>CM018692.1:104595316-107262816 GCA_009363875.1 Mikania micrantha | reverse complement strand
ATTTCAATTCAAACATGGGTTTGATTCACACTCCATGTTCTGAGAAATATTTACCATCCGAAAAGAGGGACATTTCTCTGTAATATAGAAGCATATGTGTGTTTTGTTGTAAACAATGACTGTGAAACCTTGAAAGTCACACGGTACACTTCCGCAACGACAAGGGTGTGACAGAAAACCTTTGGAATGTAGGATTTTGGCTAGTTTTAGCATTGGGTTAATGTGACCTTGTGCAGGGATTGGTATGCACAATGCATGTGGTTTCTTTTCTTGTTCCAAACCCATGAAAAACTAACACACACACACACTCACTCTCAAATAAAAAACACGATTATGTATGACAACAGACTGACCCATCTGCCAATCTTTTATAGCCCAAAATTAAATACTATCGAAAACATTATTATTGCCATTTTCGTGAAAACAAAAGTTTAGATATCAATTAAGCATATAATTAATGGTGTTGGATCCGGTAACAAGAGATTTTTACATAACAAGAGTATGAACCAATAAGAATTTGACATGTTTCATGATAAAAAAAAATCTAATACAACAAAAGTCCGGTGTAAAATGCAAAATCTAGTGCCAAAAGATCAAAAAATGTAGTATAAAAAATCAAAAATTTGTACAAAAATAAATAAATAAAAATACATTATAAAAAAATTTAGTGAAAATATACATTTCAAAAAAGATTCAATTACAAAAAATTGAAAATATAGTATAAAAAATCATGTTATACCTAAATTATCCTTCATTTATTTTTTTTAACATGTCATATGTCTAACTTTTGTTGATGTCCTCCTCTTAGACAAAAATCTTTTTTTTTTTTTAATTTGATTCTTCCTCTATAATTATATACCTTATTATTAAATAAATTTTTACATTTAATAATAAAGCAACAGGAGAATTTATTGAAGTAAATAAATACAGGTGAGGGGAGGAATCTTGAGCTTAATCTCGGTTGTTGGTTTCAGCGCATCAGGTGCATCTCTTTCGAGGATAGCGCCCGGTAAAATGGGCTATCACTCCCTTGTGGAAGGGGTCTTCCGAGGCCTGCTGGCATGGTGCATATGCCATGACGTTACGCTCGGTTGTTGCTGTTAAAAGAAAAACTTAATAAATACATGTGATGAAAGTTAAAACTTCAAATGTACGTAAACATAATTAATATAAAACATTGATATATAAATCAAAATTGTTCTTAGCTAAGAACTGTGGTGACTATATAGTGGCATATAAGATAGTAAAATACATATAAGAATTGAAGGAAAAACTAAAATGAAATTTATTTCTCAAGAATCTATATGTTTGGAGGTGTTTTGAAAGCAACATGCTTTTATTTTTTATTTTCTTGGTTTTAACTAAAACTGTTTTACACCAAGTCACCTACAACAGGAGCCTCATGCTTTTTACAAAAATTGAAATTTGTGGTTTCGTCTATGCAAACTTGCGTTCGTAATCCTCCATACAATTATTTTAACGGCTAACCAGGTATCAGCGACATGCATTTTTATAGCCCAAATGGATCCTCGGACCCAACAACCCATGCGTTGCGATCACAGTCTGCTACCAACTCCCCAAACCTAGGTGTTGACGAGCGACGAATCCAGCAAATCCACCTATTTCTCAAGAAGAAACCCACTATATGATAAAACCCTACTTATTGCTTTGGCCAAAATTTTAATACATGACCTTAGCTAGAAGCTAGCTCATTGACCTCCATACAACTGATATGGTCTTCACATCACCCACGAAATTATTGCTATCCTCACATCAACTACCACTTAATTATTGCCATCCCCCACCCCTTTGTCACCAAAATATTGTCATCCCCATAAACTAGGATGTTAAGATTGGAATATTCAAGATTTTTGGATATCTCGAAATTTTGGATACAGACTCAGATGTAATTAAGAGAAAAATACTAATTATATAATAATTTAAGAAAAAATTTAAAAATAATATATATATATATATATATATATTGGATATCAGAAATACCCAAAATTTTTGAAAATTATATGAATAAAAAAACTATTTTGAATACTTCGGATATTCGAAATCTCAAAAAATAAATTTAAATGGATATCCGAATCCAAATTTCAAGATATCCAAAATTCCGGACATCTGAAATTTAGAATATTACGGGTTCGGAAATTCGGATATTCTGGATTCAATTTCGAATATGAATTTTTTTACACCTCTACAATATACCATCATTTTAATATATTTACTTAAAATTTTTTAGAACAATAATACTTAAACTCAAAAGACAACTTCAAAGTGGATTTTCTACCAAGGTATAATTTATCTTAACTTTCAAAATTTTAACTTTAACTAATTCAGTTTTTTAAAAACTTTGTAAAATATCATTTTTAACCATATAAACTTTCCATGCACATACATATATGTGCACGTACGTACGTACACACACATATATGATTGTGATCAGTGGCGGAGGATAATAGGGCCCGGTGGTGCCCCCCCGCCCCCCCACGTTTTTCTAGTCAGAAGCCCCGATATAGTAGTTTTCGGTCGGAAAATTTTATAGGTATTAAGCCCGGCCCCTTCGGTATTTCTTTCTAAAATTCCTAGGGCCCCTCCTTGGATTTTAAAAAATAATAAAGTTGAAACATTTTAAGGGTTCACAGTATCAGTTGTTATCTCATTTTTTCCCGATCTTACGTTTAAACTTTAAAGCTTGGGTGATGGGCCTAAAATTTAAAATGGGCCATTAAAAATTTTCATTGTTTTAAACGTTCACATCAAAATAGAAGGGTAAAACCCATTTCAATTCAGTCGAATAACAGGAGCCAGGGAATTAGGAAATAGGGTTCCAATGTTCCATTCCAATTTTCTTCAACAGCCACGAGTCACGAGCAATTCAATCGCGATTCAAGGCTTCAAGCAATCAAGCATGTTCTGTTTCTTCTTATAACCTTCTTCAACAATCAACAGCCAAGAGTCACGACTCGTCCACTCACGACCTGACGAGTGACGACCCAGATTCTTCGTGAAGCAGCCACGAGTCCACGACCCATCACCCACCGACCCAGATTCGGTTTTCCTTCTAAGTTTCAAGACATAGGTTAGAAATTTATGAGTTATTGTTTAGTTAATTGATTGTTAATTGTTTGTTTATTGATTGTGTGAACTGTGAAGTTGAAAAGAGGCTTCCAAGTTTATTTATTGATTGTTTGTATTAAGCCCGGCCCCTTCGGTTTTTCTTTCTAAAATTCCTAGGGCCCCCCTTGGATTTTAAAAAATAATAAAGTTGAAACATTTAAGGGTTCACAGTATCGGTTGTTATCTCATTTTTTCCCGATCTTACGTTTAAACTTTAAAGCTTGGGTGATGGGCCTAAAATTTAAAATGGGCCATTAAAATTTTTCATTGTTTTAAACATTCACATCAAAATAGAAGGGTAAAACCCATTTCAATTCAGTCGAATAGCAGGACCCAGGGAATTAGGAAATAGGGTTCCAATGTTCCATTCCAATTTTCTTCAACAGCCACGAGTCACGAGCAATTCAATCGCGATTCAAGGCTTCTAGCAATCAAGCATGTTCTGTTTCTTCTTCTAACCTTCTTCAACAATCAACAACCACGAGTCACGACTCGTCGACTCACGACCTGACGAGTGACGACCCAGATTCTTCGTGAAGCAGCCACGAGTCCACGACCCATCACCCACTGACCCAGATTTGGTTTTCCTTCTAAGTTCCAAGACATAGGTTAGAAATTTATGAGTTATTGATTAGTTAATTGATTGTTAATTGTTTGTTTATTGATTGTATGAACTGTGAAGTTGAAAAGAGGCTTGCAAGTTTATTTATTGATTGTTTGTTGATTAGTTAATTTATGAGTTATTGAGTTTAATTTTTTTTAGGATTATTTGAGTGGAACAAATATTTGATATTTTAAACTTTAAATTGTTTGACCCGACTCGAATTACCATTTGTCGACCCGAATTTTTATCCCGAAATATAGCAATAAGGAAAAAAAAATTGTCACGTGACTTTCGGCCCCCTCGGACAAAATTTTCAAGCTCCGCCACTGATTGTGATCTTGAAATAACTCATTTTTAAAGCGATAACCCATATAACTTTTACAAAATCAATCTAAATCTTTGATTTTTTTAACATCATTGTAAACTGTAGCCAAATCACTACTAGAAAACACTCAAGATTTCTACAAAAGTTTCCGACAACATATCGACAAACAAATTTTCCTACAAGATAGAAACAAATTTCCGACAAAATCAATTACACCAAAATAGCTGATTCAATTCCCACAAACTACTGACAAAATAGCTACAAAATATAATTTCGTCGGTTGGTTGTCGGAAAATGTTTAAAGTTTCCGACTACTTTTCGACAAACGTTAAAACTATTATATTTTATTTACAATAAAGTTAAAACAAATTATATTTATCAAAATTTCGTGGGAAACGTGTAGGAAAATCTTATAAGTTTCCGACTAAATTCCGACAAACATTAAAAGTATTATTTTATTTTCATTAAAGTTATAAACAAATTATATTAATTATAATTTCGTCGGAAACTTGTAGGAAAATCTTATAGGTTCCGACTACTTTCTGACAAACGTTAAAAATATTATTTCATTTACACTAAAGTTAAAACAAATTATATTTGTTTTTAAAATTTGTCGGAAACGTGTAGGAAAATCTTATAAGTTTCCGACTAAATTCCGACAAACATTAAAAATACTATTTCATTTCCATTAAAGTTAAAAATAAATTATATTAATTATAATTTCGTCGGAAACTTGTAGGAAAATCTTATAGGTTCCGACTACTTTCCGGCAAACGTTAAAAATATTATTTCATTTACGATAAAGTTAAAGCAAATTATATTTATTTTTAAAATTTGTCGGAAACGTGTATGAAAATCTTATAAGTTTCCGACTAAATTTCGACAAACGTTAAAAATACTATTTTATTTCCATTAAAGTTAAGAACAAATTATATTAATTATAATTTCGTCGGAAACTTTTAGGAAAATTTTATAGGTTCCGACTACTTTCCGACAAACATTAAAAATATTATTTCATTTACAATTAAATTAAAACAAATTATATTTATTTTTAAAATTTGTCGGAAACGTGTAGGAAAATTTTATAATTTTCTGACTAAATTCCGACAAACATTAAAAATATTATTTTATTTCCATTAAAAAGTTATGATATTGTTAAGTTTTATTGGAAATTTGTCGGAAAGTTATTAAAGTTTCCGACTATTTTCCGACAACTTGTTTTTCCCTTTTTTAAAACAAAGCTTTATAATTTTCTTTTGTTAAAATATTAGTAAATGACAACGTAATATATGAAATTATTATTTTTCAGTGGTTGTTATATATGTTATTAATACAGAAAAAACACTTAAAAAATTAATTTAATAATATTAGTAACTAATTAATAACTTTAATAATTAATGATAATTAATATTATTAACGTAACATTAATTATTAAACACATTGACAAGTACGAGGCATTTTCATTATTAGCGTAATTTGTATATGTGTGTGTGTTTTATAATGTGTTTATGGATATGTCTTATGCATATGAACTTTTAGTATGTACACATGTAACAAGTGTAACTAGTTTTATACCCGTCCGGTGACGGGGTGCTTTGGTATAATCTCATCAATTTACTAAAATTCGTTCTAACAAAAACCAATAATTATTTAACTAATTAACGTATAAATCGTAAGGTAGACAATTCAATTTAAAAGGATCAAATGAAACCAAATAACACATGTGAGTTGAACGTAAAATTATAAAGCATGTTGCAAGCAAATTAAAACATTGAAACTAAAAGTAATTAAAGTAATAAATAGTATCTTATCACGTATTAAATCATTTAGTTATTTGGGATTTTGAATATATCTCTTTGGCCTCAATTTATATAATACTTCATTTTCTTAAACTTTGGTCTTGCTAACAGATGATGATGAAGGAATAACCGTGTCAGCATTATCATTCTTATACGAACTATGGACTGAAGCATCATAATGATCGTTTGTAATTGTAACCAGGGCCGGCTTGACCAATTTAAAGGTCCTAGGCGACATTAAAATTTGGGGCCCTTCATCCATTCGATAACTTACATTTCTGGTTTTGGGCTTTTTGAGGCCGTTAAACATTGAGACCGTATCAAACCTATTCATTTTACGGTTTGAGACAGACTAATTACATTGTAATCCCATATATAATTTTTTTTATTAAATAACACCTATATCATCAACCCTATAAATGCATATATACATAAATCATACATAGATACAAATATGTATGCCTGGTTGCCTGCATGCATGTACGTATAAACACGCATGGTTCGGTCTAATTTTTTACGACCGTTATTTAGTGAAAACCGTAAACCAAACCGTTCACTACGGTTTCAAACTTTTGAAAGCGATCAACCAAATGTTTAAGGAAAAAACCGACTGCAAAACCGTATCATGTGGGGTCCGATAAAATATGAGGCCATATGCCATTGCCTAGTATATTAATAAAAGGGAGGCGGCTCTGATTGTAACTATCAACTAAATTCGAAATAAATGATAAGATATAATAACAAAAATTAATAATAGAAGTTTATAAAATCTTATACTTCATTACAATCTATGACTAGAGATGATTTTTTTAGGTATGCATATAAAAAAATAATTAAATCATAAAATACCCATGCTCATTTTGTAGGACGGGAGAATCTATGGTGTCGAGGTCAGTTATTTGACCCCACCAATGTGGGACTAGCCCACTTGGTAGAGGCGCTGCCTCTTAGAAAGAAGGTCATGGGTTCAAATCCAAGCAATGGTGAAATATTGGGTGTAGTATAGAAGTAGGAGTAGGATAGTATGGCTTTCAAAAAAAAAAAGTTATTTGACCCATAAACTGATATACCCGATTCAGTAATTGGTATACAAAGATTTGTGTGGTAAACCCTAGGCAGATGATCACAGCCGCTCGAAAAAACCCTTTGAATCTCTACCATCTCTGTCATCCGTGCTTGATCCTCTCTAATTTCTTGCTCTCGTGTGATGAAATATTTAGGCGCAGGAGCTACGAAAACGGTGTAAGTAGCTTTAATCGTTTCATTTTGCTGTTTCTAGGGTTTTTAGATGAGAATTTTTGAGTAGACAGTGTTTTAAAGGCGCTTTGTTGACTCATTAGCATGAATCGCTGTATATGTGTGTTGTGTGTGTTTAAGCACAAACCCTAGGTTGATTACACTATTGTGTTATCACTACAAGGATACAAGCGTATAGCGACGACAAAAGTCGTCGCAATAGGGTGCTGATTTCGTCGCTATAGGCTATAGCGACGACAGGTCGTTGCTGCCCCGTCGTAACTATTTTCTTCGTCGCTATTGCCCGGACATGTCGTCACTGTTCATGTCGTCGCCATAGGATCATCTATAGCGACGACAAGTCGTCGCTATAGACCATATTTAAAATTTTGTTTTTCTTTTTTTTATTAAATCTAAATTCTGATTTTCAATTTAAAAAAAATTAATAATAATTTTTGATTAAAATATTATTAAAATATTGTTTTTTTAATGAATTTCCGTACACCCTATAGCGACGACAAGTCGTCGCTATAGGTCTACAACAAATTTTTTTTTTATTTTTATTTTTTTCCATATTGAAACCTGTTTTTTGCATATCAAATTCAACATGTTTTTAACCTGCTATAAAATTTAAAACAATCCTAAATAAAAGCTAGAAAGTCATGTTACATACCTTTTCAAGATCTTGAATATAAAACTTTTCTTCGACCGCAATAATGCCCTAATTTACAATAAAATACAATTAAATCAAATAAATATATATATAAAAACATAAATATGAATTAACTACATAAAGATTACATAATGAAACATAAATATACACATATGGCATACAGTTAAAAACATACACATACACATTACAATTAGTGTAGGTGAATGTAACATCAGTGCTGGAACCGTCACCGGAACAGTGATCTCTACAGTACGTGAACAGTAAATCAGGTACATTACAGTTATCATTCATATATCATTATCATTTTATGCTATCGTAACACAATTTCAGACTCAATTCAGAAAAAACAAGTTCAGAACAATGGTTCATCAATCATATAATAATCTGGCATCACAGAACCGTCATGTGATTTATGTGTTAGGATTTTATTACGTATAAACGTATGTGAGGCTTTACAGAACAAAACAAAACGGATGTCGTTATGTGAATGCTAAACCGACGGATTATTAGTATAGGTGACGATCTGTGCGAATAAATCCGAAAGTTTAACGTTCTGAATAATATCCGATAATTAGAAAGCAATATTGAAAAGTGTAGTTATCGTCGTATTTGATCGGGTGACGATTCGAACAAATACGCGCGATGACCGCGCGATTCGATTTAAACGTTAAATAAATATTTTTGAAATTTAAACAATTAAAAGATATTTAGTTAATTTATTAGGAATCACAACCTAAATAATTTTGTAAATTCTATTCTTAAAAACTGAGTCGTTTAGTTATGAAAAAGGCGAGCAACCGACGTTTCTACGCGAAACCACTCGAAACCGAACGAACCCGAACATACCCGGGTGATTTTGAGAGCATTTAATGGCATTTAATTGCCATAAACCCTCCCCAACCACCAGCCATCATCCCCATTCGTTCTCTCTCTACCCTTGATTCTCTCTCTAACAACCCTAGTTCTAAATCCTTCAAATCTTCACGAAATTTGGTGTCAAAACAACCACTACACTTTGTAGATTGAAGAAGTACAACCGATCTAAGGATCTACCCACCGGATTCGAGGTAAAAATCGAACTAAAGTTCCGACTTTGGGGTTTTGAAAACCCTCTTGTTCGAACCTGGTTACAACCGGTTAAACCCCTCCCTAACCCTTAGGATTTACACCATAGTGTCTTAGAACTATGTAGGAACAAGGTGTGTGGCATGAGCATAGCTAAAACTCCAATCTGTGAGGGCTGCATCTGGGTTCCTGGGCTGCCGAATGTCTCAACAACAGCTCACCGAATGAGCTTAATCATCATTCGCCGAATGGCATAGGCTGGGAAGGAGTCCTCATTCGGCCATTTCTTTCGGCCATCCTTCTTCGCCGGACTAATCTCCTCATACGCCGAATGAGTAGCAACCGAATCAGGCCCTTCGGCCATGGCTTCATTCGACACCCATGTGGCACTCATGCGACCATGCTCATTCGGTAGCAAGTATCTTCATTCGGCCATACACTCATTCTGAGGAGGACAGTCTCCAAATCACATTCGACCGGACCTCATTCGCTAGTTAGCCATTCGGTCAGCTCATCATTCGACCGGGAAGCCACATTCGGCTTAACTCATTCGATCGGGTACCCCTTTCGGTCAAATCCCATTCGATGAAGTGGATTCGAGATGTTAATATAGTTAAGGGTTGGGTTAAGACCCTCGATCATGATCCACGAACCTTGGATGCGTGGTAACATCTACGGGAACTCCACACATGTGAGATTGGGTATGTGTGCATGCATGGTGTACGCATGCATGATACGGGTGCATGGGAGTTGACCGTAGGTGTATGTAGACATGAGAACCACAGTAAAGTTAAAACTAATAAGGACCGAAGAAAAACGAGGCCATCATGGGTTGATAAGTATACCTTAGCTTACCATATATGGTTTAAATCAAAGGAAACCCGAGATTAGGGTTTTCACCAACAAAAGTCCTCGTAGATCGTTTTATAAACTAAACATGAGTGGTGACATTATTGGGTGCGAAACACTTGGGGATACATGAGGAATCAAATATCATATTCTAAATTAAAGTGTTGAAAAGAAATTTCTTAGAAATCAAGGTTGAATAAATGGGCTGAGTATGGCCCAATGGGCTTAAATTTAGCTCATCATGGTACTTATACTCATCTTTTAAATTAATTATGTTTGATAAACATAAACGACTTATAAATCCTATTAAATAAATTAAATGATTTTTATAAATAAATGGTTAACTTGAAATGTATAAGTTTGAAAATGAATTACTTAAAGATTCTAATTGATTAATGTGGAATTAAGGTTAATAATGGGTAATGAATTAGACTAAGTTAGATGAAATTCTAGAAACACATTCGTAATCTAGGACACGTAGTTGCACACCGAGACCAAACCCTAGTTACGACAACTATCGTATGTACTTATCGTATTCGAATTCTTTTAAAACAACTCAGGGACTGAAGATACTTAGGCAACAATCAAAGAGAGCGCATATCTTTTGTGGTTCAATAGCACATCAACACAGGTGAGTTCATTGCCCCTTTTCTAACATTTTTGTTTTAAAACGCGGGCCTGAGAAGCGTGCGTAAACTGTTTTATTTAAATTGTTTATTTAAATGCTTTCATTTATTATATGTTTTACATATATATGTTTGTTGATACTCCTGGACTCTTGTCTAGGAAATTATTAAACAGATCAAATATCCAAATCATTAAAGTACTCTTATGAGTAATACTTTAAATTTAAATTCTAAATCAACCCCTAGTCCATCAAGCTCAAATTCAAGAATCTAAATGCAAAGTGAAATCAAATGAACAAAAATCAAAAGATCATATTCAAAGGAAATCTAATTCAGGGTGGAATCAGAGAACAAAGAATCATAATCAAATCAATTATCATTGTGAATCATGGGAAACCAAAGATCAAGATCAAGAGACTCAAGGAAATCAGAAATCATAAATGTGTGTGAATCATGTTAATAATGAAATCATTATGATGTAATGAAATCATTAATATTCAAGTTAAGGTGGATGTCAGTTGTATAGGGAATCAAGACCACGTGTAACACACATATAAAGTCCCTCTCAGATACAGAAGACCATTGGGTCAGGCTGTAACGGGCAATAACATGAACGATCAAATGAAATCAATATCATAGTCAAATCAAGAGTATCGAGAGATCAAGAATCAAAGGATATCCTTAAAGTCCCACTCAGATGCGAAAGACCATTGGGTCAGGCTGTAACGGGCAAAACATTAAAATCCCGCTCAGTTCAGGTGTACTCCTTGTGAGTTATGCCTGACATGGGTCACGTGTGAGAGGTTACAACTTGGATAACCACCAACAACTAAGTCTAATTGATTGAGTTAAATAAGGCCCAATCATCATGTCTTAGTTGCATTTAAATGTTTTATTTAATTATTTAATTAAATATTTAACATTATATTTCTATCACTGACTTTTGGGAAATCATATATCTATGAGGAACTCAAGGGGATCATAGGTAAATCAAGTTTTGGGAAAACATAATTCAAATCAGAGGTTGTAGGGTAAAAATGCTTAATTATCATTAACAACAGTGTCATATGCATATTAGTATGTGGTGGGATGTTGGCTAGGGCTTGTCCCTTACATATGCCCTATATATAAGCATACCGATGTGGATATTACATGTGGAGTTAATGAGGTTAGGGTCTTTACCAAAAGAGGTTTCAAATCATTTTCAATTACAAAACTATATGAACTCACCAACCATGTGTTGACTTTATTTTTGCATGACTTTTCAGGTGACGAACAGGTCAACTGAAGAGTTGATTCTTTTGGATTAGGCCACAGATAGAGGACCTAGCTTTTGGACCTGCATATTTTTGGACATCATACACCATTATTTTGTATATCTTGTGCAGATACAAGATTGAAGATTTATGATGTTATAGTAGATTTACATTGTTAAATTAAAAACTTAACTAATGTAATTTAACTTTGTAATTCTATTTTATTTTAGCAAGTTTCTCATTTATATATCATGTGCAATGTAAACAATCTGATCACTTCGATTATCACTCTCGATATCGCGCCCCGGGAACCTTCCGCCTGTCGGGGAAACCCGATCCTACCCCGCCTGCTCGGGGTGTGACAGTGAAGTTATACATACACACTTTTATAATTAAGAAATCACATACATATACATAATCAAATATAGAATTGCACATTATAAGTTTATATAAACTTGAAATAATACATACACATACACATTACAATTAGTGTACATAAACTTGTAATTATACATATACACCAAATCACTATCCAATACAAATAATACACATACACATACACATACACAATTCGTGTAGATAAACTTAAACATTCAAACTTTTATAATTAAAACATAAAAAACACATACATAATCAAACATACACTTGCACATTACAAGTGTATATGAACTTGTAATAATACATATAAATGGAAATACACCAAATCAACATACTATACAAACAATATTTATAGACATACACATACAAATTTACATGTACATACACATTACTCATACACATACACATATGTATATGGACTTGTAATAATACATCTAAATGAAATACACCAAATCAATATTCAATACAAACAATATTTATACACTTACACATACAAATTTACATTTACATACACATACAAATACACATATACATACAAAATTACACAAACATATGAACATACACATATACATACGGCCAAATACACAATAAATACAAACATTACATCACACATACGAACCAATATACATTCATATGAACCAAAAAAAATCCATACGAACCAATCTCAAAAAATACAAAAAAACACTAAAAATTGCAAGAAAAAAGCATATGATAGTTAAATAAACATCCCAAATGATTCATAGCAAAGAAAATACCTTCAAATGGCCCAAAGATGGTTAAAATCGCCAAAATTCGTCAATGGGAGCTGAGAAACCGACCTGCGAGCGTTTCTGGGAAGTCTGGGACGAAAACCCTATACGTAACCCTATAGCGACGACATGTCGTCGTTATAGGTCAAAAAGCTAAAACGGCGCCGTTTGATTTTAAGGCGTTTAATTAATTAAAAAAAATTATAAAAACCTATAGCGCTATTTTTTTAAAAAAATTTATTTATCGATTTTCAAGTATTTTAATTAAAGAAAATTGGAAAAAAAATTGTTTTTGGCTATAGCGACTACAAGTCGTCCCTAATTGTTTTCCCTCAACCGCGATATATTTTGGTGTTCCCGCCCAACTCTATAGCGACGACATCTCACCGCTAAATGTAAAGTACAAAAAAGTTTAGATGAAGCCTCCGGGGACGACTTTTTCCGTCGCTATAGTGGTCGACGCTATAGGATCAAATTGTTGTACTGTATTGCTAGAACAAAGGATTTTGTAAGTGCTTTTAGGAATTTTTATCAAATTCTTGCAATTTTTTTCTTTTCTTATGCATATTTATAATACCTTAATTAGAAGTGTCGGTTGGTGCATGTTCTCTTAGTTTTTACGTTTTAATTTATCTATTTTGCTGCCACTTTTTAAAACAAATGTACGTCTGCCCTGCTGGTAAGCCTGTGTGAATATACAATTGAGATCACCGGTTCAACTCCCTGTGTTAGCGTTTTTTAAACTTTTGTAGCCCGCACGTGCTCCTCTTATACGTGTCAACAGGTCTCGCCTTCTCTGGAATGAACGTGTCATTTCTTTCTTCTTCCATTAGTTCGTCTGGTTTTATCCTTCTACTATACTTTTCTTTTTTTGCTCCCCGTTTCTCTTCTTCTTCACTTTCTTACAGGTTTTGTGCTCAATCCCTGTGATTATCTTTCATCTGTGCCATTTGAAGTTAGCTATCTTCCTAATCTTCGGCTTTACTTTAGTATGTTCTTCTTCCTCTGGTTTCTTTGTTGATTATTAATAACCTGATTAGGACTCCTTTGTTGTTTGGAAGCTATTTTCGTCTCTATTAGACATTTAGAATCTCTATTCTCTGTTACGATTTTTCTGCTAAACCCATGTAAGGGTGTTATTTACTTGCAATTTTACATTATTTTCGCCTAACTTGCCTCTTTGTAACCTACTGTTGAGATTATTTTAAAACAATTTAGGGATTTCTAATTTGCCCTAACTATCAACTCATTCAATATTATTTCTCACTAATTTAGGAGTTTCTAGGTCATTCTAGGGTTAAATTAAATGGTTTTTTTATGAGTTTTGCGCTGAATGATGACCTTGCACCCTATTTGTAGGTTTTTTTAGATGACATATGTATTTTCTTTATTATTTTCTCAACATGATGCATCTCATATGTGGTCATTGCTGGTGGTAGGAACTAAGAACCAAAAATAAGAATCAACGTTTGTCTATTTTGTAGGATTCTGCATGTTTGTTTACTGTAATTTTAAAAACCACTTATCTATGCTTTGTTTTATCAAATAGAGTAAAAATAACGGTATGTTAAACACCTGTTTTGCAGATTAAATCTATAGCCACATGCATAGTGCTTTTGTTTGTCACTTTACTTCCTTGCTTTTTCATATGTGGTTGGTTTTATGTTTATAATTTACCTACATATATAGCCTATTTTTGGAACTAATTGAAGAATTAGATTAAACTAATCTTTCAGTTAGATTTGTTGGTAAAATTAACATTTCTTTACTATGCAGATAGCTGCACATTTAATCAACCTGTTAACTTTACAACTTCAACTTTTAATTAGTTAAATCCTAAAACATTAGTCACAAGGTTTAATGAGTCTATTGTACAAAAAAATAGACTTCTTCCAGATTTTTTTACTTTATAATATCTTTCTAATTTCTTTCGTATATCTTATGTTTATTTCTTTCCATGTGTGCAAGTAAACTGGCTATTTGTCTACTCTATATATTTCTTTGTGCAGGTAACTATTGTAGTTCATAGTTTTCCTTCCTTTTTCTATCGTTCTTCTATTAATTAAATACGTGTTTGTCTATAGGTTAGTTGTATAAACGGTATTTTTCTTGTTTTTTTTTGTGTTAGCGTACTTTTTTCCTGTTAGTGCTTTTATTTTTTGACTAAAATTGTTTGCTATATATTAAATTTATCAACATACAGACTTTTGTTTTACTTTTTTTCGTACCATCAGAAATGCTAAATTCACGAAAAAGACCGGCAGATTTTACCGCATCTACATCCTCATATGTACATATCGCACCATCTTTCATCTGTTGTGCAAATGAATTATTATCTAATCATGTACTTACATGTAACACCCCGACCGATGACGGAAACGTCGGGATGCCATGAGGGATGTGTAGATTGTTCATAAGCTAAAGCATGAATTCATCTTCCTCAACCTACTTAGCTTCATCACCTGAAACATGTAAGAAAAATCAAGTGTCAACTACGAAGTAGTTGGTGAGTAATCATAAGTCTTTATATTTAAAAGTATTTTATAAAATGAGTATAAAAGTTTGTGTTTGAAAGGGTTTTATAAAAAGTTTAGATAAAATGAGTATAAAAGCTTATGGTGTATCTGAGAAAATCCACAAGAGTACCTGTGTCAAAATCCAACACATCTGCCAACACAACAATCAAACACATAAACAAACACATAGTCACATATCAATTTAGTCATAGTTAATCATAGATAATCATAGACAATAATAGATAATCAACCACATAACCAATCAACAAATCTCAACAATCAACATTCTCAATTAGTATATGTGACCATACATGGAGTTTATGTAATTAACATAAGTTTAAGTTAAAGACATGATCCATGGAGTGGAAGCAACCCACGTGACAATACATGAAACTAATGCAGTTAACAGTAGTCTAAGGCAATGTTTCATGGAGTTGTGATAATCCAATTGGCAATACATGTAATCTTTGTTATTGACCGAAGTCAATGACAATGTTACACAGATATATGATAATAAGTGATAATCCATAAATAATGATAATTATATAATATGAATATCTTATTGATAAACATGTATCATCCTTGTGTTATCAAAATAATATTTAAAATTTGTATACATGTTTCACCTCCGAGTTTTAAAACAAAATAGTTTAAAAGAAAAGGAGGTTATGAGAACTCATCTGAATCCTTAGATTTGGTGTTCTTGTGGTATGCGCGCTTACGTACGTAACTCAAAGCAACCCAGTCATTCTCAATAAGTCGTCTGAATGTCGGCTTTCTTCGTGGAATCTTGTTCTCCTCGATCGTGTGGTCGTTTAGGCACCAAGATCACGCGAATCCGTCAAGAAACGAGCCCGAAAAGCTAGAGAGAAGTTAGAGAGAGAAAGCTTGGATGTGGGTGTGTTCTAGAGAGAGAAATGCGAGATGAGAAATGAGGAAGGAGGTGGTAACCTCCTTGCTTATATCGCGTGTGGTCCCTGCGTGTTCGGTCTCGTTTTTATCGCGATAAATAGATGCTCGGTTTTTAACGAAAAACATACTCAAAGCATAAATCATTTAAATACATTGTTTTCGTTTTAAATAAATGATTTTAAATAAATTATTTCGTAAAACGATGCCGTTCCATTTTTACTAAATTAATTATTTAAATAAATGATTTATACGGTTTTGTTTTAGGTCGTGATTCCTAATAAATATTTTTAGTTTTCATTTATTAATTTAATATTGTTAGATATTATTTAATTACATCGTCGAAACGCGTTACTTACGTACGTATTCGTAAAGATCGTCACCTTTGCGAATCCGACGCTCGTACCGTATTTCAACTCGATTTACAATTTAAGGAATATCGTTTAATAATATTATTCTTAATAATTATATTCGTGTGAATCGTCACCCACGCGAATACATCATTAAGTTAATATTTCTAAATCAATATTCGCGTTTAAATAATGTTTGTAACCTCACCATCGCGTAATTGTTTTTATTACAACTTCCATTATTTAATTATCTTGAATATTATAATTCCCATTCCAAACCCACTAAACCAAGTCACTGACACATCAATGATAGACCTAAATATGCATATGTATAGGGCATATGTAGAGGTCAATCGCAACTGCCCCAGCCACCGTCCCACCGCTTTTTCGATAAACCATGACCATGTGTCATTGACTACGTTTAGTAACCAAACAACAACCAACTCAAATCCCGTTTCCATTTCATCCGGTAGACCATTATCTGTGTAATGTAACTGCAATAAACTCTCTGGTTCTGTTTAGTTGGGTTTCAACTAAACTCACCATGGTTTATGCATAGAATAATATGTTCTCAATGTATACCAATAATAGTGATAATCATCAAATAATACATCATCATGAATAATTATAAATCTCATATCGTAACAGTACAATCGTACAGATGTACGGACGACCGGAAATACAGTGGTGTTACAGTCTCCCCTAGTTAAGAGAATTTCGTCCCGAAATTCAACTTGGAGTGACCGTAGTGAATAAATGTGGGTACTTAAGCATCATCTGATCTTCTCGTTCCCAGGTGAATTATGGACCTCGCTTCGACTCCCAACGTACTTTGACAATTGGAATTCTACTGCTTTTGAGCTTTTTTACCTCACGATCCATTATCTCCACTGGTTTTTCAATAAAGTGCATGGTATCATCGACGCGAATGTCATCGAGTGGTACCTGAAGATCCTGGTCAACTAAGCACTTTCTTAAATTGGACACGTGAAACGTCGGGTGCACGTTACTAAGTTCAGGAGGAAGTTCCAACTTATAGGCAACCTTCCCGATCCGTTCAAGGATCTTAAAAGGGCCTACATACCGTGGAGCAAGTTTACCCTTCTTCCCGAATCGCACAACGCCCTTCCAAGGCGATTGTAACATCAGTGCCGGAAACGTCACCGGAACAGTGATCGTAAACAGTACGTGAACAGTAATCAGGTACAAATCTTATATAATTCAGTGTATTTCATGTTCATATCGAGTTTCAGTATCATTTCATATCATCAAAACAGTGAATTCACAGTCATGTCAGAGAAATCAGTTCAGAACAATGGTTCTTGAGTCAGATAATTATCTGGCAACACAGAATCATCATGTGATTTATTTGTTAGGATCTTATTATGTATAAACGTATGTGAGGCCTTACAGGACAAAACAACACGAATATCGTTAGGTGAATGCTAAACCGACAGGTTATTCGTATAGGTGACGATCTGTACGAATAAACTTGAAAGTTTAACGTTCTGAATGATATTCAATAATTAGAAAACAAGATTGAAAAGTGTAGTTATCGCCGTGTTTGGTCGGGTGACGATTCGAACAAATACGCGCGATGACCGCGCGATTCGATTTAAACGTTAAATAAATATTTTGTAAATTAAATAATTAAAAGATATTTAGTTAATTTATTAGGAATCACAATCTAAAATAATTCTATAAATTCTATTTTATAAAGCCGTATCGTTTCGTTACGACAAATGAAACGAAACCGACGTTTTAAGCGAAACCGAACAACCGAAACGAACCCGAACTCACCCGGAGTATAAATACCCGGAATGAGTCTTCTTCCTCATTTAACCACTTCACTTTCTCTCTCTAAACTCAAAAACCCGGAACTTTCTCTCTCTAGAAAGTTCCAACTTCTCTCATCTAGATCTCACTCGTTTCTTGACGAAATCTCGCGTTCTTGGTGTCCAAACGACCACTACAACTTGTAGAACACGAAAGTACGATCGATCTAAGCTTTGAACCAGTCGATTCGAGGTAAAAACGAGTTTTTCTTTTCGGTTTTAGGGTTTTCAAACCCTAGTTCGAACCTCTATAGAAACCGACTTATACTCTTTCAAAACTTTAGGGGAACACCTCCATAACCATGTAGGAACTTGTTGTGCACCTTAGATAAGCGAATAGATCGAATCTAGAGCTGCTGTGGGTGTCGAGTTCGAACTCCCGAATAGAGTTCTACCAGCCCAACGAATGAGCCGAGTCATTCGGCGAATGGCTAAGGCCTTTCGGCCAGCCTTCATTCGATCACCATGCTGCTCATTCGACCAAACTTCCTCCGAATGAACCTTCATTCGATCGGCTCTCAATCGGCCCTGTCATTCGACTCTAGTCTTCATTCGACCACCTCCCTATTCGGCAATGCACCTTCGGTCAAGTCACGGACTCATTCGATTGGCCAAGTCATTCGCCTAAGGTCTCATTCGACCCAGACCTCATTCGTCGAGCAGACTCAGTCGGCAATCACCATCATTCGACCCAACACTTGCTCGGCCCATTGTTGGGTCCAATCCAACTGATGTCGGCCCAAGCTTGCACGATCCATGGATTGTTAGGTCCAAACTAATTCGAATTGGATTGCTTAGGCGAGATTGAGTGATGAACTTGCATGCATGGGAGTTGATCATGTGTGAGTAAGATTTGCATGGGTAAAGTGTGGGTGTGTGTGCATGGGTTAGGGTACAAGATACATGCATGGATGAGTGTGTGTGCATGAGAGGGATATTAGGGTTTTCTATCTCGTGCCACCAACATTGAATAGGTATTGGGTAAACATGGAAGATATCTATCAAAGGTCATTAAAATTTATCAAAGAAACTAGAAGGGTTTTCTTTCAATAACAAGAGTTCTTAAGCCTTATTATCATTTAGTCATGGAATTAAACGTTTGTAAATCATGATGATTGAAACGTAAACCTAGGGTGTTGGGTGTTGATTTAAATACTTAACATTTAGCCTTAGGAATTTCATAAGAACATACAACTAATCAGGATGATTCGCTGAATTATCTAGGACGAGTTATTTAAAGAATCATAAGACGACCAAAGTCTAATAATGGACCCAAGGTCGGCTCAATGGGCTAAACTCAAGCCCATCATGTGTAATTACACTTTTCTTAAACTAATTATGTCTTTCATAAAAGAAATTAAAATTGTAAAATTTATTAAAATAAATAGATGATTTTAACTTAGAATGTTCAACTTAAAATTTATTAACTTAAAAATGTGTTAAATAAAAGGCTTGTGAGTAATTAAAATAAACCCTAATTATCTAGGGTTTAGTAGTTAATAATATGAGAACATGGGTAAATAATGGGTAATAAGTTAGATCAGTTAGATAGAAACACACTAGTAATTTAGGACACTTAGTTGCACACCCATACCAAACCTTAGACACGACGACTACTATACATACTTATCGTATTCGAAATCCTCTTAAAACAACTCAGGTGCTGAAGATACTTAAGCTACAACCAACGAGCGCGCATTTTGTGGTAATTCTATACAGAGCAACACAGGTGAGTTCATTGCCCCTTTTCTAACATTTTTGTTTTAAAACGCGGGGCTGAGAAGCATGCGTAAACTGTTTTATTTAAACTGTTTATTTAAATGCTTTTATTTATTATATGTCTTACATATATAAGTTGTTGATACTCCTAGACTCCTGTCTAGGAAATTATTATACAGAATCAAGTTACCAATTGAATTTAAGTACTCTTATGAGTAATACCTTAAATTTAAATCCTAAATCAACCCTTAGTCCATCAAGTTCAAATTCAAGAATCTAAATTCAAAGTGAAATCAAATGAACATAATCAAGAGATCATATTCAAGGGAATCATAACTCAGTGTGTGATCTGAGACCCAAGAATCATAAACAATCAATTATCATTGAAAATCATGAGAATTCAAAGATCAAGATCAAGAGGCTCAGGAAATCAGAAATCATAAATGTGTGTGAATCATTGAACTAATGAAATCATTATGATCTAATGAACTCATTAATACTCATGTTAAGGTGGATGTCAGTTGTATATGGAATCAAGATCACGTGTAACACACATATAAAGTCCCACTCAGAAGCAGAAGACCTTTGGGTCAGGCTGTAACGGGCAATAACGTGAACTATCAAATGATCATTATCAATGTCAAAATCAAGAGAATCAAGAGATCAAGAATCACAGGATATCCTTAAAGTCCCCGCTTGTACAGAAGACCTTTGGGTCAAGCTGTAAGGGCAAAACATTAAAGTCCCCGCGTGTACAGAAGACCTTTGGGTCAAGCTGTAAGGGCAAAACATTAAAATCCCGCTCAGTTCAGGTGTACTCCTTGTGAGTTATGCCTGACATGGGTCACGTGTGAGAGGTTACAACTTGGACAACCACCAACAACTAAGTCTAACTGATTGAGTAAAATCATACCCAATCATCATGTCTTAGTTGTATTTAAATGTTTTATTTAATTATTAAATTAAATATTTGACATTTTACTATCATCACTGACTTTTTGGAAATCCTATATCTATGAGGAATTCAAGAGGATCAAAGGTAAATCAGGTTTCAAAATCAAAATCAATTTCAGAGGTGTTGGGTAAAAATGCTTAATTATCATTAACAACAGTGTCATATGCATATTAGTATGTGGTGGGATAGCGTCTGGGCTTGACCCTTTCGTGATTCCCTATATATAAGCATACCGATGTGGATATTACATGTGGAGTTAATGAGGTTAGGGTCTTTACCGAAAGAGGTTTTCAAATCATTTTCAAATCATAAAACTATATGAACTCACCAACCATGTGTTGACTCGATTTTTGCATGACTTCTCAGGTGACGGACAGGTCAACTAAGGAGTTATTCCTTTTGGACTAGGACTTCAGATAGAAGACTTAGTATTTTGGACCTGCATATTTTTTTTAAGACATCATTATACGAATTATTTTGTATATCTTGTATAAATGCAAGATAGAAAGTTATGATGTTGATGGTAGATTTACATTGTTAAATTATAAACAATACCGATGTAATTTAACTTTGTAATTCTATTGTAGTTATCATTTCTCATTTGTATCATGTGCAATGTAAACAATCTGATCATCACGATTATCACTCACGATATCGCGCCCCGGGAACCTTCCGCCCGACGGGACAACCGATCCTATCCCGCCGGCTCGGGGTGTGACAGATTGGTATCAGAGCCATGCTTATAGAGAAATATAGGTCATTTATTTAAATGGTTTGGCCTAGACTATAACCTAGGGACCCTACATGTAGAGAACATAGGAATTAGGAATTTACTTGCATTGTGTCTTCTGCATTCGATCATTGCACTAACCAGTGTTCCATTGGTTATGATTAGAATGTCACCAAGAAGACAACCATCACCGCCTCTTCCTCCACAAGAGACGGAATCAGCAGCTGTTGCGCTCGCAACCCTGATCACCGAACAGTTGGTGGCGGTTCTCCCAGGAATCATCACCCAGATCAGGAACAGTGAGGAGTTTGCTAGGAACTTTCCACTACTTTCTGCAGAGAAGAAGGAACCTGAAGAAGGAGAAACCAGCAAACAACCTAAACATCGTTCGGCAAAAAGGCGAAAGAGAACTGTGGACTACACTGAAGCTGTACCTATCAGTCAAATTATACCAGATCCGACCACAGGAGTCAGTGCTCATTATGAGGGAAAAACCCCTCTCTGTTCAGCTTGTCACTACCATCATCGAGCTGAAATTGCATGTGTGCGATGTACGCGCTGTGGAAAGATGGGACACTGGATGCGGCAGTGTAGGTCATCAATGACCTTTACTCTCCGTCAATACGTTGGTGCAGATCCTAAATGTGCCAGATGTGGTTTTCACCATGGTGAGAAGAAACCTTGTCGACACTGTCTAAATTGTGGAAGATACGGACATTGAATCCAACAATGTCGATTTATTTCCACTAGGAAACAGAAACAAAAAGTGAACCCCTCTACATCCACTCCTAATAACAACTGCTACACATGTGGAATGCTTGGACATTTCAAAAGGGACTGCCCTAGGCGAAGACCTTCCGCAGACCCAGCAGTCACTGAGGAACTACTTGCTTTACCAGCTCCTAGGGAACATTCAGAGTCCGATGACCTCACAGGTATGCATATTTCATGCTGTTATGTTAAGTTGCTTATTGGAGTGCTAATTTTAAAAGCATACTCCGTTGTGACTTTGGAAACAATGAATTCAAGGAGACTGTAAGAAGTTGGTTGCAAATAAGATAATAGGAATAGTGACCTAAGGAAGTCTTAGGTCAAATAAACGTTAAGTAAATAAATAAAGTAGGGTGAGTCTTAATTACAGTCTAATTACTATAGTTAGGAAAATAACCTTATCTAGTAGAACATTAGAAGGCCGTAGATAGTTAGATGCTAAAGCTAGTATGTAAACTATTATTTCTTCACCTAGAACCATAGAACTCAAATCATTTGAGTTAGAGAACCTCGGTTCTAGGATATTAGAACAGGATAAACTTTAGGACTGTGCTAGAATCATAGTTAAATTAGGATAAGTGGATCAAGAGAAATCAGTGTGAAAGCGAGACGAAATTATGACAAGGGACGACAGTCCAAATGAAGTATGGGCATTTCAACCTTTGATAGTGCCTTTCGGATAGAAGAATGCACCCATAGTTTTCATGGACTATATGAACCGAGTGTGCATATTGTATCAGGATCAATTTGTCATTGTCACTAAGGATGACATACTGATTCATCTCAACGGCAAGACAGAACGCGAACAACATCTCAGGGATGATCTAGAGCTGTTAAAGGAATAACAACTCTATCATGATTTCTTTCATTTTGAAATTAGGATAAGAATAGTTACAATGAGTTCCGAAAGTCACATGACTTTCGGGTAAAAGTAAGATAAATATACATAATCTCGTAGAAGGGTATAGGACTTCTTAGAAGGTAAATCATTACCTTTATCCTAAAACTATTACCATATCTTAGGTAGACCTCCCCGATGTAGGACGTACATTTTCAAACTAAGAATATATTAAATAGATGGGGAAGTATGTATACGGTTATATCAACTAACTCAAGGATTCACCATGGGGGACTTAAGGATCTCGGTCGGACGATCAACACCTATAGTTGTGAGAGCCATCTACGAAATCTTTAAGGAGTGTGTCAGGTTGTAGAGCTGAAAGACAGTTGAGATAAACTGGATGAAATACCTACTACCAAAATGGTGGGTGGATTCCGGTGATAGGTCAATCCTGAAGACTTACTCTTGAGAAGGCACACGTGCCAGAGAATCAGTGCACCCGGGCACCGATAAAATGTACCTAGACTTACCGAGACTTTATTGGTGGCCAGGAATGAAGAAAGGCATAGCCGATATACGTCGGCAGATGTCTTGCGTGTGCAAGAGTAAAGGCGGAACACCAGAGACCGTCTGGTTTACTGGAACAGCCTGAGATTCCGCTCCGGAAGTGGGAACAAATAGCTATGGATTTCATTACCAAGCTACCCCGCACTTCCAGTGGTCATGATACTATCTGGGTTATCATCGATCGTTTGACAAAATCTGCTCACTTCTTGCCGATGCGTGAAACTTTCACGATGGATAAACTGGCAAGATTATACATCAATGAGATAGTGGTACGCCATGGTGTGCCATTATCGATTATCTCTGATAGAGACAGCAGATTTACTTCAAGGTTCTGGCAATCACTGCAGAAATCTCTAGGGACACAGTTGAATTTGAGTACAGCTTACCATCCACAAACGGACGGTCAAAGCGAACGTACAATTCAAACCCTAGAGGATATGTTAAGGACCTGTATTTTGGATTTCGGTGGGAATTGGGATTCTCATTTGCCAATGATTGAGTTCTCCTACAATAACAGTTATCACAGCAGTATCGGATGTGCACCATTCGAGGCTCTCTATGGCCGGAAATGTCGATCACCGATCTGTTGGACTGAAGTGGGAGATAATCGTATAACTGGGCCAGAGCTTATTCAGGAAACCACTGATAAGATTGCTCAGATTCAAAGAAGACTACAAGCTACCAGAAGCAGACAAAAGAGCTACGCTGATAAACGGCGTAAGACGTTGGAATTCCAAGTGGGAGACCGTGTCATGTTGAAGGTTTCTCCATGGAAGGGCGTAGTACGTTTTGGAACAAAAGGCAAATTAGCACCTCGACACGTTGGACCGTTCGAGATCATCGAACGTATTGGTCCCGTAGCTTATCGACTGAGATTACCAGATGAACTCAGTGGTGTGCATGACGTGTTTCACGTCTCGAATTTAAAGAAATGCCTTGCTGACGAATCACTCGTCATTCCACTCGAAGAAATTCAAGTCGATGATCAGTTACATTTTGTCGAAGAACCTTTAGAGATTATGGATCGCAAAGTCAAGCAACTGAGACGAAGCCGTATTCCGATAGTAAAGGTTCGATGGAATTCAAGACGCGGACCCGAGTTTACTTGGGAACGTGAAGATCACATAAAGTTAAAGTATCCCCAACTGTTTGAAGAGGAAGCTGTACCCGATAACAATTCTTAAATTTCGGGACGAAATTTCTTTAACAAGGGAGACTGTAACATCAGTGCCGGAAACGTCACCGGAACAGTGATCGTAAACAGTACGTGAACAGTAATCAGGTACAAATCTTATATAATTCAGTGTATTTCATGTTCATATCGAGTTTCAGTATCATTTCATATCATCAAAACAGTGAATTCACAGTCATGTCAGAGAAATCAGTTCAGAACAATGGTTCTTGAGTCAGATAATTATCTGGCAACACAGAATCATCATGTGATTTATTTGTTAGGATCTTATTATGTATAAACGTATGTGAGGCCTTACAGGACAAAACAACACGAATATCGTTAGGTGAATGCTAAACCGACAGGTTATTCGTATAGGTGACGATCTGTACGAATAAACTTGAAAGTTTAACGTTCTGAATGATATTCAATAATTAGAAAACAAGATTGAAAAGTGTAGTTATCGCCGTGTTTGGTCGGGTGACGATTCGAACAAATACGCGCGATGACCGCGCGATTCGATTTAAACGTTAAATAAATATTTTGTAAATTAAATAATTAAAAGATATTTAGTTAATTTATTAGGAATCACAATCTAAAATAATTCTATAAATTCTATTTTATAAAGCTGTATCGTTTCGTTACGACAAATGAAACGAAACCGACGTT
The DNA here is from genome assembly GCA_009363875.1 of Mikania micrantha. Lineage (NCBI taxonomy): Eukaryota > Viridiplantae > Streptophyta > Magnoliopsida > Asterales > Asteraceae > Mikania > Mikania micrantha. The sequence goes on along the minus strand of CM018692.1, from coordinate 107,237,097 downwards.
TTAAGCGAAACCGAACAACCGAAACGAACCCGAACTCACCCGGAGTATAAATACCCGGAATGAGTCTTCTTCCTCATTTAACCACTTCACTTTCTCTCTCTAAACTCAAAAACCCGGAACTTTCTCTCTCTAGAAAGTTCCAACTTCTCTCATCTAGATCTCACTCGTTTCTTGACGAAATCTCGCGTTCTTGGTGTCCAAACGACCACTACAACTTGTAGAACACGAAAGTACGATCGATCTAAGCTTTGAACCAGTCGATTCGAGGTAAAAACGAGTTTTTCTTTTCGGTTTTAGGGTTTTCAAACCCTAGTTCGATCCTCTATAGAAACCGGCTTATACTCTTTCAAAACTTTAGGGGAACACCTCCATAACCATGTAGGAACTTGTTGTGCACCTTAGATAAGCGAATAGATCGAATCTAGAGCTGCTGTGGGTGTCGAGTTCGAACTCCCGAATAGAGTTCTACCAGCCCAACGAATGAGCTGAGTCATTCGGCGAATGGCTAAGGCCTTTCGGCCAGCCTTCATTCGATCACCATGCTGCTCATTCGACCAAACTTCCTCCGAATGAACCTTCATTCGATCGGCTCTCAATCGGCCCTGTCATTCGACTCTAGTCTTCATTCGACCACCTCCCTATTCGGCAATGCACCTTCGGTCAAGTCACGGACTCATTCGATTGGCCAAGTCATTCGCCTAAGGTCTCATTCGACCCAGACCTCATTCGTCGAGCAGACTCAGTCGGCAATCACCATCATTCGACCCAACACTTGCTCGGCCCATTGTTGGGTCCAATCCAACTGATGTCGGCCCAAGCTTGCACGATCCATGGATTGTTAGGTCCAAACTAATTCGAATTGGATTGCTTAGGCGAGATTGAGTGATGAACTTGCATGCATGGGAGTTGATCATGTGTGAGTAAGATTTGCATGGGTAAAGTGTGGGTGTGTGTGCATGGGTTAGGGTACAAGATACATGCATGGATGAGTGTGTGTGCATGAGAGGGATATTAGGGTTTTCTATCTCGTGCCACCAACATTGAATAGGTATTGGGTAAACATGGAAGATATCTATCAAAGGTCATTAAAATTTATCAAAGAAACTAGAAGGGTTTTCTTTCAATAACAAGAGTTCTTAAGCCTTATTATCATTTAGTCATGGAATTAAACGTTTGTAAATCATGATGATTGAAACGTAAACCTAGGGTGTTGGGTGTTGATTTAAATACTTAACATTTAGCCTTAGGAATTTCATAAGAACATACAACTAATCAGGATGATTCGCTGAATTATCTAGGACGAGTTATTTAAAGAATCATAAGACGACCAAAGTCTAATAATGGACCCAAGGTCGGCCTAATGGGCTAAACTCAAGCCCATCATGTGTAATTACACTTTTCTTAAACTAATTATGTCTTTCATAAAAGAGATTAAAATTGTAAAATTTATTAAAATAAATAGATGATTTTAACTTAGAATGTTCAACTTAAAATTTATTAACATAAAAATGTGTTAAATAAAAGGCTTGTGAGTAATTAAAATAAACCCTAATTATCTAGGGTTTAGTAGTTAATAATATGAGAACATGGGTAAATAATGGGTAATAAGTTAGATCAGTTAGATAGAAACACACTAGTAATTTAGGACACTTAGTTGCACACCCATACCAAACCTTAGACACGACGACTACTATACATACTTATCGTATTCGAAATCCTCTTAAAACAACTCAGGTGCTGAAGATACTTAAGCTACAACCAACGAGCGCGCATTTTGTGGTAATTCTATACAGAGCAACACAGGTGAGTTCATTGCCCCTTTTCTAACATTTTTGTTTTAAAACGCGGGGCTGAGAAGCATGCGTAAACTGTTTTATTTAAACTGTTTATTTAAATGCTTTTATTTATTATATGTCTTACATATATAAGTTGTTGATACTCCTAGACTCCTGTCTAGGAAATTATTATACAGAATCAAGTTACCAATTGAATTTAAGTACTCTTGAGTAATACCTTAAATTTAAATCCTAAATCAACCCTTAGTCCATCAAGTTCAAATTCAAGAATCTAAATTCAAAGTGAAATCAAATGAACATAATCAAGAGATCATATTCAAGGGAATCATAACTCAGTGTGTGATCTGAGACCCAAGAATCATAAACAATCAATTATCATTGAAAATCATGAGAATTCAAAGATCAAGATCAAGAGGCTCAGGAAATCAGAAATCATAAATGTGTGTGAATCATTGAACTAATGAAATCATTATGATCTAATGAACTCATTAATACTCATGTTAAGGTGGATGTCAGTTGTATATGGAATCAAGATCACGTGTAACACACATATAAAGTCCCACTCAGAAGCAGAAGACCTTTGGGTCAGGCTGTAACGGGCAATAACGTGAACTATCAAATGATCATTATCAATGTCAAAATCAAGAGAATCAAGAGATCAAGAATCACAGGATATCCTTAAAGTCCCCGCTTGTACAGAAGACCTTTGGGTCAAGCTGTAAGGGCAAAACATTAAAGTCCCCGCGTGTACAGAAGACCTTTGGGTCAAGCTGTAAGGGCAAAACATTAAAATCCCGCTCAGTTCAGGTGTACTCCTTGTGAGTTATGCCTGACATGGGTCACGTGTGAGAGGTTACAACTTGGACAACCACCAACAACTAAGTCTAACTGATTGAGTAAAATCATACCCAATCATCATGTCTTAGTTGTATTTAAATGTTTTATTTAATTATTAAATTAAATATTTGACATTTTACTATCATCACTGACTTTTTGGAAATCCTATATCTATGAGGAATTCAAGAGGATCAAAGGTAAATCAGGTTTCAAAATCAAAATCAATTTCAGAGGTGTTGGGTAAAAATGCTTAATTATCATTAACAACAGTGTCATATGCATATTAGTATGTGGTGGGATAGCGTCTGGGCTTGACCCTTTCGTGATTCCCTATATATAAGCATACCGATGTGGATATTACATGTGGAGTTAATGAGGTTAGGGTCTTTACCGAAAGAGGTTTTCAAATCATTTTCAAATCATAAAACTATATGAACTCACCAACCATGTGTTGACTTGATTTTTGCATGACTTCTCAGGTGACGGACAGGTCAACTAAGGAGTTATTCCTTTTGGACTAGGACTTCAGATAGAAGACTTAGTATTTTGGACCTGCATATTTTTTTTAAGACATCATTATACGAATTATTTTGTATATCTTGTATAAATGCAAGATAGAAAGTTATGATGTTGATGGTAGATTTACATTGTTAAATTATAAACAATACCGATGTAATTTAACTTTGTAATTCTATTGTAGTTATCATTTCTCATTTGTATCATGTGCAATGTAAACAATCTGATCATCACGATTATCACTCACGATATCGCGCCCCGGGAACCTTCCGCCCGACGGGACAACCGATCCTATCCCGCCGGCTCGGGGTGTGAGATTGGTATCAGAGCCATGGTTATAGAGAAATATAGGTCATTTATTTAAATGGTTTGGCCTAGACTATAACCTAGGGACCCTACATGTAGAGAACATAGGAATTAGGAATTTACTTGCATTGTGTCTTCTGCATTCGATCATTGCACTAACCAGTGTTCCATTGGTTATGATTAGAATGTCACCAAGAAGACAACCATCACCGCCTCTTCCTCCACAAGAGACGGAATCAGCAGTTGTTGCGCTCGCAACCCTGATCACCGAACAGTTGGTGGCGGTTCTCCCAGGAATCATCACCCAGATCAGGAACAGTGAGGAGTTTGCTAGGAACTTTCCACTACTTTCTGCAGAGAAGAAGGAACCTGAAGAAGGAGAAACCAGCAAACAACCTAAACATCGTTCGGCAAAAAGGCGAAAGAGAACTGTGGACTACACTGAAGCTGTACCTATCAGTCAAATTATACCAGATCCGACCACAGGAGTCAGTGCTCATTATGAGGGAAAAACCCCTCTCTGTTCAGCTTGTCACTACCATCATCGAGCTGAAATTGCATGTGTGCGATGTACGCGCTGTGGAAAGATGGGACACTGGATGCGGCAGTGTAGGTCATCAATGACCTTTACTCCCCGTCAATACGTTGGTGCAGATCCTAAATGTGCCAGATGTGGTTTTCACCATGGTGAGAAGAAACCTTGTCGACACTGTCTAAATTGTGGAAGATACGGACATTGGATCCAACAATGTCGATTTATTTCCACTAGGAAACAGAAACAAAAAGTGAACCCCTCTACATCCACTCCTAATAACAACTGCTACACATGTGGAATGCTTGGACATTTCAAAAGGGACTGCCCTAGGCGAAGACCTTCCGCAGACCCAGCAGTCACTGAGGAACTACTTGCTTTACCAGCTCCTAGGGAACATTCAGAGTCCGATGACCTCACAGGTATGCATATTTCATGCTGTTATGTTAAGTTGCTTATTGGAGTGCTAATTTTAAAAGCATACTCCGTTGTGACTTTGGAAACAATGAATTCAAGGAGACTGTAAGAAGTTGGTTGCAAATAAGATAATAGGAATAGTGACCTAAGGAAGTCTTAGGTCAAATAAACGTTAAGTAAATAAATAAAGTAGGGTGAGTCTTAATTACAGTCTAATTACTATAGTTAGGAAAATAACCTTATCTAGTAGAACATTAGAAGGCCGTAGATAGTTAGATGCTAAAGCTAGTATGTAAACTATTATTTCTTCACCTAGAACCATAGAACTCAAATCATTTGAGTTAGAGAACCTCGGTTCTAGGATATTAGAACAGGATAAACTTTAGGACTGTGCTAGAATCATAGTTAAATTAGGATAAGTGGATCAAGAGAAATCAGTGTGAAAGCGAGACGAAATTATGACAAGGGACGACAGTCCAAATGAAGTATGGGCATTTCAACCTTTGATAGTGCCTTTCGGATAGAAGAATGCACCCATAGTTTTCATGGACTATATGAACCGAGTGTGCATATTGTATCAGGATCAATTTGTCATTGTCACTAAGGATGACATACTGATTCATCTCAACGGCAAGACAGAACGCGAACAACATCTCAGGGATGATCTAGAGCTGTTAAAGGAATAACAACTCTATCATGATTTCTTTCATTTTGAAATTAGGATAAGAATAGTTACAATGAGTTCCGAAAGTCACATGACTTTCGGGTAAAAGTAAGATAAATATACATAATCTCGTAGAAGGGTATAGGACTTCTTAGAAGGTAAATCATTACCTTTATCCTAAAACTATTACCATATCTTAGGTAGACCTCCCCGATGTAGGACGTACATTTTCAAACTAAGAATATATTAAATAGATGGGGAAGTATGTATACGGTTATATCAACTAACTCAAGGATTCACCATGGGGGACTTAAGGATCTCGGTCGGACGATCAACACCTATAGTTGTGAGAGCCATCTACGAAATCTTTAAGGAGTGTGTCAAGTTGTAGAGCTGAAAGACAGTTGAGATAAACTGGATGAAATACCTACTACCAAAATGGTGGGTGGATTCCGGTGATAGGTCAATCCTGAAGACTTACTCTTGAGAAGGCACACGTGCCAGAGAATCAGTGCACCCGGGCACCGATAAAATGTACCTAGACTTACCGAGACTTTATTGGTGGCCAGGAATGAAGAAAGGCATAGCCGATATACGTCGGCAGATGTCTTGCGTGTGCAAGAGTAAAGGCGGAACACCAGAGACCGTCTGGTTTACTGGAACAGCCTGAGATTCCGCTCTGGAAGTGGGAACAAATAGCTATGGATTTCATTACCAAGCTACCCCGCACTTCCAGTGGTCATGATACTATCTGGGTTATCATCGATCGTTTGACAAAATCTGCTCACTTCTTGCCGATGCGTGAAACTTTCACGATGGATAAACTGGCAAGATTATACATCAATGAGATAGTGGTACGCCATGGTGTGCCATTATCGATTATCTCTGATAGAGACAGCAGATTTACTTCAAGGTTCTGGCAATCACTGCAGAAATCTCTAGGGACACAGTTGAATTTGAGTACAGCTTACCATCCACAAACGGACGGTCAAAGCGAACGTACAATTCAAACCCTAGAGGATATGTTAAGGACCTGTATTTTGGATTTCGGTGGGAATTGGGATTCTTATTTGCCAATGATTGAGTTCTCCTACAATAACAGTTATCACAGCAGTATCGGATGTGCACCATTCGAGGCTCTCTATGGCCGGAAATGTCGATCACCGATCTGTTGGACTGAAGTGGGAGATAATCGTATAACTGGGCCAGAGCTTATTCAGGAAACCACTGATAAGATTGCTCAGATTCAAAGAAGACTACAAGCTACCAGAAGCAGACAAAAGAGCTACGCTGATAAACGGCGTAAGACGTTGGAATTCCAAGTGGGAGACCGTGTCATGTTGAAGGTTTCTCCATGGAAGGGCGTAGTACGTTTTGGAACAAAAGGCAAATTAGCACCTCGACACGTTGGACCGTTCGAGATCATCGAACGTATTGGTCCCGTAGCTTATCGACTGAGATTACCAGATGAACTCAGTGGTGTGCATGACGTGTTTCACGTCTCGAATTTAAAGAAATGCCTTGCTGACGAATCACTCGTCATTCCACTCGAAGAAATTCAAGTCGATGATCAGTTACATTTTGTCGAAGAACCTTTAGAGATTATGGATCGCAAAGTCAAGCAACTGAGACGAAGCCGTATTCCGATAGTAAAGGTTCGATGGAATTCAAGACGCGGACCCGAGTTTACTTGGGAACGTGAAGATCACATGAAGTTAAAGTATCCCCAACTGTTTGAAGAGGAAGCTGTACCCGATAACAATTCTTAAATTTCGGGACGAAATTTCTTTAACAAGGGGAGACTGTAACATCAGTGCCGGAAACGTCACCGGAACAGTGATCGTAAACAGTACGTGAACAGTAATCAGGTACAAATCTTATATAATTCAGTGTATTTCATGTTCATATCGAGTTTCAGTATCATTTCATATCATCAAAACAGTGAATTCACAGTCATGTCAGAGAAATCAGTTCAGAACAATGGTTCTTGAGTCAGATAATTATCTGGCAACACAGAATCATCATGTGATTTATTTGTTAGGATCTTATTATGTATAAACGTATGTGAGGCCTTACAGGACAAAACAACACGAATATCGTTAGGTGAATGCTAAACCGACAGGTTATTCGTATAGGTGACGATCTGTACGAATAAACTTGAAAGTTTAACGTTCTGAATGATATTCAATAATTAGAAAACAAGATTGAAAAGTGTAGTTATCGCCGTGTTTGGTCGGGTGACGATTCGAACAAATACGCGCGATGACCGCGCGATTCGATTTAAACGTTAAATAAATATTTTGTAAATTAAATAATTAAAAGATATTTAGTTAATTTATTAGGAATCACAATCTAAAATAATTCTATAAATTCTATTTTATAAAGCCGTATCGTTTCGTTACGACAAATGAAACGAAACCGACGTTTTAAGCGAAACCGAACAACCGAAACGAACCCGAACTCACCCGGAGTATAAATACCCGGAATGAGTCTTCTTCCTCATTTAACCACTTCACTTTCTCTCTCTAAACTCAAAAACCCGGAACTTTCTCTCTCTAGAAAGTTCCAACTTCTCTCATCTAGATCTCACTCGTTTCTTGACGAAATCTCGCGTTCTTGGTGTCCAAACGACCACTACAACTTGTAGAACACGAAAGTACGATCGATCTAAGCTTTGAACCAGTCGATTCGAGGTAAAAACGAGTTTTTCTTTTCGGTTTTAGGGTTTTCAAACCCTAGTTCGAACCTCTATAGAAACCGGCTTATACTCTTTCAAAACTTTAGGGGAACACCTCCATAACCATGTAGGAACTTGTTGTGCACCTTAGATAAGCGAATAGATCGAATCTAGAGCTGCTGTGGGTGTCGAGTTCGAACTCCCGAATGGAGTTCTACCAGCCCAACGAATGAGCCGAGTCATTCGGCGAATGGCTAAGGCCTTTCGGCCAGCCTTCATTCGATCACCATGCTGCTCATTCGACCAAACTTCCTCCGAATGAACCTTCATTCGATCGGCTCTCAATCGGCCCTGTCATTCGACTCTAGTCTTCATTCGACCACCTCCCTATTCGGCAATGCACCTTCGGTCAAGTCACGGACTCATTCGATTGGCCAAGTCATTCGCCTAAGGTCTCATTCGACCCAGACCTCATTCGTCGAGCAGACTCAGTCGGCAATCACCATCATTCGACCCAACACTTGCTCGGCCCATTGTTGGGTCCAATCCAACTGATGTCGGCCCAAGCTTGCACGATCCATGGATTGTTAGGTCCAAACTAATTCGAATTGGATTGCTTAGGCGAGATTGAGTGATGAACTTGCATGCATGGGAGTTGATCATGTGTGAGTAAGATTTGCATGGGTAAAGTGTGGGTGTGTGTGCATGGGTTAGGGTACAAGATACATGCATGGATGAGTGTGTGTGCATGAGAGGGATATTAGGGTTTTCTATCTCGTGCCACCAACATTGAATAGGTATTGGGTAAACATGGAAGATATCTATCAAAGGTCATTAAAATTTATCAAAGAAACTAGAAGGGTTTTCTTTCAATAACAAGAGTTCTTAAGCCTTATTATCATTTAGTCATGGAATTAAACGTTTGTAAATCATGATGATTGAAACGTAAACCTAGGGTGTTGGGTGTTGATTTAAATACTTAACATTTAGCCTTAGGAATTTCATAAGAACATACAACTAATCAGGATGATTCGCTGAATTATCTAGGACGAGTTATTTAAAGAATCATAAGACGACCAAAGTCTAATAATGGACCCAAGGTCGGCCCAATGGGCTAAACTCAAGCCCATCATGTGTAATTACACTTTTCTTAAACTAATTATGTCTTTCATAAAAGAAATTAAAATTGTAAAATTTATTAAAATAAATAGATGATTTTAACTTAGAATGTTCAACTTAAAATTTATTAACATAAAAATGTGTTAAATAAAAGGCTTGTGAGTAATTAAAATAAACCCTAATTATCTAGGGTTTAGTAGTTAATAATATGAGAACATGGGTAAATAATGGGTAATAAGTTAGATCAGTTAGATAGAAACACACTAGTAATTTAGGACACTTAGTTGCACACCCATACCAAACCTTAGACACGACGACTACTATACATACTTATCGTATTCGAAATCCTCTTAAAACAACTCAGGTGCTGAAGATACTTAAGCTACAACCAACGAGCGCGCATTTTGTGGTAATTCTATACAGAGCAACACAGGTGAGTTCATTGCCCCTTTTCTAACATTTTTGTTTTAAAACGCGGGGCTGAGAAGCATGCGTAAACTGTTTTATTTAAACTGTTTATTTAAATGCTTTTATTTATTATATGTCTTACATATATAAGTTGTTGATACTCCTAGACTCCTGTCTAGGAAATTATTATACAGAATCAAGTTACCAATTGAATTTAAGTACTCTTATGAGTAATACCTTAAATTTAAATCCTAAATCAACCCTTAGTCCATCAAGTTCAAATTCAAGAATCTAAATTCAAAGTGAAATCAAATGAACATAATCAAGAGATCATATTCAAGGGAATCATAACTCAGTGTGTGATCTGAGACCCAAGAATCATAAACAATCAATTATCATTGAAAATCATGAGAATTCAAAGATCAAGATCAAGAGGCTCAGGAAATCAGAAATCATAAATGTGTGTGAATCATTGAACTAATGAAATCATTATGATCTAATGAACTCATTAATACTCATGTTAAGGTGGATGTCAGTTGTATATGGAATCAAGATCACGTGTAACACACATATAAAGTCCCACTCAGAAGCAGAAGACCTTTGGGTCAGGCTGTAACGGGCAATAACGTGAACTATCAAATGATCATTATCAATGTCAAAATCAAGAGAATCAAGAGATCAAGAATCACAGGATATCCTTAAAGTCCCCGCTTGTACAGAAGACCTTTGGGTCAAGCTGTAAGGGCAAAACATTAAAGTCCCCGCGTGTACAGAAGACCTTTGGGTCAAGCTGTAAGGGCAAAACATTAAAATCCCGCTCAGTTCAGGTGTACTCCTTGTGAGTTATGCCTGACATGGGTCACGTGTGAGAGGTTACAACTTGGACAACCACCAACAACTAAGTCTAACTGATTGAGTAAAATCATACCCAATCATCATGTCTTAGTTGTATTTAAATGTTTTATTTAATTATTAAATTAAATATTTGACATTTTACTATCATCACTGACTTTTTGGAAATCCTATATCTATGAGGAATTCAAGAGGATCAAAGGTAAATCAGGTTTCAAAATCAAAATCAATTTCAGAGGTGTTGGGTAAAAATGCTTAATTATCATTAACAACAGTGTCATATGCATATTAGTATGTGGTGGGATAGCGTCTGGGCTTGACCCTTTCGTGATTCCCTATATATAAGCATACCGATGTGGATATTACATGTGGAGTTAATGAGGTTAGGGTCTTTACCGAAAGAGGTTTTCAAATCATTTTCAAATCATAAAACTATATGAACTCACCAACCATGTGTTGACTTGATTTTTGCATGACTTCTCAGGTGACGGACAGGTCAACTAAGGAGTTATTCCTTTTGGACTATGACTTCAGATAGAAGACTTAGTATTTTGGACCTGCATATTTTTTTTAAGACATCATTATACGAATTATTTTGTATATCTTGTATAAATGCAAGATAGAAAGTTATGATGTTGATGGTAGATTTACATTGTTAAATTATAAACAATACCGATGTAATTTAACTTTGTAATTCTATTGTAGTTATCATTTCTCATTTGTATCATGTGCAATGTAAACAATCTGATCATCACGATTATCACTCACGATATCGCGCCCCGGGAACCTTCCGCCCGACGGGACAACCGATCCTATCCCGCCGGCTCGGGGTGTGACAGCGATACCTTAAGTTATACCATATCATCAACTTCAAACTCTAAAGGTTTTCGTCTTTTATCCACATAACTCTTTTGTCGACTGCATGCAGCTAACAGATTATCACGGATCTGGCGGATCTTGTCAGTCGTTTCCTGAATAATCTCGGGACCAGTAATCTGCGAATCACCTACTTCGGTCCAACAAATACGTGACCGACATTTTCTACCATACAGAGCTTCAAACGGCGCCATACCAATGCTCGCGTGATAACTGTTGTTATACGAGAACTCAACCAATGGTAAATGGCTATCCCAATTGTCACCGAAGTCGATGACACAAGCTCTCAACATGTCTTCCAATGTCTGAATCGTTCGCTCCGTCTGTCCATCCGTTTGAGGATGATAGGAGGTGCTAAGGTCCAATCTTGTTCCAAAGGCTTCATGCAGTGATTCCCAAAATCGTGCCGTGAAACGAGCATCACGATCCGATATTATGCTTAAGGGAATACCATGTCGGCTAATGATTTCATCAATGTAGATACGAGCTAACTTCCGCACAGGGTACGTCTCGCGTATCGGTAAGAAATGAGCCGACTTGGTTAATCTATCAACTATCACCCAAATGCTATCCTTACCGTTTGTGGTTCGTGGGAGTTTAGTAATGAAATCCATGGAGATATTCTCCCACTTCCACATGGGTATTTCTGGTTATAACAACAATCCCGAAGGTCGCTGGTGTTCTGCCTTGACTTTAGCACAGTTAAGGCACTTGGACACATACTCAGCAATATCTTTCTTCATTCCAGGCCACCAGTACAAGCCCCTAAGGTCTTGATACATCGTATCAGCACCCGGATGGATTGAGTAACATGACTTATGAGCTTCATCCATAATTACCATCCTAAGATCACCCCTGTTCAGTATCCACAACCGATTCAAATAATACATCAACCCATCATCCTTAATTTCCAATAAAATCTCAGCCCCGCAAGACATCTCATTTTTCAAGTTATCTTGAGCCAACGAGTGTTTTTGGGCCGTGAGAACATCATTACGGAGATTAGTGTGCACTCGGACACTATGAATCTGAACTTGACTTTTGCGACTAAGCGCATCTGCTACTACATTCGCTTTACCAGGATGATAGCGAATTTCACAGAAATAATCGTTTAACAGTTCAACCCATCTCCGTTGTCTCATGTTAAGTTATTTCTGATTGAGAATATGTTGCAAACTCTAGTGGTCTGTAAAGACTACACACTTAGTGCCATAAAGATAATGTCTCCATATCTTTAAAGCAAACACAACTGCATCAAGTTCCAAGTCATGTGTAGTGTAGTTCTTCTCGTGAATTTTCAGCTGTCTCGATGCATATGCCACAACCTTTCCCCGTTGCATGAGAACACAACCGAGACCTAGGTTGGATGCATCACAATAGACCACAAAATCATCATTTCCGTCACGCAGTGTCAAGACAGGAGCATCACAAAGTTTCTGCTTTAAAGTCTGAAATGCCTCTTCCTGCTTTGGTCCCCACTCGTATGGTTTATTCTTTTGAGTCAAAGAAGTGAAAGGGACAGCAATCCTGGAGAAATTCGAAATAAACCGCCGATAGTAACCGGCAAGTCCAAGAAACGATTGAATCTCCGTCGGTGTCTTCGGTGTACTCCAATTCTTTACCGCATCAATCTTCGCAGGATCCACGTGAACACCATTTTCATTGACTATGTGTCCCAAAAATTGAACTTCCTTAAGCCAAAATTCACATTTAGAGAATTTGGCATACAGTCGCTCTTCTCTCAGGACCTCCAACACCAACTTGAGGTGTTTCTCGTGTTCTTCCTTGGTCTTTGAGTATATCAAAATATCATCAATGAATACAATCACAAACTTATCCAAATATGGCCTGCAGACACGGTTCATAAGGTCCATGAAAACCGCCGGTGCATTGGTGAGGCCGAAAGGCATTACCAGAAATTCATAATGGCCATATCTTGTTCTGAAAGCTGTCTTGGGAATATCATCCTCATTTATGCGAAGTTGATGAAACCCAGACCTAAGATCAATCTTTGAAAACCATGCCGAGCCTTGAAGCTGATCGAAGAGATCATCGATGCACGGCAGTGGATATCGATTCTTAATTGTGAGTTTGTTTAATTCACGGTAGTCGATGCACATTCGGAATGACATGTCCTTCTTCTTGACAAACAAGACCGGTGCACCCCATGGCGAATGGCTCGGGAGAATAAATCCCTTATCAGTTAGTTCTTGCAGCTGGCTCGCCAATTCTTGCAACTCTGAAGGCGCAAGTCTATATCGAGCTTTGGCGACTGGATTCGCACCAGGTACTAAGTCAATTAGAAACTCTACCTGACGTTCTGGTGGAAGACCCGGCAAATCATCTGGAAATACTTCTGGGAAATCTCTGATTACTGGAACGTCTTCAACACTCTTTCCTTTCTCCTTTTTCTCTACAATATGAGCTAAAAATGCTATACATTTCTTCCTAAGGTACTTGTGTGCTTTAGTGGATGACATCAGCTTAAGACCTTTACTAAAAGTTTCTCCAAATACTCTTAAAGTTTCACCCGAAGGTAAGGGAATACGAATGTATTTTTCGTGACAAACAATCTCCGCTTTGTGGGTGGCTAACCAATCCATGCCTATGATAACATCAATGCTACCAAGATGCATATGTATGAGATCAATTGGGAAAACATGATCACTTAAGTTCACAGTACATCCAATAATAACAGTGTCAACACGTTAAACGGTTTAGCTAAGTATGTACGTGTTCTACCAAGCATGCATTCAAAATCATATGAAACAAAACTCCTATCGACACCAGAATCAAATTAGACAGATGCATAAGAGTTGTTGATCAGAAATGTACCATTGACCACATCTTGGTTGGCTTGAGCAGCTGGAGCATTCAGTTGAAACGCTCGGCCTCTTGCCACCCTCTGATAGTTTCCTGTCAGTCTTGGGCACTGGTTTCTGAAATGACCCACTTCACCACACTCATAACAGGCTCTTGCCTATACAGGTACCTGGCGAACGGGTACGGCTGGAATAGGTTGAGCTTGTGGAGCTGGCAGTGCAAGCGGTGCATGTTGCATCCTTTGTGCTTGCGGTGCACTCCGACAAACATTTGCAAGATGACCATACTTTCCGCAGTTGTTGCAGACGCGACATGGCAAGTTAGGAGCATGGTGATATCGACAGGTATTACATTGGGGAGTGTTCCCAACATAATTCCTGGCAGTAGTGTTGTTTGATGATTGCTGCGCAGACTTAGCAGCAGGAGCAGTGACCATGAAGTTTCTGTTCTTTCTCTTTTTGTTGCTGCTTTTAGAAGAACTAGCAGCTTCAGACTTGACTTCGGTTTTTGTTTCTTTTGCAGCAGCCTTCCCCTCAGTCTTCTTGGTTCCTTTCCTAATGAGTGTTCCAGCTTTCACATGGTTATCAGTAAGGGTTGCAGATAAACGGATCGCAGCCTCAAGTGTTTTGGGGTTGCTCCCGTAGACAGTGTCTTGGATCTGCATGGGCAGACCGCCGATATACTTCTCAATAGCTCTCTCCAATGGCGTCACCAAATGAGGTACCAGTAGACTATACTCGTGGAAACGAGTATTGTAGATAACATTCTCGCCGCTATCTTGCTTGAGTTCCCAGAACTCAGTCTCCAGCTTCCTCATCTCGCTACGAGGACAGAATTCAGTGGTTATCAGGTTCTTGACCTCTGTTCATGTCAGTGCTAAAGCAGCTTCAACTCCCCTAGTTTGTTTTTCCCCATGCCACCACGTTAGTGCTCTCTTTTGGAAAACACTAGTAGCATAACGAACTTTCAGATTCTTTGGGCAATCGCTGTTAATGAAGGTGTTCTCCATGCTCTCAAACCACTGCAGCAGACCAGTGGATGTCTCAGAACCCGTAAACTTCAGTGGGTTACAGGAGTTGAAGTGTTTGAATGTGCAAGTTGGTGGGTTTGCACCACCTCTGTTCTGAGTGAGAGATTGATTGGCTTGAGTCAGTTGATTCACCAATCCGGAAATGAGTGTTGCTAACTCTTGTATGCCGGAGTTGGCATTACTGTTGTTTGAATCCCCATTGTTCGAATCATCTTCGTTGTGACGGCGCGGCGGCATGTTTCTGAGGAATTAGAAACATGTTACTACCGTTTACAACGTAAGTTATACAAACAATGGTCAAATGAGTTCATTTTATACAGTTAGGATTACATATAGGAACTATATTTTTCTCCTATCTGTCATTAAACTCATTACAATTATAAATTTCCTAATATTATACTAAGTGTCCTAGTTGGTCATAACTAATATTAGCTAAATATTCCTAAGTTCTATACATTCCCCACCCTATACCAACACTGACAACCTCCCGATGCAATGCAACAAGCTTATATATAGGCATATGCAGAGGTAGATCGCAATCTCCCCTACACCGTCCCACCACCGTTTCATTGCACCACGATTATGCCCTTGTCAGAATTTAGGGTGTATCATGTATTTTATCATAGTCTCACTTCACAAACCTTATCCTAGGTAGGATAATTTTGAGTGAAGTGGTCTCTAGTTTCCCTTGGACAATTAGGTTCGCCTAATGTGTAAGTTCACCTGACATGTAGGTTTGCCTATTTCTATGTTCACCTAATGTCTAAGTTCACCTGACATTAAAGTTCCCCTAATGTCTAAGTTCACTAGAAATCCATACTAATCCCAATGTCCATAATTGTCAATGAGGGTTCATATAATCACTAAGTGCTCTTATTGTCACTAAGTGTTCATATCTTCCCTATAATTTATTCTCATCAAGTGTCCATACCATCACTAGGTGTTAGTATCATCACTATGCGTTTATATTATCTCCAAGTGTCTATATCATCACCCAAGTCTACAGTCCATCACTAATCATTCATATCGTTCGTTGATCCTATGCACCCTACGTGTCCAATCAGTGTGTTTCATAAGTGAATTTATAAGTGTTCATCAAGTGTGATCATCCATGAGTCTATCCAAACCATTCCAACAAACATACCATCAACATCCATATCCCATCAATCTCAACTTTACAACAATTCCTAGTAATATCCTAAGTTCCTGACACTAACAGACCCCCAATATACTACAAATGGTATATGTATAGGGCATATGTAGGGGTCAGTCGCAACTACCCCAGCCAACATCGCACCACCTTTGTAGTATATTACGAGTGTGTCCTTGTCTGGAGATCAGAAGATCTATCATATAATTCCTAAAGCAGGTAAATTCCTAAGCAGTTAATTTCCTAAGCATATAATTTCCCAAACGGGTAGTTCCCACATTCTTCAATACTGACATCCACCTAACGTACCGTAAATGGTATGTATATAGGGCATATGTAGGGGTCAGTCTCAACTGCCCCAGCCAACATCCCACCACCTTTACGATACACCACGTGCATGTCCTTATCGAATCATTAGGGCACACGTAAGCAAGAAATCAGTAAGTAACATATGCATATCAGATGTATTCATGTCCTTATCGAATCATTAGGGCACACGTAAGCAAGAAATCAGTAAGTAGCATATGCATATCAGATGTATAACATGAGTATAGATAACATGTAATAAACACATAAGCATGAAATCCTGAATATACTAACTAGTGTATGAATTACTTCATACTAGGGTATCCTACGGTTATAGACTAGGTCAACCATTTCTAGTAACCTAATTCCCTATAAACCAGGCTCTGATACCAACCTGTAACACCCCGACCGATGGCGGAAACGTCGGGATGCCACGAGAGATGTGTAGATTGTTCAAAAGCTCGTGGGCATCTAAATTAAATCATCACATAACATTCAATCAACCAAATTGGTTACACAAAAATCATGTCTATCATGAATTAAATACATCAATTACACAAAAGAATTAGCTAAACTAACTAAACTCTAATCGCCAGAATTTCAGTTAATGTAAGCTAAGTCCAAGATCCTATGTGATGATGTCCAAAAGTATGAATTCATCTTCCTCAACCTACTTTAGCTTCATCACCTGAAACATGTAAGAAAATCAAGGGTCAACTACGAAGTAGTTGGTGAGTAATCATAAGTCTTTATACTTAAAAGTATTTTATAAAATGAGTATAAAAGTTTGTGTTTGAAAGGGTTTTATAAAAAGTTTAGATAAAATGAGTATAAAAGCTTATGGTTTATCTGAGAAAATCCACAAGAGTACCTGCGTGAAAATCCAACACATCTCCCAACACAACAATCAAACACATAGTCACATATCAATTTAGTCATAGTTAATCATAGATAATCATAGACAATAATAGATAATCAACCACATAACCAATCAACCAATCTCAACAATCAACATTCTCAATTACTATATGTGACCATACATGGAATTTATGTAATTAACATAAGTTAAAGACATGATCCATGGAGTGGAAGCAACCCACGTGACAATACATGAAACTAATGCAGTTAACCGTAGTCAAAGACAATGTTTCATGGAGTTGCGATAATCCAAGTGGCAATACATGTAATCTTTGTTATTGACCGAAGTCAATGACAATGTTACACGGATAAATGATAATAAGTGATAATCCATAAATAATGATAATTATATAATATGAATATCATATTGATAAACAGGTATCATCCTTGTGTTATCAAAATAATATTTAAAATTTGTATACATGTTTCACCTCCGACTTTTAAAACAAAATAGTTTAAAAGAATGGGAGGTTATGAGAACTTACCTGAGTCCTTAGATTTGGTGTTCTTGTGGTATGCGCGCTCACGTACGTAACTCGAAGCAACCCAGTCAATCTCAATAAGTCGTCTGAATGTCGTGTTTCTTCGTGGAATCTTGTTCTCCTCGATCGTGTGGTCTTTTAGGCACCAAGATCACGCGAAGCCGTCAAGAAACGAGCCCGAAAAGCTAGAGAGAAGTTAGAGAGAGAAAGCTTGGACGTGGGTGTGTTCTAGAGAGAGAAATGTAAGATGAGAAATGAGGAAGGAGGTGGTAACCTCCTTGCTTATATCGCGTGTGGTCCCCGCGTGTTCGGTCTCGTTTTTATCGTGATAAATTATATTAGATGCTCGGTTTTTAACGAAAAACATACTCAAAATATAAATCATTTAAATACATTGTTTTCGTTTTAAATAAATGATTTTAAATAAATTATTTCGTAAAACGATGCCGTTCCATTTTTACTAAATTAATTATTTAAATAAATGATTTATTCGGTTGTGTTTTAGGTCGTGATTCCTAATAAATATTTTTAGTTTTCATTTATTGATTTAATATTGTTAAATATTATTTAATTACCTCGTCGAAACGCGTTACTTACGTACGTATTCGTAAAGATCATCACCTTTGCGAATCCGACGCTCGTACCGTATTTCAACTCGATTTACAATTTAAGGAATATCGTTTAATAATATTATTCTTAATAATTATATTCGTGTGAATCGTCACCCACGCGAATACATCATTAAGTTAATATTTCTAAATCAATATTCGCGTTTAAATAATGTCCGTAACCTCACCATCGCGTAATTGTTTTTATTACAACTTCCATTATTTAATTATCTTGAATATTATAATTCCTATTCCAAACCCACTAAACCAAGTCACTGACACATCCATGATAGACCGAAATATGCATATGTATAGGGCATATGTAGGGGTCAGTCGCAACTGCCCCAGCCACCGTCCCACCGCTATTTCGATAAACCATGACCATGTGTCATTGACTACGTTTAGCAACCAAACAACAACCAACTCAAATCCCGTTTCCATTTCAACCGGTAGACCATTATCTGTGTAATGTAACTGCAATAAACTCTCTGGTTCTGTTTAGTTGGGCTTCAACTAAACTCACCATTGTTTATGCATAGAATAATATGTTCTCAATGTATACCAATAATAGTGATAATCATCAAATAATACATCATCATGAATAATTATAAATCTCAGATCGTAACAGTACAATCGTACAGATGTACGGACGACCAGAAATACAGTGGTGTTACATTACAAGTTCTTCTTTAGTTCTAACTGCGCCTATGTACATAGATCATGGTGATTGCGATAACGTTTGCGAACATTGTAACGCCCTCTTTTGGTTTGACAAACGTCTCATTGGAATCTCAACTAGAAATCAACCAAGGTATAATCAATGTTGTAAAGGAGGTCGTGTTAAACTTTTGTTTCCTAGAATTTTTCCTCCACAGTTGGTCGCCTTATTTGATAGGGTTGATTTTCATTCTAATATACGTGCTTACAACTCCATGTTTTCAATGACATCATTTGGAGGGAAGATAGATGATACCATCAATAGTTTTTCAGGACCTTATGTATTTAAAATTGAAGGGCAGATTTACCATTGGCTCGGTTCTTTGTGTCCCCCGTCAAACGAGAAGCCTTGATATTTACAAATGTATATATATATGATACTGAAAATGAAATTTCGAATAGGATGCGTTTTTTTGGTGACGAAACACATTCTCATGTAGATACTGAGATTGTTACTCTTATTCTTAATATTCTAGAAGACTATAACAAATTAGTAAAACTTTTTAGGTTTGCACGAGACATCTGTTACTCCTCAAATCCACCTGATTTTTTGGTCCGTCTATTTAACTCTCATAATTCTTTGTGCTATGATAAACCATCGCAAGATTGTATTGGTGCGATTGTTACCCATACAGAAAATCAATTTGCTGATTATGACATTGTCATTCGACAAAAAGATGTTCCTCCACAAAGGATAAACAAAATGCATCCTTTATACATGTCGTTACAGTATCCTTTGTTATTCATTTACGGTGATAGTGGCTGGTCACGTGATTTGTTTCTACGTGGTTCTAATAGAGGCAATGACAAGAATTTAACAATGAATATGTTCTATAGCTATCAGCTACATGATCGACTAGACATTTATACCCTACTATTAAGAGGCGGCCGTCTATTTCAACAGTATTTGGTTGACGCCTATGTTTGTATTGAACAAAACAGACTTGACTACATAAGACAAAACCAACCCTCATTGAGGACAGAATTTCTGCAAGGCCATGACGCTGTTACTCGAGGTGACACCGAAGGCCGTGATATTGGCAAACGTATTATATTGCCGTCATCTTTTACTGGTGGCCCTCGATACATGTACAAACACTACCAAGACGCTTTGGCTATATGTCGTGTTCACGGAAACCCTCAATACTTTATTACTTTTACATGTAATGTTAAATGGCCAAAAATTCAAAGATATTTACTTCAATACCCTGTTCTTAAACCCCAAGATCGGCCAGATATTATAGCAAGAGTTTTCCAAATGAAAGTTATCTCAATGATTAACTTTTTACGGACCAAAAGGCCATTTGGAGTGGTTTAGGCAGGTAAGTACTTAGTGGTAGCTCTTTTTTAGTTATTGAAATCCTAGCCTTAGGTGTAGATATTTATGTTGCATGCAGATCTATACACAATAGAATTTCAGAAAAGGGGCCTGCCCCATTGTCATTTATTGCTATAGGTGTCTCAACCATACCGAATAACAAGAGCTGAGCAGATCGACAACTACATAGCGACTGAAATACCAAGTCCTGTTAATGAGCCACATCTTCATAAGGTTGTTACTGAACTAATGATGCATGGACCATGTGATATTGTCAGACCAAATGCGCCATGTATGTCTAACGGTGTGTGCTCCAAAAAGTTTCCCAAAAACTATGAACTACTGACATCGCTAGATAAGAATGGATATGCACATTATAGAAGACGTCAAAGCGAAGAATATGCTAAAAAAATGGTATTTCTCTTGATAATAGTTACGTTGTTCCATACAACAGGATACTATTGTTACATTATCAGGCTCATATAAAATGTAGAATACTGCGGCTGGAGTATGCTGATAAAATACCTTTTTAAATACATATCAAAAGGCGCTGATCGTATACGATATACAATTACAAAAACGCCTTCCTCCTTGAACAATACTGAGAACAATAACATTACTGAGCCTGATGAAATTAAAAATTTCGTAGACGGACGATTTATCTGTCCTCACGAATCTGCGTGGAGAATTCTGAATTTTTTAATTCATGATAGAAATCCTCCTGTTCAAACTCTATCTGTTCACTTGGAAAATATGCAAAACGTTTGTTTCAAAGACGAGATCAACTTTCCAATATTCTAGAATACTCGGGTGCAAGACGCACTACTTTAACAGAATGGCTACATAATTGTCACACCCCGAGCCGGTGGGGTTGGATCGGATTCCCCGTCGGGCGGAAGGTTCCCAGGGCGCGATATCGTGAATGATAATCATGAGGATCAGATTGTTTGCATCGCATCAATGTTAAGAATACTAAAGCACAATAACATTAAACTAGAATTTACAGAGTTAAATTACAATAACAATGTTTGATAATTTAACTAAGTAAACCTATCAAAATGAATCATAAGTTCACTATCTTGTATTCGTACAAGATATCAAAAATGATTCACACTGATCAACAAAGGATGTGCCTTCCCAAAAACTACTAGGTCCTCTAACAGAGCATCCTAGCATGCAATCCTTAGCCTAAGCTTATTCCTGTACGTCACCTGAGAAAACATGTAATAAAACAAAGTCAACGCAACGGTTGGTGAGTTCATATGGTTTTAGTATCTGAAAAATAGCTTTGCAAACCTTTTAGGTAAAACCTTAACCTCATTAACATCACCTGTATCATCCAGCTCAGTATGCTTATGTATAGGGCATACCCTTGAGTCGAGCCTACAACCCGCCCAGACGTCATCCCACCACATACTAAGCCACATAGGACATTGGTGTTAATGATAATTAATCATTTTACCTACCATTCAATTCCATTATCATTCGAGATTTAAAGCACTCTGTTTAACCGTTTAAAAACACACACATGATAACATTGATAACCTCTTCGGTAACAACCTTAGCCTCATTAACATCACCTGTATCATCCAGCTCGGTATGCTTATGTATAGGGCATACCCCTGAGTCAAGCCTACAACTCGCCCAGACGCCATCCCACCACATACTAAGCCGCATAGGACATTGATATTAATGATAATTAAGCGTTTTACCGACCGTCTACTTCGATTCCCAAATGGTTTTAAGTATTTCGATTGAAAGTTTAAAGCACACACACACTAGTAACAACCTTAACCTCATTAACATCACCTGTATCATCCAACTAGGTATGCTTATATATAGGGCATACCCCTGAGTCGAGCCTACAACCCGCCCAGACGCCATCCCACCACATACTAAGCCGCATAGGACATTGATGCTAATGATAATTAAGCGTTTTACCCAACATTCGCTTCCTTATTGAAATTTGATTTCCACAATTTGAAATACCTCTGATTTCCTGGGTTTACCATGTCCTCATGATTTCCCAAAACGCTTATAGAAATATAATATTAAATGGTTCATTAAATTAATAACTAATCATTTAAATACAACTAAGACATGATGATTGGGCCTTGTTTGACTCAATCAATTAGACTTAGTTGTTGGTGGTTGTCCAAGTTGTACCCTCTCACATGTGGCCCATATCAGGCATGACCCACAAGGAGTCTACCAGTATGCGTCGGGACTTTCATGATTTGCCCATATCAACTTGACCCTTTGGCCTACTGTATGCGTCGGGACTTTAATGATATCCTTTGATTCTAATCTTCTTTGATTCTCATGATTTCATTTGATAGTTTAAGTTATGCCCATATAGCTTGACTACTAGAGTCTACTATTGTGACGGGACTTTCCGTATATTATCACGTGGTCTTGATTTATGTACAACTGACACCCACCTTAACTTGAGCAGTAATGATTTCATTAGATAATAACGATTTCATTATTTCATTGATTCATACACGGTTCTGATTCCCTTGAGTCTTCTGATTCTGATGTTTAGCATTCTATGATTTACACAATGAATATAGATATGTGAATAGGATCCTTAGCTTTATTGATTATACTCTGAATTAAATTCCTTTGATTTTGATCTAAGACTTTCGTTCCCTTGGTTTCACTTCAAGTTTAGGTTTTGAAAATTAGAATATTGATGGACTAAGTGTTTGTTTTAGGGGTTTAGAATTTAGGTGTTACTCGGTAGAGTAATTGATTTATCCTTCAGTTAATTCTGCATAACACATACCTAGACAGGAGTCTAGGGTATAAACATGTATATATATATATCACATACAATATATAAAAGCATTTACGTAAAACATATTTAATTAAAAAGGTTTACGCATGCTTCTCAGCCCCGCGTTTGAAAACAAAAATGTTTAGAAAAGGGGCAATGAACTCACCTGTGTTTCCGTGCAAATGAACCACAAAAGATATGCACGCTCGTTGATTGTTGACTATGTATCTTTAGCACCTGAGTTGTTTTAAAAGGATTTGAATACGATAAGTATCTAGAATCGTCGTATCTAGGGTTTGGTCTTGGTGTGCAACTAAGTGTCCTACGTTACTAATGTGTTTCTAGAATTTCATCTAGCTAGTCTACCCTCATTACCCAATAATAACCCTTATATCCCAAAATTAAACATTACAAGTCTTTAATTAAAGCGTTTGCGAAATAATTCATTTAAGTTAAAATTAGTTTAGAAATCTTCTAATTTTTATTTAATAAAGTTTACAATCTAATTTCTTTTATGAAAAAAAACATAATTAATTTAAGAAAGTGAAATTAAACATGATGGTCTTATATTAAACCCATTGGGCCACCCTTGGCCCATTATCAGACTTTGATCGTCCCATGATTCTTTAAATAATTCGTACTAGATAATTCGATAGATCATCTAGACTAATTTCGTGTTTGTTATGAAATTCCCTAGGGTTAGGTGTTAATAACTAAGTTAACACCCCAACCTTAGGTTATTGTTTCGATTCTCCTTGAATCCTCAAGTGTTTTGAGCCCCATGGCATTAAAACCTATGTTTTTAGTTTATAATGTAGTTTATGAAACTCTTGCTAGTGAAAACTCTAATTCATGATTCCTTGCATGTTAAACTAATCCCATATGAAATGACCCATAACCAATTCTAGTATCCCTTTGACACCCATATGCTACAACGTCAACATGTCCCACGTACTCGAGCCATGAATCCCATGCACACACACACATTCGACTCCCATGCATGCTAAGATGGGCCGACCCAGTTCAACCGATCGAATGCAAACCTGGCCGACAGAATGGGTCTATTGGACCGAAGCAACTGGGCCGAATGAGAGGTGCTGGCCGAAGGTGTTCATTCGAAAGTGGTTTGGCCGAAAGAAGCATGGCGGATCGAATGGAGTATGGTTGGTCGAATGGTTATAGGCGAATGAGCAGGGGTCGAATGAAGCAGCACCCATTGCTGATCGAATGAGGCTGTTGGCGACAAAATGAAGGCCGACCGAATGAGAGGGGAAAAGCCATTCGGCCGAAGTGGCCATTCGGCCATGTGCGTTCTATGTCATTCGGCCGCTCGACTGGAACCAAGGTAGCCACATTCAATCGGTGTTCTAGCCCTACTAGCTTCTCCCTCCTTGTTCCTACATGATTCTAGGGTGTGGGTGAGTGATTTCCCTAAGGTGTTGGGAGTGTTTAACCGGCCAAATGGTGAGTTCAAAATGAGGTTTTCAAAACCCTAAAATCGCCACAAAATCATGGTATTTACCTCGAATCTGTTGGTTCCATGTTCAGATCACTTGTACTTTTGAGATCTACACGATGTGGTGGTCGTTTGGACACCAAAATCACTTGATTTCGTTGAGAAATGAGTGAGATAGCTTGGGGGTTTCTCGAGAGAGAGTATAGAGAGAGAAAGTGACGGGAGAGAGGTTTCAGAGAGAGAGAGTGAAAGGGTTAAATGAGAAAGATGACTCATTCCGGGTATTTATACCCCGGGTGAGTTCGGGTTCGTTTCGGTTGCTCGGTTTCGCGTAAAACGTCGGTTTCTCGTCGTTTTCATAACAAAATGACTCGGTTTTAAAATAGAATTTATAAAATTATTTTTGGTTGTGATTCCTAATTAAATTAACTAAATATCTTTTATTTATTTTAAATTTTCAAAAATATTTAATTTACGGTTTACAATCGAATCGTACAGTCGTCGCGCGTATTCGTTCGAATCGTCACCCGTACGAACACGACGATAACTATACTTTTCAATATTGTTTTCTAATTATCGGATATCATTCAGAACGTTAAACTTCCTGATTTATTCGTACAGATCGTCACCTATACGAATAATCTGTCGGTTTAACATTCACGTAACGATATCCGTTATTGTTTTGTTCTGTAAAGCCTCACATACGTTTATACATAATAAAATCCTAACAAATAATCACATGATGGTTCTGTATTGCCAGTAATTATCTGACTGATGAACCATGTTTCTGAGTTTCGTTTCTGAAATAATTCTGAAACTGTGCTATGATAACATAAAGTGATAATGATATATGAACAACAACTGGTATGTGTACTTGATTTACTGTTCATTTTACTGTACCGATCACTGTTACGATGACGTTTCCTGCACTGATGTTACAATAATAATCAGGTTGATAACAAAGGACATCATCTTCGTTACGTTGACTATGTTCTAGAATATAGATGGGATCTAAATAGCAAAACGTGGATACGAAGAACATCGAACAGAACACCAGCAATTGGCAGATTAATATATATACACCCCGTTGCTGTAGAGACTTTTTATCTGCGTATGTTACTATCGCATAAAAAAGGTTGTCAATCCTTTCGAGATATACGAGAGGTTTCCGGCAAGATTCTTCCAACATATCGTGCTGCGTGTGAAAAACTTGGTTTACTTTGAGATGATAAAGAATGGTCACAAACGTTTATAGATGCTTCTATGTGGGCAAGTGTGGCAGGATTACGATACTTATTCATCCATATGCTTTTATTTTGTGAAATCTCAAATCCCAAAGAACTTTGGGATAAACATTGGAATAAAATGGCAGGCGATGCATCACTAATGCATGGACTCATGAATAATGACGACCAAATACAATATGTTTTGTGTAACATAGAGCAACTATTGCGTTCAGAGTCTACTTTTTCTTTAAAAGATTTTGGTTTGCCTACACTTAGACCTGAAATACTTACTTATTTAACAAACAAGGTACTTACGGAAGAGAAAAATTATGACAGACAAAAACTTGCGATAGAACATGAATCATTACGAGCAGCTCTTCATTCTGAACAAATTGTAATATATAATGACGTTATGACTGCCATTGAATCAAAGAATCAACTACTTTCATTTGTATATGGTCACGGCGGAACTGGAAAAACCTTTCTTTGGACAACAATCATCTCTGCATTACGTTCAGAAGGGAAGATTGTTTTAGCAGTTGCAGCCTCCGGTATAGCATCATTATTGCTGCCATCTGGAAGAACTGCGCATTCACGGTTCAAAATACTACTTGATCTAACGGATGATTCGATTTGCTGTATCAAGAAAAATACTCACCTAGCTCAACTTCTAAAAGAAACAACTCTCATAGTTTGGGACGAGGCACCAATTAACGATCGTAGATGCTTTGAATCACTTGATAGGTGCCTAAAAGATCTTCTAAACAATCCTAATAAACCTTTTGGAGGCAAGTCAATTTTGCTAGGTGGTGACTTCAGACAAACTTTACCTGTTAAACCAAAAGCTTCAAAAGCGACTATTTTGGCTTCCTCACTTCCTAGGTCATATGTATGGAAATATTTCAAGGTTTATAGACTCACAAAAAACATGCGGCTAGAACGACCAAATCTTACCGTCACGCAAAGAGATGAAATTTCCACGTTTTCATCATGGTTGCTTGCCATAGGCGACGGTAAATTAGGTTTTCTAGATGTAACTGATCCACAAAATACAAAAACAATTGAAATACCATCAAATTATATGACACAATTTAGCGACAATGCTCTATTTGAACTTATTCGATTCATATACGATGACACCACCTTACATGACCCAACTGCAAAAACCTTTTCTGAAAAAGCAATCGTATGTCCAAAAAATGAAACCGTTAACGCAATAAATATGACAGTTCTTAGTATGACCCCTGAAGAAAGCAAAATATACCTAAGTGTTGACTCTGTTATTCCAAGTGCAACATCTCACGATGACACAAATATTCTCTACACGTCCGAATACCTAAATCTTCTTGACTTTAACGACCTCCCACCACATGAATTAAAAATCAAAGTAAATGCACCAGTGATTCTTTTACGTAACATTAACCAAAGCTTTGGACTTTGTAATGGTACAAGGCTCATTGTTACACAACTATTATCTAAAGTAATAGAGGCACAAATAATAACTGGCGTCTCAGTTGGTAAACAAGTGTATATACCTCGAATCACTTTAATACATACAGACAAAGAACTTCCTTTCACTTTTAAGAGAAAACAGTTTCCTTTAAGATTATATTACGCTATGACAATAAATAAAAGTCAAGGCCAATCACTTAAAAAAATTGGTGTTTATCTTCCCGAACCTATATTTAGTCATGATCAACTATATGTAGCACTTTCTAGAGCAACATCACCGTAATTAAAAATCCTATGTGTTCCTCAAATAGACAAACCACTTAACGTAACATAAAACATCGTTTTTTCTGATTTTCTTGATGAAATTAACGTTACACAACTGTAAAACAAAGCAACCTACATACAAAAAAGATCCTGCTATATCATTTCTTCATCACCTTTAAATTTGAATTGCAATTTACATTAAAAAATTATAAATGTTCTTTTTAATATCATTGTTCAAATGCTTCCGGTATTGTTTATATTGTTTTTGCCAACTCATTTATATTTTCTTTTACTAAGTTATTAATGTTTTTTTCAACTTTTTTATTTTTCAATTCCCTATATTCAGGTTGATATAAGGTCTTTTACTAAAAAAAATTTTCTTTACAGCAGCAAAAGTCTAATGGTGTCCGTGAAAATCTCTCAAATTAGGCCGCACTCTATTTCGGGTCCATTAGAAGTGCGTATTGTTAAAAAATGGATTACCTATGGACATCAGAATGAACTGTGTTATCTGTTTGTAGATATTCAGGTAAGTTTCACATACCATAATTATTGATATATAACAAATATCATATTCTCTAACTTAAGATTATATTTTTAACAGGGTGATGCAATAGAGGGATTCGCTGATGCAGCTGATACAGACTACTTTGATTCTCTTATCACACCTCAGCTATGCAACACTATCACTGGGTTACTTAACAACACCATCAAGATCTTCCATGAAAACCGTATCTCATCCTGCATGCATTACACATGGAAAGGCAGCATCTTTTATTCCTCCTACCAATGCTGACATTCCTTATCATTACTATGACTTTGCTGACTATGAGATGTTAAAGACACGACTTAATGACCACCGCCTACTCACAGGTATAAGTACATGTAATACACCACAAACATCTCCACCTTTTCGTATAGAACTAAAAGGCAACTTTCCTTTAGATTACATTGGACGTGCGGAAAGTATATCAGCGGTTTTTAAAAGAGCACAAAAAAATATGTTGAAAATTATGCTTCAAGATCAAAGGTAACCAATACTTAATCACTTAACAATAAGCCTACAATAAACTGATATATACTAAACTACTTTTCATGCGTAATAGTGACCATTTCATCGAGGTGACATTGTGGGAGAATATTGATTTTTCATTCAACAGAAACACGGCCTTTAACAAAAACACCCCCAGTGATAATTGCTATAACATCAACAAGAGTTACAGCATTTCAAGGTAATTGCTTAATGTTGATATATAGTAAAATCTTACTTCCATTACATAAAATTGACTTAACTTGCAGGTATACTGCAATTAGAATCCTCCTCTGCAACAACTGTTGATGTTAATCTAGGGCTGTAATCGAGCCGAGCCAGGCCGAGCTCGAGACATTTCGAGCCGAGCCGAGCTAGCTCGAAAATTTTTTCGAGCCAAAAAATCGAGCTCGAGCTCAAGCTCGTAAAGAAACTCGAGCCTCGAGCCAGCTCGTTTTTTTTTTTTACCTCCTCCTCCACTTTACATACATACATATATAATATATATAAAATCTAATATATAAGATCTCTTATATATATAATCTAATATATATATATATACATAATTATATATATAATTTAATATATCTATATGTGTATGTGTATATGTATATGTATATGTGTGTATATATATATATAATATGTGTGTGCGCGCGCATATACATATACATATATATTATACATAATATATATATTTATATAAATTTGTGTATAAGATACTAAATATATAAATATATATGTATGTATATATATTTATATGTTTGTGTGTAATATAACATGTGTGTATATATAATTTTATATATATATATATTATATATATATATATGCTAAAAATCGAGCCGAGCCAACGAGTCGAGCCACGAGCCAAGCTCGAGCCGAGCCAACCCTGGCTCGGGCTCGGCTCGTTTGTATCGAGCTCATTTCGAGCCGAGCTTTTTTCGAGCTTTTTTCGAGCGAACTTCGAGAGAGCTTCGAGCCGCGAGTTTTTTGAACAGCCCTATGTTAATCCACCAATTCAGCAACTGCACAACATTATAACCGGGTAACAGCTACAGGTCTAACACATCTGGATTCTTTGACAAATTACGAACCACATACACTATATATAAAGGTCTATACTTTATTTTAAAAAAACTCAAACCACTTGAACAAATTTTAACTTCAAATTTCAAAATATTTTCTTTCCTTTTTACAAAGTAGCCTTCTTTTGTTACCAAAATTACTTACAATTAGTTTTAGACTACATGTTTTTAAAGCAATACTTTAAAGCTAAAAAAAATATCTTTTATATATACTCAGTAACCCACAAGGCAAAAACCATGCTCTCCCCATGAGCGTGAGCAAAGGATGCCACATTTGTTCCATCTTTTGTTTACCTATCATTTCTACGTTAAACTATATACATGTGTATATAATTCTTTAGTTTAATACCATGTTGTATTGAGTTGTATGTCTACTCATTAAAAACCATTGGTAGCAAAGTTCTTTAAGAGGAACTATAATTGATTTCTTTCAACCAGAAAGGAAAATAATTCAACTTTTACTACCAATATCTATATCTAAAATTGGTCAAAAAGAAAAAATTGCCTCTATAGCAAGTAACTGTTGATTTGCACCGTATATGCATTTCGCTTACCTTAGATACTTCATCTATAGGCGTGTGTCCGCTTACTTTAGATACTTCATCTATAGGCTTGTGTCCTTTGTATGTCAACAATCTATCAAACACTATACTAACATTCTGTTACATATACTTACCACTTTTATCAGATTCAAAGAATTAGCACAACCTTCAGGGAATATGGCAAAAATAAAGTCACACTTGCTGAGATCCTTCAGAAAAATCCTAAAGAAAATGCAGTAACAACATTTGCCCTTTTACATTCATATATTTCATTCCTAATAACTAACATCCTGAATTTAAACACTACTAGAAAAAAATTATATTTCAGACAAAAGTTTTAGTAGGAAAATAGTCGGAAACGCCAGTTTCCGACAAATTTCCGACGAATAGCGTTTTGCCAGGAAAAAGGAGGGTGGAAACTGTTTCCGACAAGTTTCCGACAAATGATTCTGACAATTTTCCTACCAAAGCAAGGGTTTAAATTTCCGAGAAATTTCCGACAAGTCTCCAACAATTGTTTTTTAATAATTAAATTATTTATCTATATATTTTCCTACAAGTTTCCGACTAAAGATTTTGCTACAAATTTCCGACCAAGTTTTTTTGCTACAAACTTCCGACCAAGTTTTTTTGCTACAAACTTCAGACCAAGTGGTTTTGCTACAAATTTCCGACCCATTTTTTATTATCAGCTTTTACTTTTTCTTACATTTGTTTCCGACAAGTTTGCTACCAAAAAAAAAAATTAAATTTTCTTGAAATTAAAATTTACCAGATTTTTTCTGCTACAAATGCAGAAAAAATCTAAAAAACCTGTATAAAAATTCAATACAAATCCAACACACAAGCTAAACCAAAACCATTCTAATTTACATTCAACAATAAAATCATAAAATAAACTAAATTTATAAGTTCAAGTTTAACAACAAAAACATAATTAAACTAATATGTTTGGGTTTAACAACAAAAACCTTAAGTAAACTAAGATACGTTCAAATTTCACAATAAAAACACTAATCAAACTAAGATCTTGAAAAGTTGCCAGGAATACCCATTTGTTTGAAAAATTGGGTCATTTGTTGTTGCATTTCTACCCTCATATCTTCTTTCATTTGTTCCCGCTCCTCCATAATTTCTTCTCTCATTTGGTCCCTCTCTTTCTTAATCTCCTCTCTCATTTGTTCCTTTTGAGTGTCAACTTGAGATTGCAATTCATGTATTTGGGATCGTAATTCTCGCACCTAAAAATTTGTTAATATAAAAATATTAATATGTAACAATGATAAAGTTCTTAAAAGAATAGTTATAAGTTTATTAAAATTGAGTATTTGTAAGTAGCGAATGATTATGCAAAAATGTGATTATTATATTATCAACTTTAAATATTACAATGATAAGAAAATTAGAAAAAAATAAAATACCTCTTGTTGTGATTGCTCAAACATAACATTTGATGGTGTAGACCCGATTGATGAAGATGGTGTCCCGGTTAAAATGAAATGACGATCCGAAGACCCAATTCCAAATGATTGTTTTTTTTCTCCCTAAGAACGCTCCCACAAGTCAATATCACCAATAGGATGTTGAGTTTCGTCTTCGCCGTACTTCTCCTCCATGTAAATTGAGTATGACTCCTGTAATTTCTCAAAAAAACACAATTGTTATTATATTAAAATTGATGTAGTAATGATATAAATGACAAAAAAAACTTACAAAAGCTTCTTTTGATCGATTAGTGCAAAACTCCATTCCTTCTGGGTTATCATCATAATATCCAACCCAATATTTAGCCTTATACTCTTTCTTAAGATGAGTATGAAGGAAAAGTTGTTTAAATGTGGGTTTTTTGCCCAATTTAATTTCCTACATAAAACATTAAATATATATGTAATATTAGTTAAAGTAAAAGCAAATAATTTCTAAATTTAAAAAATAAGATTAGCTTACCAAACGAATACGATGCTCATCATATCCAACAGATCCACCTGTATGTCGGGAGATGGAACCAGAGCTATCAACCTTCATGCGATTATCTCTCCCTCTCTCAGACTTTTTAGCCCAATCATCCGTGTTCCAAATCTATAAAGATGAAAAATATATGAATACTAACATAGATGACAATATAATATTACAAAAACAATAAATTATAATGTTGCTTACCAAACACAATTGACGCCATACATCTTGAGACACCATCCTAGGTGGAAAATCACACATTATGTTGAAGTTATCTTGACCATTTATGATAAAATGACCGTTTGCCCTGGCGTTATTTGCTGATTCTTTTCTCATCTCTAACATAATGTCACCATAATGATCCTTCAACACGTTCTCAAATCCTTGTCTATTGGCAAAGTCCTCACTTGGTTCCCAACTAAAACTCATCTACAATAATATAAAAGTAATGAAATAAACAAGGTTTAAGATATACAAATAATTAATTTATATATTACCCTAAAAGTTTCAAACATTTTGTCTAGTGCTTGCTTGGGGATCTGTTTGAAAGTTGACCAAGGTCCCTCAAAAGACGCATCAAATATCTTTCTAATCGTTCTATGAACCTTAGTATTTGCAAACCTGTAATATTGATATAAGCAAATGAGTTTATTTATGATATGAATATACAATATACAATATATATATATATATATATATTTTTAAATGTTAAAAAACATACTTCTTTCCGACCCGTCTAATAAATGGCTTATGGAAGCAATCATGATGTGGGTGCTCAACATTCGAGTCACGTTGGGAGGGACGGGTAGTCGTATCCTCGTCATCCCCGTGATCAGAATACTCATAATCCTCGTCATCCTTGGATCCCTCGAATCTCGTATGTTGTAATCACCAGCGGCATGGCTAGTAGGATTGGTAGTGGCATGGCTAGTAGGATTGGTAGCGGCATGGCTAGTAGGATTGGTAGCAGCATGGCTAGTAGGATTGGTAGCATGGCTAGTAGCTTGGGTAGCAGCATGGCCAACATGATGCGTAGAAGCATGATCAACACGATGGCTAGTAGCATAGCCAACAGGAGGGGTAGCAGCATGCCTTCTTTTGCCCGCGTATCCACGAGCTAATGTACCACTAAACCCATGATTGCTTTCTGAACGTCCACGACCAATACCATGAGAAGATGATGAATCTAGCGGAGAAGGGATACGTCCACGACTACGACCAATACCACGAGAAGATGATGAATCTCCCGGTGAAGGTATACGTCCACGACTACGACCTGACATAATACACCTGCATATAATATAACAATAATGGTCAGATACATAAGATAAGATTGAAGTTAAAAAATATGCTATCAAAAATATTAAATAGAACATACCATATGATAAATAAAAGTAATTTAAAGTATACAACAACTAACAATCTTCCTAATAATTAAGTTAGTCCTCATCTGAAGTGTGGTCAGAAAAGACCATTTCATCATCGTCGTCAGTTGCATCTTCGTTGTCATCAAATTCTTCCTCTTCAAAACCTGCGTCCTCATAATCATTTGTTTGGTCCATTGTATCAGTATTTGTCACTAGACAAAGGCGTTCACTGCTATTTACTTCATCTGGTGACTCAAACCGTTCATCAATTTGAAGAACCCCATGAGCTTCTGCATTTCCATCGTTAGCGACATCATATATGTGTCGAGATTTTGTCTTAACAACCGCCCATAAATTTTTTATATCACTTTTCATAGTAGGGTATGATGTATAAAACACTTGTTCTGCTTGGGATGCCAATATAAATGGATCGTTAGTTAGAAGTCGGCTTTTAGGTTTAACGTCAACTAGCTTATTCTTGCTAACAACCACACCATGTTTATTATCAAACCAAGTACATTTGAAGAGTACAACCGTTGAATTATTGTTGCCATCATATTTAAGTTCTAATATCTCATCTAATAAGCCATAATAGTCAGACTCTTGGGCATTATATGTCTCCCCTCTCACGCTTACACCACAGTTACTGGTCACACGTCCTTTAGCATGTTCTTGTGTGTGAAACTTAAAACCATTTACAAAGTACCCATTGTGAGATAGGGCAACACTCAACGGTTTCCTTGCTAAAATTTCAAGATGTTTAGTGTTTTCATCACCTGAACGCATCATTACCTACAATAAAAATACACACATGTATTGTGATGGTTAATGATACACTAATAATAATTATTATTTCTTTCGGTTTTACTTACGTGTTGTTGAAACCATTGAGCAAAGTACCTATCTCTGAGACCCTCAGTTGACTCATTTGGATATAGTTGTGGTGCTGCTTTATCAAACTTGATGACATAGGGGTCAACTTCTACACAATTTAGTAGAACATATGTGTGTGCCTTGTGAAGTTCGTCAGGTGTCATAAATCTTTGCTTTCCACCCTTTTCATATAATCTTCTCGAAGGACATACAAACACGCTTAGATTAGAATCTTCACTTGAAGAGATGGGATGATGTGGTGCGAAATTCCTTGGCTCTCGGTTATGGCGTGTCTCAATAGTCGGGTCAAAATATAATGAGCAGTAAGTAGCGAGTTCATTCACTAGGTGCTCCTTGGTGATAGAACCCTCAACCCTAGCTTTGTTTCTAATACGTCTTTTTATCAAGCCCAACTTCCTATATTTAGTAATTGTAGACAATGTGTTAGGAACAAAGAACATAATCTTAAAAGCATTTGACTTATATGATTACAAATAGTGTGATTACCTTTCATATTGATACATCCATCTGTATTGCACCGGACCACCAAGCAAAGCTTCATCCGCTAGATGTATTACCAAGTGTTCCATAGAATTAAAGAAACTTGGGGGGAATATTCTTTCCAACTTGCAAATAGTTTGAACAATAGTTCTCTTCATCTCATATAAGTCATCTAGATGCAACGTTTTCGAGCATAAGACTCGAAAGAACATGCACAACTCTGTTACAGCCTCATATATATCATCTGAAACAAACCCTCTAATAGCAAGTGGAAGCAAACGTTGCATAAACACATGACAATCATGGCTTTTGAAAGAATAAAAAGTGTTGTCTTTAATGTTTACACAATTCCCTATGTTTGATGCATACCCATCTGGAAATTTAAGTTTTTTTAACCATGAACAGACTTGTTTAATGTCGGTTTTTTCAGAGTGTAATCTCCCCTATTTTTGGTCATCTTCCCATTTTTGCCATGGATGGGGTTTAACAGGGGTCTGTCACAAAGAAGCTCGATATCATGCCTTGCTTTCATATTGTCTTTAGATCTAGGGGTGTCCATAATTGTGTTAAAGAGATTGTCAAAGACATTCTTCTCAATATGCATCACATCAAGGTTATGACGAATCAATAACTTACGCCAATATGGAAGATCCCAAAATATACTTCTTTTCACCCAATTATGTGTAACACCAAAACCCAATGGTTTTTTATATCTTGGACCACCGTGGGGAGTACCTTGGTAAACAGCAGGGAAATGTTGAATGATACTCCATATTTCATCTCCGGTTGCCTCTGGGATAGATTTTACATCTCTCACCGTTATGTTTTTCCTAAAGTTAATCTTATCTTTTCGAAAACTGTGTTTGGCGGGAAGATGTTGTCTATGACAATCAAACCAACATGGCTTCCCTCCAAATTCAAGTTGGAATGATCCCGATTTATTCCCGCAATAAGGGCAAGCTAGTTTACCATGTGTGCTCCATCCTGACAACATTCCATAAGCAGGGAAGTCACTAATTGTCCATAATAGTACGTGTCACACCCCCACCTCTCCTCACCTGAGATGATGTCATACGTTACCGTGAGAAGGTTGCGGAAGCATAGTGGTGATGTCTCAGAGATGAGGTGTGACTTACTTGAACCGATATCACAGCACACAGATTAACTTAGAATAAATACATTACAAAGGGTTTCGTAATTACATTCAATATTACATTGCTCAAACTAAGTTTATTACATGACTAATTTATTCAACTACAAGTGTTCCAAAAGTGAGTTCTCACCTGCGATCACTGTCTCCCTGCAAAAAGGTTTAAATTTGAAACGTCAGCACAAAGCTGGTGAGTTCGACAGTTCAATTTACAACAATATGATATGATAAGTATGTTCTCAAAATGTTCAGTTCTGGATAACCATGGGACCCGTATCTAGTTCCTTTCGGACGTTCTTGTTCTTGTTCTGTAAAGACACTACCCGTCGGTAAGTATCTTGATGCCTCATTGGCTTAATGTCTATCACTAACATTAAGAAGTTGTAATGGAAACAGGTACCAAACATTCACACCAGGGGAGATGCAATCCTCCCAGCAAATGGGTTGTCAGCCAATAGTACTATCAATGGTTCCTGTTCGGCCGCACATGGGTTCACTAGATACAGTTCACGAATGAGGACTTTTGATACTGTGATAGAGTTACTAACGGCAAAATCCCATGAAATCACACAAAAATCACATGAAATCACACAGATATCAGTGATGCATATCATATGTTCCGAAAACAGTTTACAGAGTTACCCCGATGTTTATAAAACAGTAAAAAGAAAAGGGGTTGTACGAAACTCACCTGATAACTCACAAATAGCAGAAAATCACACAACTGCTAGTAATAGAGTGATTCTGCATTTATTTATGTTTACTGAGTTATTTATGTTCTAACTTACTGATTAAATCTTTCTGAACGTCCAATGTCCAAGACATTGCCTTAACAGTCATCAAACCAATGTTTAATATTTAATTATTTATTTTAATGTAATATCATACGATGTATGATAATGTAGGAACCTATACTGATTCAGATTCCCAATACTAGGTTGATGACACCCTTGATTAATCAGTATGATCTCAGATTAACCAAATAGTTAATGTTGTTGATTATAATGCTAAAGCAGTTTCTAGACAGTTTAATGGCTTAGGAATGATTAATCCTTGTTACTGATTACCCGAATATCATGAAATATCACAATGTAGTATTAGAATAGGTTTAATAACCATGTTTAACATACTAATCTGACTGTTATCAGAAACATCAGATAATCGTTCCAATGAGTATGTTAATGACTGTGATTAGTTTGAAACACATGGCTTTCACGTTGCATGTCAAAGATTAATCAAACTAACTATCTACATTGTCATAATCAAATGGTTTAAATTATTATAACCATTGTTATGATTCCATGCAAACCGGGCATTACAACGGCTCAAAACAAGGATTTACCCGTTAACAGTTCGAGTTTGTCATTCAATATCAATCCTAGCCATCATCTAAGCATAATCAACAACCCTAACTATATCCTTACGTTCAAACTCAAGATTTAATCAATAAAAATCAAACCAGAAGGTTTAAAATGAACCATTACCTATTCTGACGGATTCCAACGGATGAAATGATGATCAGGACTTGTTTTAACGCTTCTGGATGCGATCTAAACGTCGTAAGGCCTTTAAAATGGAGATTTGATGGTTTAGAACAGAATTTTTCGTAGGTGATGGTGGCTGGCGTCGAGAGGAAGTAAGAAATGAGGATGAGGATGAAAAAGTTGATATTTATCCAAGTTGCTCGACCAGACATCCCCAGGCGCATCGCCTGGCGACCCGCATCCACCCTAGGCGTACCGCGCGGGCCAGGGTCACCAGATATTTTCGATTGATCCCGCGCGCATCGCCTGGCATCCCCACACGGCCTGGGGCGTACCGCCCCAGGATAATTTCACCCATTTTTCGACGGAAACTTCGTTTCGCGATTCCGGACAATCCGTAACTCCGTTTCGCGCACCGTTTTCGCCCACGTTCATCATTTTCCACGTACTATCATCCCGTAATAGTTTCGGTTGTCAATTCAACGTGAATTTTTAGCTCGATCAAATGTGCTCTCATCATTGATGACGAGATTCTCCGAACACAGTTATCACAGTCTCCTCCTGTTAGAAAAATTTCGTCCCGAAATTTAGTGAAGGCTTACCAGATAACAATTGATCATGGGAATAAATGTGGGTATTTCTGTTTCATCTGATCTTCACGTTCCCACGTATATTCGGGTCCACGCTGTGATTTCCACCGAATTTTGACATTAGGTATGCGACTACGTTTAAGTACCTTCACTTCTCGATCCATTACTTCAACTGGTTCTTCCCTGAACTGAAGTTTCTCATCAATTTGGATTTCTTTTAGCGGTACAATCAGTGATTCATTAGCTAGACATTTCTTCAAATTTGATACATGGAAGACATCATGAACGTTACCAAGTTCAGGAGGTAATTCAAGTCTGTCGGCTACTGATCCGATTCTTTCAAGAATTTTGAATGGTCCTACAAATCTTGGTGAAAGTTTACCTCTTTTCCCAAATCTGAAGATGCCCTTCCGTGGTGAAACTTTCAACATTACCAAGTCACCAACTTGAAATTCCAAGGGTCTACGACGATTGTCAGCATAACTCTTCTGCCGATCGCGAGCAGCTTTAATTCGTTCTTGAATCAGTGCGATCTTATCAGTTGTTTCTTGAATAAGTTTTGTGCCTTTGATTCGATTTTCACCTACCTCTGACCAACAGACAGGTGATCTACATTTGCGTCCATAAAGTGCTTCAAATGGAGCGCATTGAATACTGGTATGATAGTTGTTATTATATGAGAATTCCACGAGTGGAAGATGAATATCCCAGCTACCTCCAAAATCAATCACACAGCTTCTGAGCATATCTTCTAAAGTTTGATTAGTTCGTTCCGTTTGCCCGTCAGTTTGTGGATGGTAAGCTGTGCTCATATTGATTTGTGTGCCCAGAGCCTTCTGAAGAGTTTGCCAAAATCGTGATGTAAATCGACTATCTCTATCAGAAATGATAGAGATTGGTACTCCATGTCGAGAAACAATCTCCTTGACATAGAGTTTAGCAAGTCGATCCATGGAGTAATCCTCTCGGATGGGTATGAAATGCGCAGATTTAGTAAGGCGATCAACGATAACCCATATAGAGTCATGATTATGCGATGTTCTGGGTAGTTTAGTGATAAAATCCATAGAGAT
The DNA here is from genome assembly GCA_009363875.1 of Mikania micrantha. NCBI lineage: Eukaryota > Viridiplantae > Streptophyta > Magnoliopsida > Asterales > Asteraceae > Mikania > Mikania micrantha. The sequence goes on along the minus strand of CM018692.1, from coordinate 107,197,920 downwards.
CTGATCCCATTTCCACATGGGAATCTCCGGTTGTTGTAATAACCCAGATGGACGTTGATGTTCAGCCTTAACCTTTAAACAAGTTAAACATCGACCCACGTATTCTGCTATGTGTTTCTTCATTCCAGGCCACCAGTAAAAATCCTTAAGATCTTTATACATTTTGTCAGCACCTGGATGAATAGAATACCTGGACTTGTGCGCCTCATCCAAGATGATTATTCTGGAGTTACCGAATAAAGGAACCCATATTCGGCTTTTGAAATATAACACTCCATCAGTCTCAACTTCAAGTTTCTTGTCTAATCCCTTCAGTTCCTCAGCAGGACAGTTCAGTGCTTGTAAAGCTTGTTGCTGAGCTTCTTTGATTTGAGGAATTAGACTAGTTTGAATAGTCATACCTAGTGCTTTCACACGTAACGGTTTGACTCGTTCTTTGCGACTCAAGGCATCGGCTACGACATTCGCTTTACCCGGATGATAACGAATTTCACAGTCATAGTCGTTCAATAGTTCAACCCACCGCCTTTGTCGCATGTTCAACATTTTCTGATCTAGAATGTGCTGAAGACTTTTGTGATCTGTGTATATGATACACTTTATTCCTTACAAATAATGTCTCCAAATCTTGAGTGCAAACACCACTGCACCAAGTTCTATATCATGAGTGGTATAATTCTTCTCATGTACTTTCAACTGTTGAGAAGCGTAAGCAATCACTTTATCATTCTGCATTAGAACACACCCAAGACCTTGGCGAGAAGCATCACAATACAATGTGAAGTTATCGATACCTTCCGGTAATGCCAAAATAGGTGCGTTGCATAGTTTATGTTTCAACAGTTGGAATGCCTCCTCCTGTTGAGAACCCCATATAAACGGTTGATTTTTCTATGTCAATGTAGTTAGTGGAAGGGCTATCTTTGAGAAATTCTTGATAAATCGACGATAATAACCTGCCAGCCCTAAGAATTGACGTATTTCAGTTGGGGTTCGCGGTGTTTCTCATTGTTCTACAGCCTTGATCTTACCGGGATCCACTTGAATTCCGTTCTCGTTTACTATGTGCCAAAGAAATTGAACTTCCCGTAACCAAAACTCACACTTGGAGAACTTGGCATATAATTTTTCACGTGCCAAAAGTTCTAAGATCAGTTTCAAGTGTTGAGCATGTGTTTGTTAGCTTAGAGAATAAATAAGAATATCATCAATAAACACAATCACAACCTTATCCAAATAAGGCCTACATAATCAATTTATAAGATCCATGAAAACTGCAAGTGCGTTCGTTAAGCCAAACGACATTACCAAAAATTCGTAATGTCCGTATCTAGTTCTAATTGCAGTTTTAGGAACATCATCATCATGAATTCGTAACCGATGATATCCGGATCTTAAATTAATTTTTGAAAAGTAGGTAGCTCCTTAAAGTTGATCAAACAAATCGTTTATACGTGATAATGGATAACGGTTTTTGATTGTCAGTTTATTGAGCTTCCTGTAGTCAATACGCATCCTGAATGAACCATCCTTCTTTTTCACAAAGAGGACTGGTGCTCCCCAGGGTGAGAAACTAGGTCTAATAAAACCCTTGTCTAACAGTTCCTGCAATTGACCTGACAGCTCTTGCATCTCTGAGGGTGCTAATCGATAAGGAGCTTTAGCTACAGGTGCTGCACCTGGAATCAAGTCAATACAAAATTCAACTTTTCTCACTGGGGTAATCCTGATATGTCGTCAGGAAAAACTTCAGGAAAATCCTTGACTACTGGAATATCTTCGATACATTTTTGTAAAGAACTGTTCTCGATCACATATGCTAGAAAGGCTAGACACACTTTTCGTAACCATTTCTAAGTTTGCATACAAAAAATGATACCAAGTTTTCTACCGGCTCGTTCTCCTTGAACTATCAGTGTATTACCGTCAGGTAATGGAATACGGATCACCTTGTTTTGACATATTACTTCCGCTTGGTTATCAGAAAGCCAGTCCATGCCAACAACAACATCAAAACTCCCAAGTTCAATAGGAAGTAAATCAATATTGAAAAGATGATCATTCAGATTCAAGGAACATCTTTGAATGACACTGTTAGTTTTGATTAACTTGCCATTAGCAAGTTCAATAACGTAAGGAGTTTCTAGTTCTACCGCAGGCAATGAAAGTAATAATGCAAATTCAGGAGAGATAAAACTCTTATCTTCCCCCGTATCAAAGAGAACTGATGCATACAGATTATTGAGTAAGAACGTACCGGTAACAATGTTAGTATCGTGTCTCGCCTCGGTAGCACCAATCTGGAAAGCTCTACCTCTAGCTTCATTCCCCGGATTGGTGTTGTTATTGTTTGGACAATTTCTTATCAAATGGTCGGGACTCCCACACTTGTAACACGACCTGTTTGTTGGAGTGATTTGTTGTGGTGCTTGATTTGGTTGGCGAGCAGGCAAGTTGCAATACTTGGTGTAGTGCCCAACTCTATTACAGTTGGCACAAGTAGGACACGGTCCTATATGATGAAATGAACACCGAGTACATTTAGGCGACTGCCCTATATAAGTTTTCTTCTCAGGAGTAACAGCACCATAGTTTTTCACAGTTTGTTTGCTCTGGTTGATCTCAGCCGGAGCTCTCGCTTTAGATCTGCCAAACCACTTTCGTTTGGTACATTTAGAAACACTAGAGGTACCGACATCACTACGGCCCCCGGCCGTCTGAGTTTTTGTTACCAACATACCACTCCTTACCGCCTCATCGGTAAGCTTGGTGGTCAACAAAATTGCACGTTTGAGGGTTGTGGGTTCTGCTGCAGTTACCATTCCCCGAATCTGGGGAACCAAACCCTTAATATACTTCTCGATCAATGCTGCTTCAGTAGGAAACATATCGGGAAGTAAACATGTGAGTTCATGAAAACGATGAGTATACGCTAAACAGTCAGCTCCGATCATTGAGCGATTCCAGAATTCCTCCTGGAGCTTTTGAATCTCAGTGAGTGGGCAGTACTCTGATCTAATCAGAGTTTTAAATTCGTTCCAACCCATCGAGTCGACTGTAGCTGAGCCCAACGTTTTTGCCTGGGTATTCCACCAGGTCAAAGCTGATTCTTTGAATGAGCAGGCAGCATAAGACACTTTATGCTCCTCTAAACACTGGCTGATTTTCAATTTGTTTTCCATTTCCTCGATCCACCTTAATAATCCAGCCGCTCATTCCTAGCTTGCCAGTAAAAGTAGGAGGGTTACAGGAAGCGAAATATTTATAAGTGCATCCCTGTCGTGGTGGATCAGGAACAGTTGTAGTTGTACCAATGGTCTGATGAGTTTCAGCATGACCACCGGTAGCGTTGTGTTCAGTATGAACGTGGTCCCCACCAGAACCCGCAGTGACATGTGGTTGGTGTTGTATCAGGACACCACAAGCAGATAGTTGTTCCCGCACGATTCGCGCTATCGTTGCCTCATTCGTTTCAGATCCACTTGCATCTGCAGGTGGAGTAGTGTTTACCTAAATAGTTTTAAAAGTACTCATTTGCTAATTAGAAAACAAGTGTTTTCCTAGCGTAGTGGTTTGTTGCATTTGTTAAGATCCCTCCTAGGAAAATGGACACAGGTTCGAAACCCTATGCCATCCCCTTTTTTAAATAATTAGTAATCTCCCTTTCCGACCGGTTTCCGACCAAAAAAGAGTTTTCATTTCACATATTTTTTTTATTTTTCTGTTCTTTTGTTGTTTTTTCAATCCATATAGTTAAAAAATCCACAAAACAAATTATTTTTTAATTTATCGACTTGCATATTAAAAACTCCAATTTTAATGCCTAATTATATATGTATATATGTACATTAATTAGTGAATTCGCAACGTATTACTGTACAACAACATAACATCTATATATGCATACAATCACATGCACATATACATGAAAACACATTAAGACACAGAAACCTATATAGATAAAATTGCAACACTTAGGCAATTTTTGTTGTTCTCTTAATATTTCCAACAAATTTCCGACCAAACAACTTTTGTCGGAAATTGGACGCAATTACCAACACATTACCGACCAAAAAAAAAATAGTCGGAACGTAGTCGCAAATTTTCTACAAAAACCCAACGAAACATAGTTTTTGTCGGAAAACAGTCGGAAATTCCGACTGTTTTCCTACGTATAAAAAAATTGTTTTCGCTCTTTCAAAGCGTTATGTTTGTTTTTTTGTTTCATTTTTTGAAAAAGTTCATAATAAAATGAAATTATTTTATTTCACCAACTTGCACGCATTAAACACATATGTGTGTGCATATTTTTTTTTTTTTGAACAGCTAAATATGTGTGTGCATATACCTTATCATATATATATATACATACTTACCATCTAAGGATAAATACAAGGAATATACATACATATTGATAAAGATACGTACAAACGAACATACAATCACAAAACACACATACATATAATCATATCTAAACTTATGCACACCCATGCGCATATTAAAAAACTACAATTCAAAATATCTCTTATTATTATTTTTATTATTTGTTAATAATAAAATTAAAAATAATCAAAAATTATAATAATATATAGCAATAAAACCAATATTAACTTTTTAAAATTTTAATGTTTAAGAATAGTATAGATAAAACACTTAAAATAGTAGTCGGAATTTCGTCGGAAATTCCTATAAGTTTCAGACAAACCAACCTGTTGTAGGAATGTAGTCGGAATTTCCGACCAGTTTCCTACAAGAAATCAATTGTTTTGTACGGTTTTTAACAATCTATATATATTTTTTGTTTCATCTTTTGAAAAAACTATAAAACAAATGAATTTACAATGAATATAAATACATATAGATAAAGATAAATACATAGAATCACAAACGCATGCATCACATATTTAAAACTAAAATTTTAAATAATAATATTATGATTGTTATTAATTTCCTAATATTAAAGTTAAAAATAATCAAACATTTATAATAATAAAACCAATATTACTTTTTAAATTTTCATGCTTATGAATAGTATGGAAAAATCACTATTAAACAACTAGTCGGAAATTAGTCGGAATTTCCAACCATTTTCCTACAAACTAAAAAAAATCATCATTAAAAATATTATGTAGTCGGAATGTTGTCGGAAATTCCTACAAGTTTCCGACAAGAATTAACAGATTTATATTAAAGGTATTCTTGTTGGAAATGCGTAGGAAATTTCCCACAACTTTCCTACGGGGCCAAGATTTTATCGGAAGTCTGTTGGAAATTAGTTGGAAATATTACAGTTTTGTATTTGTCGTAAATTTGTCGTAAAGTGGTCGGAAATTCCGATAAATTCAGTTTGGTCGGAAATTTTTGTAGGAAATCACCAGCTTTTGTAGTAGTGAAATAGCAAAACAGATTTACGTGTGTGGCAACCATAACAAACATCGACTCCAACCGCACGTGGTTTTTCAAATCATGTTCAGAATGTCGCTTTAAAGCCATACCTCAGGACGAACTTCTGATGTGTAAGAACCATGGTCAAGTCACTACACCACGATACATGTACGTTCATTTTTTCATAAAACATAGAGTTCATTTTTCATAAAACTTAGACTCTTAGTTACTTTAAAATATAAATATAATTGTTACCTATACAGGTACTGTGTACATACAACAATCACTGATGATACCTCCATAGCAAAGGTTGTTTTCTTTGATGACGCAATAAGATCGTTACTACAAATCTACCTGTGACTAACTTAGTGTGCTTTTGGTAGCAGCAGCCATACCAACAATGTATCTTTCGTAAATAAGCACTCGCATTACGGTGCGAGATCTGCCAAGCTAAGCTCAATCACAACCCACCGGCGAGTGAGGGCAGAATGCAAAGAGTTGGTGGTTACACAAGGATTTAACGACCCAAAATTACTACCACCAGCAATTTGTTTACTGCAAGAAAAACCGATGATGCTCCAAGTTAAAATAGAATCAGAAAGCTCAGTTATTGTAAAAAAAGTTTACGATCCGCCCACTACCCCACTTATAACTTCCCCGTCACCTTCCACCGCCATCGGTCCTGCAACACCAATAACAAAGCCCACAAAAAGACATCTACAACCACCAGGTATATTTAAATTGGTAACACCAAATACATATACAAATAATACAAACTTTTAAACATACTAACATATATTCCTTTATGCAGCGCTACAAAGTAAACTACCTGCAACAAAAAGAGAAAAATAAACAAGGTTTAAAGACAACATAGTAAGAACAGTTAGCATCAAATTTTCCTCGCTATAGCTGACGCCAAATTTTGCTCACTATAACTAACTGATGCCAGATTTTGCTCACTCTATAGTATTGTAGTATAAACAAATTGTTACCAAATGCCTTTTTCTTTTTAGATAGTTGTAATGTACATATGTAACGACCGGCTATCTGAGCAAATGGTAACTCTAATTTTCCAGCTACTTAAAATTACCTATGATCGTATTTATTATTACATTTTATAGTTGATCGCAAATCTGTCGCGAAGCGCGGCCACGACACCTAGTTAGTAGTATTTAGAAGCTTCTTTTCAAAATTTAACTTATCGTTTCATTTCTTGTTAGGGCTTTGTTGGTTCTTCAAGGTGTGCTTTCCTCCATCTTATTCACATCGATGCTTCTGTCAGCACAAATTAGTCCGTCTAGATCCTCCTTCATGATGAGATATCGTTCTAGAGATCTCATTTCTGATTAAGATATTCTTAAATCAAACAGTTCTTCATGGTGCGTTTTCCTTGATCATTTTTCAGAAGATGAATTATACAGAAGATTGAATCGGTATACATACATATATGAGAGCTTGACATTATTATATCATTGATTATATTTGTGTTGAACTTACATGTGTGTTTGTTATTTTTTTTAATGTTTCTGTAGTTGTCTTTGCAACTATGGTCATATTTTGAGCATATTGTAGGCTAAACTTGACAAGATCAAAGGGTGTGTTGTTGGTTAAAGAGAAGACCAAATCTTCATCCTAAGGTTTATCTCTTTTCTTTTTTTTTCTTTTGTTGAATTTGATTTTAATTGTAGATGTTTGTGCATGCTATTGGTACAAAGAGGCTTGATACGTATGCATATTGCACTCTATTTGACCATGTTGTCTTGCATATATTAGTTCTATATTTGTTTGTTCTTCTGGTGTGTTTGAGAAGAATGTATCTTTAAGCTAATGTTGCAATATTTGCACTGGTGTATTATGTTGTAATTGTAGTGAAGTTAGTGGAGATAGAGAAGTCCAACGAACCATGTTAGAATTACTTAATCAATTGGATGGTTTCAGCAGTGATGAGCAGATTAAGGTACTTAATCAAATGGATGAGCCAATTGTATCTAGGGTTCCTGTTTTCTTTTCCTCTGTAACTCTATTTATTATTATTGAATTTCACATATGTGTTTGTGTAAGGGTAATAACTGTGCAATAGTTTTGAATTTGCTAGGAAGTTCAAAGGAATAGGACTTGGAATTCCTTATACGGTTGCTCATTGTTATGTGTGAAATATGCTTGGTTAGGTGTAGATTTCACATGTTAAAAGTTCCTGATGGTTCTTCTACTCGGTTGCACATTGGATTTCAATTGAAGCATGGTCAGGGTGTCTCCAACTCAAGTGTGTGCGTGACGACAATGTGAGTTCGATTCCATGTTCTTTATAAATGATGCAAAAAGTTTCCATGTTTGAATGTGCATGATGAGAATGTAAGTTTTCATGTTTGAATATTGTCATCTTCACATTGTTTGATTTAATGTTGTTTTGGTGAAATTTTTAGATGAAATTACTTACTTGAAGATTTTTATTGTTGCTAACTTGTTAATATGTCGTTTGAATATTACCATGTTACTAATGTTAACTTCTAACTTCAAGGTTAGGCTCATGGGTTATTAATCCTCCCAGCAACTTTGTAGATAAAGAATGTACTGGTCAATAAATACAATGTTCATACAATAATGAGAGGCTTCTGAAAATTATTAATTTTATGTTTTAGGTTTACAGGAATACATTCGGAAATCATTGAGCGATGATTAAAAATGACTGAAGTTGATGATTGTGAGCTTGTTAGTTAATGCATGCCGTACTCAAATAGAAAAAGAAATGGAGGTCCGACAAAACTTGGAAAAGATCGGGTTCAACGCGAGAAACTACAAAAGCTAATGGAAAGAGAGATGGAAAAGAATGGGTTGAACGTGAGAAACTATCAAAACAAATGAAAGAAATTATGAAGAAATTATTTGATAGTTAGTTTTTGTTTATTTTGTATTTTGGCATGTTAAAACATTTTTTATATAATTCGATAATTAATTGTAATGACTAAATAGATTGTTATACATAATTAATTATACTTTTTGTTTATTTTGTATTTTTAGCTTTTTTTAAATTTTCAGTAGTTTTTGGCCTAAAATGCTAATTTTTTTTTTTATTAATTTTCTATATATGTTGTCGGAAATTTGTCGGAAAAAAGAGATTAATTGTTGTCGGTAGTTTGTCGGAAAAAGGGCAATTTTGTTGGAAACTCGACGGTATACAGATATTACTATAAATAAATCAAATTAAGTTTTGTCGGAAAGTAGTCGGTAATTTATTTTAATAAATTCAAGAAATAAAACATTCATCGGTGTAGGTGGTCGGTAAATTTAATTTAAGGAAAAAAAAATTTGTCGGAAACTTGTCGGAAAATTTAAATGATTTATTATTATTATTATTATTTCTAATAATTTATAAAAAGATAGAATTATCACAAATTGTTGCTAATCGGTCGGAATAATATCAAATTTACGTGTTGTCGGTATTTTGTCGCAAATTTAGCGACAAACATATTTTGTCGCTAGTTTGTGGGAATAGTCATCAGAAATTCGTCGGAAATGTTTTTCCTACGAGGTTTTTTCCAACAAACGTTTTTTGTCGGTAATTTGTTGCTATTTCGTTTTTCTGACAAGTTTCCGACGAATATTGTGGGAAAATTTTAATTTTTTTGATAGTGAATTAACCTAAACAAAGTAGAAAAAAATTATTATATAGTGGTGCTCAAACATGTCTAAATATTTTCAGGCCCAGTGAAAAAATTTACTGGGTCCACCACTATGTATATGTGTATGTTTATGTTAGTAATATAAACCCAACCCGTTTGACCTAAAATATGTATGTATGTGTGTGCATAGGTTTGTATATTTTTTGCTTGAATGTTTACATATTTGTATAAATATACATCATATGTATATATGTTATTTATTGTATTTATACGTATTGTGTATGTTTTTGTGTGTGTATAGGTTTGTATATCTTTTGTTGACTTTTTATTAAGTTCTCTCACGTTCTTTAAACGTTCATAAATTTTACATACGGAATTATTTTTTTAAAAAAATACCATAACAACGAGCATATTTTATCTTCAAAATTAGTATAGTGTTTATATAGAAAAATTTTGTTTTTTTAGTTTATTGTGTCTTTTGTACAGGTCATTGTGTCTTTTGTGTTTCTGCTTAATGTTGTATTTTCGTAAATAATTTAAGACGCAATGATGTTACTGAATATATAATGTCAATTAAAGATGACACAATGACGAGTATGAATAGCACAATGATCTTAAGAAAAGGCACAATTATCTGTGAAAAAGACACAATGACAAGTATAAACAATTTTGTACAGGTCATTGTCTCTTTTATACAAGTCATTGTGTCTATTGTATTTCTGCTCAATGTTGTGTTTTCTTAAACAATATAAGACACAATGATGTTTCAGAATATATAATGTTAAGCAAAGATTACACAATGACGAGTACAAATAACACAATGATCTTTAAAAATGACATAATTACCTGTAAGAAAAACACACAAAAATAATTATATACAAACGTTTAAGAAAGATGTATTTTTTTCTTACTTTTTTAATAATGTAAGTATGCACTACATTAATTAAAAAAGAAAAAAAAACATACAACTTTAAATTTACTTTAGTGTGGGTCCCAAAGTTATTCGGATAACGTAATAAATATGGGTTGACATTTGATCATCTCTCAATATATATATTTGATTATATGTGGTGGTGTTCTTTTTAGTTGAGCCAAATCACTACTACAAAAATCACCATAATGTAATCTTTAGAGTCAAAAAAAGGCTGCATTAGCTGAAATTGCATTAAATCTAATGCAACTTTTTTGTTACATAATGCAACTTTCTTTTTTCTAATGCAACTTTTTTAAATGCAACTTTTTAAAAAAAGTTGCATTATGTAAGAAAAAGGTTGCATTAAGCTAATGCAACTTCACCTAATGCAACATATTTGCAACCTTTTGTGTTAAAAAAAATGTTGTATTAGGCTTATTTTGTAGTAGTGAATTAAAAAGGAAAATAAAAAAAAGAGTATTGCGAAGGCTAGAACATGTGACCCTCTTGTTTCAAGAGCAAAGAATCAACCAACTCCTCCAATCTAGTATAGAAGAATATGTCTTATAGAGAAGTTATTTTTATCTTATTCTTTATTATTATAATGTCCACCGACATTACATTTTAAGTATACATATAATTTCTTTTGCTTTAATTTTTAAAGAAATGTCTGCCGGCGATTTGTTTTCTAGAAATGTCGATGTATCAACCAATTTTTGTTGTAATGATTTGAGGGGACGTACTAGAAGGTATGAAGTTGAAAGTTAATTTCGAACGACCCATCATGTCTAGGAGTGACATGCACGAGCTATGTTCGGTCGTCATAGTTAGGAGTGTTTAACGGTTTGGTTAACGTGTTTTTTGTTTTATTCGCTTTGATGTAATCGGTTTTGAAAATTTTTTTCGTATCCAAAAACCGAATCCAAATTTTGGAAAGTGGTTATCCTAACGAATTCAATGTGTTCGGTATCGGTTAAATCCGAACAAACCGAATTCAATCGAATAAAACCAAATAAACTGGTTAAAAACATGAATAAATCGATCGGAATAAACTGAATTCTACCTCATGTATATTAATAAAAATAATAAATTTAAATTTAAATTCAGTTTAATCAATTAATCTAATAAACCGAATTAAAAAAAAATTGAACCAAAAACTGAACAAAAAACCAAATTTAGAATTCTTTGATTTGTTCCACTTGCAATATGTTGAACATTATTTTCTTTAGCACACTACAATAAAACCATATGGAATATAATGAATATTTGCCGAAGGAGCTTTGCCCTGGTGTACCACCATGACTCTTCAAATAAAAGGTAATAGGTTCAAAAATCGAAACTCTCCAAAGGCATACTAGGGCTAGGAGGTCAGGGTTTTTCAAAGGGTTCCTCATAGGGTGGGACACCTTGGATTCAGGTGTTATCATATGATCTGAGTCTTTTGGCTCGGTGCTATTCTAGGTTAAGGTGTTGCTGTTAAAAAAAATAATGATTATTTGCATCAAATTGGGATGGTTATAAACATCGGGTATTGTCTTGATGCATGTTTAGTTGCATAAAATTTTAAATAACATTCATCTCATACAATATCACAAATCACAAATGAAGTACGCAACATTTATAGAAGAATAAGAATATAACATAAAACACATATGTATCACTTTGAGGAAGTTTTCATGAGATGAATGATCTTCTCCAAATTAACCATTGATGAACCAAAAGGAGACACACATGCTTCCTGAGCTTTGTTCTTCAATTCAGCAGCTTTCTTCCTCATACAATTTCCCTTTTCTCCTCTCATCAACTCAATCACCAGCTCTTGAACCTCATCACTCTTTACATCGTTGTCAATCTCCATGGAGATACCCCACTTGTTGCAACCCAACCAGCAATTCGGTTGTTGGTCGCCAAAAAACGGCCAACAAATCATTGGCACTCCATTAGAAATGCTTTCTATTGTCGAATTCCATCCACTATGCGTTAAAAACCCTCCTATTGACGGGTGATTTAGAACTTGTTCTTGGGGGCACCAACTTGCCAACAACCCTCTACCGCTTATCTCCGCCAACAACTCAGGCGGAAGAACCGCATACTCACCAATCACAAGGTCACGACGTATTATCCATAAGAATGAATAATTGCTTTTCGCAAGGCCCCATCCAAACTCAACTAGTTGTTGAGATGTCATCACCGTTATGCTACCAAAGTTCACATAAACAACTGATGATTGTTCCTTTGAGTCTAACCATTTTAAGCATTCTTGATCTTCTTTCCAAAGGTTTGATTTAAAGGATGCTAGAGTTTTGTCCACAATGTTGGTCTCGAGTAGATTTAAGGGGCCAATCTCATAACAAGGAGGAAACTTTGAAGAGATTGTGTTTAAAATGTCATGATCAAGTTCATCAAAAGTATTAAAAATGATGGCTGAAGCCATTTTTGCTCTCTCTACTTGTGAACAAAAAAATTGAACCATGTATTTATCCTCAGGAGTGGTGTATCTAATCCAAGGAGGGATATCTTTGAGACGTATACCATGCATGGGGGGTATACAATCTAAAACTGTATCTAAATAACCATTTACTAAATAACTTGAATCTGTGTATCAAAAAAAAGAATTAAATTTAAATTATACATTCGGAAAATAAAGTAAACTAGTAATATGATCACAACATGCATTGTGATATATGTAGGGGTTTTCATCGGGTCGGATAACGAGTTATTCGGGTTATTTGGATTTGAAAATTTTTTTGGTATATCCGAAACCGACCCGAAAACCAAAATATATTATCCGACCCGAAAAAATGCGATTTTTTACATCCGAATAACCCAAACAAACCGGGTTTATTCGGCTATCGGACCCGAAAACTAGTTTTTGACTATCCGAAATCCGACCCGAATCTAAAATCATTATCCGACCCGAAAAACTCGAATTAGATTTCGGATGAGGTTTTTTCGGGTTTCGGGATCTTTACGAGTTTCGGATACTTTGAACACCCATTGTGACGGCGTCGAAACATATAATAATTCGAATTTATAACGTCGAATAAAAACTTGTTTGATTTAACCCGATTTTTTCTCAACAAAATTACATTGGAACATAAATCAATTGAAAGTGTACATGAAATAAGATTTAACATAGTTGAGAAATAAAACCTGAAATTTTAAGGGCTTTGAAAGTTAAAGAAAAAGAATTGATGAGCCGCATATTGCCATCGACACTTCAAACTCAGATTAGGGATAAGTTCTAACTTTGAAAACCAATGAAGTGTCAATGTGAAATTTTACAAAGTTTGTGGATGAAATTAAAAGTTCAGAAGTGAAACCTCAAGTTTAAGGATAAAACATAATAGTTTAAGAGTGAAACTAAAAGGTTTTGATATTAGGATAATATAATAGATAAACTTTAAACTTTAAAAACATGATGATTAAAACAATATTTTATATAGTAAAGAAACCTAAAGTTATAAAAGTTGGAAAGTGAGAATTAGTCGGTTATAAACTGTTACGAACACTTCAAATTAAACTGAATGCACAGATAAACTTTAGGCTCTTAAAATCTAAACGGTCAAAGCGACAACATTCATTTTTTAATTAAAAAAAGAACTAAATTGAAATATATTTCTAAAATTTTTATTTTTTTAATCAACAAAAAAGTTCTGACTTTATTATAATCAAAATTTCAGAAAATTTATATTAAAATACCTCAAAAGAATTTCGTTAATAGAAAATATATAAGTAGAAATGAAAATTTAAAGTAAAATACCTTAAAGAATTTCGTTAATACAAATATATAACTAAAAAGTAAATTCTAATTAGAAATTAAATTTCAATATATATGTCAAAATATAACTAGAAATTTAAATTAAGATAATCTGAACAAGCGAAAATAAATATATTTGAAAATAACAAAAATGTATAAATTTTTATATATAAAATCAAATGAATTTATCAGTTAATTAATAAATTATAAAAATGCTAAAAGTTAGTGAAAAATAAAAAAAATAAGGAAAAGAAAAAAAACTAATAAACATGTCTTTTAACTACATTCCATAATAAGGGCAATATGTTCAATTTTTTTTTTTTAAATTTGACTGAATAATTAACTTCGTTAAGTGTGAAGGATATGATTATTACAATACTTAAATATAATTGACGTCTAATAAATTTTAAGGCTAAAATATGTTATTTGTAATATATAAATGATGATTTTTGTAATTTACTAGTTGAAAACATTTACAGATTACTTTTGGATGATTTGTTTATGAATTTGCTTCTCGTTCTTAACGTTTTATCACCGCCCTTTTTTTGTATTTTCGGGTCTTGGTTTTCATACATTATCAAAGATTGACCAAATTAGTCCTATTAAATTTTTTTTGAACGACATTTGATTTCAACGTGTGAACCACTGATTTCCAGGCCACGTCACCAAGGTCTAGTTACAATGACCTCCGTTGAGACCCCACCACCACCCCAGAAGGAAACCGTACCGGAAAACCCCTGACCTTCTAATGACCCCTATTTCGCCTTGGGAGGGATTTGAACCCGTGACCTCTCACAGAAAAGCCAAGAAGGTAACCTTTAAGCTAGAAGCCCTTGGTTAATCAGTCCTATTAAATACGTGTTACTTTTACTTAAAATAGTTTTTAACATATAAAATAATATAAAAATAATATTATTGGTACATCAGTGTATCAATATATCTTTTATTTTAGTTAACAAAGAGGCATTGTCACATCGATCTATTTTTACCATTTTCTTTTATTTTTAAATATGTGAAAATATATTTTGTCTTTGCTCTATTTATTTTTTTAATAATTTATATCTACCTAGATCTCTTATATATATATAAAACTCTCTCCAAAATCGTAGAGATCGAAGAGGAGCACCAAAACATTTAAATACTTTATTGTTTATATACTTTCTTGTCATTGACGTTTGAGCATTAAAAAACCTAATTGGGACTATTGAAAAATAAAAGATTAAAAATAAATGGAATTTAAATAGAGGTTTGGCACTTTGGTAGTTTGGTATACTGCTTAAAACGTTGAAAAGAACCTCAAACAAATTTTATTATTATGAAACGAATGAAATTCTAAAATACAGAAACGCAGAAAGCAGAAAAGAGATTTAAGAGCTTATTCAAGCACATAAAACTTGATTTGGTCTGAAATTAAAACTTGTTTATATATTTACCTCCTAACCATTAAATTTTAGCAGAAAACCATGATTTTTATTATAAGTTATAAGGTTAGAAATGTTATAATACAATAATAATAATAATAATAATTAAAGATATGTATATCACGAACTTACCTATATGTAACTCATACAATATACATATAGAAATCGTACAAGTTACATATATGTAAATAACATGCGTTACTATTTTTTTTTATTTTTTTCTTTACAATTATAAGTTTATAATAGAAATTAAAAAAATAAAAAAAAAAACAAAAGAAAAAAATTATTAATAATAATTGTTATTAGTTTTATACGTTTTTTCCAATATTAAAATTTTATTATTAACCTCCTCCTATATATATACTATACATCTGCCAAGATTAATCCAAATTTCTATTTTTTTCGAACATGTTTGTGTAAATTCATCTTTATTTAAGAAAAAAAATCGTTGTAAGGTTTAGATTTACGTCCATACAAATTTTTAGATAAAAAAATTTGCATCAGTGTAACTTTTAAACGGTAAGAATTTACACATACGTGATACGTATAAAAGAAGAAAGTGTTATACATGTGTAACAACGGTGGTGTTTTGAAAACAAAACTGTTCGTTGTGGCTTATACATGTTAAAACTAACCGAGAAAAAAAAAACAACCACAAACCATTAACCAGTTTGAAAGGTTTCACGGATCTAAACCAAACTATAATCAAACACCTTGCTTTTGACAAAATAGTCGCTCTGAATTTGGGTTAATTTTGTTATGTGTAGCAAATTAAAAATATGACTTAATTAATTGATCATTACCTTTAAGGGGCATCAAGCCCTTTTCCAAAAGATAGGGATACTTGTCGATACATAATAATGAACCAGCCCCACTAGTCCATAAGAGAAACAACGGGACACCAAACTTAGATGCGGCAGTATGGGTGAAACCCATAAGCACGTCAGCCACAATACAGGTTACCGGTGAATAACAAGCACCAAGTCTAGTGACTAGAGTTTCAAACGGACCCAGAAAATTTTCCTCGATGGACCGAGCTAGAGACGTGACCTCTTGGGTGGCATCAGGGTTTTGTGGTGGTGGAAGACCGTCAGGAATGGTTTCGAACCGGAAGGAGGGGAGGCCACGTACGGCTTCGGAGCCCTGAGCTCTCACGAGCCGTTGGTGGTTAAATTCGGTGTTGACGAAGGTTATAAGAAAGCCTTTGGAATGGAGGATTTTGGCTAGTTTTAACATTGGGTTAATGTGACCTTGTACAGGGGTTGGTATGCACAATGCATGTGGCTTCTTTTCTCGTTCCGAACCCATAATAACTACTCGATCTCTCTCACACAAACTCTCAAAACTCAAAATAGTATGGAGACTGAAACATGTAGCAATACTTTATATATATAGTCTAAAATAATTTTTTAATTATTGTTATTGCAATGTTATATGTAACCATGTATTCGAGATAACAAGCATATATTATGTAGAATAAATATAATAAATGAATATAAACAAATACATCACTCGAATGTTTACAAACACAAATGAAGAAAAATAACGGTTGTTCATGTCCGTTCATTTAACTAAATAAACAAAAATTATTGTTCATGTTTGTTCATTTATTAAACCAACAAACATAAACCTCCATTGATCCGTTGATAAATTATTCATTGAGTGTTCGGTTATTAGACGTAAGTATCAACCTTATGTCACCGGTATATATATTCTAAGCCGTTAATGGGCCGCCTCTGTACATTTTAGACAGGGTTTACAATTTGTTAAGACAAGTTGTCTATTTAATTAAGAACTAGAATTTATGACCGGCGCGATGTGGCGGAGTTATATCCGGGGTATGATATACTGATGTGAAGTTCACCAAACATTAATCTCGAAATCACACGTCATCAAAACCTATAAAAACCATGAAAATACTATAGGCATAATGGATATACAACATGGCCATATATATATATATATAGGAGTAGGTTCACATACAAATAAAGTTTTTTGTAAAAATGGTAGGAACCAATAAAGTGTTGACATGTGGATTTTAATTAATTAATATAAAAGGATAATATAGGCAATTTGTATTTAAATGATTTTTAAATTTTGCATTAAAATAGGAAAGTGGGTAATCAGTTTAATGATTCAACATATTCCAAAAAAAATAACATTATATCACGTATTATCATAAAAAAACGAATTCGTAATCTCAGATACGAATAAAAAAAATCGCAGACATTGAGTTTTTGAATTGCATTTGCAAAATTCGATGGATTAGTACGTACAAATGGACGAACCGAAAGAAGATATTCTATCATGTGCTAATAACACATATTAACACATAGTAAAACAAACAAAAAAGATTGTTTCAGGCATATAATTATGTATATGTGCTGATATATACTAATATGTACTAATAACACGTACTAGCACATAGGAAAACATATAAAAAAGTTTATCTCCAGGTATACGATTATGTGTATGTGCTGATATATGTTACAATGTACTAGTAGCACATATCAGCACATAGCAAAATAAACAGTCACAATTTTCGTAACTGATTATCTCCTATTTAAATGGAAAGTGATGTCAGCAAATTATATTAAGAAATTCTTTTTATGCCCTTATTTCCATTTTAAACAACATATTAATTACTATCATGCTATTAAATCTTTTATAACCATTGACGATAACACATTAATATATATATAGAGGTAGGTTCAAATACAAATAGAGAGTTTTGTAAAAATGGTAGGAACCACTAATGTGTTGACACATGTATTACTATTTAATTATAATATGAGGGTGATTTAGTAACTTTAAAAATAATGTAGATTTAATAATCCCTAAATTATAGGAAGATTGTTAATCAGTTACATATGAATTTTTATTCCAAAAATACACAAATTTTATGCTATCAACATGTTTTAATATCAAATAAAACTTCATAATCGTGTCTGAGTATTTCGATTCAATAAGAAATATTGAATAGAAGATTTCGTAGAAACACATGATACAAAAATATCGATATATGCTAATATGTACTACATAAAAAAATTATAATATTCTGACAAGATTTTGTACTAGTAACACAAAGCAAAACAAACAAACAAGATTAGCACATATTAGCACATAACAAAACATGCAAACAAAAACTGTTAACATGTATATGAGTTTGTATATGTGTTGATATATGACAACATGTAGTAATAACACATATTAACACAAAGAAAATAAACAAACAAGATTGTTAATAAGTATATGATTATGTATATGTGTTAATATATGCTAATATGTGCTAGTAGCACATGTTAGCACATGGCATAAAGTCAACCGATTGATTTCTTGAAAATTGCAACTGATAGTGTATCATTTAAATGAAGCGTGATTTTAGCAAATTTGGTTAATGCAAATTCCTTTTATGCCCTTATTTCCATTATAAACAACATACTAATTACAATCATGCCATTGTTTCTTTTATGAGCATTGATGATAGCATATTAAAGGTTCAGATCGTTTCTCATTATTTTTACAAAAATAACATTTTGTACAATAACCTTATTCTCTCTCTCTCTATATATATATATATATATATATATATATATATATATATATATAGGAGATGATTACATTGTTAACCCTTTCTTATAGCGTTAACTCGTTAACCCGGGCATTTTTTTTCCCAAATCTTTATTTTTTTTTCATGGTTTTTATTATACATAAATAGTGGGGGTTTCTTTCTTGTGTTTTTGTTAATTCATCACCGTTTAGAAATTAAAACAAAGTGTAAGTAAGTGTAGGTTGCTTACACTTACTTACATCAGATAGTGTAACTTAAACTTGATTTAAATCCTAAACGGTGATGAATTAGCAAAAACACAAAAAAGAAACCCCTCCTATTTATGTATAATAAAAACCATGAAAAAAAACAAAGATTCATGCAAAAAAAGCCCGGGTTAACGGGTTAATGCTATAAGGAAGGTTATTATATGATCTCTTCCCTATATATATAGAGAATGGTTCCAATGTTAACCCTCCCTTATAGCGTTAACCCGTTAACCCTGGCGTTTTTTGCCCGAATCTTTGTTTTTTTTGTCATGCTTTTTATTATACATAAATAGGGGTTTTTTTTTTGTATTTTTACTAATTCATCACCGTTTAGAAATTAAATCAAAGTGTAAGTAAGTGTAAAGTTTCTTACACTTACTTACATCAGATAGTGTAAAAACACAAAAAAAAATTAGCAAAAAAGGTGATGAATTAGCAAAAACACAAAAAAGAAACCCCCCCTATTTATGCATAATAAAAACCATGAAAAAAACCCCAAAGATTCGGGCAAAAAGTGCCGGGTTAACACGGGTTAACGATATATGGGAGGGTTAACATTTGAACCTCTCCCTATATATATAGGGGATTGTTCCATTGTTAACCCTCCCTTACAGCGTTAACCTGTTAACTTTGACAAAAAATGTCCGAATCTTTGAATTTTTTTCATGGCCTTTATTATACATAAATAGGGAGGTTTCTTTTTTGTGTTTTTGCTAATTCATCACCGTTTAGAATGTAAAACAAGTGTAAGTAAGTGTAAGTTTGCATTACACTGCTTACATCAGATAGTGTAACTCAAACTTACAATTGTTTTAAATTCTAAACGGTGATAAATTAGCAAAAACACAAAAAAAAACCCTATTTATGTATAATAAAGGCAATGAAAAAAAATTCAAAGATTCGGACTTTTTTTGTCAAAGTTAACGGATTAACGCTATAAGAAAGTGTTAACATTTGATCCTCTCCCTATATATATATATATATATATATATATATATATATATATCAGGCATGGTTGTTTACACGACCCACTCTTAAAGCAATAACTCTAAATAACCCGTCAAGAAATTGTTCTAAATGTGTTTACAATGATGTTAAAAAAAGAAATCGAAAATTTGGATGTATCTTGACGGGTTATTTAGAATTATCGCTTTAAGAGTGAGTTATGTAAAATTTCATGCTCTCTCTCTATATATATAGAGGTATGTTTAGACAAGTGTAAAAAATAAAGTGCTATTATAAATAATAATGAGTTACTATTAATAAGAAATTGTTAAATATTATAATAACATTGTGTTAATTTTATAATACATCTTTGTTATTTATAATAACACTTTGTTTTTTATATTTTTTACAAAACTATCACTTTGTAAAATAACCTTACTCTCTCCCTCTCTCTCTCTCTCTCTATATATATATATATAGGGAATAGATAATTTGAAAACCCCTCCTTAGTGCGAAAACCATGAAAACTATGCAAAAATCATGTAAAAAGAACGTTTTTTTTGAAATTTTTTAAAGGTTTGTAACACTATTGGGCACATTTTTATAAAAAAAAATCAAAAAAGCGCCGTCCAAATATTTTTAAAAAAAATATTTTACAAAACCATGTAAAACATACGTAACAAAACGTAATTTTTTTTATTTTTTTACGTTTTGTTACGTATGTTTTACATGGTTTTATAAAATATTTTTTTTAAAATATTTGGTCGGCGTTTTTTTGTTTTTTTTATAAAAATGTGCCAATAGTGTTACAAACCTGTAAAAAAATTTCAAAAAAAAAGTTTTTTTACATAATTTTTACATTGTTTTCACGGTTTTCACACTAAGAAGTGGTTTCAAATTATCTATTCCCTATATATATATAAGGATTGAATCCAATGAAAACTCAATCTTAGAGTGAAAACCCTTAAACCCTATATATGTGAGCCATTGATTTGGAATCTTGAAAATGAAAATGTGATCCAAATTAAACCTGAATAAAAAATTGGGTTTTGAATAAACAAATCATTTTTAATGTGGGTTAATGTGGATCACATATTTATTTTTAAGATTCCAAATCAATAGCTCACATAGGGTTTAAGGGATTTCTTTCTAACATTGTGTTTTTTATTGGATTCAATCCCTATATATAGGAAAGTGTTCAAATAATAACACACTTTAAAGCAATAACCCGAAATAACCAGTCAAGATGAAGCCAAAATCTTGGATTTTTTTAACGTCATTATAACACATTTAGAACACTATGTTCTTTTATGAGTTTGTGTAAATTCATCACCGTTTAAGAGATATCATCATTGTAAGTTTTTTATTTACAACACTATAACTGCTTTAGGCCCAAAAATTACAACGATGAAAACTCTCAAACGGAGAAGAATTTTCGCAAACTAATAAAAGAATATGGTGTTTTAAATGTGTTACAATGATGCTAAAAAAATCCAAAATTTGGCTTCATCTTATCAAAATTATCTGGGTTATTGCAATAAAGATGAGTTATTATTTGTTAACAATCATGTATATATATATATTAATAAAATTAGATGTGTACTTTAATTTTTTATTTTTGTTACAAGATAATAAGATATCTGATTTTTATGTTTCTAAATTATGCAGCATAAATTTCACGGCGTAATTTAAATATATATTTTATGGAAAAATAAAAGAAATATTACAGACGAGAAAGATAAGATAAGCAAATAAGTTAAAATGAAACATTTACTATGTTATCATGATAACATGATTATCTGATATGTCGGAATTAAATAACTTTGACGTAGAAGTTTTGGAAAAATACGATATAATATAAAGAAATTATATAGGATGAAATAGATAAAAGATAAACAAATAAGTTAAAATGAAATATTTTATTATGTTATTGTGGTATTCGATGTGTTGGAATCTTATAACTTCGATGCGGAAGTTTTTAGTTTTGTATATTATTTTTGACCCGCGAAGGTCTCAATCGTGTGAGCCCACTGTTTTCAGACCACGTCACAAATGTCTAGTTAACTGGACCTTCTATGAGCCACAATAACCACCCAAAAGGAAACCATAATGGGAAAATCCCCTGACCCTCTCAGACCCCTATTTCGCTGCGGGAGGGTTTTGAACACAAGACCTTTCATTTGAAGGTACCATCGAGACACTGCCTCATTGAGTTTTTAGTTTTGTATTAACAAGAAGATGAAGGGATGTGACGTGGATTACAACTCGGGTCGAAAACGGGTCAAAGATTCCATTACTATTCCAAACATGAACTTAGTTTGTATTTATTAGGTGTTATTGTGATATTTGATATGGTGGAATTAAATAACTTTTGATGTGAAGGTTTTGTATTAACGGGAAGATGAAAGGATGTGAGGGTGGATTGCAACTCGGGTTGAAAACAGGTCAAAGC
The DNA here is from genome assembly GCA_009363875.1 of Mikania micrantha. NCBI lineage: Eukaryota > Viridiplantae > Streptophyta > Magnoliopsida > Asterales > Asteraceae > Mikania > Mikania micrantha. The sequence goes on along the minus strand of CM018692.1, from coordinate 107,175,605 downwards.
ACTCCATCAACAAAATGGATCCAATGTAGAGAAATTTTGGGGAAATAAAATATAAAAATATTTCAAACTATCGAAGAAACGAAAGCTAGAGCTGTTATAATAGCTTGTCGCTCGAATAACTTCTTATTCAAACTCGATTGGAAAAAGCTAAAATACCTTGTTCAATTTCAACTTGGCTAAAAACAAATCGAGCATAAGCAAATGTTAGCATTCATGTTCATTTGCTTGGTTTTGTTTCCAAAAATACATAAAATTTATGTATGTATGTATGTATGTATGTATGTATGTATGTATGTATGTGTAGAAATGATAAAAAAAGAACTCGTTTTCTTAAAAACTCGATCAAAAGAACTTTTATTGAACTAACGGCATTAGAATCATCTCCTTAAACCCCACAATAGATATATTTGTGGTTTAAGTATTATGATTTAGATATACATTTTTCACATGCTTTAGATTTATGATTTAGTTTTAGTGTTTAATTTTAAGATTTAGTGTTTAAGATTTACCTTTGAAACTTAACTTTAGGATTTAAGGTTTAGCTTTCAAAATTTTTTTTTTTTGGAGGTTTCTGGTTTACGTTTGACGAGCTGCTTTCAACAATCAAAGTTCGTTTAATTGAGTTCTAGCAAAGTGGGAGTTCTCATTTGAATCTGTGACACCTGGCAATTTCAGGTAAACTGCGAGTCTTACATTCTTTACATTTCACATTCATACTTGTTGCATTTCATTTAATTATGTTTAATTAGATGAGTCAAACACACACAACTGCGAAACGATAGTTCGAGGAATTATCGAATCGTACATTGGTTTTGGAAACCAAGCGTGGCAAACACAAACACAATTGGATTGTGCAAATACATGTTGATTATGGTTAATCAAGCATGCAAACGGTTCGTAGCAACGAACACGAACTATTGAAGATAATTCGAGGAATTATCGAAACACACACACGAATCTCACGAACGTTGGTGATCGGTCAAACTATGTGTCATTATATGATTATGCGCTAAACATGCATTAGATGTTTAGGGAAACGTTAGGAATCATGTGCGAGCGAAATCGAATCATCGAAATCGAAAAACATGGAAAAGGGCTCGTCGCGGTACGCGAAGACCCTTAGCGAAAGGCTTCGTGGTACGCGAAGCAAGCCGGGAGTCGGGACTCCCGAATTCTATCGCGATACGCGAATATGATTTTGATCGGCCTCCGCGGTACGCGAAGGCCATGCAGATCAAAATTTCTTATTTAAACAACCCATTTCATTTCAGTCGAACTTCTTCAATTTCCTCCGACTTTCTCCACTTATACTCGACCAAAAACCTCTGTAAACAACACCCAAACCTCCTGGAATCATCATTGAAGCTCTTCCTTACAACCTTGGAGTGATTTGAAGCCACTGAAGCTCAAAGAGAGTTCTTGAAAGCCATCCACAAGCTAGGAGCTCGTCATTGTAACACCCCGACCGATGGCGGAAACGTCGGGATGCCACGAGGGATGTGTAGATTGTTCAAAAGCTCGTGGGCATCTAATTCAAATCATCATATATCATTCAATCAACCAAAATAATTACACAAAAATCATGTTCATCATGAAATAGTTACAACAATTGCAAAAGAGATTTAGCTATCTAACTAAATTCTAATCGCCAGATATTTAGTTATTTAGCTAAGTCCAAGATCCTATATGATGATGTCCAAAATATGAGAGACCATCCTTCTCATCCTACTTAGCTTCATCACCTGAAACATGTAAGAAAATCAAGTGTCAACTACGAAGTAGTTGGTGAGTAATCATAATTTTTTATACTTAAAAGGTTTTATAAAATGAATTTAAAAGTTTAAGTTTAAAATGGTTTTATAAAAGTTTTAGATAAAATGAGTATAAATGCTTATGATTTTTCTGAGAAAATCCACAAGAGTACCTACGTGAAAATCCAATACATCTTCCCACACAACAATCAAACACATAAACAAACACACATTCGCCTATCTCACATATTCATAGATAACTATAGATAATCATAGACAATAATAGATAATCAATCACATAACCATTCAACCAATCTCAATATCAATATTCTCAAATAGTATCTGTGACTATACATGGAAATTATGTAATTAACATAAGTTAAAGACATGATCCATGGAGTGGAAGCTATCCACGTGACAATATATGAAACCAATGCAATTGACCAAAATCAAAGGCAATGTTTCCCGGAGTTGTGATAATCCAAGTGGCAATTCATGTAATCATTGTTATTGACCGGAGTCAATGACAATGTTACACGGATGTATAGTAATAAGTGATAATCCATAATAATGATAATCCATAATATGAATATCACATTGATAAACAGGTATCATCCATGTGTTATCAAAATAATATTTATAAAAGTGGCAATTCATGTAATCATTGTTATTGACCGGAGTCAATGACAATGTTACACGGATGTATAGTAATAAGTGATAATCCATAATAATGATAATCCATAATATGAATATCACATTGATAAACAGGTATCATCCTTGTGTTATCAAAATAATATTTATAAAATTGGTATACATGTTTCACCTCCGAGTTTTAAAACAAAACAGTTTAAAAGAAAGGGAGGTTATGAGAACTCACCTGAGTCCTTAGAGTCAGTGTGTTCTTAGAATGCGCGCTCACGTAAGAGAACTCAAAATAACTCAATCACCTGTAATTATTAGATGTTTCATATTTATACGTTTTCGTGTGTCATCCAAATCAATTTCCCATAAGTGTTAGCCTTTAGTTACTAAATATTAACTTAGCTTAGTTTATTTATTCTAAGTTAAAATGTACAAATCTACATCTTACAATTAATCAATATTAATTTATAAGTGGAGTTTGTTTGTTCTTTTTTTTATCGCTTCATAATAAGGAATAGGTCTTGAAATCTCATGTACCCATTCATAGGTATACATATGTAAGGTAATATTTCCATTCCTACACATACTATCATTTCATGCATGATTTGAGTTAAACAACCACCAGCATTTAAGTTATGCCAAGTCGCTTAGGTTTTAGGAAAATTGTGTTTAGAGTGTCCACCTAATTTGTTAAATTCTAATCATTGAGTTCAATTCCATCATCGTTAGAAGAACTTAGGTTAAAAGAGAAAAGGTGGTGGTTGTCATAGTTTCTCATGCATGCCTAGTTATATATGTGTGTGTATATATATATATAACTATGTTTCCCATTTACCCTTAATCTCTTAGTTAATTGAAATTAGGTTTTGGGTCACATGGAGGCAGCGAACCTATGGCCTTGTGGTGCCTAGGTTCGGCTGATATATTAGGTTCGTAGTGCATCCTAGGTTCACCGCCCACTATGGTTCGGCTAACACAAGTCCAGCAATTTCGGCCAAAGAGGGAGTAGGGTTCGGCCCATGTAGGTTCGTCTAACAGGTGAAGGTTCGTCCCATCCAGATGGTTCGCTGGTGCATGGTTCGGCCAAAGCTACAAGGTTCGGGTTCGGGGCTTCATAAGGTTCGGTTGGTATGATGAGGGTTCGGCTGGAACAAAGGTTCGGCCACCTTGTTTCCCGCCCAGCAAGGGTTCGCGAGGAGAGGGTTCGGCCCTTGATGGCTGTAACAGGTTCGTCGACCTGTACCCCTTACCCACGACCGAACCTGTTCAACATCTTCATCATCATCGAGTTTTCTGTAAATTCGCAACTATACATAGCTTCTACATGTTACTACCAACTCGTTTAACAAATTACAAGAACCCTAATCTCGATTATAAGTTGTTAACCATGTTCCTATCTTGTTTCTAACAAAAACGAAAAGAAAACTTAGATTTACCTCGATTTGTGGTCCGAATGTATGGTTTCTTCGTATCTTCTTGTTCCTCTTGATCACACGAACGCGTAGGCGCGAAGATCTCGCGATTTCGTTGAGAAATGAAGAAGTTAAGCTAGAGAGAAGTTGAGTGGTATATGGGTGACGAATTTGGCTAGGTAGAGTGAGAGTGGAATATGGAAAATGAAATAGAAAAGAGGAAGTGTTCTCCCTTATAGCGCGTATCATTTCCCCCGTGCTCGGTCTCGTTTTTATCGCGTTCTAATTAATAAAATGCTCGGTTTTTTTCTCGTATTTTATATTTAAACAATAACCATTTAAAACAAATACATTTCATTTCAATAACATGATTTTAGTTAATATTTTCTCATAATACGATTTCAAATAAAATGGTTTAGTAAAATAGTTCTGTTTCATCGTCCTTAAATTATTTATTTAAACAATCAATTCATTCGGATTTAATCTAGGTTGTGATTCCTAATAAACGTTTTAAGTTTTCATTTATTAATTTAATATCGTTAGATATTATTTAATTATCTCGTCGAAACGCGTTACTTACGTACGTATTCGTAAAGATCGTCACCTTTGCGAATTCAACGCTCGTATCGTATTTCGATTCGATTTACAATTTATGGAATATCGTTTCAGAATATTATTCTTAATAATTATATTCGTGTGAATCGTCACCCACGCGAATACATTATTAAGTTAATATTTCTGAATTAATATCCACCTTTAAATTGCGTTTCGTAATCTCACCATCGCGTAACTAATTCCAATTACATTTTCTTTATTTTTATGAACTTAATATTAAAATTCCCAATCCAAAACCCACTAAACCAAGTCACTGACACATCCATGATAGACCGAAATATGCATATGTATAGGGCATATGCAGAGGTAGATCGCAACCTCCCCTACACCGTCCCACCGCTATTTCGATAAACCATGACCATGTGTCCTTGACTATGTTTAGCAACCAAAGCATAACAAACTCCTAATTCCTTTCATTCCAACCACATTATGCGCAAACGACATATTTTAAGGGTTTAAACGTATTTTACAAACACATTAGAAGTTTTAACTTTATGAAACGGGATTTCACAACCACACTTTCCTAATTTGGAAACTTTCTAAAAATGGCAACTTGTATGATTAGAGTCATAGGATGCATATAAGTGTCCTACTTGTGCTTATGACACATTGGATGGTCATAACACAACAATCGTGTCACCAACGATTCGTTGGGTCTCACTAGTCAACACACGCACTCGGTTGAGCACACCGACACTTGGAGTTATATGAATTATAACACACTACAAAACACATACTCACACCTATATGGTTATAGGTGCATACTAGCAGGTGCTAGCTTTCGCAGACGCGAACACACATATACACCGGGACTACTGTAACAGGTGAGTTCACGGCCCCTTTTTACATTTTCTACCTTTGGGGGAGAAAACATTGCATACAACTGTTTTTGAACAACATACACACTTTTGGTTGCTTTTGTACATGCTAATATCGTATATGCATATGTGTGGCATTCATCCACAAAACTGATAAGTCCTCATTAAACACACCTCGAACCGTTAATAGCGCATTGCGCTTAGCGTGGTAATTCTGAATAGTACTATTTGGGCCTGACAAGCCCCACTGTTGCGAGCCGTATGGCCACCCCGACTGGAGGTCGGAACAGTGCATGATTGACCAAAACAACATTTACCATATCTTGGATGGATATGGTGGGAGGCAGCATGTTAGCTCCGGTTGCGAACCCGCATATGGTATAACTTATATTGACTAGCTATCAATGGATATTGCATTGTATTGAAAAGTAGACCTGCATAACATATACTTTAAACAATTGATGTTTACTGCTGATTACAAACTTGTGCTCTCACCAACCTTTGTGTTGACCTTTTTACTCGCATGTTTTCTCAGGTAACTAAGGCACGTGCACGAGGAACCTAGGATGCTAGGATGTAGTCCATGCATCAACTTATGTGTCTTAGGCTATTGAACATTGTTTATCATTTCGCTATGCTATATTTTGTAATGTTAAACAACCTAAACCGCTTCCGCAACTATTACTCTGTAATGTCTTGAAAACTGTTTTGACAACGCTTCCGCAATTTATGATTTGAATTTGCTTTAATCTTATTTAACTTCCGCAACTCTGATTTTACTAAACTGTTTTATCCAAGTTCTTGGATGTACGTACGAAATCAGACATGTAGGTCTCGCAACATTGTGTGACCGGAGACTGCGATCCTGACAATCTGTTATTGCTCGCGCCCCGTTCGGGACGGGATTTCTCGGGGTGCGACAGAATCTTACACACACAACACATACATACATACATACATATATACAGGGGATGGTTCGAATGTTAACCCTTACTTATTGCGACAACCGAATAACTACATCTTATTACTTTGGGCCCATATTAAAGTGAATCTAAAAGTGTAGGTTTTTCCTTATTTTTTAATTAATATAAGTGGGCCCTACATTAATTAAATAAAAGAAAAAAACGTAAACCTTTAGATTTACTTTAGTATGAGCCACAAAGTAATAAGATGTAGTTATTCGGTTAACGCAATAAACATGGGTTAACATTTTATCCTCTCCATATATATATATATATATATATATATATATATATTCACACATACAAGGCCGACTCAATGGGCTATACAACCCAAACAAGAGCTTAAGACTTTTAAAAATATAAAGCCTTCAGTTTTTTTATTTTTTATAAAATTATATGTAGCTAGTTTTTTTGACCAGTGAGCTTTTTGTTTAGTTTTTGGGCTATGATCAGAAATAATAATAGAAGAATGACTTAGATAAAAGCCTATTATTTTCTCATATTCATGGAAGGTTTATAATTTATAAATCCATGAAAAATTTTTAGTTTATTATTGTCGGTTCCAAGCCTGGATAAAAAAAATGATCAATAAATGGGTGGTGTTATTCACACACCCCGCCCCGTATTGGCCAATACGAGGCGTATATAGGGGCAATCATTGGGTGGACTCTTATACGCCCTGTAGTGACCACTACGAGACGTATACTTGACAGGAATGTTAAAATATGTTTTTAGAGTGGGTAGATAAGCCCTCCCTAAGTAAATCCTTATTTTAAAGGAAACTAAGAAAATCAATCTTTGATTCATAACTTAATTATTCTTTTTTGTCAAAATGGTATTTAAGAAAACTTGTATTCTCATTATTTTATGTAATTTTATACATTTTTAATTTAACTTCCTTGTTACCAATCTTAAATCAAACGATTATCATCATCTCTCTCAAATGATGCACTCATAAACGTGTTAGAATATTCTAAACGTAACTAAATTTATAAGTATACATAAAATGATAAAAGACAGAACTAGTATACATGTGTAACAATCAAAATTCAAAAAAGAAAAAGATTTAAGTTGATTTAGAGGTTAATATAAGCCGAAAAATATAATACAATCTCTGTTGCCTTAAGAGGTTAACCATGCAGCTGATTATTACAAGAAATATGAGCCGTAACGAGCCAGTGCCTCAGCGGTACCCAGAGATTTTTCCAAATGAGAGGTCTCGGGTTCGAAACCCTCTCGCAGTAAAAAGGGGTCTATGGGGGGGGGGTATATTGGGGGGGGGGGGGTCATGGGGTTTTCCTGTGATGTTTCCTCCTGAGGTGGCTGTGAGTGTTCATGAGAGGTTCAGATAATTAGACATTGGTGACATGACCTGGAAACAGTAGGCTCACAAGATTGAGACTTTCGCCGTTAAAAAAAATGAATAATAAAACCCATGTTACCTTGCAACTTTGTCACATCAATCTAATCTTGTTACCACACAACCAGTATAATACCATCTTTGGTAAAATATGGTCTGCGTTTTCTTAAATACTTGGATGTGATATCCCATTCCACAATTTGTGTGCCAATAATTGAGTATGATGTAAGATTTCATAAAAGTTAATATATATAATGTCATATTTTAATTCATTTTATCATATGTTTACTGTCACACCCCGGGCCGGCGGGGTTGGATCGGAGTCCCCGTCGGGCGGAAGGTTCCCGGGGCGCGATATCGGGTGTGATAATCGGGTTGATCAGATTGTTACATAGCATCAATGTTAAGAATCACTAAAGCAAAATAAAGCATATGAATAGGATTACAAAGTTAAATTACAATGTCAATGTTTGATAATTTAACTTGGTAAACCTAACAAAAGAATCAAAGTATTCTATCTTGTAATCTGTACAAGACATTCAAGGATGATTAACAAAATATGTGCTTCCCAAAATCACTAGGTCCTCTATTTAGGCCGCCTAGCATGCAATCCAAAAGCATATGTTTAAACCTGTGCATCACCTGAGAAAGCATGTAAGAAAACAAAGTCAACACAATGGTTGGTAAGTTCATGTAGTTTGTAAGTTTAAATAGTTTTAGCAAAACTCCTTTAGGTAAAACCTTAACCTCATTAACTCCACATGTAATATCCAAATCGGTATGCTTATATATAGGGAATCCTGAAAGGGTCAAGCCCAGACGCTATCCCACCACATACTAATATGCATATGACACTGTTATTAATAATAATTAAGCCTTTTACCTACCCATCCGTATAGTTTCCCCCAATCACCGATAGTATACTCGAGTTTAGTCTGATAGATACCGGTATGAATAACCAGATGCCCGAAGGAATCCAATGTTAATCCAAGCCGGCCCCAGGTGTGATTAGCAAATCAGGGGGAGATAGAGGGTTTCCAGGTCGTCACAGAGTCAACTATGGATCACCATATCGTCCTAGTTACTGATAACCCAGGTAAATAGATATGGGAAACACTGCATGGCGAGCACTGAGAGACCATCAGTCAATTTCCTCGATAAGACTGTGAAGAACACATGAAGGCAAGCACTGAGAGACCAACTATTGTTCTTCAAGTCCCGGCTAGGAAGAACACCTGAAGGCAAGCACTGAGAGACCAACTATTGTTCTTCCGTAGCCTATAGTTTTAGCATACAAAGAGTCCAGCATTTACGTAACTTGTGCACAAGAACTAGCTTTACAACCGGTAAGGCAAGCACTGAGAGGCCAAACCGTTGTTTGAGCATGGCAATCACATAGCATTCAAGAGTTTATAGCATCCATAGATTCAAGTATCCAATGTATATGTATGTATGCATTTAGTATCCCCGTGGCCTTATAGTATACTTAGCATTTAGAGTTTACATTAGTCTTTAGCATTTAAAACCCATAGCATTAGCCCGTAGTATTAACATTTAGTTTAACCCGTAACCTTAGTATTAGCATAACTCATAGTATAAGCTTGAACATGATTTCATAGAATTAGCATCCACAATAGCATCATCAAATAGTAAATACCTTTAGCACTTGGTATTATCACATAGCTTTAGTATTATCAAGTAGCTTATGCCTTTAGCACTTGGCATAATCAAATAGCATTGAGTTTAAATAGAGTCTTATGCCTTTAGCACTTGGCATAATCAAATAGCATTGAGTTTAAATAGAGTCTTATGCCTTTAGCACTTGGCATAATCAAATAACATTGAGTTTAAATAGAGTCTTATGCCTTTAGCACTTGGCATAATCAAATAACATTGAGTTTAAATAGAGTCTTATGCCTTTAGCACTTGGCATAATCAATAGTATAAAAGCATTTTGTTAGATTTAAAACATTTGTTTTAAAATGTATAACATGCTTCTCAGTCCCGAGTTAAAAACCAAAATAGTTTGAAAAGGGACAATGAACTCACCTTGTAGTTGCAGTAATTGACTTAGTCTCAAACAAGAATGCACGCGCTCTTTGTTGTAATTGATATTGTTTTCACGATCCTGTATTGATTTCACGTTGTTTAGATTTGTAGGTATAAGTTTGTGAATGGTTTGTGCATGTGTAAGTGTAGGTGTTAGCCATGTCCTTGGCTAACACTCATAAGTCTCATTCGTTACCCGGCCCTATGTGTTTTTCATGACTTGATAATGGTTTTATGTTCCACTTGACTCGTTGTCTTGATCAAAGTGTTTTAAGTATGAAACTTAGATTCTCTTGTTTAGCTATCATTAATTCTTAACATCATGTATCACCATTATTTAATTCACTTGTTAGTATAGTTTAAAAATACTTTCTTTTGATCTCTAAAAAAAATCTAGCCTAACTTTAATAACTTAGTAATAGTTTAGAAACTCTAATTACCACATCCATGTCATGGACCTATGTCCTTGATTTTGTTTCGGGTTAAAGGACTTGTAGCAATTATCACATGGGCCGAACTAACGAATTCGTGGCCCATTTATCCAACCTTGGGCCGATCCACTCATTATGGGCCTAACAACTGAGCTAAATACAATGTTGTGGGCCAAGTAGTATTATGTTGGGCCATTTCTAGTCCTAGTGGCCGAATGAAGGGCTGTTGGGCCAATTGATGTTGTTGTGTAGTTAGGTTATTAGACCTAACAACTTAATGAACCAAAGACATTTGTTGGGCCTGAAACAATTATCATAAGCCGAATGCTTTATGGGCCTGCTAATGGGCTGAATTAATAGAATGTTGGGCCCAATAACATGTGGGCTGCACCAAATAGTCCAAGGGTCGAATAACTGAGTGGGTCAAAACAACTAGATGGGCCTGAATGATAGTCATGGGCTGATTCAGAGGTTCTTGGACCAAATAACTATTGGGCCTAATAATTTCTGCTGGGCCAAGTGATGTTACACAGTTCAACGATTAAGTCTCAGCATAATGGAAGGAGGGGTGGCCAAAAGTGGTGGTTCGGTGGTGGCTGCTTGAATAGAATAGGTTGAGCCGAATGTGGGGCCTTCTGGGTCGAATAAGATGTTGCCAATTGAAGCTAGAATGGCTGTCGAATGGGGTGTGCCGAATGAGGAAGGGAGTTTACAGGCGAATGGAGGTAGCGAAAGAGACCATGACTGGTTCGACGAATGACGGCTGCATGTGGTGGTTCGGCCAACTATCTGTCGAATGAGGGTGGCTGGGGGCGAATGAGTAGGTGGCGAATGGGTGGGAGCCGAAAGAATAGGGCCATTCGACCTGGGCTCCTTCGGAACTAGGCCATTCGGCGCCCAACTGGAGCTCTCATTCGGCGGCCATCCGGCCAGCGGCCTAGGGTTTTCAACCTAGGATGGGGTCAAGTCGAGAGGTGTTGCCCCATGGAGGTGTTATGCCTGAGTGTTTTCGGAGGTGCAAGTCTCGAAGGGATGGGTGTAGAATAGGTGGAAGTGATGGTTCAAGCAAATGCCATGAAAACCCTAATTTTCGCACACTTTGAACTCAGATTACCTTTCATTTAGCTGCTGTTGAGACGGATCCTTTGTACTTTCGTGTAGAGGAGGTTAAGAGCTTCACGTAGGTTCGAAAATCACGCGATTTGGTGGAGTATGGATCAAGATATGAAGGTTTGAAGGTTGTAGATGGGAGGGTTTTCTCAAAACCGGGTTTTAGGTTTAAGAGAGAGGAGGAAGATGAGAAAAATGAGAAAGATGATCTCATTCAAGGTATTTATACCTCGGGTGAGTTCGGGTTCGTTTTCGTTGCTCGGTTCGCGATTTCGTCGTATTCCCGGAACTTACGCGCGCATTCTACGAAATAATTATAAAAGAATTATTTTATAACCTTTAAAATTATAATTATATTCTCAAATATCGCGGTATTTATTTATTTGACTCAAAATTAATTTAAGTATCGTTTTAACAATTTATTTAACGAATTTGGTATTTTTACGCGTTTAATTTATTTGTTTGCGATTTATTACAACAGTTTTATTTAATTGGTTTTATGATGAGTTTCAAAATTGTAAAATAAGAAATATCTTATTTCTTTGAATTTATGATCGTTCGTATCGTTTATCGCTTTCGTTTTCGTTTCGTCAGAACGCGTCACCACCGCGCGTATTCGTTCGAATCGTCATTCGAACGAACACGACGATGGTTTTGCTTTCCGACTTTTGTTTTCTAGTTTTCAGTTATTATTTCAGAACGTTAAACTATCAGAATCATTCGTACAGATCGTCACCTATACGAATAACGCATCGGTTTAGCATTCCGTAACAACAACCGTTATCGTTTCGTTTTGTTTAACCTCGCATACGTTTACACATAATAGCACATCAATAAGTATCAGTTTCACTGTTCACCGTTGTCTGATGTGTTTCTGACTGTTAAACTGTTACGTTTAGTCAGATTTCAGAAACAATAGCATAATAGTTTACTGTTTAGCACTACGTAGTTGACAGTACAACATTAGTTTGCATAGTTTGTACCTGAGTTACTGTGCCGTTCTATTCCGTTCACTGTTCCGGCGACGGTTCCGACACAGTTGTTACAGTCTCCCCTTGTTAGAGGAATTTCGTCCCGAAATTTAAGCATTGCTCTCGGGTACGGCTTCCTCTGCGAACAGTTGGGGATATTTGTTTCTCATGTGGTCTTCGCGTTCCCAAGTAAACTCGGGTCCGCGCCTTGAGTTCCAACGCACTTTGACAATAGGAATACGGCTTCGTCTTAGTTGCTTAACCTTGCAATCCATGATCTCTAACGGTTCCTCAACAAAACGTAAATGTTCATCCAATTGAATTTCTTCGATCGGTATGATAAGAGTTTCATCAGCAAGGCATTTCTTCAAGTTTGAGACGTGAAACACGTCATGTACACCACTAAGTTCATCTGGTAAGCTCAATCTGTATGCTACAGGACCAATACGTTCAATGATTTCGAACGGTCCCACATATCGTGGTGTTAGTTTGCCTTTCTTTGCGAATCGAACTACGCCCTTCCATGGGGAAACCTTCAACATGACCCGATCTCCCACTTGGAATTCCAACGGCTTACGCCGTTTATCGGCATAGCTCTTTTGTCTACTTCGTGTTGCCTGTAGTCTTTGTTGTATCTGAGCAATCTTGTCTGTAGTTTCTTGTATAAGTTCTGGCCCTGTAATTCGATTATCTCCCACCTCGGACCAACAGATCGGCGATCGACACTTTCGGCCATAAAGAGCCTCAAATGGGGCACAACCGATACTGCTGTGATAACTGTTGTTGTAGGAGAACTCGATCAGTGGTAAATGAGTATCCCAGTTACCACCGAAGTCTAGAACACAAGTTCTCAACATATCCTCCAGGGTCTGAATAGTACGCTCGCTTTGACCATCCGTTTGTGGATGATAAGCTGTACTCAAGTTCAATTGCGTCCCCAGAGATTTCTGTAACGATTGCCAGAACCTTGATGTAAATCTGCTATCACGATCTGAGATGATGGACAATGGCACACCGTGGCGTACCACTATCTCATCGATGTAAAGCTTCGCTAGTTTATCCATCGTGTACGTTTCTCTCATCGGCAAGAAATGAGCAGACTTAGTTAATCGATCAACGATAACCCAAATAGTGTCATGTCCACTAGAAGTGCGAGGTAGCTTGGTAACAAAGTCCATAGCTATTTGTTCCCACTTCCATAGTGGAATTTCAGGCTGTTCTAGTAAACCTGACGGTTTCTGGTGTTCTGCTTTCACCTTAGCACACGTAAGGCATCGACCAACATACTCGGCTATGTCTTTCTTCATGCCCGGCCACCAATAAAATGCACGTAAGTCTTGATACATTTTATCGGCACCGGGATGAACAGAGTACTTGGTCTTGTGCGCTTCATCAAGAATCAGCTTCCTTAACTCATCTACTGCAGGAATCCATACTCGATCCTTGAAATAAATAAGTCCGTCTGATTTCGTTTCTAAATGTTTCTCCGCTCCACAATCGAGTTCTTTCTTCAGGTTTTCACGTTCAACAACCTCTTGTTGTGCTTGCATAATTTTGTCGTGTAAACTTGTCTGCACAGTCATTCCCATTGCTCTAACGCGCAAGGGTTTGACTCGTTCCTTCCGGCTCAAGGCATCAGCAACAACATTTGCCTTGCCCGGATGGTACTTGATTACACAGTCATAGTCATTCAGAAGCTCAACCCAACGTCGCTGTCGCATGTTGAGTTCCTTCTGATCAAATATATGTTGCAGACTTTTGTGATCAGTAAATATGGTACACTTGGTGCCATAGAGATAATGTCTCCAGATCTTTAAGGCAAATATCACAGCTCCCAGTTCCAGATCATGAGTAGTGTAGTTCTTCTCATGAACTTTCAGTTGTCTCGAAGCATAAGCAATGACTTTGTCTCTCTGCATAAGTACACAACCAAGTCCCTGATGAGAGGCATCGCAGTATACTACAAAGTCATCACAACCATCTGGGAGAGATAAGATCGGAGCATCGCATAACTTCTGCTTCAAGGTCTGAAAGGCTTCTTCCTGCTTTTGCTCCCAAACAAACGGCTCGCTCTTCTGTGTTAACTTTGTGAGTGGCAGAGCTATCTTAGAAAAATTCGAAATGAATCTTCTGTAATAGCCTGCTAAGCCTAGAAAAGAACGTATCTCCGTCGGTGTCTTCGGAGTGTCCCAATCTTTTATCGCCTCAATCTTGGCAGGATCAACATGAATTCCTTCGCTGTTAACAACATGACCTAGGAATTGAACCTCTTTTAACCAAAACTCACACTTAGAGAATTTGGCATAGAGCTTCTCTTCCTTTAACAGCTCCAAGATCGTTCTAAGATGTTGCTCATGTTCTTCTTTGCTTTTAGAATAGATCAATATGTCATCAATGAACACAATGACAAATTGATCCAAGTACGGCTTACACACACGGTTCATGAGATCCATGAAAACCGCAGGTGCATTCGTCAAACCGAACGGCATCACCATGAACTCGTAATGCCCATATCTGGTACGAAACGCCGTCTTCGGTATATCTTCGTCTTGCACTCTAAGTTGATGGTATCCGGAACGTAGATCGATCTTCGAAAAGAACTGAGCTCCTTGCAATTGATCAAACAAATCATCAATCCTCGGTAATGGATACCGATTCTTAATGGTTAGTTTGTTTAGTTCTCTGTAATCTATGCACATTCGAAAAGATCCATCCTTCTTTTTCACGAACAAAACCGGAGCTCCCCAAGGTGAGTAGCTCGGTCGGATGAAACCTTTATCGAGTAGCTCCTGCAATTGATTAGATAGTTCCTGCATCTCCGAGGGTGCTAACCTGTAAGGAGATTTAGCAACAGGTGTTGCTCCAGGAATTAAATCAATACGAAACTCTACTGGTCGCACAGGGGGCAAACCAGGTAGATCTTCAGGAAACACTTCAGGATATTCTTTCACTATCGGCACGTCTTGAATGGTTTTCTTGTCTTTTTGTTTCTCCACCACATGAGCCAAGAACGCCACACATTTCTTTTGTAGACACTTACGCGCTTTTATGCATGATATGATCTTTACGTTTCTCTTTGATTGGTCTCCACGAACTTCCAATACACGATCGTTCGTTACTGGAATCCGAAGTAGCTTTTCAGAACAGATGACCTCAACTCTGTTGAGTGATAGCCAATCCATTCCCACAATGATGTCGAAACTGCCCAACTCCATCGGCAACAAGTCGATGGTAAATGTGTGATCTGTGAGTGTAAGTGGGCAGTTCCTAAGTATAGTGCTAACTGTAACCTGCTTTCCGTTCGCTACTTCGATAATATATGGGGAATCTAAAGTTTCCTCAGTAAGATTAAGTTGGCGTGCAAAGTCAGATGAAATAAAACTCTGATCTGCACCAGTGTCAAATAAAATAGATGCATAAGAGTCATGTATAAGAAATGTACCAGTGACCACATTAGGGTCTTGGCGTGCAGCATTGGCTCCAATCACAAAAGCCCTTCCACGTGGTGCTTGGGCTCCTGGTTGTGCTCGTTTCGGACACTCTCTGGAGAAATGACCTATTTCCCCACAGTTGTAGCATCCTCTGTTGTTGTTGTTGTTAGGATTATCAGGTCTTGGTGGTGGTGGAAATGCTACAGCAGCATTGTTTGCAGTACGAGTTGCCGGTGCACGGCATTGCTGAGCACGGTGACCTAATCGGCCACAGTTGTTGCATTTACGGCATTGCGCCGTAGTAGGATGATGAAATCTGCATCGTGCACACTGAGGATGCGGTCCCACATAGTTCTTGGGTGCAACCTGAGCAGGTGCTGCAGTGACTTGTTGAAGAGGGGTGGCCATCACATAGTTCTTGACGACCTTTTGCTTTTTCTTCTGGTGGTGCTCGGGCTTCTTTGAAGTTGATTCCTTAGCTTTTCCCGAGTCGTCTTTCAGGACTCCTGACTTTACCATTACCCCAGTAAGTTTGGCTGAAAGGGAGATGGCTGACTCCAGTGTAGCAGGGTATGCAGCCAAAACAATGCTTTGAATACAGGAGGGTAATCCTGCAACGTAGCGATCAATCAGCTTCTCCAGTGTTGGTACCATTTCTGGCACCAGAGCTACCAGTTCATGATAGCGGGTGGTGAAGGTCATATGATCCGCTCCCTTCATAACATGGTTCGAGAGCTCAATCTCCAGTTGTTGCAGTTCGTGCTTCGGGCAAAACTCATTCCTCAGTAAAAGTTTAAACTCTGCCCAGGGCATCGCCATCGCTTCGTCTCTTCCCTTTGCCCTGATTTGTGCGTTCCACCAAGTTAAAGCTCGCTTGCTGAACGAACCTGCTGCATAGCGAACCTTATGGTGTTCTGGACAACCACTAATGTCCAGAGTATTTTCCATCTTCTCAAGCCATTGGATAAGTCCAACAGCTCCTTCAGCACCAGTGAAGCTTGGAGGTTTGCATCCTACAAAGGACTTGTAGGAGCAGTCTGAAGTGTGGCTAGTGTTTCCGCTAGCTTCCCCCATAGTATGGCCAGAGTTGTTGCCATGACTTTGAATCCGGTTTATCATCTCTGGGATGACATCTTTCAGTTGGCTTGTTAGTTGCGTGCTCAGAAGTGTCGCCAAAGCGATAGTAGCAGGGTCTATTGTCTGAACATTGCTGGAGCCTGGTGGCGGTGAGTGTGGAGGAGGCGGAGGAGGAGGAGGTGGCGGCGGTGGTGAATCTGGTGGCGTAGGAGTAGATGAATGAGGAGCAGAAACTTGCGAAGAAGGCTGTCTCCTGGGCGGCATTCTGATCATAACCAAAAGAATTTGGTTAGTGCAGTGATCGAATGCAGAAGACATAATGCATACTTAAATCTTATGTTCTCTATATGAGGGTCCCTAAGTTATAGTCTAGGCCAAACCATTTAAGTAAATGACCTATTATTCTCTATAACCTTGAGCTCTGATACCAATCTGTCACACCCCGGGCCGGCGGGGTTGGATCGGAGTCCCCGTCGGGCGGAAGGTTCCCGGGGCGCGATATCGGGTGTGATAATCGGGTTGATCAGATTGTTACATAGCATCAATGTTAAGAATCACT
This sequence comes from Mikania micrantha, assembly GCA_009363875.1. Taxonomy (NCBI): domain Eukaryota; kingdom Viridiplantae; phylum Streptophyta; class Magnoliopsida; order Asterales; family Asteraceae; genus Mikania; species Mikania micrantha. The sequence continues at coordinate 107,158,417 of CM018692.1, read as the reverse complement.
AAAGCAAAATAAAGCATATGAATAGGATTACAAAGTTAAATTACAATGTCAATGTTTGATAATTTAACTTGGTAAACCTAACAAAAGAATCAAAGTATTCTATCTTGTAATCTGTACAAGACATTCAAGGATGATTAACAAAATATGTGCTTCCCAAAATCACTAGGTCCTCTATTTAGGCCGCCTAGCATGCAATCCAAAAGCATATGTTTAAACCTGTGCATCACCTGAGAAAGCATGTAAGAAAACAAAGTCAACACAATGGTTGGTAAGTTCATGTAGTTTGTAAGTTTAAATAGTTTTAGCAAAACTCCTTTAGGTAAAACCTTAACCTCATTAACTCCACATGTAATATCCAAATCGGTATGCTTATATATAGGGAATCCTGAAAGGGTCAAGCCCAGACGCTATCCCACCACATACTAATATGCATATGACACTGTTATTAATAATAATTAAGCCTTTTACCTACCCATCCGTATAGTTTCCCCCAATCACCGATAGTATACTCGAGTTTAGTCTGATAGATACCGGTATGAATAACCAGATGCCCGAAGGAATCCAATGTTAATCCAAGCCGGCCCCAGGTGTGATTAGCAACTCAGGGGGAGATAGAGGGTTTCCAGGTCGTCACAGAGTCAACTATGGATCACCATATCGTCCTAGTTACTGATAACCCAGGTAAATAGATATGGGAAACACTGCATGGCGAGCACTGAGAGACCATCAGTCAATTTCCTCGATAAGACTGTGAAGAACACATGAAGGCAAGCACTGAGAGACCAACTATTGTTCTTCAAGTCCCGGCTAGGAAGAACACCTGAAGGCAAGCACTGAGAGACCAACTATTGTTCTTCCGTAGCCTATAGTTTTAGCATACAAAGAGTCCAGCATTTACGTAACTTGTGCACAAGAACTAGCTTTACAACCGGTAAGGCAAGCACTGAGAGGCCAAACCGTTGTTTGAGCATGGCAATCACATAGCATTCAAGAGTTTATAGCATCCATAGATTCAAGTATCCAATGTATATGTATGTATGCATTTAGTATCCCCGTGGCCTTATAGTATACTTAGCATTTAGAGTTTACATTAGTCTTTAGCATTTAAAACCCATAGCATTAGCCCGTAGTATTAACATTTAGTTTAACCCGTAACCTTAGTATTAGCATAACTCATAGTATAAGCTTGAACATGATTTCATAGAATTAGCATCCACAATAGCATCATCAAATAGTAAATACCTTTAGCACTTGGTATTATCACATAGCTTTAGTATTATCAAGTAGCTTATGCCTTTAGCACTTGGCATAATCAAATAGCATTGAGTTTAAATAGAGTCTTATGCCTTTAGCACTTGGCATAATCAAATAGCATTGAGTTTAAATAGAGTCTTATGCCTTTAGCACTTGGCATAATCAAATAACATTGAGTTTAAATAGAGTCTTATGCCTTTAGCACTTGGCATAATCAAATAACATTGAGTTTAAATAGAGTCTTATGCCTTTAGCACTTGGCATAATCAATAGTATAAAAGCATTTTGTTAGATTTAAAACATTTGTTTTAAAATGTATAACATGCTTCTCAGTCCCGAGTTAAAAACCAAAATAGTTTGAAAAGGGACAATGAACTCACCTTGTAGTTGCAGTAATTGACTTAGTCTCAAACAAGAATGCACGCGCTCTTTGTTGTAATTGATATTGTTTTCACGATCCTGTATTGATTTCACGTTGTTTAGATTTGTAGGTATAAGTTTGTGAATGGTTTGTGCATGTGTAAGTGTAGGTGTTAGCCATGTCCTTGGCTAACACTCATAAGTCTCATTCGTTACCCGGCCCTATGTGTTTTTCATGACTTGATAATGGTTTTATGTTCCACTTGACTCGTTGTCTTGATCAAAGTGTTTTAAGTATGAAACTTAGATTCTCTTGTTTAGCTATCATTAATTCTTAACATCATGTATCACCATTATTTAATTCACTTGTTAGTATAGTTTAAAAATACTTTCTTTTGATCTCTAAAAAAAATCTAGCCTAACTTTAATAACTTAGTAATAGTTTAGAAACTCTAATTACCACATCCATGTCATGGACCTATGTCCTTGATTTTGTTTCGGGTTAAAGGACTTGTAGCAATTATCACATGGGCCGAACTAACGAATTCGTGGCCCATTTATCCAACCTTGGGCCGATCCACTCATTATGGGCCTAACAACTGAGCTAAATACAATGTTGTGGGCCAAGTAGTATTATGTTGGGCCATTTCTAGTCCTAGTGGCCGAATGAAGGGCTGTTGGGCCAATTGATGTTGTTGTGTAGTTAGGTTATTAGACCTAACAACTTAATGAACCAAAGACATTTGTTGGGCCTGAAACAATTATCATAAGCCGAATGCTTTATGGGCCTGCTAATGGGCTGAATTAATAGAATGTTGGGCCCAATACCATGTGGGCTGCACCAAATAGTCCAAGGGTCGAATAACTGTGTGACACCCCGTAATTTCCAGGTCAGCTTTGACTTTATTTAAATGTGTATTTAAATGCATTATGTACACGTGGCACTAGAATTAGATTAATTTAGTGTGACACGTAGCACGACAGTACGAATACTGACACATGACTAGATAATTCGTGGAATTATCAACGAACAGCACACACGTGTCAAAACACACGAACGTTGGTGAACGCCTAACACATTGTGTAGCACAACACTCGAAACTTCACGAAACACTGTCACAAGTCAATTATGGCTAATAATTGACCAATAGAGTCCAAACGACGCACGAACGATGTCCTACAGTCGAGAAACGGGCAAGAATGGGCCCAGAACAACAAAACAAGCTTATTGGGCTTGAAATTCAGGCCAGGCGGTACGCCTGACCCGAGACACCCACGTCAGGCGATACGCGCGGATGGGAAATTGAGCGCCCATCCGTTCCAACCCGCGCGTAACGCCAGGATGAAGCCGCCCACGTCAGGCGATACGCCTGCCACCTAGATTCGCAAATTTTCTTTTTAAACTTCCAAGATCATCATCACACCCTATCCTCATCATTTCACTCGGCTCACACTCAACCATCCGACCTATTCCCCTCCTAGAACACCTGCAAACCACCATTAGAGCTAGTGGAAGCCATTGACACACCTTGGGAAGCTTTGGAGTGAAGATTGAAGGTAAAAAGCAAGTAAGAACACACCAAGACCACCATCTCCTTCTTGATTCCTGTCAAATCCAACGAGCCAGAGGGTTATAGAACTGCTACGCATCATCTCAGCACCTCTAGAAGCTTTGTAAGGTAGTATGACTCTCCTTGTAGCTTAAAAACACTCACAATCTCACATGCAATGGGTAAAACCCACATGCAAGCACACACCCATCACATGCATGGATTTCTTGAGTTTTAGATCTGGGTTTGATGGTTATTCTACTGTTAATGATGATCTATGATGTTATCATTGAGTTTTGTGATGATCTAAAGTGATGGGTATGAACCTTTATGCTTAAAATGATGATTTGTGATGATATTGATGCATGCATGTATGATCTAAAGCATTTTAGATAATTTTAGTTACATTAGGATGATTCTTGATGATGTTTAAGAGTTTGTGCAAGATTAGATCATGATCTTGATGGTTAAAATGTGATTAATTGGCACACTTGCTATTTTTAGAAACTTTATGGTTACAAACTAGTGTTATGGATGATATGGTGAACATGCATGTATAAAGGATTGTTGTTAGGATAATAACATGATGATTTTGATTTGTTAGAAAGAGGTTTTGATGATGTTTGTAGCCATATTTGTCATTATTACTATTTTTAGAAACTTTTCTAGTTGAAATGATAATAGATGATGAAACCGGTTATGTTGACATGATTAAATGTTGATAGATGATATATTAGGATGATTTGTGACATAAACATTGGATTAGAAATGCTTAGATGGTTGTTTTTATGCAAAAACCACGAAGTTACTATTTTTAGTAACTTTATTGTTACAAAAACCGACTTAGGAATATGTTGAATGACTTGAGCATGCTAAATGATTTATTATGTTATAATATGATGTTTAGATGCTAAGTTAGATGGTTTCCGATGTCACGTATGCTAGAAATGGAAACTTTCCATTTTAGGAAACTTTTGTGCACTAACATGCTATAAACGACGTATATGAACTTGTATGATGATGTGTTATGTGTTAACATGACCCCGTAGGACTATTAAACATGTTAGAACTTTAAAACCAATGTGCTTTGTGAACTTTCCAAAAATGGAAACTTACTATAAATAGTAAGTTGTCCATAGACGCGATTTGCGCGTTTCGCACACGACAAACACTTACACGATTACTACACGATTCACAACCGTCACACGGTTCACCAACGGGTCATTGACTTGACACGGTCAACTTTGGTCAACTCTAGTCAAACACGGTCAATGTGGACCAACACAGTCAAACACGGTCAATGTGGACCAACACAGTCAAACACGGTCAATATGGACCAACACGAACAAACACGGTCATTGTGGACCGACACGGACAAACATGAACAACCAAGGGTTGTTGGACACAAACACGAGCACTAACACTAGCACGGTCATTTACACGAACTCACGTACGGTCTACGATATAGGTTGCCGGTGACCGACGTGCTACACGACAACTCGGGAGCTTACGCTTACGTACGATCATATCACTAAGGTGAGTTTACGGCCCCTCTTTACTCTTTTACAAGCTTTTCAAATAGGGGGAGAATACTTGTTGAATCGAGTCAAACATTTATACTTGTACAAACAAATTGTGTATGCTGGTTTATTAGACAAACATAAGTGTTGTATCGTAATTAAGCCCTCGCAAAGTCTTACCGTTAATGTATAAACAACGAGGTGAGTTTGAATAGATCTATTTGGGTGTGACGAGCCCCGCGTGGCGAAAATGTTGACTGGAGGTCATAACACGTGAAATCTCGACCTATCTTGCTATGTTATTACGAGACATAGCGGAGGCAAGGACTAACAAGTCTAGTTTCGGTAGTGACGCACTGACACTTGGAGCCTAGGGCTCGGGACTAACATATAATAAACAGTATGACACATGATTTCTGAATTACTACCTATGCTTATCAAAACCTGTGAACTCACCAACCATTGTGTTGACACTTTTTCTAACTTGTATTCTCAGGTAACTAGCAAGCTATGGATAACAGGAATGCGCACACTAAGGAACGAGCATTAGGAATCTCATTGCATTTCTGTTTATGATTAGTTTTCGAAAACAATTTAACTTCCGTTGTTAAGACAATGTTGTATTAAACTTACTATTTTCCGCTGCATTATGTCAAACATCTGATTTCCGCTGCAATATATGTTATGATAACTTTATTTCCGCTGCAAACTATTTTATCAAGTGTATGTGTCAAACTTGGATTTGTAAACGCATATAGAGGTGTTCTAAATGACCTTGAGCTGTGATTCTGGACACGTCGCATCCACGTGGACATACGCCACGAGTGGGAATTTGGGGTGTGACAAACTGAGTGGGTCAAAACAACTAGATGGGCCTGAATGATAGTCATGGGCTGATTCAGAGGTTCTTGGACCAAATAACTATTGGGCCTAATAATTTCTGCTGGGCCAAGTGATGTTACACAGTTCAACGATTAAGTCTCAGCATAATGGAAGGAGGGGTGGCCAAAAGTGGTGGTTCGGTGGTGGCTGCTTGAATAGAATAGGTTGAGCCGAATGTGGGGCCTTCTGGGTCGAATAAGATGTTGCCGATTGAAGCTAGAATGGCTGTCGAATGGGGTGTGCCGAATGAGGAAGGGAGTTTACAGGCGAATGGAGGTAGCGAAAGAGACCATGACTGGTTCGGCGAATGACGGCTGCATGTGGTGGTTCGGCCAACTATCTGTCGAATGAGGGTGGCTGGGGGCGAATGAGTAGGTGGCGAATGGGTGGGAGCCGAAAGAATAGGGCCATTCGACCTGGGCTCCTTCGGAACTAGGCCATTCGGCGCCCAACTGGAGCTCTCATTCGGCGGCCATCCGGCCAGCGGCCTAGGGTTTTCAACCTAGGATGGGGTCAAGTCGAGAGGTGTTGCCCCATGGAGGTGTTATGCCTGAGTGTTTTCGGAGGTGCAAGTCTCGAAGGGATGGGTGTAGAATAGGTGGAAGTGATGGTTCAAGCAAATGCCATGAAAACCCTAATTTTCGCACACTTTGAACTCAGATTACCTTTCATTTAGCTGCTGTTGAGACGGATCCTTTGTACTTTCGTGTAGAGGAGGTTAAGAGCTTCACGTAGGTTCGAAAATCACGCGATTTGGTGGAGTATGGATCAAGATATGAAGGTTTGAAGGTTGTAGATGGGAGGGTTTTCTCAAAACCGGGTTTTAGGTTTAAGAGAGAGGAGGAAGATGAGAAAAATGAGAAAGATGATCTCATTCAAGGTATTTATACCTCGGGTGAGTTCGGGTTCGTTTTCGTTGCTCGGTTCGCGATTTCGTCGTATTCCCGGAACTTACGCGCGCATTCTACGAAATAATTATAAAAGAATTATTTTATAACCTTTAAAATTATAATTATATTCTAAAATATCGCGGTATTTATTTATTTGACTCAAAATTAATTTAAGTATCGTTTTAACAATTTATTTAACGAATTTGGTATTTTTACGCGTTTAATTTATTTGTTTGCGATTTATTACAACAGTTTTATTTAATTGGTTTTATGATGAGTTTCAAAATTGTAAAATAAGAAATATCTTATTTCTTTGAATTTATGATCGTTCGTATCGTTTATCGCTTTCGTTTTCGTTTCGTCAGAACGCGTCACCATCGCGCGTATTCGTTCGAATCGTCATTCGAACGAACACGACGATGGTTTTGCTTTCCGACTTTTGTTTTCTAGTTTTCAGTTATTATTTCAGAACGTTAAACTATCAGAATCATTCATACAGATCGTCACCTATACGAATAACGCATCGGTTTAGCATTCCGTAACAACAACCGTTATCGTTTCGTTTTGTTTAACCTCGCATACGTTTACACATAATAGCACATCAATAAGTATCAGTTTCACTGTTCACCGTTGTCTGATGTGTTTCTGACTGTTAAACTGTTACGTTTAGTCAGATTTCAGAAACAATAGCATAATAGTTTACTGTTTAGCACTACGTAGTTGACAGTACAACATTAGTTTGCATAGTTTGTACCTGAGTTACTGTGCCGTTCTATTCCGTTCACTGTTCCGGTGACGGTTCCGACACAGTTGTTACATTTACAACAAATCAATGTTTAATCAAATAAATGTTAAATCTTGTCTAACGAAAGAAACATAAGAAATAGAAGAATTCATGGTAGAGGACGTAACGGTCATCCAAAAATGAACTCGTAACGGTTCAAAACATTTCGACGCCAGTTGAGAACCATGTTTGGGATTTCTGCAAGTTTCAAAACTATAATTGAAAGGTGCTAGTTCTAGTGTGTGTGACATGTTAAGTTCGTGACTATTAGTTTATATGTAACTCATTGAATGATACGAGTTGTCTCGCGCGAGCATGAACATCATCTACGATGGGTATCTGTTATGTCTTCCAAATCTAGTTTTTTGCCAAGAATTGGCCTGTCTACAATTGTGTTAATTGATTAGATATAATCGGTGATAGGTTGGGTTGATGTTTTCAAGCACTTTTTCAACCTGCGCTAGAGGTGCTTGATGTGTCCTCTTGATGGATAGGCATACGTACTAGCCATAGGTCTGTAAATGAATCGAACGTTTAGTGAATTATTCTTGATTGTTCAGCATAAAGTTCGTTCCTGCTTGTTTATTTAGTAAATAATTTTTTTTTTTTTTTGAACATGAATAAAATTTTTTGTTCATTTAACCAAATGAACGAACATGAACATACGTCTGGCTCGTCCATTTACGTTTGTAAGTGTTCATTTGTATTCATTCATCTACGTTCGTTTATATTTGTTTATTTAGATTCGATTATGTTCGTTTATTTACACTTTGGTTTATATTTGTTCACTGTTTATGATTAAGTTGAATTGGTGACTTAAAGATGACTATGTTTATTAAAGTTATAAACAATGTTCGTTTAACTATGTTTGTTCAATTATGGTCTTTTTTGTTTCTTTAGTTATCATCATTTATGTTTGTCCAATTGAGCTTATTTATGTTTGTTTACTTAGGTTCGTCTATGTTCGTGAACTATTTGTTTATGCTACTAATGAACGAACATAAACATACACGAACACACTAAGAATATTAACGAATGAACAAGAACAAGAAACCCCTGCACATTTAAATGTTCATGTTCGATCGTTTGTTCGGTTAAAGTTAAATACGAACATGAACAAGTCCCGTTCAGTTCAATTACAAACCTAACTAGGCAAGATTTTCCAAGCTTCTTAAGATGTTTGGAGCATTGGTGATGAGAAGAATGATTGGAAGTGGTAGAAATACCTACAAGAACTTTGAAGAGAAGTATGTTTTGAGAACAACATTGTGCAAAATATTTGTGAAGGATCATAACCCATATCAAGACCATGTAGAAAAGTCTCAATTTGGATTTTCCATACAACTTAGCTTAAGTGTTGCAGGAGAGGTGACTAGTAAGGTTATTCATGGAGGTGTTGACGAATAAATTGATGAGTTTTCGGTGGTAACCAAAGGCATGCTTTTCAAGCGTTGAGGAGAAGAGGGAGCGAATGGTTTAGAGCAGAAGGGTTTGAGCATTCTTGCTTTGATACCATATGTAAGTAGATGAAGATTAATATTGTTGACTGATTATGAAACTATGTTATTTGCAATGAAAGTACATGAGTGATTGAATATTTGTTGCATATGGTAACGATCATTGCTTAATAAATTTATGATGAATTCTCATAAAAGAAGAATGTAGTGAAGAAATCTTATTAGTGATGCATGAAAGGCAATGTTTAGATCATTTATTCATACAAATGACAAATAAAATGCATTTTTGGCAATGCATAGGAAAATATATCATAAATCATTTTGAAATTGTAAGCATCAATTGAACTAGTTTCTCCAAGTTAGCCATGGATGAACCCAAAGGAGAGTTACATGCATCTTGAGCTTTGTTCTTCAAGTCTAAGGCATTCTTCTTCATTTCCTTCCCTTTTTCACCTTTCATTAACTCAATGACTAAATTTGAAACATCATCACTCTTAACATTACTATTAATCTCCATGGAAACACCCCATTTGTTGCAACACCACCAACAATTTGTTTGTTGATCCGCAAAAAAAGGCCAACAAATCATCGGCACACCACTAGAAATGCTTTCAAGCGTCGAGTTCCATCCACCATGAGTTAAAAACCCTCCAATTGACGGGTGATCTAAAACCTGTTCCTGAGGACACCATCCAACCAACATCCCTCTTTCACTTGTTTCCTTTACAAACTCAGGTGGAAGCATAGCAGAATCACCAATCACAAGGTCAGGTCGTATTATCCACAGGAATGGATATTCACTCTTTGCTAGTCCCCAACAAAATTCAACTAGTTGTTGAGGTGTCATCACTGTAATGCTACCAAAATTCACATAAATAACTGATAATGGTGCTTGGGAATCTAGCCATTTTAAACATTCGTGTTCTTCTTTCCAAAGGTTTGATTTGATGAATGCAAGAGAATTATCGGTAACATGTTCCTCAAGCATATGTAAGGGGCCAATGCCGTAACAACGGGGATAATTCGAAGTTAGAGACTCCAAAACATCATGGTCTAGTTCATCAAAAGTGTTAAAAATGATGGCTGAAGCTCTCTTTGCTCTCTCTACTTGTGAACATATAAACTGAACCATGTACTCATCGCCAGGGTAGATAATTCTAATGAAGGTAGGGATATCTTTTAGACGTATGCCACTCATGGTAGGGATACATTCTATAATTGTGTCCAAATAACCATTCACTAAATAACTTGCATCTGTATATATCAACAAACATGAATTAGGATGACTTTAAACATGAACCTTCATGTACCATATTTATTTCTATCTATTTTATTATTTATTTTTAACAAAAAATATTATAAAATTTTAGAATTTTCAGGCCATTTGTACTCTAAGAATGATCATTTATCTCATAGAATTAGTTATATAATTTTTTATTTATGATATTACTAAGTGGGAAACATATATATTACATATTATCTTAGAATCACGTATATTACACGCGCTGAAACATTAAAATAAACAAGGAATTATTTTAAATAGAAAGTTTGTCGCTCAAATAATAAGATGTACTCAAGGAAATAATAGTCAAATATTATTATAGAAAGAAATGTATAAATTAAATATAAATATTATCATCGAAATAAGCAAACATATTTAAAAGTAAAAATGAGCAGAAAACTATTTAAAAATTAGATGCAAGATATTTTATTTATTATAAGTTTATAACTAAGGTAAGGTATTATAATAAAATAATGAAATATTAAGAAGGTAATAAGTGAAACGTAAAAATATTTCTAAGCTCACAAAAGTATCATCCGGCCATGACCTTATTCAATCACAAATATTAAATAATAAAACGATGAAATAAGAATAGATTGATAAATAAAGTAATATTACATATTAAATAAATAAAAAAATAGAGCATGAGTGGTTAAAATAAAAGAAGAAAATTAAATGAATATTAGACTCACAAAATTTTAACAAACTTTAGAAAAAACTAACACAAAACTATTTTTTTTTAAATTCAAAACATGTATGTGACTACACATACGTTATTTGAACTAGGTATTTACCTGTGTATACATAGAGTTGTATAGAAAATAAGCATTACAAAAGAATTACTGATAGAAAAATAGATATACAAATAATATAAATGTTTTAATATTTTTAGAATAAGAAAATAAATGTGTATTTTATAAATATCTAAACAGTTTTTTAAACAATACATAAGAATAAGATTTAAAAATTTGAGTTTTCAAAATTTTTAATTGAAAATGAAATGTTTGAAATAATTAGATTTACATTAATATTTTAAAAATCTTAATATTAGTTTCTTTTTTAAATTTGGAATTTGCCATAATTGGAATAAATTAAATTAATTTTTAAATTGGTTAAATATGTCACATGAATAACCTAAGAACACATCACATTATGGATGTTGATAGACTAAAATAACATCATGTGACATATAATTATTCTTTTATTGTATAATATACTAAGTTAGTACCCCGTGTATTACACAAATTAAATAAACAAATATAACGAATAGTTATCAATAAAAAAAATTTTAAAAAAAGATAAGATGATTTAAATATAAAATATGATTTCAATTTCGAATGATTTAATATTTTAAGTGTTAAAATAATAATATTAGTTCTTTAAACACTAACTTTTTTTATAGTTTGTTTTTTTTAAACATTGTGTTTCAAATAATTATTTTTGACAATTTTATAATTTATAATAATTTTTTGAAATAAAAGTGCATTTTAATATTAATATATTTTAATTTATTAAAAAAATCTTTTTTATTTTATAAATGTATAAAAGTATATTTAATAATTAATATTATTATTTAATATTAAATGTATTAATAGGAGAGAGATACGTGAAATGAAGATTGAGATCTTTAAAAACATGACATGTGACAAACTTTTATTTATTAGTATAGGTAGATAATATATCTTTTGTACATACTAGCTTAAAGTAGAAACCTATGAAAACCAATCAAGATCATTACAAATCGTAATTATTTTTAATATCATACATATACAACATTTTCATCTTTTATTTGTATGTGTAGATTCACGCGCGTGTAACTAATACTAATTGAAACTGAAAATTATAAATGTATTAGTTACCAAGATCTCGTGTTAGTTTCTTAACATATACAAATTTATACGCACACTTAAAAACGAAAGTGTTGTACATTTCGACATTTGAAAAAAAAAAACCCAAAAATTTTCATTGATATTGATAGGCCTTAAGGTAATAGATGATTTACGAAGTATACCCATATATGTGTTTTTTTGAACGACAATATACCCATATATGTAAATAACCATTAATAAATAAAATAAAGTTGGACACATCTCGAGTTTTAGAGCATTATCATACTATTTTTTCTGACTAACTCTACAAACTTATAATAATATTAAATATTAATTTTTATTTATATATTTTTGAATTTAAAAAACACATTTCTTAATATATTAGGAAAAAAAATACCTTTTGCTAAAAACATAAATTTACAAAAATAAATTATCTTAATTTATCAAATTTTATAAAATATGGAATTTTTACTAAAACAATAAATTTTATAAAATACCAAATAATTTATAACTAGTATTTTTAAAAAGGGATAACTCTACACAAATGTAACCAACTTTTCATATTGTCCCAATTAAGTCACTGGAACTTTTTTCTGTCCCAATTAGGTCACTCAACTTAATATTGGTGTTCTAATCCTATATAAATAACCTGAATAGCAGGTTATCGTTAATTTTCTACATATTTAACTTATTTAATATGTTAAGTGATGATATAATCATTTGATAAAGTAAATAATAAATTAAAAATTATTTAAAATCATCCACATTTACGCATGATATTTGAAAAAACTTAAGTTTCAAACGTTAAATATTGACACATATTGTTTGAAAAACTTACTTTTTTCGAAAAATATTGCGTAAATGTGGATGATTTTAAATAATTTTCAATTTATTATTTACTTTATAAAATGATTATATCATCACTTAACATATTAAATAAGTTAAATATGTAGAAAATTAGCGATAACCTGCTATTCAGGTTATTTATATAGGATTAGAACACCAATACTAAGTTGAATGACCTAATTGGAACAGAAAAAAGTTCCAGTGACTTAATTGGGACAGTATGAAAAGTTGGTTACATTTGTGTAGAGTTATCCCTTTTAAAAATAAAATTTGTATGCTAATATTAAAAAAGTAAATTAAATAGAAACAGTTTTTAAGTATCATTTATTTATAAAAAATATAATATTTAAAAAAATAAATGCAACTTTTAAAAAAATAAACTCTTTAAAAATCAAAAGTTTTAAAAAATTACAGTATTGCTTTATTACTTAAATTATATCAAATATAATTTTATACGTTTTAATCTTAATTACTTGTATTCAATTCAACTAGTATAAATCACAGAGTATTAGTCTAAAAATAATAAAATAATATGTCATAACATTGTGGTGTCTTTTTGAGATTTGTTTCATTTTCTTCGATATCTTATAATAATAAATTATTAAATTATCACCTAATTATCTTTTAGTTACCACTCAATTATTTTTTATACTGCCAATGTGAGAGTACCCCACTTGATAGAGGCTTTGTCTCTTAGAATAAAAGGTCATGGGTTCTAACCCATTCAATGATGTAATTATTTTGGAGTAATTTAGGAGAAATAATATTACCGTTCAAAAAAAATATTTTTAAACTACTTTGAAGTCACATCTTCATTAAATGCAGTTAATTATAAATTTAATAATGAAATTAAATTTTCAACCTTTTTTAATTACACCTTTTTTAAACAATGTTTAATTATGCATTTTCATTTTCGTGTGCTATAATTGATGAAATAAATATGTGACAATTGTTGTTGAAAAAAGACAATTGTTTTTCCACTTATGTGATAAGTCAATTACAAATTAAATAATAGTCTCTTCTCAATCATGAAAAATAATAATCACACACATTCTTGAATCCTTATTATGTGTAAGAATCATATAGAATACACGCACACAGTATATGTAAAAAACTGATTTCTGCTTCGAGTTACACTTGTGGTGTTTTAAAAAAAAATGTATTAATATTATGATTTTTATAGTTGTATCTATGCGTGTAAATAAGAGTAGAAGAAAATAAAAAAATGATAAACAATATAAAATAATATTTTAAAGTTTATAAAAATAAAATAAAATAAATATATATGTACAGATGGTTTTTTTGAATGTAAAATATGTTGATAATTAACAATGTCTAAAAAAATATAGTAATAAAAAATAAAAAAAATCATAAACAAAAAAATAAAAAAGTTTAATAAAAAAAGATAATGTAGAGAGATAATATATGATAAGAATTAACTTGGATTGAATAACAAAGAAATCTCAGTAAACTATGATCAAACATAATTAATACTTTTTGACTTGTTTATTTATCTTGAATATTGTTGGTTTATTTATCCCCTTCACTTAGAAAATGAGTTTATAATTTTTTTTGAACAACATTTGATCTCAACGTGTGAACTACTGATTTTCAGGTCACATCATCAAGGTCTAGTTACCAAAACCTCCGTTGAGACCCATCACCATCCCAGGAGGAAACCGCACTAGAAAACCCCCTAACCTCTTAAGGACCCGTATTTCTCCTTGGGAGGGATTTGAACCCATGACCTTCCATTTGAAATATATTTTTTGATCAAGTCATAAGAAGGTTTTTTTTAATATATTAGCTATATTTTTTGATTAAAAACGTATATATAATTTTGTTCGCAATTATAGTTTTACTTGATATTTATAGAATTGCTTCTTGTGTTGAAAGGAAGTTAATTTTGTTTATTGACGCGAATTATGTCTTACAAACTTGGCACTGTTAAATTTTGCAATATTTTCTTAATAAAATATAGATTTAAAAAGAGCAAAATTTTAATAAATTCTTTTAAAAATTAGAAGATAACGTAGTCTAATATCAAATATCAATTGTGATTTGCGCACAGATTACATAACTTCCAAAAGTCATGTTACGGGTCAAGGATAAAGAACCTCATGAACTTTGAAACTTTTCTTCGAAAAAATGTTTTTTTGTTACGTGATAATGTCAATTAAAAAACACAAATCTTTAGGCAAACATCGATTTTTTATGAGAACAAATAAACCATCGTTACCTTTTTCGAAAACCACCGAAACCCTAGAAAGAACCACGTTTTTTTCACGGTATATATATATACAATACTATTTTCAATATTATGCATATATACTATTTCAATATAATATACATATTTATATTATTCATTATAGTTTCATTTTAATATATATATTAATTAATTATACTTAATTATTATATTATTTTGTTTTTCTAATAAAATTGATAAGCTAATGTAATTATAAGACATCACATAAATGAAAATACGAGAACAAATAAATAAAGATACGACAATTCTTAGAGCTAATGTAATTGGTACTCTTCTTGTAACTCCACCATAACATAATGGTTCTCATCATTTAATTTGCTAGGACAATTGTAAGAGCTTTGTGATATTGAAACCATTTCGAATCTCTCCAAAATCATCAAATAGTCATACTTCCTGACTTACTTAAAATATGGACGATTATACCAAACTTATCGAGAGTTGTTTGCATTATAATGTTTGTTTGCAAATTACAAATATATGAATAGGTGTATATTCAATTGAGAGCTTTTGGTACCTAAAAAATAAAAGAACCAATTATAACCACAAGTTTAAAAGGGTAAAAAAGTAACTTTCTCTATTTTAAAGGAAAATTACTTTTATACCAATCAAAACATGTGGTTCAAAATTAGTTTTTTTTTTGTTTTTATATTTAATGGTTTTAATAGTCCCTATATAAATATATTATGTCATTATATATACATATATAATATATAGGGGAAGGTTCAATAGAAAACCTCCATTTTGGAGAAAACTTATAAAACTAATCACAATTATTATTAATCAATTTCGCTTTTCGTTTTTTATTTTAAATTTTGTTTTATTATAAGGTTAAATCTGTTAACAAAAATAAAAAATATATATGCAACTCATTGATTACATATATGTAACTTGTAAAGTACATATATGAATTACATATATGTAACTTTTTTGGTTACATATACATAACTTCGTAATCTACATATTTTTGTTAAAAAAATTTCTTTGTTTATACCATTTATAAGGTAAATATAAAAAATCATGAAATTTTGTAATCTACATATTTTTATTAAAAAAATTTGTTTGTTTATACCATTTCTAAGATAAATATAAAAAATCATGAATTTTTTTTTAAAAAATTGATTGTTTAGTACTAGCTTTCTTAGTTTTCTCCAAAGTAATGAGTTTTTATTTGAATCATCCTATATATATATATATATATATATATATATATATATATATATATATTAAATAGTTTGAAAAGTGAATGCTATGAATAGTTTTTTTTTTTGAAAGACAAATCCAAAAGGGGACTACCACTAATTTGTTTTGAACCAAAGAGGCATTGCCTCAATGGTACCCCAAGATTCTTCTAAATGGGAGGTCTTGGGTTCAAATCCCTCCTGCAGCGAAAAAAGGGTCTGTGGAGGGTCAGGGGTTTTCCCAGTGAGGTTTCCTCCTGGGGTGGTTGTGGCGGCTCATGGGAGGTCCAGGTAACTAGACCTTGGTGACATGGCCTGGAAACAGTGGGTTCACACGATTGAGACCTTCGCCGTTCAAAAAAAAACTAATTTGTTTTGAAAGACAATTCCGTCTTTCCGAGGGAATATCACTAATATCGTCATCAAACATATATAGTCCTTGTCAATAAATTTATTTGACAGAAAGAAAATATATTGATTTCATTTAAAAAAAAACTTTTTTTTTGTACAAGCTCTCGTTAAATATCCCTACACAAGTGATGACTTGTTAGAAATAAAAGTAATAACAAAGGAAAAAAAATTCTTTAAAAAAAATGAAATGTTAAGATGATAATAAAAGTAATAACAAAGGAAAAAAAATTCTTTAGTTACACGGTGAATGAAATTTGAATTTTTTATTAAAAAATATAGGTATTGCAAAAATTCCAATATGTTGTACTAACATTAATAGGATACTCTCATAATATTCATGTTCATCAAATCTGAAGCAAACAGCTAGCGCTTGATATCCGCAATTTCCATCACCCGAAACATTTTGTATATTTGTTATATAAGAATGAAATATTTGTGGAATATCATCCAAAAAAAATTGAACAATTCATCATTGGCACTTTGTTCAAGTCTGTCATGTATGAACTATCGAACTCACTTGGGTCCTCATTCAAGTCTAACATCGTTTGCTTGTTCAAGTCTATCTCATATGAA
Organism: Mikania micrantha; assembly: GCA_009363875.1. NCBI lineage: Eukaryota > Viridiplantae > Streptophyta > Magnoliopsida > Asterales > Asteraceae > Mikania > Mikania micrantha. Next base: position 107,141,335 of record CM018692.1, on the reverse strand, counting down.
CAATGTCTTGTTGGCTCCTTAATTGATTATAGCCCAACAAAATTGGGCATGTTTCCACAAAATTGAGTACTCTTCTTGTAATTGATGATTTTTTATTATTATCTTAGACATTGTTAATTTTCAATATATTTAACATTCGAAAACCACATGTACATATTTTTTTTTATGTTTTTTAAAAAACTTACATTTTTTAATAGTTTATTATTTTATACTATGATTACTTATATGCATACATACAAGTATAAAAATCATAACATTAATACATATTTTTATAATTTCTAAGTTGTTCGATATTAAATAAAAAAGTGAAGTTTATATATTTTTGTTTAGCTAATATACTTTATAATAAATATAAAAATATAAAACTATCAATTTTGGGTACTTTTATATAATTTTAATCATAGGTATTATGCATATTTTTTAGAAAAACTTACAGTAAAAATTAGTTGTTAAGTTTACATTTACAGTTTTGTTCATGGTGTCAACTATATTAATTTAGAAATATCATTTCGTTTGTATTAGTGTTTATATATTTTTAAAAATTTGATATATAAATCTATCTATACTAATAAATAAAAATAATTGGTGACACTTGTTATCTTTCTATGACATCTAAATTTTGTTTTTCCTGCTTCTTTCTCTTCTTTAATTATCTATATTTAGTATTTAATTAAAAATAATAATTAATATATTATTAATTAATTGTATTGAGATAAAATTATTTATGATAACAACTTTTTTAAATTCTTTAAGTATAATTATATTCAAATTTTATTTATTAAATATTGGAAAATAAAGATTAATGATACTAATTGTTTTTATGAGTGATTTTAAAATTTTTAAAAAAATTAATTTGAATGGATGATTTTAATGATAAAAATATACTATGTTGAAATAATAAAAAGTAAGTAATTTGAAAAAACTAAGTTATATGTATCAATATAAATTTTAAGTCAAGTTAATTTTAGTTTGCTAAAGAAGAATAAGTATTTTAATTAAATTTAAGTTGATCAATTACATTACCTAAAAATAATAACACATAATAGATCAAATTTTTTTACATATTTTGATGACTTTTTGTATTAACATATTATATCATATTTATACAACTTTTATAAAACATGAGTTTAGTTAAATTATGAAATATACAAGTTAAGTAGTCGACTTTTGTAGTCTTATAAAAATTAAAAATATTATATTTTGTAAGTAAAATAAATCAATTTTAATTAAGTAGTCGACTTTTGTAGTCTTATAAAAATTAAAAATATTATATTTTGTAAGTCAAATAAATCAATTTTAAAATTTATTTAAGAAGAAGAAAAATAATTGTATATGACAGGTCTTACAAGTGCAATTTGAGTGTCTAGTAACAAAACTCATTTCCATCACGTGTATATATAATGTTTAGAATTTTATAAATAACTCAATCGCTAAATTAAATATAATTTTTTTATACACATCGAGAAATGATTGTTAATTTTAAGCTACATTTCTGTTTAATATCAACGATATTATGTAAAAGTCAGTGAATAGCACTGCATTTCATAACTAAGAACAAGACAAATTTTAATTAGTTTAAAAACATACATGTGCAAGTGTGCAACGTAAAAGTCGGTTATAGAAAAAAGCAAAACTAAAATATTAAAATAAAATAAATGATAAAGTTTTAGTATAAATTATATTAACACATGCAATATATAATGTTTAACTATTAATTATAAAATATTATTAAGGTTTTATTAGTTGTGTGGTATTTAACAAATAATTAAAAGGTTTATAATAAATATGGGTGTTAATTAATGAATAATTTTTTTTTGAACGGCTAAACTTACTCTCCACCTAAATTACACCTTTGCATAGGATTGAACCCATGACCTCCCATTCTAAGAAGCAAGCCTTTACCAAATGGGCTAGTCTCACATTGGCAATTAATGAATAAATGAATACATACTTATTGCTTGTAGAATACAGTAGGGGTGTAAATAACAACACCCTTTAGTTATTAGGAAATATCCAAATAGAGTTGACCACTTGTTTATTTAACATAATTTTAAAACTTTTTTTGTATATTTTTTGAACCACATTTCAACTATAAAAGAAAATTCAATATATACACACCCACATACACAGTTATAATTAATATTACTTATAAATTAATAAAAGACAATGATAAAAATTAATAAAAATATTGAAATATCCCAAATTTTCCGATAACTATTCTGATTTCTGACGATGTTCTCTGATTTGTAGTCATGATGGAATTCGATAAATTTATTTCGTTGAAATTTGATTTATTAAACAATTATTCTTTTCGATTTTGCCCTATGCGGTGCCTAGTCGGCCAAATCTTTTTGGACTTTTTCAGGTAAAAAAGACCCAGATCAATGATAGAAATTTCGGAACCTAAAATCATTAATATATCTCTAAAACATCGAATCTAACATCTGAAATATCAAATATAGCCACTAAACATCAAAATATATCTTTAAACTTTGAAATTAGTGTTTAAGTTTAAACTTTAAAGTACTTTGTTCACTTAGTATATTTAAGTTTATTTTTTAAATTATTTGAAATATTATATTAAATTATTGATATTGATGTGTGTGTATATAGTATATATATTTGTAAAATTACATATAAAAATTGTCATCCGCCTAGTGCCGATCAATCCCTACGCGGTACCTCGCCGCCCGACTAGCGTATAGCAGCTTTTACAACCATGTATATATGTGTGTGTGTATATATAATTATATATACATTTGCATTTGTATATGTGTGTATATATATATATATTATATAACTTTTGTGAGATTATAAATTGTATAAAATAAAAACGTTTGGACATTTATAATTTTATAAAAGCAAATTTATAGACTTTTAAAGTGTGAAATGTTAAACAAAAACTATAGGAGGCCAAAAATGAAGAATTAAAAACTTTAGAACTAAGTTTGAGCTGTATACAATCAAAGGATAAACTATAGGGAGCAAAAAATATGAAGAATTACAAAATTTAAAACGAAGTTTGAGTTGTATATGATCAAAGGATAAACTGTAGGGTGTCTTGAAAATTAGAGTATGTTGTAATAAGAGACTATTTCAATAACAATGTATTTAATGTTTTTTTTTAATGTTAACTTTTTTTTTTGAATGATTGAATAATCAACTGCCGAAAACTCCGTACATGGCCTTCAAATCTCCAATGGCTAAAGGATGCCTAAGCTGGCCAGTAGTCCAAACGGACGGAGCCCCTAGCCCACCAGCCACCAATTCCCAGGGAAAACCGACCCAAACACCCGTCCAAAGGCACGACGGTGAAAGGTCGGTAAAACTAGGTGATCGATATTAAGAATCAAACCCAGGACCTGAGTCTTCTATCACCTCCCTATACATTTATCTTACCACTAGGACAAGACATTGTTAGTTTTTTTTTTTTTTTTTTTTTTTTTTTTTTTTTTTTTATGTTAACTAGAATGTTCTTTTGGCAAAGTATCCATTTTCAAACATTGCGTTTTAAACAATGGATTCTGGTGTTTTTTTTCTCGTGTACCATATAAATTGACGGCACATCGTCTTGCAGTGGAGGTTATCTTTTTCCATCAATTTACAACCAAGTTTCAAAATCGATGAGACACCCGCATGTGACAACCACATAATAAATGAGCTCGATCATGTGCTATCAATTTCCAACTTTCGCGGTGAAAATTTTAAATTCACACGTGACTTATATGGTAATTAAAAAAAACATAATGATAATAAAAAATAAACCAAACAAAAATATTAAAAAAATGCCATATCAATAGATCGAAAAATTTATATGGATGAAAATTGCTGTTTTCCGGGTTAGTCATTCTTGCCTAAATAAGAAATTGAAATGCTATAACCAAGATTTTTAAAACGGGATAAAAACACTAGCTATAACTCTCTAAAAATAAATAATAAATTATAAGTATAACTTTCGGTTCAAATACAAATTTCACTTTACATTAAAGTGTACGAAGTTAATTAGTTGATTCTTTTTTGTGTATCATGCACATCTTTGTCTAACAAACATTTATTTTGAAGAATGTTACACTAAAACGTTCATTTTGTCTAACAAACCTTAAAATGATTTTAAAACTCGAAATCGATTCAAACAAAGTTTGGTTGAACTCAATTTTGAATCATTGGTAGATGATTTAGCTCAAATTATATTTTGTATACATATATGGGAATGTTTATAGGAAAACATTTATTTTGTAGAAAACTTATAAACTAATTACAACCAATAACAATATTTTCTTCTTTTTTTTGTTTTTTTTTGTTTTTATTATAGTGTTATAAATGTAAAAAAAATAAAAATATATATGTAGCTCATTATATTACATATATGTAACTTATACGTTACATATATATGCACATTGTATGAGTTACATGTGTGTAACTTTGAGAATTACATACAAAAATTCGTCAATACATATATTTAACTTAATGAGGTATATATCTTTATTTATTTATTTTTGCTTAGTATATGTATAAATTTATAATTAATATTCATGAAAAAAAATTATATGGACATGCATCGTATGACATTTCTACCTTATTCTTTAACACATTTTTTACTTAATTTTTAACGTGTTAGGATTTAAAATGGATATCCAAAAATAAGTTTAAGGGTTAATTATTTAGTGTTAGATTATCATATTTAAAAGTTTACATACATTTATATGTATTGTATGATATGAAAACCCGATCTTAAAAAGAAACCTTAAACTTTATCTTGACCAATCATTTGGAATCTTAAAAATAAACATGTGATCCGAAATAAAGTTGGATTAAAAATTAAGATTTAAATAAACAAATCAATTTTAATATGATTTAATGTATGCCACATATTTATTTTCATTCTAAGATCTGGTTTTTAAATTTTTTATCAAATGTGTCACACATATTTATTTTCATTCTAAGATCGGGTTTTCAAAATTGAGGTAAATGTTTTTTTTTCAACTACACCCATATTTATTTAATATGGTTTAATATGTGACACACATGTGTGTGTATAAATAATAATAGCATATTACCTTTAAGTGGCATCAATTTGTTTTCCAAGAGATTGCGATATTGATTGTAACATATCAAAGAACCAGTACCACTGGTCCAGAGGAGTATCTCCGGGATACCCAATTCTTCAGCTGCATCGAGTGTGAAGCCCATAAGCAAGTCAGCCACGATGCAAGTCACCGGTGCATAACAATCATTTACTTTGGTCACCAAACTTTGAAACGGACCCAAACAGGTTTCATCAATAGACTTGGCTAGAGGAGGTATATCTTGGGAGGCATCTGTGTTTTCTGGTGGCGGAAGACCGTCGGGGATGGTCTCAAAGCGGAACGTTGGGAGGCTAGGCAGCGTGTCGAGCCCTTGTGATCGAAGGAGCCGTTGGTGGTTAAACTCGGTGTTGACGAAGGTGATAAGAAAGCCTTTGGAATGAAGGATCTTGGCTAGTTTTAGCATTGGGTTAATGTGGCCTTGAAGTGGGACTGGTATGCATACTACATGAGGCTTTTTCTCTAGATTCGAACCCATGGTGTGACGCTTGTTCTTTCTCTCTAAATTAAACTACACAAAACACATCAATTTTAGCGTTTGGTTAATATGGAATTGTCTATTTTTATAGGCGATATATAGGTCGACAAGGAACACAACCATGCACATGGGTCCAATAATTATTATTGCATCCACTGCTATTTTATTTTATTTTTATTATTTTTTACAAATAATTTATATGTATAACTCATGTTATTATCATGTGTGATTATATATTTTAAGATTATTTTCTTCTTTCTTTTATTTTTAATATTAGTGTGGTATTGACTAACTAAAACTTAAAATATTATTTTATAATTATTAAACTTTAATCCCTAACCATTATGTTTATTTAAATGGAAGCTTTAAATTGGACCTAACACTATAACAAAACTTGTTACATCAACACGTTTTGATGACATGTTGTCGGTACAAACTATCATTGACGACGAATTCGTTAGCAAAAGTTTCAACGTTACACCTTGATGCTACAAATAAATGTCAATCACCTTTAAGTTTGTTAGGAGTTAGGAGTGAACTTTTTGACAAATGATGATACCTCACCAAAAAGGGTTTTGTCCTCGAAAAATTAAATAAAAAATTATTATTATCCGTACGACATGTTGTTGGCAATTCTAATTAAATTTTATTATAATTTTTTAATTGATAAAACTAATATAAATATTAATTTTTCTTCTCAACGACAATGTCAGGAAAAGTAAATGTAAAATAATTATATTTATTTTCTTTTATTCCAGTATTTTCAAATATTTTACATTAAAATATCAAACTTGTAAATTCAGAGTATAACAAACTTGCAAAATGGCAAATAATTATAAATACAAACTATCCACTACACACAAGGCCAACTTACAATATAAAAAAGCCCCATCATAGGGCTTCCAAAATCAAAGGGTTCCATATTTTTATGATAAATTGACTTTTTAGTTCTAATATATATTTATTGTAGTCAAATTTGTAGTTGTTTTAATGTTTGTAATTAATAAGCTTAGAAAAAAAGGCAGGCTAGGTTGGGTTGGGTAACATGTCAGAATAAGTTTGGGTTAGAATGAGTTTGGGTCAGAATGAGTGAGGATCAGAATAAGTTTTAAACAAAATATGTTTAAATATAAATGAGTTATTTTTAAAAAGCTTCAATTTATTTCAACTAAAAATAAGCTGTAACTAAAAAATAGGTTTAAACAACCCCTTAGACACATAAGATGTATCAACGGCTTCAACCTCTTATTTCTTATGCATTTATGTATACTCTTCTTGACATCTTTCCTATATTAGGAATTACAATTAAAACATATAATTTAAAAAAACTCTAGCATTATAATTGTTGTAAGTACATGATCAATTTGTTCAATTATAAATAATAAAAATATTAATGTCTTAAATTACAATAAACCTTATAGCAACAATACACTTTACACTTGTAAAGGTGAAACATGTTCCGGTTATTATTTTAATACGAAATCCGGAATCGCTTGTACTCACTTGTTCGGGTACGGCCGTTTTCGATTCGGTTTCTGGTTGTCGATTCCGGTTTTGGGTTTTTTTTGCCCACTTTTGGACCGTAGTGTGTGAGTTTTTTTTTTGTTATGTTTTTGTGGGCCGGATTTGGGTTCCGCTTGGTTCTTAGAGCGTCGTGTAATTTGTTGGGGTGGTTTTGATTTGGGTTTCCTTGCTTCTTAGGCCGTATTTTGGTTGGTTTTTGGGCTGCCATCCTGTTGTTTTTATTCCTTTTGTGGGCAGTCTATTTCATGTGGTGTGGTGTGGTTTTTGCCTCATGGGCCGTTTTTGGGCATTTCTAGCTAGAGGTGGGCAAAAAAACCAGAACCGACAACCCAAACCGGTGGGTACGAACGGGTACGGTTTTTCAGACAAATTAGAACCGGAACCGGAACCGAAAAACCGGAACTGGTTCCACCTGTACCCGGCCAAAACCCGAACCGGAACCGGTCAAAACCCGAAACTGGAACCGGAACCGGGTCTTGACTTTGTTGACTGAAACCGGTTAAAAAAAAACCCGATTTGCGCACCTCTATTTCTAGCCGGTAGTATTTGAAATTTGTCGAAACTTTGTACAATTACATGTGGTCGGTTAAAGATACCTATGTGGCTATGTTGATGACATAAAGCCATTACAAAAAGATCGATGATGGGATAGATTTTTTTTTTTTTTTTTTTTTTGGGTAGTGACAAGCGAATAGGCCAACCCTGCATGGATAGCCGGACCAAAGGCAATACTAATTTTGTATTGGTTTTTTCAGGTTGGATAGTTCGTCGGTAAAGGTTGGTATTTTATCCATCGAACATATCATAAACCATGGCAATGCAAACCAGTTTTCAAATGCTTTACATATATCGGCAATGTGTTTAACTGTATCAGCTTTGTAAAACTCGGTCTAGACGATCGAGTACTCAGAATTCGGTCGAGGCGATTTTCCTTAACTCAATCGACATACTCGGAGTTGGTTAAACTCGGACAAACTCAGCCAACTCTGATTATCCCTATTTTTGACCCTTTTTTCCTATTTTTCACTAGTTTTCGTTTTTTTCGTTGTTTTTCGTCGATTATTGTTTGATTTTTGCTAATTTTAATGGAGATAAATTTGAAGACAAAAAGTAAACGAATATCATGTCTGTAGTAGTAAACTTACGTTATTTGAAATATATATAAGTTCTCAAAAAAAAAATTCTTTATAATTTTCCATGTCTTAGTACTTCCGCCTAGGCCGAGTACTCGTAACTCTCCAGTTGACTAACCTGATAGCCAGTGGCGTACCCATGTGGGGGGGGGGGGGTCGCCCCCTTGAAATTTTTTTTTCCAGTATATATATGTGTTAAATTCCGATCGACCTCTTAATATTTTGCAATTGCCTCCCTTAAATATGCAAAATTAGACTTGTGTTGAAAATTTAAGTGACACTTATACTTGTGTTCTGTAGAAAGAGTTACTTAAAAAAGTATTCGTAGAAGTTTTTGATAGATTTTAAAAAAATAAAACCCCCTAGAGAACAACTAGGGTGACAATCCTGACCTATAACAACATAGTTAACTTAAAAATTATGAGAATATATGTAACAACCAGTTTTAATAATTAAAGGTATTTGAAATAATCGTTAATTGAACGATTGTGATTGTTGAAATTTGAAAATATGTGAGAAATCATGAACGTGGGAGAAAACCGTGCGTGAAACGGAGTTACGGATTGTCCGGAATCGCGAAATGAAGAAAAATTTCTAAGTATTGAACTTCTGGGCTTGTCGCGGTACGCTAAGGATGAGTTGAGGGTTCTCGGCGGTACGTGATGGTCGAAAAATATCTGATTTCTTCGGATTTCTTCGCGGTACGCGAAGCCCTTCTTGGCTCCTCTTCGCGGTACGCGACGGGTGAGGCGGTTTGGTGAATCAAGATTTCATCAGAAAACTTCAGAAGAGTTTTCAAAAACTTTCTCTCGAGTTCTAAGCACCCACAGACGATATTTGGACTGCAAATCATGGTTTTTAAGCCGTTTAAGCCTACGGATCGTACCAGAAAACGTATCTGCAACATCTGATCGTTGTTTTGTGATTGAACATCCGTTCGATTAGGTAACGATTCGTTTTATTCTACTAGTTTAATATTTTGTGGATTAAATCTAGTTTTGAATGTATTACTATGATTATGGGTATTGTTTATTGCCTAGTTGATAACTATGGATTGTTAGAAACGAAGAACTTGGTATTTTGAGGGTGAAATCTTCGTTTTGAAGCCGGTATAATGTCCGGTGGTTATGAAACCCATATCATGATGTGATAACTAGTAGGATGGGTAGAATATGATTTTAAATGAAATCTGGATTATGATCCATGGGTTAAATGATGATTTTGATGAATTGATGTTAAAAATTATTAACAGTTATGATCATAAATGAATTTTGATTAAAAGAAGTAATTGAGATCATAACTAATATAATAAACATCAATTATTTGATGAAATGCCTAAGAAAGACATGGGATATGATTAATTATAATAATTGATTAAAACTTACTAAATATAGTAAGATAGAGTCAATTATGTGACAAATTGACTTTGAGGAAGTCAAATCAGTCAAGTGCGTTAAACTTGATTGTATGTGTTATATGTATTGAACATAGTTGTATATGTGTGAATATGCAACTAGGTGTTGGTGGTGAAAGTCAAGTGACAATTCACAGAAGTGGAAAGGGGGTTGTAGGAAATGAACAACCGTATGAACCAAGTAAGTTACCCAACTTACTGTAACATTACATATAAGTAGTAGAAAGATTATACTTGCGTACTTGAAATATGTGAATGATGTTAAATATGTGATTGAAACTATGGGATGAGAAATCATTTAGTTTGTGTTTGTTAAGTTTCAATGGGAAACGTATATGCAGTATATTTGCATTAGAATAACCGGATGAACCGATGATTAATTAATATGATTTGGTGTTTATAGAATGATGGTGCATAACTTGATTCATGAAACTAATGGAATTAAAAGACCTATAAGAAGGCGTTATTAGTTTCAAAAAGAATGTTATGCTTGTGTGGTATGCATAGTATAAGTGCATTAAAATTTAGCCGGATGAGCCGGTGAAATTGATTTAATTGAACCACAAATGTGTGGCTAACCGGTTAATCCAGGAACTAAATTGTTGAACCACAAATGTGTGGCTAACCGGTTAATCCGGGAATTGAATTATTTATGACTCCACAATGGTGGGTAGCTAGAGGTGCTAGCAATTGTCTAGATGGAAGTACCGGTGGGTGAACATCTTAGACTTAATATTTATGACTCCACAATGGTGGATAGCCAGAGGTGCTGGCAATTGTCTTGATGGAAGTACCAGTGCGTGAACATCTTTGACTTAATATTTATGACTCAACAATGGTGGATAGCTAGAGGTGCTAGCAATTGTCTAGATGGAAGTACCGGTGGGTGAACATCTTAGACATAATATTTATGACTCCACAATGGTGGATAGCCAGAGGTGCTGGCAATTGTCTAGATGGAAGTACCGGTGGGTGAACATGTTAGACTTAATATTTATGACTCCACAATGGTGGATAGCCAGAGGTGCTAACAATTGTCTTAGATGGAAGTACCGGTGGGTGAACATCTTAAGACTTGAATGATTTATGACTCCACAATGGTGGATAGCTAGATGTGCTAGCAATTTGTCTTAGATGGAAGGACCGGTGGGTGAACGTCTTAAGATTTAATATATGTATGATACCACAAATGTGTGGATAACCGGTTAATCCGAAAACTAAATTGTTGAAACCACAGGTGTGTGGGTAATTGGTTGAGCCAATAATATATATATGTATATATATATATATATATGGTGTTTTAATTTAGCCAGAGGTGCTGGTGATAGAGTCGGATTAGATAATATATTCATATTTGTGAAAATGTCCCATTAAGGGAAATAAATACACAATGTGTGTTGAGTGCAAGTTGATGTTGGGATATAATATATTATTATCTAAACATGATAAACATCCATATGATATATATGTGGATGTGTTAAAATGAGTTTTGGGAACTCTGGGAGGGGTTACTTACTTAGTTCATATGAACTAATTGTGACCTTATATAGTTATATGTGATGTTACATGTCAAAGATAGATACGCATCGAGCGATCAGATCGGGCACGTTGTGAAGCAGAACCAAACGTTATGTAAAGTCTGTGGTGGTATTAAACTTAAGCACACTAGTTTTTATTAATCAGAAATGTAAATGTTATGAAATTAAGTGTACTCATGAAATGATAATTTCACGCTTCCTAACAAAATTTTTCGATAAAGTTTAATCTGGGACCTAAAATTGGACACGTGTAATCGTGAATGAAGTTTGGGTGTATAAATATAATAGATTCAAACGGGTAACAATGATAAATAATAGGTTTGATTAGAAAATTACTAAAAATTATTCAATTAAACTATTTGTTTAATTACAAGTCATTTTAACTTGAACGAAATTGATGTTTTAAAAAATGACTCATTTAAACTCAAACTAATTTTGCTTAAACCTCATCCTGTCCTACAATCATTCTAATCTACACTCATCATAACCCACACCTATTATAACATGTTACTCAACAAACCCAGTAACCCATCCATTTTGTCAGACTTAAGAAAAAGTTTAAATGTATTGTATTTTTATAATAATATTATATATGAAATTTAGTTTGATTGTTTTTTTAGCATGATCCGACCCGATTCAACATAACCCGATATAAACAGAATAGAAAGAAAATTATTATACGTCGATCCTTAAACAACTTCAAAAATTTTCGCCTCCCATGAAAAAATTTTTTGGTCCGCCATTGCTGAAAGCGTATAGTGACTTTTCCAACCATAAATAGTATAAATTATAAGATAAAGTAAGAGATAATTGAAGCCTTAGGTTATGCTTTAATGACTAACTCACGCCAACTCATTAACAATAACACACAAAATTAAATAAATAAATAAATAAACTCTTGTAAGCATAATAACTTGTTACACTTTTTGTTATTAAGCTATTGTTGCTTTCACATATTTATATTTTACTTTCTCTTCGATGTTTCTTGAACACTTCTCATAACATTGAAACACTAATAGTTTGCACATTAAGAAACTCGCGATTTTGTTTTCACTCGACGAGTTGTTCACCCAGGCAAAACACATTTTGATATGAAAGATGTACACCTCCTTAAAGAAGGTTTAATTCTTTCTCTCAATCGATGTGGAATATTACACATTTGTTGCAACACGAAAGGTTTACTACCATACACATTTCTGGGTTGCTTCCTTGTAGGTCAAAATAGATGAATTGGTAATCGGCTAAAGTTTTCACTCTTCAGCCCACTTAACCACCAGATGACCCGTGACCGATTGACCGGAGTCACCAGATCGGCGACCTTCAAGTAGGGATGTTCATCAAGTAGGAAACGAGTTATTCGGATTTGAAATTTTTTTTAGTGTATCAGAAACCCGATCCGACCGGAAAAAACTAGTTTTTGCATATCCGAAACCCGAACCGACAAGAATCTAAAATCTTATTATCCGACCCAAACAATCCGAATTAGATTTTGGATGAGGTTTTTTCTTGTTTCGAATACGATTCGGATTTCAAATTTTTTTAGTTTCGGATATTTTGAGCACCCCTACATTCAAGCAAAACAAGTTTCGTTTTCAAGATTGTGATAGTGTGTAGGGCTGTAAACGAACCGAACGAACACGAACGAGCTCTTGTTCGTGTTCATTCGTTTAACTTTTATCTTGTTCAGGAACAGTTCACGAATGTTAACCGAACGAAAATTTTTGTTCGTGTTCGTTCATTAAGGTATTTAGCTTGTTTACAAACGGTTCATGAACGTTAACGAACACATATTATTTAAACAATAAAAATCAACATTCTTAATGTCAAGCATTGGAGATAATCATTTATAAATATATAAATTAAAATATTATAGTATTAAAATAAAAATAACTTGTATTAAACTAAAAATAAAAGATTAAAAATATCCAACACATTTAATGAATAAATATAATAAATGAACTTAACCAAACATAAACGAACGTAAACCATGTTACCGAACATTCATGAACACAAATGAACGAACAAGACCTCTGTTCATGTTCGTTCATTTAACTAAACGAACGAAATTTCTTGTTCGTGTTCGTTCATTTATTAAATGAACGAACATAAACGAACTTCCCGCCAAACGGTTCACGAACTGTTCGCTGAACGTTCGGTTCGTTTACAGCCCTAATTGTGTGAAACAACCAATTAACTGGCTAGGGGAGTGAGTGGTCTGAGAGTCCAATAGATTTGGAAATTGGAAGGTAGTCGATGAGTAATGACTAATGAGTCAATGGGGGTTGATCATCATGAAATAATTTGATATGCCGATCAGGGTTTTGGAAGACGACCCCTCGTCTTCCGATTTGATGCTTCGTATCCGCTGCCGGCCAATCGACATCACCTTGACGCGTTTTCGTCATCTCACAGGTTTGAACTTTGGAGACTGGAAGAGCCAAATGTGAGATTTGAGAAACCCTAGCCCCAATTCGTGATTCCTGCTTGGTTGCACTCAATCTCTCACGTGCCCATATTTTTTTTAACACAACTAATTATTTAATTGAAGAATGGGCCCGTTGTTGCCACAGCCCATTGATATGCATTCCATATTTTATTGACACAAGCCTAGCCCACTAACAAAAAAAAAAAAACTAATTACTACAGTATATATAAAAAAATTAAAAATAAGAATCATATTTATTGGATAGCCTCAAGCCCTAACTTGACCCAATAAAGTTAATCGACCGGCCCTCGCTTTACAAATATTAGCCGTTGGACAGCGGTCTCTAGTTTATTATGAAGGTCACGAATTGGGCTATAACGCCGTGCTTAGGTTTTTAGATCGATATTGAAATGTCATGTTTTTGTAAAAACCCAACCTTACATCTTTTAATTATAAAATGTAGATTTTTATTTTTATTATTTATTATTTATTACATCGATATTAAACTATTTGGATTAATATTACAAATTTATGATTTTATAATGATATGACATGGAATTTTATATCATAATATTATAAGGCCATGTGTTATGCATCACACCCCCTCACTCCACGTAGACATCACATAATCAATCAACATCATCACCCAATTATCCCTCCATATCATCTTTACCTATGTTATCCATCACTCCCCCATCACTTTCCTATCACTCCACGTCATCACCACATTTTCTCCATTTCTTCTCCTTCACCTCGTGACAGCCCTCACGGCTGAACCACCACTTGGTGGTCACGCCCAGTGTGTCATGGTGATAGGGGCGTGAGGGAGGGTGGTCAACCCCCCCCCCCTCACGCTGCATAACACATGCCATAAGTGTTTGATTGATGATACGTGTCTTAGGTACGACTACCTCATCACCATTCCAAGACCACGTTTCATGCTTACTCATTTCATGTTTATTTCCTTTCAATTAAGACAAGAGAGGTTTCAAAAGGGTAATTAACTTTCTTGCAATTAGGCATCCATGATTTCCATGTTTCAATTAAGACAAGAGAGGTTTCAAAAAAAGGGTAATTAACTTTCTTGCGAAAAAAGGGTACCTCCCTTTGATGTTGACGTCACCGGTAGCACCGAACGTCACAGGTTGCACAGAACGTCACCGGAGATGGTCGTCGTTGTTCTGATCGTTGGCGCGATTTGGAGATAGGCGTTGTTGGTGCGATTGGGCGGTGGGTTGGGGAAGGAAGTACTTTTGAAGGTGACGATCATTCAAATTTTTGGCAGTGTGTTGGGGAAAAGGAAGTACCTTTTGGATTAAAAATATAAAAAACACATGTAAAGTACATGTGGGTAAATGACAATTTTACCCTTTTTGTAGCTCCCTCAATATTTAAGTATTACATAAATAAATCAGAAAATCCATCTTAAATCTCAACCACTCATCTATTAATCCTATGGTTGAAAATGGGTTTTCATAGTTTTCTCATTGAGAAAAGGCTTTCAAATTATCCTTTTCCTATATATATATATATATATATATATATATAGAGAGAGAGAGGGGGGGGGTAGGTTCATATATAAAATGAGTTTTTTGTAAAAAGCGTAAGAACCAACCATGTGTTGACGTTTAACATTTCATTTAATTAATAAAAAAAATGTATTTTAGTCAAATTAAGTATTAGTGTATATTTAATAATCTCTTTAATTAAGAAAACATTGTTAAGCAGTTATGTTTGATATCATTCCAAAAATTCATCATGGTTATTCAATTATCAATATTTCACGGCAAACAAGAAAACAAAATCCCATAATTCGACAATGAGTTCATGTATATTGAATAAAAATTAAATTTGTGATTGTGTGAACATGAATGTTATTGTGATAGTATGAGTTGTTTATAATAATGCTGAACATTAGTGTTAATATGTACTGTTATATGATAGCATATGTTATTTTATGTAGAATGATGTGAACAGAGAGTTTTAATAATTTGCTAAATTGATAAATCGTTAAATAATTTGCTGATATGTGCTAGTATGAATGATAGGATAATTATTTGGCACATTTTTAGTGTTGTTGTGTACTAGTATGTTGTAATTTAAAATGCCAAAGGACATGGGTTTTGTACTGCTATTATGTGCTGATATATCATGTACTTATATCACATATTATGTATATGAGCTGATATATGCTTACATGTATTAATATCACATATTATGTGAATGTACTGATATATGTTTCATGTACTAATATCACATATTAGCACATAGCGAAAAGGAAAGTGATTTATTCCTTAAAAATATTAACTGCTCCTGATTTAATGGATAACGTGATATCTGCAAATATGGAAATTCTTTTTGTTTCCTTATTTCCATTTTAAACAACATATTAATTACGATCATGGGTGGGCTCTCAAGAGCCAAAAGTAAAATTGGATTAATTTTAACTTATTTTACTAATTTTGTGAAAATAAAGTTAAAAACGTTAGGATTATCAACTTCAAACGATAAATTTGAGAGCCGAGGACTCTTTCGGAGCAACCTCTCTATCCCAACTGTGAAAGAGGTAAGGTTTGTGTCCATCAATCCTCCAGACCCTACTGAATAGTGAGAATATACTGAGTAAGTTTGTTTATTAATTACAACCATGCCACTTGTTCTTTAATGACCATTGATGATAACACATCAAAGATTCAGATCGTTTCTCACTATTTTTACTAAACTATTATTTTGTACAAAACTCTGTGTGTGTGTATACACACACCCGTTTAAGATTGCATTGTATGTTATTTTTTTAATTTTTTCGTGTTATTACTTTCTTATATATGGGTAGGATTACCAAGCACCAAAAATAAAATTCATTTCAGAAATAATTATTAGAACATATAATTAAAATAAAAATACATGTGCTTAATTTGAATTATTTTGTAGATATATGTTTAAGCAGATGAATCAATTTCTCAAGATTAACCACCGAGGAACCAGAAGAAAAGGTGTTGCATGCTTTCTCAGCCTTCTTCTTCCAATCAATGGCTATCTTTCTCCTCTCATTTCCCTTCTCTCCATTCATTAATTCAATTATCATCTTTGAAACTTCATCACTCTTTACATTATGATCAATCTCCATGCCAATCATCCATTTATTGCAACTCAACCAACAATTCGGTTGTTGGTCCGCGAAAAACGGCCAACAAATCATCGGGACTCCGCTAGAAATACTTTCAATCGTCGAATTCCATCCGCAATGCGTTAAAAACCCTCCGATTGAAATGTGGCTTAAAACTTGTTCCTGTGAGCACCAACTAGCCAACAACCCTCTAGTTCTTGTCTCAACCAAAAACTCAGGTGGAAGAACAGCAGAATCACCAATCACAAGGTCGGGTCGGATTATCCACAAGAATGAATGATTGCTTTTTGCAAGTCCCCAACAAAACTCCACTAGTTGTTCATGTGTCATAACAGTTATGCTACCAAAATTCACATAAATAACCGAATTTGGCTCTTTGGCATCTAACCAATCCAAACATTTAGATTCTTCTTTCCATAGATTCAATTTGATTGAATCTAGTGATTTATTTTGTACCATGTTGTTCTCGAGTAGATGCAACGGGCCTATACCGTAGCAACATGGTAACGTTAAAGAGAGCGCGTCTAGAACATCGCGATCTAGCTCGTCAAACGTGTTAAAGATGATGGCCGATGCTGTTTTGGCTCTCTCAAGTTCTGTAAACGAAAATTCAACCATGAACTCGTCACCAGGATTGACCATTCTAACAAAAGGTGGAATGTCTTTTAGACGTATTCCAGGCATGGTAGGGATCCAATCCACAATCGTATCCAAATACCCGTTAACTAAATAACTCGGATCTATATACAAAATGAAAATTAGAATCAAATTAGCACCAATTTTTTATAAATTCATTATCTATACAATGCTTGAAAGCTCCATGTGGTTAGTAATGACCTTGTTTGGCAGGGTTTGATTCATAATATGTGAATTCTAGTTTGCAAGTATTGCAACTAGTTTTTTCCCGTCGCGCGTTGTGGCGGGTTATCATAGTACACTTTCAATAACAGGTATTATATATCATTTGCAAAAAGAAGTTAAATAGCAAAATAAAATACAAAATTTCTTATAAACACATAACTTATATAAAATCCATACAAATATGTTACGAATATAATAGAAAAATCACTCACAAGATCCTTATCACCGGCAACCGAATAACTACATATTTATTGTGTTAACTGAATAACTACATCTTATTACTTTGAGACCCATATTAAAGTAAATTAAAAGGTTTAGGTTTTTTTTTCTTTTTTATTAATATAAGTGGGCCCAACATTAATTAAAAAAGAAAAAAACATACACTTTTAGATTTACTTTAATATGGGTCCCAAAGTAATAAGATGTAATTATTTGGTTAACACAATAAGAAAGGGTTAGCATTCGAAACATCCCATATATATTTATATTGGGGGATGTTCAATTGAGAACCAATGTAAGTTAAGAGCTAAAAGAACAATTTCTAGCTACAATAATTGTTACCTAATCTACGCACGCATTTATCTTGTTATGAGTTAAGATTGTTAGGCCTAGTTGTCTTCTACTGGATTTAATTTTTTAAAACATATCCAGAACAACATATATAAAAACTTTTTTAAGTAACTATTTCCCAAAAAAAACAAGTATAACTATCAATTAAATTCTCATCACAAGTCAAATTACTAAAAAAAAATTGAGGGTGACTGCCCTCCTAAACAAAGAGTGGGTACGACACTGTATACACACACGTATATATGTATGTATTCTATATCTCCAAAGAGTTGGGAGTTTTATGTCCAGTCATCAAAATTACATTATTTTCTATATAATATACAACAATCATTTTAAAACGTGTGTTTAAATAAATATGTATTTAATATTATATTTAAGTTAATATTTAATTTTTCTACATTATATATGAACATGGATGCATATATTTATATGTTAGCTGGCATGACATATATATTTTTTATAGTAGGGGCGTTTGTTTGATAATCATAATATTATTATGGTGCAAACTATGATTATCTTTACCTTTAAGGGGCATCAAGCCATTTTGTATGAGATTGGGGAAGTGATCATAACATATGAGCGAACCAGGCCCGCTGGTCCAGAAAAGAATTGCCGGAACACCCAACTCCTTTGCAGCCGGAAGGGTAAAACTCATAAGAAAGTCAGCCACTATGCAAGTCACCGGTGCGTAACAAGCACTCACTTTGGTGAGAACACTTTTAAATGGACCCAAACCATTTTCATGGATTGATTTGAGTAAAGATGAAGTCTTTTGGGTGGCATCAGAGTTACCGGGTGGCTGAAGGCCATCGGGAATTGTCTCGAAGTGAAACGAGGGGAGGTCGTGTAGCACGTCTGGACCCAAAGATCGAAGAAGGCGTCGGTGGTTGAACTCGGTGTTCACAAATGTGATAAAGAAGCCATTAGAATGGAGAATTTTAGCAAGTTTTAGCATTGGGTTGATGTGACCTTGTGCGGGGGCTGGTATGCACACCGCATGTGGCTTCTTGATTTCTTGTGTAGAACCCATGTAACACACACACACAAGCAAAATCGAAGACACCAAATTGAAAACATGTATTATTGGTTTTATAAGCCAAAGTCCATTGGTGGAGTGTTATCATACGTTTAAAAGAGGGTCAATGCGTTATAGCCTGACGGTATCTTGGTGGTGGTATAATGCTCAAGAACCAAATGGTCTTAGGTTCAAATATCACCAGAGGGTTTTCTTAAAGTATTGAGTTTACTCCAAAACTGGTGACTTGATGGTGAATATGACCGGGTGATACTGCTAGTGGCATGATAAAACTCCAGTAATTCATCAATTATACAAAAATTAGCCGTTAAAGAAAAAAAAGAGGGTCATATGTGTAAAAACATGCATAAGAGTATAATATTATTTATAGCACTTCTAGCATAGCCAAACAAACGGCTAGGTGGCGAGGTGGTGTTGAATACAAACATATGCCTTGGAGAGGTGGGGAAAAAATGGAACCGTAACCGACAACTTGAACCGGAAGCAGAACTGACAAATCAAACCGGAACTGGTCATACACAAACCGGTTGGTACAAACGGGTCAGGTTTTTTTTCAGACAAATTAGAACCGGAAACGGCTAAAACCGGAACCAAAACTGACCAAAAACCGGTCGGAACCGGTCAAAAACCGGAACCGGTTCTTGAATTTGTTGACCGTAACCGGTTCCAAAAAAATCCGATTTACGCACCTCTACTTGAAAGTACTGTTCTTAATTTGACCCTGGTCCAAAATTTCAAAGGCAAGCAAACAGTGACGGTGGGTTCCTGTATAAGGCTAACAAATCATGTATAATGCCATTTAACATGTTTAATGTTTTAAACGATGTGTTTATATATTACTAAGTATCATATATGAAAATTAAATGTTTAACTATTTTATATTTCATATATATAATCACATATATATAGGGAAGTGTTCAAATAATAACACACTTTTAAAACATTAACCCGAAATAATCCGTCAAGATAAAGCCAAATCTTAGATTTTTTTTTAACATCATTATAACACATTTAAAACACTATGTTCTTTAATTATTTTGTGTAAATTCATCACTGTTTAGCAGATATCATCGTTGTAAATTTTTTATTTACAATACTGTAATTGTTTTTGGCCCAAAAATTACAACGATGTAAATTTTCAAACGGTGATGAATTTTCGCAAACTCATAAAAAAACATAGTGTTCTAAATGTGTTACAATGATGTTAAAAAAAATCCAAGATATGGCTTTATCTTGGCAAAGTTACTCGGGTTATTGCAATAAAGGTGGGTTATTATTTGTTCACAATCATATATATATATATATATAGGGTAAAGATCCTATAATAACCCTCTCTTATTGCATAACTCGAAATAACCCTGCAAGATGAACCCGAATCTTTGGTTTTTTTTTTCAAAATCTTAGTTTTACATGTACAAAAATATGTTCTTTTATGTGTTTGAGCAAATTCTTTTTCGTTTGTGATCCTACATCAATGTAATTTGCCTTACAGCATATATTACACTGCTGTAAGGCAAATTACATTGATGTAGGATCACAAATGAAAAAGAATTTGCTCAAACACATAAAAGAACATATTTTTGTACATGTAAAACTAAGATTTTGAAAAAAAAAAAAACCAAAGATTCGGGTTCATCTTGCAGGGTTATTTCGGGTTATGCAATAAGAGAGGGTTATTATAGGATGCGGATCCTATCTATATATATATATATATATATATATATATATATATATATATATATATAGTGAAGTGATCTAATGCTAACCTTAGGATTCATCAATAACCCATTAACCTCACCATATTTAATGATCAAATTACAAGATGTATATCTAATGGTTGATATTAAACTATAATATAATAATGTAATTGATTTGAAAGAAAAAGGAATAAGAGTATTAATGTAATTTGCTATATTAAATATTTTACCCCATTTTTTTATACATCCATGACTTTTTATACTATAATACTTTTTTATAAAAATTGCACCATTTTACTCGTCTTTTTTTATCTTTAATTCCGTTATAGTCTTGACTAGGTTTTTTTATTTTTTTTTTGGATGTTCGTATTTACACCAATGTAACAAGTATAAAACTAACAAATTATTTGTAACGAGTTGTAACGAATCTGGGTTTACATTGTTGTATAATAAATAAGGGTTAAGTTTAAGAGTGTAAACGAGCAAAGCCGATCCTGAGCTCGTTAATTAGGTTATATTCTTGACTAGGTTTTTTATTTTTTCCGTATGCTCGTTAATTACGTTATATTCTTGATTTTGTAACGAATTTTGGTTTTTAAAGTACTAAAATGTATTTACAATCTTGTAATATAATTTTTAAAGTATGAAAATGTATTTACAATTTTCTAGATATAACGAATTTTAGTTTTTATCGACAAAATGTTATAGTATTTTTTTAAAGTATTAAAACGTATTACAATCTTATAGATATAATTTTTTTAAAGTATTAAAACGTATTTACAATCTTTTATATATAACGAATTTTGGTTTTTATCAACAAAATGTTATATTATTTTTTTTAAAGTATTAAAATGTCTTTACAATCTTGTAGATATAATTTTTTTTAAAGTATTAAAACGTATTTACAATCTAGTAGATATAACGAATTTTGGTTTTTATCAACAAAATGTTATAGTATTTTTTTAAAGTATTAAAATGTATTTACAATCTTGTAGATATAACGAATTTTGGAGCATCCGGAAAAAATAAAAAAACCTAGTCAAGAATATAACAATGTAAACCCAAATTCGTTACAACTCGTTACAAATAATTTGTTATTTTTATACTTGTTACATTGGTGTAAATACGAACATCCGGAAAAAAATAAAAAAAAACCTAGTCAAGACTATAACGGAATTAAAGAGAAAAATAAGACGAGTAAAATGATGCAATTTTTATAAAAAAATATTATAGTATAAAAAAGTTATGGAGAAAAATAACAGGTTATACATGACCCGTTAAGACACGACACGTTAAGACACGAAACACTAACTGAGTAGACACAAACACGGCACGAATTCTTATTGTGTCTGTTTTTCCGAAAACGACCCGTTAAAAACACGTAAACACAAAATGACCCGTAAAAAACATGTTAACAACTAACACTATAAATTACCTGTTGAGGAACCCGTTAAAAAACAAGGGTTAGACAATTAAAATTTTTTGAAGTTATTCGGTTACCCACCTATTTTATTATATTATTTATTTTAAATTTTAAATAGGTCTTACCATGTATTAACAAGTCTTAAAAAGGACTTAACATATCTTAACTGGTCTTAACATGTCTTAAAGAGTTTTACTATTTAGACAAGAAAAATAAACATGTCTTAACGTGTCGACCTGTTTTAGACACGAAACATGTTAAGGGCAAACATGTAACATGTTAAGGGCAAACATGTAACATGTTAAAGTCGTGTCGTGTTAACGTGTTCGTGTCTGAAATTGTCAGACCTAGTTTTAAAGAAAGATTGAAATTATACATATATACATATATAGATATATACACACACACGTATATATATATATACACACACACAAATATAGGGGATGGAATTTTTAATAACCCATAATATTTGTTACAACCCATTAACTATCATCCAATGGTTAATTTCAAAGTAAGTGTATATGATCGCGGCACGTGTCACTATTATTTATTTAATATGGGATGGCATTTTAGACATTTTGTTACCACTCAAAAAGCTGGAATTAATATGGTAGTGACAAGTGTCACCATCTAAGATATTTTAATAAATCTAATTTTTCATATAAAGTTACCCCCTCTTTTTTAAATATTATTAACTTTTTTATATTATATTCTTTTTTTAAAAAAATTGCACAATTATATTCGTCTCATTTTTCTGTTTTATTCCGTTATAGTCTCGACTATTTTTTTTACGTTTTTTAAATGTCCTATATTTACATCATTGTAACGAGCTTAAAGATAACAAATTTATTTGAAATTTTTTCTAACAATGATAAATTATAGTGATGCAATTTACATTGATGTAATTTGCAGTGATGCAACTTATAGATATATATTGATTTATATTAAAAAAAATTGCACCATTATATTCGTCTCATTTTTCTCTTTAATTCCGTTATAGTCTCGACTATTTTTTTTTGTTTTTTTAGATGTCCTATATTTACATCATTGTAACGAGCTTAAAGATAACAAATTTATTTGAAATTTTTTTTAACAATGATAAATTACAGTTATGAAATTTACATTGACGTAATTTACAGTGATGTAACTTATTATTTACATTATTTACAGTAATGTAACACATTATAGTACTTATGTGAGGGTATATGAGGGTAATTTGGAGAATCAAGGATTAAATGTGTTACAAATGTCTAAAATTTAGAACCATATGGGTAACTTATGAAACTTAGGAACCAAGAGTGAAGTGTTAACATATAACATGGACCATATTGGTAATTTATTCACTCAATTATGAATCAAAGTTTCTTGAAAATTTTAGCTTCTTGTAAGTTATTATTCTTGTAAAACGTTTGAAGGAGTATGTTTTTATTTTCATATTTAGTAAATCACAAAAATACACATATTCATCATGAGAAAGTGAAAATAAACATTTTACTACAAGTCTCCCAAATAAAAGTTAGTCTGGTATAGTTAGCACACAAAACCATTTAATCAAAACAAGTCACACTTGTTTCTTGTCTAAAAGGCTGTTTTGTATAATATGTATCATTAAGTGCTGAACCAGTAAGAGGTCCGAACAAATAAGAGACTCTGAACCAGTTAAGTGTTGAATCAATGATAGTGTTTGGTTGGACCTCTGAACGGATATAAAGAATGATTATTTTACCCTTTTGTACTATCTATGTGTGGCCGAAGGCCGTCCGAGAACCGACGGTTGAGGCACCAAACGGGATGAAATTGGGTAAAAGCGACTGAAAATTGGAGATTGAGTGACTGAGAATGAAGTTCGTACCTTGGATACGGCGGTGGTAGAGTCTCGCGGCGGCCGGAGGGAGATGGCGACGGTGGTGTTAAGCGGCGGCCTATGATGTCCGGTCGTGTATCGTGAAGGAGGGAGAGCCGTGAAAGAGAGAGGCGTGATGTGGGGGAGAAACTTTTACCCTAGGGTTTTTTTGTTTCATTCAAACTCAATTATAATCTGAACCATTCAGACATTTGCTAAATTATTCAAAGACTATTTTAAACTGAAACAAACACCCAAACCTCTGACCGGTTCAGAGGTTACCTCTTAATGTAATCATTAAGAGGCAAACAAACACCCCCTAAGATTTAGCCACATGGTTGATTTAGCCAACTAGTATACGTGGCTTCTTTCGATTGATTGATTTTGTGTGCTTGCCAAAGTCGACTTAAATCAAATGTTTATTTTGGTTTTGTGGATAATCAAATGTGATTTTCTCTTTTGACAGTTAGTATTTTCCTCAAATCTAAACCCTTGATAAGTTTTATATTGCAGATGCTAACAATAGGACTTTTGGAATTGTTGCACGTATAGAAGAAACATGTTTAGTTATTTGTCACAAGATGGTATTCTGGTACCCGATGGAAATTGAATTTACTCATCCTAGACTAATTAACAATTTAAATAGAACGTTATTCATTTAAAAATAATTGTTGCTTGGAATTAAACCAAAATAATTATTACTAGTTATAAATTTAAATCGTATAAAAAAAACTTCCTCTATTTTAAAGAGGAATTATTTTTATAACTCTTAAATCATGTAGTTATATATATGGTTTTTTAGTTATTTACAATTTTTTTGTTCTTATTTGAATACATACATGCATGCATGTATACATACATACATAAAGATTGTATCTTGTAAACTCGATCTAAAAAAAAAGTCATTAGACCATATCTGGGTCCCGTATTTGAAATTTTGAAAATAAATATGCAGTTCACGTTATATTCAAATAAAAATATAAGGTTTGAATAAAAAAACAATTTTAATCTGTTTTAATGTAGATCTCATATTTATTTTTCAAAATTCTACATGTATGGCCTAAATAAAGTTCAAAGATCTTCTCTTTAAGTTCACGTTTTCATATGATGCAAACCCTATATACATACATATATATGTATATAAGGTTTTTATCACGTGAAAACCCGATCTTATAGAAAAAACCCTTAAACCCTAAGTGAACCGATCTTAATGTAGGGTCCACTTACATTAATAAAAAAATAAGAAAAAATCTACACCTTTAGATTTACTTTAATGTGGTCCCCAAAGTAATAAGATGTAGTTATTCGGTTATCGCAATAAGGAATGGTTAACATTCGAACCATCCCCTATATATATATATATAGGGTAAAGATCCTATAATAACCATCTCTTATTGCATAACCCGAAATAACCCTGCAAGATGAACCCGAATCTTTGGTTTTTTTTTTTCAAAATCTTAGTTTTACATGTACAAAAATATGTTCTTTTATGTGTTTGAGCAAATTCTTTTTCGTTTGTGATCCTACATCAATGTAATTTGCCTTACATCAGTGTAAATATTTACATCAGTGTAATATTTACATCAGTGTAATTTGCCTTACATCGGTTTTTTTTTTGCTTTTTGCTCATCCCTAATTTGTAACGAGCCTAAATACAACAAATTAGTTTGAATTTTTTTTGAACAATGATAAATTACATCACTATAATCATCATTGTTAGAGAAAAAAATCAAAATAATGTGTTATATTACATCATAGTAATTTATCATTGTAATTATCATTGTTAGAGAAAAAATAAAATAATGTGTTATATTACATCATTGTAATTTATCATTGTTAGAAAAAAATTCAAAATAATGTGTTATATTTATGCTCGTTATATCGATGTTTAATAATGGACAATGAGAAAAAAATTAAAAAAACTAGTCAACATTATAACGAGAATTAAAGAGAAAATTACATCACTGTAAATAATGTGTTACGTCACCGTTAATTATGTCAATGTAAATTACTTCATTTTGTGTTACATTACTTCATTTTGAGTTACATTACTGTAATTTACCATTGTTAGAAAAAAATTT
Organism: Mikania micrantha; assembly: GCA_009363875.1. Classification (NCBI taxonomy): domain Eukaryota; kingdom Viridiplantae; phylum Streptophyta; class Magnoliopsida; order Asterales; family Asteraceae; genus Mikania; species Mikania micrantha. The sequence goes on along the minus strand of CM018692.1, from coordinate 107,115,101 downwards.
CCAATTAATTTGCTATCGTTAAGCTCGTTACAATGATGTAAATACATGACATCAAAAAAAAAAACTAGTCGAGACTATAACGAAATTAAAGAGAAAAATGAGACGAGTATAATGGTGCAATTTTAAAAAAAAATAATATAACATAAAAAAGTTATGAATGTTTAAAAAAAGGGGGTAAAGTTTACATAAATGACAAATGTCCTAAATGCCCTTCATACTAAAGACAAAGGAATTGACACGTGTACACACCTACCTTTTTCAAGTAACCATTAGATGATGGTTAATGGGTTGTAGCAAAAGATGAGGGTTATTAAATATTCCATCCCCAATATATATATTAGGGGCGTTTGTTTGATAACCATAAATGATAATATATTATGGTGCAAACTGCAAACTATGAATATATATTATGCATATATTCATGTATTAGATGGAACATATACATACATACATACATACATACATACATACATACATACATACATACATACATACATACATAGTAGGGGCGTTTGTTTGATAATCATAATATTTTTATGATGCAAACTATGATTATCTTTACCTTTAAGGGGCATCAAGCCCTTTTGTATGAGATTGGGGAACTGATCATAGCATATGAGCGAACCAGGCCCACTGGTCCAGAAAAGAATTCCCGGAACACCCAACTCCTTTGCGGCCGGAAGGGTGAAACCCATGAGGAAGTCAGCCACTATGCAAGTCACCGGTGCGTAACAAGCACTCACTTTAGTGAGAACACTTTTAAATGGACCCAAACCATTATCATGGATTGATTTGAGTAAAGATGGAGTCTCTTGTGTGGCATCGGGGTTTTCTGGTGGCGGGAGGCCATCGGGAATTGTTTCAAAATGAAACGAAGGGAGGTCATGTAGCGCGTCCGGACCCAAAGATCGAAGAAGGCGTTGGTGATTGAACTCGGTGTTGATAAAGGTGATAAAGAAGCCTTTGAAATGAAGAATTTTAGCAAGTTTTAGCATTGGGTTGATGTGTCCTTGTGCTGGGGCTGGTATGCACACCGCATGTGGCTTGTTTACATGTGTAGAACCCATGGAAACACGCACAAAATCGAAGTCACCAAATTTTGGTAACATGTGAAACTGGTTTTATAAGCCAAAGCCTATGGTGAAGAGTGTATGGTAGTTTAAAAGAGGGTCATGTGTAAAAATATGCGTAAGTGTAAAGATATTAGTTAGAGCACTTCCAACATAGCCAAACAAGTGGCTAGGTGGCGTTTGGATACAAACGTCTGCCTTGGAAGTGATGATCGTAAATTTCAAACGCGAGCAAATAGTGGTGGTGGGGTCCTCTATAACGTTGTTGTTGGCAAAACATATCTAATCATATTTAACAGATTTTCAACTACACGTGGTTATAACAAGTATCAAACATGAAAATCACTTGTTTAATTACTCTATATCTCATGTATATAATTTATGTTTTAAGAAGAGAGTTTTTAAAGAATGAATGAAATAAAATATAGCCGTTGAGACTTGACTTGTGAGGTTGTGTTTGTAACATCAAACAAACAAACTTACCCAGTATATTCCAACTTTTCAGTTGGGTTTGGGGGAGATGGGATGGAGAGACTTTTCCGAAGGAGTCCTCAGCTCAAAGTTATCATTTGAAGTTGATCATCTCAACATTTTTAACTTTTTTAACGTTATTTTCATGCGTTGCAAATGCTACAAGTTACCAAATGTCCCATAACTCAATTATGAGTTAAAGTGTCTTGGAAAATTTAGCCTTGTTATTCTTGTAAAAAGTTTGAACAAGTATGTTTTTTTCATATTTGGAAAATCACAAAAAAAAAAAAAACAAAACAAAACATGTTCATCATGAGAAAGCAAGGAAACTTTTTAATTTACGTTTGTTGGCTAAAATTTAGTTTGATAGAGCCCGCACACAAATAACCAATCAAACAAGTCACATGATTATAGCCAGCAAGTATACGTGTCTTATTTGGATTGGTTGGTTTTGTGTGCCGAAACTCTAGCCGACTTCGGGTGTTTGTGGCCTTTTATTGGTTAGAAGCTGATAAGAAAAAAAAAATTAAGATCAAATGTTTATTTGGTTTCCTGATGATCAAATGTGATTTTCACTATTGACAATATTACTTTTACTAAAAATAAAACCCTTGATAAGTTATGGCAGATGCTAACAATAAGATTTTTGGAATTGTCCCACGTATAGAAACATGTTTTAGTTACTTGTCACATGGTACCCGAAGGAAGTTTAATTTACGCACATTATACTAACTAGTAGTCAACTAGTCATATAAAAGAACAATTTATGGTAAGTTAGGATATAGCCTATAGGACTAGAGGTGCGCAAATTGAGTTTTTTTTTGAAACCGGTTCCGGTCGGTTCAAGTTCCGGTCAACAAAGTCAATACCCGGTGCGGGTTCCAGTTCCGGGTTCCGACCGGTATTTGATCAGTTCCGATTCAGGTTTTGCACGGTTCCAGTTAGGGTTTTGGCCGGGTACAGGTGAAACCAGTTCCGGTTTTCCCAGTTCCGGTTCCGATTTTAATTTGTCTAAAATACCGGACCCCTTTGTACCCATCGGTTCGGGTATGACCGGTTCCGGGTCCGGTTTTTTTGCCCACCACTAGAGGTGGCCAAACCGGTTTTTTTTCAAGAACCGGAACCGGTTCCAAACCCGTTCCTGTGACCCATCGGTTCCTCCAAACCGGTTCCGTACCCGGTTCCACTCACAAAGAACCCTATTCGATGTACCGGTTAGGGTAGGGTCCGGTTCCGTTTCCTGTTTAAGAACCAGTTCCACTTTTTTTTACCTCGTTGACCGTTAGACGTGAATAAAATCCTAATAAAACCTTAAACTAATCAAAACTTAAAATAATAATTAGTAAAACCCTAAATCCCTAATAAAACGTTAAATTAATTAAAACTTAAACTAATAATTACTAAACTCTAATCAAACCTTAAACTAATCAAACCTTAAACTAATAATTTATAAACCCTAATAAAACCTTAAACTAATAATTAATAAACCCTAATAAAACCTCAAACTTATTTTTTTTTTGAAAGGCAAAAATCATATTATTCACCAAAGACTAGCAAGATGCTAGTAACATACACCAAGTTACATACAATCACCAATTTTATCAAAGTGAATTGTTACATTATAAAGTAAAAGTATTCCAGTCACTCCATTGAAGAATACCCAATTTTGATCTATTCTTCACCCAAAGATAGCTTAGGATTTTCGTTTCTTCAAAAATTCCATTAATTGATGCTCTCATGTTGCAAAAGATCACCTTGTTTCTTGCTAACCATATGCACCAGAGGGCTGCACGAATGATGATTCGAATCACCTCCCTTTTCCTATAGTTTACAGTAACATGACAATGTAAATTCAAGAGGTCTTTAATAGAGAATGCAAAGATTGGTGGTATGGACTGTCACACCCCGGGCCGGCGGGAACGGATCGGGTTTTCCCGTCGGGCGGAAGGTTCCCGGGGCGCGATATCTTTGGGTGATAATCAATTGATCAGATTGTTTACATAGCACATGAGATATAAATGAGAAATGCTAATCATGACATGAAATAGAATTACAAAGTTAAATTACATTATACATCATAATTTAACTAAGTAACTCTAATCAAAAAGAATCAATGAGTTTATATCTTGAACTGTACAAGATATACAAAAGTGATTCACTGTTTGTCATCCAAAAGTATGCAATCAAAAGTAAGCTAGGTCTTCTATAAGTCCACTAGCTTAACACTTGCACAATTGTATCTACACATGTCCGTCACCTGAGAAAACATGCATTTAAACAAAGTCAACACTAGGTTGGTGAGTTCATAAGTAAGTAAATTGAAAACCATTGAATTGATCATGCACACATCCACAATGTCATACTTGTTACTTGTAATACTTGTTCACCTGTTCCACCCAATGGCCTCTCTTTAGTTATATGTACAAGTAGTATATCACCTGACTAAGTATGCTTATATATAGGGAATCATGAAAGGGTCAAGCCCAGACGCTATCCCACCACATACTCAACTAAGTTTCCACACCACTTGCGATACAACTAAAGATATCCATTTCCCAAATATCCGAATCGTCCGTTGTGTAATCATATGTAGAATAATAATATAGTAAGAGGGGTTTAGTTATCAAACCGAAGTATTGATAGGCCCTCGATGAGTTAAGGAATTTAGATTATTTAAATCTGATCCTTGTATTATTCTATACTTGAGGTGGGTTAATGTAAGGCCCAAAATCCCCACACGCATAACACGTGTTTTAAAACAACATTTTCAAATAGGTCCCAGATTTTTCAAAATAAATAATCTATTTTAATCTCCCAAATTAACCCAACATTTTCACCAAAACATATAAAGTTAGGTTAATTCTACATTTGAAAACCCTATTGCAATATTAACAACAATTCACAAAAGTTATTGGGTTTCAATCAAAAAGGTTCGATCCGATCCTTCATTCTATTCCCGATCACGCGCGCCATCACCCTTCATGTTCACCTACAAAACACCACATTTAAATCACCATTAGTTCGTTAGAACTAAGTAAGAACACCTATGTATACTCTTTGTTTCATAACGGAAGGTTATTAGATCCTAAAACGCGATTAAACGATCAAAACGAGTGATTTTGGACACCCCCAGCCGTAGCTTATGGGCTGACCGTAGGCTATGGTCATTCTAAACAGAACCTTCCAACCGTAGCTTATGGTCTGACCGTAGGCTATGGTCATTCTAAACAGAACCCTCCAACCGTAGCTTATGGTCTGACCGTAGGCTATGGTCACTTTAAACAGAACCCTCCAACCATAGCTTATGGTCTGACCGTAGACTACTGCCACCTTAACATAAGCACTCAGCTATAGGCTATGCCCAGGGCATAGCTTATGCTCCCTGCACATACCAAAGAGCACTTTTTTCGCGTTTTACACCTCCGTAACCACCCCGGATCGTATCAACCCTTCCGTTTCTCCCAAATACATCCCATAACACCTTTGAAACATAACTACCAAGTTCCAAACATAATTTGGTGTTATAATTAAGTTAATCACCAAACTATTTGTTAAACGGGTCATTTTCACCTAAACCCATTAACACCCCCATTTCTCACCCAAACCAAATGGAACTTCCTTTGCACCAAAAGATTCTCATTTGTACAACATTATCAACATATGAAATCATGTTCATAACACCACAAAACAAATTTAAAGTGTTAGAACATATAAATCTCCAAATAAAGTCAAATTATTCACCATTCCTTTGAGACTTCCTTTTTCACCAAGGATTCTCAAATTAGGTAATCACACCACTTGTGATTTACCTAAGCTCCATAAATTCACCAAGGAAAGATCACACCACTTGTGATTCAACCCATTTCACATTTACACCTCATGTGAATTGTTTGACTACTTTTCAGTCAAAATTCAAATAAGAAGTTCACACACCTTGTGAATCATTCTCATTTCACCACCCCCTTATAAACATAAGAAATCACAATAACTAAGCAACTCAAACACCTATTGCATGTTATTGTCAACACCAAGTAACTTAACACCAATTAATTTAACCTTCACACCTCTTATGTATCATTTAACCAAATTTCAGTCAAATTTCAATTATGAAGTTCACACATCTTGTGAATCATTCATGCTTCTACACACCACTTGTAAAAATACAAAATTTACAATAACTACGCAAATGTATCACATATTGCATATTATTGTCAAACACCAATCATACAAACACCAATTCACCCAATTTACATATTCACACATCTTGTGAATTGTTTGACCAATTTCGGTCAAACTTCAATAAGACGTTCACACCTCTTGTGAATTATTCTTATTATGCCGCATCAAAAGTAAACATTCTACACTACAATAACTAAGCAAATATAACACCTATTGCTTGTTATTGTCCAACAACATTTGTACAAACACCAATTCACCAAATTAAACATTCCATGTATTTTCCACATACATCTACATACATATATACATATATATGCATAACACCATTTAACAACATCAAATATAATAGGTGGGTGACTTACCTTGCCCCGACAAGTTATCCGCCACCACAATCTTCTTTCCGAATCGTTTAGTTCCACTACCTCCACTATTGCTTCCTATTAACACCACTAATAGGTTTTAAAAAGAGTTGACTATAACTAGTCAAATTACACCCATTTGACCCATTATCACCAATTACGATTAGGTTATGGTCAAACAATCCCCAAATCACAAAATTTTCATATTTTATGATCATAACAACTAGTTAACCTCACCCATTCATTTAAACCCATTCTTAGATAAAAATCTAAGTTGTTGACATTTCATCAAACAACATATGTGCAGGAATTTCACCTACACATTTCAATTACTTCTAAACTCCATCAATTTCCCCCATTTATGTTTCTAATCCCCCAAGTTCAATAATCACCAATTTTATATCATTTCTAATGTTAGAAATCATCATATTACTATCTACTACAGTCCAACACCCATTTTAACACCCTAATTCATCTTCCTCATGAATCTTACAAAAACCCCATTTCAATCAACTTCATCAAACTCCATGAAATGATCAAAATGTTGTTTCTAGATGATATCCATGATGATTAACAACATATGAAACCATGTAAACTCCTAATTTTGGATTTCACCCACCAAACCCACACCCCTCATGGAGACCCACGAAAATCTCAACAAAACCCCAAAAATTACATACCTAGATGAAGTTAGAAACAAGGAGAACTCAAATCTATGATTGCATTCAAGATCAAATCGCAAACCAAGCTCCAATTTCTGAATTTTTGAGTCTTCTCCTTTGCTTCTTTTCTCCATGCTAGTCGACCCTCTCCCCCAAGTCATTCATTGACTTATTTTGACCCACAATGTCATGTTTAACCCCTTTAATTTAAGTTTCATAGACTGACAACTTTAACCCCTCAAGTTCTAGTTAAAACTAACTAGTTATAACTAACCAAATTAAGTTAGTAAACCCCCACCATAATTTCAAGAAATCAAATATTAATTTGAAACACCCACCAAATAATATTTAAGATAATTAAATCTTATAAAACACCCATTAATTAAAATAAACATAATTATACACCAATTATGTTTGTTTTATAATATTTTCCCAAAATGGGTCGTTACAAATTCTCCCCTCCTTAGAAAGGTTTCGTCCCCGAAACCTCATGACACCTCACACAGAAAAGGATAAATTTCCGTATTTCATCCTCGGACTCCCACGTAGCATCCGAACCACGTCTATTTAGCCATTGCACCATCTCTTGGTTAATCATCTTATTTCGAAGTTGCTTGATTTTTTTCTATCTAAGATAGCCACCGGTTTCTCAATATATTTGAGTTTATCATCTATCACCAAAGCCTCCATTGGCACGTAAGCCGATTCATTAGCCAAGCACTTTCGTAGATAAGACACGTGGAATGTATTGTGAATTCCACTTAACTCCTCCGGTAGCTCTAAGTGATAGGCTGCCTTGCAAATCCGAGCTATAATCTTGAACAGTCCAATAAATCGTGGACTAAGTTTCCCCCTCTTTTGAAAATGAATCACACCCTTCCAAGGAGAAACCTGTAGTAGCACAAAGTCTCTTACTTGGAATTCGATCGGTCTCCTTCACACGTACACATCTCATTTCTAAGGTATTGTACCGCCTTCAAATGAATTTGGATTACATCAATCCATTCATTTATCATTTTAACCACTTACTTAACTACGTGTCCTTGTTATCCACCCTCTCCTCAAATCCTCGAACATACTATCTTCTCCGTATATTATTTCTTATAGAATCATTCCACACCTGAAATGATAACCGTTCTTAAACAAGGACTTCTCCAAGGGTAGATAGTCGTCGCAACTACCCCCAATCACCAACAGTGCACACCCGTAACATATCCTCACAGGCCTGAATGGTTCTTTATGTTTGACCATCAGTGTGAAGATGATACGTCATGCACAAAAACAGTTTCATGTCCCTTCTTAACAAAATAGAATTCCACATGTGAATCCTCATCAAATCATCCCCCCTATGTAATCATCTAAACATGTTAATAAAACCTTTCTTTCGCCAAAATTCTCACCTTAACAAATCACACTACTTGTGATTACCAACATAAAACCACCCACCATAAGTTATTATCTTCACAATCAAGTCTAGATATGGTTATTGTTTCATTTACACCCAATTTCCTCTTACCTATAATTGCGACAAACACCTCTGCTATTTAGATATTACACGCCCTTGTACTTTATCTATTAGCACACAAATGATATAGAGGTTTACACCGCTTGTGTATTATCTACATCAACTTACACATGACAATAACCATAATTTATGTTTGAATCCTGTTCATAAACTAACAGATTCATTTCTCCCAACCATGAACTCCTAAATAATGTCCATAATCTTATGGATCATCCCCAAGCATTTTTCCTATCCTTTAAAAGATAAACTCAACCACCTGTAACGCCAACACACGTATACAAGTCATTTCTACCTCTTTCCATCCAATTATTACAACACATACACATCTATATATAATCATAGATGTTCACACCAATCTATAAACATATATTATTTACCACATATTTCAAACAGACACACCAGTTAACATAATCAAATGTTTATAGTCACCACTCCCTTGTTAAGACACTCTTGTCAAAACCTTTAACATTTCATAACGACACTATGTGTCAAAACCCTAGACATCATGTCTAAAACATTTAACTTTCATAAATGACAAATTGTCATTACCAAGTTTTATTCTCCCCAAGTTATTCATGCCAAGTTGTTTAAAATTCTTTCCTCACCATCCCCCGTCCTTTGCCCAAGTCTATACGTCGTCACTTTCTTGTTGCATCGAAGAAGCTTATATATAGGGTATACATAAGGCATGTGCCTAGCCACCAACCCACCACCTCTTTAATACAACATGATCGTGGCGTTGTTAGTTTCTTGGTTTTAGACAAATATATTCTTCCTAACCATACAATTTGTCCCAAGTTTTCACTCACGTTAAACGTACTAATTAACTTAGGACTAAACTCAACCCCATGTACTTCACACCCATAGTACACTCATATAAGAAATTCTGACACATCATACAATACATACTTGTAGAGTGTACACTTTTCTTAACAGTTCAATTAAGGATAATCAACATATCCTATTACGCCTATCTTTCATTATTTACACCAAACAACATATGACTCGTATTTTCAACAAGTCATCACACATATGTGATTCAATTTACGACCACTAAATTCTCACTACATACGGTTTTTAACACCACACCACACCAAACACCAAACACGCCTTTATGGCTTAATATAACATACATGTGTGTGGTACATACATTCTCCTATTGTCAATCAATATACTAATTTTCATCTAGTATTAAATTGATTAACTACACCTTTTCACACCACATTCATATATAAATGTCTACACCACTTGTAGATAATCTAAATCATAATTTAGTTATGCAAGGTTTATACAACAAACCATTGCCAACATATCAAACCACCCAAATTTTATAGTCTCACCAAAATTAGCTCCCACCTGGATGTGAATTACCCCTCATGCCACATGAATGTGAAATTATACGCCAAACCCAATGCCATTCCAAAATGGACTTACATGTCACGCCCGATAAATTCAATGTCACTCACCAGTGATCTTACATGATATTCCACATGAATGTGGATTTTCCCCTAATGCCACACACCTGTGGTCTTACAAGAATTTTCACCCGAAGGTGAATTTTCATCAATGCCACACACCAGTGGACTTACATGAATCTTTACCCAAAGGTGAAGTCTCCCAATGCCACACACCCGTGGACTTACAAGAATTTTCACCCGAAGGTGGATTTTCACCAATGCCACACACCAGTGGACTTACATTAATTTTCACCCGAAAGTGAATTTTCATCAATGCCACACACCAGTGGACTTACATGAATCTTTACCCGAAGGTAAAGTCTCCCAATGCCACACACCCGTGGACTTACAAGAATTTTCACCCGAAGGTGGATTTTCACCAATGCCACACACCAGTGGACTTACATTAATTTTCACCCGAAAGTGAATTTTCATCAATGCCACACACCAGTGGACTTACATTAATTTTCACCCGAAAGTGAATTTTCATCAATGCCACACACCAGTGGACTTACATGAATCTTTACCCGAAGGTAAAGTCTCCCAATGCCACACACCCGTGGACTTACAAGAATTTTCACCCGAAGGTGGATTTTCACCAATGCCACACACCAGTGGACTTACATTAATTTTCACCCGAAAGTGAATTTTCATCAATGCCACACACCAGTGGACTTACATTAATTTTCACCCGAAAGTGAATTTTCATCAATGCCACACACCAGTGGACTTACATGAATCTTTACCCGAAGGTAAAGTCTCCCAATGCCACACACCTGTGGACTTACATGAAATTTTCACCCGAAGGTGAATTTTTACAACACGAATCATATACCACAATCAACAATTTCACAGACCATTATAAGTATCTACAACATACCTATATATTCTTTAGTCAATTAGTAAACAAGTTACTACTCCCTTACATAATGTTCATCATCATATTATGGGTTAAGTCCATTAAGTTCATGTCCAAGTCAAGAATATAATCTTATGTTGGCCAGACATAACATCATATACTTCACTTGTCTAATTCCTTAACTTCATCTCACCATAATATAACTAAGAATTTCGGTTTAACAAGCAATTTACACCAAACACCATTAAATAAATATAACATAAGGTAATCTAACCCCAAATTTGTTACCTTAAACCCTCGGCTTCGTGATCGGATCTCGGATCGAACGTTACTCCCCATACAAAAGAACAACGATTTGAGTTCAAGTGTTCGCGACGCACTTGAATCCCTCAAACCATTAGCTCTGATGCCAACTTGTAAGGCCCAAAATCCCCACACGCATAACACGTGTTTTAAAACAACATTTTCAAATAGGTCCCAGATTTTTCAAAATAAATAATCTATTTTAATCTCCCAAATTAACCCAACATTTTCACCAAAACATATAAAGTTAGGTTAATTCTACATTTGAAAACCCTATTGCAATATTAACAACAATTCACAAAAGTTATTGGGTTTCAATCAAAAAGGTTCGATCCGATCCTTCATTCTATTCCCGATCACGCGCGCCATCACCCTTCATGTTCACCTACAAAACACCACATTTAAATCACCATTAGTTCGTTAGAACTAAGTAAGAACACCTATGTATACTCTTTGTTTCATAACGGAAGGTTATTAGATCCTAAAACGCGATTAAACGATCAAAACGAGTGATTTTGGACACCCCCAGCCGTAGCTTATGGGCTGACCGTAGGCTATGGTCATTCTAAACAGAACCTTCCAACCGTAGCTTATGGTCTGACCGTAGGCTATGGTCATTCTAAACAGAACCCTCCAACCGTAGCTTATGGTCTGACCGTAGGCTATGGTCACTTTAAACAGAACCCTCCAACCATAGCTTATGGTCTGACCGTAGACTACTGCCACCTTAACATAAGCACTCAGCTATAGGCTATGCCCAGGGCATAGCTTATGCTCCCTGCACATACCAAAGAGCACTTTTTTCGCGTTTTACACCTCCGTAACCACCCCGGATCGTATCAACCCTTCCGTTTCTCCCAAATACATCCCATAACACCTTTGAAACATAACTACCAAGTTCCAAACATAATTTGGTGTTATAATTAAGTTAATCACCAAACTATTTGTTAAACGAGTCATTTTCACCTAAACCCATTAACACCCCCATTTCTCACCCAAACCAAATGGGACTTCCTTTGCACCAAAAGATTCTCATTTGTACAACATTATCAACATATGAAATCATGTTCATAACACCACAAAACAAATTTAAAGTGTTAGAACATATAAATCTCCAAATAAAGTCAAATTATTCACCATTCCTTTGAGACTTCCTTTTTCACCAAGGATTCTCAAATTAGGTAATCACACCACTTGTGATTTACCTAAGCTCCATAAATTCACCAAGGAAAGATCACACCACTTGTGATTCAACCCATTTCACATTTACACCTCATGTGAATTGTTTGACTACTTTTCAGTCAAAATTCAAATAAGAAGTTCACACACCTTGTGAATCATTCTCATTTCACCACCCCCTTATAAACATAAGAAATCACAATAACTAAGCAACTCAAACACCTATTGCATGTTATTGTCAACACCAAGTAACTTAACACCAATTAATTTAACCTTCACACCTCTTATGTATCATTTAACCAAATTTCAATCAAATTTCAATTATAAAGTTCACACATCTTGTGAATCATTCATGCTTCTACACACCACTTGTAAAAATACAAAATTTACAATAACTACGCAAATGTATCACATATTGCATATTATTGTCAAACACCAATCATACAAACACCAATTCACCCAATTTACATATTCACACATCTTGTGAATTGTTTGACCAATTTCGGTCAAACTTCAATAAGACGTTCACACCTCTTGTGAATTATTCTTATTATGCCGCATCAAAAGTAAACATTCTACACTACAATAACTAAGCAAATATAACACCTATTGCTTGTTATTGTCCAACAACATTTGTACAAACACCAATTCACCAAATTAAACATTCCATGTATTTTCCACATACATCTACATACATATATACATATATATGCATAACACCATTTAACAACATCAAGTATAATAGGTGGGTGACTTACCTTGCCCCGACAAGTTATCCGCCACCACAATCTTCTTTCCGAATCGTTTAGTTCCACTACCTCCACTATTGCTTCCTATTAACACCACTAATAGGTTTTAAAAAGAGTTGACTATAACTAGTCAAATTACACCCATTTGACCCATTATCACCAATTACGATTAGGTTATGGTCAAACAATCCCCAAATCACAAAATTTTCATATTTTATGATCATAACAACTAGTTAACCTCACCCATTCATTTAAACCCATTCTTAGATAAAAATCTAAGTTGTTGACATTTCATCAAACAACATATGTGCAGGAATTTCACCTACACATTTCAATTACTTCTAAACTCCATCAATTTCCCCCATTTATGTTTCTAATCCCCCAAGTTCAATAATCACCAATTTTATATCATTTCTAATGTTAGAAATCATCATATTACTATCTACTACAGTCCAACACCCATTTTAACACCCTAATTCATCTTCCTCATGAATCTTACAAAAACCCCATTTCAATCAACTTCATCAAACTCCATGAAATGATCAAAATGTTGTTTCTAGATGATATCCATGATGATTAACAACATATGAAACCATGTAAACTCCTAATTTTGGATTTCACCCACCAAACCCACACCCCTCATGGAGACCCACGAAAATCTCAACAAAACCCCAAAAATTACATACCTAGATGAAGTTAGAAACAAGGAGAACTCAAATCTATGATTGCATTCAAGATCAAATCGCAAACCAAGCTCCAATTTCTGAATTTTTGAGTCTTCTCCTTTGCTTCTTTTCTCCATGCTAGTCGACCCTCTCCCCCAAGTCATTCATTGACTTATTTTGACCCACAATGTCATGTTTAACCCCTTTAATTTAAGTTTCATAGACTGACAACTTTAACCCCTCAAGTTCTAGTTAAAACTAACTAGTTATAACTAACCAAATTAAGTTAGTAAACCCCCACCATAATTTCAAGAAATCAAATATTAATTTGAAACACCCACCAAATAATATTTAAGATAATTAAATCTTATAAAACACCCATTAATTAAATTAAACATAATTATACACCAATTATGTTTGTTTTATAATATTTTCCCAAAATGGGTCGTTACAGTTAACTGATGATACTCTATTGAATATAAAGAGTGTGAGTTAACCCCTTGCATCTTGTCCTTGAATCATAGTGCATAGAGCCTAAAAGGAATCCATTGAAATCCTCACGTAATCAGATTTCAATGCATCCGATTTATCTCTACCACTATGTATGCCTATTGTCCTCAACGAAATTTATTACTAGTAGTGTAACATGAGAGTAGATCACCTTCTCAACCTACTAGTCAATAGGGTTTTCGCTGGATTAATTACTTATCACTGTAGATTAATATCACCATGTGTCGCTTACCAGAACCTGACTTGAGGTCGCCCTGTCACCGGTCATACGTTACCGGCCAATGAATCAATACGATCAACATACTAGCCCTACAAGCTAGAGGTTTGTCAAACCTATGGTACCACTATGCTATCGTCGGTTTAGTCACGTCAAACTAACTGGTCAGCGAATTAAAGGGGCTTACATGATCAACTTGAACAATTTGGCACATGATTGAAGTGATATAATGCAAACAGGTCAAATGTAACTAATTGTAATTGAATTCACTTGTACTATTGTTCTCATTGTCATATGTTCTCCGTGATATTAACAAAGTTAAATAAGAACTAGTCTTATTAGGTTATGTTAATTAATTGAGTGAATGATGTTGTTATCATGAAATTATGTTATCATGATTATCATTCCATGCTACTTGTTCTTCTTGTAATATGTGTTGAGTTATAAAGTTAAGTGTTATAAGAACTAGTCTTATTACACTCACTTAATTCTTGTATCGAACGATGTAATAAAGATATATCATCTTTATATCATTCTTGTGTTTGTTCTTGTAGTCATGTCATCATGTTCCTTGTAATCGTTTCAATGTCATTTCTTGTAAGAATAACTAAGTGTTGTAAGAGTTATCTTACTACTATGTTACTCTATTGTATTGATGAGTTATGATATAATATCATCATCATCTTAACTTTCCTGTATTCTTGAATTCAAACAAGCATGCATACAATGATTTATGATAATAAGCAATTTGATATCAAATAATCAAAGTATAGCAATATGTAAGCAAAACTTTTAAATAAATAAAAGTAAATCGTGTTTCTCAGCCCCGAGAGTTTAAAATCAATAAAGATTAAAGAAAAAGGGGCATATGAACTCACCTTGTTGTTGTTGGGGTTGACTAAGTCTAAACAAGAAATATCCGCGCTCTTGATTGTATTTGTTGTTGTATTCACTGTCCTGTATTGATTTCACGTTGTTTGTACTCATAAGTATGAATTGTAAGATTTTGTGCGCGTGCATGTGTTATCCCTAAGTTGGTCAATACTCATAGGTCTCGGTAATGATTCGGCCCTTGTCCATTGTTCATTGTTCTTACTACGTTTGAGTCCATCAACTTAGATTATTTATGATTACTATCATATGTTGTGCTAAACCCCGATTATAAATGTGCCTTAAGTTCATAAGTTAGAGGTTTGTATTCTATCTTGTTCACAACAAAATTTGCCAACTTCTTTAATAACTCTAACTTTAATGTGTTAAACTACCTTGTTGCAATATTATTAAAACCCATTGAATTGAATTTAATATGTATGATTTATAACATATGTGTGAACCAAATTATAAGAACTATGGGCCTATTGGCCAACATGGGCCGAATCATGTCACTTGGTCTCTTGTCATATTGGGCCATATCCAGAAAATTTAGGCCAGCCATCGGGCCGGCTAGGGCTGTTGGGCCTAGGAGATATATGTGAGCTAAAGGAATGAAATTGGGCCTGTTATAAATCTGTTGGGCCAGGACCCATACTGTTGGGCCAAATCGTGAACATAGTCACTTATGGGCCTGAACCGTGGGCTTTAGGCCTTAACCGCATCACGGCCACTATTGGGCCTCATAACATAGGGCTGCACCGGATGTGCTGTGGGCTAAACAACAATTAAGTTGGGCCTAACGAACTAGGTTTGAGCCTTACTAGGCCTTGGGCCAAATCAGTGGTGCATGGTATTGGGCCACAATAATGAATCTAGGCTGAACCGTAGGCCTTGGGCCCCTGTAGTGGGCCTAATGACTGGGCCGAATGACATATTGGGCTGAAAGAAGGTCTAAATCTCCACGAAAGTGCATGGTCGGTTGGTCGAATGAGTCAAGGTTGAACCATAAAGAAGATGGCGAATGGGGCTGTTCAACTGAGGTTTTGCTCGAATGAATATGGGTTTGGTTCGGCGAATGGCAGCTGGGTAGCCAGCGAATGATGTTCATTCGGAGGTTGATGCTCGAATGGAGGTGGTCCGGTGATGGCTGCCGAATGGAAAGGTTCGAATGAGCATGGCCGAAAGAGGGTGATGATGGTCGAATGGAGCAGTCGGCGAATAGGAAGGTTAGGCCATTCGGCCGGCTCATTCGTGGCTCATTCGCCCAACCTAGGCGCAGCTAGGGTTTCATGGTGTTGAGATTTCGGTCGTGATTTCTGGTGATTGGTGATAGCCATGGGTGCGAACAACTCGTTTAACATGGTATGAGAGTTAGATCAAAGGTTTGCACCGGCTTGTGTGGAAGATTCAACTAGGGCATAGAAAACCCTAATTTTCGGACTAAAAACAGTCTCATACCTCGAACTCAGATGGGTTTCTTTCTAGATCGGTTGTACTTTTGTGTAGAGGGTGATGAGAGCTTCAAGTAGGTTCAAGAATGGAGTGATTTGGTGGAGAAATGAAGAAGTTATGAAGGTTTGAAGGTTTAAAAATGGTGGGTTTTTCTCAAAACCGGGAATTTGGGTGTGAGGGAGGAAGAAGATGAGAAATAATGAGGAAAATGACCTCATTTAGTGTATTTATACCCCGAGCGTGTTCGGGTTCGTTTTCGTTGCTCGGTTCGCATTTCGTTACGTTTCCGGAAAATTTACGCGTAATTTAAATGGTTTTAAATAAAAGAAGCTAAATTAATTATTTTGATGAGTTTCAAAATTGTAAAATGTTATTTATTTGATTTTATTAAATTATTATCGTATCGTATCGTGTTTCGTTATCGTTTCGTCAGATCGCGTCACCTTCGCGCGTAATTCATTAGAATCGTCACCCGAACGAATACGACGATGGTTTTGCTTTCCGACTTTTGTTTTCTACTTTCCAGTCATCATTTCAGAACGTTAAACTCACAGATATGTTTGTGTGAATCGTCACCCACGCAAACACACTGTCAGCTCGTTATTCTGAAACGACACTGCAGTTTATGTTAAAATTGTGTTTCCTCACTGTCGGACTCAACTATACATCCTGTTTTCACATTGTTCTTGTACTTTCTTGTTGGCCATCTGATTCCTGTCATCTGTGGACATCAGATCGCAACCGATATATTTCCGTGGTTCACTTGTAAACTGTTGTTTCTCTGGAAATTCGTTGTGTTAACTGTTATTAAGTTTTCACTTAATAAACACAACTAATGTTTCAAATGTGTGTTGTACTTAATGTATTTAAGTTTGCACTAAAATACGTACAACTGTATATTGTATTCTGAATTCTGTTATCACAAACACTGTTCATGTATATGTATTTGCACATAGTATAAAGTGAAAGTACACGTACCGTACGGACTTGCCGGACGATCTGGCACTTGATGTTACAGTCTCCCCTTGTTAAAGAAATTTCGTCCCGAAATTTAAGCATCAAAGTTGGGCTCTAATTCTCGAACAGGTGGGGATACTTTGCTTTCATGTTGTCCTCGCGTTCCCAGGTAAACTCTGGTCCACGCTTGGAGTTCCATCGAACCTTTACAATAGGGATTCGGCTTCGTTTCAGTCTCTTGACTTCACGTTCCATAATCTCTACAGGTTCTTCAATGAAATGTAATTGTTCGTCAATCTGTATCTCTTCCAACGGTATGATCAATGTTTCGTCTGCTAGACACCTCTTGAAATTTGATACATGAAATACATCGTGTACTCCGCTAAGTTCATCAGGGAGTCTGAGTTTGTATGCCACTGGACCTATGCGTTGAGTAATCTCAAACGGTCCGACATACCGAGGTGCTAGTTTGCCTTTAGCCCCAAATCGAACTACGCCTTTCCATGGGGACACTTTCAACATAACCCGGTCACCCACATCAAATTCCAAAGGCTTGCGCCGTTTGTCTGCGTAACTCTTTTGGCGGCTACGTGTTGCTTGTAATCGTTGTTGTATCTGGGCGATCTTATCAGTAGTCTCCTGAATGAGTTCAGGCCAGTTATTCTGTTGTCTCCCACTTCGGTCCAACAAATGGGAGATCGACATTTTCTACCATAGAGTGCTTCAAAAGGAGCACATCCAATGCTGCTGTGGTAGCTATTGTTGTAGGAGAACTCAATAAGTGGTAAATGTGTGTCCCAACTTCCACCGAAGTCTAGAATGCATGTTCTCAACATATCCTCTAGGGTTTGAATGGTGCGCTCGCTTTGTCCATCCGTTTGAGGATGATAAGCAGTGCTCAAGTTAACACTTGTCCCTAAGGATTGTTGCAATGATTGCCAGAACCGCGAAGTAAATCGACTGTCCCGGTCTGAAATAATAGATAGTGGCACACCATGCCTCACTACTATTTCATCAATGTATAGTCTTGCAAGTTTCTCCATCTTGTAAGTCTCTCTGATCGGTAAGAAATGTGCGGACTTGGTTAATCTATCAATGATAACCCAAATCGAATCGTGTCCGCTGGAAGTGCGGGGTAGCTTGGTAATGAAATCCATAGCTATTTGTTCCCACTTCCATTGTGGTATTTCTGGTTGTTCCAGTAAACCCGAAGGCTTCTGGTGTTCAGCTTTGACTTTAGCACATGTGAGACATTTGCCAACATAAGTGGCAATGTCTTTCTTCATACCCGGCCACCAATAAAATGACCTAAGATCTTGGTACATCTTATCGGCACCAGGATGAATTGAATAGCGTGTCTTGTGTGCCTCGTCAAGAATGAGTGTTCGAAGTTCATCTACTGCCGGAATCCAAACACGATCCAGATAATAGATAACTCCATCTTGTCTTGTCTCGAATTGTTTCTCGGCTCCACAATCGAGTTCGCGTTTCAGATTGTCTCTTGCCACTGATTCTTGTTGTGCTTGTAAAATGTGATCTCTCAAACTAGTTTGTACAGTCATTCCCATAGCGCGAACGCGTAAGGGTTTGACTCTATCCTTCCGACTCAAAGCATCTGCAACAACATTTGCTTTGCCCGGATGGTATTTGATCACACAATCGTAATCGTTCAGGAGCTCAACCCAACGTCTCTGTCTCATGTTAAGCTCCTTCTGATCAAATATGTGATGTAAGCTCTTGTGATCTGTGAAGATAGTGCACTTAGTACCATAAAGGTAGTGTCTCCAAATCTTTAATGCAAATACCACAGCTCCCAGTTCAAGATCGTGTGTCGTGTAATTCTTCTCGTGTATCTTTAGCTGTCGTGAGGCATAAGCAATGACTTTGTCTCGTTGCATTAAAACACATCAGAGTCCCTGATCGGAAGCATCACAATAAACCACAAAGTCATCATTGCCTTCTGGGAGTGTTAGTATTGGAGCATTGCACAATCTTTGTTTCAGTGTCTGGAATGCCTCTTCTTGTTTATGAGTCCACACAAAAGGTTCAGACTTCTGTGTGAGTTTGGTGAGAGGCAAGGCTATCTTAGAGAAATTCGAAATAAATCTCTTGTAATAACCTGCCAATCCCAAGAATGATCGGATCTCTGTCGGTGTTGTAGGCACATCCCAGTTCTTTATTGCTTCTATCTTGGCAGGATCCACGTGAATGCCATCACTGTTAATCACGTGACCCAAAAACTGAACTTCTCTTAACCAAAATTCACACTTGGAGAATTTGGCATAGAGTCGTTCTTCTTTCAGAAGCTCTAAAACTGTCCTGAGGTGTTGCTCATGTTCCTGCTTGGTTCTTGAATAAATCAGTATATCATCAATAAAGACGATAACAAACTGATCCAGATACGGCTTGCACACCCGATTCATCAAATCCATGAACACAGCCGGTGCGTTCGTCAATCCGAATGGCATTACTATGAATTCGTAATGACCATATCGAGTACGAAAGGCCGTTTTTGGTATGTCTTCCTCTTGAATCCGGAGCTGATGATAACCTGATCTCAGGTCTATCTTTGAAAAGTACTGTGCTCCCTGTAACTGATCAAACAGATCATCAATCCTCGGTAACGGGTACCGATTCTTGATGGTGAGTTTGTTGAGTTCTCGATAGTCGATGCACATTCTGAAAGTTCCATCCTTCTTTTTGACAAAAAGAACCGGAGCTCCCCACGGGGAAAAGCTCGGTCGGATGAATCCTTTATCGAGAAGTTCTTGCAACTGGTTAGACAACTCTTGCATCTCCGATGGTGCGAGTCTGTAGGGAGATTTGGCTACAGGAGTTGCTCCCGGAATCAAATCGATTCGGAACTGTACTGATCTCTCAGGTGGCAGTCCCGGTAAGTCATCCGGAAACACTTCTGCAAAATCTCTCACAACTGGCACATCTTGAATCCTGATTGTTTTCTTGTCTTTCTGAATCACATGAGCTAAAAATGCAACACATTGTTTCCTTAAGCACTTGCGAGCTTTCATGCACGAAATTATCTTGACACTGCGTTTCGCTTGGTCTCCACGAATCTCCAAGACCTCATTGTTCTCCATAGGAATACGTAGTAGTTTATCGGAACAGATGAACTCAACTCGGTTACGAGTTAGCCAATCCATTCCAATGATGATGTCGAAACTGCCCAGCTCCATCGGTATCAAGTCGATGGAAAATGTATGATCACCAAGTGTTAGTGGGCAATTTCTAAGTACAATGTCTACTGAAATCTGTTTGCCATTAGCTATCTCAATAGTATAAGGGGAGTCTAATGATTCCTTAACATGTTTAAGATGGCTAGCAAAATCGGAAGAGATAAAACTCTGATCCGCACCAGTATCAAATAATATAGAGGCATAGAAATCAGATAGAAGAAATGTACCCGTAATGACGTTCGGGTCTTGTCTAGCTGCAGCAGCTCCTATCTGAAAGGCTCGTCCTCTTGGTGCTTGAGCCCTTTGTTGATTTCTCTTGGGACAATCCCTAGAGAAGTGACCAGGTTCACCACAGTTGTAGCAAGACTTGCGATCAGTAGCAGCAGCAGTAGTGGCTGCATTGTTGTTTCTGTTTGGAGCTCCCGTGCTCCTGCAGCGGTTTGCCCAGTGGCCAAACTTTCCACAGTTTGTGCATTGCATGCACTGAGAGTTTGACGCGTGATGATACTGACAAGTGTTGCACAAAGGTGCAGTGCCAGTGTAGGGCTTTCTGACTTGCAGTGGTGGTGGCTGATTAAGCATTGGAGCCTGAGTAGTGGCAGCAAAGTTCCTTGCCACTTTTTGTTTCTTAGCCGGATGTTTATCCGACTTCTTGGAAGTTCCAACTTTGGATGTTTCAGCCTCATCCTTCAAAACTCCAGACTTTACCATCACCTTGGTAAGTTTAGCTGATAGGGAGATAGCAGCCTCCAAAGTAGCAGGATATGCAGCCAACACGATGCTTTGGATGCAAGAAGGCAATCCCGCCACATAGCGGTCAATCAGCTTTTCCAATGTTGGTACCATTTCTGGCACCAAAGCTACCAACTCATGATAGCGAGTGGTGAAGGTCATATGATCAGCTCCCTTCATTACATGGTTCGAGAGTTCAGTCTCCAGCAGCTGTAGTTCGTGTTTCGGACAGAATTCGTTCCTCATAAGAAGCTTAAATTCTGCCCACGGCATCGCCATTGCTTCATCCCTTCCCTTCGCTCGAATCTGAGCATTCCACCATGTCAATGCTCGCTTGCTGAATGAGCCAGCTGCGTAGCGAACTTTATGGTGTTCTGGACAGTTGCTAATGTCCAGAGTATTCTCCATCTTTTCTAGCCATTGGATCAGTCCAACAGCTCCTTCAACTCCGGTGAAACTTGGAGGTTTGCATCCTACAAAAGACTTGTAGGAGTAGTCCGAAGTATGACTAGTGTTTCCACTAGCCTCTCCTGTAGTATGGCCAGAATTGTTGCCGTGGCCTTGAATTCGGTTTATCATCTCTGGGATGACATCTTTCAGCTGACTTGTCAGTTGAGTACTCAGCAGGGTTGCTAAGGCGATAGTAGCAGGATCTATCATCTGAACATTGCTTGAGCCTGGTGGTGGAGAGTGCGGAGGAGGAGGTGGAGGAGAGTCAGGTGGTGTTGGTGTCGAGGAGTGTGGTGCTGAAGTCTGCGTGGTCGGTTGCTTCCTGGGCGGCATTCTGATCATAACCGAAAGAAAATCGGTTAGTGCAGTGATCAGATGCAGAAAGCATATGCAAATAAGATCTTATGTCAGATAATATCTACATGAGGGTCCCTAGGTTATAGTCTAGGCCAAACCGTTTATGTAATATGACCTATATTTCTCTATAACCATGGCTCTGATACCAATCTGTCACACCCCGGGCCGGCGGGAACGGATCGGGTTTTCCCGTCGGGCGGAAGGTTCCCGGGGCGCGATATCTTTGGGTGATAATCAATTGATCAGATTGTTTATATAGCACATGAGATACAAATGAGAAATGCTAATCATGACATGAAATAGAATTACAAAGTTAAATTACATTATACATCATAATTTAACTAAGTAACTCTAATAAAAAAGAATCAATGAGTTTATATCTTGAACTGTACAAGATATACAAAAGTGATTCACTGTTTGTCATCCAAAAGTATGCAATCAAAAGTAAGCTAGGTCTTCTATAAGTCCACTAGCTTAACACTTGCACAATTGTATCTACACCTGTCCGTCACCTGAGAAAACATGCATTTAAACAAAGTCAACACTAGGTTGGTGAGTTCATAAGTAAGTAAATTGAAAACCATTGAATTGATCATGCACACATCCACAATGTCATACTTGTTACTTGTAATACTTGTTCACCTGTTCCACCCAATGGCCTCTCTTTAGTTATATGTACAAGTAGTATATCACCTGACTAAGTATGCTTATATATAGGGAATCATGAAAGGGTCAAGCCCAGACGCTATCCCACCACATACTCAACCAAGTTTCCACACCACTTGCGATACAACTAAAGATATCCATTTCCCAAATATCCGAATCGTCCGTTGTGTAATCATATGTAGAATAATAATATAGTAAGAGGGGTTTAGTTATCAAACCGAAGTATTGATAGGCCCTCGATGAGTTAAGGAATTTAGATTATTTAAATCTGATCCTTGTATTATTCTATACTTGAGGTGGGTTAACTGATGATACTCTATTGAATATAAAGAGTGTGAGTTAACCCCTTGCATCTTGTCCTTGAATCATAGTGCATAGAGCCTAAAAGGAATCCATTGAAATCCTCACGTAATCAGATTTCAATGCATCCGATTTATCTCTACCACTATGTATGCCTATTGTCCTCAACGAAATTTATTACTAGTAGTGTAACATGAGAGTAGATCACCTTCTCAACCTACTAGTCAATAGGGTTTTCGCTGGATTAATTACTTATCACTGTAGATTAATATCACCATGTGTCGCTTACCAGAACCTGACTTGAGGTCGCCCTGTCACCGGTCATACGTTACCGGCCAATGAATCAATACGATCAACATACTAGCCCTACAAGCTAGAGGTTTGTCAAACCTATGGTACCACTATGCTATCGTCGGTTTAGTCACGTCAAACTAACTGGTCAGCGAATTAAAGGGGCTTACATGATCAACTTGAACAATTTGGCACATGATTGAAGTGATATAATGCAAACAGGTCAAATGTAACTAATTGTAATTGAATTCACTTGTACTCTTGTTCTCATTGTCATATGTTCTCCGTGATATTAACAAAGTTAAATAAGAACTAGTCTTATTAGGTTATGTTAATTAATTGAGTGAATGATGTTGTTATCATGAAATTATGTTATCATGATTATCATTCCATGCTACTTGTTCTTCTTGTAATATGTGTTGAGTTATAAAGTTAAGTGTTATAAGAACTAGTCTTATTACACTCACTTAATTCTTGTATCGAACGATGTAATAAAGATATATCATCTTTATATCATTCTTGTGTTTGTTCTTGTAGTCATGTCATCATGTTCCTTGTAATCGTTTCAATGTCATTTCTTGTAAGAATAACTAAGTGTTGTAAGAGTTATCTTACTACTATGTTACTCTATTGTATTGATGAGTTATGATATAATATCATCATCATCTTAACTTTCCTGTATTCTTGAATTCAAACAAGCATGCATACAATGATTTATGATAATAAGCAATTTGATATCAAATAATCAAAGTATAGCAATATGTAAGCAAAACTTTTAAATAAATAAAAGTAAAGCGTGTTTCTCAGCCCCGAGAGTTTAAAATCAATAAAGATTAAAGAAAAAGGGGCATATGAACTCACCTTGTTGTTGTTGGGGTTGACTAAGTCTAAACAAGAAATATCCGCGCTCTTGATTGTATTTGTTGTTGTATTCACTGTCCTGTATTGATTTCACGTTGTTTGTACTCATAAGTATGAATTGTAAGATTTTGTGCGCGTGCATGTGTTATCCCTAAGTTGGTCAATACTCATAGGTCTCGGTAATGATTCGGCCCTTGTCCATTGTTCATTGTTCTTACTACGTTTGAGTCCATCAACTTAGATTATTTATGATTACTATCATATGTTGTGCTAAACCCCGATTATAAATGTGCCTTAAGTTCATAAGTTAGAGGTTTGTATTCTATCTTGTTCACAACAAAATTTGCCAACTTCTTTAATAACTCTAACTTTAATGTGTTAAACTACCTTGTTGCAATATTATTAAAACCCATTGAATTGAATTTAATATGTATGATTTATAACATATGTGTGAACCAAATTATAAGAACTATGGGCCTATTGGCCAACATGGGCCGAATCATGTCACTTGGTCTCTTGTCATATTGGGCCATATCCAGAAAATTTAGGCCAGCCATCGGGCCGGCTAGGGCTGTTGGGCCTAGGAGATATATGTGAGCTAAAGGAATGAAATTGGGCCTGTTATAAATCTGTTGGGCCAGGACCCATACTGTTGGGCCAAATCGTGAACATAGTCACTTATGGGCCTGAACCGTGGGCTTTAGGCCTTAACCGCATCACGGCCACTATTGGGCCTCATAACATAGGGCTGCACCGGATGTGCTGTGGGCTAAACAACAATTAAGTTGGGCCTAACGAACTAGGTTTGAGCCTTACTAGGCCTTGGGCCAAATCAGTGGTGCATGGTATTGGGCCACAACAATGAATCTAGGCTGAACCGTAGGCCTTGGGCCCCTGTAGTGGGCCTAATGACTGGGCCGAATGACATATTGGGCTGAAAGAAGGTCTAAATCTCCACGAAAGTGCATGGTCGGTTGGTCGAATGAGTCAAGGTTGAACCATAAAGAAGATGGCGAATGGGGCTGTTCAACTGAGGTTTTGCTCGAATGAATATGGGTTTGGTTCGGCGAATGGCAGCTGGGTAGCCAGCGAATGATGTTCATTCGGAGGTTGATGCTCGAATGGAGGTGGTCCGGTGATGGCTGCCGAATGGAAAGGTTCGAATGAGCATGGCCGAAAGAGGGTGATGATGGTCGAATGGAGCAGTCGGCGAATAGGAAGGTTAGGCCATTCGGCCGGCTCATTCGTGGCTCATTCGCCCAACCTAGGCGCAGCTAGGGTTTCATGGTGTTGAGATTTCGGTCGTGATTTCTGGTGATTGGTGATAGCCATGGGTGCGAACAACTCGTTTAACATGGTATGAGAGTTAGATCAAAGGTTTGCACCGGCTTGTGTGGAAGATTCAACTAGGGCATAGAAAACCCTAATTTTCAGACTAAAAACAGTCTCATACCTCGAACTCAGATGGGTTTCTTTCTAGATCGGTTGTACTTTTGTGTAGAGGGTGATGAGAGCTTCAAGTAGGTTCAAGAATGGAGTGATTTGGTGGAGAAATGAAGAAGTTATGAAGGTTTAAAAATGGTGGGTTTTTCTCAAAACCGGGAATTTGGGTGTGAGGGAGGAAGAAGATGAGAAATAATGAGGAAAATGACCTCATTTAGTGTATTTATACCCCGAGCGTGTTCGGGTTCGTTTTCGTTGCTCGGTTCGCATTTCGTTACGTTTCCGGAAAATTTACGCGTAATTTAAATGGTTTTAAATAAAAGAAGCTAAATTAATTATTTTGATGAGTTTCAAAATTGTAAAATGTTATTTATTTGATTTTATTAAATTATTATCGTATCGTATCGTGTTTCGTTATCGTTTCGTCAGATCGCGTCACCTTCGCGCGTAATTCGTTAGAATCGTCACCCGAACGAATACGACGATGGTTTTGCTTTCCGACTTTTGTTTTCTACTTTCCAGTCATCATTTCAGAACGTTAAACTCACAGATATGTTTGTGTGAATCGTCACCCACGCAAACACACTGTCAGCTCGTTATTCTGAAACGACACTGCAGTTTATGTTAAAATTGTGTTTCCTCACTGTCGGACTCAACTATACATCCTGTTTTCACATTGTTCTTGTACTTTCTTGTTGGCCATCTGATTCCTGTCATCTGTGGACATCAGATCGCAACCGATATATTTCCGTGGTTCACTTGTAAACTGTTGTTTCTCTGGAAATTCGTTGTGTTAACTGTTATTAAGTTTTCACTTAATAAACACAACTAATGTTTCAAATGTGTGTTGTACTTAATGTATTTAAGTTTGCACTAAAATACGTACAACTGTATATTGTATTCTGAATTATGTTATCACAAACACTGTTCATGTATATGTATTTGCACATAGTATAAAGTGAAAGTACACGTACCGTACGGACTTGCCGGACGATCTGGCACTTGATGTTACATGGACGTACACGAGCCAATTTTCTGCCATACGATCGTCGATACATGACATGCAGAGAAGAGGTGCATAACCGTTTCCTGGGTTTCCATACAAAAAGGACACATAACCGAGTTCACCGTAAAACCCCTTTTGATCAAAGCATCAACTGTTGGCACTCGATCCATTTGCAACCGCCATGCAAATATATTCACCTTAATGGGGACCACTTTAGTCCATTGATAAAGTTGGGTGTTTGTAGTAAAATTCCTCCTGCACCACATTAATCGGAATGATTTGGTGCTATAATTGCCATTCGGAGATCCAAGCCATCTCCAAGTATCCATGCCTCCTCTAAACACAACCTTTTCAATTATTTGAGAGCAAACAGATAATCTTTCTAAATCACCAGTTCCAATCGGCAAAACCTAAATCCCACCATTAACGTCACCTGCAATTTTTTCTTCTTTTCTTCTTTCTTCTCCCATGGATTCCAAGTTACACCCTGCAGTCACTATGTCTAACATCAAGACTCTCATCCCTGTTGTTCTAGAAACAGAAAACGGACAATATGGGTCATGGTCTGAACTTTTCAAAATTCACTGCAGAGCCTACCAGGTCTATGATCATCTTCAACCTAAACCCGTGACGCCTCCAGCCGCCACCGATGCTGATCATGCCAAACTCTTACTAAATTGGTCCATGTTCCCCCAATTGAAGACTTACAAGGAACAAACGCATAGCTTCTTTGGGAGTAATGAATGGAATCAACTACTTTCCTCCATAACTTATTCGATTCATTAAAGTATCTCCACCACCACTTCGCAAGCAGACTTAAATTCATATCTTTCAATCTCTCAACTCCTAAGCCACCTTCCTTTTCTGTGAGGTGATAACTTCCCAGCTGACCCAGTGGATTTTAGTTTTATCTTTGGTTCCACCCCATAAGAAGTTTCGTCTTATCTTTTCCAACATCTCAAGCACTTTACCCGGGGCCTTGTAAAGGGAAAAATAATAAAGAGGAAGGCTCGTAAGAACCGAATTAATGAGTGTAAGTCGTCCTCCCATCGAGAGATTAACAGATTTCCACAAGGATAGCCTAGATTCGAAGACGTCCAAAACCGGTTTCCATGCTCTTATACGATTCATATTTTCACCCACAGGCAAGTCCAAGTATTGGAAGGGGAGAGAGCCCACCCCACAGTGAAGAATCCCAGCCATATTCTCAATCAGGTTGTCAACCACGTTTATCCCATAAAGGAAGCATTTCCGTTGATTGGTTCTCAAACCAGAGGCCATGTAAAAACATCTAAGCAATCGTGCAACATTACGCACATTAGAAGGGGACCAGTCACCTAATATCATCACATCATCGGCATACATAAGATGGGATAAGGTCGGCCCGTTATTAGGCAATCTAACCCCATGAAATAACCCCATTTGAACTGCACGATTAAGAATACAATTAAAGGCTTCCATGGTAATGATGAAGAGATATGGAGATAGGGGATCACCTTGCTTAACACCCTTATGGAATTGAAATTCCCATGAAGGAGAGCCATTAATTAAAACAGATGCCCTTGAATTAGTTAGACAGCCATTAACCCATTTTCTCCATAGGTTTGGGAAGTTCATTTGCTCCCGAACTTTATCAATGAATTCCCATGAAACTGAATCAAAGGCCTTATTAAAGTCCAGTTTGAACATCATTACTTCTTTTTTGGATCGCTTGGCCCAAGAGATTAGTTCATTCAGGATCAGCGGGCCATCTAAAATGCTTCTTCCAGCCAAGAAGGCCATTTGACTATCCGAAATCACTGACCCGATTACCTTCCTTAGTCTGTTAGCCAAGATTTTTGACACCACCTTAGGGATGCAGCCTATGAGGCTAACAAGTCTAAAGTCATTGAATGATTGTGATCACCCACCTTGGGAATAAGGTGCATAAAGGAAGAATTACAGCCCCTGCTCAGCTCCCCATGTTCAAAGAAATAAGACATTATATTGATCCAATCATTTTTTAAAACATCCCGTTGCCACCTTAAGAATTTGAAATTGAACCCATCCGGACCTGGCGCCTTTTCCTCACCGATATCCCATATTGCCCTTTTAATTTCATCCTCAGAGAATGGAACAGATATTTCTTCTACATCGTCATTCGATAGCTTCCTCATACCGTGACACATGATTTGTGGCCTTACGTCCATTGGTTCCAAGAATTTGTTTTTGAAAAATCTCCAAGTTTGATGCTTGATCATATTTGGATTTGAACACCATACCCCATCAATGAACATCCCATTAATTTTACAAGAAGCATAATGAGATTTTATTAGTCCATGGAAATAGGAAGTGTTTTCATCGCCTTCCACCACATATTTTTCCCTAGATTTTTGTTTGAGGTCTTGTAATCTAGTTGCTTCAACAAGTTTCAATCTATTCTTACAATCAGCCCACCTTTCTTTTTTCCTCCTCTAACAAGATGCCCAATTCAGCCAAGGTTTCAAAATGATTGCATTCCAAATTGAGCTCATTAACCTGTGAGTGTTCTGAATCTTTTTGAAAAGTCCACCATGACTTTAAACCCCATTTAATTCTTTTTAGCTTATCCAATAGTATAAGATCAGGTGGTCCAGTGGAGCTAACATCCTCCAACGCATTCTCAATGACATTCTTGACCTTAGGCTTATACATCCAAGAGGAAAAAAATTTAAAAGGTTTTGGACCAAAATTCCTATCCAACAACGATAGTGTTAAAGGGGAATGATCTGACCATTTCCTTGGGTGGGCAAGAAGTGTAGCAGAAGGCCATTTTTGGAAAAAATGATCACATACCCGCACCCGATCAATTTTACTAAACTTGGAGCCATCCTGAGACGCGTATGTAAACTTCATCCCAGACATATTATATTCCTTTAAAGATGCTCTGTATATAAAATTGTTAAATTCCATGGCTCCCCTGTAATTGAAATTGGAATTCAACATGTCTTTCTTCCCCCTAACTTCATTAAAATCCCTAAGGATTATCCACATACCAACAGTCGAATTCATCAACTCAAGAATCAATTCCCATAAATCTCTTAGTTAGTGGTTTTGTGATTGGTTGTGTTGAGCCGCTTAACATCCTTAAACTTATTAATAAACCTTAAACAAATAAAACCTTAAACTATTATTTAATTTGATTAGTTTAAGGTTTTATTAGGGTTTTATTAATTAATAGTGTTAGGTTTGATTAGGTTAAGGTTTAGGTTTGATTTGTTTAACCAATTAGGGTTTATTAATTAATTATTAGTTAAATGTTTGATAAGTTTAAGGTTTTATTAGGTTTGATTAGTTTAAGGTTTAGGTTTGATTTGTTTAAGGTTTTATTAGGGTTTAATTAATTATTAGTTAAATGTTTGATTAGTTTTTTATTAGGTTTGATTTGTTTAAGGTTTAGGTTTGATTGTTTAAGGTTTTATTAGGGTTTTATTAATTAAATTGTTTTTTGTACTAAAAGTTATGAATTGGTTAATAATAACAAATTTTAAAAACAAACATGAATTCATTAATTATTTTAAGTAGTTTAAAAACAAAAGAAAAGTTACAAACAACTAATAAAACATTTAAATCAAAGATTTGTGTCGTTTTGTTGCGAACGACCGAAGGTAGCTTCAAATGCGAGTTCTTTGTCGGATAAGCCGGATGATAAGCCTTCTTCAACTTCTTCGTTATGTACTTTTACTTCAATGGATGTTTCATCTTCGTGGGTTGTTTGATCTTGAATACGATCGATCGAGTCCAAATGATCCTTTAAACATATGCACATTTCTACCGACTCGGGAGTGAGTTTTGTTCTTCTTAACGACAAGACTCTGCCACTAAGAGAAAATGCAGATTCCGAAGCTACCGTGGAAGCTTGGACAGTTAGTAAATCACGGGCCATGGCGGCAAGAATCGGAAACTCGGATTCCTTTGCTTTCCACCAAGCCAAAATATCAAAATTGCGATATGACTCGGCCGTCATATCAGATGAGTAATCCGTACTACTATACCGGCCGAGTTCGCTTGAAGGGGTATTACCCCTTTGACGTTTAGCCGTGGCGTTTCGAACCGTGTTCAATAGGTTAACCATCGGATCTCGTGCTCGAGAAGCACTCGAAATTGATGAGAAACCAGGGGTGGGCATATGTATGTTGGAACCATATTTAATCAAATAAAGTCATACATAGATTTTTAAATTATTAGTAAAAACATTTTTTGCTTCGGTTGAAAAGCTTGGGTATATCTCGTGTATGTCAAGAGCGTCATAAATTTCGTCTACCAAGCATTCCACCCCCGTAACATTTAAAATTGGGTTTAAAGCGGCCGCGCAAGTAAAAACGGGTGGTAAGTCAAGAAAATACTTTAGTAATTTATTTCGCATCGGTAATATCATGTTAGAAAACATTTCATTTTTATTTTCAAAATTTTTAAAGTTTGTAACAATTAAAAATAACTCCGAAAGAACCAAAGAACTAGTCGGGTAATAAGTCCATGATAGTTTAGTAGTTGGTGATTTAAAAAACTTCAAGAAATTCAGATAATAATTGGATATTATCCCAAGAACTATCCAAAAACGTGTCGACCAGTCCCCGGTCGGAGAGACTATGGTGAAACATTTGCAAAGTATCTTTTTGTCGTAAAACACTTTTAAGCATTAGGCAAGTGGAATTCCATCTATGAGGTACATCCCAATTTGCACCCAAAGCAACCCTCCCCGTATCTTTACAAAATTTCCTATATGTCATGTCATTTCCTACTCTTTTTAAAAATATCATGTAGCATTTGTCTACAATCGTTTATAAATGTTGTAACATCATCAGTGCCAATACCGTCTTGCACAATTAAATTTATTATATGTGCAACACATCTTGAGTGAAAAATGCACCATTACATAACAGCAAATATTTTAGTTTTAATTTATCAACCGCCGTCGTATTGTTTGAAGCGTTATCAAATGCCATTGAAAATATTTTTTTTTCTAATTTAAACGACGTTATTACATAATCTAAAATTTGAAATAAAAGGTCACCGATATGTGGATACGGAAAAAGTTCAAAAGCAATGGTGCGTTTCATCATTATCCATGATGACGGTTCTACCCAATGAGCGGTGACGCAAATGTAGGATTCGGGTAGATTATGTGGAGCCGACCAAACATCACTAGTTAAGTTAACCCCCGTATTTAATTTTTCAAAATATGCAACTAGTTCTTGTTTGGCATTTTTCCACATCTTTAAACAATAACGTCTAAGAGTTTGTCGACTTACGTGGGTGTAGCGTGGTTGAAGCGTCTCCCGAATCATGTTTGTTAACCGAGGGTTGTCGAAATGGCTAAACGGCAACGCCTCTTGAATCACGAACTTCGTCATTCGATCCCGAACCTGATCAAGGTCATAATTAAATATTCCACCTTGAAAATCCATTTGCGTTTGTTGGGACTCGGGATCCTTTTTCAACGCCTTACAGAACGGTTTGTTGATGTGTTTCTTCAAATTCGAATTCGATTCTTTCCCTAAATATACTCCACAAAACTTGCAACGAGCTTTTATAGAACCATCACTAAGCTGGACCAAATCCCAATTGCACCATATCTCCGGGTTCCGATTGTGTTCAATAACACGAACAAATGATGGTTCGGTGTTGGAACCTTGACCGACCGAAGAATGTGAAGCATCCATGATAACAAAGGGAAATGTATAAAGAGTATTGAGACTTTGAGAGTACGAAACAAGAAAACGAGAGATGGAGACTAAACAAGCACGTATAAAGAGCGTTTTTCCGTTTTTTCGCATTCGGGATTGCGTTTTGAGTTGTGTGATCACTCCATACCACCCAATACCTATTTATACTAGTTTAGGGTGTTAAAAACGGCTAGATTCGAACTCCAAACGGTCAAAAAACGGCTAGAAATGGGTCTCCAACGTTCAGATTGGTTATAACGGCTATAACCAGTTCCAACCAGGTCCGGGTAGGAACCGGCTCCGGTTCGGGTCCGGGTACTAACCGGTCGAATGGGAAAAGTGTGGAACTGGGTCCTAACTTTCGGGTACTACCGAGTACCAACCGGTGGGTAAGAACCGGTTCGGGTCCGGGTCGGGTCCTGGAACCGGGTTGGATGGCCACCTCTATATAGGACCAACAAAGGCCCATTCAAAGCCCATACTTCCATGGCACAGATTACGTTTATGTTTATTTGCATATTAACAGCCCACTTTTCTTGACCTTCACCAGTAAATCAGTAATATCACTTGAATTACACAATTCGTTGTTTTCAATTGTTTGTGCTTCAATTCGTTGATCCTGAATTCGTTGCTAATTAGTTGATGTTCTTCAATTAGTTGATCTTCAACTGTACAAGACAATAGATTCTAAGCCACATCAATCACCAGCGGCAACCCAACATCCAACAATAGCTATTTAAATCAACATCAGTTACGAGAATCATGGACTCCAACGCTATGTTCCCGAGTTTATTAAACAAGAGAACAGAAAAGAAAAGAAGAAAAGAAGGGAATTCTTTACTTCCATTTCCTTCCAAATCAGAAGGAAAGAAAAACTAAATAATTTTGCCGAGTTTTCCTTCCATTTCCCTCTATTTCTCTCCTTAAATTAAACTAGAGAACATAACATTTGTTATTTTCCTTTCCCTTCCTTCGTTAAATGAAACTCGGGAACACAAACATGTTTCTCCTTTCTTTCCAATTCCCTTCTTTTATCTCCTTAAATGAAATCGGGAACAGAGCACAAATGCTCTTGTTACTTAAAAGCGGTGATATTCATGCGACCTAATAAATGAATTTTTTGCACCTGATAGAAGAAATCAAACAAAATACAGCAAAAACCAAATAACCATGTTCAATTTCATTAAGGTAGATTTTTCATGAAGGTCACCGACCCGAATATTTGTGGGTGCGCTTTATCTGTTATAGGTTGGATGCGCTTTATGGCCGGCTCAAGCTTTTTGAAAATTGAGGCCCTTTTCATAAATAATCATTTTCATGTGATAAAAATTTATGGTTAGCAAATTCTAAAAAACATTAAAATATGTTAATTTGTCTCTATCTGCTTAAGTTTACTCTTAATTACAATTAACAATTGATAATTATAAATGATATAAACAAAGATTGCTATACAGTACAATAGTAGGTGATAATATTTTATAATTATGTTCCTCTTTATTAATCAACTTGATTATCCTATTACCACTAGAAAACTTGTCTAGATATTTTGCTCATAGCCTCATACCATTAATAGACGATTTATTTCAGTGTCAAGTAAAAGTGAAACAAAAGCATAAAAGATGTAATTATTTGAAAAGAGAGAGTTTTAAACAAACTTTCTCTTTTGAAAATACGAGAGAACTCTCTAATTTTTTAAATTTAAAACGACAAAATAAATAACATTGACGATACCTGAACAAAACTTTGACGGTTGGGGCTCCAAAAATTTGGGGCCCTAGGCCCTTGCCTATAAATTGAGTCAATGAAGCCGGCATGGGCTGTTATTGGTAGTCGGACATTAGGGAGACATGAGGTTACCATGTGGTGGCTTGTGAGGACAACAAAAAATAGATCAAAAAAAACGGGACCGGCAATGGCAAGAAAACTAAAAAAGGATGGCTACTATGTGAGGGAATCACAACGAACCAAATTGTCTGGGGGTATACCATAAAAGTGGGTTCATACGGTTATTAAAAAACAAACCAGATTGGGTTGA
Source organism: Mikania micrantha (assembly GCA_009363875.1). NCBI lineage: Eukaryota > Viridiplantae > Streptophyta > Magnoliopsida > Asterales > Asteraceae > Mikania > Mikania micrantha. Next base: position 107,080,595 of record CM018692.1, on the reverse strand, counting down.
GAGCAAAACTAAGGGGTTGTTTGTTTGGTCTGAATGGATCTGAATCTGAATGATTCATATTCTGACCGTTTGTTTCATGAAAAAAAAAATATGTCTGAATCTGAACCAAAGTCTGAACCAACCTCTAAATCATTTAGACATTGGAAGGAGTCTGAATGAGACATGGGAGTGTGGGACGACCGAAGGAGACCTCTGTGGTCTGAGAAGAATCATCACTTCGACAGCCACCACCATTCCACCACTGTCGCGCCACCACCGATGGTCGAACCAACGTTGAACGTCTGCGATGATTGTTCGAAGGGGACGAGGGCGGTGGTGACCGATCGATCCCGATTAGGTGCTTAAATCTCTTCCTCTGCGATGGTTGTTCGAACATCGACGACTGGTCTCGATTGCTGTTAAATCGGTGGCGTTGGCTCGATTAGGTGGTTCAATCGGTGGTGTATGGTTCCATGAGGCCGCAAACGACGGGGTGGAACCTGCAAACGGTGGCGCTTCCGACCGGCTAGGGTTTGAACCAAAAAAAAGATTTTTTTTATTTTTTATTTTCATTCAGATGTGCAACCAAACAGTCTTAACAAGTTCAGCATTAAATGGTTCAGACCCTCTTAACCATTCAGACATCTTAACCATTTCAGCACTTAATGATTCAGACCCAACTAAACGCCTCCTAAGATGAATGAGATATAAATACTCAAAGTTGTGTAGTTAAAATATTAACTTTGTGATAATTGTGCGAACGGTTTCCTACATTGGAAATAAATGTGGGAATGGATTTCCATATTGAAAAAAAAAACATGAACCTTGTGTGGGTTTATACATGTGTTGGGTCACGACCCATGGCCAAATTACATAATATGGTGTTTTGATGACACACTTTACACTTGAATTCTTATTATTTCAAATTCTGGCTTGAAAGATACTTGAATTAGTTGTTACTAGTGAAACTTGAACTTTTGGGCGTTTTGAGTGTCTTATCACATTATACACAAAAGGTTTAGGTGTCTTGTTTGGTTGCCCTAGCTAAAAGCATACACACAACCACCTCTCATATTTTCAACTTTCTGCACGTTTTCTCTAACTGTTGTACCTTATAAGACAAAGGGTTCACCTAGATGAACCAAAATCCAGGTTAATTCTGATAGCACACCTATTTTTCGTTATAGAACTTTGTTTGCATTATTATCTTATAGTTTGTTTATAATTTTGTTTTGTTTCTTCTATTGTATTATAATTTGAATTCGTAAATTACAAAAGATTTATGTAAATTATTTCTATACATTTGTTATATGCCTGTAACTTTATAATGGAACTAGTAAAAAAATTTCAAAAAATGTTAACTTATCAATTTCAACGGTTGTTTAATATGATGATATGAGAGCAGTTCATCCACCATTTCAACTTGAAAATATAACTACTTTTATACACATTTATTAGAAAAAACAACAAAGAAAATAAAATCGTTAACATGTAAGTAAAGCCGGAAAACAGCTATCTCACCATCAGGCTTCGGAAACTACCGTAAATCCGTAATCGTCGGAAACCGCTACGTAATCGTGATAACCATCATAAAGTGTCGTAAACATCAGAAACTGTCATTTAGCCTCCCTAACCACCTATTTTAAACTGTTCAGATTTCGTCTAAATATGATCGATGATGATAAAGATCGATATTGACATTGGTTATAGAGACTAATGCAAAATTGCCAATATATGTATAATGACACCATAATTTGTAAGGAGTGAGGATGTGTTTGGGAATTTATTTCGGTGGGACTAACAACTACCGGCATCGCCAGTATAACCTTGGTGGAGTTGGTTCATTGGATAATAAGAAGTTGTTTCTAGTTTGAAATTGAGACGGGTAACTATCAAAACCTTTAACATGACCATTGTAACGGTTAAAATCTCCAAAACTCTCGGAAACTGGCATGTAAGGGGTGTAACCATCCCTAAAAAAAATCATTGTTAATGTCGCTAACTGCAAGGAGCCTACGAGAAAGACTGTGGAATCGCCAAAAATCATAAGGTAACCACCTTAACTACCTTTCTTACACGGCTCAAATCGAATTTCAACTTGATTTGATGGTTAAAATTGATCATGACAGTTGTTGAGGATACCTTCGTCAATTAGATATATAATGTATATTGCAAATGGATATGTTATTCTCCTACTCACCCACACCTTTCATACCCTCTCTATGCCTTGTATAGGCCTATACAAGGCATAGGAACTAGGGTTGTTCACAGTTCGGTTCGAAACCGCGAAACCGCCCAAACCGGTCATCGGTATGGTTTCACGGTCAAACATTTGGTCAGTTGGTTTCGAAAGTTCAAAGCCGTAATGAACGATTTGGTTTACGGTATTTGCCAAAAATCGATCGTAAAAAACCGTACTGGACCGGACCGTATGTATATATTCTATTTAGTTAAGTTATTGGTTGTTTGGTTAATACTTGAAGTTTTATAACTTTGGAAAGTAAGTTGGTTGTTTTTGGACTTACTGGTTTATTTTTGAATATCATGTTTTCTAGACAAAATTTGTATTTTATAACGGTAAATATTTTTCACTTCTTGTATTTTATAACAAGTTTTGTAATGTATTTTTACACAGTTTATAATTTTGGAGACACGTTAGTCACATAAGGTTTTTTTTTTCAAAAGTAGGCTTCACTTTTTATTTTTAACATGTTAAAACCGTAAACCAAACCGTTTATAACGGTTCGGTTTGGTTCGGTTTTTATTTTTAATGGTTCGGTTTTGGTTTTTAGTATTCAAAAACCGTATGTATAAATTATTTTGAAGATGTTATAAAACCAAAGGTACCTTTTATATAATTAACTCGAATAATAATATTCAATTTTTGCATCAATTAGTTGATTAAATTCATAAATAAAACACAAGCACATCCAACAAAAATTATAAATTATTTTGAAGATGTTTGTAGCAGTTGAATCAGATTCTTCTCAAGATTAACCATGGATGAGCCAAACGGTTTGCAAGCCTTCTCAGCCTTGTTCTTCCACTCAATGGCATTCTTTCTCATCTCATTTCCTCTAATCTCTCCATTCATCATCAACTCAATCACCATCTTACAAACCTCATCACTCTTAACATTGCTATCAATCTCCATGCCAATCCTCCATTTATTGCAGCTCAACCAACAATTCGTTTGTTGGTCCGCGAAAAACGGCCAACAAATCATCGGGACCCCGCTCGAAACACTTTCTATCGTCGAATTCCATCCACTATGCGTTAAAAACCCTCCGATTGACGGGTGATTCAAAACCTGTTCTTGTGAGCACCAACTAGCCAACAACCCTCTACCACTTGTCTCCACCAGAAACTCGGGTGGGAGAACAGCAGAATCACCAATCACGAGGTCGGGTCGTATGATCCATAAGAATGATTGGTTGCTCTTAGCAAGTCCCCAACAAAACTCAACTAGTTGTTCATTTGTCATCACAGTGATGCTACCAAAGTTCACATAAATAACCGAGCATGACTCTTTGGTATCTAACCATTCTAGACATTTAGGCTCCTCTTTCCATAGATTTGATTTGACTGAATCTAGTGATCTATTAACAATGTTACTCTCTAGTAGATGCAACGGGCCTATACCGCAACAAAAAGGTAACTTTAAAGAGAGCACGTCTAGAACGTCCCGTTCTAGTTCGTCAAAGGTGTTAAAAATAACGCCAGATAATGTTTTCGCTCGCTCTAGTTCTCGATGCATAAATTCAACAACAAACTCGTCCCCAGGGTTAAGCATTCTAACAAAAGAAGGGATATCTTTTAGGTGTATACCGGGCATGGTAGGGACACAATCTACAACCGTATACATATAGCCGTTTGCTAAATAACTCTTATCTGTATGCATAAAAAATATATATTGTATCATGTTAATTAGCACCAAACATATCATTTCATAAAAAAAGTAAAAATTAAAAAAATAGAACAGTAACGTTTCAGGATTAGTTAAATTTTCTGAAAATATTTCGGTAACAATACAACATATCTATCATATTTTGGGACACGGGTAAAGTTTGTCTTCAGTTTTCTTCTATACCTTACTTAAAAGTGAATATTTACTATGTATGTTTGTTTTGTTTTTTTCTCTGAAAATGAAAACTAGTTTAATTAAGGAAATTCATTAAACATTGTTATTATATAACATGTGTTTCATGATTAATAAATCTTAGCGTGTTAGATAATTTAATCATTGTGATGTATTGGAACATGCATGGGGTAACGATTTTTCCCTAATTTTCTAATTGAAATAGTGCAAGGTTCCAGTTAGGCCTATAAAATTTGGAACTTAAAAGGATATAACAAGGTTGCGTGCCTTTTTTTTAAGGGAAAATTACCAATTTGATCATTGTTGACCAAAAAATTACCAAAATGATCATACAGATTCCGGCGTCTAAGACGCCCATTTAGACGCCCCTTCAGACGCCCATTTTGTGTACTTTTTACAACATACGGGCCCACATGTCGGCGGCTTTGTCGGGGTGTCTAAGACTACTTTTCTACGGGCGTCTAAGACGCCCATTTAGACGCCGACTTAGACGCCCATTTTGTGTACTTTTTTGAACATACGGGCCCACATGTCGGCGGCTTTGTCGGGGTGTCTAAGACTCCTTTTCAACCGGCGTCTTAGACGCCGACTTAGACGCCTTTAGATGCCGGTAGAAAAGGAGTCTTAAACAGAAAAAGGGCGTCTAAGTCGGCGTCTAAGACGCCGGTAGAAAAGGAGTCTTAGACACCCCGACAAAGCCGCCGACATGTGGGCCCGTATGTTGTAAAAAAGTACACAAAATGGGCGTCTAAAGGGACGTCTAAATGGGCGTCTTAGACGCCGGAATCTGTGTGATTATTTTGGTAAACATGTGGTCAACAATGATTATTTTGGTAATTTTCCCTTTTTTTAAAGACATTTCTTAGGATCACTTTCTTATGTTAGGAAGTTGGTGTTGGTTAATTTTATATTATATTTTTAAATAAATGAATTTACAATTTTTTTTAGTCAACCATTATATGATGACAGCCCTAAACAACAAATATTTGTTAGAGTAAATTGATCAGATGGTCCGTATGATTTGTTAATATTTCACTTTAGGCTCTAGATTTCAGAAATTACTCATATGATCCTAAACTTTAAATACTTGTAATATATACAATCCTTATGTCATCAAATTACCATCATATATTCATATCATTGACCAAATTATCTTCACGTAATGACTGTATGTGTTATAAATATTTAAAGTTTTTGATCATATGAGTAATATAAGAAACTTATAGACTGAGAGTGAAATACTAACAAATCACATGAACCATCTTCATAAGTTACTTTATTTGTTATCTTAATTAAATTTTTTTTTAATAAAAGAGGTTCAAAATGTTAGATCCGGCCAGAAATTGTTGAGTCGTTCAAATACATACATACATGATACATCCAAAGTTACTTTTATCACTACATATAGAACTTGGTTATGTAATAATTTGGAAATCTTTACCTTTTAAGGGCATCAAACCATTCTGTATAAGATCGGGGAAGTGATCATAGCATATGAGAGAACCAGGCCCTGCAGTCCACAAGAGAACTTCCGGAATACCCAACTCATCTGCCGCAAGGCGAGTGAAACCCATACAGAAGTCAGCCACTATGCAAGTCACAGGCGAATACAAAGCACTCACTTTAGCCAGGACACTTTTAAATGGACCCAAGCCATGTTCATATAGGGACTTGAACAAAGATGGAGTATCTTGGCTCACATCAGGGTTTTCAGGTGGCGGAAGACCATCGGGAATGGTCTCGAAGTGGAACAAAGGGAAGTCGCGTAGCGCGTCCGAGCCCTGAGATCTAAGAAGGCGTTGGTTGTTGAACTCAGTGTTGACAAAGGTGACAAAGAAGCCTTTGGAATGAAGGATTTTAGCAAGTTTTAGCATTGGGTTAAGGTGACCTTGTGGTGGGGCTGGTACGCACACTACATGTGGCTTGTTTTCGTGTATTGGACCCATGGATTGGATTTAGACACACAAAGGTGAAGGCTTGACAACATGTATTTATTGGTTTTATAAGCCACCGGTTAAGATGGTGAATTTTTAAAAATTGAAATGCGAAGAAATTAACCTATAGCTAGCTAGCTAGCAATTAATTAAAAATTATCAAAGGACCCCCATAACTCAATTATGACTATTATTTTATGGGAAGAATACAATCTTTTTAGTCATTGTTTTTGTAAAACGTTTGACTAGATACGTTTATATCCATATTATATAATGATATTTTGGGGAGAACCAGGGAAGGTACTATATATGCTAACATTAAGTCAATTTATTCTGTATTATAACTTATTATGTTTCCTTCGTATATCTGACAAGCTCTCTAGACCTCTCTTGCTTTGCTCTAACCTCGTGTTGCACTTTGTCGTTTCACCACCACGACTCCCTCTGGCCACCTATCTTTCTAGTTGTTATTTCTAGTGTAATTTGTGCTACTCTTGTCACATTGTCTGTTATCGCCTCTCATATGCGATTTTTGTCTCCAGATAGATCGTTATCCCTCCCTACAAGAATCTTATCTCTAAACACCGTTAGCTTATCTCCCTTTATCTCTAAAAGTGTTAACTAAAAAGTTCGTAAGTTCACATATTTTATGTCTTGATCAAATAGTTAAAATAATAACATTTAACATACAAGTCACAGGTAAATAGATGCAATTTACACGAATCCACAATCATACATCATAGCTTCTTGTATTGCACATGTTGCCAATGTTTGATCATTGTCATTTATTTAATGTTATGGTTGACACTACCAAACTATGAATGCAAGTTTATTAGACCTAAAGCCCATAGCACTGGCGACGTCTTCGGCATAAATGCAAGGAGGATGTATAGCTGATATAGGATCTTGTGGAACAGGATTTGATTCTGCAAGCGATTCGGTACGAACGAAGAAATTTTGAACAAAAGGGTCTGAACTCGCCGATAGGAAAGGAGAGAAAAACAAAGCAATGCCAAGAGCTCCTACAGTCCTGCTACCAAGCATTCTCTCTTTACTCGACTAAGAAGAAAAATTGCTACAACAACAAAAGGAAAGAAAATATACACCCATAAATCGTAGACCCCTCGCCTACCCAAGGGAAGGCAGATGCATCGAATGGCGAAGAGAGGCGGATCGGCAGGGAAGGAATGGGAAATCGTCAAAGATGACTTCTTTATTGATTTTGACGATGGGATCTCTCTATAAATGGAAGAGGGGTGCCTCAGATCGGGAGTAACCACTAGCGATAGGGCCAAAATCAGGGGGAAGGATATCACTAACTTATATTAATCAATAGGCTCAAAAACGTTTAATTAAATGGTTGTGTATGTTACCAAGGACATAATGTGTTAAGTTCTTGTATCATGCAATATACACCGTGTAAGACAAGTATGATATAGAGTTAACGAATTCATGCACGATGTACCGACATATAGAAATTTAAATATTGTAGCATGCATGTGAAAGGAGGTATATACACTCACCTTGAATGTAGTAATGAAAACAATGTCCATGCATTGTGATAATCGATGTCAAAGTTACCACATACGACATATCAATGCTAGTCAACTCTATGTGTGTCTGATATAGTGTGCCATTTCCCAATTGAACCAAGTTTATTATCATGCTCATAGATCAAATGTGTATAATTGATTATCATGGGTAGTCTTATTTCACATTCCTAGCACGCAACTGTCATCACATTATCTAATGCCTTCTCATATGTGTTAAGTTTGATTAACCGAGGTCCTTTGTTTTCATATGTTATTTTCAGGTTAATAACGTATACATGATACTGTGTGTAGGACACACTCATTTATTCAATTGTATGTAATTGTAATGAACAAAACTTGATAATTTTTATACATATATATATAGAGTAAAATGCTAAAATGGTCTTGTGTTTATACGAAAGATGTTTGTTTACTTCTTATATAGTTTTTGTTGTTATTCTGGTCTTTTAAACATTTATGTTAATAATAGCCGAATAGTTACAATACCCGTCCCTAAAGTTTTGGGTTTCGGATTTTTTACATGTTATGAGTTTTTCTGCCATCCCTAAAAGTAACACAAATAGATTTTTGTTTATTAGAAAGAATAGATAGATACGAGATAGTTAAACACACGATATTAGCACAATTAACCCGTGACTCATTGGGTCAATACGAGCTAACTCGGTACACGACACCACTTGAAACCCTAGCGATTGAAGTAACCCCAGAGAGCCTGAGATCGAGAGAACAAAGAAGAGCAGCCAACTTTCCACCAGCGAAGCTCCGGTTCCGGCTTGTCTTCAACCGAACAGCAGTCGCGAGTGCAAACAGCCCCTAGGAAAATTTACAAATCTATGATATTAGTTGGTTATCAAGTAACTTGTGGTAATTTAGAGATGCGATTGATAATATGATGGTTGTAACAGGTCGGATCTGTCCTTGATCAAAGAAAACCAGTCAATAGCAGAACCCAAGTGCTCGGAATTCATCTTGACACGAAAACAAGTTCGAGAACGTATTCGGATCTCAAAATGGATTTTGGGTTATCGTGACGAGAATCGACTTGGAAGGTATAAAGTATAAACGCATTGTGATCTTTTATTACATCCATCATAACAAGTCGTACATATAAATTGAATACAAACGATCAATAACACATATACAAGATCAATGTGATTTTTAATTTCTAGTTTCTGCATTTGGGGAAATGGGCAGTGATGATACTTTATGAAAGTCATGCACCACTCTGATCTTCATTGTGATTGATAAACTTTCTAATTACCCATTAATTTGCATCTGAGCCCTTCAAAATTCTCCAAAAAGTATCAATTCTATTACCACTAAAGATATGTTCTATTTGATATAGTTGGAAAAAAATGAACATCTTTTGTTTAATTTATCATTTTTATTGAGTATTTGTGGAGCAATAGATGATCCAGATGATGGATCTCTGTTTTCAGAGATCAAACCATGATGCGGACCGTATGGCTTTGATAAGCTTTTGGGGATAAATATTTGGTTTCTGATGGTTCATCTTCCTCTTTGATTGATTCATGAGTCTTGATGTTGATTTTTTTTTAAATAATTCGTTTGCTGGGTGAGTAAATCATTTTTTTGTATTTTTCATTTTGTTGTGTTTATTTAATAGGTGAAAGGTATAAATTTTGTTGATGAGATGTGTCCATCTTTTATTGATCAATATATGGTTTTTATTGAGTATTTGTATAGCAGAAGATGATCCAGATGATGGATCTTTGTTTTCAAAGATCAAACCATGATGCGGACCGTAGAGCTTTAATAAGCTTTTGGGGATAAATATTTGGTTTCTGATGGTTCCTCTTCCGATATCTTTATAGAAAAAATTATCTAATTTTTCTTCCTCTGATTGATTCATGAGTCTTGATGATTGTTTTTTGATTTTTTTTTTTTTTTGTAAAATAATTTGGTTGTTGTGTGGGCTTAATCATTTTTTCTTTTATTTTTCGTTTTGTATTCATGTATGTTTTATGTCTATGTGTTTATTCTTAGCTGAAAGATATAAATTATGATGCCAAGACGTGTGTTTGATTTAGGAAAAACTGAAGACATGCATATTTACTTTAAATATCTAGTGGTTTTTTATAATTAAACAATTTGTTTTGGTTTAAATAGTTGATGATTAAAACATAATCTGTTAAATTAAAGAAACTGGGTTGTAGCCTGTAGGTTTACATGCAGTTGAAGCTTAAAGTTAAGTTGAGACGTGTATTATTGTTCCTACCGTAGTGATCTGAGCCAGACCGAGTTTAGTACCGGCTATATGAAGTTGCTATAGCAGGTGGTTCAGTTTTGTCTGTTGTACTATCATGATGCTTGAATGGCTAATTGACAATCAAGTCCACCTGGTGTTCATGTGCAACTAATTCAAGTCTTTGTATGCGTCCGTTCCTACTTCATGCCTCTGTGTTTTGTATGTTTAGTGATTCTTATACAAATGCACAAATGTTGATCCTATGTTGTTTTGGTTCTGGAGACTGAAATCAATCAGCAAGAATATGAATATTTAATTTGAATACAGGAAGCCAGGCTTGCATGTTGTTCCCAGTTAACATTTAAATCTAGTAATCTACTCTTTGTAAATTGGAATCAAAAGCTGATGATGAAGATGAACACATCAGAGACTTTAATAAAGAGCATGAATATGTATAAAGATTATAATCAGGTTCTAGATCTGTTTTGTGTTGCTTTTTTCCTAGCTATATCTTCCTGGTAATCTAATAATTGAAACCTACTGAGATTATGAAGTTCTAAGCTAATAAGCCTTTGAAATTTTGGGTGGTTGGTAACAAAAAGAATGGTTAAAAATGGAAATATAAGACCTGCTATTAAATTTGATTATCAGGTTCTAAGAAGACTTTCTTTAAAGGTTCGTAAAATCATAACGATGGAGAGATAACCATAAATCTGAATAACTAAGGTTACTTTTTAACTATTAAGAGATTATAAATTATTAGAGGAATAGACTCTCAAACAACCTGTAAGTGGTTACATTAATATGTCTCTCTTGCAATAACACAATACACCAACGATGCTAATAATGTGATTTGAACTCTATAATCTAATTCGAATTACAATAAAATATACGTGGTAGTACAACTTGCGGATGCTAAGACTTTCTCATTTTTGTTTTGCTAAAATAGGGTATGGATTTTGTTACTTTCTCATTTTGCTTTGCTAGGATCATATATTAAAAATATAATGATTTAAAACCCATGATCATAAATCCATGCCTATGGAGTTGTATCATTTGGACTTCCACATATTTTCAGGAACAATTGTTATGCATTGTATTGCTTAGACCAAAGTCAACAATTTTGACATTACAATTGGATTTTAACAAATGGCTCACTAGACTTTACATATGTCATAACATATTAAATATCAGACGTTTTTACATATGTCATAACATATTAAATCTCAGATGTTTCTATACACTTATAAAATTAAATAACGTATGAATTCATAAACATTTTTGACATTTTGATCTCTCTTCTAACATAAAATGAGAACATGGTAATGATATATGTTCATGAAATTAATAAATTTCTCATAACTACTTTTCATGAAATTTGTAAGAACTCTAAATTTAAAATATTTGAAGGGTTAAATCAAAACGACCAATCTTTTTATTAATTTTTCTTTTTTTTTTTTTTTAGTTCCAAACCACAAACAACATCCAATTCTTCATTTTTGTAAACCCAGTTTGATCCAATGAAGTAACTTGTATATGCTTTTACTCTAATTAGCTTTTCTTGGAATCAAATTAAATTTAACCCATGTTTAATCATTAGCAAGTCTAAATTAATCCTTTAATTTACGAATTTGATCACTGAGATAAATAACATCATCTTCTGTCATCTCATTTAAGACCGGATTATCACACAAACTCGTAGAAAAATGGAAATAAAAATTACAAGGCTGACAAAACATATGTTATTGTTTTATACATGTTGAAAATGATGCAACTAATAAAAATATTAAACATGAAAACGATTTGTTTAAAATTTGATTTGATGATCTAACTATGACAATTTTATGTTTTATATAGTAAAAAAAAACTAAAAGAAATAATGAAATTAACCTCCTAATTTTTAATATATATATATAAAATAAAATTAGATAATATATTTTCATAACTATAATATTCTTGTATTGGGTTACAAACAGGGCTGTAAACGAACCGAACGTTCAGCGAACAATTCGTGAACCGTTCGGCGGGAATTTCGTTTATGTCCGTTCGTTTAATAAATGAACGAATACGAACAAGAAATTACGTTCATTTAGTTAAATGAACGAACATTTACAGAGGTCGTGTTCGTTCATTTGTGTTCGCGAATGTTCGGTAACATGTTCGTTTGCGTTCGGTAACATGTTCGTTTATGTTCGGTTAAGTTTAAAATTCGTTTATGTTCGGTTAAGTTTATTTATTATATTTATTCATTAAATGTGTTCTATATTTTTAGTTTTTTATTTTTGGTTTAATACTATAATATTTTAATTTATATATTTATAAATGATTATTTACAATGCTTGAAATTAAGAATGTTGATTTTATTGGTTAAATAATATGTCTTCGTAAGCGTTCGTGAACAAGCTAAATTCCTTAAGGCCATAAGTAGTCATCCCACTTTTCCCCATTGTCACATTAGCGCCACATCAGCTTTCCCCATTTTGCACGGTGTCGTCCCACTTTTTCTCACTTTTTCCCATTTTCAAATCTTATAAAAAAAGATTCCATTATTTCCCTCATTCATCTTCAGCCGTTTTTGTTTTTACCACACACACAGTGTGTGTCTGTCTAATCGTGGAGCGCAACCCAGAAAGAAGGCCGACAGCCTCCCTACGCCGGCGAGCCCTCTTCTCCGGCCACCTCCATCTCTCTCACAACCTCCGGCACTCCCTCATTGTTTCAGCAGCCCAACGGTCGACTCCAACGGTACTTTTTCCCCTTCCCTGGCCTCGGCTTGATTCGGTGAACACTCCCCGAAATTCCCCACCACGTTTCCGGGGGCCCGGTATTCCCGGCCGGCCCTGAATCGGTTTTGTGCTCCCCGTGTTTCTCCCGTGAACCACTCCGAGTGGCCTTAATGAACGAACATGAACAAGAATTTTCGATCGGTTAGAGTTCGTGAACTGTTCATAAACAAGTTAAAAGTTAAATGAACGAACACAAACGAATGAACGAACACGAACATGGACTCGTTCGTGTTCGTTCGGTCGTTCGTGTTCGTTCGGTTACGAATACAAATAATGTTATGTTACATTAAAACATAGATTTCCATCATCCATTCTTTCCACTCTCACCACCATGGCTCCATCTTCTTCGTCAAAAACCGTCGTCATCACCGTTCCGGCTTTGATCCTCTCCGTCGCCGGCGCCGTCATTTTCCTCTTCTTCCTCATGTCCTCCCTTTCATACTCTCCTCCCTCCTGTTCTTGTCCAACTGGATCTACCGCCCAAACGAGCCAGCAACAACAACGCCATCAGATCTCGGCAACGCCGGAGGATATACAGTGGGTTAAAACTCAGATCGAAGTGAACGGACTTCATATGCAAGATAATGTTCTTCGTAAGGGCATTAATCCTCGCACTCGTGCTCAGCAGCTCCAAGATTTGATCCAGTAAGATTTTAATTCCTTCTCTTTGATTTTGTTTCTAGGTTTTAGTTTCAAATTCGTTTCAAATTAGTGCATATGAAGTGACGAATTACAAACTTGCTCTGCTGAGATTTGCATTGTAAGCGAACATTCGTGAATTAGGGTTCAAATCTATTGAATGTCAGTTGGAACATTATACTGAGTTATGCTTACGACAATGCTATATACCAGATGTAAAATCAAGTGATAAAACTGATTTAGGAATATATTACAATTGTGATTTGATAGGTGCTTCAAATGATGGAACATCATTCGTTCTAAGTGATTACTGCCGCTTGAATAATTGGAATCTGATCATTGTGACTCTAATTATTCTGAATTATAATCAATTGATCCAAAAACTAAAAGCTGATTAATAACAGGTACAAGGGAATATCACACTATGAACAAGAAGATGAAGCAAAGAACCACACATCTTTACCATGCCCTAATGAGCTTCTAGTAGAAGAACACCATAGTAACTACGGTGAGCCATGGGCTGGCGGTCGTGACGTGTTCGAATTCCTTGCTGAATCTTCCAAAATTACCCCTGAATCACGCGTTCTAGAGATTGGTTGTGGCACTCTTCGTGTGGGGCTGCATTTTATTAGCTACTTGGTTCCAGAACACTTTCATTGTCTTGAAAGAGACGAGCTTTCTCTTATGGCCGCTTTCAAGTATGAACTCCCGGCCCATGGGTTACTTCAGAAACGACCGTTGATCATAAAAGGTGAAGATATGGATTTTGAAAGATTCGGGTCTGGTTTTGATTATGATTTGATATATGCTAGTGCTGTATTTCTTCATATGCCTGATAAGCTTGTGTGGGTTGGGTTAGAAAGATTAGTTGATAGATTGAAACCATTGGATGGAAGAATATTTGTGTCACATAATGTGAAGTTTTGTTCAAGATTGGGAGGGGATGAGTGTAGCAAGAGGCTTAAAAGTTTAAAGCTTGAATATATGGGAAAACACACACATGATAGTTTACTTTTTAATCATTATGAAATTTGGTTTGAGTTTAGAAGGTTTAAACTTTAAAAGTGTAATTCTTATGTTCAAATGTAGTTTTTTTGGCAGACTGAGATTGTTTCTATTTTTGTGCAGTTTGGACACTGTTTCATGTAATTGTATTACTAATATATAAGATTAAATTTAGAATTTTTCTAAAGTATCATAATCACACATTTGGTCCAAAAATTTGGCACCCAATATTTATCAATGTTGATGTGTGTAATATGTTTATGTGTTTGTTTGATTCCTCAAACCTATATGTGTGGTGTGGTTGGTTTGATAATAGCCTTTGTGATACTAGTTTTGAGCCTGTGAAGTGTGAGCCGTGGTTTGTGCAAGGGGACAATGGGTGTTTGTGACAAGGGATGTGCACGGGTTTGATAAGATATCATAAGTCATAACCAAGCTATGATTTCAGAGATAACAAACCATACATGTTGGGTTTGATGGGTCGACCAAACCGCCTAATTTCACCAGTTTTAACGGGTTAAATCAAATTGTTTTTTTTTTTAGAATCAATAATGTGCTTTAAATTAACAATCTACCTATCAAGATAAATGGGTTAGTTTGAGTAAATAATTATTATATTTGGATTGAAATAGATAACACTATAACATAAAACTGGTTAAGATAAATTATCAATAAGATGCTTGACAAAAAAAATTACATAAGATTATTAAAATAGACTATTTGCTTAGTTATAATTATTTTAAGTTAAATTAAATTAAAGCTTTTTAAAAACGGACATATGTAAATTATAGACTTAAACTGATTTTGCTTAAAAGTTAAAACTCATTATAAACATATGTAAATTATAGACTTAAACTGGTTCTAGCCCTGCCTTCAAAGACCTGCTGCAGTGATGCTGCTTGTTTTATTGCTGGTTTTTGTGTGACGAGCAAGTCCACCTGGTGTTCTTGAGCTACTAATTCAAGTCTTTGTATGCGTTCGTTCCTATTTCTTGCCTCTGTGTTTTATATGTTCAGTGATTCTTATACAAATGCGCAAATGTTGATTCTATGTTGTTTTTATTCTGGAGTCTGAAATCAATCAGCAAGAATATGAATAATTAATTTGAATGCAGGAAGCCAGGCTTGCATCTTATTCCCAGGTAACTTTTAAGTCTAGTAATCTACTCTTTGTAAATTGGAATCAAAAGCTGATAATGAAGATGGACACATCCTAGACTTTAATAAAGAGCATGAATATGTGTAAGGATTATAATCAGAAAGAATATGTATAAATACAGGAAGCCAGGCTTGCATGTCAAACCTTGATTTTGGAACTCACATGAGCATATTCAATTCTGTAAATTCCCATGTTAGCATATGATTAGGTTCTTAAACCAGATGAAAATCTTCGTCTACTGTTTCTGATACACTCTGTCAACAATCCAAGTTAATGAACTCTTGGAAACAAGGGAACCTGTTTGAAAGAGTCCAAGATCTGAGAATTGAACTTGAATGTGTTCAGGCAGAGGTGGCTGCCAACCCAACTGATAAAGATCTCAGATTTGAGGAGCAGGCTTACCTTGAAGCCTATAAGAATGCTCTGAAAGATGAAAATCTTTTCCTTAAGCAAAAATCCAATGTTCAATGGTTGACCTAAGAGGACCAGAAGTCTAAGTTCTTCCACAATGTCCTGATTAGCAACCTGAATAGGCATAGAATCAACTCAATCCTCGATCCCTCTGGTAAGTTTGTGTCTGGCCCTCCTGTGGCAAATCTGTTTATTGATCATTTCCAATCTGTCTTGGGCCAGGCTGTTGAAGTGGACCCAATTGTGGACCCTGTGTCCCTGTTTACCAATGTCCTTTCCCCTGATGTTGCTGCTAATATGATCCGTCAGATCACTGATGAAGAGATTAAAGAGGCCCTTTTTGACATTGAGGATGATAAGGCCCCTGGTCCTGATGGTTTCTCTTCCAAATTTTTCAAAGCTGCGTGGTCTGTAGTTGGTACTGACTTCTGCTCTGCCATTAAAGAATTCTTTCGCAATGGCAATCTTTTAAAGGAGGTTAATGCGACTGTTTTAGCTCTCGTCCCTAAAGTTAACTCTCCCACTCGAGTTACTGAGTATAGACCGATTGCCTGCTGCAATGTGATCTATAAACGCATTAGCAAAATCATTGCTAATCACATCAAAACGGCTCTTGTTGTGCTTGTTAGTGAGAATCAATGTGCCTTTGTTCCTGGTCGACAAATCACTGATAATATCCTTATTTCCCAGGAGCTCATTAGGAACTATCATCGGCAAAGAGGGTACCCCAGATGTGCCTTCAAGGTAGATATTCAAAAAGCTTATGATACTGTGGAATGGTCCTTTCTCAGGAATAGCCTCCATTACTTTGGCTTTCCAGCTAAAATGATCGATTGGATCATGATCTGTGTCTCCACTCTCTCTTTCTCTATCAGCATAAATGGCGATCAGAAGGGGTTCTTCCACGGGAAAAGAGGGCTTCGCCAGGGAGACCCTATGGCCCCTTACCTCTTTACCCTTGTGATGGAAGTGCTCACTCTGATTATCAAACGTCAAATTAGGGAGAATGATGCTTTTAAATATCATTGGAAATGCGAGGAGCTTAAATTAACCCACCTCTGTTTTGCTGATGACCATCTCATGTTCTGTCACGGTGATGCTAACTCTGTTAGCATTCTTATGGATGCTGTCGATGAATTCAAGAATGTGTCAGGGCTTAACCCTAGCATTCCCAAAAGTACCGTCTACTTTGGAAATGTAAGACCTGACATCATGACTGAAATCAAAGACATCATTCTTTTTCGTGTTGGTCATCTCCCTGTCAAATACCTGGGAGTGCCTTTAGTCTCTGATACGAATGCTACTAATATAAATGAAGTACATGATCCAAAGATGTTACAAGTTTATTCAAGAAGGGGCAAAGGTGTCAATATTAAAAGTGGCTAGAGTTTGTTACGTGATAGAGAATATTATAAGTAGAGAGAATAAGGAGAGGTGGGGGTAAGGATTTGGTTGTTAGATCTGAGGGCTCTTACGTTGTGAGAGAGGGGGATTTCCCTGGTTCATTGTTTTCTTTCCATTCTCTGTAATTTTTGATTTCAATCAATATTAGTTCAATCCTCTAATCTGGTGTTGATTTTTTGTTAAGTTGTGATTGAGTGTGTGTTCAAATCCTATCATTGGTCCGACCTACTTACGACCTGCCGATTTCATGGAAACGAGAAACGTTACACGATTGGATGCTCAGGATCAGCAAATTCAGAAAATCAATGCTGAGATTGCTGAAATGAAGTCGAGTTTGCAAGTTTTGGAGGCTGATCGTGTTGCTTCGGTGGAATTTCGTCAGTTCATGTTGGCGTGGGTGAAGAAACAAGAGAAACAGAAGGGTGATGGTAATTCTGGATCGGGATCGTCGGGTGGAGTGTTTTCCAATCCTGATAATCAAGGGGATTCGGGGGAGCGACCAACAGGAGTTCCTTGGGCTGTGAAGAAGGTGAAGTTGCCAGAATTCAGTGGGTTTGATCCCCAAGGGTGGATTCAAAAAGCTAACCTCTATTTTGATATCAACGACACCCCTGATGAACTCCGACTTCGTTTGGCTCAATTAAGCATGGTGGGTGTTGCACAACATTGGTTCACCATCATTATTCAGGTGCGTGAATCCTTATCGTGGGGCGATTTCCAATCTGAGTTACTACAACGCTTCAGTGGATTAGAAATTCAAAATCCATATGAGCAACTGGCTGCAATCAAACAACATGATTCCATTCACGACTATATTGACGATTTTGAATATCTACTATCGTTGGTTCCCCGCTTACCAGAGTCTCAAGCTCTCGGGTACTTCATTGCAGGTCTGAAGGATGATGTTAAGCAATGGGTTAGATTACATCGCCCTCTCTCACGTCTGGATGCGATGTATCTCGCGAAAGATGTTGAGGTGATGCTTCGTCCTAATTTGACGGAGGGTAATTTATCCCAATCTCGTTTCCGGTACTTGCATCCGGCAAGCAATCCGAGTGGGAATTTTAGGGATGGGCTTTCTCAATTGGGCCCGGTTGAGTCCAAAGGGTTTATTGGCCCAAAAGGGGTGGATAGGGCTTCTTCTGGTCGACAGGACTCCTCGCGTCCTCCATGGAGTGGTAAATCCTCCAGTTTTTCTCAGTCGGATGGTGGGCAGGTTTTCCATAAGGATAGGGGAGTTCGGTCTTTATCTAGAACCGAGTGGGAGGATCGACGGAAGAAGGGTCTGTGTTTTAGGTGTGGCCAACAATATGGACCGGCTCATAAGTGTCCTGAAGGGAAGCTTCAAGTGCTTCTTCTGGGAGAGGATGAATATGAGCTCTCAGAGGGGGATAATCTTCGTTTGGAACAAGTGCAATTGCATGATGAACCTTCAGATGATACTCCAGCTTTAGGTACTTGTCTCGCCTTAGCTTCAGATGGAGTGATTAGCAATTGTGGTGGTGCTAAGACCTTGAAATTTGAAGTGACCTTGCAAGGTATTCCAATTAGCTTAATGGTTGATAGTGGGGCGACCCACAATTTCATTTCTCGCAGATTGGTGATGGCTTTGGGTCTGTGCGCTTCTTCTTTTTCGGGTATCCATATTACTTTGGGTGATGGGTATTCTGTCTTTGTTAAGGACCAGTGTTTACAATTGCCAATCTCTATTGGGTCATTTCAATTTCTGATTGATGTTTTAGTTTTTGATACTGGTAATTTGGACTTAATTTTGGGAATGGCTTGGCTTTCTTCGTTGGGAGAGGTCACCCATGATTGGCATCATTCCTGGATGCAATTTCATCATGAGGGTCAGGTGGTGCGATTACAAGGAAGTTCTTTTGTTCAGTCCAATTCTGCAGCATTGCAGCAGTGGTTAGGAGAATTGGAGGAGGGTGATTTCGTTAATGCTACTCTTTGTTCTGTCACTTCAGTCTTATCAGCTACTCAACAACAGGCTCTGGATGGGTTCTTGCAAGGGGTGGCTGATGTTTTCGCATCTCCTACGGGTCTTCCACCAGCCCGATCGCATGATCATTCTATCCAATTAACGTCTGATGTGCCTATTTGTGTGCGACCCTATCGTTACCCTCACATTCACAAGACTGAAATTGAGCGACAGGTAATGGAACTCTTGAAATTGGGTATGATTAGACCTAGTAAGAGTGCTTACTCGAGTCCGGTTATTCTTGTTCGTAAGAAAGATAATACATGGCGCATGTGTGTTGATTATAGAGCTTTAAATAATGCGACCATTCCGGACAAGTATCCTATTCCGGTTGTGGAGGAATTATTAGATGAATTATATGGGTCATTATTTTTTACCAAGTTGGATCTCAAATCTGGGTATAACCAGATTCGAATGAACCCAAACAGCATTGAGAAAACAGCTTTTAGGACTCATGATGGGCATTACGAGTTCCTCGTTATGCCTTTTGGCTTAACAAACGCGCCGGCCACATTTCAGGCTGTTATGAATGATATTTTTAGGCCACTATTACGTAGAAAAGTGGTCATTTTTTTTGATGATATATTGATTTATAGCCCTACTTGGGATGCCCATCTCGCTGACCTTCGAATGGTTTTTCAAGTACTGTCCCAACATCAATTCAAAGTCAATCGCACTAAGTGTTCTTTTGGTCAAACATCAGTGGATTATTTGGGTCATGTCATTGATGGCTTTGGCGTTTCTATGGACCAAAAGAAAATTGAAGCTGTGAAGTCATGGCCAGTTCCTAAACAGGTGAAGGGGTTACGTGGGTTTTTGGGATTGACGGGATACTATCGCAAATTCATTAGAAATTATGGTAGCATAGCTCGACCCTTTACTGATTTAACAAAAAAAGATGCTTTTTGTTGGAATTCTGATGCGCAGTGCGCCTTTGAGCAACTCAAACAGGCGCTGATCTCTGGTCCTGTGCTGGCTCTTCCCAATTTTGCTTTGCAATTTGTTATTGAATGTGATGCTTCAGGTCGCGGTATCGGTGCAGTTTTGATGCAGCAAAGTAAGCCAATTGCGTATTTTAGTAAAGCCTTGAGCGATCGCAATTTAGCCAAATCTGCGTACGAACGCGAAATCATGGCTTTAGTGTTGGCTGTTCAGCATTGGCGGCCTTATTTATTGGGATCTCGTTTTCTGGTGTATACGGATCAGAAAAGTCTTAAATACCTTCTGCAACAACGAGTGACCACACCGGATCAACAGAATTGGGTTGCTAAGCTTTTGGGTTATAATTTTGAGATTCATTATAAACCTGGAAGAGAGAATAGAGCTGCTGATGCTCTTTCTCGCAGGGCTGATTCGGGTACTTTTTCTCAGGTGGTTTCTAGTCCTATTTGGTTGCAGGGAGCTCAGTTGCTTGAGGAGGCTAAACAAGATAGTAACATCCAGCAACTCCTTCAAAAGGTTCTCTTAAATCCTTCAAAATTTCCTGGTTATTCCTGTCAGCAGGGTTTGTTATACTACCAAAATAGAGTGGTCATTCCCAAGACTTCTAAATTTATTCCCCTTTTATTACATGAATTTCATACCACCCCTTCGGGAGGACATTCAGGTTTTTATCGCACCTATCGTCGTTTAGCTGCTAATTTGTATTGGCCAGGTATGACAGCTTCTGTGAAAAAATTTATTCGGGAGTGTGATATCTGCCAACGATGTAAGGCCAGCTCGGCTGTTCCAGGGGGCCTGTTGCAGCCTCTTGATATTCCAGAAGCTATTTGGGAGAATTTAGCTATGGATTTTATAGTAGGGCTGCCTCCTTCAAAGGGCTTTAATGTTATTTTAGTGGTGGTGGATCGATTGTCCAAGTATGCTCATTTCCTTTTATTGAAACATCCTTACACAGCCAAGACAGTAGCTGAATTGTTTATCAAAGAGATAATTCGTTTACATGGAATTCCCAAATCCATTGTAAGTGATCGAGATCCCGTGTTTTTGAGTAAATTTTGGCAAGAAATTTTTCGTTATATGGGTACTAAATTAAACATGCGTTCTAAATTAAACATGAGTTCGGCGTATCATCCGGAATCGGATGGTCAGTCTGAGGTTATCAATCGTTGCTTGGAGGCTTACCTTCGTTGTTTCGCAATTGATCAACCACGCAATTGGGCTACTTGGATTCCTTGGGCGGAGTTTTGGTATAATTCCACCTTTCATGTAACAACAGGTACCACACCCTTTGAAGCAGTTTATGGCCGGCGTGCACCGTCCGTTTTTCAGTTTGTGCAAGGGGAATTACGAGTGGAAAAAGTGGCACAAGAACTTCGGGACCGCGATGAGGCTTTAAAACAACTCAAAGTTCATCTTTCTAATGCTCAAGGTGTTATGAAAAGGGAGGCTGATAAAAAAAGAAGAGAGGTGCACTTCGAAGTCGGCGATTGGGTGTATGTCAAGTTGAAACCCTATAGGCAATTATCAGTGCGTCATGTGATCCACCAAAAATTGGCTGCCAAGTTTTTTGGTCCTTTCCAAATTTTAGCTAAAATTGGTCCCGTTGCTTATAAATTACAGCTGCCTCCCACATCCAAAATTCATCCTGTTTTTCACGTTGCATTGTTAAAGAAAGCTGTCAAGGAACCTGTGGAGGCTGTGTTACCTCCTGATTTGGACACTGGTACAGGTGACGTTTTGATTCCAACTTCCATTTTAGCTACTCGAAGTGTGAAGGAGGGTATGGATGTCATTGAGCAATGGTTGGTACACTGGCAGGGTCAATCCATTGAAGAAGCTACTTGGGAAGATGCCACTTGGGTGCAAGGTCAATTTCCTACTACAAGGCTTGAGGTCAAGCCTTTATCGCAAGGGGGGAGTAATGATACGAATGCTACTAATATAAATGAAGTACAGGATCCAAAGATGTTACAAGTTTATTCAAGAAGGGGCAAAGGTGTCAATATTAAAAGTGGCTAGAGTTTGTTACGTGATAGAGAATATTATAAGTAGAGAGAATAAGGAGAGGTGGGGGTAAGGATTTGGTTGTTAGATCTGAGGGCTCTTACGTTGTGAGAGAGAGGGATTTCCCTGGTTCATTGTTTTCTTTCCATTCTCTGTAATTTTTGATTTCAATCAATATTAGTTCAATCCTCTAATCTGGTGTTGATTTTTTGTTAAGTTGTGATTGAGTGTGTGTTCAAATCCTATCAGTCTCCTCTAGACTATCCTGCAGAGACTGTTCCCCTCTGATTGGTATGATAACTGGCACCCCACTGGCCCTCTTTGTAAGGTTCTAACTCATCGTAATACCAATGAATCGAGCTTCAATCAACACACTGTGGCTGCTGAAGTCATTTCTAATAACCAATGGCTTTGGCCCCCTGACTGGGAGGTTCGATTCCCCTTCCTCTTCTCCTCTCCTCCCTGCCCCCTTAACCCTGACATCCCTGATAAGGTGCTGTGGAGAACTAATGGGGGTCAGCTCATCCCCTTTCAGGTTGGTAGTGCTTGGAAGGACATCCAACCCTGTGGCAATGAGGTTCCTTGGAAAAATGTGATCTGGTTTTCCCAAAACATCCCAAGACATGCTTTCAACCTTTGGTTGGCTGTCAAAAATAAACTTCGTACCCATGTGGTCCTAAATTCTTGGAACCAAGACCTGGACAGGAAGTGTGTTTTTTGTAGGGTGGTTCAGGATAGTATTAATCATCTGTTTTTTGAGTGTGAGTATCCGTCTAAGGTTTGGGCCACTGTCAGATGCAAGACCAAATGGGCCCATATCTCAGGAACGTGGAGTGATAATCTGGAGGAATTTTGCAGCTCTACGAACAACAATTCAGCTTGGAGTATCATTAACAGGTTGGTTCTAGTTGCTGCTGTCTACTTTGTCTGGCAGGAGAGGAATTTGAGAGAACATGAGAACCGGAGTCGTCCCATCGATGACCTCTCTTCCTTGATTTTGGATACAGTTAGATATAGGCTGCTTGGTCTTCGATTCAAGGATTCTAGAGCGCTTATTCAAGTTAGGAACATATGGGATTGTAAGGGGCTGGACTATATGTATAAATCTGATAAAGGCCCCATGACCAACATCAGACCTAATGGTTAGGTTCACTTTTTTGATTTGGAATATTGAGGATTCTAACTCCCTGGAGTCTGTTAAGGGAAGCGGTTGGAGCTTGACTAGCTTGGACAGAGTCAAAGCGGCTATGGGTATCCTTATTTGTTTTTTTTACTTCCTTTACTTTCACTTCTATTCCTGGGATGTTGATTACCCTGGGAAAGGGAGGGTGGGAAAAATTGGTATTAAAGTGAGATTTTGGGGTAATGGGAGGGCTAGGGATGGGCTCTTTTATTGCTGTTCTTTGCTGAGTGGTGAGTGCAGGGGAAACCATAAGGGTCTGGGCTTTGCCCACTGAGATGGGAATAATGTGGGTTGGGATGTTATGCCTGATCACTTCTATTCTAAAGGGAACCATAAGCATACTAGCTGGTGTGGGATTTATCAGTTGGGGGATTGGGGTTTCGTTTGCAGGTGGTGGTCTAAAACCTTTGTCAATGACTTGCTTATGGGCCACACTTTGTACTTCATGGGTATTACCAGCTTCAGCACCTGCAATGAGGATTGGAAGGAAGCTGACTGGCACTGGTTGCTTTTCAAGGGTGCTTTTTGGATTTTTATACTTGGGAAAGTGCTGTTCTGGAGTGTTTCTCTGTATGACCAAACTTTGGACTACAAAGTTCAGCATGGTTCGGTCTGTTTTCTTTCTGGGTCTCCTCAGATCTGCTTTCACTCCACAGAGGGTCATCAAGGGAATGGTAGTTTGAAGGGCTTGGTCACAGTTTCGCTCTTTCTCTGGACTTGGGTTGGGAAAATTGGGGCTGTGTTGATCATTTACTTGGTTGAAGTAGGCATGCCTTTCACCAGCAGGGGGCTTCACGAGCTGGCTTATGGGGACAAAAGGGTGGGCCTTAATTTTGCCTACTGGTTACACCTTCTACATGTTTCCTTGGTCAAAGATTCGTTTGGGTGTTCTTTGATTATGTATTGGTTTCACATGACTTTATGGCTGGTTTGCCTGCAGTTTAAGTGCTCCATGTTTCTTTTTAGGCTGCTTTGGGCTACTGATTACTATGATTTGGGCTTGTTTGATGGAGCTACTTGGCATAGTAGATACAAGGGGTGGCCTGTCCCCTGGCCTGAGCAGCCTGATGTGCGGCCTGGGGATTGGCTGGTCTGGCCCTTATATACAACGTTTCACAGTTGGGCCTCTCTTGTTCATGTTCAGCCTCTTGATTGGTGGGTCTGTTCTATAGCAGGATCTCAGAACCTCCCTTTCGGCACTGTCATCTTCTGGCCTGTTGTCTGCGGTCCTGCCAAGAGCAACATATTTGGGTCGATGGTTTTGGGCCGGGCTGGTGTTAGTGCTTTGCCGGATGCTTGGGCTACTGAGTGCAGATTGGGCCTTATAACTAGAGTGGGTCTGCAGGTTTTGTCTAAGATTTGTGCTATGGGTTACTGTTTGTTCTGCTGGAATGATGTGTTTCTTGGTTTTACTGACTGTCTTGTTAGGCATCATTTCATTTTGGCTATGGAATGGACTTTGGCTAAAGGTAGTCCGCTTAACATTATGAAGATGGGAATTCTCTTTACGAGCCTCTCCTGGTACCCTCAGTTGGAGAATTTCTCTCATCATAATATGGTGTATAGTCTTATTGTCAGATGGCGTGATTATGTTAGTTACTTTGTTATGTATCTTGATCATTTACTCTTTGTTGCCTTTTTGGTTTGGTATAGGGTTTTGTTACTTTGTTATGTATCTTGATCATTTACTCTTTGTTGCCTTTTTGGTTTGGTATAGGGTTTTGTCCCCCTTTTTGTATAGTTGGGTGGACACGTTTAGGCATCCGTTGCCCATTTTTTGGGTTCCTAAACATAGGTTTTGGATGGTTGTCTTGTATGACGGGTATGCCCCTTTGATCTTGTATTCCTTTTCTTGGGTTGATATATATTTTTCCGGGCAAAATGCCCTTTATCAAAAAAAAAAAAAACTACTATACTAAATACCAGGGTTGTAAAAATCGGCCTAGGCGCTCGGGCGCCCGGCAATTGTCTCGATTTTGGCCTAGGCGGTGCCTAGGCACTAGGCGGGGCCTAGGCAGCCTAGTCAGATTTTTATTTTTTTTTTATTTTTTTTTTATTTTTTTGACTTTTTATGGTAAAAAGGGACCAATTTCATAATTATTTAGACATTTCTCAACCAAAAATCATTAATATGTCTCTGAAACATCGGATCCAGCCAGTTAAACATCGAAATTCATCTCTAAATTTTGAACTCAGTGTTTAAGTTTGAACTTTGAAGTACTTTATTTATTAAATTATTTGAAGTATTATATTAAATTATTGATAATAATGTGTGACTATAATATATATTTGTAAAATTACATATAAAAATTTCAATCCATCTAGCGCGCCATTAATCCCTAGGCGGTCCCTCGTCGTCCGACTAGCGCCTAGCGACTTTTACAACCATACTAAATACCCACAATTGTTGCACCTAAAACTTGATTATTATTATACTAAATAATTGAGATTAATTGTCATGAAGTTATAACATACGAATAATTTTAGAATATTATTTATAAATGAACTAACTGAATTTGGATGCACGCTTGATTTTTTTATGTATAGATATGCTAGAGTTAAAACTAAATGAAACTACAATCTAATCTCAATAAAGACACCATCTACAACAAGAGTTGTATTTGAAGTGTTTAGAGTAAATAAATGGTGACTATTTCATAAGCTCAAAAGTCTCTGTTGCCAGAACACAATAAATCAACGTTGCTAATAATGTGATTTGAACTCTGTAAATCTCACTCGAATTATAATAAAATATATGTGGTAGTACAACTTGTAGATGTTAAGACTTTCTCATTTTTAATTTGCTAAAATAGGGTACGGATTTTGTTACTTCCTCATTTTTGCTTTGCTAAGATCACATATTAAAAATATAATGATTAAAAACCCATGATCATAAATCCATGCATATGGGGTTGTGTCGTTGGACTTCCACATATTTTTAGAAATAATTGTTATGCATTATATTGCTTAGACCAAAGTCAACAATTTTGACATTACAATTGGATTTTAACAAATAGCTCACTTTAGACTTTACATATGTCATAACAATTAAATAACGTATGAATTCATAAACAGTTTTGATATTTTGATCTCTCTTCTATCTTAAAACAAAAAGAGAACATGATAATGATGTATGTTCATGATATTGATAAATTTCTCATAACTACTTTTCATGAAATTTATAAGAATTCTAAATTTAAAATATTTGAAGGGTTAAATCAAAATGACCAATATCATTTTATTTTTTATTAATTTTTGTTTTTTTAATTCCAAAACCACCAACAACATCCAATTTTTCATTTTTGTAAATCCAGTTTGATCCAATGATGTAACTTGTATATGCTTTTACTCTAATTAGCTTTTCTTGGAATCAAATTAAATTTAACCCATGTTTAATCATTAGCAAGTGAATCTAAAGTGATTCTCTTTTAAAGTAGAAAGAAATAATTAATCCTATAATTTACGAATTTGATCACTCAGATCATTAACATCATCTTCTGTCATCTCATTAAGACCAGATTATCACACAATAACTCATAGAAAAATGGAAAATAAAAATTACAAGACTGACAAAATATGTCTTATTGTGTTTTACAGGTTGAAAATGATGCAACTAATACAAATATTAAACCTGAAAATCATTTGTTTAATATTTGATTTGATGATCTATGTATGGCAATTTTGTGTTTTATATAGAAAAAAAAGAAATAATGAAATTTAACCTCCTAATTTTTATTATTTATAAAAAATAAAATTAGATAATATATTTTTTATTAAACAAACATAATTATATCTTTTATTAAACAAACATAATTATATTTTTTATTAAACAAATTCTAAAAAATAGACTTGACGAAAAATACCAATTGTATCAAACAAACAAGTATTGTTTTCTATTAGATTAAACTACATTTTCCTAACTATAATATTCTTTACAAGGACTTATACTCTAATGGTACTTTTTTGGCTTTTATATAAGAGGTTTTGGGTTCGAATTCGAGCAGAAACATATTTGCTGAGTCAATGTCAGGAGATTTATCTAGTTGTGGGGTTCCTTCTAGAGTGAGCTCGGGCGTACGCCCAAAAACGTCAAATCCGAGATGATGTTGAAATCTCGTCTTTAGTGTCGTCGCCATTCAAAAAAAACTATAATATTCTTTTATTGGGTTACAAATAATGAAATAATCTATCTTATATAATAAATCAAGGTTTTTGTTTGACACATGCCATGCAATGAAGCATGTTTTATTTTTGTTTCCCTCCTAAAACTTTGAGCATTAAATCTTTTATTAACACTCCTTTATTAATAGTGATAATTAATAAATTTGACAAATTATTACTTTAACTTATTTTCTTATATTTAATAAATTATGTATACAAATAAATAATTATGCCATGAATATCTTAAACTTTTAATTTAGAAATTTAATAATATGTTTAGAGTATATTGAAAGAAAGCAAATAACTAAATATCAAAAATATCATAAAGTATATAAATTTGTATAATTAATAAATTTGACAAATTCTTATATATCGTATATAATAAATCAATGTTTTTGTTTGTCAAATATCATGCAATGAAGCATGTTTCATTTTTGTTTCCCTCCTAAAATTTGAAGCATTAAATCATTTATTAACACTCATTTATTAAAAGTGATAATTAATAAATTTGACAAATTATTACTTTAACTTATTTTCTTAATAAATTATGTATACAAATAAATAATTATACCATAAATATCTTATACTTTCAATGTAGAAATTTAATAATATGTTTAGAGTATATTAAAGAAAGCAAATAACTAAATATCAAAAATATCAAAAAGTATATAAATTTGTATAATTAATAAATTTGACAAATTCTTACTTTTTTTTATAGACATAACTTTTTATCACAAAGTGTATAATATTTTGTATATTAAACCCGTGTAACACATGGGATTTAACCTAGTGTTACATTAAAACATTGATTTCCATCATCCATTCTTTCCACACTCGCCACCATGGCTCCATCTTCTTCATCAAAAACCATCGTCATCACCGTTCCGGCTTTGATCCTCTCCGTCGCCGGCGCCGTCATTTTCCTCTTCTTCCTCATGTCCTCCCTTTCATACTCTCCTCCCTCCTGTTCTTGTCCAACTGGATCTACCGCCCAAACGAGCCAGCAACAACAACGCCATCAGATCTCGGCAACGCCGGAGGATATACAGTGGGTTAAAACTCAGATCGAAGTGAACGGACTTCATATGCAAGATAATGTTCTTCGTAAGGGCATTAATCCTCGCACTCGTGCTCAGCAGCTCCAAGATTTGATCCAGTAAGATTTTCGTTCCTTCTCTTTGATTTTGTTTTTAGGTTTTTATTTCAAATTCGTTTCAAATTAGTGCATATGAAGTTACGAATTACAAACTTTCTCTGTTGAGATTAGTATTATAAGCGAACATTGCATTCTCTCTAGATTACAATTTCGTGAATTTATTGGATCAGAGAGAGCACTAACTATGCACCAGAAGATAACAAGAATTCAGATAAACACAATTGCACTCAAGGTATTAGATTTCTTATTTGATGCAATGAAACAACGATTACAGGTACTATAAATAGGAGAACAAAACACTAACTGAAAAAGACTATTTGTGACAACTAGTACCTGACCGGTCGGCAAGTCCGTACGGTACGTGTACTTTCAACAGTAACTATGTGTAAATACATGTTTGTGAACAGTACTTGTATTACCATAATTCAAAATCCGAGAAACAGTTGTACGCATTTATTGTGTAAACTTAAATACCGTAAGTACAACACTCACTATAAACAATAGTTGTCAGTGTTTAGGTGTAAACCTAAGTACCGTTAACACAACTAATCAAGAGAAACAATAGTGTGCAAGAGAATAACAAGAACAAATCGGTTGCGATCTGATATCCATAGATGACAGGAATCAGATGGCCGATAAATCAGTGTGAAAGCAATGTGATAACAGGATGTTTAGTTGAGTCCGACAGGGAGGAAATACAATTTAAACAATATTGCAGTGTTGTTTCAGAATGACGAACTGACAGTGTGTTTGCGTGGGTGACGCTTCACACAAACATATCTGTGAGTTTAACATTCTGAAATGATGACTGGGAAGTAGAAAACAAAATTCAGGAAGCCAAACCATCGACGTGTTCGTTCGAATGACGATTCGAACGAATACGCGTGATGGCGACGCAATCTGACGAAACGAACACGAAACACGACTCGAACGACTTTAAATTAATAAAATAAAATAAATAATGTTTTACAATTTTGAAACTCATCAAAATAATTAAAATAACATTTCCTTTAATTAAAACACGTAATTTACGCATTACGTTCCGGAAGCACGACGAAAATGCGAACCGAGCAACCGAAACGAACCCGAATACCAGAGGGGTATTTAAAGCTTAAATGAGACTATTTTCCTCATTTCTTTCACTTCTCTCTCTCTCTAAAAATAAACTCCCGTCCATTTCTCTCTCTAGAAGAAAAACCACACATTCAAGCTTCAAATCCACCTATCTTGCTCGTTTCTTGACGGATTTGGGTGTTCTTGGTGTCCACGCATAGCTCGTGATCTCCTCTACCGGAAAGTACAACTGATATCGAGATATGAGCGTGTAAAGTCTGAAAAGTTAGGGTTTTTATCTTTATAACCGATCCACCTATGTAACCGGTTCGAGAACTCTACTACACATAGATGCTACACACTTAAGCACTAATCTATGCATGAGTCCACCCATGGAATGGCCTTACAATCACCTCAGAATTGATGAGAATGACGAACTGAAACAGGTTCGCCAGGGGGTAGGGACGAACAGCAGGTCACGAACCTATGGGCTGTGCATGGGTAGCCGAACCTTCTGCCCTGTGATTCAAGGACCACTTGGCCGAACCTTGTTGCAAGCAAGCGAACCTAGGTGTGTGCTGCTGCTGCCCCGAACCCACGAATGACGAACCTGTGTGCTCGTGTTACTCATGAACCTTCACATTACTCACGAACCATTGCTGCATGCCGGCCGAACCTCTGGGACATTGGCGAACCCTTGGCAGCTACCATCCTCTAACCTCGGCGAGCCTTGGGACATCAGCCGAACCCCATCATGCACCACGAACCATAGGCGAACCCTGCAACCCTCAACTGAACCTGTTACCACTCCCGAACCTTCACGGCAACCACCATGGCCGAACCCTCATAGCAAACATCAGCCGAACCTTCGGTCGACCCCATCCATTGGAGCACCGAACCCTAGACCACTCCAATTGACCGAACCTTGATGTGGGTGGTAGCTAGGTTCGTTGATCCCACTCACCATCTGATGTCATTGCTTTGGCTTAGCACCACCACCGAATCCCTATTAAAATAAACCTAATAGGTTGCTGAATGGGAGCCGAAATTATGTCATCCAGCCGAGGCAATATACAGCCCAAACGACACTTGATTCAGCTCAAAACTCACACAAATCTCGGTCATCTCCTTGTCCAGCTCATTCACTCACTTACAGTCCTTATATTCGGCCCACGATAGTCCCTGCGGCCCAAGGTCTTGGTTTGGCCCACTTATTCGGCCCACTGTGGCTCCATTAACTCGAGGCCCATTTATTCGGCCCATCTTGGGCAGCCCACACCTTATACTCGGCCCAATACCAATTAGTTGTCCCACATCATTGTTTGGATCATGGATATTTCATTCGGCCCATGACCATTGATAGGCCTATGTATTGGCCCACATAACTAATGTAGAACAATGGAAACCAATTAAGAATGATTTTATGCATGGGTTTATTATCCTAAGGTACTTCAAAGATAGTCATGGGATGGTTTAATGAACATCACAAACTCAAAACATTGGATTTTACAAAAAGATGTTGCTTAGTTAATTATTAACTATGACTCAATCGTTATACACTTAACAAGAAACAACGGGTGAATTTTCAAACTATACAACTAAGAAGGATGTTCACAAACTATAATAATTCAAGGGAGACATTGGGTCAATAACAAAGGGGTGATGACCTAAACTCAGTAACTACATGATTTCAACATTCTTGACAACTAAACGGGGCCGAATGATGACCAAGATCAATGTGTATTGTCCAACCTTAGGGATAACACATACACACGCAGAAATCCTTACGACTCATACTTATGAAATTACATACAATGTGAAATCAATACATGAACGTGAATACACAAGTACAATAAGAGCGCGTGCATTTTATTTAAGCTAAGTCAACCACTTCAAATGCAAGGTGAGTTCATATGCCCCTTTTCTTTAATCTTAACTGATTTTAAACTCTCGGGGCTGAGAAACATGCTTACTTTTATTTATTCAAGAGTTTTAATGTTTCACATATTTCTTATACTATGATTTAGATAATATTGTTTCATTTATTATCGTTCATCATTGTATGCATGCTTGTATGATCATGTTATGACAGGGATAAACAAATGAATATGATAATATATCTTCATAATTCATCAACGCATTAGAATAACATAGTTATAAGATTTTATCTTACAACACCTAGTTATTCTTACATGAGAAAACATTGGGATAATTCATACATGAACAAACATTGAGATAATCACAGAGAAACATGATGACACAACCAAACACATGAATGATTAGAAGGTAATACATCTTCTTAATACCATTCAACCTTATAGTTAACTAAGTGAAATAAGTCAAGTACTTACAACGCTTAGTTCACAACTCAAAACATATTATGCGATAATATGGAGCAATTATCATCCACCACCTGAGCGGATTAAGGGTGGTAAGACTAGTTCTTACCACGGCTTAATGGCAACATGGTGATCATATGGATCATTCAGAATGATAATCATGATAATGTATCTTCATGATAACAACATCATTCTCACATCAGTTAACATAAAGTAATTAGACAAGTTCTTATTTAACTTTGTTAACAACATTGAGACACACGACGTGATAGAGGTAAATCGGATGCATTGAAATCTAATTACGTGAGGATCACAATGGATTCATTTTAGGCTCTATACGTTGCATTTGAGAACACATTACAAATGGTTAATTAACACTTTTAATATTTAAAAGTGAATCAACAGTTAACCCCACAAGCAATAGAATAATACAAGGAACAGATTAAGTAAATCTGATATCCTTAATACATATAAAGGCTATCAATACTTCGGTTTGATAACTACAACTCTATTATTATATTATTCTATACATGATATCACAGGTGATCAACAAGGAGATGAACATGTGGAATGGAGATGGAAATTAATAGTTGTATTGCAAGTAGTGTGGAGTTCTAGTAGTGATGTGGTGGGATGTTGGCTAGGGTTTGGTTCCCTTACATATGCCCTATATATAAGCATTACTACTACGATGATATATTACTTGTGAATATAACTATTGAGAAGCCATTGGGAGAATGGGTGAATCAAACAACATACAAGCAACATGATTAACATTGTGATTGTGCATGTGAATGAATCAAGTTTTTCAATTAACATACTTATGAACTCACCAAGCTAGTGTTGACTTTGTTTAAATGCATGTTTTCTTAGGTGAAGAACATGTTTAGTCGCCCATATTAAAGAACATAGCTAGTGGACTTTAGAGGACCTAGCTACATTTTGTGTGATCATACTTTTGGATGACAAGACTACGAATCATCTTTTGTATATCTTGTACAGTTAC
This sequence comes from Mikania micrantha, assembly GCA_009363875.1. Lineage (NCBI taxonomy): Eukaryota > Viridiplantae > Streptophyta > Magnoliopsida > Asterales > Asteraceae > Mikania > Mikania micrantha. The sequence goes on along the minus strand of CM018692.1, from coordinate 107,047,587 downwards.
AAGATATAAACTCATTGATTCTTTTGGATAGATTTACTTGGTTAAATTATGAACGATACATTGTAATTTAATCTTGTAATTCTATATCATTGTTGTGTTAGCATTTCTCATTTATTTATCATGTGCTATGTAAACAATCTGATCATTTCGATTATAACAACGATATCATGCCCCGGGAACCTTCCGCCCGGCGGGAAAGTTGATCCAGCCCCCCGGCTCGGGGTGTGACACTATTAAATAGGAAACAAACAACGTCTATTATTCAACTGAAAACAAAAGACCCGGACTTCATTTTTGAGCGCCAACGTTTTTCTTCTTGTTACCGTTACCCCACGTGCATGTTATGGTTTGAAGTATTCTCAACACCCCCTCTTACTTCAAACTCCCTCACACTCAACAAATGTCTGAAGTATACAAACTTCTCACGTGTCACCGCCTTGGTTAACACATCTGCAAGTTGCTCATCTGTTCCACAAAACTCCAAACTGATCTCCTGCTGAGTCACCATATCACGAATGAAATGATAACGTAATTCAATGTATTTTGATCTACTATGCATCACAGGATTCTTGGATAGATTGATTGCTGATCTGTTATCACAGAAAATAGGAGTAGCACATTCTTGTTTGATGCCTAAATCACTTAAGATTCTTCTGAACCATACACCCTGGCATGCTACTGCAATTGCTGAAATATATTCAGCCTCCGAGCTGGATAAAGCCACTGATGACTGCTTTTTAGATCTCCATGTCACTGCACCATTCCCCAATGAAAACACATTTACAGAGATACTTCTTCTATCATCAATACAGCTTGCCCAATCGCTATCTGAATAACCAATAAGTTGCAGCCTGCCAGTTTTCTTGTACCAAATTCCAAAATTGATGGTCCCTGTAATGTACCTTTGAATACGTTTAGCTGCACCAAGATGTATTTTGGAAGGAGCCTGCATAAATCTTGAAACCATACTAACCGAGTAGGCTAGATCAGGTCTAGAATGAGTTAAATATATGAGTCCACCTACAAGACTTCTATATATTGTCTCATCCACCTTGTCAACACCATCTTCCACTTGTAGTTTCTCACTAGCATTCATTGGAGTAAACTCAGCTGTAGCATTTGCCATCCCAAACTTGCACAATATATTTTTGACATATCTTTCTTGAGATATGAAGACACCATCAAGGGTTTTCTTAACTTACAGCCCAAGAAAAAATTTGAGTAGTCCCATGTCTGACATCTCAAACTCTTTCTCCATACCTGCTTTGAATTCCATAATCAGCCTTACATTTGAACTGGTACAAACAATATCATCAACATACAGACACACATAAATGACTTCCTAATTATCTGTATGCTTTACATATAAGGTGGGTTCATTATAACTTCTTGAATACTCATTCCTAATGAAGTAGCCGTAAATTTTTGAATACCAGGCTCGTGGAGCCTGTTTTAGGCCATAAAGCGCTTTGTGCAGCTTGTATACCTTGCTTTCTTTCCCCCTGATTTCCTATCCTTCTGGCTGATGTACATATATTTCTTTGGTAAGATCTTCATTCAAGAAGGCGGTTTTGACATCGAGCTAACTATAAATAGAAGAACTAACTATGCACTAACTATGCAGCAGAAGATAACAAGAATTCAGATAAATACAATTGCACTCAAGATATTAGATTTCTCATTCGATGCAAATGAAAAAACAATTACATGTACTATAAATAGGTTAACAAAACTCTGAAAAGACTATTAAATAGGAAACAAACAACGTATATTATTCAACTGAAAACAAAAGACCTGGACTTCATTCTTGAGCGCCAACGTTTTTATTCTTGTTACCGTTACTCCACATGCATGTTATGGTTTGAAGTATTCTCAACAGAATTAGGGTTCAAATTGATTGACTGCGAGTTGAAACATTATACTGAGTTATGCTTACGACAATGTTATATACCAGATGTTAAATCAACAAGTGATAAAACTGATTTAGGTATATACAACAATCGTGGTTTGAATAGGTGCTTTAAATGATGGAACATCAATCGCTCTAAGTGATTACTGCCGCTTGAATAATTAGAATCTGATCATTATGACTTTAATTATTGTGAATATAATCAATTGATCCAAAGACTAAAAGCTGAATAATAACAGGTACAAAGGAATATCACACTATGAACAAGAAGATGAAGCAAAGAACCACACATCTTTACCATTCCCTAGTGAGCTTCTAGAAGAAGAACACCAAAGTAACTACGGTGAGCCATGGGCTGGCGGTCGTGATGTGTTCGAATTCCTTGCAGAATCTTCCAAAATTACCCCTGAATCACGTATTCTAGAGATTGGTTGTGGAACTCTTCGTGTGGGGCTGCATTTTATTAGATACTTGGTTCCAGAACACTTTCATTGTCTTGAAAGAGACGAGCTTTCTCTTATGGTTGTTTTCAGGTATACTTCAAAAACGCCCGTTGATCATAAAAGGTGAAGATATGGATTTTGAAAGATTCGGGTCTGGTTTTGATTATGATTTGATATATGCTAGTGCTGTATTTCTTCATATGCCTGATAAGCTTGTGTGGGTTGGGTTAGAAAGAATAGTTGATAGATTGAAACCATTGGATGGAAGAATATTTGTGTCACATAATGTGAAGTTTTGTTTAAGATTGGGAGGGGATGAGTGTAGGAAGAGGCTTAAAGGTTTAGGGCTTGAATATAAGGGAAAACACACACATGATAGTTTACTTTTTAATCATTATGAGATTTGGTTTGAGTTTAGAAGGTTTAGACTTTAAAAGTGTAATTTATTTTGTTCAAATGTAGAGTTTTTTTGCAGACTGAGATTGTTTCTATTTTTTTGCAGTTTGGACACTGTTTCATGTAATTGTATTACTAATATATAAGATTAAATTTAGAATTATTCTAAAGTATCATAATCACACATTTGGTCCAAAAATTTGGCACCCAATATTTATCAATGTTGATGTGTGTAATAGGTTTATGTGTTTGTTTGATTCCTCAAACCTATATGTGTGGTGTGGTTGGTTTGATAAAAACCGGTGTGATACTAGTTTTGAGCATGTGAACCGTGGTTTGTGCAAGGGGACAATGGGTGATTGTGACAAGGGATGTGCATGGGTTTGATAAGATATCATAACCAAGCTATGATTTTAGAGATTACAAACCAAACATGTTGGGTTTGATGGGTCGACTAAACCGCCTGATTTCAACAGTTTTCACGGGTTAAATCAAATTGTTTTTTTTTCTAAAATCAATAATGTGCTTTAAAATAAGAATATGTCTAAAAGCAAGATAAATGAGTTAGATTGGGTGAATAGTTATTATATTTGGATTGAAATAGATAACACTATAACATAAAACATGCTAAGATGAATTATCAATAAGAGGCTTGACAAAAAAAAAATTACATAAGATTATTAAATTAAACTATTTGCTTAGGTATAATTAATTTTTAACTTAAATTAAATTAAAGCTTTTTTAAAAATGAATATACGTAAACTCAAACTAATTTTGCTTAAAACTCATTATTGTTTGCACCTAACCTGACCCGTTACTCAATCTGACCCAACCCATCTGACCATCTGGGTGATGTTCTTTAAGATTTTTAAAAGGATGGTGTTAAACTTACACCACAAAAGCATGTCTGCACACCCCACAAACGCCCCGTAGTGGCCACTACAGGGTGTATTGGTACGGTTTGTACTATCTTGGTCAAACGACAGGGGCAGTGATTATGTGACACCTCGCAATTTCCAGGTCAGCATTACTTTATTTTAAATAATAATGTGTATTATTATTACTTACGTAGCACTAGAATTATGAACATTTGGTGTGACACGTGGCACAACAGTCCAAACACACTGATAATTCGAGGAATTATCATAAAACGCACACACGTGTCTTGAATAACGAACGTTGGTGAGTTGCACAAACCACAGTACAATGTCACTACACTTAGGTTCTGGGGAACCTAAACTAGTTAGAACAATGCTTACGTGTCGGGAAACGATGATCGTAATCGTGAAATACGCGAAATTCGGCTCGAATCAACAAAATTGGGCCTATTGGGCTTCCCAGAGACCCATCGCGGTACGCTAAGGGCCTCTGATTGGACCTTAGCGGTACGCGAAGCTTGGGCGGGGAATTTGAATTCTCCCGAAAGTGGTCGCGGTACGCGACGACCTATCAACTTCCTTCTTCGCGATATGCGGCGTGTTTCGGGAACTAGATGATTATTTTATTCATTGCGGTACGCAGAGGGACACCCTTGCCAGGCTTGGAGGTAAACGATGACACCAAACACACAAAATCTTTATTTAACCAAGACAAATCATTCTGCTACCCCCTACTCGATTTCTCTCGACTGAAACACTTCACCTCGACCAAAAACGATTTGCTATCACCATTTTCATCAGTAGAAACCATCAAGAACAACACTTGGAGATCCATTGACGATTTGAAGCTCAAGCTTGGAAGAAGAGATCGAAGAATCGACTAAAGCCCTGGATTAGCTGCCGTGTTCTCGATCTCAGCCCCTCCTAGAGCTGCACCAGACCTGCTCAAGCTCTATCTCAACAATCTAAGGCCTTGTGAGGTAGTATTTATGTTCAATCTAGCTTAGAATCACTTCCACACGCACATGCAAGCCAATGTGGCTACATGCATCACCAAATCATGCACACACACGGAATTTTGATGATATGAATCTGTTATTTAGTATGCATGCTACTGATTTGGTGATTTAATGATGATCTATGGTGATATTGATTGGATATTATGGTCATTTGGTAATTTTATTAAGAAATGGCAACTTGTAGTCACTTGCATGTATGAACTAGATGGATTTAAATGATTTTGAGTATGAATATGTGAATCTTGATGATCTGAGGAGTCATATGTGAAGTCTATGATGATTTTTGTGATCAAAATGACCATTTGAAGTATTATTTCTATATTTAGAAACTTTAATACAATGAGACGGCAAATAATCGATGAAATGGCAACATGCATGTGTTTAGATCTAGTGTTTATACATAAAATAATGTTTAGAAACTATTATGATGATTATTGAGCATTTGATTCGTTAGAAATGTTAAATGATGTGAATAACACCATTATTACTAAAAATAGAAACTTTTTATCCTAAGTTTGCTAAGGAATGATGAGTTTGATAATGTTGGGTGTTTAACATGCTTATTTGATGTTAATATGATGATAATAAGTGATTTATGTCTTTGAAGGAATGAAATATGTGTATTTGTCATAAGTTACTAAAAATAGTAACTTTATTTTTGCAAAGTCGATGAATGGTAATGTGTAGTCGTAACAAATGTGATTAAATGGTTATTTAAGACTAGAAAGTTGATATTTAGATGAGATTAGGTAATAAACTTAGCGAAACATGTCTATTTTTACAACTTTCTATATTTAGTAACTTTAAACACAAAACATGCATAACCGGCTACATGTGACAATGTGCTATATGATAACATGCTCATTTATGATAACTATGCATATTAGAATAACCGGAAAGTGATTTCTTCCCTGACTTGCTTAAATTGGGAACTTTCCTAAAATAGGAACTTACTATAAATAGTAATTTACCTCACGGATGTGACTTTGGTATCCGCACACTTCACACGACACTGAATTGTACGTTACACGAACACTTGAACAAAAACCGTCACCAACGGGTCGTTAGGTCAAGTACGGTCAACACGGTCAAACACGGTCAACTCGACCCGTATAACAACTTGGAGTTGTTGAACATGAACACGGTCCTGTGTGTCGCACCCCGGCCCTCCCGTCCCGGACGGGGGCGCGACGGCTGGCTGATCTTGCAGGATCGCAGTCTCCGGTCACACAGTGTTGCGAGACCTACATGTCTGGTTACATACGTACATCCAATAACTTGGATAAAACAGTTTAGTAAAATCAGAGTTGCGGAAGTATAAGATTAATACGGTTTTCAAAACGAAACAGAGTATTAGTTTGCGGAAGCGATTAAAGTAGTTTTACAATACAAGCATATCAAAACAAAATGATAAGTGTTCTCAACATCCTAAGACACTAAAGCCGATGCATGGGACTCCATCCTAGCATCCTATCCTTGAGTGCGTGCCTTAGCTTCCTGAGAAAACATGCAAGTAAAAGGGTCAACACAATGGTTGGTGAGAGCACAGGTTTTTCATAAGCAATAAACATCCAATGTTTAAAGTAAGAGTTTGCGATTTACATATCATTACAATGCAGTATCGATTGATAGCTAGTCAATACAGTTATATTATATGCGGGGTCGTACCGAAGCTGACATTTGTGCCTCCCGCCATGTCCATCACAAGACAATGGCAAAGTGTTGGTCAATATTGCACCCATTCCGACCTCCAATCGGGTTGGCCTCCTAGGCGCGATGGGTGGGGCTTGTCAGGCCCAAATAGTACTATTCAAGATTACCACGCTAGGCGCTACGCGCTACTAAGGGTCCGTGGAGTATCGTGAGGACTTTTAGTTGTGATGTGGTCCACACATATACATATAGTGATAAAGCATGTCCATATGCAAATAAAATGAGCTGTTGTTCATAAAACAGTTTAGCATGCAATGTTTTCTCCCCCAAAGGTAGAAAAGTAAAAAGGGGCCGTGAACTCACCTGTTAAGCAGTTCCGGTGTGATTGTGGGTTCGCGTCTGCGAAAGCTAGCACCTGCTAGTAAGCACCTATAACCATATAGGTGTGAGTATGTGTTTTGTGGTGTGTTGTATCCCATACAACTCCAAGTGTCGGTGTGCTCAACCGAGTGTGTGTGTGTTAACTAGTGGGACTCGACGAATCGTTGGTGACACAATTGTTGTGTTATGACCGTCCAATGTGTAAAAAGTAACAAGCAGGACACTTACGTGAATCATTTGACCATAATCGTACAAGTTACCATTTTTAGAAAGTTTCCGCTTTAGGAAAGTGTGGTTATGAAATCCCATTTTATAAAGTTAATACTACTAATTTGTTTATAAAACACATTTAAACCCTTAAAACATGTCGTTTGCGCATAAATCACCATTTATGCCGTTTTGCCCAAATAAAGTTTTCTTATTTGTAAAGTATCCGTCTAGAAACTTGTTTTCACAAATTCAAGTTCCCAATATGCTTAGAAATCATTTTTAAACATATTTCAAGAATCAAAGTTCATCAAATCATTCAAAACATCAAAAGCCCTCTTTTGATTTTTAAAAGTTTCCATATTTAGCAAGTTTATACAAAACCATGTTTTTGACCAAATCCAAATATTCAAATGTGTTTCTAATCACCTCAATATACATTTAACAACATCTAGACATGTCTAACATGTCTAGATCATCACAAATCCATGACTTGCAACATAAAAGTTTCCTTTTATGGCAAGTGTACCAAAATCATCACCAAATCAATCAATAACTCAACAAAACATCAATCTAACATTCTTATACCATAAAATCAGAAGATCTACAACAAATATTCATCAAATCACCAACACATTCGAGCACAATGACTAAATGGAGTTGCATGTGGGTTATTACCCATTGCATGTGCGATCTAACAACCAATAAGCATGTAAAACTACCTTAGAAGCTAGGTTTCAGTGGGAGTAGCTACTGATGATGAAGAACCAGTGATCGATGGTCGTTCTAAGCTCTTTGGCTCCTTCTCCAAGCTTCCAAAGGCTCCAATGTCTTCCAAATCATCAAGAATAGCTCCCAAGTGATTCCAGATGGTTTGAGAGTGGACTTCAATGGGTTTGGGTCGGGATTAGGTGAAGAAGCTCGGTGAAATCAAAAGGAAACCGAATGAAATGAGTTTGGGGTTGATTATAAAGAAATTTTGATCTGCATGGCCTTCGCGTACCTCGAAGGCCGATCAAATATCATCTTCGCGTATCGCGATGGGATTTGGGAGTCCCGACTCCCGGTTTGCTTCGCGTACCGCGAAGCCTTTCGCCAAGGGATCTCCGCATACCGCGACAGGTCCATTTTCTTGTTTTTCGATTTCGATGATTTGATTTCGCTCGTACTCGATTCCTAACATTTATCCTAATATCTAATGCATGTTTAGCACATAATCATATAATAACATATAAGTTTGATTGATCACCAACGTTCGTGAGACTCGTGTGTGTTTCGATAATTCCTCGAATTATCTTTGGTAGTTTGTGCTCGTATCTTACGAAGTGTTTGCACGCTTGATTAATCCTAATCAACGTGTGATGCACAATTCAATAATTCCCCGAATTATTGTTTTGCGTTAGTGTTGTGTTTGCCACACTTGGTTTCCAAAACCAATGAGCAAATGTACGATTTGATAGTTCCTCGAACTATCGTTTCGCAGTTGTGTGTGTCTGACTCATCTAGTCAAACATAATTAAATGAAATGCAACAAGTATGACTGTAAAATGTAAAGAATGAAAGAGTCGCAATTTACCTGAAATTGCCGGGTGTCACACTGTGAGACCCACATGTATGCGAACACAAACTTATAACACATATGTGATATAGGAAACTGCTAGCCGGCGAGCTACTCTGTTCTAGTAGGAACATACTCTGCTAAACTCAGGTGAGTTTACAGCTCCACTTTTACTTTTTAATTGTTTTTACTAAAATTTTGGGGTGAGAATACTCTGCAACTGATTTAGACATATGACTGGTATGTTTTAAAACCATTTTTGAGTGTAACATTTATCGCATAAAGTCGTTATTACGTAGTACTACGGGGTTTGACTAGCCCCACTCGGCACCAATGTTGACTGGAGGTCATAACGAGTGTAATATAGATGTTGATACCGGGTTCAGCGATGACCCGGGGAGCCAAACGGAAACAGTCGAGTTTCGGTAAGATGAACTAACACACTCACAGATCGTAGATCCAACAGCTAAACTTAACATATCCAGTATATGTCTGTTTACTTATTTACTGTCTGTCTAAACCTGTGAACTCACCAACTTTATAGTTGACACTTTTTCGCATGTATTCTCAGGTAACTAATGGATTCAAGCTAGGATGCGCACGAGGACGCACTAAGGAGTCTCATGCATTAGACTCTAGTCCTAGGCTTGTGTTATTGTGTTTGATTTGCGTCATTTGAAAACAATTTATGATCATGTAGTGTCTATTAACAATTTATCTTTCCGCTGTAATCCTTTAAAATTTCCGCTGCTTTAGTTATTAAACATTTCAGCTGCTTTATTATGAAAACATGTTTGTTTACAAAAACTGTATTTTTGTGCAACTCATATAGAGTCGTTCTATATGACCATGAGCTGTGATCCTGACCACGTCACACCTGCGCGGTCTGACACTTCACGTGGGAATTTGGGGGTGTGACAGACTGGTATCAAAGCCTTGGTTATAGAGAACTAGGTTTGCATGTAGTGAACTTAGACTATAGCCATTGCTCAACATTAGACACTACACTTAGACATTACACAATGATATGTCATTATTATTACTATGTGTCACTTACTGATTTAAGATTTCAGGATGGCCTATAACCATGATGACGGTAGGAACCCGGGAAACGACCTGTGGAGGATGAACTAATGGAGGAAAGTCGCCAGCGGGTTCGGGACATCATGTCCCAAGTTGATGCCGAAGAGGCCGAGAGAGCGCGCATAGCAAAGCGCGCTAGATCATGGAGTTGGTATCCATCTACAGTGTGGGATTGGATTATTGAGGAGAGGGTACCTCTCCAGCGAGTTCTGACGGATGATGACCGAGCACACCGGCTACCGGCACTTGGAGTATCCTTTGAGCGGGCTTTCGCAGCCATGTTGCCCGGACTGCTCGGGAGGCCCGTAGGGCCCACGAGCGTGACGAGGAGATCAGAGCTCTCCGAGAGGAGAACCAGCATCTCCAAGGACACCTGGACCATCTGCGAGAGCAGGTGGTGGATGAGATCGCGGCGCTTCGGAACCGGACAGCGCAGTTAGAAGAGCGACAAGGGGAAGTCGCTGCCATGGTGCAGGACCATGGCGAGCGGCTGGTCGTGGTAGAGGATATTCCAGGAGAGAACCAGGTGGCACTTCAGAACGTTTGGGCTGAGCAGCTGATCGTGGAGCCGGAGCAGGAGCCGGATTAGGGACCCCGGTTTGAGGTTGAGGACCTCGAGGAGGGGAATTTTGATGAGGATCTTGATGAAGATCCCGAGGAGGACCAGGACGACGATCCCGCCGACAGTGGAGATTCACACTCCACGGTTGCATCGCACTAGCTAGACTTTGCTATTTCAGTTATTTCACTTCTTGTATTCCTAGATGAGCGGGATGTGCTCATATGAACTATGATAGTTGTACTTTTGTTATGAAAATCATTGTACTCAAAAGCTTTATTAATTGCTATGTTAGCTTTGCCATGTATACTCTTTATTTAAGTTGTACTCCGACTCAACTTCTTACACTACTGACAACTAACCACTATGTATTCTGAATAGAACTAACCAATGACGAGAGACAGTACATACGTCCGCTCACGCAAGCGACCAACTGGTTCGGCAGCCATCCGAGCGATGGTATAACGACGTGTTAGCAGAGCCATGGCTGAGTATGAAGCTAACCAGTTACATAGTGAAACCAGCGGCACTAACAATGGTACTAACCACAATCCAAATACTACTAACTTAGTATAGACAACACTGTCACTAACACGTAACATTGAATCCCAATGCACAGGGTCCCATGGAAGTACTGCCAAGGGATGCTCATTCAAAGCATTCCTAAGCTGCCATCCCCACAAGTTTCAAGAACCGATGGGGCAGTGGGACTGCTCCGTTGGATCGAGAAGCTCGAATCGGTGTTCTCAATGTCTGAATAATCTGGGGAGAACCGAGTCAAATTCGCCACCGGGACTCTAGAGGGACCAACCCTCACCTGGTGGAACACTCACGTCCATACATTAGGACTGGAAGCTGCTAACTCTATCTCCTGGGAAGAGTTTACCAAAATGCTCCACGAGGAATATTGTCCTCGAGATGAAATCAGAAAGCTGGAGGCGGAATTTTGGGTACACAAGATGGTGGGATCTGAAATCGAGCAATACTGCACTCGATTTTACGAGTTGTGCAAACTATGCCGGGCAATGGTAACGCCGGAGTACAAGAAGATTGAGCTGTTCATCAGTGGACTACAGGGCATGGTCATAGCTTCTGACCTCACTTCCATCCAGCCAATGATCCGGTTGGCACACAAATTGACTGATCAAGCAGTAGCCCAGGGAAAACTGCCAAAGAGGGGTGAGCATCAGAAACCCCAAGAACCCAAACGGAAGTGGGAGGCCAGCAACAACCGCACCTCTCACCACAACAACCAACCCAACACCGCCCAGCACCCGCCAAAGTTTTCATAGCCACACAGCCAAACAACCAAAGCAAGAGGGATATCAGGGCAAGAGCCCAAAATGCAACAACTGCAACTACCATCACTTTGGCTCGGGCAAAAGGGACAAATGCACAAACTATGGAAGAAACGGGCACCTGGCCAAGGAATGTCGATCAAACCCTAACCCCAACACCAACAGGAACGATACCTTGAAGGGGTTCTTCACTTGCGGGAAGCCGGGGCACATGCGCCAAGACTGCCTGCAAAACAAGAACGTTGGCGGCAACCCAGCTAGGGGCAGAGTGTTCGTGATCGGATCGGGTGAAGCAAAACATGACCCTAACGTCATTACCGGTACATTTCTTTTAAATAATGTCTATGCTAGCATATTATTGATACCGGTGCCGATAGGAGTTTTATCTCTAGTAATTTTAGTAAACTGCTTAATATGACCCCAACACCACTAGACTATAAATACACCGTAGAGTTAGCAGAAGGCAAGCTGATCGAGACGCAACACATCATCAAAGGATGTGTTTTGAGACTAGCAGACCACGAACTGGAGATCAATCTGATGCCGGTGACTCTCGGGAGCTTCGACATGGTGGTTGGAATGGATTGGTTATCTGCCAACCATGCTGAGATCGTATGCAACGAAAAGATTGTACGAGTTACATTGCCAAATGGAGAGTAGATCTCAATTCGGGGAGAAAGGCGTGGTGTGCCACCAAACATTATGTCTTGCATGAAGGCCAGTAAGTACCTACAGAAAGGATATACCGCCATACTAGCGCTTATCTTGGAACAACCAAAGAAAGAGAGGAAGATCGAGGACATCGCTGTAGTCCGCGATTTCCCTAAGTTTTTCCTGACGATCTGCCTGGACTACCACCGAAGCGACTAGTGGAGTTCCAGATAGACGTAACACCGGGAGCTGCACCAATAGCCAAGGCACCATACCGATTGGCTCCTACTGAAATGAAAGAACTATCTAATCAACTGGAAGAATTATTAGATAGAGGATTTATTCGGCCGAGCTTCTTACCTTGGGGAGCGCCGGTCTTGTTTTTGAAGAAAAAGGACGGAACGTTCCGTATGCGCATAGACTACCGGGAACTGAACAAGGTAACGATCAATAATCGATACCCTTTACCACGAATCGACGGCCTGTTTGACCAACTACAAGGGTCAAGCTACTATTCGAAAATCGATTTGAGATCTGGATACCATCAACTGAGAATACAAGAAGAAGACATACTGAAGACAGCCTTCAGAACTCGGTACGGACATTACAAATTCCTGGTCATGCCTTTTGGGCTAACTAACGCACCAGCGGTATCATGGATCTCAAGTTCGTAATCGTATTCATAGATGACATCCTGATCTACTCCAAGACTCAGGAAGAACATGCTGAACATTTGAGACTCATCTTGGAACTGTTGAAGACGGAACAACTATACCCGAAATTTTCAAAATGCGACTTTTGGATTCGCGAAGTCCAATTCCTTGGACACGTTGTGAACGAGAAAGGAATACATGTAGATACAGCCAAGATCGATGCCATAAAGAACTGGGAAGCACCTAAGACTCCAACTAAGGTACGACAATTCCTAATTTTGGCGGGATACTACAGGCGATTTATCGATGGATTCTCAAAGATCGCGCAATCACTGACAGCTCTTACACATAAAGATAAGAAATTCGAATGGGGAGAGAAACAGGAAGCCGCATTCAACCTATTTAAACATAAACTATGTACTGCACCAATCCTAACCCGCCAGAGAGATGCGATGATTTTGTAGTTTATTGCGACGCATCGAAACAAGGACTCGGTTGTGTGCTGATGCAACGCGAGAAAGTCATAGCTTATGCGTCACGACAACTAAAGGTGCATGAGAAGAACTACATGACTCATGATTTGGAATTAGGAGCCGTGGTGTTCGCATTGAAAATCTGGCGACACTATCTGTACGGTACAAAGTGCACTATATTCACAGATCATAAAAGCCTAGAGCACATCTTCGACCAAAAGTAACTAAATATGAGACAACGTAGATGGGTCGAGCTAATAGGTGATTACGACTGTGCTATCAAGTACCATCCGGGGAAGGCTAACGTAGTGGCCGAAGCGTTAAGCAGAAAGGAAACCAAAAAGTGTGTCCATGCACTACAACTCACCATCCACTCGGAACTGCCAAATCAAATCCGGACCGCACAACAAGATGCTATGAAAACCGAGAACCTCACACAAGAATCCTTGCGAGGCAAGGATAAACATTTGGAAGTAAGGGCTGATGGAGCTTACTATCTTTTGTATCGAATTTGGATTCCACACTACGGAGGTTAAGGAATGTGGTAATGGACGAAGCACACAAAAGCCGATATTCCGTACATCCAGGTTCCGACAAGAAGTACCATGATCTGAAGACAACGTACTGGTGGCCTAATATGAAATCGGAAATCGCAACCTATGTGAGCAAGTGCCTAACTTGTTCTAAAGTAAAAGTCGAATATCAGAAACCCTCAGGACTACTATAACAACCTGAAATCCCCGTATGGAAACGAGAACATATCTCAATGGATTTCATCACAAAACAGCCGAAAACGGCAAGTGGTTGCGATACCATTTGGGTAATCGTGGACCGACTTACAAAATCTGTGCATTTCTTACCGATTAAGGAAACTGACAAGTTGGATAGACTGACTCGAATCAATCTGAGCGAAGTAGTTTCCCGACATGGAGTTCCAATCTCCATAATATCTGATCGAGACAGCCGATTCATGGCACATTTCTGGAAGTCCCTACATAAGGCACTAGGGACAAGGCTAGACATGAGTACTGCCTATCATCCACAAACTGATGGACAGAGCAAACGAACCATCCAAACACTGGAGGACATGCTTCGAGCATGCGTGATAGACTTTGTAACATTTGGGAGACTCACTTACTTTTGGTTGAGTTCTCATATAATAACAGTTACCACACCAGCATTGGGGCTGCACCTTTTGAAGCACTTTACATACGTAAGTGCAGATCACTTTTTTGTTGGGCGGAAGTTGGTGAAAGCCAACTAACTGGTCCCAAACTTGTGCACGAAACGACCAAGAAGATTGTGCAGATACGAAACAGAATGGCAGCAGCTCGGGATCGACAGAAGAGTTATGCCAACAAAAGGCGCAAGCCTTTGGAATTCCAAGTGGGAGACCGAGTACTTCTTAAAGTCTCCCTTGGAAGGGAGTGATCCGATTCGGAAAACGAGGGAAGTTGAATCCTCGTTATATCGGACCATTTGAAATCACAAAATGAATAGGCCCCGTGGCCTACGAGCTACAGCTACCACAGGAATTGAGTAGCGTACATAACGTATTCCATGTATCAAACCTCAAGAAGTGTTTATCAGACGAAACGCTCGCAATTCCTTTAGAGGAAATTCAGATTGATGAACAGCTTCACTTTGTTGAGGAACCGATGGAAATAATGGACCGAGAAATCAAAAAGCTCTAAATTAGTCGCATACCGATAGTTAAGGTGCGATGGAACTCACGGCGTGGACCGAAATACACCTGGGAACGAGAAGACCAGATGAGAAAGAAATACCCTCACTTGTTCACTGACCAGACTAACACCAGCAACACGAACTGAATTTTGGGACGAGATTCCAATTAACTGGGGATGATGTGACACCTCGCAATTTCCAGTTCAGCATTACTTTATTTTAAATAATAATGTGTATTATTATTACTCACGTAGCACTAGAATTATGAACATTTGGTGTGACACGTGGCACAACAGTCCAAACACACCGATAATTCGAGGAATTATCGTAAAACGCATACACGTGTCTTGAATAATGAATGTTGGTGAATTGCACAAACCACAGTACACTTTCACTGCACTTAGGATCTGGGGAACCTAAACTAGTTAGAACAATGCTTACGTGTCGGGAAACGACGATCGTAATCGTGAAATACGCGAAATTCGGCTCGAATCAAAAAAATTGGGCCTATTGGGCTTCTCAGAGACCCATCGCGGTACGCTAAGGGCCTCTGATTGGACCTTAGCGGTACACGACGCTTGGGCGGGGAATTTGAATTCTCCCGAAAGTGGTCGCGGTACGCGACGACCGATCAACTTCCTTCTTCGCGATATACGGCGTGTTTCGGGAACTAGATGATTATTTTATTCATTGCGGTACGCGGAGGGACACCCTTGCTAGGCTTGGAGGTAAACGATCACACCAAACACACAAAATCTTTATTTAACCAAGACAAATCATTCTGCTACCCCTACTCGATTTCTCTCTACTGAAACACTTCACCTCGACCAAAAACGACCTGCTACCACCATTTTCATCAGTAGAAACCATCAAGAACAACACTTGGAGATCGATTGACGATTTGAAGCTCAAGCTTGGAAGAAGAGATCGAAGAATCGACTAAAGCCCAGGATTAGCTGCCGTGTTCTCGATCTTAGCCCCTCCTAGAGCTGCACCAGACCTGCTCAAGCTCTATCTCAACAATCTAAGGCCTTGTGAGGTAGTATTTATGTTCAATCTAGCTTAGAATCACTTCCACACGCACATGCAAGCCAATGTGGCTACATGCATCACCAAATCATGCACACGCACGGAATTTTGATGATATGAATCTGTTATTTAGTATGCATGCTACTGATTTGGTGATTTAATGATGATCTATGGTGATATTGATTGGATATTATGGTCATTTGGTAATTTTATTAAGAAATGGCCACTTGTAGTCACATGCATGTATGAACTAGATGGATTTAAATGATTTTGAGTATGAATATGTGAATCTTGATGATATGAGGAGTCATATGTAAAGTCTATGATGATTTTTGTGATCAAAATGACCATTTGAAGTATTATTTCTATATTTAGAAACTTTAATACAATGAGACGGCGAATAATCGATGAAATGGCAACGTGCATGTGTTTAGATCTAGGGTTTATGCATAAAATGATGTTTAGAAACTATTATGATGATTATTGAGCATTTGATTTGTTAGAAATGTTAAATGATATGAATAACACCATTATTACTAAAAATAGAAACTTTTTATCCTAAGTTTGCTAAGGAATGATGAGTTTGATAATGTTGGGTGTTTAACATGCTTATTTGATGTTAATATGATGATAATAAGTTATTTATGTCTTTGAAAGAATGAAATATGTGTATTTGTCATTAGTTACTAAAAATAGTAACTTTATTTTTGCAAAGTCGATGAATGGTAATGTGTAGTCGTAACAAATGTGATTAAATGGTTATTTAAGACTAGAAAGTTGATATTTAGATGAGATTGTGTCACACCCCGGGCCGGCAGGGTAGGATCGGATGCCCCCATTGGGCGAAAGGTTCCCGAGGCGCAATATCGTGAGTGATAATCTTGTTGATCAGATTGTTTACATAGCATCAATGTTAAGAATATCTAAAGCACAATCAACATTACACTAGGATTACAGAGTTAAATTACAATATCAATGTTTGATAATTTAACTAAGTAAACCCATCCAAAAGAATCAAAGGTTTCTATCTTGTATCTGTACAAGATATCAAAAGAGATTCGTATTAACAACAAAAGATGTGCTTTCAAAAGTCTGCTAGGTCCTCTAGTTGGGCTGCCTAGCATGCAATCCTGAGCCTTAGATTATACATGTGCATCACCTGAGAAAGCATGTAAAAGAAAAAAGGTCAACACAATGGTTGGTGAGTTCATATAGTTTATAAGTTCAAAATAGCTTTTGCAAACCTTTCCAGTAAAACCTTAACCTTATTAACTCCACATGTAATATCCAAATCGGTATGCTTATATATAGGGCATACCCCTGGGTCGAGCCTACAACCCGCCCAGACGCCATCCCACCACATACTAATCCGCATATGACATTGTTATTAATAATAATTAAGAATTTTACCTACCCTTCAATCTCGTTTCCCCATTATAGTTTAAGCTATTTGTTTGTAAGTTTACCCATAGCATCCGTGAGTTTAGCTTGAGAGTCACCAGAATGGACAACTGAATGCCCGAAGGAATCCAGTATCAATCCATACCAGTTCTATGTGAAATTAGCAACATAGGGGGAGATAGAGGATTCTCATGATGACACAAAGTCAACTAAGGATCACCAATATCGTCCTAGTTACTGTTCACGTGTGTAAATAGTTTTGGGAAACACTGCATGGCAAGCACTGAGAGGCCATCAGTCCGTTTCCTCGTTTAAGACCATGAAGGACACCCTATGGCAAGCACTGAGAGACCATAGTAGATGCCTTCTAGTCCCGACTGTGAAGAACACATGAAGGCAAGCACTGAGAGGCCAACTATTGTTCTTCAAGTCCCGACTAGGAAGAACACCTGAAGGCAAGCACTGAGAGACCAACTATTGTTCTTCCATAGCCAATAGTTTATAGCATTCAAAGTTTCCAGCATTTACGTAACTTGTGCACAAGTACTAGCTTTACAACCGGTAAGGCAAGCACTGAGAGGCCAAACCGTTGTTTGAGCATGGCAATCACATAGCATCCAAGAGTTTATAGTATCCATAGCTTCAAGTATTCAATGTGTATGTATGTATGTTTGTATTTAGTATCCCTATAGCATTTTAGCATCATTAGCCTTTAGTGTTTACATTAATTTCTAGCATAAAACCCTTAGCATTAACAAGTAGCATAGTCTCATAGCATTAGTATTAAGCATAACCCGTAGTGCTAGTTTGTAGCATAAACCCATAGTATTAGCATTTAGTTTAACCCGTAGTCTTAGTATTTAGCATGGCTCATAGTATTAGCTTGTAGCATAACCTCATAACATTAGCATCCACAATAGCATCATCAGATAGTATATACCCTTAGCACTTGGTATTAACACATAGCTTTAGTATTAGCAAGTAGCTTATGCCTTTAGCACTTGGCATAATCAAATAGCATTTAGTTTGAATAATGTCTTATGCCTTTAGCACTTGGCATAATCAATAGTATAAAAGCATTTTGTTAAATTTAAAACATTTGTTTTAAAAAGTATAACATGTTTCTCAGTCCCGAGTTAAAAACCAAAATAGTTTGAAAAGGGACAATGAACTCACATTGTAGTTGTGGTAGTTGACTTAGTCTCAAACAAGAATGCACGCGCTCTTTGTTGATATTAGTTGTGGTATTCACGGTCCTGTATTGATTTCACGTTGTTTGTAAGTTGTGAGTATAAGTCATGTGTATGTGAGTGCGTGTAGGTGTTAACCCTAGAGTTGGTTAACACGCGTGAGTCTCGGTCATCGTTCGGCCCATTGTTAATTGCCACCTATCGTACTATCACTTAACTACTTTAAGTTAAGTTTAATACGTTGTATTTTGATTCTTATAAACCAAATCTAAGTGTTCAATTTAGATTTAAAATTTAATACCCCACTTGTTGTCCTTGTTAAGTTGAAATAGTTTATTACATAGTGAGAACATAACCATGAAGTTATTATTATAACTTAATTGTTTTAAGCCTTAGGGATGTATTAACCCAAACTCCTCTTTGACTTAGCACCAATGAATCAAGTCTCATGTATGTTATCTTTAAAATGGCCTTTATGTTTTCGTGTGCAATTTGAGTTAAATGGGCCGAAACAAGGTAGTCATAGGCTCATTTTGTTGGGCCTAATAGATTTTATCATAGGCCATCTCTAAAATAGTTCTTGGGCCAAGCTGGGCCTCACTCATTTGGGCCGAAAACAAGTGTGGGCCAATGATTGGGGCTGTTGGGCCAGAATCGTGGCCTTGGGCCAAAACAGTGGGCCTTGAGTTAAAACGGTGGGTCTTGGGCCAGCTACTTTCTGTTGGGCCTCCAAGGAGTTGATGGGCTGAATGAAAAGTTGTTGGGCCTGTTGAATGCCTTTGGGCCTAGCTGGTACGCGGCTTTAGGGTTCTTGGCCGACTAAGTTTCTTGGCCGATTATGGGACGAGGGAAATGTTGTTGGGCCACGAATTGCTCCTGGGCCAGGGAAGATTTGACGGGCTAGCAAAGGAGTCGTGTGAACTGGGCCTCAACAGAAACCTATGGGCCGAATAAAGATTGCTGGGCCAAGACAGTAATTATGTTGGGCCTGTTGGTTGCTCGTTGGGCCAAGAATTAGGTGGGCCTCGGCCATACTGGGCCTTCCTTTGGGCCGGCAACATGTAGGGCTGTATGGGCCAACTGTTGGGCCTATTGAGCCTAAAGACTTGCATGGGCCGAACAGCACCCACATGGGCCTTAGCCAAACCCTAAGCTCAACAAATGGACTGAAAAACAACATGCAGGCCGAATGGTGGTGGTGTCCGCCGAATGTCATGGTGGTCGAATGAACAACTCTGGTCTAATGAAACATCCCTGACCGAATGAATGTGCTCGAATGTGTTCTGGCGAATGAGGGTCGAATGAGTTTTGCCTTGGCCTCCGGCCGAATGTGCATGGCTGGCGAATGAGTCTAAGTTTCAGTCGAAGGATGGCCGAACAAAGAAAGGCGTCGAATGAGTAGCAGTTGACGAATGAGGGTGGCAAGCCATTCGGCCGTAGGTCATTCGGCGATCTGAAAGTGTGGGTCGACCAATAGTGTTCAAATCATGATTCTAGCCACGATTTAAGGTGATTTCATGTGATGGGGTGAGTTTTCAGAGGTTGGGATCGAAGGAGAGGGTACAGGACCGGTTAGGGTTGAGGGTCACACAAAAGAGTGAAAACCTTAGTTTTCGCGAGTTTCTTAGCTTCATACCTTCGATTTCAGTGGGTTTTAGAAAGGATCCTTTGTACTTTCGTGTAGAAGATGATGAGAGCTTCGTGTGGGTTCAAGAATGGAGTGATTTGGTTAAGAAATGAGGAAGTTATGGAAGAAAGAAGGTTGTTGGTGGCTAGGGTTTTCAAAACCGGGTTTTTGAGTTGTGGTGGAGAAGATGAAGTGGGAAATGAGTAAATTTGACTCATTTATGGTTATTTATACCCCGAAGATGTTCGGGTTCGTTTTCGTTACTCGGTTCGCGTTTTCGTTACGTTTCCGGAACGTAACGCGTGTGTTTACGGTTTTAAAATAAAGGAATTATTTTATGATGTTTTAAAATATAATATATTTTTAGAAATTAGTTTAAATATAGTTACGCTAATTATTCATCAAATTTAATATTTTTACGCGTTTCGGTAAATCCGTTCGCGATTTGTTAAAATAGTTTAATTTAAGTTATTAAATGATGAGTTTCAAAATTGTAAAATAGGAAATATGTTATTTCCTTAAAATTATGGTCGTTCGAATCTTTCGACGTTTTCGTTTTTGTTTCGTCAGAACGCGTCACCATCGCGCGTATTCGTTCGAATCGTCATTCGAACGAACACGACGATGGTTTGGCTTTCTGATTCTTGTTTTCTACTGTTAAGTTATTATTTCAGAACGTTAAACTATCAGAATCATTCGTACAGATCGTCACCTATACGAATAACTCATCGGTTTAGTATTCCGCAACAACAACTGTTATAGTTTTATTTTGTTTAACCTCACATACGTTTACACCAAAGCATATCACATCAAGTATTTATGTTGCAACGCTGTGTTGTCTGACATGTTTTCTGACTGTTAAATCCTAAGATTTTAGTCAGGTTCAGACAATCGTTTAATAGTTTCATGCTAATCCATTTGCATTAATAGTATAAACATAGTTTCTCGTAATGTGTACCTGAATTACTGTTCGTGTTTACTGTTGCGATCACTGTTCCGGCACGCGTCCGGCACTGATGTTACAGACTGGGTAATAAACTTAGCGAAACATGTCTATTTTTACAACTTTCTATATTTAGTAACTTTAAACACAAAACATGCATAACCGGCTACGTGTGACAATGTGATATATGATAACATGCTCATTTATGATAACTATGCATATTAGAATAACCGGAAAGTGATTTCTTGCCTGACTTGCTTAAATTGGGAACTTTCCTAAAATAGGAACTTACTATAAATAGTAATTTACCTCACGGATGTGACTTTGGTATCCACACACTTCACACGACACTGAATTGTACGTTACACGAACACTTGAACAAAAACCGTCACCAACGGGTCGTTAGGTCAAGCACGGTCAACACGGTCAAACACGGTCAACTCGACCTGTATAACAACTTGGAGTTGTTGAACTTGAACACGGTCCTGTGAGACCCACATGTATGCGAACACAAACTTATAACACCTATGTGATATAGGAAACTGCTGGCTGGCGAGCTACTCTGTTCTAGTAGGAACATACTCTGCTAAACTCAGGTGAGTTTACAGCCCCACTTTTACTCTTTAACTGTTTTTACTAAAATTTTGGGGTGAGAATACTCTGCAACTGATTTAGATATATGACTGGTATGTTTTAAAACCATTTTCGAGTGTAACATTTATCGCATAAAGTCGTAATTACACAATGATGTGTCGTTATTATTATAACTATTTGTCACTTACTGATTTAAGATTTCAGGATGGCCTATAACCATGATGACGGTAGGAACCCGGGAAACGACCTGTGGAGGATGAACTAACGGAGGAAAGTCGCCAGCGGGTTCGGGACATCATGTCCCAAGTTGATGCCGAAGAGGCCGAGAGAGCGCGCATAGCAAAGCGCGCTAGATCATGGAGTTGGTATCCCTCTACAGTGTGGGATTGGATTATTGAGGAGAGGGTACCTCTCCAGCGAGTTCGGACGGATGATGACCGAGCACACCGGCTATCGGCACTCGGAGTATCCTTTAAGCGGGCTTTCGCAGCCATGTTGCCCGGACAGCTCGGGAGGCCTGTAGGGCCCACGAGAGTGACGAGGAGATCAGAGCTCTCCGAGAGGAAAACCAGCATCTCCAAGGACACCTGGACCATCTGCGAGAGCAGGTGGTGGATGAGATCGCGGCGCTCCGGAACCGGACAGCGCAGTTAGAAGAGCGACAAGGGGAAGTCGCTGCCGTGGTGCAGGACCATGGCGAGCGGCTGGTCGTGGTAGAGGATATTGCAGGAGAGAACCAGGCGGCACTTCAGAACGTTTGGGCTGAGCAGCTGATCGTGGAGCCGGAGCAGGAGCCTGATTAAGGACCCCAGTTTGAGGTTGAGGACCTCGAAGAGGGGGATTTTGATGAGGATCTTGATGAAGATCCTGAGGAGGACCAGGACGACGGTCCTGCAGACAGTGGATATTCACACTCCACGGTTGCATCGCACTAGCTAGACTTTGCTATTTCAGTTATTTCACCTCTTGTATTCCTAGATGAGCGGGATGTGCTCATATGAACTATGATAGTTGTACTTTTGTTATGAAAATCATTGTACTCAAAAGCTTTATTAATTGCTATTAGCTTTGCCATGTATGCTCTTTATTTATGTTGTACTCCGACTCAACTTCTTACACTACTGACAACTAACCACTATGTATTCTGAATAGAACTAACCAATGACGAGAGACGGTACATACGTCCGTTGACGCAAGCGACCAACTGGTTCGGCAGCCATCCAAGCGATGGTAGAACGACGTGTTAGCAGAGCCATGGCTGAGTATGAAGCTAACCGGTTACATAGTGAAACCAGCGGGACTAACAACGGTACTAACCACAATCCAAATACGACTAACTTAGTATAGACAACGTTGTCACTAACACGTAACATTGAATGCCCATGCACAGGGTCCTATGGTAGTACTGCCAAGGGATGCTTGTTCAAAGCATTCCTAAGCTGCCATCCCCACAAGTTTCAAGGAACCTAAGGGGCAGTGGGACTGATCTGCTGGATCGAGAAGCTCGAATCTGTGTTCCCAATGTCTGAATGCTCGGGGGAGAACCGAGTCAAATTCGCCACCGGGACTCTGGTTGCGGTTAAAGACCAGTATTGCCAGATCTTAACGAAGAGGTTGCGGGTCAAACTTCGTACTGGCAGTTTGATTTGAACCAGGAACCTTGCGTTGACGACGACGTTAATAGGAAATGTTACGCTGGTGAAAAATCACACCCACCTCAAGTTGCGGTTAAAGAGGAAGAAGCTGACGTTGTATAACAAAATATGGACTGGAATGCCAATGAGGTAAAATATTTTTCACTTGTTTTTAGTTAAATGGACATTAGTTTAATGACAACATTGTTTTCAGATATTCATTTCTGTGGAGGAGTTGATGGCATGGGCAAAAGTAGAGCCCTTGATAATGGATACGTCGTAGTTACTGGACGATTTAAGAAAAAGAAGGGGAGCGATGAGGTCACCAAAATCTGGCTTGTGTGTAATCGTGGTGGTGAACACAATGGTACGACCATCTTAAAGCGTGCCAGTAGCAAAAAAATCGGCTGTACTTTTTAAATTTATAGGGATATACGACAATGATTCATATGGTTGGAAGGTTCAGGTCAGATACGACAAACACAACCATGAACCTACTCAAAATCTTGAGGGGCACCCTTTTGTTAGAAGATTGTCCGAGCTGGAACAAAACATGGTACATCATCTGGCTGAGCAACACATGTGTCACACCCCCAAATTCCCACTCTTGGTGTCAGTCCACGTGGGTGTGACGTGGCCAGGATCACAGCTCATGGTCATATAGAACGACTCTATATGAGTTACACAGTCACACAGATTTGTAAAATAACATAGTTTCATTCAATAAGCAGCGGAAAATGTTCAACATCATAAGTAAATAAGTTTGCAGCGGAAAGTAAATTGTTTAACAGACACTACATTGTTCAAATTGGTTTAACACCAACAAATGCACACACAAGCCTAGGACATGAGTCTATATGCCATTCAGACTCCTTAATGCTTCCTTGAGTGCGTCCTAGCGTGTGCTCCATTAATTACCTGAGAATACATGCGAAAAGTGTCAACTAATAAGTCGGTGAGTTCACAGGTTTAGACAGACTGAAAAGTAAACAGACATATACTGGGTATGTTAAGTTTAGTTGTTGGATACTACGATCCGTGGAGTGTGTCAGTTCATCTTACCGAAACTAGACTGTTCCCGTTTGCCTCCGCAGGTCATCGCTGAACCCGCATTCCCATCGAAATTACACTCGTTATGACCTCCAGTCAACATTGGTGCCGAGTGGGGTTAGTCAAACCCAGTAGTACTACGTAATTACGACTCGTTTGAATACACAACTAACGGTAAGGATAAGTGAGGGCTTTATGCGATAATAGTTACACTCGAAAATGGTTTTCACAACATACCAGTCATATATCTAAAACAGTTGCATGGAATTCTCACCCCAATAATTTAGCAAAAACAGTTAAAGAGTAAAAGTGGGGCCGTAAACTCACCTGAGTTTGAGAAGTGCGTGTTCTTACAAGAACGGTGTAGCTCGCCGGCTAGTAGGTACCTATATCACATAGGTGTTGTAAGTTTGTGTTTGCATATATGTGGGTCTCACAGGACCGTGTTCGTGTCTAACAACTTCCAAGTTGTTATGTGGGTCGGGTTGACCGTGTTTGACCATGTTTGACCGTGTTTGACCTAACAACCCGTTGGTGACGGTTTTGGATCAAGTGTTCGTGTAACGTGCGGTTTAGTGTCGTGTGGAGTGTACGGATACCAAAAATCATTCCCATGTGGAAACTTACTATTTATAGTAAGTTCCTATTTTAGGAAAGTTTCCACATTAGGCAAGTCATGCATAAAATCACATTCCGATTATTCTAACTTGCAGAATTACCCTAAATGGGCATGTTATCACATAGCACATAGTTACACATAGTCGGTTTAGCGTGTTTTGCGCATAAAAGTTACCATAATTAGAAAGTTACAAGATATGCATATGTCACTAAGTCTAGATACAATCTTATCATATCATCATCGTATTAGTCTTAAATAAGTATTTAATCAAAACCATTATGACTAGCATGCTCCTATTCTCCAAATTGTAAAATAAAGTTACTATATTTAATAACATTCCTAAATATCATACTATTAGCAATTTTAATCATTCCAATGCATTCAATCACCATCATAGTAACCTCTAAACATCATTTTAAACATAACTTATAGATCTAATCATACAAATGTGATTATTTCATCAAGAATACGTAACTAGTAACATTAAAGTTACTAAAATTAGTAATGTTCACCAAGTGATCAAATATTGACAAATCAACCATTTCTAATCTTGCAAATCATCATCAATATCACTTATGACAACATTTCCATATCAAGAATCATACCAATCGGCTTAGATCATTCATGCATGCTACTACAAACACCCATTTATGACCAAATCATTAACATGCACATTAACATTATCATGGATCGTCACAAAACTTATTCTAAACATCATAGATCATCAACTATCATGTAATCATCATCAAACCCAGCACTAAAATTCGTGCATGTGCATCTAGGGTGTTTACATGTGTGTTTAAAGTCATGCATGTGAGTGTAAAGGTGAAGAAAGTGTGTTTTGGGTATAGAACTACCTTCTAATGCTTCAAGAATGCCAAGATGACGACAAGAACAGCCTCTAAACTCTCTAGACAGTAGGTTCTCGCAGCAAAATGATGGTGGTGATGATCTTCAAGCTTCAAGTGTGATCCTTCAAGCCTCAACTCTTCAAACCTTCAAGCTTGGAGCTTCAATGGAGGTCTCCCATGGCTTCCCAAGGGTCAAATCAGTGAGGAATAGTCGAAGTTGGTGTGTAGTACCGGAGAAATGATAAAGAGTGGAGTTAATATGCATGGTGGTCTTGATTTTATAAAGATTTGTCGACTGGCACCTGTCGCGTACCGCGATGGAAAGTTAAAAGAATCTTCGCGTACCGCGAAGGATTTCGGGAGCCAAACCCCCGCGATGCCTGTCGCGTATCGCTATAATTCCTCCCGTTGGGCCATCGCGTACCGCGATGGGTCCCAAAGAAGTCCAATAAGCCTAGTTTTCTTGTTTTGAACCGATTTTCGCGTATTTTTCTATTACGATCATCATTTCTCAACATTTAGTCATTGTTCCCAATATCTTAGGTTCCCTAGAACCTATGTGCAGTGAAAGTGTACTGTGATTTGATCCGTTCACCAACGTTCGTTATTCAAGACACGTGCAAGTGTTGTGCGATAATTCCTCGAATTATCGATGTATTCTAGCTGTTGTGCCACGTGTCACACTAAATACAATTATTCTAGTGCCACGTATGAAATAATAAAACATATTATTATTTAAAATAAAGAATTGCTGACCTGGAATTTGCGGGGTGTCACAACATGGAGCCACGCAACATACTTTCCAGCATAAAGAAGCAGAATCCCGACAACGTCTCCATCCGTAGAGACATATACAATGTGCAGCAAAAAATTAAAAATAAACAGAAAGTCGGATCAACCTCAATGTAGGTCTTAAAGAACCTGCTGCATAATAAGAATTACGTATACTATACTCGTGAAAACTCCAAAACAAATGTCGTGGAGGAGATTTTCTTTTGTCATAAGAAATCATACACCTGGTGGCGTGCGTTCCCACATGTTCTTATGATCGACGCGACTTACAAGACTAACATGTACAAACTTCCTTTTGTACACATAGTTGGTGTTACCTCAACACACCATACCTTTTGTTTTGCTCACACGTTCGTGAGTAAAAAAAAGAGGAAAAATATCATTGGTTTTCTAAAACAGGTAAAAGATATGCTAGATAAGTGTATGGAGCCCTGCGTGATAATAACCGACAAAGACCTTGCTCTGATGAATGCATGTCGTAAGGTCTTTCCGCACGCTTCCAGGTATTTATGCAGGTGGTAGGGGTGTTCATCGGGTCGAATAACGAGTTATTCGGGTTTGAAAATTTTTTGGTCTATCCGAAACCCGACCCGAAATTCGAAATATATTATCTGACCCAAATAACCCAAAAAACCCGAATTCATACATCCAAATAACCCGAATAAACCTGTTTTTTCTAGTTATTTGAATGTCCGACCCGGAAAAACCAGTTTTTGCATATCCGAAACCCGACCCGAATCTGAAATCATATTATCCGACCCAAAAAACCCGAAATTGATTTCGGATGAGGTTTTTTCGGGTTTCGGATACGATTCGGATTTCGAATTTTTTCGAATTTCGGATATTTTGAACACCCCTAGCAGATGGCACATAAGCGAAAATATAGCAAAACACTGCAAGGCAAGTTTTTCAGACGGTGATTGGAAAAAGTTTAAGGGTCGTTGGGGGAATTTGTGTGACTCTTCGTCGCCAGAAATTTACGACTATAACTACAACCGTCTGTACGAACAACTAGTCGCAGATAACCGTCAAAGTAAGTGTCATTAAATATCATTATCATTATTTTTATTTAAATTACGTTGTCGTATGTCATAGTTGTTTTTTATTTCAGGGGTTTTGAATTATGTGACACAGACTTGGTTAAACCCCTACAAAGACATGTTTGTTACAGCCTGGACTAACAGAACGCCCAACTTTGGTCAACGTACAACTAACAGAGTCGAGAGTCAACATTCAAACTTAAAAAGATATCTGAGAACAACTAATAACTCACTCTCGACACTGGTGGGTTTTGTTGATCAAATGGGTCATCATAAACATAAAACATTGGTATGAAACAAGTTTAATAAAGACAATGGGTCATTATAAAATACCCATGTTTAATAACCTACGTGGCAAGGTTTTACATAACGCTCTTGATTTATTACTTGATGAAATAAATAAGATCAAGGTTATGCGTCAAGGTAATATGTCATGCAGCCATTAGTTGTGGACAAGTTGTGGCTTGCCATGTGCTTGTAAGATCTCAAAATATAAAAATACATGTATCAAAATACTATAACCAATTCCTTTTTGTTTGTTTTTTACATTTTTTGTTGTAAACTGATTATTTTCTTTTCATTTGTATATAGACAAGATTATCCCACTTTCTGATATAGACATCTTCTGGACAAGACTTGATACTCGGAACCCGACACTTCTAGAAGATGAAGAAATCGACGTCGAAGGTCAAATGGGTCTGGTGACACAGGAAATAAATTCAAAACCTGAGTCAGTGAAAAAGAGTCTGGTTAAAAAAATACTTTTGCAAGTGTTTCCGTTTAAAAGTGAGAAGAAAACACCATTGGTTCATAAGGATACACGCGGACGGCCGACATTGAAGACTCAACAACAAAGGGAGAATGAATATAGACATAGCGCAGTTGTCGACTCATAAGAGAGTAGTTATCAACTTCCAAGGCATAGTTCATTCACTCTAGCAATGTCAAACCAGCAAAGATCCGCCCTCCAACGTAGTCGTTCAACATCTTTTATAGTAAAAAAAGGACTCGAGACAAGTCAAATTGACTCGGTAGTTGCTTCGCCAGTGAAACCAGAAGGAATGAACAATCTTAGATGATTTGGTGGTTACATTCCTTCAATGTTTCATTGCTATGTAAGCAACATACAAGATGTTTTTCCAGACGGTAATTGTGGATTAGGGTATGTAGACGTTGGGTTAGGGTTCGATGAAAATCAGCGGGGTTTCGTTCGCCAACAATTATTACAAGAGGTGGACATCCATAGTGAAGCATACATATATGCTTTTAACTCGATGGACCCAACTTTATATGACACAGTACGTCATATCATAAACTGGTTTGATATCAAACCTACACTAGAAGAACATTGGTTGCTTATGCCTTATATGGGACTTGTTGTTGCACAACGATTTGGCGTGATAGTTCACCTTCTCAGTCAAGAAGGGTGTGTCATGTTTTTCCCGTTATGGTTAGCTGCATCGACAATACCACAACATAATGTGGTTTGTCTTCTTCACATGGCGATGCATTTCATCAACCTAAGGTTGGAGGGGATTATCCAATTCCAACCCTAAGTGCGGTTTGGAAACCTTAAACGCCCCATTTGGGACACTATGCCTCGTTTGTTTTTATTATTATTGTTGTTGTTGTTGTTGTTGTTGTTGTTGTTGTTATTGTTGTTGTTATTATTATTATTATTCTTATTATTATTATCATCATTATTATTATTATTATTACTACTATTTTTTATTATTCTTATTATTATTCTTATTATTATTCTAATTATTATTATTATTTATTATTCTTGTTGTTGTTGTTGTTATTATTATTATTATTATTATTATTATTATTCTGTTGTGCAGACATGTCTTCTTCCGACGAGATGGAGGTTGAGGTTGACGATCTTGAGGAGCAGTTCGATGTGCTATTGGACCACCCATGGTTGTAGTTCCCTCAGGGAACGGTCGTGCGTAGCAGGTGCGATCGAATCCTGAGGAAGGAGATAGGCCATCAGAAGGCCATCGACTACGATGTGTTGACTGAGCTTGGCGAGCAGGAGAGGATGATGGCCATCATTGGCGAGGACACGCCATGGTCTCGACTGTTTGATATGACGTATGTTCCACAGTACTGACTCCTCACGGTGGAGTTTCTTTCTACATTTGTGTATAGGCCTCAAGGTCCTGATTTCCAGCCACAGCCAGGTCAGTCGCAGCAAGCGGAGATATCTTTCGGACTCTGTGGATTCCGGTACCACTTGACTTTGGTAGAGTTCGCTAGTGTGACTGGTCTGTACACCAAGGAGGAGACTCACATGCCGATCTACACGACGGCTATTCTTACAACTCACGACGCCGTCGTCAGTGCTTGGTGGCCTCAGATCGGCGACGAGCCGTTTGTCCGCAGCGCCCGGGTCACGCGTATTCGTGACCCGCTCATTAGGTATTTGCACCGGTGCATTGCCTCGTCTATTACAGGACGTGGCATGAGCCAGGAGTGGTGCACTTCTCAGGATTTATTTTATTTGTATTTTCTATTGAGTGGGAGATCGTGCAACCTTGCATGGTGTCTGGCGGAGTATTTTACTACATATTACCACCGCAGGAGAGGAGGAAGATCTACGGGGGGTGTGTGTGACCCGTATTGCTCGTTTTAACGGGCTTATCGATTTAGAGCCTGCCGGTATGGAGGCCGTGCATCCTGTTCGTTTAGATCGTAGGACGGTGCAGGGCATGCGTATCGTGCAGAAGTTCCCATAGCTCGGGCTTCGGTTTGCGTTCGAGAAGGGGGTCATTTGGCAGCGGGGGCCAAATGATCTGCATTACTGAGATGACGAGCCCATGCCTCAGCAGCCACCGCAACAACCTCCACTACATGACGAGGGGTAGCCGCATCAGGATGTGTCACATCAGCATCCTGAGCGCGTATACAGAGTCGTGCGGCTTCCTGCTCGTGTCGAGGCTATGCTGCAGGGTATTGCCGATGCGACACTGCAGCTCATTCAGCAGCAGGCACAAATCCAGCAGCAGCTCTAGCTCAGTCAGCGGATAGCTCATACCACCGAGCAGCTGACTTGACGAGTAGATCGGTTGGAGGATCTCATCTCGTGGCAGGTGCAGATCGATCTTACAGATGCAGCAGCTTAGGGTATCCAGCTCCCTCCTCTTCCACCGCCACCACAGTATCCTCCTCCCCTTCCACCTCCACCTCACGATGATTAGTTAGTATTTTCAATCATATATGTATTTGTTATGTATAAACAAACACTTGTATTCATGTTTATGTTTTGTATATATTTGGTTGTTTTGGTTGGTGATACGTGACTATATTTGGTTGTTTTGGTTGGTGATGCATGTTTTGTTATTTAAATATGTTTTGGCTAGTGATGCATTATTTATCATGTTATTCTGTAGCATCAATATGTTTAGACAAATAAATCATTTATATATCAATTAATTAATATATTTAAATTTCTATTAAAAATAATTAAAAACATTTTTAAAGTTCAAAACGTAGCTTAACATATGCAATTTAAAAAGATTTGACTCTTAAAAAAAGTTTTAAACAACTTTTAAAAACAATTAAAACTAAACGAACCGAAAGACCGTAAAATATAAAAAAACAAGTTTTAACAAAACTATTAGATTTTTACAAACAAAAAAACATGTGTTTAAGAAAATAATCAAATGAGAGATTTTAAAATATAAAAAACAAGTTTCAAACAAAAATACAAGATTTTTACAACCCATTTTTACTTGGGTTAAAAATAAACGTAACGAGAGATACGTCGCAAAATATAAAAAATAAGTTATAAACAAAACTATTATATTTTTAAACAAAACTAGTATATTTTTACACCCCAGAAAACATCTTCAAACTCGTTAAAACAGCCAAATTTAATGGTTTTAACCCTATACGCCCCGTAGTGGTCACTACGTGGCGTTTAGGGCTGACAAACAACAGAGAATGTCTGACTCGTTTGAGGTTGCCAGAGTGTCGGTCAAAACGCCCCGTAGTGACCACTACGGGGCGTATAGGTGATGACGGGGTGTTGAAATATGTTTTTGAGGTGTGTAAATAACTCATCCCTTTTAAATTAGTTGAGGAATCATTGTTTTGACACATCAAACATTAAACTAACCTATTTGAATATTAAAGTTGCCTACGTGTTTTGCTTAGATGGACGGTCAATATTTTAATTATTGAAACCAAAAAAAATGTCACGAGTGTACTCTTGAATAGGGGTGTTCGTAGTCCGGTTTTGACGGTTTTTAGATTAAACCGTAAACCAAACCGTTAATGACGGTTTTTGAATATAAAAACCAAAACCGAACCATTAAAAATAAAAACCAAACCATTATCTATGGTTTGGTTCCGGTTTCGGTATCAAAAAAACAAGTATGCCCAAAAATAAAAGTTGCATAAAAACATTACAATAGCATGCTGTCAAAACAACATTACAAAGGTTGCATAAAAAGTCTATCTAATAAAGAACATGCACCAACTAAGTGAATACATGTTGTCAAAAATAATAACAAGGTCTGTCAAAAACATGATGTAAAAACACTTAAAAACTTCTAAAAAAATACATACTAAAGATAAACTCATAGCTGCTATCTGATCTTCAAATATTAATTAAGGTTCCAAACTTTAAGCTCCAAACACCTAAATCATATAAAATAAATTGAAGTTGAGCATCAAAAAGTCTCTAAAATAGTAAAATCTATAATATAGTTACCTATCAATCGATATAATCCGTGCAAATATTAACTTGGCTTGCAAAATCTAAAATAGAAGTTTCTTTTGTTAGAACTAATAATGCAAAAATATATAATTGTTAAAAAGTATATAAACTTACCATAATAAGTGTGCCTAAGCGTCAAACATACACACTCACACGCATACTAACGGTCCAGTCCGGTTTTTAACGACCGGTTTTTGATGAGAACCGTAAACCAAACCGTTCATTACGGTTTCAAACTTTTGAAACCGACCGACCAAATGTTTGGAAAAAAACCAACCGCAAAACCACACCGAGGACCGGTTTGGGTGGATTCACGATTTAAAACCGAACCGTAAACACCCCTACTTTTGAAGGCAAATTAGTGATCTTAAATTCTTGATTTTTTTAAAAAAAAAATTAACTATTTTATTAGGCTGTGGCTAAAAAAAATCGTATATGATCCAATCAAGTACAAAAGCATACTCAAAACCACTACACTCAAAAAGAACTATCCCTTGCTGAAATGAGACGTCGGGGTCCCCCACGACGTCACACCGTCATCTCCACCACATTTCACCACCACCTCCGGCGGTGTCTCCAACGCAACCGACCGGATCATCACCGTCGGCTTCACCTCCGGCAACTCCGGCACCACCTCACCCTTCAACATCTTTAACACCTCCTTCATAGTCGGTCTCATCTGATAATTCGGATGCACACAAATCAATCCCACCATCAACACCATCTCAATATCACTCCGATCAAACTCTCCGGTCAAATTATCATCACCGGCATCCACCAATCTCTTTTCCTCCCACAAATCCCACACCCAGTCCACCACCATGACGCCGGTATCATCCACCGCCGGTCGTCCAGATGCCACCTCTAACACCACCACACCAAAACTATAAACATCAGTTTTCACCGTCGGGACCCGAGAATACACATACTCCGGTGCAAGATACCCCATCGCACGTGCCGGCACAGTCGCATCACGTGTGCCGGACATCCCAAAATCCCCCAATTTGGGTGTGAAATCAAAATCCAACATTATGTTACTGCTTTCCACATTCCGGTGAATGATCAAACGATCACATTCTTCATGCAAGTAAACCAACGCCGATGATACTCCGATTAGCACGTTTAATCGAGTTTTAAAGCTCAATTTATCCAAATTTTTATCAAGTGATCCGTTTGGCATGTAATCGTATACGAGGATCAATTCGTTCCTATCGCAACACCATCCCTGAAGCTTCATTAGATTCTTGTGTTGTAACGAACCCACCATTGTTGCAAACTCTGTAGCGATTTGGGTACCAAAAGATGCCATCTTGAACCGTTTCACGGCGATGTTTTGATCGGTTTTATAAACAATCGCTGACACCCCGTCGCCGATGATCAGATTTTGGTTAAACCCTTTTGTTACTGATCGAATTTCAGAGAATTTGTATCTTCTTGGCATTGTATTGGTATTCGCCTGAACCGAACAAATTTGGGCGTGTTCGTGTAGAATTTGACCCGGGTTTTGGTTCTTGATCATACACACATACATTAATACACAACACACTGTTAAAATCACCAGAATCAGATTGACAACTAACAATCCGATAGCTAAATTGAGTCCTGTTCTGTTTGTATGATGATTATGTTTTGTTGAACCCGTTTCTGTTTCTGGTCCGGATCCATCATGTGCAATGTCTGGAAAACAAATCATGCAGTTATCCGACCCGATTTCTTCAACTTCCATATCAGGATATAAAGATTCAGGTGATGTTTTGAATTCCCAGTTCTTCACCAGATGAACAGATGATCCACGCCCATTAGAGGCAGAGAATCCAACATACATAAACCTATGAAATCTTTGAAATCTTTTAGAAAGATCCATTGGTGCTGCTAGAATCGGATTATCCGGTTTGACTTCAT
The DNA here is from genome assembly GCA_009363875.1 of Mikania micrantha. NCBI lineage: Eukaryota > Viridiplantae > Streptophyta > Magnoliopsida > Asterales > Asteraceae > Mikania > Mikania micrantha. Next base: position 107,013,342 of record CM018692.1, on the reverse strand, counting down.
TGTATCCAACCCAAACCTCGATGACTTTCTGAGAACTGTTGTATTCAATCCATGAGTTAACCGGTTTCCCGCTCTTCAAATCGACTCCAATTGACATCAAATCAACTGAGGCTACAGACAGAACAGAATCCAGATCCATTCCAACATGATTACCGTTGATATCACCGAGATCCTGATCAAAATTTGTATCGAATTCGACAGCCAAGAACGAGTAATCACGTGAATTCTGGATGGATTGTGGCAAACCAATGGACCCGATGGAGTATGGTAACGAATGTGGTCCCGATGTGATCAAGAACGCGATACCTTCGCCGGAGAGACAGTGCGGCGGTGGCGGGATGATGATGAAGGAGAAATGGGTTGAGAAAGAAAAAGTGGAATTGAAATCAAGAAATCGAATTGGGTGTTTGTAAAAGATTCTTCCGGTGTTTGGAAATGGCGGATTTGAGGTGCAATTGGTGAGATGTTGAGTGAGTGTAATGGTGGTTTGATTGATGTGTGCAGTGCCGTAGAGGGTGAAGTTTGATGGGGGAGATGAAGATGTGGTGGTGAAGATGGTGAGAATATGTAGGAATAAGAGGTTTATTTTCATCGCATGAGCATCCATGGAGGTCTGTTCATGGAAACAAGAAGATGAAGATTATTGCAGTGTGTGTGTGTGTGTGTGTGAGAGAGAGAGAGAGAGAGATTTGCTGCAAGAAATTAATCGAAGGGAATGAATCAAGAAACTCAGAGGCGGGAAGATGATGAAAGTTGAAAGAAATTTTTTTTTCATATATTAACCGATTAAAACGGTGTATTATCCGAGTTAAATAATTAAAAAATAAAATTTATTAATATAAAATAATAATAAATATTTGATAATTATATATTAAGATAAAATATAATTAAAATAGAGGATTTTATTTGGACACCTTACTTTTTAATTTTAATACCCCAGCGAATTTATACGGCTTGTACTGGTCAGTACGGCCCGTATATGGTACAGACAAACATTCCAGAGGAATGTCTTGGATTCATTGAAGATTCTGTGGGACAGGCCGTACAGGTCAGTACGGGCCGTCTTGGTCTCGACTTATATTTTACAAGCCAATTTAGGTCTCAACCGATGTGGAGTAACTTTATACGGCCCGTACAGGGCAGTATGGGTCGTATAAAAATTAACTTAATATTTGCCCGTCTCACCCAAAACCAGCCCGTCTCACCCCAACACCAGGCCGTACTGGTCAAAATTTTAATTTAAAAAAAAAAAACAAATAATTCAATTTTATTACATTTAAATATGTCTGGCAAAATGGACGAGTTGGGTCGAGTTGGGTAACGGGTCAGAACGAGTTCGGGTTGGGATGGGTGCGGATCAGAACGGGTTTTAAGCAAAATCAGTTCTGGTCTAAATGAATTGTTCTTAAAAAACATAAATTTAATTTAACTTAAGATGTGCTATAAGTAAACGAACTATGTCTCAAAAGTTCAAATGTACTACGTTGGAACACTAAGGTGGTGTTTGTTTTTTCAGAGGTTTAACCTCTTCAGTCTGCGAACCACGTCTGCAAACCTCTTTTGCAGAAGAGGTGGACCAAACCTCTGCAAGAAGAGGGAAAAAGAGGGTTTGTTTTTTAACCTCTTCAAAACTCTTTCCCACTCTCTTCCCCTATCCTAAGCAGACAAAAAAAAACCCTAATCTTCAAACCCAACCCAACGATGAAACCGAGCAAATGCACCACTGTCACCATCACCGATCGGTGGGAGGTGCGACGGCGGAGGTGGAGTACGCAGTTGGTGGTGGAGTGCGAGGGGAGCAAGCCGCCGGTGGTGGAGCGCCGGGCGAAGCAGGGCGATGGTGGCCGAGCGCCGGTGACGGTGAAGCGCGGTGGTGGAGACCAGGAGATGAAGCGCGATGACGGTGATGGATGAGGCGGCTGGTGGTGGGCCGCCGGTGGTGGTGAAGCGCGGTGGTGGAGACCAGGAGATGAAGCGCGATGACGGTGATGGATGAGGCGGCTGGTGGTGGGCCGCCGGTGGTGAGAAGAGGTTTAAAAAAAGGTTAAACAATGTCAGCAAGTAAAAAAGGTTTCCTAGACCTTTTTAATGAAACATTTGCGAAAAAACAAACACCCTTCATCTGTCCGTGGTCTGCGGGGCGCAGACAAAAGAGGTTTAGAAGCTTTTTTCCAGAAAAACAAACACCACCTAAGCTATCTTTAAAAACGTCTTGCGCTTTTAGTTTATGTGCTTTTAAAGTTGGACGACCACGTGCATCTTTTTTAATAAATGCGTTTAAACGTAATAAGTTTGTTACGTTATTATTTTAAACGATATTAATTATTTACGTGTTCAAACTAAATCTTTTATTTTATAATTAGTTTGTTTATGTTAATTTAAGTTAAATGTTATGACTTTGGGGTGTTAGTTTAATACAACGTTTATTTCATAATATTGAATGGGTTGAGATGAGTAGCACTTAAACACAATACGGGTCAAGATGGGTAACCAAATAATTATGTAAATGCAATGAATTCAAACATTTAAGAATGATTAATAACATATTTGATGAGAAAATCATTAAAAATTATCCAAATAGACTATTTGTTTACTTATAACACATCTTAAGTTAAGTTAAATTTATGTTTTTTAAGAACAATTCATTTAGACTAGAACTGATTTTGCTTAAAACCCGTTTTGGCCCGCAACCATCTTAACCCGAACTCGTTCTGACCCGTTACCCAACCCGACCCAACTCGCCCATTTTGCCAGACATATTTAAATGTAATAAAATTGAATTATTTGTTTTTTTTAAAAAAAAATTGAAATTTTGACCAGTACGGCCTCGTTTTGTGGTGAAACGGCCAAAACTAGGCCGTTTGGACAAGACGGCCCGTACAAGTCAATACGGCCCCGTCTTGATTCAAACAAGGCCAAACTAGGCCGTCTTGGCAAGACGGCCCGTACAAGTCAGTACGGCCCGTCTTGATTCAAATCATTGTCCTAGGATGTCAGGAAATGTCTGTACGATGAATGAGAAGGCCGTACTGACCAATACGGTATGTCTTGTTGCCAATTATTGTCATAAGATGTCAGAAGAATGTCTGACCGATGATTAAGACGGGCCGTACTGGGCAGTAATGCCAGCATTGAGGGTGTATTTTTAAAATTTGAGGTATTAGTTTAACACAACCCTTAAAATATTTTATAATTCATTAAATTTTAATAAATTAATAAAAATATTAGCATAAGAATATTTAATTACTAAAAATTATTAACATCTATTAGGAGAAAGAAACGAGAAAATTTGTTTCAGATTTCACCGAAAAATTACACATGTTTTTATAAATACTCTTTTATTAGACCATTCTTAATGCTCACTTCACTGAAATCATATCACACAGAAATTTTCTATCACGTAATCACCATATGGAAAATCTTAAAACTCATATTGGTCACCCTCACTAAAAAACTTCTCCACTCTGTCACATCATTAGTTTATCATCACTGAAAAACCTTAAAACCCCAACGTGGGTTTCAACTTATTTAAACCCACCAATAAATGAAAAGGAGACCACGCGGGCCGCGGGAGCCGCGGCCTTAGAGTATGCAGTTAGATAACATTCGCCATGAATAAAGAAAATATAGATTCATGCGTCGGAACTAGAAATTAACATATTGATATTTTTGTTTAAAAATAGTGATGTAAGCTTGAATACTTATAAACACATAATTAAGTGAAATTAAAATTAAAAATTTATTGTAAGAAAGATTATTTGAATTACCTCTACTTTTTCATGTTGAGAATTGAGATAGCCTACATTAAAAATACAGGATCGGCAAATAAGTTAAACATAGGGTATTAAAGGGGTTATGTATGTGAGTTGGCAAATCAATCCGATACAAATGTTCATGGGTTTACATGAAAACGACCCGTTTGATTTTAACGTTTTTATTTTTTTTTATTTTTTGAAATATTAATACTTTTTAAAATACAAATTTATAACAAAAATACAAATATACAAAAAAAAAGGTATGATGTTTAATTGTAAATCTCATTTAAAATATTTTTAGTTTAAACTTTTAGTATTGAATAATCAACTAAGTTAAAATAAATCACAATTAAAAATAACGAACTACATATAAATGGATTAAGCAAGTCATCTCATAAACATGTCGAGATTGAAACAAACTTTATCTGTTTTGTATATTATACATAATTTTTGTAACGTCCCCTTTTCAATTGAAAGCATTTATAAATAATATAATAGGTCTTGAAAATAACCAGTAGGAAGCCATCATGCAACAAGATTTCTTTCAATTCTGGTGATTTTGAGTTAGGCTATTGAAATTGAAGGCATAAATCATCATCTTTGTTGAATCTTAACCTTTAGGTAAGTGATTATAAGATTTATGCCTAATTTTCATGTTTGCATGTAGGAGATGTGAGTGGATATTATGTGAAATTTGAAAATGGATGTTAATAGAGTATAAAACCAAGTGATTTTAGTGTAATTTAATATGAATAACCTATAATAATCACTCTTAAAGTTGTTATGTAACTTTGTAGGTGTTATTGTAAACTTGTGGAATTACATGAAAGGGGTGATATTTGGTTTATAAATGGTAGTGCAATTTGACATTTGTAGGAGCATAGGTGCCCTTAGAATTCATCAAACTTATGCAAAATGTGAAATTCATGAATTATGATTTGTAATGGAATTACATGAAAGTCGTGATTTTAGGGTATGAATGTGTGTAGACGAAATTTTGCACTCAAGGTGCTTAATTAAACGCCTAAATGAAGTTTTAGTTCTTGAATTAGGTGATTGATTAGTGGAAACTTGCTTAAAACTTATAACCACACTATAATGATCTATGGATGTGAACAGTGTAGTTGGAATTGAATGAAAAACTTTATAGGTATGAGTAAGGTGAATTTAGACGGTGGTAGTGTACAGTAGCGGAACCATAAATTCTTAACTGGAGGGTCAATAGAAAAAAATTAGATTCATAATTTGCTATTGTGCAGTTTTTTATAAAATATTAATAACTGTGATCTTCAAGGCCTCATATTTAAAAATCGTTGTAAAATTGCTTTATTTTTAACGCTTGTAAAACAACTTTTTTGATATAACACATGAATAAATATATAAAAAGACAGCACATATGCTTTATTTACTAAATACTTTCACTTTAGAGAAAATCAAGAGGGTCAAATCCTAAAAAAATTTCCGTCAATGAGATCATTAAATTAATATGTGACTAAACACAAATGCAAACATTGGATGGTCAAGGGACCTTTCGGACCCTCCTTTAAATCCACCATTGGTGGTGGAAGTCACCGACCGGGAAAGAGCTATGTATGAAGTGAACAATCCGACATGTCAAGGTGAGTAACCCACCTCACATTGATATTAATAAGCACCTATATGTGATGTCATTATTCTTAAAATCAGAGTATATATAATGATTATGCTTGTTATAAAAATGGGAATTGAATGACCAAATAGTATAAAATTATGATTGTGATTTTTCATGTTTGTTATGTAAATTTATAGTTGCTTTAAATGGCTTATCATTTAGAGGTGCTTGGTACATTGTGGAATCCACGTTATATAGTTTGAGCTAGATTCTTGTGTATGGATTTTGATTATGATCATGTGATTTGTTGTTACGTCTTTGCATACATAAGAGTTATAACATTAAAAGAAGTTATATTCATAAATGCATTTTTACTTGATATGTGTTCTTCTAGTGGGATAAAAATAAATATAGGGGTAACTGTGTGATATTTGCTCTCCGTACAAAAAAAGCGAAAAAAGGGACTCGACACTTGATTTAGACCGCAAACGGTCACTGAGGCAGCCGAAGCTACCGCCTCCGCCCAGCAACCACCGCATCACCACCACCAGCCGGCCGGCATCTATCATCGGGTACCATCTTCTTTTTCGCTTCTTCCTCCTTCTTCTTCTTCTTCATCAACGTTTCTCAGCTCTCACTTCTTTCTCTCTATCCCTCTCTATCTATATCACTTCTTCTTCTACCCTTGCTGTTAGCCCATCGGCCGGCCGGTCGGAAACCAACGCTTCAACCACTAAATAGACCAGAGACGACGCACAAACAGCTACCAAACCACTAGACGACCGGCCAACAACAGCACAAGAACCACACAACCAGAAACCCAAAAATCCTAAAACGACGACTGTAGACGAAACACGGGGGATTTCATGCTCTCTCTCTCTCCACCTCGATATCTAACTCTCCTTCTTTCCTCCTCCTCTCTCTCGCTTCCTGACTATATATATCTCGTTGTCTTCTATCTCGCCGGCCGGAAATAAATAAACAACCAGCGGAGCAGGGGCAGGTTCGTTTTTTATTTCTTTTTTTTTTCGCAGCAGGTACAACAGAACAACGGAGCAACGTTAAACACACCAGCAACGCACAGAAAAAATTATCGACAACCCCGTGGTGAGATTGCTCCTTTTTCTTTTTGACTGATTTTATTAACTGCAGCTTAAAGTATTACATTTGTTGGGTTTCTGCCATTGGGTGTATTACTTTTCTGGGTGTTTCGTTTGTGTTTGTCGATTGTTGTGACCGTGGTATTACTACCTGCTGATCATTGTGTGTACTTATATTCGTCCCTGTTTCATTTTGTCCATACACCTCGTGACTTTGATTGTGGTGTGTTTGATCTTACAGTATAGATAGTAGATTACAACATGCTTCCTTGAGATCGTGTCCTGGGAAGGGAGGTGTGGGTAGGGGGGTAAATGGGGGTAACATTTTACGGGGTAGGGTCATGGAACATAGGAACGCTGACCGGCAAGTTGTTGGAGTTGGTGGATACATTACGAAGACGCAGAGTACAAGTAGCTTGCCTCCAAGAGACAAGGTGGAAGGGGAAAAGAGGTGGAGAGTACAACGGGTACAAGCTATGGTACTCAGGTGCAGATGCGGCAAAGAATGGAGTGGGGTTTCTGGTCGCTAAAGAACTTCAACACACGGTGGTGGAGGTGAAAAGGTACAATGATAGAATCATGGTACTGAGAATGGTTCTAGGCGAGGAAGTGATGGCAGTGGTGAGCGCCTACGCACCACACGTTGGGCTAGGGGAGAATGAGAAGAGAGAGTTCTGGGATTGCATGGATGAGGTTCTGAGAAACATACCACATGAAGAGAAAGTATGTATTGGAGGCGATTTCAATGGTCATATTGGAAAGGATAATGAAGGTTTTCCATCGATACATGGAGGTTTCGGTTTTGGGTCCAGAAACGACAGTGGTGCGAGCCTACTGGACTTTGCAATGGCTCATGATCTTGGAATTGTAAACTCCTTCAAGAAAAAGGATTCGCATCTGATCACGTTCAGTAGTGGCGGACGGGACACACAGATTGATTTCCTCTTGATGCGACGACGGGAGCGAAGCACGTGGTTGGATTGCAAAGTCATCCCGGGGGAGACAACGGCATCGCAACACAAACTTTTAGTCACAGATATCGCCATGAGAAAGAGGCTGACGGATAAGAGAAAGGTTAGACCCCAGATTAGATGGGGCAGTCTAAAAGGAGACAACCTGCAGGTGTTCAGGGACAAGGTTTTAGCTGGAAGAGACAGTGCACAGTAAGAAGACGCAAACGTCATGTGGGAGGCAATGGCTGACAATGTGAAAAGAGTGGCAAGAGAGACGTTGGGGATGACAAACAGAATCTTAGGCGACGAGAGGGAGTCATGGTGGTGGAACGATGAAGTGCAACATAAGGTTCGAGCAAAACAAGAGAGATTTAGGGAGTTAGTCACATGCACGGAGGACGCACAAAAGGAAAGTTTAAGAACCAAATACAAGGAGGCTAAACGAGACGCAAGGAAGGCCGTGTCTGAAGCTAAAAACATAGCGTACAAGGAGATGTATAAACGCCTTGAAACTAAAGAAGGAGAGCATGACATATTTAAGATTGCCAAAGTAAGGGAGTGGAGGAGGCAAGACATAGGAGTACTGAAATTCATAAAGGGTGAAGACGGCCGAGTCCTTGTGAACGACAATGACATAAGGAAGAGGTGGCAAACCTATTTTAGTGAGTTATTCAACAACAACAACGGCACAGAAGACAACGACAACACAACGAATAGAGGAGAAGCAAGAAACAACTGCTACTGTAGGCGCATTACTCGGGATGAGGTGCATAAAGCACTTAAGAGGATGGGAAGGGCGAAAGCGGTGGGACCGGATGAGATTCCTATAGAAGCATGGAAGTGTATAGAAGACGAAGGGGTTACATGGTTGACATCGTTGTTCAACAACATACTCAAAACCGGTAAGATGCCAGATCAGTGGAGAAGTAGCGTTTTAGTTCCTCTATATAAGAAGAAGGGAGATGCTCAGCGTTGCGAAAATTATAGGGGATTAAACTTTTGAGTCATACCATGAAACTTTGGGAAAGAGTGATCAAAACGAGACTGAGGAGAGAAACCCAAGTAACTGAGAACCAGTTTGGATTCATGCATGGGAGATCGACCACAGAAGCAACACATGTTTTGAGGAGGCTCATGGAGAAATATAGAGAGAAAAAAAGAGATTTACATATGGTGTTCATCGATCTGGAGAAGGCATACGATAGCGTGCCCCGTCAGCTAATATGGGATAGCTTACAGCGTAGAGGTATTCCTTGGAGGTATATAGAGATGATAAGGGATACGTATGAAAGTGCTAAAACGAGTGTTAGAGCCCCAGTGGGTGATACAGACTACTTTCAGGTAGAGGTGGGACTACACCAAGGTTCGGCACTGAGCCCGTTCCTTTTTGCAGTTATCTTAGATGAGCTGTCAAAGTCTATTCAGGAGGACATTCCATGGTGCATGTTGTTTGCGGATGATATTGTGTTGGTGGCAGAGAGAAAGGAGGACCTAAATGCGAGGTTAGAAGAATGGCAATTGGCCTTGGAAGGTAAAGGACTACGCATCAGTAGGTCAAAAACGGAGTATCTTTTTTGTAACTTTAGTGGGGCTGACGATGAGGAAGACGAGGAGGATCAAGTGAATATTGGAGGGCAAGAGGTGCCACAGACAACAAAGTTTAAATACCTAGGATCTGTCGTCCAGAGTGATGGAGATATTGATTGTGACGTCGCCCATCGACTGCAGGCAGGTTGGAACAAGTGGAGAGCAGCTACAAGCATTTTATGTGACAAGAGCTTCCCAGACAAACTAAAGGGTAAATTCTATAGAGTAGCAGTTAGATCGGCCATGATGTATGGAAGTGATTGTTGGCCGATCAAAAAGATCTAAGAGAGGAAGCTAGAAACGGCAGAGATGAGGATGCTAAGATGGATGTGTGGGCACACAAGACTTGACCGAATAAGAAACGAAACCATCAGAGGAAGGCTGGGGGTGGCATGCATCTCAGATAAAGTAAGGGAAGGAAGATTGAGATGGTTCGGTCATGTGAGAAGAAGAGGCGTATTGGCTCCGGTTCAAAGCGTAGAGCACTTAGTTGTGGACGGGAGGAGGTGCAGGGGCCGACCTAGGTTGACATGGGATGAGCAGATTCGCCAGGATTTGTTAGCATTGTACCTCTCCGAGGACATGATCAGTGATAGGACTACCTAGAGACGTAGAATAAAGGTTAGAGATTATTAGGTACTAGGATACATGTTAGAAGCCATAGTTTAGAGGAATGCCTTATTGACATGATGGTATGTTTGCTTTATGTCTTCTATGTCTTTTATGCATGGTTCAGTGTAGGTACTAGGATACATGTTAGAAGCCATAGTTTAGAGGAATGCCTTATTGATATAATGGTATGTTTGTTTTATGTCTTCTATGTCTCTTATGTCGTCTATGTCTTTTATGCATGTTTCAGTGGTGAGTATGGTATTTTGTATTTTGTATGTGCCTATGGTTTGGTTGGTTTGCTTGGTAATTTGTTAGTATGCTATGCTGTTTTGGTGCGTTACTGCTTATACATTGCTTGGTCTACATGTGCCTATGTGTTCTCGTTTGCCTGTTTTCCTGCGGTGTGTTTCATGTAAAATATATATAATATATATGTATATGATATTAACAATAATAATAGTAAAAAAAAAATCATGAGCCGAGGGTCTCTTCTGAAGCAGCCTCTCTACCCTTCTTGGGGGTAGGGGTAATGTTTGTTTTCATCCTCCCCCCCCCCCCCCGACCCTACTTTTAAGTGGGATTTCACTGGGTATGATTGATTGATATGTGTTCTTCTAGTGTTTGATAATTTGTTGTGTGGAAGTTGTATGTTTCCATGATGCTTTGATGGATAATTAATACATGATATGATGATGATCTACATTTGTGTGGAGGCTTATTACATGATTTTCTTTTATTGGGCAAATGACGAGCTACCAATGGATCTTATTTGATATTATGAATTTGATATTTAGTTGTAGAAAAAAAATGAAATTATTTAATGCAAATCTACGTTCGTGTGGTATTAGAGATGATTTACATTTATGTGGAGGTTAATGTAAGTCCATACTCGTATGACATTGGAGATGATCCATATGTGTGTAAAGGTTGATGTAAGTCCATATTCGTGTGACATTGGAATTGATCCACATACGAGTAGAGGGTGATTATGTGTTTTTATAATTGGGTGAAAACAACCCTTAACAAACTTTAACGATTTACCTTGTGTATTAGTTGTTTTTTTTTTGTTTTTTGAACGACCAACTAACCAACTGCCAGGTACTCCGTACGCGGCCTCCAATGGTTAAAGGATGCCCAAGCTGACCACTAGTCCAGACGGACGAAACTCTAGCCCACCAGTCACCAGTTCCCGGGAAAAACCAAACCCAAACACCACCTAAAGGCATGACGGTGGAAGGACGGTAAAACCGGGTGAGATCAAGAATGGGTTAACCTGAGTCTTCTATCACTTTCCCCATGTCTCCATCTTACTAATAGGACAAGACATCATTGGTTTAGTTGTTGAGTATGATTATTATTTAAAACCCATATTAATATATCATTAGAAATGATCCACGCACGTGGGAATGATGATTATGTGTTTCAAAAAACTTTAGTAGAAATGACATGTTAACAAAGTTTTGATTTCTTAAACTTTATAAATTGTTTTGAAATTGAATTGATATGTTCTATATGTTATGTGGTATTGGAGTGTAAAGACCACTATGAAACTCTTAATAAATTATATAGATATGTTTATATATGTGGTTGATAATCAAACAAACATCGAAAAGATTTGAATTGGATTTAGAGAATCAAAAAATGTTGTTTAAACTGGTTTAGACGTATGATATGTCGGGATTGGTCGTATCATGTAATTTTTAAAATAAACGAAACATAATATAAAGATTTTAAATTGATGTTTTGATACACTATTCTCGTATTAATAAAGGGATTGATCATGACTGAACAAAACAATGAGAGCGATACTTGTATCAAACTTTTAGTTTTCGTTTTTCATCAACATCAGTCCAAGCATTTAAGAGGTCCAAGATAAGTAATAGAATTAGGCTGCCCTTTTAGTTAAAGAAAAAAGGACATTTTGTTAAGGCCTAAGGGTTAAATAATACAATTATGTACTTTTAATACAATTACTTGAACCTACTCCTTGTTAATTCTAATAAATGTTGACAACACACTTACGATATTATTCTTTTGATAATATCATAATAGATATATAATAATCTAATTGCAAACAAAGGCAACAAAATTGTATTAAATATGAACAAACAAGTGCAACAAAAAGAAAGTATCATCTATTACTATCATATCAACTAATAAATTAAAGATTTTAACAAACATGCACTGGTAAACAATTTTAGGAGTCCATATACAATAAATGTTCAAAAAATAAAATCATCCTTTAATATAAATCAATATAATTAAGTTAATATTTAAGAATTAACACCTAGAAAAATTTATCTATTACTCAAATTAAAAATTCAAAATATCAAAGACGAAGAAGCAAAAAATAAAATATCAATGATATAAGAATCGGAAGTAGTTAAAGAGTTCAAATTTTAAAAGATAAAAAATTGATGAAAGCATGATATAACTTTTAAACAAAAAAAAAAAAAGCCAAACTATCCTCATTTAGAAATTTAGAATTGTTATAGTATTCACTTTGAGTTTTCATTATTTTAGAACAATGATTGAGTTCAACTAAATAGTCTCATTATTCTAAAAAGGCTAAAGATGATTATTGACTATTAGATCATGAGATCAAATTTAAGATGGAAAATTTTAAATTTTAGAGGGAAAAGTTGTTAGAGGGTAATTTAGTCATAACCACTTTCCTACAACATTTTTTAAACGTTTATAACTTTTATAAACGATATTATTTTTTTAAAAATACATCGTAAAAACGAGCTTTTTTTCTTTAAAATGAGTATAATTTTGTTATAAAAAATGAAATTTTTTCAGCTAATTGTGTCTAATAAATCGTCATTGTGTCTTTTTTAAACGTTTGTGTACAATTTTCTTTTTGTGTTTTTCTTATGAGTAATTGTGTCTTTTTTACAGGTAATTGTGTATTTTTAGAGATAATTGTGTTATTCATACTCGCCATTATGTCTTTCTTGCTTAACATTATGTATTCTGCAATATTATTGTGTCTTAAATTGTTAATGAAAACACAACATTCATAAAAAACATAAAAGACACAATGATTTGTACAAAAAACACAATGATCTGCACAAAATTATTATACTCATCACTGTGTCTTTTTTACAGATAATTGTGTCTTTATTTAAAATTATTGTGTTATTCATACTCGTCATTGTGTCATTCTTGATTAACATTATGTATTATGCAACATCATTGTGTCTTAAATTCTTCAGAAAAACACAACATTGAAAAAACAACGCAAAAGACACAATGACCTATACTTTTCATTGTGTCTTAAATTCTTCAGAAAAACACAACATTGAAAAAACAACGCAAAAGACACAATGACCTATACAAAATTGTTAATACTTGTTTTTGTGTCTTTATAATAGGTAATCCTGTCTTTTTAAAGATCATTGTGTTATGTATACTTTTCATTGTGTCATCCTTACTTGACATCATGTATTATGCGACGTCATTGTGTCTTAAAATGTTCAGAAAAACGCAACATTGAACAAAAACAAAAAGACACAATGACTTGTACAAAAGACACTAACATGTACAAAAAACACAATAACATGCCCAAAAGACACAATGACCTGCACAAAAAGACACAATTGATTAAAAAACAAAATTTTTTCTATAGCAATACACTACTAATTTTGAAGATAAAAAATGCTCGTTTTTATGGTATATTTTTTTTCAAGAAATAATTTCGTATGTAAAAGTTATGAACGTTTAAAGAAAGTATAGGAACTTGATAAAAATTCAACAAAAGTAGTCATTACTAAAATACCCTCTAACAACTTGATTTAATTATAGCCATTGATTAATTATCTAATGACTCAAAATCCTTTTTAGGTTTTTAGGTTAAGAGCCTTATTCAGTTTAACTTAACAATTTAGAACAATTCCAAAAGCCGAATGTATACAAAAATTTTTTTAGAATTTGGGGCCCTGTGATTTTTGAAGTTACACGCGATAGTTTTATAAATTGCGCCTGTCGAGCCGTCCATGCTTTTCGGTAACTACTTTAATTATATACTTTACCTGCAATATATTATATATCATCTTAAGGTTCATCGATCTTTCATAATTACTGATATTTTATTCCATAGTTGATAATCTGTTTGTTATGGGTCACTATTTAAATAATTGGGTCATAGCCCAAAATATGAGTCCATCATGTGGATACTAACTAAGCCCATCCACAAGTAATCAACGAGTCAGTTTAATGGTCTTCTTAGTTCTTACTTCTTAGGGTATTTGAATGAGTCATTTTGATCGTCAGTTTGTTATTTCCCTTTAATCTGGTAAGCTCAATGTTTTTAAAACTAGACATGACATCGAATCAGTCATCTTACTAGTTCCCTGATCTGATCAGTTGAACCGGATTTATAAACCAGATGACGTGATAAATATTATAAAATTTATATATTTAATTAAAATATAAAAAAACAGAAACTCGGTTCATCAATGTGGTTCACCAATCTTACCAATTGGTTCACCAGTTCACTTGATTATCGATTCAACTAGGCTAACGATACCGGTTCTCTATCCAACCAGTTCGCTCGACAGGTCCAGACCGGTTCTAAAAACACTATATTTAAGTTTGTAGGTTGTTGGGTTTGTGATGCTAAATAATAGTGAATAAGAAATCATCAATTTTTGTGGTGGATGCCCTTGAACTCTTTCACTATAATCACTAATTTGAAGCCACTAAGATATTCATAACTAATCAATGCTAAGTGTTGGATCTTGTAACCCAAGGAAGATTATTGGATTTGTGATACTTTTAATCTAGCATGATGCTTGATCATTTTCCTTAGGTTTCAAGAAAAACACATAACATTTACATCTTATTAATGATAAAACAAAATGAATTTATTATTTATTTTTGAAAAATCTATTAAATTGTTTTTAAGGATGAACACAAAATGGACTGTAATGTGATTAGTTCCCACAATTTTGACCTAAAGCAAGAGAAACGAACTGATTTAAGTTGTAATGAATAACAATATAATATAAAATGAATTGAAATAAGAAACACTTTAACACAATATGGACTCTTAATACAATATGGACTAAAATAGATAACCAAAAAACTGTATAATATAATGAATTCAAACGGGTAAAAATGATCATTAACATATTTGATGAAAAATCATTAAAAATTACCCTAAATTACCATTTAAGAGAAAAACATAAAAAGATTTCAATTATTGCAAAGTCATAAAAAGGTACAAAATTCTAAATTGGTCACGATATCTATGTTGGGCCAAGTCTATTTATAGCTTAAAGGACAAGCCTAACTTACTTGTGGGATAAAGATTTAAAAGTAAGAGTGGGAATCATTCATCATTTTACAAAAAATGAGTTAATATTGTATTTGGTTTATTCAAATCAAACTCAAATTATAAAATTGGTCAAAATGAGTCGCATATTAACTTTCAAACGTAGTCCAAATGAACCAATTCCGGCCATGTTCATTCTATGTTGTTAGTAGATAAGTTAATGCTAACACTATCACCCCATCACCACCACCGCAATCATGACCATCATTTCCACCAATCTTGTCAATAACATGCGTTTGCTATGACTATCGCCACGTTTGCCGTAACCATCTTGGTCATTGTTTCCGTTCTTGGAAGTGAGACCAACACCAAAACAATTGTCACCTCTGCCACATGCATCATTGTTGCCACTGTCATTGAATTCACCGTTATGACTTCGCTTGCACTGGTTTGATATTGGGTTGAAAAGTCTTAAACGAACTTTCTTTTTTGAACAACTAATTTTTGAATTATTGGAGTATTATCGTGCCACCAGTAGTATTAACCGATCATATCCACCACTAAGTCACTAGTTTTGGAGGAAACTCAACATTTGAGAAACCCTCCTTGTGGTATTCAAACCCAAGGTCATTTGGTCCCTAAGCATTATCTCACCACCAATATACTGCTACGCTCCAATCACAACATTTGAACGCACTATCTACGAGCCAGACTACAAATCAATCATGTCTCGTGTTAATTCAACTTGACTTTGGAAAAAAAATAGATCTTTCATAAATAAACAATTAAAAATCATGGATTATTTAAATTTTAACATTAATTATTTTGATTAATTTATTTTTTTATATAGTTACTCTGTCGAACAAATTTGCAAAACAAAAATTAAGCTATAATTTTTAAAACGTGGAAATCATGGGTGCCTAATTGCAAGAAAGTTGAAACTTCTCTCGTCTTAATTGAGTGGAGATAAACATGAAATGAGTAGCATAAAATAAAACGAGGTCTTGTAGTGGTGATGAGGTAGTCATTCGTATGACACGTATCATCAATCAAACGCTCATAACACGATATAAAATTTCATATCATATCATTATATAAAATCATAAATTTGTAATATCAATCCAAATTGTTTAAACTTCCATTAAAATTCTAAATATGTAGTTAAAAAATGTAAAAAAACAAAGAAAAAGGAAAAGGAAACTAAATTTTCTAATTAAAAGGTGTAACGTTGGGTTGGTTCATAACAGGGCATTTTAATCTCGATCTAAAAACCAATTTATGTTTTTTTTCTTTTTTTCTTTTTTTTTTTTCGAGGGTTCGGGTTTTACTCTGACTTTTGAAACTTTAAAATCAATTAAGTTAAAATTTAATTAAAAATTCATTTATGTTTAAATTTAATTATTTATTAGACAACTCTATTTCAATTTTGCCGGAACTCTTATAATCTGGTATGACATGACAATGTCTGTGTGACACCCTTGTGACACTCTGCACCTTCGTTTTTCTCCAAAACATGGGTGTTATAGCCCAATTCATGACTCTTATAAGGTCATCTGTAGTGAGACATGACCCTACCAAGTGACAGGCTTCAAGCTCCTGTCACATTAAACATTATACATCTTATCAAAATATTAAATCGTCTACATGTCACCCACATGATAATCAGGGGCGTACCCAATGCTTGGGCATGGGGTTCGACTGACCCCCATGAACTTTTTGTTTTTAATGTTATATATATGATCCGATCTCGACCGACCCCCAAGAAATTTTGTTCCCGACCCCCATGAAAATTTGACGAATTAGATAAAGCCTAATTTAAAATCATTTTAAAGTAAAAAATAATAAAATAATATTCAAATAGCTCAATATGCATTACATATGATGAAACACAATTGTTAATTAATAATTTAACTAAATACCTAATCAGTTATAGCCCACTTAAAAAAAGTAATAAGACGTAATTTACATATTGAGTGATTGAATTTGAAGTTCATAATTTATGTTTGGATCTCTCCTAAAAAATAGAGCAATAACTTACTAATATACATCGTTGCTCTCCATATTACAACCATAATTTATAAATTGGGTGATTATTGTATAATTTCAAAAGTATAAGCATAGCGAGAAACGTAGTTTTTTTGTATACAATTAGTATATTTAGGTTATATGAAACAATTTTTTCAAAAGAAAATTTACATCTTTACCTTCTTTTAATCTTGAATTTATTTATTAAAATAATATTCTTTTAAATCATGTCGCAAGAAAACCAATTTTATTATATTAACCTTATCAATGAGATGATAATTTGGTGTGATTTATTATATGTATATGTGCTTTAATTTAGTTTAATCATTTTTTTGGGTGATCTGATCTGACCCAACCCCATTCGAATCGGTCAAGAAAATAAAATATTTAAGGACAAATAATTATCCAAAAAAAATTTCCGACCCCCATTAAAAAAATTTCTAGGTCCGCCACTGATGATAATATTTTTCTTTTCACTATCGCTAATCTCTACAACAAGCTGATTGATTAAGGGAAAACAAGATTAGTAAATAATGGTAAGTAATTTTCCATTTAGAGCTCCTAATGTATAAGTTGCATTTTTATATCCTAGATCTAGTAGATTTTATGAATAATGATTTCATATAACAATAATTTACCTTTATTATCGTAAAGAAAATATTTTGATGAGGGTGACGTGCCTTCTTTCTACCTGAGATAGGTAATTAAATAAAAAGATTAAAAGTCAATTTATTTTATTATTATTATTATTATTATTATTATTATTATTATTATTATTATTATTATTATTATTATTATTATTATTATTATCATTATATTAAATGGTAAATGCACATCTCATGAAAAATTGAAAACTACTTCCAAAATTCACTAGTTGTCCACTTGGAGAGATTTTAACTTCAACAAGTTTGATAAGAATAAATACGTACCAGATGTTACTAAAAGTCGAAGTGTTGTGTCTTAAATATATAAATTAGAATAGACGTATGATGACTAAAAATCTATGTATGCAATATAAAAAATAAAGGTTTTATATGATATATGTTAACTTTTATAAGTAACATTCATATATCTCTTATTAATTATTTATAGTCAACATTTTATTAGATTTTGATTTATCTTGTATTTCTTATATTAAATAATAATAAATTTATTTAATTAGGTAAATAATATGATTATATCATAATTCATAATTTATTAATTTTTTATAAAACGTCTTTTAAAAATATATTATATGTTATTTATGACAAAAACTTTTAAAATATATTTTTCAACTCGTATAACATAGGTGGTTTAACCTTGCATAGTATAAGATAAAAAACAAATAAAATATTTAATTAGTTAGCCAACTTTAGATTTTTGTCCAGTAATTTCCTCTTTTTCTAACTTTAATTGCACTCATATAATCATTTAAAATTAAAACCCATATGGCCTCAAATAAAAACGGCATTCGAAGTTATTTAAAAAAACAAAAAGAAATTTGATTATTATATTTTTAAATTAATTAATGTTAACGTAACAATAATCCAGACTATTCTTTATCTATCAATTTGTTCAACAAGTTAGTTTCTTTAGTTTCATTTTTTTATTTATTATTTTTTACGTATCATTTTTAAGTAAAATGTATGTAAACAACTTTGAACTTTGACTATGTTGGTTAAATTGTCAAATCAACAATTTTTTAATTTCTTTTTTGTGCTTATTAAATAAAAATCAAAGCAGTTTCAGATAAAATAGAAGGAAATGAATGATTTGTTTGAGAAGTCATGCGAGAATCCAATCACAAAAACATTGAATACCAATAATAAATTCATTTTAATATAATAAATACAACCACTCTTCCATGTGTAGTTGATTGTCATCATGTGTGTTGATCCCTAACAATTATGAAGTGTCATACACATATGTGTAGGACTGTGTAGGCGGGTGGGGTAGGGTAGGGTAGGTTTTAAGGGTTTTTTTACCAACAATTTGAATCACTGACGGGTTATATCCTCACCCGATCGTATTTATACATTTTTTTGAACGGCCAACTAATCAACTGTCAGGTACTCTGTACGTAGCCCTCAATGGCTAAAGGATGCCGAAACTGGCCACTAGTCCAGACGGACATAGCCCCTATCCTACCAGTCACCAATTACCGAGGAAAACCCGACCCAAACACCCGCCTAAAGGCACGACGGTGGAAAGCCGGTAAACCGGGTGGGATCAAGAATCGAACCCAGGACCTGTGTCTTCTATCACTTTCCTTATGCCTCTATCTTACCACTAGGATAAGACATCATTGATATCATATTCGCACATAATTGGAGGAAACTCATCATAGGTGAGAAAAAGTCTCCTACCTAGCATGAAACATCTATTATGTTCATGCCATAAGACTGGTTGGTATGTCCGGGGAGTGGGCGTGAAGAGGGGCGTGGGAGGGCGTGGCACACCGCCCCCCTATGGCGTGAGTGGACGTGGGAGTCCAAAGAGTGATTGAAACCACGCCCCTTCTCTCTTTCTCTCTGTCTCACAGTCTCACACACACACATATGTATATATATCTCTGTCTCACACACACATATGTATATATAAAGTTTAAAAAAAGGAATGATGACGTGGAGTGAGTGGGTAATAGGGCATTTCCACCAAAATGGTGGGGTGAGTGGTTGTGTGAGTGCCTATGTGACGCCTACATGGCGCATAGGTGGAGTGAGTGGGTAATGAGGTATACCCAATAGCCTAACTTGCACACGTAACCACCTAATATTAAAGTTACATGATATATTCCTTAAAAAATTATTTTTTGAATATATTGTCTCTTACAAATGAGATTATTGGTTTAAATCTAGGTAAGATAATAATTATGAGGAGTAGATTAAAAATAGAAGTATATATAACATTTGTTGTTTAAAAAAAAACTATATCAACTGTTTATTGTCATGTGTGGTTTCTTGTGGATTTAATTTATGTGACACATAATAAATGCTAGTTTGAATCATAAATTGGTTATATGAACCACATGTGTCATCGTGGGAACAATCAATGAGATTAAAGGAGCCAATCTACTACTTTTTTTTAAAAAAAAAATGCTAAATACTGATGGATTATGATGTTACCAGAAGTATCATCCAATAATTGCTACCACCAAGTTACTAGTTCTATAGGAAACACAATACTTTACGAAAACCTTCTTGTGAGATTCAAATCCAGGATCATTTAATTCTTGAGTCTTATTCTACCAACATGACACCGTTAGGTTGTAATGTCTTTGGTAGCCAAACTACTACGTAAGTGATGCATCTTGAGCTTGTTGTAAATCAAGAACAATCGAATACAAAACACTTGATCTTATTGAATCATCAGCAACAATTACAATCGAATGAAATACAATGAATGAAGAATACTCTCAACAAGATACCTAACCCCTCTTTTATTCATTACAGATGATTAACCGAATTATTAACCAACTAACAACCGTTTAATACTAACCATCTTCTAAGAAATAGAAGTTTACAATTATGACCCTTCTACTTTACTGACTTGACAATTACATGACAAACTTGACTTTTCCAACATAACAACAATCTCCACCTTTGGACAAGTCAACCAATGTTTAACAGTTCCAAACAAAATTGAAACTTAGGACCAGGAATAATCTTGGTTAACATATCAGCAGCATTATCAAGCGTATCAACCTCCTTAACAATCAAATCTCCAGACTTTATAACATCTCGAATAAAATGTAACTTGACATTTATATGCTTTGTTCTTTCATGATGAACCTGATTCTTAGTGAGGCTAACTGCACTTTGATTATCACAAAGGATAACAACATCTTTAAAAATCACACCCAGCTCATCAAGAAATCCTTTTAACCATAATCCTTCCTTTGCAGCCTCTGTTAATGCTATATACTCTGACTCCGTTGTAGACAAGCTACAATATGCTGTAAACAAGCTTTCCAACTTATAGTTGAACCAAACAAAGTAAATACATACCCTGTCATTGATCTGCCTTTATCCAGATCTCCAGCAAAATCAGCATCAACATAGCACACTACATCATCCGCAGTATATGACTTACTGCCAAACAATAATCCAATATCTCTTGTACCTTGCAAGTACCTCAAAATCCAAAGAACAGCCTTCCAGTGATCTCTACCAGGATTTGAAACAAATCTACTCACCAAACTGACTGCATATCCCAAATCAGGCATTGTGCACACCATTAAGTACATCAAACTACCAATTACATTAGCATAAGGAACACCCTTCATATAAGCAACCTCCTCATCTGTCTTAGGAGAATTCAACGATGAAAGCTTAAAATGAGAAGCTAGAGGAACTGACACTGCCTTGCTATTTTCCATTCTGAACTTGAGTAAAATCTTGTTTACATAAGATTTTTGACACAACTTTAATACTCATTGGTCTCTATCTCTATAGATATCCATACCCAAAATCCTCTTTGCATCACCAAGCTCCTTCATATCAAACTCAGATTTCAACATCTCCTTAGTATCTTTAATCACTTGTTTATTTTTGCATGCTATTAACATATCATCAACATACAATAACAAGTACACAAATTCCTCTCTGTTGTATTCTTTAAAATACACACAGCTATCATATTGACTCCTTTGAAAACCAATTGCCAGCATATGACTATCAAACTTGAGGTACCATTGCCTAGGCGATTGTTTGAGTCCATACAAAGACTTCTTTAACAAGCACACCTTGTTACCATGCCCTTGAACCTCAAAACCTTTAGGCTGTTCCATGAAAATCTTCTCTTCAAGATCACCATGCAAAAATGCAGTTCTTACATCCAAATGTTCTAGCTCAAAATCCATCAAAGCTGTCAAAGATAAAATCACTCTTATGGATTTGTGCTTTACCACTGGAGAGAAAACTTCATTATAATCTATTCCAGCCTGTTGTGTAAACCCCTTAGCAACTAAGTGGGCCTTATACCTCGGTAACTCACCTGGCAATCCTTCCTTAATCTTAAAAATCCATTTACAAGACACTAATTTTTGATCCTTTGAAACATCCACCAACTTCCAAGTATCATTCTTATACAAAGAATCAATCTCATCCTCCATTGCTCTTATCCACTTCTCCTTTTCCACAGATACAATAGCCTCCTCAAATGTCATTGGTTCGCACATACTTTCTTCTTCTGCCACAGAAAATACAAAAGCTGATACATCTTCCTGCTCTCTAAATCTAGCAGGTGGAACAATATTTCTCCTTGGTCTTTCTCTAGCCAAACTATAACCACTAGATTCTCCAAGCCTTGAACTACTCGGTTCACTAGCCACAGTATCATTTGAAGAACTTCCCATAAGCTCCACCTCAAACTCAACTCCTTCTGTCTCATCACCCTTATCATTAGCAACAGCAGTAGAACATAGATCCTTATACATTATTTCCTCTCGCCAGGCCACAACATCATGGCTAACTAGAACCTTCTTGTCTTCTATCCTCCACAACATGTTCCCCTTTACTTCATCAGGATAACCCAGAAATATGCACTTTTGTGCCCGAGGATCAAGCTTATCATTCTTCACATGAGCATAAGCCAAAGATCCAAAAACCCTCAAGTTACTATAACTCGTTTTTGACCCAGACCAAACTTCCATTGGAACCTTCATATTCAAAGCAGAAGAAGGTGACCTATTTATCAAATATGCCGCAGTAGAAACTGCCTCCCCCCAGAAGCTTTTAGGCAAACCTGAACCATGCAACATGCACCTTACTTTGTTCAAAAGGGTCCTGTTCATCCTTTCAACAAGTCCATTCTGTTGAGGGGTTCCAGGCACTGTTAAATGCCTACCAATCCCTTCTTCTTTACATAGAACAGTAAACTCATTGTTACAGAACTCAAGACCATTGTCTGTTCTAAGTTTCTTAACCTTCCTTCCTATCTTATTCTCAACTAACTTCTTCCATTCAACAAACTTTAAAAAAGTCTCATGTTTGTGCTTAAGAGTATACACCCACACTCTTCTTGAATAGTCATCTATAATTGACAAAAAATATGAGGCTCCACCTAGAGTTTTTGTTCTAAATGGCCCCCGTAAATCTGTATGCACATAATCCAAACACCCCTTAGTTGAATGAACTCCAGTTGAGAACTTAACCCTATGGGACTTACCCATAATACAATCTTCACAAAACTTCATTTCACAACTAGATAAACCTCTTATTAAATCTTGGTTTCTCAACTCAGTTAAACCCTGAACACTTATATGCCCAAGGCGCTTATGCCATAGTGTTGCATTATTGTCTTTGCTTTTTCCATCAACAGTAACATGAACACTACCATTAACTGCTTTGCCATCTAAAACATACAAGTTATTACCTCTCCTTGTACCACTCATCAACACCATGGATCCTTTAATGATTCTTGCCTTACCATTCCTTAGATTAACACAGCATCCAGAACTCTCAAAAGTCCCTAAGGAAATTAAATTCTTTGCAAGACCAGGAATATACCTGACATTAGACAGCTCAGTTTCTGTGCCATTTTCCAGCTTCAGAATCACAGAGCCATGGCCTTTAATCACCTGAGGCCTGTCATCTCCCAACTTTACCTCTCCTAGTTCTTCCAGATTCAATTCTTTAAAGTAGCACTTATTGGGGGTCATATGGTACGAGCATCCCGAATCCATCACCCAATCACTACTTAGCACAGAATCAGAAATAACAAGTACATCTGCACTTTCATAACCATCAAGACTATCATCTGTGACATGATTACCTTGCTCCTTTGATGAACTAGCTCCATTATCAACCTTTTTCTTCTTGACTCTATCCGGACATTCTCTTTTTAGATGCTTCTCGGAGCCACAAATGTAGCACTTCCTTTTAAACTTTGATCTTGAGC
Organism: Mikania micrantha; assembly: GCA_009363875.1. Taxonomy (NCBI): domain Eukaryota; kingdom Viridiplantae; phylum Streptophyta; class Magnoliopsida; order Asterales; family Asteraceae; genus Mikania; species Mikania micrantha. The sequence continues at coordinate 106,989,562 of CM018692.1, read as the reverse complement.
GACTTGTTCCTTTAAACTTGAAACTCCTTTGTTCAGATCTTCCCCTGACCATTAATCCTTCCCCTATTTCTTCCTTTCCATCAGACTTCTTCTTCAACTCCTTTGAATTAAGTGCTGCCAGAACATCTTCCATAGACAGAGTATCTCTCCCATACATGAGAGTATCCACAAAATGTTCATAAGAAACAGGTAAGGAGGCCAAGAATATAATTGCCTGATCTTCATCTTCCAAGGAGACTTCAATATTTTCTAAATCCAATATAAGCTTATTGAATTCATCTGTATGATCATCAAGATTCCTTCCTGAAGCCATCTGAAACGTATACAATCTCTTCTTCAAATACAATCGATTTGCAAGAGATTTTGTCATATACAGTGTTTCCAGTTTTGCCCAGATCCCGGCAGCTGTTGTCTCTTTTGATACTTCCCGTAACACTCGATCTCCCAGACTCAACACGATCTCGCTATGCGCCTTCTCCATGATTTCCTTCTTCTCCTTGTCAGACATCGTAGCTGGCAAGCCATCTTCCCCTTTCAATGCATCAACAACACCGTTGTGTACCAACATTGCTCGCATCTTCACGCGCCATAGGGAGAAATCATTCTTTCCGTCAAATTTCTCCAACTGGAACTTTGTAGACGCCATAGCAGCCCAATTTTGTACTCGCGGAACTTTGATTGTCTTCTTCACCGAGCCAACGAGGCTCTGATACCACTTGTTGTAAATCAAGAACAATCGAATACAAAACACTTGATCTTATTGAATCATTAGCAACAATTACAATCGAATGAAATACAATGAATGAAGAATACTCTCAACAAGATACCTAACCCCTCTTTTATTCATTACAGATGATTAACCGAATTATTAACCAACTAACAACCGTTTAATACTAATCATCTTCTAAGAAATAGAAGTTTACAATTATGACCCTTCTACTTTACTGACTTGACAATTACATGATAAACTTGACTTTTCCAACATAACAACAGAGCTCATAATAAACAATGCAACAGGCATTTTGAACGTTACTCTTTGATCACTTCAAACATATATATACATTTTATCTTAATGGAACGTTACTCTTTCTCAGTGGGGTTTCCTCCTGGGTGGTTGTGGTGGCTCATGGGAGGTCTAGACCTTGGTGACATAGCCTGGAAACAGTTGGTTCATACGATTGAGACCTTCGCCGTTCAAAAACAAATTAATGCATTTAAGACTATATTTAAAAATTAAGTGTGTTTTTTGCTTTTAAAAAAAATTAACGGGGGCCCTTGCTTTAACTTTGTGTTTGACTTTAGCCTTAGAGTTTTTTTTTTTTTTTTTTTTTTGTAGCCGCATGTGTTAATTATACATCAATTTCTTCCGAGTTCGCACAAGTTCATCATTATCTACTTCTGTTTTTTATGGTACGTACATTATTGTCTTTTTTTTTATGAATCGTTTATGATGTTTCTGTGAGTTGTACATTAAAGTTTTTGTTAATGGTTCATGATTCATCATTATCACAATACACTATTTTACTGATAATTGGTTTAAGTATTGCCATATGATTCGAGTCTTTTGCTCAGATATACTAGGTTTTGGTGTTGTTGTTCTTAAAAAAATATGGTGTTTAGGAAACCGTCGGTACTGAAACTAAAATAAAACACTTTTATAAAACCAATTATCATGACAAAATGAAATAAAGTAGTAAATTACACTAAAATAAGGGTCTTTTAGTGTAAAGAGTACCTTAAATTTATACTAAAATAAGAGAGTGACATCTCAATTAAAATAACAAAGAATAAATCTCTTTAAAAATTTTTGATACATTTTATTCGATTTTTAAAGTACTTACTGAAACTAAAGCTATTCTATTTCAAAAATAACAATAGTTCAACTCATGTGCAACAACGTTACGCAGGACTAGGTGCATATTACACACGGTTGATTCATGCAAGACACTTCATTTAACGCATTCATGTTGTGTCTTGTCAATCTTTTCCGTCCTGCGTGTTGTACATTATATTCGTGCCAACGTGACTAATTCATGCGACTGATTCATGCAAGGCACTTTATTTAACGCATTCATGTTGTGCCTTGTCAATCTTTTTTGTACGTTATTTTCGTGCCAACACGACTAATTCAGACGTCTCTTTACGTGTGTCTTTGCACATGCACGTGACCCATGCTCTTACTTTAGTAACATCACCCAATCGACCTAAACAACTCATTCCAACCCCTCAGCAGCATGCGAACCTAATTTGTGCTCTAGCAACAATTTCTAGACCAATCACGCCACATATTGGTCCACTCGACGTAGCCTGAACCCACACTAACAAAGCCATAGTAACTTGCACCAAGTTAAAAAATTAATGTGGTTCTTGATAGTACAAGCGTGCAAAGTATGCCACATTACACATATCACACAAGGTGCACACTCGTCCCTTAGTAGCAAGTGTTTCGTTTTATAAGAAACATTATCTAAGAGCCATAGTAGCAAGTGAACCTAGCTTGGGCTGACTAACCCACTTGGTAAAGGCATTGTCTCTTAGAAAGGAGGTCTTGGATTCAAATCCAAGCAAAGGGAAAAATTGGGCGTAATTTAGGAATATGATAGTATTGCCGTTAAAAAAAAAAAAATCTGACCACCTAAAAGGCTAAGAACGCTACATAACCTATCTGGGCCTCGCACAACTAGTCATTTACATTATAGTGTGAATCTTAATGATTCAAGCATGCAAGATGTGTCACATTACGCATATCACACACACATGTACGAGTTAGGGTCCCTTAGGGGCTTCACTTGTGTCGTCCTTATTTATCACTCCAAAGTTTCTTACATCACTAATGTGAAACAGCTTTTAACTTTTTTTTTTTTTTTTTTAATTTTTACATATCTAACAACTTCAAAAACCTAATTTAAACATTGATATCTTATTTTCCTTATCTATGTTTTGAACATTGTTTGGCTCATCGTGAAACTCACATATAGTATACACAAACCTAGTAACTAATAGTTATGTCAACTGAAATTCACTGTTTTGAAAACCGGACCAGACCGGACAGGCAACTGGTGGGTGAACCGGTCTGGTTATGGGGTTCTGTGCCGTTTTGGGCGAACCGGTAGTCGGGCCAGCTGTTGAACCATTTTTATTATTTTTTATAATTTTTTATTATATATATATATATAATGTTTATAAAATCATCCGGTTCTTGAATCTGGTTTGACCGGTCGTACCTCTGACCAGTAAGAAGACCGGTTCGATGTCCGATACGGTTCTGCATGAAAACATTGCTGAAATTATATATTATTATTTATGTTTAAAGTTGAAAAACTAATTAATTATATAAACTGAACTTACATTTTATTATTTAATTATGTCAAGTGAAAATTAATTTTCAAGTATTTTAACAACACTCGCTTAAAATATCAAATTACACACATAAATAATAAATTACAGACCACAATTTCCTTCTTCACCTCTAATTTTGAGATATTTTTCCAATTTAGTAATTATTGTATATCTAAACTAAAGTTTTTTGTTTTTTTTTTGTTTCATGAACAATACCCATTTGTACTAGTCAAGGTGAAGAAGTTTTAGGCCTCACCTTATATATACACGTACATTTAATTAAATAGAATAATTTATATATAAAAAACTTGTTTAGGCTCGTGAGTCAGCTTGAGCACGAAATGTAAAACTTGAGCTCAATAACTAAAGGAACCATATTTCAGGGCTTGAGCTTAGGCTCGTTTAGCCTCTGCTAGTTTGAGCTCTTTACCAATCCAATATCGAGTATTGCACGAGCCGGCTTGATTTATTTACAACCCTACCGACAACCAAACCGACAACCATACCCATTGTTTAAGATATCGCTTGGATTGGGTAATTGGGTTTTTCCACCGTCGCTAGCGTCTAATAGACCCAATGTTGGACACAAAACACAACACACGACATGATGACACGTGGATTTATGATGAGGGTGCAACAACACGAGGCTAGCACCACAAAGGCACAAAGGTTCAATCAATAAAATACACTTAAGGAAAATAAATTAAAAGCTAAATAAAATCAAGTTGAAATAAAACGTAGAATATAAGTTGCTAACTTTTGGAACAATTTTCGTGACAATATTCTTGAAACCAATAATGGAAATCATGCCTTTAACCAAACGTCATATATTCTTGAATATAAAAAGCAACTACGGTTGAAGTTATGCCCACAACTTTAAATGATGTCCAAGAGAGTCAAAAGCGTAAGCAATTTAATAAGTCAAAATTCATTAAGTCACACTTAAAGTCAGAATTAGAGGTCTATTTAATATACATATATAATTTATACGTATATAGTATAAGAGGAAATATCAAATAAAAAGTTTATTTTGCCTAAAAGGTATAAAATTGATTTTAAAAACCTACAAAATCAACTCAAATGAATTCTGATTGAACTTATTTCGATATCATTTGAACTATCTCATCGAATCTTACAATTTTAGTTTTAACAACTAATTTTAGAGTTTAAATTTTAGGCCTTGTTTTTAGCTTTTGAGTTTATCTTTATGTTTAAGATTTGTTTTTAAAGTTTTTGCTTTTAGTATTTGGGTTTATTGTTTATGATTTAAGGTTGAGGTTTTAATGTTCGACAAGCCGATTTCAATTATGCAAAAATGAATTCAATCGTAGTTTGTTTAGGTCGGTTTTTGAGTTTTTAAAAATCCTTGTTATTCTTCTTAGACAAAACAATTTTTTTAGGGGAACCTTCCCCATATAATACATACATACATACATACATACATACATACATACATACATACATACATACATACATACATACATACATACATACATACATACATACATACATACATACATACATACATGTACCACAAATAAATATACATGCCAGGTTACCATGCTCTTTTCTTCGGATGAAATGAAGATATATTTGTCGTGATGATCCTGAATGATCTAACGTATATGTTAAAAAAACCATAATTTTTAATCTTAAATGATATTGAAGGGTCACATATTCATCATATACCTATAAGCATATTTTCTGCATTGTTTTCAAATGATTATGCCTCATTTAAGGGCATACTTTTGACTCGGTTTATCTTTATGTGACTTCACATGATTTGTCCTTTTTGAAAACTTATATTCTTTGTTTTTCTGTCATATATCTAAATGATATAAAACATTATTTTAAGCTAATTAACTAACTAATTAATTATTTAATAAGGTGGTGGGAGAAATGCAGAATAATACCATCTGAATGGTTTTCCTTTTTCTATCTTAACCATTTGAAGATTCTTTATAATGTTTGAATTGTCTTTTGTATGATCTTATTGTTTAATATAGTATTATCACAAGAGGCCTTTTGCAATAGGTTTTTATGGTAAAAGAATTATTAAATGCTATATATCGTATTTTTTATTTTTGAACAACAATACTATCATACCAAAGGACTGTCCCAATAATACCAAAGTGTGTTAATTTCTTCTTCTCTATTAGACCAAAAAAAAAAAAGAAGTCTCACATTGACAAATATTGGGGTAAGATGTTAGACAATAAAACCAACATTTTCTGCAGAATTTAATGTGTTTGTTCTTCCTTTTCAGATACTTTATTTTTGTGTTAATTATAATAAGGGTCTGTATCTTTAAGATGTTAAACAATAAAACTAATGTTTTCTATAGAATTTAATATGGTATATAATTTTATTTATAAATACTTTATTATTTTGTTAATTTAAATTGAAAGCTTGTATGTATTATACTTTATACAATTTATATGTCTTTATATGTCAGTCATGTCACTTTAATACTAGTATTCTGCATCATTTATGTTGTATGGTTGCATGTTGGCACACACATTGTTGCTAACTTTTTTTTTATCAGCAAAGATTATCTCCTTCTAAACTACTTCAAACTAATTACACTATTGCATGTGTTAGAACCCATGATCTCTCATTCTATGAGGCAAGCATCTACCAAGTAGGCTAGTCCTACATTGGCACATTGTTGCTAACTTGGGTATATATGCTCAAAAGACAATTTTGTGGCTAGTGAGATGACTCGTCTTTGTAAGAAAACAATAATAAATTTGTAATTTTTATATTAAAGTTTAAACAAATTTTAAAAATATCTCAAGTTATATAATTTTGCATACGATACCAAAATATCAATATATAAGTACTCAACAATAGTGTTTGAATCATTTGATATATAAGACCACAACAATAGTGTTTGAAATTTTTTTTAATAATTTAGCATCCACTTATGTTTTTACAAGGAGCGTCTATAACATAAGAGGCTCGTACACCATCCACATTAGCAATGCTCGACCATTGCCCTAGGGAACGTCTCATTGTCTCTCCTTGCTCACATACATCCCTCTTTCTCCCTACTCCGTTCGTACAAAAAGAGTCTAGCCTTAACCGTAACATTAGATCCCCTCTCATCCGTGCTTGTTGTATGATGAACTCACAAACCTATAGAGTACGATTAACTTTTAGATTTGAAATCAGTGATTATATACCCAGTATTGGCCATAATTCAGAGGTTCTACTTCGTTCGTAAAATCAATTGAGTTCGATTTGATCCACTTTTATCATGTTAATTGATGAACGAGTTTACCGCACTTTGGAATAGTTGATTAACTTTTATAAATCTCTAAGTCCAACCATTTGTACCCAAAGTAATCATATAAACACATAATTTTGTTTTGTTGTTGACTCCTTCTCCACAATATATGGACCAATCTGTCGTTTTATAATCAATTTTGATTTACAGCTTTCGGATCTAATCGTAAGTCAGACGAATTCTAAACAAATAAAAACTGTATAACCCGATTTCAAATTGACCGAGTCAATACGGCGTAATATGAGTCGTCCGCGTTTCGTAGCTCGCCAAACAAGACTTTGAGTTAACCCGGAAAACCTTCACCAACTCACCGCACATTTGCCTCACCGTGCCGGAACAATTACTCTGCATCACCAGCAACACCTTCGTCAATCCATTGTTCCTCATTGCAGATTCCTGTGCCGTCCGATCTCTAGACATGTAACAAACGCTCCAGATCACTCCGATTCCGTTCTCCGTCGCTGCCGGCGATACTTTCATCAGCCGCTTGACTACCGCCGGTACACAGTTTTCATCTTCAGATATCGCCGTTCGTCCTTCCGTACACGTCGATACCATCTCGAGCATCTTCATCACTTTTTCGACGAGTTTGATTGCATTTTCCTCACCGGAGAGGATTTTTCCAGCGGTTGTTACGATTCCTAACCGGACGATCTCCTTTTTTGACTGTCGAGATGTGCAAACGGCAATCAGAGCAGCGAAACCTGCTTCAACTGCCGTCCGGTCGGATTCTGAGCTTGTTAGATGACATAGTTGTTTAAGTAACACGCTTTGATCGGCGATTATCCTGCGAGATTCGTTATCGAACACCGCGAGTGATTCCAAAACCCTAGCCGAGCTGATTCGAGCCTCCATTCCACCTCGTTGAAGAACGAGACTAAACGACGATAACAACGAAGTATCGTCTGAACATAATTTGATGAATTGCTGTTTAACACCTTGCTCCGGTGAAATCAGATCCAAAACGACGACTGCAAGCTCAATCGCTTCAATCTCGTTATTAATTTTCAACATTCTCGTTATCAACGGAACGAATCCGTCTAACTTCGCTAACGATTCTCTGTTTTCGACGGATAACTTTGCGAAATTAACGATACTGGATAAAGTACCTGCCGAAAGTTGTTCCGGCTGTTCGCCGGTGATCAATTTCTTCAAGGATTCGAAAGCGAGGTGATTGTTGAATGACGCGTGCGATTCAGGTCGCAGAAGGTACGAATCGGACCACACGCGAATGAGGCGACGGAGCGTAAGGTTAGGAACAACGTCGGTGGATTGTAGCACCTGCATGGTGGCCGGACAAGTGTTGTGGCCGGAATCAAGCCATTTTTGGATGCTGGCACGGTCGTAGGTGACGCCGGTGCAGAGACTGACCGGAGATTTCATGACGTCCATCGATATCGGGCATTTGAAGAAGCTGGGGACACTCAGGTACAATCCGTTGGTTTTTTCTCTCTCCATTTGTGTAATAGTGTGTGTTTCTGTGATGAATCAATTGTGTGTTTTTAGAGAGAGAAACAAAAGCGGTACAGGAGAGAGAGAGATGGGTGGGGGTGTTTTGAAGGGGTGGGGGTAGAGAGAGTCAAAGGGGGTGGGAGGTGACGTCGTTTAGTCAACGATTCATTGTGGGTGGGCACTTGTATTGAAGTATTATTAATTGAATTTTTTATAATTTGAAATAAAAAAAATCCATGAGGATGAAAATGTATTTTTTTAACTGCAAATGTCAGGTATCACTGTTTAGATAGGTATATAGACACCAACATCTAGAAGGAAACCTATATTGAAAAAACCATCTAACTCAACCTATAACATTTTTTTTTGCTTCTAAGACCTGAATTCAAGAACTTTCATTCATAAAGTTAATAAGATATCATTATGCTATAAGCTTTCAAACCCGAATGAAAGTGTATTTGATGATGCTTGTTAAGAGTCGTGAATGCCATTGAATAATGATTGTATTACATTGTTTCCAGGAAGATTGATATTCATATTATATTTGAGTGATATTATATCTTTTTAGCATCTTATTTAACGAGAAATGCAAGACATACACTTTTTGTTTTGTTTTTATTTTTTTTGAATGAAAAAAAGTCACATCATGCTACCTTTAGTTTTTCTGACAGTCAGTAATTACGATCAATTACTATTCGATCACCGACCGTGAGACTGTACCTAGTGATGCGCGTGAACCCCGTGCAATAGGTAAACTATCGCCTCTTATTGGTTCAGAACTTGATATTAAGCTCAAAACTCCTTCTCCCACCTGATATCCACTAAAGTGTCACTAATGAAAGTTGAATCATGTCTCCAATGAAAAATAGTTAAACCTTAATCATTAGGCTAACTTTGTTTTTATCTTAATATTGTATCTATCATATTAAACAATAGTATTAAATATTAATTATTCATATCTTTTTATCAAAAAATAAATATGTTAAAAATATCTTATTATTAATAAGATACTTTTTAAAAAATCAAATTATTCAAAAAGAAGAATTTGTTATGAAGAACGAACTTTTTAAAGATGTGAAAATTTTTTAAAATTGTTTTTTTAATAATTTAATGAAAAAAATTTTAAAAAAATAAATAAGTTTTAAATAACAATATATTTATCAGAAATAAAATTTTCAAAACAAATTGTATAAAAATCTAAATTTAAAAAAAAAATTAAATTGATTTTAATGTTTTATTACTTATATTCATTATTTATGCACAATTTGAATAATATTTATCTTACAATATTGTTTTATGCTTTCTAAATTTTCAATTGAAATATATTTGGTATTTGCTTAGATTTTTGAAAAAAATATGACAGCATTAAAACAATGTTTATTAATTCGTGTAATATGTAAGTATCAACTTATATATTTTTATAAAAGATGGCATTTTTTAAAAAAAATAACTTCAAAAAAGATGACATGCGTTATAGTTTTATTAATTCGAGTATTAACTTATAGGAATTTATATCATATTTTATATTAAAATTAGTTTTATAATTTCTAAATTTTCATTATTTATTTTTTTATTTAATTCGTGTAATACACGAGATATTAAACTAGTATAAGAATATATAATGCCTTATTTACAAACTTTATCTTAACTGTTCATAATACTTCAAAAAAATAAATATAAAATAAGAAAAGTAATATTTTTTTTGAACAGCTAAACAAGTCCTCGGACCCAACAATCCACGCACTGCGACCACAGACCGCTACCAACCCCCGGAAAAATTTAAAGCCAGGCGTTGGCGAGTGCCGAATCGAGGAACCGTCACACCATCTAGGAGAAAACTCACACTGAGAAAACCCTTAACTCACCCAGAACATTTTTTGCTCCAGGAGATGATCGAACCCAAGACCTCCAATTGCTGGTAGTCAAGGAGTACCACTAAGGTATAAGCCCAATGATAAGAAAAGTAATAATTGATAGTTTTTACCCTTCTAATCCCTCTTCAATCAATTAGTCTACGTAATCACTCATTGCCATAGCTATAGGCTACGTGAACCCACTTATACTCACTTTTCTTCCATGACTTATACTTTACTCAATCAATGCAAGATCGATTAAAAACATATCATAAGCGAACGATAGTCGCTATGTACATTATGTGGTACCTAATAAAATCCCATATATACATACACATAAACTAAAGAAAGATTAAGTATTGATTGTTTTTCATTGATGATGATTATTAAACGTGTTACTAATCTTTATCATCACAAGATCAGTCTTAATGTTTAGTTGGAGTTTATTTTTACCAAATTAGTGTTGGTGTTAAAAACATTTATCAAAATGGTGTTGTTTAACAAGTAATTACCAAAATAGTGTCTTTTAGATATTTACGATTACTTTTTGCCTTTGATTTTGATTATTTACATTATCATTACAATTGATATCTTTTTTCTTCATATATTTGTTCTTAACTAATTAAATAAAAAACTAATCAAGATTTATAATTCATTTTATATATATACACACACTTAAAATAATATGTCAGGTGGGGTAGATGTTTTACTACACTGAGCCAAGGTTAATTAAAAAACAAAAGTGAAAAAAATTGTCACCTACCAGTTTTTTTGGAACACAAGAATTTTTCTAATCATACGGTAGACATGTCGCATAACATAGGCATATATACATACCGTGCTTTTAAATAGCGAGCCACTTTCATATTATTTAATCTATTTTATTTATTTATTTATTTTGAACAGCAATGGTAATCAAATTTACTAAACATTTAAGAAAATAATATTTTTATAAATATAAAATTAAATTTTTAATTTTGATAAAAATAAGGTTATTGGCTAAAAGTAGTTAATAAAAATTATTTAAAAATCATCTGCCAAAGATTCTTTTTTAATTATATATAAGTAACGCCAATACTAGTAATACAAGTAAAAGTAAAAAGTACGTATTTTTATGACTTTTATATTTCATGTACTTTATTGATTTAGTTAATCTAATTAACTTTTTTGAATTTTTTAGATTTTAATGTGAAAATAATATTTAAAAGTAATTCAGCAATATAAATTATAATTACAAAATATATTTCCGGCGTAGCATTTTTATTACATATTTTTTTAACATTTCTATAATGAAGATTTTATAAGGAATAAATCTAACTAAGTTGGCGATACTACTTTTTTATATTAATTTTTTTTTTTGGCAAAAACGATATTTATTAGATAATATGTTTGACGTATATAACATGTTTACATTTTTTTATACAAAAGGCGATATTTTATTGAAATGGCATGTTTTCTTTTTTTTTTTCCCATAAGACCATGAACAGCCGTGGCCCCGCCCGCCTCCGCAAGGTGCCACCTTTTCGCGGCCATAAGCGGTAACACCGCCCCTTTATAGCAGCACCCGCCTGAACACTCTTCAAGCCCCTCGCTCCCCGTGCCCAACCCCTTTCTTCTCATTGGTCCATTCAAATTCAGTGGGCCCCCTCTTTGATTTAAGCCGTTGAACGTCTATTTTTTTTTAAAAAAAATCAAACTTTATATAATTTATTTGTTATTCGTAGCATCTAAGGCGATTAGTATGTTTTGAATATGTTTTGGTAGCTTTTTTTAATGTAATGTGTGTTTTTTGTAAAATATTGAATTATTTTAAATTAATGTAATATTTTTATTTATTTTTAAGTGTATCGTTTTATTAAATGTTTAATTAAAGGAATGTTATTAATAATTTATTTGTTATTGAATAAAAAAAGAATAATATAAAATATTTAATGTTGATGATGTGAAATATTGGGGAAGAGTTTTCAGTGAGATGACCATTATGGTATTTTGTGGTTTTTAATGGGGTGACTGCTGTGGGTATTCTTATAAATTTACTCGTTAAAGGATATATGAGAATCTTTGACCAGTAAATTGACATTTTTGTAATTTACTTGCACAATAGATCTTTGGCTAGAAAATGAATTGGTCATTTTATTTTCAGCTTTACATTTCTAAATATATTTCTATGTAATATCTTAATCTTTAGACACTTAATTTATATTTTTTATATTAAACAGTAGGTAGAAACTTGTATATTGGTTAAATTAATAAGTTTTAAAATTATTTTTCTTTTAAATAACATATCATATCACATATAACGTTTTATAAAACATTAAAGAATATGATTTGTGATGTAATAAATATTTACTAGTTAAATAAAATCAATATCATTAGTAATTAAGAAAGAAATTTAAAATATCAAAATCAAATAAAAGGACCTAGGGCTGGCAAAATGGGTCTCTGTTAAGGCACAACTAGACGTGTTTATCAAAAAATTACTATTTGATTTTTTACTTTTTTAAAAATAATAAAAATTAAGAGGATAGACTTCATCGTTTTTTCTTTTTTGTTACATAAAATATAGAAATGTTATGTTTAAATCACCAAACTAAGTGTTAAACAAGTCGTTTTCATGTTTATAATTGCATTAATCGTGTCGTCTGAAACATGTTAAAACCCGTTAAACAATAAATAATATTATACTAAAAAATGCAATACAGAAAATATGACATAGAAAAATATATTATAAAAAATAGCTTATCAAAAAATTGCAACATATTTACGTGCTAAATATTAAAAATCATATTAACTTTATACTTAACACTTGATTTATGTTGTTGTAATAATAATTATAATGATAACAATAATAATAATTTTATATGAAAATGTTATAAATGTTTAGAAAAAGTTTAAAACATATATACTTTTTTTTTGTAATAACCATTTCGTTTTTTCAACACTTTAATTTCAGACCTTCATTTAAAAATTAAAGGGTTTGAATTTATTTTCACTCTTTCTAGATAAAAAGGTTTTTTAAGAGATTTAACCTTATAATTTATATAGATTATGATTTAGGCTATAATTCATGAATTTTTTTTTAACAGCTAAGATTACTCCTACCTAAATTACACAATAATTACACCTTTGCATGTGATTGAACCCATGACCTCCCATTCTAAGAGGCATGTCTCTACCAATTGGGCTGGTTCCACATTGGCGGCTGAGGGTGTGCGAAAAACCAATTAACCGATCCGTAACCAGTATAACCAAGAAAACCAAACCGAAAAAACCGAACCAAATGAAAAACCAATGGTTCGGTTAAACAGTTTTTTAATAACCGAAATTAGTGGTTCGGTTTTTGTTATCTATTTTTATATAACCGTCATAACCGAACCGAACCGCTTAAATCACTAAACAATATATACATCTTTAATTATATTTATACTAGAAGATACCAAAGTTCAATAAATATCTAATTTATGATGCCTCTTCGATCCCCCCTAAAAAAGTCGGCAAAAGATGTTTTTCTAGTTTCCTTTATCACTTTCTTAATATAATGAAGACTGGACTTAAACATCCACCACTCTATTTTATCGGAATTTTGGCATTTCAACATTTTGAATGTTTGTTTGAATTTATGGATTAGATTTTATCGTTTTCTTCTCGTTTTTGTTAAACGTTTGTTTGAATTCATAGATATTATTTTGTTAATTGATATTAATATTATTGAATATATTTAATGGTTAACCGACCAATTATAACCATCATAACCGCTTAACCGAAACTAACATAACCGATTGGTTATGGTTATCATATTGGTTTAACCAACATCTCGGTTATGGTTATGGTTTTAGGTCAAAACCGAACCAAACTAAACCATGCATACCCCTATTGGCGGCTATAATTCATGAATAAGTCCTTTTTCTTCGTGCACTTATGCCTGAACCAAGACGTCCATTTTTGGTTTTTTATTCATTATTCGGTTTATGCAAGCCAAATTAGCTAGCCAACAAGCTATACAAGTAGAGCTGTTTACAAACAAATCAGTTTCAAGCGGAGCTTTTTTTCAAACGAGTCACAACTCGTGGATTTAACCAGTCATATTTCTACTTGTATGAAAGAGTATGTTGAAGGACAACAAAAATTTGGACACGAGCCAAGCCGGCTCAAAAAAGAAAACAATTCAAGCAAAATTTTTGTGTTCGAGCTCGTATAAATTATTGAATCACGAGCCAACTCATTTTTTCTCTCTACTTTACTTATATGTTTAATATGATATATATATATAGACACACATACATGTATAATTATACGTAATATATATGTATATATATTTAACATAATATATATTAAATTGTATATGTGTGTAATAAAATCGAGCCGAGGCAATGAACCGAGACACGAGCCGAGCCAACCATGGCTCAGGCTCGACTTTTTATTTTTTTTTAGTTAAACATTTTCGAGCTTTGAGCGAGCTAGGAATTTTTTGAATAGCCCCATCCTTCCTAGTTGCTAGTCTTTTATCTTTGAATTAATAATATCCACCGTTCAAATAGAAAAAAGAAAAAGTTAATTTGGGAAACTTGATTTTTTATAAATACATGTTTATAAAAATCTTAATTATAATATTTAATTCCTTTTATGTTACGTGTTTCCATCAAAACGCTTTATATTTTCAAATTCTCGCCGAAACCATTAGATTTAATTTTAAGCTGTTGAAACTAAAATTTTGTAAAACTATAGGCAGTATATGACAATTTTTTATCAGTTACATTTCTGTTATTTCATTTAATTGCAAATACTATCAATCAATGTCCTTATGCTTCATATGCATGAAAACTAAGTGATAAAGTTCGGACCTCTTGATTCTTATGTTATAATCTTTACTTTGAGAGGTTTTATCACAGTGGTGTGTTTCCTCTTATATTGGTAAGATATAGGTGGTGTGGTTGATGTAAGAGCTTATTTTCAAAAACGTGTCAGCAAATCGACTGTTGTCGTTCAAATGAAATATAATTGCCAATACAAGCTAATTTTAATAATAATAATGTCATTATTTTTGTTATTAATTTTAGTATTTAAAGTCGAAATTAAAAGTTTATTAATTGTAATTCAATAATTTGCCCTACTTTAAAGCTAATAATACATATATTATATGTAATTCAAATATTTAAAGTACAATTTTTGATATATATATCTTTACTAGGATAAAACCCGTGTGATACACGGTTGGAGTAATAGAAAACACTCATTTTAAAATATCATACAAAACATATTATTTGAAAAATTGTTGCATATCATATGAAATAACATTTCATATGTTAGAATTATGATTACTTGCAAATGTTTAAATAAATTAAAAATATAAAAATACATGAGGCTTATTATAAAGTTAGTTTAGTTAACATAAATTTTATGGTACTAACATTTAATAATATTACCAAAAAATGCGTAATTATTAAATTTGAATAGCATATTATTTACTGCTTATAATTATGTAAATAACATAAATAAAATTAGAACTATAGTTGTCAATGTTAAAGTTATAATTAAAAAACGTACTATTATTTTTTTTTGAACAGCGAAGGTCTCAATCGTGTGAACCCACTGTTTGCAAGCCATGTCACTAAGGTTTAGTTACCTGGACCTCCCATGAGCCACCACAACCACCCCAAGAGGAAACCCTACTGGGAAAACCCCTGACCCCCCTCAAACCCCTTTTTACCTGCGGGAGGGATTTGAACCCATGACCTCTTATTTGGAAGAATCAAGGGTACCATTGAGGCAATGTCTCTTTGGTAAAAAAAATTAAATGTGATGTTCTACATCAATATTCGTGCTTCCAAATCTACCTACTCTAATAAAGGAGTATTTTTAGGAGACACGTTGTGACACCCCGTAAATTCCAGGTCAACATTCTATTTAATTAAATGTTTATTTAATTGATATTTGTACACGTGGCACTAGAATTAGTTTAATTTAGTGTGACACGTGGCATGACGGTACAAACACTGACACTGACATGATAATTCGTGAATTATCGCAACACGCACACACGTGTCTAAGAAAACACGAACGTTAGTGAACGTTTAGCATATTGTGTAACAACACACTAGAAACCTCATTAAACGCTCAAACATTGAACTTGGAAGTTCAAACGAGGCCGAACGATAGTCCGTAAGCGTGAAAACGGCGACGAACGGACCAAACCAATGAAATTGGGCCTATTGGGCTCCTCTGGGACCCGTCGCGGTACGCGATGGCCTACAAAGAACCTCATGGCGGTACGCGATGGATGGGCGGGGGATTTGAATCCCGAAATCCATAGCCCTCTCGGCGGTACGCGACGCCGTCCAGTCGACAAATCTTTATAAAACCAAGACCATTATGCCTAATCTATCACTTCTAAACATAATCTCCGACTAAACACGCAACCACTCGACCCTTTCCTCTGCAAATCACCCTGGAACCTCCATTGGCAGCCATTGAAGGCCATTGTTGAAGCTTGGAAACCTTGAGGAAGCTTGAGAGAAGTGGGAGGAAGATTGCTAGAGCACTCACACCATCATCCCAACATTTTAACTACAATATCTTGACATTCCAGGAGCTTGAAGGACTGAAACTATCATAAATCTCACATCCTTGAGTCTCATAAGGTAGTTCTATGGCTAAAACTCATTCTTCACATCACTACACCCACATGCAAGCCTTTGAGCATACATTCAACCACTTATAATGCACATGCACAAGATTCAAACCTGGGTTTGTTGATTCTCGCACATGTATTGATGATCTAGAGTGATTTAGTGATATATTATGACAATCCGTGATGATGTGTCTTTGTAAATTTCACAATTTGGTCTTAAATGGACAAAATGCCTACATGCATGTATAATCTAATGGTTGTAGATGAATTTTGATGTTCATAGATGTCTATTGAAGTTGTTGGTAACATGATTACGTGGTTTAATGTTGACAAAATGGTTAAAATATGATTATATGACAAACTTGCTATTTTTAGTAACTTTTTAGTTACATTTTGATGATAATGATGATATTATGAACATGCATGTGTGTATAATTGCTATTAGAATGATATTAATGTTTAGAACTTGATTTGGGATTGATTTTGATCACATTTGGCCTAGTTACTATTTATAGTAACTTTTATGGCCTTAATGTTGATAAATGATGATTTGGTATAAATTGACATGCTTAAATGATGCTAAATGGTATTATATGATGTTACTTGTCATGAAAATGGTGTATGAATGCTTATAATAATCCTTTGGGTGAAATTTGACATAGTTACTATTTATAGTAACTTTATTTTTAGAAAACTTCATTTTTAGGTATAAAACAAGATTCGTAATTAGTAAATGACTTAATATGCTTTATTATGATGATTGTATGCTAAGTTAGGTGGTTTCCAATAATATTCTTGCTAAATCTAGAAACTTTCCTTTTTAGGAAACTTTTGTAGGCAAACGTGACATATATGCTTACTTGATTTCGTATGACAACGTGTTAAGTGATAACATGATCACGTAGGACTTAACGAGCATGCTAGAACTTTAAAAACGATACGTGTTATGAAACTTGCCATAAATGGAAACTTACTATAAATAGTAAGTTGTCCATGGACGCGACTTGCGCGTTTTGCACACCACGAGCACTAACACGAATGTTACACGATTCACAACCGACACGCGGTTCACCAACGGGTCGTTGGCTGACACGGTCAAACTTGGTCAAACACGGTCAATGTGGACTAACATGAGCAAACACGGTCAATGTGGACCGACACGGACAAACATGAGCAATCGAGGGTTGTTGAGCACAAATACGAGCAATAACACGAACACGAGCATGGTGACCGTCACGCTTTCAGAAAACAGGAGCTTACACTTGCGTATTCATTTTCACTAAAGTGAGTTTACGGCCCCTGTTTAACTATTTTACAAGCTTTTCAAATAGGGGGCGAATACTTGTTGAATCGAGTCAAACACTATTACTGTACAAACATTATCTGTGTATGCTGGTTTATTAGACAAACATTAAGTGATGTAATCGTAACAAGCCCTCACAAAGTCTTACCGTTAATGTACGAACAACGTGGGGGTGTGATACGTGGCGCGTCCTGGTTAAATCTGAAAATTTTTTCTCGACTCTCTCTCCTACTAAATAATATTAATTTTTAGTAACTATATTATATAATCAAATATTTAAAAGTATAATTTTTCTTATTCCAATCATTATTAATTTATTAAAATTTAATAAACAATAAGAATTATTCAATTATATCTTGTTCTAAATTTAATTTTATTATTATAAAAGATTTAGTATTATTTAATATAAATAAAATATATTTTTTATTATTCAACCCGTGTAATACACGGGTTTTCTTCGCTAGTTAAATAATGGAGTAATTAATTTGAGAGGGAAAAATATTCAAAGCCTTATTCTATGATTGACATCTGTCAAAACTAAACCTTGATTTATTATAATGTATAAATATAGATATAGATTTTAATAAAAGAATAGTAACAGTGGACAATTGTTACCTTCTCATAAACTCTATAAATTTTTTTCCCTCTTATGTCTCCTATTAAATACTAAGTGACATTTATATTGAATTTAATATTAATGATTTTAAATAATTAAATTTTACAATTGAATATTAAATATATAAATCTTATTATAAGAAAATTTCAATTATATAATATCTTTAAATATAATTTTTTAATTCTTAAATTTTTATTATTTGTAATTTATTATTTTTAAGTACTCATTTTTTCATTTTGTCAACAATTATTGTTATCAAACATACAAATTTTCATAAAAAATTGTTTATAGCATATAATATTTATTCAACCCATGTAATACATGAGTTTTAACCTAGTTTTTTGATAAATAAATGTTTTTAAGGCCACATGTCATTGTCCCTAGACCACCTTTATTTTGTTTTTCCGCTTCTCTTTCGTATTAAATACATATTATATTAAATAATATTATATTAAATAATATTATTAAATATTAGATATAATCCTTATACATTTTTAAACTAAAAAAATAATATTTTAATACTATAAAACACGTTTTTAGATAAAAAAACAAAATTATTTTAAAATACGGAATTTTCAATATAGTTTTTTGAAATGAAATATTTAAAGAAACAATTTATTTTATGAAAATAGTGTTTAAAAATAATATAATTATTTTATTATTTAATTAATTAAATTATAAGAGTTTTTAATCGTATTTATATTAAACAAATCATCTTCTATTATTTAAATTTTCATTGACAACTATTTATTATATTTTTTTTATTTATCCCATGAAATACACGGGGTACTAATTTAATATAAACATATAAGGAAGCTATATCATAAGACATAATTTTTATATTTCAAGTGGTATCGCTAGACGATCGTGTTATTGAGTCATAGGTAATATTCGAAAGCATTACTTGCTCGCAAACATTTATCCCTAGATTTTCATTATACATCCAGACAAAAAAATTGTCTAAATTTCAAAGAAGAGAGTTTCTTTACATCATATGTGTTGCGTTGATGATAAATCAAAGTTAAAGACAATTGTTACGTCGGGTTGGTTAATTTATATACGAAACGACCAGTTTTTACACATAATCAATTGTAGACATTGTGTAGAGTTAAAGGCACTGTTGTAAAAATCGGCTTAGACGGCGCCTAGGTGCTATGCGGCCCTCTAATGTGTCAATTTTAGCCTAGGCAGTCTAGTCGGCCTAGTCAGTTTTTTTAATTTCTTTTTGTTTTTTACTTTTTTATGGTTAAATTGGTCTAACTTCATGATTATTTAGACATTTTCAACCCAAATTCTTAATATGTCTCTGAAACATCGAATTCAATCACTTAACATCGAAATTCATCTCTAAACTTTTAACTCGATGTTTAAGTTTGAACATTGAAGTACTTGACATAACATGTTTAAGTTTATTTTTTAAATTATTTGAAGTATTATATTAAGTTATTGATATTAATATGTGTATATAACATATATTTCCAAAATTACATAAAAAAATTTCAATTCGCCTAACGACGATCAATCCCGATTAATCCTTAGGCGGTACCTCGTCACCTGACTAACGCCTAGCGACTTCTACAACCATGATTAAAAGTAGAGACTAGTTTAAGTTATTAGAGTTGTTAAAAATGATAAAATTACAAACAAAACAACAAATGTTATCTACAAATAATTATTTAGATATTCATAAATTTTACTTGTGCTTTTATTTTTAGATTGTTATATATATGTGTGTGTGCCAACCAATTAAAATTAAATTTTAACAATAATTTTGAGATGGGGTAATAATAACATTTTAAACTCAATGACATTATTAAAAGGTTTACGTGAACTTTAATTGTATGTCCAAACAATGATTCGTTTTAAGCCACGATCGGAGGATGGAATCATTTAAATCAAAATTAAGTTGGCCCACATGTTGAAGATGCCCATGCAACCCAAAGTCAAACCCCGCAATCCACGTTTACTCCAAATTTTATAAGGTGAATTACGGTTTTAGTCCCTATTTCAATTTAAAATAAAATCTTCTATCAAAACAATTCATGTGAACATGGTTTAAACAACTAATGTTTTTGACCTTCAAACTTAACTATTATAATTGTTTTGGCTCCAAATCTAACTATGGTTGGGGGCCAAAATCGTTATTTGTTTAAACCACATAAGCTGAATTGATACAAGATTTTATTTTAGGTTGAAATAGTTAAAACACTTAAACCACAGAGGCCAAAACCGTAATTTACTCAAAAAAAAAATATTCTTTGTAAACACTCCTCTCACTAAAGCAAGTTTTCCTATTTAGAGTGTTGCATCACAAGCAGTGTTTTAAGACAGGTCCGGCCGACCGGCAGAGTCTCCAGTCTAAATAAACAACTGAACCGATATACAACAAATCGGTAGTTATGCTCTAAACAAGTTTAAACCGGTGGGCAGGTTGAAAGTAATTTACACCAGCAATGATCGAGTCAGGTTGAAGTCATTTACACCAGCAATGGTCGAGTCAGGTTGAAGTTATTTACACCAGCAAAGTTGGACAATTTAGAGGAGCAAGAAAAGGATCAAATGTTTAAAACTAAACAAGTGTGATTATGGGGGTAGAACACGGAACCTGTTGAAAGAAAGAAGGTTTACCATCTGTGTTGCTAGGGTCAGCCTAGAGAAGGGGTGAAGTGGGCGACGACATCAGGCTCTACTTTTGAGGGGGGTGAAATTTATTTACAAAAAAGTGTGTATATATTATATTTAAAGGAAAATTTTATATAAAAATATATTATTATGTTACAATACTTTGCTTTTGTTATTTTTTTAACGATTATATTTATATTATTAATTTTTTATATATAAATTATTAAGTTAGATTTTTTCTAAAGGTACAGTTTTTTTCTAACCTCAATCTCTGAATTTTTCTTTTGATTCTTATGATCGGCTATGTGTGTTGCAAACCTTTTTGGTAATATAATGGCTAATCACAACAAGCTGCAACAAATACATAATTATTGTTGGTTTAATGAGACGATCATAAGGGCAATAAGGTTCTTTCAGTTTCAGTTTTTGTTTTCAATCAATAAATTTTTTTTTGAACGACCAAGGCATCGTCACATAAATCGCGGTTCGCTTTGGTACGAAAACGCGGTTCGGGTACACGGTTCGCTAGCTTCAATGAATTCGGTACGAAGGAGGGTAGGTTCATTTCGGTACGCTCCGGTACGGTATACCATATAGTCCAGTTTGTTGTACCCCATTAAAAACAGTTAAATGTCATATTCGCAGCTAGTTAAATTATTAACAACATAAATTTAAGTGATAAGCTGATTAGCACAATAATAGTAGCTACAAAAGCTCAAAATCTCAAAACACCAAATAGAGTAACAGTTATTGGACTAATCTTTTAATATTAAAGAGTTTAAGGGTTTAAAGTTAGAAAGTTAGAAAGTTTAGTTTTAATTGTTTTGGATTTATTTAATTGAGGTTTTAAAGTAAAAGGTTTGATTAGGCAATTTTCAGATTAAATTGTACCAAAATTGATTTAATCATAGAAAATCGTGAGTTCCACAAATTTTCCTTGTTCGCATTCCTTACTTTGTGTTCTGGGATAGTGCAGCAGGGCTTCAACAGAAACAATTCATTGGAATAGGGAAATGTCGTTCTTCTTTACAACCCACAAAACTAAATCGGCAAAAATGATCCAATTGGACCCAAAATCGGCGCACCATATCAACGAAATTCGTTGTTCAAGTTGACAGAAATTCAGTAATATCTTTGATTGAAGTCGACGAACCCTATAGATTGAAGTCGACGAACCCAGAAAAACGAAATCGTCGTACCATAGCGTACCAAATCGAGAACGATTTGCGATTGGGTACAGTGCGTACCAAAACGAAAATCGCGGCTAAGCTAGCGATTTCTGTAACTATGGACCAAGGTCTTAATCATGTGAGCCAACTGTTTCCAGGCCATGTTACCAAGGTCTAGTTATATGAACCTTCCATGAGCCCCCGTAGCCACTCCAGGAGGAAATCTCACTGGAAAAACCCCTTGACCCCCAGACCCATTTTTCGTTGCGGGAGGGTTTCGAACCCGCGACCTCTTATTTGAAAGAATCTCAGGGTTTTGCTTTTAGTTTGAGAATTACCAAAGTGTTTCATATCTATAGACTCTGGTGGTAGCCTCTTGATTTTATTAAAGTAGTAGCTATTATGCATTGCTCTGTGTTGAGCTATGAGATTTTTCTAGTTGCAGGTTTTCTACTGGACAAATGAGTTACGTTATTTGACGATCTATTTTACCAAAGCAATCCAGAGTAGCCGAGCATATTTTGTTTTTTTTTTTTTAAAAAAAAGTCAGAGTTTGCATTTATCAAAGGTAAGTTCTTTCAATTTGTAATTGGTGAAGTTTTTATGAAAACGAAAATTGCCCCAAAATTATAGACTTGGTATATTATTCTCTTTTTTAAATATTTTTATTTTTATTATATATTTATATTGTCTATTAAAATATTATGATGTTATTTGGTTCTTCAATCCACTTTGACAAGGTATCCGGTTTGATGTCCGATTTGGTTTTTAAATTATTGGTCACAAGCTTTGTCATGCTTCCAAATATATATCAAAATACAAATATTAAAACATGTCATGAATTTAGGGGTGTTCATCGGATCGGATAACGGTTTATTCGGATTGGGTTGTTCGGATTTGAAAATTCTAAGACCTTCTCCGTAACCCGACCCGATCTGAATTCGAAAATTTTCTATCCGATCCGAAAAACCCGAATAAACTTATTTTTTCATCTGAATAATCCGAACAACCCGAATAAACAGAGTTTATTCGGGTCATTCAGATTGAATTCGGATATCTGATCAGAATAAAGAAGATTTTGTATATCCGATCCGAATATCCGAATCTTTAATTCGGATCGGTTTTTTCGGGGTTCATATATGATTCGGATTTCATATTTTTTTTTGGATTTCGGATTTTTTGATCACCCCTAGTCATGATAGTTGTAACTTGAATTTCTAACTACAAACTTAGTCATAACAATATTTGCATCTTAAAAACCAAAAACACCAGGAAAAAAAATACGACCAAATTTTGGGTCAGCTGCATCCTTAGACATTGGGCAGCGACACGATCTTGAATATTAAAGCAGAAAAAAAGTCACACGTTGGTGACGGTTGCTCTTGGTCGAAAACCCCTAAAGAACGCCTCTTCATAAAACCCAAAGGTGTACGTGCTATATTATAAAAGTCTATATCATTCTGTCATAATACTCAAAAACATACCCTGTTTTAAGGCGAACATAAAAAATGTCAAATACAAACGTAGGTTTAACGATACTAACTTAAAATATTAAGAAAAAGGAAAAAGCAGTTTGAAAAACACTTTATGACCAAAATAAGAATATTTTATGTTTTGTGATCAAAATGAGAATATTTAAAGTTTAATCACACTAAAAAGAGATCATCCCATAAAAAAAACAAAAACAAAACAAAAATAGAAAAAGAAAAAAAAAATCAATCTAAATTAAAAACCTATAAAACTTCACTTTCTCCTCCTTTATCTTATCACACACATATACGAGTAAAATGCCAATATTTTCCTCGGTTTAGTGTGATTAATCTTTAAGTTAGGTGTATTGCCATTTTGAAGGCTGATTTTGTAATTTACTGCCTTTCATGTCCCTTTGTCCAAAGGTGTTAACAACTAATTTTTGGATCACAGACGGATCACTGAAGTATCATTGTGTCACCGGCACTCTGGCAGCACCATCTGATCATATCCGTCACCAAGTCATAAGTTTTTTCGGAAACTCAATACTTTGAGAAAACCTCCTTGTAGGATTCGAACCCAGGATCATTTTGTTTCTAATCCTTATCCAACCACCAAGATACAGCTAAGTTATAACGCCTTTCATAATCATGTAAGATGAATCGGTCATTTACCCTTCACTGGCATTACAAATCATCCCTTCCTCCTGTCATGTAAAGACCTTTAATTTGATGAGTTCATATGCCTCTTCCGTTAATCACACCATTGTGGCTTGTACTTGTAAGTCATAGACTAGAGGTGGGCAAAAAAACCGGTTTGGGTTTACAAACCAGTTTCCAAACCGGTATTCTAACATTCTCAAACCGGTTCCATCCAAACCGGTTCCCAAACCGGTCCGGACCACCGGTTTGGCATAGGTTTGACATCCTCATCACCCAAACCGGTTTCAACCCCTCCAAACCGGTTTCAAACCGGTCCAAACCGGTTTTATAGGTTTGACATCCTCATCTCACCCAAACCAGTTTTGACCATCTGTTGACCAAACTGATTCGGTTCTCAAACCGAACCGGTGGGGAGAAAAAACCGGTTTGTACATCCCTATCATAGACTACTATGCGAAGTTCATGGACTAACTCAAAACCAGGTCATCGGTTTTTGTTGTCCTTATGTTTTAATATGAATTTCTTGTTTCAAATAACTGAAATTGATCAACAATGGGAAATTGTGGCTTTGTTACCTGGGCACATCCTCCCATTTGTCCAAGAGCATCTCATATCATCCATCATTGTTGAATTCATTGAATACAGATCGAAAAGACATTTGCTAAAGTTCATGCTCGTGAAATCATAAGGTTCATATGTGCCTTGGTCGTTTTTTTTTTAACGACAGATGGTCCCATTATGCTACCTTTAGTTATCATGTGACTAGTAACTAAGATCGATTCCTCAATCGCCGACTGTGAAACCGTATCCAAATGTGCAGGAACCCTGTGGAATAGGTAACCCTCGCCCCCACCGGTTCAGAACCCGAAGATTAAACTCAAGATTCTTCCCCTCACCTGATATCCATAAAATATTACCAGTGAGACTTGAACCCTGGTCTATAAGAAAAAAAGACCAAGAATTAACCATTAGGCTATGCCTTGGTCGTTAGTTTTGTTTTTTTTCGTATGATGTTGGATGGAAGAACTGAAAGTTTTAAGTTGATATGTAATGTTGTTCACATTTATGATGTACATTTTGGTCTTTTTATATATTATATTGTTTGGAATGAAATACAAATGATAAAAACTTATCTTATATATTAATGGGACAAAATAAGGTAACTTAAAAATGACCATACCTACAATTTATCTATTATAATAAATAAATTTTTATAAAGACACATGTCATGTTCTTAAAGCAACTCTATTATGTATTTCCGTCTCTCTCTCCTATTAAATGTATTTTTTATAAAATAATAATATTAAATATACTTTTTATACATTTTTAAATTGATTAATATTAAAAAACATACTTTTTTAAAAAAACCAAATTATTATACAATATATAATTTGTAAAAAAGGAATTTAAAATGTAATATTTGAAGAAACAAACTTTGAAAAAATTAGTGTCTAAAAATAATATAATTATTTTATTATTTAATGTATGAAATTATATATAAACATATTTTATATTACAAAATCATCTTATATTGTTTAAATTTTTTTTATAACTATTAATTTAATAATATGTTTTTTATTCATCCCTTGTAATACACGGGATATAACTTATTACTTTAATATATAGTTGCAAGATCAAATGGTTCGGGTGGTCTCACGGCTTGTAAATTAAGTAAACTAACAGGTATCTTAGTATAGAATATGCATTAAGATTTTAAAAAATATTTTTACCATTATAATTATTTTATAATTTTTGTGTTGGATTTATTTTTTTGTATTATGTTTTATTTTTAGTATTGTATTTAAAAATACAGGTTAAAAATATAAATCAATACAAAAAATAGATGATTTATTTTTTTAGGCAAAAACATGTTTTTAACCTATCTAGCCCTTATGTATATGATTCACAACATGTGAATAATATAATCTAATAAATGTCTTACAAGTAAATTTATTTGTTGCATGATGTAGTTACTAAAAAGAAGCATTACTATATAAGAGTTAAGGTACAATAAAAATAAAATCAAATTTTTTTGGGTATATGATTCACGCATAAATTCAGATAAATGATCCTCATCAGGTAACACCTAATCTCATATCTTATACCCACAGAAAATTTTGAACTTATCTTATTCCCGGCTCAATACTTGTTAAGCTTCAAAGACACACGTTCTATATGATATATGTGTCAGGCTTAGATTTTTTCGCCATTTTTAAACAATAGTATCTTGGGAGGGACCGTGGATCGATTCTTCTTTTGCACCGTCTCACATGATACTATCCAAGGAAGAAAAATGTCACAAATTCAAAGTTTAACTATTATATGAAAGTGAATCAAGTTTGAAGGATATGTGTGTGAACTTATCTCTTTAAAAATCAAATATTTTAATAAACACAAAATAACTGCATCCAGTCCACGCCATTTACATCAAAACAATCCACATAACAAAAACCATAAAAATTAAAAAAAATATATAATAAAAATCCAAAACACTAAAGATAAGCTTCGCTGGTCGCAAGTCTTGAGAGAAATCAAAATTGACTTTGCTCAGGTTTTAAGTTTTATATATACGAGTTTGAGCGATTTTTCGGAAACAAGTACTTTATCTTATTGACGTATAATTAGGTTTGTCTTTGACTAACTCTTAGATTTTACTAACCAGTGTTATTATACTGCCTGTGGAAAATGTATAAATTGCTAAATTTAAGATGTGAACCAACTTACAAAAAAATGATACCCATCTTACAAAAAAAAGGATACCCATAACATCTATGTCAGCTTTTTGTTTGAATATATTCAATTCAAAACGACTCGCTTTCTAGATGATCCCTCTAGAAGAAGGCGATTCTAACAATCTTTCTAGTTACTTCGTTCTCTATTTCTATTCTATTTGAGAGATCCTAAGGAAAAGAATTTTTTTTCCACCGAGCTAAAATAATATGTCGATGTCTCTAGTAAACTAAAGACATTATTTAATAGCTATTTTGCTTCAATTTATTGGCTAAAAATCAAAACAAAAATTGAAGATTTAGTTAGTTTGTTTTATTTGATTTTCTTATAGTCGGAGTAGAAGACAGAGTTCTATTTTGGTCAAACTCGCTTAATTGTGGTTACTTTCTTTAATTTCTAATCTCTTGTAGTTTAATATTTAATATTTGGGAAATTTTCTTAATTAGCTATTTTAATCAATCTATACTAATAAATCAAAATAATTGTGGACACTTGGCATCATTTTAGACAACTTATTTTTATGTTTTCCCGCTTCTCTCTCCTATTTAATGATTTATATTTTTAAAATTTAGTCAAGAATTAAGGATAATTACTATAACATGTATAATGATTAATATATCTATATATTATAATAAATAAATGTTTTAAAGACATAAGTCATTTTCCTAAAGTATCTCAATTATGTATTCCCGTCTCTTTCTCCAGTTAAATTATGTTATATGAAATAATAATATAAATATTAAATCTACTTTTTATACATTTTTTAATCGATTAATATTAAAAAAAATACTTTTTAAAAAAACCAAATTATTATAAAATATAAAATTTGTAAAAAAAGATAATTTAAATCATAATATTTGAAGAAACAAACTTTGAAAAAATTAGTATCTAAAAAATAATATAATTATTTTATTATTTAACGTGTGAAATTATACATAATCATATTTTATATTAAAAAAATCAACTTATATCGTTTAAATTTTCTTTGATAAAGATTAAATTAGTAGTATGTTTTCATTCATTCCGTGTAATACACGGGATATTAACCTAGTAGTCAAATAAAACAAAATATCCATTTTATTATATTTTACCTCAAAATGTATACATGTTTATAGGTATCGACACCTATACTTACGGGCATCAACCATACTTACACATGTGTCTTATCATACTTTACAGGCATCCGACCGTACTTACACGAGCGTCCACCGTACTTTACGAGCCTCCCACCATACTTTGCGGGCACCCAATCGTAATTTGTGGGCGTACCCACATGTGTTTATTAGTTAAAGTGTAGGCGCCTTGCAAGAGCTTACAAATGTTGGCGCCCGTATAAGTCATGTATCGTTTTCTAATTAGTAATGTCTATAGTCAGATGCCTATATATGGATAGGCGTCAGCGCCTGTATATAAATGGACATTTTAAGACATTGATTAGTCAAATGGACATATCTTTTCATTTGACTATTGAAATGGTTATTTTGTGAATTTTCTCTTAATATTTTCTTATATGTTTTAGCTTAGTTTAACCTTTTCTCTAATTCCATTATTAGATCAATCCAGATATGATAAATCAAGATCCGAAATTTAGCTAAGGTTAAGAACTTATAAATTGATTAATGAACTTATGGAAACAAAGGGATTACCAAAAAATTTGTTGTATCTAATTTTTCTAAGTTATAAAGTACAGGGCAAGAAGCACGTTGTTTAACAATCTCGTTTTGTGTCAGGGACAAAACACTTTAAACAAAGCCAATTTGAAAGTTAAAATGGACATGCTTAAAAATGTAAGTAGTGCATAATGTTTTACATTATATATATAGGGAATGGTTAACTTACATATGAAGTTAACGTGCTAAACTTAGGAAGCCACATGAACATGTCATGTGTCATCTAGATAAGGGGCATTATCGTCCATATAAAATTAGAGACCGTGATTCATAAAATTACAAACTGTTATTTAACACCGATTATCAAAGACCACCGTAATAATCACAGACCAATAATAACGGACCGCATTATATAACAATCACAGACCGTATTTTAACACACATATCAAGGACAAAATGTATAATCACGGACCACGTTATATGAAATCAATAACCCTCATTTAACATGCATGATCAAAGGACCAAATGCATAATCACGTACCAAGCATAAAAATCACGGACCACGTAAATTTTTTTTAAAAAAACTATAACAATATTATACTCAAACTAAAGATAATAAAATTATCAATTTTATGGTGTAATTTTTTTAAAAAAATAATAAAGAATGTAAAAGTTATTTAGTTTTTAAAAAACGAGTGAAACTTGTTGTAACATAGAAAATGTTGTTGTTTCCTCTTTTGCCCTTCCAGTTATATTTTACGCTTATTGTGTGGAAAAAGTTGTAAAAAGTGGGGACCACTAGATCTTACCCATTGATTAGTTTGATCAAAGGGTCCATAATACATCATATGCTTTGTACGTTAAGCAGCACTTGTATTTGATCCTGCTCATATATATATATATATATATATATATATATATATAGATATTGTTGTCATTTTTTTCTTTTTGTTTATATTGCTCAAATTTAGAAGATTATATCTAAAATTTCTAACTTCATGCCTAAAATGTAAAAATATTTACATATTTGAGGGGGGAGGGATCCTTTTTATTATATACTAGCTTAAAACCCCATGTATTACACGGATTGGATAATTAGAAAAATATATTTATTATTATAAAATAATAATAAATTTTTAAATATTATAAAATTATATTTTAAGATAAAGTATAATTGATATATTTTTATAATTTATAAATTATAATAAATTAGTAAAATGTTAGAATAAGAATATTTATATTTTTAATAATTAATTATATAGCATAATTTAATTACTTAAAAGTTATAAATATATATTAAGAGAGAGAGACGAGAAAAATTTTGTCAGATTGCACCAAAATGTGACATGTGTCCTCTGATAATACTCCTTTATTATAATAGGTAGATAGTGTGACCCTCGGTGTGTGTGCGCGCGTCTGTGTTAAATAAATTTTTTATTTATATAATTTAAGGAAACATTATTATTTTTGTTATTTATTTTCATTTTGCTATTTTTATGTCATAGGTTTCACTTGGTGTGTGTTACCGATTTTGAGAGATGCATCTTCAATTCATGTAGATACATCTTTTACATCATCTTGATATATGCCCATCATATCAATCAACCTTATAAATATGTTTCTATAATATTGTTGATTGTTAGCTTTGAACTTCACTTTTTTATATATCCTTTTTAGCACCACTAATTTTAGCCTAATATGTTGATCACTCTTTAGTGAAAACGTCGTTGTAGGATAATTGATCATTTTCTTATGTTTTCTTTTGATTTTTAGTCTTTGTAAATGTATCTTTGTAGTGATTTTGATCTTTACCTAATATTTAATCTTTATTATTGTATGTTAGGTGTATGCATGAAACCGAAAAAACAAACCTTAAACAAAATAAACGAAACCCTATAAACCGACTGGTTTGATATAAGTTTTCCAAACAAATAGAAAGTTTGGATTGGTTTTGGTTTTACTTGAAATAAAAATCCAAAAAACCAAATATATGTGTATATGTATATATATTGTGTGTATTACCTTTCAAACATTCAATAATTTACAAACCGTGTTACTTGAGTTGAGAAAACATTGAAAACAATGAAAAAAACCATTAAATTTTTTTTTTTCATTTTTTTACAGTTAGGTTAAATCATTAGGGTCCTTTTTATAAAAAAATAAAAAAAGTGCCGACTAGTTTTTTTAAAAAAATTAATAAAAAACCGATGTAACACAGACGTAACATCGATGTATAGGACTGAAAGAAGGAGTTATCAGTTACGTAAGTGTTACATTTTCGTTTTATTAAAAAAAATTTTAAAATTGGGTCGGCGCTTTTTTATATTTTTTTATAAAAATGACTCTAATAATGTTACAAAATTATAAAAAAAATTAAAAAAAACTTTTATTACATATGGTTTTTTAAGGTTTTTTCAACTTAAGTAGGTTTTCATTTTATACATGCCCTATATATATTTTTTTTCTTTGTTCTTGATACCAAAAGTTATATACATGGATGAGAGTTTCAAATTAATTAAATGCATGATACCAAAAATACTAAAATCGTATATTTAATTATTTTTTATGTCTATGATACCAAAAACACAAATAATTTTAATTTGAATGAATTTAAAGATCTTTATATATAATTTTAAATGTTAAGTAGTGTTCTAGTTCAAATATTTTTGGTACAAATACAATATTTTGGTTCACTTTTTTTTAAAGTCTAAAGATTTTAGGCCTATTTAGAAAAACAAAAAAAATGAACCCAAATTGGCTTTAAAATGATAAAAACCAAAAAACAAAACACAAACGAGTTTAAAACTCAAAAACCAAAATTTTGATTTAATCAATAAATATCATTGTCATTCCAACGTAATTAGTTAAAAAAAAAAAAAAGGTAAACTTGATTAATAAAATAAATTACCTGGAATTATTTGTATTTAACCCTTTTAAATAAAACATTTAGTGTGGATTTTTGGACCAAATATGCTTTTATGAAGTTAGTTAAGGTGAAATTTCAGCATCAACCAAATAAGTTGGTTGCGTATGTGACATTAGGTTTATATATTTGACTTTTGACCAGCCCATCTAAAGAAAACCTAACCAGAAACACCCATTTTTTGAATACTCGCCTAATTTGAATTCATAGCTACCACCATCACTACCATATTTCTTCCATCATTTAAAATAACAATCATTTTCATAAAATAAATATTGTAAACAATTAAGTAATTTATAAAACATTGTTTTTATAAATAACTTGGTCATGATAAACTTTATATTTGTAACTATCCACATGGGGGTTGCCCTCAATTTGTTTGACATAGGCATATAGCCTGGCTCGAAAATAAAAAAAAATTCCGGGGCATGTGGCAGAAAAAAACTGGGCCCTCTTAGTTTAAATAAACATTGATGTTTTATACCTTTTTAATTTTGTATATAATATATATAATATAGAAAAAAAATAAAATTTCGGCCCTGAAAGAATCATGCCCGGGGGCGATCGCCCTCTTTGTTCCTCCATAGGCCCTAAAAACCGAAATCGAACCGAAAATAACCGAAACCGACTTAACCGATCGGTTATAGTTAACATAGTGCAATAACCGAACCATTTGGTTACGGTTTCGGTTTACCCAACTCCAATAACCGAAACCGAACCGATATATATATATATATATATTTTAATGTATTTTTCAAAAGTTTTCTATGTATTTTCATGTATTTAAATCATATTTTCATGTGTTTGAACATTTTTCATGTATATGTATGCTTGAAAGAGATTCAAAACAATAAAAACGAGTTCGATAACCAAATTTACAACTTCAAAATAGTCACCACAAAAATAACCGAAACCGACCTCAATAACTGAAATAACCGACACCGGTGCTCGGTTTCGGTTACTGAAATTCCATTAACCGAACAGTCGGTTTCGGTTTCCGTGGAGGCTAATAACCGAACCGAAGCGACATTTGCACACCCCTAATGGCCGGCCTTGGCCATATAGTTTCCTAAATACAAAAAAAAAAAAAAAAAAAAAAACAAAAAAAACAACTTTATTCGTATGAGCGAAATTGTAGAGCCGATTAACCGAACTAGGTCTAGCTTGCAACTAGCTAATTCAAGTTTTGATTTTTAGTTCTTAGGGATTGATCACAATGGTAATTTTTGTTTATAATCACTTCAAATATTATATATTTAAAACTTGAGTGGTCAAACAATATGTGATCAATGTTACATAACTAACACCTTTATTAAATAAAGAATTGACCTGCTAAATGGTCAAAGAACCCAAAGCCCCCACCGCCCATGTTTTATTTGTTCATAATCCAAAAAAAAAAAAAGAAGATCGTTGACTTTGACAAAACTTAAAATCAATGCTAATTTGGGTTTTTCTTCTTCATAACAAAAATTTTTGAATGTTACAAAATAAATATAATGCAACCTTTTTTTGTCACAATAAGTTGCAAATATGTTCTATTAGCTAAAGTTGCATTAGCCAAATACAACCTTTTTATTACATAGTGCAACTTTTTTTAAAAAGTTGGATTTAAAAAAGTTGCATTAGGAAAAAGAAAGTTGCATTATGTAACAAAAACGTTACATTAGATCTAATACAACTTCAGTTATGAAGCCTTCTTTTAACTATAAAGGTTGCATTAGGCTGGTTTTTGTAGTAGTAAAACAATCTCATATACTTATATTAATTTTAATAGTTGTACTCAAATTTTAATCAAATTAATAAATACAAGAGTTATATATATGTACAATGTCTCGGACAAAGGTTGATCAAAGATTAACATTTGGATGGGAATTTGAAGGTGCATATGTTACTAGTTCCGTTTAAATACAAAGGCTATTTTTGTATATGAAGTCTTGAGTGATTTTATATGCAGACGCAGAGTTATCACACATAGATGGTTTATGTATTATAACTCTACTTCTACATGACCAAATCACAAAAGAATAATTCATGCTTATCACGCAGACTTTGTGTCCTTCTCATACAAACGTTCTTTGTATTTTAAATTTGAGTAAATTACGGTTTTAGCTCATGTGGTTTAAGTGTTTTAACTATTTCGGTGCAAAATAGAATATTCTATCAATTCAGCTCCTGTGATTTAGACAACTAACGTTTTAGAACCCCTAGGTTTTAGGCCAAAACCGTTATAATAGTTAAGTTTGAGGAGCCAAAACCAATAATTGTCAAAATTACAAGGGCTGAATTGATAAAAGATTCTATTTAGGGCTGAAATGATTAAAACACTTAAACCATAGGGGCTAAAACCGTAATTTTACGATTTAAATTTTCTATATATATTATTATAGCATTTATCATTTAGTATATTACTTGATATTTTGTCTATAGGGGCGCACGGGCATAGACTTGACTATCATAGACTTTGACTGTCAACCCATTTAATTTAAAAAATTAATGGGCCGAAAGTGTTCTTGGACTTTGACCCACGGTCTAGTATTGTAGATTTGTAGCTGTAGAATTGTAATAAACTCTGATCCATTTATGTTTTCAATTTTAAGACTTTAAAAAATAACTAGGTTTTTCTCCGCCTCGCACTATGGCGGGTTATCGCAGTGCACTTTAGATAATGATTATTATATATCATTTGCAGAAATACAGGTTAAATAGCAAAATCAAATATTTCATCACGAACTTTATACTAATTTCTTATTAAAACATAAAATCATATAAAATCCATACAAATATGTTATGAAAATAATATAATAATTACTCACAAAATCCTCCTTCCTGGCAACCAATTAGTTGAATTAGAAAAACCAAAATTCTCTTATCAAACATCGATTTTATATGAAAACAAATAAATCATCGTTACAATCTCCGAACACCACCGAAACTTTAGAAAGAACCACGTTTTCTTCACTATATACATATATATAATATTTACTATTCAATATAATATATATATATATATACTATTTTTAATTTTATATAAATAGTCTTCATATTATTTAATATAATATACATAGTTACAAACTCAATATAATATACATATTTATTCTATTCATAGTATGTAACTTACGTTTTTTCAATCAAAATTATTTGATGTATTTATGAACCAATTTGAAGGAGATCTAAATGATAAAATACTTAAAAAATTATTTATAAACTAATAAATGGATTCAAAATGTTTATAAAAACATGGATATACTGCGTGGATTACAAATATTTTCATTGGCAGACAATCTATCAATTACAATTCAATAACTAGATTACTGTTAATGTACTCAGTATATTCTGTCATAATGTCTGATTAACCAACCAACCCGGAATAAAAGAAAGGTTGCTTCCAATGAGACACCGCCTCATGATGTCTGATTACACGACCAATACTACAAAAGTGTTAGAATTTTTCTTCTAAGTATTTGTAACCTACAAACCAAATCCTCACGTTATTCTTCCTTTCGTTATGACTAGGATATGCAATATAACGCAAAGACCTATGAATACACATCTAAATGTTATTTAAAAACAAATATAAACTAAAAACTTTGAAAAAAAACAAAAGTATCCAGCCTAAACTGTAAAATCAAACTGTTTTCATATTGTTTGATCAGGAAAGCCGACGCAACCAGCCTGGTAGATCTTGTATACCGTTTTATGAAATTGTACTTATCAGTTTTGCCTGAAAACTCTGTTAATCGGATCCATCGAGAGTGTAAAAACCGCAAAACCCTTACCTTACTATAAAAACAATTTTATATATTATATTCTTTGAATTTTGGTGGTTTCTTATTTTCCTTGCGGTCCCTTTCGTTTCGTAGTCAATGTGCATCTAGTAGGTATTAGAGTTGAAGACTCAGTCGATATAGAAGTAACGAGTACGACATTTTTTAGTTTGTTTTCAAACATTCACATCATGAAAAACATTAGAATATAATTTAATATTAAATTATTTTAAAAACCCGTAACTTATTTTCTAAATAGATCAAGTTCAAGTTTCTGTATGTAATTTTTTTTCTTAAAAATAAATTGATTTTGAAGAAACTTTCTATAATTAACCAATCAATTTAAAAAAAAATCATGAATTTTTATAATTAGCTTAGAAATGTTATAGAGAAAAAAAATTAATAAAAGACATGATTGATTATTAGGTTTAAAGGTTACACCCTAATGATAGGTTTGGTTATTTATACACACTCTTTTTTTAATTTAACACATTACCGATACTATATGTCTAATATAGGACTATAAAAGATGTATACGAGGTCGATCATTAATGTTGAGAAATTCTGACAAATAATGATTGACCTCATAAACCTATACGAGGCGTATAGAGAGTTTAAAGTTTGAGGTTTAGGTATAAGAATAAAATGATCATAACGATATTCGTTTGCCAAACCACAAACCTATTTAAGTAATTTACTTTAATTTTCATTTCCTTTATAATTATACACACACACATATAAATATAGGGGGTGTTCACCTAGAAAGTTTATTTTACCTAAGAATGCTAAAAATAATTTTGAAATAGTTGAAAATCAACCCAAACAAACTCCGAACGAACTCATTTTCGTGTCTTTAGAACTGGTTTGTCGAACCCAATGTTTTAGATATGAAAGTGTCACTTTGTATCTAATTAGAAGTTTTAGTATTGATTTTTGCAATATTTTCTTTTAACTAAAAATATGAAAAAAAAAAAATCTTGTTTTAGTATGGATTTTCGTATTTTTAATCTTTTAACTAAAAACATAAAGCTATTATGTTGTAAAATGTAATATAAGTTTTGATGTAAATTAGTCTTGGACCTTAAAACATGGTATAAAATAACTAAACATCTCAAACACCACAGATTTTTTTTAAAAGTTAGGTCTCAAAGGTGTTACTTTTGACAAACCATGTGATCTATTTTTAATGTAATTTACTATTCAGAAATAAAAGAATGTGCATTTTTTTAAAACAACCAGAAGAATAGTGACATAAGATGGTTTGGCAACCACACAACATAATCTCGTAAAATATTTCCTAACTTTGGTAATGTGTGCCCAACTCTTGAAAAATGCGTTCACATGTTGCAACTTGCAATATTATAATAAAATCTTTAATATATTAATTACTAATTTAGAAACTTATGTATTACACGAGGCTAGATCAATGATATATTACATAGTTTGTTATGACAAAGAATCAGCGTAAAACGATAAGCAATGAAAGTTACATAAACATAAACTAGCTATAATAGCAACAGCCATAACGATAACGATAATAAAACAGTGTACTATTGACAACGGAAAAAAAAATCTCGAAAAAGACGAAGATAATTCAAACATTAAATTAATAGAAACAAAATATTGTGAGTTGCTTGGACCAAAAACTTTACACGACAATGTTATTAAAATATTGAATGCTAGACGAACATTGAGTGTTTGATACGTTAGAAATAGCTAGCTTTCAATGTTATATTTTGCAAGGTTAATTTTCTAATTTAATAGGATGTGCATGCATGATAACGAACCGAACAGTTTATGAACTGTTCGTAAACTGTTCAGCGGAAAGTTCGTTTAATTGAATGAACAAACATGAATACACCTAGTGTTCGTTTATTTATTTTGACGAACTGTTCGGTTATGTTCGTTTATTTGTGTTCGTGAATGTTCTTTTATATTCGTTAACTATGTAATGTGAGTTTATGTTCAGTTAAATATCTAATTTACGAATAATATGTATTTACATTTAAGAGACTTGTCATTTGTGTTTGTTTATGCTTGTTCAATTGTGTTCGTTTATGTTTATTCAATATTGTTCGTGTTCGTTTATTAAGAAAATGAATATGTTCGTGTTCATTTGTGTTTGTTCATTAATAAATTAAACGAACTGTTTATGAACATAAATTAACACAAACGAACCAAAATAAACAAACAAGTATATATTGAACATTACATGTTCGTGTTCATTCGATTCGTTTACAAGCCTAACTGGATGCATAATGATTATAGACTGTTTTTATATTAAATCGAATCAATACACTAAAACATATAAAGTATAGTCATATATATTGAATTTCGAGGTTCATCTTTCTATATCTCTTTCTTTACTTGAAAAAGTCTGGTAGAAAACATCTAACCTTCAGAGGTGACCCAGGATATTTTTTTATAAGGTTGTTTTGTTTTTCTGATGATCTTATTTCTATTAATCTAGTGTAAGAATTTTTGTGAAATGTCAGTTAAGGTAAAATAATAAGATACAATGTCATGATATAAATACATAATTAATAAAAACAAATAATAAACTGCAATATCAATAGAAAGAAAAAAAAATTATTCTTGTTTCCTAATGATTTTATCAAAAAATGGTTTATAATTGCTAAAATTCTATGTTTTGAGACAAAAGATAATCAATAACTTAAATCCCTAATATTAATAACTATAGTCCCTGGTGAAAGTTCAAAATTAAAGAATTATGTTTCAAGAATCAGCTTTCAAGTTTCAGAAATCAATTGATCACATATTTCAAGTTGCATTCAAAAAAAGACACTAACCTTCTAAGATTTATGATGAATTGATGATGTTGTCTCTTTTTTTGAACGGCAATTAATTTGGATCACTGATGGGTCATAAACCCACCCGATCATATCCATATCCAGTAGGAGGAAACTCACCATTGGTGAGAGAAAATCCCCTAGCCTAGCATGAAACTCCTATTTTGTTTATGTCATGACTTGAACCCGTGACCTTCCTAATGTTGAAACCATATGGTACCTCCCCTCAACCAGTTAAGCTAAGAATCATTGGTTTGATGATGTTGTCTTCTACCTTCAAAGAATCTGACTAACTTCTTCCTTCAAAAAAATCCTTAATGGCCTAGACAAGAAATCAAAATTAACTTTGGGTTTTAAGTAAACTTAAAAGGTTTGAATTTAGGT
Source organism: Mikania micrantha (assembly GCA_009363875.1). Lineage (NCBI taxonomy): Eukaryota > Viridiplantae > Streptophyta > Magnoliopsida > Asterales > Asteraceae > Mikania > Mikania micrantha. The sequence continues at coordinate 106,950,938 of CM018692.1, read as the reverse complement.
TTTAAGTAAAATTATCTTTATGCTAATTAAAAACACTTAAATTAGCGTGATTGTGAACAGTAAATAGAAAGGTGATCATCCAAAGTTTCATGTTAGTCAAATAACTAGGTTACAATAGCTTGTTAATTAGAAATCATATAGACATGATTTATGTTTGGATTGACTAACATATATGGTTTTGGAAACGAATCAATGACTTTGTTGACAATTGATTACTAGACGGATGTTGTTGACGTAGTTAATTATTTGTTTCACAAAATGTGGATTTCTAAAATAATTTTAACCAATAGCATCAAGTCTCCATTCACCAAATTATGGACAAAAGCAAAGTAATGAAAGTGAATTAAAGTTGCAATGCAAACTAGAAATCGTTATATGTTATTTTACAATCAAACAATATTGAAAATGTAAATCTAGGAAAACAAGTTCAATACCAACGTTTAACAAACCATAAACAAACCTAGATATTAAGACTTACAACCCACCCGAAGAAAATCACTAAGGGTTTAGCCAAACATCACCGCAGTTGAACCGTCATGGTTCTTTGGGAATTGCGTGTGGAATCTTCAATTCATTGATTTGGAATGATCTTCAACGGAAATGGAGGAGTTGTAAGACTCAAAATCGTTACTTTTTTGCCCAAAAAATCGTCCAAAAAAGCTTTGAAACGAAAACCTAAAATATGGATTTTAATATGGTGAATACTCACTCAAGATGATGAATCATGAATGAAAGTCATTTACTTAATGGTTAATAATCATAATAATTATATATAAACAAAATCAAATGAAATTCAAAGCATCTGCTCGTTGAGTTTGAAAATAATGATTGTATTCACAAATGGATGATTCATCATCTTGAGTACGTATTCACCTTTTAACATATCAATTAGATTAACGAAGGTAATATTCTTGAATCCATTAGTCTAAAGATGAAGAAAATATAGATCATTTTTATATGGTAATTTTAAGATGCCAATGCATTTAATGATATGTGTTTTGATAAGTTTTTATTTTAAATAAGATATTTAACCAAGAAAGTTAATATACAGTTAACAAATGAATAAATGATTCATTTGCTAAATAAGATCATATTATAAAATTCTGTGTATGACAAATATTTGTATCATTATTCTATAAATAAAATCATTTTGATTTACTTGTACATGGTGTTGTTGAGACCAGATTAAACCAGCCTGACCTGATCAGACCAGCTTGAACAGCAACCGACAAAGAAACTAGTTTAAGTATGTGTTTTGGCCACCCTCAAATGAACCAGTCAATCAAACCGGAACTGGTTAATAAGATCGTCGTTTTTTTTTACTTTTTACTTTTTATTCTTAAATCCAAAGTATATAATATTAAAATCAAACATAATTTTTGTAAACATGATTATGCTTAATTGATAGTGTTTGTAATTATCTATATACATATTATATCTGAAGTATTTACAATATTATTCAGTTCTTAAATCCAACCCAATCGATCCAGCCAGTGAGGCGGTAAGTGAACCAATAAGACATCTAGTTCAATGTCTGGTCCAACCAGACAATTAGTAAGATGTCTGATTTGATGTTCGATGTAGTTACAAAAGCATTCCTTAAAAAAAAAAAAAAAAAAAACTAAATATTTAGCTGATATTTCTGCTAAAGTAATAATACCTTCAAGGCTTCAACTGATTAAAATTAAAAAAAAAATGTGTTAAAAACTCAATGTATTCAATTAACAGAACGCAACGTGATTAGGTGAATAACTTTTAGGGGGGAAATATATATGATTACTATGCTCAAATTTATAAGCTTATAGAAACCATGTAAAAATGAAATTCTAAACAAATGTAATCAAGTACATATCAGATACAATAAAAAAGAGAGCATACTAAACAAAACCTATTAGTAATTTCCATATTGAAGGACTTTCTAGTGATTAAATCACGTGATAAACAAAACTAATCATTATTAATGTTAGTTATTAAAATAAAACAAAACTACAATGGTTGATTTGAGAACTAAAGATTCGGCTTACACTATGTGTATTCACTACACCCACGTCAATTCATGTATGTGTCACATAAACAACGTCTAACACAATCTCCCTATATATGTGTGTGTGTTATCATCGCCCCTCATCACTCATTATAATCATTACCTTTATTTAATATTTTATTATTTGATTTTTTATTTTTTTAATTAAAATAAAATCATTCCATATTATATTTTTCAATATCTGCTCTTTCGTCTTCTTGGTCATTTCATGCGCGCGATCGATTAGGTGGTCTGTTGGAGTCCGTAACAATTTCATACAATTGTATTGTTTTTACTATTGTAAGTTGACAAATTTTTTTAACGTCTTCGAGATGGTCTCCTAAATTTATTTGTAGTCGCTTGATGATGAAGCTTGTACCAGTCAGACGTGCTTCGGGTGGTGGCATGTTCATCTCGACTTTATTGTCCGACTCGTTTAGATCAACCAGATATTTCGTTTATTTTCTCGTAACTTGTCAAGTCACATTATGAGAAAGACTCCATTATCAAAAGACTTTCTAGTGATTAAATCACGTGATAAACAAAACTAATAAACACGCTCACTATTAAATATTAATGTCAGTTATCAAATAACGCAAAACTACAATGGTTGAACTTAAGATTGGGCTTAGATTACATAGTTTGCCTCAGCTGAATTACATTTAATCCAATTTGTATTTTAATAATTTAATTGTCTAATCGACAAATTAAATATATTTAATATTATGAAATAATAAAAAATAAACTATAAACAAAATTTACACCTTCAACGTCACAATGTGATGCGGCAAATCCTAAATTTATGTGTAATCCGTTAGCTTAAAATTATGGTTTAATAAAGCCTAAAAATTTTATTGTCTAATTGCATGTCTAGAGAACCGCTCAATGATGAAAAGAACGTTATTTTATATTACTAAGTTATTGACAGTTCAATAACACCGTTTTATTTTACTAAATTATCAAAAAAAACTCACCAGAAATCATGGGCAAAAAAAGGTTCCAGAACCGGAACCGATTACCGAATCGGTCACCCGAATCGGTCATATCCGAATGGGAAAGTATAGCCGGTTTCGGGTTTTCAAAGAAAATGGAACCGGAACTTGTTCCACCTTTACCTAACCAAAACCCAAAACAAAACCGGTCAAAATTTGAAGTAAAACCAGTTATTGACTTTGTTGATCAAAACCAGAACTAGTTTCATAATTAAAAAACACGGTTTGCAAATGTGAAGATTTCATAGGTCACAGGAGCCTTGCGCCAACACGTTAGTGATTTGCAAGAAGTTTATAAAGATGAGTTACGTGTTTGTATAACATAACCTCATATACATATATTACGAATGACAGGGTTTAAACTTAAGTTTCATTTTTTGTTGCTATCAACACGATTTCAAGCACAATTATCGAGAAAATAAAATTTTGTGGCACAGAAATTTAACAAATCTGTATAGAAAAACTCAAAAAACAAATGTCCAGAAACCTGTCTAACAAATTTACTTGTCTATACACTATTAGGTCCCGACTTCACCTCGATGGTTAGGTCAAAAACAATTCACACTAGCAGAAAATACATCCAACAGTTTTGAAAACATAACCATAAAATAATCGGACGTATGTACACTACATCACAAAAAATTAAATAAATAAATAAAGAAAACTACGTATGAAATATAATTTGAATCCTTAATATATATATATATATAAATCACAAATCAAAAAATAATAAAAAAATAAAGTAAAAGATAGGGGAGAGATGGTATTTTAGTACCGGGCAGGTGATGGTAGAGACTCGGTGGACTGTCGAACCGTTTGGCCGGATACTGATGATTTATCTGACCCCCGAATGTTATATCTTTCATAAACATTTTCACGGTTTTCTGACCACCATGTCTCGGCTTGGTGTTCACCAAATCTCCTACGGCTGCAAATACAGACACAATTTTACCAATTTAATATTTTTTTCATCAAGTTTTGAAATATAGAGATTACATTAGTTTCCAGCAATAACCAAAATTGCTTTATATTGACTTGATTAGTAAAACAAGAAATAATAGTGTTTCCATAATTGAAACAAGCATTAGTTCAATAATGAAGTAGCTATAAAAGTAGGGATTTGGAGAAGTCATGTATCATATTTGATTTGATATATTAACCAGATATTGTGCCTGATTTTAATAATAATAATAACAAATGATAACCTTTTTTTGTGACCATGAGAACCTGCCACAGGACCATACTAAGAGACACTTATAACTGACAGGATTAGGTAAGATTGAAAACTAGTTGAAAAAGCTAGATTGAAACCTAAGCCCATCCTAAGGGTATGTGTGGTGGGGCGTGACCCCCACCAAGTGAGGCTCCTCAAGCCCCTATCACACCTCCTCCACCATTACACAATACTCGTGATTGGGGTGTGACCAAGCCATGGTACCAAATACGTGACCATGCTCACAGGGTGAGAGGAAGAAGAAAGGGAAAAAAGAGGAGGGGGTGATGGAGTGATGATGGGTAATGATAACAGATGTGGTGCCTATGTGGAGTGATGAGGGAGTGATTGTGTTAGTTGTTTATGTGGCGCATACGTGGAGTGATGAGGGCTTGATGAGTAAACATAGTCTAAAGGTGCCTACCACCATGCCACTCCTTAACAACTGCAACAATTTCGATCTTGGATTGTCGTATTTAAGCTTACATCATTTTATTATTGATAAAATTCAAGCTCTATATATTTCCCCATTCCAAGATTGTTTTTCTTCTAATCCACAAAATGGGTATTTTTGACATTTAGTTAATATTAAGTAGAGGTGACAATTTTGGTCCATTTAACAATAAATGGGTTGGGTCAAGTTATGTTTTATCTCAAATAAATCATGCGAGTAAAGATAAAAAAAATAGTCATATCAAAAGGAAACATGTCAAATTAGTCAAAATTTTAAGAGAAGAGAGTCCCCTTAAAAGGTATGTTAATTGCTTAAAACCTGCAAAGATCATTTTCTAAAAAAAAAAAAAAAAAAAAGATCGTAATTGAGATAATTATACCTGAAGCGAACTCTTTTGAGATCTCTTGTTCCATCACGTAAAGCCACAAGTGTTATGTAGACACCAGGCTCATACTGTTCAATCCATTCAGCTTCAACTTGATCAGGGGCATTATAGGTATTACCACCACTATTTGATGCAGGATTTCTAGTTTTGAACCCATTATTCTCCCCTTCTCGTGATGCCACATTATCTAGTAAATACTTGTTTCCCAAGTCTACCCTTGCACTGCCATTAAAAGATCTAGTATCTGAATAGTCATCATTCTCGTTTGACACCCGTATTGATTCCTTGGTTTCGGTTAATGTTTCAGTGGGGCCGAACGTAGAAGCTGCTGTCGATGATGTGTCAATTGATGAGATCATGGACGAATTGTTGTCGTTGACTAGGTTGAACTTTGAATGATAGTCGCCATTTCTATCAGGGTTTTGAATAATGGAACTAAATTCCAGACCGCTTGGGATATTGATGCCGTCAGGGTGATAGGATCCAGGTGGCAATCTTTCCGCCAAATCTTTAAGCTGCAGTATACATTAATAAATCTTAATTTAATTCACACATTATCATGTGTGGATGTAACGAACCTCAGTATTTGGCATACATGTAAAAATTATTTCCTACAAGATATATCCTTACAAAGATCTCATTAAGACCTTCAAAACGAGCCCATTATTGAGTATGAGATAGCATCTAATTTTATATGTTTAATATTTTGTTATACAAGGTTGTTACATATAAGTGCCATTATTAATTGATATCAAACACATTACAGATAAACTTAACATATTCGAATCGAATACGAATACTACACAAAAATTCAAAATTCGAATTTATTCGATACTAATTATTCGAATAATTTGAAATTTGATTCGTTGAACACCACTACTGAAAAAGCTAATAAACTCCGAATTAAGTTAGCAATATTAAGCAAATTGATAACAAGTAAATAAAAAACAAATTCTAAATTGAAAATCTATATAAAAACATATATTATATATGTTTAGAAACTCATAGGAAAAACTCTACACTTCACATTAAACATTGGTAATAGAATCTTGAAACCAGGAAACGTAACTTTGAAAGTTCAAAACTAGAATTAAAATGAAGAGTTGTAATATATATACAATATTGGATATTAAACGACCCGAATGAACACGAACGGTTCTAAAAATGCAACGGTACAAGTTTGATGTCTATACAAAAATAAAAAAATATATGTTAAAAATTTTTTAACAACAAAGTTTAAAAAGACGACACTGGTTCATTTTAGAATCGAACAAACATGAACGAGTTGTTCATGCAGCACTAAACTTGTGCACGAACGGTTCATTGACACAAACCGAACGAAGATTATAGTTCGTTTATTTAGCATTGAACTTGTTCACGAACGTTTATAAACAATAATTGAACAAAAATTCTAGTTCATGTTTGTTCATTAAAAACTTAAATTTGTTAACAAAAGGTTCACAAATGTAAATAAACATATATTGTTAAAAAATCAACATTCTTAATCCTAAACATTAATCATAGTCATTCAAAGTAGTATATAGTTACATGCTTGATGAACAAACAAGACAAAAAAAATCCATTTAATTAGCGTTTATGAATCGTTCGTGAACAAATTTAATGTAATATGAAGTATGTACGGATACGGACAGGGGTTTGTTCGTGTTCGTCAGTTCATTCTAAAGATGAACCAACGTCATCTCTTTAAACTCTATTGCTAAAAATATTTAAAATATGTTTTTTTTTTATTTTTATATTGACAAAAAAATTACATGTGCATTTATGTCTTGTAACTAAATTAATATGACAAAAATAAGTTAGTAAACAGATTTTCAAACAGTTTTAGCTCACCGGACTGAACTGGCAATAAAATGGAAACCATAAGGACGAAAATGATGAGAATTAAACTTTTGAACTGAAATGACAAAAAATCAAACCACAAGAATGAAAAGGACACTTGCTCTAAAATAAATAAAAAATACAATAGTTGCTAATAAATACTGTTTGTATATAATAATTGTAAATAAAGACTTGTAAAAAAAATATACACATGTCAAATATTTTACTCATTTGAAAGGTTGTAATGAGAGCAATGTAAAAATCCCTAGGCCGATTAATCGACGCCTAGGCGGCCGACGGCCGCTTCGATTTTGCCTAATCGGCCTGACAAAAATAAGGCCTAGGCGGAATAATCGGGCCTAGGCCTCCGGAAATCAGCCAAAAATCGGCTAGAATCCAATGAAGGTTCTAGCGATTTTTCAAGACATTTTGAATTCCGATGAATATTTTCGACGACTTTCTAAACTTTTAAATTCAATTATTATTTCAGCAACTTTTAGAAATCCGGCAAAAAAATAGGGCAAAATTCTAAAATTTTAGCCAATTTTATAATATATACTTATAAAACTGATAAAAATTATATAGAAAATTTGGTTTTATAGGGTAAGGAGTAAATGGTAATCCATGTTAATTGAGGTAACTTATAAACCCAATTTGATTGGTTGTCTAATTTAATGAATTTGAAATGTGTGGTCCATATTAAATCTGGGAAAAATGAGCGGTTGAGATTTATTTAAGGGTATTTTGGAGATTTGTGAGGTGTACTTGATTTGATTTTTAAAATAAAAGTTTACCTCCCATTTTTTTGAACCTTCATAACTTTTATATACATTATTATTTTTTTAAAAAAATTACACCATTAAATTTGTTACATTTTTATCTTTAATTCAAGTATAGTTTTGTCAAAAAATTTTAAAGTTTTCGAATTACACTGATGTAATGAGCTGAATTTTTTCAAAGTGTTCGTAATTACACTGATGTAACGAGTTGAATTTTTTCAAAGTGTTCTTAATTACACTGATGTAACGAGCTGAATTTTTTCAAAGTGTTCATAATTACACTAATGTAACGAGTCGTTACACTGATGTAACGAGCTGTAACTTATTATTTATTTTACGTTACAATTATCTAACTTTCTATCTTATTTGATATAAATTTATCTAATTAACTAAATTTTATAATAAAAAATAAGTTTGTAATATATATTTAAGATGAGAGAAAAAAATTTGATGGAAAATTTTTGAAAAAAGAGAAAAATTATTGTACTTATGTTTTTTACGTTAGTGTAATTACGAACGCCCGAAAAAAATTTGGCATGACTATAATGAAATTAACGAGAAAAATATGACGAGTTTAATGGTGTATTTTTTATAAAAAAATAACATAGTATAAAAAAGTTATAAGTGTAAAAATCAAGGGGGGAAACGTTAATTTAAAAATAGGAAAATAGATGGTTTTTTAAGAGTGTGACACTTGTCACTCTTATATTAAATCTGATTTTTGTAATTAAGACAAAAGACCATAATGCCCTTTTGTATTAAAAATTAATTAGTGACACATGTCACCATTAGATTTAATCTTGGAAATTTGAACAACTGGATTTGAGTTATTGAGTTTTCTCAATTAGAGAGGGTTATTATATGATCCCTTCCCTATATATATATATAGTTTTAAAACATTGCATATAAAAAAGAAGAGTAAAGGTGAAGTAACCTTTAACCTTTAAAATTTTATGTACATGTTTAATTTATTGATTACGTATCACAATTGTGTATAACAATGAATTACTTAGATCTCCATAAGAATGCGTATTGTAAGAGCTTAAAATTTAATTTCCATTTTCCAATAGTGCGAAGCATCAATAAATACCGCAAACAAAATAAATAATAATAATAATAACAAAATAAAAACAAAATACACACACAAAAATAATAATAATAAAAATGAATTAATAAATAAATAATAAAAACAAAATACACACAAAAAATAAACAAACAAATTAAAAAACTCCAGTTTGTCATTGAAATAAAACAAAGTCATTTTAGGGATCCGATTCCAACAACACTATTTTGCAAATCTTGAGAAAGTTAAACAAATTTTCTAAACCCAAGATCAATCATCAAAAGGTAAATAAGCAACATGAATAATTGAACCGATGATTTTATGAGGTATAAAGTAACACCAAGAAACCCTTTTGTTTTCAAAAATCAAGAACTCAAATTTCCAATAAATCCCAATTTTCAAAACCAAAAAGTCAAAGAAGCCTGCCTAATGGTATTTTGACTAAAAAGCATAATCCAATAAATCCTTGACAAGGAACTACCTGTGAAGTAAGAGATTTGATCACATCTTTTGCAGCTGTGAATTTTGTGGATTCCTCAGCAACAGATGCCATTGCTGCCTGAGCATGTTTTCTTGATTTTTTAAGCTCTGCTTCTTGAATTTCGTATTTATGTCTCAAACTGTCCACCTAAACAACACATCCACAAAACACTTAACAGCATCCTGAAAACAAAACATCATTGCAACACAAATTTTAACCCATTGTCCCATATACTTTAATGGGGTTGATTAGGGTTTAAAACTAGCTATAAAAGAAACCGGTTGAAATTTTTCCGTAGTGTATTTTTAACGAATAAAATCTCTGTAATGAAACGCAAACAAAGTATTCATGAAAAAGCTTAAATTTCTCAACAAAAACTGTTTAGGGTCAATCTGACCTGTTGTAACCTGCCAACACACTTATGATTTCTACATCTACATACCCTTCTAAAGATATTGAGATCTACCTGCCCACGTAATTTAAGAACTTCTTGATTCAAGAGATCATTCGTTTTCTTTAAACTATCAGCAATACTTTTGGAGAAAGAAAGCCCAGATGTTGTAGGAATGGGTGTGGCAGAACGTGGAGGGCTTGATTTTCTGGAAAATGGCGAAACAGGCCTGGACCCAGCAACAGACCGAGTCACAATCGGTCTCGGCACCATATAACGAAAATCACCGCCAGTAGCCAATACAGCATCTTTAAGCTGTAACAAAGTATTGGTTTGTGATGAACGACCTACCGGAAACACATCTGCTTTTTTACCTTGTCGGGCAGCTTTATTATCCAACAATTTAATTAAATCTTGGTTTGATGGTAATCCAGATTTTGCTAATCTAAGTTCCAGTTTATCTAATCTATCTTTATTTTCACCAGAAAGACGAGGAATAACGTTTTGTCTAACAACAGTTTCAGCCAATTTATTTAATTTAACAAAACATGAATCACACACACGGTGCGGTTTACTTGGATTAGGGGCTAAAGCAGCTCTTAATGCTTTTTTTGAAGTACAAGAGTGACAATGAACGAGCCCACAGTTATAACAATTGTGCCTTTTCCGTGTGAATCCAAAAGCTTGTCTACAAGATGCACATTGAGATTGTTCAGTGCCCGAAACCCATTTGTGTAAACATATTGCTGAGGTGTAATTTGACCCACAAGCTATAAATTTCACATGTCGGTCTTTTAAAGATTCAACTAAAGTTGGTGTTTTTCGGTCTTCAATGTCTCCATGCCCTAATCGTCCATTAGCACCTTTCCCCCATGTGTAAACCTCGTTTCTTGATGTTAAAACTGCCACATGATAGTCCCCACAAGCAATTTCTTCAACAGGCTCACCAGCCAATTTATCTTCCACTAAACATGGTAATTTTCCATCACACTGAGGGTTTCCAAGTTGACCGTAAACCGTACTCCCCATGGTGAATACATATCGTGATGTGGTCAAACCGACAGTCAAACTATGCCCACAAGTGACTTTGTGGAAATTGTACTCAATTAGTGATGGGACACATGTTGGTTTGAGTCGTGGCTCACGATCTCCATGACCTAAACGGTGTTTATCACCGTCACCCCAGGTGAATAGCTTTCCAGATGAAACACCTGAACTAGATCGAGTAACAATTACTTCAACTGCAGCCGCTGTGTGCCATACCCCACATGCAACTGCAATTGTTCTCAACCCTGACAAAGATTCCACTTCTCTCGGGCAGGCGATGCTTTCCCGGTCACCATGACCTAAAACACCAAAAGTCCCATCACCAAATGTAAAAAGCTGTCCGGTTGATGTTATTAAAGCCGTATGCCATGGCCCGCAACTGACTGATGTGACTTTAAGTCCATCAAGAGGTTTCGTGATCCGTTTCGGAACCCAATGACTAACGTTTTTGCCGTGCCCGAGAAGCCCGGCGTTATGTATCCCGTCTCCCCACGTGTAGAGCTCGCCTGACATCGTAACAGCACAGGTATGGAACTCGCCACACACGACAAAATCAACATTGCAAGCAGATAATGACTCAACTAGACAAGGGGTAATAACATCTTTTTCAAACCCATGACCGAGCCTACCGCCTGATTCCTCACCCCATGTGAATACTTCACCTTGCCTAGTCACTAGAGCCGCATGTCTGACCCCACATGATATATGATTTACATCCAAAACAACATTTGTTTCTAGCGGTTTGGGTAGAAGTACATCAGTTCTCGTGGTTAAAGAACTAGTGTTTCTATCAGGACCCACTTTGATAATACTATCAGAGATTACCTCACCCCATAAATACACGTCCCCTAGTGCATCATAATCATCTTGGGCTGAGCCATGACTGGATGTACTTGGTTGACTAGAAACACTAACCCTAGAAGCATCTGAACCGAACCCTTTGACCTGCATAGTTGTATGTTCAAAAGGTGCACTTGACTTTTCAAAATTCGAAGAATTTTCCGGATGATAATTCATGGGGAAATTGTTTGAATTTGAGCTAACTAAAACGTCTGAAGAACTTAAATCTCGTGATGCACTAATGGAAGTGTCGCTTGCACTATTTGATGTTATATCTTTATTATCCTGGTAGTAATTGGTCAGCATAAAAAGTAAGAATAAAAGAGAGAAAAAATACTTGAGAATTAAGTTTTGGCTAGAAAGTGTACTCATTAAAAAAGATAATATAATAAATGGTTTTTTTAAAAGCATCACTTATACTTGCATCAAAATTTAGGCCACCTTCGCTCCATCCATCAATTTTGGAACGCCCTCCTTGTTTAAAAGAAATCAGTGTTTTAAGGCCTGCAATCCACACTTCAGTCTCAACTTTGTCCTTGCAGATCTAGCAAAGAATAACAGTCTAAAGAAATAAATTTATGGAAGAAAAAAACTTAGATCCATTTGTATTTGATAAAAAAAGATATTAATAAAGATAGCTCACCAAATCAAGTGACCGATTCCCGTTGTTATATATGAGAGAAAATGAAAGATAGTCCTTCTCAGGACGTAAATAACGCCGGAAGACAACCTAGTAGCACATTTTAAAGAGGTGCATCAGGTGAAATATTTATTGAAAATACAGAAAAACAAAAACAGGTGTAAATGTGGTTATGTAGAGGAATTAAAGAAACATGTGCACAGAACATACTTACAGTTCTTTGTCCAGGAACAATTCTAGAGACCAAGGCTAATTTCAGGCTCTTTTCACCACTACTGGAAATCCAAATTAAAGATGATTCATCCTGTGTGTATTCAGATTGTATGCCATTAACCATGATCAAACACTAAACAAAATAGCAAGGTTGAATTTGGCAGATACTGCTCACATACATATGTTAACATTGGCACTGTGGTTGTTGTTATAAGACAGATACATATAATATATAATTATTTTGCAAGTGATGAACTGACTATTTTTGTTTACTATATCTCTTCTAAGGAACAGGACAACATCTAGAGTTTTTTGGCAACCTTGAGAACCAGATATAGCGGATCCAGCCAAAACCCTATTAACCAATGAGATCAAGTAAAACGCAGCATTGCACTAGGCAGGCGGCCTTTTAAGGGGGTTAAAGGCAAAAAAAAAAACCCAATGGAAGTAGGATTAAAGCTTGAGTCCTCTGCTCAAGTTGCATGAAACATAAAAGGAAACTTTATGCAAGATCCAATAAAGGTAACAACAAAAGAAGTTCGAAAACTCACATGAGAAAGTCTAAATGGACAAAATTTGGGCTTCCCTTTGCGGCCATATTTAAGTAAATGTGTACCCTTCTTCAGAGCAATTAGTGCCTGCAGACGGCAACAAAGTATTTAGGAAAAAATTGAAATACTGGTTGAAGTAATATGTAAATAATAATCTTGCACCAAGCTACAGCATCCATTAAAATTCTAGGAGAATTATTAGGTCGACTGAAAGCTTCCACATAATAGCATATAAACAATTAGATGCACCACATATGATATAGCTCCATATATATTTGGTCCATAAATAACTTCATGATCAACTACAAGTATATTCAATTAGAGCACAAAATGGCATCCATGTCAGCCCGGTGAAAACCACACGTTCCTTTCCCCTATCACATAACCTGTTTTTGGGCGTTTTGTGAGCTAAAGAACGCCCTATTGTGTAAGCTCTAATACGCTAGTGTTCCAATGAATAGATAATATATTTGAGCATCACAGACCTAACAAGATCTCATCATACTTCATATTATAAAGCAGACGATATATTAACTGCTAGTAGTATAGACCTGCTCAGTGTCACGGTCGGCGTTACCGTAGCTAACAAGATCTGCCATTCCATGTGTCAAATTCACCGGACCACCACCAGACGTCGATGTAATCTCCGGTCATCATCAATGACACGCACGCTTTGTCGTTCGTACACTAGCATCAACCTTCCGTTTCACATCTAAGTTCAAACGGTCAAAACACACGAAAATCCTCTTCTAAAACCCTAGATATCACCAACTCCGCCCCTCTGATCTGTATAATGTGCCAGAAATACTTAGATAGAGCACTTTGGAGTTATCTTCGAAGATTTCAACCGCCGTTTGAGTATATGACAAATTGGGGAAACAAAGACGGTTAGTGTTTGTTTCTGCTCAACCGGTGAAGTTGATGAGATATCACCGGAGCAATTTAGCGCCGGTTCCGATGGTATGTAAGTTGACGACGGAAGGGGCCGATACAGAAATCGGGAATAGGATTGAAGAATGTTGTGTCGTCGGAGACTCGGAGTAATCGGAGTATAATATATGGCAAAATTGAGGATTTTTCTAGTTAGTTTGGCGGAGTAAATGTTAGAAAATAGATTTAATCCTTCGTTTTATATTATTATTATTATTACTAGTCTATTACCCGTGTGAACACACGGATTAAATATAAAATATTAAACTATAAATAATAAAAATTTAAAATAATAAATGATGATATTTTTATATAAAATGATTAAATTATGTATTAATAATTACTTTAGATGATAAAACAATTATTAAAATTTTTAATAACAATAGTAATATCTTTAACATTCTTGATTTGTAATAACTAAGATATTTGAACTATCTAAAGTTAAAAATCTAATTAGTTAGTTTTCTATGAAAAACTAACTATTTTAAATTAAGATGAGAAGATAATATTTTTGTAATCGTTAGAGTTAAAAAACCTAATTTGAAATTACCGTTAAACTTACAAGACAAAAAAATTTAGCTTTTATCATTATTTACATATTTTTCTGCTTATATTTTATTTTTTGAAAAAATTTGTTTTTAAGAATTTTTTTTTTTGTAAAACTATTATTTTCTAAAAGTAACAAATTGAAATATTTCTTGTATTTTTTTTAAAAATTGATATTTATGATAAAATATATTTTGTAAACTTTTTAAAATATATTTTATAATATAATGATTCGATTTAAATATACAAAAACTATTTTTAAATTTGCAAAATAAAATTAATATCATTAGTTATTACTATTATAATTATTTAATAAGATAGATAATATAATTTATTTAAAAGGAGAGATAATATAATATATTTAATAAGTGATAATTAAATAAATGTATAAAAAATTGACAAGTGGCTTTATGGCCTTAAAATGTGACAATTGGCAATTGAAGATTTTTGTTTATTGATAATAAAACAATAATCAAAATTTTTAATAACAAAAGTAATATCTTTAACATTCTTGATTTGTAATAACTGAGATATCTAACTATCTAAAGTTAAAAATCTAATTAGTTAGTTTTCTATCAAAAACTAACTATTTTAAATTAAGATGCGAAGATAATATTTTTGTAATCGTTAGAGTTAAAAAACCTAATTTGAAATTACTGTTAAACATACAAGACAAAAAAATTTAACTTTTATCATTATTTACATATTTTTCTGCTTATATTTTATTTTTTGAATAAAAATTTGTTTTTAAGAATTTTTTTTGTAAAACAATTATTTTTCTAAAAATAACAAATTGAAATATTTCTTTTTTAAAAAAAAATTGATATTTATGAAAAAATATATATTACAAACTTTTTAAAATATATTTTATAATATAATGATTCGATTTAAATATACAAAAACTAAATTTGCAAAATAAAAATAATACTATTAGTTATTACTATTATAATTATTTAATAAGATATATAATACAATTTATTTAAAAGAAGAGATAATATAATTTATTTAAAAGGAGAGATAATATAATGTATTTAATAAGTGATAATTAAATGAGTGCATAAAAAATTGACAATTGGCTTTATGACCTTAGAATGTGACAAGTGGCAAATAAAGATTTTTGTTTATTAGAATAGATAGATTATATATTATATTATATTATACTTGGTTTATACCATATGTATTACACGGGTTAAATAAAAAAATAATAAATAGTCAATAATAATATTATTAAAAGTTTATATAGTTTAATACATAAGTAATAAAATAATAATATTATTTATTTAAACACTAAGTTTATTAAAGTTTGTTTTTTGAATATTTTGTTTTGAAAAACAATTATTGAATATTTTATATTTTATAATAATTTGCATTTTAAAAAAATGTACTCTTTTAAAATTAATATATTTTTAATGCTTTAAAAACTTTTTTTAATATAAAAATGTCTAAAAGTATATTTAATGTTTAATATTATTATTATTGAATACGGGTGTATTTAATATGAGAGAGATGCGGAAACGTTTTTATAAGGATAGTCTAAGAAAATGACATGTGCCACATTTTATTTTAATTTATTATTATAGATAGATTTGCGGATTTGCCCCTAAATTAGAAATTTTTGCATATCTCCTTTTAAAAAAACTTTTATTACGTATTTATTTAATTATTAAATCAATTACATTTTTCCCTCGATTTTAAAACATGAGTTTTCGGTTTATGATTTGATAATTCTAAAACCGAGTAGTTTGATGCTGTGTGTATTTTTTATGAAAAGCACGTGTGTGTGTGTGTGTATATATATATATATGAAATAAAGTTCGAAAATTATAAAAACCAAAAGCGTTCAAAATTGAGTATGACTATAAAATTTATTATGTCGCAACCCGATCGACGACAGAATACGTTGGGACGCGATCTACGACTGTTCATTAGCTTATTGTGCTATAAATACGTTTGAATAATTAAGACATTCATTATTAACAATAAACCAAGTATTTATATAGTTAAACCAAATTTATTTTACATATATAACATGATGAGATGAAGGTTATGATCAAGACGATGTGACATATTATAGATCATTGTAATAGATAATGACTATGTCCAGCATATAATCACTTTGTTGAACTAGTTTTGTTATTTTGATAATGGTTGACTTTTGAATAATGGTTTTTGAATTTTGAAATGTGAATGTGAAATTAATTATGACCTTTTGCATCATTATATTAATCGTTATCTATTGTTATTTAAAAAAAAACCGTCAATATGACTGGTTTGTTTAATAAAAAAATTAGAAATTTAAAATGTCAAGAAATTTCATATAAAATATTTAATAAGAGTGAAACCAGTTTTGAGGTGTACTACCTAGAAACATTTATTTGTTAGAATAATCAAACTTTAATATGTTATAATTTAGGGTATCAATAGTCTGGTTCACCTAGTTCTTACTAAAAATATATGCCAAATGTTGGTAGTTGACGGTCATGAACAAAATATATATACAAGGATTAGGTTCAAGTAGAAAGGGTGAGATTGGTAAGAAGGGTGAGAAGGATTGTGAATTTGACAAGTGGCATTACTCTAATTTTATAAAAAAAGTATTTTGGTCATTGTGTTTAATGCTTCAAGTTATTGTGTTTAATGCTTCATGTCATTGTGTTTAATATTTTTATTATTTTGTTTTACTTTTTATATCATATTGTGTTATTGTTTTTTATGCATTAAATAAATTGTTCTTATTTATTTTTTTTGTTTTATGTATTAAAAGTACATAATTGTGTTATTTTACCATTATGTTTATAAAACTTATAATTTTAAAAAACATAAATTGTTTTTATTTTTTGAAAAATACATTTTCGTCATTGTATATATGTTTATGTAATTGTGTAATATATTAATCATTATGTTTTATCGTCGGAACATTGTGTGATATAATCATCATTGTGTGTTATGTTCAGGTCATTGTGTGTAATATATTCATCATTATTTTTTATCTTCAGATGATTGTGTAATATAGCATTATTGTGTCTTACGTTCAGGTCATTGTGTAATAGTTAGTATTTTGTTCTACGTTAAGGTTATTTTGTAATCTACGCGTCATTGTGTTTTACGTTCAGGTCATTGTGTAATATACACATTGTGTATTATGTTCAGGTCATTGTGTAATATATTCATCATTGTTTTTTATCTTCAGATGATTGTGTAATATAGCATTATTGTGTCTTACGTTCAGGTCATTGTGTAATAGTCATTATTTTGTTTTATGTTAAGGTCATTGTGTAATCTACGCGACATTGTGTTTTACGTTCAGGTCATTGTGTAATATATTCATCATTGTTTTTTTTATCTTCAGATGATTGTGTAATATAGCATCATTGTGTCTTACGTTCAGGTCATTGTGTCTTACGTTCAGGTCATTGTGTAATAGTCATTATTTTGTTTTATGTTAAGGTCATTGTGTAATCTACGCGACATTGTGTTTTACGTTCAGGTCATTATGTAATATACACATTGTTGTATTAAATGAATTTGTTTGTTTTATCATTATGATTTACATATAAAAACTACGTGATTTTGTTGTTTCACCAATATTATTTTTAAAGCTCATGAATTTATAAAAAAAATAGTTAGACACTACGATGACAAAAAGAAACACTCACAAACAAAAAGACACAATAATATGCAATTAGACACAATGACGCATTACAAATATAAAAGGTAGAAGAAAAAGTTTTTTTTTCATTTTTTATATAACAATACTATACTAATTTTAAAGATAAAAAATGCTCATTTTTTGGGTGTAATTTTTTAAAAAAAAATAATATTGTATGTAAAATTTATGACCGTTTAAAAAAATGGGTGAAACGTGATAAAAAGTCAACATAAGTGTATATGAGTAAAATACCCTTCCACTAACTTTTTTAATACAACTTTGATCTCAACCACTAAATTATATATCTAATTGCTCACAATATTTCTCACACTTCTCACCAATCTAAATCTTTTTACTATAACCCCACTATATATATATATATATATATATATTATTTAAAATATAGTTGTATTAATCTTTTAAATTGAAAAAGGTGGTTAGGACTATAATACTTGTAAATAACTTCATAATCTCAATATATATATAGGGGAAGGTTAAAAACATAACCCACTAAATGCGCGCTAACCCAAATAACTTTGGAAAGATGAACCCGAATCTTAGATTTTTTGTTTTAAACATTATTATAACACATTTTGACACACCATGTTCTTTTATGAGTTTGGGCTAATTTTTTTTCGTTTGAGATCCTACATCACTGTAGTGTGTGCTACAACACTAAAGTTATTTGAGTTAGCGCATTTAGTGGTTATGTAAAATTCCATGCCCTAATATATATATATATATATATATATTGAATCATATAAAAACTCAATCTTAGAGAGAAAATCTTTAAACTATATGTGAGCCATTGATTTGTAATCTTGAAAATAAATATGTGACCCAAATTAAACTTGAATAAAAAAAATTTTATCATGTGAAAACTTATTGATCAATTTTGTTCTTTTTTAAATCAATATTGGCTTTGGTTTGCCAAGATATGTAGTAATCAATGTATTAACATATTATATTTGATAAGTATGTATATACAGTAACCAATAGTGACTTTATTAACCTAAGTGTGGGCGTGTGGCTTTGTTTGAACTTGAATTTTATTAGTCATATTTGACTTTGAAAATTAGTTGTGAGTAACCAAGTTTGACTTTTATTAACCAATAATGAGTTTATTTAACTATTACCAAGTTTGCCTCTGGTAAAAGCAATTGTTGACTTTGTTTGACTCTTAAACTAATAGTAATTTTGTTGACCAAGATATACTGTAATGAGTTACACTGGGTCGTATGAAGCTCTTAGCTTTTTTTGAGTGAAACATCACGCTAAATAGGGAAATTTGTCTTGGGATGCTTGGTGTAGTCTGTGCTTTTAATTTGTTTATGTTTTTCTTCTTTTCCTTTGTTTGATGTTGTTGGTGATTATTTTTGGTGTAGTGTGTGCTTAGCATCTTGCTGGCTTTGGTGTTTTATTGAAAGTTGTTCAAAAAAAAAGTTACACTGGGTCAACATTCAACACATGTTCTAACGAGCTTTATAAGCCTTAGGAGTAATCATAACTCTTAATAGGACATGTTTACCATTTTTAGGTCGTATGAAGCTATATGTGCTATATGTTGATAAATTATGCATGTGATTAATCAAGACTGAACAAGTTTTGTTTAGACTAACCAAAAGAGGTATTAAATTGATGAACACCGACTTTGTTAAACCAATATGAACTCACGTCAACCAATGTCGACTCGAATTGCTATTAATTTAATTTGCTATCTTTTATTTAAATTATGCTTATTTTTAAAATATCTATTTCATAAACTTGAAATGAATTTTGCTATGAATTTAATTAAAACATTTATGTTTTCAACTTGCCACGAATTTTCCTATGGCATTTATCAAAATATTTTTCTAAATAATTATTTACAACTTTTGCTACGGATATTATTTAGTTTTGTAATTTTATTTCTTAAATTTCCTACAAATTTTCTCAAAATATATTTAAAAGTATTTAATTTTTTTATTGTGCTATCTGTTTTATTAAGTTACTTTTTAAATATATATTTATCAATTTTCCTTTAATATTTGGAACAATTTTTGTTTGCTATAGAATATCCGTATCTAAATTGTACCTAGATATGACCGTAGCTAATTTGTAACAAAGTTACGAAAGAATTTTTAGGCAACAAAATTTCGTAGTTGAAATTCCGTCCATGTTGGTTCAAATATTTGTAGGATCCATTTTTGTTTTGTTTTTTTATCTTTTTTATTAAATTAGTTTTAGCTTAATTTATATAAACATTTTGACTTTTCATTAAGATTATATTTCTTTAATTTCAATTTAAATATATATTTTTGTAGTATGATGCATTATTGGAATGTTATGCCCACATGAACTTATTTTGTGTTTGTGTTTTGATATCGAGGTTCGTATTATATATTGATAATTTGGATCATTAGACAAGGGGTTTGCGTCTCCGTTGATTGGCACTTTCATTATTAGACATACTTCAGGATTTTAAGTTTATAAACTATGTAGGAGCCATTTTTGTTTTGTTTTTGACTTTTTTATAAAATTTGTTTTAGCTTTATTTTCATAAACATTTTGACTTTTCATTAACGTTATATTTTCTTTAATTACTACGTTCTAGGATGTTTATGTCGGCTTGAATTCATGTTGTGTTTGTGTTTGATATTGAGGCATGTCTTGCATATTGATAATTTGGATCATTTTCTAATGAGTATGTGTCTCTGTCTATAGATTGGCACTTTCTTCACGAGACATGCTTTAGGATGCGACAATCGATGTTACATGTTTTAGTACATGTGTTTCGATTTTTGGAATCATGTATGTATTTTGATGGTAGGATCATGGTGTGACACGCCTCTGAGTAAACCCACTAGTTTACATGCATGTTTATCTTTTTATAAAAACGATTTATTTACTAACTATTTTACTGCATTATAAAATGTGTGATTAAGTTCTAATATGATATCAATTTGAGACTAGTTTACTTTATGAGAGTAAAAAAGGTCTTGTTCATTTACAAAGTTAAATTGATGTATTTAAGAATATAAGGTTATATGTAGTGACATATTCAAGAATTTTTTTTATGGAGGGCAATAAATGGATCGGTAAAAATGAGTTTTGGTAAAAAGCGGGTCAGGTTAGTTGACACCACAAAAGAAATCTATCAAAATATTTAAAAGAACAATTGCTTAAATAATCAATTTCAAAGTTACGTCACAAGCAAATATTCGTATAATATCTATGGAAAGAATACAATTTTCATCAAATAATTAATTCACTTTCAAATGTCTCCTTTTGTTATTTGCTTTATGCCCTTGTAATCAGATTTGTACTCCTTTGTAATCAGATTTGTATCCCTTTTTTGTTTCAAAATTAAGCAAAATTATTTTAAAACAATATGTTTAACATTTGATCATGGGGTCTTACGAAGGCCTATCTCCCCCTCCCTAAGCTTTGCTTTTGTGTCTACGTAGACACCACACAGGATGCTTGATGAGACCTTAATAATGCTTGTCTTCTTCCTTTTTTCATGGCTTCTCTTCCCGTGATCACAATTATGTATTGATCATCTCTCCTACCTCACGCTAGGTGCATAATGGGATGGGGGTGTGATGAGACGGGATGTGTCAAATGGGCTGGTCACGAGGGCTTTCACGTCCCAATACAATCAACCTATGTATAATAAATTTGTTAAGAAAAAAGTTGTATAATGATAATCAATGAAAGTATTTTACTTAGTAGGGTGATCTTTCATGCATTTTAGTGAAGTTTCTCTCGAAGCACGCGTTGCTATAAACAAAACAAAAGTGACAAAAGTTGTCTCCTTATCATTAAAAATGGGCTTAGAATTTTGGGATTGAGATTTTGTAGGCAAGCGTCCATGGTGTCAATGGTGAATGTGGAGGGCCCCAATTATAATAAACTAAAGTACGTGGGGTGTATATGAATCTTCCATGAGTGAACCTCACCAAACACTATTCAATGAACACATCATTTTATTTTTTTTTCTAAATATAAGGTTATTATAAGAGAAAAAAATACATCATTTATAATGAACATCGTATGGCAAAGAGTAATAGAATTCACTCTAGTGTTTAGTATTTGTGTTAATATACACGTTGTTTGTTGTAACTTGTCTTTAAATTTCAAAATAAATGATAAGAATCTAAAAATAGTTGTTTAATAAGGAAGTGTATAAGTCGGTTTGAATATGTTTTTGACTTAATCGAACCCAAATACTGACATTTGTAACATAAACCTTAAAAAAATAAAACATGTAGAGTTTAACATATGGTATTGTACGTTTGATAAATTTGAAAATTTTGTCTATGCATATGGGTCTTTTATATTATAAGTTATAACCCAAAAAGATAAAATATATGGTTTATATATTATTGAAGTTTTGAATGATAATACACACACATATATACACTCACACATACATATATCTGATTTTGTTTTAGGTAAAACTAAAACCAACTCAGATGTTTGAATTTTTAGTAAAACATATACCAAACATGTAAGTTTTTATTTGGGTTCGTTTATTTTGGTTAGGATTTTTTGAAACCAATCATGTTTTTGTAAAGATTTAAACATATACTATTTTTTTTGTAGAGAACAATCACAACGCTACTTGATACAAGGTCATGATGGACCAAAATACATATGGAGTGTTGCTCTTTAATGACATAATTAAAAAGTTCTTTTTTATTTGATATTTTTAAATGACAACTCATACACTCACTACCTACTCCTAAATTATACTATTTTTTATAATACAACTTAAATTATTTCCATTTGAGAATGACATATTTTTATCAATACTTTTTTAATAAAAAATATATTTTGCACATATACTACTACAACCAATGTTTTTAGAACCGGACCGGACGTTGAACCGGACCGGACGTTGAACCGGACGTCCGGTCGGACCGGATTTAAGAACCGGATGACATAATAAACATATAAAAATTCCAAAAAATTTATAGAACTATAAACACATTTAAACTAACATAATTAATATTTAAACAAACATTATAATTTTAAAAAAAATACAAGGTTTGATTTTAATGTTTATTTTTTTGGATTTTAGTTAAAAAAAAACTTGAAATCCGGTCCAACTGGTGTACCGATTCCCGGTCCGACCGGGGAACCGGCTCAACCGGTTGGTTCCCTTGAGGGCTGTTCACATGTGGTTTTTGGGCCGGTTGACCCCCGGCTTCCGGTCCGGTTCTGACAACATTGACTACAACTTAAATTAAACTATAACCTAAGATTGAACCCATGATTTCTTATTTTTATTTTTGTTTTTTATAAACATGAAGACCCACTTACGTGGTAAACTCTTGGGTCCTCCCAATACTCGACTAATCAAGAGAACATGTAAAGTGCAGTCGCATACAACCGAGTCAGTGGTCTCCAAAGAAAATTGCCATACACTTCCTTTGAGTGATAAGGTTCAATACATTCACTCAATTAAGTACTATTGAGCTAGAGTGAATGCATTGAAACTGATTAACTTCGTATAATTATATGGTTGTTGAGTTTTGTATAACTAGTGAATCTTAAATACGATGTAATATTGTCAAAAACCAGCTGATTAAGAAAATTGAGTTCATGGATTGAAGTGTGACATTCTATAAGTTTAATTTATCTCTCGCATTATACACTAATTATGACTTAACATTGAATGATTAAGTTTGTACTTTGTAGGGTTTCAACATAGTGAGATGGTTTTCCTTGCTAAAGTTCAATCAATGTTTGAACGCTTTGTTATTTGGCATCAATAATTAGCTATAAATAATTATATTTTTGTCTAAATTTAGGTTACAAATTGAATTCATTAATTAACTTTGTATTTACGCATATAACGTATAGATGTGTGGGTACTTAAAAGACAAAAGTAAAATTGCACTAATTTAACGTTATTTTACTTATTTTGTTAAAATAACATTAAAAACGTTGGGATGATTAACTTCAAATGATAAAATTGAGCCGGGGACTCATTAAGAGCAACCTATCTATTCCAACTGAGATATGGGTAAGGTTTATCTTCATCCTTTCTTTCAGACGCTACTAAACAGTGAAAATATACCCTTGGTAAGTTTGCATGTTTGTTTGTTTAGTTTGTAGTTCCTTCCATACTTTTAGTTGTTTTTAAGGTTTGATATGCATTGTTTAGCAGTTGAAGGCATTGTACATCCAACATTATGTTTTTTTTTATACGTAATTGAATTTTATGTAAATATAAAAAAAATACATAAAGAAGAAAATTCTCACTACTAAGGGCTGAGCTAGGATACAACTCCATCTTGATTTCATAATGCTCTTTATAGGGCCTAATGAGCTTTTGTTCCAAGGACAATTCGACACTTAAGTTGTTAGCAGTAGCGGATACAAAGCCAAGTTAGGGGGGGACAGGCCCCCCGTAGGACCCCACGAACAAATGTTAAAACACATTGTTTTGAATAATCTTGCTTAATTTTGAAACAAAAAGGAGGCACAAGTCTGATTATAAAGGCACAAGTCTGATTACAACGGGCACAAACTTTATTATAAAAGGAATAATTGGCTTAAGGTATACTAGCCTCTATAATATAGTTAACATGAGCCATGATGTATTAAAACAATCAGATAACTTAAATGTACCAGACTTCTTTTACATGATGCATATCATATGTTTTGTAACAATATATATAAATACGATATTTTGAAAACCGCTAAGACGGGGTTAGATCATATATGTAGCCAACTTAGATTGACACATGCATGAATCAATTGGTTTTGATGAGGGTAATGAAGGAGTCGTTATTAGTCTTCTCTCTTTTTAGATTGAGCCAATGTATAAAGCGATCCAACCACCTAAAGTAGTGATTTAACTATTGATCGATCTGGTTTTGAAACGATGCATGTATATATACCTAGCAATCTTGACCTATAATAGAATAAATGGACAGAAATGCGTAAACAATTATTGCATTTTGGGTTGAAATGGTAACATTATAACATAGTATGGGTTGAGATGTGTAACTCTTTAACACAAAGCAGGTCAAGATAGGTAACTTAAAACCATGTGAACAACATGGATTTACAACTCATTTTAACTTGAGCGAGATTTTTTTCAAACCAACCCGTTTAAACCCAAAGAGATTTTGCTTAAAACCCGTTTTGACTCACATTCATCCTAACTCGCACCCGTTCTGACCCGTTACCTAACACAATCCAACCCGCTCATTTTGCCATGCATACATATATAAATACAACGATCAACAAAAGGAAAGAAAAAAAAAACAAACATAACAAACCTGTGTTATAACACTTGGCATCCAGAAAAGTTAACATAGTGGTTAAGGCTTGGCCTCATCTCCATGAAGACCAGGGTTCAAGCCTCACTGGTGACGATTTAATGAATACCAGGTGAGAAGGGATCTTGAGCTTAATCTCGGGTTCTGAAACAAGGGAGCGAGGGTTACCTATTCCACGGGGGTTACGCACGCATAAGGAAGGCACGGTATCACAGTCGGCAATCGAGGAATCAATCTTAGTTAACAACCGTCTGAATAACTAATGGTATCACGACGGGACCTCTACCGTTCAAAAAAAAAGTTAAAACACTTGGTATGATTACCTAGGTTCTTGCATTCTTGACACATGCAAAACCATGTTGATATGGTTGTAGCCTGATTAATTAAGCATCAATAAATACGTTATATCCAAACCAAACAAATATGTTGACTACATGTGTTAGGACCCATGCTTAGATGTCATAAAACTTAAGTTCTTAAGTCAATGAACACGTTGAGCTTATTTAATGATAATAAATAGGACAACCAATCCAACACATCATGATGAAGCCATCATCCTTTGTTGGAATGAAAATTGATAACTTTGGTGTGACATATAAAGTTTATTAATCCATATATGTTTAATTAGTAACGTACTCCTTTATAATCCATGAATTTTTTGATAATTACCATGAAAAATACATATTATCAAGATCAAGTATTTAAAACGTAATTCTTCAACCTCGTAGGCTATAGATCGGGAGTTTTTTTTTCTTTTTTCAAAAGAGTGTAGTTAAAAAAATATTTACCAAATATGTGTAGTTGAAAACTTATTTACCAAAATAAGTGATTTCTTTTATTTCATTACTTCAAACTAATCTAAAAAAACAACAATAAAGAAAAACATTCTATTTTGGTAAATAATTTTTCAACTACACCTATTTGGTAAAAAAATTTCAATTACACTTATTTGAGAAAAAACTCCATAGATCGGTGCCTTTAAAAGTTAGCCGGTGTCCACCCTTTCCCCTCTTAATTTATGAATAATAATCTTTCTCGTCACTTAGGGCATGTTCGTGATTCAAAAGTAATTATTAACTTATGAGTTTTTTAAAAAATGTTTGGATTACGTTTTGATATGTGAATAGTCAAAAAGTCAATAAGTTGTCTGGATAACTTTTAAAAAAAGTGTTGTGATTAGTTTTTAGCTTATTTTATCAAAAGGTTAAAAAATCATTTTAAAAGCTACAAATTATAGCTTTTTTAAAAACAATTTTTTAACCTTACTCAAAAAGTTAAAATAAAAAGTCCTTTTGACATTACCAAACATCTTTTTAACTTATTGACATTTTCATAAAGCCAATAAGTTAATAGGTTAGTTTCAAATGAAATCCCAAACATGCCCTTAAAATCTATCTATTATTGCTCGTAATCCATAAGATATTTTATGATGAGTTTTTGTTGGGTTTCTGACACAAAGTTGCCAAATTTTTATGCATCAAAGTTCCCTTAAAACAGATGTTAGGTCACCCAGATGAACTCGTTTTTCTCCTGGTGTATAATAGTCAAAACATATGTACTAACACAATTAACCAGCACTTGAAATAATACATGAAACAAGAGTATATAAACCACAAAAATTCAAAAGAGATAATTGTGAATATGTTGTATAGTTGCTGCCATAGAAACGAGATACACAAGCCTTTGAGAAATGAAAACTATTAGTCTCAGACGAAGTTTGTGTATAAGTGTATTTAGAGTAAAGAAATTCAAGTTTAGAACTTGAACCCACTAAATTTAAATATGAACTAAAAACAATCATATTGAATTAAAACTGACTATTCCAATCGTTTGTAGGAGTTGACTATTTCAGAATTCATTGTAGTCCTTCCGCACAAATACACAATAGAACACAAACATGTTACATAATAATTAAAATTGTTTTTTTTAACGGCTTCAGGCTGAACGACTGATTTAAAATCAAACGGGCACACATCTAAGGGCAGACCCAATTGTCACCCCTTCACCCACCAGATAAGCAGGAACCGGATAAATTCGTAAACCCTCTACCCTGCTCAGGTTTGAACCCCTGACCTCAATGAGGTGCAGCTTTTCCCCTTCATTGCAATATCGCTAGGCTAGAAGCCTTTTGGTTAATAATTAAAATTGTAACATACAAAAATAATTATTTTAATAAATTTAGTAAAAACACAACTTTACCGAAATTTCCAACACTTTATCTAATAGACGAAACCTATCTCCAAAATTATAGCATCAGTATCCAAATACAAGTCACAAGTTTGATATCCTAAGTTTGAAACACTGATAGATTACAAAAAAAAAACACAAAAAAACACAAAAAAAAACATAAAAAAACGTTAGCCAGTAACCTATATTTTTTATAATTATAGTTTCAAATTTTCAATATTTGAAACCATGAAATTAAATTATCCATGTACACTGTCAGCAATATAAACTAGTTAAGGGTTAGAGTGATTTATGTGGCATATAACAATGATAATTAACAACCTTCTTCATATATCAAAGATTTTTTAAAGTTTCAAGTTTTTTTTTGAACGGCAGAAATTTTATTACACCCACACTAGCAAGACGCTAGCCAATTACAAACACCAATGAAAAAGAAACCAATCACCAAAAGAAAATTACACAAGCATCAATCAAAATGAAAGAAATTCAAACCCTCCCATCTCCAATACTCATTTTTTACACGGTTTTTGACCCACATATAACTTAACCTCTTAACTTCTTCAACTAGGATTTTGGTCCTGCATAAACACCAACACCCCGATAATACGATCAGATGAATGACCTCCCTTTTGAAGTCCTCAACCGAAAGGAATTTATACAAAGTAAGAATATCCCGAACCTCAAAGGTATAGATGTGGGGATTCAAGTTTCAAGTAAAACCCACCTTATCCAACAAGTATTTGAATTCCTTTAAATGCAATCATATTTAACTAATTACTCACCAATTAATTAGATAACTTTTAGTGAAATTTTCGTAAATTGACTTTATATATTTAATCAATTTAGTTTCAAAATAAATTTGAATTGTACATTTCATACTAGGTTAAAAATATGTGTATTACACAAGTTAAATAGGTATGTTTTAAAATTAATTGCAATAAATAACATATCATAATACTTCTTGAATATGTTTTATATATAAATTATATGATTTATAAAGTAATCATATTATTAACAAACTGAATAAAATTATTACTATTTAATAGTAAATAAAAATTGAAGTTTTAAAAAAGCGTCATAAATACTACTGTTATAATAAACAAACATATATCTTTTCAATTGTCACATTTTTACATAACTCTCTTCACTTGTCATTTTTTATCAATCTATTCAGTTATATATCTCATATTAAATAATTATAATACTAATAATTAATAATATTGCTTATTTTTTTAATTATAAAACACATTATAGAAAAATTTATAAAATATGAAATTATTCTAAAATCAATTTTTTAAATAATAAATATTGTGTATTCAGAAAATAAAAGTTATGTAAAAAACAAGTTTTCTTAAAACAATGAATTTAAAAAAAACATAAAATAAGTTATAAACCGAAGTTCTCAAAATATGAATTTTTTCTATTTATAAATAAATGATATTTTAGTAATATGACATGTTTTAGCAACATGACATTTACACTAGAAACATTTATTTAATATAAATGACAAATAGAATGATTATATATATAAAATTTGCTCAATTAAATTGTAAATATAAACATTAAGTTATTAAATTTATGATATCAAATGTTGGATTGAGTTCTACTAAATAGTCCTCTTATCCTAAAAAGGCTAAGAAAGATTATTGGCCATTAGATCATATGATTAAATTTAAGATGAAAATTTTAAAATTTTAGTGGGAAAAGTTGTTAGAGGGTAATTTAGTTATAATCACTTTCCTCCCAAATTTTTTAAACGTTCATAACTTTTACATACGAAATTATTTTTTTAAAAAAATATATCATAAAAATGAGAATTTTTTTATCTTTATAATGAGTATAATCTTGTTATAAAAAATGAAAATTTTTTTCAGCTAATTGTGTCTAATTATCGTAATTGTGTTTTTTATAATATTTGTGTATAATTATCTTTTTGTGTTTTTTCATACAGGTAATTGTGTCTTTTTTAAAGATCATGGTGTTATTCATACTCGTCATTATATCATTCTTGCTTAATATTATTTATTCCGCAACATTATTGTGTCTTAAATTGTTCGTTAAAACACAACATTGAGCATAAACATAAAAGACACAATGACATGCACAAAAGACACAATGACCTATACAAAAGACACAATGACTCGTACAAAGTTGTTATACTCATCATTGTAATTTTTTTACAGGTAATTGTGTCTTTTTTTAAATATCATTGTTTTATTCATACTCGTCATTGTGTCATCCTTGCTTAACATTATATATTCTGTAACATCATTGTGTTTTAAATTGTTCAGGAAAATACCATATTGAAAATAAACATAAAAGACACAATGACTTAACCAAAAGACACAATAACATGTACAAAATTGTCCATGCTTGTCTTTGTGTCTTTATTATAAGTAATTGTGTCTTTTAAAGATAATTGTGTTATTCATATTTGTCATTGTTTCATCATTACTTGACATAATGTATTATGTGTATCATTGTGTCTTAAAATGTTCATGAAAACACAACATTGAGCAAAAACAAAAAAGACACAATTACATGTACAAAAGACACAATGATCCTTACAAAAGACACAATGACCTGCACAAAAGACACAATGAACTAAAAAACTAAATTTTTTCTATAGCAATACACTACTAATTTTGAAGATAAAAAAATGCTCGTTTTTATGGTGTATTTTTTTTCAAAAAATAATTTCGTATGTAAAAGTTATGAACATTTAAAGAAAATGGGGGAACTTGATAAAAAGTTAACAAAAGTATTCATTACTAAAATACCCTTCAACAACTTGATTTAATCATAGCCATTGATTAATGATCTAATGGCTCAAGATCCTTCTTAGGCTTTTTAGGTTAAGAGACTTATTTAGGTTAACCTAACCCTCAAATGTTATCAATCTATTACGTACTTTCCATACCCTAATAATGATTTATCCAACAAAACATCCTTAAACGATAAGGATAACCATTAGAGTAATCATCATTTATAATAATCGTCTATCTTTTTGGTATATTTCGTGTGACAATTTAATGTCCTTTTAGCATAAACAATGATGTTTATAATCTTATGTATATCACATACTCTTGTGATGTTAAAAAAAATCAACTGATCATGATAGACTTTAAGAGCATGCCACCTTTGTTTTGGCTCATCAATTGATCATGTTAACGCGACAGTTTGACCTATTCTTAGTTATTTGAGTGGTTTCATTTTTTAGTTGTTTGCTTTTTATTATTATTATTTTTTATTTTGAGTGATCCGTCTATCATCTTAAACAACTGGAAACATTTTTATTATATTAAAGATTAAGTATATATACATAGAGAGAAATCTATTTAAAATAAATGACGATCATACAATAGCGAGAAATTTGACTCTGTGTTGCGATGGAACAAATTTTGAGATTGTTTGAAAGAAATTTAGTCACGAGATATGTCAGGTTTATGAACTTTATTACATGTGTTGCGTCTGTGGTCATCTTGGAGATATTAGCTTCATTGACATGTCAAAACCATAAATCACCTTGGTGGTATTGTCCTTATAAACACATTGGACAAATTCTCCAAATCCCATGCTATGAGCATCCTTTAAATTATGTCCGGCAAAATAGGTGGGTTGGGTAACGGGTGAGAATGAGTTCGGGACAGGATGGGTGCGGTTAGAACGGGTTTTAAGCAAAAGCAGTTTGGGTCTAAATGGATTGTTCTTAAAAAATATCAATTTAGTTTAATTTAAGATGTGTTATAGGTAAACAAATACTCAATTTGGATAATTTTTAGTTATTTTCTCATCAAATATGTAATTAATCGTTCTTAAATGTTTGAGTTCATTGCATTTACATAGTTTTTTGGTTACCCATCTTGACCCGCATTGTTTTCAAGTGCAACCCATCTCAATCCATTCAATATTATGATGTTACCTATTTCAACCCATTATACTACAATTGTTTACCCAAATCAACCCATTTTTTTTGACATGGGTAAAAATTGCCACATTTACTTTAAATGCTGTCTACTTTCATGTGTAGGTGCAAACCCAACCCACACCCATCTGTGCCCGCTTGGTCAACAAAAAGAGGAGGCTTTGCTATGAAAAGAATTTATGAACGACTAGGCCTTTGGGTTAAAAACAAAGAAGATAGGCTTGACTCTCCAAACTACTTGAAAATAGTTGGAATGGGGCGGAAACATACGCTTTACTCATGCTTCTTATATATTTATCAAGTAATTGTCGAGATGATTCATGTGGTTTGCTAATATTTTACTCTTGGTTAATAGATTTTATAAATTATCCATGTGATTCCAAACCTTTAGACATTTGTAACACATATGATCCTTATGTCACAATTTTTCAAGGATATTAGGGAGTATATATGTTACAAATGTTTAAAGATTTCTGATCATATGACTAACTTATGAAACAAAGAAAACAAGAATGAAATACTAGCAAATCATACGGATCATCTCGACAATTTACACTATATTCATCCATAAATCTTTTGGGCCTTGTATTTGTCTACTGTTTTTTACAATTCAATATATCATATTCAAAGTTTTGGTTTACTATAATTACTCCAAGATATATAGATTAGATAAAAATTGAAAATTTTTATTATTATTTTTTTATTGTCCTAGGATGAACATGGGTGGTTTGTAGGTCATTCAATAAACTAAATGCAATCAAATATCAACGGCTTAAGACTATCCACAACGGTCACCCCACTGAAAACCCTTCCCCACTGAAATTTCCTGCCACGTCATCACCCCACTGAAAACCTTTAACACCCACAATGGTCACCCCACTGAAAACCCTTCCCCACTGAAAACCCTTCTAACACCCACCATCTTGAACCAGCCAATGAGGAAGAAGGAAACCGAATGGGGAGCGGGGGCCGTTCCGGCTCGTTGGGCGGGGCACCGCTGGCTGAGGGGCGGTGTTCCCGCTGGGCACCGCGGCGGGGAAAGAGCCCGCGGGAGAGGGCGGGGTAACCACTGCGTGTGGTCTAAGGCCCATAACAAACGTTAGGATATCCTACAAACCAATAACTTTAAGCCACTTCGTACCGTTATTGACATATTTAAATCTTTTTGATGATTCCATCTCTATCCATCCATGAATTCACATTCACTACTTTCCTTCGACGATTCTACATTTATCGAATAAACGAATACTGACAGAATTTGATTTTAATTATTTAGACAGTGATATAAAGAATGAAAAATGACTTGATTTTACCTTTGATAAACAGACGTCATTTCGAAATCAACAAGTAAAATCTAATAAAAATGAGTTTGTGTTTATCCAAAACCTAAAAAAGGGTTTTAAAAAGAGTTAAATGCCAAAATGATCCTGTGTTTATATCAAAAATGTCATTTTAGTCCATAAATAAAATTTGTTGCCATTTTAATCCTTGTTTTTGAATTTAGTTGCCAATATAGTCTTTCGTCTAAATTTTTGTTGTTATTTTAATCCTTGTGTTTGAAAGTTAGTTTCCAATATAGTCTCTAAAATGACAACTAAAATTTAGACGAAGTACTATATTGGCAACTAAATTAAAACACAAGTATTAAAATGACAACAAAAATTATTTAGGTACTAAAATGAGATTTTTAATATAAACACATGTACCATTTTGGCATTTAACTCGTTTTAAAAATATAAATTAAAAAGGGTAAAATCGTCAAAAGCTAAAAAATAATTGAACTAGGGTATGCATGATATTTTGATTTTGGTTTCATTATTATGAAAGTTTAAAAGTTTGCAAGTGATTTTATTTATTTATTTATTTATTATTTTTGGTTATTCCGTAAATTGTGTACCAAATTTTATCAAGCAAACATGATACATGGTCTCACCAGACCTAACCGCCATCCAGTTTCTTGCGGGCTGCGAACCAAAACCCTGGAACCCGGGCTCCGAGTGAGGTGTGACCGGCACTTGATTCTTCTCGAGTCGCTGTGCCTGCTTACAGGCACTCAAAACCTAGGGTTTATAATCGATTTTTCACGAAGTTTGGCTTTTGCTTTTATTCGATTTTGATACAATAGTTGAAATCACAGCAACAATGGCAGATAGTTTTTGGAGTAGACAACGACAACAGCAGCAACATTCGTCATCGCCAATGCTTAAACGACCTCGCGCTGAGTATGGTATATGGCGCTTTATCTCTTAATCTGTTTTGTTTTTTGTTTAATTGTTAGTTTTGGTTTGTACTTGAGTTCGTAAGATTGGTGCTTTGATTTTGAAGTTTGAATTAGTTGAAATCCATGGTTAGTTAAGTTTAATTAGTTTTGATTTGGTGTCTAGGTATATAAAATTGGTAGTTTGATTTAAAATAGAACTCTTTGGCTAGTTGAATTTGAAGCATTTGTGTTCAAATACACATGGAGTTCCTGGAATTTGATTCTGATGTGGTAGTGTAGCCTGGATTTTATATGTCATGAATTTGTCTTTGTTGAAGTATAGGGATGCATTCAATTAATCCAAATTGTAACTAGTAGCAATCTCGGTTGTTTTTTCATTTGATTAATCCTAAAATCTATCCCAATTATTCTCAGATTCTAGATTGATATGTGATCAATACATTTGCTACCAGCAGAATGAACACCAAATTTTATTTGTATTTTATACTTTATATATGTCAAAAATAATGTTTTTTTAGACAGTGTCTCGGTGGGGTGCAGCCTCTTTATCTATTTGGGTAGAGGAAAGGTTTGACCTGCTGCGAATGGGATCTTACAGGGTAGTTATGAAAGAGCATACCAGGTTTCAGGACAAGTTAAGAGGAGCAAAGATTTTTTCTTTTTATTTTCTTCCTTTTTTGTGTGCAAAACTGCTAACTATACACTTGTACACATAAGTTTTTGTGTTAGAACTCACAGCAATTGCAATTTCCAGTTGCTATTGCCCTTCATTATACTTTAGATTATAATGATATTTTGTGGAAATATACAGATCTCCCACCTTCTGGCTTACCATTCCCTCATAGGATGCATAATTACACGCCACAAAATGATGATATTGGCGGGACCCATATTGCAAAGGACACAGAAACAATCGGATCTGCATATGATCGCTACCTCCAGAGTGCGGTATATATATTATCAATTAATTTTCATTAAGTCATATAGGTCATTGTTTTTACTTGTTCAAGTGTTAAAACCTGTTCTTGTTATGGCTACCTATAGAAACTTTCATCAGGGGAGGCTAGTGGCTTTGGTGTCTCAGGGTTGGGGAGGGAAGTTAGTGGTGGAATCACTGGAATGCATCCTCTTCCATTATTGGATCCGGTTGCAATGACACGTGGTGGGCCCATGGGCTTAGATCTTGCAGCAAATGGCCGGATCTTTCCAGGTGATTATCATTTGCCGGTTGATTTGATGGCCCAACCCGCACGCGACACATTGCGTCTTCCTGCAGATGCTTCTACTACTATATATATTGAGGGACTTCCATCCAACTGTACAAGGAGAGAAGTAGCTCGTATCCTTTGATGTAGAGAAGGTTAAAACAAGTAATTTTGGTATCGGTGAAAACATGTAGGGTCGGGTTGGGATGACTGGAAACACTTTCCTGATTTTTTTTAGTAAATTGCTAGGTAGTATGCCAAATTTAGGGGTGCCTTTGGAGCAACGATAAGGTTGCTGTCATATTGACTTGAAGGTCACATGTTCAAGTTGTGAAAACAACTTCTTGTAGAAATGTTGGGTAAAGATGCATACATTATGGCATTATGCCCAAGTTGGCGCAACCAGGGGCAAAGCTTTATTAGGGCAAGGGGGGCGACCGTCCCCTTTTTTTTTCCGTCCGTAGTGTTAATTTTTCGGCTGAAATGTTATTTTTAGTTAAAAATAGTGGTTTTGCCCCCCTTTGCTTCAAAAAATTAACATATAATTCTGGGTTCCATAAATATCCGCCCCCCTTACAGTACACTCAAACTCCGCCACTGGGCGAGACACCCCCCATATCCCATGCATGTGGGCGCCTTTTGTGCTGGTTTGCCCCCTTAGTATGCCAAATTTGATCACGAAAGTTCTATTATTTCAATTAAGAAGTTTCCTCTTTACCCTTTTTCCTAATTTTAGCAACCAAATTTAAGCTATATGCAAAATAATAACAACTTACAGTTTGTTATTGCATTTAGCTTTCAACTTTATGCTAAACTGATTTATCAAGATGATTTCATTTGTAAATTGTTGATGTGCCACTGCTACATTGGTTGATGCCTTACAGCATATGCAAAAATTAACTTGTGATATGTTTATTAAATTTGTATTTAAAAAGTGATTTTCAAATGACACATCAGATATGTGTGGCATATATGTATACAGTAAAATGACAAATAAGGTGTCATGATAACAAATTTATAAAAAAACAGTTGGAAAAAGATTTCTAGCTGTTGAAAACATGCCATTTATTGTTACAACCGGTAATTACAACCTGGATGCTAAAATCAAAATAAAGAGGGAGTTTGTTTCTATTTTTCACTCAATTTAGAGCTGGTTGCTAAAATCAAGAAAAAATGTATATTTTTTTTGTATTTCGTGCAGTTTTGCACTATTTCAATAATGATCTAATTCTTTTAATTAACCTGTGTGAAAGGTTTTATTCATTTTAAATATATTTTGGTTGAAGTTTGTGCTAACCAATTCTTTTTTTTTTAATAAAACTTTACCCATTTCAATAGTGATCTAATTCTTTTAATTAACCTGTGTGAAAGGTTTTTTTAATACAATACTTAAATAGTTAGTCCTGCAGCATTGATCAGCATACTCACATTCCTTTACTTAAGCCCCAAGATATATTTCGTCCGTTTGTTGGCTATAAAGAAGTAAGGCTTGTAAGCAAGGAATCTAAACATGTAAGCCAAAATTCATAATTGCAATTATTTACTAATCTTACATTGTGACATTATTTGCAATTTTATATTTCATTGTATATATTTTTTAGAATTTAGTCATTCGTTCTGCTTTTCTACAGCGTGGTGGCGACCCCCTTATCATTAGCTTTGTGGACTTTACTACTCCTGCTTGTGCTGCAACTGCTTTGAGTGCTTTGCAAGGTAAATAAATTTTTCTTTCTAAACCTATGTTTTGGTAATCCTTAATCAGACTTATAATAACTTGGTTTTAAAAAGAGTGCATCAAGGGCTAGGCTATCTTTAAATGCGACCAGGATGTGGTGATTCATGTACACATTTGGGTCAGAGTTGGTCAAAATTAGGGTTTATAGGAGGCTGATATGTGAAAATAACCAAAAGAATGATGAGATTAAGAATGATTTACTTGACAAAAAGGCTCATATTAAAATAAAAATGAGAGAGATATGCCTTTTGGTTGTACATAAGCATATTTGGTTGTACATACAGCAACACTTTGCATTGCATACGTGAAGCTCTCGCATTATGCCTAGGTTTTGAGGACCCAAATGCCTCGGTTTTCAGGACCCAAATGCGTCAGAGACTCTTGCATTTAAAATCAAACATTTTATTAGAACATCTGCTGAATTTTTATATGATCTGAAAAGAGTTTGTATGCTGAAAACAGGTTATAAAATGGATGAACATGATCCAAGCTCTGCAATTCTGAGGCTGCAGTTCTCAAAGCATCCAGGTCCACGATCTGGACCCGCACGACGTGGCGGGAGGCGATGAGCTGGCATGCAGACAAAGATAGTAATTCTTCTAATATAATTTTTATTATGTTCTTGGTTTGCCGTACTGTACTCTCTGATATGATAACTGATTCTCTACGGTATGCAACACTTTAGATTTGTTTGTCTTTTAACAAATTTGGTATCTAGATAGTGTTGATTCAATCCGATCATACTATAGTCTGAAATTTATATTTTAAAATTTTAAAATAAAAAAGACATTTTTTTTATTATTATCTTTTTTAAGATGGTGGGTATGGCGGAAAAATGTCTACAACCTCTTAAATTGCTTAACATTAAACTAATAGTGATAATATAATTTCTGTAATTATATTTAACACATGGTATTAACAAAAATTAAAGGAAGACAACCGGACTCTGACTGGGTCCATTTTTGAGGTTTTTAAAACATTGATGGTAAATAATTAAATATTCAGTTTCTTATTCCTGTTCCTTAATTGGATAGGTTTCCTTTTTTTTATGTTTTTATTTTATTATTATTTGTTTTACAACAATGTTTCTTTAAATTTTCAGTTAATTGGTAAATATTCAGTTTTTTTGCTTGATTCTTTATCACACCTTAATTTTTTGTTACCATGTTTAAGGCTCGATCAAGAAGCAAAACAATAACAGTTTAGTATAAAAAACCCTAACCCGTCTGGGAAAACGAAAGCGGAAACTTTAAATTATCAAAATTATATAATTGTTAGAAGTGTGTTTGGTTATTAAGTGTTTAAAGTTGGTTGCTAATTGTTATAAGATTGTTCGTGTTTTGGTAATGGGCGTCTAGCATAAGGTAAATTTTAGCAACATAAAATCATAAACATGTATATCCAAGGGAGTGGTTATTTACATACTCCACTTTTTTAATTCAACACCCTACCTTTTTCTGTACGTGTCGTATAGATCTTTACGACACGTACAACACACCCTACAACATTGTTTTCTGTGTGTCATATGGCATACGCCACACACAGATTTCTACGTGGTGTACGATATCTGACAACTGCAACCTTAAATTCCCAGATTTGATTGGTTAAATTCTGTGTTGTACGCCAGGTAGAGTATTCTACGTGGCGTATAGGTATTTCTGATTAAAATGACTGATTTTTATCATTTCAACATTGAAGACTTATACGTATAGTATAGGCCTATACACCACGTATAAGTCTAAAATACTTAAACTCAATCTGAATTATACATGATTGGTGTCTCGCTATTTTGTGGTTCAGAAACTACACCATTTTCTTCATGCAAACTTTCATGCATGTATGAAGGTTGACTCTTCCATCTAAATTCATGCTAGTTTTTGTAATTGTAGAAAGATTCAACGCAATGATCCTCATTTAAATCGGGAATCCTATTCGCGTTGTATGACTGAAAGTTAGGTTCCTCGTTTAAATCAGGCAGTTCTTGAGGTCTACTCTCACTATGATAAGATTGACCGACAAAATCCTATTCTTTCTTCTCGTTTCCAAAGAAGTTAACGTTCCAAAATGACATTGCGTGAATACAATAAACTACCGAAAAAATTTAAATAGAGAATGCAGATGAAGAAAAACACAAATGAATTCGAAACGTTCGTTCGATATATATATATATAATTTAGGGAATCTTACATCGTAGGTTGTACGAGGGTTAAATTTCAAAATTAGTATACGTGTCGTATATAGCCATCTTTAGTAAACTCACTAGGCTTTAAAACCAATTATTGTCCTGTATACGCCACGTACAAGACTCTACGTGATGTATACCTTTTTCAGCATGTTAATTTGCAGACTATCTCATATAATTGTTCTTTATACGCCACGTAGAGCTTTCTAGGTGGCGTACAACATCCCATCATTTGTTGTATGTACTGGTTGTACGAGGTTCTATACTTGGCGTATAGTACTCTACGTAGCGTACAACACCCAATCATTGTCTAGAATGTTAGTGCAAATGTTGTCGTACGTGGCGTAGAGTGCTATACAACACGTATAAATGTTGTGAAAATGTTGGATTGAGTGTGAGATTAACACAACCCTTATTCAATATCCACGGGTATCCTTGATGGTTATTAATGACAACGTATAAGATATCGTTTTATAATTTGCAAACCTTTTAATACTTATTAATAATTTTTTTGAACGAATAAGCTATGAGTCGGGAAATTCTCACAAGACAGTCTCTCTATCTTATTTTAGTTATAGGTAAGATGTGTCTTTATCTCTTCCCATCCAGAACCCAGTAAAGTCTGACACATTGCCTGTTTTGTAACGAGAGTTTAAGGCCTTGTTTGTTTTTTTATAGAAGGTCTGCGGAGCCTCTTTTGTCTACGCTGCGCAGATCACGTGAAAATGTTGACATCCGTAGACTGTTTTTTTTTCAAAGACGTTTCAGTAAAAAAAAAAGTATATGCGAGGTCTTCTTGGTGTAAATGTTGACCAACCACTTCTAAGATCTTCTAATGTCTGCAAAGACTACCCACTTCCACCGCCCACCACCGTCGGTCACCCGCATCACCCCCCACCTTACACCACCACCAATTTATTTTAAGAGTAAACAGATGTTAAAAAACAAATAATTTTCTTCTTGCAGACTGCAGACATTTGGTTTATATCTTCTCCTACAGATGTCTGCAGATATGGTCCTCAGACTGCAGA
Organism: Mikania micrantha; assembly: GCA_009363875.1. Lineage (NCBI taxonomy): Eukaryota > Viridiplantae > Streptophyta > Magnoliopsida > Asterales > Asteraceae > Mikania > Mikania micrantha. The sequence goes on along the minus strand of CM018692.1, from coordinate 106,911,139 downwards.
TTTTATCTTTTAAAAAACAAACATCATCTAAGTTTAAAAAATTGTTTTCAAGCTTAGAGAATTTGAACAGTAGAGTTAAAGTTTAAACACATATTATGTTCGTAGTGACGTACCTAAACTTTTTGTTGGGTGGCAACCATGCTTCTTGGATTTTTTTTCAATAGTATATATATGTTAAAATCTTGACCGACCGTTTTAACATCTTGCAATCGTCCCCTTAAATTTGAATATTCGGATTAATGATTCTAATTTAAGTGATAGTTGTACTTGTTATTTCTTTGAAGAAATAGTTACATTAATAAGTCTACATATATGTTGTGTAACCGAACCGGCCAACTAGTTCTGGAACCGAACCAACTGCCTTTAGAAAAAACCGGTTTCTGCACCTAGAATTGAAGCAATGAAGCGTTCCAAGTTCCAACTGGACAAAATATTACCAAACCACCGAGGCACCGAATTGTTTAGGTTTGTATGGGCCAATCGATCCAGTTGGATGAACCAAGAAAAGCGACCCAAGCGGCCAAGCTTGTCTACATATACTGTTGGGCCCATTTTAGGTGGATTAAATATTTGGAGAATGTTTATAAGTTTTACAAAAACAGCCTTGGTCCTAGAGATGGGCAAACCGTTTTTTTTTAATAAACCGGTTCCGGTCAACGTAGTCAACAACTGATTCCGGTTTTTGACAGGTTCCAAACGATTTTTGGCCGGTTCGGGTTTGGCCAGGCAAAGGTGGAACCGGTTCCGCTTTATTCGGTTCCGGTTTCGATTTCTATGAGAATCCGGAGCCGTCCGTACCCATCATTTTGGGTACAACCAGTTCCGGTTCCGGTTACCGGTTCTGGGCTTTTCACCCATCTCTACTTGGTCCTATATTATATAATGTGCCTATCTATTTTTTTGTCTTTACTTTAACTAGTGGGCTATCTCACGTGTTGTAGTAGTAACCCTATATTTCATAGTATAAAAATATGATTTCAAAAATTAAAATACAAATACCATCAAGTGATTATCGTAAAACTTTGAAGGATAAACCATTAAATATTTAAAAAATCATATTAAAAACTAAAAATTTCTAATAGTTGTATTACACATTAATACTCAATCAAAATTGTGTGAAAAAAAACTGAATCATATTGTTATATAAAATATTACTCTTCGATCATAACGGTATTAGTATAATCATGAATATTAAAACACAGGAAAAAAAGTTGCAACTGTTGTCAATTTGGCCTAAAACAACAAATCTAACATCATTACAAAAGCAACCGTCACTCTTAAAGAACAAAAACTGAAACATAAGCAAAAAATGCTAAAAATTGTATAACCAAAACAATAAAAAAAAGTTACAAAAAAGTAGTAAATTAAATTTTTCGTCATTTTTGTTTCTACTATTTTTCAGTAATTGCCCTTTAACTTTATTAATATCAGAAAATATACTTTATGTTTAAATTCTTACAAGTCATTCCTTTAGTCCAAACCTCGTTAATTTTTCACATTAAAAATTTCATTTTGCCCTCAGATGATGTCTACATGAGGGGATTTAAAGTTAAAAAGTAACGAGGTTTGTACTAAAGGACATGATCTGTAAGGGTTTTTAAGCATAAAGTATGTTTTTTGGTATTTTTAAAGCTAAAGGACATCTACTGAAATATAAACATAAAGGATGAAAAATGTAATTTACTCAAAAAGAACTTAACTACGGCTGTAAACAAATCGAACAAACACGAATGATTCATGAACACTTATCGAACGAAAATCTTGTATGTGTTCTTTCATTAAGGAATTCAAATTGTACACAAATGGTTCGCGAACATAAATGAACACATATTATTTTAATATAAAAATTAGCATTTTCAATTTCAAATATTATATATAATCATCTTAGAGTTAAACACTTCATATAAAAATAAAAAACAAATTTATTTAAATTGAGCAAAAATAAAAAATAATAATCGTAATAAAAATACTATAAACTAATATCCCAAAGATCTGAGTTTAAAATTACTATGTTTTTAACAAGACACATTTCAAATGACTAGAAGTTTAATGCAAATGTTATGATATTAAACTAAAATTTAAAAATTTAAAAATTTAAAAATACAAAACATATTTAACAAGTAAACATTAACGAATATAAATGAAAACCTTACCGACGCTAACAGAGACAATGAACGAACACGACCTTTGTTCATGTTTGTTAAAACGTCAATGAAGACAAATGAACGAAGACAACCTAAACGAACGAACATAAACAAACTTCACGCTAAATAATTTACGAATTGTTTACTGAACATTCGGTTCGTTTACAGCCCAAAGCTTTAACATATGCGCGTTACATAAAAATATAAAGCTAAAACAATAGAACAAATTCTAAAATAAAATTATTATTATTATTATTATTATTATTATTAATTTATAGATATTATTATTTAATTACTATATATCCAATTATGGAAAAGTAATTAATACTAATAGCTAATTAAATATATAAAATGTTTAGTATAGGACACTAAAATGAGTCTGCCACACTGGTTAGGATCCATAGCAGTAATGATGTGAATGGAGGGTTCAATTATCATCGGCAACAACTTTTTTTATTGATTTTTTTTTGAATTTTCTTTCCTAATTTAATTAGATAATAATAGTTAAATAACTATCGTCAAGATGTAAATATGGTGTAATTTAGATGAGAGTAAGGTTAGCCGTTCAAAAAAAAGTTAAATAACTATCGTAACTAAATAATGATAGTATAATAAATAAACACTATTTCTTTATTTGAATAATAGTATTGTTTAAATTTACATATATTGCTACCAATTTTTTGTCAATATTTTGATATCCGTGATATTGTTATTGCTATCACAACATATTACTCATATCTACAGAGATGTATGACTCATGTTTGTTTTAATTGGATGGCATTGTGTAAGGCGAGTTTTAGGTTATTTTATATTTCAACTACTATTTAATTATTACAAATAAACAATAACATTTTTGAATAAATAATAATTTTTAATGTATAAGTGAGATGTCCGTACGATGCGGCGGAAAACAAAACAATTAGGTTACTGATTTTGGCTAGTAAAAAGCACCTAATTTTTGTCAAATCAACTCTTTTAACTAAAAAGTTTATTATGACAAAATTCATAATTTAAAAGGCTAAATATGATATGACAAAAATGTGAACAATTAATTTATTTGCTTTGAGAGGGTTTTTTATAACTATTATATGACACTTTATTTTTTAAATGTCAATGTGGGACAAAATAAAAAGTAAAAGAAACCATTTATTTTATGGCTTTTAAAGCTTTGTTTGTTATACTTTATTTTCTAAGAGTTTTTGGTAAAAGACTATTGTGTCATTCCTATATGTATTGTGTAGTAGTATAAATATATGTATTCTGTGTTTCTTGATGTCAGAGTTTATTACTAAGCACGGCTTTTTTTATTGTGACGGACACAACAAATATATTTTTGGGTTTTATGTCGGAGTGACAATCACTGTGATGTAGTTTTTATATATACATTTTGATATACAAGATTATATGTGCGTTCTAATATTACTGATATATATGATAACTGGATTAAAATCTATGTATTACAAATGTTAACTAAATGAATTTTAAAATCATTTATTTTAATGTAGGTTAATACTCAGTGTATTACACGGGATGAATAAGAAAATATAATAAATAATTATCAATAAAAATTTAAACAATATAAGACATTTTTTTAATAAAAAATAATTACACTATATTTTTAAACACTATAAAAATTTTGCCATTGGCGTGCATCCAGTAGAAATTGAACATACGATTTCGCCAATTATAAGTTGGGTGCTGTAACCATTCAGTCAATTCAAAATTTTTTTCTTTAAATTTTTTTGGTTTATTTTTTTTGAAAATTCATTATTTTATAATAATTTGTTTTTTCTAAAAAAAGTGTGTTTTTTTATATTTATATATTTTTAATGTATTAAAAAATCTTTTTTGTTTCCTTAATTCAAAATGGGTATTTAATAGGAGAGAGAGAGAGATGAGGGAAAAACATAATTGAGATGCTTTAAAAACATGATAAATGTCCATAAAAATCTTTATTTATTAAAATAGATAGATAATTTAATAAATATATTTAACGACATTTTATAAAAAAATTAAAGAATTGATTTATGATGTAATATTATTATTTACCAAGTTTAAAAAAAATATTTGCATTTGATTGGAGAAGGAGATAAGAAAACTAAAATCAAATAATTGCTAACATATAGATAATTAATTATATGAGAGAGATGCATGAAAATAATTTGTAGCTTAAAAATTTTCACTTGTTACAATAATATATTTATTTTTTTAAATTATAAAATAAAAGTAAATTACTCATATGGTTTATGTGTTTTGCTACTATTTTACTTTTGCTCCTTAAGTTTCATAAATTAGTCATATAGTCTCAAACTTTAAACATTTGTAACGCACATATATATTCTTTATGTCATCATTTTATCTTCACATACTTGACCAAATTACCTCACATAAGAACTATACGTTTTACAAATGTTTAAAGTTTGAGATCATATGAGTAATATATGAAATATAGAGAGTAATAGTAAAATATTAACAAATCATATAACTATATAGGTAATTTACTCAAAATATAAAAATAAATTATAGAATATAATTATAGATATAGATATAGATTATAATATAAATAAATATAAATTATGTATACTTAAAAATCACTTGCCTCTGTTCATGCATGTTTAAAAACCTTGTGGCTTGAGGCTCACTCAAAAAAACTCGGTAACGTTCGGCTCCAAAAAGCTTGGCTTGAAAAAAACTTATTTAAAACAAGCCAACCCGAAGAATGGTTGGCTCGGCTCGTGATATATAATCTAATATATATTATATTAAATATATATTATGTGTAACATATAATATATATATATATATATTTAATATAATACGCCTATATTATATGTATATGTATGTATATTATATTAATTAATTATATACGGTGTAAAGTAATGGAATGTTATAAAAATAAAAAAAATAGAAAACCAATTTGACTGGTGGTTTGAGATTTTTTACGTGTTCAAACTCAAAATTTTGGCTCAAGGAAATTTCGACTCGATTACAAATCTCCCACCGATATTGATTTGATTTTCTAAATACAAGTTGATGACGTGGAAAATGTCTTTAAAGTTTTAACTTGTTGACTTATGATGCTATACAAATCGCTCCCGTACAATTGTCAACAGTCAATACCTACTACACCTTGCTGGATAATACTAGTAAGTACGCGGTTTAAGTCAACATCAATCATTTTTGAATCATCGTTCTAATTCCTTTAATTATTTTGTCTCTTTATATATACACACACATACATGATACATATATATGGATAGAAATAATCAAATAAAAAGTTTATTTTGTCTGATAAGTCTAAAAATCATTTTTAAAACCTTAAAAATCGATCTAAACGAAATCCGGTTGAACTCATTTCGACATCATTGAAACCGTCTTATCGAATTATACAATATTAACTTTTAGGTTTTAGCTTTAACAATTATGTTTAGAGTTTAGGTTCTTTGGGCTTGGTTTTTAACTTTGAAAGTTTATTTTTAAGTTTAGTGTTTGCTTTTAAAGTTTTGATTTTATTATTAGGCTGTATTGTTTATGATTTATGGTTTGGATTTTAGGTTTCGACATGCTGGTTTTAATGATGCAATAATAAATTCAATTAAAGTTTGTTTGGGTCGGCTTTTGAATTTAAAAGTTGTTCTTGGGTAAAATGAACTTTTAGAGGAATCCCCTACACACATATGAAGATTTATAAGAAACTCGTTATTTATTTTTGAGAAATCTAATAAACCTTATATTTATTTATAAATTTTTAGAAAAAAAATTTCATAATTATTTACTATAAGATAAAAAATGTTATAATGAAAAACACAATTTTAATAAATATATGTAGATCAAGAAGTTACGTACATGTAACTCAAAAAGTTACACATATAACTCATAAAATTATATATATGTAACTAGTATGTATAACATATAAGTTACATATATGTAGTAACATGAAATACATATTTTTTAGTCTTTTTTTTGTATATTTCTTACTTTATAATAACAGAAAATAAAAAATAAAAAAAATAATTGGTAATGATTGTGATTATTTTTCTTAGTTTTCTCTAAAATGATAGTTTTCTTCAAAACCATCTCCTATATAGTTATTAAACAACTAATTTGGATGACTGATGAATAACGAAAGTATTATCATGCTATTAGTTGTACCATGGTCACGTTTAATCATTTAATTCATGTATTAAACCAAAATCCGTTAAGAGTATTATGAATTAATCAAAATCACAATCAGTAAAGGAATTTTCAATCTAATTGAATTCAAAATCCTTTAAGATTACGTACTCGTGTAACATCTCAAAAATTCTAGAAAAAGCCTGTATGATAGTTCAATGATGCCAAAGTCGTAAAGGAAGAAATTTCTAAATATAAGTCTTGGATATAATAATGTAGAAGAAGGTAAAGTAAAAAAAAATAAAAATGAGGGCTTTAAGTGAAATCAAGACTCTTATTTTTATTCTCAAAAATCATAACTTTAACATCCCCTCCCTTTGTTCTAGCAACAACACCAACAAGGAAAGAGGAAAATGCAAATTGATCGCATTCTTAAGCACAAAAATTGATTAGTTTGGTTGTCTAGTGATGGTTCCTCCATGAATCATGATTATAAGACTCTAGGAAGATTTTGAATAAGCTTAGTGTTATTAGACACCATTAAAACACGTCCATATTGTGGTTTGGTTCAAGTTTAGACACATGACGATGACATTGGTGACCGACAAGACTGATAGAGTTTGTTGAGAAGCTTTTGTTCCCGCATGGATCACCTCAATAGGAGTTATTTTAAGGTAGTTTCGAGCTACTAGTACGCAAAACCATTGTTGTTTAGCGAGTATTAGGTTTTCCGGTGGGGACGATTGGAGTTTCTAGAAGTGCTGGTAGATCTTGACAAGAGGGATATGTGGCTGCTTGAATTACCTAAGTCGAAGTTCATTTGGTCAATTTTGAGCTACTAGTATGTATAAGTGTGAAAGTTTTATTATATTTTAATGATATTATGGACTAAACTTGGACAGAAGTGATGGTTGATATTAGGGAAGTGCTAAGGGCTTTAAAGCAAGACAAATTGAGGTGTTACAAAAGGAGGATTTTGTATATGCCAACTAGTTAGTTTACTAGCACGATGATAGGTTCACACATAGTTATATGTTCTAATTCCCTATTATTGCATATTAAACATATAACATAGATTTTCTACCAAAGGGCTTCTAGCCTAGTGGTAGCCCCTTGACTTCTCTAATGAGAGGTCTTGGATTGGACTTTCACCTAGAGCAAATATTGATCTTGGTTGAGCCAAGAGGTTTTTCTAGTTATAGGTTTCCTCCTAGACGGGTGGGTTAGGTCACCACGCTCTGTTATTCAGGCGGAAGGGTAATCTATTTGCCAAGATGATCCTGGGTGACCGGGCGTTTACTGTTAAAAAAAACTAGATTTTCTAATTTCATATGTATAGTAGGAGATATCAAGTTCGTTCTTTAAGAATGGCTACTTATAAGTGTGCAATAAGATGAGTTTTATGACCCCTTTTTAACATTTCTAGTGGCATGTAAGCTCAAAATACTTTTTTTTTTTTTTGCAAAGGAGTTTAGTTTCAATGTAAGCTTTTATATATGATAATTGGCCGTGTGATGCTTTAAAGCTTGATTATCACTTTTGATATATGTATGTATGATAATGTATATGAAGTTATGAACATATTGTGACAGTTCGACGTTTCGGGTTAACACCGTTAACCGGAGACTAACAGAAACGACACAAAATTAAACAAAATCAAAATAGAAGGATTGGAATTAAACAAAATAAGTCTAAAACATTTAAATCACAAGAATTACAATTACAATTGATTAAATACACACAATTTTGACTTTTAAAGTCAAAATTCCAATGAAAATCAATGAGAAATTCAAAATTCGTATTATAAACCTGAAATTAATTGAATTGAATGATCATAAAACATATAATGATGATAATAAACGATTATTAACGGTTAATTGGTCGTCAATTGGAGAGTTAAAGCTATTAACAACCCATTTAAGTAGAAACCGTCAATAAGTGACCATAAAAACACAACATCCGATTAAATTTCGCACAATTGAACCTCTATACCTTCTATTCGGCACTCTTAGAGATTTTTTCATCAATCAATTCGACCCCAGAAGTACGGGAAGAGGGAATTGATCCAAAGGTCGACCGAAACTCAAGCCCTAGTCGATCTCCTTCAATCCAACACCAAATCAGGTAAAAAATGATCCATAAACAATCGAAAAGAGCCGACTAAGCAAAAACCTTTATCAATTTTGTGTTCTAACAACGAATTGTATGAATTTGAATGTTAGGGTTCTTAAATATGTACGTTTTAGGGGTTTTTACTCAAGCTAGTTCAAAAGTCAAATTAAATCATATATACAGCTTCTGAATACCCTTTTAAACAAAAAACCCTAAGAGAAATTGAGCAAACAACAACGAATTGAAAGATTTCTAATTCTAGGATTCATCTTACAATATGTTTTGGGGGTTTTGGTTCAAAAGAGTTTAAAAATCAAATCAATTGTTACAGATAGTTTCAAAATGTTCCTATTAATGAAAACCATCTATTAATCTCATGAAAGGATAACAGATTGAATGATTTTGATTTCTAGGGTTCTTAAAACAAACGGATTTGGGGGTTTTGATCCAAATGAATGAAAAAATAAAATTAAATGGTACCCTCAGTCTCAGAATAGCTCGATTAACATAAACCCAATGTTAATTTTAACAACCAGCATCAAATTGGGTGTTAACCGGTTTCTAGGGTTCACGTTAAGAACAAGTTAGGGTTCTTGGATCAATCGAGCACAAAAATTGAATTAATTAATACAAAAAGGTTCGAAATTATTGTCTAAATGAAAACCTTATGCATTTAAAGTCTAACATGATCGAATTTAACGAATTTAATCAATTGAATTTTGGGTTTTGGGTAATCACGTTCGAAGTAATGTGTACCATGTTTTACGGCTTTTAAATGTTTTATGGTGTATGGTTCGATCGGGTTCAGATCGGGGCTCAATTTGAGGCCATTGGATTCGGTTAAAGCTAACAAAGGGGAATCAAGAGTTTCATGTTTAAAAGAATTAAATGAGGGATTTGAATGCGAAACCCTAGCGGGCTGGATTGGTGTGTGTTTGGAGTTGGAGTCACGGGTTCGAACCTGGAGATTCACTGTTTTTGAAATTAAAACCAATTTTTGGTGTTTTAATTGTAACTTATTCGTTTTAACTCCGATTTAACCCGTTCAGGTTGCGATGGAACCGTAATGGAATTTCTAACAAAATAAAACAATAAAGTTTATATTTTGTCTGAAAATATTAATCGCGTATAATTACGTGTTTAAGTATAATCGTATACATACGAATACAATTTAAACAAACGAACTCAAATTCATGCGTACTTTCGTATGAACGTTTCAAGCAATCTAACATACGTGGTTAACACGTATGTGATACAAACATGAAATGACATTCCGAATAACACAACGTTATTGTAAATAACACAGATTTTTCGTAGAAGATTATCTACGCGAATTCGCGAACACTTGCTCATTCAATTTGCATTATCTGCGTACACGGCCCGTTTTTACTTTTACTGTTTTGGGGGAGAAAACATGTTCAATCAAACGCTTTTGGATACGTATCACTTGCATGAGTTAGCTGTTTATTATAAGTGTGCACATAACACTCAAAGTCCTTACATATTGAACCGTTTAGTTTGCCGTATTGCAAAGCATGGTAGTTGAAGATAGATCTATTGGGTTTGCCAAACCTCACTTGGTAGATGGGATCTACGAAAGTGTTTAACTAGCCAATTCAACATTACTATTGTTTGTGTTAGACAGTAGTGGAAAGGCAAAACATGCAACATCATGCAACAGTCAGCTTCGGTGTCAACCACTTATGTAAATAATACAATGACTAGCTATCATAACTATGTAATGTGTGATATTGTTATCTGCAAACATTACATTTCAAACAGTTGTTCAAACATTTGTGATTATACAAACATGTGTATGCACCAACCTTTGTGTTGACTTGATTTACATGTTTTCTCAGGACACTAAGGCACAAGCAAGGACAAGCATGGACTAGGACGTTGAGTCTCATGCATACAGTTTATTTTGATTATTGATTTAAAAAAAATTAAACATTGTAGTTACGGTTTTGCAACTATTACATTTGGTTATTGGTTTTCAAACGCTTCCGCAATGTTAAACTTTGATTTTACAAATTAAGACTGAACTATGTTTATATGCATATAGAGGTCTTTCGCTGTGTCTAATGATTGAGATCCTGGTTTGTCACGTCTTAAACAGTATGATTCCGTTAGTTGAAATTTGGAGGTGTGACACATATAAAGAATGCCTAAAACATATATTACAAAGAAATTGGTCTTGAAAATAAAATTTTAGGCATGTTATTGATTGTTTGACCCTTTAGGACTTTTATGTGATTGTTACAATATTTTTATATATGAATGTATAATAGTGATAGGATGTATATATAAAATTAAAAAAAAAAGGTTTAAACTTGTTACAAAGAGAAAGAATTTTTCAAGTATATACTGTAAAGTTCTTTGTTATGTATTTTTTAACTTTAATCATAGAGATAACATATATAATGTTATTAGTCTATGATGGGAGATCAGGATTCTAACATATATATATATATATATATATATATATATATATATTACTATTTTTTTTTCAAGATGGGCGGCTGCCCCCCTTGACTTCAATGTGAGTACGCCCCTGGTTTCAGGTGTAAACACGAACTAAGATAGCTATAAGAGCTTTGGACCTAGTTTGTTTATATAAAAAATTAATTACTCAAACAATCTACACTTCGTGTCGCCTTGATGATTTTGCCATCAGTTGAGGTGTTATATCGTTGGTAAGCGATGTTTTGTCAGATGTCGTCTTTTAATATGCTAGTTATTTTAGAAAATTTAAAATTTATTGGCTAAATTGTTACTTAGACTGATTAAAGTGGCTATTTTTGTAATTTTCACTTATTATTATTATTATAATATAAATCAGTCATCAATATCTCTACTATCTAATAAAAGAGTAAATTTTTGCCACTTGTCATCTTCTTACACCAATATTGTCTTGTCAATTTCGTATCCTTCCACTTAATTATCTCTCATATTAAATAACTATATTCTCTCTTATTAAATAAATTCTCTCTCTTATTAAATAAGTATAATACTAATAACTAATATATTATTTATCTTTTTATTATAAAATACACTTAAATTTTTTTTATAAAATACGAAATTTTCCAAAATCAAAATTTTTTATAATAAGAAATATTTTATTTTCAAAAAACAAAATTTATGTAATAAACAAGTTATCTTAAAAATGATTTTCTTAAAAAAAAAATTATACTATATACCAAAGTTTTTAAACAATAAGATTTTTATAAACAAATGGTGTTTTTTAATTTATTAAAAAAATTTAGTAACAGAAATGATAGATAAAAAGTTACACTTTTGGTCCTTTATCTTAACGCTATTTTTAAATTAAGTCGTTTAACTTTAATAATCACAAAAGTATATTTTATATTATTGATTTATAAAAGTTAGTTTTTAATATAATACAAACGGAAATTTTTAACGTAAGTTATTTCAAAGATATTAAATGTTACACATCAAAATATCATATTTCATTTGTATAATGATTAAAATTTTTAATTATATTTTTACTACTTAAAATATTTATTAATATGTCAATTAATCATTTTTTATCCAAATATCATTTTATAATTGACAAATTTTTATTATTAAAATATTTAATATTTTATATTAAATTAATATAATATACGGGTTAATATCCGAGTGTGTGTCTACATATATATATATATATATATATATTTACTTACTAAGCATCATACATATAATAATAATATTATTGGTACTACTACTACTTTTACTGCTGCTGCTGCTGCTACTGCTATTACTACAACTAAATTATCATTTATATGTATTAGTATTAATATTATATAAATGCAAATATATGTTGATTAACTAATAATAATAATTATTGCCACTAGTCGCTTGTTTTTTACTTTACGCCAGTTGTTAGTTAATCATTATTATTTGGTTACTATTTAATATAATATAATAATAACTATTTAATTATTAATACTATTTACTCGTAATAATGACATATTCCTAATTGCATATACGTTAATAAAAAGCAATAAAAAATTTAGCAAGAATGATAAGATATTGTCGCAATTGATCTTTCTTAAAAAATCGATATATGTGTGTGGGAGGGTTTCATATAAAATCTTTACTTTGGAGAAAACCTAAAAACAAATCATAATCATCACCAATCAATTTTGTTTTTCGTTTTTGTTATTTATTTATTTTTATTATAATGTTATAAATGTTAACAAAAAGAAAAAAATAAAAAGTAAATGTGATTCATGTTATTACATATATGTATCTTATACACTATATATATAAGCTACTCATATGTAACTTTATAGATTACGTACATAATTTTCGTGAGCTACATATATGTAATTGAGTGATTAACATATATTAATTAAAAGTTTTATTTTACTTGCCATATTTTTAAGCTTATAATAAATAATCATACAAGAAAAAAAATTCAAAAATTGATTGATTAGTAAGAATTTTCTTAGGTTTCTCAAAAATGAGGAATTAGCTTTTGAACTCTTATATACACACTCACACACACACACACACATACATACATGCATACTGCATTCGGAGTTAATCGGGTTTTTCAAAATTAAGGTGGGTTATTATAGGATCCCAATCATGCATGTATGCATGCATGATTGGGATCCTATAATAACCCACCTTAATTTTGAAAACCCGATTAACTCCGACAAAATCAACCCAAATCTTTGGTTTTTTTTGGATAACTTTGTGAAAATGTAACCAACTTTTTATTTTGTTCCAATTAATTCACTCAAACTTTTTTTGTCCTAATTAAGTCATTCAAGTTACTTTTGTGTTTGAATTCTATGTTTTTAACTTGAATAGTAGGTAATACACGTTTATATAAGTTTGAGTGAATAATTTTTTTTAAAAAAATGACTGATTTGAATCAATAATTTTTAATTTTAACTAATATCTGACAAAGAACAAAGAACAAAAAATTAATAATTACTAATTAGTTATTCAAATAAGTCATTTTTTGAAAAAAAAATATTCGCTCAAACTTATATTAACATGTATTACCTACAATTCAGGTTAAAAACATAGAATTCAAACACAAAAATAACTTGAATGACCTAATTGGGACAAAAAAAAGTTTGAGTGACTTGATTGAAAAAAAATGAAAAGTTGGTTACATTTTGTGACACCTTGTATTTTCCAGGTCAACATTTTATTTATTTTCATAATAATTTATATTATTATTACTTATGTGGCACTAGAATTAGTTAATTTAGTGTGACACGTGGCATAACAGTCCAAACATGAGCAACGAAGCGATAATTCGAGGAATTATCGGCAAACGCACACACGTGTCTTGATTAATGAACGTTGGTGAGATAAACGAACGACAACCTAATATAATCTCAATTAAGCCTTATGGAACCTAAAACAAGTTAAACAACGTTCATAAGTCTCAAAACGATAATCGTAATTGTTAAAACGACAAAAAATGAGCCAAACGATCGAAATTGGACAAATTAGGCTCAACCGGGATCCTTCGCGGTACGCCAAGGACCCCGGAGTAGGCTTCGGCGGTACTCGAAGGATGGGCGGGGGATTTGAATCCCGAAAATCATCGCTGTATGCCAAGACACCCTTTTGGGGACAGTCTTGGCGGTACGTGAAGCGGCTTAGATGGCAAATCTTTAGAAAACCAAGACAAAATCATTGCTATCCTATAACCACTCATTATACTCGACTCCAGACGCCACAATTCGACTTCATCTTCCCCAAATCACCTGCTAATCACCCTGGAACACTTAATGACTCCATTTTTAGAGCATGGCTTGAAGATTGAAGTTTGAAAACAAGAAAAGAGAACTTGAAGACTTGTCACCACCACCATCGTCACTCACACCTGTTGGAAGATTGTTCTCAGGAGCTTAGGGAGCTGATTAATCATTATCTCTGCATTTTTGGAGCTTTACAAGGTAGCAACTATGGCCATACTACTTCAATCTCACACATTCAACACTCAAACACACATGCACCCATTTTCACACACATGCATCACCATCTAAGGTGCATGCATGAATTTGGGTATTGTCCATCTGCAATATGATGATGTACTACTGATTTGATGATATTAGAATGATCTATTCAATAAAATGATGAGTTTTGATGGTTATTTGTTGAGATTGTTACAAAGAGTAACTATTGTGTTACATGCTTAAATGATCCATGAGATCCTTGATGATTTTGAAGTATGAATGGATGATTCTCGATGACATGTGAGCTATTTACAATGTTTATTGTGATTATTATTACCAAGAAATGACTATTTGGGATGTTACTATTTTTATAAACTTTATTGTTACAAAATATGGGTAGATGATGGAATAGAAATATGACATGTGTTTATAATCATAGTTTGTGATTAAAATGATGATTCTTGGAGTTTTGATTTGTTAGAATTGATATAAAAATGTGATTTACATCATTATTACTATAAATAGTAACTTTTAAGTTACAAGTTGTTAAGAAATAATGAACTTGACTTGGTTATCATGTTGAAAGGATTATTTGGAACCACTATGATGATATTTGACACATTTGGATGGTTAGAAATATTGAAATAGGAATGCAAAATATTGAAATAGGAATGTTTGTCACATGTTTCTATAAAAAGAAACTTTTATGACAAACAACCCACTTACTTGTTAAGTATGAGACATGCTATGATTGATGGTTGTTATTAATAATATTATGAACAAATTTGTGTGATTTGAGCTTAGTAACATAAGTTAATTACAAACTTGCTATATTTAGTATCTTTTAAACAAGAAATGTATTTATATGACTACGTGTAACTAAGTGCTATGTGATAACATGATCATATAGGCTAATTATACATGCTAGAATAAAAGGAAAATGATTTCTTGTATTAACTAGCTTAAAATAGAAAATTTCCTAAAATGGAAACTTACTATAAATAGTAAGTTATCCCACGAATGTAATTTGTGTGCTTACACGTATCACACAACATTAAGCACACGTTAAACTAAACACGTCACCAATAGGTTGTTAAGTCAAACACGTTAACACAGTCAAACACGGTCAACACGACCAACATAACAACTTGGAGTTGTTTGGACACGAAACAGTCTAGTGAGATCAACACGAACGTGAACACGAACTCATAACACCTATGTGATATAGTTAACCGGTAAAGGCGCAAAACAACAGTTCACGAGAATAAACGCACAGCTAAACTCAGGTGAGTTTACAACCCTACTTTTACTCTTTAAATGTTTTGTTAAACTCTTGGATGAACTGACACACTCGAGATCGTAGATCCAACAAAACTTAACATACCCAGTATATATTTGTATACTGTTTTCAAATACTTAAACCTGTGAACTCACCAACTTTATGTTGACACGTTTTCACATGTATTCTCAGGTAACTGATAAGCACGAGCAAGGATGCACATGGAGATGCACAAGAGAGTCTGCATGCATATAGACCTAATCCTAAGCTTGTGTCTTATTTGTTGTTATTGACAATTTAAACTATGTAGTGTCTGATACAATTTACTTTTCGTTGCAATACTTTTATTTTTCCGTTGCTTAACTATTAAACTATTTCTGTTGCTTAAAATTATAAAACTTGGAATTATTTGAAAAATTGTGTGATTGTACAACACATATAGAGTCGTTCGATATGACCAAGAACTGTGATTCTGGCCACGTCACACCCAGCGGTCTGACACCGTACGTGGGAATTTGGGGATGTGACATATTTCTATGAAGTTTTCTCTTTTTTAATGATCTTTATTATACATGTATAAGACTATGTTATTTTATGCATTTGTGCAAATTTATCATTGTTTGGGCTCTTACGTCAGTGTAAGTGGTCGCAACTGGAAATAAATATTTACAATGTAACGCAACTTACACTTGCTTTAAATCTCAAACGGTAATAATATTGCACAAAAACATAAAATAACATAATCTTGTACATGTATAACAAAGATAATGAAAAAAAACCCCAAAGATTTGGGTTAATATTGTTAGAGTTAATTGGGTTTTTCGCAATTAAGGTGAGTTAATAACAAATTTTTACCTTATGCATACATACATACACACACACACACACATGCACGCACGCACACACACACAAACATACATACACACACACACACACATATATATATATATATATATATATATAAAAGGATTAATTTTTAACCCATTTAATTGTGATAACCAATTAACTTTGTCAAAATCAACCAAAATCTTTATTTTTTATAACAATTATTATACATGTATAATAGTTTCTTCTTTATTGTGTATGTTGAAATTCATATGCGTTTAATATTCAAAACAAGTTTAGGTTTCTGTTAACTTATGTCGAAATATTTAATGTAATGAAAATTTATACTTCTGTAAGAGCCTAAACACATATGAATTTGCATATACACATAAATGAAATAATTTGGTACATGTATTGTGAAATGATAATAAAAACCAAAAATTTGGATTGATTTTGGTGAAGTTAGTTGCGTTACCACTTACCACAATTAATATGAATTATTATATGATCCCAATGATAAGATAACTACAAAAAAGAACGACTCAATGCCAATCCTTAATAAAGTTCCACCTTCATTGGAAAGAAGCAATCATCTTCCACTGGCTTTGACACTTGTTCTAACTCTTATGCATGTATCTCTTATTATATATATATATATATTTCCAAGGAATACATGTGCTCTCGAAATTATCCAATATCACTTAACGTGGCAAATTTTCGTAAACCTATTCTGGGAGAATTTAACATCATATGCCAATTTTGCTTCTTTTCTCGATGTTGTCTGGATCACTCTTTATTACAGTTTCCTAGTATGGCCAAGGAGTTTAATGTCCATGCAATTATCAATATTCAAATTGTATGTATGTATGTAATATCCTATAAAAACTCAATATTAGAGAAGATACCCTTATACACTTAATTGGCCTTGTATTTAAAATTTAGAAAATAAATATGATGTACACATTAAACCATATGAAAATTGATTTTTTTTTTATTTAAAACCATATTTTTAATTAAACTTTATATAATGTGTACGTATATTTATTTTCAATATTACAAATAAAGACCTAAGCATGGTTAAAGAGTTTCCTTTAATATTGATTTTCATGTAATACAATGTGTGTGCGTGTGTTTATGTATGTATATTCGTGATGAATAAATTGAAAATCCCACTTGATTTGAGAAATACTTGTGAAAGGTCGATAAATTCACTTTTTTAGGCAGGTAATAAATGTTATACAAAATAAAAAAAATATTAGAAGTATTTGTTACACATATGTCACAGAACGATGTTTATATATTGTGAAAACTATGTTAGCATCCCGTGTATTACACGGACTGGATAAAAAATAATAAGTATTCAATAATATAAATTTAAAAATTGTAAATGATTTTTTTTTTATATAAAATATGATCAAAATTACATAGAAAATAAATTAATAATATTGTATTTTGAAAAATTCCTTTTTCAAAGTTTGGGTTTTAAACATTTCATTTTATAAAGTTGTTTTTAAAAAATGTAAATTATAGGATGTTATCTATTATTGCACAAGTTAATAAAGAAAAAAATTAATAATTAATAATAATGATTTATAAATTATAAAAAGATTTTATGAGTTACAAAGTATTGGAAACCTTTCATATTTTATAACAATTTGATTTTTTAAAAGTGTGCTTCTTAATATTAAAGTATTTTTTTATTATATTAAGAAATCCTTTTTGATTATAAAAGGTATATATAATATAATTAGTATTTGATGCTATTATATGTAATGTATTTGTTTAATATAAAGAACTTTTTTAATTAAAAAAAGGTATAAAAGGATATATAATTATATGATTACGATTTATAAAAGTTGTGTATTTATTAGAAGAGAGAAACGGGAAAAATAATGTGGGGATACTCTAGATTTGTGACAAGTGTCCTCAAATTATTTTGATTTATTAAGTGTGACACGTCGTAAATTCCAGATCATCATTTACTTTATTTTAATAATAATGTGTATTATTATTACATACGTGGCACTAGAATTATTAGTATTTAGTGTGACACGTGGCACAACAGTCCAAACACGCACAATGATCAGATAATTCGAGGAACTTATCGTAAAACGCTCGCATGTGTCTTGAATAACAAATGTTGGTGAATTAAACAAACCATAACCATAACCCACTCTCACAACACTTAGGCTCCAGGGAACCTAAAACAAGTGGAACGATGTTTAAACATCTCGAAACGATGTCCGTAATCGAGAAATACGCGAAAAACGGGCTAAAACAATGAAAAGGGCCTATTGGGCTTGTCCAGAGGCCCAGGGGCTACGCCCGGACCCAACATCCAACCTTTGGCGATGCGCGCGAGGCAGGTGGAGCGCCTCGGATGCCGGCTCATCCACGCGCTACGCCCGGAGTCGGTGTCACCCACTATGCAATACGCCTTTCAGCGTAAAATCGCAGAAAAATGTTTTTAAGAATCACAAACCATCATTTCCTACTACCATCATTTCTTTTAATCCCAGACGCAATCCCTCGGCTTAAACCTTCCCAAGACACCTGCTACACTCATCTTCAACCTCTTGAAAGCCATTGGAACCCTTGGGAAGCTATTGTTGAAGAAGGAATAGCTTGGAGGAGGCTTAGGAGGTTGTCAACCATCACCACCATTACAGCTCAGAAGCCATCAAGGACGACCTGTGGAGCTACCATTTTGACAAACCAGCTCATATCTCTGCATCTAGGAGCTCATTAAGGTAGCCTCCATGTTCATTTTGGTCTTAAATCACCTCTAAACACACATGCAAGCCTCTAAGGCCACATGCACGCACTAGATCCTCACATGCACGAAATTTTGATGATTGAGAATTGTGATTTATGATCTTGTTACTGATTTGATGATATTGGAACAATCCATGATGATCTTGTTATGATTTGATGGTCATTTTAGTCATAATATCGAAAATGGTAATTTTTGCTACATGCATGTATGATCCGTGATGTTCTAGGTAGATTTGAGCATGAAAATGCAATTATTGATGATATGGGAAGTCATTAGCAAGATCCATTGTGGTAGTCATGGTAAAAAATGTTAAAATAATGAATGTTTCTAAAAATAGTAACTTTAATAGTGCAAGACTTTGTTATATGGCTAAATATGGTCATGCATATGTTGTAATATGTTAGTTGGTAAATAGAATGATGACCTTTGGGTGTTGATTTGATAAAATGGTCATAGAATATGATTTATCTCATTATTGCTATAAATAGTAACTTTTAAGTTATAAATGCTCAATGAATGATGAAGTTGGTGATTCTGGTATGTTTAACAAGTTTATTTGAATTGATATGATGATAATATGAATTTTGGATGCTTTAGAATCATTAAAGTTTAAGGTTTAATACAAGTTACTATAAATAGTAACTTTATTTCAAGAAACCGATGATTAAGGATGTGCTAGTTATAACGAGCATACTTAAATGATAATTTGGAACTAAGATGTTGATATTAGGTGAGTTTGACTTATTAGTTTTGATAAAATATGCATATTGTCACCACTTTCCATAAATAGCAACTTTAAAACGAGAAACGTGCTTAATTGACTAAGTATGAATATATGCTATGTGATAACATGATCATATAGGTTAAGCATGCATGTTAGAACAAATGGAAAAATGAATTCTTGCATGACTTGCCTGAAATAGAAACTTTCCTAATATGGAAACTTACTATAAATAGTAAGTTATCCCACGGATGCATATTATGTGCTCACACACATCACGCGACACAAACCTCACGTTACACGATCACTTGAACTAAACACGTCACCAACGGGTCGTTAGGTCAAACACGATCAACACGGTCAAAGTGACCCACATAACAACTTGGAGTTGTTTGGACACGAATACGGTCTTGTGAGACCCACACGAATGTGAACACAAACTCATAACACCTATGTGATATAGGTAACCGCTAAAAGGCGCACTACTCCGTTCATTTGACGAACGCACTACTAAACTCAGGTGGTTTACAGCCCCGCTTTTACTTTCAATTGTTTTGTTAAACTATTGGGGTGAGAATACTATGCACAGTTTTAGACATATGACTGGTATGTTGTAAAACTATTTTGAGTGTAGCTATTATCGCAACAAGTCTTCATATATCCTTACCGTTATTTGTGTAACAAACGAGTCGTTATTACGTAGTACTACTGGGTTTGACTAGCCCCGCTCGGCACAACTTTGACTGGAGGTCATAACGAGCGTAATATCGATGTTGATGCTGGGTTCAGCGATGACCCGGAGAGGCAACGGAAACAGTCGAGTTTCGGTAAGATGAACTAACACACTCACGGATCGTAGATCCAACAAACAACTTAACATGCCCAGTATATGTCTGTCTACTGTTTTATTACTGTCTAAACCTGTGAACTCACCAACTTTATAGTTGACACGTTTTCGTATATTCTCAGGTTATTGATGAATCACAAGCTAGGATGCACATAGGGACGCGCTAAGGAGTCTCATGCATATAGACTCTAGTACTAGGCTTGTATTTGATTTGTGTGATTTAAAACAATTTACAAACATGTAGTGTTTGAGACAATTTATATTTCCGCTGCTTGACATTATATTATTCCGCTGCGTATTATTAAAACATGTTTATTTACAAAATTGTATGGTTGTGTAACTCATATAGAGTCGTTCTATATGACCAAGAGCTATGATTCCTAGCCACGTCACACTCGTGCGGCCTGACTCTGCATGTGAGAATTTGAGGGTGTGACATTAAGTATAATAGATATTTAACATATGTGTAACAAACACATATAACTTTTTATTTTATTTTTTTAAATGGCACAAATTACATGACTAAAAATAAAATAATTTTATTATTATATATATATATATATATATATATATATATATATTGGTTCTAATATTTTTTTTATTGTTTTCAATTTGTTATTTTTCATATATGAAAGCTTTCATGTTGGAGCAAACTTAAACTCTAATCACAATCATTATAAATCAAATTTATTTGTTTTTTTATTTTTTTATTATAAGGTTAGAAATTCAAAAAAAAAGAAAGAAAGAAAAATATGTAGTTTATGTTATTAAATATATGTAAGTTCACTATATATATGTACATTGCATGAGTTACATACGAAACTTTGTGAATTTCTCATGATCTACATATTTTTAATAATTTTTTTGTCATAGCATTTGTAACCTTATAACAAAAAATCACGATTTTTTTAAAAATTGATTGTCGTAGGAGTTGTCTTTGTTTTTTACAAAATAAGAAGTTTTCTTTAAACTCTCTTATATAAACAGACATAGACATATATGCATATATATATATATATATTAGAAATAAAATAGTATTTCTTTAACCCGTATAACATCGCCAAGTTTAATCCAAATCTTGGATTTTTTTTCTTAACAAATCATTATATACCACATGTAGAAAAATTTATTCTTGTATGTGTTTGTGTATATTTATCATCATTTAAAGGTTAGCATTGTTGTAATTTTGTATCAAAATAGTTACACTGACGTAAGTTCAAAAATTTACAATGATTTTAACTCTTAAATGGTGATACTTTAATATTAATAAAAAAATTAAAAATGACTTAAAAATCATCTCATATAATGTCGCTTAATTGAAATTTGTAAAAGTTTTTTTGAGCCATACAACAATGCCGATATATGTACTGGACCATCAAAACAAATAAAAAAACCAAACACAACGACTGTCAATTTATTCATAGTATTATTTTTTATTATTATTATTATTATTATTATTATTATTCTTATAATATGATGATTACTATTAAAATATATATTATGTCGTAACGTTATATTGTAATGCCGTGGTGACAACATCACGGATAACGTATATGAAAACATGACTAAAAATCGATTGCAACAACTGTCAATCTATCATAAACAATAAATCAATTTTTTTTTGTTTTGATTAAAAACCGGTTGTAACGGCTGCCAATTATTTAATTATTTAACTATTATTGCATGTAGCCATCTTTTTTGACTTTACGTCATTTGTTAATTATTTAGTATTATTACTTGCTATTAATATTATATAAATTTTTATTATTTTATTATATGTTATTACTCTGCGAGTCTGCGATCGTAACGATGAGATATAATTACAAGTGTAATGAACAATAACAATAATATGATAGTAATGTTATCGTTGTTTTTACCCCCCAAAAACTCAAATTTACACTCCTTATCTGACACTGTGTACTTATACTTTTACATTCTATGACATAAGAAATTTAATACGGCTTGTAGAGGCTAGTTTTTTTTGAATGATAATTTAGATCACTGACGGATCATAGATCCACCCAATCATATCCACACCCAATAGGAGGAATTAGGTGAGAGAAAACCCCTAGCCCAGCATGGAACCCCTATTTTATCCATACCAGGACTTGAACCCGTAACCTCCCTAATATTGAAGTCACATGGTAGCTCCCGTCAACCACTTGAGCTAAGGATCATTGGTTGTAGAGGCTAGTATGAGTCATATTACTTTTGTGAATGACAAAAGATAACTTAGGACAATTATTAATTTTGTATACGAGCCGCATATATTAAGAATGAGAAAAATTGTTTCTTTAAGTCATGCAAATAATTCGATTTATTTGACAAGACATAAGATTATTTTAAAACTTTTAAATATCGTTCAAATGAAAAAAATGAATTTGTCTCTCAACTTTATGTTTAAATTAAATTAGAAATTTAATTGAATTTGTTAACGATGCCGTTTCGGAATGAGAGATTTTTAGCGAATATTCCAACGTTTTACACATGCTTGAAAGCGGTAAGGTAAATTAATTATGTCAAAAACTGAATTTTCTTTTATAGTAATACTAGTTATAACGTTTGTTTAAATTAGAAGATTGAAAACACAAAATCTTTTAATGAGATTCAGAACTGGCCAAATTTGTCTAATTTGAATGAAGAGTTTTGTGTTAACTTCCTTACGAGTTACGATTGATTGATTTGAACGTGGATCCTCAGGAAGACAAAGTTTTCAAATCCTCATACTTTTAAATTGAGGAAAAAAGCTTTGACTTGGTCAAAATTCTGAAAATATTTGTGTGTATACGCGAGAGAAGGAAAACAAAGGAGAAAAACCATCAAATTATTTTGAGCAATTGTGTTTTCATGTATAGATTAAATGAATGTTATTATATTTTCAAATTAAATTGTATTGCTATATTGTGGTAATAGTAAAATGGCATATGATGTATATAATTTAACTAATCACTAACTTGGTTAAGTTAGTTAGTCTAGTTAAGTGTTAAAAGAAAATGCTGGGGGCCAAAGTTGCCAAATACCCAAACTTGTAAATTGAGGGAAATAAGAATTTTGACTTGGTTAAAATTCTGAAAATACTTGTGTGTGTACGACGAGAGAAAGAAAACAAAGGAGCAAACCATTAGATCCTTGAAGAGCTTCCAAATTCTTTCAATCTATAGCTTGGATGTGTAATGCAAGTGGAGAATATTAAGTCTTTTGCATTGTACTACATTTAGGTATGTGATTCTAGAGTTTTTGATGGGAAAGTTTGAGTTTTATAAAAAGGTTTTGGTGGGTTCGACTAGAACCTGAAATTTATCGTTGATTATTTGTTTTGATGCATGTTTGATCTTAAGAACCACTAAGAGAATTCATAGAAAACTTATATTTCTGTTATAAAGATAATTAGAAAATGTCACTACTACAAAATAAGCCTAATGCAACCTTTTTTTGACACAAAAGGTTGCAAATAGGTTGCATTAGCCTGATGCAACCTTTTTATTACATAATGCAACTTTTTTTAAAAAGTTGCATTTAAAAAGGTTGCATTAGGAAAAAGAAATTTGCATTATGTAACAAAAAAGTTGCATTAGATCTAATGCAACTTCAGCTAATGCAGTCTTTTTTTGACTATAAAGGTTGCATTAGGGTGATTTTTGTAGTAGTGTGTAATTTGGATTATAGAAGTTGTTAAGAGTTTGCATGGACAAGAAATATATTTCTTTGTTAACTTCCTTGTTCTCATAAGATAGAAAACGGGATTTAATACTAGACTTGTTGCTAATCTTATAAAATTCAGTTTTGTATGGATGGGAAATGAATAATTTGGAACTTTATAATAATAAGATGGTTATGAAAGTATGCAAAATGTTGCATATCAAGTGTTTGATAAATGTCTCAATCGATTTTTGGAACACTAGTAAAAGGGGCCAAATACGTTATGGGTTTAACTATAGCTTAGCACAAGGGTATGTGAACCTAAGAATTTAATCAAATATGAATGTATTTGAACTATCGTCGTCGTGGTGGTGACGGTTGAAGGTACACGTGGTAATTAAAGATCTAGAAAAGAGCTAGATATCGATCACAAAAAATCCAAATGATCAGGTAAGTTACCTAAACCCTTGTTAATGATATGATGATGTATTATGAATTATTTGATAAACAATGTTTCATTCATTCATTACTTAGAGGTTGAAAGTTAGAATTATATAATTTAACTCATACTTGAATTACTATGAGAATACTTCATTACGAGACATGGGTCATAAATGATGAATAATGAGTCACAAAGGTGTGGATATTTTCTATAAACTAATAGTATGAAGTTGATATAAAAATTTAGGTGTAATTGTTAGATTTGAACATGTGATTGAAATGATCCGTTTGCATGATTTAAGTCATATATGTGGGTGTATTTCTTAATTGGCATTATTATTTGACTCGAAAGATTGACAATAGTATGAACATTAATATTAGATTGAATAGAAACAAGTGATTTCCAAAGGTGTGAATGCTAGATGTTAATAAGAATATATGTGAATTACAAAAGTTTAATCACTATGTTCTATTCATGAAAATTTAGATGATTTACATAGATGTAAACATCTACTATAATGGATGAATTGATATGAATCATAGGTGTGTGGACATATATGTAGAAATGTTATTTAATAAATCACATGGGTATTATTATATATAAAATATAGGTGTTTTTACTTTGAGATGTAATTGTTGAAATCTGACCTGTTAGCATAGTTATGTTTGAGTTTATTGGGAATCATTTTAAGATGATTTCAATCAAGTAATAATGATTGATGTTGTAATGTTATTTTATGTTCTAAGATCAGATATGTATACTTTGGGTTGATTTGGGTAAAAACAATAATAAATAAAAGGTTGAGAACAGTCAAAACAGGTTAAACATCAAATTTGATTCTGGTGATCTGGGTGTGCACAAGTATTTTGCCGACGCACAACCCTACAGCCAAGTGCTGAATTTCCATAACTTTCGTACGTTTAAGCGTACATGTTTGGGGCTTCAAATATGTGATTTACTTGGTTCATATGAATTAATTGTGAACTTATATGTATTGTTTGCACGTTAAAAATAGGTGTGCATGGAAGCTCATGACTGGGCACGTCTTTCATAAAGTTCAAACGTTATGAAAGTTTTTGGTGGTTAAGTTTTCATACGCACAATATGTTAGGAATTTTGTGTTGTAGTTAGGAACTTAAGAATCATATTTTACATATGTAGATACTTTCACCCTTCCGAAATGTAGTATTTTGTAAAAATTGAATTGAAAGTAAATTGAAACCTTGCTTTGGACACGTGTAGTGAAAATGAGTGTTAAATACTTAAATGTGTGTGCCTACGTGGTGACGTCAGTGTGAAAAAAAGAAAAGAAAAGGATGGGGTTTATCATGCTTTTGGCATATTGGGCTCCTGTATGGGGTTATTAGCTTAGTGATAGAGCGTGCTCCTAAGACTATTCACAGCGGTCATCTCACTGAAAACTCTTCTCTACTGAAATTTCATGTCACGTCATCACTCTACTGAAAACCACAAAACCCCACAATGGTCACCCCACTGAAAACCTTTCCACACTATTCCACATTATCAACAATTAAAAATAAATAAAAAACATTACACTAAATTAAAATAATTCAATATTTTACAAACAAAACACACATTACATTAAAAAAAAAAACATATTAAAAATCTACTAGTCGTCTTAGATGCTACGAAGAACAATATCGGTGCGAACCCTTTCGATATGTTCGACCAAATCGGCTTTTAACGACTCATGAATGCTTTTGTTTCGCAACGCCAAAATTTGGTTATCTCTGCGTAGGTCATCAATGCCAAAAGGAGATGGCGGTTCGTCTTCATTCGGTACAAACGGGCTAATCGACTTGCCCTCATATTCAAGTATCATATTGTGTATTATGATACATGCATACATAACTGATCTAATTTTTTTGGGATGCCATGCTCTAGCCGGATTTTTTATAATTTGAAATCTTTTTTTAAGAACACCAAAAGCCCGCTCGACATCCTTCCTTGCACCCTCTTGAGCTACTTGAAACCTTTTCCGTTTAAAGGTTGTTGGACATGTTATTGTTTGCATAAAAATTGGCCATTCTGGGTAAATCCCGTCAGCAAGATATTAACCGTGAGCGTACTCGTTATCGTTACAAAAAACGATGATTGTGGAAACACACCGTTTTCCATATCATTGAGTAAGTTTAGAACGTTTAGGTCGTTATTCGCACCGGGCATGCCAAAATATGCATGCCAAATCCATAAATCCTGTGAAGCAACTACTTCAAGAATAATCGAGGAGCATCCGTGATCGCCTCTCATGAATTGTCCTCTCCATGCATCCGGACAATTTTGCCAATCCTAGTGCATACAATCAATACTACCAAGCATACCGAGAAACCCATGATAATTTTCATGGTGTTCATACAAATTCATAACATCATTATAATTTGGTTTGCGCAAATATTTAGGACCATAGAGTCGACGGATATTCTTACAGAAATTATAAGGGCATTCTCTGGAAGTGTTGTCTGACATCTGTAAATAGTCGTCCATTATGTCTGCCGTACTACCGTATGCCTATTGTCGAATAGCTGACGTACACTTTTGTAAATGTGTAAATCCTCGCTTGCCGCGAGCATCCCATCTCAATTGAAAATAAGTATCCGCAACCTCTAGGTCGTTCACGATACGTTCAAATAAAGGTCGTTGCATCCGGAAACGCCTCTTGAACAACGTCTCATTATACAACGGTTCGTTTCCAAAATAATGACGCATCAAAAGATCATACCCCGCTTCCCTGTCTCGATTAATTTGAATTCTTCTAATGATAGGACGAGGAATCTGAGACGAGTTTTCTTGAGCCATCGTAGAAAACGACGAGATAAAAAGATCAATACCCTCGTTATCAGAAGATTAAGAGGATGATGAAAACACCGGAGAGGATGATGAAAACACCGGAGAGGATGATGACATTTTTATAAAAAAAATAAATTGTATAAAAATTAAGATAGTTTGAATGAAATTGAGTGTGTAAAATGGTTGAAATGAGAGGTTTATATAAAGTTTGATTTTATTATTATTATTATTATTTTTTAAAAAAAACTAGCTGTTCAAAAGTTTTTGTGGGCCCACAACTTTTTGAATCAACCAATGAGGTGCAAGGAAGGGAAACGGGGAACGGGGGCCGTGGAGGTCGGCTGGGCGGGACCCGCTTAGGCAGGTGGCGGTGTTCCCACTGGAAGCCGTCGAGGGGTTTCATCCCGCTGGTTTGGCGGGGGAAGGGCTGTGGGTAGCCTAATAATTGTGTCATAGTGCGAGGCAGTGAGGGCTATCAACCATATGAATACTTCAATGTGCTCATTAACGCTTGACCCCGAGATGCAGATCGTACAAAGCGTATCAGCAGGGCATAGACTTGTATTCGAATCGTGGTTTGTAACCAAACTTCTCATCGGAAAGATAAATAGGGTGATTCAAGTGGGATCCAATATAGATTCAGCTTTCAATTTACTCATGAGATCAAGGTGGTCCGAGCCCCTATCAAGATTTTTTTGCAATATGTAACAACCGAAAATTCCGGTAACCGTTTATGTCCAAATTTTATATAAACGTTCGTAAAGTAATTATGATCAAAATGATATAAACGATAAAAATATCTGATAATGTATGGACACGTTATAAAGCCTATTAATAACGTGTAAAAATTTCTGTGACCGTTTGGGTTCGGAATTTTTATGAACGTTCTCGAAGTGATTACGATCACATTAATATAAGCGGGACCATTATACGATAAAGTATGAACAAGATATAAGCTCGTGAATATTAAAAATATGTGATCAAAGTAGAAGGGAGTTTTAAAAATAACATCTCAAAGTTGAAGGGCCTAATTGAAATTTTGAATTAATTCATGGTTGTAATTTAAGCACATATAACGTTCTGGAAGCAAAGATATTTTCCTTTTGGAAACCGACTTAAAACGTTATGCATATCAGAAAATTGTGAATTGTTTCTGATCGAGTTCTGTGTTTCACGAGCAAAGAGAGAAATCAAGAATTCTTGTTATATGCCTTACGATTGTAGATCCGGTCGTAGGAACCTGAACCAGTTGAAGTTTCGTTCGGCGTTTAAAGGTATGATTTACTTTTAGTAATTGTAGTTCAAGTAAATAGGATCCGGCTCGGGGTTTCGAATCGCGGATTGGTTATGGTTGTGTGATATTACACGGGTGTTGTTGGGTTTGTGTTGAGTTTTATGAGGATATAATATGTATGTGCTTTCGGTTGCCTTAAACCCATGTTATTATACAGTAAGTTTAGCAACGCCCTAAGACGAATTAATTAAATAAGAGAATATGCTTATCTAAGCCGAGCAAATAAATAATCTTTAAGCATAACAAGATTATAGAGATAAAAATGGTCAAAATGAGTGTAAGCGAAATTTTGAAATAAAGCTCCGAATGAAAGTTATGACATGCCGAAGTTTCGAGCGGTCATCGTAAATTTTCATGATAAGGTTATAATCATGATAATATATCCATATTAATAGGATATCATTCTTAAGTGAAAAAGTAACGAAAGAAGAAAGACTAGCAAATTGTGCTTTATTAAGCTCAGGTGAGTTCTTTGTAGCTCTATTTTAAATGTTTTATCATTTTGGGCTGTTATGCATATTATAAAGTTATTTTATGAAAATGATTGTTATACCTGACTACGGTCAGATAAAAGAATATGTTAAAGTAAAGAATGTTTTCAGGTAAAGAATGTTTTAAGTCTCGACTGCGGTTGAGAATGAAATGATTTTTAAAAGACTCGACCGAGGTCGAGTAGGAAATGTGGTTTTGAAGTCCCGGCTGCGGTTGGGCAGAATTTGAGCATTGCGGTGCGGTAAAGTGTTTATGTTTATGACGGTTTAAATGATTTAAACCATGTTATGTATGAATGAAGTATGTAAAGAAGTCTTGTACCAATATGAGTTGCCAACTTCTGTTGGTAGGCATAGAGTCTTGTGGAAACACAAGCCTGTCGACTGTGTGTCGCCAGTTCAGTTAAAGAAGTCTTATGCATGCATGAGCTGCCAACTTCGGTTGGTAGGCATAGAGTCTTGTATTAATACAAGCCTGTCGACTTGGGTCGTCAGTTCATGGTTATAGAGCCTTGTGCTGCACAAGCTTGTTTGACTTCGGGTCAGCAGTTGACGAGTTCCTTCACCGTATGAATGATGTTATGATGATATGTATGTTATGTAATTATGTTATGATGCTATGTATGTTATGTAATTATGTTATGAGGACATGTATGCTATGTATTTAAATTATGTCATGTGATGACATGAATGAATAAGAATTTTTTTCTAAGAAATGAACTTAGAACTCACCAGCATAAAGCTGACTTGTTTTACATGCATATCAGGTTGAATAGTTTGAGCAAGGATAACAGGATGGCTCGTGGCATATCTTGAGGACTACTCTGGCATAGACTGGCTATATTATAGAGCTGTTAGAAGTGTGGGTTATGTGTTAACGTTTGTTTATTATGTGTACATTATGTTATGTCATCACCTTAAATTCCGCTGCTATAGTAATGTAATTATGGTTTAAATACTATGGGTTTAATGTTTTGCCAACCGAGGGGACGCCCGGGGTGTAGGGCCTCTCACAATACAAGTGTAATGAAAATTAATATTATAATAATAATACTATTATTATTATTGTTATTGTTATAAAATAATATTATTATAATATTAGTAATGTAAAAATATTATATTATTCTGATAATAATATTACTATTATAATTTAATAATAATGTTATATATATATTTACCAAGTGTCATTTATATAGACACACACGTATTACTATTTAACAATAATTAATATTATTATTTAATTATTATTACTATTTATCGTAATAATAACATTTTTTAAATATAATCTTATCTTACTATACTAATAAACAAAAATATTTTTTGCCACATGTCATGTTCTTACACCATAATTGCCACATGTCAACCTTTTATCAAATTCATTTAAATATATATTAATAATTATATTCTCTTTCCTATTAAATAATCGTAATACTAATAATATTAAATATCTTTTAATTAGAAAGCACATATAAGAAAATTTTATAAAATGTAAAAAATATTTAATATTATTATTTTAAAATAATAAATATTATATATTCAGAAAATCAAAGTCATATAGAAAATTTTTTTCTTTAATAATGATTTTTTTAAAAAAATAAAATATAATATATACCGGTGTTTAAAACATTAATATTTTCATAAACTGATGACGTTTTTAAAATTTATTTAAAAACTAAAGTAAAAATAATTGAGAAAGTTACACTTTTGGTCCTTATATTTAACGTTATATATAAATTGAGTCATTAAAATTAAATAATTAAATAAATTATATTTTTTATATTTCTGATTTATAAAAGTTAATCTTTAATAGAATACAAACTAAAGTTTTGTTATCAATTTGTTTAAAGATAATAATTGTTACAAATCAAAAATATCATATATTATTTGTATAATTATTAAAATTTTTAATTGTTTTTTTTATTATTTGAAGTATTCATTAATATGTAAATTATTATTTTCCCTTAAAATATCGTTTTCCAATTTTTTAAATTTTATTAATAACTATATAATATTTGATATTAAATCCGTTTAATACACGGGGTAATAATCTAGTAAATATATATATATAGTAATGTTATTTAATTTAATGATGACATTTTCTAAATATAGATACAGTAATGTTAGTTAATTTGTTGACTTTTTGACACTAAAGTCTTATTTTGGATTTTAAAAATTTGATATTTTATCAAGAAAACCTTTCTAGAAATATGAATTAACATAAACATAAATTTAATGCAATAAATGTGTTTGCAAACAATATTTTTTTTAATATTTTTATTTTATATGATAGTTTAAATTACATTAGATCGTTTTTAACATCACTCAGATGATTTATATAACACTTAGGCCTTGTTTGTTTTTTAACAAAAGGTCTGCGCAACCTCTTATGTCTGTGTCGTACAGACCACGGGCAGATGTTAACATCTGCAGACTGTTTGTTTTTTTCGAAGAGATTTCATTAAAAAATGTCTGCGTAAGGTCTTCTTGGTGCAGATGTGAACCAACCACTTCTAGGATCTTTTAAGGTCTGTAGAGACTACCCACCATCATCGGCCACCACCGCCAGCACCGCTGCCACCTACCGCCGCAGGCCACCCGTGCATTCCACCGCGGCCGCCCCCCGCCGCCAACCACCCCCGCCGCCCACCGCAGCCTCCCACCACCGCCGGCCACCACCACTGGTCACCACCGCCGGCCGCCCCCTGCCGCCCACCACCGCGCCCACCCCCGCCGCCCACCACATCTTCCCACCACCGCTGCCGCCCTCCACCGCCGGTCACCCCCACCACCTCCACCACCGTCAGCCACCGTCATCACCACCACCAATTTATTTTAAGAGTCAACAGACGTTAAAAAACAAACACTCTTCTTCTTGTAGATTGCAGACATTTGACCCACCTCTTCTACTGCAGATGTCTGCAGATGTGGTCCGCAGACTGCAGACATTTTACCTCTTAAAAAACAAACACCACCTTAATTTTAATAAATTCATTAGAGATATAGAATCATTATTTTAGTTTTCTTCCTTGAAAATAATTGTTGGGTCAGAATAATTAATTATTCCTTTCAAAATTTATATCTATACTCTGCATTATATAATAAAAGAGTAAAATTTTATCACATGTTGTTTTCTGGTTAAACTTTATGCCACTTTTCATTAAATGATTGAACAAATTACAATTGATGTCACATGTCACCACTATATTAATTGTTAATATTTAAAAATAAATTTCATTTAATAAATGTAATCAAGTCAAATTTACTAATTTAAAAAGATGATATTTATTTTTTTTAAATATTAATAAAAATTTAATCATATCAAACTATCAAACTTTCTATTTTCAATTAATATTTTTGAAATTCAAAATTTTTTAAATTAAATTATCAAGATACTCAATACAAAAATTTTAAATTTTAATTAAAAAAAATAATGATATTAATTATATTTTATGAATGATTTATGATTTGTATGATTTATTAAATCTATGATCATTCCGCAATTGATATTTATTTTCATTAACTTCATTCTGCAAATTAAAAACCAAAAAATTATATCAAAAAATATTTTACAATTTTTAAATCCTAATTGCTAATTCATATTATTTAATATAATTTTATGAATCAACCTGCGTAATACATCGGTTGAATAAGCTAGTTAATTATAAACTCAGCCTGTAACCTGTATTTGGTCTTTATGCGTCTTCTTCGTTTGCGTCCAATATGATTCATGGAGAACTTGATGTTTCATTATTGCAAATTCTAATATATATATATATATATATATATATATATATATATATATATTTATTTGTAATTGAAATTTTATAATAAAACTACGCATGTAAGTTAAATAAACTTAGTCAGAGAAGAGACCTACACCTTATCTTATAGTTTGAGTAAAACTGGCAAGCATAAATCTTTATTCACCTTTTGTTGCTCGAATTCAAATATTTATGGTAAGAAGTTGAATATATAATCTATACCTATATAACAAAATGATAAAATATGCAAAATGTGTTTATATAACATATCCATTTCACATTTGCCACGTGACGTATTTCTGGGTTACCATATGACATATTTATCAAATTTAAAAATTAATTTCATTTAATATAATTAAGTGAAAATTTCAAATTAAAAAAATAATATTTATTTTTTATATTAATAAAAGTCCAATCATTTCAAACTTTTCATTTTTAATAAATAATTTTGTAAATTCAAAATTTGTAAACATCATTTGTATTGTTTAAAAGAAGTGTTTAAAAATGTGTAAAATGTACTTTTCTTTACAAAAAGTTGTATATTTATTTTTTTGTCATTGATTGTTTTATACTAATACTTTTTTTATAGAATTATGTGTATTACACAAGTTAATTGAGCTAATTTTTAACATAAAGTAATTTAATGAGATTGAGTATCTCAACAAGCCGACTAGCATAAAATGACAGATAAGCCATAAACGAAATTATTATATACATCAAAATATAACTAAGAGGATAGTTTTATTTTCTTATAATTTTAAAACTTTTTTAAAATATAAAGAACGATGATTATAATATATATAACACAATAACTTAAAGTTTGTGTTTTCTAAAATGATGAGTTATGAAAAACCCAATTATTTTATAATAGAATTGAGTCCTTGTAATATGTAAAACATAAATTAAATAACAAAAAATTATTTAATGTATAAAATTAATGTTAAAACAACACAAAATGAATTAAAATGCAAAATATGAATACGAACTTATTACATAGTTACATAAACATAATACACAATGACTAAAAATGTTAATTTTGAAAAATTAAGAACATGCAATATCAATTTTACAATTTTTCTCACCTATTTTATGATTAAAACTCATTTCGTAAGAACTTTATCCTCTATATAGTGATTGGATTTTTATGTTTGAGGTCATGGTAAATTTGAACGTAACACGAGAAGATATATAATATGTTAAAATGAAGGAAAAAAATGAACACGTTGCACTTGTATATCTGTAAATAAGAAAACATTAAATTTGCAATTTAAGAACATGTTATATTTTGAAAGTTAATAAATAAAAACGGGATGTGTCTAAAACGAATCATAAATATTAAAATACTATAAATTTTAAAATAATAAAAAATTTAAAATAGCTCAAAAAACCCAAGCTGACACTGACTGAGACCCAACCTGGGCCACTTGGCCTACTTGTTTGAAAAGTAAGCAGATATGCCTTTGGGCTATAGATGGTCCAGTTTATTTTTTTCACATTTGTTTTCTATCAATTTAATTAAAGAAGAAATAAAAAATAAAAAATAAAAAGAATAATAATGAGTTACTATTCATACCATTTGTTTGTGATATATATAGTGACTGGATGTTAAAATTTGTATGGCTCAATTTCAATAAGTAATATATTGATATTTACATGCATATAAAAAAATCACGTAGACATCGTCACTTCGACGAACACCCTAATCCTCTTGTCGATTTCGGGGTAATTGTAATCGATGAAACTTGTGTTTCTTTAAAGTTAATTAAGAACATTAAAGCCAAAGACATTACAACACAGTGACATTTAGGTGAAATAAGACTCAAGAATCATAGGATCATGAGTTCGAATCTTAAAGGTAGTTTTCTCAAAGTATTAAGTAAACTCAAGACTTGGTGATGGATACGGTTGGATAGTACTGTTGGTGGCATAATGATACTCCAATATTCTGTTAGTGATCCAAATTAGTTGTTCAAAAAAATAATAAGAACGTTAAATATATATAATCGATTATAATTGAGGGTAGTTGATGAATATTGGTAATTAAATCATCAATTCATACAACATGTACTTGAATGTATATTTTCTTAAAGACATGTATAATGTTAGGTATTATTAGCAGCTCAGGTTATGAATACTGTATTTGAAGAGGACGGTGTAGATATTATATTTGACAAACGATAAAGAAATAAGATTAGTTATAAACTTATAATTAATAAATGTAGCTTATCAAACATAGTGAAATTAATCCCCATTGATGTTGATTTTGATGGAGAAAATAGACAAATTTGAATTTTCTTTTTTTGAAAAATCAAACCAAACTGTCTGATTTTTGACAGAATTAGAAATTAGTTTTTTACAACTTAGGTGTTTTGAATATGATTTGGGTATCATCATGATAGAAGGATTGTGGAATATATTTAGAAAAGAAATCAGTAACACGTCACTTAGTAAAATATATGGTAATATGCATACTATATGTTGGTTTATGATTGATCAATTGATTAGACAGGCTGGTGAGTTTCTTAGATGGTAACGGAGGGGTGAGGTTCTTAGATGATAACAAGAAAGTTAAATTTTAGAAGATACGTAGGTGAGTTTTAGACATTCTTTTTTAAATGCTTTTAAATGTTTTGGGTTGATATACTTGCTACGATATGCTAACATTGTGACGGTAATTAGTAGCAAGAAAAACTGTCTAATTCATGTAGACATGTATGATTTATGTTTGATGCCTATGTATCAAAATGAAAATATTATGTGATCATGATCATCTATATACCGAGTAAAATGATAAATTCTTGTTTTAAGGAAGAAGTAATATAAGTTTGATTTTTTTGATGGGGTTTAGCTTTAGGGAATAATCAACCATAAGTATAACTAATTGAGGGATATATTCTTGCTTTTGAAAATAATAACTTTGAGTTTGACTAGTTGATGAAGTCCAATTCATGATTTAATGTGAAGAAACAGCCCTAGTTTTACACAAAGGAAAAAGTAACATAGTGTAAACAAAGTAAAAAAAGTGTATAATAACAATATGATTTGATGTGTGGTTTCTTCTTGGTTTGTAACTAATTATAACTTTGATGTTTATCTTATAATATGTATGTATATGTACAATACAAAAAATACGGTCAATAGTAAAGTTTCGAGTTATAGAAATATTTCATGGAGAAGCTATCAAACTTTAAAATAACATGTGTATTTTTTCCTTTTATAATAATAAATTATATATTTCAAATGGTTTGAGATTAAGTAAAATTTCTATCAAAATGAAGATAAAAAAATTGTCATAACAATATAGTTGGATTCATATGTAAAACATTATATATAAAAAATGAATTTATATAGTAAATTTATAATACATTTGACCGGCCGACATGAGAACCATTTGTAGGTATCTATTGATGTATCAAGCATTTGTGGAGTACTGATACGATCCGGTCCGAGCCACCGGTCTCACATGTTGCTTTTGGGGTTGAAATGGTCAAAACCCACTGTATGTTTCATATAAAGCATGCATGAACGTAGGATTAGTTTCAGAGTAAATTACCGAGATAGTCCCCGTGTTTTTCTAGCATTTCACTTTTGGTACATGGGTTTTATAAATTACTCATATGGTCCCAAACTTTAAATATTTGTAACACATATGTCCTTATATGAGGGTAATTTGGTCAATTATGTAAGGATAATTTGTTGACCTAAGGACTATATGTGTTACAAATGTTTAAAGTTTTGGACCATATGTGTAATTTATGAAACCTAAAGACCAATAGTGAAATACTAGCAAATTACAAGGATCATATCAATAACCTACTCTTAGTTTTATTACCATTTTCTAGCATGATCTTCATGATCTAGAAACCCCATGTTGCATTTTCATTGTAAGTATATAATCGTACTTGTGTTTTTAAGAACAATTGAATTAAAGTTTTTATTTTCTCATCTTAATTTTTTGGAGCCTAACCCACTCAACATGTATTTATCTTAGGTGATTGATCGTCTCGCATCGGTCTTTATCATGGAG
The DNA here is from genome assembly GCA_009363875.1 of Mikania micrantha. NCBI lineage: Eukaryota > Viridiplantae > Streptophyta > Magnoliopsida > Asterales > Asteraceae > Mikania > Mikania micrantha. The sequence continues at coordinate 106,873,930 of CM018692.1, read as the reverse complement.
CTTGGGTATTAGTGGATTTTTAATCTCGATCGAAACGACTTGCTCAGGTTTTATGGGTGTGAAGAGATAAAAAATTTTTTAAACTATACAATCGATTAGACATGATAGGAAACATATTACTAAAAAATCTCTGCGAAATTCAATTGATTTTAATGATTTTATTGGCCGACATGAATTTGTTCTAAGTCGCGTTTGGTGGGATTATTCATTCTAGAGTGTACCTTGGATCATTAACATGTTGTTTTATTGAGACACAAAACTAGCGATTTTGGTAATAATAAATTTGGTTTGTTTCAAGCCAAGTATTCATAATCTTGGTTTCATACGTGATTATAAAATGTAACATATACATGTTCTAATATATTTTTGATATTTGTGTGGTAATTATGTATTGGGTGTTGGCCATTTTCACGGATAACAAGTTTACAAAAATAATGCTAGAAAAATACGCTTATATGCATTAGGATTTCTAAGTAATTTTTTATTTCCAATATAAAATATAGATAAGATCCATATTACTGAAGAAAAATTAATTCACTATTAGAGAAAATTCAATGAAAAAAATAAAGATTTATAATTTTTTGGAATATTGGTATATAGTTTGGAAAAACTAGTGAAACTTTTTTGAAACTTATCTAATAAGTAAAATACCCAATTACCCGTGCCAAAAAAAACCCGATCTTGATGTGGATTTTGGTTCTCTCCCTTTAATTTTTTTTTATTATTAGAAAACCGATTTATAGAATTGAAATTGTGTTGCAAATAAAATTAAGATGTTAGAATCATGAGAATTCTTGCAAACAATAAGTGTCGACGCTAGAAAGTTTGAAAGCACATGGAAACTTAAAAAACCAACTTGGTTCATAAAATGTTTTTTTTGTTTTTAAACGAGTTAGAACTAAAATTAAAATTAGAAGATTAAGGAATTACAATTAATTTTAATGTAAAGTTATACAACATGTATGTTTCTATATAGTTAAAAGGATTTGAAATGAAAAAGAAAAATAATTGTCGATTTAATGATACAGATAATTGTAATCTTTTAAGGTTTTCTTCTTGTTTTTTTAATCTAAACAACCCTATTTTCTAAACATTGTAAAATTGCAACTTGTTTTCAATATATGATTCATCTTATTAATTAGTTTTCTGATTGGATCAGTAAAAAAACTCAAACTAGTTGAATCTAAGCAAGTTAGAGACTGAGCTCGAGTTTCACATATCGAGCTCAAACAGACTTAGAAGTCTAAACAAGTATTTTATTTATATAATTTATTTTTAATCTAATAAAAATATATTTATTTAAATAATTATTCTTCAATATAAATATCTGATAAAAGTTGCTAAATCATAAATACGTATAAAACTAGTAAGAAAATATATATAGATTAAATAATTACATAATAAAATAGCCAAACTTAAGCCTGAAAACCTTTTACAAGTCAGCTTTTTTAAGTTAAAACGAGTCAAGCTTGAGTTTTAATGAGCTCAGACTCATCTATAACCATTGGCTTCAATGTGGTTCAATATAAAAAGAAAAACAAAAAAAATACCATTGTGATTGCTAATTAATTCAGCTTTGATCTCCACCTTAACGAACATAAGTCTACCCTCAATAGTTAACGGATCTATTTCTTTGGGGCTGTAATTGTCGAAGACATTGAACATGAAATTAAGAATGTTTATTTGATTTTTTTTGGGAGAATTAACTTTATTTTTGTCTTGTTTGAGTTTATTTTGTTTACAAAATCGAAGCATCCAGGGACGATAAGAATGGATATATATTTATTCATTTTTAAAATGGCAGAACATCTTCACTAGCTTGCTGGTTAATGGGATACCGGCACTCAAGGTATATTCTTTAGGTTATGTTATTGACACACTCATCCTATCCCTCCTATACGTCTCGTATATGTCTATACGAGATGTATATGAGAGAATCATTGGATGTCAGAATCTGTCAGTGTTAATGATTAGACTCATATACGAGGCATATAAACCTATACGCGGCTATATACGTGACCAATCATTAGGTGTTAGTGTCAATTATTGGACTAATATACAAGGAGTATAGACCTAAACGTGGGCCTGTACGCTGTATAGACATATACGAGGCGTATATGGTCGGTGAGGGTACATGTAAAAAATAAAAAAGTTAGGTGTGTGAATAACCAGTCCCATTCTTTAACCACCGTGAGATTGTACCCCTAGATAAGCGGGAATTGGACAAATCTGTAAACCACTCCTCTACTTAGGTTTGGATCTCCGACCTCAATGAGGTGCAACTTCTCCTATTTATTACAATCCCGCTAGGGTAGAAACACTTTGGAAAATAGATAATATAGTGTAAAAAAAAAATAATACAGTGTAAATTAAATGGATATTAATTTTAACAATTGATGTAGAAGGGGAATTAAATATGGAGATTAATTTTCGTTCAAAATTTCATTCGATGCTTATCAATTGATGCTCCAGTTCAATTTTCTTGTTTGTTGTTCATCCACATTATAGACTATAGTACCTTTTGTTTTATTTATTTTTTTATTTGATGACCGTGAGAACTCACTTAGATGATAAACCTCAGGGCCCCCACAAGTGTGGTAATAAGCAACCAGGTTGATAGTCTCCAAGGAAAATCGTCATAATTGAGAATTGTATTTGAGACTTCTAGATTATTTTTCTCTACTTTAACAATTACACTACTTACTTAAAGGTTTTATATATTTATTTTTAATCAAAGCTTGAAGCGTATGGGATGCTAAATGAATCAGGTTGGCTAGTCAACCCGACCCTACTATACCTAGAAAATTTAACATGGACCCAAACCGGAAAATCATTTCATACATATGAACACGATTCCGACCCGAATGTTTATGGGTTACATGACCCGTTTGACTCGAAATTTTTTATTTTTGTTATTTTATCGGATATAAATATTTTAAAAATTTAATTTTATGACAAAAATACAATATACAAAAAAAATTATGTTTAATTATAAATTTTATGTTAATTTTTTGTAGTTTTAACTTTTAATACTAAATACCAACCAAGTTAATATAAAAAACAATAAAAAATAATCAAATACATTTAAAGAGGTTAAACAGTCAACCCATGACCCTTACCGGGTTGACTCTAACCCAATCTGTTTAACTAAATGGGTATCACAGGTTCAATCTGAACTTAATCCTAACCCAATACTAATGCAAACTTGTTAATTTTTTGTTAGGTTGTTAAAATTCACGTCCTTAGTATGTATTTATTTGGAAATTACCAAACATTCCTATGAAACGTCGAATTCTATCAAGGCGGTGATGGAGAGACTCCTAAAATTCAATAAACGTATGATGGAATATTAAAATTAGACTTAATGAAACGTCGAATTCAATTACGTTGTCTGAAAACCAATTAATAGACTAAATCAAACATAAGAAGTTTGATACACATTACCATCTATAACATTATCAAATTATGAATAGTTTCGTACAACTGTTCCAGCATAGAGTACAAGCCATTGATGCATATTACTGTTACTATTCTAGCATAGGGTGCAATTCATTGAGCATTACAACTATTTTAGCATATGGTACAAGCCATTGATGCATATTTTTTTCATTAAATAATAAACATATGCCTTAAAGTAAAAAAACAACTGGTCACTGTTCCTGTGTATAGTATAAGCCGTTGATGCATATTAGTGCGTTACTTTGATTATATCATAGGATACAAGCCATTGAGCATTACAACTATTCTAGTATAGGGTACAAGCCATTGATGCATATTTTTTTCATTAAATAATAAAAATCAACTAATAGATGCCTTAAAGTAAAAAGAACCGTTGGGCAACAATATTAATACTATCTATAACAAAATCAATTATGAAGTTTTATTTTTGTTTTATTATTCTTTTTTCCTTGATCCTCAAAAAGGTTTGTTTTACGGTTATGACATTCGTTATCAAGACTAATCGAATACGTTAAATTTACGCAGCAAAGCGCGGTGTAGCGTCATCTGATTACTTAGAAAGTCAAAGCATTACTTTATATACATTTAGGAAATATATACCGAAAACCGCTGGAATAAAGATTGATGAGAACCTTGCTTTGCTTCGATAACCGCTGCAAAAGACGAATATACAACCGACTAAAAACATGTGAAAAGGAACTGCTTCAAAAAATAGGAAACAACTTAAAAACCAATAAGAAACCGCTTCAAAAGAGAAAATAGGAAAAAAAATAAAAGGGTTCTCAAAACTTGAATCAATTAAAAGATTCACTATAAACCCTTTAAACCACACCCTCACTTATTTACATATTTTTAATGTTTATATGCTTTTAACATATATGTCCTTATTATCAAATAATAGTCATAATTATAGTAATTTGATCGAAATTACCTTGCTAACATTTATATTAATTTCAGACTGAAACGGTCGCAGAATTTTTATGCATTATTCACAAGCTTATACCATATGCAAACATTATTGAGTATTTGTTTCGTTTATAACATTTTGATCGTAAGTACTTCATAATGTGTTGTGTCTTAGTAGTAATCATTTCTCCTTTTAAATGGAAGGTTGGGTGTTCGAATCCCACCATCATCAACTGTTTTTTGTTCCCTTTGGTTAAAAACTATTTAATTTTAATAAAAATATTAACAATTAAAAATTATAATATGTTTATGCAACAACTACACTTTAAAGCTTTACATCAAAGTGACAACTGTTATATCGTTTTTTGTTCAGTATTTTAATATGCATGATTGTGTTTGTATTCTGATATTCAGAATCGTGCGGATTCCTGCCGGAACGCATGAGGGAACTCGCTAGTTTTAAATTAAAACTGAACTAAATTTAAAACATTTTAAATTAATTTTTTAACAGTAATTTATTCTAATCACAAATTATATCGTTGTCCAACGTAAAACTTCAACGAGAGAGAGAGAGGCAAAACCATACATATACCTACGCTTGTAAACGAACCAAACTGTTTATGAATTGTTCGGTGAAAAATTCGTTTATGTCGTTTATTTAATAAATGAACGAATACAAACATAAAATTTGTGTTCGTTTAATTTGATGAACAAATATGAACACATTTAGTGTTCATTTATTTATGTTTATTAACTTTAAAGTTATGTTAATTTATTTATGTTCATTTATTTGTGTTCGTTATGCTCATTTAGTATCTAATGTTTTTATACGTTCAGTTAACATCTAATTTATAGATGATATGCATTTACATTAAAAAACTTTTCGTTTGTGTTCGTTTATACTTGTTCAATTGTGTTTGTTTACACTTGTTTATTTATGTTCAACTATTCTTTTTGTTTATTCTGTTTCGTTTGTGTGTTCGCTTATGTTCATATCTTCTATGTCCATAAACAATTCGTTTAATCTTCTAACAAACGAACACACATATATTTATTTTCTTAATAAACGAACACAAAATTCATTTTCGCCAATGTGTTCGATTAAACTTAAATGAGCGAACATGAACATGGCTCTATTCGTGCTTGTTTGGTTCGTTTAGATGCTTACGTATACCCGAATATCATTATACTTGCAAGCGCTAAGATATTTAAGATTAAATATATTGGGGAAAACTTATTTTTGCATAAAGTTAACGCGTTGCAAATTTTTACATTTTTCTTTTCTTTTCTTTTCTTTTTCTCATTTGCATATATTTAAGTTCTTATCAATTATTTTAACATAAATTAAAATCGCCGACAACATTTACTTTATAAAATCAATACTTGATTCATTCCTACACTCTTCATAAAAATATTTCTTTTACATGTTTAGTTATGATCACTATTCGTATGAAAAATAAAACCCCTATGAAAAATGCAACCTAATTTTGACAAATTTTACGACAAAAATAAAAGGTTGAACCTAATTTTGACAAATTTTAAGACAAAAAAAAAACTTGATTATTGTCACAAATTCGTCGCAAAATTGCGACGCATTTGTGACACAAAAAGATAAAATCTGGATTATCAAATATTATGTTGTAAAAGTGTCAAATATTTACGACACATTTGAGAAGAAAAAAGCATATATTTTTAAAATGTGTCGTTAGTGTGTCGGAATTTCTGACGCATTTTCAATAGGATCGTGGACCATTTACAATTTTTTTTTTAAAATATACTGCGTTGCAAATATGTCACAAAATTGTGTCGGAAATGTGACACTATTCTTGAAATTCATCTGTCACAAATATGTCGCAAAGTAGGAAAAACAAAAACAAAATAACTTGCATAGCAAATGTTAAAAAAATGTATGCGGCTTTGTCGTAAATGTGTCATAATATTGAAAAATATGTATACGTTTTTTAGTAAATGCGTCATAAAATTAAAACAGTTGTATATGGTTTTGTCGGAATTGTGTTCTAAATTGTTGGCGAATATATATTTTTTAATTGTTATTATTATGTATAGAAATAAGCATCATTAAAGAGTCAGAATTTTTTGCAATTTTTCTGTCACAAACGTGTCGCAAAATGCATTAGAAATTTGTCACAAACCTTTTCCTACGGCACTTTTTCCTACAAAAATTTTTCTTTTTCCTACAAATTTTTTCTAGTAGTTAATTTCTCCAAGTCTCTTAAGTTTTTTTTCTCCTGTTTAGGGTGTCATATGATCAGAATTGTTCGATTGTCTTGGTTTGGTCTTTTTATCATGTTCAGTCCACAAACTACCACACTAATGATTTGTGAAAGTCACTATGAATTTGTTCATGTGATTTGATTACGTTTCATTGTTCATTTTTTCTGTGAGTTGCGTATCACAATCTACAATTTTGGGTATAGTCTTATTGGTTTGGGTGTTTATTGTTTTTAGTATCATTCTTTAGAGAAACACTTTCGCATGTATGAAAACTCGTTATAATAAAATTCATATCTAGATAGAGACTAGGCCCTCTAAACACCAATTAGGCCGCCTAGACACCGACTATAATGAAATCGACAAGGTAAGTTGACGACCAGCGACTAGATGGAAGTATAGGCCGATTTTTACAACATTGAATAAAAGAATAATAATTGGCCATATGTCTTCTATTTAAGCTATCCATATCATGTTTGACATGTGATGTTTTTCTAGACGAAAAACATCAAGTTTATCACTTATCACACTATATTAATTTGTAATATATCAAAAATTAATTTCGTTTAATCAATATAACCAACTCACACCCTCAGAAAACTGATATTTATTTTTTTTAAATGCTAATGAAAGTTCAATAATATCAAACTTTATATTTTTAATTAATTATTTGAAACTTAAAATTTTTGAATTTCATATCAAAGGATTCAATCTAATTAATGAATAATAATTTAACTAAATTTAATCTTTTGAATCAGCAAGAGTAATAGAGGAATGTATTAAACATAAGTGAATATAAGATAGATATCCTGATATAAGAAAGTAGAAATTAAAAGTGATAGTAATTTTTTATATCTTTCTTTTTTAAGTGAAATTAATTTACATATTACAAGAAACTATAATTTGTTATACATAATTATCATTATAATATGTCGTTTGTAATTTGCATCATATTAAATATTAGGAAAAAAGTATTTACATATTTATTGATTATATTTTTATTTAAATATATAATATAAAGAAATGTTTATAGATTTGGAAAATATATATTTCTTTATATTTTTTAAAATGTTCAAAATTTATCTCATTTGCATCTGTTTTTTTTTATCAATGATTATTCTTGTAATATTTATTTATTTTTTATCAATGATTATTCTTTATATAAGCGTGCATTATAACTCATCACACGAAAAATTAGCATGTAAGGTTGGGTGGTCAACTGTATACGTGCATCAAATTCAAAACTGATTCTAATAATAACAAACAAACATTAGAAGTTAGGCAGACTTCGTTAATAGGCTAGATGCACTAATTATTATAATAATAGGAAAATAAATAAATAATAATAGATTTCTTCTTAGGATGAGTGAAAACTTTAACAAGAGTTTGACATGTATCAAGATAAAAAAAAAAGAAAAGATAATTTAGGTATAATATCTTATTTTTTTATACTAAATTTTATTTTTTTACAGGAATTTGTTTTTGTTATGTATTTTTTTACTTAATTTTGTTTTTATGTACTGCTTTTTGTATGGTATTTTTTATTTTTTATATTAAATTTTAGATTTTTTGTATTACATTTTTGATTTTTGTATAAGATTTTTTTTTATATTTTGTTTTTTGCAATAAAATTTTGTTTTTTAAATTTTTATCATATCACATGTCAAATTTTTGTTGATTCATATTATTTTTAGACAAAAATCTCTATATATTAGATCGAAACCTATAATAATATATCAAACAAAGAAAGTTCCACACAGTGTGGTAAGGGGTTAGACGCATATATTCTTGTAATTACGAGTGCATTAAACATCTCATAAATCAGAGTAAATTACCGATATGGTCACTAGGGTTTCATAAAATACTCATATAATCTCGAACTTTAAACATTTGTAACACATAAAGTCCATAGGTCACCATTACGCCCCATTTGCGGTACACACATATAATGTATATATGTGTGGACCCTCAAAGGGATAACGTAAAATTGCACTAATTTTAACATTATTTTACTTATTTTGTGAAAATAACATTAAAAATGTTGGGATGATCAACTTTAAACGACAACTTTGAGCCAGGGACTCCTTCGGAGCAGCCTCTCTATCCCAACTAGGATAGGGGTAAGGTTTGTGTCTATCATTCCTCCCCAGACCTTACTGAATGTCACACCCCTAAATTCTCACTCGTGGTGTCAGTCCACGTGGGTGTGACGTGGCCAGGATCACAGCTCATGGTCATATAGAACGACTCTATATGAGTTACACAACACACAGTTTTGTAAAATAATACAAGTTTCATAAATATGCAGCGGAAAATAGTTAAATGTTTAACAGTAAAAAAAAGTAAATTGTAGCAGCGGAAATAAAGTGTATCAGACACTACAAAGTTTAAACTGTTCAAACAATTCAATGCACACAAAAGCCTAGAACAAGAGTCTATATGCAAGTCCGACTCTTTAAAGCATCCTCGTGCGCATCCTAGCTTTTCATCCATTAGTTACATGAGAATACATGCGAAAAGTGTCAACTAAAAAGTTGGTGAGTTCACAGGTTTAGACTGACTGAAAAATAAACAGACATATACTGGGCATGTTAAGTTTAGTTGGGGATCTACGATCCGTGGAGTGTGTCAGTTCATCTTACCGAAACTCGACTGTTCCCGTTGCCTCCGCAGGTCATTGCTGAACCCGACATCAACATCGAAATTACACTCTTTATGACCTCCAGTCAACATTGGTGCCGAGTGGGGTTAGTCAAACCCAGTAGTACTACGTAATTACGACTCGTTTGTTATACAACTAACGGTAAGGATAAGTGAGGACTTTAAGCGATAAAAGTTACACTCGAAAATGGTTTTCACAACATACCAGTCATATATCTAAATAGTTGCATTGTAATTCTCACCCCATAAGTTTAGCAAACAGTTAAAGAGTAAAAGTGAGGCTGTAAACTCACCTAAGTTCGTGTAGAGATATCGTGCGAAAAATAGAGTAGCTCACCGGCTAGCAGTTACCTATATCACATAGGTACTATAAGTTTGTGTTTACATACACGTGGGTCTCACAGGACCGTGTTAGCGTTTAACAACTCTAAGTTGTCGTGTGGGTCGTGTTGACCGTGTTTGACCTAACGACCCGCTGGTGACGGTTTTGGATCAAGTTCTCGTGTAACGTGTCTTTTAGTGTCGTGTGAGGTGTGTGGATACCAAAGTCACTTTCGTGAGGAAACTTACTATTTATAGTACGTTTCTATTTCAGGAAAGTTTCCAAATTTGGCAAGTCAAGCAATAAATCAAAATCCGATTATTCTAATATACATGTTTATCCTAAGTGTGCATGTTATCACATAGCACTTAGTCACATTTAGCCGGTTTAACATGGTTTGCGCGTAAAAGTTACTATAATTAGAAAGTTACACAACTAAGCATGTTTCACCAAATTTAATATTGAATCATTTAAATATCACTACCTTAGTTCAAAATAGCCATTTAATCATGCTAGTTACACTCACACATAATCATTTTACAACTTTGCAAAAATAAAGTTACTATATTTAGTAACTTATGAAAAATACACAAATTTCATTATTCTAATAATTCAAATCACTTAACATCATCATGTTAATGCTAATTGATCATGTTATGCCCATTACCACATCCATAACCTTTTTACATTAACTACTTGTAACAAAAAGTTATTATTTTTAGTAACTCATGACAAAACGCATATTTCAACCATTGTAGGACATATGATCACTTATTATTATCACAACTAGTTTAACTAAGCATGTTAATCATTCAACATTTAACCAATTCATAATTTCTAGAAATTTCATATCAAAAAGTTTCCATTTTAGTAATAATCATGAATGTCATACTCCTAGCAATTCTAACCATTCCAATACACCAAATAACCATTACATTAGCTTCTAATCATCATTTTGAACATAAATTATTGATCCATTTACATGCAAGTGACCATCTCATCAAGAATCACCATTTCATAATGTTAAAGTTTCCATTATTAGCAATATTGCTAATAATCATACTTTTGACCTCAACAATCATACTAGATCTTGCAAATCATAACAAATATCATAACTAACAACATCTCAATATCAAATATCATGTGAATCATGCTAGATCATACATGCATGTTGTTAAAAGTACCAATTTCATGACTAAATCAACAAATAACCATCATATTCAATACAAATCACCATGGATCATCATTGAATCACCAAATCAGTAGTATCATAATCAAATAACAGATCTAGAACCACAAAATTTCGTGATTAAGTGGGTGATGGTGATGCATGTGGGTATTTCCCCTTGCATGTGTGATTTCTAGTGATTTTAGACTAGATTAGGCATGGAAACTATCTCACAAAGCTTCAAATCCACGAAATGAGACTTGAGCAGCTTCTGGAACAACTCTAGGGAGGCTGAGATCGACTCAAATGCAAGGAGCAAGAGGGTAGGATGTTCTTGGAGCTTCCACAAAGCTTCAATCCTTCAACTATGGCCTCCAAAGAGCTCAATCTTGCTTCTTGTTGCTGAATATGGATGTAACAGAGTGAAAATGGTCGAGGGAGAGGGTTTCAGTCGAGAGGTTGAGTGAAAGAGCGGTACAAATAGGAATGGCAATGGGCCGGGTTCGGGTAGGGTATTGCTAATCCCAGTCCCATACCCGATTGTAAAAATGTATCCCGTACCCGGCCCATTACCTATCGGGTATTTATCGGGTAATTACCCATCGGGTATCGGGCATACCCACGGGTATCGGGTATACCCATTAGTTTATTAAAAAAAAATTTGTGATTTTTCGAATACATTTGTATAGTATTAATTTTGTGTCATGTTATTGTTTAATTACAAAAATAAATTAGAAACATACATATAAAACCAACACCATAAAATATAAACAAATTAAATATAAATATCATGACATATAACTATTAAAAGATGCTACATATAAACAAATTTGTGATTTTTCGAATACATTTGTATAGTATTAATTTTGTGTCATGTTATTGTTTAATTACAAAAATAAATTAGAAACATACATATAAAACCAACACCATAAAATATAAACAAATTAAATATAAATATCATGACATATAACTATTAAAAGATGCTACCATGGACTATTAATTTAATATTTAAACTGAAATTACATATCGAAAACAACAAGATTAATTTTTAAATATAAAATAATAAAATAAAAGTTATAATTTGTTATGATGTTTCATTAAAAGACTTATGTTTTAGAAAAGAAAATTAAAAAATATTAACAAAATATTACGGGTATTACTTCGGGTAAGTGGGCCGGGTATCGGGCCGAGTATTCCTTAATCCCATACCCGTACCCGAACCCGAACCCGAAAAAAATATATTTTCTGATCCCATACCCGGTCCCATACCCTAATATTCGGGCCAATACCCAGCCCTAAAGTTTCGGGCTTCGGGTTTTCCCACAGGGTATGGGTTTTTCTGCCATCCCTAGGTACAAATGATTAAGTCTTGGGTTTATAAAGATTTTCGCGTATAGGGGTCGCCGCGTACCGCGACTTCTGACAAAAAGCACCGTTGCGTAGCGCTATGATTAAAATAATCATTCGGTTCCCGAAACACGCCGCGTACCGCGATGGTGGAAGATGATCGGTTGTCACGTTCCGCGATGGATTTCGGAGAATTCAAATTCTCCCGCCTAGGCTTCGCGTACCGCGAAGGCCCAATTGGGTGCCCATCACGTACCGCGATGGGTCTCGGCTGAGTCCAATAAGCCCAATTTCATTGTTTTGAATCGTTTTTCGCGAATTTCTCGATTACGATCATCGTTTCTCGATGCATAAGCGTTATTCTACTTAACTTAGGTTCCCCGGAACCTAATGTGCAGTGAGAGTGTACTGTGGTTTGATCCGTTCACCAACGTTCGTCATTCAAGACACGTGCGAGTATTGTGCGATAATTCCTCGAATTATCGGTGTGTTTGGACTGTCGTGCCACGTGTCACACTAAATACAATTATTCTAGTGCCACGTATGAAATAATAATACACATTATTATTAAAAAGAAATTAATGCTGACCTGGAAATTGCGAGGTGTCACATCATCCCCCAGTTAATAGGAATTTCGTCCCGAAATTCAGTTCGTGTTGCTCGTGTTAGCCTGGTCGGAGAATAAGTGAAGGTATTTCTTTTTCATCTGGTCCTCTCGTTCCCAGGTGTATTCCGGTCCACGCCGTGAGTTCCATCGCACCTTAACTATTGGTATGCGACTAAGTTTTAATTTCTTGGTTTCCCGGTCCATGATTTCCACTGGTTCCTCAACGAAGTGAAGTTGTTCGTCAATCTGAATCTCCTCTTGAGGTATTGCGAGCGTTTCATCTGATAAGCATTTCTTGAGGTTCGATACATGGAATACATTATGCACGCTACTTAGTTCTTGTGGTAGCTGTAGTTCTTCTAGTATTAGTTGATTTCTAGTTTTCACATTCCAGTTTCAATTCATTTTTATATCTATATGATGTAAATTGCATTTGTTTCTTTTTTATTCATTTTCGAAAGCAACAAATTTATTTTTGTTTTTTGTTGCAACTGCAATTGGTTGTTTTCTAAAATTATTTTGGTGACAGTTGCTTTTCTTTTGTTTGTATTAAACAACATTAATCAACTTATGACATTCTGAATTTTCATGCTATTTTAAATAATCATCTTTCTGTACTTAATTAGAATATTTAATATATATTTTTTAGTTATAAATAAAATAAATTTATTATTAGTTACCCGATACTTATCCGACAGGTTTTAGGTCAGTTACCCGATACTAACGAGTATACTTGATACCTGACGGGTGATGAGTTTTGAACCGGGTATGAGACAATCTTTTTTAATCGGGTATTGGGTTGAAATTGGATGAATCAAACCCGTCCCAAACCCGAACTATATGTTGTCGTCCCTAATAGTATCTTTCTAATTAAACAATCAATGCCATTTTTATTTTTATTTTTTTTTGGTTTTCTTAACAAGGTTTTTGTAATCTTGGACGAGGTTTAAACCCTTGCGACCTTCGAGTTATATAGCACTTCCTTCGATAGACTCCAACCTCCCACCCAATTAGGGCTGTAATCGAGCCGAGCCGAGTCGAGCCAGGCCTGGCTCCAGCTCGGCTCGTGAATTTTCGAGCCGAGCTCGAGCCGAGCCAGAATTTCTTTCGAGCCAAAAATCCTGGCTCAAGCTCGGCTCGTAAAAAACCTCGAGCCACGAGCCAGCTCACGAGCCAGCTCATTTTTTTTTCCGTTTTTTTCCTCCACTTTATATTATATATATATATATATATAATCTAATATATTAAATCTAAAATATATAAAATCCAATATAAATGTATATATAAATATATATACAATCTAATATATATATATATATATATTATACATGTATATACATTCATACATATATATTATACATAATATGTATATTTATATAAATATGTGTATACATATTGTATATATATATTATATAATATATATGTATGTGTGTAATATAATATATATGTGTGTGTATATAATTTAATATATATATATATATATATATATATTAAAAATCGAGCCGAGCCACGAGCCGAGCCAACGAGCCGAGCCACGAGTCGAGCTCGAGCCGAGCCAACCCTGGCTCGGGCTCGGCTCGTTTTTATCGAGCTTTTTTCGAGCCGAGCTGTTTTCGAGCCGAGCCTTTTTCGAGCCGAGCTTTTTCGAGCTTTTTTCGAGCGAGCTTCGAGTCGAGCCTCGAGCCGCGAGCTTTTTGAACAGCCCTACACCCAATGCAACTATGCAAATGTTATTTCTTCCTTTTTCTATATTACTTTTACAGGGATGCATGTATATTTTTTTTATTAATTGTAATGTATACACATTAATTTTTATCATTAATTTATCTATATATAAATGTGAGTACCTAATCAGCAATAATATTTAAATATTTTTTTTTGTCAAGAAAAGCTTTTGGAAAGTACATACCTTACTTCATATTAAAAAAAATAATAATAAAAACTTTTGATAATTTTTATTTTTTGGTTTTTCTTGGAACGATCAACTATTACCGAACGATTGTGTGTAGAGTCTTGTAAAGTTTTATTTTTAATAAGATTGTTTTATTACTGTGTTTGCGTTCGCATATTCATGTTAGTTTACATGCATGCATACATACATACATATATAATAGGTGAGAAACCTATGTATTACATATTTACATGGGTTCAATAAATATAAAAAATTATAAACAACATTTTTTTTAAGGTTTATATGTTTGGTATTATTAATTGTTGATGTAAACAATTAGCATTTAAAACTAATAAATTACAAATAATGCAAATTTAAGAATTATAAAATTATATTTTAAGATATTATATAATTAAATTTTCTTATGATTTATTAAGTTTTAATATTTTTTATGTTGAGAATAACTACATATTTAATATTTAATTGTATAATTTAATTATTTAAAGTTCTTAATCATTAATAACAAATATTTAAAATGAAAATTAATTACTATTTAGTTGGAAAAAGAGGTGAAAAAATATTTTTTAGTATTTAC
This sequence comes from Mikania micrantha, assembly GCA_009363875.1. Lineage (NCBI taxonomy): Eukaryota > Viridiplantae > Streptophyta > Magnoliopsida > Asterales > Asteraceae > Mikania > Mikania micrantha. The sequence continues at coordinate 106,858,742 of CM018692.1, read as the reverse complement.
CAAAAGATGACATGTGTATCATTTAGCTACTTTTTTCATATGATAGGATTTATCTTTTTTAACAATGTGAAATCTTCATGAGACCTCATATGCTCATTTTTTTTTTCATTAAAATGAAGTTTATTTTAGTTTTTTTGATCATCCTCCATCACCGAGCGATTATTTATAGTGTTTTTTTAGTTTCATTTCTATTAACGTTGTGTTGTGGTTTATACGTTCATATCGGTTTTCATACAAGTTATTTGAAAATGGATTCGCACATATGCGAAAAAATCCCAATAAATATAAAAAATGATAAAGCCTACGACAACACTAGAAAACAATTTAAAAACCAAAAAGAATATTTCGGATCCAAAATATCAGAAATATCCAAAATATTCGAAAATTATTCAGGAAAAAATCTTTTTGGATAGTTTGGATATCTAAACTATCTAAAAATTTTCAAAATAAGTATCCGAATCCGATTCAACTTTTGGATATTTCGATACGTTTTTTTTTGAACAATCCTGATTAGTTATTAAAAATTCTTTTTACCCTTTAACTAATATTCAACTTAATAATATTCTTTTGCATTTTTTATAATAATAATTATAAAGATAATAAATATATAATATAATATCTCATCTATTGATTGGGATATAAGTATAATGCTTTTAATAAAGAGAAATATATAGCCCTTAAAGTTGAAAAATATATCCTGACCCCAAAGTTAGATGATTGTTTTGTCTCTTTTTCACATCAAGTTTCTGGCAATCGCTTAATGCCACTTTTTTCATGGTTTCATATTGAGGTCTCCAGCAAGAAAAAACAAACACGATAAAGGCATTTGTCGTTGGACAAGTTTTTCTTATGCTTCAACTTAAATTATTTTCTTTATATTAAACTTGTTAAATTGGTAAAACAATCTTCTAACAGTCGGCCAACTAGACTCGGAATCAGTGAGGAATCGGTCCTTAGAGGTGTTTGATAGCGATTTTGTATAACTTGGTCTCTTAATTTAATATTCAATCAACATCGAATGAAATTGGTCCAATTCGAGATGGAATTCATCTAGCTCAAATATATTCGTTCAACTCGGAGCAACTTAGTCAAGTCGATTTTTTGTTGTTTTTTTACCGATTATCGTTTCTTTTCATCGATTTTAGCTTTTTTTCACATATTATTATTTGATTTTTGTTGCGTTTCACTAAGATACATTAGAAGACAAGAATTAACTGAATATTATAATAAATTTTTTTGGATTCCCTGTCAAGATGAGCTTGTCAACTTCTACGCACACTACTTGGAACCTGTATGAGGCCATGCTTACACGGAGATAAAATAGGCAGTTGTTTAGTGAATGATCAACAATATATTTGGTTAAGTATGTGATTTGTGATGGTCTCTAGGAAACATGTCTTGACTTCTTTGTAATCAACATATGAGCTTTTACCTTCCTTTTACTATTGTAGCATTACAATTTAACGCATGTATCCGATCTACAGGACGACTCTTGTCGGATTTACAAGTACGTTGATTAATCAGAGATATAACAAGCATCGGAATAAAGGAAACATGATTTTATTCTTAAGTTAAGTATTTACATCGGAGTGAAAAACTATAATATCTGATGATCACAAAACAAAATAAAAGCCAGCCTTACTCGTCCAAGAGTAGACCAACTGATGTCATTCTATGTTGATCACAGACTTTTTTTACAACTATATTAGAACTAGTTATGTCTTAATTTGATATGTATGTCAAAACTAGTTAGTTTTCGCTGGTGAGTTCTAAGTTTATAAAACATCTTCTTTGATATGCATATATCATACATACTTTTTAGACGAAGATAAACATTTCATACAAAATTTTTTCTCTCTTAAACATGTTCTCAAGACCACGGCCGAGATCCATGTACACAATAAAACATTTTTAAAATAAATGTGTAACCAACATTCATTTCATAAAATATGTTCTCCTGACCACAATCGAGATACGTCTTTTCATTATACTATTTACCAAGTTATGTTTAAAAACAATCACTCACCGAAACTGTCTTTACTTTATCAATGATCATCACCCTAAGTGATTATCATCACTTAACGCTCTACATTGTACAACCTTTGGAGGCTGTCACATACCCTTTTATACCAAACATCACATAAGGGCATGTCCGATAGTATACACTAAGGAATTCAGAGCCCACTGCATTGATGAACCTTGAATTTTTTTAACAAAGTTCTATCTTTATCTTTTTCGCCATAATGGCGTAAAAATACTTTAACACATTTACACTTTATTTTTCTTTAAGAAGCACAACACAAAACTCTTTAGAAAAATTATTATTTATCCAACGGATCAAATATAATGATCTAAAACTCTCTTTCACCTGAAGGTGCTTCCAAAATTTTATTTATCCACCACCGCTTCGATATACCATGACTGTGCCCTTGTTAGTTTTCCAAGGCTTTTTGACCATGAAAAAATTTTATTAATCGTAAAATCCCTTTTTACAACTTTCAAAACCGATCTCTACCCAAACCTATGCACAAACACATTCCTAATATGATGATGGAAGTTTATGTATAGGGCATATGTAGAGCATAATGCCATCCGCCAGCCCACCACTCATTCAACATACCATGATCATGCCCTTGTTAGCATTTAGCATTTAGGTCACTTTTCATTGCATCAACAAATTGGGTTGCCCTTTTTGTTAGTTAGCATAATATATTTAGAAAAATGGACAACATTCTAGCTTAGAATTAATAATGAAACAAGGATCATCGTGGCATAAATCATTCTTTAAAGCATAACTATTGTTATACCTGAAAAAAGTTACCTCATAATTCAGAATAGTTCGGGATATGGAATAATCCAGGATAATTAGGAATATTTGCGTATATAAATTTATGTGATCTGTTATTCAACACGTGCTACTAATGTTTGAATTGAGTCAACAGATTATATGCAACAATTATGCCTATTTATCCGGAAAATGAAGAAGAACGTGGACTGCATGATAACGTTTACTGGAAGTCGCTCGACACATGATTGGAGACTGGACCGAATTATGAGGAACAACTTTTGACCGTCGTTGTATATTTTTTACTATAAATTGAGGCAATATCGATCTAGGAAACACACACGGTTTGTAACATCTGTGCATTTAGGCATAGTAGTCATAAACAGTGTTAGTACAATGTGTATTAATTCAGTCTTTTCAATGGGATTCAAGTGTTCATGTTTGTGTTTGTGTGTTCTAGAATTATTTAATTAGGAACAAGTATGTATTATTTATTTACAGTCGATTACGCTAGGCAAGAACAGTATTGTATTATATCGAAACAGTGGTGGGCTGGCGTCAGATAAGGCAGGTAGCTGGACTCTGGGGTATGCTCTATACATATACTGCGTTCGGTGTAAAGGGATAGTGTTAGTGCGTAGTGTTATGACGAATAGTTGATCGATGTGTCGTAGGTCAATCAAAAACAATTTATAATTAAGAACTTAGCTACCTTTGACTATAGCAAGGGCAAGTAAGGTCGTCTCCACAGGGAATCAGTTGAAAGTGCTAATCTTGACTGCAAACTAATTAATCTAAGAAAAATGAAAACTTGATTGAATTGGATTAAGAGAATTGTTTAAAAGAAACAAACTTTAACTTTTGATTTGAAAACAATTAATGAAAAAGGTAATCACTTCCGGTTTTTAGGTTGTAAGATCCACAATGAATGTAAGTTAAACCTAGATTGAAATCATATAAAATTGATGTTGTCAATCAATTCGATTAAAGTGATAAAGATGGAACGAACGTTTAAGACTTGCTCATTCACAAAATTACCAATAGACATACACAACGCATCACACGACTACCAATGAGTAAACGATGCAAGAAAACCGAATCACTGATGGTAACGCAACGATACGAAAACATAAATCTATTGTTTAAATCAACCAAAGAGAAATCGTATCAAGTTTACAATAAAAAACCTAGATTCAACATTATAACATTGTTTCACTTACAACCCTAATCAACCGGAAGCAATTACGAAGAAACTAGCCTTGCCTCATCGCGATTTGATCTTCAATTGTTGATTCCATTGATGAATTCTTGGATTGAATCTTGATTTGGAGGGTTAGATCCACGCAAAAACCTTCAATTTTCGTCCCCAAATGGCCCCAAAAACCTTAACTTTCGACTTGGATGGAATGTGGCTTGAAAATAGGCGAAATAGGGTTAAAAACTCGTTTTCCGCGTTTTGGGCGTAGCCTACGCCCAATTTGGGCGTAGCCTACGCTGGGCCAAGCTGAACGGTGCCAAATTTCTGTCAACGCTGAATTTTTGGGCGTAGCCTACGCTGACTTGGGCGTAGCCTACGCCCAGTCTGATCTCACTAACAGCTTCGTCTCGTTAAGAAACTCGGTTTTCATATATTATGGCTTCCGTAACTCTTCCTCTAGATCAAGATATGCGCTTCCGAAGTTTTGAGCTTTTCCCGACAGTTTCTGATCCATCTGTGCATCTTTTCGTCTCGTTAAAACCCCCGGGCATCCCTCTAATGTGTTTTTACCTGCAATTCACAATTGTATATCAATGTATCATCATTCCACATAAAATGCCCATAAAAACGCAACTTTAAACTATTAAAGAACATGAAAATCAAACACACATCAATAGTATGACAAACAAATTAATCAAACAAAAATCGTAATACGTAAGCAAGACTGTGTATAATTATGGGTGACGATCTATAATGATACGAATGTTGAACTTATAATTACGAGTAAACGACAATAAATAAATAATACGACTGAAAAACGTACGCAATTTCGGTTATACACGTAATTGTAGTCGTTTAACGGTCTGGCAACGAACGAAGAGTAAAAATAAGTAAAATAAATTATTTTACATTTTACAATTTTGAAACTCATCAAAAACAATTCAAAATATTAATTTTTGTAATCGTAGTAAGACGCGCGTAAATGTACGCGAAACCGACACCGAGCGAGACCGAACACGCGGGGAAACACCCGGGGCATAAAAGCCTTAAATCCTCCTCATTTTCTGCATTCAATGCAGCCCAACCCCTCTCTAAACCCCCAAATTCGCGAACCTTTCTCTCACTAGAACTCCAAACTTCCAAGCTTCGTATCTCCTTCGTTTCTTGATGGATTTGAGTGGTTCTTGAACCTACACGAAGCCCTTGACATCCTCTACACGGGAGTACAAAGGATCGGTACTGATTCGAAGAGATTTGACTAGAATCGTAGAGAGAAGTTTCGGATTCAAGGGTATTATACTATTCATCATCATTTTTCTTTTAAAACCGAGCTTTAACTTATCATTATGATTCTTACATGTTTTAAATGAGTTTACGCATGAATATACACTGAAAACCATCATTTATTGTGGCTAAATCGTGATTTTTACAAGATCCATAGCTGTATCCCGATCAGGCGAACCTGTTGCTCAGCCGAACCTTTCAGGCGAACCTGCAGGGGCGACGAACCTTCCCTTAGACGAACCTGCAGGGCAACGAACCTAAAGGTTCTGGCGAACCTGAGGAACGAACCTTTATCCAGATGAACCTCTGGTTCTGGCGAACCTGAGGAACGAACCTTCATTCAGACGAACCTGCAGGGCAACGAACCTCTAGGCTCTGGCGAACCAAAGAGGTGACGAACCTTTGGGTTTCAGCGAACCTAAGAAGCCGAACCCCAGGTCTGCGAACCTTGGGAGACTATGGCCTAATCTAGGGTAGACGAACCATAAGGTTCGCTGCTTCTAGGGGTAACAAACTTAAAAAAAAATGTAAACCTAAGTATTCAATCGGGATTCGCACAACACTTTTGAACATAAAAACAAGTTATTCAATAGTTAATCAGGATCATAATAAAACAAGTCAGTCAATCAATCAATCAAAGAGTAAAATATCACAAAGCTTATAATCTATGTATGATTACAATGATATAGGAACAAGTTAGAAGTCTTGTTTGCTACTTGCTACTTGTTCTGGTTCAGAGTCTACTGCTGTCAGGTGAGAACATTAGCCCATCTTTTACTGTTTTACAACTGTTTTGGGGTGGAACACGTGATCAAATACTCTTATTACAATCATACTTCATTATACAGGATTTATGCTACTTTACAAACATTACAGGTTCATTGTACAAATTCAACGGATTCATCAACTGTTTTAAAGGATTTATCAACTGTCTTAAAGGATTTTATAAACTGTTATTTTACTAAAATGTTTTATAAAAGGTTCTTTAAACTGTTTTATATCAGCTTTTCACTAATGGTTTTATAAATGCTAAACACTTTTAAATAATGAGATTTATAAACTCTTTTACTATAAACTGGTGCTTTCGATAAAAAGGAAATGTTATAAACCTTGTTATTACACAAGGACACTATCTTGGGTATTCAATCAAGGGTTTCAATACAAGGCTTTCAACCAATGGTTTTCATAATGGTATTCAATCAAAGGATTTCAATTCATGGTATACAAGTAAGGTTTTCAAATCATGGTATTCAAACAAGGCATTCAACCAAAGGTTTCGAATCAAAGTATTCAAAAACATGGTGTTCATCGTTGTGAACAAACTTGTACATACATCAAGTTACATATTCATATAGCGTTAATACTGGGTGATCACAACAAGGGAAAGGGGACACATTGGGACATACCAAAGCTGGAGTTAGCTTTTAAATTTGTTTTAAAAAGCTAACTGCAGAATTGGTTACATTACGGTAATATGGATTGCTGCTAATTAAGTTTACCAGCATACGTCATATTGACCGGGTTACGTCAACACGGAGTTGTCTTCTAAGCAAACTCGTTAGTACAGCTCGTGTTGATGCGTTTTGCTGACTAATTTTCTGACTCCAAACGTAGTTTGGGACTTGATTATTTGTTGGTTTCTAGCAAACAGTCTGATGACTGTTTGGACACATTATACTTACTTGATGTTAGTTTGGGTTGCAACCATCCATGTATTTTCATTCATTGTTTTATACATATGCCCACAATGCAGATTCATATTTACAAATGTTAAACCTATTGTTCTCACCAACTACTTTTGTAGTTGACAGTTACTTTTCACGTGTTTCAGGTAATCAGGTTTAAGACGATACTAAAGGACAACTAAGGAGACCGTTTTAAGATAGAACAATATGAAGAAACAAGATAGGATGGATTAGAAACTCATTAAATCCTGATTGTTTAATTGTCTTGTTTGAGTCTTATTTTGTAAACAATATTTTTGGGTCGGTAGTTGTCATTCTTTTGGTGGATAGATATAATGTATGTAACTATACAATGGTCTAAACTTTATGAAATCTAGTAATGCATTGTGGTTGTTCTTATTCAATACTTGTGCATGATTCAAGCATCGATCGTCACCGCGCCGTGGATTCCGCACGCGGCGCAGGGGGTGTGACAGGTTGGTATCAGAGCCAAGGTTGTAGAGAACTAGGAAAAACCCAATAATTAATGACCTAGACTTAACCTAAGCTACCCAATAGGAGTAAGTGCTATAGGCTTGAGGATACTTAGGATCTAAGTAACTTAAGTTAAGCATTAAGTCTACAATAAGCTTGCATGATCTTAGGGACTATACTTTTCAGAGTTAGTTAAAAATCAAGGGATTAAATTTGGAATTCTATAACTTTAGAAACCAAATTAAATTCCTCAACGCATATTCATTAAAGGATTTCAGAGGCAAGGATCTGTATTCTTAGTATCCTTGATCTGGAATTCTCAATCTGAATTCATTAAAGGATTTCAGAGGCAAGGATCTGTATTCTTAGTATCCTTGATCTGGAATTCTCAATCAGAATTCATTAAAGGATTTCAGAGGCAAAGATCTGTATTCTTAGTATCCTTGATCTGGAATTCTCGATCAGAGTTCATTCCAGGATTTCAGTGGCAAGGATCTGTATTCTTAGTATCCTTGATCTGGAATTCTCAATCAGAATTCATCAAGAATTTCAGAGGCAAAGATCTGTATTCTTAGTATCTTTGATCTGAAATTCTCATCATGTTAACATTATCATGTATTCATTATCATTAGGACTTCATAACTTAGAATCTGTGTAACAGTATTCTTTAGTTGAAGTTCACACAAGGAGATCATTATACTCAATACTGTAAGTATTAGGAACCTAGGTTAATTAACCTAGGATACATCTACTAAAACCTAAGGTCTTGATGCAAGTAGATCAAGAACCTCGGTTTAGACAATCATAATCATATACATAGTTCAAGAGACAATCATGAATCAATCATAATCAATCAAGAGTTGGGATCCCAGCTTCAAATACAGATGGCGGCCAAGCTCTGATATACTGAAGTGGTGGTGGGATGTCGGCTGGGCGGGCAGTTTGCTTGACCCTACGTAAGCCCTATATATAAGCTATCTTCAGTATGGCAGGGGGAATTCGGCATTCGTATTTAAAGTAAAGATCCGGGAGCAACTGGAATCATTGAACATTAGTCAAACAAATGAGATACAACCATTATGTTAATCAATCATAGATGAGACAATCATTGTGTGTGAATCAATCAGGTGAACAATCATATTATGTAGTCTTAAGTGATTACATGTTTAGTACTTACTAACATAGGTTAACGAGAAAGATGTAGAGCACACATGTGATTTAGTTCTACATGTTAACAATTGTTAGTAGGTGCACACATAATTCAATCATAATCCAATCATAGATTCAATCATAGTCAGTGATCAAAGAACATGGAATTCTTAATCAATGGAACATACTTGGAAATCAGTACAATCGTGTTGCCAAATGCTAGCAAGGGCATGATCGTGGTATATCGAAGCGGTGGTAGGCTGGCGACTGGGCTGGCAGTTTGCTTGACCCTTTTGTATGCCCTATATATAAGCTATTTTCGGTATATCGGGAAAGTGTTAGTGTGTAGCTTTGGTGGAGTGAAATCACGAGACATCGTACATATTCACATGAGAAGTATGCTAATAAGTTAATTGCTTATACGTGTACCAGCTCATATTACAATATGATAATATTAGTAGTATGGACATATTACTAACTTTATCATGTAAATTCAATTGCATCCTTTCTCATTTCTGACCCACTTGTGGCTTCTATTCGTAGAATGCCTCCTCGACGTGATCCCAACGAAGGGGGTTCAACAAGTGGCAATGATGATGAGATCAACAAAATTGCCCAGGCCATCGCTGTACATATGAAGGATGTTATTCCGAGTATGGTCACTGATATCACCCAGAACCTTCGGGGAAGTACCAGTGATTCAGCACACAATTCAAATGCCACTAATGCCGGAACTGCTAACTTCACTTTCAAGCAGTTCAATGATGCTAAACCTCCTAAGTACGCTGGTACTGAAGGAGCTACCGGCCTACTGCAGTGGGTGGAAAGCATTGAGGATATTATTGACTTCACGGGATGTCTTGAAAATCTGAAGGTCAAAATGGCTTCAAGCGCTTTTCATAAGGGCGCACTCACCTGGTGGAATGCTGAGAAGAACACCAGAGGACGGGAAGTTGCATTGGCCTTGCCGTGGGACGGATTCAAGAATCTACTGGTGGAAAAGTTTTGTCCACGACATGAACTGAAGAAACTCAAGGTTGAGATATGGAATTTGGTTCAAGACAGTGAAAGTGCAAAATATACAACTCGTTTTCATGAGTTGTGCATTCTGGTGCCACATTTGGTTACTCCTCTATCCCGCAGGATAGAAAAGTACATTGAAGGCTTACCGTTAATCGTCAGGGGAACTGTTATGGGGAATAACCCCACTACTCTGGAAGCGGCGATTCATCTGGGCGCTACTCTTACTGAAGAGTATGTCAAGGCTGGTACGCTCACTCGAAAGGGGTACAAGAGAGCGCAGATTGAAGAAGGCAAGAAGCCTGAGCAACACCATCACAAGAAGAAGAAGCAAAAGACAATCAAGAATTATGCATCCATGACTGTAGCTGCACCTACTAAAGCCACACCCATTATAGCTATTCCACAACCTGCTACCGCCAGAAAGCCTTATACAGGCCCGTTTCCACTTTGCACCAAATGTCAATACCATCACCTGCCCACTACCCTATGCAGAAAATGTCTAAAGTGTGGACGGATGGGACACTTGGCAGCTACATGCCGAGCTACTCATCTTGCTGCTGCTACAACTGCTACCATTACTCCTACTACTAAGGTGGAAAAGCCTGTTACAACTGTGGAGCAGAAGGACACTTCAGAAACCAGTGCCCAAAACTCAACACAACTGCTACTGCTCGTGCCTTTGTTATCGGAACTTCCGAAGCACGCGAGGACCCGACAGTCATTACGGGTACATTTCTTATTAATGATCACTATGTTTCTATCATATTTGACACTGGTGCTGATAAAAGTTTTGTCTCTACTAATATTGCTTCCCTGTTTAATAAACAACCATCTATACTTGATGCTCCTTACACCGTAGAAGTAGCGGATGGTAAGACCATATTAGTAAATTCAATAATTCGTGATGGTGAACTAAGATTGAACGATCATCTTTTCCTTATCGATCTTATTCCTATGACACTCGGAAGCTTCGAAGTCGTAGTAGGAATGGATTGGTTATCCAAAAATAATGCCGAAATTGTATGCTCGGAGAAACTTATTCGAATTCCTCCACCGTACGGCAAAATGATGCAAGTTTACGGCGAGAAACCCTGCCGCGGATTGAAGATTGTGTTGTGCATCAAGGCTAGGAAGTATCTGAAGAAGAAATATTATGCGTTCCTGGCTCACGTGGTGGTGAAGAAACCTGAGAAGAAAGCAGTTGGAGATGTTCCAGTCATCCGAGATTATCCGGATGTGTTTCCAGAAGACTTGCCTGGACTACCACCGATCAGGCTAGTGGAGTTTAGAATTGATCTCGTCCCTGGAGCAAACCCAGTGGCGAAGTCACCATATCGATTAGCACCGTCTGAGATGCAAGAACTGTCTAGTCAGCTTCAAGAACTTCTCGATAAAGGATTCATTAGACCGAGTTTTTTTCCATGGGGAGCTCCGGTTCTCTTTGTCAAGAAGAAAGACGGTTCGTTTCGTATGTGCATCGATTATCGTGAGTTAAACAAGTTGACAATCAAGAATAGGTATCCTCTGCCTAGGATCGATGACCTGTTTGATCAATTACAAGGAGTGACTTGTTTTTCTAAAATTGATCTACGATCCGGGTATCATCAGTTACGAGTAAATGATGAGGATATACCAAAGACTGCATTTAGGACTCGATATGGACACTACGAGTTCGTGGTTATGCCATTTGGACTGACCAATACACCGGCAGTGTTCATGGACTTGATGAATCGAGTTTGCAGGCCATACTTAGATCAGCTTGTTATCGTCTTTATTGATGATATACTGATTTATTCAAAGACTGAACAGGAGTATGAGGATCATTTGAGGAAAGTCTTGGAGTTACTAAGAGAGGAGCAACTTTATGCTAAATTTTCGAAGTGTGAATTTTGGCTAAAAGAGGTTCACTTCTTAGGACATGTCATAAACAAGGATGGGATTCATGTAGATCTAGCAAAGATTGAAGCGATTAAGAACTAGACTACCCCATCTACTCCAACAGAGATTCGTTCATTTCTGGGTCTGGCATGCTATTACCGGAGATTCATCGCGAATTTTTTAAAGATCGCCTTGCCACTTACCACTTTGACCCAGAAAAGTCAAGAATTTATATGGGGATAGAAACAAGAAGATGCATTCCAACTTCTTAAACATAAGTTATGCAATTCCCCTATCCTTAGTCTTCCAGAGGGTAGTGAAGATTTCATTGTCTACTGCGATGCTTCAAACCTTGGTCTCGGTTTTGTACTTATGCAACGGGACAAGGTGATTGCATATGCTTCAAGACAGCTTAAGGTTCACGAGAAGAATTATACTACTCATGACCTTGAGTTAGGGGCTGTGGTTTTTGCATTGAAGATTTGGAGGCACTACCTTTATGGTACTAAATGTGTCATCTATACAGACCACAAGAGCCTGCAACACATTCTCAATCAGAAAGAACTCAACATGAGACAACAACGTTGGGTTGAGCTTCTAACTGATTATGACTGCGAGATTCGTTACCATCCGGGTAAAGCCAATGTGGTGGCGGATGCTCTTAGTCGTAAGGAACCAGTCAAACCAATTCGTGTCAGAGCCATGGAGATCAACACACAGCCAAACTTGAAGGACTTAATTCGTGTTGCACAACAACAAGTGGTGATAGACAATCAGCTGAAAACAGACTTAGACTGCGGAATTGAGAAGAAACTAGAACCGCGATCTGATGGAGTGTTATACCTCAACGGCCGCATTTGGATTCCAAAATCAGAAGAATTGCGCACACTCATCTGTGATGAGGCTCATAAGTCACGATACTCAGTTCATCCTGGAGCAGATAAGATGTACCAAGACTTACGGGCATCTTACTGGTGGCCGGGAATGAAGAAAGACATAGCATTGTATGTGGGAAAATGTCTAACATGTTCCAAAGTCAAAGCAGAACATCAAAAGCCTTCGGCGCTTCTGCAGCAACCTGAAATTCCTCAATGGAAATGGGAACCAATTTCCATGGATTTCATAACTAAGTTGCCGAGAACTCTGTGGGGTTATGATTCGATTTGGGTGATCGTCGACCGACTCACCAAATCTGCTCATTTTCTCCCAATCCGAGAGGATTACAAAGTGGAGAAGTTAGCTACATTGTACATCAACGAAATCATTGCTCGTCATGGTACTCCAACATCAATGATTTCTGATTGTGATAGTCGTTTCACTTCTCGCTTCTGGCAAACATTACAAAAGGCTTTGGGAACCCGTGTTAATCTTAGCACGGCGTATCATCCCCAAACTGATGATCAAAGCGAAAGGACTATCCAAATACTCGAGGACATGCTTCGTTCTTGTGTGATTGACTTCGGTGGGAGTTGGGATACTCATCTTCCACTCATCGAGTTTTCGTACAACAACAGCTACCATAAAAGCATTCAATGTGCACCATTTGAAGCTTTATATGGTAGGAAGCGCCGATCACCGGTCTGTTGGACCGAGATTGGTGACTCACAGGTCGTAGGACCTGAACTCATTCAAGAAACAACAGACAAGATCACAATCGTTCAATCAAGGCTTAAGGCCGCAAGAGATCGGCAAAAGAGTTATGCTGATCGACGTCGGAAACCACTTGAGTTCCAAGTTGGTGACCGAGTCTTACTCAAAGTTTCTCCCTGGAAAGGCGTTGTCCGATTTGGGAAGAAAGGGAAACTTGCACCAAGGTACGTTGGACCTTTTGAGATACTGGAACGGATTGGTCCCGTAGCCTACAAACTCAAACTTCCAGTGGAGCTAAGCAATGTTCACGATACGTTTCATGTATCAAATCTTAAGAAATGCTTGGCGGATCATGATGTTCAGATTCCATTGGAAGACATTCAGGTTCAAAACAACATGCAATTCATAGAACGTCCAGTCGAAATCATGGATCATGGAGTCAAGAAACTTAAACGTAGCCGTATCCCGATCGTAAAGGTACAATGGGAGGGCAAACGTGGTGCTGAGTTCACCTGGGAACGTGAAGACCAGATGAAGCTTAAGTACCCTCATCTTTTTACAGTACTTTCGGCTAGTTAATTTCGGGAAGAAATTCCCTTAACTAGGGGAGACTGTAACATCTGTGCATTTAGTCATAGTAATCATAAACAGTGTTAGTACAATGTGTATTAATTCAGTCTTTTCAATGGGATTCAAGTGTTCATGTTTGTGTTTGTGTGTTCTAGAATTATTTAATTAGGAACAAGTATGTATTATTTATTTACAACAATTACACTAGGCAAGAAAAATATTGTATTATATCGAAACAGTGGTGGGCTGGCGTCAGATAAGGCAGGTGGCTGGACTCTGGGGTATGCCCTATACATATACTGCGTTCGGTGTAATGGGATAGTGTTAGTGCGTAGTGTTATGACGAATAGTATGACAAACAAATTAATCAAACAAAAATCGTAATACGTAAGCAAGACTGAGTATAATTATGGGGGACGATCTATAATGATACGAATGTTGAACTTATAATTACGAGTAAACGACAATAAATAAATAATACGACTGAAAAACGTACGCAATTTCGGGTATACACGTAATTGTAGTCGTTTAACGGTCTGGCAACGAACGAAGAGTAAAAATAAGTAAAATAAATTATTTAACATTTTACAATTTTGAAACTCATCAAAAACAATTCAAAATATTAATTTTTGTAATCGTAGTAAGACGCGCGTAAATGTACGCGAAACCGACACCGAGCGAGACCGAACACGCGGGGAAACACCCGGGGCATAAAAGCCCTAAATCCTCCACATTTTCTGCATTCAATGCAGCCCAACCCCTCTCTAAACCCCCAAATTCGCAAACCTTTCTCTCACCAGAACTCCAAACTTCCAAGCTTCGTATCTCCTTCGTTTCTTGACGGATTTGAGTGGTTCTTGAACCTACGCGAAGCCCTTGACATCCTCTACACGGGAGTTCAAAGGATCGGTGCTGATTCGAAGAGATTTGACTAGAATCGTATAGAGAAGTTTCGGATTCAAGGGTATTATACTATTCATCATCATTTTTCTTTTAAAACCGAGCTTTAACTTATCATTATGATTCTTACATGTTTTAGATGAGTTTACGCATGAATATACACTGAAAACCATCATTTATTGTGGCTAAATCGTGATTTTTACAAGATCTATAGCTGTATCCCGATCAGGCGAACCTGTTGCTCAGCCGAACCTTTCAGGCGAACCTGCAGGGGCGACGAACCTTCCCTTAGACGAACCTGCAGGGCAACGAACCTAAAAGTTCTGGCTATAAACTGGCGCTTTCGATAATGAGATTTATAAATGCTAAACACTTTTAAATAATGATATTTATAAACTCTTTTACTATAAACTGGTGCTTTCGATAAAAATGATATGTTATACACCTTGTTATTACACAAGGACACTATCTTGGGTATTCAATCAAGGGTTTCAATACAAGGCTTTCAACCAATGGTTTTCATAATGGTATTCAATCAAAGGATTTCAAGTCATGGTATACAAGTAAGGTTTTCAAATCATGGTATTCAAACAAGGCATTCAACCAAAGGTTTCGAATCAAAGTATTCAAAAACATGGTGTTCATCGTTGTGAACAAACTTGTACATACATCAAGTTACATATTCATATAGCGTTAGTACTGGGTGATCACAACAAGGGAAAGCGGACACATTGGGACATACCAAAGCTGGAGTTAGCTTTTAAATTTGTTTTAGAAGCTAACTGCAAAATTGTTTTTAGACGATACTAAAGGACAACTAAGGAGACCGTTTTAAGATAGAACAAGATGAAGAAACAAGCTAGGATGGATTAGAAACTCATTAAATCCTGATTGTTTAATTGTCTTGTTTGAATCTTATTTTGTAAACAATATTTTTGGGTCGGTAGTTGTCATTCTTTTGGTGGATAGATATAATGTATGTAACTAAACAATGGTCGAAACTTTATGAAATCTAGTAATGCATTGTGGTTGTTCTTATTCAATACTTGTGCATGATTCAACCATCGATTGTCACCACGCCGTGGATTCCGCACGCGGCATAGGGGGTGTGACATGGTTCACTTAGCTTACTTCTGATTATTTCTCATTCGTATTCATTGCATTCGGGGTTCTTGAACATATAGTGATCGATCAATTGCGCTCTTGTATTGTAATCTTACATTTTGTGTAAATAAGAACAAGGCAGAGTGACGATTGTCACCTCCCGAGGTTTTTATGCCGGCAATCCTAAGGGATTAAGGGTTTTTCCTCGTATAAATCTCGTGTGTAAGCTATTTATTTCATATTATATTCTGAAATATCCCTAGGGATCCTCAGGGATATTTTTATTGCATTTTACTTATAAATTGTTTTCTTGATTGTAAAGCACAATAGCCCACTAAACTAATTCGGTTTTGTTAAAAGTTATACTTGTTAATTTTTATACAAAACAATTTGGCTCCCACCGTGGGGCGATCTTGTGTTTTTTATAACAAAAACCTTGTTTAAAGGCGTTTTCAGCAGAAATCTAGTGAAAAATGGCTTCACAACCGAGATCAACTTCTTTATTACCTATTATTTATGCTACTACTACTAACGTATCCTCGCAGATTCCTGTTTTTTCCAAGAAGTCAGATAATCCTAGCAATCCTGGGAAGAAAACCACATTTGTGGCTGAAAGTGCTCCATCAACAAAGATGACCACTTCTGTTCCTATGCTTGTTTCTAACAATGAAATTTTGAGTATGTTTCAACAGGTGCAGCAGCAAATGTTGGATCAACAGAAAATGAATCAAAGGCTTCTTAGATGAATGGAAACTTTGAGGGCTGAAAAGAATAAGCAGAAAGAGACTTCCACTCCATTGGCTCTAAGGATCCTGGATTTCAGGACATCAGGGATGTCTGGGAATCACTCAAGAGACTTTATTCCTATGCAAACTAGTCTCGGGGATCCTCAGGGATCCTAAGGGTTAAGGATATCTCGGGATAATACCAATATCCCGGGAACTTCTTATCTGACTCCCATTACTAGCAATACTTTCAACTATTCTCCCATTGATGCTACTAACTTTGGTTCTGGCTAAAGAAATCCAGAAACTCAGGGATATGATCTCTAGTGTTCCCGGAGTGGTCAAGCCTGTTCCTGAGGTTCCTGTCACAACCCACAGTATCTCTAGATTTGCTCCGCCGATATGCGATGCTGAGATCCCAAAGAGATTCCAAACTCCAACCATGAAGTTGTATGATGGAACCACCGACCCTGAAGAACATGTGGCGCAATATAGGGAAAGGATGGAGACTAACCCTATACCCCCATATTTGAAGGAAGCATGCTTATGCAAATGATTTGGTTCAACATTGACAGGGGCAACCCTGAAATGGCTGCTTAATGTTCCTCCCTATTCAATAACTTCATTTGCTCATCTGATTAACATATTTAACAATCAGTTTTCTTGTAGCAGGACGTTTGAGAGGCTGACTAGTGATCTTTATAGGATATCCCAGGGATCCGACGAGTCCCTCAAGAGCTATGTCAACAAGTTTGGCAGAGAATCCCTGGATATCCCTAATCTGGATATCACTACGGCCGTCCAAGCATTTAAGATGGGGTTGCAAAGAAACTCACCATTTTATGATGACTTGGTTATGAATCCTTGCAGGAACATGGATGAGGTTCGAAACCGCACATTGAGATTTATCAGGCTAGAAGATGACAAAGAAATCCAAAAGAGGATCACCACAACACCTCCCAATGATCAAGGCAAAAGAAAACTGGATTCACCTACCAGCAAGTCATTCAAATCCAAACCATACTACAAGGCTGATAACCACAAAATCAATGCCGTGGACGATGATGAGGATGATGAAGAATATCCCAGGATATCTGACTATTGTTTTTCTGTTGATATTCCCGAATTGATGTGTGCTATGCAGGACTTAGGTGAAAAAGCTAGGTGGCCACCAAAGGAAAAGAAGTTTGCAACAAGGGACAAATCCAAGTGGTGTGCCTTTCATGAAGACTTCGGCCACATAACTGATGATTACATTGCACTAAGGAAGGAAATAAGCTACCTATTAAGCAAAGGTCATCTCAAAGAACTACTGGGAAAAAATAAATAAAGACGACAGGATTCCAACAGATTCCCAAAGAGAGCCGCATCCCCACCTAAGTATACAAAGGTAATCAACTTTATTTCTGGTGATTCTGACATTTGTGGAACCTCTTATTCTGCAGCTAGGAAACATGCTAAAGAAGCCAAGATGGAGGATGGAGAATGAAGAGAGACCCACAAGGACATCGACACTCACCAGAGAGACCGTGGTATCTTTTGAAGAGCAAGATCGCGAGAATATCCTGGATCCTCATCATGATGGGTTAGTCACTACATAATATGTTGCTAACCACTATGTACGTAGGATACTTATAGATGGAGGAAGCTCAGTCAACATCATCCAATTGGAAACACTCAAGAGGATGAATATTCCTGAATCAGAGATAACAACCAAATCTCTGATCCTGGTTGGATTTAGTGGAGAAGCTAAAGCCACTGTTGGAGAAATCAAGCTACCGGTATACATCGAGGGGGTAAACTCTATGACACGTTTTTGTATAATAGATTCCCTATCTTGTTATAATATTATACTAGGTAGACTTAGGATACATGACTTGAAAGCAGTCCCTTTGACCTATCATCGGTGTGTCAAACTGCCAACACCATGGGGAGTAGTGAAGATCAACAGTGATCAGCAAGAAGCCAAGGAGTGCTATTCATCTTCGATGAAGGGAACAACTAGACCTTCATCAGCGTAGCAATCAAAGTGTGACCTTGGGGATGCTCAGAAATATAGGGAAAAAGAAGTAAAGGAATTACCTTTAAATCTTGATGATCCCGAGGTCAAGGTCCTTATAGGGACAAATATCCCTGAGGATATTGAAGAGAAACAGATTTCTTTTCTGAAATCAAGAGTTTCCACATTTGCATGGAAGCATGAGGATATGATAGGAATATCCTCAGATGTGATTACACATAAGTTAGGGGTAGATAGGAATATTAAGCCTGTCCACCAAAAAAGAAGGAAGTTTGCACCCGCAAGAAATCTAATTATTCAAGAGGAAGTAGAGAAACTCCTCAAAGCAAAAATGATTAGAGAGGTGAAATTTCCAAAGTGGCTAGCTAATGTAGTCGTGGTTCAAAAGAGGAATGGAAAGTGGAGAGTCTGTGTGGATCACACAGACCTCAACAAGGCTTGTCCTAAAGACCCATTTCCATTACCACATATAGACTCCATGGTAGATTCAACAGCAGGACATGAAATGTTAACTTTCATAGATGCATCAGCAGGCTTTCAACAAATTCAAATGGAACCTTCAGACCAAGAAGATACCACCTTCATGACGCCAACAGGGATATATTGCTATACAGCAATGCCATTTGGCTTGAAGAACGCTGGAGCCACATACCAAAGACTTGTTAACATGATGTTCAAAGAGAAACTGGGGGACACTATGGAAGTGTATATTGATGATATGGTGGTCAAATCGAAGATAACTGAGAATCACCTTATGGTGACTAAAAGGGGAATAGAGACCAGCCTAGAACAAATTCAAGCAATCCTAAACCTCAAGTCCCCAAAGAACATAAAAGAAGTGCAAAGACTAACAGGAAGAATAGCTGCACTCAATAGATTTATCTCAAGGTCTTCTGAAAAAATTTAAAGGATTCTACGATATCGTTAAAAAGAATAAGAAGTTCCAATGGGATGAAGAGCATGAGAAGGCACTTCAGGATCTAAAGGAATGTTTATCCTCACCGCCGTTGCTCATGAGACCAGAAGATGGTGAACCACTATCATTTTACTTAGCAGTATCCCGAACCACTGTAAGTGCTGTGTTAGTTAAGGATCACCAGGGATCACAACATCCTGAGTACTATGTAAGTAAAAGCCTAGTAGATGCTGAAACTAGATATTCTCACTTAGAAAAGCTAATTTTGGCTTTGGTTATGGCATCTACTAAACTTAGGCATTACTTTGAGACACATAGAATACACATTAAGACAAATTATCCTATCAAATCTGTATTAAGAAAACCTGAGCTATCAGGAAGGATGGCAAAATGGTCAGTTAAACTTAGTACCTATGATTTGATCTATGAACCAAGAACAACAATTAAGTCACAAGCTTTAGCAAACTTTGTGGCTGATTTTAGTAGTGATCTACAACCAGAAGTGGATCTAGAAATCAAACTCTTAGATGAAGATACTGGTGAGTGGACTTTGTTCACAGATGGATCTTCAAATGTAAGAGGAACATGACTAGGCATCATACTAAAATCGCCACAGGGGGACATAATACCCCAATCGATTAGTTGTGGATTTCAAGCAGCTAATAACGAAGCAGAATATGAAGCTCTAATAGAAGGAATCCAATTAGCTAGGGATATGAACATCAGAAACCTACATGTTTTTTGTCGATTCCCTACTAATAGCCAATCAATTTAACAGTTCTTACATGACCAAAGGAGATAAATTGGCAAAATACTTAGAAATAGTTAAGGATATTTCAGGATATTTTTTCAACTTTGATATCACTCAAGTGCCAAGGGATGAGAATGCCGAAGCAGATGCACTGGCAAACTTAGCATCATCCTTAAGGATCCCTGAGGATATTAATATTCCTATCCTTCATATTTTAAGACCAGCGGTAGATATGCAGGATATAGGTAAGGATAGTGAACCTGAGAATACCGAAGTTCATCACTCAGAAGCACATGAAATATCCTGGACTATCCCTATTAAGAACTACCTTCAAATAGGAAAGATACTTGATGAAGAAACAAATCATAGAGCTTTTAAGGCAAAAGTATCTAGATACACAATCATATGAGATATCTTATACAGAAAATTAGTATCAGGCCCATATTTGAGGTGTTTGGAGAAACCCGAAAGTCTGGAAGTAAAGAAAGATATCCATGAAGGAGATTGTGGAAATCACACTGGGGGAAGATCATCATTCCCAAAGATCCTGAGAACAGGATACTTTTGGCCAACCATGAGGAGAGATGCAATGTCTTATTCCCAGAAGTGCGATGTTTGTTAAAGACATAGCAATATACTTCATCAACGAGCCGAACCTCTACATCCAATAGTCTCATCATGGCCATTCATGAAATGGGGAATAGATATAGTAGGAAAATTACCCAAAGCACCCGGAGGAAAGGTGTTTATGCTTGCAATGACTGATTACTTCTCTAAGTGGATTGAGGCTGAAGCCTTTGTGCAAGTTAGAGAAAAAGAAGTAATCTCATTCATAAAGAGAAATATCCTGACTAGATTTGGGATACCCGCAGAAATCACTTGTGACAACGGGTCTCAGTTCATAGGCAAAAAGACTACAAACTTTTGTGAAAGCTGGGGCATAAAGATGATCACCTCTACACCTGTTCATCCTCAAGCTAATGGTCAAGCAGAATCAAGCAACAAGATTATAATCAACAAACTTAAGAAAAAGTTGGGGTCCAAGAAAGGAAAGTGGGCTGAAGAACTCCCAACTGAAATGCGACTCGTCAAACACCATTCTCTTTAGTGTATGGATCTGAAGCTGTTCTCCCAACTGAAATGGTTGTCCCTACTGCAAGATCAAGTTTACAAAATCTAGAATCCAACAAGGAAATACTATCTGAGGATCTAGATACTATTGATGAACTTAGGGATATTGCAAGAATAAGGATGGCGACATATCAACAAAAGATAGCCAAATCCTATAACAAGAATATTAGGATAAGAAGATTTCAAATTGGAGATCTAGTTCTAAGGAAGGCATTTCAAAATACCACAAATCCAGCTGATGGAAAACTTGCTCCAAAATGGGAAGGACCTTATAGGATCGAATCAGAAGCTGGAAAAGGGGCATACAAGTTAACCAACATGGAAGGAGAACCTCTTCCAAGATCAAGGAATGCCATTCATCTTAAGCTATATTTTATTTGAAACTTAATATATCAAACCATAAGATGTTATCACATTATAATCTGAACATGATATATTCTGATGTATTCTTATATATGTCTATATATTCTTGCATATTCCTAATTACCATGCTACTAATTGAGCATATAAGGGGCATCAGGAATCCTGATTCCCATCTATGAAAAAATCTTACTGTTTTGTAGGTATAGCAGGAGAAGATATGAGACTTTATGTCTTAACCTAAGTTCTGACCTGAAATCAGAACTTGATGAAGACCTCGCACTGACTTTATGTCCAGCTGCAAAGTTTTGACCTGAAACCAAAACTCAATAGACTTTTGTCTCTCATGAAGACTTAGGGTTCATACCCTCGCCAGTTGCGCACGTTTATCCTATTATAATTTGAGATAATGGGACCAGTACACGCATGAGTGGCCGGCAATTTCATTATCGAGGGCTATAACTAAGGATCCTCCGAAATATCTCGGTATAGTTGGAGATTTTGTGACCAGTACACGCGTGAGTGGCTGACAATTTCATTTTCAAAGACTATTACCAGGGATCCTCCGAATTCCAGCCTAGTCGCCAGTATCCTGGCCTTAGTCGCCAGCATTTCGGCCTTAGTCGCCAGTGGCCTTGTCGCCAGTATTCCGGCCTTAGTCGATATTATTCCGGCCTTAGTTGCTAGTTTAATCGGCCTTGTCGCCAGTATCTTGGGCTTGTCCCAAGTTTTCTTGTTTTTCTATTTATGCAGAACTGACTTTCAAGGATACCTAGGAATATCGCAACATACTTGGGAATATTCAGGTATGAAATTCTTTTGAAGTTTTGACAGGAACAAAGAAGATTTCGAACCAAACTATTATTTCTCAAAAGTGATATTTATTTCTTAACTCTTTTAATATACCATTATATTCTTTATTTCTGATTATTTCTGCTTGGAATTATATTCTTATAGTGTGCATTATAGTTATTTCTCTTTAGGGATATGTTATATGTCGTATGCACATTTCTATTTAGGGATATGTTAAACTAAATTACTAGATACTTCATGTGCTATTATGACTTTAGAATATATATCTAAGTTATATGTGACCATTCAAGTAATAAAAATCTTAATCAAATAAGGATAAGTCTAATCTGAATTATTATTAAATATATTACATATATGTTAGATTTGAGGAAAAATATTCTAAAATTCTTCAATAAAGATTTATTTATAGCCAAAACCAAATCCTTATGAGAATCATAAAAGGATTTGGCCCTTGAACAGTTTACGAAATATTTAAAGTATTATTAAGAATATTTAGGAATATTCAAAGATATCCTAACAATAATTATGAATAATAAATTATAACTGATACAATGATAATATATTCAATAATTTAGATTGTTTTTAATCATTAGTTCAACAAACATAATATTCATAAGAGATGTTAAAAAAATTAATCCATTACACAAATACTGCATATCAAAATCATTCAAGGATAAACAAATAAATGTCCTCGAAAATGTTTATATCTGAAAAATCATTAAATAATAATAATCGTTAAAGAATTAAAATAAATTACATCTTAAATACTGAATATAGTATTCAATTTGAATTTTATATCCTAAATTATTCTCAACTATTCCTAAATATACTTAAGAAAACGTATACGTGAATAGTCTAAGTGAAAACTCACTAGGAAAAACTAAAGTATTATAGACATTAGTATTCACGCTTTTGCAAATTTTGAAGCTTAGTAATATCTTTCAATAACAAAAGAACAACATTCAGGATACTTTAGAATATGAAACGCAGAAAGATAACCCAACATACCAAATGTTATATTCACAACCAGAAACAATTTGATATATCAAGCTTCGCCATGAAACTCATGGTCCCTCCACTTGAAATATCAAACCAAAGTTAAAAGAAATCAAAGCTTCGCCATGAAACTCATGGTCCCTCCACTTTGATTTCTTATATTGTATGTCCATATACTAAGGGACTTTCCTAAAATCTATTGTTTAAACAACATTACATCAGAATTAAAGAACCACAAAATATTAAAAAAGATGGGTTCAGACCTTCGCATCATTGTCATCATCGCCCATCATCGCCTCCTGCTCGACCACGCCAGCCTAAGCACCGGTCACCTCCATATCACCTGCCTTGCTGGTCTCACCCACCTCGCCAGCCTTGTTTACCTTCACAGAAGCTTCAGCCTTGTCACCTGCCAGGGTCGCCAATATCTTGCCCCATTCATTCATATTCTTGGCCAAGGAATCCACACCTTCAGCCTTGGCCTGATTCACCAATTGGATTTTGGCCCTTAACACAGCAATGGTGGTAGACTTCATGGCCCCATCAATATGCTCCTTGAACTAGAGTTTGTGAGAGGCTTCTATTTCCTTCATCTGCTTCTTGGCCTTGGCTAGCTCCTTCTCGTAATGACCGGCTTTGGCTGTGAAGATTTTCTTCTGATCTTCCAAGTCCTCCATCTGCTTATCAGTTTCTTCTTTCTCAGAGATGTACTTAGCAGAGAGCTACAAAAATAGGGATCATTCAGAATATGTAGGGATATTAGGCTGACAGATAGAATAATTAGCATACCTTTTTCAGAAGATCAGGGATGGACAGGTCAGATGGCTCCTCGAGGTCCACGTTATCTACCCATTTGCGTTTCTTGGTGGTCTTTGAGGAAGGGTAGCCATGGTACGCGATTTGGGGGCAACATGACTGGTTTTCTCCTTCTTCACAGCAAAGAAGGTGTCAAGGTCTTCAAGATTAAATGTTGATTCTGCAAAATAAATCAGAATCATCAGGAACAATTAAGAATATTTTGGAATATTAAAATATTTTTAACATACCTGAGGCCATAGGAGAGACTATTTCAAGATTGGCACCGAACTTTCTAAATTGTTCGTCAATTTTCAACAAGGAATGAATTCTGTTCCTACTTTCTTCTTCTTTTGCTACAAGTGATTCAAATTTGGGAGCTGTAAAAAATAAAAACATAATAAGCAAAATTAAACAATAACAAGTCTCGATTAACAAGGATAATCCTAAGAATCCTACCCTTTTCTACCCATTTGAAAGGAAGAATTTCCACATGAGGGATAGAACTTCTTTTCACGAAAAAGAACCTATTTCTCCACTCATCTTCATTAAAAGTAATTCCTGGAACTAAGATAGGAGCCCCACATCTTCTTTGAAGAACGAACCGGGATGACCCGTGGGTTCTGAGTTGGTACATCAGGGATATTTCAGGGATGCCAATCTCTAAACCAAAGTGATGGTTTAATTGGTCAAGGGTGTAAAGAAGGCGCCATCCCATAGGCATGAGTTGCGGAAAACAGAGTTTGGTGTTTAAGAAGAAATTGAGGATGAGGTCGGGAAAAGGAAACTTTAACCCAAGGTGAGTGGATACTTTGGAAAACATATCCAAGTAGGTGAGACGTGATCGGCCTTAAGGTTTTCAGAAAAACGATGAAATACAGTTTCATCAGGAAATGTTTTAGAAAGACAAGTAGATCAATTCTATCATCGTTTAAAACATTTCCGTTTTGTCGATTCAGAGTTAGAATATTTTGATCAGTAAAATCGTTTGAATCGAAATCAGAAGAAGAAGATGATCCAGACATTTTCAAAGAAAAATAAATTAAAAATTGAAGGAGAGAATGAAAGAAACTTACAGCAAGATCCTGTCGAAGATGATGGCATCAAATGGAAGGGAAGTGAACATTATATCCTGCGCAAACGACTGGAATATGTGGGAAAACCGCCACAATCATAACCGTGTTGATAACGGTCATATCATGTTTAAAATTTAAAATTTGAGTCAAGGAGCCAAAACAAACAGTTATTTTCAAATTCTTACCACCAATTGAAGCGGTAATAAGAATTTGGGGGCAATTGTTATACCTGAAAAAAGTTATCTCATAATTTAGAATAGTTCGATATATGGAATAATCCAGGATAATTAGGAATATTTGCGTATATAAATTTATGTGATCTGATGACTTGAATAATAAATAATGATAGTATATATTTTATTATTGTTACTTTGTTATTCAACACGTGCTACTAGTGTTTGAATTGAGTCAACAGATTATATGCAACAACTATGCCTATTTATCCGGAAAATGAAGAAGAACGTGGACTGCATGATAACGTTTACTGGAAGTCGCTCGACACATGATTGGAGACTGGACCGAGTTATGAGGAACAACTTTTGACCATTGTTGTATATTTTTTACTATAAATTGAGGCAATATCGATCTAGGAAACACACACGATTCACTTAGCTTACTTCTGATTATTTCTCATTCGTATTCATTGCATTCGGGGTTCTTGAACACATAGTGATCGATCAATTGCGCTCTTGTATTGTAATCTTACATTTTGTGTTAATAAGAACAAGACAGAGTGACGATTGTCACCTTCCGAGGTTTTTATGCCGGCAATCCTAAGGGATTAAGGGCTTTTTCTCGTATAAATCTCGTGTGTAAGCTGTTTATTTCATATTATATTCTGAAATAGCCCTAGGGATCCTCAGGGATATTTTTATTGCATTTTACTTATAAACTGTTTTCTTGATTTTAAAGCACAATACCCACTAAACTAATTCGGTTTTGCTAAAAGTTATACTTGTTAATTTTTACCCGAAACAACTATCACACCAAATCAGCCCAAAATGTAATTTAAAACATTAAAATAGGCACATATAACTCATCTTATCTTTGCTTTAATCTTGACTAGTGTATGTCACTATCTCTGCTTTAACAGCGTCTGGTTATACGATCCGGACATCCTAGAAAACTTAAACCTGGCTTTATATAAGTTTTATAAGGTTTATAATAGGAATAGAGGTGTATACATGGGTCGTGAGTTTCTGGTTTAGAATACGTATAAAATGAATTTTGAAGTATATTTATAGGAACTGGTTTACAAATCAAGAAATCCACATCGTTGGACACATGACAATATTCTAGGATACGTGACAAACTCCTATGTAACATGATTGATGCCTAGAACACGTGTCAATCACCTGGGACATGTGACAAGCCTCTATGACACGTGTCTCTTTGCATGCGTCATTCTAGATATGAACTAAACTCTTTTGTTATTTTATTTTTACGCTTTGAATGCTCAACTTACTGTAATTTTAAGTGAAAACATTGTTTGTCCATTTCACTTTTACTCGTTTTCTTTTTTTTTTCATGTAGATAAACTAAGTTTCATCATATCCTAACTAACTCTTTGGATCGTATATCTTTTATCATATAATTTACTCTAACTTCGCACATCTTACTTAACTATTATACATAGTCAATTAAATAAATGGAACATAATCATTAAAATACTAGATCTTTACATATCATTTATTGATTGGAAAATAGGGTGTTACACTTAGTTTGATAGATTGTCTAGAATAGTTTATGTTAATGATGAAATTAGTTGGGTATTTCTTCTTTTGTTCTTTCTTGAAAAGGTTAGCTGGCTTTGATATAACTACGTGAATCACTGTCTTTGTAAGGAATCTCATTATGGATGGGTGTTGGAGATCACAATTTCAAAGAAGCTTATGTTCGGACTTCCTAGTAAGACATTGTAATAGTATGGTGATCAAAAAACAAGGAAAACCATTTCCCTGGTACATTCAAACATTCCCATTGGTTTTGTCACATTTGACATTTTCTTATAGGATATTTTTGCGTCTTGCAAATCATGAGTATTTTCTTCATTGTCTTTCTCATCACCTTTTTGCCACCATTTGTTTGGTCTTTCATATCCTTGCCAATGCAACTTACAAATAATGAGATTTCACAACTTTTGTTAAGTTGGAAAACATCATTTATGTGATGTATAAAATATCCATTGAATTCACAAAACTTTTAGAGAAACACTCATAAGGGGCTTTGTTTATTGACTTTGGAGGTCGAGAGTTGAGGCATACATCCTTGTTGCAAGTATCTCTTGTGAGGAATTTGTCAAGGCGGTGAAATGCACATGCTTAATTATGTCATCATCATAATCACATTGTATTGACATGGTATAAGAAAATCTTTCGTATGTCTGATTAGAATTTTTATGCTTGTAACTTGAGTGACGCTTACATAAATGTTGGAACCTAGAGTTGCTCCCTTAGGCATGTTGTGGGGAATGTTTATAGCCTTGCCCCTTGGTTTTCTTTGTTTCATCAAGGCTTTATGCAACTCCTTTCCCTTTCAGGAAGACATTGTCCTTTTTTATGGTGTCTTCCATTGTTTTCGAGATGTAAATGTTCAAACCTTATATTTGTTACGTGGATCGTACACCATGTATGAAACCGAACAACCTCATTTGTTTTTTCGCACCGCTGATCTGCTTGAACCTTTGCCTTTGTATCTTTCCATAAAGGCTAGGAGAATTTCAAAATACCTTTGCTTAATATTGTGGACTTTCATTCAAGCCTTCATGTATTATTTCAACTGAATAAAATGACTAAACTTCACAGTAAGGTCTTCAAACGCATCAATTTTTCCATTTGGCAAAATAATGAACTAGTGTTTAGTCAGACTTACAAGCGTCAGAGCGAACATATGGCACCATATACTTAAGGACCATTTGTCCACCTTGGCTGCTCCTTTGAAGAGTTCCAGATGCTCCTCTATTGTAACATTTGAGAAATGCTGACATCTCAAAACTAGAACAACTATGTGGAAAATATGTTACAACTCATAAATATATGTATATATACAATATATAGATTTTATTAACAAAAAAAATGAATAATATATTTTATTAATTTTTATCAATTAAGTTTTATAAAATGTAGGGTTATAAATGTTAAAAATAAAGCGTATAAGCTTTTATAAAAGGTTTTAACATACAAAGTTAACATATAAACTTTAAAGAGCCAATCTTACAATACCTAAACCTAACCTGAGAATCTTTGGAATATAAATGAAATAAAGCCATAACCACATAGACTAATCCTACCAAATTTCGTCTTCCTTTATCATTCTCCTTCGACATCTGATTCAGTTTATCTTGACCCATCTCTCAAGGACTAAGATTTAGGTTGATCAAAAATGTTGGAGACTTGGTGAACACACCTAATACTTATATCCCGACCTTCTTATCATCCAAATATATTATATACATATCCTAAGATAGGAAATTGTTTTTTTCGAAAGGTTTAGATGTAAAAGATAGCAAATAAGAAGCTCTACATGTTAATTCTTAGCTTTGCCCTAAGATAACTTTCAGGTAACTATCTTGCCAACATTTCCCCATCCTCGAAAAAACATTTTGAACCACCCAAATATTCTAGATATACTAGTATACTAAGAAGCAACTCGGTTCAAATAGTGCATAAAACCGACCCCAAATGAAGCAAGAATCACAAGAAAAAAAATTTCAGAACGTAACCCTAGACTCTAACCAAGATCCAAAGTTTAAACCCAATTCTTGACACCATGAATGTTGGATTACTCTCTTTTATATGATAGTACTTTGAAAACGATGAATGCGGGCGAAAACCACGCGTGAAACGTAGTTATAACAAAGCCTCGTGAAAACAAGTTTGATGTTTGTTGAAGATTGTAATACGTGAACCCTTCTTAAAAACTATCCCACATCGCCCAACAAACCAATATTTTGCCCCTTTGAACACCTACAAATATCGTTGTTTGGTCTTTTATAGCTTTCAACTTCTGTTTGATTATAAACAAGTGGAATAACCAAATTTTAGTTGTTCTTGACAAGTGCAAGGCTTATTCAGATGTTGAACATATTAGTTATATTTTATGCTTTTGACAAGGAGGTGTTGCCTTTAAGAACATCTCGTATGTAAAGCATCTTTGAGGTAATTTTCTTTTTCTTTTTTCTTCTCTTCATTATTCATTTATATATTGTTTTTCTAGCCTAAGTATTTGAGATTATGTTCTTAGTTAAGGGGCATTAGGCTCGTTTAGGTAGCCTTGTTTAGACCGCCTTTAGAGTTGGTGTAGTCTTGTACAGACTCGTTAGGTCCAACGAGTCCGGCCTATGATTTCTGTTCATTTTGCTATGCCTATCATAATTTTACCTATCCTCATTACATTTTTTTGACTAGGTTGAACAATGTTTGAATTTGGATTGCATATTTTTTCCTTTGAGCTGCTATATGATCACATATGTTCAAAACTTAGGACATCCAGTTTGATACAGTTGTTGATCTTGATTATTTTTCATTATACTAAATTTTCTCGAGCACCATTAATGTGAGTTAATTCTTACTCCTTTTTTACATTTTTTAAACTTTTTGGTATGTTACATACGCCTTATACAAAAACAAATTGATAGAGTCAAAAACATATAAATGATGCAAATTTTAAGCTTAGTAGACATGATTTAGATTCTATGTGGGAACTATGTTAGAAGACGTTTCATACATCAAACATATACTAGTACATAGTAGATTAAGAACGTGGCTACATTTTTCGCAATGACTTATGCCTTGAGTCAAAAAGGTGAATTGTACACAAAAATAAACATTATGATTTACATTGTTTAAATCAAAGACCTAGCTAGTCTTGATTTAAGCTTTTATAATATCACTTGTTTTGATTCTTGCTATATGCTTAAACATGATACTTGTAACTTACATATGCTTTAAATATAGTTTTACATAGTTTAATAATTTTGCGTCTTTTTATACGTATTATATTAATCTGTTTTGAATTACTCACCAACTATGCAAATATTTTACCCTTTTATTTTACATATGTAACATGTTAAGATGAAGACATATGACGAAGAAATAGATTAGATTTAGAGGACCTAGTTACTTAAAACATTGTTTAGTATTACATTTGTAAATTGTTTTGAACTATTGCATGTTATTGAATGTTTTGAAGACATATATAACACCATGAGCTTTTGAGCATTCACAAAAATTGCCTTGACATATTCCACCATCGGTCGAGTCATGACATATGTGTCTTCGAAACCATCATAAGTTTTGACACCCATTAGGATTTCGGTTATGGGAAGGAATTTGAAGTCAGAAAATTATGTAGAGAAATTTGTATTTGGCATGTAAGGTTTGGATGGGTCATTCTCTTTGGATCCAATGATAGGAGTTTGGTTAGATGTAAATGTGAAATATGGTGGGTTCAATTGGTGGCATGTTGAAAGTAGTATACCCTGTGTACGGGTAGGTTTGGGTATGGTGTCCGTAAGGTATATTGGAAGGATGTTATGGGTAGCTTGGTAAGGGCATGTGTCCTAATACTTAAAGTGAAGGTGGGTTTATTATATGAGAGAAGATTTGGTAGAAAGTAGAGCTTTAGCCTTATAATAAGGTTTGGGATTGCATGAGCTATGAATTAAATAGGATTGGCTCTGTCCTGGCTGAATGGGAAAACATGTTACTTTTATGTTTTACTATACTGATTGTAACCACTCTAGATTTCTAGATGATAATGAGACTTATTGTTACCATAAGCGAGTTAACATCTATTGTTATTGGTAATACTGATGTTATGTAGGTTGTCGACCGGGTTGGGTGCCAAAGTTAGGACATGTTCATCTTTTTATGCTAATGTGACCCACACATTCCTAAGTAGTTCCTCTTGGACACAACTGTGAGCTTTTATAAGTAGAAAAAATGTCCCTAACACTCTTAGGAGTTAGTTTAATCATATATGCCATATTTGGAGCATAATATGACGAATTGGTGACAAATGTTGTGACATTTCCTTAGGTGGTTCAATCCTGATGATCATGAAAAATGGTAAACTTGAATTATGAACATTGAGATTCTATTTTTTTTCCCTTACGAAAACGTTACAATTTTTCCAAACTTTTTGATTTATTTTGTAAATGCAAGTTATATAATTAGTATGTATTTCAAAATAGAAATGGTTAAATGTACTATGTGTGATTGGTCCAGTCCTAATTTACTTTATTTTATTTCATTTCTTTTCAATATTTAACTTTTAGTCTCTCCTTTTTAATATTTTGTTTAACGTTATTTTTTTAATGTTTAGTTTTTGGTGTTTCTTCTCTTTTTTAGTGTTCTGTTTGACACTATTTTTTTAAAGGTGTACTTTTTGGTGTTTCATGTTAACATTTTGTTAATCGTTGTGTGCGTGCAGTGTGTGTTTTTTTGATATATTACTTTTGTGTGTGCGTGTGTTTTTTTTCTAACAATGTCGTATTTATTGTTGTTTTTTAATGATTTTTTGTGTTATATTTTTAGGTTCTTTTTTTATTTTTGTTTTATAAATGTTTTATTTTTGAGTATCTTAATTATAATAATTTATCTTCATGTTTTTTTAATTTTTTAGCTTATGATATAAAATATATCCAGTTTTTTTCTTGTTTTGGGCATACACTGAATCGAGTCTATTCTTTTACATAAATTTTATTCAAAATCGAGCTATTTTAGTAATAATCAATTTTAATTCTTTTTTATATAGTTTTTTCTAGCTGTTCAATTGCTACTTCATGCAATTCTGACTTTCTAACAATATTCAAGATTAAATTTCTTCTTTTATTATCTTAATAATCACTTAATGTTTATTTTTACAATTAGAAACTTTCCATGTTTTGAATTTATTACCGTAATGTTTTTTTCATCTATGTTTATATATTTAAAATCAAGTAGTTGCACCCTTATACACCTTCGTGTGCGCATAGCATGTCATTGTTTCAGCGTAAATTTATAAACTTCCATGACTTATCTTAAGGAATTTCTCACGAAAAATGAATTTCTAACGAAAATATCACAGAAAAATGAATTTTTCATGAAAAATCTAAATTGCTCACTGAAAAATCGCGAGAAATGAATTAACAGCGCAAAAAAACACGACGCAATTGCATTTATCGTGAGAAAATGAATTTGTCAAGAGAAATCATTATATCGCGATATTCACTGTTCATAAATGGCTTTTGTTTATGTAGATAATTAAAGTTGGATTCGGATATAATTGACTCAGCAAATTTAGAACTCCAAATCTATTCATATATATATTTATTTTGTGGATGTCGGTGAATAAAATTATAGTGTAGAAACAAGTTATTATTAATTAAGTACACGTACCACATATAATTTCAATTTCAATATCTAATAAATGAAAATAATAGCAGAAATAAATTAACTTTGACTTATGATATAAAGGTGTTTAGTTCAAGTTTTTCGGAGGAACTATCCCTTTAATAAAAAAAGATTTTTTCAGCGAGTTTTCTATTAAATGATATGATTAAGTTACCCATTAATTAGTGGAGTTTAACTTAAGGGATCAAAAAATCCAAAAGCTTTTTTTTTTCTTTATTTTTGCATCACTCTTCTATTAAATATTTAATAACATGTGTTGATTTCTAGTGAAATTTAATTTTTTTTGTCTTTTTTCTCTTATTAAATAATAAAAAAAATTTAATTTGAAAAAGTAATAAGATCACACTATAGTTTTATTATTTAATTTCTTTTATAAAAGTTGTTTAAAAATTTATGATATCTGAAATAAATAATTTTAAAAAACATTCATTTAACTAACGTTTATAATACACAAGTTTTAATCTTACTATTATATATAACGAAATGTTTCTTTTCTTAAAACACTTTTAAACAGTAACTTGAGTACAAAAATATGCTTCAAACCATTGTTTTATCAATCAGATTAGGAACGGGCGATAGAACTGGTTTATTTTGATGACTGTGGAAACTGGACCTCTCTAGAATTCAAATAATAAAATATTAAAGTCAAACCTTATGTTTTTTTAACCATTGTTATACTTGTTCAAACATTAATTACACATGTGTAAATATTTTTATAATTTTATAATTTTTTAGCATTTTAAGTATGATGTTATTTAGTTTTTAATTTCGATCAAACTGATCGGAACGATTAGTAAAACATTCGACAACTCAATTTGGGACACGGTTATGAAAATAAATGCTTTTAACTAGAAGGGATCATCAAACCCAAAAGTGATTTCTGCATGAACGTCGCTTTTAAATTACACGTTTCCTAGCTTTTTCTGACTAACTTTTGACTTATCATCTCCATAAAAGCCAGTTTAACTTTTTATTTTGTTAT
Source organism: Mikania micrantha (assembly GCA_009363875.1). Lineage (NCBI taxonomy): Eukaryota > Viridiplantae > Streptophyta > Magnoliopsida > Asterales > Asteraceae > Mikania > Mikania micrantha. The sequence continues at coordinate 106,825,143 of CM018692.1, read as the reverse complement.
GTCAATTATACGAACTAACAATATAATATAAGATGCGACATATTTATTTTAGGCGGAAGATATATACATAAATATATATAATTAACACTTCAACTACAGAGCATATATATGCGTAAAAGTCATAATTTTTGTGTTCAATATAAATTATAATTACGCTAAATACTTATACTATATAATAAAAAATAATAATATATCGCATATCATTTTTCTAGCCTATTCATATCTCATTTGATACGTAACGTATTTTTAGGATATAGAATTGACATATTTGACAAATTTAAAATTAATTTCATTTAATACAAACAAGTCAAATTACAAATAAGAAACAAAAAAAAACTAATAATTATTTATTTTTAATTGTTAAATATATTGTTTTAAAAAAGTGTAAATTTTTTAAAACGTAATTTTTTTTCAATTTCTTAAACATTAAAAATTTGCGTTATTTGTATAGTTATTCTTATCAGTATTCGGTTAATAATACTTATTTTTTATACAACCTTGTTTTAATATGTGATTTATTTAATATGCAGAAATTGATAGGAAAAAAATGGCAAAGAACAGCTACAAAAGTAAGATGTGTCTCGCTTTATTTTTAGTTATCAAAATAAATATTTTTTTATATCATTTAATAAAGAATAAATCATCCGGTAAATAAAAATTACTTCCGTACGTACGTCATTTCCAAAATTTCCAAGATACTTGTGACCAGATTTTTGTTTCGACCTCGTCTTCACCATTGACTCATACCGGGTAAAAGTCCACATGTATACTATCATATTTTCATCTTTTAGACGTATAATATAGGCATGCATATTAATATACATATTTTTAACGGATTAAATTGTCTTATGTTAAAAACATTAATTTCAACGTAACTAAAAGTAACAAGTTACGTACCTATTTTAATATATTGGTATTAGTTTATGAAAAAAGTAAATAATCGTCAAATTATCGTTCTTGTAATACCCGGTTTATACATGTCTAATCCATTATATAATTTTGCTAATGTGATACCATAACTTGTAATTTTAGAAAATTATTTAGTTATACACATAATAATTTCATATATATATTTCAAATCTGAAGAAAAAAAACTTTATATTAAATGCAAACGTTGAATTATTTCAGGGTGGTAACACGACAGCTTGGGATGCATGGATTGTCAATTAGTTTACATGTATCTTGCTTATTTAATTGTAGTTGGTAGAATAATTTTCAACAAAAAAACTTATTTAATTACTATTTTTCATTTGAAGTTAATAAAATAATGATTATTTTTTGGTTATATAAAGGATGTTTTTTAACTTCAAAAACACAAATTAAATTCCACTTCTTTCAGTAGAAATGGGATTCAAAATGAATATGTCTTCAATGACCACTCTTTTAATCACTCTTGTGGTGGTTATTGTTTCTTTAAGCTTGCCGCCGGTGACATCCGCCGGCTATGGTTACTCATCTCCTCCACCACCTCCACCTAAGAAGTCACCCCCACCACCACCGGTTTACAAGTCACCACCACCACCGGTTTACAAGTCACCACCACCCCCACCAGTTTACAAGTCACCACCACCTCCGGTTTACAAGTCACCACCACCCCCACCAGTTTACAAGTCACCACCACCACCTCCAGTTTACAAGTCACCACCACCACCAGTTTACAAGTCGCCACCTCCACCGGTTTACAAGTCGCCACCACCTCCGGTTTACAAGTCACCACCACCCCCTGTTTACAAGTCACCTCCACCACCTCCTCCAGTCTACAAGTCACCACCCCCACCTGTTTACAAGTCACCTCCACCACCACCTCCGGTTTACAAATCACCACCCCCACCTGTTTACAAGTCACCTCCACCACCACCTCCGGTTTATAAATCACCACCACCACCACCACCTGTTTACAAGTCTCCACCACCTCCTCCACCTAAGAAACCTTACTGGTACAAGTCTCCACCACCCCCTCATCACTACTAATTAAAGGCCAAGTACTGCTTTCTAAATTAAAGTAAGTAATAATATATATAGTGTCATACTGTCATTATGCATGTGCTACACATACACATACACATACACATACACATACACATACACATACACATACACACACATATATATATATATATATATATATATATATATATATATATCTTCTTTCCTTATTTATATAATGTCTATCTTATTTTGTAATTTATATACATTTAATTGAATTCTGCTAATTTACAAATTGCTACCGGTTCTTTCCATTCTTGCAGGATTTAAGATAAACAAAGATTTAAGAGATAAAGAAAAATATGCAGGAAAAAGATTGGTTTTACGTTGTATGGAAAGGGCTTTGTTTTTATCTTTATACATGAAATAAAGAGTTGTTTTTATGTTTCTGTTTCTGTCTGATTATAAGAAGTTTCTCGTGCTTCCTTTATATTTTGTTTCATGTTTAACAATAAAATTATTATTTTCAAACATAACATTATGATCGATCAATTGCGCTATTCAACAATGATACGTGAGACTATACCACTTGACAGAGGCATTGTCTCTTAGATGAAATTAAGGTCCTGGATTCAATCCCAGACAAGAATGATATTAAATTGGGACGTGGTATATGCATGAGAACGATAGATTTATGGTTAAAAAAAAACTATGATTAGAATATGTATATAATTTTGGATGTTGATTGTTTAAAGTGCTTGAGTGACATAATCCAAACAACTAATATATGGTTATTAATACTCCATAAAAGTTAGTATTTGTCAACCGATTATTAATAACTAATTTACTATATGCTAACATAAATGATTGAATAGGCTTATGGATGAGTCTAGTACCGTACGGTAACATACCAAATACTACTTTTTTTTTTTTTTTTTTTTTTTTTTTTTTTTTTTCGAACGGCGACTATTGAATTTGGTGGTATCGCACCCCACCCATAGGAGAGGTCCACACCCAACTCCGGCCAATGTGTTGTCTTAACCGGGCCCACTAGGCATCAGAGTTTGGCATGGCGTTCGACCGGGAAAACCCCACAGGACCGACCCACAATCGGGTTTGCGGCACACAACCTTGGTCCATGGGTAAAACCGGGTCGGACTCCCTTTGCCAAGACAAAGATCATTGCCCTATGTAATTGGAAACTGCCTCCCCATGGCTTCGAACTCGAAACCTCCCGAAGGAAGACCCCGAGCTCTAACCAGTGAGCTGCAATACCAACCACTACCAAATACTACTCATACGAATAACATAAACAAACATATGCTATTACTGGGATCTATTTTGTCGGTTTAGTACCAAGTATTGATTGGTATCAACACTATAAAGAATACAGATGCCGTTAGGTACACATATTAAAAATATGAAAAACAAAATATCGTACTAGATACTGTTACCATTACCAGTGTATCAAGAATATCAGTACTAGGTACCGGCCAGTGTTCGATCATGTTCTTAATTGATGAGGGCTTATATGGAGAGAGGTAACTTTAGATGGAGAATATTAGAGAACGATGATGCTTGATGCTTTCCAAAATAATAGTTGTATCAAGGGTGGGGTTTGTGTTCATATTTTGACAACTATTGAGATTTTTTTAGATCAAAACTTTTATAAAAATGAGACAATAACATAATTTGAACGAACTTGATATGTCGCGTGACAACTCACAATCCTTTTATTCTTTTTTATAATAATTTTTTTACTTGGCCTTATACTTATGCCATATATAGGGTTTAGTTCTCTGTTATGTAAATATAAATAGAAAAAAAAATAGAATAATTAGTGTCATGTGTTATAAATGCTAGTTGTTACTAATTCCTTTTATTACAAAATAAAACAAATCGGGGCTACAAAATATATCTTTTTCCAATGAAAATTCTGAGACGGATTTACAAAGATTGAAAAAGTACCATACGCGAAGGAAATTTAGAAGTTTCGATCTAAAGGCATGAAGGTTTACCTTGACTTGATAGAAAATAAAAAAAAAGATTTATTTTTTAGGTGTTTGTCTCTGAATAATTGAAAATTATAACTAACGAATTACCTTTACATCACCAATCGATTTACTCATACTTCACGCATAGCATAGATACAAGAAAAATTATTGATATACGTAGTATTACCTTACATATTTACAAAAGATCCTTGTTACAAAGATTTTGTTTCTACCTCGTCTACCTTCGCATGGACCTTAATTGACTCTTGTTGGGTTAAAATCCACATGTATCCTAGATAAGAATTATAATAAAAAAATAATAACATATATTGTAAATGCGATAACTTATATAACTTCGTCAAAATTAATTCAAACACTAATTTGAATTGGCATAACAAATTAAATACCACTATCGTCCTTGAAAATAGTTTTTGAATCGAAAGTCTCAATGAGAGTTTACCTTTAAAAGAATAAGTTAAAAATATATTTTTATCTCATCCTAAATTCTAACAATAGTTTTATTGCTTTTAGGATTTACTATGTATGTTTTGTTTTCAAAGTTTTAATACAAGATATAAAAACATGCAATCACATCATTTTAGATCAAACAAATAAAACCATCCATAGTAGTCACCCCACTTAAATCCTTCTTCACCGAAATTTTCTTTCACATATCACCTCACTGAAAACTTTAAAACCTCACAGCGGTTAACCCACTAAAAAACATCCCTCACTGTGCCACTCATCCACTGTTGTAACATCCCCAGGACAGAAAGCCGTACCAATATATTGTTCACTTTACCCCATCGGGTTCACGGTTTTGTTATTACAAGATGATTTCATGTAAAACGCGTCTTGATATAGTAGGTTTCCACCCTCAAATAAGAAGGCTTGTGTTCTCCTACTCCACTGATATGAGATCATCACAATCCACCCCCTTAGGGAACCCATCGTCCTCGTTGGCACATCAGTCCGGTCTCTAGTTTTGATACCATTTGTAACATCCGCAGGACAGAAAGCCGTACCGAGATATTGTCCGTTTCACCCCACCGGGTTCACAGTCAGGGGCGGAGCTTAATAGGGGCCGGGGTTTTTTCGTCCGTAAATTAATTTTTTCGGCCGAAATTTTATTTTTAGTTAAAAATCGTGGTTTCGCCCCCATCGCTTCAAAAAATTAACATGTATTCTTGGTTTTAAAAATTTTTGCCCCCTCTCACTTTGCCCAAGCTCCGCCATTGTTCATAGTTTTGTTCTCACATGACGAAGTCATGTAAAACACGTCTTGATAGAGTATGTTTCAACCCTCATATAAGAAGGCTTGTGATGATCCCACATCGGTGGAGTAGGAGAACACAAGCCTTTTTATATGGAGGTGGGAACCTACTCTATCAAGACACATTTTACATGATTTCGTCATGTGAGAACAAAATCGTGAACCCGATGGGGTAAATCGGACAATATCTTGTTACGGCTTTCTGTCATGGGGATGTTGCACCCCACTTGGCCAATCATGAACGAGAGGAGAAAGCGGGGAGTGGGGCCGTGGATGGCTCATTTAATTGGGTCGCCGCCGGGGTTGGGGCGGTGTTCCTGCCTAGCCTCGCCGATAGGGTTCCCAGACGGTTTGGCAGTGCAACCGCTACGAATGGCCTACCATACACACGTGTAACAAGCATACCATCAATTCCCGACAAGTGAAATCTCTTTCATGAGATCTTCTACCTATTATCTATTTTTCATACATACACGTGTTAATTAAATATATATTTCAATTCTGAAGAAAAACGAAACTTTATATTAAATGCAAACGTTGAATTATTCCAGGGTGGTAGCAAGACAGCTTGGGGGGCATGGATTGTCAATTAGTTTATATGCATCTAGCTTAGTTAATTGAAGTTGGTAGCATAATTTTCAACAAAAAATTTATTAAATTACTATTTTCCATTTGAAGTGAATAAAATAACGAATATTTTTTCGCTATATAAAGGATGCTGTGTAACCTCAAAAACACATCTCAAATCCCACTTCTTTCGGTAGAAATGGGATTCAAAATGAATATGTCTTCAATGACCACACTTTTAATCACTCTTGTGGTGGTTATTGTTTCTTTAAGCTTGCCGCCGGTGACATCCGCCGGCTACGGTTACTCATCTCCTCCACCACCTCCACCTAAGAAGTCACCACCACCGCCACCCGTTTACAAGTCACCACCACCTCCGGTCTACAAGTCACCACCACCACCGCCAGTTTACAAGTCACCACCGCCTCCAGTTTACAAGTCACCACCGCCTCCGGTTTACAAGTCACCACCGCCTCCGGTTTACAAGTCACCACCACCCCCGGTTTACAAGTCACCACCACCACCCGTTTACAAGTCACCTCCACCACCACCTCCGGTTTATAAATCACCACCACCACCTGTTTACAAGTCACCACCACCCCCTGTTTATAAATCACCACCACCACCCGTTTACAAGTCACCTCCACCACCACCTCCGGTTTACAAATCACCACCACCCCCTGTTTACAAGTCACCACCACCCCCTGTTTATAAATCACCACCACCACCACCTGTTTACAAGTCACCACCACCCCCTGTTTATAAATCACCACCACCACCCGTTTACAAGTCACCTCCACCACCACCTCCGGTTTACAAATCACCACCACCCCCTGTTTACAAGTCACCACCACCCCCTGTTTATAAATCACCACCACCACCACCACCTGTTTACAAGTCTCCACCACCCCCTGTTTATAAGTCACCACCACCACCCGTTTACAAGTCTCCTCCACCACCACCTGTTTACAAGTCCCCTCCACCCCCGAAACATTATTATTACAAGTCTCCACCACCTCCTCCTCACTACTAATTACAGGCAGAAGAGTTCTTTCTAAATTAAGGTAAGTATTAGTTTCATTATATATGCATGAACTAAATATTTTTTTACTTAATTATATAGTGACTAAATTCTTTTATATGTACGTATTTAATTGTACATATTTTGCTAATTTTTAAATTCCTACCTGTTTTTTTTCAGGAATAACGTTATACAAAGATTTACGAAATGAAGAAAAAGACGCAGGATAAATTAAGATTGGTTTTACGTTGTATGGAAAAGGCTTTTATTTAATTACATCTTTACGAATGAAATAAAGAGTTGTTTTTTTGTTTGTGTTTGATTATATGTTTCTTATGATTCCCTTATGTTTTGTTTCATGTTTAACAATAAAATTATTACTTTCAAACATAACATTGTGATCAAATGCTATGTTCATATATGATTAGAATATATAGGGTGCATAAACTAAGAGTAATGGAGTATATCTACACTTGGTAAATAAATTATTTACATGTTTATGAATCTTTGTTGTTTAAGGTGCTTGATTGACATAATTCTAACGACTAATTTATGGTTATTAATGCTCTATAAAAGTTAATGTTTGTCAACCGGTTGTTAATAACTAATTAACTATACACTTACGTAAATGACTAGTTAGAATTACGGATGAGACTAATACTGTACGGTAACGTACCAAATACTACTCATAGTGACAACATAAAAAAGGATACTATTATTGGTATCAGTTTTGTCGGTTTATTACCAAGTACTGATTGGTATCAACGCCATCGAAAATACAGATGCCAACAGAACACTACTAGAAAAACATAAATTTGCGACACAATTGTGACAAATTTTGTGACAAAACAACGAAAACAAAAAATACTTGATTTTTGTCACAAACTAGTCGCAAAATGTGACGCATCTCCGACTAGGGTGTTTATCGAATCGAATTTCAAATAACTCGAATGATTTCGAATCGAATGATTCGAATCGAATGATTTCGAATTTTGATTTTTTTAAGAGCATTCGAATTCGAAATCAATTCGAAATATCCAATTCGAATTCGTTCTCCAATTCGAAATTCGATTCTATTCGAATTGGTTTGATTTGAATTTAATTAAAAGATTGTTTATACTTGCTATCTTTATATATTCAAAATATGAAATAATCAAAACCTTAAACATACAAATATCAAATAACCAACATCTAAGTTGTAATATTAAAAATATCATTTATTTAAACTAATAAAATAATAAAAATTCAATATATAATACCAGTGATAACATACAAAAAACATAAAATGACAAGCAATCAAAATATTAGAAATTAACAACTAAAATAATCAATTTTTCAAGCTTCATGATTTATGCTTTTGTTGTGAATATTTTGGTTTAGCGTATTTAAAAGTGTTAAAATTATGGGTATTTTATAATTAAATTGACATTTGTGTAATAGTCTTTTAGTTTTTGTAAACTAAATCACCTTATTAAAAAGTCTAATTTTTAAATATAGTAACTACTTATGTATATAAAATAAAAATATTTAAATAATTTAAATTCGAATTTCAAATCGAATCGAATTAAAAATATAAAATTCGAAATTCGATATTATGTTACGAATCGAATGAGATTAGAATATGAAAATTCGAATCGAATTTCGACTTGGTGTTTTTCGAATTGAAATCGAATCGAATTTCCATTTTTTCGAGTCATATTCGAAAACTGAACACCCCTATCTCCGACACAAAAAAATTGAATAATCAAACATTGTGTCGTAAATGTGTCAAATAATATTCTTTTATTTCTTTTAATTTACATATTAATCATAATATAGTGATAATAATACTATAAAATAATACAGAAAAACATAAATTTACGACACATTTGAGACACCCAACGTATTTTTTAAAAATGTGTCGTAAATATGCCTGAATTTCCGACGCATTTGCGACCCAACATTTGAGCATTTACAGTTTTTCTTTTTAAACATATGTTGTGTCACAAATGTGTTGGAATTTCCGACAATAACATAGATTAAATAAATTATTCTTCTGAAAATATAATGTGTCACAAACGTGTCGGATTAATAAAGATTGAAACAGTACCGTACACGAAATTTTTTTTGAAGTTTCTAAAGGTCCAAAGGTCTACATTGACTTGATATAAAATAGACAAAATGACTTACTTTTTCTAGAGTCGATCGACCCTGAATCATTAAAAGTTGTAATTGACGAATTACGTATACATCAATCGATTTAGGTTTTTTTTTGAACGGCATTTGATCTCAACGTGTGAACCACTGTTTCCAGGCCATGTCACCATGACCTCCGTTGAGACCCCACCACCACCCCAGGAGGAAACCGCACCGGAAAACCCCCTGACCTCTCAAGGACCCCTATTTCGCCTTGAGAGGGATTTGAACTCATGACCTTCTGCTTTACGCATAGTATAGAAAGAGACCGAATTATTTTTCGATCTAATGAACGTAATATTACCAATAAACATTTGAAAAATGTTGTTTTTACTACCCGAATTTATATCTTAAAAGTTATAAAATAATTTTATTTACAAATTACTTTAAAGCTTATCCTCCACATCACCAATTGACAAAAAAAAACTAAATAAAAAGAATAAGGAAATAGGATAAAGGAGGGCAAACTGGTGTTTTTTTTTTGAATCGGTTATGGATCCAAATGGTTCTAGTTCTGATCAACAAAGTCAAGAACTGGTTCTGACCGGGTTTGGGTTGGTTCCGGTTCGGGTTTTAGCCAGTTCTCGCTTAAGTTTTAGCCGAATAAAGGTGGAACCGGTTCCAGTTCAGGTTTTGACCGAGTAAAGGTGGAACCGGTTCCAGTTTTTCCAGTTCCGGTTTCACTTCTGGTTAAGATTTCTCTGGGAAACCAGAACTGCTTGTACCACCGGTTCGAATATGACCGGTTACGGTTGTCAGTTTTGGTTTTTTTGCCCATCTTTAGAAAAGGATGTTAAAACTATTGTTTTGAAAACCTGACAGGTCGGACCAAGTAGAACCGGGGGATCAACCAGCCCAAAATCAACATATGAACCGCCCTCAAGCGAACCGGCTGGTTGAGCAGGTTTCCCCGATCGGATTGGATTTTAAGTTTTTTTTTTAACTAAAATCCAAATAATGAAACATTAAAATCAAACCATATATTTTTAACATGATTATGTTTATTTGAACATTAATTATGTTTGTTTAAATGTCTTTATAATTATAGATTTTTTTAATTTTTTTATATTTTTATTATGTCATTCGCTTCTTGAATCCGGTCCGACCATTAACCAGTAAAACGTCCCGGTCCGACGTCCATTCTGGTTCTGAAAACATTGGTTAAAACTACTTAATGCTATAGATTCATAAATTCATTACAAAATATTTATGTCGCTCGATGCTTGGCGTTCATAGACATTTTTACAATGCATTATTTTTATATTCTTTTTTTTTTAACATCATCTAATAATAAAGAAGAAATCATCTAGCAACAATAGGACAGTGGTTAAAGCTTGACCCTTTTTTTGAGGCCAAAGTTCAAATCACAGGTGACACTTTAATGGATACCTAGTGAGGGAAAGAACCTTGATCAGTTTAATCTAGGGTTTTAGCCAACGCAGGGAAAATGTTTACCTATTCCATGGGGTTCTCGTGTATCAGGAGGTACTGTCTCATGGTCGGCGATTGAGTAAACGATCTTAACTATCAACCGCTATGATAACTGAATGTAGCACGACGGGACTATATGCCGTTAAATAAAATAATGAAGAAATCATACGGTCTCCACTTCTCAAACAATCAAATTGTACCAGGTAAATAAAAATAACATAGGGAATAAAATAAAAACAACATTTTATCTAAGAACATGTAAATATATATTTCTTCTACTTTGTAGAACTTTTTGTATTGAATTTATGTTTTTCAGCATATAAAAATACAGTAAAAACTACAAATCAAATATAAAAAAGATCGTTTTAATTTTTTCAAGTAACAGTTTCTATCTATCCAACCCTTATACATCCATGTGACCACATCTTTGTTTCTATATCGTCTACCTTTGCATTGACCTTGATTCATGTTGGGTAAAAATCTATGGATATGAAAATTCTTTCAAATCAAATAAATCACTTTTTAACACTTTTGTTATATTTGATATGCCATATTTGACCTTTTAAATTGTGGCTTTTATCAAAATAGTTATTTTTATTAAATATTAAAATTATATTAAAAGAGTTGACTTAATGAAACATGAGCTGTTCAAGCTTTTTATGAGCCAAAATCAGCAACTTACATGTTTTGTTTTCCGCCGTATTACGCGAGCATCTTACTAGTATATTATAATACATAGTGGAAGGAATTTATTAAATATTAAAATTAAATTAAAAAAGTTGATTTAACAAAACATAAGTTGGTTTAAGCTTTTTACGATTAAAAATCAGCAACTTAAATGTTTTTTCCGCCACATCACGTGAGCATCCTACTAGTGAGAGTGAGTGAGTGTGTGTGTGCGTGTGATTATAGAGAAATAAAGAGAGATAATATCATGTGAAAATTTAATCTTAGAGAGAAACCCTTAAATATATAGTTCGAAACCTATTTTTTTATTCAACTGTAATATGAATAACATATATATTTTTAAGATTTCAGATGGAGAGTCAAGATATGGTTTAAAAGTTTCATCTTTATTATCAAGTGTTTACATGATACAATTCATATAATTAAATATATATCTAACATATTAGGTTGCCTTACGTTAAAATAGTAATTTCAACGCAGTTAAACTGTTAGAGAAATAAACTAAGTTTTTATTATCTTGTAATTAGTTGATTCTTTATAGTCTATTGTGTGTGTAAACTATATCTCTATTTATGTATCCATCTTGTAATGTATGAATTTCCTCTTGTAACAATACCCCTCTCAAATATGTTAGCCATCAAATTATCTTCTACCAATTATCTGTATTGGAAGAATTAGATGCAGCCCCTACTACGATATCACAACTTGTATTATCATGTTGATTGTGATCAGCCCCTCCCGCAACAATTACTCAAACAGACAAAGAACCGATGCTCAATCCGGCTTATACGGCTTGGGTTGCGACTCATCAACATGCAATCATCATCCTCAATGCGTCTCTCACTCATGAAGCTATCTCAATCTCCATCGGTCTCCCTACTGCGAGAGAGATTTGGGTTGCTCTCGAGGTGGCTATCTGTAATCGATCTTCCGAACGTGAACAGAATCTCAAAGATTAACTCCGACGCATCACCAAAGGTGACAGGTCTGTTGCGGACTTTTGCAGAAATTTTAAATCGGTTTCTGATCAACTACATGCCATCGGCAAACCCATGGACCCCTCGGAGCTGTTGCATTGGCCTGTTTCTTTGAGGCTTAGGACTTTGTTGGTTCAGGCCCATATTTCACACACAAAACACACACTATCAGATTCAATTTCATACAGAGAATATTGCTCTTTTATTCATGTAATGCAAAACCTTTAAATAAACTACAAAAACTAACGTACTGGAACCATTCAAAACTAACTAACCCACTTACTATACTTACCTATTCTAAAGGAAACACAACCTGCACGATCTCTCGAACCATACTCCAACGTTCAAATTTACATCCTTTAATATGGGAAGACTCAATCAACATGCTAATTCAAACTTCTCCACATTAATCACATGTCTCTTTATTTTGACCCGTACCCGTCTTAACACTTACCGAACCCGCAACCCAACCCATCAAGATTAATCCAACATTCACCCCCTTAATCTTGATGCCGGTTCTTTACTACTTGCCTTGCTTGATTCGAACCGTTCTTGCTTGCTTGTTTCGAATCTACCTGCTCTTGCTCCATACTTTCACTTGCTCTTGTTTTGTCTTGCTATCCGAATAACTAAGATTCAATCTTGCTACTTGCTTTTGCTAAACGAACCGCACTGGGTCCGATCTCTTGCTACTTGCTACGCGAACCATATCGGTCCCATTTCTTTCTATTTGTTATGCGAACCACGGTGGTCCGACTTCTTGCGTTTTTGCTACATTCTGTCTTGACAGCTGCACGCCTAATTATTTTAAACGTGTGTTAGGCTACTTTGAATTAAATCACATGGGAGCCTGCTTGCTTGCCACTTTCTTCTTTGATCTCTTTTCTTCATCCCTTCCCTTCCTGAATAAATGGCATACTTGCTTCAATTCTCGAATGATCCAATCGAGATAAATTATGTCGTGAGCGGTAACTTGGTTCACTCTTTTTGCTCGTAACCTTTCTGTCAAAGACTTCGGTCTTCTGATTCAACACCTCCTTCAGTCTTATTATGTTGAAACTTCGGTCTATCTTTCTTTCTTAGATGAGCCTTCGGTCTCCGGTCACCTTTGTTGGTCTAGGATTAGCTGCCGGTCTTTGTTGCAGCTAAACAGTCTTCTCGGTCTCAAGCCTTGATTTCCCGGCCACGGTCTTTTCAATCTCCCACCGGAATTTACTTTCCAGCTTCGGTCTCTTCGGTCTTCTTCCTTGCTGATCGTAATCAGCTTCTATCGGTCTTCTTTCTTGCTGCTACGTTCTTTTCTCGATTTAAAAATCGAGTCCTTCTACTGTTTCATTCTGCTTGCTTCTTCAGCCCCGCAGCCAAGGGCTCCTCTCGTACTCACTGACTCTCAAATCGGCACTCTTGAACCTTTGCTCTGATACCAATTGTTGGTTCATGCCCATATTTCACACACAAAACACACACTATCAGATTCAATTTCGTACAGAGAATATTGCTCTTTTATTCATGTAATGCAAAACCTTTAAATAAACTACACAAACTAACAACTGGAACCATTCAAAACTAACTAACCCACTTACTATACTTACCTATTCTAAAGGAAACACAACCTCCACGATCTCCCGAACCATACTCCAACGCTCAAATTTACATCCTTTAATATGGGAAGACTCAATCAACATGCTAATTCAAACTTCTCCACATTAATCACATGTCTTTTTATTTTGACCCGTACCCGTCTTAACACTTACCGAACCCGCAACTCGACCCATCAAGATTAATCCAACAGACTTGTGTCTGAATCTTTCTCTTCTTTGGTAAGATCCATCCGACCCATACCTATGTTAGCTAATATGTAGCCATGGATGAGAGCCATGGATTATTTATGAACAGTATGCATGGCTCGGCAGATCCTTCCGTAGCCTTCTATGCCCAGAACTTTAAACCTAGTTCAATCGTCGCCACAAACGAAGGGGACGTGGTCAGATTCTATCTCCCTACACCTTCTTTGGTGCGACAAATACCCGACCGCACCGACCACCTCATTGCCAATTATGCCAAACTAAAGATCATTATGCATCTGCTTGCCCGAAACTTCCCTCATTCGCGAAATTTGCCACACCCATTGAATAGAAATTGGCTAGTGCGTTTCATGCTCAATACACCGTTAATAGCCCTGATTATTTCGTAGACTCGGGCACCTCAGATCGCATGGCAACCTATTCCGAGAACATTTTGAATCCGATCAATGTTACTAGTAATAAAAAGGTGTTTTTTGGTAATGGAAATACTCTCTCAGTTACCAAAACAGGTGCTACTAAACTATTTGGATCACTAAAATTAAATAATATTCTCATTGTTTCAAACCTTACTAAAGATCTATTATGTGTTGGAAAGCTAACCGAAGACAACAATGTGGATGTATTATTTTCACACACTTGTTTTTATATTCAAGATCGTCAAAGTCGACAGGTTTTGGCTCAAGGACGCCATGAAGACGGCTTATATATTCTCCAAAATAAACCTGAAATTTTGGTGGCATCATCTTCATGTCCTAAGGTGTAACACCCGAAAATTTAGCAGCTTAATGATAAATGTGCGGGATTTCGGTAACTGTTTATGTTCGAAGAATTTCGTTATCAAAGAAATTGTAATATCACTGTACTTTCGGTTGTCCGTACGTCTGTACATCCGTACGAATGTACTATTACGACCGGAGATTTATAATTATTAATGGTTATGAAATTATTGATTTACATTACTGTTATTATCACTGTACTGGAATGCATGTTATAACACATTTATTATACGCGTAAACCACGGGAAGTTTCGTTGTAATTCAACTAAACAGACCCGTGATGTTTATCGCAGTTACTTATTACTGATGATGATGGATTATTGGTTTAAGAATGAATTGGGATGGAACTGGGAGTTTGTAAGAGTCTGGTTGCTAAACGTAGTCAAGGACCCATGGTCATGGTTTATCGAAATAGCGGTGGGACGGTGGTTAGGGCAGTTGCGACTGACCCTTACATATGCCCTATATATATGCATATTTCGGTCTCTCATGGATGTGTCAGTGACTAGGGTTTAGTGGGTTTTGGTTTGGGAATGATAATATTAAAGTTAATAAATAATGTGAATTAATTACACGAAGTGAGGTTACGAACATTACTTAAAACGCGAATATTGATTTAGAAATATTTACATAATAATGTATTCGCGTGAGTGACGATTCACACGAATATTATTATTAAGAATAATGTTCTAAAACGATATTCCCTAAATCATAAATCAAATCGAAATACGGTACGAGCATCGGATCCGCAAATGTGACGATCTTTGCGAATACGTACGCGAGTAACGCGTTTCGACGAGATAATTAAATAATATTGAACGATATTAATTTAATAAATTGAAACTAAGAATATTTATTAGGAATCACGACTTAAATTAAATTGGAATAATTTAAATTATTAAATAGGCGATTTAACGATGATTAAACGAAAACCGTTTTAAGAAATAATAATATTTAAATAAAATCATTTTAATAAAGATGAAAATTAATTATCTTAATGTCTTAAGATTTAAATATATTTTACGATTAAAAACGAGCATTTTATAAAATAAATCGCGATAAAAACGGGCTCGAGCACGCGTATACGACACGCGATATAAGGAAGACTATTTCCTTCTTTCTCTTCATTTTCACACTAACTCTCTCTCACTAAACACTCAAAATTCGTCACCTTCACAAGACCCAACTTCTCTCTACGATTGCGAGCTCGTTTCTTGACGGAATCACGTGATTCTTGGATCCAAACGACCACAAGATCGAGGAGAACCAGAAAGTACAAGAAAATCCTACGTTTAGTTGATCCTTCGAGGTAAATCTGAGACTTTATTCACGGTTTTGTGTGAGATCTTGAAACCTATAACTTGTTATTGTGTTAATCGAATAAAACCCTTAGATGAGTTATATAAAAAGGGTAGGAACGTGGGTTTAGATCTGTAACAGATGGGAACCGTCGAGGGTGATGATGATGGATTCAAGTTGCAGGGTTCATGGGAAATGGATGCTGTCGGCCGAACCCTGAACCAGCGAACCATCTAGTCAACGAACCTTCGACCATCCTCGAACCCAGACGAACCCATGCAGCCTCCAGCGAACCCTTGGGCCAAAACACTAACAGCGAACCTAATCTAGCGAACCTAGGGGCTACGAACCCTAGGTTAGCGAACATGCATGGCCGAACCTTCCAGGCACTCGCGAACCATGAGGATCAACCGAACCTTTGTGCTAGGGACGAATCCATGCAGCGAACCCTTCTCGGGTGTTGGCCGAACTTAGTTGCTTCATGATAACCGAACCATAAGACCTCCATGTCCCTAACCCACAAACCTATATGAGTAACCGAACCTAAGGGGGGGAGGGCTAAAGGTTCGCTGGAAATTAAGGAAAAAGGAAACTTAAACATTCTAATGAAGGGTTAAAGATGAATTAGGAATACTATAATGATTTACGTGCATGCATGCATGAGGATTTTAGTCACCACCTTTTCTTAATATGATAAACTATGAATTTTGTATAATGAGAAACAATTATGAAAGTAATGTAAACATAGATCCTCTTAAATCTTGAACTTGATCTTTTTCATACATGTAAATTAGATTTAGTTGAACGATAAATTGACCATGTATGTATGGGTTGATGGGTATATGATTAAGATTATCATCTTGGAATACATATATTAAAGAGATCACACATAAGATAATATAATTGGCTACCATTGCTAATTAATCTGACTCACAAGTTAAACCATAGGTTGATAATAATTAATTATAAGATGTTTAACATCTCATATTAAATTAGGCAAAATAAACTAAGTTAGCAAGATGCTATTGAGTTTAAGTAAACCTAATGAACACTAAACTGTGATGAAACACATATACTCATAAATGCAAATACACAATAATCACAGATTGTTGAGTTGACTTGAGTTACGCACGCGAGCGCGCATAACACGAGAACACTTATACTAAGGACTTCAAGTGAGTTCTCATAACCTCCCTTTTCTTTAAACTGTTTTGTTTTAAAACTCGGAGGTGAAGCATGTATACCAAATTCAAATATTATTTTGATAACTCAAGGTTAATACCTGTTTATCAATATGATAGTCACAATATTGAATTATCATTAATTATGGATTTTCACTTATTAATATCTTATAACCGTGTAAACATTGTTATTGACTTTGGTCAATAACAAAGATTACATGTTTTGTCACAAACTCCGAGGATCATCGCTCTTAACTTCGGTTAATTGCTTTGACATCTTGTATTGTCACGTGGATGGTTTCCACATCGGTGAATCATTGCCTTTGACTACGGTTAATTGCTTTGACTTCATGTATTGTCACGTGGTTAGCAACCACTCCATGAATCATGTATTTAACTTATGTTAATTACATAATGATCATGTATAGTCATGAACATTATTTGAAAATATCATTGATGAGATTGGTTGATTAGTTTGTGGATTGATTATCTATGTTTAATTATGATTATTTGTGATTGACTATGACTGATTGGTTATGTGATTATGTGATTGTGTATGTGTTTGATTGTTGAATTGATGGATGTGTGTTGGATTATCTCATACAGGTATTCATATGGATTTTCTCAAGAAGATCATAAGTCTTATACTCGTTTTAAACAAAGCATTTTATAAAACCATTTTAAGCATAAACTTTTAAACTCATTTTACTAAAACATTTTTAAATATAAAAACTTATGATTACTCACCAATTACTTTTGTAGTTGACACTTGATTTTCTTACATGTTTCAGGTGATGGAGACAAGTAGGATGAAGAGAGGATCTCTTCTATTTTGGACATCATCATATAGGCTCTTGGACTTAGTTAATTAACTAAATTTCTGGCGATTAGAGTTTAGTTAGTTTAACTAATTCTTTTGTGTAATTGATGTAATTGATTCATGATGAACATGATTTTTGTGTAACTATGTTGTTTGCTTAAATGATATATGATGATTTGATTTAGATGCCCACGAGCTTTCGAACAATCTACACATCCCTCGTGGCATCCCGATGATTCCGCCGCCGATTGGGGTGTTACAGAAATAAGCACATTTGATCATGCTTGAAATCCACATTAAATGGATAAACGAAATTATTACAGGGTGATAGTACGTGAGAAATGGTGAACGTGGGCGAAAACCGTGCGCGAAACGGAGTTACGGATTGTCCGGAATCGCGAAACGAAGTTAAAAATCGAAAAATGGACGAAAATCACCTGGGGCGATACGCCCCGGGCCACGCACTGACATGGGGCGGTACGCCCGGGACCGCGAAAAAGTTCTGGCTGCCATATGCCCGCGCGGTACGCCCCAGACCACCGTCTGGGGTGGGGCGATGCGCCTAACGTCATCCGTACACAACTTGGGCTTAAAAAGTCAGTTTTTCTTCTAGAAGCCGTAATTCTTGCTTCTATTCGACGATTCAGCCTCCACACCCACGAAAAATCACATCCAATCCATCAAAACTTCAATTTTGAAGGCTTCTCAAGGTTTAGATCGAACCAGGGAACGTTTCTGCAAGCCCGGATCGTCTTTTTACCCGCAGAACTCCGTCGGATTAGGTAATGGTTCATTCTAACCTTCTAGATTTGGTAAGGATCGATTAAATCTTGTTTTTGAACGTAATGATATAGTCAGGGTTGTTGATTATTGCCTAGATGATGGCTAGGATGGATTATAAATGACAGACTCGAACTGTTAATGGGTAAATCCTTGTTTTGAGCCGTTGTAATGCCCGGTTTGCAGGGAATCATAACAATGGTTATAATGGTTTAAACCATTTGATTATGACAAGGTAGGTGATTAGTTTGATTAATTTTGATATGCAAGGTTAAATCCAAGTGTTTCAAACTAATCATAATCAATAACAAGGATTGATCATTCCTAAGCCATTAAAATGTATAGAGACTGTTTTAGCTTGATAATCAACAACATTAACGACTTGATGGCTATTAAGGCAATGTCTTTGACATTGGACGTTCAGAAAAGATTTAATCAGTATGTTAAAACGTATATAACATATTATACGTAAACTAATGCAAGACTATACCATTAGCACCAGTTATGAGTGATTTTGCTACCGTGAGACATCAGGTGAGTTCTAGAAGCCCTATTTTTATGTTTAATGTTTTGGGCTGGCATACATGCTTAATGTAAGGTTCATGATGATATGTGCTTAAGATGATGATTAATGGATAATGATATGTCATGACTATGTATGCGTGTTTATGTGTTATCATGATTTGTGCATGAAGAGATGCTAAGTATGATGAGTGCATATTCGTAAGTCATGATGATGAGAGGTATGATAACACACTATGATGGTAATCACATATGTTAAGCTAAGATGAAATCCTAGGCTGCTAGGATGAAGGTGTGATGTAAGATACGAGGAATAAGTTTTATTGTAACATGTAAGTGATGACATGATGATAAAGATGCTAGCATGAGATGTTACGATATGATATGTGCCTTTGCTGCTAGGGCAGAATGATATGATGATAAGAGACTAGCATGAAATCATATGATGTTATGAGGAATACGATGAATGATCATATGATGCTAGTGTGTCATGTATGATAAAGGAATGATGTTCCTATACGTGTTATAGGAAAATGTATGAATGAGAGTCAACCATGACTATAACTGGGTATGAGGGCCAACCATGACTATAACTGGGTATGAGAGTCAACCACGACTATAACTGGATATGAGAGTCAACCATGACTATAACTGGATATGAGAGTCAACCATGACTATAACTGGATATGCGAGTCAACCATGACTATAACTGGGTATGAGAGTCAACCATGACTATAACTGGGATGATAGTCAACCACGACTATAACTAGGAATGGAGTCTTATGCCGGTATAAGCCCACTGTTAAAGACTGTGGATATGACAAGGATAATGTTTGTGATGATGTAAATGAATGTGTGTTATGATTAGGTATATGTGATGTATGAATGATTTATGTAAAGAAGTCTTGTACCGGTATGAGCTGTCAACTTCGGTTGATAGTTAATGAAATCTTATGCATGCATGAGTTATCAGCTGCGGGTTGATAGTTATGGAGTCTTGTGCCGCACAAGCCTGTTTGACTTCATGTCAGCAGTTGACGGCGAAGTTCCTTCATTGTATGAATGATGTTATGATGATATATATGTTATGTAGGTATGCTATGAGGAAAGGTACGATATGTATTTGAAATATGCCATGCGAAGATATGTATGTTATGTATGAGAATTATGTTATGTTATGTTATGACGTTTTATGTTAAATATATTTTAACTTAACAAAACGTTTATGATGTTTTACGAAAACTAGAACTCACCAGCGTAAGCTGACTTGATTTACCATGTATGTCAGGTTAAGCTATGGTCAAGAAAGGCATGTAGCTCGGGCATCAAGATAGAGAGTCCGGTGGCGATGGCAATCAAATATGTTTTAATTAAGACATTATTTCATGTTTGACAAACTATGTTTTAAATTCCGCTGCTATCTATGAAAGTTTTTAGTTTAAGAGCTATGTGTTATGACGAAACCAACGTACGTGGGGTCGCCGGGAATCGGGGCCTCACATAAAGCCTTATATAAAGTTCGGCATCCGAGATTGGGACACGTGCCTTTCGATATTATTACTATGTTAAAAAGACTTGGACATTTGTCATTTACATCAATTTTGCCTAAACCGGGGCTATGTTTCCCGTGTGAACTTGCATTAACACCCCGACCGATGGCGGAAACATCGGGGTGCATGACACGAAGTGTAGATTGTTCATAGCACAAGGTATAAAGTCGTAAATACTTCAAACATTTATTACATTGTTCAAAATGCTCAAACCCTAACTATTACATTGTTTCAACTCTAATATATCAAAGTTAAAATCAAGTGTCAACTACGAATAGTTGGTTAGTTTCATAGGTTTGTACACTCACACCAAAATGTTTACAAAAAATGTTATAAATGATGTCTTATGTGAACTCAAAGCACAATGAACATAGTTAAAAATGAACTAGCAAGTAAAGCAGATCAACTGATGTTAACAAATGAGGTTTGACCTATGTTTAGCATTACGATGAATGCTGAAATAGTAAACTATCACTGTGGGCCTTCCCTGTAGGGTCGATCAAGCTTCGGTGGGATGGTCAGTCCAATAGATCTACCATAGTCACTAAATGGGGGGGGGGGGTGATCAATGCAAATCCTCAACTAAAGTTCACTAACTATAAGATCATTAAACTAAGTTCACATGAAAAATGTAAATAGATAAGTTGCATGTTTCACCCCAAAAGTAAAACAATAAAATAGGGGTTATGAAGACTCACCTTAATATGTGGTAGCCTTTGATAATGTATGTCAAAGTATAGCTCAATGTATATCAAACAAGTTCAAAGTTCACCTAAATAGTCCATTAGGTATAATATTAACATAATTATGTTCTTCTATGAATTTATCTATGGTCTAAATGGATCAATAGGTTAAGTTTGTTTTGAATAATTAAAACTTAAATTTCCTTATGATTTGTTAAATCGAAGTAGTAATAATGTTTGAGAATGTTTAGATTGCTTATGTTACATAAAATATAAATTACAAGTTTTGAAATTAAATTCATTTTATGTTTAAAGGCCAAGTACTGCTTTCTAAATTAAGGTAAGTAATAATATATAGTGTCATACTGTCATTATGCATATACATATACATATATATCTTCTTTCCTTATTTATATAATGTCTATCTTATTTTGTAATTTATATACATTTAATTTAATTCTGCTAATTTACAAATTGCTACCGGTTCTTTCCATTCTTGCAGGATTTAAGGTAAACAAAGATTTAAGAGATAAAGAAAAATATGCAGGAAAAAAATTGGTTTTACGTTGTATGGAAAGGGCTTTGTTTTTATCTTTACACATGAAATAAAGAGTTGTTTTTCTGTTTCTGTCTGATTATAAAAAGTTTCTCGTGCTTCCTTTATATTTTGTTTCGCATGTTTAACAATATAATTATTATTTTCAAACATAACATTATGATCAATCAATTGCGCTATTCAACAATGATACGTGAGACTATACCACTTGACAGAGTCATTGCCTCTTAGATGAAATTAAGGTCCTGGATTCAATCCCAGAAAAGAACGATATTAAATTGGGAGTAGTATATGAGAACGATATATTTATTGTTTAAAAGAAAAAACTATGATTAGAATATGTATATAATTTTGGATGTTGATTGTTTAAAGTGCTTGAGTGACATAATCCAAACAACTAATATATGGTTATTAATACTCCATAAAAGTTAGTATTTGTCAACCGATTATTAATAACTAATTTACTATATGCTAACATAAATGATTGAATAGGCTTATGGATGAGTCTAGTACCATACGGTAACCTACCAAATACTACTCATACTAATAACATAAACAAACATATGCTATTACCGGGATCTATTTTGTTGGTTTAGTACCAAGTATTGATTGGTATCAACACTATAAAGAATACAGATGCCGTTAGGTACACATACAAAAAACATGAAAAACAAAATATCGTACTAGATACTAGTACCAGTGTATCAAGAATATCAGTACTAGGTACCAGTGTTCGATCGTGTTCTTAATTGATGAGGGCTTATATGGAGAGAGGTAACTTTAGATGGAGAATATTAGAGAAAGATGATGCTTGATGCTTTCCAAAATAATAGTTGTATCAAGGGTGGGGTTTGTGTTCATATTTTGACAACTATTGAGATTTTTTTTAGATCAAAACTTTTATAAAAATGAGACAATAACATAATTTGAATGAACTTGATATGTCGCGTGACAACTCACAATCCTTTTATTCTTTTTTATAATAATTTTTTTACTTGGCCTTATACTTATGCCATATATAGGGTTTAGTTCTCTGTTATGTAAATATAAATAGAAAAAAAAAATAGAATAACAAGTGTCATGTGTTATAAATGCTAGTTGTTAATAATTCCTTTTATTACAAAATAAAACAAATCAGGGCTACAAAATATATCTTTTTCCAATGAAAATTCTGAGACGGATTTACAAAGATTGAAAAAGTACCATACGCGAAGGAAATTTAGAAGTTTCGATCTAAAGGCATGAAGGTTTACCTTGACTTGATAGAAAATATAAAAAAAAGATTTATGTTTTTTAGTGTTCGTCTCGGAATAATTGGAAATTATAACTAACGAATTACCTTTACATCACCAATCGATTTACTCCTACTTCATGCATAGTCAGTGACGGAGCTTGGTTAACTTGAGAGTGACATAAATTTTTTAAAACACAGAATACATGTTAATTTTTTGAAGCGAGTGGGAGCGAAACCACTATTTTTAACTAAAAATAACATTTCGGCCTAAAAATTAACACTACGGACGTCAATGTGCATAGCATAGTTACAAAAGATCCATGTGACAAAGTCTTTGTTTCTACCTCGTCTACCTTTCAATCGACCTTAATTGACTCATGTTTGGTTAAAATCCACATGTATCCTATATAAGAATTATAATCAAATAATAACATATATTGTAAATGCGATAACTTATATAACTTCGTCAAAATCAATTCAAACAATAATTTGAATTGGCATAATAAATTAAATATCACTATATATCGTCCTTGAAAATAGTTTTTGAATCGAAAGTCACAATGAGAGTTTACCTTTTAGTAGAAAAGAATAAGTTAAAAATATATTTTTATCTCATCCTAAATTCTAACAATAATTTTATTGCTGTTAGGATTTACTCTGTATGTTTTGTTTTCAAAGTTTTAATACAAGATGTACCTTTTAAGAATTAAAAACATGCAATAACATCATTTTAGATAAAACAAATAAAACCATCCGTAGTAGTCATCCCATTTAAATCTTTCTCCACCGAAATTTTGTTTCACACTAACTGAAAACTTTAAAACACCACAGTGATTAACCCACTAAAAAACATCCCTCACTGTGCCACTCATCCACTGAAAAACCCCATGTAACATCCCCAGGACAGAAAGTCGAACCAAGATATTGTTCGTTTTATCCCATCGGGTTCACGGTTTTGTTCTCACATAATAAAGTCATGTAAAACGCGTGTTGATATAGTAGGTTTCCACACTCAAATAATAAAGCTTGTGTTCTCCTACTCCACTGATATGGGATCATCACAATCCACCCCTTAGGGAACCTAGCGTCCTCGTTGGCACATCAGTCTGGTCCCTAGCTTTGATACCATTTGTAACATCTGCAGGACAGAAAGCCATACCGAGATATAGTCCGTTTTACCCCACCGGGTTCACAGTCAGGGGCGAAGCTTAATAGGGGCCTGGGGCAACCACCCCCTTCTTTTTTCGTCCGTAGTATTAATTTTTTAGCCGAAATGTTATTTTTAGTTAAAAATTGCGGTTTCGCTCCATCACTTCAAAAAATTAACATCTATTATTGGTTTCAAAAATTTCCGCCCCCCTTTCACTTTGCTCAAACTCCGCCACTGTTGATAGTTTTGTTCTCACATGACGAAGTCATGTAAAACACGTCTTGATAGAGTATGTTTCAACCCTCATATAAGAAGGCAGGCTTGTGATGCCACATCGGTGGAGTAGGAGAACACAAGCCTTTTTATATGGAGGTGGAAACCTACTCTATCAAGACACATTTTACATGATTTCGTCATGTGAGAACAAAATCATGAACCCGATGGGTAAAACGGACAATATCTTGTTACGGCTTTCTGTCCTAGGATGTTACACCCCACTTGGCCAATCATGAACGAGAGGAGAAAGCGGGGATTGGGGCCGTGGATGGCTCATTTAATTGGGTCGCCGCCGGGGTTGGGGGCGGTGTTCGCGCCTAGCCTCACCGATAGGGGTCCCGACGGTTTGGCGGTGTTACCGCTACGGATGATCTAACATACACACATGTAACAAGCATACCATCAATTCCCGACAAGTGAAATCTCTTTCATGAGATCTTCTACCTATTATCTATTTTTCATACATACACGTGTTAATTAAATATACATTTCAATTCTGAAGAAAAACAAAACTTTATATTAAATGCAAACGTTGAATTATTCCAGGGTGGTAGCACGACAGCTTGGGAGGCATGGATTGTCAATTAGTTTACATGCATCTAACTTATTTAATTGAAGTTGGTAGCATAATTTTCAACAAAAAATTTATTTAATTACTATTTTCCATTTGAAGTGAATAAAATAATGAATATTTTTTGGTTATATAAAGGATGCTTTGTAACCTCAAAAACACAACTCAAATCCCACTTCTTTCGGTAGAAATGGGATTCAAAATGAATATGTCTTCAATGGCTACACTTCTAATCACTCTTGTGGTGGTTATTGTTTCTTTAAGCTTGCCGCCGGTGACATCCGCCGGCTACGGTTACTCATCTCCTCCACCACCTCCACCTAAGAAGTCACCACCACCGCCACCCGTTTACAAGTCACCACCACCTCCGGTCTACAAGTCACCACCACCACCGCCAGTTTACAAGTCACCACCGCCTCCAGTTTACAAGTCACCACCGCCTCCGGTTTACAAGTCACCACCTCCGGTTTACAAGTCACCACCACCTCCGGTTTACAAGTCTCCACCACCACCTGTTTACAAGTCACCACCTCCACCTGTTTACAAGTCACCACCACCCCCGGTTTACAAGTCACCACCACCACCCGTTTACAAGTCACCTCCACCACCACCTCCGGTTTATAAATCACCACCACCACCTGTTTACAAGTCACCACCACCCCCTGTTTATAAATCACCACCACCACCCGTTTACAAGTCACCTCCACCACCACCTCCGGTTTACAAATCACCACCACCCCCTGTTTACAAGTCACCACCACCCCCTGTTTATAAATCACCACCACCACCCGTTTACAAGTCACCTCCACCACCACCACCTGTTTACAAGTCTCCACCACCCCCTGTTTATAAGTCACCACCACCACCCGTTTACAAGTCTCCTCCACCACCACCTGTTTACAAGTCCCCTCCACCCCCGAAACATTATTATTACAAGTCTCCACCACCTCCTCCTCACTACTAATTACAGGCAGAAGAGTTCTTTCTAAATTAAGGTAAGTATTAGTTTCATTATATATGCATGAACTAAATATTTTTTTACTTAATTATATAGTGACTAAATTCTTTTATATGTATTTAATTGTACGTATTTTGCTAATTTTTAAATTCCTACCTGTTTTTTTTCAGGAATAAAGTTATACAAAGATTTACGAAATGAAGAAAAAGACGCAGGATAAATTAAGATTGGTTTTACGTTGTATGGAAAAGGCTTTTATTTAATTACATCTTTACGAATGAAATAAAGAGTTGTTCTTTTGTTTCGTTTGATTATAAGTTTCTTATGTTTCCCTTATATTTTGCTTCATGTTTAACAATAAAATTATTACTTTCAAACATAACATTGTGATCAAATGCTATGTTCAAATATGATTAGAATTGAATATATAGGGTACATAAACTAATTAAGAGTAATGGAGGATATCTACACTTGGTAAATAAATTATTTACATATTTATGAATCTTTGTTGTTTAATGTGCTTGAGTGACACAATCCGAACAACTAATTTTGGTTATTAATGCTCTATAAAAGTTAATGTTTGTCAACCGGTTATCAATAACTAATTAACTATATACTTACATTAATGACTAATCAGAATTATGGATGAGACTAGTACCGTACGGTAACGAACCAAATACTACTCATAGTGACAACATAAAAAAAGGATACTATTATTGGGATCAATTTTGTCGGTTTATTACCAAGTATTGATTGGTATCAACGCTATCGAAAATACTGATGCCAGCAAGAACCGATTTAAAAATATGAAAAACAAAATATGTGTAGATACTGGTACCAATAGTGTTCGATCATGTTCTTAATTGATGAGAGCTTATATTGAGAGAGGTGATCTTCGGGCGAGGATGTTTGATGCCATCTGAAATTAATATAGTTGGTATCAAGAAATGAGTTAAAATTTGGGGTTTGTGTGTTCATATTTTGACAAAAATTGAGATTTATTTAGATAACAAATTTTCTAAAAATGAAAGAATAACATAATTTGGATGAACTTACATGTCATATGCCAACCCAAAATACCTTTTGATCTTTTTATAATTATTTTTTTTCGACTAAACCTTATACGTATACTATAATTAAATAGGGTTTAGTTCTCTGTTACGTAAATATAAATCGAAAAAAATGGAATCACAAGTGCCATATGTTATAAATGCTAGTTGTTTATAATTTCTTTTTGTTATAAATTAAACAAAATAAGGGCTACAAATCAATTATACTTTTTCCAATAAAAATATTTAGAGACGGATCATAAAGAATGAAAAAGTACCGTACATATATGAAAGACATTTCGAAGTTTCTAAAGGTCCAAAGATTTACATTGACTTGATCTAAAATAGAGAAAATGATCTACTTTTTCTAGAGTTGGATCGTCCCGAAATCATTGAAAATTTTATTTTACGAATTACTAGACTCTAGAGGTGGCCAAACCAGGTTTTTTTGGTCCGGAACCGGTTCCGGAATAGGTTACGGTTCCAAATGGTTCCGGTTCTAGTCTTAGACCGGTTCCAACCGGTTTTTGGCCGGGTAAACAGGGGCGAATGTTAGTAGGAACCGGGGACCACCCCATCTTTTTTTTGTCAGTAGTGTTAATTATCGGACCGAAAGGTTATTTTTAGTTAAAAATACTGGTTTCGCTCCTCCTCGTTTCAAAAATCTAACATGTATTTCGAGTCACATAAATTTCGTTCCCACCTTCCATAACAGTGAAGCTTCGTCACTGCGGGTAAAGGTGGAACCTGTTCCGATTTCTCCAAGAATCCGGAACCGCTTGTACCTATAGGCTCAGGTATGACCGTATGATCGGTTCCGGTTCGAGTTACCG
Organism: Mikania micrantha; assembly: GCA_009363875.1. NCBI lineage: Eukaryota > Viridiplantae > Streptophyta > Magnoliopsida > Asterales > Asteraceae > Mikania > Mikania micrantha. The sequence continues at coordinate 106,797,049 of CM018692.1, read as the reverse complement.
TTCCGGAACCGGTTTTGTTGGCCACCTCTACATCAATCTATTTAGGTTCCCTCTGCTTAAATTACGCATAGTATAGATAGACCAAATTATTTTGCGACCTAAAACACACAAACAAACTTACTCAGTATATTCATATTTTTTATAGGGTCTGGGGGGAATGATGGACACAAACCTTACCCCTATCTCAGTTGAGATAGAAAGGCTGCTCCAAATGAGTCACCGGCTTATAGTTTTCGTTTGAAGTTAATCATCCCAACACTTTTAACGTTATTTTTACATGACAAGTAAAATAACGTTAAAATTAGTGCAATTTTACTTTAGCCCATTGATGGCCCACACATATATACATTATATGCGTACACCACATATGGGGCATTATTTTGCGACCTAATGAACTTGATATTACCTTAAACATTTATAATATTTTGTTTTTATGACCTGAATCCATGTCTCAAAAGCAGGGGCAACCCAGGCGAGAGGCAAACTTGACCTCCGTTTCGGGCCATTTTTTAGGGATGACACAAATTTATACATTTATAAACATATATATTAAAAATATATAAAATTAAATAAACACTACTTTTTTGGCCCATTTTTTTATATTAGAAGAGGTCCATTCTTAATTTTTTTTATACCTAGACCATTTTTTAAACCTATTCTTAAATTTTCTATTTTATTTGTCTATTTTTTGAAAACTTCTGGTGCCCCATTTCATGTTTTTTCTTCGCTTCACAAAAAATTGTGCCCTCTTCCCATTCAAGCAGCGAGTCAGCGACATCCATTCATCCATTCAATTATTCTGCCCCTTCCCAACCCGACAACCAGTGAAACCATCGAGTTCCGAACTACCGACGATTGACGAAGCTGTAACCCGGCAGACCCAGCGAAGCCGCACGGTGTACGCAGCCGGCAGACCCATCGGCAGCCAACAAAGATTACCGAGTACTGGCTGCCATTCACCGGTGATGACGTGGGATAGTAGTCCCACATGGCGTACAAGTAACTCAATAAGATAAGAAGGACAGAAGGCCGGACAGCCAGGAATAACAAGACAAACTAGATTAACCGGAGGAATACTCGTGGGAGACAGGAGTAAGGCTTTTACACAAAAGGTAGAAAGAAGACGCAGTCAAGTCAGGAGAAAAGCAGAAAAGGTGATGAAGTGATCGAGTCAACCCTTTTCACCAAAAAGGAACATGCAGGGAACATAAGGAAGGTCTCAGAAAAGTATGTGGCTACCCTGCCAAAAGAGGAAAGCTCCAGTTCCCAGAAGTTCGGCCTTCCAGGGAAGGTTTTAGTATAAATATCAGGATTAGGTTACTCTTTCAAACCACTACACACTTACTCACTTTCACTTAATCTCTCGCTGAACTTATTTTCCCGACCCAGAGACTTATTCTCACGCCGGAGTCTAATCGCAGGAGATCCTCTCCTGCGATAAGGCTAACGGTGTTTTCTGTTCTTAGCAGGATAGCCAGGAATAAGAGAGCCGGTGATCAAGTCCAGCCTGAAGACCATTTGAGCAATACTCGAACATTGGCGCCCACCGTGGGGCCTCGAATTTTTCTGAAATCAGGAACAAAAAAGGGCTCCATTTAAGTCAAACGAAGCATCTCCGGGGCACAATGTCCCAAGATCCTAACGAAGGGACTAGTAACTCAGCAGGGTTGTTAGTCCCCACCCAGTCTCCAAGTTTAGCACCCATCATTACTGATGCGGTCGAACTAACGCCAGAGGGCATTCAGGAGCATTTTCCCCGCTTACAAGAACTAATGGCCGAATATGTCCGAGAAGAGCGCCTCAGGGGTGTTCGTGTACGCCTGGCATACGAAGAAGAACCGGTCGTCAGTGCTCTACCACACTCGGGCGTTGAAGCCCATATGCCAATACAAACAGCCAGTATGTTTGTCAACCCATTCACAGCCACATCCTCCTTGGGTTTTGAAACGCCTCAGTCGTTATTTCAAAATAACCTAGACTTATTTTCAGGCCAGACACAAAGACCCGACATGACAACTTGTCCAGCCAGCAGTTTGCTAACAACGACCGAACCCATGCCAAGCTATACACCCATACCCACCTCTGGTCAAATGATTCCTTTCTCTCCCTACAGCCAAAACCTTACAATGAATAACAACCACATGCTCTTTCTAGGGGGAAACCTGGGCTTACCCAATTTCAGCACTTATCCTCACAATCAGGCGACACCTGTTCTTACCAACAACCTTATGGCAAACAACTTCGTCTCAGGTATGCCGAGTCAGATGGCTGCGATGCCCATTACCAATATGTTCACCTCCACCTACAACCCCACCATGCACCATGTTTACCCAAACACCCAGCCAAACATTTCTTTACCCTTTCATACTAAAACACTACTTGCAACTCAAAATATGGAAAATCCTCATCACACTGCGAAAATGATTGATGAATTGTCTCGACCATACGTTTCGACAACCCACACCAAGTTCTCATCCAGGATAGCAAACTTTCCTTTCCCTCCAAAAACGAAAATGCCAGCCAATGTCAAAACGTATGACGACTTGGGTGACCCAGACGACCATCTTGAATTATTTACGGGAGCAGCCATAATCCAAAGATGGAGCTTACCCCTCTGGTGCCATATGTTCACACAAACCCTTGTAGGTCCTGCTCGGTTATGGTTCAACAGCTTACCCAACGGTAGCATAGACACGTTTGAGGACTTTTGCGGGAAATTCCTCGCCAATTTTATGCAACGAAAACGCTATACCCGAGATCCGGTCGAGCTCCACAATATCAAATAGAAAGAAGATGAAGATCCGAGGGCTTTCATGGAACGGTACAAAACTGAAAGTCTCAGCATTGGCGGGGCAACAGAACAAATGAGGGTCTCAGGATAGATACATGGAGTCAGACCCAGGCAATTAATCGAAGATCTAAACAGAAAGATACCAAAATCTATGGAGGAGGCCATGGAAAGGACAGAAGCTTTTGTCCGGGGAAAGGAAGCAGCCCAAGCTTTAGATGCAGGAAAGAGGCCTAAGAGCCAAAATTGGAAACGATCTCCACCAAAACAACGGCATCACACGCCCAGGTACAGTTCTTCTACTGACAGAAGATATTCGTATCGCACAGGAGATCCATACAAGCCATATAGTAAAGGGGGATATGGAAGCAGATACCATGATGACGATAAGGGAAAGCATGAACAGTTTACGGCCCTCACAAAGACACCTAAAGAAATTCTAGCCACGGAGGAAGCTAGGTTCAGCTTCCGTCCGCCAAAGCCATTAAAGGGAGGAGATAAGAACAATGGGAGGTTTTGCGACTTCCACAGTGATGTGGGACACCATACCAATGATTGCTTTCAATTGAGAAAACGAATCGAAGCATCAGTAAAATCAGGTGAGTTAGCCCACCTAATTAAAGATTTGAAAGACAAGAAGACCAACTCAGACAAGTATCCAGGAGAAAAAGACAGGAAGAATAAAGAAATTATGATGGTATCCCACGATAACAGATTGCCGGTCCCCAATAAACCCAGGTATGCGTGGAGGAACCAAAAAATTAACTTCCCACCTACCAAGAATGATAGATCAGGTGGCTTACCTATGGTAATTAAGGCGAGTGTCGAAGAAACAGATGTAGACAGGGTGTATCTTGATGGAGGAAGCTCATCGGAAATAATGTATGAACATTGTTTCCTGCAGTTGGACGAAGCAATCAAAGCCAAGCCGGTCATCTCACATACACCCCTGGTAGGATTTGCCGGGGAAAAAGTACTCTCTTTGGGTGAAATAAACTTGGCAGTAAGCCTAGGCACCGGTCGTTTCACTAGAACAGAAGAGTTAACGTTCCTGGTCATCCGGGCACCCTCTAGATATAACATCATCCTCGGACGGCCAGGAATAAGTGCCTTCGGAGCTATTGTCTCAACAGCTCACGGGATGGTTAAATTCCCGACAGAAGCCGGGATCTGTACTATGTACAATGGGCAAGAAGCCTTCCTGACCGAAGAAGACAATGACTCAAAAGTAAGCCTGGATGCCAGGTACCCAGCTCAGTCAATCAACATAGGCCCCACGCATAGCAAGGAAGGCAGGAGAAGTTTGATACAATTACTTCTGCGGAATCGAAGTGTTTTCGCCTGGACCCCCTCTGACATGACCGAGGTTCCCAGGAAGGTCGCAGAGCATCAATTACAAATTGGAGAAGGTTACAGACCGGTGGCATAGAAGAAAAGGGGGATGGCGACAGAACGAAGCCTGGCTGTCATAGTCGAAGTCGACAAGTTGCTATCTGCCGGGATTTTAAAAGAAGTAAAATACCATACCTGGATCGCAAATCCATTTATGGTACGGAAACAAGATGGCACATGGCGGATGTGCGTCGATTTCAAAGATTTGAATAAAGCTTGCCCAAAGGATTGCTACCCTTTTCCTGAGATCGATCACAAAGTTGATGCAGTAGCCGGCTTCAAGTTCAAGTGTTTTTTAGACGCTTATAAAGGATACCACCAAATCAAGATGAAAGAAGCAGATGAAGAAAAAATAGCTTTCTAAACACCAAAGGGTATTTTTTGTTACACAAAAATGTTGTTTGGTTTAAAAAATGCAGGGGCTACATACCAACGGGTGATAGATTCGGTATTTCAAGATCAAATAGGCAAGAATATGGAAGCCTACGTGGATGATTTAGTCATCAAGAGCAGCGCTGAAGAAAAGATGTTACGAGACATTGAAGAAACGTTTGAAAATCTGAAGAGAATCAACATGAAACTCAACCCAGGAAAGTGCTCGTTTGGTTTTGAGGAAGGAAAGTTCTTGGGCCACATTGTAAGTAAACAAGACATCCGGGCAAACCCTGACAAAGTGGAAGCAGTGAAAAGGATGATGTCACCAACAAGCAAAAAAGAAGTTGAAAGCCTGAATGGCAAATTGGGATCCTTACATAGGTTTCTCTCCAAGCTGGCAGAAAGATCTCTGCCATTCTTCAAAACCCTAAAAACCCATGCAAGCAAGTTTCAGTGGACGATAGAAGCCGAAGTCGCTTTTCAAGATATGAAGTCCTATGTAGCCAGCATTCTGACCCTTGTGGCTCCTACGGTAGCAGAAAAACTGATAATGTACATCGCAGTGGGTGAGGAAGCGGTGAGTTCTGTCCTGGTCGCCGAACGGTCCGGCCAACAATTGCCAGTTTATTTTGTCAGCAGAGTACTTCGGGAAGCAGAGACACGATACCCGGCGATAGAAAAGGCAGTACTGACCATCATTCACACCTCCCGAAAGCTTAGAAGGTATTTTCAAGCCCATCCAATTACAATTCTAACAAATTTGCCCATCAAGGAAATTTTGCAGAAACCAGAAAATTCAGGCAGATTGGCAAAATGGGCGATCGAACTGGGAGAACATGGAATCACTTATCAGCCCCGGCTGGCCATAAAAGGCCAGGCATTGGCTGACTTTCTACTCGAAGGCGTTCCACCAGAACCAAGAGAGGAAACGATTTTCACAACAAGCCCAGGTGAATCAAGTGACACATGGATGTTGTATACGGACGGCGCGTCGAATACACAAGGTTCAGGGGCTGGGCTAATCTTGATTAGGCCAGAGGGCATAGAGCTCACATACGCACTTCGTTTGAATTTCCCAAGTACAAATAACGAGGCTGAGTATGAAGCTCTAATAGCCGGTCTACAGCTAGCAGCAGTCATGAAGATACAAAAGCTCCAGGCACATGTAGACTCCCTGCTGGTCGCTAATCAAATAAATGGAAGTTATGAGGCTAAGGGTGACAGAATGAAGGCGTATTTGGCAAAAACAAAGGCCATCTTGCAAAAGTTTTAATGGGTGCAGGTTAGCCAGATCGCCAGGAGCCAAAACAAAAAAGCAGACGCATTGAGCAAGTTAGCCTCCGTTGTATTTGCCCATTTAACTAAGCAGGTGCTAGTCGAAGTCATTCACAAACGAGCTGTCACAAGTCCAGAAGTCCAGACAATCGAAGAAGAAAAGCCCTGTTGGATGATCCCAATCCAAGATTTCCTGGCCACAGATCTCCTTCTCGAAGATAAGGATGAAGCAGCACGTATTCGCCTGAAAGCAACACAATACACATTGGTGGATGGCATCCTATTCAGAAAATCATATATGGCGCCACTATTGAGGTGTCTGGGCCCAACAGATAGTAATTACCTCATCAGGGAGATTCATGAGGGCATTTGTGGCACACATGCCGGCCCTCGCACAATCGTAGCAAAGATGATGAATATGGGGTACTATTGGCCAACCATGCATAAAGACACCCTAGAAGAGATTCGGAAGTGTGAAGGATGCCAACTACACGCCCCAGTGCAAAAAAGCCCGAAGTATGATCTAATCACAATCTCTTCAGCCTGGCCTTTCTACAAATGGGGGATGGACATTGTTGGTCCATTCCCAGCCAGCAGGGGAGGAGTCAAGTTCCTGTTGGTAGATGTAGATTACTTTACGAAATGGCCTGAAGTCAAACCGTTGGCAACAATAACGGGAAAACAGGTTATAAACTTTTTCTGGGAAAACATTGTTTGTCGTTTCGGACTCCCAGGAATAGTTATCACCGACAACGGAAAAAAATTTACAGAGGAACCTTTCAAGTCCTGGTGTACTGAGTTACAAATCAAGCAAATATTTAGCTCAGTCGCACACCCACAAACCAACGGCCAAGTAGAAAGAATGAACCGAAGCATTGTTGAAGGATTGAAGACAAGGCTGGGAAGAACAGGAAAGAACTGGATATATGAGCTTCCAAGTGTCCTTTGGGCACTACGCACGACAGGAAAAAACCAGCAATAGAAAAACACCCTTTAGCCTTACTTTTGGAAGTGAGGAAATGATCCCAGGCGAAATTGGTGTACCTTCCCCAAGGAAACACTTTTTCTCAGAGATGAAGAATGACAAGGAAATTTTCCTCAACTTAGATATGTTGGAGGAAACAAGGGAAGCAACACGCCTTAAAGAAGCAAGCTACAAGCACCAAATGGCCCGGTACTATAACCGCAGAGTGCGAAATGAACGTTTCCAACCAGGAGATTTGGTCCTTAGAAGAAATGAAGCAAGCAGGCAAGAAGACACAGGGAAGCTGGGTCCTAAATGGGAAGGACCATATAAGGTCAGAGAATGTCACCAGAAAGGGTCCTACAAGATCGAAGACATGCAAGGAAAAGCAATTCCCAGGCATTGGAATGCCTGTAACCTGCGAAAGTTCTATGTTTAGTTTGAAGCAACAAGTATGCCATGAGGCTAAGAAAATGTATTCCCGATTTTTGTAACATCAAAGCCTGGCTACTTTTATCAATAAAAGCAAGATCTTCGTATTTTTGATAACATTTACCTTACATAAGTAATATGATATGCACGTTTGAAATTCCAGATACATCAGAACAACTAAAGGGTGAGCTCCTATTACAACTAAGCTCCTTGGGTTTCAGCCTTGCCTGGCCTAAGTAAAGGGTGAGCTCCTAAAACAATTCGGCTCCTTGGGGTCCAGCCTTGCCTTACCCAAGTAAAGGGTGAGCTCCTAATACAACTAAGCTCCTTGGGTTACAGCCTTGCCTGGCCTAAGTAAAGGGTGAGCTCCTAACATAACTCGGCTCCTTGGGATCCAGCTTTGTCTTACCCAAGTAAAAGGTGCGTTTTCTGAAACAACTCACCTCCCGGGAATACGGTTATATCCTGCCCTTGATGAAATAGTAAACTAAACACACAACATAAACATCCAAAAACATACATACCATTACTAAACAAAACATCATGCAACAAAGTCAAAGTCAGACACAGATCATTGTTTCAAGAAATTAACCACTAGTTATTATAGTCATAAAACCCGCGCAGGGGTAAACTTCAGTTTTCCTTAGGAGAAGCAGGGGGCGCCTTGGAAGATTCCACAGAGGCTGCATGGGAAAGCGGAGGTTTCATCACTGACTTTGAAGCTCCAGCAGTTGCTAGGGATTGTGTGGCAAATTTTGATTGGCTAGGGCTGGCCTGGCCACTGAACACCATCGCCTCCCCAGCATCATGTCCTTCGGGTAACAATCCTAGAGAACACAACACAGGGTTACAACATGTAAAAATATAACTCACCATACAATAAACACAAGTTACCTTGTAACACAGATAAGGGTTCCTTCGCGCAACCTGCAACAGCCTCAAGAAACGGATAACTCATGCCTTCAAAGGTGGCCACAACATTATGAAGTTTTGTTTTAGCTTGGGGATGGTAGTTAGGAAGTTTTTCCAACACATGCCCAGCCGCGACATGTCGATACCCAGACTTCAACCCAGAAGTCATGCCATACTCATGCGCCGCCTTCTGCACGGCTGCTAGGGGGGTTAGGAACTCCGGACTACGATGCAGCTTGGCCACCACCTGCGAGAACCCATGACTAAAAATCCAATCACGATCAGCAGACAACACAGTTACCTGATCCTGCAAAGTCTGGGCTCGAGCCAACGCCTCCTCCAAAGATAGTTTGACTCTCTCTTTTTCATTCTCAAATTCCCGACGTTCCTCCTTCAATTCAGCCCGGCTTTTCTCCAACAGTGTCAGTCCATGCTCCAAACCCTCCTTCGCTTCAGTTATCTGTTGGTTCAGAAAAATCTCCTTCTCAGTATAAGCTTTCTCAATCTCCAAATAGCGGATACTCTCTTCTTCCCGATCTTTTTCCATGGCATTAAAATCTCGCTGCAGCTGACCAATTTTGTTGTTCATAATAGAAAGTTTTGTCTTGTTCTTTTCCTGGGCACCAGCAGTTGAAACCCATCTCTGACTCATCTCCGGCAGGAGCGACCCAAGCTTTGCCCACAAACAAGCAACCTTGTTCCTCATCTCCTCATCCTCCATCGAGGAAGAGATCAGCCTCTGCCCAGGTGGCACAAATTCTTTCATCATTTTCGCGGCTACAGCAGGATTGGAAAATACATCTTTGTTTACCACATCCCAGGAAGGGGCAAAAGGTTGATCAACAAACTCCCCTCTAGCCCAGGAGATTGAACAGGTTCTTCGGGATCACGAATCTGTAAAAACTGATAATCTGAAGCCTCTGATGCTTCTTGGGGATTGGACTGAGTACCTTCGGAGAGTAAAGATTCCACCTCTTGATATGAACGGGACGCCGATCCCCCTTTAGCAGCTAAGTTCCTCTTCGAGAATCTAACCCGTTTGGCAACACTCGAGCTCGCCGCATCCTGGACACATTTGGTTTTCTTTTTACCTTTGGCAGGCTTCGGAGACGCCTCTTTCCTTTCAGGTTCTAAGGGAGGAAGCTCACATCGCACAGCACCCTCTTCAGGCAAAACACCACTGTACTCCCCACCCTTATATGCAGTTTTCTTGTAACTGTTGCTGACATCTTCCTCGCCATCACCCAACGGCCGGGATGAACTCTCAACATCCGAATTAGTATCCAGCTTCATTACATCAAGCAAACCCATCGCTGCACAAACATCACCCAAATACATAAAATGTTAGTTATTTCAAAAACTATAAGAAAAATCAGTGAACAAAATCTTCACGTACCAACACCATGGAGACTAAAGGTAGGAACGGTTTCAAGGTTTTCCCAATAAGGACTCAAACCGCCAAGCACTTACATGTCCTCACTAAAAGGACGAATATGAGTCTTATTGGAGACCAACAGATTATAATGCTCAATATTCACAGTCAAATCACGGAGAGTAATCTCGTACAAAGCTTCTTGAGGGTCACGGGTCATTGGGGGAAATGGAAGAAGATCAGCGGATACCCAGAAAAATCTATTTTTCCATTGTTTCACAGAAGGACTAACATTAAAAGTAAATTGAGAGCGCCGATCATTCTTACGCCTCTGAATAGTGAACCACTCCCCATTCTTGGTCAAGTGAAAAAACCGGCGAAACAGAGCAATCGTAGGGGTAGCACCAACCGCCTTACATGCCATCTCAAAATAGGTTATCTTACTAACCCCAAACGGTGCCAACTGGAATAACCCAACGCGATAATACTCTAGCACATTGCAGCAAAAAAGGGAAAGGGGAAGTCGAAGGTTCGAAAAATCAAAGAACCTGGTATACAGAGCGATTGAACCAGAAGGACAATCACAAATGTTCTGATCTGATCGAGGAAGGATAGGAAAGAATTCAGGACCCACATGATATCGGGTACAGAAGGAACGAAAATCAGCCTCGGAAAGTTCGCACAAACGATCTTTCATGTCAAAACGGTTGGACATGACGATACGGACAAAGAACAGCACACAAATGAAACGATAAAAAGCAAAAAGGGGAGAGGATACCTTAATCAACAAGATTTCGCCGCAGAGAAGAGTAAGAAGATGAAGCAACGTTTTTCTTTTTGAATTTTGAAAGATTAAGCGGTTTTAATAAAGAAAAGGGGACGGCAGTTTTTTAAACTGACGGGACGTCTGAAGCTTACTCGATGGCCAGGTCACATCAAGCGGCGATGTGACAGTGTCGCCATCAGTGCACATGGTCAACGAGGCCAAGAATCATCTAATACGAAATTAGCCAGGATCGCCTTTTTTTCAAAAATTAAACATTTCAAAAAGACAACCTGGTTGGGGGGCTGATGACGTGGGATAGTAGTCCCACACGGCGTACAAGTAACTCAATAAGATAAGAAGGCCAGAAGGCCGGACAGCCAGGAATAACAAGACAAACTGGATTAACCGGAGGAATACTCGTGGGAGACGGAAGTAAGGCTTTTACACAAAAGATAGAAAGAAGACGCAGTCAAGTCAGGAGAAAAGCAGAAAAGGTGATGAAGTGATCGAGTCAACCCTTTTCACCAAAAAGGAACATGTAGGGAACACAAGGAAGATCTCAGAAAAGTATGTGGCTACCCTGCCAAAAGAGGAAAGCTCCAGTTCCCAGAAGCTCGGCCTTCCAGGGAAGGTTTTAGTATAAATATCAGGATCAGGTTACTCTTTCAAACCACTACACACTTACTCACTTTCACTTAATCTCTCGCTGAACTTATTTTCCCGACCCAGAGACTTATTCTCACGCCGAAGTCTAATCGCAGGCACTGTTGTAAAAGTCGTTCTACAAGGCCGAGTACTCTCCGAGTACTCGCTCCAAGGTGTTGTTCCGAGTCCGAGTACTTCCTGAGTATTACCCGAGTACTCCCGCCTAGGGCCGAGTACTCTCCGATTACTCGCTCCAAGGACCTGTTCCGACCTGGGAGCGCCTAGCGATTTTTGCAACCATGATCGCAGGAGATCCCCTCCTGCGATAAGGCTAACGGTGTTTTCTGTTCTTAGCAGGATAGCCAGGAATAAGAGAGCCGGTGATCAAGTCCAGCCTGAAGACCATTTGAGCAATACTCGAACAACTGGCAAGAATAAAAACTCAAAATCTCCTAAATTCCTAATCTCCTATTATTGTTAAAAGAATAGAAGTTAATTCATTATCCATTTTAATGTTCTGATAATTGATTATCCATTGTGAATTAATGATTTGTCTTAGCCCTTATGATTTAGGAATTAGGAAGGATTGATCAATTTATCATTTATGTGTAATGATTTGTTCGGTCGTGGAAGCCAATAAGTTTGTGTTTGTTTGTTTGTTTGTTTTTTTGGATTTAGGATATCATTAGTTTTGTTGTTGAATATTTGAAAAATATGTATTGAAAACTCCTCAAATAAAATATCTTGTTACGTGAGGAATTAAGGAATTATGCATCCTAAAAACTATCCGGCGGTCAAAAACGACAAAAAAGAGGAAACTTATTGTTAAATGTATTTCACTAAAGTTGACACTATGATTTTGTTTTGTTTATAATTTATTCGTATAATAAACATCCTTCACGGAATTTTTTTCATATACTAGAATGCGTTAGAGATCTTTTTCTCCGGTTTATCTTAGATACTCAAATTCTCAGGATCGCTCATGCTTAAATGTTACAAAATAATTTTATATACGAATTACTTTAAAGCTTATCCTCCACATCTCCAATTGACAAAAAACTAAATCAAAAGAATAAGGAAATGGTATAAAGGAGGGCAAACTAGTATTTCTTTCCGAATAGGTTCTGGTATCGAAACAGGTATCGGTTCTGAAATCGAATCTGGTTCTGGTAAAGAAAGTGAGTAACTGGTTCTGACCTATTTTTGGCCGCTTTCAGTTCGGGTTTGTCTCAAAAAAGATGGAACCGGTTCTAGTTCCTGTTTTGGCCGATTTTAGTTCGGGTTTTGGTCGAGTGAAGGTGTAACTTGTTCCAATTTTTCCAGTTTTTTCAGTTCCGATTACAATTTCTCTAAGATCCCGAAACCGCTTGTTCCCACCGGTTTAATATGACTTGTCGGTTTTACTTTTTTTCTCACCTCTAGAATAGGGTGTTTAAACTACTTAATGAGAGAGATTTATAAATTCATTACAGAAATTTTGTGTCGTTCGATAATTGGCGTTCGTAGACATTTTTACAATGCATTATTTTTATATTCCTTTTATTCACATCATCTAACAAAGAAAACATCATACGGTCTCTACTTCTCAAACAATCAAGTTGTACCAGGTAAATAAAAATTACTTGCGTAATATTTAATTAATGGATATAATAAGAAAAATAACATAGAGAATAAAATAAAAACAACATTTTGTCTAAGAACATGTAAATATATATTTTTTCTACTTTATAGAACTTTTTGTATTGAATCTATGTTTTTTTCTGCATTTAAAAATACGTTAAAAAAAATACAAATCCAATATAAAAGATCGATTTAATTTTTTCAGCAAGATTTTTTATCTATCCAACCTCTGTACATCCATGCGACAACGTCTTTGTTTCTACCTCGTCTACATTTGCATCGATCTTGATTCATGTTGGGTCAAAATCCACGTTTATTATAATTTCGTCAATATCAATCAAAATTTTTGTTTCTATTTCCCTAGCATTATTGTTTTACAAAACAACAGTTTCTTTTTATATATATATATATAAATAAACTAATTAGTATCTCGTGTATTACACGAGTTAGAATAAAAATTAATAAGTATTTAATACTATAAATTTAAAAACTGTAAATGATATTTTAATTTTAAAATATGATCAACATTACATAGAAAATAAAATAATAATATTATATTTTAAAAAATTCCTTTTCAAAGTTTGGTTTTTAAACATTTCATTTTAAAAAAATTGCTTTTAAAAAATCTCATTTTTTACAAAATTATAGGATGTTAACTATTATTACACTAGTTGACAAAGAAAAAATAAATAGTTGATAATAAAGACTTATAAATTATAAAAAGATTTTATGAATTATAAATTATTTGAAAATTTTCATATTTTAAAATAATTAGATTTTTTAAAACTGTACTTTTTAATATTAATTTTTTTTATTATTTAAGAAACCTCTTAAAATTATAAAAGGTATATATAATATAATTAGTATTTAATACTATTATGTAATATATTTTTTAATATTAAGAACTTTATTTTAATTAAAAAAGGTATAAAGAATATATATTTATATAATTAGTATTTATAAGGAGAGAGAACCAATAAAATTAGTGTGAAATATTCTACATTTGTGATAAGTGTCGTTCAATTATTTTGATTTATTAAGTATAAAATAAATTTATTATTGTTTAAAAATTAACTTATAATGATATATATTATTATATTATCATATTCTAGACAAATTATACATACATACACACACGTACACATGTACGTACATATGTACGGACATACATACATGCATACAGGGCATGTATAAAATGAAAACCTACTTAAGATGAAAAAAACCTCAAAAAACCCAATGTTAAAAAAGTTGTTTTTTATATTTTTTATAGTTTTGTAACTTTATTAGCGTCATTTTTATTAAAAAAAATAAAAAAGCGTCAACCAGTTTTTTTTTTAAAAAAATAATTAAATAAAAATGTAACACTGACGTAATTTTCTTTTTTCAGTCTTGTACAACGATGTTACATCTGTTTTTCATCGGTTTTTTATTAATTTTTTTAAAAAAATCTAGTCGACGCTTTTTTTATTATTTTTTTTTCATAAAAATAACCTTAATGATGTAACCAAAATGTAAAAAAATGAGAAAAAAAATTTTGATAGTTATTTTCATTGTTTTCAAAGTTCTCATTTAAAACATGTTTTCAAAATAACTCTCCTCTATACATACATACATGCATATAATATATTATAATAAATATTAGAAGAATATAATGGTCATTTAAAATAATATATTATAATTAAGAGTTTTACAACTTTTAAAATACAAAGTACAATTTACAAAGTTTTAACCATAAACCAAAAGTTTTTTTTAACCTTTTAGTTTGTCCTATATTAAAATATTTAAGAAATATAGTGTCCTAAAATAGCTATAAAAAAACCTCTTTTGATTAATCCACGGTACCTTTTGATTTTATGGTATATATATCTGCATAAAGTTATAACAAATTAATTAATTTTACACGCCCTGTGTGCAAATTATGTTTTTTTAATTAGCCATAAATCAATAATTCATGCACTAATTGGACTTGACATAAATGATTGAATTTCACTATATATTGTACGCATATGGAAATAGTTTTGATATCGGACTTATCATCATGAGAGCAACCTCTTTATTTTTGACATAAACCCGTGTGTAACACGGGTCGAATACAAAATAGAAAAAAATTATTAAAGTGTAACAATTTTAAATGATTAAAATTACATATTGTTACATAAAATAAGCAACAATATAAAATTATAACAAAAGTTCATAAAATGTTTAAATACTTTTTGTATACAATATTTTTTTTATAATTATAACCTTACCATCTTTGTATAAAATTATAATAGTTTAAAACCTTCTATACTTATTAAATAATTATTAAAAATTAAAATAAGTGTAAAATATAAAGACATATCCAAAAGTAGTCTCAACACATATTACTATTTTAGTCCGTCTTACAATAATTTTCAAACTTCTCTCTTATTTAATTTATTGTATATATAAAATAGTAACATTAAATATTAAATATAATTGTAAAAGTTTTAAATTAAAAAAATATTTTTATGGCCTTAAAATATTTAAAATGCTCTCTCTTCAAAAAAACAAATTATTATAAATATGAAAGAGAGAAAAATACTTTTATAAACGAAATGTTCAAAAACACTAATCCTTGAAAAAAATAGTGTTTAAAAATTATATTATTACTATTGTATTAATTAAATTATTAATTATTCGAAATTTTAATCAAATTTTATATTAAAAATCATATTATACTGAGTTTTCATTGGTAACTAACTAAATATTATATTTTTCTTTAATGATAAAATAGACAGTGCATTACCCTAGTAAATATATATATATATATATATATATATATATATATATATATATATATATATATCCATCTGTATTAATTCTCAGCATCTTTTTTTATTAAATATTGTAAAAACTTTTTTTAGGTTTAAATTTTTCACATTTTCCTTCTATCAAATATTAATAATTTTATTCAATTTGGTAAATACTATAATTATAATATAAGTTATTATGTAAATTTTATAAATTATTGAATGAGTTAATTTAAGATTTTAAATCGATTCTAGAAAAATGTATTTGAAAATTTAAATAATTTTAATTCTCATTCAATTAAATTTTAAAAACTTAATTTAACAGTAATTAATAAATGTAATTAATTCATGGTTGTTTTATTGATTGACATGTGTCAACTGAAATGTGTGATAATTACAAGTGATAAAAGAAGATTTTTGTTTATTGGTATATTAAGATACTATGTAAAATCTCGTGTACTACACGAGTTGAAAATAGAAATGTTATATACTTTGTAAGAAAACTTGTTTTAAAATACATGTTTTTTAAGAAAACTTCCTAAATCTACAAATTTAAAAAAAAAATTATAGAAAATTTTCCTATTTTGTAAACTTTGTTTAAGTGTGTTTTTTAATAAAACAAGGATTTCATTTTTTATTTGTTAGAACTATTTTTTAATATGAAAAAAGGTATATAAATTATTAGTTATTAGATTTAAAATTCTTTAATAAATTAAAGAATATAATTTTAGTTATCATTTAAAATAAGAGATAATGATTGTAAAGATTAAAAAAATGAAATGTGGCAATAATTATTTTAAAAAAAGACAATAATAGCCTAATAAATTGAAATGTGTCAAAATATTTACTTTTTTATTAAAGAGTATAGATAGATTTTTAGTGTAAATAAATGTTTGTTTCATCGCTCTCCAGCCTCTATTAACAACTTTGTTATTTTTAAGATTAGTAGGTATGCTTTTTTATCTAATTATTCTTGAAAAAAATTGTATATTTAAGAATTAAAAGCATTAGTCTCATTTTAAATATTAAACAAATCTATACTACATAAAAAGTAAAAATAAAAGTGAACAAATTTTATTATTCTAAACTATCTTTACAATAGTTTTTATGTTTCTCTCTTCGATCTATTTAATGTATTATATATTAAATAATAATATTAAATATTAAATGCACATACATTTTTAAATTAAAAATATTTCTTAAGAAAATAAAAATATATTAATATAAAAAATATTTTTTTTCAAAAAAATTAAATATAAACTAAAATAAAATGCTTCAAAAAACAAACTTTGAAAAATAATATTAAAGAAATAATATTATTATTTTATTTAAAGGATTAAGTTATTCAAAATTTTTAGTCATATTTTATATTTAAATATCGACTTATATTATATAAATATTTATTATTTTGTATTTAGCCCATGTAATAAACGATATATTAACCTAGTTAAGAATACAAATTTATAAAATGTAATAATTATGAGTGAAAAATAATAAAACTTTTTAATTAATTCGATATTAACGTCTCTTTTACTGCTTTCAATGAAAATTTTTTATTGGATCCTTTTAGAATGTTGAATTATTTTCTTAAGTTTTAATTTAAACCCTAAACTTTAAACCTTTATTTTTAACCCCCTTCTATTCTACACTATGTTTAATACTAGGTTAGAACCCATCGGGGAAAGATTAAATAAAAAGTATATTTTGCCTAAGAAAGCTAATAAGGATTTTTAAAATCTTCAATACCAACCCAAACGAACTCCGATTGAACTAATTTCGATTGCATCGAAAGCGTTTTATCGAGCCATACAATATCAGCTTTTAAGTTTTCGTTTTAACAACTAGATTTAGATTTTAAGTTTTAGGGCTTGATTTTTAGTTTTTAAGTTTTATCTTTATGTTAAAAATTTGTTTTTAAAGTTTTGGTTTTAGTATTCAGGTTTATTGTTTATGATTTAAGGTTTGGGTTTTAGGGTTCGACAAGTCGGTTCCAATGATGTAAAAATGAATTCAATCGTAGTTTGTTTGAGTCGGTTTTCAAGTTTTTGAAAATCATTCTTAGCCTTCTTAGGCAAAATAGACTTTTTAGAGGATCTTATCCAAAACCCCTATAACATGAGTTAAACAAATCTAGTATGTTATAAATAATTTTTTTATGAATATTTGTATGTTTGATAAAAATAATTGTTGATAAATTAATAAATGACAAATAATTAAAAATAATAAATTACAAATAATAAAAATTTAAGAATTATGAAATTATATTTTAAGATATTATATAACTGAAAATTTCTTACAAGAAGATTTATATATTTGATATTTAATTGTATAATTTAATTTTTTAAAATCATTCATATTTAATTAAATATAAAAGTCAATTATTATTTAATATGAGAGATAGAAGGGGGAAAATTTATAGTTTATGAGAATGTGACATGTGTCCACTCTTGCTATTCTTTTATTATAATAAAGATTCATATATTTTTAACATGTCATTAAGTTACATTATAATGGACACAATTATATTAATTTTATCACAATTACCTAACAAATGTTTATGCAAATTATGAATACTAATGGTCACATAAATTTTGTGCACTCTTTACATGCTTACAACATATTTATATATTATCAATTATTTGTATTAATAATATCATTTTAATCATAATTACTTCACAAACATTATATTACTATATATAGAAAAAAACTAACGTAATGAATGTTTTGTAAATTGTAATAGCAATTAAATATTACTATGTCTAATTAAATAATACTATTTAAATTTAATAACAATATATAAATAATAATAAAAACTAATTAATGCTGATATTTATTTTCCGAAGTATCTCTTTAGACTCGAAATTTTGAACTTTGAACTCTATGTATTAAACTTCCATCCAACTTTACTCACACATTTTTAACTAGGTTAGCAACCGTGTATTACATAGGTTGAATGGAAAAAAATATAATAAATAATCACTAATGAAAATTTAGACAATATAACAAGAATTTTCAATATAAGATGTGAAAAAATTATTAATGTCTATATGTTTTTAATTAACACTGTCATTAGATTATCGGATAATAGTAATAATTGTATTAATTTGATCGCTATTACCTCGCAAATGTTTATATAAATTTCGAACCTAAACGACCACATAAAATTTGCGTTTTATACACAGGTTTATTACACGTTCGTACATTAACGAATATTTGTATCGTTTATATTATTTTGGCCGTAATTACTTCACAAACAGTACATTTATTAATAGTTAATTAAAATAATAATATTTAGATTGTAATAGTAATAAAATTAATACGTATAATTAAATAAAACTATCAACTAAATAATATTAATAGTTAAATAATACAATTTAATAATAATAATGGGCAATTACATATATCCGTCTATAAACTTTATAAATTACTTATATACTCAATTTAAAAAATAAATTACATATATCTCTTTACCTAATTTAAATATAATTATGAAGAAAAAAACAAGCTCTATATTAGATGCTAAAGTTGAATACTATATTAGATGCTAAAGTTGAATATTATATATAGCACGACAACTTGGGATGCATGGATTGTCAATTAGTTTACATTACATGGATGTAGCTTATTTTATTTTGGTAGGTAGAATAATTTTCAGCTAAAATTTAAATTTAATTACTATTTATCAATTATAGTTAATAAAATATTGGTAATTTTTTGGTTATATAAAGGATGTTTTGTATCCCCAAAAACACAACTTAGATCCCACTTCTTTTACTAGAAAAAATGGGACTCAAAATAAACATGTCTTCAATGACCACCCTTTTAATCACTCTTATGGTGGTTATTGTTTCTTTAAGCTTGCCGCCGGTGACAACCGCCAGCCTTGGTCACTTACTTCCTCCACTATTTCCACCTAAGAAGTCACCACCACCACTGGTTTACAAGACACCACCACCGGTTTACAAGTCACCACCACCACTACCGCCGGTATACGAGTCACCACCTCCACCACCGGTTTACGAGTCACCACCACCGCCGCCACCGGTGTACCACTCACCACCGCACCACGTTTACAAGTCACCGCCACCACCTCCACCGGTTTACCACTCACCGCCACCACCACCACCGGTTTACCACTCACCGCCACCACCGCCACCGGTGTACCACTCACCGCCACCACCGCCACCGGTGTACCACTCACCGCCACCACCGCCACCGGTGTACCACTCACCGCCACCACCGCCACCGGTGTACCACTCACCGCCACCACCGCCACCGGTGTACCACTCACCGCCACCACCGCCACCGGTGTACCACTCACCACCGCACCATGTTTACAAGTCACCACCACCACCTCCACCGGTTTACAAGTCTCCACCACCAGCTTACTACACCCCACCACCACCGGTTCACAAGTCACCACCACCTGTTTATGAATCACCACCCCCACCACCCGTTTACAAGTCACCACCACCACCTCCTCCTGTTTACGAATCACCACCGCATGTTTACAAGTCCCCACCACCTCCTCCACCTAAGAAACATTACGGGTACAAGTCACCACCACCCCCTCATCACTACTAGTGAAAGACGAAGGACTGGTTTCTAAAGGTAAGTAATAGTTTTATTATGCTTGAACTATATATCTTCCTTACTTAATAAGTTAATTATATAATATCTGTCTTATTTTATATATATTAATTGTATTTTACTAATTTATAAATTGCTACCAGTTCTTTCCATTCTTGCAGGAATAAATTAAGATATATGTGCAAAGTTTTAAAAGATGAAGAAAAAACATGCAGGATTACGTTGCATGGAAAGGGCTTTAATTTAATTATCTTTTCGTGTTAAATAAGGAGTTGTTTTGCTGTTGGTGTTTGATTAAACGTTTCTTGTGTTTCCTTAGTATTTTGTTAATGTTTAACAATAAAGTTATTATGTTCTTATTACATTCTGATCGATTGCGCTGTTCAAACATAATTAGACTATTTTACATACACTAAGAACAGGGAGAGTGTATCTACAAACTGGTAAATTATCTACATATTAATGGATGCTTGTTGTTTAATGTGCTTGAGTAACATAATCCAAACTAATTTATGGTTATTAATGTTATATATAAGCTAGTGTACGTTTGCCAACCGGTTTTTAAAAATAACTATAATTTAGGACTCGCGTGAGACGTCAGATCTGATATACTAATGTGAATCTATCCAAACATAAATCTAGAATATCACATGTCATCACAACCAATAAAAAAAAATCAAAAAAGTGCTACATACATTTTTAAACAACTGTGTCCTCTTAGGAACTACAGTTGTATCCTCGTATGAATACAAGGCTAGATAAGATACTAGAAACAAACTAATGCTAAAATTAGTATATTGTTATGACTTGACAGGCCAAGCCATATTAATTACAATTAATACAAATAATTTCTTTGACTTTTATATTAATTACCTACACTACAAAAGTCATTAATGCAAAGAGACTTCTGCTGATCTGACAAGTGTACTCTGATGTTGATTGTCATGAGAATGTCTCTGAGTTGGTCTTGATGATAGAAAGCATATCTGAATCTTTCTTTAAATAAGACAGACCTTAGCAGAGGAATTTCTTCGGAAGTTCTTGTATCGGAAGATACTTTATGGAGCCTTTTATTTCCTTGGAAGCTTTAAATGCTGAAGAAGGTTTGGAAGCTTTTGTCTTCTTCAGTTGGATGTTGGAGGAATAATGTTATCTTCCGAAAGTATTCAGTCTTCCGAGGAATCAATATTCCTTCCGAAGTTTTTGATCTTAATTTTATCCCTAGGCTGATGTTTCCAAAACTCTATTTAATTCCCTTAGAACCTTAGCCCTTCACTTAGCCCATCTTATGGCAACTCTGCCATCCTTGTGATTTTTGGGTTGTTGAGAGGGAGCTTCTCCAAGGAATGATGCCGCAGTTACTCTTCTTGGAGTGAACATTCTTTCACCGGCACTGAAATCCAAGCAATGATAGGAATACATGCTCTGATAGGCTCTGGTGCACGCTCAGGCTCAGACTTAGACTTAGAGTCAGAAATATTTCCAGGCTCCTTATTCCTTCTGGCCAATGATTTTCATCTCTTGAACTTTTGAGGACCTTTGTACACAATGAAGCTTCTCTGACCCATGGCCTCTTGTCTCACCCCTGCTCCTTCTCCCCTTATGGCTTCGAGCAGCAGCTACTTCTTCAGCTCTCCTCTCATGTATCCTTGAAAGTTTCTCAGGATCAGTCTTTGTGATGTTTTCTTTGTAAAATCCTTCTTTATGTTGATCACTGAGGATAGACGCATATTGTCATAGGAGGGACTGGATGGAGGTGAGATAGGTTCTTCCTTAGGTTCCAAGTGTGACACCCGACAATTTCAGGTAAATTGCAATTCTTACAACTTTGTATTTCACATTTATACTTTTTGCATTTCATATAATTTTGTTTAAGTAGATGAGTTAAACACAAAAAACTGCGAAACGATAGTTCGAGGAACTATCGGATCGTACATTGCACATTGGTTTTGGAAACCAAGTGTGACAAACACAAACACAAACGCAAAACAATAATTTGTGGAATTATTGGATTGTGCAATACATGTTGATTATGGATAATCAAGCATGCAAACGGTTCGTAGCAATGAACACAAACTATCAAAGATAATTCGAGGAATTATCGAAACACACACACGGGTCTCACGAACGTTGGTGATCAAACAGCAGTCAACTTATGTGCTATTATGTGATTATGAGTTAAACATGTATTAGATGTTTAGGATAAACTTTGGGAATCGAGCACGAGCGAAATCGAATCGACGAAATCGAAAAACTGAAAAATGGACCCGTCGCGGTACGCCAAGGCCTTTAGCGAAGGGCTTGGCGGTACGTGAAGAAAAGCGGGAGTCGGGACTCCCGAATTCCTCGGCGGTACGCGAAGGCCATTATGATCGGCCTCGGCGGTACGCGAAGGCCATGCAGATCAAAAAAAATATAAAATCAACCCCACCCTCTTTCACTCGGTTTTCTTTCAATCCCACCGAGTCTCTCCATCTATTCTCAACCCAAACCCACTGAAATCAAGCATTCAAACCTCTAGAATCACTTTGGAAGATACCCTTGGTGATTTGGAAGACATTGAAGCCCTTGAAGCTTGGAGAAGAAGCTAAAAAGCTTGGAACAACCATCAAACCAGTAGATTGTCATCATCAGGAGCTGTTCTAGCTTGGATCGGTAGCTCTAAGGTAGTTTCCTATGTTTATCTTTGATTAGATCGTACATGCATGATGTAAAAACACACATGCAAGCGTGTTTGAACACATGCAACTCCATGTGGCTATTGTACACGAATTTGTTGGTGATTTTGTGTAATAATGTTGTAGATCCACTGATTCTAGTATAGGATTGATTGGATTGAGTTTTGATGGGTTATTGTTGAATTGATGATGATTTTATAGAACTTGCCATAAAAGGAAACTTTTATGTTGCATGCCATAGATTTGTGATGATCTAGACATGTTAGGCATGTCTAGATGTTGTCAAATGCATATTGGAGTGTTTAGAAACACATTTGAGTGATTGATTTTGTCAAAAACATGATTTTGTAAGGTCTTACTAACTAAGGAAACTTTATTTGGGGAAAACGCCATAAATGGCACGATATGCTTTAAGTGTCTAAACATGTTTTATAAACATATTAAAGGTATTAGCTTTGTGAAATGGGATTTCATAACTACATTTTCCTAAAATGGAAACTGTCTAAAAATGGTAACACTTACAATTCTTACACGTCACCTAAGTGAGCGATGTACGAGTAGAGTCATAGGATGCATGTAGGTGTCCTACTTGTATTCATGGCATATAAGGAAGCTAACCGTAACCAACGTGTCACAAACGATTCGTCGAGTCAACACAAGTCAACATGCACACACTCGGTTGAGCACGCCGACACTTGGAGTTGTATGGGATACAACACACCACAAAACACATACTCACACCTATATGGTTATAGGTACCTACTAGCAGGATTGCTAGCATTCGCAGGTAGGGTGTCACACCCCGACCAAAGGCGGAATACGTCGGGGCGCGAGTTTGACTGTTCATTAGCTCATGGTGCTATTACAATGTTTCATATTTAATGCATCCATTTAATAATAATCAATTCATTCAAACAACATTTAAATAGTCATTACAAGAATTCAAAATAAATAAACTATTACATTGAAAGACTATACAACTGTTTCAAAGTTTAAACTAGGTCACTAAGCCTATCTTATGTCTTCATCATGCTTCCTTATCCTGTTACACATGTAAAATAGAGTTTGTCAACTATTTGCATAGTTGGTGAGTTCACACACTAAGTTCAAATAATAAGTATAAAAAGGATGCAAACTAAAACTTAATTAGAATATGTATCAAAAGCATAGAATAATACAAGTTTGAATAATTGAATGAATACATGAATAACAAATGCTTGTGACCAAACAAGTATCCTTACATAATAATTCAAGTATAACAATACAAGAATTATCTGTCACACCCCCAATTTCAACTAACGAAACCGTACTGTTTAGGGCGTGACAAACCAGGATCTCAGTCATTAGTGTGACAACTAGTACTAAACCGTACGGCAAGTCCGTACAGTGCGTGTACTGTCACCATGTACTGTGTGTAAATACAGTACGTGAACAGTCGTGTGACGACAGAACTCAGAAAACGAATCACAGTTGTATGTGTTTAAGTGAAAACTTAAATACGGTAAATACAACAACTCAAGTGAAACAACAATGTTCAACCGAACAACAATAACAAATCGGTTGCGATCTGATATCCACGGATGACAGGAATCAGATGACCGACAATTCAACGTAACAGCAAAGTAATAACAGGATGTTCAGTTGAGTCCAACAGTGAGGAAAAACAATCCAAAACAGAATTGCAGTGTCGTTTTAGAATAATTAAACTGACAGCGTGTTTGCGTGGGTGACGATTCACACAAACATATCTGTGAGTTTAACGTTCTGAACGATAACTGATAATTAGAAAACCAAATCAGAAAGTGAAACTTACAATCGTGTTCGTACAGTTAGCGCTCTGTACGAAGACGCGCGTAAGTGACGCGATCTGACGAAACGGAAACGAAAACGCGACGCGAACGAAATAAATTTAATTAAATTAAATAATTAACATTTTACAATTTTGAAACTCATCAAAATAACAAAATTAAAGTACTATTTATTTAAAAGATATTAATTACGCGAAATTTCCGATTACGCGACGAAAATGCGAACCGAGCGACCGAAACGAACCCGGATACCACACGGGGTATAAAAACCCATAAATGAGTGTTTCTCTCATTTCCATCATCCTCCTCCTCTCTCCTACACTCAAAATCCGGCCACCCACATTTTAGGGTTTTCTACACCTTCTTTCCCTCATATCTCACTCATTTCTTGGCCAAATCACTCCATTTTTGAACCTACACGAAGGTATTGATCTCCTCTACACGAAAGTACAAGGGATCTGCTGTAAAACTCAACCAAATTTGAGGTATGAAGCTTTCAAAGTGGCGAAAATTAGGGTTTTCGGACCCTATGATCAACCATTAACCCTTAACCGGTTTAGGAACCTCTTCCCCGAACCCTATGGCTGTGAGACTTACCCCTAACCCGCACCATCTTCGAAAACATCACAGGACTTGAAATGGAGGCGATGTGAGGCTCACCCTCTGATGTGGCCGAATGAGATGCAACTGGTCGAAAGGCCTAGAGTCGAATGACTCAAGGCCGAATGGCCTCATGCGCGCGGTTGGGGTAGCAGCTCACTCGCCACCTGGACATTCGGTCGGACCCCCCTCATTCGACTACAACCCTCATTCGCCGGATGTAACCCTTTCGCCACTCTCATTCGCCAAGCCAGTTCATTCGGCTGACATTCGGTCAAAGCACTCTCATTCGGCAGCCATTTATGTGCTCAACACTTCTTGATCGGCTCCACCATTTCATCCGACCTAGAGCCACCCTAGTTTACTGATTTGGTCAAGCTAGTGGGGTGGTCAGTTGTTCTCAGTCGGCCTAAAGTCTGGTGCAAATGAGAAGCCCCCTTTCGACCTAACAGCACCCATTCAACCAAGACAGTAACAAGGTGTTTCCCCTAGCCCAAAAGCATGAATGTTCGGCCCAACAAAATCCTCTTGGCCCACACAGAAGGCAACAGACTCGGCCCATTTCAGTGGGCTCATTTCTCTTGTTCAGCCTACACTAGAATCGACCCAGGAGATATTGAACCAAATAAATTCATGCAGCCATGTTATAACTCTAGGCCCACACTCACATTCTGAATAATGGCTACGGCCCAAGCAAGGGTATACACACAGGCCCAACAGCCCCTAGTGGCCCAGTAGACTGGCCCACATAAGTCATCAGGCCCAATCTCTCTTAAGACAAACTTTTGGCCCAACAGTATTTGAATTGGGCCCAGTGAACAATCAATTGGCTCAAGCCCACTTCGGTTGGCCCACCCCCCTTGTTAAAGCCCAATCTTGGCTGTTTCGGCCCACTCATAAACTGGATCAGTTTTGTTCGGCCCAACCTAAAGCCCATGCTATTCATTTTGTAGCCCACATATTCGGCCCACTAACAAAGTTCTTGGGCCACGCAAATGGTTTAGTCCATTATGGCCCAAGTAAGCTTAAAACATACATTCGGCCCATGGAAATTGATAGACCCAACCTACATTTAATTTAACGTACGGGTTAAATTCATCGAAAACCGATAGGACAATAAATACTTATGAAAATGGTTCAGGGTTATTTAATAAACATGCAATTCTAGAGTTGGATTTCAAGAACAAAATGACGAGCATGAAACTATGACATTACTATTAAAGTATTAACTTTTGGGCTTAACATATTTCACAAACTTAACACATTAAAGGGCCGAATGGTGACCGCTACTCGTTGGTGATAACCAAGTTAAGATGGACACATACATGCACACAAACCAAATACGACCCATACTTATAAGTTACTTGCGACGTGAAATCAATACAGGAACGTGAAAACCACTCAAGAACAACAAAGCGCGCGTGTCTTCTTTATTTTAAGCTAAGTCAACCACTTCAAACCTAAGGTGAGTTCATATGCCCCTTTTCTTAATCTTTACTGATTTCAAAGCTCGGGGCTGAGAAACATGCTTAACTTTTATTTATTTAAAGGTTTACATTAACATGTTGTTTAATTCATGATTTTGATAATAATTGCTTATCTTTATTATCGTTAATCACTACATGCATGCTTGTTTGACTTTATCATACCTGAATTAACTAGGTTGCTACATGCTAACCTAGAAACAGGGCACATTAACACATAGGATAATGTGAGTTGTTAAGAACATATCTTACAACCGTGCATATTATCCTTACACGATAGAACAACGGGGGAAAACCATGGGATAACATGCCATTAACAACTATTAATGACAAGAATGATCATCATGATAAGATAATTTCATGATAGCAAGATCATTCACACATCACTAACATTGTGTATAAGACATGTTCTTATGACACTTTGTTAAGACCACTAGAACACGCAAACTTGGGAATAACAGTTGAAACATTTATTTGTGATATCGAGGAGGATATTACATACATACGCTTTTGGGATGGCATATTATACATATACCATCATTAATTACTAAGACTCTATTTAGAGCACATTCCCTAACCGTCAGAGTGTGTCGGTTATACAATGGTAGATCAGTTGGGTAAATCATTAAAACTAGTAACCGGGACTTGGGGAAATTAAATGAAATCACACCATGCACGAGAGGTGCTATCAATCATATAGATCACACTTATATAAGCTAGGAAACATGTTCATTCCAATAGATATCGTGGGAGGATATCTTACACACCGGGCTGATCAGAAATGACAGCTACTGAGACTATTATGTCTCTAACTAGGAATCATGAGTTGGACACTTTACACGCCGGGCTGAACAGGGGAAACAGCTACTGGAACTATTATGTTCCTATCTAGATATCGAGTATGATATCTTACAGGCCGGACTGGTTAGTACTGACAGTTACAGAAACTACTAAGTTTCGCTCTAGATATCGAGTATGATATCTTACATGCCGGGCTAATCCGTAAGGGATGGCTAACAGAGACTATTATGTTTCTTTATTCAATAGTTGGGTATTCTACATGCCGGACTAATCAGTAATGATTAGTTACAGAAACCATTAGGTTTCGTTCTAGGTATCGAGTGATATCTTACATGCCGGGCTAATCCGTAAGGAATAGCTAAAAGAAACGATTTCGTTTCTAAATTGTTCATTGGATTATTCTACATGCCGGACTAATCAGTAATGATTAGTTACAGAAACTGTAGGGTTTCGTTCTAGATATCGAGTATGATATCTTACAGGCCGGGCTAATCCGTAAGGAATAGCTAACAGAAACAACTTTGATTCTTATTTGTTCATTGGGTTATATTACATGCCGGGCTAATCCGTAAGGATTAGCTAACAGAGATTATGTCTCTTTATTCAATTATGGGTTATTTTACACACCGGCTAATTCGTAAGGATTAGTTAACAGAGATGATTTCATCTCTTACTTTATTCATTGAGTTATGTTACATGCCGACTATTCCGTAAGGAATGGTTAACAGAGACGATTAAGTCTCTTTCCTTTTTACTTAATGAATAAACATACCGGGAAATCATGGGTGAAAGGAAATGGGTATCCATCGTTGTATTACAGGTAGTGTTGAGTGCAGTTAAGCATGTGGTGGGGTGGCGTCTGGGCTTGACCCTTTCGTATGCCCCTATATATAAGCATGCTTGACTGGATGAGACATTATCTGTACATCCAACCATGGAGAGGACATTGTGTGAAACATGGGATACAGTTATCAATTACAACTTGTGTGAACGCTGTGAACATGATTGACTTAATTCAATGGTTTTCAAATACTAAACTTATGAACTCACCAACCTAGTGTTGACTTGTTTAAATGCATGTTTTCTCAGGTGACGGACAGGTCTAGATAGCAAGCATCAGTGATTAAGCTAGAGGACTCTTAGAAGACCTAGCTTACTTTTGGATGCATACATTTTGATGACATTATGAATCTATTTTGCATATCTTGTACAGTCACAAGATAGAAACTACACGATTCTTTTGGATAGATTTACTTAGTTAAATTATGAACGTAACATTGTAATTTAACTTTGTAATTCTACATCATATGTCATGTTAGCATTTCTCATTATTTATCATGTGCCATGTAAACAATCTGATCATTTCGATTATCATTCAAGATATCGCGCCCCGGGAACCTTCCGCCCGACGGGAAAACCCGATCCGTTCCCGCCGGCTCGGGGTGTGACAGATTGGTATCAGAGCCATGGTTATAGAGAAATATAGGTCATATTACTTAAACGGTTTGGCCTAGACTATAACCTAGGGACCTCATGTAGTGAACATACAACATAGGATCCTATTTGCATATGTCTTCTGCTTCTGATCACTGCAATAACCGATTTTCTTTCGGTTATGATCAGAATGCCGCCGAGAAGACAGCCACCGCTATTACCGCTGACTCAAGGATCAGCTCCGCACTCATCGACACCGACACCGCCTGACTCTCCTACACAACCACCTCCACCTCCTCCACACTCACCACCACCAGGCTCAAACAATGTCCAGATACTAGACCCTGCTACTATAGCACTGGCTACACTGCTGACAAGCCAACTGAGGGATGTGATTCCCGAGATGATGAATAGAATCAACAGTAACAACAGTAACAACGCTGCCAACTCAACTGGGGAAGACAGTGGTAACACACGGCAGAGTCAAGACTACTCCTACAAGAATTTTGTAGGATGCAAGCCACCAACATTCAGTGGCACTGAGGGAGCCGTCGGCTTGATCCAATGGATTGAGAAGATGGAAACAACTCTCGACATTAGCGGTTGTCCTGATCAACACCGCGTGAGGTATGCTGCTGGATCGTTCGAGAAACGAGCACTAACCTGGTGGAACGCCCAGGTTCAAACCCGAGGAAGAGACGAGGCATTGGCGATGCCTTGGGAGGATTTCAAGACTTTGCTGAGAGGCGAGTTTTGCCTGAGGAACGAACTCAAGAAGGTTGAGACTGAGCTGCTCAACCATGTGATGATTGGTGCTGAACATCTGGCTTTCACCACCAGATTTCATGAACTGGCAACCCTGGCACCGGACATTGTGCCAACACTCGAGAAGAGGATTGAGCGGTACGTCGGTGGACTACCGCCATGCATCCGGGGGCATGTGATTGCCGCCCACCCAACCACACTGGAGATGGCTGTTACATTATCAGCTTCATTGACTGACGTAATGGTTGCCTCTGGCGTACTCAAGAAGGGATCTGGAACTACTGAAGATCTGGAACAACCCTCCAGCAAGAAACGAAAGTTCGTTAAGAATTTCGCAACGACCACCACTACCAAACAAGCTGTGCCCAATCAATCACCGCAGATTCGAGGATCTTATTCTGGCACGGCTCCATTCTGCAATAAGTGCAACTATCATCATCAACCTGGCACAGGGTGCAGGCAATGCACTCATTGTGGAAAAATGGGACACTGGGCCAAATTCTGTAAGGGGCAGGCCACACAGCACAGGGCAAACCAAGCAGTGGCACAGACCGCTGCACATCTTGATCGCATTTCCTGTTACACCTGCGGGGAACCAGGACATTATGCGAAAGACTGTCCCAAAAGGGTGCTACCGAGAGGACAAGCACCGCGGGGACGTGCATTTCAAATTGGGGCTGCTGCTGCACGCCAAGACACTGACACCAACACCAACACTGGTACATTTCTTATTTAAAATCTTTGCAGATGTATATTTTATACTAGCATAGATTATCATTGATCCCATAAGAGTTCGTTCATAACTTACTCATCATTGGGGTAACATTAGAACATTTCATGCACTGCGTGACATGAACTTAGTGTTCACTTATTTTAGTGAACAAACACATGCCATGAGATTCAAAGTGATGGACACGAGTGGTGTCTATATCATCATTAGAACTGATGCTTTGTCCTTGGTAGTGACGGAGCCATCTAGTCCAATAAAACCTTTCATGTCATTGCAATGGACGATAGAAACACATTCTCAAGTCTCAGCATTGGGTCCGTCAATGTTGTCTTGTCTGATAATATACGAATCCATTTTTAACAAGGGGAGAAACGAGAGGCTTCTCCTGACAGGAATAACACACGAGCATGAGAATCATAGTGAACATCATAGATCATGGAACTATGTAACACCAAGAGGTGCCATAAAGGGAGTGTATACAAACAGCTATGGAACATGATGCTAAGCTACCTTACACTTCCAGTAGACTTGATGTTCTTGGATTGACAAGAACAATGAGATCAAGTCTGCTCATGTTATAACCACACACAAAATCCTAGACTCCTAGGGAGAACTAGGTCACTTACGAACAACGTTCTTGTAAGAACATAAACAATTCGGATCGTACGGTCGAGAGACTGAAAATGAATCCGTAGCTTATCGAACAGACGCGGGAGATTCTAAATTACAACTTGCATAAACATGAGAACATGAGAAACACATGATATCAAAGCATCTCCACCTGAACAAAGAAAAAGTAGGGCCCGACTATGATGCTTAAATTTCGGGACGAAATTTCTTTAACAAGGGGAGACTGTGACAACTAGTACTAAACCGTACGGCAAGTCCGTACAGTGCGTGTACTGTCACCATGTACTGTGTGTAAATACAGTACGTGAACAGTCGTGTGACGACAGAACTCAGAAAACGAATCACAGTTGTATGTGTTTAAGTGAAAACTTAAATACGGTAAATACAACAACTCAAGTGAAACAACAATGTTCAACCGAACAACAATAACAAATCGGTTGCGATCTGATATCCACGGATGACAGGAATCAGATGACCGACAATTCAACGTAACAGCAAAGAAATAACAGGATGTTCAGTTGAGTCCGACAGTGAGGAAAAACAATCCAAAACAGAATTGCAGTGTCGTTTTAGAATAATTAAACTGACAGCGTGTTTGCGTGGGTGACGATTCACACAAACATATCTGTGAGTTTAACGTTCTGAACGATAACTGATAATTAGAAAACCAAATCAGAAAGTGAAACTTACAATCGTGTTCGTACAGTTAGCGCTCTGTACGAAGACGCGCGTAAGTGACGCGATCTGACGAAACGGAAACGAAAACGCGACGCGAACGAAATAAATTTAATTAAATTAAATAATTAACATTTTACAATTTTGAAACTCATCAAAATAACAAAATTAAAGTACTATTTATTTAAAAGATATTAATTACGCGAAATTTCCGATTACGCGACGAAAATGCGAACCGAGCGACCGAAACGAACCCGGATACCACACGGGGTATAAAAACCCATAAATGAGTGTTTCTCTCATTTCCATCCTCCTCCTCCTCTCTCCTACACTCAAAATCCGGCCACCCACATTTTAGGGTTTTCTACACCTTCTTTCCCTCATATCTCACTCATTTCTTGGCCAAATCACTCCATTTTTGAACCTACACGAAGGTATTGATCTCCTCTACACGAAAGTACAAGGGATCTGCTGTAAAACTCAACCAAATTTGAGGTATGAAGCTTTCAAAGTGGCGAAAATTAGGGTTTTCGGACCCTATGATCAACCATTAACCCTTAACCGGTTTAGGAACCTCTTCCCCGAACCCTATGGCTGTGAGACTTACCCCTAACCCGCACCATCTTCGAAAACATCACAGGACTTGAAATGGAGGCGATGTGAGGCTCACCCTCTGATGTGGCCGAATGAGATGCAACTGGTCGAAAGGCCTAGAGTCGAATGACTCAAGGCCGAATGGCCTCATGCGTGCGGTTGGGGTAGCAGCTCACTCGCCACCTGGACATTCGGTCGGACCCCCCTCATTCGACTACAACCCTCATTCGCCGGATGTAACCCTTTCGCCACTCTCATTCGCCAAGCCAGTTCATTCGGCTGACATTCGGTCAAAGCACTCTCATTCGGCAGCCATTTATGTGCTCAACACTTCTTGATCGGCTCCACCATTTCATCCGACCTAGAGCCACCCTAGTTTACTGATTTGGTCAAGCTAGTGGGGTGGTCAGTTGTTCTCAGTCGGCCTAAAGTCTGGTGCAAATGAGAAGCCCCCTTTCGACCTAACAGCACCCATTCAACCAAGACAGTAACAAGGTGTTTCCCCTAGCCCAAAAGCATGAATGTTCGGCCCAACAAAATCCTCTTGGCCCACACAGAAGGCAACAGACTCGGCCCATTTCAGTGGGCTTATTTCTCTTGTTCAGCCTACACTAGAATCGACCCAGGAGATATTGAACCAAATAAATTCATGCAGCCATGTTATAACTCTAGGCCCACACTCACATTCTGAATAATGGCTACGGCCCAAGCAAGGGTATACACACAGGCCCAACAGCCCCTAGTGGCCCAGTAGACTGGCCCACATAAGTCATCCAGGCCCAATCTCTCTTAAGACAAACTTTTGGCCCAACAGTATTTGAATTGGGCCCAGTGAACAATCAATTGGCTCAAGCCCACTTCGGTTGGCCCACCCCCTTGTTAAAGCCCAATCTTGGCTGTTTCGGCCCACTCATAAACTGGATCAGTTTTGTTCGGCCCAACCTAAAGCCCATGCTATTCATTTTGTAGCCCACATATTCGGCCCACTAACAAAGTTCTTGGGCCACGCAAATGGTTTAGTCCATTATGGCCCAAGTAAGCTTAAAACATACATTCGGCCCATGGAAATTGATAGACCCAACCTACATTTAATTTAACGTACGGGTTAAATTCATCGAAAACCGATAGGACAATAAATACTTATGAAAATGGTTCAGGGTTATTTAATAAACATGCAATTCTAGAGTTGGATTTCAAGAACAAAATGACGAGCATGAAACTATGACATTACTATTAAAGTATTAACTTTTGGGCTTAACATATTTCACAAACTTAACACATTAAAGGGCCGAATGGTGACCGCTACTCGTTGGTGATAACCAAGTTAAGATGGACACATACATGCACACAAACCAAATACGACCCATACTTATAAGTTACTTGCGACATGAAATCAATACAGGAACGTGAAAACCACTCAAGAACAACAAAGCGCGCGTGTCTTCTTTATTTTAAGCTAAGTCAACCACTTCAAACCTAAGGTGAGTTCATATGCCCCTTTTCTTAATCTTTACTGATTTCAAAGCTCGGGGCTGAGAAACATGCTTAACTTTTATTTATTTAAAGGTTTACATTAACATGTTGTTTAATTCATGATTTTGATAATAATTGCTTATCTTTATTATCGTTAATCACTACATGCATGCTTGTTTGACTTTATCATACCTGAATTAACTAGGTTGCTACATGCTAACCTAGAAACAGGGCACATTGTAACACCCCGACCGGCGGCGGAATCGTCGGGATGCCACGAGGGATGTGTAGATTGTTCAAAAGCTCGTGGGCATCTAAATCAAATCATCATATATCATTCAATCAACCAAAATAATTACACAAAAATCATGTTCATCATGAATTAAGTACATCAATTACACAAAAGAATTAGCTAAATTAACTAAATCCTAATCGCCAGAATTTTTAGTTAATTAGCTAAGTCTAAGATCCTATATGATGATGTCCAAAATAGAAGAGATCATCCTCTTCATCCTACTTGTCTCCATCACCTGAAACATGTAAGAAAATCAAGTGTCAACTACAAAGTAGTTGGTGAGTAATCATAAGTTTTATACTTAAAATAGTTTTATAAAATGAATTTAAAAGTTTAAGTTTAAAAAAAATGGTTTTATAAAAAGTTTAGATAAAATGAGTATAAATGCTTATGATTTTCTGGGAAAATCCACAATATTACCTGCATGAGATAATCCAATCAATCTCCAAACTCAACAATCAAACACATACACAATCACATTATCACATAACCAATCAGTCATAATCAATCACAAATAATCATAGTCAAACATAGATAATCAATCCACAAACTAATCAACCAATCTCATCAATTATATTCTCAAATAATGTTCGTGACTATACATGATCATTATGTAATTAACATAAGTTAAAAACGTGATCCATGGAGTGGTAGCTAACCACGTGACAATACATGAAGTCAAAGCAATTAACCGAAGTCAAGGGCAATGTTTCACAGAGTGGAAAACAATCCACGTGACAATACACGATGTCAAAGCAATTAACCGAAGTTAAAAGCAATGACTCTCGGAGTTTGCGACGATACATGTAATCTTTGTTATTGACCAAAGTCAATAACAGTGTTTACACGGTTATAAAATATTAATCAGTGATAATCCATAATAATGATAGTCCATAATAGAGAAAATCCATAATTTATGAATATCATATTGATAAACAGGTATTAGCCTTATGTTATCAAAATAATATTTGAATTTGGTATACATGCTTTACCTCCGAGTTTTAAAACAAAAACAGTTTAAAGAAAGGGAGGTTATGAGAACTCACTTGAAGTCCTTAGTATCTGTGTTCTCGTATTATGCGCGCTCACCGTTGTCGTACTGATGTTGTATTCACAGTCCTGTGTTTGATTAAATGTTATCTAAAGTTATGATCCTTTATTCGATTGTTCTTTTTGAAATCTAAGTTGTTAATTGAGTTGGTGTAGTGAAAATGACTAATTCTTGTGATTTTCATAAGAATGGCTCATGCTAATGAGTTTTCACCCGAATGAGTCATTCTCCCGAATGAGTCCCGAATGAGTCATTCTCCGAATGAGTCCCGAATGAGAGTCATTCTCCGAATGAGTCCCGAATGAGAGTCATTCTCCGAATGAGTCCCGAATGAGTCATTCTCCGAATGAGTCTCCCGAATGAGTCCCGAATGAGTCATTCTCCGAATGAGCTCATACTCCACTCATTCTCCCGAATGAGCTCATACTCCACTCATTCTCCCGAATGAGCTCATACTCCACTCATTCTCCCGAATGAGCTCATACTCCACTCATTCGCCGAATGGCTCATACTCATGGGCCATTCGCCCGAACGGGTTTTCAGCCATGGGAGAAGATGATTTCGAGGTATAGTCGTATATATAGTCGTTTTGAGTGGGTTTAGGTGAGTAAACTCATTTAGAAGGTGTATGGGTCGAAAAAGTGATGTTTTGAACCGGTTAAAGTTCGGTTTTTGTCGGGTTTGTAGAAAACCCTAAAAATCGCTACTTTGATCTCGATTTTACCTCGGTTTTGGTCGTTTTCAGAGCAGATCCTTTGTACTTCCGTGTAGAGGGGATCAATACCTTCGTCTAGGCTCAAGAATGGCTCGATTTCGTTGAGAGATGAGTGAGATATGGTAGAGAGAAGGTTAGGGTTTCTAGAGAGAGAAAGTTCCGGTGGTTTGGTTTTAGAGAGAGAGTGGGAAGAGAGAAAATGAAGAAGATGACTCATTTAAGGGTATTTATACCCCGAGTGAGTTCGGGTTCGTTTTTGTTGCTCGGTTCGCGTTTTCGTTACGTTTCCGGAACGTAACGCGCGTATTTTTACGGTTTAAAATAAAAGATGTCGGTCATTCAAAATCATATAAATGGTCGGTTATGCTTGGTTTTTAACGATAACATATTTAAACATAATATGTTTAAATAATTGGATTTCATTAATTAAAATGATTTAAATAATTTT
Source organism: Mikania micrantha (assembly GCA_009363875.1). Classification (NCBI taxonomy): domain Eukaryota; kingdom Viridiplantae; phylum Streptophyta; class Magnoliopsida; order Asterales; family Asteraceae; genus Mikania; species Mikania micrantha. The sequence continues at coordinate 106,760,966 of CM018692.1, read as the reverse complement.
ATTTCGTAAAACGATTTCGTTTTATTTTTACAAAATTAATTATTTTAAATAACTGATTTACCCAGTTTTGCTTTAGGTTGTGATTCCTAATAAACGTTTTCAGTTTTCATTTATTAATTTTAGTATCGTTTGATATTATTTAATTATTTCGTCGAAACGCGTCACTCGCGTACGTATTCGTAAAGATCGTCACCTTTGCGAATTCGTCGCTCGTATCGTATTTCGATTCGATTTACGACTTATTGAATATTGTTTCAGAATATTATTCCTAATAACTATATTCGTGTGAATCGTCACTCACGCGAATACATTTATTAAGTTAATATTTCTGAATTAATATTCGTGTTTAGATAACTTTCGTAACCTCACATCGCGTAATCAGTTCCATTATTTTATAAATTTTAATATTAAAATTTCCAAACCAAAACCCATATTCATTTTTATTCCGAACCAACAATCATTATTTTCAATAATATTACTGCGATGAACTCTCTGGTTCTGTTTAGTTGGGTTACAACTAAACTTCCCATGGTTTACGCGTATAATATATATTATAATCATGCATACCAGTAACAGTGATAATATCAGTAATGTTAATCAATAATTTCATAATCATCAATGATTATAAATCTCCGGTCGTAACAGTACAATCGTACGGATGTACGGTCGTACGGACAACCGAAAGTACAGTGATGTTACAGTCTCCCCTAGTTAAAGGAATTTCGTCCCGAAATTCAATTTGGAGCGACCGTAGTAAATAAATGTGGGTACTTAAGCTTCATCTGATCTTCCCGCTCCCATGTGAATTCTGGACCCCGCTTCGATTCCCAACGTACTTTGACAATTGGAATTCTACTGCGTTTGAGCTGTTTAACCTCACGATCCATTATCTCCACTGGTTTTTCAACAAAGTGCATGGTATCATCGATGCGAATGTCATCGAGTGGTACCTGAAGATCCTGATCAGCTAAGCACTTTCTTAGATTGGACACGTGGAACGTCGGGTGCACGTTACTAAGTTCAGTAGGAAGTTCTAACTTGTAGGCCACCTTCCCGATCCGTTCGAGGATCTTAAAAGGGCCAACATAACGTGGAGCAAGCTTCCCTTTCTTTCCGAATCGAACAACGCCCTTCCAAGGCGACACTTTAAGCAATACCATATCTCCAACTTCAAACTCTAAAGGTTTTCTTCGTTTATCCGCGTAGCTCTTCTGTCGACTGCGAGCAGCTAACAGATTGCCGCGGACCTGGCGGATCTTGTCAGTCGTTTCCTGAATAATCTCGGGACCGGTGATCTGCGAATCGCCGACTTCGGTCCAACAAATAGGTGACCGACATTTCCTGCCATATAGAGCTTCAAACGGTGCCATACCAATGCTCGCGTGATAACTGTTGTTATACGAGAACTCAACCAATGGTAGATGGCTATCCCAGTTGCCACCGAAATCGATGACACAAGCTCTCAACATGTCTTCCAGTGTCTGAATCGTTCGCTCCGTCTGACCATCCGTTTGAGGATGATAAGCAGTGCTAAGATCCAATCTTGTTCCAAAGGCTTCATGAAGTGATTCCCAAAATCGTGCCGTGAAACGAGCATCACGATCCGATATTATGCTTAAGGGAATACCATGTCGGCTAATGATCTCATCAATGTAGATACGCGCTAACTTCCGCACAGGGTATGTTTCGCGTATCGGCAAGAAGTGAGCCGACTTGGTCAATCTATCAACTATCACCCAAATGCTATCTTTACCGTTTGCGGTTCGTGGGAGTTTGGTAATGAAATCCATAGAAATATTCTCCCACTTCCACATCGGTATTTCTGGTTGTATTAACAATCCCGAAGGTCGCTGGTGTTCTGCCTTGACTTTAGCACAGTTAAGGCACTTGGACACGTATTCAGCAATATCCTTCTTCATTCCAGGCCACCAGTACAAGCCCCTAAGGTCTTGATACATCTTGTCAGCACCCGGATGGATTGAATAACGTGACTTATGAGTTTCATCCATAATCACCATCCTAAGGTCACCCTTGTTCGGTATCCACAACCGATTCAAATAATACATTAATCCATCATCTTTAGTTTCCAATAAGATTTCAGCCCCGCAAGACATCTCATTTTTCAAGTCATCTTGAGCTAATGAATGTTGTTGGGCTGTGAGAACATCACTACGGAGATTAGTGTGCACTCGGACACTATGGATCTGAACTTGACTTTTGCGACTAAGCGCATCTGCTACTACATTCGCTTTACCAGGATGGTAGCGAATTTCACAGTCGTAATCATTCAACAGTTCAACCCATCTCCGTTGTCTCATATTGAGCTCTTTCTGATTCAGAATATGTTGCAAGCTTTTATGATCAGTGAACACTACACACTTAGTGCCATAAAGATAGTGTCTCCATATCTTCAAAGCAAACACAACTGCTCCAAGTTCCAAGTCGTGTGTAGTGTAGTTCTTTTCATGAATCTTCAATTGCCTTGATGCATAAGCCACAACCTTTCCCCGTTGCATGAGAACACAACCGAGACCTAGGTTGGATGCATCACAATAAACCACAAAATCATCATTTCCATCAGGCAGTGTCAAGACAGGAGCATCACAAAGTTTCTGCTTTAGAGTCTGAAATGCCTCTTCTTGCTTTGGTCCCCACTCATATGGTTTATTCTTTTGAGTCAAAGAAGTGAGAGGGACAGCAATCCTGGAGAAATTCGAAATAAACCGCCGATAGTAACCGGCGAGTCCGAGAAACGATCGAATCTCCGTCGGTGTCTTCGGTGTACTCCAATTCTTCACCGCATCAATCTTTGCAGGATCCACGTGAACACCGTATTCGTTGACTATGTGCCCCAAGAATTGAACTTCCTTAAGCCAAAATTCACATTTAGAGAATTTGGCATACAGTCGCTCCTCTCTTAGGATCTCCAAAACCAACTTAAGGTGTTTCTCGTGTTCTTCCTTGGTCTTTGAGTAGATCAAAATATCATCAATGAATACTATCACAAATTTATCCAAGTATGGCCTGCAGACACGGTTCATGAGATCCATGAAAACCGCAGGTGCGTTGGTAAGGCCGAAGGGCATTACCAGGAATTCATAATGGCCATATCTTGTTCTGAAAGCAGTCTTGGGAATATCATCGTCATGTACGCGAAGCTGATGATACCCAGACCTAAGATCGATCTTTGAAAACCATGCCGAGCCTTGAAGCTGATCGAAGAGATCATCTATGCGCGGCAGTGGGTATCGATTCTTGATTGTAAGTTTGTTCAACTCACGGTAGTCGATGCACATTCGGAACGACCCGTCCTTTTTCTTGACAAATAGGACCGGTGCACCCCATGGCGAATGGCTCGGGCGAATGAATCCTTTATCCGTCAGTTCTTGTAGTTGGCTCGCCAATTCTTGCAACTCCGACGGTGCAAGTCTATAGGGAGCTTTGGCGACAGGATTCGCACCAGGTACTAAGTCAATTCGAAACTCTACTTGACGTTCTGGTGGAAGACCCGGCAAATCATCTGGAAATACTTCTGGAAAGTCTCTGATAACATGAACATCTTCAATTCTCTTTCCTTTCTCCTTTTTCTCAACAATGTGCGCTAAGAATGCTATACATTTCTTCCTAAGGTACTTGTGTGCTTTAGTGCATGACATCAGCTTAAGTCCTTTACTAGCAGTTTCTCCAAATATTCTTAAAGTTTCACCAGAAGGTAAGGGAATACGTATGTATTTCTAATGGCAAACTATCTCCGCTTTGTGGGTGGCTAACCAATCCATGCCTATGATAACATCAAAGCTACCAAGATGCATAGATATAAGATCAATCGGGAAAACGTGATCACTTAAGTTCACAGTACATCCAATAATAACAGTGTCAATATCAATAGTGTTTCCGTCAGCCACCTCCACATTGAACGGTTTATCTAAATATGTACGTGTTCTACCAAGCAAACATTCAAAATCATATGAAACGAAACTCCTATCGGCACCAGAATCAAATAAGACAGATGCATAAGAGCTGTTGATCAAAAATGTACCATTGACGACGTCCTGGTTGGCTTGAGCAGCTGGAGCATTCAGTTGAAATGCCCGGCCTCTTGCCACCCTCTGATTGTTTCCAGTCAACTTTGGACAGTGATTTCTGAAGTGACCCACTTCACCACATTCATAACAGGCTCTTGCCTGTGCCTGAGGTACCTGGCGAACAGGTACAGCTGGAGTAGGTTGTGCTTGAGGAGCTGGCAGAGCAAGCGGTGCATGTTGCATCCTTTGTGCTTGCGGTGCACTCCGACAAACGTTAGCATAGTGACCAAACTTGCCACAGTTGTTGCAGACGCGACAAGGCAAGTTAGGTGCATGGTGATATCGGCAGGTATTACATTGAGGAGTGTTCCCAGTGTAATTTCTTGCAATAGTGTTGTTGGATGATTGCTGCGCAGACTTAGCAGCAGGAGCAGTGACCATAAAGTTTCTGGTCTTTCTCTTCTTGTTGCTGCTTTTGGATGAGCTAGCAGCTTCAGACTTGACCTCAGTTTTGACTTCCTTTGTAGCAGCCTTGGTGTCAGTCTTCTTGTATCCCTTCCGAGTGAGTGTTCCATTCTTCACGTGATTATCAGTAAGCGTTGCAGATAGACGGATCGCAGCCTCCAGTGTTTTGGGATTGCTCCCATAGACTGTGTCCTGAATCTGTACCGGCAATCCGCCGATATATTTCTCAATCGCCCTCTCCAAGGGTGTCACCATGTGGGGCACTAGTAGACTATACTCATGGAATTGACTATTGTAGAGGACGTTCTCGCCACTATCTTGTTTGAGTTCCCAGAACTCAGTCTCCAGTTTCCTCATCTCGCTTCTAGGACAGAATTCAGTGGTCATCAGAGTCTTGACCTCTGTCCATGTCAGTGCTAAGGCAGCATCCACTCCCCTAGTCCGCTTTTCCCCATTCCACCAAGTTAGTGCTCTCTTTTGGAAAACACTGGTGGCATAGCGAACCTTCAGATTCTCGGGACATTCGCTGTTGATGAAGGTGTTCTCCATACTCTCAAACCACTGCAGCAGACCAGTGGCCGATTCAGCACCCGTAAATTTCAGGGGATTGCAGGAATTGAAGTGTTTGAATGTGCAAGTTGTCTGGTTTGCACCACCTCTGTTCTGGTTAGCATTCTGGTTAGCCTGAGTCAGTTGGCTCACCAATCCAGAGATAAGTGTGGCTAACTCTTGTATGCCGGAGTTGGCATTACTATTGTTAGCATCCCCATTGTTCGAGTCATCTTCGTTGTGACGGCGAGGCGGCATGTTTCTGAAGGAATTAGAAACATGTTACTACCGTTTACAACGTAAGTTATACAAACAATGGTCAAATGAGTTCATTTAAACAGTTAGGATTACATATAGGAACTATATTTATTTCCTATCTGTTATTTAAACTCATAGTGTCTATAAATTTTCTTAATGTTATTCTAAGTGTCCTAATTGGTCATAACTAGTGTTAGCTAACTACTCCTAAGTTCAATACATTCCTCACCCTATACTAACACAGGCAACCTCCCGATGCAATGCAACAGCTTATATTTAGGGCATATGCAGAGGTGGATCGCAATCTCCCCTACACCGTCCCACCACCATTCCATTGCATCGCGATTTTGCCATTGTTAGCATTTAGGGTGTGTCATGTATCTTATCATAATCTCACTTCACAAACCTTATCCTAGGTAGGATAATTTTGAGTGAAGTGGTCTCTAGTTCCCTTGGGCAATTAGGTTCGCCTAATGTCTAAGTTCACCTGACATGTAGGTTTACCTATTCCTAAGTCCACCTAATGTCTAAGTTCACCTGACATTAAGGTTCCCCCAATTGTCTAAGTTCACTAAAATCCATGTCAATCCCAATGTCAATAATCATCAATGAGGGTTCATATCATCACAAAGTGCTCTTATTGTCACTAAGTGTTCATATCCTCCCTATAGTTTATTCTCATCAAGTGTCCATACCACCACTAAGTGTTAGTATCATCACTATGCGTTTATATTATCATCAAGTGTCTATATCATCACCCAAGTCCATATTCCATCACTAATCGCTCATATCGTTCGTTAATCCTATGCACCCTACGTGTCCAATCCGTGTGTTTCATAAGTGAGTTTATAAGTATTTATCAAGTATGATCATCCATGAGTCAATCCCAGTCAATCCATCAAACATGTCATCAACAGTCCACAATCATATCCTCTCAACCATTCCTAGTAAGGTCCTAATAATATCCTAAGTTCCTGACACTGACAGACCCCCGATATACTTCAAATGGTATATGTATAGGGCATATGCAAGAGTAGGTCGCAACCTCCCTTACACCGTCCTACCACCTTTGTAGTATACCACGAGTGTGTCCTTGTCTGGTGATCAATAGATCTAACAGATAATTCCTAAAGCAAATAAATTCCTAAGCAATTAATTTTCCTAAGCAATTAATTTCCCAAACGGGTAGTTCCCACATTCTTCAATACTGACATCCACCTAATGTACCGTAAATGGTATATATATAGGGCATATGATAAGGGTCAGTCGCAACCGCCCAAACCACCGTCCCACCACCTTTACGATACACCACGTGCATGTCCTTATCAAATCATTAGGGCACAAGTAAGAAAAAATCAGTAGCAACATATATAAACCAGATGTATAGCAGGAGTTCAGTTAACATGTAATAAACACATAAGCATGAAATCCTGAATATACTAACTAGTGTATGAAATAACTTCATACTAGGGTATCCTACGGTTATAGACTAGGTCAACCATTTCTAGTAACCTAATTCCCTATAACCCAGGCTCTGATACCAATCTGTAACACCCCGACCGGCGGCGGAATCGTCGGGATGCCACGAGGGATGTGTAGATTGTTCAAAAGCTCGTGGGCATCTAAATCAAATCATCATATATCATTCAATCAACCAAAATAATTACACAAAAATCATGTTCATCATGAATTAAGTACATCAATTACACAAAAGAATTAGCTAAATTAACTAAATCCTAATCGCCAGAATTTTTAGTTAATTAGCTAAGTCCAAGATCCTATATGATGATGTCCAAAATAGAAGAGATCATCCTCTTCATCCTACTTGTCTCCATCACCTGAAACATGTAAGAAAATCAAGTGTCAACTACAAAGTAGTTGGTGAGTAATCATAAGTTTTATACTTAAAATAGTTTTATAAAATGAATTTAAAAGTTTAAGTTTAAAAAAAATGGTTTTATAAAAAGTTTAGATAAAATGAGTATAAATGCTTATGATTTTCTGGGAAAATCCACAATATTACCTGCATGAGATAATCCAATCAATCTCCAAACTCAACAATCAAACACATACACAATCACATTATCACATAACCAATCAGTCATAATCAATCACAAATAATCATAGTCAAACATAGATAATCAATCCACAAACTAATCAACCAATCTCATCAATTATATTCTCAAATAATGTTCGTGACTATACATGATCATTATGTAATTAACATAAGTTAAAAACGTGATCCATGGAGTGGTAGCTAACCACGTGACAATACATGAAGTCAAAGCAATTAACCGAAGTCAAGGGCAATGTTTCACAGAGTGGAAAACAATCCACGTGACAATACACGATGTCAAAGCAATTAACCGAAGTTAAAAGCAATGACTCTCGGAGTTTGCGACGATACATGTAATCTTTGTTATTGACCAAAGTCAATAACAGTGTTTACACGGTTATAAAATATTAATCAGTGATAATCCATAATAATGATAGTCCATAATAGAGAAAATCCATAATTTATGAATATCATATTGATAAACAGGTATTAGCCTTATGTTATCAAAATAATATTTGAATTTGGTATACATGCTTCACCTCCGAGTTTTAAAACAAAAACAGTTTAAAGAAAGGGAGGTTATGAGAACTCACTTGAAGTCCTTAGTATCTGTGTTCTCGTATTATGCGCGCTCACCGTTGTCGTACTGATGTTGTATTCACAGTCCTGTGTTTGATTAAATGTTATCTAAAGTTATGATCCTTTATTCGATTGTTCTTTTTGAAATCTAAGTTGTTAATTGAGTTGGTGTAGTGAAAATGACTAATTCTTGTGATTTTCATAAGAATGGCTCATGCTAATGAGTTTTCACCCGAATGAGTCATTCTCCCGAATGAGTCCCGAATGAGTCATTCTCCGAATGAGTCCCGAATGAGAGTCATTCTCCGAATGAGTCCCGAATGAGAGTCATTCTCCGAATGAGTCCCGAATGAGTCATTCTCCGAATGAGTCTCCCGAATGAGTCCCGAATGAGTCATTCTCCGAATGAGCTCATACTCCACTCATTCTCCCGAATGAGCTCATACTCCACTCATTCTCCCGAATGAGCTCATACTCCACTCATTCTCCCGAATGAGCTCATACTCCACTCATTCTCCCGAATGAGCTCATACTCCACTCATTCGCCGAATGGCTCATACTCATGGGCCATTCGCCCGAACGGGTTTTCAGCCATGGGAGAAGATGATTTCGAGGTATAGTCGTATATATAGTCGTTTTGAGTGGGTTTAGGTGAGTAAACTCATTTAGAAGGTGTATGGGTCGAAAAAGTGATGTTTTGAACCGGTTAAAGTTCGGTTTTTGTCGGGTTTGTAGAAAACCCTAAAAATCGCTACTTTGATCTCGATTTTACCTCGGTTTTGGTCGTTTTCAGAGCAGATCCTTTGTACTTCCGTGTAGAGGGGATCAATACCTTCGTCTAGGCTCAAGAATGGCTCGATTTCGTTGAGAGATGAGTGAGATATGGTAGAGAGAAGGTTAGGGTTTCTAGAGAGAGAAAGTTCCGGTGGTTTGGTTTTAGAGAGAGAGTGGGAAGAGAGAAAATGAAGAAGATGACTCATTTAAGGGTATTTATACCCCGAGTGAGTTCGGGTTCGTTTTTGTTGCTCGGTTCGCGTTTTCGTTACGTTTCCGGAACGTAACGCGCGTATTTTTACGGTTTAAAATAAAAGATGTCGGTCATTCAAAATCATATAAATGGTCGGTTATGCTTGGTTTTTAACGATAACATATTTAAACATAATATGTTTAAATAATTGGATTTCATTAATTAAAATGATTTAAATAATTTTATTTCGTAAAACGATTTCGTTTTATTTTTACAAAATTAATTATTTTAAATAACTGATTTACCCAGTTTTGCTTTAGGTTGTGATTCCTAATAAACGTTTTCAGTTTTCATTTATTAATTTTAGTATCGTTTGATATTATTTAATTATTTCGTCGAAACGCGTCACTCGCGTACGTATTCGTAAAGATCGTCACCTTTGCGAATTCGTCGCTCGTATCGTATTTCGATTCGATTTACGACTTATTGAATATTGTTTCAGAATATTATTCCTAATAACTATATTCGTGTGAATCGTCACTCACGCGAATACATTTATTAAGTTAATATTTCTGAATTAATATTCGTGTTTAGATAACTTTCGTAACCTCACATCGCGTAATCAGTTCCATTATTTTATAAATTTTAATATTAAAATTTCCAAACCAAAACCCATATTCATTTTTATTCCGAACCAACAATCATTATTTTCAATAATATTACTGCGATGAACTCTCTGGTTCTGTTTAGTTGGGTTACAACTAAACTTCCCATGGTTTACGCGTATAATATATATTATAATCATGCATACCAGTAACAGTGATAATATCAGTAATGTTAATCAATAATTTCATAATCATCAATGATTATAAATCTCCGGTCGTAACAGTACAATCGTACGGATGTACGGTCGTACGGACAACCGAAAGTACAGTGATGTTACACACATTAACACATAGGATAATGTGAGTTGTTAAGAACATATCTTACAACCGTGCATATTATCCTTACACGATAGAACAACGGGGGAAAACCATGGGATAACATGCCATTAACAACTATTAATGACAAGAATGATCATCATGATAAGATAATTTCATGATAGCAAGATCATTCACACATCACTAACATTGTGTATAAGACATGTTCTTATGACACTTTGTTAAGACCACTAGAACACGCAAACTTGGGAATAACAGTTGAAACATTTATTTGTGATATCGAGGAGGATATTACATACATACGCTTTTGGGATGGCATATTATACATATACCATCATTAATTACTAAGACTCTATTTAGAGCACATTCCCTAACCGTCAGAGTGTGTCGGTTATACAATGGTAGATCAGTTGGGTAAATCATTAAAACTAGTAACCGGGACTTGGGGAAATTAAATGAAATCACACCATGCACGAGAGGTGCTATCAATCATATAGATCACACTTATATAAGCTAGGAAACATGTTCATTCCAATAGATATCGTGGGAGGATATCTTACACACCGGGCTGATCAGAAATGACAGCTACTGAGACTATTATGTCTCTAACTAGGAATCATGAGTTGGACACTTTACACGCCGGGCTGAACAGGGGAAACAGCTACTGGAACTATTATGTTCCTATCTAGATATCGAGTATGATATCTTACAGGCCGGACTGGTTAGTACTGACAGTTACAGAAACTACTAAGTTTCGCTCTAGATATCGAGTATGATATCTTACATGCCGGGCTAATCCGTAAGGGATGGCTAACAGAGACTATTATGTTTCTTTATTCAATAGTTGGGTATTCTACATGCCGGACTAATCAGTAATGATTAGTTACAGAAACCATTAGGTTTCGTTCTAGGTATCGAGTATGATATCTTACATGCCGGGCTAATCCGTAAGGAATAGCTAACAGAAACGATTTCGTTTCTAAATTGTTCATTGGATTATTCTACATGCCGGACTAATCAGTAATGATTAGTTACAGAAACTGTAGGGTTTCGTTCTAGATATCGAGTATGATATCTTACAGGCCGGGCTAATCCGTAAGGAATAGCTAACAAAAACAACTTTGATTCTTATTTGTTCATTGGGTTATATTACATGCCGGGCTAATCCGTAAGGATTAGCTAACAGAGATTATGTCTCTTTATTCAATTATGTGTTATTTTACACACCGGCTAATTCGTAAGGATTAGTTAACAGAGATGATTTCATCTCTTACTTTATTCATTGAGTTATGTTACATGCCGACTATTCCGTAAGGAATGGTTAACAGAGACGATTAAGTCTCTTTCCTTTTTACTTAATGAATAAACATACCGGGAAATCATGGGTGAAAGGAAATGGGTATCCATCGTTGTATTACAGGTAGTGTTGAGTGCAGTTAAGCATGTGGTGGGGTGGCGTCTGGGCTTGACCCTTTCGTATGCCCCTATATATAAGCATGCTTGACTGGATGAGACATTATCTGTACATCCAACCATGGAGAGGACATTGTGTGAAACATGGGATACAGTTATCAATTACAACTTGTGTGAACGCTGTGAACATGATTGACTTAATTCAATGGTTTTCAAATACTAAACTTATGAACTCACCAACCTAGTGTTGACTTGTTTAAATGCATGTTTTCTCAGGTGACGGACAGGTCTAGATAGCAAGCATCAGTGATTAAGCTAGAGGACTCTTAGAAGACCTAGCTTACTTTTGGATGCATACATTTTGATGACATTATGAATCTATTTTGCATATCTTGTACAGTCACAAGATAGAAACTACACGATTCTTTTGGATAGATTTACTTAGTTAAATTATGAACGTAACATTGTAATTTAACTTTGTAATTCTACATCATATGTCATGTTAGCATTTCTCATTATTTATCATGTGCCATGTAAACAATCTGATCATTTCGATTATCATTCAAGATATCGCGCCCCGGGAACCTTCCGCCCGACGGGAAAACCCGATCCGTTCCCGCCGGCCCGGGGTGTGACAATTAGACACAGTGAAAGACCACTATATGCTTTTAAACATAATTCAGTCTTAATTTGAAAAATCAGAGTTTAACATTTGCGGAAGCGTTTGAAAACCAATAACAAGGTGTAACAATTGCAAAACCATAAATAAAATGTTCAATGTTGTAAATCAATAATCAATATAAACTGTGTGCATGAGACTGAACATCCTAGTCCCTGCTAGTCCTTGCTTGTGCCTTAGTGTCCTGAGAAAACATGTAAATCAAGTCAACACAAAAGTTGGTGCATACACTGGTTTGATCAGTAGTAATCACAAATGTTTGAACAACTGTTTGAAATGTAATGTTTGCAAATAACATAATCACACATTACATAGTCATGATAGCTAGTCATTGTACTATTTACATAAGCGGTCGACACCGAAGCTGACTGTTTGAATGTTGGTTGCCTTTCCACTATTGTCTAACACAAACAATAGTAATGTTGAATTGGCTAGTTAAACACCTGCGTAGATCCCATCTACCAAGTGAGGTTTGTCAAACCCAATAGATCTATCTTCAACTACCACGCTTTGCACTACGGCAAACTAAACGGTTCGATATGTAAGGACTTTGAGTGTTATGTTCGCACTTATAGTAAACAGCTAACTCATGCAAGTGATATGTATCTAAAAGTGTTTGTTTGCACATGTTTTCTCCCCCAAAACAGTTAAAATAAGAAAAGGGGCCGTGTACGCACCTGTGAATGTGAGTAGAATGATCAATTATACGTGAAATCGTGTAGACAACCTTCTATGAAGAATCTGTTTTATAACAATAATGTTGTGTTATTCGTAATGTCCAATCGTGTTTGTAATCACATACGTGTCAACACACGTATATTAGTTTGTTTGAAACGCACATACAAAAGTGTACGCGACTTTTAATTCGTTTGTTCAAATCTTATGAACATATACGATTACGTTTAAATACGCATAGTTATACACGATTGTGTTTTCGGGTTTAAAATGTGAATTTTATCATTTCATCATGTTCGGGATTCAATTCTGGTTCCAACGAATTTTGAACGACTTAAAACGGAGTTGAAACGAGTGATTTATGATTAAAATACTAAAAATATGGTTTTAATATCAAAAACCGGTGAAGCATAGGGTCGAACCCTTGACCTCCCACCCTCAATACACACTGCTTACCAGCTCCTCTGTTCCAGATTTTGTTAACTAATTGATTTTCAAATGGTTTTAACCAAAACCAAATCTGGTTCCCTTTGTTCATCTTAAACCGAACCTATTGGTCTCCAATTGAGCCCCAATTCGAATCTAATCGATCCCAAAACCATAGGGGTTTTGTTCTTGGGTTCAAACCGAGTTCAAGGATGGTCCTAATTCGATTATTAATCAACACCAAGTCCCAATTCGTAATCCCTAGTGTTTCGAACGTGTATACCCCATTCACTATTCAAAATCGTTTAATTTCGTGTATATTAATCTGAAAAATCATAGATTTATCATTAAACCAGGTATTTCGAATCTTTCTGTTGTATTTAATTGGTTTTTCATGCTCGATTTCATCAAAGAAACCCAAATAGTTTTAACCGAAAACCCTAATTATGGAATTCCTACAATTCGATGTTAAATCTCAAAAGTAACAGAGGGCTTTCGTTAAATGATAGATTTCGAACCTTTCTGTATAGTTTAATTCAATTATCAAACTCGTTTGAATTGAAACCCCCAAAACATTTTAATCAAGAACCCTAAAATTCAAAATCACACAATTCGAAATTGTTTGTTGCAATTAATAGAGTATTTTCAGTCTCCAGAAAGTTCCGAAACTATCTATATACTTTGATTTGACTTTTGAACACATTTATATCAAAACCCCCCAATTTGTCTTAGTCGACTAACCCTAGAATGAGAAATTGTTTAATTCGACGTTGTGATATCAAATTGAAATGGGTTTTTCGTTCAAAGCCTTATCACGAAAATGATGATGTAAATCTATTTGATTTTCGAATTCATTTACATTGAAACCCCCAATTCGTTTAAAGTGTGGAACCCTAGAATTTGAACTTGTACAATTCGAAGTTAGAACCAGAAATTGACATAGGGTTATGCTTAATCGGTTGTTTTAGGTAGTGTAGGAGTAGGTTTTTACCTTGTTTGATTTCAATTCAGTAGAGTTAGACTATTTAGCTTTGGGTTCGGCGGCTCACGATCCAATTCTTCAAACCATAGAGTATGAGATCGAATTGTTGAAGACAGAAGCTTCTAATATTGCCGATCAAGTGTTCTGTAAGTTTGATTGTGGAGATCTTGATCGATTAATATGAATTTGGTAGTTAATGATGACGGTTTCAACCTTTGAGACCGTTTCCTGATTAATTCGATGATTAATGGTTCTAAAAACGCATGATAATCATTAATCATCATCAATGTGAGTTGCATGACTGATTAATTTGATTATTTATAGTGTATTACTTTGAATTTCGAATTTCCCCCATTTTTATGAACAAATTTTGACCTAAATAGTCAAAATTGCTTCTTTCATGTAATTACAAGTTTAATACTTGAAATTTTATTGTTTTTAGACTTGTTTAGACAAATTCCATTCCTTCTAATTTGATTTCATATAATTTCGTGTCATTTTTGTTAATTTTTGTTAACGAGGTTAACCCGAAAATGTCGGATTGTCACATTATCATTTGTAATTCAACTAGTTTGATAATGTACTTTTCACCTTTTTCACACAAAGGCCAAAACCATTGCGAAGATAGTATCTAACCACCCTAGGCTAGTAAGTACTAATTTTCTTGACTGGCAACACACATAGAATCAACACATTGTATAAACTTAGCATCTAACACATAAAAACTAACTAAGTCTAAGGTTTGCATCATAAGTTTGAATTGAATAATAGAATGAATAATAGTTTGAACATAACATGTGTAACATCCCAAAAACAAGAAGTAAAAGGGAGTGCGAAGAAACTCACTTGTTAGGATGCTAGACTAGTTCCAGGTTCTTGATTTAAACGATGAGGAAGTAAGGCTATCTACTCACCTATAATTTGAGTAATCCAAGTCTTAGCAATCCTATAGTTCAAGTTCAAGAATCCTAGAAACTATGGCAATCCTAATGGATGTCCTAATTGATATGTCTAAGTTTGAATGGTTTTCATTTAGGATTATTTATTTATTTATCAATTAAATAAATAAATATCCTAATTGATTTTGAATGATTATTTATTTATTTGACTTTGAATAATCAAATAAATAAATATCATAATTGATTTTGAATAATCATTTATTTATTTGATTTTTGAATAACCAAATAAATAATTATTCTAATGGATTTTTGAATACTTATTTATTTATTTGATTTTGAATAATCAAATGAATAAATATCATAATTGATTTAGAATAATTATTTATTTATTTGATTTTGAACAATCAAATAAAAAAATAAATATCCTAATTGATTTAAATAACCTAATTTCCATCCTTTTGTATTTGATTTGTTGTTTAATGTTTTAAGAAAGAATATATCTTAAATTAATATTTGTGTTAAAGAAATGGTATCTTTAATATAAAAGATTTATGTTTACTTTAAAACAAAAGCCTTTTTATTTGAAATAATTCTATGCATTTGTTTTATAAAGTTTTCTTTTTAGAATAGTATTAGAATAATAAGGTTTTAAAATAATAAATTCTTAGTTTTATAAAAACAACCATTTAAAGTTATAAAATTTTATTGAACCAACATTGATTTACAATTAAAAGTATATATTTATAAACATCTTATAGAAAGATAAAAATTATACATATATGTATCCTATAAATTATTTTATTTAAAATAAATAATAACAAAAGATTAATTACTAATAAACTAAATAAATGTATACATATATGTGTTTCATAAAAGTTATTTTAGTATTCTTTTTAAAAGAATGATAAAAGATTAATTTAAAGCTTTATTAGTTTAAGTATTTAAGTTTATAATAAGTGTAATTAATTGGTTTTATTAATAAAATAATTTTAACAGTTTCAGTAATTAATTTCTTAATTACGGATTATTAAAAAGTTATTTTAAGATTTTTATTATATCTTTTTATAAAAAAATAGGATGGAAAAGGCTCCAAGAAGCAAAACCGGTTAACCATGTCGTGTAGAGGGTTCGAACCCGGGTCTGCCCCTTCCCAGCACCAGCGTCTTAACCGCTGGGCTGGGAGGGATTTTATTGATTAAGCTTGAATCGAAATAAACTTAAGCAGAAACTAAGATCAGTCTAGATTTCGTATGAACCCTAATTTGGGTTTATGTCCAATTCGATCAAGATGCTAAGTATAAGCCATCAAGATTATAGGGCTTTTGATCTACTCCTAAAACCGAGTAGGATAGTGATAGAACTAACCTGAAATGATTTCGAATTGATGGTGCCCGAGTGGGACAAAGCTCTCGGTCGTGTTCTTGACTTGAATCCGATTTAAGAGGATTTATATACATGTTTTGATGATGCAGAAAGTTCTGAATGGTTTGAGCGAAGGTAATGGATGTAGGAATTCGGTTTTTATGCGCGTGAAGGATGAGTTTTAATTTGGGTTGAGCTTCGGTTTTCATTGAGATCAAATCTCCATGATTTGATTTGATTTCGTTTTATTTTTGGTTTAATACGAATCACACACTCGTTTTATTCTCGAATCCATTCCTAATTTGATTATGAACTGCGTGAATAAGCTGGAATGGATCACAGGTCGTGATCTGGGTCGGGAAAGAAACGGGTCGGCTGATGGGCGAGAAAGAAGGGGTGATGTTTGGAGTTTTACAATTTCAGCCCCTTTAGTTTCAGATCCTTTAATTGGTTTCACTGAATTTTGTTATACACACATGTAACTTTATAAAAATTGACATTTTAGCCCCTATAACTTCTATTTGAAAATAAACTTAAGTTTTATTTCTTAAAAGTTTATTAAAACTTTTTATTTAGATCCTTAGCTTAATTTTATGTAAAGTTTATATATTTTTATTTATTTGTTTATTTGATATAAACTTATTTACAAGAATTTATTATTATAATCTTTATTATTAGGATTACGATTATTTGATATGAATCTATATGAGTTATTCTTATATTTATTATTATTATTATTATTATTATTATTATTATTATTATTATTATTATTATTATATGTGTACATTATATATGTATATATATTTTATAACTTTATCAATAGGTTATTTTCATATAAAATGTTATTATTTTATTACAACCTATTATGGCTTGTTATGTTTTAAAAGGATTAAAACTTTTATAAAAATGAAATTCATACAAGCTTAGATTATCATTACTTCACTAATGAAATAATCATTTATATATAAACATATATAAAAATCTATAGATTTATGAATATAAATGTATCAATAAAAATTTAAGTTTAAAAAAATGATTACAATATTCGAATTCGTAACGGAAAATCCTGAGGATTACAGTCTCCCCTACTTTAGGGAATTTCGTCCCGAAATTTATTTAATTGCAAATGTTGTGACGTGTGTTTATTGTTTTCTTAGTTTTACTCTCACTATAGAGTAGAGTATCAATTTCCTGGGCCACTAGTTGGATGATTCAAGGATTCTAAAATCAGCTCCTATTCTCTAATTAAAGTGGAATGAACTTTAAGCAAAATATGTGTGAGTAACGTACTCATATTTTAGAATTTGTATGAATTAGTTTGCTATGAGGATTTTAGATTTAACGATAGTTGACTCAACTCATGGTGAGATTAACCGCAAAGGTATTTGAATAACTTAGTATAATAATTTATTTGTCTATTATTTTTGATTAAAGAATGGTTCACTAGAATTGTGGATTAAACTGACAAATCCTATTCTTGATCAAGCTTTCGGTGCTACTATCAATGTATTAGTGGTGTTTATATATAGGGCATACCGCAGCCAACCCACCATATCACCAATACCTTGATAGCATTCCAATTACCTACCAAGACTCTCTTAAACCTAACTACATTTGAATAGATGCTTGAATACTTGACTATCTTTAGAAATTGTATGAGTTTAGAGATATTAACAATTGCAATCTTGCAATCGAATCTCATAGTTATATGGATTCTAAATGCTTGATTTTGAATATACGAATGATACTGAATACACTAGTATGTCATATTATATAGTTATGATAACTACTTATCATAAACATTAGTTATGATATCATTGAATCTTTGAATAATTGTTTAAACATCGAATATAGGATAACTCATTTAAGAATCATGAGCATGATTCCTATGGTTATCGATATCCTTAATTTGACCTAGTGTAAGAATACACACCAAGATTAGAAATTGAGTAACAATTGATTTGACTAGCATGATTTCTCGAAACTGTAGATTGAACAGACTACTCTAGCCCTTGATCAAGCTTTTGATCATACTACCAAGGTACCATTAGTGCTTATATATAGGGTATACCGCAGCCAACGCACCACACTACTAGTACTTTGATAGCATACCAAACGCCTACCAAGGCTAACAGAAACTTTAGACAAGCTTGAATATGTGTGGCAGAATTTCATGAGTATATTGGTTTTCAATATTGAAATTTTTTTGCAATAGAATCTCTGGGTTGTAACAGATGAATTGATAGATGATCGAATGATGTAGAATACACAGTGATTTGATAATATAAGCTTTGATAGTTGTGATAACTAATTATCACTAAGCTTAATTATAATATCATTGAATCTTTGAGTAGTTGTGAGTATAGAATGATTTGTCTATACATCAATAATATGATTTATGTGGACTTGTTTTAAAATTTTATATGGGATCACCCATACTTAAATTCATAAGTCCAAATCATATCTTTCTATTGAAATTTAAACAGAATATAATAAAAAATCAGTGTGTCTTGGTTAAAATAATAAAATCAGAAATTATTGGGACTTGTTTGAAACATAGAAAAGGATTTATCAGGATTGAATCCCTAATGTTATGTTAGAATTATCTAACACCGATCTTAGGCATAATATTCTAGTGGGTTTATAGAATTATAACATAGGCATCATGGATTACAATAAGATATGTGATTTATCACTTTATAGATGTAGTGACAAGTCACCAATCATAAGAACCATATCATCGAATTTTCTATCATGAGTTTGGGGATTGGAATATGTAATATTGTAACCTTTTATATCTATTAATGAATCACCATCAATAAATCTTAAGTGTAATATCACTAGTTTTTCTTGAATAAAAATATACATCATAGGTCAAAGAAAGATAACCCCATAACCTTTTAGATTTAGTGATGTATCACCATCACTGATCTTAGGTTTAATGTTAGTTAAATCATAATATAGGTAACATAAAACAAGGAGAGATGATATCATATTCTGTAAGACATAGTAATGAATCACCATCACTAATCTTAAGTATGATATTGTGAGGTTTTAAAAATCATAGCATATACATTATCAACCCAAGAAATGTAACACCATGACCTTTAGATGTAGTGATGAATCACCATCACAAATCTTAGGTATAATGTTACAAATTCTTGAATTATAACACATGTATCATAAATCAAAGAGAATTGACATAATATCTTGTGAGACATAGTGATGAATCACCACTAACCTTAAGCATGATATCATAAAATTTGGAATTGTATGAGCAAAGTATTGAAATTATTTTGATTCGGTAAAAAAATATTAAGGAGTAATACCCAAACTGGACACCTTTTGGATTATTAGAATTAATTTTGCTTGCAAAAATGTAACATGCTTTGGCCTATAGGTAAAATATTCTCATTAAGAATCCCCAAGAAAGCTAGACTGGTCCCTCGTCAGGGATTATGAATCGCTTTCCTAGACAGGAGTCTCAACTACCGGTATTCACCCTTCCAGTTACTACATGTTCATCTTAACAAACTTAATTCTAATGAGAATTTGAATCAAAATTGAACATATAATAGAATCAAAAATAAGTAAATCGTTTGAACTTGTTTGATAAAACACAAGGAATGGTATTCAAAATTGAATACCAGGTGACATATTAGAATCATTTAGTTTGTAAAGTGTTTGGTATGATATGCTTTGGCCTATAAGTGATTTTACTCTCATCAGAAGTCCCAGGAAAGCTAGACAGGTCCCACAGTACATCGGAGATTTATACGAATAGCTTTCCTAGACAGGAATTCTAACTACCGGTACTACACTCTTCCAGTTAGTACATATCCACCTCACAAACTTAATTCAAACGGGATCATAACATCAATATTGGAATTTCTATTTTGTCAAAGGAATAATATTAGGCATTACTCCTAATGAGTTAATTGAATTCCTAATATCTAAGGATTGTTTGCACATAATATGATAATATGTGAGTTTGGAATTAAGTTAACTTAAGAACAAGTTATAAGGCATTTGCTTAATCTAAGTAATCCCCATGATATAAAGTTATCTTAAACTAAGGCATCCTTAGCTAAGTGTAAGCAAAGGCATTCTAAAAACTATGTCTTTCCTCTATGGTAACAAATATAACATAACACATAATGAATAAATATAACACATGATGAATAAACATAACACATAGCACATAAGCAAGTGATGAACAAGCAAATGTAATATGAGATAACTCATATATGGGAAGCTTAGTTATAGTCTAGGCCACCATCATCTAATAACCTAAATCCCTATAATCATGGCTCTGATACCAATCTATCACACCCTGACAGACGGCGGAATACGTCGGGGCGCGAGTTTGACTGTTCATTAGCTCATGGTGCTATTACAATGTTTCATATTTAATGCATCCATTTAATAATAATCAATTCATTCAAACAACATTTAAATAGTCATTACAAGAATTCAAAATAAATAAACTATTACATTGAAAGACTATACAACTGTTTCAAAGTTTAAACTAGGTCACTAAGCCTATCTTATGTCTTCATCATGCTTCCTTATCCTGTTACACATGTAAAACAGAGTTTGTCAACTATTTGCATAGTTGGTGAGTTCACACACTAAGTTTAAATAATAAGTATAAAAAGGATGCAAACTAAAACTTAATTAGAATATGTATCAAAAGCATAGCATAATACAAGTTTGAATAATTGAATGAATACATGAATAACAAATGCTTGTGTCCAAACAAGTATCCTTACATAATAATTCAAGTATAACAATACAAGAATTATCATTTGTAATTCAACTAGTTTGCTAATGTACTTTTCACCTTTTTCACACAAAGGCCAAAGTCATTGCGAAGATAGTATCTAACCACCCTAGGCTACTAATTACTAATTTGCTTGACTAGCAACACACATAGAATCAACACATTGTATAAACTTAGCATCTAACACATAAAAACTAACTAAGTCTAAGGCTTGCATCATAAGTTTGAATTGAATAATAGAATGAATAATAGTTTGAACATGACATGTGTAACATCCCAAAAACAAGAAGTAAAAGGGAGTGCGAAGAAACTCACTTGTTAGGATGCTAGACTAGTTCCAGGTTCTTGATTTAAACGATGAGGAAGTAAGGCTATCTACTCACCTATAATTTGAGTAATCCAAGTCTTAGCAATCCTATAGTTCAAGTTCAAGAATCCTAGAAACTATGGCAATCCTAATGGATGTCCTAATTGATATGTCTAAGTTTGAATGGTTTTCATTTAGGATTATTTATTTATTTATCAATTAAATAAATAAATATCCTAATTGATTTTGAATGATTATTTATTTATTTGACTTTGAATAATCAAATAAATAAATATCATAATTGATTTTGAATAATCATTTATTTATTTGATTTTTGAATAACCAAATAAATAATTATTCTAATGGATTTTTGAATACTTATTTATTTATTTGATTTTGAATAATCAAATGAATAAATATCATAATTGATTTAGAATAATTATTTATTTATTTGATTTTGAACAATCAAATAAAAAAATAAATATCCTAATTGATTTAAATAACCTAATTTCCATCCTTTTGTATTTGATTTGTTGTTTAATGTTTTAAGAAAGAATATATCTTAAATTAATATTTGTGTTAAAGAAATGGTATCTTTAATATAAAAGATTTATGTTTACTTTAAAACAAAAGCCTTTTTATTTGAAATAATTCTATGCATTTGTTTTATAAAGTTTTCTTTTTAGAATAGTATTAGAATAATAAGGTTTTAAAATAATAAATTCTTAGTTTTATAAAAACAACCATTTAAAGTTATAAAATTTTATTGAACCAACATTGATTTACAATTAAAAGTATATATTTATAAACATCTTATAAAAAGATAAAAATTATACATATATGTATCCTATAAATTATTTTATTTAAAATAAATAATAACAAAAGATTAATTACTAATAAACTAAATAAATGTATACATATATGTGTTTCATAAAAGTTATTTTAGTATTCTTTTTAAAAGAATGATAAAAGATTAATTTAAAGCTTTATTAGTTTAAGTATTTAAGTTTATAATAAGTGTAATTAATTGGTTTTATTAATAAAATAATTTTAACAGTTTCAGTAATTAATTTCTTAATTACGGATTATTAAAAAGTTATTTTAAGATTTTTATTATATCTTTTTATAAAAAAATAGGATGGAAAAGGCTCCAAGAAGCAAAACCGGTTAACCATGTCGTGTAGAGGGTTCGAACCCGGGTCTGCCCCTTCCCAGCACCAGCGTCTTAACCGCTGGGCTGGGAGGGATTTTATTGATTAAGCTTGAATCGAAATAAACTTAAGCAGAAACTAAGATCAGTCTAGATTTCGTATGAACCCTAATTTGGGTTTATGTCCAATTCGATCAAGATGCTAAGTATAAGCCATCAAGATTATAGGGCTTTTGATCTACTCCTAAAACCGAGTAGGATAGTGATAGAACTAACCTGAAATGATTTCGAATTGATGGTGCCCGAGTGGGACAAAGCTCTCGGTCGTGTTCTTGACTTGAATCCGATTTAAGAGGATTTATATACATGTTTTGATGATGCAGAAAGTTCTGAATGGTTTGAGCGAAGGTAATGGATGTAGGAATTCGGTTTTTATGCGCGTGAAGGATGAGTTTTAATTTGGGTTGAGCTTCGGTTTTCATTGAGATCAAATCTCCATGATTTGATTTGATTTCGTTTTATTTTTGGTTTAATACGAATCACACACTCGTTTTATTCTCGAATCCATTCCTAATTTGATTAGGAACTGCGTGAATAAGCTGGAATGGATCACAGGTCGTGATCTGGGTCGGGAAAGAAACGGGTCGGCTGATGGGCGAGAAAGAAGGGGTGATGTTTGGAGTTTTACAATTTCAGCCCCTTTAGTTTCAGATCCTTTAATTGGTTTCACTGAATTTTGTTATACACACATGTAACTTTATAAAAATTGACATTTTAGCCCCTATAACTTCTATTTGAAAATAAACTTCAGTTTTATTTCTTAAAAGTTTATTAAAACTTTTTATTTAGATCCTTAGCTTAATTTTATGTAAAGTTTATATATTTTTATTTATTTGTTTATTTGATATAAACTTATTTACAAGAATTTATTATTATAATCTTTATTATTAGGATTACGATTATTTGATATGAATCTATATGAGTTATTATTATTATTATTATTATTATTATTATTATTATTATTATTATTATTATTATTATTATTATTATTATTATTATATGTGTACATTATATATGTATATATATTTTATAACTTTATCAATAGGTTATTTTCATATAAAATGTTATTATTTTATTACAACCTATTATGGCTTGTTATGTTTTAAAAGGATTAAAACTTTTATAAAAATGAAATTCATACAAGCTTAGATTATCATTACTTCACTAATGAAATAATCATTTATATATAAACATATATAAAAATCTATAGATTTATGAATATAAATGTATCAATAAAAATTTAAGTTTAAAAAAAATGATTACAATATTCGAATTCGTAACGGAAAATCCTGAGGATTACAGTCTCCCCTACTTTAGGGAATTTCGTCCCGAAATTTATTTAATTGCAAATGTTGTGACGTGTGTTTATTGTTTTCTTAGTTTTACTCTCACTATAGAGTAGAGTATCAATTTCCTGGGCCACTAGTTGGATGATTCAAGGATTCTAAAATCAGCTCCTATTCTCTAATTAAAGTGGAATGAACTTTAAGCAAAATATGTGTGAGTAACGTACTCATATTTTAGAATTTGTATGAATTAGTTTGCTATGAGGATTTTAGATTTAACGATAGTTGACTCAACTCATGGTGAGATTAACCGCAAAGGTATTTGAATAACTTAGTATAATAATTTATTTGTCTATTATTTTTGATTAAAGAATGGTTCACTAGAATTGTGGATTAAACTGACAAATCCTATTCTTGATCAAGCTTTCGGTGCTACTATCAATGTATTAGTGGTGTTTATATATAGGGCATACCGCAGCCAACCCACCATATCACCAATACCTTGATAGCATTCCAATTACCTACCAAGACTCTCTTAAACCTAACTACATTTGAATAGATGCTTGAATACTTGACTATCTTTAGAAATTGTATGAGTTTAGAGATATTAACAATTGCAATCTTGCAATCGAATCTCATAGTTATATGGATTCTAAATGCTTGATTTTGAATATACGAATGATACTGAATACACTAGTATGTCATATTATATAGTTATGATAACTACTTATCATAAACATTAGTTATGATATCATTGAATCTTTGAATAATTGTTTAAACATCGAATATAGGATAACTCATTTAAGAATCATGAGCATGATTCCTATGGTTATCGATATCCTTAATTTGACCTAGTGTAAGAATACACACCAAGATTAGAAATTGAGTAACAATTGATTTGACTAGCATGATTTCTCGAAACTGTAGATTGAACAGACTACTCTAGCCCTTGATCAAGCTTTTGATCATACTACCAAGGTACCATTAGTGCTTATATATAGGGTATACCGCAGCCAACGCACCACACTACTAGTACTTTGATAGCATACCAAACGCCTACCAAGGCTAACAGAAACTTTAGACAAGCTTGAATATGTGTGGCAGAATTTCATGAGTATATTGGTTTTCAATATTGAAATTTTTTTGCAATAGAATCTCTGGGTTGTAACAGATGAATTGATAGATGATCGAATGATGTAGAATACACAGTGATTTGATAATATAAGCTTTGATAGTTGTGATAACTAATTATCACTAAGCTTAATTATAATATCATTGAATCTTTGAGTAGTTGTGAGTATAGAATGATTTGTCTATACATCAATAATATGATTTATGTGGACTTGTTTTAAAATTTTATATGGGATCACCCATACTTAAATTCATAAGTCCAAATCATATCTTTCTATTGAAATTTAAACAGAATATAATAAAAAATCAGTGTGTCTTGGTTAAAATAATAAAATCAGAAATTATTGGGACTTGTTTGAAACATAGAAAAGGATTTATCAGGATTGAATCCCTAATGTTATGTTAGAATTATCTAACACCGATCTTAGGCATAATATTCTAGTGGGTTTATAGAATTATAACATAGGCATCATGGATTACAATAAGATATGTGATTTATCACTTTATAGATGTAGTGACAAGTCACCAATCATAAGAACCATATCATCGAATTTTCTATCATGAGTTTGGGGATTGGAATATGTAATATTGTAACCTTTTATATCTATTAATGAATCACCATCAATAAATCTTAAGTGTAATATCACTAGTTTTTCTTGAATAAAAATATACATCATAGGTCAAAGAAAGATAACCCCATAACCTTTTAGATTTAGTGATGTATCACCATCACTGATCTTAGGTTTAATGTTAGTTAAATCATAATATAGGTAATATAAAACAAGGAGAGATGATATCATATTCTGTAAGACATAGTAATGAATCACCATCACTAATCTTAAGTATGATATTGTGAGGTTTTAAAAATCATAGCATATACATTATCAACCCAAGAAATGTAACACCATGACCTTTAGATGTAGTGATGAATCACCATCACAAATCTTAGGTATAATGTTACAAATTCTTGAATTATAACACATGTATCATAAATCAAAGAGAATTGACATAATATCTTGTGAGACATAGTGATGAATCACCACTAACCTTAAGCATGATATCATAAAATTTGGAATTGTATGAGCAAAGTATTGAAATTATTTTGATTCGGTAAAAAAATATTAAGGAGTAATACCCAAACTGGACACCTTTTGGATTATTAGAATTAATTTTGCTTGCAAAAATGTAACATGCTTTGGCCTATAGGTAAAATATTCTCATTAAGAATCCCCAAGAAAGCTAGACTGGTCCCTCGTCAGGGATTATGAATCGCTTTCCTAGACAGGAGTCTCAACTACCGGTATTCACCCTTCCAGTTACTACATGTTCATCTTAACAAACTTAATTCTAATGAGAATTTGAATCAAAATTGAACATATAATAGAATCAAAAATAAGTAAATCGTTTGAACTTGTTTGATAAAACACAAGGAATGGTATTCAAAATTGAATACCAGGTGACATATTAGAATCATTTAGTTTGTAAAGTGTTTGGTATGATATGCTTTGGCCTATAAGTGATTTTACTCTCATCAGAAGTCCCAGGAAAGCTAGACAGGTCCCACAGTACATCGGAGATTTATACGAATAGCTTTCCTAGACAGGAATTCTAACTACCGGTACTACACTCTTCCAGTTAGTACATATCCACCTCACAAACTTAATTCAAACGGGATCATAACATCAATATTGGAATTTCTATTTTGTCAAAGGAATAATATTAGGCATTACTCCTAATGAGTTAATTGAATTCCTAATATCTAAGGATTGTTTGCACATAATATGATAATATGTGAGTTTGGAATTAAGTTAACTTAAGAACAAGTTATAAGGCATTTGCTTAATCTAAGTAATCCCCATGATATAAAGTTATCTTAAACTAAGGCATCCTTAGCTAAGTGTAAGCAAAGGCATTCTAAAAACTATGTCTTTCCTCTATGGTAACAAATATAACATAACACATAATGAATAAATATAACACATGATGAATAAACATAACACATAGCACATAAGCAAGTGATGAACAAGCAAATGTAATATGAGATAACTCATATATGGGAAGCTTAGTTATAGTCTAGGCCACCATCATCTAATAACCTAAATCCCTATAATCATGGCTCTGATACCAATCTATCACACCCTGACAGACGGCGGAATACGTCGGGGCGCGAGTTTGACTGTTCATTAGCTCATGGTGCTATTACAATGTTTCATATTTAATGCATCCATTTAATAATAATCAATTCATTCAAACAACATTTAAATAGTCATTACAAGAATTCAAAATAAATAAACTATTACATTGAAAGACTATACAACTGTTTCAAAGTTTAAACTAGGTCACTAAGCCTATCTTATGTCTTCATCATGCTTCCTTATCCTGTTACACATGTAAAACAGAGTTTGTCAACTATTTGCATAGTTGGTGAGTTCACACACTAAGTTTAAATAATAAGTATAAAAAGGATGCAAACTAAAACTTAATTAGAATATGTATCAAAAGCATAGCATAATACAAGTTTGAATAATTGAATGAATACATGAATAACAAATGCTTGTGTCCAAACAAGTATCCTTACATAATAATTCAAGTATAACAATACAAGAATTATCATTTGTAATTCAACTAGTTTGCTAATGTACTTTTCACCTTTTTCACACAAAGGCCAAAGTCATTGCGAAGATAGTATCTAACCACCCTAGGCTACTAATTACTAATTTGCTTGACTAGCAACACACATAGAATCAACACATTGTATAAACTTAGCATCTAACACATAAAAACTAACTAAGTCTAAGGCTTGCATCATAAGTTTGAATTGAATAATAGAATGAATAATAGTTTGAACATGACATGTGTAACATCCCAAAAACAAGAAGTAAAAGGGAGTGCGAAGAAACTCACTTGTTAGGATGCTAGACTAGTTCCAGGTTCTTGATTTAAACGATGAGGAAGTAAGGCTATCTACTCACCTATAATTTGAGTAATCCAAGTCTTAGCAATCCTATAGTTCAAGTTCAAGAATCCTAGAAACTATGGCAATCCTAATGGATGTCCTAATTGATATGTCTAAGTTTGAATGGTTTTCATTTAGGATTATTTATTTATTTATCAATTAAATAAATAAATATCCTAATTGATTTTGAATGATTATTTATTTATTTGACTTTGAATAATCAAATAAATAAATATCATAATTGATTTTGAATAATCATTTATTTATTTGATTTTTGAATAACCAAATAAATAATTATTCTAATGGATTTTTGAATACTTATTTATTTATTTGATTTTGAATAATCAAATGAATAAATATCATAATTGATTTAGAATAATTATTTATTTATTTGATTTTGAACAATCAAATAAAAAAATAAATATCCTAATTGATTTAAATAACCTAATTTCCATCCTTTTGTATTTGATTTGTTGTTTAATGTTTTAAGAAAGAATATATCTTAAATTAATATTTGTGTTAAAGAAATGGTATCTTTAATATAAAAGATTTATGTTTACTTTAAAACAAAAGCCTTTTTATTTGAAATAATTCTATGCATTTGTTTTATAAAGTTTTCTTTTTAGAATAGTATTAGAATAATAAGGTTTTAAAATAATAAATTCTTAGTTTTATAAAAACAACCATTTAAAGTTATAAAATTTTATTGAACCAACATTGATTTACAATTAAAAGTATATATTTATAAACATCTTATAAAAAGATAAAAATTATACATATATGTATCCTATAAATTATTTTATTTAAAATAAATAATAACAAAAGATTAATTACTAATAAACTAAATAAATGTATACATATATGTGTTTCATAAAAGTTATTTTAGTATTCTTTTTAAAAGAATGATAAAAGATTAATTTAAAGCTTTATTAGTTTAAGTATTTAAGTTTATAATAAGTGTAATTAATTGGTTTTATTAATAAAATAATTTTAACAGTTTCAGTAATTAATTTCTTAATTACGGATTATTAAAAAGTTATTTTAAGATTTTTATTATATCTTTTTATAAAAAAATAGGATGGAAAAGGCTCCAAGAAGCAAAACCGGTTAACCATGTCGTGTAGAGGGTTCGAACCCGGGTCTGCCCCTTCCCAGCACCAGCGTCTTAACCGCTGGGCTGGGAGGGATTTTATTGATTAAGCTTGAATCAAAATAAACTTAAGCAGAAACTAAGATCAGTCTAGATTTCGTATGAACCCTAATTTGGGTTTATGTCCAATTCGATCAAGATGCTAAGTATAAGCCATCAAGATTATAGGGCTTTTGATCTACTCCTAATACCGAGTAGGATAGTGATAGAACTAACCTGAAATGATTTCGAATTGATGGTGCTCGAGTGGGACAAAGCTCTCGGTCGTGTTCTTGACTTGAATCCGATTTAAGAGGATTTGTATACATGTTTTGATGATGCAGAAAGTTCTGAATGGTTTGAGCGAAGGTAATGGATGTAGGAATTCGGTTTTTATGCGCGTGAAGGATGAGTTTTAATTTGGGTTGAGCTTCGGTTTTCATTGAGATCAAATCTCCATGATTTGATTTGATTTCGTTTTATTTCTGGTTTAATACGAATCACACACTCGTTTTATTCTCGAATACATTCCTAATTTGATTTGGAACCGCGTGAATAAGCTGGAATGGATCACAAGTCGCGATCTGGGTCGGGAAAGAAACGGGTCGGCTGATGGGCGAGAAAGAAGGGGTGATGTTTGGAGTTTTACAATTTCAGCCCCTTTAGTTTCATATCCTTTAATTGGTTTCACTGAATTTTGTTATACACACAAGTAACTTTATAAAAATTGACATTTTAGCCCCTATAACTTCTATTTGAAAATAAACTTAAGTTTTATTTCTTAAAAGTTTATTAAAACTTTTTATTTAGATCCTTAGCTTAATTTTATCTAAAGTTTATACATTTTTATTTATTTGTTTATTAGATATAAACTTATTTACAAGAATTTATTATTATAATCTTTATTATTAGGATTACGATTATTTGATATGAATCTATATGAGTTATTCTTATATTTATTATTATTATTATTATTATTATTATTATTATTATTATTATTATTATTATTATTATTATTATTATTATTATTATTATTATTATTATGTGTACATTATATATGTATATATATTTTATAACTTTATCAATAGGTTATTTTCAAATAAAATGTTATTATTTTATTACAACCTATTATGGCTTGTTATGTTTTAAAAGGATTATAACTTTTATAAAAATGAAATTCATGCAAGCTTAGATTATCATTACTTCACTAATGAAATAATCATTTATATATAAACATATATAAAAATCTATAGATTTATGAATATAAATGTATCAATAAAAATTCAAGTTTAAAAAAAACGATTACAATATTCGAATTCGTAACTGAAAATCCTGAGGATTACATAGGAAACAATACACAAATCGGAACTGCTTTACCAGGTGAGTTCACGGCCCCTTTTTACTTTTCTAACTTTTGGGGGGGAAAACACTGCATTACAACTGTTTTTGAACAACAACTCATTTTATTTACATATGGACATGCTTTATCACTATATGTATATGTGTGGACCACATCACAACTAAAAGTCCTCACGATACTCCACGGTCCGTTAGTAGCGCGTAGCGTGGTAATCTTGAATAGTACTATTTGGGCCTGACAAGCCCCACCAATCGCGCCTAGGAGGCCAACCCGACTGGAGGTCGGAATGGATGCAATACTGACCAACACTTTGCCATTGTCTTGTGATGGACTTGGCGGGAGGCACAGCTGTCAGCTTCGGTACGAACCCGCATATAATATAACTGTATTGACTAGCTATCAATCGATACTTTACTTTAAACATTGGATGTTTACTGCTTATGAAAAACATGTGCTCTCACCAAACATTGTGTTGACCCTTTTTTCTCGCATGTTTTCTCAGGTAACTAAGGCACGTACACGAGGATAGGACGCTAGGATGGAGTCCCATGCATTAGCTTTAGTGTCTTAGGATTGAGAACATTTAAACATTCGAATTGTTATGTAATGATTATAACTTAAACCGCTTCCGCAAACTATTACTCTGTTTTGTTTTGAAAAATGTTTTAACAACGCTTCCGCAAATTATGAACTCAAATCTGTTTTGATAACTTATACTTTTCTTCCGCAACTCTGATTTTACAAAACTAATTTATCTAAGTTATTGGATGTGCGTATGCAACCAGACATGTAGGTCTCGCAACTGTGTGACCGAAGACTGCGATCATGACGGTCTGATGCTCGCGCCCTGGAAGGGATGGGATTTCTCGGGGTGCGACACCAAGAAACTTCTTGCTTCTTCAGAAATTATTGCCTCTGCCTCTTCCATAGTTTCGGCAGACAGAGGCTTGTTAGGAAGGAGCCTTCCACCTCTGGATCCAAGGTTAAGGGCTCCTACTGAGCCTGGATTTGGTCTAGTGAAGGTAGCTCTCCCTGCATAATTTTTTTTTATTTTTCTTATGTTAAGATCCATGGTGGAGGTCTTCATAGGACCAAGCTGTTGCCGAAAGAATCCATAGTTCAACAGGAACTACTACATCTTCTCTCAACATGCAATCTCCTTTGCTTTCTTTGTGGAGACTGCAACAGATTTGGATGCCACAGATTTGGATGCAGCAACAGCCTGTTCAAGCTGTTGCACCTTATTCAGCTCAGTCATCATCCTAGGTACCGACCAGAGTAGTACCTCATCAATGTCATAACCTTTCTCCTGGAAGAGAGCAGAGAGTTTTAGGATCTCTCTTCTCTCCATCCAGGGATGTATCTGGTTGCCCCTTCTTTGTAATTGTCCTCCTCTCCTCCTGAGAAGTTTCCTCCTTTGGGGTTAGTTTT
The DNA here is from genome assembly GCA_009363875.1 of Mikania micrantha. Taxonomy (NCBI): domain Eukaryota; kingdom Viridiplantae; phylum Streptophyta; class Magnoliopsida; order Asterales; family Asteraceae; genus Mikania; species Mikania micrantha. Next base: position 106,729,097 of record CM018692.1, on the reverse strand, counting down.
CTTTTGCCATTGTCAAGTAAGTTTGATCCAGAGGAGATGGATCCTATGGCCTCACCAGTTGGTTCATCTACCAATTGTTCATCTAAGGAAGAAACCTCAAGTATGACTGGGCCCTTGGAGAAAGCTTCAGCTTCGGAACTAACCTTAGCATCCACTTCCCCCTCTGGTTGACCGATCATCTTGGCAGGTTCCTTAGGAGCCTCCTCAGATATCACAAGGTTGGAGGATAGGTCTTTAACAGCCATAGTCCCAAGAGGGGACTTAGATTCCATGAAGATAAAGGTTGTTTCTTAAACAGAGTCCTCCATTGCAACCTTGGTTGTAAACCCAACAGGGGACTTTGTCCTAGAAGGGGACTCTTGGGTCCCAACAATGGACCTAAGCTCCATGGAGATGGAAGATGTATGCTGTTGAGCATTCTCCATGGATGCCTCTATAGCTTCAGCGGAAGAGGAGCTTGAAGATTGAAAGTAAGTCCCTAAGAACTCGCCCGATTCACTGTCCAATTTGGAAATTAAAGGAATGGGCTCTTGAGGTTTCTCTTTCTCTCCACTGTCTGGACTTCCTAACCCTCTAGGTTGTACCTTCTCCCCCGTTTTTGAAGCATCAAGGGAAACAAAGGACACATGTCGAGCATCAGGGTAGAAAGGGGTGCAAATGATGGATGGGCGGAGCTGGAAATCCATGATCGTCAGGGTAGCTACTTCAGCTTCAAGGGAAGCTACCCTGGCTTGTAGCGTGGTAATTATGGCTTTCAATTCCTTTACATTGGGGCCCTCCTCGACTGGAGTGGAATCATTGGGCGATGGAGTCCTGAACCTAGCTTCTGTACCTCCATCTCCATATGTGGTTTCTTGACACCCTGGATTCCTCTCATTGAAGATGACCTCAAAGAAGTCATGATCAATTTGAGTTGCCACAAAAGCGGTCTTATTTCATGTACCATCATCCTCAAAACGCCTAGGGTCAACCTCTATTGATAGGCTCTAGGTCAGGAAACCTAGCCTGCAGTTCTGTCACCATTCTCATTAAAGTTTGAGAAGTGGGAGAGAGTGGGTCATCCAGAGAAGCCGATAAGGTTCCTTGAGCCTGGGTTAGAGTATGGGTGGGGGCAGTGATGTGGTTTCAGTACATATGGACCTAAGAGACAATCCTCGTTTTAAGGGAGATCCTTCAAAGAAAGGAATCCCTAGGGTATGGGTTTCCCTTTGAATATTCCCAGGCATGTTTTGTGGCACACACTGAAGGCTTTCAGGTTGGTAAGAGGCATCCACTGGATCCAGAGGAAGATCCAGTGGTGAGACAACGGGTGTGGCTTGCACCTTAGGCAGAACTAGGCCCCTACCAGTTCTTTTATCCTTTTTTCCTTTTAGGAGCAGATGAAGGTGCCTGACATCCTTAGAGAGTTGTTCAGGGGTTCGTTCATTTGTAAGTGATTTTTATTTGGCGAGGGATAGAAGGTGAAAGTGTGGGGTCAGCAACTGTTGGGTTACAGAGCGGTCACCTTTAGGAGCAGGAAGCTATATAGAAGGAAGAAGAAGAGTGAATGCTCCAGAGAATTGGGCACACTTCTTCTTCAATTGTATAGAAACCTTGGCAGTAACCAAGGGAACTTTATAAGTATTCCTAGTTAGTGAGGGAGAAGATCCCATCTCACCATTAAAGATTTGCTACAAAAACCTGGGATACATGCAAAGTTTCATTGGGACGAGATGTTGTCCACCAAATTATTGAAAAAGAAAGTAGAAAGGTTAAAATGTTGGTTTGAGATCAACCCATGAATAGCCGAGGCTAAGTCCGAGGGTATTTGATCCCAACCTCTTGTTTTATTTGAAAGACACTACAAAAAGACATGTATGAGATACTTGTAATTATAGGACACTCTACCCTTCAAATATGTAGTTGAAGGAAGAGGACCTTTATATCCCACTGACCTAAAGGTCACTACTAACTCATCCCTAGTTAATGAGACCCTTCCATCAGCATCATTAAGGTGAAGATACTAAAAATGGTCTCCATAGAAATAGAAATGGGACGAGCATTAATGGTAGCTAGAAGAGTTCTGCCATTGGGAGTTCAAGCAATAGAACAAGAACCGCAGAATTGTTGGTGATGCGATTCATAAACCAGGGGTGAATGGTTAAGGCAAAAAGATACATGCTCCTTCAAAGAAAGGAGATGATCGGATGAAAGTCATCATTATGGGCTGCTGACAATTCTGCAACTAGGTTGTGAGCAGGTTTGAATGAAAGGAGAGCCATTTGAGATAGAGTTGATGAAGGATTTTTAGGGTTTTGATTGAAAGGAAATTGACAAAGTGAAAGTGGAAAGATGGGAATTCAAATGGGCGGGAAGCCTTTTATACCTTCAGATGTCAGTATTTAATACAGAGACACATTAAATTTTGAGATCTGGGATGTCAGAAGAGGGTCCTTCTGAAAGCACTTTATTGAAAATGGAGAAATCTAAAAAGATGAGGTTCTGAGTAGATAACTTCTGAAGGTGTATAATAAGAAAAGCAAGGTGGTACTTCGGAAGAAAGTTGCTTCCAATGCAGAATATTTTCTTTCGATGAATATCTGAGAGTTTCGAGATAACTGTGAAATACTCAAAGGCATATATATCTTCGAAAGACTTCAGATTTCAATAGAGAACAAGACATTTAGGCTTCAGAAGAGTTGTTCTTCTGAATAGTTGAGAATACAAGAGTGTGTTTAGTATCAACTTTAATTAATTTAATCAAGATTGATCATACCAATTTCAATTATTAGATACTTGAATATTCCTTCATCAAAGGCTTTAGTGAATAGGTCTGCAAGATTGTGTGTTGTATCAACTTTGACTAAGTGAATGAGCTTCTTCTCTACACAGTCTCTGATGAAATGATATCTGATATCAATGTGCTTGGTCTTGGAATGCTTCACAGGATTGTTGGTGATGGAAATTGCACTGCAATTGTCCACATGTATAAGAGTATTGAATAATTCTAATCCATAGTCTTTCATTTGATTCTGAATCCAGATGACTTGAGCACAACAACTAGAAGCAACAATGTACTCAACCTCAGATGTAGAAGTTGAGACACATGCTTGTTTCTTACACTGGCATGAGACAATTTTGGATCCAAGAAACTTACATCCTCTAGATGTAGATTTCTTATTTATGTTGCATCCCAAAATCACTGTCAGTATATGCCCAACTTAAAAGTCAACATTTTTGGGATACCATAATCATTGGCCTGCTGCTCCTTTTAGATATCTAAAAATTCTTTTCACAGCAAGCATGTGTGAACCTTTTGGATTTGCTTGAAATATAGCACATAGGCAGGTTACAAACATGATGTCAGGACTGCTTGCTATGAGGTACATCAAGGAGCCTATTATTGCTCTATACTGATGTTGATCAACATCCTCCCCCTCAGGATCAGAGCCTAAGGAAGTTGTTTTTGATATTGGTGTGCCTAGATCTTTGTAATCCGCAAACTTGAATCTTTCAAGAATATCCTTGACATGCTTGGATTAATTAATGAATATCCTTGTAGGAGTTTGCTTCACCTGTATTCCAAGAAAGAAAGTAACTTCACCAATTGAACTCATTTTAAATTTGGATTTCATCAGTGTTTTAAAGTCCTTGCAGAGAGATTCATTAGTTGATCCAAAGATAATGTCTTCAACATAAATTTGAACAAACATAATATGTTGATTGGAATTATTAAAGAAAAGTGTTTTGTCAATGGTTCTCCTCTTGAAATTGTTTTCCAATAGGAATGAAGATAAAGTTTCATACCATTTTCTGGGAGTTTGATGCAACCCATATAAGGCTTTGTAATGGTCAGGAAACTTGGATCCTCAAACCCAGGTGGCTGACAAACATACACTTCTTCTTCAATTTTTCCATACAAGAAGGCGCTTTTAACATCCACATGAAAAACTCTAAAGTTTTTGGTATCTACAAAGGCTAAGAAGATTCTGATAGCCGAAATTTTGGCAACTGGTGCAAAGACTTCATCATAGTTTATTCCTTCTTCTTGGTTGTATCCTTATACAACAAGTCTGGCTTTGTTCTTGATGATAACACCCTTGTCATCCTTCTTGTTTCTGAATACCTATTTGATTATAATGGCATACTTTCCTCTAGGTAGAGGAAAAATCTGCCATACTCCTTTCCTTTTAAACTGAAGGAGTTCATCCTGTATTGCTTATATCCAACTTCTATATTTTAGTGCTTCTGCATCTTTTTTTGGTTCAATTTGAGATAGAAAGCAAGAAAATAGACATATGTTGGCTTCATGTAGTGAATTTCTTGTCTTCACACCTTCTTCCATATTTTCAATAACATTCTCAACTCGATGAGTATTATGAACGAGAAGTCTTGTGATTACATCCAACTGAGAATTCAGATCAAGATTGCTAATTTGTCATTCTGGTAATATAACCTCAAGTTGTATACCTTGCATATCTTGTTGTATTTGGGATTGGACTATTGTGGGTTTATTCTCCTTGGATTGAGAATTTTCTTATGTTGTAGTTTCCTCATAAGGGCTTTCATTTTCATCCTGAACTTGTTGAGTTGATACAGTGTCACTTAAAGGAGTTGCTTAAGATGAAATGATAGTTTTAGATTTTGAAGTTGTGTGCTGAGTTTGTGTAGGTTCTGCCAAGTGTTGTCCTGAAGCTATTGGCAACTCAATGCAATAGTCATCATCTCTTTTGAGCTGAATTGAAGTTGAGTCATCTGTATGAGGTCCTGAAACATGCTCTTTGGAAAGATTAAAAGCATATGTGAACCAATTAAGATCAAATAGCCAATCAGAGCCAAATCCAGGCTTATGACAGTATGTTCATTAAATTGAACATTTGCAGAGTCTTCAATAATCCTAGAACTTTTGATGTACGCTCTATATGCCTTAGCATTAGTAGAGTATCTAACAAAAAAATCCCTCTGTTGACCTTTTAGCAAACTTGCATTGGCTAAGTGATCTTTGGTATCAGGATGGTGCATTGACATCCAAATGGTTTAAGAAATCCAATAAATGGTTTTCTTTTATGCCAAATCCCATAAGGAGTCATACGAAGTGTCTTCACTACCAATATCCTATTTTGGACGTAACAGGAAGTATTGAATGCTTATGCCCAAAATGTTATTGGCAGCTTGACATCAGATAACATGGTTCTAGCAGCCTCAATTAGTGTCTTATTCCTTTTCTCAGCAACACCATTTTGTTATGGAGTCCTAGGAGCACTGAATTGTCTAGTAATGTCTTTGGATTCACAAAAAGAGTTTAAAGTATGATTCTTAAATTATGTTCCTTGGTCAAACCTAATCATTTTCACATTATGGTCACTCATTCTCAAATCTAAGAATGAATGATTTCAAGATATCAGCAGTCTTTATCCTTTGTACTTAAAAACAATACCCAAGTGTACGTATCTTGAGAAATCATTTGTGATCACCAGACAGTAGGACTTTCTTCCTAAACTTTTCACACTTATAGGGGCAAACAAGTCCATATGAAGTTAATGTATGTGGTAATTGAATTTATTTCTTTAGCATGATGAGATGACTTGTGTTGCTTCCCATTTAGGCAGGCAACACATTTGTCCACACAAATGAATTCTTTGATGGTAAACCTGTTACCAATTTGTTTTTAACCATTTTTGTGACACCCGGCTATGTTGGGTAAATTGAAACACTCATTTCACATCCATACTTGTTGCATTTCATTTAATTGAGTTTAATTAGATGAGCTAAACACAAACACAAAACAATAATTCAGACAATTATTGAATTGTGCATTACACGTTGATTAGGATTAATCAAGCGTGCAAATACTTCGTAAACACACAAACACGAACCATCATAGATAATTCAAGGAATTATCGAAACACAAACACGAGTCTCACGAACGTTGGTGATCAATCAAACCTATGTGTCATTATATGATTATGTGCTAAACATGTATTAGATGTTTAGGATAAACGTTAGGAATCGAGTACGAGCGAAATCGAATCATTGAAATCGAAAAACATAAAAATGGACTCATCGCGGTACGCGAAGATCCCATGGCGAAGGGCTTCGCGATACGCGAAGAAAACTCTGAATCCCATCGCGATACGCGAAGATGATTTTGATCGGCCTCCGCGGTACGCGAAGGCCATGCAGATCAAAATTTCTATATAATCAAACCCAAACTCATTTCACTCGGTTCTTCTTTTAATTCTCCGAGTTTCTTCACTTATTCTCGACCAAATTCCATCTGAATCAACATCCTAACCTACTGGAAGCACCATTGGAGCAAGTTCTTGGTGTTTGGAAGCCTTAGGATCATAAAGGAAGTCTTGGAAGCCATCAACACGTTGAAGAATCGTCTCCAGCCATTTCCAGGACCTGCTACATCTACTACAACTCGAATCCTAGCATATAAGGTAGTTTTACATGTTTATTAGTTGTTAGATCGTACATGCATAGTGTAAAAACGCACATGCAAGTGTGTTTGAACACATGCAACTCCATACGGTTATTGTGCACGAATGTGTTGGTTATTTGATGTGTATTTGTTGTAGATCTACTAATTTTAGTGTTTAGAAATGTTAGATTTGAGTTTTGGTTGAGTTATGATTGATTGGTGATGATTTTGGTACACTTGCCATAAAAGTAAACTTTTATGTTGCAAGTCGTAGATTTGTGATGATCTAGACATGTTAGACATGTCTAGATGTTGTCAAATACATATTGAAGTTTTTAGAAACACATTTGGATATTTGATTTTGTCAAAAACACGATTTTGTGTAAACTTACTATTTATGGAAACTTTTGTAAATCAAAAGAGGGCTTTTGATGTTTACGAATGTTTTGATGAACTTTGATTGTTGAAACATGTTCAGAAATGATTTTTAACATGATTGGAAACCTTGATTTGTGAAAACGAGTTTTTAAACGAATACTTACTATTTTAGGAAACTTTGTTTGGGCAAAATGGCATAAATGGTATTTTATGCACAAACGACTTATTTTAAGTGTTTACATATGTTTTTACAAACATACTAAAGTTATTAGTTTTATGAAATAGGATTTCATAACCATACTTTCCAAAAACGGAAACTTTCTAAATATAGAAAGTTTCCCGAAACAAGAACATTATGATTTTTAAAACATGATTTCGTGAAAGCCACGTGAGTTGAGTCATAGGATGCATTTTGGTGTCTTACTTGCATTAAGACAACTTAACACAACAAACGTGTCACCAACGATTCGTAGAGTCAACACAAGTCAACACACACACTCGGTTGAGCACACCGATACCTGGAGTTGTATGGACTACAACACACCACAGAACACATACTTACACCTGTATGATTATAGGTGCTTACTAGCAGGACTGCTAGCTTTCACAGTCACGAACATCACATAAACCGGAACTGCTTTATCAGGTAAGTTCACGGCCCCTTTTACATTTTCTACCTTTGGGGGAGAAAACATTGCATACAACTGTTTTTGAACAACATACACATTTCTTGGTTACTTCTGTACATGCTAATATCGTATATGCATATGTGTGGCATTCATCCACAAAACTGATAAATCCTCATTAAACACACCTTGAACCGTTAATAGCGCGTTGCGCTTAGCGTGGTAATTCTGAATAGTACTATTTGGGCTTGACAAGCCCCACTGTTGCAAGCCGTATGGCCACCCTAACTGGAGGTCGGAACAGTGCATAATTGACCAATAAAAATTGCCATTGTCTAGTTGGATGGACATGGCGAGAGAAAGCATGTTAGCTTCGGTTGTGTGACAACTGCGTATGAAGAATTACGTCATCGAAGAAATGAGCACATTTGATCGTGTTTAAAATCTACGCTGAGTTGACAATCGAAATTAATATGGGATGATAGTATGCGAAAAATGATGAATGTGGGCGAAAATCGTGCGCGAAACGGAGTACTGGATTGCCCGAAATCGAAAAACGAAGAAAATTTCTAAGTATTGAACAATTGAACTCGTCGCGGTACGCTAAGGAGGGGTTGAGGGCCCTCCGCGGTACGCGAAGTTTCAAAAATATCTGAGATTCCTCCGGATTTATTCGCGGTACGCGAAGCCTTCTTTGGCTTCTCGTCGCGATACGCGATGGGTGTGGCGGTGGAAAAAGTTGACTATATCATCAAATCTTCATGTGGAAGATTATCAAATCCTCCCTATCGACGTTTTCTCAATATCAGACGCAAAACCCATCATCTAACTCATAAAATCTCCATCTTGAGGCATTCCAAACATCTGGATAGCACACAGGAACGTTTATACAAGTCCAGATCATCTTTTTACCCGCAGAATTCCGTCAAAATAGATAACGGTTCATTTTAACCTTCTAGTTTGATAATGATTGATTAGATCTTGATTTTGAACGTAATGATATAGTTAGGATTGTTGATTATTGCCTGGATGATGGCTAGGATTGATTATAAATGATAAACTCGAACTGTTAACGGGTAAATCCTTGTTTTGAGTCGTTGTAATGCCCGGTTTGCATGGAATCATAACAATGATTATAATGGTTCAAACCATTTGATTATGACAATATAGGTGATTAGTTTGGTTAATCTTTGCCATGCAACGTGAAAACCAGGCGTTTCAAACTAATCACAGTCATTAACATACTCATTGGAACGCTTATCTGATGTTTCTGATAACAGTCAGATTGGTATGTAAAACATGGTTATTGAATCCATTTTAATACTACATTGTGATATTCCATGATATTTGGGGGATCAATAACAAGGATTAATCATTCCTAAGCCATTAAACTGTCTAAGAACTACGTTAGCATTACAATCAACAACATTAACTATTTGGTTAATCTGAGATTATACTGATTAATCAAGTGTGTCATCAACTTAGCATTAGGAACCTGAATCAGTATAGGTTCCTACATTATCATACATTGTATGATATGCCACTAAAATAAATAATTAATAATCTAATATCGGTTTGATGACTTTCAAGGCAGTGTCTTTGACATTGGACGTTCAAAAGGATTTAATCAGTAAGTTGGAACATAAATAACATATCAAACATAAACTAATGCAGAATTACATCATTAGTACCAGTTGCGACTGATTCTACTACTTTGAGACACCAAGTGAGTTTCGTACCACCCCTTTTCTTTTTACTGTCTTATAAACATCGGGGTAACTCTGTAAACTGTTTTCTGAACATATGATATGTTTCACTGATATCTGTGTGATTTCATGTGACTTTTGTGTGATTTCATGGGATTTTGCCGTTAGTAACTCTATCACAGTATCAAAAGTCCTCATCTCGTGAACTGTATCTAGTGAACCCATCGGGGCCGAACATGAATCATTGATAGTACTATTGGCTGACAACCCATTTGCTGGGAGGATTGCATCTCCCCTTGTGTGAATGTTTGGTACCTGTTTCCAAAACACTTTCTTAACGTTAGTGACAGACATTAAGATAATGAGGCATTAAGATATTTACCGACGGGTAGTATCTTCGTACAACATACAACTGTCCGAAAGGAACTAGATACGGGTCCCATGGTTATCCGGAACTGAACTTTTTGAGAACATACATATCATATCATATTGTTTAAATAAACTGTTGAACTCACCGGCTTTGTGCTGACGTTTTAAACTCAACATTTTTGCAGGACAACGGTGACGACACGGTGAGGATGCACTTCACTTAGTTGAACTTAAATGTACCAGATCATGTAATAAATTTAGCTGTTAAGTTGATGTATTTACAAAACCCTTGTAATATATTTATTTTAAGTGAATCTGTGTGCTGTGATATCGGTTCAAGTAAGTCACACCTCATCTCTGAAACATCACCACTATGCTTCCGCAACCATATCAAAGTATATTGTGACATCATCTCAGGTGACCAGAGGTGGGGGTGTGATAGGGTGGTATCAGAGCCACAGGTTATAGAATTTAGGTGGACTTAGAGACCTAGACTATAACCATAGGCTCGTATAGTGACACAGAGAGCACCGAATATGTTTAACGAACAAAACTTGTTTTGAATTAAGCTAGGATAATCAGGTGGTACGGATCTCAGTTATGAGTGGCCAGCATAACTGAAATTCGCAACACGTGTGCATTCTAGTTTGATTTAATTCAAGCAGAACATGAATAACAAGGAACGAATAGTTGTGTTAGGATAGGGAGACGTCTCATATCATGTGTATGTTGAATGTTATTATTCAATATTTATATCATAGTACTGATTTGAGAATTCTGTTTATACAGCGATGGCCGATCAAGGGGAGAGATACATCTATCAGCGGTTTCCGTATGTGATATTGGACGATACACCGAGCTCGAGTTCGGGTTCTGATTCCGATCCGTCGGAAGCGTCTGCGGCTGCATCTCAGGCTGTTCCACCTGTACCACAGACACCACCAGTACCTGTGCCAGCTACACCACCACTACCAGCATCACCCATTTCCTCTAGACATTCTCAGTTACCTGCTGAGAATGCTCCTGCTGATAGGAGGCAGAGTGCTTCTCCTCCTAGGGTACCCGTGTGGGACGGGTTGAGGCGTATGCGGGGTCAAGCCCGCAAGACCACAGGATTGCCTCCGAGACGTCAGATGGCACCCAGGGATGTGCCTACCACTGTCCACGAGGTGGGAGAATCCTCCCATCAAGCTGAGCTGCGGGCGCAATTGCAGCAGGTCACACAGGATCTGCAGGGGACACATCAGGAGTTGCAGGGAACACGTCAGGATCTACAGCAGCATCAGGCTACCGTAGAGGATACACGTGCTACTGTATTGGAGATACTTACATCTCACGTGACTCTTATGAGTCAGGTGACTACCTTAGGTACAGATGCTCAGGCTTGGAGAGTGGCGGTCGAGGATAGATTGAGCAGGACTCTAGGGCAGATGGTGATGGTTGCATTCTGGCAGCAGGTGGCTGTGATGAGAGAGTGGTTTGTGTGGATGAGAGGAGTGTTGATGGGAGTACTTGTGGGGATGAGCTTAGAGGCCAGGCTACTTTGTGTGTTGATAGTACTGGTCATTATGGCTATTGTGCTGGATTGCTTACCGTACTTTATGCGGTAATGGTGACTGACGGAGCGAGTGATTGACATCATATTGTGCATATCTTGTGATATAGTGTGACTGGATGGTTGTGAGTGCGGGACATTTTGGTGTACACAGGTCCCGAGTTTGTGAGAGTTAGAGTGAGATGTAGTTGGTTTGGGATATCATGACTGTTGTAACAAAACTTTGTGATGTATAAAAACTATGGTAGTGTAATAAGATGGTTGCTTTTGTATATCTGTCTGTGTAATGAACTATGTGTGTGATGTGTGAACTCTATTTTTCATAACAAACTTGTGAGCACTATAATCAGAACTGTGAGAACATATCTGTGTGATAACTTATCTAACGACTGTAGGACAACATAAAATACCTTGTGTGTTATTACCTCTATGGTCTGTATGACACATTTCAAAGTCCTGTATGGCAACATTTCAAAGTCCTGTGTGGCAACATTTCAATTGTCTGTGTGACAACATTTCAAAGTCCTGTGTGGCAACATTTCAAAGTCCTGTGTGGCAACATCTCAATTGTCTGTGTGACAACATTTCAAAGTCCTGTGTGGCAACATTTCAAAGTCTTGTGTGGCAACATTTCAATTGTCTGTGTGACAACATTTCAAAGTCCTGTGTGGCAACATTTCAAAGTCCTGTGTGGCAACATTTCAAAGTCCTGTGTGGCAACATTTCAAAGTCCTGTGTGGCAACATTTCAAAGTCCTGCGTGGCATCATTTCAATTGTCTGTGTGACAACATTTCAAAGTCCTGTGTGGCAACAGTTCAAAGTCCTGTGTGGCAACATTTCAAAGTCCTGTGTGGCAACATTTCAAAGTCCTGCGTGGCATCATTTCAATTGTCTGTGTGACAACATTTCAAAGTCCTGTGTGGCAACGTTCCAAAGTCCTAAATGATCATATATCAAAAACATGTAAATAATAACGCATTGATGTCACAATGCTGTGAGCTGTGTAATATTTTGACATGTTTTTGAATTATCAGGACTGAGTATAACTACGAACATTTGTGTGATTTCTGTGTACCGAAAACATATCTGAACTATATCAATGTAGTTATACTTTGCTTTTTATAATCATATTACAATATAAATTTTAGTGTAACTGAATATGATTGAATTTATGTGATCAAACGGGTTATACCTGTAATGTTCTTGAACTGACCTGAGTTTGTCTGCATGTGAGCAGAACTATGGCTCCAAAAAGAGGTCGACCAACCAGGAAAGCTACCAAGAACGTTACTAACGCAGGACCAAGTCAAGTTCCACTTGTGAATGTGGAATCAAATCCAGATCCATCGGTTAATCTGGAAACAAATACTGTTCCAGCTGGTGCAAGTGGATCCGAATCAAACGAAGCAATTATAGCACGAATTGTGCGTGAACAGCTATCTGCTTGTGGTGTTTTGATACAACACCAACCTTATGTTATTACGGGTTCGGGTGGGGACCACAACCACACCGAACATAATGCTAATGGTGGCAACGCGGAAACTAATAGAACTGCCGGTACAACTACAACTGCTCCTGATCCACCACGACAGGGATGCACTTATAAGTATTTTGCTTCCTGAAACCCTCCTACTTTCACTAGTAAGGAAGGAGCGGCTGGACTGTTAAGGTGGATCGAGGAAATGGAAACGAAACTGAAAATCAGTCAGTGTTTAGAGGAGCATAAGGTGTCTTATGCTGCCTGTTCTCTGAAAGAATCAGCTTTGACCTGGTGGAATACCCAGGCAAAAACATTGGGTTCAGCTACAGTCGACTCGATGGGCTGGAGTGAATTTAAAACTCTGATTAGATCAGAGTACTGCCCACTCACTGAGATTCAAAAACTCCAGAAGGAATTCTGGAATCACTCGATGATCGGGGCTGATTGTTTAGCGTATACCCATCGTTTCCACGAACTTACTTGCTTACTTCCCGATATGTTTCCTACAGAGGCAGCATTGATCGAGAAGTACATTAAGGGTTTGGTTCCCCAGATTCGGGGAATGGTGACGGCGGCTGAACCCACTACTCTGAAACGAACAATTCTTTTGACCACTAAGCTTACCTATGAGGCGGTAAGGAGTGGTATGTTGTCGACAAAAACTCAGACGACCGTGGGCCGTAGTGATGTTGGTACCTCGAATGTTTCTAAAGGTACCAAACGAAAGTGGTTTGGCAAAACCAAGGCCAAGGTTCCGGCTGAAACTAGCAACCCAGTCGGGAGAAATTATGGTGCGGTGGTTTCTGAGAGGAAAGGTTACACTGGACAGGCGCCTAAATGTACTCGCTGTTCATTTCATCATACTGGGTCGTGTCCTACTTGTGCCAACTGTAGTAGAGTTGGACATTACACCAGGTATTGTAACTTGCCTGCTCGCCAACCGAACCAAGCACCTCGACAAACCACTCAAACAAACCGGTCTTGCTACAAGTGCGGGAGTCCTGATCACTTGATTAGAAACTGTCCAAATAATAATAACACCAATCCGGGGAATGACGCTAGGGGTAGAGCTTTTCAGATTAGTGCTACCGAGGAAAGACACGATGCTAACATTGTTACTGGTACGTTCTTACTCAATAACCTATATGCATCAGTTCTTTTTGATACGGGGGCAGATAAGAGTTTTATCTCTCCTGAATTTGCATCATTACTTTTATTGCCTGCGGTAGATCTAGAAACTCCCTATGTCATTGAACTTGCTAATAGCAAGTTAATCAAAACTAACAGTGTTATTCAAGGATGCTCCTTGAATCTGAATGATCATCTTTTCAATATTGATTTACTTCCTATTGAGCTTGGGAGCTTTGATGTGGTGGTCGGTATGGACTGGCTTTCGGTTAACCAAGCTGAAGTAATATGTCAAAATAAGGTGATTCGTATCCCCTTACCTGACGGTAACACACTGTTAGTTAAGGTGAATGAGCTGGTAGAAAACTGGGTATCATTTCTTGTATGCAAACTTAGAAATGTTTACAGAAAGGCTGTCCGGCCTTTCTAACATATGTGATCAATAACAGATCTTCACAAAAACGGATCGAAGATATTCCAGTAGTCAAAGACTTTCCTGAAGCTTTTCCTGACGATATATCAGGATTACCCCCAGTGAGACAAGTTGAATTTCGAATTGACCTGATTCCAGGTGCAGCACCTGTAGCTAAAGCTCCTTATCATTTAGCACCCTCAGAGATGCAAGAGCTGTCAAGTCAACTGCAAGAACTGTTAGACAAGGGTTTTATTAGACCTAGTTTCTCACCCTGGGGAGCACCAGTCCTTTTTGTGAAAAAGAAGGATGGTTCATTCAGGATGTGTATTGACTACCGGGAGCTCAATTAACTAACAATCAAAAACCGTTATCCATTACCACGTATAGATGATCTCTTTGATCAACTTCAAGGCGCTACTTACTTTTCAAAAATTGATTTAAGATCCGGATATCATCAATTACGAGTGCATGAAGATGATGTTCCTAAAACTGCATTCAGAACTCGGTACGGGCATTATGAATTCCTGGTAATGCCGTTTGGATTAACAAATGCACCGGCAGTTTTTATGGATCTGATGAATCGGGTATGTAGGCCTTACTTGGATAAGTTTGTGATTGTATTTATTGATGACATTCTCATTTATTCTTGAAGCCAACAAGAACATGCTCAACATTTGAAACTGATCTTAGAACTTTTGGCACGTGAAAAATTATACGCCAAGTTCTCCAAGTGTGAGTACTGGTTACGAGAAGTGCAATTTCTCGGGCACGTAGTGAATCAAGATGGCATTCAGGTGGATCCCAGTAAGATTAAAGCTGTAGAACAATGGGAAACACCACGAACCCCAACTGAAATACATCAATTCTTAGGGCTGGCAGGTTATTATCGCCGATTCATCAAGAACTTCTCAAAGATAGCCCTGTCACTAACTACATTGACACAGAAAAATCAACCGTTTATATGGGGTTCTCAACAGGAGGAGGCATTCCAACTGTTGAAACATAAGCTCTGCAACGCACCTATCTTGGCATTACCGGAAGGTACTGATAACTTCACATTGTACTGTGACGCTTCTCGTCAAGGTCTTGGGTGTGTTCTAATGCAGAACGATAAAGTGATTGCTTACGCTTCTCGACAATTGAAAGTACACGAGAGGAATTATACTACACATGATCTAGAACTTGGTGCAGTAGTGTTCGCATTCAAGATTTGGAGACACTATCTATACGGAACCAAGTGTATCATATACACTGATCACAAAAGTCTTCAACACATTATAGATCAGAAAATGTTGAATATGCGACAAAGGCAGTGGGTTGAACTGTTGAACGACTATGGCTGTGAAATTCGTTATCATCCGGGTAAAGCGAATGTCGTAGCCGATGCCTTGAGTCGCAAGGAACGAGTCAAACCGTTAGTTGTGAAAGCACTAGGTATGACCATTCAAACCAATCTAATTCCCCAAATCAAAGAAGCTCAGCAACAAGCTTTACAAACACCGAACTATCCTGCTGAGGAACTGAAGGGATTAGACAAGAAACTTGAAGTTAAGACTGATGGAGTGTTGTATTTCAAAAGCCGAATTTGGGTTCCTTTATTCGGTAACTCAAGAACTATTATCTTGGATGAGGCGCATAAATCCAGGTATTCTATTCATCCAGGTGCTGACAAAATGTATAAACATCTTAAAGACTTTTACTGGTGGCCTGGAATGAAGAAACACATAGCAGAATATGTGGGTCGGTGCTTAACTTGTTTAAAGGTTAAAGCTGAACATCAACGTCCCTCTGGGTTATTACAACAACCGAAGATTCCCATGTGGAAATGGGATCAGATCTCTATGGATTTCATTACTAAACTACCCAGAACATCACGTAATCATGACTCCATATGGGTTATCGTTGATCGTCTTACTAAATCTGCGCATTTCATACCCATCCGAGAGGATTACTCCATGGATCGACTTGCTAAACTCTATGTTAATGAGATTGTATCTCGACATGGAGTACCGATCTCTATTATATCTGACAGAGATAGTCGATTTATATCACGATTTTGGCAAACTCTTCAGAATGCTCTGGGCACTCAAATCAATATGAGCACGGCTTATCATCCACAAACGGACGTGCAAACCGAACGAACAAATCAAACTCTTGAAGATATGCTGAGAAGCTGTGTGATTGATTTTGGAGGTAGCTGGGATATTCATCTTCCACTTGTGGAATTTTATTATAATAACAGCTATCATACCAGTATTCAATGCGCTCCATTTGAAGCACTTTATGGACGCAAGTGTAGATCACCTGTCTGTTGGTCAGAGGTAGGTGAAAATCGAATCATAGGCCCAGAACTCATTCAAGAAACAACTGATAAGATTGCACTCATTCAAGAACGTATAAAAGCTGCTCGCGATCGACAGAAGAGTTATGCTGATAATCTTCGTAGACCTCTTGAATTCCAAATAGGTGATTTTGTAATGTTGAAAGTTTCACCATGGAAGGGCATCTTCAGATTTGGGAAGAGAGGTAAACTTTCACCAAGATTTGTAGGACCATTCAAAATTCTTGAACGAATCGGATTAGTGGCCTATAGACTTGAATTACCTCCTGAACTCAGTAACATTCATGATGTTTTTCATGTATCAAATCTGAAGAAGTGCTTAGCTGATGAATCTTTGATCGTACCTCTTAAAGAAATCCAAATTGATGAAAAACTTCAATTCAGTGAAGAACCAGTTGAAGTGATGGATCGAGAGGTGAAGGTACTAAAACGCAGTCGCATACCTATTGGTAAAATTCGATGGAATTCCCAGCGTGGACCTGAATATACGTGGGAACGTGAAGATCAGATGAAACAAAAATACCCACACATATTCTCATGATCAATTGTTATCAAGTAAGTCTTCACTAAATTTAAGGACGAAATTTTTTTAACAGGAGGAGACTGTGACAACTGCGTATGAAGAATTACGTCATCGAAGAAATGAGCACATTTGATCGTGTTTAAAATCTACGTTGAGTTGACAATCGAAATTAATATGGGATGATAGTATGCGAAAAATGATGAACGTGGGCGAAAACCGTGCGTGAAACGGAGTCCTGGATTGCCCGAAATCGAAAAACGAAGAAAATTTCTAAGTATTGAACAATTGAACTCGTCGCGGTACGCTAAGGAGGGGTTGAGGGCCCTCCGCGGTACGCAAAGTTTCAAAAATATCTGAGATTCCTCCGGATTTATTCGCGGTACGTGAAGCCTTCTTTGGCTTCTCGTCGCGGTACGCGACGGGTGTGGCGATGGAAAAAGTTGACTATATCATCAAATCTTCATGTGGAAGATTATCAAATCCTCCCTATCGACGTTTTCTCAATATCAGACGCAAAACCCATCATCTAACTCATAAAATCTCCATCTTGAGGCATTCCAAACATCTGGATAGCACACAGGAACGTTTATACAAGTCCAGATCATCTTTTTACCCGCAGAATTCCGTCAGAATAGGTAACGGTTCATTTTAACCTTCTAGTTTGATAATGATTGATTAGATCTTGATTTTGAACGTAATGATATAGTTAGGATTGTTGATTATTGTCTGGATGATGGCTAGGATTGATTATAAATGATAAACTCGAACTGTTAACGGGTAAATCCTTGTTTTGAGCCGTTGTAATGCCCGGTTTGCATGGAATCATAACAATGATTATAATGGTTCAAACCATTTGATTATGACAATATAGGTGATTAGTTTGGTTAATCTTTGCCATGCAATGTGAAAACCAGGCGTTTCAAACTAATCACAGTCATTAACATACTCATTGGAACGCTTATCTGATGTTTCTGATAACAGTCAGATTGGTATGTTAAACATGGTTATTGAATCCATTTTAGTACTACATTGTGATATTCCATGATATTTGGGGGATCAATAACAAGGATTAATCATTCCTAAGCCACTAAATTGTCTAGGAACTGCGTTAGCATTACAATCAACAACATTAACTATTTGGTTAATCTGAGATTATACTGATTAATCAAGTGTGTCATCAACTTAGTATTAGAAACCTGAATCAGTATAGGTTCCTACATTATCATACATTGTATGATATGCCACTAAAATAAATAATTAATAATCTAATATCGGTTTGATGACTTTCAAGGCAGTGTCTTTGACATTGGACGTTCAAAAGGATTTAATCAGTAAGTTGGAACATAAATAACATATCAAACATAAACTAATGCAGAATTACATCATTAGTACCAGTTGCGACTGATTCTACTACTTTGAGACACCAAGTGAGTTTCGTACCACCCCTTTTCTTTTTACTGTCTTATAAACATCGGGGTAACTCTGTAAACTGTTTTCTGAACATATGATATGTTTCACTGATATCTGTGTGATTTCATGTGACTTTTGTGTGATTTCATGGGATTTTGCCGTTAGTAACTCTATCACAGTATCAAAAGTCCTCATCTCGTGAACTGTATCTAGTGAACCCGTGTGGGGCCGAACATGAATCATTGATAGTACTATTGGCTGACAACCCATTTGCTGGGAGGATTGCATCTCCCCTTGTGTGAATGTTTGGTACCTGTTTCCAAAACACTTTCTTAACGTTACCGACGGGTAGTATCTTCGTACAACATACAACTGTCCGAAAGGAACTAGATACGGGTCCCATGGTTATCCGGAACTGAACTTTTTGAAAACATACATATCATATCATATTGTTTAAATAAACTGTCGAACTCACCAGCTTTGTGCTGACGTTTTAAACTCAACATTTTTGCAGGACAACGGTGACGACACGGTGAGGATGCACTTCACTTAGTTGAACTTCAATGTACCAGATCATGTAATAAATTTAGCTGTTAAGTTGATGTATTTACGAAACCCTTGTAATATATTTATTTTAAGTGAATCTGTGTGCTGTGATATCAGTTCAAGTAAGTCACACCTCATCTCTAAGACATCACCACTATGCTTCCGCAACCATATCAACGTATATTGTGACATTATCTCAGGTGACCAGAGGTGGGGGTGTGACAGGTTGCGAACCCGCATATGATATATGAATCTGCAAAACATTTACTTTAAACATTTTGATGTTTACTGCTGATACAAACCTGTGCTCTCACCAACCTTTGTGTTGACCCTTTTACTCACATGTTTTCTCAGGTAATTAAGGCACGCACACAAGAATAGGATGCTAGGATGGAGTCCCATGCATCAGCTTTAGTGTCTTAGGCAATTTGATAACGATTGACATTTGTTTTGTTATGTAATGTTAAATACTTAAACCGCTTCCACACTACTACTCTTTAAGTTTTGAAAATTGTTAAACTTATGCTTCCGCAACTTATAATTACAATGTTGTTTTGATAACTTAAACTTTTTTACTTCCGCAACTCTGATTCTACTAAACTGTTTTATCCAAGTTATTGGATGTACGTATGAAACCAGACATGTAGGTCTCGCAACATTGTGTGACCAGAGACTGCGATCCTGTCTGGTCTTACTCGCGCCCCGTTCAGGACGGGATTTCTCGGGGTGCGAAAATTTTGTTCATATATTTATGGTTTGCATGACAAAGTATTATATTCCAAAGATATGACTTATCAAGTGAAGCTTTTGAAATAAAGCAACTTATATTTCTTAGTGGTGAAGCTGTGCTCATGTGTAGCATATACATGTTGTTCCTTCTGGGATCTCTGAGCAGAATTTTGTTCGTTTGGAACAACAAAACCTGGTTTCAACACAATGCATTCATGCTTAGTGAACAACATGTTATGTTTTTGATCGCACACCTGTGAGACACTCAGCAAATTGTAGTTTAGTTCATTGACAAAATGGACATTTTCAAAGCTTACTTTACCATTTGTGATTGTGCCCCTTCTTGTAATATATCCACCTGCCAGATCACTTCGAAAAGTAACAGACCCTCCAAAGAACGGTTCATATTTGTGCAGACGGGTCTTGTTTCCTGTCATGTGCCTGGAGTAGCCACTGTCCACTATCCACACACAGCTTTCGGAAACCTGCTACTCATGCACGTATAAAAGAGTGAGTTAACTTCTGATGGGAACCTAAGCCAAAGGTGGTCTTGGGTTTGCCATCTGCATCATTGTATGTAAATTTCTTAGACATCATCTTTGATGATGCAGATGATATATTGGTCGATGAGATTGAGGGTTGTGTTGATTCTTTTCTTCTCCACACTTTATTAGATTTCTGAGTTGACTGGAAGGTTTTCTTCTCTTCCTTTTGTTCATGACAAAATGGTTTGTGTTTCTCATCAGAAGCATTACCTGTTCTTTCTTCTAATAACCTGGTCTTTGATCGAAACGATTGATTTTTGTCAGCTTTTCTCCATCCGAAGTAAGATGATTGCTTGTTTCTTCTCTCATCGAAAGCTTTCTTGAAAATTTCTTTTGATGACTTGTTTACTTCGGACATTGTCTTTTTGTTTCTTCTTTTCTTGTTGGAAGAGGTGGAGGTTTCCGAAGGCTTCTATTCAAATTTTTTATTGGAAGATGTGGTTGCTTCCGAAGCCGTCTTTTGCTGTTGTCCTGATCATATTTTTTGGAACCTGATCAATAACCTTTCGAAGAAGATGATGAACTGCTCCGTTTTGGTTTGACACTCCCTTTGTTGTTTGGATACGAGTTTCTTCTGCCTCTAGGGTTATAGAAGCAATCAGCTGCATAGTGATTAAATAATCCATATACAAGGCCCTCATTTTGAATACTTTCATTTTCTTGATGTGCATGTCTTGGTGAGAATTTGGATTTTGAATTTCTAGAACTAGCTTGCTTGGATCTGGACTTAGATATTCCAGCACAACAGGTGCTAGAATTGTTTTTTAGGCTGCATGGTTGCTTTTTAGAAAAGGTTCCATTTTCTGATTTTTCCATGTGTGTCTTGTCAGATGGACATGTCACATACTCACAGTAAGATGTGCTTTCAGTTTGAGTATATTTAGCTTTAACACAAATAGCTTTACTTTTACAGGTCTTGTTCTTGTTCTTTTGTTTTGAAAATAATTTTGATTTTTTAAAAGACAATGTTTTCTCATCCTCAGATGTGTTGTTATATTGAGTGGGGCAATAACTATCTTATGTATGTTGAGAACTTTATTATACATAAGAGTGGTTGTTGGTTTGCAATGAACCTCCACATTTGGAGTATAGGCAGATGGAGGTTCCACTTGGTTGTAATTCACCCCAGCATTTTTCTTTTTTACAAAGACTTGTATGTTAGCCATTTTAAGAAGTTTCTCAGACTTCTCTCCCTTGCTGAGAAATCTGCCTTTATAAGATTCAGCCAATGCAAGTTATGTCTTAGCAGTGGTTAGTCTTTCGAAAAGATTGTTTATTTGACATTGCTTGTTAGTCTCTTTGTGTTTGAGACTTGAGAATGTCTTTTCTAATTCCTCAATTTTTTTCTTTATAGATCTTTTCAGCTTTCTAAAATTCTGCTTTGACTACTTGTTTTGACTCAAGTTCCTCACAGACTTGAGCATAAAAACGTTTATAGGAATTCAATTTTTCAAGACATTCAGGGGTACACATGTCATCTATTACCTTGAAAGTAGAGGTAGAGTTATTTTCCATGAAAGCATTGTTTGAGGGAGATGTTTCTTCAGCTTCAAAACTCCAGTTAGAGAAGTCACAATGCTAATCAATGTCTGCATTGTTGTACTAGTTTGTTGCTTTAGGGGATTGGTTGGTTAGTTGACCTGAAGTTGATGGCTGACTTCTTGGTGACTTGCATTTTCTTGCAAAGTTCCCAAGCTGCTGACAGTTGTAACATTTAAGCTTGGATTTATCTAAACCAAATCCGTTTTCATGTTGTGGTTCTTGAATTGTCTTTTAGTTTTTTGATAAAACTTCTTTGCTCGGTAGGAGATCATGGTTATCTGATAGTTGATATCCATTCATTATAAATCATCAGCAGGAATACCATCTAGATCTTCTTGACACAGTTGAAAGTAGTTAGATTCTTCGGCTAAGAAGGCTCCTTGGACATAAATGAGTAATGGAACTGTGTTTGAAAAAGGGTTGTATATGTTATGTGGATGGTGTGGTTGTATCTGGATAGGTGATGATTAGTGTGGAGTTTGAGTGGTATATGGGTTGATAACTCTGAAATGATGAGTTATGGATGGGTGCATATAAGGTTGCTGATCCTAAGGGTAAAGAAACTGACTGTTTGGTTCTTCAGCATCAATCTCCATTTGGTAAGCAATTAGTATACCAAAGAGTTCTTCAAGCTTTAATGTTCTAAGGTTTTCTGTTATTTGGATAGCGGCAGCAGCAATAGTTGGGATGAAGGGTCCTTCAAAAACTGACTTCCATAACTTGAAGTCTTGGTTCTTGATGAATCCTTCCATCCGAACGTTCCATGTGTCATAGTCGTCGGGAGTGAACATGGAAGGTTTGTTGAGAGTACCATTTTCAGAATCATGCTTGCTTATGGTAGCCATTTGAACAAGAAGTAAAGACTTAGAGCTGTGAGTAGTAGAAAATGAACAATTTGTAACTTAAGAACGGTTAGTTACTTAAGTTAAAGAGTCGTAGCTTTGATACCACTTGTAGGATCGGGTTATGCACCTTGCGCAACACTAAACAAGTTATCTTCTAAAGATTGATAGATGCGAAAACTCTATCAATCTACTCACAAGCACACTTACGGTTAAGATAGAAATATAACACAAAGAACTACTTCAAGATCAAAGTATATTTCTCTCAAGCGTAAAACATACAAGAATCTTAGCTCAAATACACTTTGCTAAGTTACAAGTGAAAGGATAAACACAAAGACTTACAGTTGTATCCTCGTAGGAATACACGGCTGGATAAGATACTTGAAACAAACTAATGCTAAAACTAGTATACTGTTATAAATTGACAAGACAATCCATATTAATTACTAATACAAATAACTTATTTGACTTTTACATTAATTACCTACATTACAAAAGACATTAATGCAAAGAGACTTCTGTTGATCTGACAAGTGTACTCTGATGCTGATTATAATGAGAATGTCATCTAAGTTGTTCTTGATAATAGAAAACATCTCAGAATCTTTCTTTAAATAAGGCAGAGCTTAGCAGAGGAATTTCTTCGAAAGTTCTTGTGTCGAAAGATGCTTTATGGAGCATTTTATTTCCTCGGAAGCTTTAAATGCTGAAGAAGGTTTGGAAGCTTTTGTCTTCTTCAGTTGGATGTTGGAGGAATAAGGTTATCTTCCGAAAGTATTCAGTCTTCCGAAGAATCAATATTCCTACTAAAGGGTGATGACTTCCGAAGGATAACTTTATTCTTCCGAAGCTTGTGTTGAACTTCTGGGAGTGGAACCAAAGACTTAGAATATTTTGGAAAGCATCAGCCTTTTGATCATACAAACACATCTCCTATTACAATATAAACATCATACTAAAATCGCCATAACCTAACATACGAGAGTGATCATGATGTTTACATATTAAACTACAATGACAAATTAGTCTAATAAAAAAAATACTAAACGATCTAACTAATAACTGATAATTGATGAATTCGATTTCTCTAAAATTTCATAAAGAATCATGGTCTACAGTTAACAATAATCATTAAAATTACGTTAATGCTCATATTCCGTAAAATTTTGAATTAACACGCTTTTATGCCTTCCTATAAACTTGAATATATATATATACATATATATGAAGGTTCATGAGAAAACTTCACATTTTGGAAAAACTAAGAAAACCCATACCAACCAATAAATTTTAAAAAAAAATTCATAATTTATTATTATAAAGATAGAAATATTATATTAAACAAATTTTTTTTGAAAAAAATATTTAGATTATGAAGTTACATACATGTAACTCAAAAAGTTTTGTATGTAACTTATAAAGTTACATATATGTAATCAGTATGTTACAGTATGTGTAACATACTGATTACATATATATATAACAATCTAAAATACATATTTTTTTTCTATTTTTTTTTTACATTTCTTATCTTATAATAAAAAGAAATAAAAAAGAAAAACTAAAAAAATAATTAATTGTTAATTATTTTGATTAGTTTTCTTAGTTTTCTTCAAAATGATGATTGTGATTAAAAAACCCTATGTAACAAAAAAATTTGTTTTTTTATAGTTTTTTGAACATTATTAGGTCATTTTTATGAAAAATATAAAAAAAACGCCGACCAAATGTTTTTTAAAAAAATAATAAAACAATAATGTAACACTGACTGATTAAAAAATAATAAAAAAACATACAACTTTAAATTTACTTTAATGTGACCCCAAAATAAAAAAGATATACTTATTCGGTTATCTTAATAATATATAAAATGTTAAGAATTGATCATTTCCCTCTCTCTCTTTATATATATATATATATATGTGTGTGTGTGTGTGTGTGTGTGTGTGTGTACATATCTATACTACTATATAATACATATTAAAAGGACAAAATAATAATTTGCTAAAATCTCTTAAAATTTAAGAGTTTTACAACTCTTATAACATATTGAACAACTTTTTAATTCTAATCTAAATGTTTTTTTGTGTTTTCATTTTGTCTCACATTGGTAACTTTTAATAATTTAAGTGAGATATAGCGATTATAAAAGAAAATTCTTCAAAACAAATGAATCACTTCTTGACATTTTTGATGAATTTGACATTTTATGTTAATAGTTAAAGTCACTTTTAGTTAACTATCAAGTTAAAAAAATTGTTTTTGTTATCATGCAAACCTTTAAAACATTCAACTTAAGTGTTCTGTTTTTCGCTGCAACGCGCGGGTACTAGACTAGTGTGTGTGTGTCTATATATATATATATATATATAATATAGGGAGATGATCAAATGTTAACCTATGTTTATTGCGTTAACCCAATAGCTACATCTTATTACTTTGGGGGTCACACTAAAGTAAATCTAAAGGTGTAAGTTTTTTCTTTTATTTAATTAATTTAGGACTCACTTACATTAATAAAAAATAAGAAAAAATCTAAACTTTAGATTTACTTCAATGTGGGCCCTAAACTAATAATATGTAGTTATTCGGTTATCGGAATAAGAAAGGATTAACATTCGAACCATCCCATATATATATATATATATATATATATATATATATATATATATATATATATATATATAGGAATTGAATCCAATGAAAACCCAACCTTAGAGAGAAAACCCTTAAACCCTATGTGAGCAACTCATTTGGAATCTTGAAAATAAATATGTGGTCCACATTAACCCACATTAAAAATGATTTGTTTATTCAAAACCCAATTTTTTATTCAGGTTTAATGTGGATCACATATTTATTTTCAAGATTCCAAATGAGTGGCTCACATAGGGTTTAAGGGTTTTCTCTCTAAGGTTGGGTTTTCAAAGGATTCAATCCCTATATATATATATATATATATATATATATATATATATATATATATATATATATATAGGGAAGGGTATAAAAAATAACCCTCATCTTTTGCTACAACTACATAACCCATTTAAACCAATCATAAACTTACACATAAGCATTAAATTAAAATATTAAAAAGGGCATCATAGTCATTTTACCCCTTATAAGTTTCCCCCCCCCCTCTTTTTTAAACATTAATAACTTTTTTATAATATATTATTTTTTAAAATAAATTGCACCATTATATTCGTCTCATTTTTCTCTTTAATTCCGTTATAGTCTCGACTAATTTTTTTTTTACTTTTTTTAAATGCCCTATATTTACATCATTGTAACGAGGTTAAATATAACAAATTTATTTGAATTTTTTTTAAACATGATAAATTACAATGATGTAATTTACATTGACGTAATTTATCGTGATGTAATTTACATTGACGTAAAATTCGGTTTCGGTTTTTTTCGGCGAATTTGGTTTAAATTACAGTGATGTAATTTACATTGACAACAAATTAGTTTAAATTTTTTTCGAACAATGATAAATTACATCACTATAATTATCATTGTGAGAGAAAAAAATCAAAATAATGTGTTCTATTACATCACTGTAATTTATCATTGTATTATCATTGACGTAAAATTCGGTTTCGGTTTTTTTCGGTGAATTTGGTTTAAATTACAGTGATGTAATTTACATTGACAACAAATTAGTTTAAATTTTTTTCGAACAATGATAAATTACATCACTATAATTATCATTGTGAGAGAAAAAAATCAAAATAATGTGTTCTATTTGCATCACTGTAATTTATCATTGTAATTATTATTGTTAGAGAAAAAAAAAATAATGTGCTACGTTACCGTTAATTATGTCATTGTAATTTGTAAATTACTTCATTTTGTGTTACATTACTTCATTTTTTGTTACATTACTGTAATTTACCATTGTTAGAAAAAATTTCTAATTAATTTGTTATCTTTAAGCTCGTTACAATGATGTAAATACATGACATCAAAAAAAAAAAAAACTAGTCGAGACTATAACGAAATTAAAGAGAAAAATGAGACGAGTATAATGGTGCAATTTTTTTAAAAAAATAATATAGTATAAAAAAGTTATGAATGTTTAAAAAAAATGGGGTAAACTTTACTTAAATAACAAATGTCTTAAATGCCCTTTATATTAAAAAAAAGAAAAAAAAGGAATCTGACACGTGTCACCATCCTATACACTTACATTTTTAAAGTAACCATTGGATGATGGTTAATGGGTTGTAACAAAGGATGAGGGTTATCAAAAATTCCATGCCCTATATATATATATATATATATATATATATATATATATATATATATATATATATATATATGTATGTATATATATAGGGCAAAGTATAAAAAATAACCCTCATCTTTTGCTACAACTATATAACTCATTTCAACCAATCATAAACTTACACATAAGCATTTTATTAAAATATTAAAAAGGGTATCATAGTCATTTTACCCCTTATAAGTTTTCCCCCCCTCTTTTTTAAACATTAATAACTTTTTTATAATATATTATTTTTTAAAAAAAATTGCACCATTATATTCGTCTCATTTTTCTCTTTAATTCCGTTATTGTCTCGACTAATTTTTTTATTTTTTTTAAATGTCCTATATTTACATCATTGTAACGAGCTTAAATATAACAAATTTATTTGAATTTTTTTTAAAAATGATAAATTACAGTGATGTAATTTACATTGACGTAATTTATCGTGATGTAATTTACATTGACGTAAAATTCGGTTTCGGTTTTTTTCGGTGAATTTGGTTTAAATTACAGTGATGTAATTTACATTGACAACAAATTAGTTTAAATTTTTTTCGAACAATGATAAATTACATCACTATAATTATCATTGTGAGAGAAAAAAATCAAAATAATGTGTTCTATTACATCACTGTAATTTATCATTGTTAGAGAAAAAAATAAAATAATGTGTAACGTCACCGTTAATTATGTCATTGTAAATTACTTCATTTTGTGTTAAATTACTTCTTTTTTTGTTACATTACTGTAATTAACATTGTTAGAAAAAATTTCTAATTAATTTGCTATCTTTAAGCTCGTTACAATGATGTAAATACATGACATCAAAAAAAAAAAAAAAAAAAACTAGTCGAGACTATAACGAAATTAAAGAAAAAAATGAGACGAGTATAATGGTGCAATTTTTTTAAAAAAATAATATAGTATAAAAAAGTTATGAATGCTTAAAAAAAGGGGTAAACTTTACTTAAATAACAAATGTCTTAAATGCCCTTTATATTAAAAAAATGAAAAAAAAAGTAATCTGACACGTGTCACGATCCTATACATTAATAAAAAAATAAGATGTAGTTATTCGGTTAACGTAATAATGAAGAGTTAACAAAGGAACCATCCCATATATATATAGTAAAGTTATTGTACAAAGTGATAGTTTTGTAAAAAGTATAAAAAATAAAGTGTTATTATTAATAACAAAGTGCTATTATAATATTTAACAGTTCTTTGTCAATAATACACAGTATTATTTATAACATCACTTTACTTTTTACACTCTTTACAAAAATCTTATTTTATATCTGAACCAACTTATATATACACACAGACACAGACACACACACACACACATATATATATATATATGCATGTATGTATAACCTTATTGCAAATTAATTATCTTTTATTTATTGAATCATTATCATAAATCAATAATTTATGCACCAATTGGACTTGAAATAAATAATTGAATATCCACTATATATCGTACGCCCATGGAAATAGTTTTGGAAATCGGAGGTACTTATCATCTCTTTATTTATTTAGTATATCAAAATGTTTGTTTCATCCCTTTCTAGGCTATATTATTTTTCAGATTACTAGGTGTTCTTTTTTATCTAATTATTTTTATTAAAAAAATTACTATTTAAGAATTAAAAACATTAGTGTCATAATAGACTATAATCTGTTTTTCACACACACGTGTTATAATGTTAATTAAATAGAACAAGAAAAGCGTAACAGTTATATATTCAAATAGAGCAATGTCACACTTAGAATTGGAACTACTTAATAAATAATAAATAAACGCAATATAATTATTATTAAAAAATAATTCTTCATCAATTAGTTTAATCAATTTCTGAAGGGGAAAAAAATTATATTAAATGCAAAAGTTGAATTTTATTCCAGGGGGGTAGCACGACAACTTGGGTTGCATGGATTGTCAATTAGTTTACATTACATGGATGTAGCTTATTTTATTTTGGCAGGCAGAATAATTTCCAACTAAAATTTTATTTAATTACTATTTTTATATGAAATTAATAAAATATTGATTATTATTTGGTTATATAAAGGATGTTTTGTAACCTCAAAAAACACACCTTAGATCCCATTTCTTTTAGTAGACAAAATGGGACTCAAAATAAACATGTCTTCCACCCTTTTAATCACTCTTGTGGTGGTTATTGTTTCTTTAAGCTTGCCGCCGGTGACAACCGCCAGCCTTGGTGACTTACTTCCTCCACTATTTCCACCTAAGAAGTCACCACCACCACCGGTTTACGAGTCACCCCCACCACCGGTTTACGAGTCACCCCCACCACCACCTGTTTACGAGCCACCATCACCGGTTTACTACTCACCACTACCGCCCCCGGTTTACAAATCACCACCACCACCTCCACCTGTTTACAAGTCACCACCACCACCGGTTTACGAGTCACCACCACCTCCAGTTTACAAGTCATCACCACCACCTCCAGTTTACAACTCACCACCACCACCTGTTTACGAGCCACCACCACCAGTTTACAAGTCACCACCACCGGTTTACTACTCACCACCACCACCCCTGGTTTACAAATCACCACCACCACCTCCACCTGTTTACAAGTCACCACCACCACCGGTTTACGAGTCACCACCACCTCCAGTTTACAAGTCACCACCACCACCACCACCTGTTTACGAGCCACCACCACCGGTTTACAAGTCACCACCACCACCGGTTTACTACTCACCACCGCCGCCCCCGGTTTACAAATCACCACCACCACCTCCACCTGTTTACGAGTCACCACCACCACCGGTTTACTACTCACCACCACCACCTCCACCGGTAAACAAGTCACCACCACCACCGCCCCCGGTTTACAAGTCACCACCACCTCCACCTCCACCAGTTTACAAGTCACCACCTCCGGCTTACTACACACCACCACCACCAATTTACAAGTCACCTCCACCACCACCTCCGGTTTACGAATCACCACCACCTGTTTATAAGTCCCCACCACCCCCTCCTCATTACTAATGAAAGATGGAGGGCTGTTTTCTGAAGGTAAGTAATAGTTTTATTATGCATGAACTATATATACTCTTTACTTAATTAATTAATTATATAAAGACTGTCTTCTTATATATATATAGTTCTTTCCATTCTTGCAGGTATAAATTAAGATATACAAAGTTTTAAGAGATGAAGAAAAATCATGCAAGATAAAGGATGGTTTTACGTTGCATGGATAGGGCTTTTATAATTCAATTATATCTTTACGTATGAAATAAAGAGTTGTTTTTTGCTGTTTGTGTTTTTGAATATAAGTTTTTTGTGCTTCCTTTATATTTTTGTTTCATGTTTAACAATAAAATTATTATTTTCTTATTACATTGTGATCAATTGCGTTGTTCAAACATTAGACAATTTTACATGCACTAAGAGTAGGTGAGTATATCTTCACACATGATAAATTATCCATATATTAATCCGAACAACTAATTTATGGTTATTAATTTCTATAAAAGCTGGTATTTGTCAACCGTTCTTTAATAAATAACTAGAATTTAGGACTCGCGTGATGTACCGGGTTTTATATCCTAATGTGAATCCATCCAAACATTAATCTCGAAAATCACGTTATCATAACTAATAAATAAAAAAGTAGTACGTACAGAGCCAAGAACCAATATACCCAAACCCATGTAATGACTTAAATTCATGTAAACCCACATATCATAACAAACACATTAACAATATCAGAAATCTTAGAAAATAAAGTAAAGTTTGCTGCAATGATATCGTTAAATCGAACAAAATTAGAAGTAAAAAAATTGAGCAATACACGCGCATCGTGGCGTGTTAATATATATAAATATGATAAAAGAACACAAATGATAGAGTGTAGCGTATATAGAGTAGACTTAGTTACCTGAGGGGGTCATACTATAAAATAATTAGAAGCCATATAATTAATATAAAAATCCATGTTAAGATGTTGCACCCCTTGCCTATTATATATATATTAAAAACCAAGTTTTGTTGTGAGAGGGTTTACTGTTCATTTCGTACATCTATTTTTGCGTTTGGTGCAACTCCCTCTTCCACTGAACTTCCTCTTTCAACATTTCGTTTCTAGGTTTTTCTTTCTCTTACCTTCTCCTTTTCCTTTGTCTACATAATCCCATCTCCTGCTATGTGATACCTCTGGTGCAACAGTGGTCATATTTCCTCCCAACTATTTCCATACTTCTAACACCATCTTTATTCTTTTCTTCCCAACAAACCCATTTGGTCCATGGATTCCAGTTCTTATGTCTCTCGAAACGGAGTCGACGACATTTCCGGATGTGCCCATAAATTTTTGAACCCCAATAGTTGGGTCTTCGATTGTATTTGAGGCAAAATATATCAACTTCATTTCCTTAATCACAGGTTAGTAAAAATTTGTTTCCAGCATACTCTGTCCTTCAATTTGCTCAATCTTTGAACTTCATTTTGCTTAATCATAGTAATCATATGATTGTTGGATTGAAGAGAATCATATGTTAGTGAAATTTATTTGTGTAAAATTTATGCCCTCAAGGTGTTTGATGAAATGCTTGCAAACCTAAATCCTAAAACTACATAACAGTTTGCCCTTTTTTAAAAAATTTTAAAAGTTGGATATTCTTTTAGACAATTGTATGTTGCAAAGCAATGATAATCATGTAAACTACCTGATAATATTAGGCTGTCTTCTTTTATGTTCATGAAAAATTTTGAAATTAACCTCTTCTATTTGAATCCAAGAATTGTAAATCTTGATTCCTAGACTTTTTGGTTTTATTGGTTGACTTTAGTTGAAATCTTCGTTTCATTGTTCCTGAATGTATTTTCTTCAAATCTATTTTATGTTCTATAATACAAGAGTCCTGTTGTTACCCAATA
The DNA here is from genome assembly GCA_009363875.1 of Mikania micrantha. Lineage (NCBI taxonomy): Eukaryota > Viridiplantae > Streptophyta > Magnoliopsida > Asterales > Asteraceae > Mikania > Mikania micrantha. Next base: position 106,697,346 of record CM018692.1, on the reverse strand, counting down.
AAGAATAAGAATCATGGCACTGTGTGTTGACTTACATTTATATCATGTTTGCTATCTTGGTTCTAAAGTTTTGAATAGTATTGTTTAGGAGTAGTTTAGATGACTCTCTGAGTTAGGTATTGTTAACAATACTTGGTTATCATATAGACCATATATTTAATTGCTCATACAGCTTTTAGTTTGCATTTTTTCCTCTCAACCTTCTAAAGGTAATTATGATTCATGTTTTTTGGTTGTTAATGTGGTTTTTTTAATTAGTATTCTCATGTTTTGAGTTTGGTTACCGCATGCACATTAAAGATCCTATTTGGTTCTAATTTTGGTTTTAGTATCACTGATTGTTCATGTTTGGTTTTAATTTTTCTTTTTTTTAGGTAATATGGGACTGTGACTTTAATGCTTTTTCATTTGACTATTAATGTGGTCATTTTGGTTAGTATGCTTATATTTTAAAAGCGTGTGGCAAAGACATTCATGATAATAGAACAAGCCTCAGATGTGTTATAAGGTAATCTTATGGTAGGTAGTGGTTTAAAAATTAAATGAGGTTTTGTCAATCTTTTAGTACTGACTTTGAAATAATTGTTGGCAAACCTTCCTTCTTTTATGATTTTTTTCATAGGTGATAACGTTGGCTTGAGTGGAAATGTTTGCAATAGTGCTGAATAGTGGATTTATTTTGATATCATGTAAATAGTTGGTAAGTATTTATAATCGGCAACATCAAGGAAAATTTTTATTCAAAGCTGAAACATAGGTATGCAAATGGTGTCTTTGTATATGTAGATTTCAATTAATTTTGCCATTTTAATAGTTCGATATCAAACAAACAAACTTACCCAGAATATTCTCATTTTTCAGTAGGGTATGGGGAAAGGACGGACACAAACCTTACCTCTATCTCAGTTGGGATAAGAGGCTGCTCCGAAGGAGTCCCGGCTCAAATTTATCGTTTGAAGTTGATCATCCCAACATTTTTAACGTTATTTTCACAAAATAGGTAAAATAATGTTAAAATTAGTGCAATTTTACTTTGGCCCGTTGATGGCCCACACATATTAAAAACCAAACATTGGATGTGAGACATAAATACTGTTCATTTCGTGCAACTTATATTTTGTCTTCCATGAGATATTCTCACCTTTCCTTTACACTTGACTATTTTGTCTTCCATGTATGTTTATTAATGAAAGGCCTAATCGAATACAAGGTTCTCTTTTAGCTTCCTGACCGACATCTTTTTCATTGTTCTCTACCTCCGACATAGTTGTGTTCATCACGAAGAAAAGAAAGAGGGATTTTCGATTCATGTTAGAAGGTTCATGTCGGATATATTGTAAGGTAATGCGAGCTTCCAAACCCTAATCGAGTTTCCAGTCTTTTAAATGCTTAATAACCATCTTTGTCTTCGTTATTCCTGTCAATAGTTGTCTTTGGTTGCGTGTGATCACACATGTTTATTCAGTTGATATTACATATGCTTTCATTTACTTACCTTTGCTATTTATAGGAATATACACGTTAGGTTCCTGTGTTTGCTTATTACGTTTTTAGTATACATATGTGCAGCTCGCGACTCTGGTACTCGCCTAAGTGATTAGTAAAATTGCCTACATTTTAATAGCTTCAAAAATACATCGACTATGGGGTAAAGAAAACCACCATTAACATTATTATTTTGTTGCTATTTTTGTCTTTATAAATTTTCTACCTTATATGTTTAAAGATTAGAATGATGTGCCACATGTACAGGGAAAACAAACTCTGTGAAAGTGAATGAGGCCATTAATTTTGATCTTATTCTGATATGCTATTTAATTCAATTTTTTAGTTTCATTAAGCTGTTTGTTTTTTTGAGTTCTTTAGTCATTCGCATGTTTAGAGCCCAATATTGCCTATATGATGGTATATATTTAATTTTGTTGGGGAAAAGATCTTGCAGGTACACATATTTGATGTGGTAAATTCTTAAGAGGCTTAGTTACAAATTAAATTAATAACTACTCTTTCTTAGGGCTGAGTATGAGTAACTGTTCCTAAGTTCTCAACTAGACAACTTCACAAGGGCTAGGTCTGATATGTGATATGTCGTCAAAGACCACATGAGGGTGCACTTTTTTGTAAATCATATATTGTACAAAGCCAATTGTAGGACTTTTGACAAATTAGCATAAAACATCCAACCAAAACTCATCACGATAGCAATGATGATGAATCGGTGATTTAAAACAAAAGATAACTATGTATGGATGCTAACCTTTGTTGTAATTGGTGCCCTTTAATTTAGTTATGTATGGATTACAGGTTTACTTATGTATGGATGCTAACTTTTGTTGTAATTGGTGCCTTTTAATTTAGTTATGTATGGATTACAGGTTTATTCTGATTGTTTCTATATACGCTTATATGTATGTGTTTTGTGGATTTTGTCTTTGTGTATTTGATTTATTATGTTCAAGTGTTTATTGGGATGCACAAAACCAATGTTTTCAGAACTGGACCGGACGTCGAACCGGTCTCTTTACTGGTCATATGTCCGACTGGTCGGACTAGATTTAAGAACCGGATGATTTTATAAGCATTTTATAAATATATATATATATAATAAAAATTAAAAATAAAAAAAAGCGGTTCAACCACCGGTCCGACCACCGGGTCGCCGGTTTGACCGGCCAGTTCGCCTAAAACGGCCCAGAACCCCTAACCGGACCGGTTCACCCACCGGTTTCCGGTTCGACCAGTCCGTTCGGCCGATCCAGTCCAGTTTTCAAAACATTGAAAAAAACAAAAGATAAACCATTTTATGAGGCAGAGGTCCCCTTAGAAACAACCTCTCTACTGTATTATGAGGTAGGGATAAGGTTTGTTTTCATTTAACCCCCAGACCCCATACAGTAAAATATACTGAGTATGGTTGTTTGTTTGTTTTTGTTAGGTTTGTAATTCTGTTAGTCATATACCACTCATACTATTTAAAGTTATAGAGTCTTATTTTTAAATGTTAAACTTTTATATACTAATAATTATCAAAAAATCAACCAACGTCCCGCTGCGGAGCGCGGGTCATACCCCACTCGTTACTATATATGTTGTAACATATGAATAGTGTTTTCAACATACTAAGCAAACTTTGCTTTATAATATATATAATTTTATATATATATATATATATATATATATATATAGGATTATGTTCAAATAAGAATCCACCTTAATTGAGGAAACTCGATTAACTCTGACAAGATCAAGCCAAATTTTTGGTTTTTTTTCATGATATTTATTATAAATGTACGATACTATGTTATTTTATGTGTTTATGCAAATTTATCACCGTTTGGGCTCTTACGTCAGTGTAACGTAAACTTACACTTGCTTTAAATCTCAAACGGTAATGAATTTGCCATAATACATAAAATAACATAATCTTGTACATATATAATAAAGATCATGAAAAAGAAAAACCTTAGATTTGACTTGATCTTTTCGGAGTTAATCGGGTTTCTCAATTAAGGTGGGTTGACAACCAATCCTTACCCTCCATATATATATATACACACTGGTAAGAGTACTAATTTTCTCGGTTTGGTACCAATTTGATTGATATCGATACCATTGAAAATACCGAAACTGACACGCAACGATACCAATAACACGAAAAAAATATAATATATTATACTACCGGTACTAATAGTGTTTAGGTCGTACTCAAGTACTTACAAAATGCATACATAAAATGTGGCATTTCTTTGTGTTCCTAATTGATGGAATCTTATACGAAGAGAGGTAACCTTGGGTCTCATTAGAGATAGATGGTTTCTAATGGCTTCCGAAATTAATGGTTGTCGGATCAAGAACTAGGGTGAGATTCGGGTTTGTGTGTTCAAATCTTGACAACAACCATTTTTGTTTGAAAACATATAAAGTAAAATAATAATCGCATAACATATTAGCTTTATATAAATGAGACATAGCATGCTTAATTAGAACGAACTAGATATGAAAATTTTCTAGTTATAAGCCAAAGATTATAAATACGTCATATCTTTTATGTGTTGGTAATAGAATCACACTCAAAATATGCAAGGAACCTAAAATGTGGGGTTTCTTCATGTTCTTAATTGATGTGAGGTTATACGAATAGAGGTGGCCTTCAATACGTCTCATTAGACTGAATTTTTTGTCAAAATGGTGTACTCTCAAAATTTGTAATGGAAACTAGTGTAGTCAACGAGTGTATTTGGTTTATAGGTTGTCCGTTACCCGTACCAGCGGACTAGGATTGGAATTTTGGAATCTGTTACCCATACCTGCGGATCCGTTACCCGTACCAGCGGATCCCTTATTGCCAGTAGCGGACCTGCAATTTTATTTAAAAATTTATAGACGGTGTTAGTGTGTTAACGAAGGAGGAGCTCCGGTTGTGTGAGCAGCGGACCCTAGGGTCCGTTTCTGCCACCAGCGGACTCGATTTTTGTCTCCACGCAGAGTTTTTTTGTCTTTTTTTTACTACCGTACTACACAAGCATAATATATCTTATCACGTTTTTTTCTTTGACCCCCGGTACACACAGGTTTTTGTCTCCACGCTGGGCCTTTTCTTTTTTAACGTGCATGCATGCAGATTTTTTTTGTCTTTTTTTTACTACTGTACTGTACACAAGCGTAATATATCTTATGCACGTTTTTTTTCTTTGACCCCCGGTACACACAGGCATAATATCTTATGCACGTTTTTTTTCTTTGTTTTTGTTTGATTATAAATTAAAAAATAATTAATATTGTTATATATAAGCTGTGGTATGTGTTGCTATTTTTTTGCGTGAAAAAATGTCTAACAAAAGAAACAATATTTTTTCTACTCCAAAACCACCTCCTGAAGATGTATCTGAAAGATCTAGTAATGAGAAAGAAATGCCTGTAAACCCGGCTGTAAACCCGGTTGTAAACCTTCCTCTAAACCCGGTTGTAGATCTTCCTGTAAACCTCCCTGTAAACCCGCCTGCAGACATTGTTGCAAACTTTTCTGGCATTGAGGAATGGGATGAAGAAGGAAATGATGTTTATTGGAATTGGGCTTTCAATAACCTATTTCCTGATAATCAAGATCAGGAACAACCGATAGTTGAACAACAGTTGGGCTATAAAGAAGAACTAGAAGATGAGTACGTGCCGAATGATCCATGGGCAGTTGATGATGATGTAGATGAAGAGACAATAAATCGTTGGAGGAATCACAACCCATGGGAGGACGAACGTAGTACAGATTCTGATTGCTCGTTCGATTCAATATTTAATGATTAATTATGTAAGGTTTTTCATGTTTTATCACCATGTTTTCTTTATGAAGAAATGTTTGAATAAATTATCTGGTTTTTAATATTTTTTGAATTTGGTAGGTAGTCTTCACATACATAGGTTAATAAATAACAATAGTTAAACATAGACATATTATTTCATAAATTAGAATACATAGTCGATTACAACACAAATATATATAATAATCATAAAAATAAAACACTAAATCCTCAGAATCACCCCGGGCGTGGAAAACATCTGCAAAAGTAGATTTGGTCGGCCATGAATCGTCTGTATGCGATGCACGACTCCCTGAAGTTATTAGAGATGTTCAACGGTTTGCCAGTCACCAAATGCTCCATTAACATGCATGCATGCACCCCTTGATTACCATACAAGTCAGCGTGAGACTGAACATAGTCCTCGTTGACTTCAAAACTCATCACTTTCGGTGGAAAGCCGGTTTTCTTAAAATACTTGATGTTAACCAACAAAGCACAAAAATAAACCGAGATCTGCATCAGTTTAAGGTGAACCGCTCGTCTGTACTTTTCGTTTGAAAAGCACTCACTACAACACATCACCAAATTGACATTTTGTAGTTCCACTTGAACAAGCAACCACTCGTTATTTTCAACACAGAATGGAAAATAAACATAATCAACATCAAAAAAAGACGGAAATGGGCTTGACTTCCCGTTTGCAAAGCTAACGGTATTTTTGGTACATGAATCCACCAGATAGTCATAAAACTGAGGCGGCAGAATTGACCAACGCATATCTGTAGCTCCTTTTTGTTGTTGTCTTTGTCTCCAGTTCATCATTCTTCCAACCCAACCTTGAATATGCTGAAAATATAATGTTCAATTAAACAAAAAGACATTGATTATTTTAAATTTAATTTAAAAAAAATGAAAATCATGTATAGTATTTTTAACCTCCGGCCTAAGGTATCCATTACTAGTGTAACCCAACATTGTTCCCCAAAAACTGCGGTCTAGCGGTAGAGGCGTATTAAAAACACCGGAATAACATAATGGAGCGTCTCCATTAAAATAAAATTGTTCCACATTTGTAAACCAATTTTCAGACTCATCGTCCAAAATGGCTCATTTGCGAACACGTTGACGGTGTACACTACGTCTGTTGTGTGTGTACTCCGGTTCTTCTTGTGGTTGTTCTTCTTGTGGATGTTCTTCTCGTGGTTGTTCTTCTCGTGGTGGTTCTTCTCGTGGTTGTTGTTCATGAACCGATGATGTTGATGAACATGCATTCTTAGTTGTACGTCTCCATTTTTGGAAAAAATCCATGTTGAAGCCTTTTGGACAGGTTGAGAATTATATTCATCATTCACAGTTTGCTTGTTGCGACGGTTATCCGTTTTTTCTTAAAAAAAATAGGAATGTTGCTTGTTAAGAAGTGGTAATTGCTTGTTAAGAAGTGGTGATTGATTGTTAGGATGGAGTCACTTATTTATATATGTGGCGGTAAGTATTAGTTTTAGTGGTAGGTAGAGTTCAAGTAATAAGTGGTAGGTATGAGTTCAAGTGTTGTTGGTGTTTAGCACAATTTTTATTTTGCTTACTGAATTGGTGGTAGGTATGAGTTTTAACTTTTATGGTAGGTAGAGTTTTATTGATTAGTGGTAGGTATGAGTTTAAGTGGTAAGTGGTAGGTAGAGTTCAAGTGTTGTTGGTGTTTAGCACGTTTTTTATTTTGCTTACTGAATTGGTAGTAGGTATGAGTTTTACCTTTGGTGGTAGGTAGAGTTTAAAATCATGTCTATATATTGTCCATGATATGAATCAAATTTCACATTCATTCTTCAAACTATAATTTTCTTATTCATCTGTTCTCAATTACAAAATATGTCATCTTATCGTCCGTTTATTGTTAAGCTTTATTGGGGGGGGGGGGGTAAGGTTTCTAATATTGGTGGTGTTATTTCTATTGATGAGAATACCTTAACATCTTCTTTTATTGTGCGTACTGATTCAATGTCTTACAATGAATTGTCTTGTGAAACTGTATCCTGTATACGTTGAAATTGATTTTGCGTTTCAGGATTGTCACCAATAAATTGTCTTGTACTTTGGTATATTTGAACCATGCCATCCATCTATAACAAAAAAATATAAATTAAATATCTTTTAAAAAAATAAATAAAATATTCCCCTCATATTTTATAAATATACCATTAGCTGATATGCACCACCGTCATTTTGAAATCTCCGAACCTCTTCTGATCTAGGATTGGTTATATAGAGGACGGTACGAGACCTATACCACCTCATGTAGTCATCACTAACAGTTGGTGTCGGAACATGTTGTCCGTCAATCGCGTTAGTTAAACGTTGGTTCCAAGAAGACACGTATTGCTGGTGATGCCTTAACCAATCCTTATTTAATTTACCACCACGATTCAAATTATAAATCGTGTGGTGTTGGTTCATTGTTAGAGGAATTGGGTTTGGAATGTTTTGCAACAAACCAAACTGTCTCATAACTCTAGAAGAGTGATGAGGCTCAACAACTTCCCAAAGAATGAGAAAGCATTCGCTCGTCCAACTAGCTTCACCGTTACGGCAGATGAAAGGTAGTCTCTCCATTATGCTATCGTACGGGGTCCATGCAAACTACAACAAAAAAATTCACAATTAAGACACACAATGTGTTAATAAATTAAAAAGAAAAATTTTTAAATAACCTGCTCATCTCGTAACGATTGTAGTTGCGATCGGTAAGCTTTCAAGACATGAGACAGGCTGTCTCGATAACTTAAATTTTTGAACCACCTATAAAAAATCTTAAATTAAACGGACAATTTTGTTTATAAAAGAATATAGATGACTTGAAATACGCACCAATAACCGATTGGTTGATCATACGTATACAACGAGTGTATACTCGGGGCAATATTTACAAACCTCTCCAATGCCCACAATTGTAATAAATATACAGGTCCGGTAATTTCTACAGCGTCGGGATGTGTTGCCTTACACAAATTTCTGTACAGGCATGCAAGTACAGCACTTCCCCAACTATACCTAGAACTAACTGATAAATCTATAAGATTATTTAAATATAACAGTGGCACCTTACTGTTCGTACTGTCAGGAAACAGAGTACCACCACATAAATACAAAATGATAAGACGTGCACGCTGAGTGCACTGCAGAGCATTTGGATTTTCAGGAAAATCATTTTCTAGTTGGTTTAGAAGGCATACTAATTTAATCCTTCCACCAACTATATCAGTGTTTGAAGGTGTGAACCCCAACAAAAGTTCACACCTTTCGATTAGCTCGTTTAGTTTGAACGAGAAATCTACCCCGGATACTGGTTCACCTTCTATTGGTAAACCCCAAAGTATGTTTACGTCTTGTAACGTAACCGTTGCTTCACCAACAGTAAGGTGAAATGTATGTGTCTCTGGCCTCCATCTTTCAACCAGAGCAGTTATCAACGCATGATCGACCATACGATAACCGCAGTCGATAATGCCACCAAAACCAGTATTGTTTAATATATTTTTAACCATCGGATGAATAGGATGGTTTTTAATATATTGCCATAATTTCTGATCACCACGTCTAACGTTTAACGGATCTCTGTCTGCATAATCATTTGAATTAAACAAATGAGTAGCACGATGCCCGTCTTTTAAAAACAGAACATCATTTACAAGTGGCCCTGGATTAACTCTTAGACTCATATTGATAAGTTAAATATTAAAAACAAAGATTTCTTGTAATTTTGAATGAATAGAGATGGTGTGAATTTGTGAATGGATGTTGTTTCTTTATATAGGATACGAACCAACAACTCATTTACTAAGCTAACAACTTCAAAATAAATTAAGTAAATGGATGGCCGTTCAAAAAAATAGCATTGATGGGTATGCTGCATGCAAAAGCTTGCATGCATGCGACACTGCAGGAACTCAGACGCACAGTTTGATGCTTTGCATGCAGAAAAAAAGCATTAATGGTTGTCCTTTGAATCCGCTGGTATGAATGACGGATGCAGAAAAAAAGCTATCCTTTGAATCCGCTGTTGTGAGTGACGGAGTCCGCTTGTGGGAGGAGCGGAGACCCTAGGGTCCGCTAGTGGTACTAGCGCATGCATCCTCCGTTAGCTCCCATCCACCACCACCGTTTAACCCCGTCCACAAACCCTCTTCCGCTAGTCCTAATCCCGGATCCGCCGGTCACAATGGCGGAATGTAACCGCCAATGGTGAATCCGCTATTAACAGACACGGATCACCTATTTTCCAAAATCATTAGTTGACCACGCTATTTTCCATTTCATTTTTGAACTCTCCACCACTTTTCCAAAAAATTCCATTAGACTCCTCTACTCCAAGTTTCTTTGTAAGAATATGTAATGAAACTTTATGTTGATGTGTTTACTTCGGCTACGATGTTCCTATTTTTTGTTAAGAAAATTGCTTGCTTACTTATTATTTCAATGTTGGGAGGCTCATTACTTCAATTGCGATAATGACGAGGGTTGCGCTCGTTGCGGGACAAGAGTTGCATCCTTATGTTCATGATCAAGTGTTAGCTAGTAATCCATTAAGTTTGAAATGTAAACATTAGTTAAAATTAGGTGGGTCATTTGTAAATATAATTGTGTGTAAAAGGGCTGGAACTTGTATAAATAAAGCCCATAGTCCTTATGTAAACCATATGATAAGTTAGTTAGTCGCATATACGCACAAGGAAGAAAAACAGTTAAATATAACGGTCATGAAAATAACCGTTAACCTTCCTTACAACGTACAAATACCTATATATATGTATGATATGTCGAACATATAGATGTATGCTGTTTCTTGATATTCTGTGAATGCATATACAAGAAATCAGTTCATTATTTCCATCTTCTTTCAATTCGTATTCACTTGTTCTTGTTTGGTGAAATAAACATGTTGAAATCATGGGGCAAATTGATTTCTTGGGAAGATCTCTTCGCAAAATCGAGCTCTGTCAGCATCATCCTTAGCCATGACGAGCCAGCGCACGTACCGAAGTATACTCCGGTTTAGTGGTTGAGAGGGCAAGAATTGGTTGCTTCTTCGAGCTCAAAGATACTATAGCAAAAGTGATATTGGAAGTGTGTGTAGAAATACTCTTATAAACCTCCTATTAACCAACCCAGTCACTGTTGCTAAATTCTTAAAGTTGTGCTTTGTTTGACCTTTTATACCATAAACGGTAACCCACAGTTCTTGCTATGTATCGAAGAATTCTTTTTGCTGCTCCAAAATGAATGACTAATGGTTCAATTCTGCCATAAATTTATAGACTACACCAAAAACAAAAGCAACATCTGGTCGAGTATGTGTAATCTTGATTAAACCGCCTACTAAGCTTGTGAACCAAAATTCACTAACAGGACCGCTTTCAGTGGCGGATCTACAAAAATTTTTCAGTGAGTTTACTATTTTCAGATACTTCAATTTGATAGAAACAGACATAAAAATTTTTGGGTCGGTTTGACGGTTCAGGTCTTGTAAGGTAACAATTCGGTGAGTAAAGGCAAAACAAAGCAATAGAATTGTTCTATGAAACACTTAAAGGTACTGAATTAGGACCATGGAAATTAAAGGGATTTTGGTGGTAGATCATTATTTTAAAACACACATGCATGAGGGATTATGTTATTTTAAGGTATAATCGCCTTTGTTATTCTCTTTGCAAGCTCAAAACGAGCAAATGACCGCCATTTCATATGGCAAATATTTATATGTTAATTTGATTTTTTTAGACAGTTGTTTATTAAACATATATATAATTTAATGTGTTAATTTTGCTTATGTGTCAGCTTATCTAATATGAAATAAATATAGATATGTGTGGGTGTATGTGTGTGACCAGGTTGAGAGAAAAAGAGTCACCTCTAGGAAACACGATTATGGAGATGAGCAATGAATTCGTCTCCTTTATCAATAAAAGCTAGCTTACCAATCTAAACCGTTGACCCCCCGAGTATCAACAAGGACTTGTTTCTTTTATCGATATTTGCAAAAAAACATGCCGGCAGATAGGATGAGTTTTCGACGCAGACATAATAGAGGTTTTGTGCGTAAACCTTCTTCATCAAATGGACTATTGAGTTTTGTGGGTCAACATGAGCAAGAGCAATCATCTCCAGTATTTACACTAGTAAAAATACCAATATTGTGTTGTTGAACTGGTTAAAAGTTTTATACAACTTAACGTTTGAATTGTTTGGAATAGTATGTATTAAACAAGATTTGAACGGTTAATTAGAACATTTAAATTGTTTGATTATATATTTATGTTCTAAGCAAGATTTAAACGCTTGTATTGAACATATGAATTGTTTGTTTTATGGATATATGTTCTAAAACAATATATGAACGGTATATTTTTAAGTGAAAAAAAATGTAAATTGATGTGTAACCAATAGTGGTGACAATAGGTTTTTAGTGGCGAGCAAGAGTTTGAGAAATAAAACTTTAAATATGCCAAGCTCGGGCTTAGAATCTCTTAGGTCATAACGAGACAAACTCGAGCCTTGACGAGCTCTGGCTCGGCTTAACTCCTTTACAACACACAAGAATTTTTCAGGGCAATTACAGTGACAACAAACCAATAGAAAATACGTATTTAGCGGCGTTTGGCTACGTTTTAGCAGCCATGTGTCACCGCAGATACCTTTGGCGGCAGTTTTTTTTTGCTTTAGTGGTGACACCGTTAGCCGCTAAAAGTAACATGACCGACAGAACCAAAAAATTAATACTTAACAATAAATAACTTTACACCCAAAATGCTGAAAATTCGTAAGTTCACCCCTTATTTTTAGACATTTTGGCCGCTAAATTAAAGCTGCTGTCCCTTTAATTGTATGTATGCTAATGTCAGGTGACCGACTTCTAAACAACTAAAGTCAGTCGATAATAATAATAATCACATGTTATGCAGCAACGTCGATCTTTGATGCAATCTACAATGACTATGATCATTCATGTGATAGCTTAATGAAGAGAGATTCGTAATATTAACATTTTAATTAAATAGATTAAACAACTAATTCATATATCGACTGTAATTTAACTTTTACGATGACATTATTAACATGTTTTTTATTTGAAAAGGAATTTAATAACACAAATTTAAGAAAATTTGATAGAAGCCGAAGCCATTGATAGTTAATGAGTTCATGTTATTTTCCACACCAAACCTCTAACTTCACTACCTCTATGCACCTCGTATATGTCTATATGAGATGCATGTGGCCGAGTTAATTATTATTTGTCAGAATTTTTCTGCGTTAATGATTAGTCTCGTATGTGTCTCATATAAGCCTATAAACCTCATATAGATCCTATACAAAACACATATTATTGATAAAATATTAAAATATAAAAACTAGGTATGTAAATAAAAACTGTGCGCCATTACTAAACACAAACTTTTAAAGGTATTATGGAGGGAGTATGACTTTATCGTATGCCTTGTTTTTAGTAACATGCATTGTCCCTATAACATATTTAATGCACTTTGTCGTTTAGTTTTCGATTTTTTCGAAACGGCAATTTGGATCACTAACATGTCATCGGCCAAAATTTATTTTCTTTTAACTCAAATCGTCACTTTTATCATTAACTAAATTTGAGTAATTCAATAATTAATTTTATTTTAACCATCTTAATTCTTCGACTATTCATGTCATACTTGAATCTGAAACCATCCTAGCTAGAGTGTGTCATTTAGAATGTAAATTAATTGACATAAATGAAACATATGTTTACATCTTTGCTAAATGATATAAGTAACACATTTGTGCTTTATGTGTATTTGAATCTTTATATCTTGAAAATATTAGGAAGAAAAAAATATGCACACAGTAAACTAGAAGAACCATACATGAATACTACGGTAGATAACATTGCTAAACACATCGTAGTTGTGTCGTACACTATTGCACACTCATACATATATACATATATATATATATATATGTATGTATGTATGTATGTATGTATGTATATACACACACACATATAAAAAATAGAAATGGGCATGTAACTAAAAAAACATGCACTTTCTTTCGGATAATTTTCGGATATTCAGGTATCCGAAATATATTCTTTTAAAAAATTAATTTTAACTTTTTTTTCAAATTCGGATATACGAATCACCGGATATCCGAAAACGACCACTGCTAATAAAAGTTAAATTCGTTTTTAGATTGAGAAACATACCATATTCTATTAATAAAAATAATCATGTTAGGTTTATCTTTTCTTCTCTTGTTATATATCTATTGGCGTCAATAATATAATATAACTAATCTTTAATATATGGTAGGGTAATTGATCTATATAAAGGATGGGTGGCATACATGTTAGAATCACTACTTGTGATCCGAGTACTATGTTGTTTTAACACAAAGCAACATGTCTCGAAACCCAAGTCTTTTGATGACTCTTGTGGTAGCTATTGTTTGTTTTAGCTTCTCGTCATTATCCACGGCCACTTATGGCCTTCCATTTCCTCATCGTCATTATCGTAATCATCATCATTATATTGTAATTGGCGATCAGATACCGCCACCACCGTGCAATGACCATGACATAACACCATCACCATCACCACTGGATTACATATCACCACCAACACCAGCATCGGCTTACATATCACCACCAACTTACAAGCCACCACCACGACATCCACACGTTTACAAGTCACCACCGCCACCTTCACCAATCTGTGTTTCACCATCACCACCACCACCACCGACTTACAAGTCACCTCCACCTCCCCCACCGCCAAAATACAAGTCACCACCTCCACCTCCACCATCACCAACTTACAAGTCACCACCACCACCTCCTCGAATTTACAAGTCACCACCACCACCACCACCATCACCCATATGTGAGTCACCACCTCCACCGCCACCTCCACCTCCACCTCCACCTCCACCTGTACAAGTTTGCATGTCACCACCACCAAACAGTATCGAGACTCCAATACGGTCAAGTTATTTCAAGTCACCACCACCACCTACTTATAAGTCATCATCGTCACCATTTTCACCATTTTACATGCCACCATCACCCGCATCACAGCCAACACAATCAGTTTACGACTCACCGCTGCCACCTGGCTCACCTTAGCTCACCAGTTTTACAAGTCACCACCACACCTCCTCGATCTTTCCGGCCATTAATAGGTAACCGCCATATTTAAGGTAAAGAGCTTCATGAAGGAAATCTTTCTTGATTCAGTTCTTTATATTTGCATTTTAATTATCGGTAAAATTTTAATCAATCTTTAAACTTTTGCAGGATTAATCGAATAATTAATTAGTTGGTTTGTGAGAATATATATTTCCATCCTTCAAGTTCAAGGAGAAGAATAAACACGCATAAACAAGAGTTCAATGTTTTAGGGAAAGAGCTTGTATATTGATATATGTATTCAATAATAGTTGTCTTTTATGTTTGGTGTTTGATCATAAACATGTCAATAAGTTAAAAGTTTATGAGTTTAGTAGTAATGAAAATTATAATTTTATTAAACTTTACACACTTGCAAAATGATCAACTAATAAAGTTACCAGTAGCGAAGCTTGACCCCAAGCGTAGGGGGGGCGAAACTTCAGGGGGGGCGAACATAAGGTGTATTTTTTTTTCCGGGAGGGGGGGGGCGAAATAAAAATTTTAAAAAATTTTGCACTACGAATAGGGAAATGTACACCACTGAACGAAAAAACAGGAGGGGCGGTCGCCCCCTAGTCCCTTCTAAGCTGTGCCCCTGAAAGTTACTGCATTGTGATATTAATTAAGGTCATAGGTCCGATTCGTGGAAAATAGTCTCTTACACAAATATGTTGGTAAAGTTGTGTATATTAGATCACAAAACGTTCTTTGATTTTAATCTAGAACGAAATGAATAAGAATGATTTTAGAAGATGAAAGAAATTTTACACATATTGTTTGATTATACGATCTTTTGCAAACTGACATGTTTTCGTCTGCGAAAATCAACACATGTAGGTAAATCTCCTAACATTGTCTCAACAAATATGTCTTGGTTCAGATTTAAATCCATGGTCTCTCATAAAGAAGTTAAGAGAATAACTATAAAACATTTTTTAGCTTTGTAATTCTATACTAAGTCCCTTTGACTCACAATATTTACATGTTTATACTAGCTATCTTAGTTTAACCTAATTACATAAGTAACCCTTGTCTTAATAATAAATAAGTTTATTTATATTTTCAACAATCCGGCTCCTCACGACCCTGAATAAAGCAAGAGCTAAGTCAAGTATCGAATACGAACTTTTATGCTTAGAAAATATTGTTTAACATATAGATCCATCAAATGTGAATATATAGACATTTATATACACACCCTTGAATATCACTCTTAGATTTAACTAGTAGATGAACATGCTGCGCATTGAGATGACAATACACAATCTTGAATATTATAATGTTGGAAAAAAAAAACATACCATTTCATCATAAACTATAAAGTGTATCCCATTGTAAAATGAGTGTCACTTATCCGTAAAACCCAATTTGCATATCCATCGTATAAGTGAGCAGTAGCTACTTCGTCGTAAAACCCGATAGCAAAGTTGTCTTAATAGCTAGCGTCAAGATCGAAAAACGAATGAAAATGAAGAAGTACAACAATTTCATAAAAATTTTAATCTCAAGTTTAGAAAAGCTAACACTAAAATGCATTATAAAGAAAATAAAAATGTTAAACATATAAACATTTAACAAGCTATTAATTTAATAAAATTGTCAAACCATATTACTTGAGATTATATAGAGATGATGCATGAGAATTTTTAACCGTTTATGAATTTCATATAGATTTCACTTTCTAATGTCTCATGCAATTATATTGTGACAACATCTATAGTATTAATCTTTAAGTCCTTATGATCGATATTGAGAAGCCAAATGTATATTTAAGGGTTATTGCATTCGCTACAAAAGAATATGTATTCTCATATTCAACTATATATTAGGAATTGAGAAAACCGATAGTTTTAATAGAAACCTTGTATAGAATAGGGCCTCGTATTCAATCTCTTTGTAATAATAGAAACCTTGACATATAATACCAGCTAATTTGCAAGTGCTTCTTCAATGGTGCCATCTTTGTTGAGAATAATGCAGGGAGACCACCCAGATGATCATCTGCACACATTTGTATGCTAGTTTAAACGCTTATAGATGCCACAAGACTATGGTTAAACCGCTTACCCCCCGAGAGCATCAGAGAGAAACGAAGGAAACAAGAAGTCGGCTATCGGGGTCGAGTATATATGGTCTTACATTATTTGTTATTTAGGGCTGAATAATTTTGTTATTTGATGAATTAAGGCTTATTATGATTTGATTTAGGTCTTACATTGTTTGTTATTTAAGGCTTAATAATTTTGATTTGATTAACTTGATTATATAGGTTGATTTAAAATATAGATTTCCAATGTCAAATAGATACCGTAAGTCTTAATTTATGATAAAGACAAGAATATACAAGTTTTTTTTTGTCGTAATAGGGCCTCAGTTTTGGTTTTCGCTTTAGGCTTCCATAAAGCTAGATCGACCTTGACGAGACCCTAATGGTATACTTCATATCCGGAAGAGAGACGATGAAAAGGTTAAACAATTGATGGAGAGGTTCATTACCGAATGCATGCAGATAAAGGGGTCCCCAAAGTCATGAAATCAAGTTGTAAAAGGAATCAGGGGCGCATCTTAGTGAGGGCCGGGGGGGAGACCGCTCCCCCTGTTTTTTCGTGTAGTAGTGTATATTTTCCGATACGTAGTGTAAATATTTTTAAAAACCTTTATTTCGCCTCCCCTGAAAAAAAAAATTATTTCACACCCCCTGAAGTTTCGGTCAAGCTCCGCTACTAAAAGGAATGGCTTCTCTCTACAATTACAAGTCAAGTTCGACACATTTTCTATATATTCTTTGATGGCTGATTATTTAGAAAGTTACGAAAATTTTATGAATCTCATATGCTGTTATTTGTTTATTTCATATGCAGTTATATTATTTATTTATTAATAATTAATATTAATAACGTACATAAAGTTAATCAGGGGCATTTATCTTCTCAAAGACACAAAATGCAATTTTTAATGGAAACACAGAAGTAATTTTTATTATCATCGTAAACCAACCGGAAAGGAAGAAATTGAAAGTAGAAACATGAAGATCAACGGTTTATCAATTGTATATAAACAAACACTTATTTAGTCTTTCTCGTGTTGCAATAATACAATATCCATCCTCTATGTGGCATACCATAAGTTCATTTTTTTAAACCAGTAATAGGATGAAATGGTAATTGGCATCAATAGTATTAATAGGTTTAAAAACTGAATATACTTAAATAAGGTTTGATCCATGAAGTTTCTTACCATAGACATGATGATAATCCAATTAATAGGGAGGAGGAGGTGAACTATAGTAGTAATGCGGTGGTGGATATTGTTTGATTGGATGAGGTGGAGATGACTTGTCGTCGTAATGTTTCTTTGGCGAAGATGGTGGTGGTGACTCATATTCATAATGTTTCTTTGGTGGTGGAGATGGTGGTGGTGACTTGTGTTCATAATGCTTCTTTGGTGGAGGTGGTGGTGGTGACTTGTATCCATAATGTTCCTTAGGTGGAAGAGGTGGTGTTGACTTGTGGTCGTGATGTTTCTTTGGTAGAGGTGGTGGAGGTGACTTGTATTCATAATGTTTCTTTGGTGATGGTGGAGGTGGCGGTGACTTGTGCTCATAATGCTTCTTTGGTGGTGAAGGTAATGGTGGTGACTTATACTCACAATGTTTCTTTGGTGGTAGTGGTGGTGGTGACTTGTATTCGTAATGTTTCTTTGGTGGTGGTGATGACTTGTACTCGTAATGTTTCTTTGGTGGAGGTGGTGGTGACTTGTATTCATACTGTTTCTTTGGTGGTGGTGGTGGTGACATGTATTCATATTGCTTCTTAGGTGGTGGTGACTTGTGTTCCTCTGATGGAGGTGGTGGTGACTTGTATTCACAATGTTTCTTTGGTGGTAATGGTGGTGGTGACTTGTATTCATAATGATCCTTTGGTGGAGGTGGTGGTGGAAACTTGTGCTCGTGATGTTTCTTTGGCAGCGGTGGTGGTGACTTGTGTTCATAATGTTCCTTCGGTGGAGGCGAACACGTATGAACCGGAGCAGATGGTGGTGGTTTGTGGTGAACTGGATGAGGAGGTGGTGGTGAGTTGTAAAAATAAGGAGGGGTCTTGGGTGGTGGTGATAAAGGAGATGAATAAGGAAAGGTGGCAATCGTCGATGGCAAGCTTAAAGAAACAACAATCACCCCAAGAGTGATTAAAAGAATGTCCATTTGAGACATCTTCCCTTTGGTTCCCATTTCTGCTTGAGAATCTTATGATTTTGAGTACACGTTGTCCTTTATATAGGTAAATTTCTCTTTATTTTAGACCATTATAATATAAAGCTAAATTAAAACAATACAATTAACCTAAAACACTTAATTAAATTACTAAACTGCCCTCCCCAGCCATTCAACACTTCGTCTTTTTGGCACTTAATGGAATTTGTTTCTTGGTTTCAGGCAAGAATAATTAAACTCTTTTGAATGAGTTGTTTTGCAATCCAAAACAAAATAGATATTAGATATATTTTACTTGTACGTTACATATATGAGTTAAGTGTATGTAACTTTATTATTTATATATCTTTCTAAAAAAATAACTTATAACATCTCAGCCTTTTAAATAATAATCATAAATAGAGATTTAAAAAGTGATTGGTTAGTAAATTTTTTCTTAATTTTCTCTAAAATAAGGAGGTTTCTTCTTAACTCTCATACACACACATTGTGGAATGCTTAATTAATAAATAATATTAGTTGATAAACAAAACAATTGTTGTTTGTAAAAAAAAAAGATAACCAAAAGTATTATCCAAAACAAAAGTATTATTTAATAAATGCATCATTATATACATATATACAAGATTAATTATATATACACGTTTCTCTAAATCCTCTTGTTAGAAAAGGTCGTCAACCAACAAGCTTATAATCTAGTGGTATATCTCAACTTTCATATGAGATTTGTTGGAATCAAGGCTGATGTATTTTTTGTTGAGACAAGCTCAAATTGTTTAGCCAGTTGAGAGGTTCCTCTTAATAGGCATATCACTACTAAAAAACTGAAACGTTTCCGACATGCATATTTGTAGGAAATTTGTCGAAAATTAACTAAATATAGCGACTGTTTAGCGACTAGGTATGCATGGTGAGGTTATGACCAATTACATAATCAAAACCTCTACTTCGGTTAATTATAAATCCACTTCCATAACCATAACCAATTGTTCGGTTAATCATCGATTATGGTTCGGTTTCTGTTAAATTCGGTTAATAATGAAATTATTGAAAAACTAAGAAACTTGTATAAAATCTTATGAATTAAAGATATATTGATGATAAAAACCTAAGTTAAACTTGTATAGCTTTGGAGTGATTGAGAATGAGTGAACAAAAATTAAAAACCATGTAAACACTAGCTCATTTCATGATATATTTAGTTTCACATGTAACCCAAAATATTTTCATTAAATAAAAAGTTATATCCTACTTAAATTGTATCATAACTTTTTAAAAAAAAAAACAAAGAAAGAAACACATACACACCTACAAATATTAGAAAAAAAAATATACAATAATAGGTTCGGTTTGGTTAAATTCGGTTAATAACTTGTTTTAACCATACCATAACCGAATGGGTCGGTTAATGCCTTAGCTTAACCATAATCGTCGGTTAAAATAGATTACGGTTAAAATTGGTTATGTTTCGAGGCGGCTATCTATTAATTTTCGGTTATGGTTATATATGCTCAGCCCTATTATCGATGAAATTATATTTTGAAACTATTTTGGAGGAACGATATAGGAATTTTTAGTGCTATTTTTATGCTTATTTTGTCGGAAAGTTATCGCTATATAGTAGGAAAATTATCGCTATTTTGTAGGAAATTTTATTTCTCAGTATATTGTAGGAACATGAATGTTTTCTAGTAGTAAATGCCCCAGAACATCAAATCCTCTAGCATGGTTGAAATCTCGTCTTGGTTGTTTTTGTTTAAAGACGTTTAAGGGAAAAAAAAAGGCATTATTCTTGGATTTTTGATATATAAATAACTTATTTTTCCAAAAATTAATTATTAAAACTTTCCTTGAAGAATAAGGGTGGATTGCCTTTTTTAAAACGAGTAATTCACATACACTATAATTCTATATATTTTGTTTAGGGGCGTAAACAAGTTGAACGAGATCTGAGCTTGAAAATGCTTGAGTTCAGCTAATTTTAGTTTAAGACTCTTGAGAAAATTTCCAATCTTGACTCGACTTATTTATTATTAATTAATTTATTTTTACATTTGTGTATTACATGGTGAATAAAAGTTGCAACATAGTGTCATGTTGGTCACAAGCAACTAGTCTTGATGGACATTTTTAATTATTGATGCAAATTAAAGTCTAACTTTTAATAGGATAACTTGTCAATACATCTTTAGAACAAGTTTCGTTATTGAGCTGTTAATTCAATAATTTGTACTAAAGCAAAACAAGTTATTTTAAAAAATTATTTAACTAACCTAAAAAATATATAAATGACAAATTTATTCTAAACGTAAAAAAATGTTGAAATTCAATAATACTTATCTATACTAAATGAGACTAAAAACAGTGCAATGCAAATGGTACAAACAATTATTGCATTTTTTTTATTTGAATTTTTTTCTAATTTAGAATGATAATATATACATTTTTGTTTGAAACTTAACAAATGATTTTCTAGCTTAGCTTTGCAACCTTCTTCTCTAGTCACACGTTACGTGTTTGAATTTTGGGTAGTGTAATTGTAATTTAATTACCCACTTGTCAGACGGTTTGTTTCTTAAAATGGAAGGTTATAAGTTTAATACTTCAATTCATGCAACGATTTAACTAGTTTGACGCAATTGTTCAAAAAAAATTGTATTTTAATTAGATGGTTAATATAGGTTTATTTTGCCTAGAATATAACTAAAAGGGCCTTTAAATCATTAGTGTACCCTATAAAATTTCTCTTTCTTAGCCCATCGCAATGGTGACCCAAGCCTCGCTCGATTGGCTGTTTGTAAAAGAAAAAAGACAAAAAAAATCCATTTTCTTTTTTTTTAACGGCTTTAGGCTAAACGAATAATTTAAACCCAAACGGGCACACATCCAAGGGTAGACCCAGTCGTCACCCCTCCACCTAGATAAGCGGAAACCGGATAAATCCGTAAACTCTCTTCCCTGCTCAGGTTTGAACCACTGACCTCAATAAGGTGCAGCTTCTCCCCTTCATTGCAATACCACTATACTAGAAGTCCTTTGGTAAAAAAAATCCATTTTCTACAACTCAAATTTCTACATCAACCTAAGTCACGATCTAACTTTTTCATTAATTTTGCATCGAATTTAATTTTTTATTTAATAAGTTATATAATTTAATTCTTTTTAAAAATTTAATCACACAATCTTGTTTATTTATTTTTTTGTAAACATCCCGGCATAAATTTTATTAAAACAGAGTAATTTTCAAAAAAAATCGTATTTTAAAAAAAATGTTTTCTAAAAAAAAGCTTATCAGTTTATCTTGTTCGTCATTTGTCATGTTATTATTAATTTGTTAGATTTTTTGACAAAACTTTTTATTCAAAAAACTTATATTATCCGATTTAAAAAATATAACAATTTTTAAAATTTAGGTTTCTTTTTCTCTATAAATATTTTATCTTATTAACACATCTCATATTCACATATTTATTCTTTATCTCTTGTTTTTTTTGATTTCATAGTATCTCTATTATATTAAATTTTCGTTTATGAATATAACTTTTTTTTGTTTTTTTTTTGTATTTTTATTTTTCAGGAAAATAATAAGTATTTTGTTTGAGATAAATTAATTTTTTAATATTTTAAAAACAATGATAAACGATATTTATATAACAAATATATTAATAAAACTTGAGTTGAGTTGAGTTGGTTGTTAATGTGTTTGGAAAATTAAGTTAGGTTGAGTTGTGTGAGTGGATTGGTGGAAGATAAAGAAATTATTTTTTTAATAGTAAAATGTCATTTTAGTTAATGTGGTTTAACAACTATTGTCATTTTAGTCCAAAGTTTAAATTTGTCATTTTGATCATTATTGTTTCATTTTATTGTCATTTTAGTCATTGTGCTTTCCATTTTATTGTCATTTTAGTGCAATTAAATTTTAAACTTTTGTACTAAAATGAGAAAATTAACCAAACCAGAGGGACGAAAATGATAATAAAATGGAAACCATAATGACTAAAATAACAAAATTCAAACTATTGGAGTAAAATGACAAAAATTGTCAAACCATGAGGAATAAAATAACATTTTACTCTTTTTTTAATAAAATGTTAGATTGAATTGAGTCACTGGTATTGATGATTAGACGATTATTCAAGGTTTGACTCTTGGTATCAGTATGACAGTATCTGCATTTTTTGCAAGCATTTTTTTTATTCATTTTTCATCCAAGTTTTTTTTTTAAAAAAAAAAATGGGTTTTCACATCAACGTGAAGTTAAGGTGTCGTTTAAAATTTTTAAGTCATTTCGCCTCTATCTCGTGGCACTTTAAACGAATCCACATATGCAATAACTTGCGGTAATTGCAACGCAAGGCAGACTACACCATCTAGTTTAATATCAATTAATACCCACATAGAGAAGTATTCAAAATATCCGAAATTCGAAAAAATTCGAAATCCGAATCGTATCCGAAACCTGAAAAAAAATCATCTGAAATCTAATTTGGGTTTTCGGGTCGGATAATATGATTTTAGATTCGGATCAGGTCGGGTTTCGGATAGGCAAAACATAGTTTTTTCGGGTGGGATATTCAGATGTAAGAGTCACAGTTTTTCGAGTTTTTCGGGTCGGGTTTCAGATAGACAAAAAAATTTTCAAATCCAAATAACTCGTTATCCGACCCGATGAATACCTCTACTTGCCATGTAAATAAATATTAATTTACACCAAAAAATGTAAGAAATTAACTTTCATCTCTAAAACTTTTATTTTTCATTTTCTATTGATTTTTACTTTATACATTTGTGAATTAAAAAAGTTTAAAATAACTTTTGGGAATGTGATGGTAATTAGCTATGATCATGCATCTATATTACAGCCGACAAAATCAAAATCAATGTTGCGTGACCTACACAACTTTATTACAACAATTTGGATTGTAAAAATTGAAAGTGAATAGAGGTTTGGACGTTCACAAAGTGAAGTCTATGATGTGTAAAGTATTTTCATGTCCTTCCATAATTTTTGATTATTGCATCATCAAGAAATATTTCGCATGTAAGAT
Organism: Mikania micrantha; assembly: GCA_009363875.1. Lineage (NCBI taxonomy): Eukaryota > Viridiplantae > Streptophyta > Magnoliopsida > Asterales > Asteraceae > Mikania > Mikania micrantha. Next base: position 106,673,589 of record CM018692.1, on the reverse strand, counting down.
TACAAGGCTATATACAATAAAATTTTATCATTTCTTATACAGAAAAAAAAAATAATATAAAATAAATCTACATCTACATATTATAATAAAAAAAGTTTCTATAGCACTGACTTTTATTTTCTATTTCTTTCTCATATTAAATGTGCTGCATTTTAAATAATTATATTAAATATGGGTTATTGGATTTAAATGCTTATAACTTTGTCCTATTAGCCGGCAATACTCCCAACTGAGAAAATGTTTATTGGCACTCCCAACTTTCAACACATTTTCCATTGGCACTCATAACAAATGTCATCTCATTAAAAATTTAGCATAATTGAGTGCCAATGGAAAATGTGTTGAAAGTTGTGAGTGTCATTGTGCCAATAAACATTTCCTTAGTTGGAAGTATTATCGGCCAGGAATTCAAAGTTGGGTGTATTTAAAGCCAATAAACCATTTAATATTAAATATACTTTTTATATATTTTTAGGAAAAAAAAATATTATAATACATTAAAAAATATATCAATGTTAAAAAAACCCTTTTTCAAAAACAAATTATTATAAAATATAAAATTAAAAAAATATATTAAAACGATATTTAAAAAAACTTTGAAAAAATAATGTTTTAGGAAATAATGTAATCATTTTATTAATTAAAGTATTAAATTGTATTCAATTTTAATTATATTTATATTAAAAATTCATATAGTATTGCCTGAATTTTCATTACTGATTATTTATTCTTTTTTATTTAAACCGTGTAATACACGAGATACTAACATAGTTCATTCTAATAAATAAGAGTTTCTACAGACACATGTAATGTTCATAGAGCACTTTATTTTTTTCTCGTCTCTCTTGTGTTAAATTTATCTTATAGTAAATAAAAATATTGACCATTAAATATATTTTTATACATTTTTAAATTAAAAAATAATACAATAAAAATATATTAATATAAAAAATATACTTCCTTAAAAAACCAAATTATTTCAAAATATAGAATTTTCTCAAACAGTTTTTTTAACGAAATATTTAAAGAAACAAAATTTTAAAAAAAATAGCATTTAAAAAATAATATAATTAATTTAATATTTAATGTATTAAATTCTATGAATTTTTAATTACATTTATATTTAAAAGTCTTCTTATATTGTTTAAACTTTGTTTGATAATTATTTAATATTATTTTTATCTATCACATGTAATTCACACGGGTAGTAACCTATGAAAAGAATAAAATAAGATACATAGATCACTATTTGATAAGACAAATACACATATTGTAACAAAAAGGTTGGTTTAATGGGTCATGCAACCCAAACAAAGGCGTAATGCTTTCAAAAATATTGAATTTTTTTTATATGTAGTTGAATGTTTTTGACACATGGGCTATTTTTAGTTTGTTGCTTTGGATGAAATAAGAATACAATAAAGACTCGAATAAAAGTTCTTTCTTTTTTAATATTCGCATATGATTCTTAGTGAAGGGTCCTAGATTTTTTTTCTGTTCACTGCCCCCAAATGATTGATTTTGCCCGGTTTAAAAATCATCTACAATTTTCTTATTCAAACACCGTAGGAACATGGAAAAGCTAACGGTAATTCATCCGACACTACAACTATTATTACGGTTGTTGTAGCCTAAAGTAGAAAAAAGTGAATACACAAAAAAACTATTTTAAGGAACCGTGAAAGCACAAGCATCAAACAAGATTATGACTCCCACATTCTAAAACATATATATTACTATAAAATAATATTGTGATTATATTTTTGAAACAAATTGATCTGAGATTACGCCAATAATCTTAAAAGAGGTTTTGAAACTTCTGAAAACTTTTAAGGTTATCAGGACAGATTATTGAAACCAAAGTTTGCCTACCAAACCTAAATACAAAGTTTTTATAATGAAGTTTTCAAAAGATTGACGACGATATAGGAGGGTAAGTGTCACACCCCAACCAACGGCGGACTACGTTGAGGTGTGAGTTTGATTGTTCAAAAGCTCATGGTGCTATGATTAAGTTTAAGTAATTACACAGTCCATTTTAAGTAAAATGCAATCATCCATTCATTCATACAAACAAAGATTCATTACAAACATTCAAAATTCAAGTACAAAGAAACAAATAACATTGTTTAAATTAAACTAGGTCCAACACTAAGTCTTCCTTCTTGTTCTTCATTTTATCCTGTTACATATATAAAATAAAGGTTAATTATTTGCATAGTTGGTTAGCAATTTTATAGTTTAATACAATACTTAAAATGATGCAACTATTAAACTAAATAGAACTAGATCTAAAGCATATGTAAATTGCAAGTAGCACAAAGCAAGAATCCAAACAAATGATCTTACAAAGGTTAAATCAAGACTAGCTAGGTCTTTAACTTAAACAATGTAAATCATAATGTTTATGTATGTGTACATTTCACCTTTTTAACACAAGGCATAAGTCATTGCGAAGAACGTAGCTACATTCTTAGGCTACTAGATACCAATGTTGTAGAAATCGTTAGTCGTTAGTCGGTCGATGGGGTGGGCCTTAGGGGAATAACGATTAATCGGCCAACTAATCGGCCTAATCAGATAGTCGGGCCTAGTCGGCCTTAGGGGACTAATGATTAATCGGCCTAGTCGGGGATTTTTACAACCATGCTAGATACTAGTGTATGTTTGATGTATGAAACGTCTTCTAACCTAATCCCACATAACAATTAGCACTTAAGTTCACATAACATCTAAATCATGTCTACTAAGCTTAAAATTTTGCATCATGTATATGTTTTGACTCTAAGAATATGTTTGTGTATATAACATATGTAACATCCCAAAAGTTTATAAAAGTAAAAAAGGAGTAAGAATTAACTCACTTGTATTGAGTCTACTTGTTGGCCAAATGTCTCTTGTATTTGAATGAGGAAAAGCTAGCAATCTTTTCCTAAAGGTTAAAGCATATGTCTTAGACTAAATTCAAGTGTTTGCCTAAAGTTCAAATGTTTGTCTTAGATCTATGGCTTCTATGGAATCCTTAATTTCTAATATTTATAATGAGTAACTGGACTTAAAATAATAGTTTTAGGAATATTTAATTATTCATTATAATTAAATATTCTTAATTTGTATAAGCGAACAATTCATATATGATCAAAGAGATGATTCACCCTTGGAAATAATAGCGGGTTCATCCTACCTTTCAAGATTTTTAAAAAACACAAAATTCTACTAAATCTTTGAAACAGGGTGGGTTCCATGAACCCACACCCAATACACTAGATCGCAATTGGTCTTAGTGCAATTGATTGAAGTAAAAAACCTAAGAGTAGAAAAGGAATTTTAATAACTATAAGAGTAAATTGCCAAGATGGTGTCTGTGGTTTTCTAGTATTTCACTTTTGGTCCATATGTTTTATAAATCACATATGATCCCAAACTTTAAACATTTGTAGCACATATAGTCCTTATGTGAGGGTAACTCGGTCAGGTATGTAAAGATAATTTGGTGACTTAGGTATCATATGTGTTACAAATGTCTAAACTTTAGAATCATATAAGTAATTTATGAAACCTAGGGAAAACTACATGGACCATATTGATAATTTACTCTAACTATAATTTAGTGACTTAAGGACTATACGTGTGTTTTCTTTTCTGTGCATATTTTTCTAATATCTTCACCGGATAAACAAAATAAACTAAGAGTGCGCCACCAGAGTTCTCATCTTTTTAAGGATGTTCAAAAACTGAACTAAACCAACTCGAGTTAAGGCTAGCTCGGACTCAGCTCGGATTATAAACCAAGCTGGCTCAGGTCAGCTCGGCTCGTTTTTGGATCAGTTTTATAAAATAAATTTAATGCATGAAAGTATAGAAGAACTAAACTTCTCAATTAAAAAGAGTAACAATAACAAGAATATTATTCTGCAATGCACGATTTTTATACACCACCATTTAAAAGAGCATGAATAACAGTTAAAAAAGAGCACAATCAATTAAAAAAGAGTAGCAACAGAAATTTTATAAAAGAAATTTGATTAAACACATTATACACCACGACATATATATGCTATATTCATACTCAAAGTTATAGTTATTATTAAAATTGATTGTACAGTTTTATATTTCAGTATATTAGGATATTGTACAAACGATTCGAGCCATGATCTGAGCCTACGAGCCGAGCCAGCCTTGGCTTGGTTACTAACGAGCTTTTTCTGAATGAGTTATGAGTCGAATCCGAGCTGCAAACTTTTTGGATAGCCCTAATCTTTTTTAATGATAACAAAAATAATATAATAAATATCTACTTATTTATTATATATTTCAAACTAGGTTATTAACCCGTGTGTTACACGGATTAAATAAAAAATATAATAAATAATTATCAATGAAAATTTAAAAAGTATAAGATAATTTTTAATATAAAATACGATTACAATTTCGTATGATTTAGTATCTTAAGTATTAAAATAATAATATTATTCCTTTAAGCACTAACTTTTTTATAGTTTGTTTTCTTTAAACACTGTGTTTCAAATAATTGTTTTTGAAAATATTATAATTTATAATAATTTTTTAAAAAAGTATATTTTTAATATTAATATATTTTAATGTATTAAAAAATACTTTTTATTTTAAAATGTATAAAAATATATTTAATATTATTATTTAATATTAGATGTGTTTAATTGGAGAAAGAGACGGGAAATAAATGCAATGTTTTCAGAACCGGACATCGAACCGGTCTCCTTACCGATCAGAGGTCGGACCGGTCGGATCTATTGGACCGGATTTGAGAACCGGATGATTTTTTAAACATTTTATAAATATATATATATATATATATATATATATATAAATTCAAAAAAAATTAAAATATTAAAAAAATTAAAAAAAAATAAAAAAACCGGTTCAATCACCGGTCCGACCACCGGTTCACCGGTCCGACCGGCCGGGTCACCCCAGAACGGTTTTGAGACTAGAACCGGCCCGCTCTACACTCCGAATCCCTGTCCGACCGGCCGGTCCGGTCCGGGTTTGAAAACATTGAATAAATGTTGAGATGCTCCAGAATCATGCCATGTGGCATTAAAAACTTTTATTTATTAGTATAAGTAGATTTATATAAATTCAAGATTTTCGTTTTTTATCTTATTATTCATATTCTATTTTTTATGTAATATTTCGTTTATCTAATCTTTTATTTTTACTTCTAACGTTTGATTCCTATCCTATTTTTTAACCATACAAAAGTGTTAGAAGTGATCTCCCCAGCATTTTCGGTTTTTAACAACTTATCGTTTCATTCGTGCTGTCTTAAACGAATTAGATAGTGACATAGTAAATGCTTTTAGTTGTTGAGATGTGATTGTCCATGTGAGTTTTTAAAGACTCGTTTATATATTTCTTTTCCCTAATTTATAAAATTGCATATATTGTCAAATCATACTTTAGAAACATTGGAAACTTTTGTAAACTAGAAAAATATATAATCTTACAAGTTAAGAAAAAGAAATATGTGATTATTCAATCTGTAAAATTTTAAAACCATATTACCGACAGGAGAGTTTAGTCTAGACCATGAAAGATTTATACCCGAATTTGATTGAGAAGCTACATGAGATGAGTAGGTAATTAGTTGATTTCAGATTATGCCCACAAAAGAAGCAACATATGAAGCGTTACACGTCTAATCATTAGATACATTGCTACATCTCTTGATTATTTTGATTTGGTGTCTCAAGTTCAAAAGCATTAACAAAGAAACAAATATATCCAGTTAAATCTATTCAGTTGTAATGGTTTGCAAGTGTGAGATGAGAGCAAGCTTTAGGCTCCTACTCAAAATCATTTTTTTTTGAAAGCATAGTACAAGAAATAATATACCTCAAACCAATATATCATAACATAGCAAATAATAGCATCATAACAAATATCATAACATGGATTAGTAGGAGAAGATAAAAGACAAGTAATTCTGAAAGATTTTTAAGAGGAAAGTAGCTACGGCTAACATTTATCTAACATCTTCAAAAGTTTCTAACACCAATCATATCCTTGTAAAGATGCAAGTAAAATATATCTTGTTTAATTTTATCACTTCATGTTAGTTTTGGTATGTCTCATCTCTTTTACTTTGAGGCTTTTCACACTTAGTTCTAGGGTTGTCATAACAGGTCAGACACGACCCGTTAAGACACAAAACGTTAAGACATGAAAAACGAAATGGGTAGACACGAACACGACACAAAAACTGTTGGATCGGGTTGTGCAAGCTTACACAACACTTAGACAAGATTTCACTACAAGATTGAGAGATCCGAAATACTATCAATCTTCTCACACACAGATGATAATAGAGAAATGATAAACACATAAGTACTTCAAGCTCAAAATATATTTCTTTCAATTATCAAGTGTACAAGATTCTTAATCGAAGCACGGATACCTAAGTTACATATGAAAGATTATATACTAGGAGTTGCAGTTGTATCCTCGTAGGAATACAAGGCTGGACAAAATAGTAGAAACAAACTAAAGCTAAATGTAGTATACTTTTGTGGTTTGACAGGCCAAACCACATTAATTAAAATTAATACAAATGACTCATTTGACTTGTACATTAAATGCATACATTACAAACAACATTAATGCAAATTGCTTCTTGTGATGTGACAGTTGTATAATGTTGCTGACTATCATAGAAATGTCTTCTGATGATGGAAAGCACCTTTGAAACCTTCTTGAACAAGGCATGTATCAGCAGATTCAGAAGTTAATGTATTAGAAGTTGCTTTATCAAATTCTTTGAATCAGCGAGGCTTGCAATGTGAAGAGTCTTTCGAAAGCTTAGATCAGCAATACCTTCAATGTGTTGTAGTCTTCAGAATCTGTCTTATGTCTTGTCTTCGAAAGAACAAAGTTATCTTTCGGAAGCATTCAGTCTTCTGAATGTTTGATACACCTTCTGAAGACCGATGACTTCCGAAGGATAACTTTATCTTTCTGATGTTTGCTTTGGACTTCTAGGAGTATAGTGAGGCCAAGGACTTAGAATATTTTGAGAAGCACCAGCTTTTATGTTCTTACAAAACTATTGTTTCTGTTTTTCCAAACATGAACACGAACCGTTTAAAACATGTAAACACGAAATGACCCTTTAAGGAACATGTTAACAGTTAACACTATAAATGGCATGTTAAAGAACATGTTAAAGAACCTGTTAAGGAACCCGTTAAGGAACTAGGGTTAGAGAATTAGAAATTTTAGAAGGTAATCGGTTACCCCACCTATTTTATTGTAATATTTATTTTAAAAGTTAAATTATAAATATGTCTTAACGGTTCTAAACGGGTCTTAACATGTTTTATCTGTTTAGACACGAAAATAAACATGTTTTAACATATCGACATGTTTTATACACAAAATATGTTAAAAGTAAACACAAAACATGTTAAAATCGTGTCGCGTTGTGTCGTGTTAACGTGTCCGTGTCTGAAATTGTCAACCCTACTCAGTCACATGTCTCATCATTTCTATTCTCTATGAATGTTTGACTTTTGGTTCAAACTTTGTTCCCGTATCCTATTCGATATTTATGATAACCCTAATATATCTTTAAAAACTTCATTTCTAGTCCAGTCCGTAAAAAGTGAATGAGGTGAACAATTTTCCTTGTAAAAATTTTGCTTCGCTATGAAGTTTAGCGTGCAAAACTTTTAAATAATATGAACACAAGCAAGTAAATGGTAAGGGATAGAATGACAATCGAGATTTAGCGAATCTTCAATCGAGAGTTTGCTCAACAAGTTGTCTCAATAAACCAATGGGGTTCACCGTTACACCAACGACTTATTATAAGGCAGTGATCACCTTTTAAAACTCTCATTTTTCAAAAGAAGTGATCACAGTCTTTAACATAATATATTAGATGGTGGTTTTTACCCTTTCAATAAATGTATACTATATATATCAAGATGGTGTACCCTAACCACATTAGTATTACTCTTTACAACAAAGTGATCATAATACAAATATATCATTTTTTGCAAAATGATAATCACCTCTTAACAATCTTATCTAAACAAGCATATTGAGTAAATTACAAATACAAGTCAATATATGTATAAAAGTGTTTTATATTTGTCTTTCTTTAGCTTTTTGATCTTGATCTTTAAACTTTTATAAGATGTTATACCTAAATTATCATAATACATGTCAAACTCCTATTAGTTCTTACTCTTCTAAGGTAAAAAATCTCTTCTTATTTGATATTTCTCCTTACACGGGATTATATATGCTTTACACATTTCTATTTACATACTTTAGAGAGTTAATTACGTATTCTATACATCTAATCTAATATAACTATTTTAATAAATAAAATTTTCTACAACCATATGTTATGTTTTGAAATCACTTCATAATTGGTTCCTCGTCACTCTTTCTTATTAAATATCTATATTGCATGATTTAAAAATTTTAATTTTTTAATAGTTATTAAATACTAGTGATTTTATTCAATTTGATAAATAATATGATTGTATTATAAGTTCTATTTTTATAAAATATCTTTAAGAAATATGTGAAATGATATTTAAAATGAATAATTTTAACATTTATTTATTTAATACGTGTAATACATAGGTTTTTAACCTAATTGCTAATAAAAAGTGGTATTTTCTTGTTTGTGAATGTTGGTTAATTTTAATAATTTTATTTTTCTACAATCTTAGATGAATTCTTTTTATTTTCAAATTATAAAATTACATAATATTTTTTTTGAATTATATAAAACATAATTTGAACATACATGAGAAGCAAGGAGTTGTCAAAACAAACTAAAATAACGTGATCATTATGCCTCTAATACATCAAAAATATTTGGATATATTGGTAAGTACTTTAACTAATAAATCAATAATTAAAACTTTAATAACGAAAAAAAGAGTAAATTACGGTTTTGGCACATGTGGTTTAAGTGATTTAACTATTTTAACCCAAAATATAATCTTTTATCAATTCAGCTCCTGTAGTTTAGACTACTATCGGCTTTAGCCCCTCAAACTTAACTATTATAACGGTTTTGGCCCAAAACCTAACTATGATAGGGGGCCAAAAACGTTAGTTATCTAAATCACATGGGCTGAATTGATAAAAGATTATATTTTGTGCCAAAATAGTTAAAACACTTAAACCACATGCACCAAAACCGTAATTTACTCCGAAAGAAATAATGCATGATATTTGATTTGTAACAAGTGGTATCACTGAACTAATAACATTAGAAACTTTAGTTCTTATTATGTCAAATTCAATTTTCTGTCAATCAAAAGGATAACATATAATTTCTGTAATTATTAAAGTCAAAAACGACAGTTTGAAAGTATCATAACATAAAGGACAAAAAAGTAACTTTTGTAAACATTTTACAACTTCAGTTCTTCAAGAACTTAATAAATGTCATTTGTTTCTAAATATCACAATGTTTAAAAACTTTGGTTTAAAGTTTATTTTATTTTTTAAAAGAATTCCTTCGATAAAAAAATTGTTCTTTGAAAACTTATATTTTCTAAAAAATAAAATATTGCTTATTTTAAAATTTTTGATTTTAAAAATATTGTATTTTATTAACTTTTTTAAGTGTGTTAATTAATAGAAAGATTTGATTATAATGTTTAGAAACAATTTTTTATATGAAAAAAGCTAAATAATAGTATTTATCATTAGTATTATTGTTGTTTGATGTGTGCAAAATAGTTTAATTAAAAATAACAAAAATTACAACTAACCTAGACACTAAGTAATACTCTAGACTCTCTAAACTAAATTACTAACAGGCAAGTGAACCTATCAAAATTAGTAAAGAAAAGTAAGTCCGGATATCGAATCCACAGACTTCTATAGAAAATGCAAACTAGACTCAACGACTTGTCTATACAAATTTACTTGATTAAAAGAATTGTTTTAAAGGGGGGTTTTACTAATTAATTAAAATGAATTGATAACCTAAAAACCGGATCAAGACTAAGTGATGAAAACAAAGCAAGAAATGTCAAATAATGAAATGACTACCTAGGATTTACTCTATACATGTCAATGTCTTTTAGACTGATTATGAAACTATTGTGGAACCAGGATCTTTGATTATTAACTAATAAACAATTTAGAGTATCTTCGACCTTTCTCAAAGATTTCAACTAAGATGTCTACGAGTCATTTACTTATCGACTTAAGTTAGTTACTCTCACAAGTTACCCAACCCATCAATGACATATCCTAAAGACCATCTACCTCACGGAAACGAAAGTCTCAATACACAAACACATGTACGGGATAACAAGAAAAATCAACTTGGATTTAGTGTGCAAGAATATGTTCAATTAAACTAATCTTAGTCTTTTCACAAAGACTTTAACTAGTAACTAAACACTCAAGACAAACTAACAAACTCTCACCTCATGGCTTTTGAATTTGGTTAAACATTTAGTTCATTTATGACTTAATTAACATTCCTATGAACCACTACGTCTAGCAATTTATTTACAAACCAAAAACACCAAGTAATTGATCTAACATGCACCTATTATATGAAAAACATTCATCAAAGCACATGAGGAATAAATAATTCAAATCAATAAACTAGTATAAACATTCATACACATCCAAGATTCAAATCCAAATCTTTATGTCATTGAAAATCCAAAACTTGTTCCACAATCAATCGTTATAAACATTGAACATGCATAATCGTAAAACCCTAGGTAGTTTAAGTGGTTTAGCCAACAACCATCATGAACAAACTGAAAGAACTAATGTATAAACCACAGCAAAACATCATACGAATGGAAAAACAATATAAGAATAAGAACCGATCGTGAGTACACCCTTCGATTTGCAATCCTCGGGCTTCTCGATGATGATTCTTGACCTTGATCGTCTGTTCCAGCCTTCTAGTCGCCTCCCAGGTCGTCTCAAAACCGTGTGATCACCTAGATCTCAAGCCTCCAGCCGTTTTGAACATCAAACTTCGAATTCTGAAAATTTAACCCTGTCGCGCTACGCGACAACCTTCTAGCAACCCCTGGCGCTACGCGAGGCACCCAACTACCCGACAAAACAGTCGGGTCAACCCGTAATCATTAAAAAGGGTATTCCTGTAATTTCCACCTGTCGCGCTACGCGACAGGTGTGACAATCCGACTTTTTGGATTAACCCTGTTAACCGAAAATAATGAAATCACAAATATGAGGCCCAATGAGGCCCAAGGTAGGCCCAATTGTAAATATGAGGCCCAATGTAGGCCCAATTGTATTTATTAGGCCCAAAAGGGTTAACCTAGCCAACAATGTTTTAAGTGGCCCAATTAGTGACAATTCGGCAATTCGGATTAACTTCGTGTAACACCCAAAATCCATACACGCTTACACGTGTCTAAATTAGGTCCCAGTTAAGTTTTAACTCAAATATTTATCAAAGTATTATGCGGAAGCGTCAAAAACATTTACACAAGTAATATATACTTGTTAAATGACTAATTACATTCAAAAATCATCATACAATAGTTTGTATGAAAACCCAACAACCAAAATTTACCAAAACGTTTGAACTTTCAAATTACGCACCCCGATCATTAGCTTTAACGCGTCATCTACTTCCAACCTACAAACACCACATATAATTTCACAATTAGTTCATAAGAACTAAGTAAGATTATCCAAATATAAGTTATGGTTCGAAACGGAAGGGTTCTAGGCCTTAAAACGCGATTCCGGCATCAAAAACATGAAAATCCGGAAACTCCCAGCCGTAGCCTACGGCCTGGCCGTAGCCTACGCCCACTGGGACAGAACCCTTAGGCCGTAGCCTACACCCAGGGCCGTAGCCTACGGCCTCTGCAGATGCAGAAACCCAATTTTTTCGCGTTTCGGACCTTTTCAACTACTTTCGATCGCTCCAAACCACCCGAAACTAAATCCCAAGTTTCCAATTCATATTATATGGAGTATCAACTCCTCAAATTCAAATCATAACATATCCAAACATAATTGGATACCAATTAAATCCATTTGTGAATCAAATTCTCAAAACGGGTCAAAATTTCAATTTCAAGCAATTAACGCTCTGACCCTTTCAAAACCCATTCCATTCATCCATATACATATAATATGGATTATAATCATGTTTGGATCATAATATAATGAATTCAAACATAATTTGACATCAAATCAATCTATGGTGAAATCAAGACCTCAAAATGGGTCAAAGTCACCACAAAGGGTTTAACCCTCCAACTTCCATTCAAATCAACCCAATTGATTATTCTATTGATAACCAATCATATTTCAACAATAATTACTATAATGTTCACCCTTAGGTACTTCCATTATAGACTTAAACAATTTAACTCAATTAATCAATTTCAACCAAATCAACTCAATTATCACACTCAAGTGGTAATTGATATTCAACATAGTTATGATGTTCTCACCCAAGTACTTCCATCATAACTTACCAAATTTTACTTCCACATTCAAGTGGTGAAGTAATCAACAATTTCAATTCATACTATGATGTTCACACCCTAGTCCTTCCATCATAGATTTCAATCAACCAAACAATTTACTATGATGTTCACACTCTAGTCCTTTCCATCATAGATTTCAATCAATCAAACAATTTACTATGATGTTCACACTCTAGTCCTTCCATCATAGATTTCAATCAACCAACTCTTCATAGGTTTATAACATTTATAAACCATGATTCTATGATATTCATCCTCCGATACTTCTATCATAGATTTACCCAACCAGTTGACATTCAATTCAATTACACAAAGTCATAATTTAAATATTATGATCTATATGCAGTTTGACTAAATAAAGTCAAACCTACCAATCAAACCAATTTCAATTATGAACTAAACAATTCATAATTAATCCAATTCAACTATGAATTCAACAATTCATAACCAATTCCATTCAACTATGAATTCAACAATTCATAATCCAGGTAACTCAATTAATGGACTACACATAATCACCATCCCATAGGGTGATATACATACATAGTTTGACCAAATAAGCCAAACCCCACAATCAACTCTATTTCTTATGAATTTAACAATTCATAACCAATTTAATTCAATTGTGAAACTAACACATCAATTAACACTCAATGTCATTGCCACTAATCACAATTCAATCACCAAATTAGATATGCACAGTTTGACTAAATAAGTCAAACTACCCAATCAACAACAACACTATGAACCAAACCATCCATAGTCAAACCAATTTAATAAGTAGACTATTACTACTTCACATATATGGTGTTTAGCAAGTTAGATAACTTACCTTAGCACTAGGATTAGAGATTAACAAATGGTGATTTGTCTTCTCTTTGACTTTCCTTTGCACTTCCAATACCACCACCTATTTCACATCAAATTTCAATTCTCTTAACTATCATTCGAGTTAAGATTTACATTGACTTATCTAAGTCAACTCATTGACTATCAAATTCTCTGTTTTACAATAATAATCACTTCAAACAAGTTTCATGATTCACTTCACCAACTTTGACTAAAAATCAAACTATTGGCATTTCTACAAACACTTTGTGTGCATCATTAAATTCCAAGAATTTTGTTAATGTTTAAACATTAACCAATCCCATTCAAAGTCCCAAAAATCACCAATTTCTTAATCTTTACAAAAGATTATTTACAATTGATGCATCACACAAGTCAAAACCATGTTATTAACTATCCTACTAGTTATTAACCCACTCATATGGATTTATTCATAACTTCTCAAGTTACCCAACTTCCATCCATTTCAAATTCAACAAATAACATAATAACTAGTAGCTTGGTTGTTCTAAACACAAAACAAGCATAGATTCATGGTTTCTAACTCATCTTAACAACAAATTTCAAGATTTGAGTTTAACCCATATCTTGTTCATCTCAAGAACTCACAAAAATCATCAAGAATGAAGTTAAAATCACTTACAAGATGTTAGACAACACTTATAGATAGGATTAGAAGCTTCAATCTCTAGTTTTGACCACCCAAACCAACGATTTTGGAAGCTAGGGCTTGAAACCCTTTCTTCTCTTCTTCTCCTCTTCTTGAACGTTCAAAACACACACACACACTAGATATAATATCTAGTTGTTTGACCCAAGTCAAACATTTATCCTCATATTCAAGTTTGGGGTTTTGGCAACTTTAGCCCCTCAAGCTTTTAAACTAGTTAACTTACTTAACCAACTGAATCAAGTTAGTTATTAGTTAACCCTAATACCCCAAATGTTATTATATTAATATCTCAACATAATTTATATACATAATAACATTGATTTAATAAACATAAGTGACCGTTAAAACCGGTCGTTACACTTCGTTAACTATGGAATAAACCGAAATGTTATGTAATCGAACAAAAATAAATTATAAGGGTTTGAATTAATAAAAATCGGTCCAAAAAAAATCAATTCAATTGCAAAGATTGAATTTGTAATTGGTTAAAACACTAGTTGACCTTTAAAGTCAAAATTCGTTTGTGCATATGAGTGAAATTCGAAAATCGAATGTATTACACTATAATTAACCTGATTAAATTTCAATAAACACACAAATGATGGGAATTACCTGTTATCATCAGTTATCAATTCATTAAAACTCGAATTAAACCAATAAATGAGCTATAATGCTTAAACCGTTACTAAATGGTTATGAATACCCACAATTCGATCAAGATTCACCTAATTGACAATCTAAACACTATAATCGGCCCCTTTAGAGCCTTTTTCATAAAACAATTGCAACCAAGAATGTTGGGATCGAAGATTTGATCTAAGGGTCGGCCGAACTCGAGCATCTAATCGAACTACATCAATTCGGAGTCGAATCAGGTAACAAACTACACCCACACATCCTAAAACATGCGACTAAGAATATCCCTAACATAAATTCAACTAACATCATCGAATTGAATGAATTTGATTTCTAGGGTTCTTGAGCAAAAACGTTTTGGGGATTTCTATGCATATGTTTTTAAAAATCAAATTAATACTTACAGATAGATTCGAAATCATTCATTCAATGGAAACCATGTGGCAATTGTATTAAACAAAAACGAATTTAAAGATTTCTAATTCTAGGGTTCTTAAAAGAAACGGATTTGGGGGTTTTGATTCAAATGGTCTCAAAAATTAAATTAAATGGTACCTGTAGTTTCAGAAGGTTCCGATTATTAATAACCCTATGTTAATTTCATCAAAGAACTATAGATTTTGTGATTTCGACTTTTAGGGTTCTTAACATTAAACGATTTAGGGGTCTTGATGTAAACGGTATTAAAAATGAAATCAAACTATGCAGAAGGGTTCGAAATATCTTTCTAAATGAAAACCCTATGTTGTTTTGGATTAACAAACATGAATTGGAACAATTATGCATGGGGATTAAAATACTCATGTTCAAAACTATGTTAATCTCGAATTAGAACTTTTTGTTGATTGGCAATCAAATTAAATTCATCTATGAACTCGTTTGGATCAATGGAAACAAAGCCCTATGATGTCAGGGTCGATCGGGTTCGATTCGGGGTCTAATTTGAACCAAATGGGTTTAGTATAATTAACAAAGGGGAACCCTACTCCTTGTTGCTTAAAACCATTTACAAATCAATCTGTTAACAAAAACGGAAACAGAGGAGATGGTAAGGTGTTCGGGTTGTGAAGGTGAGGTCATGGGTTCGAATCCGAGGGCCATTGGTTTTTGAGTTTTAAAACTATTTTTGGTATTTTTATCATAAAACATTCGTTTTAAGTCCGTTTTAATCCGTTCAAATTTCGTTGGAACCGTAATGGAGTAACGAACAAAATAAAACGATAAAATATATATTTTGACCAAAATCTTAAAAATGTGTAGTTTCGTATCTTAAAATGAAATCGTATACGTTTATACGATTTAAACAAACGAATTCGGAATCATTCGTACTTTTAGTATGAACGTTTTAAACAACTTAAATACGTGTGTTGACACGTATAAGACCACAAACACGATTTGACATTACGAATAACGTGACGTTATTGTAATGACACAGATTTTTCGTAGAAGGTTTCTACGCGAATTTTCAAGCACGTGATCATTCTGTTTACTATCAAAGGTGCGTACACGGCCCCTTTCTTATTTTAACCGTTTTGGGGGAGAAAACATGTGCAACAAACACTTTTAGATACATATCACTTGCATGAGTTAGCTGTTTACATTAAGTGCAAACATAGCATTAGAAAGCCTTACATTTCGAACCGTTTAGTTTGCCGTAGCGCAAAGCGTGGTAGTTGGAAATAGATCTATTAGGTTTGACAAACCTCACTTGGTAGATGGGATCTACGCAGGTGTTTGACTGACCAAACACACATTACTATTGTTTGTGCTAGACAATAGTGGCAAGGCAAAAACATGCTATAGCATGGCAATCGTCAGTTTCGGTGTCGACCACTTATGTAAATAGTACAAATGACTAGCTATCATGACTATGCATGTGTGATTATGTTATCTGTAAACTTTATATTCAAACTGTGGTTTCAACATTTGTGATTATTCATACAAACCTGTGTATGCACCAACCTTTGTGTTGACTTGATTTACATGTTTTCTCAGGACACTAAGGCACAAGCAAGGACAAGCAGGAACTAGGATGTTGAGTCTCATGCATACATTTCAGTTCAAGTGTTTTAGCTTTGATCAATTAAGACATTGAATGTTATTGGATTTGTACTTTACATTTTCAAACCATTACGTTTTGTTATTGGTTTTTAAAACGCTTCTGCAAACATTGAAACTTTGATATTACAGTTTTAGACCAAAGTATGTTTGAATATCATATAGAGGTCTTCGTTATGTCTAATGATCTGAGATCCTGGTTTGTCACGTCCCAAACAGTATGATTCCGTTAGTTGAAAATTGGGGGGGTGTGACAACAGGGTTCCTTGTGCCCTTCGCGCTACGCGAGGAGTGTGAAAATCCAGATTTTTGTTTTCTCAAAACCGTGTGATCACCTAGATCTCAAGCCTCCAGCCGTTTTGAACATCAAACTTCGAATTCTGAAAATTTAACCTTGTCGCGCTACCCGACAACCTTCTAGCAACCCCTGGCGCTACGCGATGTAATCCTCAGGGATTTCAGTTACAAACTCGCATATTTTAATCAAGTCCGAAAAATAATAAAACAAAGCCTTTAGTATTCTTTTAAACGTTTGTATTCATAAACCTATATATTCATACTCAACAAACAATTTTACAATATTGATTACATTAATGTAATAATAATAATGTAAATCATAATAAAGACCTTATAAATTTTTTTAAGGATTTTAAAGGTTTGAAAACGATAAGTCAAACTTTAATATATATAGATATATATGTATATATAGATTATAAAAAAAACTAATAGATACAAAAAAATATGTATTCGTTTTAAACCAAATATATACTAATAATATTGTTAATAATTATAATATTAACATTTTCTTAATAAAAATAATGTAAATTAATTACGAAATTTCAATATTAAAACTTATAAAGCTTCATAAATCTTTATTTACAATAATAATAATACAAATAATATTGTGGATGCTATAAATTATATAATAACAATATTTATAAGATTGGTTGTAAATGTTGTGAGAATTGCTCAAAGCTGTGCTTTGCTATTGATAATGAACATGAATAAATACATGAGATATGCAACTAAGTTCCTATAATGTAGGAGAAAACTAGGAAACAATCTTTGACTAAACATGTATATAGTTATGCTATAACTGATGATGCTTATCCTTAACATTCCCCCGCAAGATGGACGAGAAATTGACGAGACCAATCTTGGATAAAAGTTGATGAAATCTTGAGGTGAGAAGAGGTTTAGTGAGAGCATCAGCTAACTGGTCTGTACCAGAAATGTGAGTAACTCGCAATGAACCATCTTGTACACGTTCACGAACAAAGTGAAAATCCAGGGCTAGATGTTTCATGCGAGAGTGAAAAATTGGATTTGCAGCATAAGTGGTTGCACTTAAATTGTCACAATAAATAACCGGTAATGTATTGGACTTAAAACCAAGTTCTTGAAGCAGTTGAGTAAGCCAAAGAACTTCAGTTGTGGTGGATGCTACGGCTCGAAATTCAGCTTCCGTGGAGCTGCGAGCTAGGGTGGTTTGTCGTTTTGAACTCCAAGAAATTGGGTTGGAGCCAAGGTAGACTACATAACCAGTAGTGCTGCGGTAATTGTCTTTGTCTCCAGCCCAGTCAGCATCAGTGAACGCATGTAAATGAAGAGGAGAATTGCGGTGTAACATGAGGCCATGATTAGAGGTACCTTGTAAGTAGCGTAGTAATCGTTTTAAAGCTTGCCAGTGATCAGATGTGGGTGCATGCATGAACTGGGAAAGCCGATTAACAGCATAGGCGACATCAGGTCTAGTAAGTGAAAGGTATTGCAATGCACCAACTAGGGTTCGGTATTCAGTGGGTGAAGAGAGGGGTGCTGCTCCTTGTAATGTCAGTGGTGTAGAACAGGAGATAGGTGTTGATGTGGGCCGACAATTACTCATATTGGCTTTAAGAAGAATGTCTTGAATGTATTTGTGTTGGGATAAAATGAGACCTGAGGGATGGGGTTTGACCTCGACACCCAGGAAGTATGAGAGGGAACCGAGATCTTTTAAAGAAAAGTGAGAGGACAGAAGAAGAATGAAGCGGTTGATTGTGTTTGAAGAAGAGCCAGTGATTATAATATCATCAACATAGACGAGAACGAAAAGTAAATGGGAGTCAAGGTGAAGAATAAAGAGGGATGAGTCTGAGATGGAGGCTTTGAATCCATGAGAAATGAGAAAGGATTTGAGTTCGTTGTACCAAGCACGGGAGGCTTGTTTGAGACCATATATTGCTTTATTTAGTTTACAAACATGGTGAGGGAAGGAAGGATTAATAAATCCCGGAGGTTGAGACATGAATACGTCCTCATGAAGCGTTCCTTGTAGGAAGGCATTGTTGATATCAAGTTGACGAAGTGACCAATTGTGGGAGACGGCAATGGAGAGAACTAGGCATAAAGTGGAGGGTTTAAGAACGGGGCTGAAGGTTTCTATGTAATCAAGCCCGGGGCGTTTTAGTTGTGTTTTTGAGACGGTGCTTGAGCTGTTTGATGTGACCGCGGCTTGGCGAGGCATAGGTTTTAGCAAGGATTTGCCAAGCTTCATGGGAGGAGTTAGCACCATGAATGAGGGGAACAAGTTGGGGAGATAGGGAGCCAACGAGGGCCCCAAATAAAAGTCTATCTTGGCAAAACCATTGAGAATAAGTGGTGTTAGAGGTTGTGGAACCATCTGTGTTGATGGTGGGTAATGGAGCCGGGTGGGAGCCATCGATGAATTTGTACAAATCGAGACCGTACAGTAGGGCTTCGATTTGTGTTTTCCATGCAAGATAATTGGAGGTAGTAAGTTTTAGGGTTGCAGGAAAGGTTACGACAGTAAGGTCTTTCATGGAAGGGTTGAAGGTTAAAGAAAGATCCGCCATTTGTGAGGATGTTGAGGAGGTTGCGGATGATGGTGTCGGTGTTGGAGGGGGCGACGAAGAAGGAGAACTAGGCTGTGATACCATGTAAATGTTGTGAGAATTGCTCAAAGCTGTGCTTTGCTATTGATAATGAACATGAATAAATACATGAGATATGCAACTAAGTTCCTATAATGTAGGAGAAAACTAGGAAACAATCTTTGACTAAACATGTATATAGTTATGCTATAACTGATGATGCTTATCCTTAACAATAGATATTAAGTTATAGGCATTTGGTAAAAGATTTATAAAGGTTAGAACATAATATTATGAATTACAAAAATGAATGGACTACGTTGGTAATTAACAAAACTTGTCTTTGGTTTAATAAAGTGTAAAACGAAACTGTCAGGTACCCTTAAACTTCAAATTCTGATTTTAATTTTCTTCTTCCCATTTGATCATGCATTTGAGAACCGAAAATCACGGTTCAATCTCCAAAACGAGATTTAGGCAATCCTAAATTTGAACCAATAATCGTTTTGTGTTTTTAGACTAATTACGGACGAAATCACACAATCAATTGCAACATTAAACACTATTAAACGCGTTCAACTATAATCGGAAATTGTTACTCGAACGATAACTCGAAAATTAATCAAAACATCGATTAAACCTCAAATTGATAATACAGAAACGTTCACGACCATTCTCTGAATCTAAAGAATGTAAAAGCTCCTTCTAAAACCTTGCAGAACTTCGAACCAAAGTCGAGCTCGCCGACCGCACTGAGCTGCTACCGTTAACCATCGATTCGATGTCGTTTCAGGTAAATAATCAAACTCTCCTACTCGTTTTCGTATGGGGAACAAAAGCCCTAACCTAAATCGATCTCACAGTCCTTGTATCAATCGAATTCGATCGAGATTGGTTTTAGGGTTCTTTTGCTTAAGAACTGAATTGGGGAAAACTGTTAATAGAAGTTTAATACTTCTGAAATGGATTTTCAGTCAATTAGCAGGCTTGTTCAACTGGTAATTCACAAGCATCTGGAAGCCGGACATTCACATAATATTTCTTTGGAATAATAGTCACAAAGCCGTATAATCTCTATAAACTATTGTTTTATTGAAATTGTAAATTCTATAAATAAAATAATTATATAACATAAATAAGCATTTACTTATTTATAAAATACTAGTATATAGGACCCGCGCGTTGCGGCGGGGTCTGAGATACTGACGTAAAAACAACCAACAGAACATGAGGTTAAAATCGTGTACAATAAAAACATTAATACCTAGATCACAGTTGCTTTGCAAAAATTAACACTCTATCAATTGTATGAAATTTCAAAACCATTAAGCAACATATCTCAATTTATTATAAACTGAAAGTTATAGTCCCATTACAGATTGAAATAAGTAAAAACAAAAAACCCTATACAACATCTATAACGTAAGCTTTGAAACTAAGAGTTGAAGATTAAGAACTCATTTAATAGTAAAGAATGTGATTACATAAGACTTAAAAAAAAGGCGATGCGTAAACGTTGAATGTATAAACGACACAAATATTACAAAATTATTAAATATAAGTCGTATATATATGTAGTATATATAATACTCATGGTTTATAAAATTATTAAATCAAAATCGTTTGTGAACTAATTACGATAAACATGATATAAACGATACAAATATTCGATAATGTAACGACGCGTTATAGGCATGTGAACAACGCGCAAAATTTCTGTGACCGTTTGGGTTCGAAATTTATATAAACGTTCATGAGGCTACTGCGATCAAATTAATATAATAATGACTTTTATCCGATAACCTAACGACGTGTTAAAATCATGTGAACATTAAAAATATGCGAGCAAAGTGAAGACTTAAAAAAAAGGCCCTGCGTAAATGTAGAATTTATAAACGATACAAATATTGTAAAATTATTAAACCTAAATCGTATATATATGTAGTATATATAATACTCATGGTTTATAAAATTATTAAATCTAAATCGTTTGTGAACTAATTACGATCAAAATGATATAAACGATACAAATATTTGATAATGTACGGACGCGTTATAGGCATGTGAACAACGCGCAAAATTTCTGTGACCGTTTGGGTTCGAAATTTATATAAACGTTCATGAGGCTACTGCGATCAAATTAACATAATAATGACTTTTATCCGACAACCTAATAATCATGTGAGTATTAAAAATACGTGAGTAAAGTGAGAAGGGGATTTAAAAACAAGAGTTCATAGTTCAGGGTTATAAATGAAAAATATAAATTAATTCAAAATGAAAAGCATGGAAATGGACGAAATTGCGGCGGCTCCATTTTCTTCTCCAATTTTTGGATAGATACATGTAATGTATGTATATATGATTGCTTTGATATGTTGTACATCATGCATCACAATCATGAAAAAGTGAATAGTGTTTTATGTGAGTAAAAGAATCTTTGCAAATTAATATATATATTAATGTCTAAATATTAACACCCATTATTGTCTACACACAAACATTTCCCTTAGGCTTTTAATACAAATAACAATTATAATAAATTGATGAAATATTCAATATCTATTATTCATTATAAAACTTGTGAGAATATTTAAATAAATTATTTTCAAATCACCATTCCCATTTATGCAAGTATTCTTTGAATTCTAGGAATTCCTTAGAATACCATAAACATTGTGACATTAAACTTGAACATTAGGATATCAAGACTATTTGTTTATTAAATCTTTAGGTGATGGGTATTAACTTTGCTTTCCCCAAACATCATTCAAAGACTCACTTGGACAAGCTAAGTCATAAACGGTGAGTTTCTTCACACTCCCTTTTATTTTTTTTTTGTTTTTAGGATGTTACACATGTCTTATTCAAACTTTATTCATTCTACTATTCATTCAATCTATGATGCAAGCCTTAGACCTAGTTAGCTTTATGTGTTAGAGGCTAGGTTTATACAATGTGTTGATTCTATATGTGATTCTATGTGTGTTGCCAGTCAAGCAATCTAGTACCCAGTAGCCTAAGATGGTTAGATACTATCTTCGCAAAGGCTTTTGCCTTCGTGTGAAAAAGGTGAAAAGTACACCTAGCAAGCTTGTTGAATTATAATTGTTAATTTATAGTATGGCCATACTTGAATTAACAATGTTGTAAGGATACTTGTTTGGACACAAGCAATTGTTATTCATTCATTCATTCAATTTATTCAAACTTGTATTCATGCTATGCTTATGATACATATCTAGTTAGGCTATAGTTTGCATCCTTTTTTATACTTATTATTTAAACTTAGTGTGTGAACTCACCAACTATGCAAATAGTTGACAAACTCTATTTTACATGTGTAACAGGATAAGGAAGCATGATGAAGACATAAGATAGGCTTAGTGACCTAGTTTAAACTTTGAAACAATTGTATAGTCTTTCAATGTAATCATAGTTTATTTAATTTGAATTCTTGTAATGACTATTTAAATGTTGGTTGTATGAATTGATTATTATTAAATGGATTCATTAAATATGAAACATTGTAATGGCACCATGAGCTAATGAACAGTCATAACTCGCGCCCCGACGCATTCCGCCGTCGGTCGGGGTGTGACACGCGAGGCACCCCACTACCCGACAAAACAGTCGGGTCAACCCGTAATCATTAAAAAGGGTATTCCTTGAACTTTTGTGCCAAAAATACATGTTTATGACCTGCAAGCATCAAATTACAGAAATGTGAAGCACCAGCTTAAATCGACTCCAAAACTGAATAAAACTATACAGAAACTTGACATACATCATTGTTTAAAAGAAGAGAGAGCATAATTATTTAGGGGGTGTTTGTTTTTTTTTAAAACCTCTTCTAACCTCTTCTAACCTCTTATGTCTGCGCCACGCAGACGCGGGAAGAGGTTAGAGGCTCGCAGATCGTTTGTTTTCTCGCAGACATTTCATTAAAAAACGTATGCGCGGCCTCTTCTTGGCGCAGACGTGGACCAAGCTCTTCTTGAGGTCTTCCAACCTCTTCTAACCTCTTCCTTCATGTTCAGCCCTTCAACCGAACTCCTCCACCGCCATTCTCGCCGTCGCCGCCCTGCTCCACCGCCCTACTCGCCGTCGCCGCCCTGATCCACCGCCCTACTCGCCGTCGCAGACCTACTCCACCGCCGTCGTCTTCGCCGACCTACTCCATGCCTTCGACAGAACTCCTCCTTCGACAGAACTCCTCAAGCAAAACCGATCGCGATTCCGCCTTCGACAGAACCACCGTCTTCCTCCGTCCACTGCCGCTCGTGATTCCGCCTCAAGCAACACCGATCGCGACTGGTAAGTCCTCCACTGCCGCTCGTTAGGGTTTTAGAACGAGGGTTCGATCGAGGGGTTTGGCCGCTACTCCGGTGGGGAAGATTCAAGGTCGGTGATGATGGGAAGATTGCAGGGGTTTGGCCGGTGTCGAAGATTGCAGGTGTCGGGTGGGGAAGATTGCAGGGGTTTGGCCGGTGGGGAAGATTCCGGTCGGTGATGATGGTGTCGATGGGAAGATGGTTAGGGTTTTTTTGAAGAGGTGACCTCTTTTTGTCTGCTTAGGATAGGGGAAGAGGTAAAAAACAAACACCCCAAAATCTCTTCTTGCAGATGTTTGGTCCACCTCTTTTGCAAAAGAAGTCTGCAGACGTGGTCCGCAGACTGCAGACGTTTTACCTCTGAAAAAACAAACACCACCTTAATAATTGAGGAAATTGAGCAAAACGATAGAAAATTAACAAGTGTAATGATAGATTATGAAGATGACAAGTGACAAACATACTTGTTTATTATTATACTAGGTTAAATCCCGTGTGTTACACGGATTGAATATACAAAATGTAATATATTTTTTAACAAAATAGTTATGTTGATAGAAAAAAATAAGAATTACACTTAAATTTTTCATAATTATACATATTGTATTTTAACATTTAAATCATCTTATCAAGTTAAATATTTTAAAATATCTAAAAATAATTTGTGGAAAACAATTGATATCATTGCTGCTGCTGGTGGTGTTGGTGGTTGTGTTGTTGTTGTTGCTGCTGCTGTCGTTGCTGTTGTTTGCTGCTGCTGCTGTTGTTGCTGTTGTTGAATATTTCAATGAACTTAATTTGAAGTTAATGACAATTAGATACCTAAATAAAAGTTTAGATAAGAAAATAAGTAAAAATATTTATATGCTAACATTTAGGCCCTGTTTGGGATTTCATCTAAAAACAACTTATTGACTTATTGGTTTTTTTTACTTATTGGCTTTTTCAAAAAGCCAATAAGTCAATAAGTTGTTTGGCAAACCTAAAATGACTTTTAAAAATGACTTTTTTGTAAAGGGTAATAAGTTGTTTTTCAAAAGCTGAAAATTTTAGCTTTTCAAAATGACTTATGACTTATTAACATAAAATTACAAATATACCCTTTTTTACCTTCTACCCAATAACCTTAAAATAATATCAATAAAAAATGTCCTTTTTGGTAATTTTCAAATTTCATTTTGGAAAAGTTAATCCAAACACATTTTTAAAAAATTTATTTCAAAAATTCATAAATTAATAAGCACTTTTGATAAAAAAAAAAAGTCATTTTTAAGTTAAATAAGCAATCTCAAACAGGACCTTAATAATGTTACTACACATAAAAGGAAGTAAATTTAATGAATTATAATTATATATGTAAAATATATAAATAAGTCATTAATTTATGTAACTTACATAAAAAATGACAAGATTTAAAAGTTTTATAATGTTTAATGATAATACTAAGTTAAAATATAAAAATATATGAATATACATGAAATAATTTAAGTTTTTAATATCCTCATTATTAATAAAATGATTATATATTTGTATAGTTTACGCTTTGTCTTATAATATATTTATTTTGTTTTGTTTAGTTGTTTACCTTTTTGAAAATAGTCTAAACATATTATTAAATTTTTGCGTTAAAAGGGTAAGATATTCATGACTTGATTATTTATTTGTATATATAATTTTTAAAATTTAGGAAAATAAGTTAAAATAATAAATTGTCAAATTTATTAATTATCACTATTAATAATTGATTGGTAATAACTAATAAATGATTTAATGCTTCAAATTTTGGGGGGAAACAAAAATAAAACATGCTCCATTGCATGACAAGTGGCACATAAAAACCTTGATTTATTATATAAGATAGATTAAGATTATGATAAGATTTATGTCAACATAAAAAGAGAGATTGTTAGTGCTTATTTTAAATTTGTTGATTTTAATTATCGTAGATTTGATGGTTATATGCAACCTAAATCCATATTGATTATTTTCTCCTCAATAAACCCCATAATTTTTTTTTACATCTATATCTACTATTCTAATTCTGGTTTTATTATTGTGTTCTTGTAATTCGGATCCGAAACCCTGGAGCACTCTTGGAAACCACTTTCGGCCGGAACGGACACGCCGGTCAAACAAGGAACCAACACTAAAACGGTTCACTTTGATACCTATGTTGAATTGGTTGTATCAATTGGACCGGTCCAACAGGTGGGTTATACCGGATTTTTTTCCTCTAAAATCCAAAAGATAAAAAAATTAAAACCAAACCATATATTTTTTAAGCATAACTATGTTTAAATGTTAATTATTTTTGTTTAAATGTTTGTATAATCCTTTCTTTTTTTGCCTTTTTTAAGTAAATGTCACTCGATTCTTGAATAGATATGATCGAACCGGTCAGGCAATTAAACCGGTAAAATATCCGATTCAATATCTGATCTAGCTTGTAGCCACACATGGTATATGTTTTGTGATATTCTTTTAGAGTAAATCACCAAAATAGCCAATTGACCATTCAATTTTACCAAAATAATCATTGACCAAAAAAATACCAAAGTAGCCGTTGACCAGCCAAAATAACGCCCAGTCAGCGATATTATCACATAAAATATCGCTGACGTGGATTTAAAAAAAAACATTTACGGATGACGTCAGCGATATTACCACATAATATATCGTTGGACGTTGGGCGATATTATTTTAAATAATATCGCTGACTGGGCAATTTTTTTACACCTCAGCGATATTATCTCTTAAAATATCTCCGTCAGCGTTATTTTGCCAAATGGCGCTTCCTGATTGGCTGAAATTCGTGAAAAACTTGAAAATTATTGGCTAAAATGTCACTTTAACTAATCAAAGTGGCTACTTTGGTGATGGACTTATTCTTTTATTTATTTGTTTGGAAATCGATGCTATTGATTCCTTTATAGTACAAATGTAAAAAACTTCATTAACAACTACACAACTTATAGCCTTCAACGAAACAGTGTAGTTGTTTGAATGGAGAAGAGACAAGCTATATGTCTCAAGTTTGATCTCTATTAAGGATGATTTTGTTTGGAGGCCACCAACCCTGTTACTTGCGGCTGCATTTTGCATGTTTTCTCTGGTTAGTCAAATATTGGGGTACTTGAGAGTTTACCACATAAGTATGCTCTCAAGGTTAAAATATGCAATAACTACGAAAACTAAGTATATCTTTAAAAACAAAAATACGTACATATCGTTAATCCAATTAACATGTTAAAACTTAAAAGCACTCTCTATAAGTTACCATGTGTTCTCATATTAGTCAATAGGCACTTCTTATCTAACTATAATTTTAAGGAAAAGAACTTAAAGGAGACGATATTCTATATTTGAAAAAAAAAAGGCAAAATGATTATAGATAAGAAACTTGTCTACCAATAACGATAAAGAAAAATGTAAACAAAACGTATTTCTTTAAATGTAAATAAATGATAACAAAACCTAAAGAATAAAAGAATTAAAGTCGGATGATTTGATAAACAAATCGAACACCAATCAAATTTACATGAACGTGATACAGACAACAATTAATTTGGTAATGTATAGGACAAATGTTCATCATTATGTCTCGAGAAAAATGTATATAATGTTATAATGTCTGAAAGACAAAGGTTTCTATTTTAAACACCAACTGGTACCCGTGGCATGTTAGTGGTGGTATCTACACTTATATCAATTTAAATTTATGTTGTCTAATGAAAACATAGGAAAACTGAGAAAATACGTGAATTAATATTTTTTTAAAGTTTAGAGATAAAACATAAAATTTAGAAGTAAAACTTAAAAGCATTGAAAATTAAAAGTCAGGTGATCAGCGGCATGTATAAGTTTTAAATGACAGAAACGTTATGAGTGTTTTGTTTCTTTATAGTTGACATGATGTTTTGTGGCTCCATATGTCACTCTTGTGTTCATCCTATGTCACTCTTCTTACAAATAGATGTATCTCTAGGTGTTGACCATGATCTTGGTTATGTTTATCGTTCCTAACCTGCAATTTCAAAAAAGAAGTTTTTCGTCATAAACCTCAATCAGTTTAAGTAGGCATTCGATTTTTTTGATTCCAGAACATCTAGGGTGGCTATGCTCTTGTATTCGTCACCACGATCACATACAAGACATATTTTTAAGCATGTCATGTTTTTTTATCACGTGGTGAATAAAATGTAATAGTTGTCAAGTGCTTTGTTTTTTACCTAAGCAACCAACTCATCAGAAGATATAAATTCCTGAAACAACAACACTATTAAACTTAAATAAAGTTAAAAAGATGCATGTTAAGAAATAGCATACCTGGTTGATATTCTTCTAACTCTTTTGCGTTATGAGGTTCATTAACATCTACATGACCGCTTTGTTGGGGCTTGTAACTACCCTCTTAAGTGTATGAATGTTGACCTTCAAAATTAAACTCCTGATTGTTTTTGTATACGTAATGTTGTGGGTCAATTTTTATGTTTGAGATTAGGGATAGCCGAGGATAATCCAGAATATGGGATTCTTAAGTATCCTCAAATATTCTTAAGTATCCTCAAATATCCTCAAATATCCTGAATGCTAACATTGCTAATTGATCTTTTCCCTGTATAGCTTGACTTAGTATTGCAGGTAACTTATTATGGACGTGTTTTACCCTAAAAGTCGGGATAAAGTCAAAGAAAACGTGGTAAACATGTTAAATAACGGCTACAAGTGGAGAACAAGTCACCAACGGTCATATTGACTAGATTTGACCTAAAGATCCGGGGTTTAGTTGACAGAAGCACTTCCACACGTTTGATGGACGTGGTGGCTGCCACAATTGAAGACATGGTCATGATTCCGAGATTCTCGCCGGAATATTCGGGAATATCGTTAATTGTATTTTACTATAAAATGAGGCGATATCGATCTAGGAAAAAACACCACTCACTTAGCTCACTTCTGATTACTTGTTGCTCACATTCTCGGCATTCGAAGTCCAGAAACACTTAGTGATCAATCAATTGCGCTCTTGTATTGTAATTTTGTATTTTTCATATTAATAAGAACTAGGCAGAGTGACGATTGTCACCTCCCGAGGTTTTTATGCCGGCAATCCTAAGGGATTAAGGGCTTTTCCTCGTATAAATCTCGTGTGTAAGCTGTTTATTTCATTTTATATTCTGAAATATCCCTAGGGATCCTCAGGGATATTTAGGGATATATTGAACATATATTTGTGATATTCAATATATATTCTTGTTAAACATTACTGCTGAACTGTTTTCTTGATTGTTAAACACAATACCCCACAAAACTAATTCGGTTTTGCTAAAAGTTACACCTGTTAATTTTTACCCGAAACAATTTGGCGCCCACCGTGGGGCAAACTTGTGTTTTTGATAATTAAAACCTTGTTTAAAGGCGTTTTTTCGAAAAATACAGGGAAAAATGGCTTCACAACCGAGATCAACTTCTTCATTACCTATTGTCTCTGCTACTACTACTAATGTGTCCTCGCAGATTCCTGTTTTTTCCAAGAAGCCCGATAATTCCGGGAAGAAGACAACATTTATAGCCGAAAGTGTTCCATCGACAAGAACTACCACTTCTGCTCCTATACTTGTTTCTAACAATGATATTTTGAGTATGTTTCAACAGGTTCAGCAACAAATGATGGATCAACAGAAAATGAATCAACGGCTTCTTAGAGAAATGGAAACTTTGAGGGCTGAAAAGAATAAGCAGAAAGAGACTTCCACTCCATTGGTTCCAAGAATCCTGGATTTCGGGACATCAGGGATGTCTGGGAATCACTCAGGAGACTTTATTCCTATGCAGACTAGTCTCGGAGATCCCTCGGGATCCCAAGGGTTAAGGATATCTCGGGATAATACAAATATCCTGGGAACTTCTCATCTAACTCCCATTACCAGCAATACTTTTAACTATTCTCCCATTGATACTACTAACTTTGGTACTGTGCAGGAATCTGGTCTAACTCCACAAGTGGCTAAGGAAATCCAGAAACTTAGAGATATGATCTCTAGTGTTCCCGGAGTGGTCAAGCCTATTCCTGAGGTTCCTGCCACCACTCACAGGATATCCAGATTCGCTCCACCTAAATGTGATGTTGAAATCCCAAAAAGATTTCAAACTCCAACAATGAAGCTGTATGATGGAACCACTGACCCTGAAGAACATGTGGCGCAATATAGGGAAAGAATGGAGACTAACCCTATACCCCCACATCTGAAGGAAGCATGCTTATGCAAAGGATTTGGTTCAACATTAACAGGGGCAGCCCTAAAATGGCTGCTTAACGAATATGGACGAAGTTCGAAACCGTGCCTTGAGGTTTATAAGACTGGAGGATGATAAGGAGATCCAAAAGAGGATCACTACGACGCCTCCCAATGATCAAGGAAAGAGAAAGCTGGATTCACCTAACAGCAAGTCATTCAAATCTAAGCCATACTACAAGACTGATAACCACAAGATCAACTCTGTGGAAGAAGATGAGGATGACGAAGAATATCCCAGGATATCAGAATATTGTTTTTCTGTTGATATCCCTGAATTAATGTGTGCCATGCAGGACTTAGGTGAAAAAGCCAGGTGGCCACAAAAGGAAAAGAAGTTTGCTACAAGAGACAAATCCAAATGGTGTGCCTTCCATGAGGACTTCGGCCACATAACGGAGGACTGCATTGCATTAAGAAAGGAGATAAGCTACTTATTGAGCAAAGGTCATCTCAAAGAACTACTGGGAAAGAAGAAAGAAAGAAAACAGGATTCCAACGGATTCCCAAAAAGAGCAACATCTCCACCAAGAGATGCAAAGGTAATTAACTTCATTTCCGGTGGCTCTGATATTTGTGGTACCTCTTATTCTGCAGCTAGAAGACATGCTAAAGAAGCCAAGATGGAAAACGGAGAGAGACCCACAAAGACATCAACACTCACCGCTGAAACAGTGGTGTCCTTCGAAGAACAAGATCGCGAGGATATCCTGGATCCTCATCATGATGGGTTAGTCATTACTTTGTATGTTGCTAACCACTATGTACGCAGAATATTGATAGATGGAGGAAGCTCAGTCAACATCATCCAATTAGAGACTCTTAAGAAGATGAATATTCCTGAATCAGAGATAACAACTAAATCTCTGATTCTAGTCGGGTTCAGTGGCGAAACTAAAGCCACCGTTGGAGAAATCAAACTACCGGTATACATCGAGGGGGTAAACTCTATGCAACGCTTCTGTATTATAGATTCCCTTTCCTGTTATAATATTATACTAGGTAGACCTTGGATACATGACATGAAAGCAGTCCCTTCGACTTACCATCAATGTGTCAAGTTGCCGACGCCTTGGGGAGTAGTGAAGATCAATAGTGACCAGCAGGAAGCCAAGGAGTGCTACTCGTCTTCAATGAAAGGAACAACTAAACCTTCAGCCGCATAGCAATCAAAGTGCGACCTTGGGGATACTCAGGAATATAGGGAAAAAGAAGTAAAGGAAGTACCTCTGAATCCCGATGATCCTGAGATCAAAGTCCTTGTGGGAACCAGTGTGACACCCCGTAATTTCCAGGTCAGCATCTTATTTATTTAAATGTTTATTTAAATACATTATGTACACGTGGCACTAGAATTAGATTAATTTAGTGTGACACGTGGCACGACAGTACAAACACAGACACCTGACAAGATAATTCGTGGAATTATCGACGAACAACACACACGTGTCAAAACACACGAACGTTGGTGAACGTCTAACACATTGTGTAGCACAACCCTCGAAACCTCACGAAACACTGTCACGAGTCAATTATGACTAATAATTGACCAATAGAGTCCAAACGACGATCGAATGATGTCCTACAGTCGAGAAACAGGCAAGAACGGGCCCAGAACAACAAAATAGGCTTATTGGGCCTTACATTTGGGCCAGGCGGTACGCCAGACCCGGAGCGCCCACAACAGGCGATACGCGCGGGACACAAAAGGCGCCTCACACGACTGCCCATCCGCGCGTAACGACGGGGCCATGTCCCCCACGTCAGGCGTTACGCCTGGCAGCTATATCGCAGAAAATTTCTTAAAAACCACAAAATCCATCATTTCACCTATCCTAATGATTTTAAACACTCTTGCACGCCATCAATCCGGCTTATCTCGATCAGAACTCCCTACTATCACCATCTTCACTCAAAAACTCCATTGTTGAAGCTCCAAGACTTGAAGGTTTGAAGGTTTGAGGCTTGAAGACCACACTTGAAGCTTGAAACTACCATCACCCTCTCCTTTCTGTTGAATCCAGCCATCTCAGAAGGTTTAGGGGCTGCTCATCCAGTATCTTGGTGTTCAAAGATCTCTAGAAGGTAGTTCTATTCTTAAAACTCACCCTTTTCACTACTACACACACATGCAATGCACAAAACCCACATGCAAACACCTATGACGCACATGCACGAGATTATGAACTGGGTTTGTTGATTTTAAAGTGTTTAAAGATGATCTAGAGTGATTAGAATACATTTCGTGACGATCCATGGTGATGTGAGTCATTAAAATGTGCTATTTGGTCTTGACTAGATGAGATGATGCCATGCATGTACGATCTATGATAGGTAGAGTGATTTTCAGTACTTGAGCATGATGATTGATGATATTGGATGGTGATTACATGTTTAGATGATGTTGAAATGGTTAAAACAATGATTTTTATGAATATTTCTATATTTAGAAACTTTTTAGTCACAAATAGATGATTTGGTGTATTTGATGAACATGCATGTATGGGAAATTGCTATTTGGATGATATTATGATGATTAGAAACCTAAGAATGTGATCTTGATGATATTATGGTCATTTTCAACATTGTTACTATATTTAGTAACTTTCTAGATAAAGATATTGATGGATGATGATTTGGACTATGTTGACATGATTAGGTGATAGTAAATAGCATATTATGATGAATGATGGTATGAAAAATTGCTTAGAAATGTTAAGTGGTCATTTTTATGCAAAAACCACAAAGTTACTATTTATAGTAACTTTATTTTTAGAAAAACCGACTTGTCAACGTGTTGTGTTATTTGAGCATGCTAAATGACTTATCATGTTATAATATGCATATTAGATGCTAAGTTAGATGGTTTCCGATGTCACGCATGCTAAAAATGGAAACTTTCCATTTTAGGAAACTTTTGTGCACTAACATGTTCTAAACGACTTATATGACCTTGTATGATAATG
Organism: Mikania micrantha; assembly: GCA_009363875.1. Taxonomy (NCBI): domain Eukaryota; kingdom Viridiplantae; phylum Streptophyta; class Magnoliopsida; order Asterales; family Asteraceae; genus Mikania; species Mikania micrantha. The sequence goes on along the minus strand of CM018692.1, from coordinate 106,640,386 downwards.
TGCTATGTGTTAACATGACCCCGTATGACTATTGAACATGCTAGAACTATAAAACCGTCATGCTTTGTGAACTTTCTAAAAATGGAAACTTACTATAAATAGTAAGTTGTCCATAAACGCAACCTACGCGTTTTGCACACGACAAACACTTACACGATTGCTACACGAGTCACAAACCGTCACACGGTTCACCAACGGGTCGTTGACTTGACACGGTCAACTTTGGTCAAACACGGTCAACCTTGGTCAAACACGGTCAACTTTGGTCAAACACGGTCAAACATGGTCAAACACGGTCAATATGGACCAACACGAGCAAACACGGTCATTGTGGACCGACACGGGCAAACATGAACAACCCAGGGTTGTTGGACACAAACACGAGCACTAACACTAGCACGGTCACTTACGCGAACTCACGTACGGTCTACGATATAGGTTGCCGGTGACCAGCGTGCCTACTACATCAGGAGCTTACGCTTTCATTCGTTCATATCACTAAGGTGAGTTTACGGCCCCTCTTTACTCCTTTCAAACGCTTTTAAATAGGGGGAGAATACTAGTTGCATCGAGTCAAACATTATTGCTTTTACAAACATTTTTGTGTATGCTGGTTTATTGGACAAACATTAAGTGTTGAACTCGTTACAAGCCCTCACAAAGTCTTACCGTTAATGTACAAACAACGTGGTAGATTTGGATGGATCCATTAGGGAATGACTAACCCCACGGGGCACCATGTTGACTGAGTGTCATAACCCGTGCAAATTCTGACCTATCTTGCTATGCATACGAGGCATAGCGGAGGCAAGGACAAACAAGTCTAGTTCGGTAGTGACGCACTGACACTTTGGGCCTAGGGCTCGGTACTAACATTGATAAACAGCATGACACACTTTTTATTACTATATGTATATCAAAACCTGTGAACTCACCAACCATCGTGTTGACACTTGTTTTCAAACTTGTATTCTCAGGTAACTAGCAGGCTATGGATGCCAGGAATGCACGTAGGGGATCGGGCATAGGACCTACATGCATTTATTTATGTTTTCATGCAAACACTGTTTATTATGAATATGTATCTTTATCAAACATCGTAGTGTTTAACAACTTTTGATTTTCCGCTGCATATGTCAAACATTTGAATATTCCGCTGCTATATGATGAAATACTTTTTCCGCTGCAAACTATTTTAATTGTGTATGTGTCAAACATTGGATTTGTAAACGCATATAGAGGTGTTCTATATGACCTTGAGCTGTGATTCTGGACACGTCACATCCACGTGGACATTTGCCACAAGTGGGAATTTGGGGGTGTGACAGACTGGTATCAGAGCCTTGGTTATAGAGAACTAGGTTTGCATATAGTAAGCTTAGACTATAGCCATTGCTCAACTTTAGACACTACACGTAGAACTTGCACATTGATGATGTTTTTGCTTATATTGAACTATTGCTTACTAACTTAAAACTTACAGGATGGCCAACAATGACAGTACCGGCAGGAACGCAGACCGACACCCGACCACTGATGACATGGCCGCAGAGAGCCGACGCCGGGTCCACGATATAGTATCACAGGTTGACGCCGAGATGGGCCGGCGGGCGAGGGACGCAGCACGGGCCAGATATTGGGGATGGCTTCCCACCATACTCCAGAGTTGGATCGTCGAGGAGAGAGTACCTCCATATCGATATCCCGGCGACGCCACTCCAGGACACCGACTACCACCGTTCGGAGTGCCGATGGAGCAGGCCTTCGCGGCACATGTTGCTTGCACACGACGGGAAGTCTGGAGGGGTAGGGAGCTAACAGACGAGGTTCGGGCTCTTCACGAGAAGAACGAGCGACTAGAGAGACAAAATGACAGGCTGGAGGAACGCAACAACAGATTGGAGGCACAGATGGAGACACTACGTCTCCAAGTGTCTCAACTGATGACCCAGCACGGACAGATCGTGGATGTCATGCAGGAGCATGATGCACGCATCACTGAGAATCGGACAGACATAACCGAGACTCAGGCGATGGTGCAGGCCAGTGACGCCATGCTTAATGCATGGGCTGCACAGTTCATCGAGGAACCACCACAGGATGATGGACCTGAGTTCGAGGCCGAGGACCTCGAAGATGAGGACCTTGATGAGGATCCTAATGAGGATCCGGAGGAGGATGATGACGACGGAGACGCTGCTAGCGATATTTCGCATGTTTCCATGGATTCTGACTAGTGGACTGTTGTATTTTGTACTTTCTTTATTTTAGCCTAGACGAGCGGGATGTGCTCGAAGAACTTATTATGTATTTCCTTTTGAAATTATTGTACTTCCAACTTATTATTAATGAGAATTATGTTTTGTCTTACTTATTACATATTGACCATGATTGCTTTGACTTGACAACTAACATGACATATGATCTGACTTCCGACACAACATCTGACTAACATTCTGACTTACTAACATTCTATCCCTTCCGTATAGAAAATATCTATGGCGGGAAGAGGACCACATGCACGCCCTCCTAGACGAACACTGGACGCAGCCGTCATTAAGATGATGGTTGACAGACGGGTTAACAAGATACTGGCAGAGCACGAGGCACACCGCCTTGCTAGTGAAACCAGTGGCTCGAACAACGGTACTAACCCTCGCCTAACATGACTAACATAGTATAGCTAACACGCTCTGACCTACGACATTGGTTTCTGACTGACAGGATCACAAGGCAACAACAACAAAGGATGTTCTTTTAAATCCTTCCTGAACTGCCACCCACACAAATTCAAGGGGACTGAGGGAGCCGTGGGAATGCTCCGCTGGGTGGAGAAAGTGGAGTCTGTATTCGCCATGTGCGAATGTACTGAAGAGAACCGGGTGAAGTTCGCAACTGGTACACTGGAAGGACCAGCACTCACATGGTGGAATACCCATGTACAAACCCTGGGGTTGGACGGTGCCAACTCCATGCCATGGGCTGATTTCACCCGACTACTGCAAGAGGAATACTGTCCTCGTGATGAGATCAGAAAGCTAGAGGCTGAGTTCTGGGTACTGAAGATGGTGGGCTCTGAGATCGAGCAATACTGTACTCGATTCCATGAGCTGTGTAAGCTATGTCCGGCTATGGTGACGCCGGAGTACAAGAAAATCGAGCAGTTCATCAGTGGGCTGCCCGAACAAATTCAGAGCATGGTGACTGCGTCTGACCTCACCACTATCCAACCTCTGATCAGGCTGGCTCATAAACTGACTGACCAAGCTGTAGCTCAGGGCAAGCTACCAAAACGAGGCGAGCATGTGAAGCCTCAAGAAAGCCAGAAGAGGAAGTGGGAACCCAGCCACCACCAATCTCATCAACCTCAACAACAACAAAGATCTGCACCAGCCAGAGCCTTTACTGCCACCCAACCCGACGACAAGGGGAAGGGTGTGTACCAAGGGAAATAACCCTTGTGTAACCGATGCTCTTATCACCACTTCGGGCAATGCGAACGATATCGTTGCTTGAAGTGTGGACGACATGGCCACATGGCCAAAGACTGCAGATCCAAATTTCCCAGTAACAACAACCCTAACCACAACCAGAACAACAACCAGAACACCTCCAGAGGGTGTTATGAATGTGGAAAACCAGGCCACATGAGGAGGGATTGCCCTCAATTGAAGAAGGCCGGAGGAGGAGCGGCCAAAGGAAGAGCATTTGTGATTGGCTCGGGAGAAGCCAAGGATGACCCAAACATCGTAACCGGTACGTTTCTTTTAAATAATGTCTATGCTAGCATATTATTTGATACCGGTGCCGATAGGAGCTTTATATCTAGTGAGTTTAGCAAATTACTAGATATTACCCCAACGCCACTAGACTACAAGTATACTGTAGAGTTAGCTGACGGCAAACTGATTGAAACACAACACATCTTCCGAGGATGCGTCATGGTTTTGGCGAATCACGAACTCGAAATCAATTTGATGCCGGTGACTCTCGGAAGCTTTGATGTAGTCGTAGGAATGGATTGGTTATCCACTAACCAGGCCGAGATCGTATGCAACGAGAAGATCGTACGAGTGACGTTGCAGAACGGAGAACAGATCTCGATTCAGGGGAAAGACGGGGAGTACCTCTGAACATCATGTCATGCATGAAGGCGAACAAGTACCTGCAAAAGGGATACACTGCCATACTAGCCCTCATCGCAGAACAACCGAAGAAGGAGAGGAAGATTGAGGACATCGCCGTAGTCTGCGATTTTCCCGAAGTGTTTCCCGAGGATCTACCTGGACTACCTCCGAAACGACAAGTCGAGTTCCAGATAGACCTTACACCTGGAGCAGCACCGATTGCCAAAGCTCCATACCGACTAGCACCAACGGAGATGCAGGAACTGTCTAACCAGTTACAAGAGCTGTTAGACAAGGGATTCATCAGACCAAGCTTCTCACCTTGGGGAGCACCGGTCTTGTTCGTAAAGAAGAAAGACGGATCATTCCGTATGTGTATCGACTACAGAGAGCTGAACAAGGTGACGATCAAGAATCGATATCCCTTACCGCGAATAGACGATCTGTTTGACCAGTTGCAAGGGTCAAGCTACTATTCGAAGATCGATTTAAGATCGGGTTACCACCAACTAAGGATACAGGAAAACGATATCCCTAAGACTGCCTTTAGAACCCGATACGGACACTACGAATTCTTAGTTATGCCCTTTGGACTGACCAACGCACCAGCCGTATTCATGGATCTCATGAATAGAGTGTGTAAACCTTACCTGGACAAATTCGTGATAGTGTTCATCGACGACATCCTGATTTATTCAAAGGATCGGGAGGAGCATGCCGAACATCTAAGGTTAGTCTTGGAACTACTGAAGAAAGAGCAACTGTACGCGAAATTTTCAAAATGCGACTTTTGGATTCGCGAAGTCCAATTCCTTGGACACGTGGTTAATGAGCAGGGAATTCACGTAGACCCAGCTAAGATCGAAGCCATTAAGAACTGGGAAGCACCCAAGACTCCAACTGAGGTGCGGCAATTCCTTGGACTGGCCGGGTACTACCGGAGATTCATTGAAGGATTCTCGAAGATTGCCCAATCATTGACGTCCCTGACCCATAAAGACAAAAAGTTCGATTGGGGAGACAAACAAGAAGCTGCTTTCAACCTGTTGAAGCAGAAACTATGCACTACACCCATCCTATCCCTACCGGAAGGATGTGATGACTTCGTGGTGTATTGCGACGCTTCGAAACAAGGACTCGGTTGCGTGCTGATGCAACGCGAGAAAGTGATAGCATACGCTTCACGTCAACTGAAGGTGCATGAGAAGAACTACACGACTCATGACCTTGAGTTGGGAGCCGTGGTGTTTGCCTTGAAGATCTGGCGACACTACTTGTACGGCACGAAATGTACAATCTTTACCGATCATAAGAGCCTACAACACATCTTCGACCAGAAAGAGTTGAACATGAGACAACGAAGATGGGTTGAACTCATAGGTGATTATGATTGCGCCATCAAGTATCATCCCGGTAAAGCCAACGTAGTGGCCGACGCGTTGAGCCGAAAAGAAACAACAAAACGCGTGCGCGCACTACAACTTACGATCCATTCCGAACTGCCGAATCAAATTCGGGTAGCACAACAGGAAGCTCTGAAAACTGAAAACCTCACTCTTGAAGCCATGCGTGGCATGGATAAACAAATAAAGGCAAAAGACGACGGAGCTTACTATTTAACGGATCGAATCTGGATTCCACGCTACGGAGGATTGAGAGAAGTAGTGATGGATGAAGCTCACAAGAGCCGGTATTCCGTACACCCAGGCTCTGATAAGATGTATCACGATCTGAAGACAACCTATTGGTGGCCAAACATGAAAGCTGAGATAGCAACTTACGTAAGTAAGTGTTTAACGTGCTCAAAAGTCAAAGTTGAGTACCAGAAGCCATCAGGGTTACTTCAACAACCGGAATTACCAATGTGGAAATGGGAACAGATTTCCATGGACTTCATCACTAAGCTGCCTAAGACGGCAAGTGGATGCGATACCATCTGGGTTATCGTAGACCGACTGACAAAGTCCGCACATTTCCTACCCATCAAGGAGACTGACAAGCTAGACAAACTCACCCGGATTTATTTAAAGGAAGTGGTCACTCGACATGGAGTGCCAATCTCAATCATATCTGATCGCGACAGTCGATTCACGTCTCACTTCTGGAAGTCTTTGCATAAGGCTTTGGGCACGAGATTGGACATGAGTACTGCTTACCACCCGCAGACGGACGGGCAAAGTGAGCGAACGATACAGACACTGGAAGACATGCTCCGGGCATGTGTCATTGACTTTGGTAGTAGCTGGGAATCTCATCTACCATTAGTTGAGTTCTCCTATAACAATAGCTACCACACTAGCATTCAAGCTGCACCATTCGAGGCACTTTACGGACGTAAGTGTCGATCACCCATCTGCTGGGCGGAAGTTGGAGACAGCCAACTGACTGGTCCAGAACTGGTGCACGAGACAACTGAGAAGATCGTGCAAATACGCAAACGAATGGTAGCAGCTCGGGACAGACTGAAAAGCTATGCTGACAAACGACGCAAACCGTTGGAATTCCAAGTGGGGGACAGAGTGTTACTCAAGGTCTCGCCCTGGAAAGGTGTCATTCGGTTTGGCAAACGAGGAAAGTTGAACCCTCGTTACATCGGACCTTTCGAGATTACAAAGCGAATAGGCCCTGTAGCCTATGAACTGAACCTGCCAGTTGAACTGAGCAGTGTACACAACGTATTCCACATCTCGAATCTCAAGAAGTGCCTATCTGATGAAACACTTGTTATTCCTCTCGAGGAAATACAAATCGACGAACAATTGAACTTCGTTGAGGAACCGGTGGAGATTATGGACCGGGAAACCAAGAAGCTCAAACTCAGCAAGATTCCAATAGTGAAAGTGCGATGGAATTCGCGACGAGGACCGGAATTCACGTGGGAACGTGAAGATCAGATGAAACAAAAGTACCCACACCTGTTCGCGGAACAGACAAACACTAGCAACACAAGTTGAATTTCGGGACGAAATTCTTTCTAACATGGGGAGGATGTGACACCCCGTAATTTCCAGGTCAGCATCTTATTTATTTAAATGTTTATTTAAATACATTATGTACACGTGGCACTAGAATTAGATTAATTTAGTGTGACACGTGGCACGACAGTACAAACACAGACACCTGACAAGATAATTCGTGGAATTATCGACGAACAACACACACGTGTCAAAACACACGAACGTTGGTGAACGTCTAACACATTGTGTAGCACAACCCTCGAAACCTCACGAAACACTGTCACGAGTCAATTATGACTAATAATTGACCAATAGAGTCCAAACGACGATCGAATGATGTCCTACAGTCGAGAAACAGGCAAGAACGGGCCCAGAACAACAAAATAGGCTTATTGGGCCTTACATTTGGGCCAGGCGGTACGCCAGACCCGGAGCGCCCACAACAGGCGATACGCGCGGGACACAAAAGGCGCCTCACACGACTGCCCATCCGCGCGTAACGACGGGGCCATGTCCCCCACGTCAGGCGTTACGCCTGGCAGCTATATCGCAGAAAATTTCTTAAAAACCACAAAATCCATCATTTCACCTATCCTAATGATTTTAAACACTCTTGCACGCCATCAATCCGGCTTATCTCGATCAGAACTCCCTACTATCACCATCTTCACTCAAAAACTCCATTGTTGAAGCTCCAAGACTTGAAGGTTTGAAGGTTTGAGGCTTGAAGACCACACTTGAAGCTTGAAACTACCATCACCCTCTCCTTTCTGTTGAATCCAGCCATCTCAGAAGGTTTAGGGGCTGCTCATCCAGTATCTTGGTGTTCAAAGATCTCTAGAAGGTAGTTCTATTCTTAAAACTCACCCTTTTCACTACTACACACACATGCAATGCACAAAACCCACATGCAAACACCTATGACGCACATGCACGAGATTATGAACTGGGTTTGTTGATTTTAAAGTGTTTAAAGATGATCTAGAGTGATTAGAATACATTTCGTGACGATCCATGGTGATGTGAGTCATTAAAATGTGTTATTTGGTCTTGACTAGATGAGATGATGCCATGCATGTACGATCTATGATAGGTAGAGTGATTTTCAGTACTTGAGCATGATGATTGATGATATTGGATGGTGATTACATGTTTAGATGATGTTGAAATGGTTAAAACAATGATTTTTATGAATATTTCTATATTTAGAAACTTTTTAGTCACAAATAGATGATTTGGTGTATTTGATGAACATGCATGTATGGGAAATTGCTATTTGGATGATATTATGATGATTAGAAACCTAAGAATGTGATCTTGATGATATTATGGTCATTTTCAACATTGTTACTATATTTAGTAACTTTCTAGATAAAAATATTGATGGATGATGATTTGGACTATGTTGACATGATTAGGTGATAGTAAATAGCATATTATGATGAATGATGGTATGAAAAATTGCTTAGAAATGTTAAGTGGTCATTTTTATGCAAAAACCACAAAGTTACTATTTATAGTAACTTTATTTTTAGAAAAACCGACTTGTCAACGTGTTGTGTTATTTGAGCATGCTAAATGACTTATCATGTTATAATATGCATATTAGATGCTAAGTTAGATGGTTTCCGATGTCACGCATGCTAAAAATGGAAACTTTCCATTTTAGGAAACTTTTGTGCACTAACATGTTCTAAACGACTTATATGACCTTGTATGATAATGTGCTATGTGTTAACATGACCCCGTATGACTATTGAACATGCTAGAACTATAAAACCGTCATGCTTTGTGAACTTTCTAAAAATGGAAACTTACTATAAATAGTAAGTTGTCCATAAACGCAACCTACGCGTTTTGCACACGACAAACACTTACACGATTGCTACACGAGTCACAAACCGTCACACGGTTCACCAACGGGTCGTTGACTTGACACGGTCAACTTTGGTCAAACACGGTCAACCTTGGTCAAACACGGTCAACTTTGGTCAAACACGGTCAAACATGGTCAAACACGGTCAATATGGACCAACACGAGCAAACACGGTCATTGTGGACCGACACGGGCAAACATGAACAACCCAGGGTTGTTGGACACAAACACGAGCACTAACACTAGCACGGTCACTTACGCGAACTCACGTACGGTCTACGATATAGGTTGCCGGTGACCAGCGTGCCTACTACATCAGGAGCTTACGCTTTCATTCGTTCATATCACTAAGGTGAGTTTACGGCCCCTCTTTACTCCTTTCAAACGCTTTTAAATAGGGGGAGAATACTAGTTGCATCGAGTCAAACATTATTGCTTTTACAAACATTTTTGTGTATGCTGGTTTATTGGACAAACATTAAGTGTTGAACTCGTTACAAGCCCTCACAAAGTCTTACCGTTAATGTACAAACAACGTGGTAGATTTGGATGGATCCATTAGGGAATGACTAACCCCACGGGGCACCATGTTGACTGAGTGTCATAACCCGTGCAAATTCTGACCTATCTTGCTATGCATACGAGGCATAGCGGAGGCAAGGACAAACAAGTCTAGTTCGGTAGTGACGCACTGACACTTTGGGCCTAGGGCTCGGTACTAACATTGATAAACAGCATGACACACTTTTTATTACTATATGTATATCAAAACCTGTGAACTCACCAACCATCGTGTTGACACTTGTTTTCAAACTTGTATTCTCAGGTAACTAGCAGGCTATGGATGCCAGGAATGCACGTAGGGGATCGGGCATAGGACCTACATGCATTTATTTATGTTTTCATGCAAACACTGTTTATTATGAATATGTATCTTTATCAAACATCGTAGTGTTTAACAACTTTTGATTTTCCGCTGCATATGTCAAACATTTGAATATTCCGCTGCTATATGATGAAATACTTTTTCCGCTGCAAACTATTTTAATTGTGTATGTGTCAAACATTGGATTTGTAAACGCATATAGAGGTGTTCTATATGACCTTGAGCTGTGATTCTGGACACGTCACATCCACGTGGACATTTGCCACAAGTGGGAATTTGGGGGTGTGACAACCAGTATCCCTGAGGATATTGAAGAGGAACTGATTTCTTTTCTGAAATCAAGAGTTTCCACATTCGCATGGAAACATGAGGATATGACAGGAATATCCTCAGAAGTAATCACACACAAATTAGGAATAGATAGGAATATTAAGCCTATCCACCAGAAGAGAAGGAAATTCGCACCCGAAAGAAATCTAATCATTCAAGAGGAAGTAGAGAAACTCCTCAAAGCAAAAATGATTAGAGAGGTCAAATTTCCAAAATGGCTAGCCAATGTAGTCGTGGTTTAAAAGAAGAATGGAAAATGGAGAGTCTGTGTAGACTACACAGACCTCAATAAGGCTTGTCCTAAAGACCCATTTCCATTACCACATATAGACTCTATGGTAGATGCAACAGCGGGACATGAAATCCTAACTTTCATGGACGCATCAGCAGGCTTCCAACGAATTCAAATGGAACCTTCAGACCAAGAAGATACAGCCTTCATGACGCCAACAGGAATATACTGCTATACAGCAATGCCATTTGGCTTGAAGAATGCTGGAGCCACATACCAGAGACTTGTCAACATGATGTTCAAAGAGAAAATGGGGGACACTATGGAAGTGTATATTGATGACATGGTGGTCAAATCGAAAATAACTGAAAATCACCTTAGGGATCTTCAGGAATCCTTCGATATCCTGGATCGCTACAATATGAAACTTAACCCATCTAAGTGTCATTTTGGGGTAAGATCAGGAAAGTTCTTGGGATATATGGTCACTAAAAGAGGAATAGAGGCTAGCCCGGAACAAATTCAAGCAATCTTAAACCTCAAATCCCCAAAGAACATAAAAGAAGTGCAAAGACTAACAGGAAGAATAGTCGCACTCAATAGATTCATCTCAAGGTCTTCCGAAAAATTTAAAGGATTCTACGATATCCTTAAAAAGAATAAGAAGTTCCAATGGGATGAAGAGCATGAGAAGACACTTGAGGATCTGAAGGAATATTTATCCTCACCGCCGTTGCTCAGAAGATGGTGAACCACTATCATTGTACTTAGCAGTATCCCGAACTACTGTAAGTGCCGTGTTAGTTAAGGATCATCAGGGATCACAACATCCTGTGTACTATGTAAGTAAAAGCCTAGTAGATGCTGAAACTAGATATTCTCACTTAGAAAAGCTAATTTTGGCTTTGGTTATGGCATCTACTAAACTTAGGCATTACTTTGAGACACATAGAATACACATTAAAACAAATTATCCTATCAAATCTGTGCTGAGAAAACCGGAGCCATCAGGAAGGATGGCAAAATGGTCAGTTAAACTCAGCACCTACGATTTGATCTATGAACCAAGGACAGCAATCAAGTCACAAGCTTTAGCAGACTTTGTGGCTGATTTTAGTAATGATCTACAACCAGAAGTGGATCTAGAAGTAAAACTCTTAGATGAGGATACTGGTGAGTGGATTTTATTCACAGATGGATCTTCGAATATAAGAGGAACAGGACTAGGCATTATACTAAAATCGCCACAGGGGGACATAATACCCCAATCGATTAGTTGCGAATTTCAAGCAACTAACAATGAAGCAGAATACGAAGCCCTAATAGCAGGACTTCAATTAGCTAGGGATATGAACATTAGAAACTTACATGTTTTTGTCGATTCCCTACTAATAGCCAATCAATTTAATGGATCTTATATGACTAAAGGAGATAAATTGGCAAAATACTTAGAAATAGTTAAGGATATTTCAGGATATTTTTACTACTTTGATATCGCTCAAGTACCAAGAGATGAGAATGCTGAGGCGGATGCATTGGCAAACTTAGCATCATCCCTAAGAATTCCTGAAGATATTAATATTCCTATCCTACATATTTTAAGACCAGCAATAGATATACAAGATATAGATCAGGATAGCGAACCCGAGAACACCGAAGTTCTTCACTCAGAATCACATGAAATATCCTGGACTATCCCTATCAAGAACTACCTTCAAACAGGGAAAATACCTGATGAAGAAACAAATCCTAGAGCTTTTAAAGCAAAAGTATCTAGATACACAATCATACGAGATATCTTATATAGGAAATCAATATCAGGCCCATACTTAAGGTGTTTGGAGAAACCCGAAAGTTTGGAAGTAATGAAAGATATCCATAAAGGAGATTGTGGAAACCATACTGGGGGTAGAGCATTATTCTCAAAGATCCTGAGAACAGGATACTTTTGGCCAACCATGAGAAGAGACGCAATGTCTTATTCCCAGAAATGTGATGCTTGTCAAAGACATAGCAATATACTTCATCAACCAGCTGAACCTCTACATCCAATAGTCTCATCATGGCCATTCATGAAATGGGGAATGGATATAGTAGGAAAACTACCTAAAGCACCTGGAGGAAAGGTGTTTATGCTTGCTATGACAGATTATTTCTCAAAATGGATTGAAGCAGAAGCCTTCGTACAAGTCAGAGAAAAAGAAGTAGTTTCGTTCATAAAGAGGAATATCCTGACTAGATTTGGAATACCCGCAGAAATCACTTGTGACAATGGGTCTCAATTTATAGGCAAAAGGACCACAAACTTTTGTGAAAGCTGGGGCATAAAGATGATCACCTCTACACCTGTTCATCCTCAAGCTAATGGTCAAGCAGAATCAAGCAACAAGATTATAATCAACAACCTTAAGAAAAAGTTGGGATCCAAGAAAGGAAAGTGGGCTGAAGAACTTCCATTTGTTCTATGGGCTGATAGAACAACCACAAAAAATGCGACTGGTCAGACACCATTCTCTTTAGTATACGGTTCTGAAGCCGTTCTCCCAACTGAAATGGTTGTCCCTACTGCAAGGACAAGCTTGCAAAATCTAGAGTCCAATAAGGAAACACTCTCTGAAGATCTAGATACTATTGATGAACTTAGGGATACTGCAAGAATAAGGATGGCTACATATCAACAAAAAATAGCCAAATCATATAACAAGAATATTAGGATACGAAGATTTCAAGTTGGTGATTTGGTTCTAAGAAAGGCTTTTCAGAATACTACCAACCCAGCTGATGGAAAACTTGCTCCGAAATGGGAAGGACCATATAAGATAGAATCCGAAGCTGGAAAAGGTGCATACAAGTTAACCAACATGGAAGGAGAACCTCTTCCAAGATCTTGGAATGCTATTCACCTTAAGTCATACTTTGTTTAAAACATATTAAGTTGTACCCTGTATTCTTGCTTCTGAATATTTATGATTATTCTTGTATATGCTTACCTATTCTTATATATTCCTAATTACCTTGCTACTAATCAAGCATAAGAAGGGCATCAGGATTCCTGGTTCCCAGCAATGCAAAAATCTTATTGTTTTGTAGGTATAGCAGGAGAAGAGATGAGACTTTATGTCTTAACCCAAGTTCTGACCTGAAATCAGAACTTGATCAAGACCCGCACTGACTTTATGTCCAGCTGCAAAGTTTTGACCTGAAATCAAAACTGTAGAAGACCCCTGCAGCAATGCAAAAATCTTATTGTTTTGTAGGTATAGCAGGAGAAGAGATGAGACTTTATGTCTTAACCCAAGGTCTGACCTGAAATCAGAACTTGATGAAGACCCCGCACTGACTTTATGTCCAGCTGCAAAGTTTTGACCTGAAATCAAAACTCAACAGAATATCATGAAGACTTAGGGCTCATGCCCTCGCCAGTTGCGCACGTTTATCCTGTTATAGTCTGAGATGATGGGACCAGTACACGCATGAGTGGCTGACAATTTCATTATCAAGGGCTATAACTAAGGATCCTCCGAAATATCCCGGTATAGTTGGAGATTTTGGGACCAGTACACGCATGAGTGGCTGACAATTTCATTTTCAAAGACTATTACCAGGGATCCTCCGAATTCCGGCCTAGTCGTCAGTATCCCGGCCTTAGTCGCCAGTATTCCGGCCTTAGTCGCCAGTATATCGGCCTTAGTCGCCAGTGGCCTTAGTCGCCAGTATCTCGGCCTTGTCGCCAGTATTCCGGCCTTAGTCGCCAGTATTTCGGCCTTAGTCGCCAGCATTTCGGCCTTAGTCGCCAGTATTTCGGCCTTAGTCGCCAGTTTTAATCGGCCTTGTCGCCAGTATCTTGGGCTTGTCCCAAGTTTTCTTGTTTTTCTATTTATGCAGGATTGAATTTCAAGGATACTTGGGAATACCACGAGATACTTGGGGATATTCAGGTATGAAATCTTTTTGATGTTTTGACAGGAACAAAGAAGACTTCGAACTAAACCTACTATCTCTGGAAATTGGTATTTGTTTCTTAACTATTATTTATTCATAATTATTTTCTATATATTCTCATGCCTAATAATATGCATTGTACTTATTTCTATTTAGGAATATGTTATATGTCATACGAACATTTCAATTTAGGGGCATGTTAGATTAAATTAACAAGTACTTCATGTAGTAAGATAACCTAAACATTAAAGTTTTAGAAGTTTCATATAACTCAAAAGAAGAATATATGGAGATAAGAATATTTGTAAATCCCAAATCTCAAGGAATATCAAGACAAATCCTCACAAATGTTAAGTCTGAAAAATTTTAAAGCTGTATGTATTAAAAACAACTTACAAAATTTTTGGGGCAATTGTTGTGGGTCAATTTTTATGTTTGAGATTAGGGATAGCCGAGGATAATCCAGAATATGGGATTCTTAAGTATCCTCAAATATTCTTAAGTATCCTCAAATATCCTCAAATATCCTGAATGCTAACATTGCTAATTGATCTTTTCCCTGTATAGCTTGACTTAGTATTGCAGGTAACTTATTATGGACGTGTTTTACCCTAAAAGTCGGGATAAAGTCAAAGAAAACGTGGTAAACATGCTAAATAACGGCTACAAGTGGAGAACAAGTCACCAACGGTCATATTGACTAGATTTGACCTAAAGATCCGGGGTTTAGTTGACAGAAGCACTTCCACACGTTTGATGGACGTGGTGGCTGCCACAATTGAAGACATGGTCATGATTCCGAGATTCTCGCCGGAATATTCGGGAATATCGTTAATTGTATTTTACTATAAAATGAGGCGATATCGATCTAGGAAAAAACACCACTCACTTAGCTCACTTCTGATTACTTGTTGCTCACATTCTCGGCATTCGAAGTCCAGAAACACTTAGTGATCGATCAATTGCGCTCTTGTATTGTAATTTTGTATTTTTCATATTAATAAGAACTAGGCAGAGTGACGATTGTCACCTCCCGAGGTTTTTATGCCGGCAATCCTAAGGGATTAAGGGCTTTTCCTCGTATAAATCTCGTGTGTAAGCTGTTTATTTCATTTTATATTCTGAAATATCCCTAGGGATCCTCAGGGATATTTAGGGATATATTGAACATATATTTGTGATATTCAATATATATTCTTGTTAAACATTACTGCTGAACTGTTTTCTTGATTGTTAAACACAATACCCCACAAAACTAATTCGGTTTTGCTAAAAGTTACACCTGTTAATTTTTACCCGAAACACGTAAAAAGGCTCAATGTAAGGTATGTCACTCAGATTTGGGAGCATATTCATGTTATAAGATTGCTACTCCCATAACAGGATTGAACAGAAGGATCATCCTTAAACAACAATATAATTAGTATTTTGTAAATAAAAAAAACAAATAATTGATGAAAAGGTATACCTGATTAATATGGTCGTTACCAAAAATCAATTTAACGTCCCAAAATTACATTGTTAATAATTAATAAATGTGATTGAATAGCAAACAATAAATGAATATGGATTACAAAGATTTTAATATGAAATATGAAAATATATCAATGATTGTTTGATATATATAACGGTTTAATGAATTTTACATTTTGTCAAATAATTAAATTTTGTCATAAGAATTAAAAAATTTTCTTTCATGTACATGTTGTAAAATGTTATACGCTACGTATAGAACTGTACATTACGCATTAGTTTTTCATTCTAACAATTGAAGATTGTGCCTTGTACATTTACGTATATTCTAAATGAAATGTACAATAATCAATCATAAGCCAGAAAGTCCAGTACGAGAATGATTGGTAAGTTATATGCCTCATATAGCACTAAATGAACCGTAAGACAGTGCACCAACATTCATATGTTTCGTATGGCTCTATACTAGACGTATGTTTGGGTGTGAGAATACGGATTTGGGAGTGAGATTAGCATGATTCTTAAATAATTACACAAAATAGTTGTAAAACACGCATTCTTTTTCGTCCAACGATATGATAATCAGATAAACTAAAACATGAGATAAAACGAAAGAAACAAAAAATTTAGTGGCAAATATCATAATTTCAGAAAATTCACTATTCCTCGCGTTGATAATTTTTATATATGATAATGAAAAACACAAGTTGCGTCTCATGAAAGACCAATTCGGAATCTAACTCAAATCTACAAGTTAGCTAAGCTTATAATTTTGGCATCAAGCTGAAAGTTACGTTTGTACTTAATTAGTTGGTTAGTTTTCACTTAAGAAAAATTTTAAATAGCATTAGGATAGAAACAACGATAGTAGGTGTTGTTGAATCTAAATTTTTCTTAAGTGAAACTAGAATTTCTCCACTGTTTTTGGTCGGGGATGCCAATTAGGACTCTAAACTTCTGATAAGGACCCGTTAACACAACCCGACTTAACAAGTTTCAAATAATCAAACTTGTAGTTTAAATGCTATGGTAAACAGCTAAATATTAAAAACTTATAAATATAAAACAAGTTACACGAACAAACACAACTTAATATTCGTTTTTTAACTAAACGGTTTAGTTAATCACATGTGGGTGTAATTTGACCACATCCACCAACCACCCATCATTATTTCCACAACCTGTAGTCAGCTTTTGTTCTTGTTCGTGTTTGGCCCAGGTCAGTACAACCCATATGCGTGTCCCCCAACTGAACCTTGCAAATCGAATAACATGGTCGAGCTATCAACCTACCAGGCCTGATCAATTTACCATTAACAGCAGTCCAAAGTCCAAACTAGAGGTGAGCAAAACGGGGCTCTTTTTTTTGGAACCGGTTCCGGTCAACAAAGTCAATAACCAGTTCTGGTTTCGGACCGGTTCCAACCGGTTTTTGGCCGGTTTCGGTTCAGGTTTAGCCGGATAAATGTAGAACCGGTTCTGGTTCCTGTTCCTATTCCAGTTCGGATTTCTCTAAGAATCCAAAACCGCATGTACCCGCTTCGAATACGACCGATTCCAGTTCGGGTTATCAGCTCCGGTTCCGGGTTTTTTGCCCACCTCTAGTCCAAACACATTCAAATTTAAACCAGCCCACTACATAATCTATATTCTATTCTATTATAATAAAGCAAATCGATTTCGATCATCTGTTGGGTTAAAAAAATCAACCACCCCATAATCCATTTCCATTCTCATTTAAAAGCAGAGATTATTTCTTCAAGAAGCTTATCAACCAACATACAATTTACAAAAACAGACTATGACAATGACAACACACAGCTTTTTAGTCAACAACAATGTTGGAGCATTCTATTCTATTACAAGCTGTTGGTTCATTCATTCTCTTTTTTTTCCTTCATCATATATCTTTAAAAAAAACAAAGAAAATACCTCTCTCTGTACACTCCCACTTTCTATTATCATATCATATCATCATCATCATCATCTACTAGATACTAAAACTGTAGAAGTAATGCCATTTTCTTTTATTAATACATAACTAGCTCCCATTTGGTGTTGGCACCGTCCCCGTATCCTGCTAATTTAACATTATTCTAAAAGTAGTTAGTTGCAAAATAAACAGTAAGGTGGTAACAACTAATCCCTAAAAGGTTGTGATGAGCTAGAAACAATGATATAGTGGCTTGGTTTATGTCTTATCACAGGTCAAATGGATCAATGATTTCGATCCTGTAAATCAGTTTATTTAGTTTTAAAAAACTAGTGAAAATGATACTTTTTGTAATCTTATTCAAAAATAATCATTTCTTAAAGATCTTAGAGTTTTGTAACAGTTAAATTTTTTTACCTTGATAAATAATTAGAGGGTCAATTACATATATCCCCTTGCTAAAATCATTTATTACATATTTACCCAATCATAAAACTAAATTACATATTTCCCCTTTATAAACCAAATATATTACATATTTATCAATTTCAATAAAAAACAAATTATGTATTTCCTATTTTAGCCTTAATGTACTAACTAAAAACAATTTACATATTTCTCCTTACTAAGGAGCAATTTTGGAACATGGGGATATTTGTGATTTTAGTTTAACATTGGGGATATATGTAATTTTGATGTTTAATAAGAGGATATATGATATTATCCCATGTCCAATATTATACAAAATATATAACATCTTTCTTTTGAGTTTTGATCATTGTGAGACGTCGTTACCAGAAAACTCATGGACCCCGCGAAAATCTAAACAAGATTGCATAAAATGCAACTTGCACTCATAGGTGGTAAAAAAGCGACAGAAATTGAAATAATTATGATATTTCAATGAAATTTTTTTAGAAATAATTTTGTGACTTTTGAACCCCACTTTCTTTTATGTTTATAGTTTTATTTTATTTGTTTGATGTAGATATATACATCAATAATGCCACCTCTAATTTACTCTTTATAAATAGTTTTTCCCTTTTATTTTGAGCATTAATGAAGTAGAATAATCTGTACCAGAATCTCTTGGAGTAATCTTTCAAGTTCAATTTTGATTTCAGAAAAAGAAGGGCGGCTGTTAGCATCAGTTCCCCAACATATTTGCATCAATTCCAACAGCTTTGGGTGTGTATTTGTAGGAAGATCAGGCCGACGTCCCTAAAAACGTTTAAAAAGATGCATCATGCACTTGGATTCTCAATATCATTTTTGAAGAAAACCAAAAACCATATGTTAACTAGGGAGTTCAAAAACCATTACAAATGCCCAAATCACCCAAACTAGTATGAAATTTTTACTACTTGGTTCATGGTTTGCTATTGACGGTCTACCGGTTTAGTTGTCGAACTTGTCGTTTATATATATTTTTCTATTATTTTAAGAATATGTAGATATGTAAATGAATTATAATCATGAATCATATTTATCATTTTAAAAACTTTTAACAAAAGTTAATATTTCGAAAAATACCAATTATAGTTTTTATAATCATCAATAGGCCTCCTTCGGCTTAAAATGAAAAACTTGCAATGGACAAAACATACTAATAAATCAAGCAAAATATTATTTCCTATGTAGTAGTAACATTTATATAAATTTTGTAAGAACTAATTGCATAGTACTGACCTGTCTTACTCCCAAGGCTGCTTGCAATGGTGTCATGTTATCATAGGGAATCTACAAAGCGAATAAATATTAGTCAACTAAATGCAATTATATTCAGTTCAAAATGCTAGAATTAAAGCTTTTCTCGTGAAATTAAATTGAAATTAAACCTTAGCTGTCACAAGCTCCCACAAAACAATTGCAAAACTGAAAACATCGGCTTTCTGATCATATGGTTGATGATTTATAATCTACGAATAGAACGATAAAGAAAAGCAGAAATTATATTATTTCAATAATAATTTCAACCTGTTAAATAAAATGGTTTAAGAAATATGCTTCAAAGATACTCGAGTTTCAAACCCGTTCAACCTTTTGAGCTACTCTTTTATTTTGCGGGTTAGAGATAAAATATAACCCAAATCAACTTAGTATTGTCTATTGCAAGAAGTCTTAACTATAAAAATGGCAAATACATTTGTATCAGTGTAAGAGTTTAAAGTATGACTGAAAACTTAAACTGCATAAACAAACCTCAGGAGCCATCCATCTATATGTTCCGGTTTCAGCTGTCATAACTCCCTCTTGATTCAGAAAGCGGGCCACCCCAAAATCAGCCACCTTTACAACCTAAAGGAAAGATACAACCAAATGAATTTAGTTTTAATTTGCATTATCGAGTTAGATGTAAATTTCTAAGAATTAAATGTAAATTAATTACGATTAACTTACATTATGACTGTCCATAAGCAAATTTGCAGTTTTCAGATCCCTATGAATAATATTGTTCTTATGCAAGTATTCCATTCCTCTACTAACATCTATTGCAAATTTCACCAACTGAGGAAGTGTTAAGGTGTGATGGTTCTTATGCAAATATTCATAAAGGCTGCCTCCAGACATGTATTCTGCAAGCAAAAAACAAAAGCCATAATGACGGAAAATTTAAGATGATAAAAAAAAAAGACTGCTAGTTAAAAAGTACATCAAAATATTGGAGACCAAATTATGTGAAGAATACGAACATCCAGAACTTCAATACCTGTTATTATGCACAGGTGAGGTTGCTTTGTACAAGCACCAATAAAACGAACAACATTTCTATGCTGGACCTCCCTGCAAAGATTACTTAGAGTCAAATAGTTATCATAATATATATATATATATATAGAGAGAGAGAGAGAGAGAGGCACAAATATATGGGGGCGGTTAGGCAAAAATTTATTAGATTCCTAAACTGAATGAGAGAAGCAAGGAGGTACTCAAGAATATAATAAAGTATATAATTATTTCCGTTTAAAAATATGGTGGAATTAGATAAAAAGCAAACAATGGTGACTGTTCCTTTTTGCCCCTTTCAACCATAACACGAACCAGATGTTGACAAAACTGTCATCGCCTCATCCTACCATGTGTGCATACGTATACGAGTGTGGGCAGAGAGAGGGCAAGGGGAGGGGGGGTTGCTTGCAATGAATGGGAAGGATATTGTCAAATTAGAAGGGTATCCAAAAGTGTTTTGATAGTTACAGGATACAACAAAAAAGTTACCTCAGAATGGCTATTTCATGACAAAACTCTTCCTCCAATGCTTGATTTAGGGTTTCAGATCTTAGAATTTTTACGGCAACATCCTCACCCGCATACACTCCACGGTGCCTTGTCAAGAGTAAAATAATACGAAACAATCAAGATATTGACGGAGGAAAGCAGTAACATTTAAGTATAAGAAACAATCAACTTACAAATCTCCACAAGATCCTGATCCAATTTTTTCCCCTATCTTCAGTAATCTTAAATCTATCTCCATATCTACAAAACTAGCTTGAGCAGCTGGTGCTCTTTCTGTAACTGATTTTGACATTGAAGAACCAGACCACGAACCCTGCAAGGTGAAAGGTAATGTAAGTTTCAGCACAGATACGGATAGTAATGCAGAGATTGAACAGACTATTTTAATTGAAGCATGTACCAATATATATATATATACACACACACACACATATACATATAAAATAAAAAATATATAAAAAGATGATTAAGAGCAAATATATTGACAGACTGAGATTATAAATAGACAATCCAGTACGTTATTGGAGGTTTCAACAAATGGTTAAAAATAACCTTAAGATGTGAATAATATTGATGCTGATTTAGTTTCTTCTTCCTGGATAAGGAAAATATTGAATTTAAAGTTCAAATATGAATGTCCTCTATCCTATAGTCATCTGAAATGAATGCCTTCCAAAAGATGCACAGTTTTTATTTTAGCAAACTCATACAAGCGCACTTTCTTGCTATAAAGAGACCAAGTAATTACAAGTCTAATATCAAAGATGAATTCATAATGTAAGAAGTATTAATAAATGTTACTAATGAGGAATTTTAGTAACTAATAAATTAACTCAAGAATCTTTATGCTACCATAAAAAACAATAAATACCAATTTAAATGACTAAAAAGATTTGGTAACGGCGTCGAAAATCTGAATAAATTACACATCAAGAAAGCAACAAAACTATCACTTCAAAAACATGACCTTATATGCTACCTTAAAAATAAAACAAAATATTTATGTGCTTATGTAGGCAGCAAATATTACAGCGCATCTCCGCAGACTTGCTAATCTTCACTTTGTTTATTTTCTGATTTGATGCACTCCAATCCTATGGCTAATACTATGAGGATCAACATTCTAGCCCACACCTCATATAAACCCAACCCACAAGCCTAATTCTAAAAGGAATTGACACTAGAGATATCCAAACAAGGTTAAATATGATGGAATCCATACTATACCAACATGGGATAGGGTTTGCACCAAACAACCCCTTCACTCAGAACAAAAGCCTTCTCCCCTTCAATGATGATCCACATGCTCATTATCGCTTTTTTATTGTTGTTTCATAACCAATTTACCATGACATGCCATTTGACCACAATACCAAAAAGACTCTCACACAAGGGACCAGCATGGATCCACTTGAGCTCTAACACCATACTATTCAGCACTGTTGTAAAAATCGGCCTACATGGTGCCTAGGCGCTAGGCGGCCCTCTACTGTGTCGATTTTGGCTAGGCGGTACCTAGGCGGCCTAGTCAGATTTTTTTAAAATGTTTTTGACTTTTTTCTGGTAAAAGGGACCAACTTCATGATTATTTAGACATTTATCAACCCAAAATCCTTAATATGTCTCTGAAACATCAATTCAAGCCATTTAACATCGAAATTCATCTCTAAACTTTGAACCCGGTGTTTAAGTTTGAACTTTGAAGTACTTGACTTAGTATGTTTAAGTTTATTTTTTAAATTATTTGAAGTATTATATTACATTATTGGTATTGATGTGTGTGTATAATATATATTTGTAAAATTACATATAAAAATTCCAATCCGCCTAGCACCGATTAACCCCTAGGCGGTACCTCGCCGCCCGACTAGCGTCTGGCGACTTCTACAATCATGCTATTCAGCATTATACCAGAAGCATACCATACACATCACAATTGGATTAAACCCTTATACAACTTAAGAAAATCATTCTTCTAGCCCATACCTTATCAAACTCAAGTACTCAACATATAAGCGTAACTTGGTTACATTTTACACCAATTGGCAACAAGAATAGACTCCCATGCTTATAAGTTAATAATGCAAACACTTCAAGCTATTCCTTCATTTTGGATCATTAATTTTGGTGCTATCAAGCACATGGCATGAAATTGAAAAAGAAAAAAAAATCACTTTACTCTCCCTCCTCCTACGTGTTACACTAGACAATGAAAATGATACAGGCTCCGTTCACATCACAGGTATTTTTAAAAACGTATTCTATATATTAGGATTTTTCATGAAATCCTCTACATAAATGTTTTTCCTTTGTAGAAGACCTAGTCAATGTTGTTCATAAGATCGGGAAAAATGACAAACTAATTGTACTTGATGAATGAATTTCAAGAGTTATGCCACACTCTACGTGAATTAAGAATATCCACTTTTAATTATGGCTCTAATCAAAGAAATTGAACTTTCTCACTGCGTTTAAAAAACCAAGATATTATGATCTCATTTATTTCTATTTTGTTCAAAAGAATCATACAAATTGGGTAAACACTATTGCTATCCTTTATTTATATCCTTATAAAGTATAGTCAAATCAATTCTTGATTTCACATGGCACATTTTAATCATGGGGGCTGCATTCCTACCGAGTTGTGTGTTGGCTTCAAATACATCGTATCTCTAGAATGCACGGTGAAAGTCAACTAGTGAATCTTCTATCCACACAGAAGAAGAAGATAGTATTACAGAGAAGAGGTGTTGTGGTGGATGTGTAAGCAAGCAAGGCTTAAATAGGGTAAGAAATAAGGTTTTTAGAAATAGGTTAAGAGTAACTAGTATAGCTGATAAGATAAGGAAGAGTAGATTGAGATGGTTTGGGCATGTGAAGAAAAGGGAAGCAATAGCGCCGGTTAGAGCAGTAGAAACCCTCGACGTGGAAGAAAAGGGAGGAGTAAAGGTAGGCCCAAACTAACTTGGGATGAGAGGATTGGGAAGGATTTGTTATATTGCACCTATATGAGAGTATGAGGACATGATCAAGGATAGGAGTTTGTAGAGAAGTAGAATTAAGATTAAGGACTTGTAAAAAAAGAGACATAGACATAGCTTAGTTGTGTCTTATGGGTGTAGAATTTTACTACAATTATAGGAGTTTGATATGATATTGCCATGGTGTATACTATATAGCATGTTTATGTATATAATTTGACCTATGATATTATGATGCAACATATGTTGCTATCTATTTTGTGTTGGTAGTTGTTTATCTTTATATGAATAATTGTTTGTCTAGTTATTGTTGTTTGTTTTTCTTTGATTGTTTGTTTGTTGTTAAAGTAAGGTGTCTCATTGGAGGAAGACTCTCTTTCCCAAGTATAGAGAGAAAGTTACCTACGTCCCACCTTTCCTCGCACCATATAGTGCAAGATGAATCGTAAAACCCAAACATGATCCATATATCTGTTTGTGTCAATGATACCAATTCTCACCCAATTTATTAATGGGCTGTATTAAATGGGTTGAACCCCTTAGTGGGTTGTCGTTTAAGCAGGTCAACTTAAACAAAGACTAAATATGATAACCCAAAACCTGAATAGTTCCATATCATGTTTATGTAATTTCCAATTAAATTTACTGTCTAAAAGTAAGAAACCACACGTTTCATCTTGTGCCCATAAAAACATAAGCACGACAAGGTTACTCGATAAAAGGATCATAACCACTATGATGTGGCTCAACGATACTACTCGTATTTAAACTAAGCATAGAAGAATCATTAAATTCCTAATCAATGAGATGCCTACATATGTTTAGACAAAAAAAACTTTGTAGGCCATACTTCACACATTCCTTATGTCCATGGTAGTCGAAGGTGCTAGGCACACTCAATGCGCAAAGGGTGTTTAAGCAAAGTACATTGTATAAAAATGATATTTTTAGGGGTTTTAGGCTTGTTAAGACGTCTCGTGCCATTTTTAGATGTTTCGGGCTATTTTTAGATATCACAGATAAGTTTTATATGTTTTATATGTTTCAGACTAGTTTTGGCTAGAATTTGACAAAATTCAGCAAGAATATGGCATGAAAGTGTGCATGTGACCCTAGAAAGGCACAAGGTGCTTTTGCTACACTATGCATGGGTCCTAAGGACCGTGCCTAGCTCACCTTTGACTATTATGCCCATGAACAAAAACATGTGGTGGTGTAAACATTCCACAATCTTTGTTTGTGTCAAGTTGTGAAGCAATCGTCACCTAAAATTTGTGCATCCTCAATGCATCCAAAGGTTCAAGCCTTGCAATTATGCTCATACTAAACTACATGCCACATATTACTATGTTCTTGTTTCCACATGATAGAAATTTCGTAAATAGGTTTTAAATGTGTACATCATAATCATGATCTACACACGATTGTTGATTTCTTAACATTATGAGTGAAATTAAGTACAAAATTAAACTCTTACAACGCATCAAATCAACGAATGTGTTGATTGTTAAGATTAAAGTGATATGCATGTGTCTCACTCCCCATAACTCTTCCAACTTCACTCGTTTGAGTATAACTTCTTTCTAGAAATCATGTGAACTCACACACTTGCAAGCAAAAAACTTGAAGAATTGTGGATTTCCCCTCATGTAAATTTATTTGGAGGCTCAAGTTCTAATATGCCTTTGTAAATAAATACCTCTTCAGATGAAAGAGTAAGACATTTGGAAATAAAGTGGTATGCAATTCGAAAATCTCATAAGCGAATCATTCATCTAGAGAGTTCAAAAACTAATATCCCATGTCACACACAAGTGAATCAATATCTATATATCATATCATATCATAAGAGAACTAGATAGAGGAGGTTCATTTTAATTTCGTCATCCGTCACTTCGTCTTGTACACCAGGAAGAAATCAAAAGAAAATCGTATAGACAACTAAAAAACTTTCAAGTACTTTAGACGCCTTAAAAGCTATATTATGTTTCTTAAATACCTTATTATATTCCATTTGTAGGTTTATCTTCTACTAGCCAAAATAAGAGATACAAAAGCTAAATTATGTTTCCTTAATTTATTATATTCCATTTTTGATTAATCTTCTACAAGCCAATATAGATATTTGCTCTATTTAGATAAGAATCGCTCATGATACTGTTCAATTTATGCTAGATATTGCGCAATTAAATAGATATGAGATGCATATGAGTTTTGATAACATCATGGTTGAACCCTTTGCATGCATGTAACCATCTTTATCTACCTACAACATTTTTCATTTGGACACTTCAAATGGACGTGTTTGCTATGTTCTAACCCAAATTTTTGCAGGTACAAACTAGACTTAAAATCCATCAAGTATATATGTTCATTATTCAAGCATCCCTAAAGATGACAGATGTTAGTAACAAAACTTGTCGATTTTAGGGGTTTGATCTTAAACATTAATGAATGTTGGTCCTCTTTCCATAGTTTCTTGTAATAGGTATTTTAACATGTTTCTATCGCTAAACTTTTAGAATATCTTAAAGGTACAAGTCTTATTAGAGAAGACACCACATCCATCCATCCTTACCTTCCTAACATACACTTCATACATGCATCTCACATATAACCCTTATCATGTATGAAGTGTCCTTTAGGCCATCAAATTCATAACTCTCTAGGCTTTTATGCCAAAAAATTGTCTAGAAACATCAATATCAAGACCAACAACCTCATGCCTCTATTAACCTAGTAGTTATAAGCAAAACCATCCATACTTCCCTTTGCCAAATCTACACATACCAAATTTATTCCCCCAAATGTGACAAATGCACTGCATAAGCATGGTAAATTCCCATGCATGACAAGATTGGAGATAAGGTAAGACTAAGATTTGTGGAACTATTTTCTAACTAGAAAGGACTATGTTGGATGCAAATAAGTCATCCTTGCAATACCATATCCTTTTCACTCCTTTCTTGGCTAAATATTATGACTCTGATTATTAGTAGGCATTCTATAAATCTTATAGCCATAGTTATCGATAGCGAATAGCGGTAAATAGCGATAAACAACCTATACGCTATTTAGCGAATAGCGATAAATAGCGACCGCTATTTCGTGTTTAGCGATATAATAATATAAAAACTCAATAAATATTTGTAGTCATCTAAAAATTAAAATAGCAACAAAAAGCCTCCATAGTTTAAACCACCAAAATAGCTTCCTTTTATCTCCAAGTCAATTTCATTCCAATTGACTAATTGAGTCTCCAAATCGTCCCAATTCAGTGATTTCAGTCGCCAGCTTTAGAAGTCCATTACGATACGTCGATACCCATCGTCCAGATTCCGTCCAGCATCCGTCCAGCATCCGTCGCCGGTTGACCAGATTCCGTCGCCGATTGTCCAGATTCTGTCGCTGGTCGTCCAAATTCCGTCACAACAATCGTCGTCATCGACTATTAGGGTTGAATTTGGTAAAATCAGTGGAATCCGGTAAAATCGTGTCGTCGTCCAGATTTCATCGCTACCTTCACGCTATCAGCTCGCAAAACCCTAATCGCGACCTCTACTCGCATCGCTTCGTAGCGCGCTATAGCGCCCGCTATGGACGCTATCGATAACCTTGCTAATTGCTAGTAATATTTTACCTTCATTAATTAGATATTTGTCTCGATAAGGAAACTAAATGGAACAACCATTTATAGACAATATTGTCTCGAAGTCATCCAAGGTTGTTTCCGATGCAATATTTCTTGCAACAATTGGTCAAATCAAAAACAACCACAACGAATTGGAATCGGATTGTCAACTTTATTAATCAAACTCAAAAACTAAGGTTCAACATATCGTAAATCAAATAAATAATATTCCCTATGCTATAACAAAGCCTGCAACTTAGGGATAAAACAAATCCATAATTAGAAGATTAACCAAAAGTCCAAAAGAAAATAACAATTGATAATAAACTGGAAAAAATAACATTCCGAATTCTGACACCTACTCCTCTTCCACATGTTTGGCCAAGCCCGGGGTCTTTAGCCCGGGATCTTTAACCCCAGGCCTATTGATCACGTTTGACCTAACGGTCCTAACCCAGGGTCTTTAGCCCGAGCCTTTCCTTACTCTGTAGTAACATTAGCCCAGATGTCCAATCTGACCCAAAAGCGTCTTCCGAATCCATTGGAGCCCAGATGGGCCAGTGTTACTACAGAGAAAGGAAAGGCACGGGCTAAAGACCCCGGGTTAGGTCAAACGTGATGAATAGGCCCTAGTATAAAGATCCCAGGCTAAAGACCCCGGGCTTGGCCAAACATGTGGAATGAGAGTTGGAGTCGGAATTCGGAATGTTATTTTTTCCATTTTATTATTAATTGTTATTTTCTTTTGGTTTATCTTCTAATTATGGATTTGTTTTATCCCTAAGTTGTAGGCTTAGTTATAGCTTAGGGAATATTATTTAATTGGTTTACGATCTGTTGAACCTCAGTTTTTGAGTTTGACTAATAAAATTGGCAATCCGATTCCAATTCGTTGTGGTTGTTTTTGATTTGACCAATTGTTGCAAGAAATATTGCATCGGTTGGTATCAGAGCTTTGGTTTTCAAATGGTTGTTTGTGGAGTGAGTCATCGTCTCCGTCGTCGAACCGCCGATAGAGGCAACGATAGAGTCTTGTTCAGTTCACAAGGTTGCAGGTTTCAGGAAACCAACCTAGAAGTTTTCATCGGGGATGAGAACCATGGGAAGGATGAGCATCCTGAAGGTTGTAGCGGTATCTATCCGTCACCTCCTTGTTTTGACGAATATGGAGACGAAGAGGTGAACAAAAACAATTGCTTATGGGTTTCAAAAGTCTTGAACGTGGTTGCCATACAAGGGATTGGACCGTTGAAGTGGACTGATTTTTTGGTGGGATCCAATTGTGGGTTGACTGAAAGGATTATAGATTTGAATGACAAGTATTTGAACCGATGGATGATAGGATATACAAATACACTTGCTAATAATTTTGATGAGCTTTTAGAGGTAGATTCGGTAATGGAAGGTGATCCTATGGTTGCTAGTGGATGTGTGACCGGTGGAGATGGCAATCAAATTATTCACCCGATTAGTATGAGGATCCATTGCATCAGTTTCTAAGATAACTTCTACTTTTAAGATACTTTATATGTGTATGCATGAGAGAAAGATCCAAGCAGTCATATAAACCCATTTTTTTCTTATGAGAAAACCTTCAAAGCTTCATAGTCATCTTATATGGAATCATGTCAAGCGTACCACAACACATCTCCAAATCATCAAGTTTTTTGAACTAAAGAGTAACAACTAAGAGATCCAAAGGTCAACATCAACTATGTGACAATTGCACAACTAGAAATTTACCCACCAAGCTATTGAGTGTTTGTTGTATTTGTACAATATGCCTCTTTAATGAAAGTTTACCTATATGTACATGTATGTTACCTAGGTTCATTAGATTTCATTCTACCTTTCTTATGCATTATTCTAGGCACACAAGTCTCCATCATGCTCATTAACTAATGGTGTTCAACACCAATAACCAAGGTTAATAAAAACCAACAATGTTCCACATCAACAATAATAAAACAAACACATGACTTGTAACACACTTTCTCCCGCTCAACAAAATTTACAGCCAATGATTACACAGAATAACAAAACTTGTAAACATAAGGTCCCATTTGCAAAAACTAGTATCCAAGTATATTAAACTTCCCATTGCTCTAATGTAGACCACATGACATCACATTATGACACCATCAAAGATATTATTTGAAACAAGAGTTCACATAACCATTTTTTATTCTTTTCATAAACATTATTTAACCATAAAAACATCATGCATTAGTTTGTAGTAAAATCCTTATACATGCTTTATTTGCCCACATACCAGATAATTAAAAAACAACCCTTCACAAGTAAATATTGAGAATCATATTATTAGAAACAAAGTGAACACCATAAGCAGTGTCAGATATGAAGTACCTCGCTGCCAGCAATTGCTCTCTCAACTGCTGCATGCAAAGCTTGGGTATCCTGACCAAACATAACATTCACCACAGATATATCTCAAGTACTTACTAACACACAAAATTCCCAGCTGCGCATTTTTATACAGTTGTGAATTTTGATTTGCAATTAAGAAGTAGCTTCCGCATGCTAAGAGCATGATAAAATAAGATAGTTTTTGGTTTATGGGTATGGAAAAGCAAGAATGACTTTCAGTCATAAAAGAGAGATTTGGGTGATGCCATGGTTTAACTTTTAAATATGGATATAAAACCCAAAAATTTAGGCATACTGCCATACTCCAAACCCACCAAGGGTGTTGGGTATAAAAATCTATTTCGATTCCGTTAAATTACTAAACCCATATCCGTAGCGACCCCTAGCTTAAACCAAATGCCCCTAAGTTGATCAAGAAGAGAACATGAAAAATAACAAAGCAAGTTGTAATTAACATCAGGAGATCACGGAAAAACCAGATTTACCTGAAGAGGCCATCCATCAACCACAAACACATCCAAAGAATAGCCATCAGTCGTTGAAAACACATGTGCTTCACGTATGTTCAGTCCTATATCAGACAGCAAAGCTGAAAGCTGGACAAAAAGATGATATGTTAAAACATACAGACCTTAAATTGATTTGCTGTCATTTTTAGATTATCAATCAAATCATTTAATTATAAAAATACAATAATTTGAGAAAGACATAATTGCAGCAATCAATGTTCAAAAAGAGTATCATGTTATCCTTCATCCAGATACCTGACTGAGAAGTTTAGGCTTGTCAACAGCTGAAAATATCACTTCATGAATAGGCACATGGATATCATCTTGTCTGTAAAACATTAACCACAGGTTAACTCAATCCCCTCCCAAAGACATTTAACAAAATGGTGTATAAAATTAGAGTAGAACAAATAAAGTATTCATAAATAGCTTGGAATGTTAGGAAGGAACTATGGTGATCTCACAGTCAAGTGGTCATAAATCACAAACACATGGAACATAAAGTAAGCAACTTTTTATGAGGATTTACAAAGAAATTACATACACCAGAACTTTCATATATAGTACCTCGTGAAAGAATCTCCATCAAGATTTTCTTTGTCCCTGTCAAAAGAATTTCTTCCAAAGTCCAAATTTAGATCCTCCAATTTAGAGCAAGGTTCAAAACCCACCTCATGTTTCTTGTCACTTTAGGAAACAAATAAAATAAGTAATATAAAAGAGAAGCAATCATCTTTAGACTACAAGAAAACAGCAAAATCAGAAACTGCCATATACCTGGTCTGTGATAATGTGAGTCCCACAGTTAAGTCTTGTTGGTCTTCCTCACCGTCAGCTCGAGTCCAGAAATTCTGAAAGCACATACAAAAAGAGATAAAAATCATGATTCAGCACAAGATCAACAGAAGATAGAAATCTGATTGGAAAGATGGACTTCTACAAAGTTGGGCAAAATGATTCCTAAATTAAGATTTGTCTATTCGTGGAACTTTAATATGTTTTTTTTAATAGTAATCAAGCACAATTGGAGAACACAATAGTGGGAACAATCTTCCACAAATTTCTATAAATCTGGTGATTTTCCCATATTCCATCACTCATTTCACTAAAACAATGCTTCTTGTAGGTTCCTCTACCTGGGCATAATAATCACAAGCATGATGATATGGATCTCCCCACCCCACCCATAAGGAAGATCTTTTCTTGCTTTACAGGCTCTCAAGGCCCAAAATTCTTATTGAAAGTCAATAAAGACATTATAGGGTTTACCGATACCATCAGGGGTCATTTAGAACTTGCTAGAACAGACATATGAACATTTGAAATAAACAGGCATGCTCTATATTTGTCAAATTGACGACTTGAACAAAATTTAATACATATTCAACTCTGGAGCACAGTGTAACTAGACATCACCTCCAAAAATCGGACATGAAAAACGGGCCGATTTTCAGGATCCTTAGCCAAGACAAGGAGCTTCTGATGCAGCAAGACATCTTCAACTCTATCCAAGTTGATATCCAGTGCATAACTAGCACAAGCAAGCGCGTCAGAAACTTGATGACAAAATTAAAATCATGAAGATGAATCTCCAATGTACACATAACTAGTTTCATGTGACTAGCAAATAGCAACTTACCCATAATTCACAACCATTTACAAACCTAAAAACATACAACTGAAACTTTCTTTTTTTGATATTTACACAAGTACAGAGACTCTGTTCCCACTTTCTACTGCAGAAAGATTGACTGAAATTAATTTTAATCTCAGGTTCAAAACAGGAATTTACAACCCAAAATTATTGAACACTGAATCAGAATCTCCAAAAGTAAAGAAACATACTCATTAAGCTTTATATTCCAAATTCCATTCCTTATGAAAAACATTGTGCAAATTCCTAAATAAAAAAAAATATATAAATAATAATTATATATATACACACACACATATACACACACTTATTAATGTGTGTGGCTTACTAAAAACATAGGAACAAAAACCAAAAAGTCAAAAACAAATCGTCATTGGATTACCGCACCTTCTTTTCACATAATAACATTACAGTAGCTTTAAAAATCCACTTAAAACAGGAGTTATCATTTATCAGCATAACCATAATAAAGTTGAACAAAAGCATTAAAACCTACACGCAAGCACTCCTTTATGGTTATTATATAATTAATTTATCACTAAATTCTATTCCCTACAATCCAAAACAACTGATTAACAACACTTTCGGATAATTGCATTGTTAAGCTACCTAAACTAAAATTCCACACACAATAAACAAATCAACACCAAAAACTTGATCATGATCAATAAAAAAATAAGCGCACACACACACTCAAACATGTAACAAAATTATACAGATGAAATCATCAAAAACGAGATAAAAAATTGATAATCTACATATACCTGGCAGGTAATCGACTGAAGTGAGCTTCCAATTGATCACGAAATTCAGGATTAGCAGTAACCTCATCGTTGCCAGTCTCCACTAACCGATTATACACATCATTCGCTGTCTCGTAGCCGGCAAAACCGCTAAAAGTCCTCGGCGGTGAAGAACTCTCACCGACTCCTTCAGCCAAATCCATCACTCCTCAAATTGTTTCAATGCACACGTTTACTGCATACTAAAAGGACTATACCTATACATCAGGAGCAAAACTGATCGGAATAAAGAAAATCGTCTCCGGCGGGAATGAAATCGAGTGTTCGCCGGTGGTGGTGGTGGGATCTTTGACGGAATCTCGAGTAAGTCCGTACGGTTTTGGAGGTCTTACTCTATTTGGAGGAGTAACTTTGAAAGGAAGTCAGGCCTTTTGAAGAGGGGGTAATGGTTTTGTCACTGTGTGAGAGAGAAAGTAGTGAGAGAAAATGAAAAGGTGGAGTGGATAGGGTTGCGAAGTTTGTTGATTTTCTAAATGACGAAAAAGGGTATGGAGTTTGTTTGGATTTACACAGAGGGGCTCTAATTTACCATTGATCTTCGGCTCGAATGTTTTAAAAACCAGTATTTTAGTTCACCGGATTTAGCTTAAAAATGATTGAACCAGACACACTAATTAATTATATAATTATATTGAATTACATCTTATACTCAAATAAGTTTTTAATAAGTATACAAAATAATCAAAAAAACAATTAAAAAAGTACTAAAATTCATCTAAAACAATCTAAAAGTACTCAAATTCTAATAAAAAGTTTTAAATAAAAGTGCATAATAGCATTATGACATTGACATGTTAAACTCGTCAAGTTTACGATAGCTTAAAAGCCGAAAATCGCTTAAAAGGCGAAAATCGTTTAAAAGCCTAAATTTTGTGTTTTTTTAAAAACCGGAAATACCGGTTTTTAAAACCGGATTAAACCACCGGCACAATCGATCGAAGAAACATGCATAATACCGGAGTATACGTACCGGATTAGTTGATGGCATCCGGTTGAACCAGCCAGTTCGAACCGGTTTTTAAAACATTGCCCAGCTCAAATAGTTCACGGAAGTTATTATATGACTTCAATAATAGGAATATTACAGGTTCAAATCATGAAATGGACAAAATAGGGGTACATGCTGGGTTACAGGTTTTGTCTCACATATGATGAGTTTTCTCCTATATGGTGTGGATATGATCGGATAGGTCTATGACTCGTCATTGAACCAAATTGCAGTTCAAAAAAATATATAAATCAGATTTGAAAATTGAACAACACGGGTCTATCAAGAATGAAATAAGGGACTGAATTTGATAGTATTTTAATGGTCGTAAAAAGAGTTATTTTTTAATGGTTCATAATATTGTAATGATTAATATGTAACATTATGTCTGGTTGGTTGAAAGGTAGGGGTGTGCATATGTCGGTTCGGTTATTAGCTTCCACTGAAATCGACGATTCGGTTAATGGAATTCCGGAAACCGAAACCGAGCACCGGTTTCGGTTATTTCGGTTATAGATGTTGGTTTCAGTTATTTTTCGTGGTGATTATTTTGAAGTTGTAAATTTGGTCATCGAACTCGTTTTTTTTTAGGTGCTTTAAATCTTTTTTTCAAGCATACATATACATGAAAATTACATTTAATACATGAAAATTACATAAAAATAGATTCAAACACATGAAAATATGGTTTAAATATATGAAAATACATGGAAAACATATGAAAAATACATGAAAATATAAATCGGTTCGGTTTCGGTTATTGGAGTTGGATAAACCGTAACCATAACCGAATGGTTCGGTTATTGCCATATATTAATCGTAACCGATCGGTTAAGTCGGTTTCGGTTAATTTCGGTTCGGTTTCGGTTTTTTCTCTGTTATCGGTTTTTATGCTCACCCCTATCGGTTAAATGTATATTATTATACTTAATTAATAAAATTATGATAACTATATTTAAAGTATATATTTTATGTTATATTTAAGAAGTATAATTATAAATATATAAAAAATAATAATAAATAGAATAAATAAATTGAAATATTAAAAAATAAATGAGTCAGGTTCAAACTTAGAAATTTTCTTATTAATCAAGCTCGAGATTTGGAAATAAAGTTTTTAACTAGTCAAACTTTAGCACGAACTCTCTTAAGTTAAAACGAGTTCAGCATGAGTCTTAACGATTTCAGGCTCAACTCAACTCTGCTCGATTACACCACTACTCGATAGCATGCATGAGGTATATATCCTTGTTTTATAGTAGGAGGTTTAAATCTTGTTTGAAACAAATATGATATAGTTTTAAGAATGAGTCTAGTTGTATATTTTTGTACTTTTAAAAAAATCATATTTGAGAAAAAAAAAGTTATAAAAATAACTTAAACAAATAAAAGAATATCGTGATTGTAGGTTTATAACTGACTTTTACGATTATATTAGATGTAGTAGCCTAGAAAACCTATTTATTATTATTTCTCCTATGTGGGATGCATGAACGAGATTATTCAAATGGTTTCGTTTATCAAGTAAAAATAAAATTAAAAAGATACACCATGTGAATTTATTTAGAAATCTAATAATTAAAATTGTAAATATAAATAAAAATTTTAAAAAATTCGTTCATTGGTGGTTATATGAAATTGCCTACTTTTGCAAGAATGAAAGCTTTAATTGCTAAAAGAGCTCATCAGTTTCTAAACGACGAGGATCATATATATGATGAAACAATTACAAATAAACAATAACATCGATGGTATTCTGTTTCAGGTGCTTATTTCCATCAAAACTTGAGTCAATTTTTTCTCTTTTTCTTTGTTGGCAGCAACATTTGAAGTTGATGCATGAGCGGCTTCAATTTGTGCCAACGTTTTCCGAGTTTCATCTGACTCGCCAGTTCTTCCAGTTTTTGAACTCAGGCCTGCAACCTATGTTTTTTTTACCTTCGTTCTTGTCTGCATAACCGATTCATCACAGCCTCATATGTTTCTTTGGGTATTATCATCAATTCATAATGCTCGGGTTTTAGTCGTAATGGTCCGCCACATAGCGCGGGTAAAGTTGCTAGTTACAAAGATTTAATAAATATAAAAAAAAATTAAAATAAGAATTAGTAATCATTTAGCTAGAAAATCATAACAATTATTTATAATTAAATTTATTTAAATATCTAAAAATATTTTTTATTATCGTTATTATTTAATAAGAGATGATGAGTTTATAATAAAAAGAGTTAATCATACATCATGAGTCGGATGTCTCATAAATTGTTAACATTAGCTAACTTAAAAATCTTTTATTTTACAAATGAAGAGGATCAAGTACACTCCTTTAGTTATTGAAAAAAATTAACTATTGTTTTATAACTTAAAATAATTATTACTACGTAATTTAATCAATGTCTATTAAAATATTATTTATAATTTTTTTTATTTTTATTACTAATTACTTTATATTTAATTCGTGTAATATATAGATAATAAATTTGTGTGTGTGCGTATAATATATTATAATACATATTGTAATGATAAAATAGTATTTTGATTAAAACCTCTTAAAAATTAAGATTTTTACAACTCTTATATCATAAATTAAACTCACAAAGTTTTAAAAACTATACATTAAATATTTTTAATTTTTTCAGTTTGTCCCACGTTAATATTTTTAAGAAATAAAGTAAGATATAAAAACTATAAAAAGAAAAATTTTATCAAATCATATGAGCCACTTCTTGTCTTTCTGTCACACACATATTTAGCTTTTAAAATTGAGATTTTCATCCTAATAGTTATTTTTTGTTAAATATCAAAATTAAGTTAAAAGGGTTAATCTAATAAACCATGAGTTGACTTGAGTTTTTTAAGAGTTAAAATCAGCATCTAAGTGATCAGTTTCCGTCACGTTGCGCAACACCTTACTAGTGTGTGTATTAAATTATCATTAAATATTTAATTACGTGTCAAGTACAACTTGCTTTCTTAGGCATGGAAGTAAAATTGAATTACTAAATATATATGCAATTACTCCTCCTAAATATATTCTACTTTTAGAAATATTGGTGGGCGTTATAAAAAATAAATATGCACTCGTATGACATCTTATTAAATCAACGGTGGACTCACTATGTGAGTATGTGGTCGACCGATCTGTATAAACTTTCAATTTTTATGTTATATATATGATCCGATTTTGACCGACCCACAAAAAATATTGTCACCAGCCCCCATAAAAATTTGACAAACCCTATGAAATCCAATTTAAAAACATTTTAAAGTTGAAAATAATATCAACTCGAACAAATAGAACCTAAATAAGTCCAAGCTCGAGCATTAAAATATGATTTGTTTAGTTATGAAGCAAAAGTTTGAGCCTCGCATATAAAGATCAAGCCGGCTTGCGAGTTTAACGAGCTTGTATGTATATAATTTTTATTTAATAAAATAAGTACTGTATATATATATATATATAATTATTTTTATACATAAAATTATGATAAATATAATTCAATAATATATATTATATGTTACATATGAAATTTAAAGTTATTAATATATAAAATAATAAATTAAATAATTTAATAATAAATGAGTCAAGCCGAGTCAAGCTCACATCTTAACGAGTCGAGCGAGTTTTACGAGTTTGGGCTTGACATAACTCGCTCGACATGTTAACACTCCTACAACCAACCCTCTATCAGTTACTTAGATGTTATTATATACACTATATCTAGAGAAAAAAATTATAACTATATGAATCTAGTTATATGGTAAGCCTTCATGTGCTCCCTGTTAATGCCTAGCTAACCGATGAAACATGCAAAACGCAATAGCAAAGAATTTGGGTTAGTGACCTAAAAGAAAATCAATTTTATTATAGTTTTAACTTTGAGACATCTAGATGGTTAAACTATTGCATATATTTCCTGAAGGTTTATATTTAGAAATCTTATGATCATTATTTTAACATGTTTTACTAAACTACAATAATATTTATTTTTTAATATGTTGTATGTTCATGCAAGATATGATTTTACTTCTTAAATTATATAAACAAGGTTTTGTGTATCATTGTAAGGACAAGTTCTACCAGAAATGTCTTGTATATATAAATTTTTTATAACTTTTGAAAAATAAAATATAACAAAAAAACCTAGACAAATGAAT
Organism: Mikania micrantha; assembly: GCA_009363875.1. Classification (NCBI taxonomy): domain Eukaryota; kingdom Viridiplantae; phylum Streptophyta; class Magnoliopsida; order Asterales; family Asteraceae; genus Mikania; species Mikania micrantha. The sequence goes on along the minus strand of CM018692.1, from coordinate 106,602,278 downwards.
AAACATTACGTATATAAATAGAATGGTAAAAAACGGTTAGTTTTAATTTGCTTTATTTAGACAACATAAAACACGTAAAATAAATATTTTTGCGTATTTCATGGCACAAAAACTTATCTGACATAAACACTGACGTTTACGATATATTTAAAATGTTTATTCGGTCATAAAATTTAGCACTTTATTTAAGAGATAAATGTAACACTTACAAATATTACGTATGCTTCATAAATGTTAGCGGTGATGAACAAACTAGTCAAACAGGTAACGATTCAATAGTTGATTCAAACAATTACGTATTTTAAGTAATTTTTTTTCCGTATGTTTTTTTTTAATAACTAATTTATAACTCTTGCAATTTATAAAGCCATAATTCAATCCTCTCGAATAAAAGTTATGTAGAAGATTATAAACTACTAAAGATTTTATTCCTCGATTAATTCTAACATAATGGTTATTTCGTAAAGCTAATGTAAAAAACGCAGGTAAAAGATCAAATAAAAAGATGTTTTCACCAAAAAAATAAATAGGGCTTTAACATGTAGCATGATAAAAGAGGTAGGAATGACAATTTAGGTATACAATCTTATTTTACTATATTTTGTAGATTTTTATTTTTTTGTTTAAATTTTTTATTTTTTTGCACTAAATTTTTGTTTTTCTGTAGGAATTTTTTTTATTATGTTTATTATACTGAATTTTTATTTCGCATGTAAAAAGTTAGAATTACGAGCTTTTTAATTAAAAAATAAAATGACACAAATTTTTTTTTTCCGTCTGGACAGAGTTTATAACTTTGGGCTGAAACTTCTCAAGGTTTTCATCGAAAGCATTAAAGTTTTAATCAAAAAGTACAATAAGTTTTAATCAAGATTTTGAACGAAATTAGTTGAACAAAACCATTAAAGTTTTAATCAAAAGTACAATAAATTTCAAACAAAAGTATTTGAATGATCATTTATGATAAGCGGTTCTTAGACCGTCCGTAATACTCAAGCCGCTAGACGAGTGGGGTTCGGCGGGGTAGCGGCATTCGGCGAAAATACCGCCCCCCCCCCCCCCCCCCGCAGGGTCAAAAAAAGAACATAGTGTTTCAAAATGTGTTACAATAATGTTCAAAAGAAAATCCAAGATTTAACTTTATCTTGACGGGTTATTTCGAGTTATTGATTTAAGAGTGAGTTATTATTTGAACACTTATATATATATATATATGGATGTTCAAATGAGAACTATTGCAACTTGAGAACTAAAAGAACCATTTCTACCCACAAGTTTAAAGGGTAAAATAGTAATTTCTCCTACTTTAAAGAAAAATTACTTTTATGCCCCTAAAAACATGTTGTTCAAAATTAGTTCATTCATATTTAGTGGTTCTCAATGGAATAAGTATCTATATGGCTATATATATATTATGAAATCTGATTACGTACAATTACATTTATATTAAATATTAATGAAATTTTCATTTAGTGTTTGTGATCGTAGTTGATCCATAGTTGGTTATATATGAAAAGTTATTTACTACTTAATATAATAATTTGAACTGTAATTAATAATGTTGTTATGTTGGTTTGAGGTTAAATAATAAACCTAAACACAACTAATATATTTAGTTGTGTAAAAGAACCTTAAATTTGTCACCCTTAAAATCTATGCAACTCTGACATGATTCATGTAACTTATTATCTACAAAAATTAAACAAGTTGACAAGTTATAAACATACTGTCAAAATTATAAAATTATTTTTCAAATGACTTCTACCCTAAGGGTATTGCAACAAAGGATCGATAGAAGATGTACCTTAATAAAGTCATGGGTTCAAACCTGAGTAAGATAATCATATCTTAATGGCAAGACCTGATAACTGGTGTTATTAAACAAGCTAGAAAGTTTAATAACTTGAACCTGTGTGTTATGAAACGAGTTAGACATGACAATCCAAAACTAAATAATATTTTCAAGTCATGTTTTCAATTGTGTTTAGAATCATCACCCATACTTTAAAGCGACATTTACACAACCCCCAACCCATAACCCCTTCATTTTGTTCCTTAGCTTCATGCTCCATATGTTTTCTCAATTAATCTTTAAGAAAACTTTATAAAAATCAAAATATTGTTGGATATTTTAGTGTAATTGGATTAATTTTATCGATCAATGCAAATCATGAAATTCATTAAACAAGTTGGACGTGGGGTGCACGTTTGTTTAATGTTTTATGATTCAATGGGGGTTCCAAGGGGGCTTGGCGGGGGTCCGGGTTCGAATTGAATTGGATTTTATCCGATCAAACATTTGAGTGAACCACAAATAGTTTGACCTGAAAGTGTAATTCATGATTTTCAATTCATCCAGTGATTCAATTGTGTTCGTGTTCTGGGATAATCTCTACAAATATCACATGGTCTATTTACATATAAAACAAACATACTCAATGTATTCTTACTTTGTGAGGTCAATTTATTTACGTTGAAATAAACACACAAACAAAGCAAACATGTTAATTTAACGCTTACGAAAATGAATTCTTGAAATTGACATGACAGGAGCTTTATGTATAACAAAAGTAAGACTTTATATGCCCAAACATGGGGATTCAAAGGACAAATTCTTATTGCTAACATGTTCCTAATGCGCAAATCACTACAAAACGAATATTACTCGCCAATAAGAGTTGTATTATAAATGGAAAACAAGAAGAAAAATATGTATGTATGTATGTATGTATGTATGTATGTATGTATGTATGTATGTATGTGATTTAAAATAAAATATAATGTACCCTCTTTTATTGTACTAAACCAAATAACTCTACCAAGATCAAGTCAAGTTATGGATTTTTTTAATATCATTGTAACAAACATATAAGTCAAAAACTTACAACGATGTTAACTTTTAAACGGCGATAAAATTTACACAAACACATAAAAGAAGAAAATGCTCTATATGTGTTAGAATGATGTTAAAAAAATTCAAGATTTGGCTTAATCTTGACGGATTAGATATAAGCCGCCTCACATTAATAATTCTAGATTTTTTATTAACAACAAGTGTCTTGTTGTAATTGGTTTGTTTTAAAAAACTCTTTGTAATTTTCAATGTTTTTTTGCTTTGGCTAAATTCTAGTTTGGTTAGCTAACTACTTATATAGTTTGTTTGGGGTGATAATAGTAGGGCTGTAAACGAACCAAACGAACACGAACGAACCCTTGTTCGTGTTCCTTCGTTTAACTTTTAACTTGTTCACGAACGGTTCACGAACGCTTACCGGACTAAAATTCTTGTTCGTGTTCGTTCATTAAGGATTTAACTTGTTCACGAACGCTAACGAACACATATTGTTTAAACAATAAAAATCAACAATTTTAATCTCAAGCAATGGAGATAATCATTTATAAATATATAAATTAAGATATTATAGTATTAAACTAAAAATAACTTTAAGTATTATGGTATTAAACTAAAAATTAAAAATAAACAACACATTTAATGAATAAATATAAATGAACTTAACCGAACATAAACGAACGTAAACGAACATGTTACCGAACGTTCACGAACACAAATGAACGAACACGACCTCTGTTCATGTTCATTCATTTAACTAAACGAACGGAATTTCTTGTTCGTGTTCGTTCGTTTATTAAACGAACGAACATAAACGAACTTCCCGCTGAACGGTTCACGAACTTTTAACTGAACGTTCGGTTCGTTTACAGCCCTAGATAATAACATTATGTTTATAGTAACATGAGCCAAGATAAAGCCAACGCAAGATTTATGGTTACGATTTCAGGTACATGAATTAAACACCCACAAGATTCTTAAAAAACAATATATAGAAAAAAAGAAAAAAAATAAATATATAATTGAGTAGTTTTGAGAGCTTTCGTAGACTCTCAAAACTAGGAAAAAACCCAATCAGGGTTAAAAATAAGCAATGTATTAGTAGCAAACCTTTTAATCATTTTCATAGGGAGCGAGCATTTTTTATAGGTATAATTACATATATCCCCTCTTTTGAGGTCTAATTACATATATATCCAACTAAAAAATTTAATTACATATATATCCTTCTTTTGAGGTCTAACTACATATATACCCAACTAAAAAATTTAAATACATATATACCCAACTTTACTCTCTTTACACATTGTAACATTTTGAATGTAAACATACGTAATTAGGGGTGTTCAAAATATCCGAAACTCGAAAAAATTCGAAATCTGAATCGTATCCGAAACCTAAAAAACCTCATCCAAAATCTAGTTCGGGTTTTTCGGGTCGAATAAAAAGATTTTAGATTCGGGTCGGGTTTCGATTCTACAAAAACTATTTTTTCGAATCGGACAATGTATTACAATGGGTATATTTGAAATTTTTAAAATTAGAAGAGGGAATATATGTAATTAATATTTTGGATTGGGTATATATGTAATAGATGAAATTTATAAGGGGATATATGTAATTAAAATTTTGGATTGGGTATATATGTAATAAATGATTTTTAAAGGGGGATATATGTAATTGCCCCTTTTTTATAGCCCTTTGTGTTCAAGTCAAGTCGGGTTGGACTAGAGGTGCGCAAATCGGGTTTTTTCTGGAACCGGTTCCGGTTCCAATCGGTTCCAGTTTCGGTAAACAAAGTCAATACCCGGTTTCGGTTTCAGTTCCGGGTTTCGACCGGTTTTTGACCGGTTCCAGTTTGGGTACAGGTGGAACCAGTTCCGGTTTCGGTTTTAATTTGTCTAAAAAAACCGGACCCGTTTGTACCCATCGGTTCGGGTATGGCTGGTTCCGGTTCCGGTTCGGGTTGCCGGTTCCCTTTTTTTGCCCACCCTTTAGGTTGGACCGTGTTAGAAAGAAAACAATCAAACTAAATTTCATATATAAAAACATAATAAAATACATACATCTAAAGTTGTTAACTACGGGGTTTTATTTTTTTATATGTATCCAAAACAATGTATAGCAAGACTTTTGTACGTAACTCTTTATGTATACAACAAATACAATTATCAACTTAAATTATAATCAACAATCTGATTACGTAAATTTGACTTCAAATTAATATTATGTAATAGATTATTAAAATTAATAATAGAGTTGTTTAAAATGGCCTAGTGATGGTTTAACTTATTATATATATAATTAAAGTTCATGAAAAAGAATATAATTATAGGGGAATGTTCTCCTAAAAAGTCTATTTTGCCTAAGAAGGCTAAAAAGGATTTTTAAAAACTCGAAATCCGAACCAAACACACTCCGATTGAATTCATTTTTGCGCCATTGGAACCGTTTTATCGAACACTAAAACCCAAACCTTAAATCATAAACAATAAACCCAAATACTAAATCAAAACTTTAAAAATAAACCTTAAACATAAAGATAAAACATAAAAGCTAAAAATCAAGCCCTAAAATCTAAATTCTAAAACTACTTGTTAAAGATAAAACCTAAAAGCTAATATTGTAGGGTTCGATGAGACGATTCCAATGTCATCAAAATGAGTTCAATCGGAGTTCGTTTGGGTCGGTTTTGAAGGTTTAAAAAATCCTTTTTAGCCTTCTTAGGCAAAAAAGACTTTTTATTTGATCTTTCCCCTATATATATATATATATATATATTATTAAATAGTAAATACATACATATATATATATAATGATGCATAGTAAAATGAATAGTAATGTATATGTTTCTGATTCATGTAGTGACGTTTTGATAATTTAAACTTGCATTATCAGAAGTTTTTTTTTACTTGAAAAATAAGCTAAGAAGGAGTATTAAATTTGAAAGATTTGTTCAGGAATTTAAGTTTTTATTAAATTTGGTAGAGTTGCTTAAAGATTTTGGTTTTTGTTTTATTCAAACGATTGGTTGCCGACAAAAAGGGTTTTGAAAGTAATTTTTCTATTATTTTTGTAACATATTTGTGAATATTTTATATAAAGTTCGTAATGAGATATTTGATTCTGCTATGTAAGTTATTAAAAGAGTGGTGCCTCTCGCTTCAACATGGGCCCTGCTGCGTGCACGCCTCTAACTACTCTTTTCGAGTACGCCTCGTTTAGTTATAAAATTAAACTTGTTGATTTTTCTTACAAATATACTCATTAGGTTTCATGATTTTTTGCATACAAGATACGTCTTATAATGAATAATATTGTATTAGACCCATTTGGGGACATCAAGATTAGTGCGTCCTCGTCACCATAGCATATATGGGTAATTATGCAACATCATGAATTTTAATATACTTGTAAATGGACCATAGTAAAGAAACGAATACTTTTAGTCAACAATGTTTAATCAAGAAAACGAGTCAAGTTTTTAGCATTTATGTCACTCCAAATTTATAATTATAACTAGTTTAGTAAGTGATATAATACATTTTTTTTTGGGGCCTGTTAGGGAGACGCCCAGGTGGATAACTGGACACCCGTCAATACGGCCCGTATTGGGCTTTACGGGTCGTATTGAAAAGAATATTCTGACAAAAGCTGACACGTCAAATCATAGGTCTGACGCAGGTCTGACACACCCCATACGGCCCGTATGTCACAATACGACCCGTATACATGTGATTTTTTTTTTTTTTTCGTTCAAAAAAAAGATACACTACTGGAGTAATACTAGTGAGTAGGGTATCTTTCCTTTGATATAGCTAGGTAATAAGCTATGTGGGAATAGGGTTCTTAGCGGGTCTGATGACAATTGACAAGTGTCTTGACAATCAGCACAAGACTCAAGGAAAAAATGACAGAGTTACTGTACAGAAAAGTGAAGAGAGAGAGAGAGTAAAATTGTGTATTAAATGAAGAGAGAGAGTAAAACTATAATGAATGGAGAGAGAAATTATGTATTAAATGAAGAGAGAGAGTAAAATTGTTTTGTTTTGATTTTGGTTCTGATTTTGACCCTATACGAACCGTAAAGGGCAATACGGGTCGTATGTTCTTTTAACCGCCAGACAGTAGCCTGACAAAGTCTGACAAAATCTGACACACATACGACCCGTAAAGGGTCATACGACCCGTATAAGCCTAGGAGGTGTCAACTTATCCATAGGGGGTGTCCAAATAACCTCCCCCTTTTTTTTTGAATGGCTAACCTTACTTTACACCTAAATTACACCATTATTACACATTTGCATATATTGAACCCATGACATCTCATTCTAAGAGGTAAGCCTCTACCAAGTGAGCTAGTCCCACATTAGGTGATATAATACATGATTATAATAAAAGATAAATTGTCAAATAGGGCTCTAAACGTACACGAATGAGCCCTTGTTCGTATCCGTTTGTTTAACTTTTAATTTGTTCACAAAAGGTTCATGAACACTAACCGTACGAAAAATTTTTGTTCGTGTTCATTCATTAAAAAATTGAACTTGCTCACGAACGCAAACGCTTTTTAGTAGTTCAGGGTTGCTGAGAGCTCCACTATAGAACTTTTATCTGACTAGGAGCAGCTAAGCCCCTACCTATATAGTCAAGAAGGATGGAGCCCCGAAAGAAGTAAGGCTAGTTGATTTCCAAGATTTTAGTAGCTCAGGTAAGGTTTCTGGGATTGGAGTGGGTCTATTAGCACATGGACAGACATGTTAGAAGAATCCCTACGGCATCCTTAAGAGGCTCAAAGATCTTGAAAAAAGAACGAGTGGAACATACAATATTTAAAAAATAAAAAACAACATTCTTAATTTCAAATATTAGAGATAATCATTTTACATATATATAAAGTTAAAAACTTTATATAAAACTCAAAAAATAATATCATAAAAACAAGACAAAAGTTGTAAATAATAATCGTAAATAAAGTTACCCTAAACTAATGTTTCAAAAATTACTATGTTTTAGCAAGACACAAGTTACAAATGAATAGATTTCTAGTTTAATGTTAAATTATTAGACTAAAAATAGAAAATTTAAGAATATAAAACACATTTAATGAATAGTCAATAGACTATGATCAAATCTTATATTTATTTTTTTCGTTAAAAATGTCAAATTACCTTATGACTAATATCTATTATTTAAGTGTTTGGCTAATAGTGAAATTTTAGTTTAGATAATAGTCAGCTAAGGAGCAAAAAATCGAGCTTACCATGACTCAAACTCGACTCATTTCAACTTAATTGCTATTTTACAAACAAGATATACGCTCTCCGGCTCTCTCAATACGTTCTAAGAAAAAATATTCAAATATCAATTTTCAAGCTGACTTTTTTGGAGCGAGCTTCAATCCTACCACTCGCAAGGTAAAAAAAAAACTCCAATATAAACAATGCTTAGGCGATTAGGCCCACTCAAACACAAAAAAAAAAAAAAAAAAATGTCAAAAGCCCAGAATTTATTAGGTGATAAAAGAGGGAGGCAATTGACTGGGCGGAACTGGGCCTGCATACGATCCCTCTTGAGTAGAGGCAACCAAAAAAAACCGGTTTTGGAATCGGAACAGATTACTCAAATCAGAACCAGAATTGGTCCAATCTGAAACGGCAGTTATAGGTTCTGGTTTTCAGAGAAAACAAATTTGACCGGTTTCACCTTTACCTGACTAAAACCTGAATTGGAACCGGTAGAAACCAATCTAGAACCTACCTTAACCGGAACCGGTTATTGACTTTGTTGACAAGAATCGAAACTCTATTAAAAAAAAAAATTGTTTGCCCACCTCTACTCTTGAGTTATACTCATTCTACTTTTATCTACTCCACATGTTTATAATACAAAAAGAAAGACGGGTCATTTTATTGGTTATTGATGACGGGGGTAGGACCTGTTTGAACGGGATAACATGTCCTGACCATAAAAATAACAATGGACACCGATGAATGAATATTAAGCATGCGAAGGAGGGAGGCCCATAATGGACAGGATAGTTTATCCTGTCCATATGACGTCTTCCGATATCTTTCTCACAAATCGGCATTGGAAATTGTGTCTATAAGCAATGATGAAAAGAGAAGGTTCATGTGTCAGAACTCAGAATGGCAATAGAAGTGGTTACTGAAAGACAAGAGACAGCAGTCACTTCCAAAGAGTAAGTAGCAGAGGAAGTAAGGGACCAGAGGATAATCGGAAGATGGTCCTCCAGTAGAAGAAGTTACACAACAGATCATGATGAACGTCTTGACTCCCTCCAAGCTATAAATAGCAACTCCATCTCAGGTAAAACACACGAACTGATAACAAATACACTTATCCTTTTCTCTCGTGATCGAATACTTATTCTCACGCCGGAGGCTGATCGCAGGGAAACCTCCCTGCGGTGAGACTAACGGTATTTGGGTGCAGGTACTCTCTAACTGTGGACGGGATAAACCAAGAAGGCCAAGAAGAATCGTTGTTTTAACAAGTGGCGCCATCCGTGGGACGCTATACTGCTTTGTTACGTGTCTCGCCTAGTTGGCCTTAACACTCCCGATTGTTTGCCCATGGCAGAGAGTGCTCTTAACCGAGATGAATCTATTCCTCGATCCTCCGTCCCTTTGGAGCTGAGTGAAGAACCAGAGATCAACGACGCGGTGGAATTGACTCCTGAAGGAATCCGAGAAAACTTCACCAAGCTCCAAGAACTTATGAAGGAATATGTACGAGAAGAAAGGCTCCGAGGTGTTCAAGTACGGTTAGATTATGAGGATGAGGTGAATACTCCCCTGAATGTCCCACTAAACAACCCTACAAACTCGGTCACCTTAGTAATTCCTCCGAGCACGTCCGAAGCACAAGCACTGTTGGCAGGAATAACACCATTTTCGGCTGGGCCTCCACAAAGCTCGATGACCGTACCCCTAGGTACCACTGTTTACCCATTTGCAACCAGTTTTCCGTTTATGATGGATCATGCATTCCCTTCAATGCCCAATCCTTTGCCAACCTTCCCGCCATTTTCAGCAAACATCCCTCAACCTCCTTTTTACGCCCATGGTCCTACAACCTCCACAACCATTCACACCCGCATGGATCCTTTCCAGGATTTATCCCAACCTTATGTCCCAAAAATGTCCTCGAAATTTACTCCCCGAATATCGGGTTTCAGATTCCCGGAAAAAACAAAAATGCCTTCCAATGTAACTTTGTATGATGGGCTGGGAGACCCTAATGATCATCTGGAACTCTTTACTGGTGCGGCGTTAGTAGAAAGATGGTCGATGCCAGTATGGTGTCACATGTTTGCACAAACATTTACGGGGCCGGCTCGCTTGTGGTTTAATAGTTTGCCCAATGAAAGTGTTGATAGCTTCGAGGAGTTAAGCCGAGGTTTCCTCGCTAACTTCATGCAGCAGAAAAAATACACTAAAAACCCCATGGCTATACATAACATCAAGCAACGCGAAGATGAAGACTTGAGGGCGTTTATGGAGAGATATAAAGTGGAGGGGCTTAGTATTAGAGGTGCCACTGAGCAGATGCGAATTTCTGGGTTTATGCATGGAATAAGACCCAAACAATTGGTGGAAGAGTTAAATAAAACAGTGCCAAGAACAATGGAGGAAACTTTAGAAAGGGCAGAGGCTTTTATTCGAGGAAAAGAGGCCACACAAAGCCTGGAGAAGCATAGAAAAGGTAGGGGGAGTAGCTGGAAAGCCGAGGAACAGAAGCCGAAACCACGGTTCCAGCCTTTTGTTGAAAGAAGGTTATCAAATCATTCTTCTGAATCTCGGAGGCCTTATGATAGGACAAGATTTCCTCATGGCACTCCTCGAGAAGAAAAAGACAGACATGTGCAGTTTACAGCTTTAACAAAGACTCCGCAGGAAATCCTGGCCACAGAAGATGCAAAGTTCAATTTTCGACCTCCTCGCCCGATGAATAGGCACGATGATAAAAACCCACACAAGTACTGTGAATTCCACGATGATACGGGGCACTATACCAATGATTGTTTTCAGTTGAAAAAACGAATTGAGGCTGCAGTACAAAGCGGAGAACTGGCACATCTGGTGAAGGATATTCGCCAGAAGAATGAAAAAGGAAGGAAAGAAAAAGGAAAAGAAAAGAAGCAACAGGAGATCCTGATGGTGTACCCTCACAAGAGGATCCGAAGAAATGAGGAGGAAAGCTCAGAAGGTATTTCTCAGTTCCCAATAGTCTTCCCTCCGTTGCTTGCGAACACGGCAACGGATAAACCAATGATTGTCAAGGCTTTGATAGAAGGGGAACGAATGCACAGAATATATCTTGATGGAGGGAGTGCCGTCGAAATATTGTATGAACATTGTTTTTTGCAGATGAGGCCGTCCATTCAACAGCGTTTGGCTCCCTCCAGAGTTCCCCTGATGGGATTCTCAGGAGAAAGAGTACAGCCTGTGGGCGAAATAGATTTGGAGGTAACTTTTGGAGAGGACGGAAGGTCAAAAATGAAAGTACTAACGTTTATGGTTGTTCGTTCGCCCTCCAGGTACAACATGATAATAGGGAGGCCCGGGTTGAAAGCCTTCGAAGCGGTAGTTTCTACGGCCCATGGAATGATGAAGTTTCCCACCGAAACCGGGGTTGTGACTGTCCAGTCAAGCGTAACCGACAGGATAATCTGCATGGCTGAAGAAAGGAAGATGAATGAAGAAACGATGCCCGTAATAATAAACGATCTTTTTCCAGATCAACCGGTTCAGATAGGTTCAAACCTAACAAGGGAAGGACGGAGGGCATTGGTAAAAATGTTAAGAAAGAATATGGAAGTATTCGCTTGGTCTCCTAGCGACATGACTGGAGTGCCAAGGTACATTGCAGAGCACGCTCTTAATATACTCCCCAATATAAAACCAGTTGTCCAAAAGAAAAGAAGCTTGGCCTCCGACAGAGATAATGCTGTAAAGTTGGAGGTCTCCAAATTGGTAAAGGCCGGAATCCTAAGGGAGGTCCAATATCCCTCTTGGATAGCAAATCCGGTAATGGTAAAAAAGGGAGACAAGTCATGGAGAATGTGCATAGATTTCAAAGACCTCAACAAAGCGTGTCCCAAAGACTGTTACCCTTTACCGGAGATAGATGCAAAGATTGATTCCTTGGTAGGATACAGGTTCAAGTGCTTCCTGGATGCCTACAAAGGATATCATCAAATCCAAATGTCAAGGAAAGATGAAGAGAAAACAGCTTTCCACACAAGCCAAGGATTATTTTGTTATAAGAAAATGCCATTCGGCCTCAAAAATGCAGGGGCGACTTACCAAAGGTTGATGGATAAGGCCTTCAAGAACCAGGTAGGGCGAAATGTTGAGGTATATGTGGATGATTTAGTCGTTAAAAGTAATAATGAGAAAACAATGTTGGAGGATATAGAGGAAACCTTCCTTACTTTGAAGCAGATCAACATGAAGTTGAATCCAGCTAAATGCTCATTTGGGTTAGAAGAAGGCAAATTCTTGGGGCATTTGGTATGTACAAAAGATATCAAGGCAAATCCTGAAAAAGTCCAGGCCATCATGGAGATGGTGTCTCCAAAAACAATAAAAGAGGTCCAACGGTTAAATGGAAAGATAGCTTCTCTACACAGATTCTTGTCAAAGTCGGCGGAAAAGTCCTTACCTTTTTTCAAAGTTCTCAAGGCATGTAATGCAAAAGCAGGTTTTCATTGGACAAATGAAGCGGAAAAGGCATTCCAAGAAATGAAGGCGTATATAGCTAGCTTACCAACTTTGGTGGTCCCCAGGACAGGAGAAGAGCTAGTCATGTATATATCCGCGGGGGAGGAAGTAGTTAGTGCTGTGTTGATAACCGATCAAGAAGGAGTACAATATCCGGTATACTTTATCAGCCGGGTATTGAAAGAAGCAGAAATCAGATATTCTAACCTGGAAAAGCTAGTGTTAGCAGTCATTCATGCGGCTAGACGATTGCGGAGATATTTCCAAGCCCACCCGATTAAAATTCTAACTCAGGCTCCTTTAAAAGAAGCATTGCAGAGGCCCGAAAACTCTGGGCGACTAGCAAAATGGGCGGTTGAGCTAGGGGAATATGCAATAACATACGCCCCGAGAACTTCGATAAAAGGACAAGTACTAGCCGATTTCTTGGTTGAAATGCCTGCAAAAATGGACCTCCTCGATATGGAAGTCCAAAATGTGACACCAGAAGAGCAGGAGGAGGATGAGTGGCTACTTTACACTGACGGAGCCTCCAGTGCTGAAGGATCCGGAGCGGGACTGATACTGGTAGATCCATCAGGGGTAGAAGTCACTTACGCCCTAAGGCTTAACTTTCCAAGTACTAATAACGAGGCGGAGTACGAAGCCTTCCTTGCAGGGTTAAGGCTAGCAAAACGAATGGGGGTCAAAATGTTAAAAGCTCATGTCGATTCTCTCCTGGTAGCAAACCAAATCAATGGGGATTATACAGCCAAGGAACCATCAATGAAGCAGTATAAAGACTTGGCCATAAATTTGCTGAAACAGTTTGAGAAGTACAAAGTCGTTCAAGTAGCTAGAAGCCAGAATAAGCGCGCAGACGCTTTAAGTAAATTGGCATCTTTAACATTTGCCCATTTAACCAAAAAAGTGCTTGTAGAAGTGTTGGACAAACCATCCACAACTCAAACAGAAATCCATGACGTCATACAAGAAGAAGGTGAAACATGGATGACTCCAATACAAGAATACTTGGCAAAAGGAATCCTTCCCCTGGAAATAGAGGAAGCCGATAGGATCAAGGCAAAGGCAAAGCAATACACTGTTCAGGAAGGCATTTTGTACAAGAAAGGATTTCTATCTCCACTGCTCCGATGTGTTGGCCCAGAACAAAGCAATTATTTAATACGAGAAATTCACATGGGGATTTGCGGCACTCACGCAGGGCCACGAGCAGTCGTTTCAAGAATCATGAACTTGGGGTACTATTGGCCTTCTATGCACAGGGATACAATAGAAGAACTTCGTAAGTGTGAATCTTGTCAGGTCCATGCACCAATCAAAAGGCTTCCAAAGTATAATCTTGTACCAATCAATACGGCATGGCCATTCTACAAATGGGGGATGGATATTGTAGGTCCATTCCCAACAGGAAGTAACAAAGCAAGGTTCCTAATAGTGGCGGTGGATTATTTCACTAAATGGCCAGAAGCAAAGCCATTAGCAACAATAACAGGGAAACAGGTTATTCGTTTCTTTTGGGAAACAATAGTATGTCGGTTTGGCCTTCCTGGTGAAATAATCACAGATAACGGACGACAGTTTGCCGAAGAACCATTTAAAGGTTGGTGCAATGAGTTACATATAAAGCAAACTTTCACTTCTGTTGCACACCCTCAAGCAAATGGACAAGTGGAGAGGATGAACAGGAGCATTGTGGAAGGGTTAAAGACCAGATTAGGGAAGTACGGAGGTGCATGGGTGGAGGAGTTGCCTAGTGTACTATGGGCAATACGAACAACAGAAAAAACGAGTAATGGGCGCTCTCCATACAGTTTGACATACGGATCAGAGGCTGTTATACCCGCAGAGATAGGCGTCGAAACAGCAAGAAGCAGATTGATCAGTGAGGAGAGCAACGGTGAGCAACTGCTAGTAAATTTAGAGTTGATAGAGGAATCTCGAGAACAAGCAAACGTGAGAGAAAGAGAATATAAAAGGCAGTTGGAAAAATACTACAATGCGAGGGTCAGGCCTGATAGCTTCAAACCAGGGGACCTGGTGTTAAGAAAAAATGAAGCTAGTCGTCAGCAACCAGAAGGAAAGCTTGGAGTAAACTGGGAAGGGCCATATTTCGTCAAAGAGGCCCACAAGAAGGGATCTTACAAACTGGAATCATTGGAAGGGAAGGCAATACCGCGACACTGGAACGCGGTCAATCTCAGACGATTTTATGTATAGATCACAATGTACTTTTAATCAAGTTTGTAATGTGAAATCCCATGTTTTTGATAGCAATCACTTTGAATGAATGGATGGTATTTCTTGATGAACGATTTTTTTTTAACAAGTCAAAACATTCTTGAGTTAACGGTCTACCTTACTCAAGAAAACATTGAAAAAGGGGTTCCGGCCTTGTCCTGCCCAAACAAAACATTCTTGAGTTAACGATATACCTTACTCAAGAAAACATTGAAAAAGGGGTTCCGGCCTTGTCCTGCCCAAACAAAACATTCTTGAGTTAACGGTATACCTTACTCAAGAAAACATTGAAAAAGGGGTTCCGGCCTTGTCCTGCCCAAACAAAACATTCTTGAGTTAACGGTATACCTTACTCAAGAAAACATTGAACAGGGGGTTCCGGCCTTGTCCTGCCCAAACAAAACATTCTTGAGTTAACGGTATACCTTACTCAAGAAAACATTGAAAAAGGGGTTCCGGCCTTGTCCTGCCCAAATAAAGCATTCTTGAGTTAACGGTATACCTTACTCAAGAAAACATTGAAAAAGGGGTTCCGGCCTTGTCCTGCCCAAACAAAACATTCTTGAGTTAACGGTATACCTTACTCAAGAAAACATTGAAAAAGGGGTTCCGGCCTTGTCTTGCCCAAACAAAACACTCTTGTAGTATACATCACACCCTACTCGAAAGAAACACAACAATAAAAGTTGCCTACAATACCTACCCGAACGATCGTCGGATCCAAACTTTGTCCACATATAATTCAAAAGCAGAATATGTAATAAAGCAACATAGCTTATCCGAATAGCCTGGAACACAATAACCATAACAAAGACCACAATACCAAGAAGCATTAACAAGTTAACGACAAAGGCAAATGCCAAGTAGCATAAAATAAAGTCATAACAATCCAGAAAACATGAGATTGTACTACATCAAAAGGACAAGGACGACTGGCAATACATAAAAACACATCAAGCATCTGAGGATTTCTTGTCAACATTCACAGCATCTCCACCAGTTGTGGCATCCCCAGTAGCCATGATAACACCATCACTCGCACCTGTTTCACTAACCTTCGCTGCGACATCTACACTAGTTGCTCCGACATGATCACCCTTTCCAACAGAAGAACCGGCAATATCGCCTTTCAAGGGTGGAAGACTAGACTCCAAACTGACCAATTCTTTTGTCTCTGACAAAACACCTTCAACACTAAAGCCTTTAGTTTTGGATAAAGCTTTACCTTTAGGGGGAAGCATGGGTTTTGTAGAAGAATCTAAACCAGAGCGAACACCTTTGGAAACACTTCCAAGCTCAGCAGGATGGACAGACTTACCAGCGTAACTAACAGTGGTTTGGCCACTCAATTCTTTGCCATCGCCAATGATCAACCCAGAATTAAAGCCTTCCGGCTCCACAGCTTTCAATGCACTAAGACTTTCAGATGAAAGGGAAGCCAATTCCTGCAAATAAGAAAAACTTAGAGAATCAAACTTCACTGCCGCCTCCTGCATGACCTTCTCAGCATCAGGCCTATAATAAGAGGTTTCGGTTATGGCCCTATTCTTCATCGAATTACGATAACCAGATTGAACACCAATGTGTAACCCATGCTTAAAAACCGCTTTTTGTAAGGTCCCAAGAGCTGTGCGAAATTCACCGCTCCCAATAACGCGCTTCACAACATGAGTAAACCCTTCCTCAATAAGCCATTTGCGGTCTCCCTTCAAAGAACTGACAACTTTCTTCAGAGATTGATATTTCTTGCGGTCATTCTGTAAGGTTTCCTCACAAGTCTTTAAGGATTCGGTCAACTCAGTCATTTTCGCCATATGCTGCTCCTGTAACATATTCAAAGCTTCAGCCTTCTCCTTCTCAAAAGATTCAATACGCTGTTGTAATTCAGCAACAACCTTCTGACTATCTCCCAAACGCTTCCGTATCACATTCACTTGGCCATCGGACCTGGCCACGCTCGAGGCACACGCCTCATACCTACTAAGGGCCACAGGTAGAACACTACCAAGCTGAGCAAACAAGCTATAAGTCTTATCAATAACTTCTTCTGTGTTTAGGGTGTCCACAATCAATCTCTCTTTAGGAGGAACAAAGTTGTTCACAAGCTTACGGCACACAAGGCTAGAATCCAACAAATCCCCATTCTTAACATCCCAGCAGGGGACAAATCTCTCGTTCGCTATAAAGGGGTCCATCTCTGGACTCTCATCAACCTTCTCCCTAGGAGGAGGACTTGTAGGCACAAGGCCCTTACCCTTGGAAGAGGAACCAGTGGAGGATGAATTATCATCCCTTAAAGAGACCGTGGCACTAGCAGGCTTACGAGTGCGTTTGGAAACGCGGGTAGGTAATGCCTTTGAAACTTTCCTTTTTTTTCCCACAGCAGCCTTCTCCAACTTAGGAAGGGCTTCAGGTTTCTCTTGCTTCACAATCTCCTTAGCACCTTCCGCAACAACACTGTCATCTTGGCTCCCAAACTCATACAAGTCAGCCTCCATAGGAACAGCATCTCCTTCCTTCCGGGGACGAGACGAAAACTCTCCATCAGAAAGGGAGTCCAAGCTTAACACAGAAATTACATCCATTTCTGCAAAAAGACAAACAGGGCATCACAAACCAAGTAATAGTCTTAGCTAAACATAAAGATAGATAAAAGAAAATTCATACCCACACCCTGCCGACGAAATACCGGAATGAAGGATGGTGAATCCCAGTTCTTACTCAGACCAACAAGGATTAGAAAAGGCTCAGGATAAGATCGAATATGTGTAAGCCTCTCACACAATGCAGAAAACAATTTTCGATCATACATGGGTTCCTTAAGACCTTTCACTAACACAGGCTTGTTAGGATCTTTCCATTCCATAACAAAAGGGAAATACGAAGCCGAAATCCAAAAAAATGAGTTCTTCCAATATTTGGGAGATTGGGAAATACCATGAATGCATTGGGGATACATGCCGCGATATCGCTCAACAGTAAACCAGTCACCATTTTTCGCCAATCGAAAAAACTTTTGAAATAGTGAAACTGTCGGATAACCGCCAAGCGCACGACAAGATATATCAAAATTAACGATGACACCCAATCCATAAGGGGAAATTTGAGAAATATGCAGAGCATAATGTTCCAGAACATTAAGAACAAACACAGGGAGAGGTAAACGAAGATTAGAAAAATCAAAAAATCGAGTGTAAATACCAACAAATCCAGGCGGAGGATTGCGAATGTTACTAGAGGGATCTGGGCGAATAGGGCAAAACTCGGAGCCAATGCGATAACGAACACACATATCGGAGAAATCTTTCTCCGATAACTCGCAAGTACGAGAAACCATATCACGTTTCGTGTCCATGAATATCAGAAAAAACACAAAATTCGAAACGAAGATGGATTACTAACCTGATAATCGAGACGAGATACTATGAAGAAAACGAACGAGAATCGCCGGAACAAGAAGAAAATTCAAATAAGAAAGAAGAAGTGAAGAAATGATGAAAAACGTAGGGAACACTGCCCAAAACAAATTGATTGACGGTTACAGTCAAATCAGGAACAGTTGAGGGCAAAATAGGAAAATCACTAAGTCAGAGCAATTCACACGAAGGAAGGTGTCAATTACTCTGACTGGGGGGCTGATGACGGGGGTAGGACCTGTTTGAACGGGATAACATGTCCTGACCATAAAAATAACAATGGACACCGATGAATGAATATTAAGCATGCGAAGGAGGGAGGCCCATAATGGACAGGATAGTTTATCCTGTCCATATGACGTCTTCCGATATCTTTCTCACAAATCGGCATTGGAAATTGTGTCTATAAGCAATGATGAAAAGAGAAGGTTCATGTGTCAGAACTCAGAATGGCAATAGAAGTGGTTACTGAAAGACAAGAGACAGCAGTCACTTCCAAAGAGTAAGTAGCAGAGGAAGTAAGGGACCAGAGGATAATCGGAAGATGGTCCTCCAGTAGAAGAAGTTACACAACAGATCATGATGAACGTCTTGACTCCCTCCAAGCTATAAATAGCAACTCCATCTCAGGTAAAACACACGAACTGATAACAAATACACTTATCCTTTTCTCTCGTGATCGAATACTTATTCTCACGCCGGAGGCTGATCGCAGGGAAACCTCCCTGCGGTGAGACTAACGGTATTTGGGTGCAGGTACTCTCTAACTGTGGACGGGATAAACCAAGAAGGCCAAGAAGAATCGTTGTTTTAACAGTTATCGTTTATTTTATCATTTAAATGGTCAGACAACTTTTAAAAATAGTTTGTTTAATATACACGTGTGTGTATATGTGCATTATTATTATCCTATATACAAGTAGAAGTGAACTAAACAATAATAATAATAATTAAATAGTAATAGTAGTAATTAAATAGTAATACTTGAATAATGCAAATAACTAAACAGTTCTTTTTGTTTTATTTGTTGGTTAAGTATGAAAACAAATAATTTTTATGTTAATCAATAAAATCAGATGTAAGTTTTGTTTTTAGACAATGTTATAATTTATCTAAAAAATTACGTGTAATTTACTCTCTTTTTTTGTTTTCATTTTAGCTTTTTTTTTATTATTTTGGTTTTCATAATTTTTATGTTGTACATTTTTTTGACGTTTTTTTATTCTTTTTGGTTTATGTTTTTTATGCTATACCCTTACGTTAAGTTCGTGTATTTTTAAGCAAAATTTTATGATTGAAAATGCGTTTTTTATTGTTTTGTTCTATGATTTTTTACATTACGTGTTTATGTTTGGTTTTCATGTTTCTTGAATGTGATGATTGCTTTTGGGACGGTTTAGATTTAGTGTTTTAAAGCAGATTAACAGTCATTACGGTTGTTTTTGTCTGTGATTTGATATTCGTGATTTTACTGACGTATCAACTAGCCATATAGCCTATATAGACTATATAGACAGAGTAATATGACACAACTTTGCTTTTTTAGTATTTCAGTTGTAAAATATTGTGTGACAAGTTTTAAAGCGTTTTTGTTTCTTACTATTTAATATAAAAGTTGTGTTTTTCACTTAAAGATTTTACATCAAAACAATAACTTTTATATGAACAAAGTTTTAATATTTGAAATCGTATTTTTCTTTTTATGTTCAATGTGATGTTAGGATCGTAATGCGTGAGGTAAATCCTACTTCAAAACAAAATACATACAACTCTTTGTCCAAAATATGCATTTTTTTATTTAAAATATGAAATCTTAGATGCACAAATATGAAGTCTAAACAAGTAGACAAATAATAAAAGATGAATGTAAAACAGAAAATAAAAAATATTTGAAATTCTGCTTCAACAATGCTTTGATTCACTAGTTGAACCTAAGAGTAGGAGTGTTAAACAGAAGTAAACCCAAGAGTTAAATAGATCATGTTTGTATATTTCAATTTGGCACAAACCTAGAGACGACCCGTACCACGAAAAGGGATGATGAACTAAAATACGACATAAGTTGACATAAACATGATCCGTTTAACCAAAAAAATTAATTTCGTTATTTTTTAAGATAATATTACTTTAAAAATACAATTTATGAATGGATGTAATCATGAACCTACCTGGATTGACACAGACCTAATCCGTTCAACTAAATGGATTTGTGAGTTCAACAAAAAACAACTCAAATTCCATTTATAATAAATCCAAACGACAAACCTGCAAATTCCTATATACTTATTTCTAAAGGTCGGTGATAACACCGACGTGGGTACCTGTGATTTGTTGTTGCTTCCGGTCTGATTTGCTGCTTCCCCCTGCTAAATTCATTTATTACATATTTACACAATCATAAAACTAAATTACATATTTCCCCTTTATAAACCAAAGATATTACATATTTATCCATTTTATTAAAAAACAAATTAGGTATTTCCTATTTTACCCTTAATGAATTAATTAAAAACGACTTACATATTTTTTCTTACTAACGGGCAATTTTGGAACATGTGGATATTTGTAGTTTTAGTTTAACATTGGGGATATATGTAATTTTGATGTTTAAGAAGGAGATATATGATATTATCTCTTAAATTTACTAATAAAAAATGTATTAAACTGCTACCCCACTCAAGGTTGATTATACTAATTGCGTTACTTCATACATGGCTTATACATAGAAAGTTTTGTTGTATTATCCGATGTGAGAACTCGGAATTGCATGAAAGAAGCCTTCCATCTTTGCTTTTGATTTTGAGCAGCCACATGACACCTCATAAATAGACCATTGATGGCTAAAATGCTCACATGTTGCTCTTTTTCTTAATTGCATTTATTACTTGCAGCGGAATTACGTTCCTCAAGAAGCGTTATTTACAGGTTAGTTAAGATGTTTGTTCATTGTGAGGAAAGATGGAGAAAATGTAGATTTTTAATACCGGAAATAAATGTATTGCCTCCAAATTACAAGAAACATAGGAGGCTTATTGTGATGTTAGCTTGCATCAAGACTATTGTCATCTCCCCAATATTTTGAGAAAATGAAAAGATGAATCTGGTTTTCTTTGCAGCTTAAATTTTCTCTTTTTGTTTTAGGTGTTGCTCAAACTTCTTTAACTTTTTGCTTTCGATTAGCAATTATTCCATGTTTCATATAGGATTATTTTATGCGTTTTGGCTTAAATTTTTCTGGAAAAAAAAACTAATTGCCAAATAAGCTTCTTATGTTTCAATTACGTACTTAACTATGTTAATGTTATCGACGTGACACACATAAAGACCACCGTAAACGTGTTGTATCACCCAACCTAAATTCTTCTGGCAGTTTTTGCATCACCCGGCACTACTCGCAGGGTGGCATTCTATTACAATCTCATTTTGTTGGTTTGAAAACCCACCAACATGTTATTAACATTAGAGTTTATCATGCATGAGACTAACATAGTTGTCATTCTAGCTTGAAACTAAAAGCTAAAGAATTTCATGCATAGTTCCAGGTTTGATACCCGTCATGAGTTGTTTTTCTCTTTTTAATGTCATAGTTGAGTGAGTATGCTGAGACATAATAAAAAAAATTGTCTTCGTTTGCATCTGCATAATCGATTCACCACAACCTCATATGTTTCTTTGAGTATTATCATTATTTCATAATGCTCAGGTTTTAATTGCAACAGCCCGCCGTAGAGCGTGGGTGACGTTACTAGTTTATGTTAAATTCATATTATGTTTTCATACATATATATATATATATATATATATATATATATATATATATATATATGAGCAGGGTTATTGTACAAAACACTAGTTTTATAAAAAGTGTGAGAAACAATCTGGGTCATTAATGTGCTATAATCAAGGGTTAGAAATTAAAAATGGCAAAAGTGTTTATTTAATAGGTATTGACAGTTAATATAAGGGTAAATTAGGGATTTATGTTTTTTTAACTTGCTATTAATACGGTTAATTCGAAATAAATAGGATTTGGTTACTCAAATTAACTTTCAATCACAAGTCAACCTTATTCAACAGATGCAATTACTCCAAAATCATGTGTTACAATGTGTTGTTACCGAATTATACAATGTGTTGTTGGCTGAATGTAACCATTATGGAAATATCATGTGCTATTATGTATTGTTATGTGCTAACATTAGTCTTTGTGTAAATCATTGTGCTACTTCGTGTTATTAGTAGGTTATAAGTACATTGGCTATGATTTTGTTGTTATCACGGTGTATAATGTGTTGTTAACAGTTTGTAATATCCATTATGTTATCATTAGATGTTAAAATTTATTAAAACCATTATGCTATTTTTGTGTTGATATATGTTGTTATTGTGTAAACCATTGTACTACTTCGTATTGTTACTAGATTATAAGTACATTAGTTATATTTTGTTGTTATCACATTATAAATGTGTTGTTTACACAAAGTAGCACAATGTTATGTGCTGACATTAGTTATGATTTTGTGTTGTTATTGTGTTATAATATGTAGTAGGCTGTATGTAAAATCAAATGAAATATTATGTGCTATTATATATTCTCTATTTGTGCGAAATCATCCATTAATTTTATGTTCGAATGTATAAACTGATGAATTATTTTTTGATAAAAATAATTCGTATTTGCTGAAAATTTTCGATTGTATGTTAATTTTTAGAATAAATTCAATCAGTAAACTAATTACCCATTTTCCCATTTTAATGCGAATTTAAAAATCAATTAATATTAAATTGCCAATGCTACCATTTTCTATTAATTAACCAAAATGCAACATGTCAATATTTAGTTGGTTCCTACCATTTTTTACAAAAAAAAACCATTTTGTATATGAACCTACTCCTATATATATATCATGTTAGAAATTCACACTCATAGCTAGAGGTGGGCAAAAAACCCGAAACCGGAACCGACAACCCGAACTGGTGGGTACAGACGGTTCCGGATTCTCAGAGAATGCGGAACCGAAACCAGAACTAGAAAAAACAGAACCGGCTCCGCCATTATCCGGCAAAACCGGAACCGGCCAAAAGCCTGCTGGATACCGTCAAAACCGGAACCAATTGTTGATTGGAACCGGAACTAATTCCAAAAGAAAAACTCTTTGCCCACCTCTACTCATAGCTAAACTGTTAACCCATTAGGCCATTACCAACAGCTTAAAACAACCCAACCAGGCCAGTAATACAGCTGAGGGCAACCTGAGGCCTGATGTGAGAACACTTATACATAGATGTACACCAAAGTTGTTAAAATAATATGTTTCCAACCCATTAAAAAACATAGTCCACATATGACCCAAAACAGTCAAACCTAAGTATCACCATCCCAACTTCAATTAAAAAAAAATAAAAAAAAATAAAAAAATAATTAAAACTTTTCCGTGATATGCATCCATGCATCCCCTTTGTATCTACAAACAATATGATATACTACCCATCTCCCAGCCATTAGAAACTTTACTTTTTAAACGAACCCAGGTTAATTTTTTATGTTAAAGAAACATGTATATGATATATCAACTGAAATCCATGAAGGCGGGCCTGGGTCGGCGGTTACTGGTTGAATCAGGCGTTCTATTCTGCTGCTGAGTAAAGTGATGAAACATTTGCGGGTTTGATGAATGATGAGGTGGTAATGATCGGTTGTAACTCATTCCGTTAAGTGGTGGCATCTGACCAGTTTCGATTTTCAGCCGCTGCACTTCGGCTCTCAGGGTTTCATTCAAAGCTGTCGAATGAAATGAATTAGATTTCTGATTTATATAATTAATAAAAAAATCAATATACTTTCTTATATTTAATGAAAAAAGTCTATAACTTAACTTTTGTATGTTAAGTCTCTCAAGATGTAAAACAAGCATGAAAAAGTTATTAAACTAACTTTTGTATATTGAAGTCCTTAAGCTGTATAAAATACATGAACTTCTGATTTTTTTATATAAACTTTTGGAAAATTTTGATAAAGTGAATACAACTTTTTTAAAAAAACTAGGAGTTTATAACTCTTGTGAATTTTGGTATGCAAAAACTAATTTCGTAACTTTTTCGTATATTTTCAACAGGTCGAGCTACTTCTTTGTGTAAAATAAGAATGTATATCGGTCGTTTACTGTTTTTACACAAAAACACAAGATAATTTCACTTTGGAATAAATAGTTATGCTAATAAGAGCATTAATCATAGTTACCATCTCTGAGTTTTGCCTGTTGTTCCATTGCTTCTAACCGTAGCTTGAGCTCCTTGTTCTCAGAAGTTAGACCGGTTGTATCCCGCTGCATAACATTACCAAAAATTATATTAAAATTCCTTATGTCCTCCATTTTTGTCCTTTTTATTAGAATATCACAAAGTTTTTTCTTACCATTTTATCGGTTCTAAGTTTTTATCAGAATCCCTAAAACTTTTACGCTAAAACAAAACAAACCTTAAACCCTAAAGATAAACCTAAAAGCTAAAAACTAAACCCCAAAAGCTAACGTTAAAGCTAACATTTAAAAGCTAATATTGTAGATTTTGATGAGATGGTTACAATGTCGTCAAAATGAGTTCAATCAAAAGCAAGATAAACAAGGCACATAGAGTCCAAACACAGCAATATCAAAGTACAAGGAAGAGCAAAAGCCAGATATAACTTACATCACGCACCATGCAAACAAGCGATCTATCTACAATAGGGGGTCCCTAGAACTAAGACCAAACCTAAAGCTAGGATCTATAACCTATATCCTATAAAAATCAAGAAATCAATCATCTTTATCATACGCCTCCAGGAAACTCCGATCAGATCATGTCCTAAAAGATTCAACTTAATATAAAATTGGTCAAACGGGTGGTTGAAAGATCCGAAGTGTATTCATAAGCATATGAAATCCAAAATCAGTCCCTCTAGAGTTGTATCATACCTGTTATAATCAAGTTCTGTAACCATAATTAACACATTATCTATTTATTAAATTTAATAGGGTGTTTGTCGGTCAGCCAGCTTAACCCGACCTGACCCATCTTCTGTAGTAAATATCTCTAGTAATTGAAAATGAATTTAAGGGTGTTTGTGAGGCAACTCCCAAAGTCCCAATTCATTTTCTGAATTTGGTATACTGTAATTTAAAAATGGTGAAGAGTTTTCTTGTTTATAAAAGAATTTATATACCTAGTAATCTATACTTCTATACTCTATAATAAAAGAGTAACAATTTTGCCACTTGTCACCATTTCACATCACTAATGCCACATGTTATCTTTCTTATACTACTATTGCCACATGTCAACTCCTTATTATTCCACTTAATTCTCTCTCCTATTAAATAATTATATTCTCTCTTATTAAATAAATTATTTATCTTTTTATTATAAAGCACAATTAAATTCTAAAATCAAAATTTTTAAAGTAAGAAATGTTGTATTTTCAAAAAAAAAAAAGAACATTGATGTAAAAAACAAGTTATCTTAAAAAATGTTTTTTAAATAAAATATATTATAAAAGGAGTTTTTAAACAATGAGATTTTTATCATCTAATGACGTTTTTTAATTTATTTAAAATCTGAAGTAATTAAATGATAGAAAAAGTTACATTTTTGGTCCGTTATGTTTAACGATAATTTAAATTGGGTCGTTGAACTTTAATAATTACAAAAATTATATTTTATATTATTAATTTATAAAAGTTAGTTTTTAATATAATAGAAACTGAAGTTTTTAACGTTAGTTATTTCAAACATATCAATTATTACACATTAAAATGTCATATATCATTTGTATACTGATTAAAATTTTTAATTATTTTTTTATTGCTTAAAATATTTATTAATATGTAAATTAATCATTTTATATAAAAATATCGTTTTATAATTGCTAAATTTTCATTACTAAGTATTTAATATTTTATATTAAATCCATGTAATACACGGGTTAATAACCTAGTTAGTAAATAAGTAACTCAAGTCAACAAGCGTCACATTCTAGGCTTCTAGCTCCTCAAACTTCTTTTTTTTACCGCTTCTTTTCATTTTAAATATTTTTGTTTTTTACCTACTCAAAACTACAAATATAATTTTATAATTCCTAAAATATTTATCACTAACTATATAATTTCTTTTTTGTTCAACATGTGTAATACACAAGTTTCTAACCTAGTAAGATATCAAAAAATACTAGAGGTCATCAGATACTTGTACTATATCTTTGTTGCCTAAAAACCATTACTTGACCATAAATTTATTTGTTTTACCTTAAAAAGTTATTTTTAGATATTAGATCATCATTGAGACCTTGGTTTTAGAAAGCGAAACAAACCGCAATCTGCAGCAATAGGATCCCTGAAGCTAAGGTGTGAGGCAAAGCTGCATACAACATGCATGTGAGGCACAAGGTATTTAAGTTCCTTTATGTTTCTGATGGGACAGGGGTAAGGTTTGTGTCTATCCTTCCCCCCAGAACCTACTTAAAAGTGAGAATATACTTGGTAAGTTTGTTTGTGTATGTTCCTAATGGATCTGTAACATCATGTTCCAAATATTAGAGATTAACAATCTCTACGTACAATTTAATAAATTAATAACCCCTATGTTCAACCTAAAACGTCTCATTTGCGGTGGACACATATAATGTATATATGTGGGCCCTCAAGAAGCAAAAGTAAAAAACACTAATTTTAACGTTATTTTAATTATTTTGTGAAAATAAAGTTAAAAGAGTTAAGATGATTAACTTGAAACGATAACTTTGAGCAGGGACTTCTTTGGAACAGCCTCCTATCCCAACTAGGATAGGATATGGGTAAGGTTTGTCTTCATCCTTCCCCCCAGACGCTGATGAAGAGTGTGAATATACTGGGTAAGTTTGTTTGTTTGTTATGTTCAACCTAAAAGGCTACAAGTACAGCCTCCCGCTGCATAAAATTTGCCTCATGTACGCTCCCGCTAGACCTCTCACCTTGCTCCTAGGTGTGCTTTTTAGAATGAAGATTGAAACAATTTTATTAAGCCATGTACCAAGTCAAGTCATCATGTATTCTTAAATTACTTTAGTACAAACATCAAAATTCAATGCACAAACGATCAAATACTATACCATCATTTGTTATCAATTTGAATAAGATATACTTGCATTAATACTCGAAATAACGAAACATGAATATATATTACACTTATTTATAAATTTCAAATACACAATCATCATCAATTAATGTAAGATGGATACATACCTGGAGCATTGTTACTTGGGTTGAGAGTGTTGTTGCCTCATTTTGAAGGGTTTGCACTTTCTTCTCCAACTCACTGGTATACCGTATTTTCCTCTCTTTCGAACGAGCGGCTGATTGTCTATTTGCAAGAATCCTACAAACAAGATTGGATGTGTTTTTGATTAGTTTAGTTGCTTGAAGTTGTAGTAATCATGACCTTTTCAAATAAAAATTTTTACCTATTAATATAATTTCATATTTACCATTTGATAATCAATTTTATTGCTACTACTAACAGGCTAATTATTCAAGATTTTTATGTTAACCCTTCTTGATGAGATAATTATAATAAAATAATTTAAAAAAGAAAACAGAGCAGTTTTATGTTAGCATCTTTATCTAGCAAATTAAACTGCATATATTCGTGAAAAAATTAATCAATCATACAAAATTAATACTGAAAATTCCCCAATTGAAAACAGATCAAAATTCCAAATAAAGAAATTGTGTTTGGATGCATTTTTAGGTTATTTAAAGTTGTAATAACAATAAGCTTTTTTTTATTATTTAAGAAATTAATAAATCAAACTAGGGTAACAATGTAACATTAGAGGTGGAAATCTTCACCCAAATCAAAACAAATGAGTTATATTGGGTGAACAATTATAGTATAATGGGTTGAAATGGGTAACATCATAACATGAAATGGGTTGAGATGGATAACTCTTTAATACAATACGGGTCAAGATGGATAACCTAAAAACTATGTTAATGCAATGAATTCACACGTTTAAGAATAATTAATAACATATTTGATGAGAAAATCACAATAAAATATCTTAATGGACTATTTTTTTAGCTTCAACACATTTTGACTTTAACCAAATTGATGTTTAAAAAAAAACTATTTTGACACAAATTGATTTTGCTTAAAACGCATTCTGACCCGCATCAATCATCACCTGAACTGGTTTCGACCCAACCCAAACCACCCATTTTACCAGGCTTAGGAGTTAGGTAACATTTATATAATACTGTCATTTTTAGCATCTGAGGATCAGTTTTGTTGATACTACTACCAAACTAATAGTTAAAAACTGGTTAGTTAACCCTAATTGACCAGAAAATTACAATGAAAAGCAGAGCAGCAAAATCTTAGCATTTTTGTCTAGTAAACTAATCTGCATAAATTCAAATCAATTTTGCACAATTAATACAGCAATTTTCCAAATTGCACAACCCACAGAAATTTCTCAAAGCACAGAAATTGCAAGAAAACTGTGTTGTATTTTTGCTTATTTAAAATTGTAATGATCATGAGATTTTTTTTATTTATTTTTTATCTTTAAGAAAGCAATAGATCAAACAAGGGTAAAATCTATAAAATAATTCATCTTTACCAAATGATAATCAGTTTTGTTGCTACCACTATCAAACTAATTGCCTAAAATTTATTAGTTAACCCTAATTAATCAGCCAGTTGCAAGAAAACCTTAAAAAAAAAAAAGTTGTATCTTATCATCTTCATCGAGCAAATTAAACTTCAAAAAATAAATCAATTCTCTGCAAAATCCCCAATTAAACAACCAACATAAATCCCACAAGAATTGAAGCAAAATCCAAGAAAAAAATCAAACCTTTTAGCTCTTTTGGGATCAATCAAAGCAAGTTCTGCTAACTTGTCAGGAGCAAGTGCTTTCTTCGAATTATCCACCATCATCAACACAGAGTCCCCCTCAAACGACGTCGCAGCAGACCCATCCATCGAACTACTATGACGGTGACGATACCCATCACCGGAGCTAAGCCCTAATCCGTTGAAGAAATCAGCATCCACAGACAAACTCCTCACATGATTAACCGGTCCCGGCGGCCTACTCGCCGTCGCTTTACCGGCGTTGAAGTCGGAACACTCTCCCTCCGATTTCGAAGAAGAATCGCCGGTGGTGGTGGGGATTGACGGTAAGTCGATGTTGGCGAAATTGAAATCTGCAACGACGTCGTCTAGGAGGATATCGTCGTCCGGGAAACGAAAGAGTGTTTCCGACTGGGCTCTCCGGTGGAGGGTTTTGTGATTGGGTGTCTCAGGCATCTGTTCGATGCCTGTGCCGGCGCCGGCTATTGATTTTCCGGCGAACTTTGGGTCCATGAAGAAAGTAGGTGTAGCGGCCGGTGAAGTGGTGGTTTCACACTTTTTTATTTACGGAAAAAGTGGTGCGTGTTTTTCGATGTTGATGTAGGGATAGGGGTTTATTTGTCATTTCATGGATTGTGTAGAAAATAATTAAAGTATTAAACTGAATTTAGATGGAATAAACTAAAATTAGATAAAATCACAACCCCATTTAATCTTTCTTAAAGATAGGTATATAAACAAATTAAACTTTAGAACAAATTAGGCGTGATTTGTTTGATAGAAAGTTTATTTATATGCATTGATTTAATAGATAAATATATAGACATAAACAAGTAAAGCAGTAGAATGTTACACCATAAACGACAAAAATCTAGTAGCTGAAAGCATAATTACATTAGCTATGACTCGAGTATCATACGGTATGTGGAATTCAGTGTGAATTAGCAAGGATCATCTTACAAAGCTACATACTCATGGGTGATTGATAGAAAAGCAGTACCGTGAAGAAAAAGTGAAAAAAAAATCACCATCAGAGGACTTTCGCTCATTTAATTAAATAAATAAAAATAAACAGATGTCATTTTCGTTCTTTTATGTACTCAAACGTTTGCTAGCTAGGGTTTGCCTATCGTGTTGCGACGGTAACCAAACATTGAATATGATAAAAACATAATCTCAAATATCAAAACTCGAATCAGATAAAAGTTGTAACTCTGTCGTAAAACCATAAATCGTAAAACAAAAAAGTTAAAAATAAACCGTAAATCGTAAAGCAAAAAAGTCTAAAAATAAAAGTAAAAGAAGGTCAACCGGAATCACAAATCGTAAAGCACGAAAGTTTTAAAAAAAAAGAGTAAAAAAATAAAGATAGTCTAAAATTTTTGTCTCATATAATTGGTTGAATCATCTTACGCGGTTAAAGTCAATTCATCTTAAAACAATACAATATATTATTATTATCATTTAAATGATTATTCGTATTATTTATTTCATCACAAATATAAAACTACGTAAAAAAATTAACACGGCTTAAAATAACGCACAAAAAAATTTACAAAATTATAAAATAGTTATTTTAAGATATACTATGAATGAAATTTGAAATTACATACAGATAGTCATTCAAGTAAGAGTAAACTTCTCTTTTGCTCCCTCTGGTTTGACAAAAGTAACCATTTTCATCCAAATTTTGAAATTTTGCAATTTTCCTCCATTAGTTTCATAAAATTAACCATTTTAGTCCCTGTGGTTTGACAAAAGTAACCATTTTCATCCAAAGTTTAAATGGACTTTGGATGAAAATGGTTAATTTTCTGAAACTAATTGAGGAAAATTGCAAAATTTCAAAATTTGGATGGAAATGGTTATTTTTGTCAAACGACAGGGAGCAAAAGAGAAGTTTACTCTTCAAGTAATAAATATTCAACTTTCCTTGTGCCAGTGATAGTGGTATGTAACAGCAAGTACCAGATCGTCCGGCAAGTCCGTACGGTATGTGTACTTTCACCTTATACTATGAGTAAATACATGTACATGAACAGTTATCGCATTATCAGAATTCAGAATACAATACACAGTTGTACGTATTTTAGTGCAAACTTAAATACAGTAAGTACAACAACATATGAAACAATGGTTCAGTGTGTTTAAGTGAAAACTTAAATACAATTAACACAACGAATCAAGAGAAACAACAGTTTACAATTGAACAACGAAAACATATCGGTTGCGATCTGATGTCCACAGATGACAGGAATCAGATGACCGACAAGTCAGTACAAGAACAATATGAAATCATGACGTATAGTTGAGTCCGACAGTGAGGAAACACAATTTAAACACAAATGCAGTGTTATTTCAGAATAACGAACTGACAGTGTGTTTGTGTGGGTGACGATTCAAACAAACATATCTGTGAGTTTAGAGTTCTGAAATAATGACTGAAAAGTAGAAAACAAAAGTCAGAAAGCAAAACCATCGTCGTATTCGTTCGGGTGACGATTCGAACGAATTACGCGCGAAGGTGACGCGATCTGACGAAACGAAAACGAAAACACGTCACGATCGAAAATAATTTAATAGAATCAAATAAATAACATTTTACAATTTTGAAACTCATCAAAATAATTAATTTAAACCCTTTTTATTTAAAACCATTTAAATTACGCGTAATTTTCCGGAAAACGTACGAATCTACGAACCGAGCAACAAAAACGAACCCGAACTCACTCGTGGTATAAATACCATGAATGAGTCTAGATTTCTCATTTCCCACTTCATCTTCTTCACACAAACACCCATTTCCGGATTTCACAAAACCCTCCCCATTTCTCACCTTCTCTCTTCCATAACTTCTTCATTTCTCCACCAAATCACTCCATTCTTGAACCTACTTGAAGCTCTCATCATCCTCTACACGTGGGTACCAAGGATCGGCTCCAAAACTCCCTGAATCGAGGTATAGATCGAGGTCAAGGATTCGAAAATTAGGGTTTTCATTTTCTTTTTCTTCTCCATCCTAACCCTAACCGTTTTCCTCATCCTCTACTCGACTTAAACACTGTCGAACATCATCTTTGCATGTCACTACCATGGAAACACCACCCTAGCTCCGTTGGTCACCGGTACGAACCCCGAACCGCTTACAGCTTCCCGAATGAGCCTAGGGTCGAATGTGGCTCATTCGACCGAATGAGAAACTAAGGCCGAAAGACTCATACTCTGGCCCCCTCCATTCGTGGATCCCATTCGACCATGTGTCATTCGTCACTTCTCAGTCGCCAGTCAAGTCTCATGCGCAGGTTTCTCATTCGCCACAGCCTTCATTCGACATTCATTCCCTGGAAACCTTATTCGGCAGTCCTTCATTCGACAGCTTCCATGCTTCTCATTCGAGCCACCTCACATTCGGGCCACACCTATTTGGCCATCTTCTCATTCGCCACCCTTGCTTCCATTCGGAATAACCATGGTCGGCCAACATTCATTCGGCCCAACTTGTGGCTCAAATGGCCAATAATCTAGTTCTTGGGCCCACAGCCGTTTTTGGCCCAACTAAATCAGGCCCATATTGGCCCAACACATATTAAACTCAGGGCCTGAAAAAAATTCATCAGGGCCTAGCAAAATCAGCTCATGGCCTACAAAATTTGATTCAAGGCCCACCCTTAAGGTCGCGACCTAGTTTTGAGGCCACTTTGCAAACAACTTGGACAACAACCTATTTCTAGCCCAAATATGGTTTCTACAGTTCATTCTAACCTTTGGCCCGACAAATCTTGCCTGGGCCCACCTCGGACCCAACAATTTCTCATCATGGCCCAATGGAGGCCCACAAGGCCACTTATTCACTAGGCCTCTTAGCAATTGATCAAGCTTTCGTATTGCCACACCGTATATCACTGATTCACATGTTCTAAAATGGTCAAACACTCTTAGTGGTTCAAGAACAGACCAAGGCCCATAGGTTTGGGCCTAGGGCCCAACAAATTACCTAGAGGCCCAACATAGGACTTGGTCACATAGTTCGGTCTACACATCATTTCAAACCATCGGGTTTAACATATTTCATAAGATCAAAGTGTACAATTACAAGAATGAGTCAAGTCAAAGATTACAAGATAATAACTCATAAGGTTTTTAACTTAAAACCTGCATAAGAGACCGAACGGTGATCATGACCAAGTCTTACGCGTGAAAGCCAACTTAGGGCTAACACCCACACATACACACCCAAAAGTCTATTAGGTTATACTTACAAGTTACAACAAATCAATACAGGATCGTGAACACAACGAATTCAAACGAGAGCGCGTGCATTCACATATAAGCTAAGTCAACCCTCAACAACTACAAGGTGAGTTCATATGCCCCTTTTCTTTAATCTTTACTGATTTTAAACTCTCGGGGCTGAGAAACATGCTTTACTTTTATTTATTTAAAAGTTTTGCTTACATATTGTTAATACTTTGATTATTTGATATTAAATTGCTTATTATCATAAATCATTGTATGCATGCTTGTTTGAATTCAAGAATACAGGAAAGATAAGATGATGATGATATTTTTAATATCATAACTCATCGATACAATAGAATAACTTAGTAGTAAGTTAACTCTTACAACACTTAGTTATTCTTACAAGAAATGACATTGTAACAATTACAAGGAAACATGATGACATGATTACAAGAGCAAAACACAAGAATGATATAAAGATAATATATCTTTACTACATCATTCAATACAAGAGTTAAATAAGTGTAATAAGACTAGATCTTATAATACTTAACCTTATAACTCAACACATATTACAAGAAGAACAAGTAGCATGGAATGATAATCATGATAACATAATTTCATGATAACAACATCATTCACTCAATTAATTAGCATAATCTAATAAGACTAGTTCTTATTTAAATTTGTTAATATCACGGAGAACATATGACAATGAGAACAAGAGTACAAGTGACTACAATTACAATTAGTTACTATTGACCTGTTTGCATTATATCACTTCAATCATGTGCCAAATTGTTCAAGTTGATCATGTAAGTCCCTTTAATTCGCTGACCAGTTAGTTTGACGTGACTAAACCGACGATAGCATAGTGGTACCATAGGTTTGACAAACCTCTAGCTTGTAGGGCTAGTATGTTGATCGTAACAATTCATTGGCCGGTAACGTATGACCGGTGACAGGGCGACCTCAAGTCAGGTTCTGGTAAGCGACACATGGTGATATTAATCTACAGTGATAAGTAATTAATCCAGCGAAAACCTTATTGACTAGTAGGTTGAGAAGGTGATCTGCTCTCATGTTACACTACTAGTAATAGATTTCGTTGAGGACAATAGACATACAAAGTGATAGAGATAAATCGGATGCATTGAAGTCTGATTACGTGAGGATTTCAATGGATTCCTTTTAGGCTCTATGCACTATGGTTCAAGGACAAGTTGCAAGGGGTTAACTCACACTCTTAATATTTAATAGAGTATCATCAGTTAACCCACCTCAAGTATAGAATAATACAAGGACAAGATTATATTAATCTAAAATTCCTTAATACATCGAGGGTTATCAATACTTCGGTTTGATAATTAAACCCCATACAATATATTATTCTATCATCAATACAATAACTGAATACATATCAAGTGCGATGAATAAGCGGGGAAATGGATATCTTTAGTTGTATCGCAAGTGGTGTGGAACTTGACTGAGTATGTGGTGGGATAGCGTCTGGGCTTGACCCTTTCAGGATTCCCTATATATAAGCATACTTGATCAGGTGATACACTACTTGTACATATAACTAAGGAGAGGCCATTGGGTGGTACAGATGAAACAAGTATTACAAGTAACAAGTATGACATTGTGGATGTGTGCATGATCAATTCGATGGTTTTCAACTTACTTACTTATGAACTCACCAACCTAGTGTTGACTTTGTTTAAATGCATGTTTTCTCAGGTGACGGACAGGTGTAGGTACATATGTGCAAGTGATAAGCTAGTGGACTCTTAGAAGACCTAGTTTACTTTTGACTGCATACTTTTGATATGACAAAACAGTGAATCACTTTTGTATATCTTGTACAGTTCAAGATATAAACTCATTGATTCTTTTTGATTAGATTTACTTAGTTAAATTATGATGTACAATGTAATTTAACTTTGTAATTCTATTTCATGTCATGATTAGCACTTCTCATTTATATCTCATGTGCTATGTAAACAATCTGATCATTTGATTATCACTCCAAGATATCGCGCCCCGGGAACCTTCCGCCCGACGGGAAAACCCGATCCGTTCCCGCCGGCCCGGGGTGTGACAGATTGGTATCAGAGCCATGGTTATAGAGAAATATAGGTCATATTACTTAAACGGTTTGGCCTAGACTATAACCTAGGGACCCTCATGTAGAGTTCTTATGATATAGGATTCTATTTGCATAATGTCTTCTGCTTCTGATCACTGCACTAACCGATTTCTTTTCGGTTATGATCAGAATGCCGCCGCGAAGACAACCACCACTATTACCGTTGACTCAAGGTTCAGCTCCGCATTCATCGACTCCATCACCAGCTGACTCTCCTCCACATTCACCACCACCACCTCCACCTCCTCCTCCCCCACACTCTCCACCACCAGGCTCAAGCAATGTTCAGATGATAGATCCTGCTACTATCGCTTTGGCAACCCTGCTGAGTACTCAACTGACAAGTCAGCTGAAAGATGTCATCCCAGAGATGATAAACCGAATTCAAGGCCACGGCAACAATTCTGGCCATACTACAGGAGAGGCTAGTGGAAACACTAGTCATACTTCGGACTACTCCTACAAGTCTTTTGTAGGATGCAAACCTCCAAGTTTCACCGGAGTTGAAGGGGCTGTTGGACTGATCCAATGGCTAGAAAAGATGGAGAATACTCTGGACATTAGCAACTGTCCAGAACACCATAAAGTTCGCTATGCAGCTGGTTCATTCAGCAAGCGAGCACTTACATGGTGGAATGCTCAGATTCGAGCAAAGGGAAGAGATGAAGCAATGGCGATGCCATGGGCAGAATTTAAGCTTCTTCTGAGGAACGAGTTCTGTCCGAAACACGAACTGCAACTGCTGGAAACGGAACTCTCGAACCATGTAATGAAGGGAGCTGATCATATGACCTTCACCACTCGCTATCATGAGTTGGTAGCTCTGGTGCCAGAAATGATACCAACATTGGAAAAGCTGATTGACCGTTATGTGGCGGGATTACCTTCTTGCATCCAAAGTATAGTGTTGGCTGCTTATCCTGCTACTTTGGAGGCTGCTATCTCCCTCTCAGCTAAACTTACCAAGGTGATGGTAAAGTCTGGAGTTTTAAAGGATGGGGCTGAAACAGCCAAAGCTGGAACTTCCAAGAAGTCGGATAAACGTCCGGCTAAGAAACAAAAAGTGGCAAGGAACTTTGCTGCCACTACTCAGGCCCCAATGCTTAATCAGCCACCACCACTGCAAGTCAGAAAGCCCTACACTGGCACTGCACCTTTGTGCAACACTTGTCGGTATCATCACGCGCCAAACTCTCAGTGCATGCAATGCACAAACTGTGGAAAGTTTGGCCATTGGGCAAACCGCTGCAGGAGCACGGGAGCTCCAAACAGAAACAACAATGCAGCCACTACTGCTGCTGCTACTGATCGCAGGTCTTGCTACAATTGTGGTGAACCTGGTCACTTCTCTAGGGATTGTCCCAAGAGAAACCAACAAAGGGCTCAAGCACCAAGAGGACGAGCCTTTCAGATAGGAGCTGCTGCAGCTAGACAAGACCCGAACGTCATTACGGGTACATTTCTTCTATCTGATTTCTATGCCTCCATATTATTTGATACTGGTGCGGATCAGAGTTTTATCTCATCCGATTTTGCTAGCCATCTTAATCATGATGAGGAATCATTAGACTCCCCTTATAGTATTGAGATAGCTAATGGCAAACAGATTACAGTTGACACAGTACTTAGGAATTGCCCACTAACACTTGGTGATCATACATTTTCCATCGACTTAATACCGATGGAGCTGGGCAGTTTCGACATCATCATCGGAATGGATTGGCTATCTCTTAACCGAGTTGAGTTCATCTGTTCCGATAAACTACTACGCATTCCTATGGAGAACAATGAGGTCTTGGAGATTCGTGGAGACCAAGCGAAACGCAGTGTCAAGATAATTTCGTGCATGAAAGCTCGCAAGTGCTTACGGAAACAATGTGTTGCATTTTTAGCTCATGTGATTCAGAAAGACAAGAAAACAATCAAGATTCAAGATGTACCAATTGTGAGAGATTTTGCAGAAGTGTTTCCGGATGACTTACCGGGACTGCCACCTGAGAGATCAGTACAGTTTCGAATTGACTTGATTCCGGGAGCAACTCCTGTAGCTAAGTCTCCTTACAGACTTGCTCCATCTGAGATGCAGGAGTTGTCTAATCAGTTACAAGAACTCCTCGATAAAGGATTCATCCGACCGAGCTTTTCCCCATGGGGAGCTCCGGTTCTTTTTGTTAAAAAGAAGGATGGAACTTTCAGGATGTGCATCGATTATCGAGAACTCAACAAACTCACCATCAAGAATCGGTACCCGTTACCGAGGATTGATGATTTGTTCGATCAATTACAGGGAGCACAGTACTTTTCAAAGATAGACCTGAGATCAGGCTATCATCAGCTCCGGATTCAAGAGGAAGATATACCAAAGACGGCTTTTCGTACCCGATATGGTCATTACGAATTCATGGTGATGCCATTTGGATTAACGAACGCACCGGCTTTGTTCATGGACTTAATGAACCGGGTGTGCAAGCCGTATCTAGATCAGTTTGTGATCGTCTTCATCGACGATATACTGATTTATTCAAAGAACGAGAAGGAACATGAGCAACACCTCAAGACAGTTTTGGAGCTTCTGAAAGAAGAACGACTCTATGCCAAATTCTCCAAGTGCGAATTTTGGCTAAGTGAAGTTCAGTTCTTGGGTCACGTGATTAACAGTAATGGTATACACGTGGATCCTGCCAAGATTGAAGCAATCAAGAACTGGGATGTGCCTACAACACCAACAGAGATTCGATCATTCTTGGGATTGGCAGGTTATTACAGGAGATTCATTTCGAATTTCTCTAAGATAGCTTTACCTCTCACCAAGCTCACACAGAAGTCTGAACCTTTTGTGTGGACTCAGAAACAAGAAGAGGCATTCCAGACATTGAAACAAAGATTGTGCAATGCTCCAATCTTAACACTCCCAGAAGGCAATGATGACTTTGTAGTTTATTGTGATGCTTCCCATCAGGGACTCGGATGTGTTTTAATGCAACGAGACAAAGTCATTGCTTATGCCTCACGACAGCTGAAGATACACGAGAAGAATTACACGACACACGATCTTGAACTGGGAGCTGTTGTATTTGCATTAAAGATTTGGAGACACTACCTTTATGGTACTAAGTGCACTATCTTCACAGATCACAAGAGTTTACAGCACATATTTGATCAGAAGGAGCTTAACATGAGACAGAGACGTTGGGTTGAGCTCCTGAACGATTACGATTGTGTGATCAAATACCATCCGGGCAAAGCAAATGTTGTTGCAGATGCTTTGAGTCGGAAGGAAAGAGTCAAACCCTTACGCGTTCGCGCCATGGGAATGACAGTGCAAACAAGTTTGAGAGATCATATTTTACAAGCACAACAAGAGACCGTGGCAAGAGACAATCTGAAACGCGAGCTCGATTGTGGAGCCGAGAAACATTTCAAGACAAAACAAGATGGAGTTATCTATTATCTGGATCGTGTTTGGATTCCAGCAGTAGATGAACTTCGGACACTCATACTTGACGAGGCACACAAGACACGTTACTCAGTTCATCCTGGTGCCGATAAAATGTATCAAGATCTTAAGTCATTTTATTGGTGGCCGGGTATGAGGAAAGATGTTGCCACTTATGTTGGCAAATGCATCACATGTGCCAAGGTCAAAGCAGAACACCAGAAACCTTCGGGTTTGCTGGAACAACCGGAGATACCACAATGGAAGTGGGAACAAATAGCTATGGATTTCATTACCAAGCTACCCCGCACTTCCAGCGGATACGATTCTATTTGGGTCATCATTGATCGATTGACCAAGTCCGCACACTTCTTGCCGATCAGAGAGACGTACAAGATGGAGAAACTTGCAAGACTATACATTGATGAAATAGTAGTGAGGCACGGGGTGCCATTGTCTATTATTTCCGACCGAGACAGTCGATTTACTTCGCGGTTCTGGCAATCATTGCAACAATCCTTAGGGACAAGTGTTAACTTGAGCACTGCTTATCATCCACAAACGGATGGACAAAGCGAGCGCACTATTCAAACCCTGGAGGATATGTTGAGAACATGCATCCTAGACTTCGGTGGAAGTTGGGACATACATTTACCACTTATTGAGTTCTCCTACAATAATAGCTACCACAGCAGCATTGGATGTGCTCCGTTTGAAGCACTCTACGGTAGAAAATGTCGGTCTCCAATTTGTTGGACCGAAGTGGGAGACAACAGAATAACTGGGCCTGAACTTATTCAGGAAACTACTGATAAGATAGCCCAGATACAACAAAGATTACAAGCAACACGTAGCCGCCAAAAGAGTTACGCAGACAAACGGCGCAATCCTTTGGAATTCGATGTGGGTGACCGAGTTATGCTGAAAGTGTCCCCATGGAAAGGCGTAGTTCGTTTTGGGGCTAAAGGCAAACTAGCACCTCGGTATGTTGGACCGTTTGAGATTACTCAACGAATAGGTCCTGTGGCATACAGACTCAGACTCCCTGATGAACTCAGTGGAGTACACGATGTGTTTCATGTATCAAATCTCAAGAGGTGTCTAGCAGATGAAACATTGATCATACCATTGGAAGAGATACAAATTGATGAACAACTACATTTCATTGAGGAACCTGTAGAGATTATGGAACGTGAAGTCAAGAGACTGAAACGAAGCCGTATCCCTATTGTAAAGGTTCGATGGAACTCCAAGTGTGGACCAGAATTTACCTGGGAACGCGAGGACAACATGAAAGCCAAGTATCCTCATCTGTTCGAGAATTGAAACCCGATTTTGATGCTTAAATTTCGGGACGAAATTCCTTTAACAAGGGGAGACTGTAACAGCAAGTACCAGATCGTCCGGCAAGTCCGTACGGTATGTGTACTTTCACCTTATACTATGAGTAAATACATGTACATGAACAGTTATCGCATTATCAGAATTCAGAATACAATACACAGTTGTACGTATTTTAGTGCAAACTTAAATACAGTAAGTACAACAACATATGAAACAATGGTTCAGTGTGTTTAAGTGAAAACTTAAATACAATTAACACAACGAATCAAGAGAAACAACAGTTTACAACTGAACAACGAAAACATATCGGTTGCGATCTGATGTCCACAGATGACAGGAATCAGATGACCGACAAGTCAGTACAAGAACAATATGAAATCATGACGTATAGTTGAGTCCGACAGTGAGGAAACACAATTTAAACACAAATGCAGTGTTATTTCAGAATAACGAACTGACAGTGTGTTTGTGTGGGTGACGATTCAAACAAACATATCTGTGAGTTTAGAGTTCTGAAATAATGACTGAAAAGTAGAAAACAAAAGTCAGAAAGCAAAACCATCGTCGTATTCGTTCGGGTGACGATTCGAACGAATTACGCGCGAAGGTGACGCGATCTGACGAAACGAAAACGAAAACACGTCACGATCGAAAATAATTTAATAGAATCAAATAAATAACATTTTACAATTTTGAAACTCATCAAAATAATTAATTTAAACCCTTTTTATTTAAAACCATTTAAATTACGCGTAATTTTCCGGAAAACGTACGAATCTACGAACCGAGCAACAAAAACGAACCCGAACTCACTCGTGGTATAAATACCATGAATGAGTCTAGATTTCTCATTTCCCACTTCATCTTCTTCACACAAACACCCATTTCCGGATTTCACAAAACCCTCCCCATTTCTCACCTTCTCTCTTCCATAACTTCTTCATTTCTCCACCAAATCACTCCATTCTTGAACCTACTTGAAGCTCTCATCATCCTCTACACGTGGGTACCAAGGATCGGCTCCAAAACTCCCTGAATCGAGGTATAGATCGAGGTCAAGGATTCGAAAATTAGGGTTTTCATTTTCTTTTTCTTCTCCATCCTAACCCTAACCGTTTTCCTCATCCTCTACTCGACTTAAACACTGTCGAACATCATCTTTGCATGTCACTACCATGGAAACACCACCCTAGCTCCGTTGGTCACCGGTACGAACCCCGAACCGCTTACAGCTTCCCGAATGAGCCTAGGGTCGAATGTGGCTCATTCGACCGAATGAGAAACTAAGGCCGAAAGACTCATACTCTGGCCCCCTCCATTCGTGGATCCCATTCGACCATGTGTCATTCGTCACTTCTCAGTCGCCAGTCAAGTCTCATGCGCAGGTTTCTCATTCGCCACAGCCTTCATTCGACATTCATTCCCTGGAAACCTTATTCGGCAGTCCTTCATTCGACAGCTTCCATGCTTCTCATTCGAGCCACCTCACATTCGGGCCACACCTATTTGGCCATCTTCTCATTCGCCACCCTTGCTTCCATTCGGAATAACCATGGTCGGCCAACATTCATTCGGCCCAACTTGTGGCTCAAATGGCCAATAATCTAGTTCTTGGGCCCACAGCCGTTTTTGGCCCAACTAAATCAGGCCCATATTGGCCCAACACATATTAAACTCAGGGCCTGAAAAAAATTCATCAGGGCCTAGCAAAATCAGCTCATGGCCTACAAAATTTGATTCAAGGCCCACCCTTAAGGTCGCGACCTAGTTTTGAGGCCACTTTGCAAACAACTTGGACAACAACCTATTTCTAGCCCAAATATGGTTTCTACAGTTCATTCTAACCTTTGGCCCGACAAATCTTGCCTGGGCCCACCTCGGACCCAACAATTTCTCATCATGGCCCAATGGAGGCCCACAAGGCCACTTATTCACTAGGCCTCTTAGCAATTGATCAAGCTTTCG
The DNA here is from genome assembly GCA_009363875.1 of Mikania micrantha. Classification (NCBI taxonomy): domain Eukaryota; kingdom Viridiplantae; phylum Streptophyta; class Magnoliopsida; order Asterales; family Asteraceae; genus Mikania; species Mikania micrantha. Next base: position 106,560,016 of record CM018692.1, on the reverse strand, counting down.
TATTGCCACACCGTATATCACTGATTCACATGTTCTAAAATGGTCAAACACTCTTAGTGGTTCAAGAACAGACCAAGGCCCATAGGTTTGGGCCTAGGGCCCAACAAATTACCTAGAGGCCCAACATAGGACTTGGTCACATAGTTCGGTCTACACATCATTTCAAACCATCGGGTTTAACATATTTCATAAGATCAAAGTGTACAATTACAAGAATGAGTCAAGTCAAAGATTACAAGATAATAACTCATAAGGTTTTTAACTTAAAACCTGCATAAGAGACCGAACGGTGATCATGACCAAGTCTTACGCGTGAAAGCCAACTTAGGGCTAACACCCACACATACACACCCAAAAGTCTATTAGGTTATACTTACAAGTTACAACAAATCAATACAGGATCGTGAACACAACGAATTCAAACGAGAGCGCGTGCATTCACATATAAGCTAAGTCAACCCTCAACAACTACAAGGTGAGTTCATATGCCCCTTTTCTTTAATCTTTACTGATTTTAAACTCTCGGGGCTGAGAAACATGCTTTACTTTTATTTATTTAAAAGTTTTGCTTACATATTGTTAATACTTTGATTATTTGATATTAAATTGCTTATTATCATAAATCATTGTATGCATGCTTGTTTGAATTCAAGAATACAGGAAAGATAAGATGATGATGATATTTTTAATATCATAACTCATCGATACAATAGAATAACTTAGTAGTAAGTTAACTCTTACAACACTTAGTTATTCTTACAAGAAATGACATTGTAACAATTACAAGGAAACATGATGACATGATTACAAGAGCAAAACACAAGAATGATATAAAGATAATATATCTTTACTACATCATTCAATACAAGAGTTAAATAAGTGTAATAAGACTAGATCTTATAATACTTAACCTTATAACTCAACACATATTACAAGAAGAACAAGTAGCATGGAATGATAATCATGATAACATAATTTCATGATAACAACATCATTCACTCAATTAATTAGCATAATCTAATAAGACTAGTTCTTATTTAAATTTGTTAATATCACGGAGAACATATGACAATGAGAACAAGAGTACAAGTGACTACAATTACAATTAGTTACTATTGACCTGTTTGCATTATATCACTTCAATCATGTGCCAAATTGTTCAAGTTGATCATGTAAGTCCCTTTAATTCGCTGACCAGTTAGTTTGACGTGACTAAACCGATGTGACACCTCGTAATTTCCAGGTCAGCAATTCTATTATTTTAATAATAATGTTTATTATTATTTCATACGTGGCACTAGAATAAATGCATTTAGTGTGACACGTGGCACAACAGTCTGAACACACCGATAATTCGAGGAATTATCGCACAACAATCGCACGTGTCTTGAATGACGAACGTTGGTGAACGGATCAATCTGTAACACAAAACACTGCACTTAGGTTCGGTGAACCTAATTTAGCTGGAACAAAGCCAATGTGTCGAGAAACGATGATCGTATTCGAGAAATACGAGAAATTCGGTTCAAAACAATGAAATTGGGCTTATTGGGCTCAACCGAGATCCATCGCGGTACGCGATGGGCAACTGACTGGGCCTTCGCGATACGCGACCCTTGAGCGGGAGAATTTGAATTCACCGAAAAACGTCGCGGTACGCGACGACCGATCATCTTCACCCATCGCGGTACGCGGCGTGTTTCGGGAACAGAATGATTATTTTAATCATAGCGGTACGCGATGATACTTTTTGGACAGGCTCCGCGGTACGCGACGACCCCTACACGCAAAAATCTTTATAAAACCAAGACTTAATCATTCTGTTACCTTCCCCTCCGATTTCTCTCGACTGAACACACAATTTCGACCTAGAAACCTCTGTTACAACCATCTCACACCAGAAGGGAGCCATCTAGGAGCCATTGAAGACCATTCTTGAGGATCAAGGCGTGGTGAAGGCTTCAAGAACGTCCAACCATCGATCCCCTCTGCATTCGAACGAATCTCAGCCTCTCTAGGGCTGTTCCAGAGGCTGCTCAAACCCCATTTCGTGGATTCAAGGCTTTGTGAGGTAGTTTCTATAGTCAATAATGCTTAATAACACCCAAAATCACACATGCAAGCCATTTAGGCCACATGCATCATCACCACCACTATTGTCACGAAATTTTGGACTTGTGAACATGTTATTAGATACTAATGCTACTGATTTGATGAAATGATTATGATCTATGATGATTATTATTGAAATAAATGACCATGTGTCGATTTTATGATAAAATGGGTACTTTCACCAACATGCATGCACGATCCATGAGGTGTTTGATGATACTTGATATGGAAATGTTGCTAGATATGTTAATAATGATGTTCTACATGATTTAGGATGATGGATGATATCAAAGTAGGTTATTTGGGGCGTATTGCTAAAAATAGTAACTTTATAGTTACAAAAGGTGCAATATTGATAAAATGACCACATTGATATGTTTAGATCTATATGTTATGCTAGGAAATGATGTTGGAAGTTAATATGATGATTATTGATGCATTGGGATGATTAGAATTATTGAAAATACGATTTTTATGGTTATTACCATAAATAGAAACTTTTTGTTACAATGTTGCTAGAGAATGATGAATTTGAGGGATGTTGTATGTTTGGTATGCATAACTAACCTTGTTATGATGTTGATAATTGATTTTAAGTCCTAAAATGGTTGAAAAATGTGTTTTATCAAAAGTTATTATAAATAGTAACTTTATTTTACAAAGTCTATGAATAGCAATATGTTTGTTGAAACGAATATGATTTTATGATAATTTAGGACTAGGGTAATGATCTTTAGAAAAGGTTTGTTACTAATCTTGGTTAAACATGCTTATTTTAGTACCTTTCCATAAATGGAAACTTTTACGCGCAAACTATGTTAAACCGGCTATGTGTATTTATGTGCTATGTGATAACATGCTCATTTAGGATAAATATGCATGTTAGAATAATCGGAATATAACTATATGCATAACCTGCCAAATTTGGAAACTTTCCTAAAATAGAAACTTACCATAAATAGTAAGTTTCCTCATAGGAATGATTTTGGTATCCGTACACTTCACACGACACTAAACCGCACGATACACGAACACTTGATCCAAACCGTCACCAACGGGTCGTTAGGTCAAACACGATCGACACGGCCAGACACGGTCAACTCGACCTACATAACCACGTAGTGTTGTTGAACACTAACACGGTCCGGTGAGACCCACACTTGTGAACACAAACTCATAGTACCTATGTGATATAGGTGACTACTAGCCGGCGAGCTACACGTACTTTTTGAGCTAACGCATATCTAAACTCAGGTGAGTTTACGGCCCCACTTTTACTCTTTAACTGCTTTTACTCAATCTTGGGGTGAGAATACTATGCAACTGTTTTAGATGTATGACTGGTATGTTGTTAAACTATTTTTGAGTGTAACTATTATCGCATAAAGTCCTCACTTATCCTTACCGTTAATTGTTACGAACGAGTCGTTATTACGTAGTACTACTGGGTTTGACTAGCCCCACTCGGCAACAACTTTGACTGGAGGTCATAACGAGTGTAATAATCGATGTGAATTGCGAGTTCAGCGATGACTCGCGGAGGCAAATGGAAACAGTCTAGTTTCGGTAAGATGACATGACACACTCACGGATCGTAGATCCAACAACTAAACTTAAACATGTCCAGTATATATCTGTCTACAATTTCTGTCTGTCTAAACCTGTGAACTCACCAACTTTTTAGTTGATACTTTTCGCATGTATTCTCAGGTAACTAATGGAGCACACGCTAGGACGCTCACAAGGACACACTAAGGAGTCAAGCTTACATTTAGACTCATGTCCTAGGCTTGTGTGCATTTGCTACGTTTTTATAACAATTTAATCATTTGTAGTGTTTATTTCAACAATTACTTTCCGCTGCTACATATGTATTTGATGATCTACATTTTCCGCTGCATACTTATATAAACTTGTTTGGTTTTGCAAACTGTGTGATTGTGTAACTCATATAGAAGTCGTTCTATATGACCAAGAGCTGTGATTCCTGGCCACGTCACACCCACGTGGACTGACACCACGAGTGGGAAATTGGGGGTGTGACAGACTGGTATCAGAGCCTTGGTTATAGGGAACTAGGTTTGCATATAGTAAACTTAGACTATAGCCACTGCTCTACAATAGACACTACACTAGAATTCGCACCCTGATGTTAATTCTTTTATTGAACTATTATGTACTAACCTGAAAACTTACAGGATGGCTGACAGCAACGGAAACGCTGACAGGAACCCGGGCAGACGCCCAGCCCTTGACAACTTGACTGAGGACAGTCGACGTAGGATCGACAGCATAGTAGCACAGGTAGATGCAGAGATGGAGAGGAGGACCCAGATGTTAGCACGGGAGCGCTATTGGGGGTGGTTGCCTAACCTCCTACAAGAGTGGGTTGTAGCTGAGCGGGTGCCTACCCCGCGATACAGAGGTGATACCTCTGAAGGTCCACGACTGCCGGCACTTGGGATGCCGATGGAGAGAGCCTTCGCGGCTCATGTTGCCGTAACCCGGCGGGAGTTACGGAGGAACGCCGAGCTATCCGATGAGGTTCGTGTTCTTCGCGAGAAGAACGATCGCCTGGAAAGGCGAAGTGACCGGCTGGAGGAGGAGAAGGATCGTCTAGAGGAGACGGTGGAGACACTACGTCTCCAAGTGGCTCAGCTCATGTCCCAGCATGGACAAATAGTTGATGTTGTGCAGGAGCACGACGGGCGTATTACCGAGAACCGGACAGATATCGTCGAGACGCAGGCGATGGTGCAGGCGAGCGACGCCATGCTTAACGCATGGGCGGCGCAATTTATCGAGGAGCCACCAGCTGAGGACGATGAGCCACAGTTCGAGGCCGAGGACCTCGAGGGTCTCGACGAAGATCCGGACGAGGACCCGGAAGAGGACGAGGATGATGATGAGGACGCAGCTAGCAACATCTCCCATGTCTCCATGGATTCGGATTAGTGGGTTTTATTATTTTGGTACTGTTTGTTTCATTTTATTTCCTTTTGGCCTAGACGAGCGGGATGTGCTCGGAAAATTCGCATTGTACTTACTTTTCAAATTATTGTACTTCAAGATTGATATTAATGGAAATTATGCTTTATTATTATTATCTGCTTTATTATTACTACTGTATTTGAAGCTTTGTTACGATAGCTAACTTGACATTTGACATGACAACTATTCTAACTTGGGCTAACACTTAGCATATGATGACTAACATTCTAACCCCTCTATATAGAAACATGTCTGCAAGAGGAAACAACGCTCTACTACTCAAACGCAAGGCCGAAAAGGCACGGATCGACATGATGGTCGAGCGAAAATTCAACAAGGTACTCGCAGAGTACGAAGCCAACCGTCACACCAGTGAGACGAGTGGCACTAACAACGGTATTAGCTTTTGCCTAACGTAACTAGCATAGAATAGACAGCCTAGATACTAACACGTTGTATTGAACTACCGATGCACAGGACCCCAGGGAGGAGCGGCAAAGGGATGCTCGTTTAAGGCATTCCTAAGCTGTCATCCTCACAAGTTTCAGGGCACGGAAGGGGCAGTGGGACTGCTCCGATGGATAGAAAAGGTGGAATCGGTTTTCTCTATGGCCGAATGCTCTGACGGGAACCGAGTGAAATATGCCACAGGAGTACTGGAGGGACCGGCCCTCACCTGGTGGAACTCTCATGTCCAGACACTCGGACTGGATACTGCAAACTCCATCCCATGGGAAAACTTTACGAGAATGCTCCACGAGGAGTATTGTCCTCGGGACGAAATTCGGAAGCTGGAAGAAGAATTCTGGACGCACAAAATGGTGGGATCCGAGATCGAGAAATACTGTACTCGATTTCACGAGCTGTGCAAGTTGTGCCCGGCAATGGTGACGCCGGAGTACAAAAAGATAGAGCAATTCATTAGTGGATTGCCCGAGCAGATACAGAGCACAGTGACAGCAGCCAATCACACCACCGTCCAACCACTGATTCGCTTGGCGCACAAACTGACTGACCAGGCGGTAGCCCAGGGGAAACTGCCAAAAAGGGGGGAACACCTGAAACCCCAAGAACCCAAGCGAAAGTGGGAGCCCAACAACAACAACAACAGCAACAACCGAACCTTTTCACCCCAGCAGCCAACTCAACACCGACCCACACCAGCCAAAGTCTTCACTGCCACACAACCAAACAATCAGGACAAAGGGGGATATCGGGGCAACAACCCCAAATGCAACAACTGCTCATACCACCATCACGGCCCATGCCGAAAAGTTCGGTGCAGCAACTGTGGCAGGAACGGACACCTGGCCAAGGAATGCCGATCAAACCCCAACCCTAACCCCAACAAGGATAACACATTAAAGGGGTGCTTCACTTGCGGCAAGCCCGGACATATGCGCCGAGACTGTCCGCAAAACAAGAACGCAGGAGGCAACCCGGCTAGGGGTCGGGCATTCGTGATTGGATCCGGTGAAGCCAAAGATGATCCGAACGTCGTCACCGGTACGTTTCTTTTAAATAATGTCTACGCTAGTATATTATTTGATACCGGTGCCGATAGGAGTTTTATCTCTAGTGAATTTAGCAAATTGCTTGACATGACACCAACACCACTAGATTATAAGTATACCGTAGAGTTAGCGGATGGAAAACTCATCGAAACACAACACATCATCAAAGGATGCGTTCTGACACTGGCAGACCATCAGTTGGTGATCGACCTGATGCCAGTAACTCTCGGAAGCTTCGACGTGGTGATTGGAATGGATTGGTTATCTGCAAACCATGCTGAGATCGTGTGCAGCGAGAAGGTCGTACGAGTCACGTTACCGAGTGGTGAGCAGATCTCAATCCAAGGAGAACGACGCGGGATACCACTAAACATCATGTCATGCATGAAGGCCAGCAAATATCTAAAGAAAGGATACACGGCTATCCTGGCTCTTATTTCCGAACAACCAAAGAAGGAACGAAAGATTGAGGACATTGCTGTTGTTCGCGATTATTCAGAAGTCTTTCCTGACGATCTACCGGGACTACCACCGGCACGGCAAGTGGAGTTTCAGATAGATCTAATGCCAGGAGCAGCACCGATAGCCAAGGCACCATATCGGCTGGCTCCTACTGAAATGCAGGAACTATCTAATCAACTGCAAGAGTTATTAGATAAGGGATTCATTAGACCGAGTTTCTCACCATGGGGAGCTCCGGTCTTGTTTGTGAAAAAGAAAGACGGTTCATTCCGTATGTGCATAGATTACCGAGAATTGAACAAGGTAACGATCAAGAACCGATACCCTCTACCTCGAATAGACGATCTGTTTGACCAGTTGCAAGGGTCAAGCTTCTATTCGAAAATCGATCTGAGATCGGGTTACCATCAACTCAGGATACAAGAGGACGATATACCAAAGACCGCATTCAGGACGCGGTACGGACATTACGAATTTCTGGTCATGCCATTTGGGTTGACTAACGCACCGGCCGTATTTATGGATCTCATGAATCGGGTGTGTAAACCGTATCTCGACAAGTTCGTAATCGTATTCATAGATGACATCTTGATCTACTCGAAGACTCAGGAAGAACATGCCGATCACTTGAGACGTGTCTTAGAACTACTAAAGAAGGAACAACTATACGCGAAATTCTCCAAATGTGATTTCTGGATTCGCGAAGTTCAGTTCCTTGGACACGTAGTAAACGAGAAAGGGATACACGTAGACCCAGCCAAAATCGAGGCAATCAAGAATTGGGCAGTACCTAAGACCCCAACTGAAGTGCGACAATTCTTAGGATTGGCCGGGTACTACAGGCGGTTTATCGAAGGGTTCTCGAAGATCGCACAATCGTTGACGTCCCTTACGCATAAAGACAAGAAGTTCGAATGGGGAGAAAGACAGGAAACTGCTTTCGAACTGTTGAAGCAGAAGTTGTGCAGTGCACCAATCTTATCGCTACCAGACGGGTGCGAGGACTTTGTGGTGTACTGTGACGCCTCAAAGCAAGGACTCGGTTGCGTGCTGATGCAACGCGAGAAAGTTATAGCATATGCGTCACGACAATTGAAAGTGCACGAAAAGAACTACACAACTCACGACCTAGAGTTGGGAGCCGTAGTGTTCGCACTAAAGATTTGGCGACACTATCTATACGGCACCAAGTGCACGATATTCACTGATCATAAGAGTCTACAACACATCTTCGACCAAAAAGAGTTAAATATGAGACAACGCAGATGGGTCGAACTGATAGGTGATTATGATTGTGCAATCAAATATCATCCCGGTAAAGCCAATGTAGTCGCCGACGCGCTAAGCCGGAAGGAAACAACCAAACGCGTGCGCGCACTACAACTCACCATTCACTCCGAATTACCTAACCAAATTCGGGTCGCACAACAAGAAGCATTGAAAACCGAGAACCTCACTCTCGAAGCCATGAGAGGGATGGATAAACAGATGAAACAAAAGGACGACGGAGCTTACTACCTGCTGGACCGTATTTGGATTCCACGATTCGGAGACTTAAGGAAGGTAGTAATGGATGAAGCTCATAAGAGCCGATACTCAGTACATCCAGGCTCTGACAAAATGTATCATGACCTAAAGGCAACTTATTGGTGGCCTAACATGAAGTCAGAAATCGCAATGTATGTGAGTAAGTGTCTGACTTGCTCAAAGGTCAAGGTAGAATACCAGAAGCCTTCGGGATTACTTCAACAGCCAGAAATTCCAGTATGGAAATGGGAGCAGATTTCCATGGATTTCATCACAAAGCTGCCAAAGACAACAAATGGCTGCGATACCATCTGGGTTATCGTAGACCGACTTACGAAATCGGCACACTTCCTGCCGATCAAAGAAACTGATAAATTGGAAAAATTGACCCGAATCTACTTGAAGGAAATCGTATCCAGACACGGAGTCCCGACCTCCATAATATCAGACCGAGACAGCCGTTTCACGGCTCACTTTTGGAAGTCCTTACACAAGGCACTCGGGACGAGGTTGGATATGAGTACTGCTTATCACCCACAGACGGATGGTCAGAGTGAACGAACCATCCAAACTTTGGAGGACATGCTTCGGGCATGTGTAATTGATTTCGGTAACAGCTGGGAGACTCACTTACCTTTGGTAGAATTCTCATATAATAACAGCTACCACACAAGCATTGGAGCTGCACCGTTTGAAGCACTTTACGGGCGTAAATGCAGATCACCACTCTGTTGGGCGGAAGTTGGGGAAAGCCAACTGACCGGACCCGAACTTGTGCATGAAACAACTGAAAAGATCGTGCAAATACGCAACAGAATGGCAGCAGCTCGGGATCGACAGAAGAGCTATGCCGACAAAAGGCGCAAACCTTTGGAATTCCAAGTGGGAGACCGAGTACTACTTAAAGTCTCGCCTTGGAAGGGAGTGATTCGATTCGGGAAACGAGGAAAACTAAACCCTCGTTACATTGGACCTCTCGAGATCACTAGACGGATAGGCCCGGTGGCCTACGAACTACAGCTACCACAGGAACTAAGTAGCGTACACAACGTGTTCCACGTTTCAAACCTCAAGAAGTGTTTGTCGGACGAAACTCTCACAATTCCTTTAGAGGAAATCCAGATCGATGAACAACTACACTTCATAGAAGAACCGGTGGAAATTATGGACCGGGAACTCAAGAAGTTGAAACATAGTAAGATACCCATTGTAAAAGTTCGATGGAACTCACGACGAGGACCGGAATACACCTGGGAACGGGAGGATCAGATGAAAAAGAAATACCCTCACCTATTCGCCGAACAAGCCAACACCGGCACATGAACTGAATTTCGGGACGAAATTCCCAATAACTGGGGGATGATGTGACACCTCGTAATTTCCAGGTCAGCAATTCTATTATTTTAATAATAATGTTTATTATTATTTCATACGTGGCACTAGAATAAATGCATTTAGTGTGACACGTGGCACAACAGTCTGAACACACCGATAATTCGAGGAATTATCGCACAACAATCGCACGTGTCTTGAATGACGAACGTTGGTGAACGGATCAATCTGTAACACAAAACACTGCACTTAGGTTCGGTGAACCTAATTTAGCTGGAACAAAGCCAATGTGTCGAGAAACGATGATCGTATTCGAGAAATACGAGAAATTCGGTTCAAAACAATGAAATTGGGCTTATTGGGCTCAACCGAGATCCATCGCGGTACGCGATGGGCAACTGACTGGGCCTTCGCGATACGCGACCCTTGAGCGGGAGAATTTGAATTCACCGAAAAACGTCGCGGTACGCGACGACCGATCATCTTCACCCATCGCGGTACGCGGCGTGTTTCGGGAACAGAATGATTATTTTAATCATAGCGGTACGCGATGATACTTTTTGGACAGGCTCCGCGGTACGCGACGACCCCTACACGCAAAAATCTTTATAAAACCAAGACTTAATCATTCTGTTACCTTCCCCTCCGATTTCTCTCGACTGAACACACAATTTCGACCTAGAAACCTCTGTTACAACCATCTCACACCAGAAGGGAGCCATCTAGGAGCCATTGAAGACCATTCTTGAGGATCAAGGCGTGGTGAAGGCTTCAAGAACGTCCAACCATCGATCCCCTCTGCATTCGAACGAATCTCAGCCTCTCTAGGGCTGTTCCAGAGGCTGCTCAAACCCCATTTCGTGGATTCAAGGCTTTGTGAGGTAGTTTCTATAGTCAATAATGCTTAATAACACCCAAAATCACACATGCAAGCCATTTAGGCCACATGCATCATCACCACCACTATTGTCACGAAATTTTGGACTTGTGAACATGTTATTAGATACTAATGCTACTGATTTGATGAAATGATTATGATCTATGATGATTATTATTGAAATAAATGACCATGTGTCGATTTTATGATAAAATGGGTACTTTCACCAACATGCATGCACGATCCATGAGGTGTTTGATGATACTTGATATGGAAATGTTGCTAGATATGTTAATAATGATGTTCTACATGATTTAGGATGATGGATGATATCAAAGTAGGTTATTTGGGGCGTATTGCTAAAAATAGTAACTTTATAGTTACAAAAGGTGCAATATTGATAAAATGACCACATTGATATGTTTAGATCTATATGTTATGCTAGGAAATGATGTTGGAAGTTAATATGATGATTATTGATGCATTGGGATGATTAGAATTATTGAAAATACGATTTTTATGGTTATTACCATAAATAGAAACTTTTTGTTACAATGTTGCTAGAGAATGATGAATTTGAGGGATGTTGTATGTTTGGTATGCATAACTAACCTTGTTATGATGTTGATAATTGATTTTAAGTCCTAAAATGGTTGAAAAATGTGTTTTATCAAAAGTTATTATAAATAGTAACTTTATTTTACAAAGTCTATGAATAGCAATATGTTTGTTGAAACGAATATGATTTTATGATAATTTAGGACTAGGGTAATGATCTTTAGAAAAGGTTTGTTACTAATCTTGGTTAAACATGCTTATTTTAGTACCTTTCCATAAATGGAAACTTTTACGCGCAAACTATGTTAAACCGGCTATGTGTATTTATGTGCTATGTGATAACATGCTCATTTAGGATAAATATGCATGTTAGAATAATCGGAATATAACTATATGCATAACCTGCCAAATTTGGAAACTTTCCTAAAATAGAAACTTACCATAAATAGTAAGTTTCCTCATAGGAATGATTTTGGTATCCGTACACTTCACACGACACTAAACCGCACGATACACGAACACTTGATCCAAACCGTCACCAACGGGTCGTTAGGTCAAACACGATCGACACGGCCAGACACGGTCAACTCGACCTACATAACCACGTAGTGTTGTTGAACACTAACACGGTCCGGTGAGACCCACACTTGTGAACACAAACTCATAGTACCTATGTGATATAGGTGACTACTAGCCGGCGAGCTACACGTACTTTTTGAGCTAACGCATATCTAAACTCAGGTGAGTTTACGGCCCCACTTTTACTCTTTAACTGCTTTTACTCAATCTTGGGGTGAGAATACTATGCAACTGTTTTAGATGTATGACTGGTATGTTGTTAAACTATTTTTGAGTGTAACTATTATCGCATAAAGTCCTCACTTATCCTTACCGTTAATTGTTACGAACGAGTCGTTATTACGTAGTACTACTGGGTTTGACTAGCCCCACTCGGCAACAACTTTGACTGGAGGTCATAACGAGTGTAATAATCGATGTGAATTGCGAGTTCAGCGATGACTCGCGGAGGCAAATGGAAACAGTCTAGTTTCGGTAAGATGACATGACACACTCACGGATCGTAGATCCAACAACTAAACTTAAACATGTCCAGTATATATCTGTCTACAATTTCTGTCTGTCTAAACCTGTGAACTCACCAACTTTTTAGTTGATACTTTTCGCATGTATTCTCAGGTAACTAATGGAGCACACGCTAGGACGCTCACAAGGACACACTAAGGAGTCAAGCTTACATTTAGACTCATGTCCTAGGCTTGTGTGCATTTGCTACGTTTTTATAACAATTTAATCATTTGTAGTGTTTATTTCAACAATTACTTTCCGCTGCTACATATGTATTTGATGATCTACATTTTCCGCTGCATACTTATATAAACTTGTTTGGTTTTGCAAACTGTGTGATTGTGTAACTCATATAGAAGTCGTTCTATATGACCAAGAGCTGTGATTCCTGGCCACGTCACACCCACGTGGACTGACACCACGAGTGGGAAATTGGGGGTGTGACAACCGACGATAGCATAGTGGTACCATAGGTTTGACAAACCTCTAGCTTGTAGGGCTAGTATGTTGATCGTAACAATTCATTGGCCGGTAACGTATGACCGGTGACAGGGCGACCTCAAGTCAGGTTCTGGTAAGCGACACATGGTGATATTAATCTACAGTGATAAGTAATTAATCCAGCGAAAACCTTATTGACTAGTAGGTTGAGAAGGTGATCTGCTCTCATGTTACACTACTAGTAATAGATTTCGTTGAGGACAATAGACATACAAAGTGATAGAGATAAATCGGATGCATTGAAGTCTGATTACGTGAGGATTTCAATGGATTCCTTTTAGGCTCTATGCACTATGGTTCAAGGACAAGTTGCAAGGGGTTAACTCACACTCTTAATATTTAATAGAGTATCATCAGTTAACCCACCTCAAGTATAGAATAATACAAGGACAAGATTATATTAATCTAAAATTCCTTAATACATCGAGGGTTATCAATACTTCGGTTTGATAATTAAACCCCATACAATATATTATTCTATCATCAATACAATAACTGAATACATATCAAGTGCGATGAATAAGCGGGGAAATGGATATCTTTAGTTGTATCGCAAGTGGTGTGGAACTTGACTGAGTATGTGGTGGGATAGCGTCTGGGCTTGACCCTTTCAGGATTCCCTATATATAAGCATACTTGATCAGGTGATACACTACTTGTACATATAACTAAGGAGAGGCCATTGGGTGGTACAGATGAAACAAGTATTACAAGTAACAAGTATGACATTGTGGATGTGTGCATGATCAATTCGATGGTTTTCAACTTACTTACTTATGAACTCACCAACCTAGTGTTGACTTTGTTTAAATGCATGTTTTCTCAGGTGACGGACAGGTGTAGGTACATATGTGCAAGTGATAAGCTAGTGGACTCTTAGAAGACCTAGTTTACTTTTGACTGCATACTTTTGATATGACAAAACAGTGAATCACTTTTGTATATCTTGTACAGTTCAAGATATAAACTCATTGATTCTTTTTGATTAGATTTACTTAGTTAAATTATGATGTACAATGTAATTTAACTTTGTAATTCTATTTCATGTCATGATTAGCACTTCTCATTTATATCTCATGTGCTATGTAAACAATCTGATCATTTGATTATCACTCCAAGATATCGCGCCCCGGGAACCTTCCGCCCGACGGGAAAACCCGATCCGTTCCCGCCGGCCCGGGGTGTGACAGATTGGTATCAGAGCCATGGTTATAGAGAAATATAGGTCATATTACTTAAACGGTTTGGCCTAGACTATAACCTAGGGACCCTCATGTAGAGTTCTTATGATATAGGATTCTATTTGCATAATGTCTTCTGCTTCTGATCACTGCACTAACCGATTTCTTTTCGGTTATGATCAGAATGCCGCCGCGAAGACAACCACCACTATTACCGTTGACTCAAGGTTCAGCTCCGCATTCATCGACTCCATCACCAGCTGACTCTCCTCCACATTCACCACCACCACCTCCACCTCCTCCTCCCCCACACTCTCCACCACCAGGCTCAAGCAATGTTCAGATGATAGATCCTGCTACTATCGCTTTGGCAACCCTGCTGAGTACTCAACTGACAAGTCAGCTGAAAGATGTCATCCCAGAGATGATAAACCGAATTCAAGGCCACGGCAACAATTCTGGCCATACTACAGGAGAGGCTAGTGGAAACACTAGTCATACTTCGGACTACTCCTACAAGTCTTTTGTAGGATGCAAACCTCCAAGTTTCACCGGAGTTGAAGGGGCTGTTGGACTGATCCAATGGCTAGAAAAGATGGAGAATACTCTGGACATTAGCAACTGTCCAGAACACCATAAAGTTCGCTATGCAGCTGGTTCATTCAGCAAGCGAGCACTTACATGGTGGAATGCTCAGATTCGAGCAAAGGGAAGAGATGAAGCAATGGCGATGCCATGGGCAGAATTTAAGCTTCTTCTGAGGAACGAGTTCTGTCCGAAACACGAACTGCAACTGCTGGAAACGGAACTCTCGAACCATGTAATGAAGGGAGCTGATCATATGACCTTCACCACTCGCTATCATGAGTTGGTAGCTCTGGTGCCAGAAATGATACCAACATTGGAAAAGCTGATTGACCGTTATGTGGCGGGATTACCTTCTTGCATCCAAAGTATAGTGTTGGCTGCTTATCCTGCTACTTTGGAGGCTGCTATCTCCCTCTCAGCTAAACTTACCAAGGTGATGGTAAAGTCTGGAGTTTTAAAGGATGGGGCTGAAACAGCCAAAGCTGGAACTTCCAAGAAGTCGGATAAACGTCCGGCTAAGAAACAAAAAGTGGCAAGGAACTTTGCTGCCACTACTCAGGCCCCAATGCTTAATCAGCCACCACCACTGCAAGTCAGAAAGCCCTACACTGGCACTGCACCTTTGTGCAACACTTGTCGGTATCATCACGCGCCAAACTCTCAGTGCATGCAATGCACAAACTGTGGAAAGTTTGGCCATTGGGCAAACCGCTGCAGGAGCACGGGAGCTCCAAACAGAAACAACAATGCAGCCACTACTGCTGCTGCTACTGATCGCAGGTCTTGCTACAATTGTGGTGAACCTGGTCACTTCTCTAGGGATTGTCCCAAGAGAAACCAACAAAGGGCTCAAGCACCAAGAGGACGAGCCTTTCAGATAGGAGCTGCTGCAGCTAGACAAGACCCGAACGTCATTACGGGTACATTTCTTCTATCTGATTTCTATGCCTCCATATTATTTGATACTGGTGCGGATCAGAGTTTTATCTCATCCGATTTTGCTAGCCATCTTAATCATGATGAGGAATCATTAGACTCCCCTTATAGTATTGAGATAGCTAATGGCAAACAGATTACAGTTGACACAGTACTTAGGAATTGCCCACTAACACTTGGTGATCATACATTTTCCATCGACTTAATACCGATGGAGCTGGGCAGTTTCGACATCATCATCGGAATGGATTGGCTATCTCTTAACCGAGTTGAGTTCATCTGTTCCGATAAACTACTACGCATTCCTATGGAGAACAATGAGGTCTTGGAGATTCGTGGAGACCAAGCGAAACGCAGTGTCAAGATAATTTCGTGCATGAAAGCTCGCAAGTGCTTACGGAAACAATGTGTTGCATTTTTAGCTCATGTGATTCAGAAAGACAAGAAAACAATCAAGATTCAAGATGTGCCAATTGTGAGAGATTTTGCAGAAGTGTTTCCGGATGACTTACCGGGACTGCCACCTGAGAGATCAGTACAGTTTCGAATTGACTTGATTCCGGGAGCAACTCCTGTAGCTAAGTCTCCTTACAGACTTGCTCCATCTGAGATGCAGGAGTTGTCTAATCAGTTACAAGAACTCCTCGATAAAGGATTCATCCGACCGAGCTTTTCCCCATGGGGAGCTCCGGTTCTTTTTGTTAAAAAGAAGGATGGAACTTTCAGGATGTGCATCGATTATCGAGAACTCAACAAACTCACCATCAAGAATCGGTACCCGTTACCGAGGATTGATGATTTGTTCGATCAATTACAGGGAGCACAGTACTTTTCAAAGATAGACCTGAGATCAGGCTATCATCAGCTCCGGATTCAAGAGGAAGATATACCAAAGACGGCTTTTCGTACCCGATATGGTCATTACGAATTCATGGTGATGCCATTTGGATTAACGAACGCACCGGCTTTGTTCATGGACTTAATGAACCGGGTGTGCAAGCCGTATCTAGATCAGTTTGTGATCGTCTTCATCGACGATATACTGATTTATTCAAAGAACGAGAAGGAACATGAGCAACACCTCAAGACAGTTTTGGAGCTTCTGAAAGAAGAACGACTCTATGCCAAATTCTCCAAGTGCGAATTTTGGCTAAGTGAAGTTCAGTTCTTGGGTCACGTGATTAACAGTAATGGTATACACGTGGATCCTGCCAAGATTGAAGCAATCAAGAACTGGGATGTGCCTACAACACCAACAGAGATTCGATCATTCTTGGGATTGGCAGGTTATTACAGGAGATTCATTTCGAATTTCTCTAAGATAGCTTTACCTCTCACCAAGCTCACACAGAAGTCTGAACCTTTTGTGTGGACTCAGAAACAAGAAGAGGCATTCCAGACATTGAAACAAAGATTGTGCAATGCTCCAATCTTAACACTCCCAGAAGGCAATGATGACTTTGTAGTTTATTGTGATGCTTCCCATCAGGGACTCGGATGTGTTTTAATGCAACGAGACAAAGTCATTGCTTATGCCTCACGACAGCTGAAGATACACGAGAAGAATTACACGACACACGATCTTGAACTGGGAGCTGTTGTATTTGCATTAAAGATTTGGAGACACTACCTTTATGGTACTAAGTGCACTATCTTCACAGATCACAAGAGTTTACAGCACATATTTGATCAGAAGGAGCTTAACATGAGACAGAGACGTTGGGTTGAGCTCCTGAACGATTACGATTGTGTGATCAAATACCATCCGGGCAAAGCAAATGTTGTTGCAGATGCTTTGAGTCGGAAGGAAAGAGTCAAACCCTTACGCGTTCGCGCCATGGGAATGACAGTGCAAACAAGTTTGAGAGATCATATTTTACAAGCACAACAAGAGACCGTGGCAAGAGACAATCTGAAACGCGAGCTCGATTGTGGAGCCGAGAAACATTTCAAGACAAAACAAGATGGAGTTATCTATTATCTGGATCGTGTTTGGATTCCAGCAGTAGATGAACTTCGGACACTCATACTTGACGAGGCACACAAGACACGTTACTCAGTTCATCCTGGTGCCGATAAAATGTATCAAGATCTTAAGTCATTTTATTGGTGGCCGGGTATGAGGAAAGATGTTGCCACTTATGTTGGCAAATGCATCACATGTGCCAAGGTCAAAGCAGAACACCAGAAACCTTCGGGTTTGCTGGAACAACCGGAGATACCACAATGGAAGTGGGAACAAATAGCTATGGATTTCATTACCAAGCTACCCCGCACTTCCAGCGGATACGATTCTATTTGGGTCATCATTGATCGATTGACCAAGTCCGCACACTTCTTGCCGATCAGAGAGACGTACAAGATGGAGAAACTTGCAAGACTATACATTGATGAAATAGTAGTGAGGCACGGGGTGCCATTGTCTATTATTTCCGACCGGGACAGTCGATTTACTTCGCGGTTCTGGCAATCATTGCAACAATCCTTAGGGACAAGTGTTAACTTGAGCACTGCTTATCATCCACAAACGGATGGACAAAGCGAGCGCACTATTCAAACCCTGGAGGATATGTTGAGAACATGCATCCTAGACTTCGGTGGAAGTTGGGACATACATTTACCACTTATTGAGTTCTCCTACAATAATAGCTACCACAGCAGCATTGGATGTGCTCCGTTTGAAGCACTCTACGGTAGAAAATGTCGGTCTCCAATTTGTTGGACCGAAGTGGGAGACAACAGAATAACTGGGCCTGAACTTATTCAGGAAACTACTGATAAGATAGCCCAGATACAACAAAGATTACAAGCAACACGTAGCCGCCAAAAGAGTTACGCAGACAAACGGCGCAATCCTTTGGAATTCGATGTGGGTGACCGAGTTATGCTGAAAGTGTCCCCATGGAAAGGCGTAGTTCGTTTTGGGGCTAAAGGCAAACTAGCACCTCGGTATGTTGGACCGTTTGAGATTACTCAACGAATAGGTCCTGTGGCATACAGACTCAGACTCCCTGATGAACTCAGTGGAGTACACGATGTGTTTCATGTATCAAATCTCAAGAGGTGTCTAGCAGATGAAACATTGATCATACCATTGGAAGAGATACAAATTGATGAACAACTACATTTCATTGAGGAACCTGTAGAGATTATGGAACGTGAAGTCAAGAGACTGAAACGAAGCCGTATCCCTATTGTAAAGGTTCGATGGAACTCCAAGCGTGGACCAGAATTTACCTGGGAACGCGAGGACAACATGAAAGCCAAGTATCCTCATCTGTTCGAGAATTGAAACCCGATTTTGATGCTTAAATTTCGGGACGAAATTCCTTTAACAAGGGGAGACTGTAACAGCAAGTACCAGATCGTCCGGCAAGTCCGTACGGTATGTGTACTTTCACCTTATACTATGAGTAAATACATGTACATGAACAGTTATCGCATTATCAGAATTCAGAATACAATACACAGTTGTACGTATTTTAGTGCAAACTTAAATACAGTAAGTACAACAACATATGAAACAATGGTTCAGTGTGTTTAAGTGAAAACTTAAATACAATTAACACAACGAATCAAGAGAAACAACAGTTTACAACTGAACAACGAAAACATATCGGTTGCGATCTGATGTCCACAGATGACAGGAATCAGATGACCGACAAGTCAGTACAAGAACAATATGAAATCATGACGTATAGTTGAGTCCGACAGTGAGGAAACACAATTTAAACACAAATGCAGTGTTATTTCAGAATAACGAACTGACAGTGTGTTTGTGTGGGTGACGATTCAAACAAACATATCTGTGAGTTTAGAGTTCTGAAATAATGACTGAAAAGTAGAAAACAAAAGTCAGAAAGCAAAACCATCGTCGTATTCGTTCGGGTGACGATTCGAACGAATTACGCGCGAAGGTGACGCGATCTGACGAAACGAAAACGAAAACACGTCACGATCGAAAATAATTTAATAGAATCAAATAAATAACATTTTACAATTTTGAAACTCATCAAAATAATTAATTTAAACCCTTTTTATTTAAAACCATTTAAATTACGCGTAATTTTCCGGAAAACGTACGAATCTACGAACCGAGCAACAAAAACGAACCCGAACTCACTCGTGGTATAAATACCATGAATGAGTCTAGATTTATCATTTCCCACTTCATCTTCTTCACACAAACACCCATTTCCGGATTTCACAAAACCCTCCCCATTTCTCACCTTCTCTCTTCCATAACTTCTTCATTTCTCCACCAAATCACTCCATTCTTGAACCTACTTGAAGCTCTCATCATCCTCTACACGTGGGTACCAAGGATCGGCTCCAAAACTCCCTGAATCGAGGTATAGATCGAGGTCAAGGATTCGAAAATTAGGGTTTTCATTTTCTTTTTCTTCTCCATCCTAACCCTAACCGTTTTCCTCATCCTCTACTCGACTTAAACACTGTCGAACATCATCTTTGCATGTCACTACCATGGAAACACCACCCTAGCTCCGTTGGTCACCGGTACGAACCCCGAACCGCTTACAGCTTCCCGAATGAGCCTAGGGTCGAATGTGGCTCATTCGACCGAATGAGAAACTAAGGCCGAAAGACTCATACTCTGGCCCCCTCCATTCGTGGATCCCATTCGACCATGTGTCATTCGTCACTTCTCAGTCGCCAGTCAAGTCTCATGCGCAGGTTTCTCATTCGCCACAGCCTTCATTCGACATTCATTCCCTGGAAACCTTATTCGGCAGTCCTTCATTCGACAGCTTCCATGCTTCTCATTCGAGCCACCTCACATTCGGGCCACACCTATTTGGCCATCTTCTCATTCGCCACCCTTGCTTCCATTCGGAATAACCATGGTCGGCCAACATTCATTCGGCCCAACTTGTGGCTCAAATGGCCAATAATCTAGTTCTTGGGCCCACAGCCGTTTTTGGCCCAACTAAATCAGGCCCATATTGGCCCAACACATATTAAACTCAGGGCCTGAAAAAAATTCATCAGGGCCTAGCAAAATCAGCTCATGGCCTACAAAATTTGATTCAAGGCCCACCCTTAAGGTCGCGACCTAGTTTTGAGGCCACTTTGCAAACAACTTGGACAACAACCTATTTCTAGCCCAAATATGGTTTCTACAGTTCATTCTAACCTTTGGCCCGACAAATCTTGCCTGGGCCCACCTCGGACCCAACAATTTCTCATCATGGCCCAATGGAGGCCCACAAGGCCACTTATTCACTAGGCCTCTTAGCAATTGATCAAGCTTTCGTATTGCCACACCGTATATCACTGATTCACATGTTCTAAAATGGTCAAACACTCTTAGTGGTTCAAGAACAGACCAAGGCCCATAGGTTTGGGCCTAGGGCCCAACAAATTACCTAGAGGCCCAACATAGGACTTGGTCACATAGTTCGGTCTACACATCATTTCAAACCATCGGGTTTAACATATTTCATAAGATCAAAGTGTACAATTACAAGAATGAGTCAAGTCAAAGATTACAAGATAATAACTCATAAGGTTTTTAACTTAAAACCTGCATAAGAGACCGAACGGTGATCATGACCAAGTCTTACGCGTGAAAGCCAACTTAGGGCTAACACCCACACATACACACCCAAAAGTCTATTAGGTTATACTTACAAGTTACAACAAATCAATACAGGATCGTGAACACAACGAATTCAAACGAGAGCGCGTGCATTCACATATAAGCTAAGTCAACCCTCAACAACTACAAGGTGAGTTCATATGCCCCTTTTCTTTAATCTTTACTGATTTTAAACTCTCGGGGCTGAGAAACATGCTTTACTTTTATTTATTTAAAAGTTTTGCTTACATATTGTTAATACTTTGATTATTTGATATTAAATTGCTTATTATCATAAATCATTGTATGCATGCTTGTTTGAATTCAAGAATACAGGAAAGATAAGATGATGATGATATTTTTAATATCATAACTCATCGATACAATAGAATAACTTAGTAGTAAGTTAACTCTTACAACACTTAGTTATTCTTACAAGAAATGACATTGTAACAATTACAAGGAAACATGATGACATGATTACAAGAGCAAAACACAAGAATGATATAAAGATAATATATCTTTACTACATCATTCAATACAAGAGTTAAATAAGTGTAATAAGACTAGATCTTATAATACTTAACCTTATAACTCAACACATATTACAAGAAGAACAAGTAGCATGGAATGATAATCATGATAACATAATTTCATGATAACAACATCATTCACTCAATTAATTAGCATAATCTAATAAGACTAGTTCTTATTTAAATTTGTTAATATCACGGAGAACATATGACAATGAGAACAAGAGTACAAGTGACTACAATTACAATTAGTTACTATTGACCTGTTTGCATTATATCACTTCAATCATGTGCCAAATTGTTCAAGTTGATCATGTAAGTCCCTTTAATTCGCTGACCAGTTAGTTTGACGTGACTAAACCGACGATAGCATAGTGGTACCATAGGTTTGACAAACCTCTAGCTTGTAGGGCTAGTATGTTGATCGTAACAATTCATTGGCCGGTAACGTATGACCGGTGACAGGGCGACCTCAAGTCAGGTTCTGGTAAGCGACACATGGTGATATTAATCTACAGTGATAAGTAATTAATCCAGCGAAAACCTTATTGACTAGTAGGTTGAGAAGGTGATCTGCTCTCATGTTACACTACTAGTAATAGATTTCGTTGAGGACAATAGACATACAAAGTGATAGAGATAAATCGGATGCATTGAAGTCTGATTACGTGAGGATTTCAATGGATTCCTTTTAGGCTCTATGCACTATGGTTCAAGGACAAGTTACAAGGGGTTAACTCACACTCTTAATATTTAATAGAGTATCATCAGTTAACCCACCTCAAGTATAGAATAATACAAGGACAAGATTATATTAATCTAAAATTCCTTAATACATCGAGGGTTATCAATACTTCGGTTTGATAATTAAACCCCATACAATATATTATTCTATCATCAATACAATAACTGAATACATATCAAGTGCGATGAATAAGCGGGGAAATGGATATCTTTAGTTGTATCGCAAGTGGTGTGGAACTTGACTGAGTATGTGGTGGGATAGCGTCTGGGCTTGACCCTTTCAGGATTCCCTATATATAAGCATACTTGATCAGGTGATACACTACTTGTACATATAACTAAGGAGAGGCCATTGGGTGGTACAGATGAAACAAGTATTACAAGTAACAAGTATGACATTGTGGATGTGTGCATGATCAATTCGATGGTTTTCAACTTACTTACTTATGAACTCACCAACCTAGTGTTGACTTTGTTTAAATGCATGTTTTCTCAGGTGACGGACAGGTGTAGGTACATATGTGCAAGTGATAAGCTAGTGGACTCTTAGAAGACCTAGTTTACTTTTGACTGCATACTTTTGATATGACAAAACAGTGAATCACTTTTGTATATCTTGTACAGTTCAAGATATAAACTCATTGATTCTTTTTGATTAGATTTACTTAGTTAAATTATGATGTACAATGTAATTTAACTTTGTAATTCTATTTCATGTCATGATTAGCACTTCTCATTTATATCTCATGTGCTATGTAAACAATCTGATCATTTGATTATCACTCCAAGATATCGCGCCCCGGGAACCTTCCGCCCGACGGGAAAACCCGATCCGTTCCCGCCGGCCCGAGGTGTGACATGGTAGACCCAAAAAATTTTTTTTACGTGGGGTGAGTTTTATTAGGAATGTTTGCGTTCAAGTTGGATGACATCGGACAGGGTCATGTCATGTTAAAAAAAGTTAATTAAACTAAATTTCATATATAAAAAAATAATGCAAGTATAATACATTTAAAGTTGTTTACTATAGGGTTTTATTTTTTATATTTATCGAAACAATATATATGAAAACTTTTCTAAGTAACACTTTTTGTCCAAAACAAATATCACTATTACTTAAATTCTCATCACTAATCCAATTATGCAATTTTGAATTTAAATATTATGTTAATAGATTAGTAAAATTAATAATGAAGTTGTTTAAAATGGGTTATTGATGATTTGACTTATTATAATTAATAGTAAACTTGGTTTTAAATTAGGTTTAAATTATTAGTTATGGATTTTTCAACTTAGTTTTATTAAATAACACTTAAAAATTAAAATTTGAGGAGATGATTGCAAAATTTTACGAGGGACGTTCAGGAATTTAATAGATATACACACCACACTGCCAATACAAGCTTTCCATGTTGAAATTAAGTTTGTTATTTAATTTCTTTATCACTCCTCTCTAGTTCTTGTTAAACTTATTTGTATAAGTTGCTAGACGCTAGTCAGGTGTCGAGGTACCGCATAGGGATTAATCAGGATTAACCGGCGCTAGACGAATTGGAATTTTTATGTGTAATTTTACAAATATATATACTATATACACACATTAATATCAATTTAATATAATACTTCAAATTATTTTGAAAAATAACCTTAAACATACTAAGGTAAATACTTCAAAGTTCAAATTTAAACACTAATTTCAAAGTTTAGAAATGAATTTTGACAGGGAAGGTATCACTTGTTCTCCTTCACAATTGTGCAAGATATTACACATGTTGGCCCCCACATGTACTCCACGATACTTGAATGGAAAAGATCGATCATGTTTAACAACCAAGGGTTACGGTCATTGCCATATTAATTATTCCCATGTACGTTCCATATATACCAGTCTCCGCGATAGTGGCCTAGTGGTAATTAAAGGGGTGGGAATTTGTTATGGAGGTGGGTTCAAAGCCCGGCATCACACAATTTTCCCTAAATCACCCGATTTACCTACCTCATGTTGGCCGTCGACCGGTCGATGAGGGCGCCTAATGGTGGCATTTTTATTAAATCAAGGAGGAAACCCATCACTATGGTTAGTGATAAAAACTTCATAGTCAAGGATTAAAACTTGATACCTCAAGAGGTCGAAGCTGTATCCCCATTTTATATGCATGTTAAATGTTTATAACTTTTAGCCACTGTTTTTGAAAACCGAACAGGCCGGTCGGACCGGTCGAACTGACAACCGGTGGGTGAACTGATCCGGTTGGGGTTCTGGGCCATTTTTTAAGCGAGCAGTTTTTTTTTATTATTTTATTATATATATATATATATATATATATATATATATATATATATATATATAGGGTAATGTATAAAAAATAACTCTCATCTTTTGCTACAACTACATAACCCATTTCAACCAATCATAAACTTACACATAAGCATTTCATTAAAATATTAAAAAGGGCATCATAGTCATTTTACCTTTATAAATTTTCCCCCCTTTTTTTTTAAACATTAATAACTTTTTTATAATATATTGTTTTTTAAAAAAAATTGCACCATTATATTCGTCTCATTTTTCTCTTTAATTCCGTTATAGTCTCGACTAATTTTTTTTACTTTTTTTAGATGCCCTATATTTACATCATTGTAACGAGCTTAAATATAATAAATTTTCGAAATTTTTTTAAAAATGATAAATTACAGTGATGTAATTTACGTTGACGTAAAATTCGGTTTCGGTTTTTTCGGTTAATTAGGTTCCGGTTCAGTTTTTTCGGTTAATTCGGTTTCGGTTCGGTTTTTTTTTTGCGTTTTGCTCATCCCTAATTTGTAACGAGCCTAAATACAACAAATTAGTTTGAATTTTTTTCGAACAATGATAAATTACATCACTATAATCATCATTTTTAGAGAAAAAAATCAAAATAATGTGTTGTATTACATCATTGTAATTTATCATTGTAATTATCATTGTTAGAGAAAAAAATAAAATAATGTGTTATATTACATCACTGTAATTTATCATTATAAGAAAAGAATTCAAAATAATGTGTTATATTTATGCTCGTTATATCGATGTTTAATAATGGACAATGAGAAAAAAAAATTAAAAAAACTAGTCAACATTATAACGGGAATTAAAGAGAAAATTACATCACTGTGAATAATGTGTTACGTCATCGTTAATTATGTCATTGTAAGTTACTTCATTTTGTGTTACATTACTTCATTTTGAGTTACACTACTGTAATTTACCATTGTTAGAAAAAATTTCTAATTAATTTGCTATCGTTAAGTTCGTTACAATGATGTAAATACATGACATCAAAAAAATTAAAAAAAAAACTAGTCGAAACTATAACGAAATTAAAAAGAAAAATGAGACGAGTATAATGGTGCAATTTTTTTTTTAAAAAATAATATAGTATAAAAAAGTTATGAATGTTTAAAAAAAAGGGGTAAACATTACATAAATGACAAATGTTTTAAATGCCCTTCATACTAAAGACAAAGGAGTTGACACGTGGCACGATCCTATACACTTACCCTTTTCAAGTAACCATTGGATGATGATTAATAGGTTGTAGCAAAAGATGAGGGTTATTAAAAATCTCATCCCCTATATATATATATATTTATAAAATCAGCCAGCTCTTAAAACATTACGATGAGCATTGAAGCCGAATGAAAACGTACATATTAAGATTGTTGCCATGTTTAGGCCTTTTAATATATAGTGATCATTAACCCATGAAAATACAATCAGCAACATAGAATAAGCATGAAAGGGATGTGACATCCACACCTACTTTAATAGTTTAATTCCATGTGCGTATTAAACCTGTCTCAATGTCGATTTCATCATCTATTTCATGAAGTGCCTCAAGTCCTAGTATTATTATTATTACTTTTAAAAAGGCACTAATGGATCCATTTGTTACACTTTTTTTCCTTTCCCTTTTTTATGGATTTGATAATAATAATCGAACGGCAACAAGCATAAAAATTATGTTAGAAAAAATAGACAGATTGGGCCGTGTTAGGTAACGGGTTAAAACAAGTTTAGGTCAAAACGAGTTTTAGTCAAAATCATTTTATGTCTAATTAGGTTGTTTTTAAAAATTATCAATTATTTTTAGTTAAAATTGGTTGTAACCATATAAATAGTAGATTTGAATGATCTTTATTATTTTTTTAGTCAAATATATTATTGGCATGCTAACCTGTTTAAATTTATTTTATTTAAATAGTTTTTAATGTACCCGTCTTGAACATTAAGTTAGTAAAATAAATTTAAAAATCATCAAAATTCATTTCCACCCACATACACGATTCAATCAAAGAGATGTTACACCTTTAACATTTCATTGCTAGCTATATACTCCAAGGTGTTCACGAGTTAGTTTAAAACCATAAAACCACCTAAACTAGTCATCAATTGGTTTTATGGTTTTTTTTTTTTATCTTAACTTTTGGTCAGTTGGTTTCAAATTATTCAAATTGTTACAAATGATTAGGTTTATGTCACATCACCTCCTCACATCCCCATATGTTATAGTTACACACACCTCTCCTTCCTCGTCCTATGATAGCTTCCATCACCCAAACCACTCATATCACCCAAACTTAATTGCCAATGTTGATACAAACCACCACCACCCACTACGAAGCAGTCGACAACACCACCTATCACCTCACCTACACATGTTGTCACAAACTAGACGGTTCGACAACATGTTTCATGTCAATCCAACCGCTCATGATCAACAACTCCTATGGCGACACCACCACAACTACACCACCATTTAACCTTCACACCAATTCCACACCTACCATCTCACTCATTCCAAAATCATACAACATTGCCCTTACCGATTCTTATTGGTTTGGAATGTTAGACTTTAATAGATAATAATATGTAGGAATTGGTGTTACACATGTTTTCCTACCATATTATTAAAGACTTTTGATTATCTAGGCAAAAAATTCATGCTGACGGGACTCTTAAGAGATATATAAGGCTTGGCCTGTTGTTACAGGAAAAAGTAAAGAAGTTGGTATTGAACGTGATGAAAGATTTAATCCGGTTATTAGAAAACTGTGATCTACATTGTTCTAAGTGTTGCCATATATAGATCATGGTTTATACATCAATTAGACATGAAAAACACATTCATACACGACAATTTAAAGTGGAGAGTTTTTATGTCTTAATCACCAAGGTGTGTTAGTTGTACTAACCCATCTTATGTATGCGGGTTAAAAAATCTCTTTATGGTCTTAGACACGCAACAAGGGTTTAGTATCAATAGTTTGCGTCTTAAATTACATCACGTGGTTTTTATAACACAACTATTGATACCTCTCTCTTTGTATACATATATCGATAATATTAACGACTTCCAATAACTTCACAACATTATTTCTTTATTATCCAAGGAGTTTGTCATGACAGACCATGTGAAACTAATCTATTAACGACTTCTAGCATATATTATAAAACTAGGTTATATCTCTTGTATTACACGAACAACATAAATAAAATATAATGAATAATTATCAAACAAAATTTAGCAAAAAATAAGATGATTTTTAATATAAAATACGATTACAATTTTGTATGATTTAATATTTTAAGTATTAAAATAATAATATTTTTTTTTAAACACTAACTTTTTTTATAGTTTGTTTTTATTTAAACATTGTGTTTCAAATAATTGTTTTTGAAAATTTTATAATCTATAATAATTTTTTTTAAATTGAGGGCTCCAATAAGGGCTCCAACGGGTGAAAGAGCCGTTGCCCCACTCACGACGGCCCACCCACCCACGCCCCGGAGAGGGCGGTGTTCCACGCCCTATCACTCCCCACCCACGCCCACTCACATGACACATCCCATGGTCTAAGATATAACCAACTATTTACTTTATTTTTGCAATTATCCTTTTGGCAAGATACTGGTCAACTCTAGTACTTAAATTCTTTTGTAGAAAAAGTCTATCAGAACACATAAAAATCATGTGCTATGTACAATTACTCTTATAATAGGTTTTTTATTAGAGTTTTTAAGAGCAATTTGCTTCTATACCATAATAAAAACTAAGTTTACTCCCTCTGCGCGTTGCGACGGGTTATCACAGTACACTCTTGAAAATGAGTATTATATATCATTTGCAAAAACATAAATTACATAGCAAAATCAAATTTTTCATCACGAACTAAATTCTAACCTCCAAGGAAGTGGTGTAATGGTTAAAGTGAAGGAGAAACAACCTAAAGATCTCATGTTCAATCCTCACTTAGAGCAATTTTCTTAGTAGGTCACCGATCTGGTTGCATACGGCTGCGTTTTACCTGTTTCTCTCGGTTAGTCGGAGGTTTACCACACAAGTGGGTTCCCATGGTTATAAAAAAATCCTAAACCCTAAACCAAAAGAAACTTAAACCTCTCAGATTTAATAAATTCAAATCTTTAGGAAAATATCACAAATTTAATAGCATCATTACTGTGTATTACTGTTCAAAGTAAAAAAAATTACTTTTGGTGATCTAAGTTTAAATTTTCAAAATATCACTACATAAAGCAGATACCTAGGCATTACTATTCATTTTACTATGAATTATATATATATATATATATACACACATACTATTCAATATAATATACATATATTTACTATTCCTTTTCCATACATTTTAATATATATAATATAATTTCCTAATAGTGATAAATTAATAGGTGGATTAATTTTCTCATCAGTATAAGACCAGGATTGTCTAAAAAATATTAACAGAAATAAAAAAAAACTTTATATATTATTGACACTAGAGGTGCACATATAAACCGATTCGGTTCAAAAAACCGGTATTCAGTCGCCCACAAACCGGTTCTCGCCTAACCGGTTCTCAAACCGGTCCGAACCGCCGGTTTCACATATATTTTGAACCCGAACCGTACCGGCTTTGAACCCGAACCGGTTTGGAAAAATAAACCGGTTTGTGCAAGTCTAATTGACACGTGGACTATGGACAATTATTAAAAGCTAAAGCCTTTGGGCTTTGTCTAAAGATTTAGCGGTGGGCCCAACGTTTTTTTTTCTTCTTTACACTCTATGGACTATGGCTAATGGCTCTATGCAAAAAGGCAACATGTGGCAATTCTTTGATGTTTTTTAAAATATAAAAGAAAGACACTTGGACACATGGCAAGAGGCAGTCGGGGGAACATGACATTGTTTTAGTTTATTTAATATATATTGACATTTAAAAAAATATATATATAAAAATCTTTACAATAATGCTATTCCAGCATCCAGCGTGCACAAGGCACGTTTTTTTGGTGTCATAATGTCATTCATCTAACTTGAGTTAGAGCTCATAATCAATAAAAGGTTATGTTGTGATACATACTCTCAAGAAAAATATTAAATTAAGTGTAAGAATATGTGTATTAATTTTCTTTTGAACAACGAAGGTTTCAACATGTGAGTTCACTGTATCCAGGCCATATCACCAAGGTTTACTATCTGGACCTCCCATGAGCCATCACAACCACCTAAGGAGGAAAACACACTGGGATAACTCCTTGACCCCCTCATACCTCTTTTTCGCTGAGGGAGAGATTTAAACCTAAGACCTCTCATATGAAAGAATCTCAGGATACTATTGAGGCACTGCCTCATTGATGAATATGTATATTAATTAAATTAATTAATTTTAATTGCAATTAAACTATCTTGTTTTTTGAAATAAAAGGTACCTAAAGTATAGCTCTAAAAGGAAACAGGAGAAACATTTCTACCAGTCACTTTTTCATGGATAGGAAACGTTATTAGCGGTTTTTGTTACAGTCGATCTATATGAATTTTCGCGTTTTGAACAATTTTTTTCTTTTCTTAAACATATAATTGTTATTTTTTGTATTGTATTTTAGAAAATGCAAAGTAATCTATTGTTGGTTTGACGCTTTCAAATCAGTTGAGCCATCCTTTATTATGACGATTAACTATTGAGTAGGGCCGTCTATAAAAGATTATAAGCCATGTGCGAATGTTAAAAATTGGCTCCTATATGCGCGTGTGTAGTAATTAGTTTGTAACTAAATATGAAGTGAGTTAATTTGTTTTTTGACCTAAATTTTTGATTGTAATGAGTTATTGTGTCAAATGTTTAAAGAAAAAGTTTTTTTTTAATTTTTAGAGTTAATTACACGGATGGTCCTGTGGTTTACCCAAATTCTACTGTTGGTCTCTAACTTCGAGAAATTACAACGGTGGCCAGAAAGTTTGCAAAAACGTAACACGGGTGGTCCCTAAAGTGGATGTCAGTTAACTTTTTAAAAATGACCAAAATACCCTTACCCACCTAGTTTAACCCAACCCTCTCTTCCCGTCCGGCAACCACCACCTCATTCCATCTCCGACAGCAACAAACCCTTCACCTCCACCATCGCCCCCATCTGTAAATGATCGACCACATCCACCCTTCTCATCATCTTCTCAATTTAACCCTAACATCAACCACATCTTTCAACCACCACCATCTTTATAATCACACGCCTTCCACCTGATACACCTGCAAAACAAACACAAAGATCACAACTTGAATTAAATTTTTGATCATTGAAGACCGATTCTCGTTTCCTCCGTTGTCATTGTTCTCTTCCAGCATGTAATCCACCATTTGCCGAGTTAACTGAACAATGAACTCGTATTCGTCACAGTCTCTGTCACCGGAATCAAGATCTGCATCACCTGAATCAAAGACGACGAAGATGAACTCCATGAGCTGACACGAGAATCGAAATTCGAGTAGCAAGAAAAGTGAAGATGAGCGAGTTTCTAGTGTGGTGGTTGTTATTGACGGAGGTGGTGGTGGTTGCGGGAGGTGGCCGGAGATGGAGGTTGCCGGAGGCGGTTAGGTAGCGATGGTGGAGCTCAGTTGGTAAGAGCTCAGGCCTCCCAATGTGGAGGTCCTGAGTTCGAATCCTCCGGGTGACACTTTCAATCACATGCAATGAAGGGGAGAAGCTGCACCTCATAGAGGTCAGGGGTTCGAACCTGAGCAGGGGAGAGGGTTTACGGCAGTGTGCCGGTTCCCGCTTATCTGGTGTGGCTGGGGTGGCTACGATGGGAATGCCATTGCCCACTCTATTGCCACTCAAGCCGTTCAAAAAAAAAAGGTAGCGATGGTGCAATTGTGTGTATCTGTGTGTGTATACACATTTTTTTTAATAATAGGGGCATTTTAGTCGATTCAAACCCATTTAACAGGAAAAGATAACATACATCCAACCCAGGGACCATCCGTGTTACGTTTTTGCAAACTTTTTGGCCACCGTTCTAATTTTTGTAAGTTAGGGACCATCCGTGTAATTAACTCTATTTTTTATAAAATTCGTAATTGGGTTAAATATATTTAAAAAATTGGAATGCAAATTATATGTGTTTGTTGTAAAATAAATTAATATACATATATATATAATATACAATTTTTTTTAAAAAAATTTAGAGGCCCCTAAAAAAATGGGCACTGTGCGGTCGCACCTTCCGTACCTGTTATAATACCCCACTGCCATTGAGTCATATTCACCATAAAAAAATATAGATACATTGTCAAGTAGGTATCATTTTACTGTTGTAAGAAGCCGGTAAAAAAAAAGAAAGTTTAACGAGATGCGGTATCATTTTACTGTTGTACTTGTACATTTCTTGATTTGTGGATGACGAAAAATGATTGGTGATGAAAAAGCACACGGATCATGATCCGTGTTTATCATGAAGCAAAATCCAAACCGTTCATTTCTAATTTCATCCATCCAACGGCTTAGAAACACCCACGGTTCTTATTCCCCCCAAATTCGAAGATATCATACACCCTATATAAACCCTGATATTCACACACACTTACAATCATCTTGTTAACAGGCAAATCAAACAATCAATAATCCAGGTCTAATCAATCAATGGCACGAACAAAGCAAACTGCCCGCAAATCCACCGGCGGAAAGGCTCCAAGAAAGCAACTGGCGACCAAAGCCGCCCGGAAGTCAGCTCCGGCGACCGGAGGAGTGAAGAAACCACACCGATTCCGGCCAGGAACGGTGGCATTACGAGAGATTCGCAAGTATCAGAAGAGCACAGAGCTGTTGATCCGCAAGCTTCCATTTCAGAGACTGGTGAGGGAAATCGCTCAAGATTTCAAGACCGATCTGAGGTTTCAGAGCAGTGCGGTGGCTGCGCTTCAAGAGGCGTCGGAGGCGTATCTTGTGGGTCTGTTTGAAGATACGAATCTGTGTGCGATTCATGCGAAGAGGGTTACGATTATGCCCAAAGATATGCAGTTGGCTAGAAGGATTAGAGGTGAGAGGGCTTAGGTTTGTCAAAATATTGATGACATATTAGGGTGTGTTTTGTAATGAAAAAAAGAATTAAAATATGGTTTGTTTGATGTTAAATTTGATGTGTATGCAACCGGTTCAAATGTTCACGAAATGATTTCACAAAGCTTGGTTATTTGCATGCATAATGAAAAAAAGAATTAAAATCATTGTTTTTGCATATGTTTTGTGTAGAATACATATATATATATATAGGGGAAGGTTTCCCTAAAAAGTCTATTTTGTCTAAGAAGGCTAAGAAGGATTTTTAAAAAACTCGAAAATCGAACCAAACAAAATTCGATTGAATTCATTTTTGCATCATTGGAACCGTCGTGTCGAACCCTAAAATCAAAACCTAAAAATCATAAACAATAAACCCAAATACTAAAACCAAAACTTTAAAAACAAACCTTAAATATAAAGATAAAACCTAAAAGTTAAAAATCAAGCCCTAAAATCTAAATTTTAATTATAGTCGTTAAAGTTAAAACCTAAAAGCTAATATTGTAGGGTTGGATGAGACGATTTCAATGCAATCGAAATGAGTTCAATCGGAGTTCGTTTGGGTCGGTTTAGAAGGTTTTAAAAATCCTTTTTAGTTTTCTTAGGCAAAAAAGACTTTTTATTTGATCTTTCCGTTATATATATATATAGGGGAGGCTTTTAAGAAAACTAACAAATTAGAGAAAACCAAGAAAACCATGATTTAACCATTCATTTAGAAAATCATGGCTAATAT
Source organism: Mikania micrantha (assembly GCA_009363875.1). NCBI lineage: Eukaryota > Viridiplantae > Streptophyta > Magnoliopsida > Asterales > Asteraceae > Mikania > Mikania micrantha. Next base: position 106,526,361 of record CM018692.1, on the reverse strand, counting down.
TTGATAGTGTTATTTTTGTAATTAATACTATTTAAAATATGTTGAAAATATTTAAAAGGGTATTATGGTTAACTGACTTAAATTAAATTTTAGAAAGTATTAAATTAGGTTTTAAAAGGGTGTGACTAAATGTACCTCTCTTTTGAACTTGTCATACCCCTCTTCTAAAATATTAAATATAAATTTGTTATAATCAACCTTTTAACTATATAACACAACCAAAATACACAAAATATTATTTTTATTTTAAATTCTATTAAACCTATCCCCTCTTACTTGGCATGTCCTATACAAAATATAAAATTAAATTCATCCAAAATCAGATTTATTTGTATGAACCCTAGTTCCTATTTGTTCAAATTCGATTGAACTGAGGCTCGATTGTTATTACAAAAATAGGGCTTTCGTTCTTCAAACAAAAACGAGTGTAATTGTATATGAAACACCTACCTTAGTTAACTAATTCATGTTTGTTGCTTGATGAACCGAAGTCGAACCGTCGGGTTCTTACATGCCTTTTTCTTGATTTGTGTTGAGATTGTGAATAGCTTTTGTTTACGCAGAGAGTTTCGCAGAGGTTAAATAATTGTTTGGGTTCAATTAATTTTGAGTTTTATGCTCGTTTTCATATACTTTGAGTTTGAGTTCGACTATGGTTATTTAAGCTTAGATTTCGTATTTATTTGATTTTTAAACGATGAATTGATGATGATAATGATTCCGTGATGTTTGAGTTTTGTAAAAACAGTCCCTCATGTTTTTGTTTAAAGGTTTATGGATCTTTTTAGTTAATTAAAAACATAAGGTTACTTACTTACTTGTATATATTTAAAAACTTAAGGAGGGGGTATGACAAGTAAAAAAAATACAAAGGGAGGTATATTTAGCATAACCCTTTTAAAATCTCAAACCTAAATCACGGGATTTTCCACAAATAGTTTGGAACTACCTATTTTCAAAAATCGTATCACAGATGAGTGATTAAGACGTGGACAAAAGTTTAATCGGGACGCTGTTGGATTAAGAAGACAACAAATAAGAGAAGATGATGACGAACCATTTATTATTGTATACCTTCTTCTAACAGTTAAGAAAAACACAATTTTTTGAGAAGTTTGATTAGCAAGTAGAAGTTTGTAACCTAATTCACGTCATTATCCCTAAATCATTCTTACGAAATTTGCATTATCCCCAAAATATGTTTGTAACCTAATTCACATCATTATCCCCAAATTTTCAACTTCTGGTTATTGATTACATGCATATAATTAGTATGTAAACCAAGTATTTTATGATAACAAATATGTAAGAGTGTTTATATATGTTCTTTTTGGTTAATTTGGAATTTTAATTTGAAGTTAAATCGGATAGTTATGAGTTTTTTGTGTTCTAGTTATTGATTACATTTGTGTAATTAGTATGTAAACCAAATATTTTATGATAACACTCATTACATATATGTAATCAACATTGATTAAATATATGTAATCATCTGATTACACATGTAATCAATCAAATAAAAACAAGAGTAATGCAAAAAAAAAAAAAAACTCATATCATTTTATCACATACATGTAAAACAAAACATATATATATATATATACACACACACACACAAATAAAACTAGACACATGTTTATCAATATTAGTGTACAACTGTACACATGGTCTTATTACAATGTAATCAACCAAAATAAACAATGTAATCACATATGTAACCTGATTACGTGTATATGTAATCATATCTGATATAAAGATAATGATAAAAAAATTTGGTGAAAATGCACATGTAACTTGATTACGTATCCGTAAGCATTTTGCAGGACCCTGATGATGGCTTGTGGTGGAAGATCGAACATCTTCGATCTTCCTTCTTCATTCACCATATTTGTTCTTCATCCTTCTTCTAGGGTTTTTAATTCACCATATTCGTTTTTTCTCTGTGCAGTTCAATCGAAACTAAGAGAGAGAAAGAGAGATTTAAGAAAGAAAGAGAGATTTAAGAGATTTTAATTAAAGCCAATTTAATTACCTAAATGAATAGGTGTAAGATTACTCATATACCATAGTTTTCTTGGTTTTCTTATAAATGAGTGGTTTTCTCATGGTCCCTCCCCTATATATATATATACATATATATTAGTTTAGTATCTGCGTATTGCAGCGGAAAATACAACACTTAAGTTGGATGTTTTAAAGGTTTGCATGGTTCGTTTTTGAGTCATAACTATAACAAAAATAATTTTTTTAACTTGGTAGTTAGTTAAAAGTGATTTTAACTAATAACATAAAAGACCAAATGCACTAAAAAGTCAAGAAGTAATTTATTTGTTTTGAAGGGTTTTTTCTTTTATAATCACTCTATTTTACTTAAATTTTTAAAAGCTACCAATGTGAGACAAAGTAAAAACACAAACAAACATTTAGATTAGAATTAAAAAGTTGTATCATATGTTATAAGAGTTGCAAACTCTTAATTTTAAGATATTTAAGTAAATTACTATTTTGTCCTTTTAATATGTATTATATAGTAGTATAAATATATATATGTTTCATATAGGAATGTATGAGTTGTATAGAAGTGTAATTATTAACATTAATAAATTTTAACTAGTAATAATTACACTTTTATATGTTTTGTTTAAGTTTATACGAGATACGAAGTGTATGAAAATTGTGAGATGGTTGTGAAAATATCATGGCTGTTTATGAACACTGTTGTAAAGCAAATACTCATTAATATTTTTATGAAATTGTTGATAGAGTTTGCCTTTTTGTTTTAATATCCACTAATGATATAACATGATCTTGAATAATAAATGCAAATATAAAATAGAAAACATAATTTAAGAGTGCGTTTTTACTTTTGAGTGGTTTGGTTTTATTAGAACTCACTATCTTAACTAAGGTAAAATAAACAAGTTGGTTTAATTAAATAATATTGTATTTTAGGTTGAAATATGTAGTATAATAACATTAAATGGGTTGAAATACGTAGCAACTTAATGTAAATGGATCAAGATGAGTAATTTCAAAAGTATAAGAATAAAGTAGATTCAAACATATAAAATTATTAATAATATATTTAATAATAAAAATTAACAATAAAAATTAAAATTATCGAATATTATAAAAAAAATACTTAGTTTATTTATAATTTATTAAAATTTGAACAAAATTTTTGTTCTAAAAAACGACTCATTAAAACTCGAAATAGTTTTACTTCAAATCTATCCGGATGTATATCTATTTTGATCTAAACATGTTTTGACTTGTTATTAAACTGGACATAATATGCCTACTTTATTTTTACCATGCTTAGTTTTATTATTAACTGTTTTTTTTTTTCGAATATTAAATTAAGTTTTGTTTGCCAAACACGTAATTTGATCTCATTGTGTAGGAAGAATGGGATATGGTTTGGTTTTTTATTGATAGCTTTTTATGAATAATTTTAGTATAAATATATCTTTGGGCATATTAATTTTCATCGAAATGTTAGTACTATAAATATGTATCAAATTAATTAATTTGACTGTAAAAGAAACTCTTTACTTTCATATCTGGTTAAGGTTATTCCATTAACTTTATCGTTGTTAGACTATGTGTAACCATCACCTCTTTTTCACTCCTAGTAGGCTTCACATAAATAACTAATTACATCACCTCTATATACATACACATTTGTAACTATCATCCCCTCCTCTCTCCATCATTCCCTCCTCATTTTCCCTCTCTTCTCTCTCACTCAGTGATCCGGCTCACGCCGGTGCCGTCACTCGAGTGCTCACGTCTCACTAAACACATCCTTAATGTTCTATGGTGGTTGTGCTGCATGTGAGTTGGTGTGCATATCAAAGGTAGTGGGGGAGGTGTAATACTATTAGACTTTATATTTAATAAAAAAAATAGTTGGCTAATGTCATTTTTACTTTTAGTCTTTAATTTATATGATAAGGGTGTTTAGGTAATTTTTTATGATATTTAAAAATTTATGTATTGAAAAATTGTCAATTTAATAAGTTTACAAGAGAATACATGCAATTTTCTATAATAAAAAGTATCTAAGAAGAGATCAAAAACCTAATAAAACAACCAACTACTTTGAAAATTAAATATGATTTGTCTTAAAAATGACACCAACATAGTATAGACTTTCGCGTAGGACGTCCACAATAGAGACAATGCACTTGACAAAATCTCCATCTTTAACAGGAGTATAACTACCAAAGACAACAATCCTTACATTCTCACTCTCAAGATTCAAGGCTATTTCTCTCACACCGCTGGCAAATTCAACCATTTTACCATCTTGAATCTCGTTCAACCCATAAACACGTGCAATCCCATCTCCAACTAAGACCACTCGAGACTACTGATGAATATTGAGTGTTACTTATGGATTATTAACATCCTTTTGCTTCATACCTGTTCTTCTTCGACCATCTCGCTAAATTTTCGTTTGAGTGCAACAATCTTTTGGTAAATGGAATCATTTGACTCTAATATGTCTTTGTTTTCGTACAAGAACATGGCTATGTATACAAGAAGTGCACCTGTTGTAGAAAGACCAGCGATGAAAAAAAGACCCTTAAAACTTGCCAACGTCAGCTCGTCAAAGGTTTGAACTCCTGGATTTATATCAGGGCAATCATCTTCCCTTCCAAGCCATTTGTCTGATATGTTTCTCATTTGGCCTTCTATCACCTTTAAGATTGCTCTTGAGAATGTATCTACATGAGGTGATCCTTTAGGAAAAGCCTATAAAAATAAAAAGAAAAAATAGTATAAATTAGTAATCTAGCAATTGATGGAACCTAGGGAATCAACAACGTATTTTTTGGTGTTTTGTTACAAGAAGTTGATTTTTTATTATAATTAATTTTATTATTTTTTATTTTTTTAATAAAAACACAAGTTTGTCCCCTTAGTTGTAGTAGGCAAAAAAAAAAAAGAAGCTATGATGATGACTAGGGCCCTGCTTAATAGGGTCCAGCTTGTAAAACAAGAGTTTAGAGTCTCATAAATAGAAAAAAATTATGAAAAAAGAATGTATTACCAGACAATTTGCTTTGAAGAAAACTATAAAACTAAACTTTTACCTAAATATATTAATCAACAAAAAAAAAGAATTTTATACAGATTACAAATTTGATGAATTGTGTCAGTTATTAACTTTTATTATTGTCTATCTCAAATCCAGATAAAATATGAAGGTTTATAACATTAATTTAAACCCGAAATTTTAGTTTGTTTGATGCCACCAAATCGGTTGAGCTATCCTTGATGATGACTCTTGACCAAAAAGCCACCCATGGTTCCACTATTAGAGAACCTAACAAGTTGTTAACTAGGGGCACTTATCAGATTGGATAAATGTTTACCTAGATTTGAAAATTTTAAACCCTATTCGAAACCCTACCCGATCCGAATTATAAATTTGTTGATTTGATCCGAATAACCCAGAAAAACCCGAATAAACTTATTTTTACATCCAAATAATCCGAACAACCAGAATAAACATGTTTTATTTGGGTTATTAGGATTGAATTCAAATATCCAATCTGAATTATAAAAACATATATCCGATCCGAATCTATCCGAATATCCGAATCTTTTATTTGGATTGGTTTTTTCGGGTTTCGATACGATTCGGATTTCGGATTTTTGAACACCCGTATTGTTAACCATGGGAAAATGAAATGATTACAAATTGAGATGAAAAGGGACATCTTACAAAGCCAATGCCTGCAGTTTTGTAAGTTGGACCAACAATGAGATACTTGTTACAATATTTTGCCTGCAACAACTTGAGGAAAGGGATCCCATCAACAATGGCTGAAACTCCATTGTTTTTACTTCCATCTGAAAGGGCTTTATCATACTCTTGTATGCTGTTATACTTTCTCAACTGTTCATCAGGAACACCAATGTTCTCCAACAAACCCTTGACAAAAGAATCAGCATGGTATCCGACATAGTCGCCTCGTTCGACGATTTCGTGTATGTTTGTAAGAGTTGGTTGGAGATTTTGTATTGTTAACATGGATGACAAGCTTGCAGTGTAGCTGGAGGTCAAAACTAGAACAACAAACACCCACACTATCACCACAAATCTAGCAAAGTTTGTTATTAACCTCTCCCCTGCAATAAATATCATTTTTTGTTACTTTAGATTCTTGTATCCAAAATAATCATCGACTTTTCGAGTTGTTTACACTATAAACATGTCGTCATATTCACCATAAAAAAGTACTTTGGTATACATTTTCGACATGTTTATTTTGTGTAGGTTGAAAAGTCAATGTTTATTTTGAGATCTGATTGGCAAGGATGAAGCTTTTTAGGGGCTCGGAGTGCCCAGGCTCATGCTATTTTTTGTTGGTCTATTTAGTAGTATTTTGTCGGAAAATTTTTTAGATATTGAGTCCGGCCTTGGTTTAAAAAAAACACTAAAGTTGAAATAGTCTTTTAACAATACGGTTAACGGTTTACAGTCTAAACTTGTTTAGTAAGTTCAAATAAGTATATTAGCGGAACTATAAAGGTTAATTTATAAAGGAGTTTAAGTTGTAGGGGGTAATATGTAATATTCTAATTTATACAAGTGATTAAGTTTCTACCATAACAATAGAGAGGATATTTTTTTTGTTAAATATTATTCAAAAATCATCTTTGCAATAAAATATCAAATGAGTTCCTCGTATATTGGTTGTTAATTTACATAGAAAAAGAAATTACTTAAAAGTTTGATTCAAAGTTCATAATTAATGAATTCAAAGAGTTTAAAAGTCCTCGGGCTGAGTTGTAATTATTTTCCCAGGTACTAGCTCTTTCATCTTAAACATATTATTTTTTGTTTATTAAACACAAATTAAGTTTTTTTTAGTGCGAGTAAAATTAGATAATTAAAGTTTTAAATGTTTGACCCAACCTAAATTGCCGATCCAAATATATAATCCGAAACATAGAGATATGAAAAAAATTTGGACCCATAACTTTCGGGCCCTTAAGAGAGTTTTTTTTTCCAAGTTCCGTCAATACTGATTGGGGCGTACTTACGGTGTGCAAACACAAGTGTAGACAAGGAAAACCACAAGATTGTTCCAACTTGTTGATGACGTTCACCACGAAATTCATTGTTTTCACGATGTTCAAACACCCAAATGGCTACGCCATTGTATATGAAGAACACTGCTATTGTTATCCATAGCTTTGTTTCTAAGGGCTTCATGAAGATCCATGCATTCTTTCGATCATCAACCTTAACAGGAACAGCCATTGCAATTCCTTCCTCCAAGTACGGATACGTGAAATCGACGTATTTTGATCTGTTCGACAAGATCGCGATAGGTCCGGCCACCATATCAAATTTCTATTAAGTTACAGATGATTATGATGAAGAATTTGTTAGTATTACAACCCTTTCTTATGAAGAAACTATCACACTCAAAGTAGGGTTGTGCATGGTACGGTTCGGTGCGGTTATGACCATTTTTATAACCAAAACCGCTACTTCGGTTAATTGTATATCCATATCCATAACCAATTGATCAGTTAACCATTAATTGGTTAACCACCGGTTATGGTTCGGTTAAAGTCGGTTAATGGTTTGGCTTAACCATAACCATGACCAAATAGATCGGTTAATCAAATGCTGGCAAAACGGGTCTTAACGGGTTAACATGTTTCAGACGACACGATTAATGTAAATATAAAACATGAAAACGACTAGTTTAACACTTATTTTGGTGATTTGAGCATGACAGTTCTCTATTTTATGTAGCAAAAAAAATGATGTCTAACATCTTAATTTCTATTATTTTTAAAAAAGTATAAAATCAAATAGTATTTTTTTTTGTTAAACAGGTCTTATCGTGTCTTAACAGGTATCTATTTTGCCAGCTAGTAGTTAATGGCTTAGGATAACCATAACCGTCGGTCAAATTCGGTTTCGGTTAAAATAGGTTATGGTTCGAGACGATTATCAGTTAATTTTCGGTTATGACTATATTATGCTCACCCTAACTCAAAGTACATATAAAATAAAGTAAAAGATCCTCTATTGTCACACCACCCAAAAAGTGAAAGAAAGTCGTTTGACTTTTTCAATTTTCACTTTTTTTTAAACCTTGAAAAGTCAAACGACAGTATATCACATTGTTTGGGTGGTGTACGAATAACAAAACGCTAAAAAAGTACTTGCAAACGTACCCCGAGAACGATCTGATAAACGAGATCGTTGGCATTTCCGGCACTCTTACCATCAGGAGTATCATAGGGAATTATCTGAAAGTTTACAACATGTGGCATTGCATCTATGACTGCATAGAATACATCCATACAAAACCCATTTGCATAGACCATATTGGTTGCAGGATCTCTATGGGCATCAAAGAACTCTTTGAATCCAGTTTGCACAGGAACTCCTACTCTAAGTTTCTTATTGTCCCAACCTGTAGGGACTTCTAGGGTATCACCTGGCCATATGATGGTTCCAAGATCATCTTTATCGGCCAGGTAATCGAAACTTTGATTGTTGCATATTCGATGCGACAATCCAGTAATCGGATTCCAGAATCCGACATGTTTCTCCCCTTTTGGCCCAATCACATTCACTATTTGGTAGCTCAATGTTTGTAACTGTCCATTGACAACATCAAAATCACCACTCAATCCCTTAAGCCTTATGTTTTGGATCATCGGAAGAATCTTGGATCGCATTTCTGAGATCGTACTAGACTCACTTCCGATTCTTTGTATCGCGGTTGCTAGTGCAAAAACAAGATCATAAGACCATATTCCAAACATATCAAGCTCAACCATATCCGTTTCCGGGTATTCTTTCAATACCCTCCTTCTCCATTTCTTCTCAAACTTGGTTAGTTGGTTGGATGGTGCTATATAAGGCTTCACACCAACAACACCTTGCATATATTCTAAATCCCGAGGATCTAAACGATGTAACAGGCCGGTAACGACATCTGTGATGACCCAAACATACCCTTCGGCCATCATTCCAACAACATTTACATTCTTGAAGAAACGCGAAGCAAGAGCAGGTAACATGTGTACCACGAAAACTCGGGTTCTCATGGCTTTTAGCTTATCAAGTTGTTGTCGAATCGAACCATCCGTAGAGTAAGGAGACAATATGGCTTGGTACTTGACTTGGACACCATTATTCACCATGGCGTCGAATAAATAGGGAACTAAGGCCCTACCAAAATCGGTGTTTTCAGACACGAACACGACTTGAGTCCAACCAAATGACTTGATCAGAGCCGCGATGGGTTGGGCTTGTGTTGAGGAAGATTGGGCTATACGAATGAAGTATGGGTTTGGTTTTGAGGATAGATCTGGGCTCGTTGCTGTGGATATTATGGGAACTTTGGATTCATATGCTATATCGAGTACAAAGTTTGCCTGTGATGATTGTTGGGGTCCAACAAGTGCAATAACTTGAGTGTTGTTTATAAGATCCACAGCTGCACTCGAAGTTTAAATCAAAACTAGGATGAAATGAATGCTTATGCATGTTAAGTTAGTTATGTGTAATACGTAAATTAATGATTGCGATACGTGCATATGTATACATGTGTCGGTCTTTGAGGACAAAAGTAAAATTACACTGATTCTAACGTAATTTTATTTGATTTTTGTGAAAATAACTTTAAAACCATTGGATTGGTCTGTTAATCAGACATCATAAGCCGTGTGTCTCATTGAAAGCAACATCTTTATTCCTACAAAGTATATGTAAGGTCGTGCATATCTTACCCTACTCAGACACTACGTAACTTTGTTAATGGTGTGATACATTAAGTACAATGATGATGATGATTTGTTATTGTAATAATAACATCAAAAAAATTCAAAGTACGTAAGTTTTTCGTAACAATAAAACTTTAATATCTCAATTTATAAATGTGTAAAAACAAGATTATAGATAGAGATTGAGAAAAAATTTAAAGGATATCATTATTCTTACTCTACACAAAAAAGTTAATCTGTCATTTGACATTTTTAAAAAGGTTGTTTTACATATTTTTAACATTTAACTATTTAACATTTTAAAATTAAAAAAAAAAAAGTCAAACAAGTGTGTAGTATAATTTTAAATTTAAATTGTCTTTTGCTTTGACTTATGATTATATTAATTATATAAAGTGTGGAAATAACATCTCTTAATTTAAATTATTTAAATTAGGAAAATAGTATACAGACCAGCAAATGCAGCTTGATAGTTGTATTTTAAATCACGTAAATGATAACGGATGATGTTCGAAAAATTGTCGTGGTGTCCACCATAAACATCTTCAAGTGCCATTAACATACAAAACCAAGAGCTTTTGCCAACATTTGAGTCCATATCAAGAATCACACCAACCCCTATTTCTCTTATCCCTGATACATTCGCTACCATCAACATTACCACTACCCCGTAAAAATTCATTAAAAAAATTCGCATTTTCTTCTTACACACGAACTTCTTAACTAACTAACTAACTGACTGTATATTCATATAAGTGCGAATATGCGCACATATTTATAGATCGAAAGGAGGCATAGGTAATTACGTGTGAAGTTAATTCTTGATTAAAATCGATGTAAACTAAACATAATACAACAAAACAAAAAAGGAAACTGCCTGGCCGTTTAAAAAGAATCTATATAAGCGGGAGAAAACAAAAATAAATAAATAATAATAAAAAAACTAAAATTAAAGAAATAAATAAAATAAAACCAAAGCTTTGAGCCGGGGGACAGTTACCAAGCAACCTCTTTTATTCAATCTATAGATAGGGTAATGTGTGTTTTATCTTTCCCTTCAAACCCCACTCAAAGTGGAATTTTTAACTGGGTAAGCTTGTTATTGTTATATAACATATTTCTAAGAAAACGAAACTATATATTTAATGCATAATTTTAATGAAAAAACAAAAGAAATACAACATATTAACAACAAAATTGATGCCCAATACCCAATGAGTAATTACCCGATAGATACCCGATGGGTAATGGGCCGGATATGAGACACATTTTTACAATTAGGTATAAAACTGGGATTAACAATACCTACCTAAACCCGACCCATTGCCATTGTTGTCAATACTACAAAGTAGAACCGACAAAACATTACGATATATAAATATATAAACATAAGAGGCAATGCATTTCTAACTCACAAATAAATCCATTTATATAAACATGTTAAAATGATTCATAGGAGCGTGGATATTCTAGCAACTGATAAGGTTGCTTTGTAACATTAAAGGTCATATATTCAAACCATATAAACAACCTCTTACAGACTTGCACAAATGTGAAGGGTTAGGATGCATACATCAGACAAATCAATCCGGCCCTTCACCGTGTGCAAAGTGAAAGATAAGTTAAGCACCGAACACGCCATTTAAAATGGTTAAAGGATCTTTACTTTCCTTAGTATTTAGAAACTTAGTGGACAAAAATGACAATTTGGACCAAACCTCACTAACAAAAAGTGATTTACTCTTTATGAAATAGATGCCAAATTTTGAGTATGAAGAAAATGAGATAAATACATATACTATATGCCAAAAATACAGATGCAATCAGTTCTATTTGGCATTTGCTAATTGCATGCTGAACCAAAATTAAAAAAAAAAACTGAATTAGAATTTTATTTTATTAATATATTTTTTACACTATCATACATGAACGTTGAATTATGAAATCACACGAACAATCACAAACCCATTATTCCAATTTCCACTGGTATTATACAATATTTTGTCATCAAAAGGGGTTTTGCCTGTTATTTTGTCGCATAGTTTTTCAGTTGCCATCCTGACCCGTATTGCGTTAATGTTACTCATCTCAACCCATTCTGTGTCATAATGTTACCTATTTCAACCGGAAATACAATTCTTACAAAAATCTACCCATTTATTTTATTATGGGTCAAGATTGCCAGGTCTAACTGCATATGGATTGCGCATGGTTGTAGTGGTACAATTAAGATACAAATCTGATTTATCATTTAGTTTGCATCTTACTAAGTCACATATGTTCTAATATAATTTTATACAACAGCCTAGCCAAATTTAACATCTAATCATAAGAAATAGTGAAATACATAACTTTATGCAAATTCTAACTCAAAATTGCACCAATTTGTTTTGTATGCTGACTTTAGATGAGAGAAATACTTCACGCTTGCACTTAGATAGTTGTATCAAATTGCTATATACCAACCAAAGCTACAATGGCATTGAACTTGGTAAAATAAAATGATTCGATAATTGAAAAATAAGACTGTTCAAGAATACACATTGAATGTAGCGATTACACATTGAATAAAGAAATGTTTGTGATTATTGCCAAAGAAACGAAACAAAAAAAATAGAATAGAGCTAGAACAATTATTATAAGAGGTCTACCCAGTGCTAAATACAGAAACACATAATAAATTGATATGAACATGATGGGTTGCCCCATAATAAAACCAGTTGATGCAGATCATGGAATGAAAATAAAAATGATATATTATGTTTATTTTTAGGAAATGAGTTCAAGAAAACCCATAAACATGAGTAGGGTAATAAACAAACCGAACCAACACAAACGAGCCCTTGGTTGTGCTTGTTCGTGTAACTTTAACTTATTCACGAACACTAATCAAACAAAAATTTTCCATGTTCATTCATTAATGAACTGAAGTTGTTCATGAAGGGTTCACGAATACACATGAGTATATATTATTTAAGAAATAAAAATCAACCTTCTCAATCTAAAAAATTAGAGATAATCATTTACATAAATATACAGTTAAACGCTTGATATAAAAATTAAAAAATAATTATCAAAAAACAAAGAAAATGTTAGAACTAATAATCGTATTTGAAATTACCTTAAACTAATATTTCAAAGATATTAATTTCATATTACTATGTTTTTAACAAGATACAAATCCAAAAAGCTACATTTCTAATTTAAATGTTGTCGTTTTAAACTAAAAATAGAAATTTAAGAATATAAAACACATTTGATGAATAAATATAATAAATGAACATAAGCGAACATAAACGAATACATTACCGAACTTTTACGAACACGACCTCTATTTATGTTCGTTTGTTTATTAAATGAATGTACAAAAACAAACTTCCCATCGAATGGTTCACGAATTGTTCGCAAAACGTTCAATTCATTTACAACCCTAAACATGAGTTCTTTGAATTAAAAGAATCTTAGATTAAAAAATAGACATTGGTAAAAAACATGAGTTGGTTGCACTGAACAAGAGTGCCTAGGTTTTTTCATTCTTTGTATATTGATCTCTACTTGTAAATTATCATCGCCTCATAATAAGAATATCTTAATTACCATTCATGAACGAAGGTCGGTTTAGACGAAACTATATTAAACCCTCGTGTTCTTTATTGCTTTCGCGTACGTGTGTTCAGATTCATGTGCGATATCCTAAGACGACAAAGCATCATACTTGTGACTTGTGAGCAATCAATCAAAGTCAAGCATGTTTAAAAGTAAGCATATATTGACTATTTATAAGCATAAACATTGCACTACTAAGATCAGAAAACATACCTCTATATAGAAATTTAAGGAACCTTGTCTTCAAAAAGAACTTTATAAAAACGTTTTCTTTCCTCAGGATCAAATATGCCACCAGGATTACCATCTTCATCAGACAATTCATAAACAGGATCATTTTTCTCTTGTTTTATTGCTATAACACCTTTTCTTCTTTTCTTCTCTAAATTCAACATGTGATGCCTTCTGTTATACTCATGAAGTCCCTCCTGCATTAATTCCCCAAATTTCTCCTTCACAACAACAAGCGGATCTTTTTCAACCAATTCCGACCCGTTATACCCTTCTCTAAGTAAAACTGTATAAATTTGATATTTATTTGAAACGTAGAATATTCCCGGATGCTTCAAGAGCAGAACATTTAATTTCTCGGGTAATTGAAATTCCCTCTTGAAATGACCTAATTTCATGATTGAGGCTTTCTTCCATAATGTAAGTGAAAGAAACTCATGCAATAAACCAATTGTTCTTTTTTCTGATTCCTTTGACTCGTTTGCTAAACGACCCGGATCTGTATAAGGTGAAATGTATGGCAGTGAATCGAATTCACGAAATTTCTCCCATGATTTCACCCATGTTGAAGGTAATGAACAAGAGAATGATGGGCTGCAACCCTGTTTCTGAGATCTTTTTTCAATTGTGGAAACTGCTAATTCAGGCTTCCACTTGATGAGCTCGATTTCCATTGAATTCTTTCTTCCACCATAATTAACCACCCTAAACATATCAAGATGTTTTGGTATGATTCTAATCAAATAATCATCAGGTAACCCGAAATTATTTTTAAATTCACCAAGTTTTGAGACGTTGAGTCTATGATTAGAAGCCATCATCAATAACTTTACTAATCTCTCAACAACAACTGTTTCTTGCATATCTTTTACAGTCTCTTCTTCGTGCACTAAAAACATCATCTTTTTAGTTAATCTGCAATGATATTCATCATCTTTGAGGCATACTTCAAAGCAACATGGATACTTTTTAAGCCAATTTATGGCTTTGCCTTTAAGATCAAGAGTTTTGAACTTCTTTTGAAGGAAACTAACAGATGCCACATGATCAGGACACCTCAAGATTATATTTTTAATCTGATTATTTACAACCCATCTACGGTTTCTTGTTAAAGCTGCTTCAAGATCCGGGTCTTTTTTCATCGACCACAGAGAGAATCTTCTAAGAAAATTAAAATTTAGATTCTGCACATAAATGTTGATCAACAATTTCCCACTTTGTATCTTCATCATTTTACCAAAACCTAGCCCTGCTTAAACATATACAGAATTAAAATCTTAGTACTGTATATTCTTATTACAGTCCATAATTAGAAAATTTTTCACTTGTGTTTTTGAATTGCATAAAGAACAAACTCTATGTGCTTAAAAACCCTAAATTTAATACAATCAACGGTGATAAATTTCACAGGTTTTATGAGTTAAATATACTCAAGAAAAGAAAATTGTGGTTTGAGATTAAAATTGAAACCTGTCGTGGGCGGTTGGGCACTGATGCGGATCGAATGCAGGACGGTGGTGCGGTGGTGATGGTGCTTGAGTGCACCGTGTGCGGCGAAGGTGACGATTCTGGTAGGCTTTCGAGTGGAGGCTCTGCAAAGGGGCAAACCTCCGTTCTTTCAGAATGCGATTGGGTATGACCGTACGAGCAACCGGACGTTGAACCGGACGCTTTACGCCTTTACCGGTCACTGGTAGGACCGGTCGGATCAGTTGGAACGTACTCAAGAACCGGATAACAAATTCAAAACCAATAAACCAATTCAAATGTAAAACTAATCCCAAATTCACCCAGCCTCCACCTTTTTGCCTCGTCAAAAATCGTGGGTGGTGCAAATGTGCAATAGCAGATCTTGACCGGATGAAGAACAGAGACGAACAGCCGAATGGGGCTCGAAATTAACCTGTGTATTTGAGGAGGATTAGAGACTCAACGTCTCAAAAACTTGGAATCAAGTTATGTGGGAGTTCAAATCCAGAGCTCGAATCAAGGGTTCATTCGAGGGCTAGAATCTGGATCACTACGCCGACTGCCGAGCGCCGATCGCCTACACCGACTTTTTTGGTTTTAGGGTTTAGTTTGAGGATATGCAGTGGAGATTAGCGAAAGAGGCCCGATCGTACTATCCGCGTCCCGGTCCGTCCGTCCGTCCCGTCCTGTCTTCAAAAATCAAAACAATGCGTACGAGCGTATGACAAAATTTCCACATTTTGGAAACCATTTAGTTGTTCTAGCAATGTTTTCAGAATCGGATCAGACGTTGAATCGGTCTTCATACTGGTCAGAGGTCCGACCGATCGGACCGGTCGAACCTCATTTAAAAACCGGATGATTTTATAAACATTATATATATATATATAATAAAAAAAAATTAAAAAAAAAACCGGTTCAACCACCGGCCCGACCACCGTTTTTCCGGTCCGATAACCGGTTCGCTGGTTCGACCGGCCGGTTCACCCAAACCCCCTAACCGGACCGGTTCACACAGCAGTTCCCGATCCGACCGGCAGGTCCGGTTTTCAAAACACTGGTTTCTAGAATCTAGAGCACCGAAAATTTGGTTGTATGCGTTTCTCTGATAAATATTTATGTGATTCTTCTATTAAATAGTGATAGTTTGATTCAATTTAATAAATAATATTATTATTATATAAGTCATTTTATAAATTTTTTAAAACCTTTTATAGGAAATATATGATATTACTTTAAATAATTAATTTTAAAATTTATTTATTTAACATTTATACACATGTTTTTAACCTAGTATTACAATATACTTAGCTTGGTGGATTGGTTTAAGGTCTACCATAATAAATAAGTAGGTCAAAGGTTTGATTCCGGTTTGGGGTGTAAACACATCAAGCCGTCTCGTGAGTTACTCAGGATCGAATTGCTAAATATCTTGAACAAGCTAAGTCTAATTGAACCCTAGCCCGAGCTCGATATTCACATGTCAAGCCCGAGTCGGCTCAAGAGCCTAAATGAGCTCGACTCTTACATTCATCAATTGTACACCCTTTGCTTTTGAGGTTTACACTTTTATCCCTCAACTTTATAAAAAACTTTGTGAAATGTAATTTTGACCTTCTTAAGTTTCTATAGTTTTAAATTTACCTTTTTTTCGTTTCTTGAACAAAAAAAACTAATTATTAACAAGGTATATTATTTCTGTTATAATTTTGTACAATTAACAAGGAGATTACAAGCCATTTAAATAGACAGAAGGCACGAGAAGTTAAAGGCTAAACATAAGGACCTAAATTAATATTTACAGTAAGATTGATAACTTCCAAAGATAGAGAGATTGACTGGAAATCATCGGCTGATATTGTGGGTCTTGATACGCCCCCGCAAGATGGAGGATCCATCGGATACTCCTATCTTGGATCGATTTTTCAGAAAAGGAGCTCGTGACAACGGCTTTGTTAACATGTCGGCAAGCTGATCTTGAGAGCTAATGTGAAGAACTCGTAATCGACCGGTTGAAACTTGTTCACGTACAAAGTGGTAGTCAAGAGCTATGTGTATCATTCTTGAATGATAAACCGGGTTTGCACAGAGATATGTAGCACCGGTGTTGTCACAGAAGAGTGTAGGCGTGGTAGTGATGGGAACACCGAGTTCTTGTAGTAAATTTTTTAGCCAAATAAGTTCAGCAGAAGCATTTGCCAGTGCCTTGTATTCAGCCTCAGTGGAGGATCTGGAAACTGATTTTTGCCTTACTGATTTCCAAGAGACAATATTGGTACCAAGATATAGGAGCTAAGCTGTGGTAGATCGTCCGGCGTCATGAATTCCACCCCAATCAGAATCTGAGAAGGCCGATAAAGTGAGAGGAGAGTCACGGTTCAAGAAAAGGCCATGATGAATGGTTCCTTTTAGATAACGGAGGACACGCTTGAGTGCTTGCCAATGTGTTTGGCGAGGATTATGCATGAATTGTGATAACTTGTTGATGGCAAACGAGATATCAGGACGGGTGAAGGCAAGGTATTGCAGAGAGCCAACAAGTTTTCGATATGGTGTGGCATCAACTGGCGGGGATGAATCATTATGGGATAAAGGGTCCGTAGTACCGAGAGGAGTAGTGACATCTTTGGCACCATCCATATGAAATTGATTAAGGATGTCTTGAATGTAACGATGTTGTGACAAGAATAGCCCTGTAGTTGTAGGGATGACCTCAACTCCTAGAAAATGATGAAGCATACCAAGATCCTTAATAGAAAATTTGGTACTCAAGGTTGAGATAAAGTGATCAAGGAACTTTGGGTTGTTACCGGTGAGGACAATGTTATCAACATAGACCATAAAATAACAAGTGATGTCATGGTGGTTATAAATGAAGAGAGATGCATCGGTTAAGGACTTTTGAAATCCAAAACGAAGTAGAAAGGTAGTGAGCTCAATGTACCATGCTCGAGGCGCTTGTTTTAGGCCATATAGGGATTTTTTGAGCTTACAAATGTGGTTTGGAAAGTGAGAATTAGTGTATCCAGGGGGCTGGGTCATAAAGACCTCTTCATGAAGGGTTCCATGAAGAAAGGCATTGTTGACATCAAGCTGTCGTAATGGCCAATTTTTAGAGAGAGCTATGGAGATAACGGTTCGAATAGTGACTGGTTTGTTAACCGGGCTGAAAGTATCAAAATAATCTTTGCCGTATTGTTGAAGAAAACCTTTGGCAACAAGACGGGCCTTGTACTTGGCAATAGAACCATCCGAATTGCGTTTAATACGAAACACCCATTTGCAACCAATTGGAGTTTGAGATGTGTGAGGAACGAGATCCCAAGTTTGGTTGTGAAGGAGAGCATTAAACTCTAAGTCCATGGCACTTCTCCATTTTGGATCTTTTAAGGCTTGAGTATGGGTGGTGGGTTCAAGCGTGGGTGGGATAGGATGAAGAGTGGTGGTATTAATAAGATTGGAGTTGAAGTATTTTGAATTGGGTTTGTGAGTACGTTGGGGACGAAGTGTAGTTTGTGGAATTGAAGATGGGATAGGAATATTATTATTGGGTTGTAGCTTGAGATTCTTGAAGTGTTCTTTCATGGTCCACCAGTTTCTCAAACAAATCAGAGAAAGTGATCCAAGTATCACGCATCTTCAAAGCAGCAACAATTTGTTTGTAATCATCACCAAGGTGAGTGAGTATGTGCACAATAAGATCATCTTCATCGATCGGTTTCTGGGCCAACGCTAATTCATCTGCAATTGATTTCATTTCACGAAGGTAGTCAGCAACTGGTTTTGTTCCT
Organism: Mikania micrantha; assembly: GCA_009363875.1. NCBI lineage: Eukaryota > Viridiplantae > Streptophyta > Magnoliopsida > Asterales > Asteraceae > Mikania > Mikania micrantha. The sequence goes on along the minus strand of CM018692.1, from coordinate 106,507,489 downwards.
TTCTTGTGTGTGACGAGTTTGGACCTGAGAGAGATAATCCTGGATCTTGAGACACTTGCGTAGCTTTCATTCAGTCGCTGAAATAGTTGCCGGGAGGTTTCTGCCGACGATACAATTGGAAGACTTGTGGCAGAACAGCTTCCAAGAAGAGCACCAAGAAGAATTTGGTCTTGTCGAAACCATAGACGGTAGGTATATTATTTCTGTTATAATTTTGTACAATTAACAAGGAGATTACAAGCCATTTAAATAGACATAAGGCACGAGAAGTTAAAGGCTAAACATAAGGACCTAAATTAATATTTACAGTAAGATTGATAACTTCCAAAGATAGAGAGATTGACTGGAAATCATTGGCTGATATTGTGGGTCTTGATAATTATTACTTGCTTACTTTATGTACATGTTAATACAAGTTTGAGTTGCTTCACCTTTTGTTGTAATTTTTTTTCGGAAACAAGTCAAATAAAATATAATATGTTTTGGTGTATATTTTATGTATGTTTTTACTTTTTCTATATTTTGAATTTTTTTTGTTAAGAAATGAGTTGTTCAAATATATTATTTTTTTCATTCGACGATATAAATTCGAATTACTATACCTTTTGGTTCTGCCATAACACATAACGGGTCAAGTTACTAGTTTTTTTTTTTGAACAACAACAACCGAGCGTAACGTCATGGCATATGCACCACGCCAGCAGGCCTCGGAAAACCCCTTCCTTAAGGGAACGATGACCCGTTTTACAGGGCGCCACCCTCAGAAGAGCTGCACATGATGTGCAGAAACCGGCTTATTTTTGCTGTAAAAACCTATGCCCCCCATCGGTTTAGAACCCGAGATTAAGCTCAAGATTTCTCCCCTCACCGGGTATCCATCAAAGTAACTCAAGTGGGAGTAGAACCCTTGACCTCACATTGGAAGGTGAGTCTTCTACCACTAGGACAACTTATCTGCATAGTTACTAGTTTAAACTTGATTTGTCAAGTTTACCTACCAACATACGAACACACCGTGTTAAAACCCTACTTTGGCAATTAAATTACTTCCCATCAAACTTCTTTATCATAACTTTCCATCAAACTTCTTCTATCAAACCTTGTTAAAAGATTGAGCTATTTCAATGTGGAATGCAGTGGTTCTCGAATTTAGTAATCAATTTCTTATGATTTTGTTGGAAAATTGATTTATTTGATTAATTATCAAATTTAATTTGAATTAAAATCAAGACTCTTCATCTTACTCAGTTAAATCAAGGCTTTTCAAATTACATGTATTTATTATATGTGTTAATTCAAGACCCTTGATATCACCATATTGTAGTATAAATACAAGACAATAGGTGTCTTGTTTTTTGGTTGAAAAGAATACTACATACCATATCACACAAACTTTGAAGAATTTCCAACTTTCTCAACTATTCAAACTCTTGTTTAAGATATCTTTTTCAGGTGCTAGGTTAATCCCGACAGTACACAAACTGTTTCGATTGTTGTAACCTGGGAGACAGACGCGTTCGTCTTGAGAAGAGACGCGAAATCTGTTTTAAGGGAAACGTATTGAATACGTGCCTCAACCACAATCGTCAACGCATTTAATCCATGTTGCAGTGAAGAATAAGTGAAAGACCTGGGTGGAAAACATTGTTAAGATGCTTGCTTGAAGACTCAACATTAATCATTCTTTAATCAAGGAGGCTATTTGGAGTACCTAACGAAGACATGGATCAAAACAAGTTTGGTATATAAATTAGTAATCTATATTCTTTTATTTTAGTCTTGTAACTGGTAATGTATTAGATTATTTCTTACTAATAACGAGAGAATCGTTATTATTTATATTTGATTATTGCTTTATAAGATTTTTGATAAAATCTAGTAAATATTTTTGAGAAATATTTAGTACAAGTTGGTCGGATTTTGTAATTGGAATGCAACATTTAATCTGAATGCCGTGTTACAAGACATGTGATTTGATTCATTGTTTTGAATTCATGGGTTTCGATTGTGAATTGAACCATGGAACAATTTTTGGTTTGTTTCCAAATGATTTTTGAACGTTTTTTTCTTCTAATAATTGTATTAGAAAAATGTGGCTTTGTAAACACATACAAAGCGTTTGTAAACACTTTTTTTTCCTTCTAAAATGCTTGTTAGAAGTTTATTACTTTTTAGCAAAATATTATCGTTTAAGAAAACCTTTACATTCTCTAACAAACATGTTAGATGTAAGTATTGTTTTTGGTAAACAATATTGGTTTGAACGATTTAAGTTTTCTAATGTTCGTGTTATAAACAAGGTGGTTTTCGAAACCGTATAATCGGTTATCAACATTTAACTTATATTTCTAATGAGCGTGTTAGAAATTATAATGTTGATTAAAATAATAAATATTTTAACAAACACATTAGAAAATATTGTCTTTGAAAAAGTTCTCATGCATTTATATTTCGAACAAACATGTTAGAATCGAGAGTGTTTGTATAACACTATTTATTTTATAACGAGCGTGTTATAAAAGTTGACGTTGCAAAGTAATATGCTTTATAATGATTTTGGTAATCGTTTATTTTCTAACAAGTGTGTTAGAGTTAGTTTATTTTATATAAACATAATAAGGTTTATAACGATTTTAGTAATCGTTTATTTTCTAACAAGAGTACATGTTAGAATAAGTTTATTTTGTAAAAACATAATGAGCTTTATAACGATTTTGGTAATTGTTTATTTTTCTAACAAGTATGTTAGAATAAGTTTATTTTGTATAAACATAATAAGATTTATAACGATTTTGGTAATCGTTTATTTTTTTTAACAAAGTGTTAAAATTAGTTTATTTTATAAAAAAAGAAGCTTTATAACGGTTCGGAAAATCGTTTATTTCTAACAAACGTGTTAGAGCCGAATTATTATAAAAATTGAAAGGTTTTAGAAAAGATTTGTGTAATCGTTTCTTTTCTAACAAGAGTGTTAGAACCGGTTTGTTATATAAACATAAAAACTTTGAAAATTTTGTTGTTTATTTTCAAACGAGCACAATAGAAACTGGTTTATCATAAAAAAATGTTAATTTTTAACCGGTTAGTTTTCATGACAAGATAGAAGTATGTTTGGATAAAAATGTTTAAGTAAACATTTTATTCATGTGCATGTTACTCACGCATTATGTTATAAGATTGCTTTATGTAAGCATTTTTCAATTATCTAACGTGAACGTTAGATACGATTTTTATAATCGACTAAATTCTAATATGATCATTAGAAAAAGTTTATGTTGTAAACAATAAATTGTTTTATGTAAACGATTTAATTATCTTACATGAAAGTTAGATACGATTTGTGTAATCGTTTTATTTTGAACAAATCTGTGACTGGTTGATTTAAAGTTTCAAGATGAAACAACAAAAGAATGGAGATGTTATTGGGCCATTTTTGGTTTATCCCAAAGGACATGTGTCACTGCATATCGAGGATGGTTCCTCATGACACGTGCAACCATTCATGCATCTTCTGATTTAGATGACATTGAAATGTCAGATACCGTAAGTATTCAAGATAGTAACACTATGTGGCTTGATGTTTTGAACTCATCTATATGTCTTTTTAAACTATTACAAATAAACATTTGTTTTGGTGCGTTGGTTGTGTTCAATATCTTAAGATAACACATGCGTTTATATACAGTAATCACTATAACATATGAAAGAGATATATGTTATAGTTAACTATATTAATAAATTCTGTGGGATTTATTATAAAGTGATGATGACATATAGATGCTTCTATTGCTTTCATTGTGTTTGAAATTATGTGGATTATATGTATACTAACTTAAAAGAGCATCCTAAATACATAGTATGAGATATAACTTTATTCACTTAAAAAAGGATAACTTTAGATGACCACCGAAATAGATGTACTTCAATTCGATTCATATGAGGAGAACTCATGGAGTAGTATGTATGGATGAACTCAGTGACACAATGATATATATATGTTTGATATCTTATAATAGATGTCAAAGTCATCAAAAGAAAAATTGTTCAAACTTAATCAAAGTGCAAGTAATGTAGGGAATGTGCCATTTACAAAAAAACCCTCTAGAGTTTATAAGAAATAGTATTTGAGAAGTTTCTCAACCTCTTGTGAAAAAGGAAAAAATTTCACAACACCGTCTTGATAATTGGAAAACGGTTATTTAATAAGACTCAAATGTGGGGTTGCTTGCACTTAATACAAGTATTTGAAAGATTTTGTAATAAGGATTTTAGTAATCCAAATAAATATTGCAAATTCGTGACCAAGTGGGGTACACGATGGTTATACGGAGTTAATCAAATTCGTTACCAAAGGCATGGTGAAATCATGTTTAGCCTTGAAATGAGTTTCAAATCATTCTAAAGACATGGTTATATAACTAGATCCAAGTTGAGATCACTGGTTATAGTCTTATAAATTGAAAAAAGGGCTAGTATGACTTGTAAGTCAAGAACACGTTAGAACAACTTATCTCAGTTGCAAATTATCATTGTTGACTTTGTGAAGACAAAGATAATATTTTGGATCCAATAACATGAGAGATAAGTTGAGGAATGTGACTAAAGCCCATGTAAATAGATATTTAAAGGAAAACTAACCTTGTTGATTGGAGATCCCATGATCTAGGTTCAATAGGAAAACTAATTCATATATCTAGGGTGGTCACTGTGGGGGCATAGTTGTACAATGGATGTATAAGCTAATATATATATGTTGATATATATCCTCCTAAACTGTAAAATGGTGTTTAAATACGTCCTAGTCCATTCCTATAACAATCAGTGACACTGTTGTGTGAGGTTAAGCATAATATATGATTAATGATCTGTGTAAATCATGATAACCAAAATGATTTTAATGATTTGTGGGCAAATCACCTATGTTAGAAAGAAGTGGAGTCGCTTCGAATGGAATTGTGGGGCATAATTCCTAAAGCTCTCGCAGAACCAGGATAGTGTTCCATGACCATAACGGACACGACAATGAGGAGTTAACCAGACCAGGAAGAATATTGTGTGAAGTGTAATAACGTCTACGTAAAAAGGGGTTTAATTCAAGGACATCGCGTCTGCTAACCGCTAGGAGACCAAGTATACTTCACAAAGGAAAGTTCAAAGGGAACACCTACTTCTCCTGCAATACTCAACCGTTGAAATTGTATCTTGAAACTTGAGCATACGAGTTGATTTTTATTCATGTGGAGGATTGTTGGAAAATTGATTTATTTGATTAATTATCAAATTTAATTTGAATTAAAATCAAGACTCTTCATCTTACTCAATTAAATCAAGGCTTTTCAAATTACATGTATTGATTATATGTGTTAATTCAAGACCCTTGGTATCACCATATTGTAGTATAAATACAAGACAATTGGTGTCTTGTTTTTTGGTTGAAAAGAATACTACATACCATCTCACACAAACTTTGAAGAATTTCCAACTTTCTCAACTATTCAAACTCTTGTTTAAGATATCTTTTTCAGGTGCTAGGTTAATCCCGTCAGTACACAAACTGTTTCAGTTGTTGTACCTTGTGAGACAGACGCGTTCGTCTTGAGAAGAGGCGCGAAATCTGTTTTAAGGGAAACGTATTGAATACGTGCCTCAACCACAATCGTCAACACGTTTAATCCATGTTGCAGTGAAGAATAAGTGAAAGACACATTGGGTGGAAAACATCGTCAAGATGCTTGCTTGAAGACTCAACATTAATCATTCTCTAATCAAGGAGGCTATTTGTAGTACCTAACGAAGACATGGATCAAAACAAGTTTGGTATATAAATTAGTAATCTATATTCTTTTATTGTAGTCTTATTTTAGTCTTTTAACCACGGTCTTAGAGAAAGAGCCGAAGCAGGGACTGAAATGTTGATGGCTGGGATTGATGCCCACAATCGGATGCTAGAGAATAAGCCAATAACAATCGAAAGGGCAGGGACTTCTTATTCTTAGACGCCTTCTTGATAAGGGCTTGTTTGCAAGCTAAGGGCGAGATAAATATTTAATTAATTAACAGATTTCACTTTGACTTCTTCTTACTTCTTTGCACTAGTCTCATGGCAATATCTCTTTAGCATCCTGACATTCCTTATTGCCCTAAAGCTAGTCACCTCAAGTCTTTGTATGGGCAATGTCTCTTGTTGTATAGCTATTTTCTCCGGGTTCTCCTCGAAGGGGCTAACCGTATTAATTGAAAAAAGGTAGTTGCTACTTCGTTGTTGAAAAAAATGGTTTTCTATCTGTTGATGGGATGTTCATTCATTTAATTTTTAACTTGTTCATGAACGGTTCACGAACACTAATTGAACGAAAATTCTTGTTCTTGTTCGTTCAGTAAGGAATTGAAATTGTGCACAAACGGTTTTCAAACGCAAACAAACACATTTTATTTAAAAGATAAAAATCAACATTTTCAATCTCAAATATTTGAGACAATTATTTTACATAAATATAAAGTTAAACACTTGATATGAAACTCAAAAAATAATGATCATAAAACAAGACAAAAGATTTAAATAATAATTAACCTAATTAATCTTTCAAATATATTAGTTTCAAATTATATGTTTTTAACAAGACACCAAAAATCCAGATGACTAGTTTTTTTTAGTTTAAATGTTATAGTATTAAAATAAAAAATAAAAATTTATTATTATAAAACATATTTAATGAATAAACACAATAAATGAGCATAAACGGACATATTACCGAACGATCACGAATACAAATAAACGAATATGACCTTTGTTCATGTTCGTTCAATTAAATAAATGAACGGGATCCCTTCTTCGTGTTTGTTTATAATTAAACGAACGAACATAAAATACTGACAATTTCTAAGTTTTATTTTTTCTAAAATAGCGACAAAATTAATAAACAATTTTTTTATGATAAAATTCAGAAAAGGAAAAATTAAAATGAAATTTTAATATAGCAACCTGTTATATTTTTATGACAAAGTTCGATTGAATTTTCAATAGAGTAGTTATCAATTTGTTATATTTCTAAAGAATTTTCTAATGATTCTTTTATGACAAAATTAGAAAATTAATTTTGTGACAAAACAATTTAAATGTTTATATTCGACCGGTTAAACAATACGAACATTTATCATTTAATTTTATAGTAACCTTAAATTGATAAAATAATTTATTATGTTTATATTTTTATTTAGCATTTATTTATTATATGTAATTAAAAATTAAATAAATAAAAGAGTATTTATTAAAAAAACAATTAGGTTGCTAACTGAGTCAGGTATTAAAAAACTGGTTTGATTATTCCAAAATCGGTTTTCAGGTGTTTAATCAATTTGAGCAACTATAGCAAGAGGTGAAGAAGAGGAACTATGAGATGGTGTTTGGGTTTTGAATCTTTTGATTTTAGTTATCTTAGCCCCACAATTTCTTACTATATGTATGATAACTAGTAAAGTTATCCGCCGTGCGTTGCAACGGCGTCAAAACGTGTAGTGCTTTGAACTTATTAGGTTGAATGAAAAACGTATAATTGGCTCAATAAGTCAATATGTCTCTTAGAAAAAATTTACGTCAAAATGTATAACCGAAAACGTATACAAAATAAAAACAAAATCGTATTATATGTGACTGAACTTATTTCAGGAAAAAAATTATACCAAAACGTGTATCAAAAAGAGTTTATAATGACTATTACGTAAAACTAATCACGTAAAAAATTATTACTTTTAGTTGAGGTATAAAAGGGGTAAATTAGAAACTTTAGAAACGTAAAGGAATCAAAGAGATGAAAATGTTAATCCCGAAAGCATAGGGTGAAGATTTAAGAAATGAAGAGATGAATTCTAAACTTTAAAAACTTAAGGAGGGTTAATGGTATTTTACAAACTTTTCAAAAAGATGAGGGGAAAAAATATGAATGTTAAAACAAAAAAGAAAGGAAAAAAAGAATGGGCGGGATTCGAACACCACGCCATAGATTAAAAATACAAAGGTATTCCCAACTCCACTACTCACACATTGTCACATAAATGGTGATTTCTTCACTATTAAATATAAATGAAAGAAAGAAACAGAAACTACCACGTAACAAACTAACCGACGTTGGTTTTTATTTATATAGGTAATACCTTCTTTAATTTTTATTTTTTGGTTCTTTAATATTGCAAAAGGTATTTTGGATATGTTGCAATTTAGAGGTGGCAATTTTACCCATATCAAAAGAATTGGGTTCGTTTTAGTAAACAACTGTAGTATGATGAGTTGAAATGAGTAACATCATAATATTAAATGGATTGAGATGAGTAGCACTTAAACGCAATGCAGGTCTAGACGAGTAACCAAAAAACTATGTAAATGCAATGGATTCAAAGATTTAAAAATTATTAATAACATATTTGAAGAGAAAATTACTAAAAATTATCCAAATGAACTATTTGTTTACTTATAACACATCTTAAGTTAAACTAAAATGATGTTTTTTAAGAATAATCCATTTAGACCCGAACTGATTTTGCTTAAAACCCGTTCTGACTCGCACCCATCCTGACCCGAATCCGTTATCAACCGTTACCCAACCCGCCCATTTTACCAGGCATATGTTGCATATACTTGACAAAAAGTATTAACAATTATTATTATTATTATTATTATTATTATTATTATTATTAAAAGTCATTAAAAAGGAATATAATAGTTTTATGATTTTAGAGTTTGAACACATATATATTTAATGATAAGTTTTGTCATTTGTGAGTTTTTTTAATTTTTTACTTTTTTGTATTCGGATTTTTGATTCTTGCTCTTCGCGACTAAGTATGCTTTTATGTTTATGATGGATGACATTTTCTTTTCTGACGAAATATGTGTTAGGATTTTGTGATAAACTGACAGCAAAAAGGAATATGACAGTTTTAGGATTTTAGAGTTTGAACACATGTATATTAAATGATGATTTTTGTCATTTGTGAGTTTTTTAAATTTTTTACTTTTTTGTATTCGGATTTTTGACGCCTGCTTTTGCGACTAAGTAAGTATGCTTTCATGTTTATGATGGATGACATTTGCTTTTATAAGGAAGTATGCGTTAGGATTTTGTGATAAACTGACAACAGTTGTGGTGTTTTTATATCTGCGTTTATGTATTCAAGATTGTGTTGGTTGTTAATGCACGGCTGGTAAACCGCTATTTCTGTTGAAAATGATACACTCACAGGAGTTTCCCGCTGCAACGCGTGAAGGGGAAACACCTAGTTTACAGTAAAGGTAATTAGTTTTACATTTTTCAAATAGTTAAACTATCGTTATAATTTTTAAAGCTAGAAATCATACGTGATATGTTGCCTATGACCTTAACACAAAAATATACGTGCAATTAACTCGAAAAAAATAATAAAAGATTAAATTATATATACTTAAGAGCTTGAAGAAAGAGGTATAATAAATAAACTGAGATAAATGAGATGCATTTAACACTATCCATATAAAAATACGAGCGAAATTGGTTTATTGATACAAAATAAATTTTTTTTTTTTTTTTTGAAAAGAAAAGCCAACGAATTCATTCAGAACCAAACCAACTAACACATACATCATCCGGAGCCCAGCCAGGAGTTGGCCCCATAAGTATAATCAAAAGCAAACAAAATAAAACACGATCACCTAACACCATTCTTGCATAAAACTCTCCTACAATAGACTAAAACAAATTACAAGTGGTCCAACTTTTCCATCCCGCCATAGAAAATCGTGAACGACTTTGAATCCATATAATTGATAGCTCTTTAACCTCTTCAACAATTGTAAACCATGATGTGTTTGCTCCTTTGAATATTTTATCATTTCGTGCCAACCAAATTCTCCGTAGTGTTGTTTGAAATATTAAATTCATGACCTTTTTCATATTTTTCTCCCCAGCACTTGAATCAACATGATCCAATAGCCTTCCTACGATTGTTGGGCAAGGAATCTTTGCCCATCTGCATATTTGCCACCATATTGTCCTTGCCACCATGCATTTTACTAACAAATGATCGCCAGATTCCACCATCATTCCATAATTCAGTCACAAAGTCGACCCTACTTCCCTCCCCCGACACTGGAGAGGCTCCATAGTTGGGATTATGTTTAAACATGCTCTCCAAACAAACACATTTACCTTCCTTATCACCCAATTATTCCAAAAAAATAATCAACCAGGCATGATTGCATTTGTGTTTTCCACCATTTCTCTTCTTATTGCCTTAACTGAAAAGTCCACCCCAAAGTCGTTCTTTCAAGACCATTTATCTTCATTATCATTAAATACCACTTCGCCCAGTAATCTTATGATCGAACCCACCTCCTCCTGTTTTTCCTTTGTTGATGAATCTCTCACCCATTCCCACTTCCAATTCAATGTTACCCCAACTTTATAATAATTTTCCATGACCTTTGCCTTCTTGTTCTTTGCTAGTCTGAAAATTTCTTGATGTGAGTCACATAATGGCATAGCATTTAACCAAATATCACTGTTCTCTTCACGAGTACTCCTTTGAACCATTTTACGCCTTCATGTATTTCTTTAATCACTTTTACCCATAATTGTTTCGGCTCCGTTTTATATCGTTACCACCACTTTGTTATCAGGCTAAATTTAAATCTTTTAATCCTCCCAAAAATCAAGTAATTCAGAATTTTGAAAACCGAAAATCAAATAACCAACCAAAAACCGTTTTAGTTGGCTTGCACAATGACGATTGCATCCTCGGGGTCTCATTGAACATACTCATAAATGGAGGGGGTTTTTGGTCTATTGAAAATAGAATCTGTTTATTGTTATCAGGGGATAATATATTTGTCTACCGAGAAAAAAACAAGGGTTGGTGGTCTCACGAGATCTGTTTCAAGTGTACTTTTATTCCATGAGGACAATAAATGAACACACTTCCACTATTATGTTTTTATAATAAAATATTTCATCTCTTGATTATAATTTTATTTTTATATGTGTGTACGTATACATTTACATATACATATATAATATCAAATAGTAAGAGATTTTTGCCTAACAAGAATAAAAATTAATAAAATTTTGAAATATGACATAATAATTTAGATATAACATCTTATTTTTTATACTATATTTTATTTTTTTATATTGTATTTTTATTTTTTTGTGCTAGATTTTTTAATCTTTGTACTAGATTTTTTATTGAATTTTGTTTTTTCGTACTCGATTTTGTTTTTTTGTATTGGATTTTATATTTTTTTTATTATTTTTAGCATGGCATGTCGAACTCTTATTGGTTCTTACTATTCTTATGCAAAAATCTCTTTTTAGTGGATCCAATCTTATATATATTCACTAATACAAGTTTAAGGTAAAAAATCCGTTGAATTACAAATCACAAACAAAGATATATTATTGTTGCTTATTTTGACAAAGAAAAAATTATGAACCTCACTTAAAATGAATTTTATAAATGATAGAAACATTACCTTTTATCATAGAAACATTACCTTTTAGATAGGAAGTTACATGTTTAAATTCAAAAAATAAATAAGAATAAAATAAAATAAAATAAAATAAAATAAATTTGTGTTTTGAAAGAAGTTAATAACAAGAGTTGGAATACCTTTTTTATTATTATTATTATTAGTTAGTTGCACCTGCATTTTGAATCACGAGTGTAGTGAATACCTTTATTAATATGTGCATGTTCTGTATTAATATAATGAAAATGTCCATTATTGTTCTTCAAAAAATATTTAAAGTTATGTGCTGTTATATTTACTATAACACATGTTGCTGTGTAATTTTGTTTGTCATATTTTCTTTTTTAGTGTAAAAATGCCCAACAATAAAATATTACATCCTATAGTTTCATAAAACAAACAAATAAAAATAACCATTAATCTCTCATTATTCAGTATGATCAAGGAAGTAGACCAAAATAAACTTTACCTTTCTCCTAATAAAAAAAATAACAAACGCTACCATTAGGCGTCTCTCACCGATCGGTCCAACGACCAACATGAGGGAGGTAAATCGAGTGACCTATGAAAAATTGGGTGGTGTCGGGCTTTGGACCCTAAACCTCCATTATAGATTCTCACCCCCTACCACTAGATCACCATCATGGGGACTATTTTATCCTAATAAGATATAAAGACTACTGTCAAGAGACCTTCAACTCAAATATGCTATTTAATTCAATTACAAGATACAAAGATGCATAAATATTTCCAGAAAACATTGTATGTTGAAATGCTATATATCAACTACGGATGGGATTGGTAATGTACCGGTACCAAATTTTTTAAAAAACAGGTACCAATCGATCGATACGGTATTGATTCGGTACCAAAATTTGTTAAATATAATCATCTATAAAGGGTATTGGTACCGTACCGATATCAATACCGAATTTATAAAATAGTGGGTAGCGAATACCGTACCAAATCTATAAATACGGTACCGGTTTCGGTTTTGGTTTCGACACTTAGTACCAAATTACCAAATGCTCATCTCTAGTATCATCAACAAAAAGAATAGTTAATATATGACTCGACATCTTCAAACTATACACATAGGATTGTTTAATTTTTTCTAGTGTTGTATTAAATCATACTCAGCAAGAAACATTATTTGACCCATAACTAATGGCTTGCAAGCTTGAATCCATAAAATTTGTCATCCATTGTTGTGGACCTCCTTCTTCCCCTTTCAGGTTATAAGCATACGAAGGCCACCTTACATTAGTCCCACATGCATGTGATACGCCTGTTTTGATCATTTTTTGAGTTCTCTCAAGAACCAAAAGGCTAGAAAACGTAGAATAACTATTGCCCACAAACACATCGGCTCGTAAACAAACCTCATAGTCTATAGCTGCCTGAATCAGATACGGATGCTTCTTGTAAAACTCGGTTAACCCTAACCGCTTCTTGTCAATCGGATACATACCTTCTTTCCAACCACTTAGAACAGAATCATCCTCAAGAAGCTCATTAGCCACAGCAAGATAAAGAATCGTGGGTGGTTTGAGGGCTCGAATGCTTGCTACTCTGGTTGTAATCTCCTTTTTACTACTACAAATGTCAGACACATTTGATCTTTGTTCTCGTTTTTTACAATGTATCATCCAATCTTTTTCAATCCTCATATGGATTGCTACATATGGTGTTTGATACGAAGAAACGCGTGTGATTTCACTTCCAAACGCTCTAATCTTTGACACAACTTCATTAGCTTCTTTTGAGATCTCATCTACTAAAACTAAGCATTCAAACACTTTGGCGTAGTCGCTAACTGGCCAATGATCATGCCATAGAAAAGGGTTCTTTCCAATTACCCGAATAGTCTCATACACATCATAATCTTGCTTGCTAAACTCTTTCAACTGATCAAGATCTCTTTCAAGTGTCCATTTCCTACCACTACCCTTTTGAAGATCAATCAAGTTGCTTTGATTCCTAAGATCAGTATACTGACTTACGCGAACAAACCCATTACAAAGAGAATTAAACTTCTCAAAGTTGAAGACTTTATCAAACGAAATAGGCTGCAATTTATCGATTTCTTTGTAGAACAAAGACGCACTAAGGCTAGGCATTAGAAGGGATCTGTTTAACATTCTTGCAGTTAAGCAAGCTCTTGCAAAAGCAATCTTTTGGTTGTTTAATCCCCAAACAATCTGAGGTACCTCTAAGAACTTCATTCTTACATTCCCAGATTTCAATGATTTGATTTCATCGTTTTTAAATATATGGAAGGGAAATGAGTTAGGAAGTAACAGAGTTCTGAAGATCAAAGTCGATACAAACAAGAACACACATATGGAAACCAAAGAACTCACATGGCACTTAAAGAATTTCACATGCTTCAACTTTAATAACAACTCCATAGAGATTCAGAAATGTAACTAAACTCAAAAACTCATATCAATTGAGTTTTTAGAAATATAAATTAACAAAATTTATAAAATAATATACATAATCAAAGATTCAAAGGAGACAATCTCTCACCTGATCAGTACGTAGAAATCGCCAAAAGGACTGAATTCGTACACCGGTGAATACAATTCAACGATATCGATCAATCTCTGAGCCTATTTCACTCAGGCATTTAAACAAACACTTTACGGGTGTTCATAGAATTTCAAAATCAAGCAAAATTTGAAAACCCCTCGAACCGATCTGGATCGAAATCCGAAGAATCTAAGTAAAGTTGATGAATCCTTAAAAAATGGACCAAAAACTGAGAAGAATTTTGGGTTGAAAAAAAGGGGGAAAACAGAGCAATATGTTGACAGGGCAGACGAAGAACGGAGAACAAAAAGAAAATGATGATCACAGATCTTTGAGTTTAAATGGAATCCAACAAACCCATCACCGTCTTGACAACCTGTTTTGATCTACAAATTTCTGAAAGTTTTTCATACGTGTTTTAAATTTTTAAGAATAAAATAAAACAATTTGAGTGTGACATTAAATAATTATAAAAATTTAAAACCTTGGTATACAAAATTAATATTAATTAATTAATAATAATATAAAAATGCAAATTGGTAAAGATTAGTAGGTCAATGTTGACAAACTTTACGCGTGCAATTATAGTGGCTCGAAGCGGAAGCCGGCGCCAATTACGAGCCAAGAGATTAGGGAATAATTTTTTTTTTTTTTTTTTTTGATCTAAACGAGTGAATCACTGATTTTCAGGTCATGTCACCAAGATCTTGTTACCATGACCTCCGTTGAGACCCCACCACCACCACCCCAGGAGGAAACCGCACCGGAAAACCCCCTGACCTCTCAAAGACCCCTATTTCGCATTAAGATGGATTTGAACCCGTGACCTGCCATAGAAAAGTCAATGGGGTAACCATTAGACTAGAAACCCTTGGTTATTAGGGAATAAGTAAATTGTTAAAAAAAAGTTTCTAAACGAAGTGGTTATCTTTTTGACTTTACTGGATGAGGTACTAGGTTAGTATCTCGTGTATTACACGGGTTGAATAATAAAGTATGATAAATAGTTATCAATTAAAATTTAAAATACTACAAGATGATATTTAAAATGACATATGATTAATTTTATATATTTAATACTTTAAGTAATAAAATAATTATATTTTGAGTTAATTATACGGATGGTCCCTAACTATCAGAAATTACATTCTTGGCCAAAAACTTTGCAAATTTGTAACACGGGTGGTCCCTGGAGTTAACGGACGTTAACTTTTGCTGTTAAGTGTGTTTGAAATGACCAAAATACCCTTTATCATCAACCTGCAAATCTACCTTCATCTTCATCTTCCCCGTCGTATCAAAGCAGCTCTCCGGCAGTCCCCAAGCAAAGGCATCAATTCGTCTTCCCCGCTCTTCAACTCGACACGCAGAATTTTAAGTCTTCAAAATGAATAAAATTAAAATTGTCATTGCTTTTATACTTTGGATATTCAATGGAGGACCAGTCCATACCTGTATTCTTCTTCATTGCTTTGATCATGCTGTCATCAGGTTGTGCTGCAGTAGATTCCATATCTGCAAATCAAGAAATCAAAGATGGTAACACCCTTGTTTCTGAAGGGGAAATGTTAGAACTGGGTTTTTTTAGTCCAAGAAAATAAAAGAACCGTCATGTAGGTATACGGTACAAGAAGGTATCATATGGTGATTTACACTGGTCAAACTTAGCATACAAGGAAACCTGGTGATTTACAGTGGTCACAACCCAATGGTCTCTTTCAGATCCCCCGGTACCGTGGCCCGTTGGAATTAGCTTGATCAAGGGGTAATGGGTAAAGGTAAGGGTAAGAGACAAGGGTATTTTCGTCATTTTTAAAAATTTAACAGCAAAAGTTAACGTCCATTAGCTCCAGGGACCACTTGTGTTACAAATTTGCAAAGTTTTTGGCCAAGCATGTAATTTCTGATAGTTAGGGACCCTTTGTGCAATATGAGTAAACCACAGAGACCATCCGTGTAATTAATTCTTATATTTTTTATTTAAATACTAAGTTTTTAAAGTTTGTTTATTTAAAATGTTATTTTGAAAAACTGTTTTTGAAATTTTATATGTTATAAAAATTTGATTTTTTTTAAAATGTTTTTTTTTAATATTAAGAGTTAATTACACGGATGGTCCCTGTGGTTTACCCAGATTGCACTAATAGTCCCTAACTATCAGAAATTACAACGGTGGCCAAAAAGTTTGCAAAAACGTAACACGGATGGTCCCTGGGTTGGATGTCTGTTAACTTTTTCTGTTAAGTGTGTGTGTGAAATGACTAAAATACCCATTATAATTAAAAAACAAAAAAAATAAATGTGTAGATATACACACCATCACCACCTCCGGCAACCACCGCATCCGGCAACCACATCAACCACCTCCTCCGGCAACCACACCAACCACCTCCTGTGGCAACCACACCAACCACCTCCTCTGGCAACCACACCAACCACCTCCTGCGGCAACCACCGCATCCTGCAAGACCAACCACCACCATCGTTCACAACCCCTCGCCCCCACCCACTCATCTTCTCTGGTGACCACAACCACTTCGCCCACCCCCAATCGTGTTCGATTGCACCCACCTCGAATCCAGTGCCGCCACCGCCCACACCCGCATCGACACCCTCATCCGCCGATCGTTTTCTGGTTAAAAGTGTTTGGATCTAGTTTTTTTCGATTGATCATCATCTGTAGCCTTTGAGGCTAAGGGAAAAAGTGATGATGGTGAAGCTTTTTTCGACTGGTCATCATCCGATCCCGACATTGATGGTGAGACTGAAAGAGGTGAATTTGTTGCGAGAAATCTAGGGTTAATGGGTTGAGGATGAGGATGACGATGGTGAAGGTCGAAGAGATAGGGGCAAAGTGAGCGACCCATGGCGGTGGCGGTAGTAATGGTGACCGGAGATGGTGGCCGTTGGAAGGAGACTGGTAAAAGGTGATGGGTGGTGGTAGTAACGGTCACTGGAGATGTGACCACAAAAACATAGGTGATGACTGGTGGTAGGTGATGGGTGGTGGAAGTTGGAAGGAGAAGAAAAAGGATAGAAGGGCATAATGGTCAATTTTTAAAAATTAACCTCAAAAGTTAACAGACATCCAACCCAGGGACCATCCGTGTTACGTTTTTGCAAACTTTTTGGCCACCGTTGTAATTTCTGATAGTTAGGGACCATTAGTGCATTCTGGGTAAACCACATGGACCATCCGTGTAATTAACTCCAATATTAATATATTTTTAATATATGAAAAAACTTTTTTTAATTTTAAAATATATAAAAGTATATTTAATATTTAATATTATGAATTATGGTTTATATAAGATGTATTTAATAGGAGAGAGATGCGTGAAAATTAAAGTTGATGTGCTCTAGGAATGTAACATGTGTCTATAAAAAACTTTTATTTATTATAATAGATAGATTCGTCAAATCGTTAATTTTTTCCTCCTATTATGTTGATTGAATAAATAAATATAAGTTTTTGAGTTTCTAATTGTATATTTTATTATTATTTTACTTTCGTTTATTTTTTTTTGCAATTGATACTTTTTATATTTAAACTTTACTTTTCATTTGTTTATATATAGACAATTTTATTATTTGAAACATAATTATTCGTTTTCCATTATTTAATAAGATGAAAACATTAATTGAAGAGAGATGCGGGAAATTTACAAGTTAACTTAACCACATATTGACATGTGGCATAAGAAAATTTTTATTTATTATAATAGATAGATATATTAGGTTTGGATCCAGATGAAAACATATTTGTTAAGATAAGATTAGAAAGTTTACATAATTATATGGTTCCTTTTTAAGATGAGCTCAAACATATGTTTTAGAGAGTTAAATTCAAGAGAGCTGATAAAATCTTGTCTTGAATGTTTGCATTTTAAACCGTTTAAAAAAAAGTAAATTGTAAAATAGGTTACACAATTTATCTTGATTCTAGCCAAGCCCACCTAAACTAGTCCAACCTAAATCTTACACGGTTACCTTCACTAGCTCACCTTTTTTTCTTGTTTGAATCTCAAGACACTTACCTCGGCTACCCCTACTCAACCAAGAGGCACTTATTTTATTATTTTTTTATTGTTAAAATTATTTAAAAAAATTATATGAGTAAAAGTAATGTTTGTTTGATTTAATTAATTTGATTTGGATATAATATTACAAATAGTAAAGATGATGTATGAATATTAACCCCTAACTAAAATATAACATGTCAATTACATTTATTTGCTAATGTTATTTATTGATAAAACTTAAAAATAACAAAGTTACTCAACCCTAATATATATATATATATATATATATATATATATATATCTTATCTTACTATTATAATAAACAAAAATCATTTTTGTCACTTGTAATGTTTTTATAATACTATTGGCTAATGTTGTATTATTATTATTATTTAATTTAATTCTCTTTCTTAATAAATAATTATATTATCTCTCCTATTAAATAATTATATTATTAATCATATTATGTACTTTTTTTTAGAAAAAATAGAATTTTTTTATAATTAAAAAATATCTAAATTTGTTATTTTTAGGAAATTAAAAGTTTTCTACAAAACAAGTTTTCTTAAAAGATGAATTTTAATTAACTACAAAACTAAGTTTTTAAACAATATGATTTTTATAAACAAATGATATTTTTTAAAAAAAATGATAAAAATGATTTTTTTAAAAACCAAACGTTATAGAAATGATAGGGAATCTATACTTTTGACAGAAAAAATTATATGAAGCTTTCAATGTCATAGTTTAAAAATTTCAGTTATCACAAATTAAGAAGATCATATATTAATTATTTAGTTATTAGAGTTTTTAATTATTGTTCTATTACATAAAATACTTGCCTATACTTACTTTAATCATTTTAAACCAAATTATTGTTTTATAATTCTTAAGTTTTTATTACTAACTATTAAATATTTTATGATCAATTCATGTAATACATGGGTTAATAACCTAGTATATATATATATATATATATATATATATATATATATATATATTGCAGTTTTTACATTTTTTATTTCTTCCTTTTCTTTTGAAGTTGATCATCGTCATCTCAATGATTTTAACGTTATTTTCACAAAATAATTGAAATAACGTTAAAATTAGTGCACTTTTACTTTTGCCCCTTAAGGGTCCACACATATATACATTATATGCGTGCACCACAAATGAGGCGTAACATGGGTTAATAACCTAATATATATATATATATTGCGGTTTTTACAATTTTTATTTCTTTTATTTCTTCCTTTTCTTTCAGATTTTTCTAACTTTTTGTTTCTTCTAATGAAAGGGTAATGTTGAAGTTTTGACTTTGAGAGACAAGATCACCAATGAGAATCAATAATTGAATCGTTGTTAAAAAACAATCGTATGTTTGGTTTAGATTAAATAAGTGATAACAAGAATCATAACGTCATGATGTATTATTTGAAAACGAAAGAGTAGTTTTTTTTTTAAATTAAAAATAAATACATTTTTTATGTGTAATTTATCCCTTTATGTGACAAAAATGCCTTCAATATAAAAATATACAAGAAAACACTAAGATTTGATAATGGCAAAAGAAAATACTTTCATGATGTTTTGATTATTGCTATTGCTTAACTTAAACCTAAACTAGTGATTGTTTCTTATCAACCATTTCATCACTAACTCATCAACGACTATGTCTTCACCATGTCTTCTGATACTACGCTGATACTCCTCCATGGAAAAGAGGAAAAGAAAACGAAAAAAAAAAGAAATACATACAAAAAATGAAAAGAAGAAACACAACATGCATCATCATCATCGTACTCAGTATATCCATCATTAGCAAATATAAGGTAGGGTCTGAGGATAATAAGATGTAGACAACCTTATCTCTATCCTGTAGAAATATAGAGACCCCCAGCTCATGATGGCTGATTAACCAACTAACACAACGCTTTTAACGTTATTTTTACAAAAATTAAGTAAAATAACGTTAAAATTAAAACAATTTTACTTTTGTCCATCGATGATCGACACATATATTAAACTATATGAGCGAACTATACGAGCGCACCGCACATATATTACAGATATAAACACAACATGCATGAGTTCAATAATTAATTTGTTTATTTTATACGCATGGCACATCATATTTTTGAAATGTATGGTTGTCATGATTGTGACAGTTTGTTTATCTTTATTCTTTTTGTTCTTTGTCTTCATTCCTTTGGTTCTTTTTTCCATGCACCAGTTTTGAACCTCTAACATCATCATCATCATCGCCTCTTTGTTCTTTTTCTTTCTCGATTCTTCTCCCATTTTCTTTTCCTTTCCCAAATTCTTCGCTTTAGATCAAATAAAACAAGGTTTATACTAGTTTTCATGACTGGATCACTTAATTAAATTACATTTTAAGCAAAAATAATATTGATTTAACGACTGAAATTGCCATGTAACCATCTATTTTAAGTAGTACAAATCTGGTTTCAAAATGATCTGAAGATAAAGATCGATCCTGAGTCCCTGACAACGGTTATGAAGACCGATGCCAATATATATATATTATAGGCATTGTATCAAGTGAAAACTTAATCTTAGAGTGAAAACTCTTATATATATATATATATATATAGGGAAGTGTTCAAATAATAACTCACTCTTAAAGCAATAACCCAGATAACTTTGCCAAGATGATGCCAAATCTTGGATTTTTTAACATCATTGTAACACATTTAGAACACTATGTTCTTTTATGAGTTTGTGAAAATTCATCACCGTTCAAAATATATCATCGTTGTAAGTTTTTGATTTACAGCACTATAACTGTTTTAGACCCAAAACTTACAATGATTTAAACTTTCAAACGGTGATGAATTTTCACAAACTCATAAAAGAACATAGTGTTCTAAATGTGTTACAATGATGTTAAAAAAATCCAAGATTTAGCTTCATCTTAGCAAAGTTATCTGGGTTATTGCTTTAAAAGTGTGTTATTATTCAATCCCAATCCTATATATATATATGTACTATTCATTTTAAATTTTGAAAATAAATATATGATTCACATAATATTATTATTATTATATATATTATAAAGCATGAAAAATGAATAGATTACTTTTCAATTTTCAGATTTTAACCACAAAACTTATTTGTTTTGTATGGTCAAATAGACAAACGCTGTGTTTTGAGGTATGGGATGCCATACCTCTGCCATCTTTGATGTGATTTCTTCTTCCATTTTAAGTGATAGAAAAGAAATCCAATTTCATGTGGTTCTTCTTCAATTTCTTCTTCGAGCGGCGACGAGTAGTGGCGGCTCAAAATGGGGAACTGTGCGTGGTGATTCCTCCGGCAACCGAAACCAATTCACTGTCACCTACCTTCTTTCCCGTTTCTCCTATCTACGCTCAGGGTCGATTTTGACGGCAATATGAACACAAATCGGAGATGATGGCTGCTAGGGCTTCACCCTTAAACTCGAGCGGGCACGAGTGGTGGCGGCTCAAAGTGGAGAGTTGTGCGAAGGCTTGGGCTGCGATTAGGCTCCTGTTGAGGCGGTTCGTGGTGGTGTCTCAAGGTTTTCCAGTCATGTCACTCGCTATAAATGACAACCGAAGGTATCCTGCAACTTATAAAGCTCCGATTTGCATTTGCAAGTTGTTGTTTTTCGGTTTTGTTCGAATTTGTGAGACTGGTAACAATCCTTTTTGCCATTGTTGAAGGCTTCAATTTTCAAAAGTTGTTGCTTGATTTTGTGTTTGGGTTGATGTTCTATGTTTGTAGTGTTGTATGTTCTATTTTTTGGTCTAATTTTATGTTTGTAGTGCAGTTCAAACTTTGCCTGATTCTAATTTTATGTTTGCTTATCATGATTTGCCAAAAAAAAAAAAAATTCAGCAACTAATCTTTGGTTGTGATAACAATGAACTAGAATTGCAGGACTCATTACATATCATCATCTTATAGAAAGTTAGTGGAAATTTAGAACCGAATTCACTACATAAGTTGAACTAGAATTTTGAATACAAAACCTGGTTTATATGCTTAAATCTCAATGAATCAAGGATCCAATTTTGTTTTAATAAATTAAACCTTCATGGTTGATGTACTGGTAGTAGTCTTTATTTATTTATTTTTTTTATTTTGAAAAAAAAATAGGTTGCAAAGGAGGCTAGTGGGAAATGGAAATATGTAAGTCTATCACATGACTAAATTGAAGGATGTTGGTTGGTTTAATGGTGATGATGATGATGATGAAGGTGAAGGTTCTTATGAGAAGGAAGTGGTAACTGATGATGAATAAATTAAATTTTAATTTTGGTTATATTTTTTTAATTTTTTAAGTTAATGGTTCTTAGTGTGTGACTTGAGTAGAAATGAATACACGTATTGCGTCCTACTATATATATATATTTTTGCATATGGTCATATCATCATGTGTTATGATCGAATTAGTCTGTCACTAATAAATACCTTTTACTTTATATTCATCTGGTTGTTAATCGTATGCCTATTTTTTTGGTTTCTTGCATATTTCATGGAAGTACTTTTGTGATTTTATTGAACTGAATCGGAGTAAACTAGCCTTACGTGAACTTTAGCCGGGATATCAAAAAGTATAGTAAGAAAGAATTGAGTATCGCAACAGTTATTTTTTACAAATATTAAGGTGCTATAATAAATAAGTGTATTTTTATGTTTACTTTTAACACCTTGCTAATTTTTGTGTATCTATAAGATTAATTCGTTGCCTTTTGTTCTTTAGGTGATAAGTCGTCAGAGCTGAGGTTTTTATCTGGTCGAGGTTTCAAGTTTTATGTGGACATGTGTAGATTTAGAAGTAGGAGTACATGGTATGTGAGTTAGCCGTTTAAAAAATGTAGTTTGTTATCTATACTTTGATTTGTTATTAAAATATGTTTTGATCAATTAAGGAGAAATATATTTGTTGATTGTTAAGGTGCATCAGGTTGGAGAACCTGTGAATGCCGACTTCTTTTCGATCACGGTTGATGGAGTCTCTGATCATTGCATCTTGATGATGTTGTGAAACAAAGGCAACAACTGCAGCACTTAGGGGTTAATCTCAAAGCTCGACTTTTAAATACAACCTTAAACATAATATACATACACACACACATACATATGATGCATGTAACATACTCAGCTCTCTCTCATCCACAGCCTCTCAATCTTCAATTATTAGGACACACTCATGAAATCGGTATCCATCGTAACTTTCATCTCAATACTCTTATCATCTGTAATTTTTTATATATTTATTTTAAATTGTTATAGGCATGGGCTAAAGAGGACCTTTTACGACAGCATTCAACCTCTTAATCCTTTCATTCAATGATTCTTATTATTATTGCAGTAATGTTTAAATAATTTTTCTTAACACATTAGTAACTAAAAAAAGCGATTTCATAGTAACCTAAGTGGTTGGTTTATTATTTTTTTTATACTAAAAGTGATCAATTTGAACAATTCACTCCACCTGTTAACCGTTAAGTTATTTTTTGCCTACTGTACAGTGAGATTGTTGAGCTGATATTTAGTAAACAGTTCATTTTGATTATTAGATTACTATTGTAATATTATTTATGATGGTATTAATTTGTCAATTTTCTAAGATGGAGAGGCTTCATCTACACACATTATAACACCTCGAGAAAGAGTTAACCGAGGCAAGATAAAAGAGTGAAAATAACTCATCAACTACTAATAAAACAAAGCAAAGGAAGCATCTCATTTTGTTAGTGAAAGTGGAAACCAAAATGGTGATTCAAGGGCTCTCTTTTTGGGATTCCTAAATTGTCTATTCTCAGGTATGTATTTTGTTATTTTACATTAAATGTTTAATATACATTAGTGAGAGCCCCAATATATGAGGTTTGAAACAAAACACTTAGGCTGCTGATTTTGGCACGTAAAAATCTCAACCAGCCCATACCTTGCCAAAGCCATGTATTCTCCACCACAACGCGCGGCGGGAATAAACCTAGGTTGAATTAAAAATTAGGTTTTGAATACACATATCAATTTAATATAGTTTAATACTTTAATATGAACTACAATTTATTTTCAAGAATTTAAATGGGTGACCTAGATATGGTTTAAGGGTTTCTCTCTAAAATTAGGATTCACATGATACAATCTATATACATACATACATACATATATATATATATATATATATATGTTTAAATTAAACCAATATTAGTTAAGAACTAAAATAATTATTTTTAGTCATAAGTATAAAAGACATAAAAAGAATCTCTCTCAATTTAGAAAATGTTTAGGATTTCATTTAAAAATCACTTATTAATTTATTGGCTTTACGAATAAGTTAATAAATTAAAAAAACTAGGGCTTTTCCCGCCGCGTGTTGCGGCGGCTTATCACAGTACACTATCGATAACGAGTATTATATATTATTTGCAGAAGCATAAATTATATAGTAAAATCAAATCTCTTATCACGAACTCTATGCAAATTTCTCATAAAATCATACAAAATTCATAAAAATATGTTACTAAAATAATATATTAAATTACTTATATATCATTCACTCCGGCAACCAATTGGTTTAATTAAAAAAAACCAAAATCTTTAAGCAAACATCGATTTTTTATGAGTACATATAAATCATTGTTATTTTTTCCGAACACTAGCGAAACATTAGAAAAGACCACATTTTTTCACTATATATATATAATATTTACTAATCAATATAATAATAGATATACACACACTATTTTCAATATAACTAAAAAAGAATATGTTATGACTATTATAATATATTTGTAATAAAAGAGTCTAAAATATATGGCTAAACTCCAAAATCACATAATATACTATTCATAACCCATTCTTCTTTTAATATATATATATAATGTTTGGAAAATGAAAAAAATACCTATATGTTTTGATTTTTTGAGTAAGGTGAAAAATTGTTTTTAAAAAGCTATTATTCTTGACTTTTTTTTTTTTTTTTAACTATTTGATGTTTATGAGAAACTAATCCTAACACTTTTTTTTAGAAACTTCTTTTTAGACGTAATAAGTTAATAAACACTTTTAATAAAAAAATATTTTTAAAAAATAAATAAGCAAAATTCCAAACATGCTTTTAAAGGAAAATTACTAATTTTATACACTTTAAATCATGTGTTTATAAATAACTTTATAGTTATCTATAACATGTTGGATTTTATCTCATACATACTTATATGTATGTGTGTATAAATCATGTGCCTATAAATGGTTTTACATTTATCTACAACATGTTGACTTTTATCTCATACATACTTATATGTGTGTATAAATCATGTATATATAAATGGTTTTCAAGTTATCTATAAATGGTTTTATAAGGTTCATCTTAAAGAAAAAATCTTGAACTCTATACGACTCCTCCATTTGGAATGTTAAAAATAAATATATGTTCACGTTAAAGCGTATTAAAATTACTAAAGCTAAAGAAAATTTGAGTTGGGCAAAGAAATTTGAGCTCAGTAGCATGTTAGTGGTGAGATAAGGATCATGACACATAAGGTTTTGGATTCGAATCCTATAAGGGGCTTTCTCAAGGTATTAACTTTCTTCCTGAACTCGTTACTTGGTGGTGGATATGATCAGATGGTACCGCTGGTGACATGGGCCAGTGATCTAATTAGTTGTTAAAAGAAGAAACTATTAGTTCATATGAAACCATACAACAAGATAGCTGGTTTACCACGTAAGTGTGTTTTCGCGGTCATACAAAAATGAATGCAACACATTAGTTGGTTTTTTGAACCTACTAGCACTCTTAACTTCAGTTCCAATCATCGGTGGCGACTTATGGATAGCAAAAAGCACCACCTTGTGAATGCTCCCTCCAACGACCCCTAATAATGGTAGATTCATGATGTTGCTTAAATTATTGGCTAGTTTTTTTTGAACGGCGATGATTTTATGACCCACCACGCAAGATGCTTGGATAATTGAAAAGCATTACAAATCCCACCATTATTAGGGGTCGTTGGAGGAAGCTTTAACAGGCGTAGCCACAAGCAACTTGCCGAGTGATGATGTTGTTCTTGATCATTTAAAGCCTGTATGTGTTACCAATGTTTAAAATTTCTAATTATATGGATAATTTATAAAAGATAAGAAACAAGAATTAAATACTAGCAAACCACACATGATATCACGGCAATTTACTCTAATTTATATTTGAGTTTCAAGTAGATTTAAGTGTGTATGTTTTGTTTTTTTATGTGTTTGTTACTCTTGGAGGCCAAATTTACAAATATGCAAAATATATATTTAATTTACAGAAAAAAATATTCTTAATATTAATTGGCCCACGCACGTACGCACCCAACCCATTCGACCGGATCAAACCGTGAAAGCCCAAAGGTTTCCGAGAATATTCATTTGCTAGTGGCTACAAAAAGGTTGATGGAGATTGGAGAGGGCTTAAGCCTGTGGGCCTACTTAAATATATCAAATTATATCATTGACGCAATAGAATTGGGCCTAGGCTTAAAGGATTTTTACCTTTAGAGTTTAGAGTACTTTAATTGGGCCTGTTTATAATTAAATTTAGCAGCAACAAATTCAGACTGTAACATACTAATGGCATCGCGCCATCACCTACTTCTTTTCATGTTCTATTTAAGTTCATGACTTAAAACTAGAGAATAAACCAGTTCACGAATCAAATGGCAAAAAACCGAAACCAGTTTGTTTCCAAATTTATGTTCATCCAAACTGGTCCTAGACTGATACAAACCATTTTTTGAGAAAGGTTCTTGAATCCCCATGTCCAAACCAGTTTGAACTGAGCCAAGTAGTCAAAATTAGTAAAATTCAGTTAAAACTTATATATGGAACTGAAAAGATTACTTTCCTCTAAAAAAATAGTTCCTAATCCAATGGGTTCTCTACCAAGAACTGGTTTTGTCTTTCTTTGCTTGCAACCAAACTCGTTTAATACCAAAATTGGCTTGGAGAACCTTCAAGAAAGTGGTGTAATCGTTAAAGTAGATGAGAAACAGCCTAGAGGTCTCAAGTTCAATCTCACTTACAGTAATTTTCCTTGTAGGCCACCGGCCCTATTGCTTGTGGTCACACTTTACCTATTCATCTCGGTTAGTCGGATATTGGGGGACCTGGGGGTTTACCACGTAAATGTGTTCCACGGTTATAAAAAATGGTTTGGAGGGAAACAAGGATTTGTGCACTCTCACTCAACATTACAACCTAGCACTCTGCCACTCTAGCAGTAAATAAATAATCTAGGTCCAAACCCAAGCCCAAGCCCAAGCCCAAGCCCAACAAACATATAATCAGTATGACCCAAACATAAATCCGAACCAGTGAAGAAAATGTTATGCTCATTTGAATTTTGTATTTCCTTAAGTATATTTTTGTTGCCTTTTGTAATTATGTGTGTGTATGCTAGAGAGAGAACCTAACCTCAGTCTTGACGATTCCGATCCGGTGAGTAGACCCACAAAAGGATAAAAAAAACCCGATCTCATCGGTTGATGGTGAGTGAGGTTCGGAGCTGATTAACCCGTTGGTCACCGATCATGGTAACTCATTATGATTTAAAATTTGGGGTTTAAGTATTCATCTAATAACCATTTAATCTATTAATAATTTTATACAATATTCAAGTTTTACTTATTAATTAGTATATAATTTAACCACTTTCGATATTATATATCAAAATTTCTTCCCGACATGTATTAATTATTTTATTTTTGGTCGCTATAAAAAATGATAATTTGAAAACATGAATTTTGAGAAAGGGTAATTAAGTAATTAAATTGAAAGTCCATAATGATCCTTATCCGGGTGCGGGTCCGGATTTACCCTTTGAAACGGACGTAGGTTGAAATAAAGACAGTGAGACCAAGTGACGCTCAAGTGGGCCATTTTGTTAAAGCTACCCAAAATCGAAATTACCAAATTACCCATGGTTAATCTATCAAACTTCACTTTCATCATTTAAAGCAAAGATCATATTTTTTATTACAAAATAAAGAATTTCAATTTAAATATTCAATATAATTTATGTGTGATTGACCTTTTATACGTTGTAAAAGTCGTATTACTATAACCATCCAAAAATGGCATCGTCTTATGTCCAAGAATTTAAGGATGCCATTATTTGAATTGTCAATTATTTTTATAAAATTCGTAAAAATATAAAATATTACAAGATGTCACCCTAAACTATTTCTTACCAAAGATTAAACATAAGGTTTTTTAAGTAGGCTTTGCTTCTTGCCACTAGACCACAAATCAAGTGACGTTACACTTTGTGCGTACTGTATTTAGGTTTTAAGTAATTAGACTGACTTTATAAGAATTACAACTCACACGAAGAGTTAATATTCTTATATTTATCTAAGAATAAAATCGATACCTAATGAAAAAGTATTTACAAGCTTTTATGGTTATAATGCTCATTGTTGTCCTTTGACACCAATCATGTGTAAATGAAGAAGCTTGCAAAGTGGTTTGACCCTTTGGGTCCACCCATTACCCATATGTGAAAGTGAAAGAACACATCAAATAAAGATACCAATGAACAAGTAGAGTGAATATGTCAAAATTCCAAGTATTCTGTCTTATCAGTTTTGTTAGTTGATAGTCATGCACAATAATAAAGACTTTTATTTATTTATTTTATAAATTTTATTATTATTATTATTTTTTAACTAACTTTCTTACAAGTTTATCCATAGATTGCTAAGATATCAATTCAACTATAAAAGTCAAAATTTGTGCGTTTGACAATGTTCAATTCAACTTACAAGAGTCCAATCTTGCACGTTTGGCAAACTAACAAGTTTTATTTTTACTTAAACAACTAATTTGGATCACTAACGGATTACTGGAATATCATCGTGCCACTAGCGGTACCACTCGATCATATCCACCACCAAGTCATCAGTTTAAGAGAAAACTTAATATTTTGAAAAAAAACCCTCTTGTAAGATTCAAACCCATGATCTTATGATTTCTAAGCCTTATCCCACCACCAAGATGCTGCTAGACTGTAGTGCCTTTGGTGGCAAACTAACAAGTAGAGGTGGCAATTCTTACTCATACCAAAGGAAATGAGTAACATCATTATATTGAATGGGTTGAGATGGGTTGAGATGGGTAGCACTTAAACACAATGTGGGTCAAGATGGGTAACCAAAAAACCATGTAAATGCAATGAATTCAAACATTTAAAAATGATTAATAACATATTTGATGAGAAAATCACTACAAATTATCCAAACGGACTATTTGTTTACTTACAACATATTTAAGTTAAACTAAATTGATGTTTTTTAAGAACAATCCATTTAGACCCGAACTTATTTTCCTTAAAACCCGTCTTGACCCGCACCCATCCTGACCCGAACCCTTTCTGACCCGTTACCCAACCCGACCCAACCCGTCTATCTTGCCAGGCATACTAACAAGTAACAACACTTTAGTGTCCAAAAACCATCATCAATTACCAGCCCATGTATACATCTTTTCAAATATAAATACAATTCACAATAATTATTTTATTTTGTTCACCAATGGTATTTACATTGTCTTTTAAGTGGGCTATGATTTAGAAATGATGTGGACTCATACTAATTTGTGATAATGCTCAATATTGGCTTTTGAAAGTGCCTACTTTCTACGTATATACACATAAAGGGACCTACCCAAAAGTGAACCATAGTCGTATCTATATATCACTACAATTTTCAACATCTTATTCTCACAATTTCATGGATTAAAATCGAACCCAGAGTTGCTTAGATGTCTACAAGGGTGTTGCTACATGACGTGCTGTCAAAGGGTAAATTGAGATTCACATAAACTTATTAACTGTTTGGTTTATTAAGTACCAAGTCGGCAAGATATCTGAATCATTCAGACTATACTTAAAGCTTAATAGTTAAAGAGACTTACTAACTGATTTAAATGTGTTCTTTTAGTAAAACAAACAGTTTCAGCCTCTGACCTATTCAGAGATAGCCTCTTATAAGTTATCAAACAAGTCCTTAGTGATAATTATTCCTTTAATTGCATCTTTGATCACATGAGATGATTAAGGATCTGTCAATCAATTTCTTTGTCTTGTATTATTGTTTAATATTGGTTATTGATCTCAGTAAACATGTTTAAATAGTGACAAAAGGAGGAAAACTTATATGATCCAAGCAGATAAAAAAAAAAACTTTTCTAGGAGTATTTAAGTAAAGAAAATAAAGAATTACAAACAAATGATTTACCAATTTCTATATCTACTTACATTAAAAAAAATACATCGTTAATAAAGTTTTAAGCTTAGGGTTGTTTGAAAATTTTGTGGCTCTCTTTTGAAAAATCTCGACTTGGAATGTTTGTCTGTATACGAGCCGAGACAGTTTCTCGTGTCTTGGTACGTTTAAATTATATATAATATATATTTTTATATATATGACTATCATTATAAACCCAGGTATTACATGGGTTGAATAATTATAACATGTTATAAATAACAATTTTTATAAAAATTTATATGTTAGATTTATCAACTATTCGTGAAATAAGAAATGTAAATATCTAAAAATTATAAAACAAATAATAAATATATTCAATAATTATATAATTATATTTTAAGATAATATATTATTTAAATCTTATTATATATTATCAAGTTTTAGTAAAATAGCAAATTATTAGAATAAGAAAATATATTTTTTTCAATATATAATTATTAAAAATTGTTAAAATAATTAGGAGAGAGAGGCAGGAAAACAAATTTCAGAAATCACCAGGATGTGACACGTGTCTCCTAAATAAACTCCTTTACTAGAGTAGGTAGATAAGGAAATAATATGAATCAAATTTAACAAATGGCTAATGACCTAGCTGGCTAGTATTTAAAAAATAATACAAATTCGAAAAAAAACAACAAAATTTTAAAGATGTTACATTTTTTTAAATTTCAAGTTGGCTCACGAGTTGACTCGAGTTTTGCACTAGTCAAGCTAAGTAATTTAACTTCAAGCTTGAGTAGGTGTTGGCTCGTCCCTTTATAGGTGCACAAAATGTTTTTTTAGCCGGAATCGGTTTTGATTTTGGTCAGCAAAGTTAAGAAGCAGTTCTGATTATGTTCAAGTTTGACTAGTTTTTATCAGTTTTTGTTGATTCTGAATCCAATATTTCTCTAAGAAATCAAAATCATTCGGTTTAGATAACAAACCGTTTTTTTTGCCACACTTTACTCCTTTTTAGGCTTCTCATTAGGATCTTAATTTTGGGCTTGTCTGATCATTGGGTTTTAGCCCAATTCCAATGGGAACCCTCTTTCGGTCCTTATTTATAGTTTTATACCAATCTCAGCATCCAAAAATTTTAATTCGATGGATCCCTTCTCTCTAATGAAGAAGGCTGTAACTAAAAATCCGGCTCATGTTTATCTCATTAAACTTTACTTGTATGTATGTGTGTATGTATGTATGTATGATAAGGTTCTGGTTATGAAAAAAACAAAGTATAATTAATCTTGGCGAAGTTAGTTGAAATATCACGATTTAGGCATGTTGTTATTTAAATTCAATCCGGCGTCCGTGTGCTTGTGTGTATTAAGAAATGAGAATAACTAAGGCCACAAGGAGTCATCCCATCCTTCCCCATTTTTCCTCATTGCCACATCAGCTTTACCCACTTTTCCCTATTTTGCACGGTGTCGCACTTTTTCCCACTTTTCTCCATTTTCAAATCTTATTTTTAATTAATTATTTTAACAATAAATAATAATAATAATAATAATAAGATAAAAAAAGATTCATTAAATTTAAAATAAAAAAAAAGAATACAACCAAATAAAAAGGAGAATACAACCTAAAAAATTAAATTAAAAAACCTAGAAAGGGTAATGCCATCCCCAACGAGCAGCAATTTCTCGTTTACGATCGAGAATAAGTTGTAGCATTGGTTCTTGATAAATTGTGTGGTTTTTTATCATGAACTCTAAATTGGTATTTTTTTAGAGTTGTGGTTGTTTTAAAGTTGTTTAAATAGGAAAAAAATGTTTTTTTTTTTTGAAAACCAACGTCTAGCCCAACGGTCGACTCAACGGATAGTTTTCCTTCCCCCGGTCTCGGCTTCAATCGGCGAATGCTTCCCGATTTACCCCACCCCATTTCCGGGGGGGGGGGTTCCCTTGCTTCCCTGGTTCGGTGGTTTCTTCCCCGCCTCCTTCCCGAAGCCCACTCCGTGTGCTCTAATAGGCCATATCTTGTAGCGTGCGCATACAAGGTATATAAGTGTCAGCCCTTGAGGGGATAAAGTAAAATTGCACTAATTTTAAAGTTATTTTACTTAATTTATGTGAAAATAATGTTAAAAGAGTTGGGTTGGTCGATTAATTAGGCATCATGAGCCGGATGCCTCATTGGAAACAACCTATCTATTGAGTACGAAGATGATGATGAATAATTAATAGACTAGAAAATAAACATAAAAAATGAATGTAAACACATATAAATGAACAAATTATCGTACATTTAGGAACACAAATGAATAAGCATGACCTATATTCATGTTTATTCACTTATTTAAATGAACAAAATATATTGCACCTTTTTCGTTCATTTATTAAATAAAAAAACATAAACAAAGTTCACATCAAATGGTTCATCAATTGTTTATTAAACGTTTGCTTCATTTACAGCTCTAGACTAGACTAACGTTATAAGAAAATAAATGTGTTTAAAACATACTACATATAGTTATTTCCCCTTTTACAAATAATCATTCAAGGTAGTATCTATAAGGTTTCATCCCAACAATACGTTTTTCTTTAATTTTTTATATATGTATCTTTCTTTATAGTTTGCAACAAGTTATTTTCAAATCTGAATACATTAATAACCTAACATACAAGTTTAAATTTTATGTTACCTATAAACAAAAAATATAGTTGTTAATAAATGAACTAAGCATATAAATGAAGCTGCTGATGTTCTTCCAGAACCCAAAAACCGAATTGATTCAAAGAAAAACACATATTTTCATTAATAGATTGATTGGTACAATTGAAACCATAAACCTAAACCCCTATTTAAGCTAAAACAAAACCTTAAAAGTCAAACTTCTATCCCAAATAAAGCTGCCTACTTTAAGGAAAAACAAAAACAAATAAATAAACTTTACTAATAACCTTTAAGTAATAAATAAATACAAAATTGATCCAACAATCACCCCCTCAATCTTGTAATCCTTTATTCATCAAAGTAAAGGTATATGATCCTCATCCACTTGAGTCAAGTTGACCTTCTCTTTCTTTTCTTCCCAACTAGGACATTCCGACATGTAATGTCCAAGCTCACCACACTTGTAGCACATAATGCGACTTTTATCCCGTGGAACTTGCTCACCACCACTTCGACCTCTCCCGGACCCCCGATCCCTACCTTGGCCACGTCCAAAGTCATCCCGGTTAGAGCTTTCACATCCACAATGCTCACATTTGTGCCCCTTTTTTGCTGCCTTTTCATCCAACCTTGTAAATAACAATTGATTTTGCTCTGTTTGGGTCTCCTCATCCTTGATCCTTTCCTCATAAGCCTTAAGTCTACCCACAACATCATCATAACCGATGGTCTTCAAGTATACAACTTGCTCTATTGAAGCCACCATATGAATAAAACGTTTAGGCAACCCGTTTAGAAACTTCTTAACCAAGGTTGTTTCTTCTATAACCGAGCCAAGTGAGTTTGCTCGAGATTCATACTCGGACAACTTGTTAGCAAAGTCATCAATTACACCTTGATCCTTCATCTTTAGGTTTTCAAACTCTCTCATTAGAGTTTGAAGTCTTGCCTCCCGAATTCGATCCGCTCCCAAGTGACGATTTTTAAGAACTCCCCACATCTCCTTCGCGGTTGGAAGGTTTCCTATTTGCAATATTTGTTCTTCAGGCATGGCTTGGAACAAAAGGGCTATTGCAATGTTGTTTTTCCTAGCATCTAAGTTTGTTCCCGGTTCTATCATCTCCCACACCCCATGAACATTGAAAATCACTCGCATCCTCATAGCCCATACCGTGTAATTTGTGGAAGATAATACCGGGCATTGAAGGGACATGGTATTATTTTCCTTAATAGTGGCCAGTGCTTGATAGCCTTGATTTTCTGGTTGAGCCATACTCCCGATGAGATCTGATTACGCCTCAAGACTTGCTGCTTGATCCAAGAAATCCAACCCTCTTGTGAACACCTCCCTGATCAATATCAACGAACCCGACCAACCCTTGCTTTTCTGTCTCCCTGGTTGCAAACGACTCCTTCAGCCCCCTGCTGATTCGTTTTTCTGCACCAGGTTCGTTGGTTTCAACCTGCCGCACCTACAACCCATGTTTGCTGTTTCACGGCTGAGTTGATTACAAAGAAATCAGACTATACTTCCTTCTCCTGGCTCGGATCAAAGCTAATCAGCCCCTAATCACACCGATTTGGGGTTTAACTGCTCCTACTTTCTGCCGATCACCTTTTTCTTTTGAGTCGCAGGTATGAGCTTCAAGCTCTGATACCAATTGAAGCTGCTGATGTTCTTCCAGAACCCAAAAACCGAATTGATTCAAAGAAAAACACAGATTTTCATTAATAGATTGATTGGTACAATTGAAACCATAAACCTAAACCCCTATTTAAGCTAAAACAAAACCTTAAAAGTCAAACTTCTATCCCAAATAAAGCTGCCTACTTTAAGGAAAAACAAAAACAAATAAATAAACTTTACTAATAACCTTTAACTAATAAATAAATACAAGATTGATCTAACAATAAACAAATTAAATGACAACTAGGTAAGCCATTCGTGAACTATTTGACAGGAAATTTACTATTGTTTGTTTATTAAGATGAACGATAAATTTTGTTTATTTAAATTAAACTGGTGAATGCGATATTCGATCATTCGTGGGCCTACTTTTATTTATGTTCGTATGATCATGTTGGATGGATGTTCTGATGATTATATTTAGACATTAATTTGGAAAATTTTGTTTACTTCTAGTTGATGTTCCTTCGTGTTTTACTTGTCTTTGTTTCATTTAAGTTAGTTTATGTATTTATTTATGTGTGTTTATGTTCATTTATATTCATTTAAAATATTAAGGAACAAGCATAAATAAATTCATTTTTAAGAAATGAACACGAAAAAAGAATTCGAACGTTGTGTGTGTTAATTCCATTGTTTGATTAAAGTTAAATTAATAAATATATATGAACAAGTGGTATTCATGGTTTGTTTAATTATAAAATTATTGGGCTAAAATTAATTTGTACTTTATTTTGATTAACAAATAGCTTTATTTTCATAGGATCACAAAGTAAAAGTTTATATACCATAATTAGTAAAGCACGAAAATGGCAATTTATGCTCCCTCATGACCTCATGCACGGGTAACACTCAATAATTGCTTTTACTCAATGCCACATGATCATGACTAGAGGGGGCAAAAAAAGGGACCCGGAACGGGCAACCCGAACCGGTCATATCCGAACCAATGGATACAAATGGGTCCGGTTTTCTAGACAAACTAAAACCGAAACCGAGAAAACCGGAATTGGTTCCACCTGTACCCGGCCAAAACCCGAACCGGAACCGGCCAAACCCGAACCGAAACCGGTCGAAACCCGGAACCGGAACCGGGTATTGACTTTGTTGACCATAACTGGAACCGATTGGTAACTTGAGGTAGAGGTGAGCAAATCGGGTTTCTTTTAACCGGTTTCGGTTCTGGTCAACAAATTCAAGAATCAGTTCTGGTTCCGGGTTGTGACCGGCTCTGACCAGTGTTTTGCCGGTTCCGGTTTTGGCCGGTTCTGGTTCGTTTTTTTCCAGGTATAGGTGAAACCAATTCCAGTTTTACAGATTCCGATTTTGTCTGAAAAAGCAGACCGGCTTGTACCAACTGGTTCGGACATGACCGGTTCCCTTTTTTTTTTTCTCACCTCTAACTTGAGGGGGTGACGTGAGGTTAATGGTGGTTTGGATCACAAAATTAAATTCTCTATGGTGGGCTCCTCTTGAATGTTGACTTCATTAATCAATTGGATTGAAAAAAAATATTATTTCTAGCAAAATTATATTTATTTAATTTTGAAAAAAATAATAATTAAAATATTACTATTCTTTATGTCTCTTTCAGTATTTTCACGTTGATAAAATATCTTCAAATAGTATTATATTTTTAATTTTTTTTTCAAAATAAAGTTCATATTATATATTATTTGATTTTTGAAAAAAAATTAATTAAAATATTACTATTATTTATTATTTATGTGTCTTTCAGAATTTTCGCGTTCATAAATGTTTATTTTAAAAAGTTTCATGTTGTTAGAGTTTTTTCTTTCAGAATAAAGTTCCTATAAATGTAAAGTACATGTTCTAGAGAGAACATGTGATAGATGATGATTTTAAGACGATATAATACACGCTAAAAGGATGTAAGCGCGATTCAGTGGGAAACATGACACACTAATTCATATACGTGTAAAATGCTTAAACAACTAATCAATGAATTATCATATCAATTTGAAGCTTTAGTAAAAGGTTTATAAAATAAGATAAACACAACTCGTATTGAATAAGTTTTATTTTTAGAAATTAGTTAAACAAACAATTGGTTGTTTACATTAGATCTCATCAATAAGCAAAATGCATGAAACAACATTGTCTTGTAACATCATTATTCATGACCACGATAAATCATGATTCATGATTCATCAGCTGCTATATCGTTACTAAACTAATCCCAAGGAACAAAATTTCCCCTCTATGTTATCGTGCATACAGGTTATATATATACATATAGGGGAGGGATATTCTACAAAGGGAAGAAACCTTAAAAATGGTAGGAAGGAAATCAAGCCGTAGATCTTGGCGTTTGACGATCAGATCTGGCGGTGGCATTTCTGTAAATTATTTGGTGTTTCTAACGTGCACAAAATAGGAATCAAGGGCAAAAATGTCATTTGGCGTTTTTTAAAACCGAACAAAAACACTGGAACATTCGTATTGCTCCGTAAATTATGTGAAAAACCTTAATCGTTTCCAGATTTAACACCATCGTTTAACCAAAAATGGATTCAGTCGATCGCTACTCTGTAAAATACAAACGTATATTCTTCGTATTTTGAAATTTACAGTTGAATCATCTGGCGTTTATACTTTCTGAGTGTTTTTTTTCATTTTTTACATGTATTCGGGTTCGAAATTCTAATAAAGGTGAAATCAAAAACGACATTGAAGGTACTGAAGGAAATAAAGTGTTTTATCATCGAAGAGGTACATGATTATGTCGTGCATGGCGTTTTAATTATTGTGTATCACATTTGTTGAATATTTTGTAAACATCGTATGGTGTTTATGTTTTAATTTCAATTGTTTCGTTTCTTATAAATTGTAAAAATAATTGTCAATTGGGTGTATTGTATTGTTACATGTATTTATACTTGTAATTTTGTAATGAAATTTTTTTAGTATTTTTCTGCTGTGTATATTGTTATTGGTGTTTATCACCATGTTTATGGTGTTTTTCTTATTTGTAATATTTTTATTGGTGTTTTTTGTATCGCTGCATGTTATACTCATATGTTGAACTGTTGTGTTATGGTGTTTTTTTTTAAATGTTTGAATTATTCATTATGCTGTTGTAGTTACACCGTTTATGGTGTTTTATCCTTGCTGTAATGTTCAATGTTTCATGAACTTACTTGTTATTTTGATTATGTCAATTATGGTGTTTTTTATGTTTTTGAATTGAAATTAATAATGGAATGATTTTTAATTCCGAATCTGATGCGAAGATGGTTACGATTATGTTTTTTGAATATACCCGCTAACTGTTGCAATTACGTAAATGTCCTTTTTGTTTAATTTTAATCCTTGCCACGTGTCACTCTCATGATACTTCCTACATTTTTTAAAGTTTTGGTCCTTTGTAGCCTAACCCTATAATATACACACACACACACATATATACACACACACATATATGTATGTATGTATGTATGTATGTGTATATAAGATTTTAGAGGAAAATATTTCTTTTACGAGATAATGGTTGAATTAAACGAACACACACATATATAAGAGCATATATGTATATGTTTGTTTGCTTATCCTAGTGGTACCCCTTGAACTTTCTTATGAAAAGTACTGAGTTCGAGTATATTTGAAAACAATAGCTTCTAGAAAAACATTTTCCTAGTGTGGGTTTCCTCCTGGATGGTGGTATCAAGTTGTTTGTTAGCCGAGTGGTGCTTGATTTAGTGGTTAAAAAATGACAAAACCAAATAATAATAATAATAATAATAATAATAATAATAATAATAATAATAATAATAATAATAATAATAATAATAATAATAATAATAAATATAACTAATTATAAATATTTAAACACACGTAATTTAAAGAGTTAGATTCATAAACGACAATTTTGTTCTTTTCTTTTTTGAACGGCGATATTCTTATGTGTTTCCTACTTTTTGGAGGCGATCATCCAAGGTCGGACTCCTTCAATCACCATTAAAATCCATACCTCTTGATGCATAGGAACTCGTTGAATGGATAAACCTTCGGCCTCCATCGGAATCGATCCTAGAATAAACATCAAACTGCCATTCACATGATGTTATTTAAACTTGCCTCCATATATATTTTAACCCCTGCCTCTATTATGAAAGGTGGGAGCCTTAACCATTAGGCTGGGTTTTTATGGCCAATTTTGTTCTATTAAATTATTAAAAGTTAATCAAAGAATACAATAAAGTCCTCATTAAATGTTATAATATAATATTACGTATGTACGTCTGTGTATGTATATTAAAAACACATCATATATATATATATATATATATATAAGAGCCAATTTCCAAGATGATCTATGTGTTTTACTAGTATTTCACTCTTGTTTTCTAGGTTCCATAAAGTACTCATATAGTCCTAAATTTTCAATATTTGTAACGTATTCAATCATTAGATTACAAAATTACCTTCACATGAATGATCAAATTATCTCATCTAAGAACTATATGTGTTACAAATGTTTAAAGTATAAAACTATATAGGTAATTTACGAAACTTAGAGGCCAAAATTGAAATACTATCAAATTACAAGGACCATCTAGGGAATTTACTATGTATAATTACACAACATATATAGCTAATCACTCACACAAATCACGTAGCATACATATGAAGTAACATTTTAACTAGCAACAAAGATTTGAGCATAATAAAATTTTTTTAGACAATAACAAACTGTAGGAGATGGGTTCACGTTTTTATTATAAAACAATAATAAAATATACATAATAACGATACACTCGTTATTCGTAAGAAATAATTTAGTACATTACCGGTTAAAAGACTAAAATAAAAGAATATAAATTATTAATTTATATACGAAACATGTTTTGATGCATGTCTTCGTTGGGTACTCCAAATAACGACTCTTCAATCAAGCATCTTGACGAGCCGGTCATAAATACTTCAATACGCTTATGTCTTCCACCTATTCTTCATTGACATAGAATAAACATGTTGATGATTATGGTTGAGGCACATATTCAATACGCTTCCCTTAAAACAGATTTCGCGCCTCTTCTCAAGACGAACGCGTCTATCTCTCAGGGTACAACAACTAAAACAGTATGTGTACTGTCGGGATTAACCTTGCACCTGAAAAAGATTTCTTAAGCGAGAGCTTGAAGAGTTGAGAAGGTTGAAAATTCTTCAAAGTTTGTGTGAGATGTTATGTAGTATTCTTTTCAACCAACAAACAAGACACCAATTGTCTTGTATTTATACTACAATATGGTGATACCAAGGGTCTTGAATTAACACATATCATCAATACATGTAATTTGAAAAGCCTTGATTTAATTGGATAATATGAAGAGTCTTGATTTTAATTCAAATTAAATTTGATAATTAATCAAATAAATCAATTTTCCAACACAAACACCTTTATAATGGATACAATAGCATATGTTTACTAACTCGGATTTACATATATACATCAATTATTTTTTGAAGTTAAAATATAATAACAATAAACACCAAGTCTTGAAAATTACGATTGTATATACTAATTTCCAAGCATAATAGTTATAAATACAATTTATTGAACAAATAATGAAGTTTTAGCTAGAAGGTATACATTATTAACATGAAAATAACTTATGCAAACAAAAAAGTCGATCAATCCAACTTAATCCACAAGAAGAAGCTTTAAATCACCTAACAAAAGTTGTGCCACATAGGAATGTGAAATAAGGCTATCCATAATAATCAATGATACACATTTTACCTATGGAAAATACTATACTGTATCATACATACATACATACATACAGTTGACTAGCATGAATTTGTTGTATGTGGTCGATTAGCACAATACATGGACATTGTTGTATAATATGTGAGTATTTATAGCCCCCTTTTGTTTTACATATTTGATGAAATATATGATACAATACTTAAACATTTATACTTACATACAAGAATTCGTTTACATTATACTTCCATTTGTTGCAAAGAGTATATTGTACGAGTCAAATAAATATCACACTAAGGCCCTATGAACCCACACAATCATTTAACTCATGATTTTAAGTTAATGTATTAATATAAAGAGTACTATCAAGGTCTAACAAACATTCGTTCAAAGTCTGGTTACGGCAACCATAATTGTATTTTTAAGTGAATGGTATATTTCTATCTAGAAATAGTATTATGTGACAAGGCGTAGCATGAGGGCAATTCAAGAAGTCGATATGTATGGTTGTAAAACCATGCAGATTGCATCTATTTACTTGTTTCTTGTATAGTAAACATTATTATTTCAATTATTTGAACAAGTCATAAAAAGCCTATAAAATCACCAAACCTTTAGTTAACTTTTTTTTCTGCATATATTTCGAGTACTAACATATGACTAGATATGAGCACATCACTTAAAAATGCAGGTTAGTATTTTCCTATATCTAACATGGTTTTGATATTTAGTTTCAACTAGGGTTGTTCCTGCAGCGCGCTGCGGCGGCTTATCACAGTACACTCATGAATCGGATATTATATATCATTTCCAAAAGCATAAATTCCGTAACAAAATCAAATCTCTCATCACGAACTCTATACAAACTTTTCATAAAAAACAAAGCCCATACAAATACGTTACGGATATAATAGAAAAAAATTACTCACGAAATCCTTCTATCCATCAACCAATTGGTTGAATTAAAGAAACGCAAATCTTTAAGCAAACACCGATTTTCTATGAGAACAAATAAATCACCGTTACCTTATCTGAAAACCACCGAAACCGTAGAAAAGACCGCATTTTTTTCACTGCATATATAATAGTTACTATTTAAATTAATATATACACACACTATTTTCAATATAATATATATATATATATATAGTATATTATATAATAATAGTCAAATAAAAAACAAAAAAATTACTATTCTATCTTGATTGCATTTTAATTATATAGTATAATTCATTCTCATGTCTCCACCTTTGGTGGGGGCCGGTTTGACATAGACCCAACTTTCAAGTAAACTATCAAGCAAATCAACGTCTCGAACATATTTGTAAAATCATTAATAATCAGAGTAATTTTTGTATTACAACTTTTATCATATTTTTAATAATTAAAAATTTTAAACTGAACATCAAACAAAATAAATATTATTTATTTAAATGTGTGGTGCTTCACTTCTTACACAACACAATTGAAAGAAAATTAAAATTTCAAATGTGTTTTATATAAGCATTATCAAATTCTTAGTTTTTCAGTAAAATAAAATTCTTAATACATAATATACATTTTCAAATATTATTTGTGGAAATAAAGTAATTATGCAAGTTAGGAGGGGATATACGCCATTAGGGCTGTAAACGAACCGAACGAACACGAACGAGCCCTTGTTCGTATTCATTCGTTTAACTTTCAACTTGTTCACGAACGGTTCACGAACGCTTACCGAACGAAAATTCTTGTTCGTGTTCGTTCATTAAGAAATTTAGCTTGTTCACGAACGCTAACGAACACATATTATTTAAACAATAAAAATCAAGATTTTTAATCTCAAGCAATGTACATAATAATTTATAAATATATAAATTAAGATATTATAATATTAAACTAAAAATAACTTAAGTATTATAGTATTAAACTAAAAATTAAAAAGTAAACAACCCCTTTTATGAATAAATATAATAAATTACTTAACCGAACATAAACAAACGTAAACGAACATGTTACCGAACGAACACAAATGGACGAACACGACCTCTGTTTATGTTCGTTCATTTAACTAAACGAACGGAATTTCTTGTTTGTGTTCGTTCTTTTATTAAAAGAACGAACATAAACGAACTTCCCGCCGAACGGTTCACGAACTGTTCACTAAACGTTCGGTTCGTTTACAGCTCTATACGTCATTCCTTTTTTCTTTTTGTTTAAATTCATACATTTTAGATAGACTGTACTCGGTTCGGTTTTTTGGCTCCATCAAAATCGATAACCGATCGCCGGTTTTCGAAGAAAACGTAACTGAATCAACTGATTTTCAGTTTTCAGGTTAATTTGGTACTGTTTTGTTGGTTAACGATTTGGTTTCTATTTAATAGTTTAAGTTTTGCTCATCTCTAATTTTGAACAAGTTTACGAATTTAATTTCGGTTCAATTTAGAAGTACATAAAGAAATCATAATTTTATATTTATTTAATTAATAGTTTTTAAATATACAGTAGTTTATAATAATTTTAAGGAGTTTTATTTTTTATTTAATTTCTTGTGGGTAATAAGTTGGGCTGTAAACGAATCAAACGTTCAATGAGTAGTTCGTGAATCGTTCGGCGGGAAGTTCGTCGTCTATGTTTGTTCGTTTAACAAATGAACGAACAAGAACACGAAATTTTGTTCGTTTAGTTAAAAAAATGAACAGGAACAAAGTTCATGTTCGTTCATTTGTGTTTGTGAACGTTCGGTAAAGTGTTTGTTTATGTTTGTTAACAT
Organism: Mikania micrantha; assembly: GCA_009363875.1. Lineage (NCBI taxonomy): Eukaryota > Viridiplantae > Streptophyta > Magnoliopsida > Asterales > Asteraceae > Mikania > Mikania micrantha. Next base: position 106,464,353 of record CM018692.1, on the reverse strand, counting down.
TTGTTTATGTTCATTTATTATGTTTATTTGTTAAACATGTTTTATATTCTTAGATTTTTTTATTTATATATTAATACCATAATATTTAAATTAATATCTTGTTAAAAACATATTAATATTAAACTCAGATATCTGAAATATTAGTTTGAATTAATTTTAATTACGATTATTATTTTTAATTTTTGTTCCTTTTAAAGAAATACTTTTTGTTTTTATATTAAGTGTTTAAGTTTATTTTGAGTATGTCTTATGTTTGAGATTTTAATTCTAATTTATCTTTTTAAAATAATATGTGTTCATTTATGTTCGTTAGCCGTTCACGAACATGTTCAATTCCTGAACAAAAGAACACGAACATGATTTTTCGTTTGGTGTGTATTCATGAATCATTCGTGAACAAGTTAAATGTTAAATTAACAAACACAAACATGGTTTCTCATTCGGTATGTGTTAATGAACCATTCGTGAACAAGTTAAATGTTAAATGAACTAACACAAACAAGATCCTGTTCGTGTTCGTTTGGTTCATTTACAGCACTAGAACTAATAAGAATAATATGATATAAATAATAATTATTTAGATAATTAATATTTTTTTTGTCTAAGGTTTAGTTAAAAAAAGTATTATTATATAATATAAGCTATATCTTTAAAATATTTTGATTTACGTTTTATTTAACAAAAATACTAAAATGGTTAGAAAAAAATATGTATGGTTAATAATGTAAATAAATCTCAAAATATTTAATTAATAAAAATTTTCCAATGAAAATAGGAATAAGAAACTTAAAAGGGATGAAAACAATTTTTTTAAACTGAACAACAAATAAATTTTAAGTTTGCTCACCCGTGTAAATTCAATGATAAAAGGTCACTAATTCTTGTGAAACACAAACAATGGTGGTTACCCGACACGTCCACCATTTCACAGGAAACCAACCGCCTGAAAACCATAGTGGTAAAACCTTTGGCTTACATGTAATATATTGTTTTAAGTAAAACTCAAACAAATACCTTCATATTGAAAAGCTATGAAGGTGTCTTCTCGTAAACCAATTGATCTAGTGTCCATTAGCAAAAGAATCAAAAACACGACGTTAGTAAATATTTTCCAACAACATTATTTTGATAAATAATTTTTTTATTAACACTTTTTTGTTAAAGCTTTTTCAAATAACAAGTTACTTGCAAACGGGCATACGGTATACCGGACCCCTTAGGCCACACGGAGTGGGCATTGGGAAGGAGCCGGGGAGGCTTTTGCCGGATTGGGGAAAAGTGGGAACACCGCCCCCCGGAAGTGGGGTGGGGTGAATCGGGAACCCCTCACCGATTGAAGCCGAGCTGGGAAGAAGGGGGTAACCGTTGGGGGAGGGGGAACTCGACCGTTGGGGCGTTTTTTAAAAAAAATCCAATTTTTTTTCCTATTTAAATAACTCTAAACAACCACAAATCTCACACCTTTCTCTCATTTTCTACAATCTATACACTAAATTTATAAAATTTTCAAGTAAAATGGAAGGAGGTTCATCCAGTGGTGGGTCGTCAAGCAAGAAATTTAGAAAACTACGACTGAAAAATGTTCAAACGGCTCAAATGAACCAGTTCACACACCCAAGTATCGTCCACAAATGCCATCTCCGAATTAACCAAACTTCTGCTATGGGTATCGTCCACAAATGCCTTTATAGGTTTTTTAATTTAATTTTTTAGGTTGTATTCTCTTTTTTTTTGTTGTATTTTTTTATTTTAAATTTAATGAATCTTTTTTTTTAAATTTTATTATTATTATTATTATTATTATTTATTGTTAAAATAATTAATTAAAAATAAGATTTGAAAATGGGGAAAAGTGAGACGACACCGTGTGAAATGGGAAAAAGTGAGGAAAAGTGGAAAAAGTAGGGAAAGCTGATGTGACGCTGATGTGGCAATGGGGAAAAATGGGGAAGGGTGGTACGACTCCTTGTGGCCTTATGACCCGGCCCACTGATACCAAGTCACCAATAAATTCTCCAATGAATAAAGATAATTGGAAATTGCAATCACAAATAAAGTGAAATATCGCAATGAATATGCAACACACAACAATAATTAACATCAATATATTTAAATGATTAATATGTAATTATTAGACTTGAACCTTTTATAATTGATACGTGTGTCTTTATCATTGCTTCAATATATTTGGTGTTTTCTTCCTCCAAGTGTACATGGAATTATGCATATTAAATACGGTTTCACTTAATCGTTATGCTATTTACTTTTGACATCAAACCCTTTTACAGTGCTAAATTAGAAGTGGAAATAACTAAAAAATAATTTTAGTAACTTTAAATTATATGATAAATACTTTTCGAAAGCCAACATAAGGCTAGTTTATTTGACAGAGTATTTGCTTTTTAAATAAAATAAAATACCATAGTTTGAATCTAGATATGAGATAATATAAATAGTTATCAGTATAATGAGATGCATAACAAGATTTATCGTTAAAAAAGTAATTTTTATAATAAAGAAAGTATTCGTATTCTATTCCGATATGTATAGATGAAACAAAACATGTTTTTTATTTGCGAAGGGCAACAAAATGAATGAGGGTCCACTATTGTAGTATGGTGGGTTTGTTGCAGTTTTGTTTGATCATAAGATTTAACATTTTATATAGAGATAATGCAACACCCGATTCTCAAAATTGTGGTACGTAAATTGATAAAAAAAAAAGTCTGTTAACTAAATGAGTGTGTTTTTTCTTGCTTAATAATTTTATTTGTAACATCACTGTTTTTCAGATAAATTGTTAATTTCACAGATTTTATTATTGATAGAACACATTATGTTATTGAGTTAGTTAACTTTGCATTTTTTTTTAAACTCTGATTCGCATTTATGGGAACACACATTTAACACACATAAAACATAGGGACGTCCTAGTTTGCAATATAACTAGACATGCCCAGAGTGTTTATTGCGGTTCAACACGCATGATATATTTTGTTTGAATGGTATTGGTAACAATGAAAGGATGCGACCAATTCCTACGTATGCCCTATATAAGAACTTTCTATGTTTTGTCATGAGTATGTCGGTGATATGATTTGGTGAGGAGAATCTGAAGTTTTGTTTTTGAGTAGTAAAGGTGTAAGATTCTATCACTAAATATAGACAAAGACACATGTCATGGTTTATCGAAGTAGTGGTGGGCTGGCGGCTGAATAGGTTGCGATCGACTTCTACTTATGCCCTATACATAAACTTACTTCAGTCTATCATGAGTGTGTCGGTCATGACGCAAATGTTAATTTAAAATGCGGATGTTATTTCAGAAAGGTTAGCTTAATAATGTGTTCGCATGTGTGACGATTCATACGAATACATCTATTAGGATTAATACATCTAATTAATTTGGCCCGGGTGTCACACCCCCAAATTCTCACTCGTGGGGTCAGTCCACGTGGGTGTGACGTGGCCAGAATCACAGCTCAAGATCATATAGAAAAACTCTATATGCGTTTCAAATCAAAGTTTGCCATACAAGTATTAAGACAGTTTGCAGCGGAAATTAAATAGTATTGCAGCGGAAAGTGATACAATAAGTTAAGCAGCGAAAAATACTATGTTTGACATGTGCAGCGGAAATAACAAGTTGTCAGACACTACGATGTTTGATAAAAATACATATCCAAAATAAATATTGTTTGAATTAAAGACATAAATAAATGCATACGGGTCCTATGCTCGATCCCCTACGTGCATTCCTGGCTTCCATAGCCTGCTAGTTACCTGAGAATACAAGTTTAAAAAGTGTCAACACAATGGTTGGTGAGTTCATAGGTTTTAATATATATATATATATAGTAAGAAAACATGTGTCATGCTGTTTATCAAATGTTAGTACCGAGCCCTAGGCTCCAAGTGTCAGTGCGTCACTACCGAACTAGACTTGTTTGTCCTTGCCTCCCCTGTGTCTCGTACACACAGTAAATTAGGTCAGAGTTTGCACGGGTTATGACATCCAGTCAACATTGTGCCCCGTGGGGTTAGTCATACCCTAATGGATCCATCCAAATCTACCACGTTGTTCGTACATTAACGGTAAGACTTTGTGAGGACTTCTTATGAGTTCAACACTTAATGTTTGTTCAATAAACAAGCATACACAATAAAAATGTTTGTATAGTAGTAGTTGTTTAACTCGATGCAACTAGTATTCTCCCCCTATTTGAAATGTTTGAAAAGAGTTAAAGAGGGGCCATAAACTCACCTTAGTGACGAAAGTAGTAAGTAAGCGTAAGCTCAAGCTCCTGAAGTAGTAGTGCGTCAGTCACCGGCAACCTATATCGTATACCGTACGTGAGTTTGTGTAAGTGGTCGTGCTAGTGTTTTTGCTAGTGCTCGTGTTGGTGCCAACAACCCTTGGTTGTTCTTGTTTGTCCGTGTCGGTCCACAATGACCGTGTTTGACTGCGTTGGGCCATATTGACCGTGTTTGACCGTGTCAAGTCAACAACCCGTTGGTGAACCGTATGACGGTTGTGAATCGTGTGACGATTGTGAATCGTGTAGCAATCGTGTAAGTGCTCGTCGTGTGCGAAACGCGCAAGTCGCGTCTATGGACAACTTACTATTTATAATAAGTTTCCATTTATGGAAAGTTCACAAAGCATATCAATTTTATAGTTCTAGCATGCTCATTAATCCTACGTGATCATGTTAACACATAGCACGTCGTCATACTAAATCACTTGGATCGTTTACATCATGTTTGCACATAAAAGTTTCCTAAAATGGAAAGTTTCCATTTTTAGCATACGTGATATCGGAAACCATCTAACTTAGCATTCTCTCATCATGTTAATTCATAATAAATCACTTAGCATGCTCAAATCATACAACATGTTTATAAATTGGTTTTTCTAAAAATAAAGTTACTATAAATTGTAAATTTGCAGTTTTTGCATAAAATGACCATCTAAACATTCCTAATCCATTTTTATGTCGCAAAACATTATAATAGACCATTTAACATCATCCAAACATGTTCAAGTAGTCGAATTTATCATTTAACAATATTTGGTCCACAAAAGTTACCATATTTAGTAACTTTGCTAAAAATGACCATTTTCATCATCAAAACCACATTCTAAATATCAACATCATCCTAGTAACATCCTAGTAGTAATTCCATATACAAGCATGTTATCAATATCATCCATAACACCATTTTTGAAGTAAAAAGTTTTTATAAAATAGAAAGGTTCATCAAACATTATAGTTTTAACCATCTCAACAACATCTAATCATGCTACATGCTTCTAGTATCATCAATAAACATCTATAATCATCCAAAATCATCCCAACATTCATGGATTATTCATAATGTACTAAATCATCATTTTAAGCATAGTAGCATACGCACAACCTCTTGGATCGTCCTAAATCACCCTTATAACATTATAGATCATCATTAACAGTAGTTTTAACAATAAACCCAGACTCATAACACAAGAATTTCGTGCATGTGGTGCCATTGGGCTTGCATGTGGGTTTCACCCATTGCATGTGTGTGTAGAGGTGAAAAGAGTGTGTGTAAGCATGTAGGGACTACCTCACAAGCTCTAGATCATCAAGAAAGTGTTGGAGCTGCTCTGGGAATCCCTGGATAGCAGCTCCTTCAGCCCACAAGGAAGTAGTGATGATTCCTCGAGCTTCTAAGTGGGTGACAAGCTTCACTCTTCCAAATCTTGAGCTTGGAAATGGTCTACAATGGAGGAAATCTACTGGAAAATGGTGGGGAAGACGAAGTTGGTCGAGTGGTGGAGTGTTAAACCGAATATAATGAGTGAAAGGAGTAGTCTAGGCATGATTTGTCTTGGATTTATAAGATTTTGTCGACTGGGCGGCGCCGCGTACCGCGGTGGAGCTCCAAGATGCTCTCAGCGTACCGCGACGGATTTCGGGATTCAAATCTTCCCGAATCTCATCACATGTCGTGACAGGTTCTCTTATGAGCCATCGCGTACCGCGATGGGTCCGCAGAGAGCCCAATAGGCCCAATTCAATGGGTTTCATCCGTTCGTCGTCGTTTTCACGTTTACGAACTATCGTTTGGCCTCATGTGAACTTGCAAGTTCAATGTGTGAGTACGTGTTTCGTGAAGTTTCGAGTGTTGTGTTACACAATGTGCTAGACGTTCACCAACGTTCGTGTGTTTTGACACGTGTGTGCGGTTTCTCGATAATTCTTTGAATTATCTAGTCGTGTGTCGGTGTTTGTACTGTCGTACCACGCGTCACACTAAATTAAACTAATTCTAGTGCCACGTGTACAGAATCATTAAATAAATATTTAAATAAAATCAAAGCTGACCTGGAAATTACAGGGTGTCACATCCTCCCCTTGTTAGAAAGAATTTCGTCCCGAAATTCAACTTGCATTGCCAGTGTTTGTCTGTTCCGCGAACATGTGTGGGTATTTCTGTTTCATCTGGTCTTCACGTTCCCACGTGAATTCCGGTCCACGTCGCGAATTCCATCGCACTTTTACAATCAGTATCTTACTGAGTTTGAGCTTCTTGGTTTCCCGGTCCATAAATTCCACCGGTTCCTCAACGAAGTTCAATTGTTCGTCGATCTGTATCTCCTCAAGAGGTATAACAATATTTTCATCAGATAAACACTTCTTGAGATTTGAGATGTGAAATACGTTGTGCACGCTGCTCAGTTCGTCTGTCAGGTTCAGCTCGTAGGCCACCGGGCCTATGCGTTTCGTGATCTCGAAAGGTCCAATGTAACGAGGGTTCAACTTTCCTCGTTTGCCAAACCGAATGACTCCTTTCCAGGGCTAGACCTTGAGTAACACTCTGTCTCCCACCTGGAATTCCAACGGCTTGCGTCGTTTGTCGGCATAGCTTTTCTGTCTGTCCCTAGCTGCTGCCATTCGCTTACGTATCTGCACGATCTTCTTAGTCGTTTCGTGCACCAGTTCTGGACCGGTCAGTTGGCTGTCCCCAACTTCTGCCCAACAGATGGGTGATCGACACTTACGTTCGTAGAGTGCCTCGAATGGTGCGGCTTGTATGCTAGTGTGGTAGCTATTGTTGTACGAGAACTCAACTAACGGTAGATGAGTTTCCCAGCTACTGCCAAAGTCAATAACACATGCTCGGAGCATGTCTTCCAGTGTTTGTATGGTCCGTCCACTCTGCCCATCAGTCTGCGGGTGGTAAGCGGTACTCATGTCCAATCTCGTGCCCAAAGCCTTATGCAAAGACTTCTAGAAATGCGACGTAAATTGACTGTCGCGATCAGATATGATTGAGATTGGTACTCCATGTCGAGTGACCACTTCCTTTAAGTAGATACGAGTGAGCTTGTCCAACTTGTCTGTCTCCTTGATGGGTAGAAAATGTGCAGACTTCGTCAATCGGTCTACGATAACCCAGATGGTATCGCAACCACTTGCTGTCTTAGGCTGTTTGGTTATGAAGTCCATGGAAATTTGCTCCCATTTCCACATTGGTATTTCAGGATGTTGGAGTAGACCTGATGGTTTTGGTACTCAACCTTGATCTTTGAGCACGTCAAGCACTTACCTACGTAAGTTGCAATCTCGGCTTTCATGTTTGGCCACCAGTAAGTTGTTTTCAGGTCATGGTACATCTTGTCAGAGCCCGGATGTATAGAGTACCGGCTCTTGTGATCTTCGTCCATCACCACATTCCTCAGTCCTCCGTGGTGTGGAATCCAGATTCGATCCATGTAGTAGTACGCTCCGTCGGCCTTCACCTCCATGTGCTTGTCCATGCCACGTAAGGATTCCTGTGTGAGGTTTTCGACCTTTAGAGCTTCCTGTTGAGCATTTCGGATCTGTTGCGGTAACTCAGAGTGAATTGTAAGTTGTAGAGCACGCACGCGTTTGGTTGTTTCTTTCCGGCTTAACGCGTCGGCCACTATGTTTGTTTTACCGGGATGGTACTTGATAGCGCAATCATAATCGCCAATGAGTTCAACCCATATTCGTTGCCTCATGTTCAACTCTTTTTGGTCGAAGATGTGTTGTAAGCTCCTATGATCGGTAAAGATAGTGCATTTTATACCGTATAGGTAGTGTCGCCAGATCTTCAAGGCAAACACTACGGCTCCCAACTCAAGGTTATGAGTCGTGTAGTTCTTCTCATGCACCTTCAGTTGTCGCGATGCGTATGCTATAACCTTCTCACGTTGCATCAGAACGCAACCGAGCCCTTGTTTCGAGGCGTCACAGTACACCATGAAATCATCGCACCCGTCCGGCAAGGATAGGATTGGTGCAGTACATAGCTTCTGCTTCAACAGGTTGAAAGAAGCTTCCTGTTTGTCTCCCCAGTCGAACTTCTTGTCTTTATGAGTTAGGGATGTCAGTGATTGAGCAATCTTTGAGAATCCTTCAATGAATCGTCTGTAATACTCGGCCAGTCCTAGGAATTGTCGCACCTTAGTTGGAGTCTTGGGTGCTTCCCAGTTCTTAGTGGCTTCAATCTTGGCTGGGTCTACATGTATCCCTTGTTCGTTAACCACATGTCCAAGGAATTGGACTTCGCGGATCCAGAAGTCACATTTTGAAAACTTTGCGTACAGTTGCTCGTTTTTCAATAATTCCAAGACTAACCTTAGATGTTCAACATGTTCTTCCCGATTCCTTGAGTAAATCAGGATATCATCAATGAACACTATAACAAATTTATCAAGATAAGGCTTTTGCACACTCTATTCATGAGGTCCATGAATACAGTTGGTGCGTTGGTAAGTCCAAAGGGCATAACCAAGAATTTGTAGTGTCCGTATCGGGTTCTAAAGGCAGTCTTAGGAATATCGTCTTCCTGTATTCTTAGCTGATGGTAACTCGATCTTAAATCGATTTTCGAATAGTAGCTTGATCCTTGCAATTGATCAAACAAATCATCTATTCGCGGCAACGGGTATCGATTCTTGATCGTCACCTTTTTCAGTTCTCTGTAGTCGATACACATACGAAATGATCCGTCTTTCTTTTTCATGAATAGGACCGGTGCTCCCCAAGGCGAGAAGCTCGGTCTGATAAATCCATTGTCTAACAGCTCCTGCAACTTGTTAGACAGTTCCTGCATCTCCGTTGGTGCTAGTCGATACGAAGCTTTAGCAATCGGTGCTGCTCCGGGAGTGAGGTTTATCTGGAACTCGACTTGTCGTTTCGGAGGTAGTCCAGGTAGGTCCTCGGGAAACACTTCAGGAAAATCGCGGACTACAGCGATGTCCTCAATCTTCCTTTCTTTCCTCGGTTGTTCTGCGATGAGGGCTAGTATAGCAGTGTATCCCTTTTGTAAGTACTTGTTGGCCTTCATGCATGACATAATGTTCAGAGGTACTCCTCGTCTTTCTCCCTGAATCGAGATCTGTTCTCCGTTCTGCAACGTCACTCGTACGACCTTTTCGTTGCATACGATCTCTGCCTGGTTTGCAGATAACCAGTCCATTCCAACTACCACGTCAAAGCTCCCGAGAGTCACCGGCATCAAATCGATTTCAAGTTCGTGATCCGCCAACACCATGACGCATCCTCGAAAGATGTGTTGTGTTTCAATCAGTTTGCCGTCGGCTAACTCTACGGTATCCTTATAATCTAGTGGCGTTGGGGTAATATCTAGCAATTCACTAAACTCACTAGATATAAAGCTCCTATCGGCACCGGTATCAAATAATATACTAGCATAGACATTATTTAAAAAAAACGTACCGGTTACGATGTTCGGGTCATATTTGGCTTCTCCCGAGCCTATCACAAACGCTCGGCCTTTCGCCGCTCCACCGCCGCCCTTCTTCAACTGAGGGTGGTCCCTCTTCATATGACCCGGTTTTCCATATTCATAACACCCTCTGAGGGTGTTCTGGTTGTGGTTGGGGTTGTTTTTGTTGTTGCTAGGTAACTTGGATCTGCAGCCTTTGGCCATGTGTCAATGTGTCCATGTCTTCCGCACCGCAGGCAACGGTACCGCTCGCGTTGCCCGGAGTGGTGGTATGAACATCGGTTGCACAAGGGGTATTTCCCTTGATATACGCCCTTCCCCTTGTCATCAGGTAGGGTGGCAGTAAAGGCTCTTGCAGGTGCAGATCTCTGCTGTTGTTGATGTGATTGATGAGGTTGATGGTGGCTGGTGTCACACCCCTTTTCGTTGCGGAAGCGTACCGTGTGACTTTCAAGGTTTCACAGTCATTGTTTATAACAAAAGACACATATGTTTCTATATTACAAACCCATGTTACAACTACATTAGCCACAAGCCTAATGTAATGATAGTTTTAACTGAGTTTCATAGATATATATATATAATGCTATTACACATATATACTATGCTATGTATCTCACTGTTGAGTCTATCTCTCATAGACTCTACTATAGGTCTCCAAAGATTGAGCTCCCAGCTCCACCCCTGTATCATTATGCATCTGAGAAAACATGATTTTAAAACAATCAGCATATCACTGGTGAGTTCACAATTTTATTTGTTAAAAATGTATGTAATATATCTTAAACAATTCAAATGTTTGCATAAAAAGAGTTAAATAATATTTATGCCCCAAACTAAGTATAAAACATTGGTATCCAGTGCGAACATTGTTCCTTCCAACAATGTCGTGTATTAGTTCCTGACCAACTGTCCAATTATAACTCCTGGGCTCCCGTAACCGAGCTGACGAGTTCAGTGTTTGCCCCTTCCCAATGTCCTTGTCGCAAGACATTGTGTGTTTAGCCTTATTGAGCGCCCGCTCGACATCCAGTCGTGGTTTTAGCTACGAACCACGGGCGAGGATTGTCAATCACAAATAGAATCTATTCTCAATAATCACGCCCCCCCACGGTTAACGGTTACAGAATAGGGGACTTAGCGACAAATGTGTAACTCGTGAAATAATGACAAGTTTGGTCATGTGTTCTCCCCACTGTCACGTGTTTCAACCAAATGTTTTACAACGCTTTCGTTTTCATGTCTCGCAAAATGTTTCAAATGTATTTTAACGTTTCACATGATGCAAATAAGTTTTTATATTTCACAAAATATAGCGAAAGCGTTTCAGAGTTCCACCTGATCAAATCAGGTTTCATGTTTCAGAAAATGCATCGAAAGCGTTTCAGAGTTCCACCTGATCAAATCAGGTTTCATGTTTCACAAATGAATCAAAAGCATTTCAAAGCTTCACAATAATCAAGATGTTTCAAATGAATTTTTATGTTTTCTCATCCCCCGAGTTCAAAAGCCAAAATACAGAAAAAGGGGTTCGTGAACTCACCTGAGTTGATTCAAATTAGTAACAATGCACAACGTTCGTATCACTAGTTTTTGAACTCTAAACCTGTATGTTATTAGAGTTCTATGAGTTACTTAAGCTTAATCTAACTCTCAGAACTTTCCTTAGTTTAATATCTCATAACGTGTGTTAACTGAGAACCTATAATGATTTAGGTTCTTATTAAGAAACTTATAACTTGTTGGTTTAATCAGGACATTTCCAGATTAACCAAATTAGTATTGTTGTTGATTATTTCACCAAAACAGTTTCTCAATGGATTCCAGGTTTAGCATTAGTTAATCATTGTCATTGATCATTCCAAAGAATGATCAGGACAATCACAACCATTGTTATAATCAAATGGTTAAAACCATTATGATCTATGAGATGGTTTCATGATAATCAGACATTATAACGGATCAAAACAAAGATTTCACCGTTAACCTGTCAAGTTCTTCATTTCTAACTATTCCTAGCCATCATCTAGGCTATAATCAACAACAATAACCATGATATCACTATTAAATCTAGATCTAATTCATATATTGTCAAACTAATAGAAGATGTCGAATCGTTACCCTTTCGGACGGATTTCTCGGATAGAAATGAAGATCAGGAGTTGTAGATACGTTTCCTAGCTTGATCCTAATGATTTAGTAGCTTCAAAATGGAGATTTGGGGGTTAAAACTTGATCTGGTTCGCCTGAAAGTCGAAAGTATTTGACCAGAAATGAAATCTGATCAAGAAAATCAGATTTTTATGTCTGCTGGTCCGTCGCGTACCGCGGAGGATTTAAAAGGGTTCCTTCGCGTACCTCCACCGCCTTAGTTAGTTTTCAATTTTGTTTTCGCGATTCCGGGAGCATACGAACTCCGTTTTACGCGCCGTTTTCGCCCACGTTCACGATTTTTCGAGCTCTTTCCAATCATTATAATTTCAAGACCTGAAAAGTTCAAAATATATGATCTCTTATTTAACGCTATATTCGAATCAGTGTATCTTGAAATCGGAGCCTCGTTTCGAGATTTCGCTTACACTCATTTTCTTTATTTTCGAGTTATGATTCTAACCTGGAATTTGTGAGTTGTCACAGCTGGGTTCCCACTTCTGTTTCTGGCTTTCCTGAGGCTTCAGGTGCTCGCCTCGTTTGGGTAGCTTACCTTGTGCTAGCGCTTGATCAGGCAGTTTGTGTGCCAGTCAGATTAGTGGTTGGATGTTGGTGAGGTCAGATGCAGTTACCATGCTCTGAATCTGTTTTGGCAGCCCACTGATGAACTGCTCAATCTTTTTGTACTCCGGCGTCACCATATTCGGGCACAGCTTGCACAACTCGTGAAATCGAGTGCAATATTGCTCGATTTCTGAGCCCACCATTTTCAAAACCCAAAATTCGGCTTCCAGTTTCCGGATCTCGTCACGAGGACAATACTCCTCTTGCAGTTGTCTGGTGAAATCAGCCCATGACATAGAGTTGGCACCGTCCAACCTCAGAGTTTGAACATGGGTGTTCCACCATGTGAGAGCCGGTCCTTCCAGTGTGCCGGTCGTAAACTTAACCCGGTTCTCTTCAGCACAGTCGCACATGGCGAACACAGACTAAACCTTTTCAACCCAACGGAGTATCCCAACAACTCCTTTGGTTCCTTTAAAGGTGTGAGTGTGGCAGTTAAGAAACGTTTTGAACGAGCATCCCTTGCCGTTGTTGCCATGCGACCCTGTTTGTCAGAAACCAATGTCGTGTGTTAGTATCGTGTTAGCTACACTATGTTAGTCATGTTATGCGAGTGCTAATACCGTTGTTAGTTCCGCTATTCTCGCTGTGCTGGCGACTCGCTTCGTACTCGGCGATCGCCTTATTGACCCGTCGGTCAACCATCATTTTGATGACAGCTGCATCCAGTGTTCATCTAGCGGGACGCGCGTATGGTCCTCTTTTCGCCATAGATGTTTTCTATACGGAAGGGATATAATGTTAGTTAGCATGTGTTAGAGTGTTAGCCAGATGTCATGTTAGATGTCATGTCAGCAATCAACCATAGTCAGATCATGCGATGATAAATCAAAATATCATTCTCATTAATATAAGATTTTGAAGTACAATAATTTCAAAAGAGAATAACAATACATGTTGTACGAGCACATCCCGCTCGTCTAGGCAAATATAAAAAGTAACATGAAATAAGACAGCTCAACTAATCGGAGTCTATGGTGACATGGGAAATGTCACTATCAGCATCTCCTTCATCATCATCCTCTTCCTCTGGATCCTCATTGGGATCCTCATCAAAGTCTCCCTCCTCGAGGTCCTCGACCTCGAACTGTGGTCTGTCCTCGGGTGGCGGCTCAACAATGAACTGCTCGGCCCATGCGTTAAGCATGGCGTCGCTAGCCAGAATCATCGCGTGATTCTCCTCGATGGCGACCTCGGCTGCGGCAACACGTCCATCATGCTCCTGCATGATATCAACCATTTGCCCGTGCTGACTCATCAGCTGGGCCACCTGGAGACACAGTGTCTCCACCTGCTCCTGTAAACTATCATTACGCCTCTCAAGGCGATCGTTCTTCTCTCGAAGAACTCGGACCTCGTCCGACAACTCGCCATTCCTCCTAGCCTCACGTTGGGTAAAATCTATGTGAGCTGCGAAGGCCTGCTCTAATGGTGCTCCAAGTGGTGGCAGTCCACAGCCCGAAGACGTGTCGCCAGGACCCCGTGGTGGAGGTACCCTCTCTCCGTCAATCCAATCATGAATGGTCATGGGGTACCACCCCCAGTATCGATCATGCATCATCCGTCCAGCACGCCGATCCATCTCAGCGTCTAACTGGGCTACAATATCGTCGAGCCGTCGATGACTCTCCTCAGTAAGCTCATCACTCAACGGGCGCTTGCCCGGGTTCCTCCTGGCATCATCGTTATTACCGGCCATCCTGTAAGTCTCAAGTTAGTAAGCAACAGTTTAACAGAAATAATAAGATCATCAGTGTGCAAGTTCTAAGTGTAGTGTCTAAAGTTGAGCAATGGCTATAGTCTAAGTTTACAACATGCAAACCTAGTTCTCTATAATCAAGGCTTTGATACTAGTCTGTCACACCCCCAAATTCCCACTCGTGGGGTCAGTCCACGTGGGTGTGACATGGCCAGAATCACAGCTCAAGGTTATATAGAACAACTCTATATGCATTTCAAATCAAAGTTTGCCATACAAGTATTATGACAGTTTGCAGCGGAAATTAAATAGTATTGCAGCAGAAAGTGATACAATAAGTTAAGCAACGGAAAATGCTATGTTTGACATGTGCAGCGGAAATAATAAGTTTTCAGACACTACGATGTTTGATAAAAATACATATCCAAAATAAATATTGTTTGAATGAAAGACATAAATAAATGCATGCTGGACCTATGCTCGATCCCCTACGTGGCTTCCACAGCCTGCTAGTTACCTGAAAATACAAGTTTAAAAAGTGTCAACACAATGGTTGGTGAGTTCACAGGTTTTAATATACATATATAGTAAGAAAACATGTGTCATGCTGTTTATCAAATGTTAGAACCGAGCCCAAGGTTCCAAGTGTCAGTGCGTCATTACCGAACAAGACTTGTTTGTCCTTGCCTCCCCTGTGTCTCGTACACACAGTAAATTAGGTCAGAGTTTGCACGGGTTATGACATCCAGTCAACATTGTGCCCCGTGGGGTTAGTCATACCCTAATGGATCCATCCAAATCTACCACGTTGTTCGTACATTAACGGTAAGACTTTGTGAGGACTTGTTACGAGTTCAACACTTAATGTTTGTTCAACAAACCAGCATACATAATAAAAATGTTTGTATAGTAGTAGTTGTTTGACTCAATGCAACTAGTATTCTCCCCCTATTTGAAATGTTTGAAAAGAGTTAAAGAGGGGCCGTAAACTCACCTTAGTGACGAAAGTAGTAAGTAAGCGTAAGCTCCTGAAGTAGTAGCGCGTCGGTCACCGGCAACCTATATCGTATACCGTACGTGAGTTTGTGAAAGTGGCCGTGCTAGTGTTTTTGCTAGTGCTCGTGTTGGTACCAACAACCCTTGGTTGTTCATGTTTGTTCATGTCGGTCCACAATGACCGTGTTTGACTGTGTTGGGCCATATTGACCGTGTTTGACCGATGTTGCCCGTGTCAAGTCAACGGCCCGTTGGTGAACCATGTGACGGTTGTGAATCGTGTAGCAATCGTGTAAGTGCTCGTCGTGTGCGAAACGAACAAGTCGTGTCTATGAACAACTTACTATTTATAGTAAGTTTCCATTTATGGAAAGTTCACAAAGCATATCGATTTTATAGTTCTATCATGCTCATTAATCCTACGTGATCATGTTAACACATAGCACGTCATCATACTAAATCACTTGGATCGTTTACATCATGTTTGCACATAAAAGTTTCCTAAAATGGAAAGTTTCCATTTTTAGCATACGTGATATCAGAAACCATCTAACTTAGCATTCACTCATCATGTTAATTCATAATAAATCACTTAGCATGCTCAAATCATACAACATGTTTATAAATTGGTTCTTCTAAAAATAAAGTTACTATAAATAGTAACTTTGCAGTTTTTGCATAAAAATGACCATCTAAACATTCCTAATCCATTTTTATGTCGCAAAACATTATAATAGACCATTTAACATCATCCAAACATGTTCAAGTAGTCGAATTTATCATTTAACAATATTTGGTCCACAAAAGTTACCATATTTAGTAACTTTGCTAAAAATGACCATTTTCATCATCAAAACCACATTCTAAATATCAACATCATCCTAGTAGTAATTCCATATACAAGCATGTTATCAATATCATCCATAACACCATTTTTGAAGTAAAAAGTTTTTATAAAATAGAAAGGTTCATCAAACATTATAGTTTTAACCATCTCAACAACATCTAATCATGCTACATGCTTCTAGTATCATCAATAAACATCTATAATCATCCAAAATCATCCCAACATTCATGGATCATACATGCATGCATTCATAATGTACTAAATCATCATTTTAAGCATAGTAGCATACACACAACTTCTTGGATCATCCTAAATCACCCTTATAACATTATAGATCATCATTAACATTAGTTTTATCAAGAAACCCAGACTCATAACACAAGAATTTCGTGCATGTGGTGCCATTGGGCTTGTAAGTGGGTTTCACCCATTGCATGTGTGTGTGGAGGTGAAAAGAGTGTGTGTAAGCATGTAGGGACTACCTCACATGCTCTAGATCGTCAAGAAAGTGTTGGAGCAGCTCTGGGAATCCCTGGATAGCACCTCCTTCGGCCCACAAGGAAGTAGTGACGATTCCTCGAGCTTCTAAGTGGGTGACAAGCTTCACTCTTCCAAATCTTGAGCTTGGAAATGGTCTACAATGGAGGAAATCTACTGGAAAATGGTGGGGAAGACGAGTGTTAAACCGGATATAATGAGTGAAAGGAGTAGTCTAGGCATGATTTGTCTTGGATTTATAAGATTTTGTCGAATGGGCGGCGTCGCGTACCGCGGTGGGGCTCCAAGATGCTCTCAGTGTACCGCGACGGATTTCGGGATTCAAATCCTCCCGAATCTCGTCGCGTGTCGCGACATGTTCTCTTGTGGGCCATCGCGTACCGCGATGGGTCCGTAGAGAGCCCAATAGGCCCAATTCAATGGGTTTGATCCGTTCGTCGTCGTTTTCACGTTTACGAACTATCGTTTGGCCTCGTGTGAACTTGCAAGTTCAATGTGTGAGTGTTTCATGAGGTTTCGAGTGTGTTGTTACACAATGTGCTTGACGTTCACAACGTTCGTGTGTTTTGACACGTGTGTGCGGTTTCTAGATAATTCTTTGAATTATCTAGTCGTGTGTCGGTGTTTGTACTGTCGTGCCACGTGTACAGAATCATTTAAATAAAATCGAAGCTGACCTGGAAATTACGGAGTGTCACACCGGGCTATAAGAACCTCATTCCTCCTTTTTCTCCTCATTTTTACACATCCTACTCTCTCTAGAAACTCAAACCCGGAGTTGTCTTTAGAAAACTTTCTTATTTCTTCACCATTTTGCAACATCTTGGAGCCAAAACCTTTCTCCATTCGTTTAGATCACGAACCCACGAAGACAACGAGCTCATATAGCTTGAAACAAGGAAGATCTACAAGCTTCTTATCGGTTTGAGCTTAGATATGGATACAACATTAAACCACACTCCCAAACTTATTTTCGAGCATTTAGACCCATGAAACATCACAAATATGAACGAATAACGCACCTGCAACGACTTGGAAATATGGACTAGAGGTTGAAGATGGTGGGCAATGTCAAACTTAGTAGTGTCGATCACCAGACCATCGAACTTGTTAGTATCGACGACCAGACCATCGAACTTAATAGTATCGACGGTCAACCCATCAAACTTTACAATATCGATTAAGTCCCCATCGAGATTAGTAATCTCGATACTCCAGTCATCGAGATTAACAGTCTCGACCCTATACCCATTGAACGTATAAGGATCAATGGATATACCCCCATTATATTGATAATAACAAGAATGAACAACTTAAAGGTTTTATAACACATACCAAAACATACATGAATGGTTTCATGCATGCATGTAGTTAAAGATTTGCCACCTTTGTTGCAAGATGTAAGTTAATGTAACTTAATCCTTAGATTATAACGTCAAAACTATTTCGTTTAAACTTAACTTCCTACTTAAAATGAGTTAGAACTTTAAGCGCAATAACCACCATATAATATAAGGAGTAAATGATTTACTACAACTTAGAGTAAATCACATCAATACTCATTAGGTTCTCTAAATATGAATTAACACACAAAATAAACACGACATATTGATAAGACACATATATTTATGAATACAAAACACATGAAATATAGATTGTTGAACAATAGTTGATTTCCCAACAGCGAGCACGCGTTCTACAAAGAGTTCTCATAACCCTCTTTTACTCTTTTTGTTTTTGACTCACGGGTGAAACATGTATAATTAAACACTCTTATACTTTGGTATAACACTTGTGAAACTTGGATGTCATTGACGTATTGCCAGTAGACTTGCACTGATTTGAACCACTGTTTGTTGAGTTGACTACACAGTAATTAGGGTAAAATCTTATGGACATTGAGCCACCGTTGGTTGAGATGACTTCGGTCCTCTATGGTGATTCTTTACACTGTTGATTGAGTCGACTACGATCTTCCCAATGAATCCTTATACTGTTGATTGAGTTGACTTCGGTCCTCCGTAGTAACTATAAGTTAAACTTATTTTTTTGGTTATTGTTTTATTTGGATGAACTTATTTGGAATATTTGTTGAACTTACTTGGAATATTTGTTGATCATCCTGTTAGTGAATTTACAGGATATGTTCATCTTTATAGGTATGTGTTTATTTAAACTTTTATATCTATTTTTGGATGTGTTAAACTTATGATTACTCATCAACTACTTTTGTAGTTAACACTTGATTTTTACATGTTTTAGGGAATAAGTAGGGAGGATAGCTCAACACTTTTGGACATCATCACATAGGATCTTGGACTTAGCTAATTTAACTAAATCTACCGAAGACTAGGATTTAGTTAACTTAGCTATATCTTTTGTGTAATTTGGTGTTACTATTTCATGATAAACCTGATTTTTGTGTAGTTACTTTATATGATTAAATGATATGTGATTATACATTTTAGTTGCCCACGAGCTTATGAACAATCTACACATTCCTCGTGGCATCCCGATGATTCCGCCGTCGGTCGGGATGCTACATTATTTTACTTTATTTTATTTTATTTTTAATCTATTATTTTTTTTTTTTTGCGTAAAGTGATTGTGCCAAGTTAGATTGTGTGGATGTTGTGCCATAAACGAAAGCTTTAAACGGAAACCTTTTTAGTTTAGGCCATAAATGAGTCCAAAGTATCCGGTCAAAGGAACATGAGGTTTATTGCGCATGACAAACACATATGGTAAAACAATTAGGTATCATTTGGGGGTACCCCCTAAAATATGTAACATGTGAGGGTACCCCCTAAATGACGTAACGGAATGAATCATTACGGTTGGCATGAATAGAAACGTGTTTGGTTACTACGTAAGAATGAAATATACTATTGTATAAGGAATGTGATTCCCTCACTTTTGATGATTTGCATTCCTTGGAGTAGAAGTGTTTTTTTTTTCATTCCTTCTCTTGAAGGAGTGATCCGACCAATGAGTAGACCCATGACCCGATCCATGAACCAAACCATAACCCGACCCATGATCCAAACCATGAACCGATCCATGAACAACCCGATGACACGATCCATGATCGAACCATGAGCTAAACATTAACCGACCAATGAACAGACCAATGGTCCGAACCATGACTCAACCTATGACACATGACCGACCCACAGCTCGACACATGATTCAAACAATGATTAGAGCCACGTTTCGACCCTTAAATTGTATACAATTCCTTCTTCTTATGTCTAGCAAACAACATAAAGTAATAAATCAATTTATTACCAGAGGTACCAAACATGAAATGGAGTGGTAATGATCAATTTCTTTCCCTTGTCTATTCAATTCCCTCGTCCATTTCATTCCTTAATACCAAACAGACCCTTAGCCTATGCAAAACAGGATGGAAAAATGAGGTTAAGAGAAAACGTTATTACAATATGAAGTTTCAACTTGAATTTTTACAAGTCTCTTGGAAAATAAGGAATGCATGCGAAAATGATGTGTAATTCTAAGTTATAAAAAGATGGAAATCATAAAAATAAGTTTGCAAACTTGTTAACCCGAAACCATAACGAACTTGTCATTTTAGTGACAAATCCTTCATGAGAATTCAACCTCTAACGAACTACTAGAGCTATGGTAGCGGTCCTCTACTACCCTCACATGTTACATATTTTAGGGGGTACCCTCACATGTTACATATTTAAGGGGGCTTATCCCTCACGTTGCACACCTTTGAGAGCTTACTCACTTTACATTTTAGAAACAGAAAGAGAGAGAGCGCTTCATTTTAGTCTTTTTAGGATCTTACTACACGCATCACCCCCAATGTCGATACAAGTGCGATTGTGAGAGTATTCTGAGTTGGCTTGAAGATTCACGGTTTGGGTAGATAAACTTTCTTTCCATAAGTTAGGTATTCTCTGACGTGGAGAATGTATATGGTCAACTTTCCTTCATTTTGGCGATCAAGCCACCCACAGATAGTAAGCATCCATCACAACTATGTTAGGAACCCATAGTTAGGTTAATTACAACTAGACTTATGTTGCCGGTTTAGAACCTCTAGTCTAGAATGTAGCTTAAAAAACTAGGGATTGAAGACATTTTATGATAGATTGTAATCCTACTAGGATGCATTACATATATGAATCGTTGCTAGCATTTGTGCACAAACTGATCTCAACACGAAACAAAGAAGCAACCCGACATCTTGATTTAAAAAAATAAATAAAAATCAAGTGCTCTTTTTTTTTTGAACGATATTGGATCTCAACGTGTGAGCCCCTGATTTTCAGGCCATGTCACAAAGGTCTAGTTATCATAACCTTCGTTGAGACCTCACCACCACCGCAGGAGGAAACCGCACCAGAAAACCCCGACCTCCCAAGGACCCCTATTTCGTCTTGAGAGGGATTTAAACCCGTGACCTTCCATTTGGAAAGCCAAGGAGGTACTGCTAGGACAAAGTCCCTTTGGTTAAAAATCAAGAGATCTAACTTCTAACCCTCTCACCCACACAAACACTCTCATGATAAGTTTATTTTTGAGTAAATTACATAAAATGTCTTTATTTATGTATATTAAATTGCGGATTTCATTGTTAAAATTTAATAATTACATCAAATATCCTTTATCTTTATGTTTTATAATTATTTGTCCTTTTTCGCTAACAAAATTCATTTTCCTAT
Organism: Mikania micrantha; assembly: GCA_009363875.1. Taxonomy (NCBI): domain Eukaryota; kingdom Viridiplantae; phylum Streptophyta; class Magnoliopsida; order Asterales; family Asteraceae; genus Mikania; species Mikania micrantha. The sequence goes on along the minus strand of CM018692.1, from coordinate 106,443,079 downwards.
TAATTTCTATTAAACTGATACTTTCCCTAAAAATTAAAGGATGAAATACGTAACTATGTATAAATCCGAACACGAAATATCTGAAAATTCGGATTCTGATACCTGTTTTGAAATTTCGAATAGTTCGAATATCCCATATCTGAAATAGCTTTTCTTTGGATATTTTTTTGGATATTTCAGATAATTTTAGAGATATTCATTTAATATTTTGGATAATTTTCGGATGATTTTTTGAAATTTCGGATAGTTTTAAGATATTTCAGATTATTTCAGATATCCAAGATATATTTTTTTAAAAAAAATTTCAAATTTTTTTATGAGTACAGATATTCGAATATCCAAGCTATCAGATACTTGAAAATAAACACCCTACTGTGTGTATATTATTAATATTATGTATCTGCCTTTCCCTAACTTGTAATAACATTATCAAATTTGATAATTATTTTCCATGGTTAAGGTTGAGGCTTTGTGTTAAACTCGTAACTTTATATTTAACAACTATTTTTTCTATTTATTATTTTATTACCTTGTTGTTATAATAAATATATTTTTCCTATTAATCTGTACTACAATTCAAAAGCAAAAATCATTAGAGTTCCAATATGATTTGGTTTTAGTGATATTAATTATAGCATCCACATTGATTTGGTTGTAGGCAGTGTTTTAAAAACCGGTTCGAACTCGCCGGTTTAACCGGTTCAACCGGTTGCCGGTTACTAAACCGGTACGAAACACTCCGGTATTATGCTGGTTCCTTCGATTGGTTGTGCCGCCGGTTTAATATTGTTTTACCGGTAAAACCGGTATTTCCGGTTTAAAAAAACACAAAATTTCGGCTTTTAAGCGATCGTGAACTTGATGCGTTTAACACGACAATGTCATAATCCTATTAAACACTTTCATTTAAAAAAAATTATTAGAATTTGAGTACTTTTAGGTTGTTTTGGATGAATTTGTATACTTTTTGAGTTGTTTTTAGATGAATTTGTATACTTTTTGGAACTTATTTGAGTATAAGTTGTATTTCTATGGTTAATTAGTGTGTCTGGTTGAACCATCCGGTACAACCCGGTTCAACCGGTTGAACCATTTTTTAGCAGAATCCGGTACACCTAAAATACCGGTTTTTAAAACATTGGTTGTAGGTGTTTTTAGAGGAGAGAAAGTGAATGGAGAAAAGATGGGATAACATGAACAAGAGACTAAAGAGGATATGGAAATGTTCTTTGCCAATAATACTAACAAAGTGTGTGAGAATGGAGAGAGGAAGAGAGTTTCACGTTGGTTGGTTTTTTGATATGTGAGTATCATCCCAAAAAGAGAATGTGATTTATTGTTGTCTTTATTTATATATAACTAGGTTAGCATCCCGTGTATTACACGGGTTGAATAAAAATTAATAAGATTCAATAATATAAATTTAAATATAGTAAAAGATTTTATGATTTATAATATGATCAACATTACATAGAAAATAAAATAATAATATTGTATTTTAAAAATTCCCTTTTTCAAAGCTTGGTTTTTAAACATTTTATATTTTTAAAAAGTTTTTTTTAGAAAATATCATTTTTTACAAAATAATAGGATGTTATCTGTTATTACACAAGTTGATAAATAAAAAAATAAATAGTTAATAATAATGACTTATAAATTACAAAAAGATATTTTGAGTTATAAATTATTGGAAAATTTTCATATTTTATAATAATTTGATATTTTAAAAGTATGCTTTTTTTATTATATTAAGAAATCCCTTTTAATTATAAAAGATATACATATAATATAATTAGTATTTAATACCATTATGTAATATTGTTTTTTAATATTAAGAATTTTTTTAATTGAATAAGGTAACAAAATATAATTATATAATTAATATTTGATAAAGTTGTTTATTTATTAAGAGAGAGAAGCGAGAAAAGTTGTGTGAAGATGCTCTAAATTTGTGACAAGTGTCCCTAATTATTTTGATTTATTAAGTATAATAGATTTATAAATTATTTCACTAATTTAATATTTATTTTTTTACTTGTAGTAACAAATATTTTATTTATTAAATTTCATGTAAAACACGAGTTTCTTACAACACACACATATGAAACTATGGAAGAGATCATATAATAATTCACTTGAGTTGTGGTAAGCGTAGTAACTTTTGTCAAAATCAATCCAAATATTTTTTTTAATTACCATTTTATACATTTACAAGACATTTTACTTTACTGTGTTTATGCAAATTCGTATGCGTTTAAATTTTTACAGCAGTGCCAAGCTTTGTTACATTAATAATTTTGGAACATTGTAACGCAAACTTACATTTGTTTTAAAAATTAAATGCATGTAATTTGCATATTACATATAATATAAGAAAGTCTTGTATATGTATAATAATGATAATGAAAAAAATTTAGATTCATTTTGGCAGAATTATTATGGTTTTCACAGTCTACAAGGGTTAACAATTGAACACACACACACACACACACACATATAGGGAGAGGATCAAATGTTAACCCTCCCTCATAGCGTTAATCCGTTAACCTTGGCAAAAAAATGCCCGAATTTTTGAATTTTTTTTCATGGCATTTACTATATATAAATAGGGGGTTTCTTTTTTGTATTGTTCCTAATTCATCATCGTTTATAATTTAAAACAATTGTAAGTGTACGTTTGTGTTACACTGCTTACATCAGATAGTGTAACTCAAACTTACAATTGTTTTAAATTCTAAACGGTGACAAATTAGCAAAAACACTAAAAAGAAACCCCCTGTTTATGTATAATAAAGGTCATGAAAAAAATTTAAAGATTTGGGCATTTTTTGCCAAGGTTAACGGGTAAATGCTATAAGGGAGAGTTAACATTTGATCATTTCCCTATATATATATACACACACACACACACAGGGGAAGGTTCTGTTGTTAACCCACTGTAATTGTGGTAACCCAAATAACCCTGCAAAAAATGGCCGAATCTTTGATTTTTTTCATGGTCTTTATTATACATATTTAGGGGGGTTCATTTTTTTGCGTTTTGGCTAATTCGCAAGGCAAATCGAATTTGCATCGGTGTAAATTCGATTTGCATTTCGCAACATTTAGAAAAGTGCAAAACTTTTACACCGATGCAAATTCGATTTGCCTTGCGAATTAGCCAAAACACAAAAAAGAAACCCCCCTAAATATGTATAATAAAGACCATGAAAAAAAATCAAATATTCGGTCATTTTTTGCAGGGTTATTTGGGTTACCAAAATTAAACAGGGTTCTTATTTGAATCAAATCATATATATATATATATATATATATATATATATGGTAAAGAATGGTTGGTAACCTACTTTAATTGAGAGAACTGAATAACCATATTTGATTGTTTGTCTATTATAGTAAATTTGAAATGAGTGGTCCCTATTAATTCTGAGAAAAAAGTGGCTGATATTTGTTTAATGATATTTTGGACAATTGATAGGTGTACTTGATTTCATTTAAAAAAAAAGTTTACCCTAAAAAATTTTAAACATTTATAATTTTTATATACATTATTACTATTTTTATAAAATTTACACCATTTAATTTGTCAAATTTTTATCTTTAATTCACGTATAATCTTGTCAAAATTTTTCAAAGTTTCCCTAATTACACTGATGTAACAAGCTGAATTTTTTCAAATTATTTGTAATTATATTAATTTAACAAGCTGAATTTTTTCAAAGTGTTCATAATTACACTGATATAATGAGCAGAATTTTTTCAAAGTATTCAAAACTACACTAATGTAACGAGCTGTAACTTATTATTTTTTTCAAAGAAGTTTTCGGTATTTTTTCAAAAAAAAATTATTTAGTTCAAGCATAGTCTCGTCATTTTTTTCAAAATGTTTGTAATTACACTGATGTAACGAGCTGAATTTTTCAAAGTGTTCGCAATTATACTGGTGTAACGAGCTGAATTTTTTCAAAATGTTCATAATTACACTAATGTAATGAGCTGAATTTTTTCAGAGTGTTCGTAATTACATAGTTTTGTATATGTATTATAAAGATCATGAAATTAAAAACAAAGATTTAGGTTTATATTTTCAGATTTAATCGTGTTTCCACCATTAAGGGTGGGTTTTTATAGAATTTCAATCACATATATATATATATATATATATATATATATATATATATATATAGGGAAGGGATCATATAATAATTCACTGTAATTGAGAAAACTTTATAACTCAAATCCAGTGGTTCAAATTTCCAAGATTTTATCTAATGGTAACATGTGTCACTAATTAACTTTTAATACAAAAGGGCATTATGGTCTTTTGTGTTAACTACAAAATCAGATTTAATATAAGAGTGACAAGTGTCGCACTCTTAAAAAACCATCTATTTTCCTATTTTTAAATTAAAGTTCCCCCCTTGATTTTTATACACTTATAACTTTTTTATACTATGTTATTCTTTTATAAAAATTACACCATTAAACTCGTCATATTTTTCTCGTTAATTTCATTATAGTCATGCCAAATTTTTTTTCGGACGTTCGTAATTACACTAACGTAAAAAACATAAGTACAATAATTTCTCTTTTTTCAAAAATTTTCCATCAAATTTTTTTTCTCATCTTAAATATATATTACAAACTTATTTTTTATTATAAAATTTAGTTAATCAGATAAATTTATATCAAACAAGATAGAAAGTTAGATAATACTAACGTTAAAAAAATAATAAGTTACAGCTCGTTACATCAGTGTAATCATGAACACTTTGAAAAAATTCAGCTCGTTACATCAGTGTAATTAGGAACACTTTGAAAAAATTCAGCTCGTTACATCAGTGTAATTACGAACACTTTGAAAAAATTCAGCTCGTTACATCAATGTAATTTCGAAAACTTTAAAATTTTTTGACAAAACTATACTTGAATTAAAGATAAAAATGTGACAAATTTAATGGTGTAATTTTTTTAAAAAAATAACGTATATAAAAGTTATGAAGGTTTAAAAAATTGGGGGGGGGGGGGGGAGGTAAACTTTTATTTTAAAAATCAAATCAAGTACACCTCACAAATCTCCAAAATACACTTAAAGAAATCTCAACCACTTATTTTTCCCATATTTAATATGGACCACACATTTCAAATTTATTAAATTAGACAACCAATCAAATTGGGTTCATAAGTTACCTTAATTACCATTGGTTACCATTTGCTCCTTACCCTATATGTATATATATATATATATATATATATATATATATATATTTACAGTACTGTAAATGTTTTATCTCCCAAAACTTACAACGATATTATCACTTAAACGATGAAAAATATACACAAACTCATTAAAGAAGAAAATGTTTTAAATGTGTTATAATAATGTTAAAAAAAGTCCAAGATTTGGCTTATCTTGGTGAAGTTATACGGGTTAACGCATTATTACAATATATATATATATATATATATATATATATATAACATTGTAAATGTTTTACACCCTAAACATACAACAATGTTATCGATTAAACGGTTATTAATTTACACAAACTTATAAAAGAAGAAAATGTTATAAATGTGTTACAATAATGTTAAAAAAAAATCCAAGATTTCCCTTATTTGGACGGAGTTATATGGGTTAACGTATAATAACTTTGTCACACCCCCAAATTCTCACGTGTGGTGTCAGTCCACATGGGTGTGACATGGCCAGGATCACAGCTCATGGTCATATAGAACGACTCTATATGAGTTACACAAACATATAATTTTGTAAATCAATCCAAGTTTCATAGATTAAGCAGTAGAAAATACGACTGTTTTCGTTTGCCTACGCGGGTCATCGCTGAACCCGACATCAACATCGATATTACACTCATTATGACCTCCAGTCAACGTTGTTGCCTGGTGGGGCTAGTCAAACCCAGTAGTACTACGTAATAACGACTCGTTTGTCATACAACTAACAGGAAGGGTAATGAGGACTTGTAGCGATAATAGTACACTCAAAATAGTTTTTACAACATACCAGTCATATATCTAAAACAGTTGCAATGTAATTCTCACCCCATGAGTTTAGTAAAGATACTTACAGAGTAAAAGTGGGGCTGTAACTCACCTGAGCTTGATTGAGTGCGTTCTTATGAGAAGGGAGCAGCTCACCGGCTAGCAGTTACCTATATCACATAGGTGTTATAAGTTTGTGATTATATTTGGGTGGGTCTCATAGGACCGTATTCGTGTCTAAACAACTCCTGGCTGTTATGTGGGTCGCGCTGACCGTGGTTGACCGTGTTGGTCGTGTTAACCCTGTTTGACCTAACGACCCGTTGGTGACGTTTTTAGTTCGAGTGAGCGTGTGACGTGCTCTATGGTGTCGTGTGATGTGTGTGAGTCACATAGACTGCAATCATGGGGTAACTTACTATTCATAGTAAGTCTCTGTTTTTAGGAGAGTTTCCAAATTAAGCAAGTCATACGAGTAATCACTTTCCGATTATTCCAATATGCATAATTAACCTAAATGAGCATGTTATCACATAGCACATAGTTACACTTAGCCGGTTTAGAAGGTTTGCGATTAAAGTTACTAAATATAGCAAGTTTACATAACACATTGTCCAAGACATCAATAATTCTTTCTAACATGATTCTAAGATTCTTTAACATTATCATTGTAACTCAAGTTTGACCGAAGCATGATGTTATGAACATGTCTCACCACCAAAGTTTCCATTTCTAGAAACTTGTCATAAATACACATTTTTCAATGATTCTAATAACTCAAATCATCCAAAATCATCATGTCATTCTCAAATAAGCATGTTAGACATACAAACAATTTCATATTCATTACTAAATAATCATTTGCAACTAAAATGTTACTATTTTTAGAAGTATTCATGGAATTCATATCTCTTAACAATTCTAGCAACTTTAATTCATCAACAATCATCATGTGAGTTCCAAATCATCATTTTAAACTTAAATCCTAGATCTAAACACATGCATGTTCCTATTTCATCAAAAATCATCATTTTGTAATAACAAAGTTACTATAATTAGCAAGATATTCAAATAAACCATTTTTACTAACAACAATCATGTCAAACCTTGTAAATCATCCCCAATATCATCAATGAACGTTTGTTATCATTCAAATCATCCTAAAACATGTTAGATCATGCATGCATGTAGTCAAACATAGCCATTTCTAGTCAAAATCATCATCTTGGTCATAATAATCACAATAGACTTTGCAAATAATCTCAATCATCATCAATAATCATATATTCATATTCAAAATCATTTAAATCCACTTAGATCCTACATGCATGTGTCTAAATATGGCCATTTCTACATATTAACAACATTTACCCATTAAATCTTATGGACATCACCATGGATCATCACCAAATCATCAAATCACTCATAGAATCATCTAAATCAGCGGTTAAAACAATAAACCCAGATCCAAAAGTCGGGCACTTGTAGATCTAGTGTGTGCATGTGGGTGATTTGCCTTGCATGTGTGGGTTTGAGTGATTTTAAAGCATATTAGCCACAAAAGCTACCTTAAGGGGCTCAAGAAGGTCAAGATAGATCTTGAATAGTTGTTAAATGCTCCTGGAATGATTGAGAACGATTCCACAGCAGATGCAAGCGGTTGGTGGGTGCTTGGAAGTCTTCCTTTGGCTACTTGGGTCTTCAAATGTTCAAGGGGAGCTTCAAGTCTCCAAGAATGGCTTCAACAATGGAGGTTTTGGGGTTCCAGGACTGTTGACAGAAGATTAGAGTCGAATTATGGTTTTAGAAATCGGGAAAAGAAGCTAGGAGTAGGATTGAAAGGATTTGTCTTGGATTTATAAAGATTTTTGCGTGTGGGACTCATCGCGTACCGCCGAGAGAATCTCCGAAGAGCTCAGCGTACCGTGACGGTTTTCGGGATTCAAATCCGCCGCCTGTCCTTCGCGTACCACTAAGCTCCATTCAGAAAGGCTTAGCGTACCACGATGGGTCTCCGAGAAGCCCATTAGGCCCAGTTTTGCTGTTTCGAACCGATTTTCGCGTATTTCTCGATTACGATCATCGTTTCTTGACATATCAACATTGTTATACCCATTTTAGGTTCCCTTGAACCTAAGTGTGGTGAAAGTAGACTGTGGTTTGTTTATTTCACCAACGTTCGTTATTCCAGACACGTGCGTGCGTTTTACGATAATTCCTCGAATTATAGATTTGGTTGTGTGTGTTTGGACTGTTGTGCCACGTGTCACACTAAATATCACTATCCTAGTGCCACGTATGTATTAATAATACACATTACTATTAAAATAAATTAAATGCTGACGTGAAAAATACGAGGTGTCACATCATCCCCTTGTTAATAGGAATTTCGTCCCGAAATTCAGTTCGTGTTGTCGGTGTTTGTTTGGACTGTGAAAAAGTGAGGGTAATTTCTCTTTCATCAGGTCCTTTCGTTCCCATGTGTATTATGGCCCACGTCGGGAGTTCCATTGCATTGTAACTATCGGTATGTGACTAAGTTTGAGTTTTCTTGACTTCTCAGTCCATTATCTCTACTGGTTTCTTAACAAAGTGAAGTTGTTCATCAATCTGGATTTCCTCTAATGGAATCGCAAGAGTTTCTTCCGATAGGCACTTTTTGAGGTTTGATACATGGAATACATTATGTACGCTACCCAATTCTGGTGGTAGTTGTAGCTTGTAAGCCACATGGCCTATACGTTTTGTGGCTTCGAATAGTCCGATATAACGAGGATTTAACTTTACCCGCTTCCCGAATCGAATCACTCTCTTCCAAGGTGAGACTTTAAGAAGTACACGGTCTCCTACTTGGAATTCCAAAGGCTTGCGCCTTTTGTTGGCATAGCTTTTCTGTCGATCCCGAGCTGCTGCCATTCTGTTACGTATTTGCACGATCTTTTCTGTTGTCTCGTGCACAAGCTCGGGTCTAGTCGGTTGGATTTCACCAACTTCCGCCCAACAGAGTGGTGATCTGCACTTACATCTGTAAAGTGCTTCAAAAGGTGCAGCTCCAATGCTGGTGTGATAACTGTTGTTGTAGGAAAACTCTACCAAAGGTAAATGAGTCTTCCAGCTGTTACCGAAGTCAATTACGCATGCTCGAAGTATGTCTTCCAAATTTTGGATGGTTCCTTCACTCTGACCATCTGTTTGCGGGTGATAGGCAATACTCATATCCAACCTTGTTTCAAGGGCCTTATGTAAGAACTTCCAGAAATGTGCCGTGAATCGGCTGTCTCGATCGGATATGATGGAGATTGGAACTCCATGTCTGGAAACTACTTCCTTTAGATAGATTCTTGTCAACCTATCCAACTTATCAGTTTCCTTAATCGGTAGGAAGTGCGCAGATTTCGTAAGTCGATCCACGATCACCCAAAGGTGTCGCAACCACTTGCTGTTTTTGGTAGTTTGGTGATAAAATGCATAGAAATCTGCTCTCATTTCCATACTGGGATTTCTGGTTGTTGAAGTAACCCTGATGGTTTCTGATATTCGACTTTTACTTTCGAGCAAGTCAGACACTTACTCACATAAGTCGCGATTTCCGACTTCATGTTAGGCCACCAGTAGGTTGTCTTCAGATCGTGGTACATCTTGTCAGAGCCTGGATGTACCAAGTATCGGCTTTTGTGAGCTTCATCCATCATTACATCTCTCAATCCCCCGTAGCGTGGAATCCAAATCCTATCCATCAGATAGTAAGCTCCATCGTCTTTTTCCTTTAGTTGTTTATCCATACCTCGCATGGCTTTGTGAGTGAGGTTTTCGGTTTTCAGAGCTTCTTGTTGTGCGATGCGAATCTGATTTGGTAATTCTGAGTGTATTGTAAGTTGTAGTGCACGTACGCGTTTGGTTGTTTCCTTTCGACTCAACACGTCGGCTACTACATTAGCTTTCCCGGGATGATACTTGATAGCACAGTCATAGTCACCTATCAATTCGACCCATCTACGTTGTCTCATGTTTAGCTCTTTCTGGTCGAAGATGTGTTGTAGGCTTTTATGATCCGTGAATATGGTGCACTTGGTGCCGTACAGATAGTGCCGCCAAATCTTTAGTGCGAACACCACGGCTCTTAACTCCAAATCATGAGTTGTGTAGCTCTTCTCGTGCACCTTCAGTTTTCGTGATGCATAAGCTATGAATTTCTCGCGTTGCATTAGCACACAACCGAGTCCTTGTTTCGACGCGTCACAATATACCACAAAATATTTGCATCTGTTCGGTAAGGATAGGATCGGTGCACTGCACAATCTCTGCTTCAATAGGCTGAAAGCAGATTTTTGTTTTTCTCCCCATTCAAATTTCTTTTCCTTATGCGTGAGAGATGTCAATGATTGTGTGATCTTCGAGATTCCTTCGATAAATCGCTTGTAGTATCCCGCCAATCCTAGGAATTTTCGCACCTCAGTTGGAGTCTTAGGCGCTTCCCAGTTCTTAATAGCCTCGATCTTGGCTGGGTCTACAATTTTCCTTTCTCGTTCACTACATGTCTAAGGAACTGGACTTGGCGAATCCAAAAGTCGCATTTGGAAAACTTCGCGTATAGTTGTTCTGTCTTCAGTATTTCCAAGACGAGTCTCAAATGTTCCGCATATTCTTCCTGAGTTTTAGAGTAGATCAGGATGTCATCTATGAATACGATTACAAATTTGTCCAGGTATGGTTTGCACACCCGATTCATGAGATCCATGAATACAGCTGGTGCGTTAGTCAGACCGAAAGTCATGACTAGAAACTCGTAATGTCAGTATCGTGTCCTGAAGGCTGTCTTTGATATGTCTTCTTCTTGTATTCTTAGTTGATGGTAACCAGATCTTAAATCGATCCTCGAATAGCAGCTTGACCCTTGCAACTGGTCAAACAGATCGTCTATCTGAGGTAAAGGGTATCGATTCTTGATCGTCACTTTGTTTAGTTCCTAGTAATCTATGCACATACGGAATGATCCGTCCTTTTTCTTCACAAACAAGACCGGTGCTCCCCAAGGTGAGAAGCTTGGTCAAATGAATCCTCTATCTAACAACTCTTGCAGCTGATTGGATAGTTCTTGCATCTCGGTAGGAGCCAGTCGATATGGCGCCTTGGCTATCGGTGCGGCTCCCGTTGTTAGGTCTATCTGGAATTCCACTTGTCGCTTCAGTGGTAGTCCAGGAAGATCATCAGGAAAGACTTCTGGAAAATCGCGGACTACAGCGATACCCTCGATCTTCCTTTCTTTCTTTGGTTGTTCTGAGATAAGCGCTAGAATAGCGATGTATCCCTTCTGTATGTACTTACTGGCCTTCATACATGGCGTGATGTTTAGCGGTATTCCCCGTCGTCCTCCCTGAATAGGGATCTGATTTCCATTCGACAACGTAACTCGTACTATCTTCTCATTGCATACGATCTCGGCTTGGTTAGTAGATACCAATCTGTTCCCACCACTACATCAAAGTTCCAGAGAGTTACCGTCCTTAGGTCGATTTCAAGTTCGTGATTCGCCAACACCAAGACGCACCCTTTGAAGATGTGTTGCGGCTTAATCAGCTTGCCGTCGACAATCTCTACGGTGTACTTATAGTCTAGTGGTGTTGAGGTACTGCTAAGTAGTTTATTAAACTCACGAGATATAAAACTCCTATCGGCACCGGTATTAAATAACATGCTAGCATATACATTATTTAAAAGGGACGTACCAGTCATAATGTTCGGGTCATCATTAGCTTTTCCGGAGTCAATCGCAAATGTACGGTCTGTTGTCGCATTTTCTTCTGTTTTCTTCAGTTGTGGACAGTCTTTATGGCTGCGTCCGGGTTTGCCACACTCATAACACCCTTTTATGATGTTCTGGTTGTCATTCCTGCTAACTGACTTGCTTTTACACTCCTTGGCCATGTGACCGTGTCTTCCGCATCTCCGACATCTGTTGCGTTCACACTGGCCGTAGTGATGATACAGGCATCTGTTACACTTAGGGTATTTCCTCTTGTAGACATTCTTACCCTTGGTGCTGGATTGCGTGGCAGTTGCTTCGCTAGTCGATGTTGATCGGTTATGGGGTTGCAATTGTTGAGAAGAATGAGTTTGGTTATGACTAGGCTTCCACTTGCGCTTGCGATCTTGGGGCTTCAGTTGTTCACACCTCTTGGGTAGCTTACCATGTGCTACCGCTTGGTTGATCAAACGATGAGCCAAGAAAATAGTGGGTTGAATGAGAGTGGGGTCTGCCGTGATAATCAAGCCTTGGATCTGTTCAGGTAATCCACTGACGTAAGGCTCGATCTTTTTGTATTCCGGGGTCACCATTTCTGGGCACTATTTGCACCATTCGTGGAATCGAGTGGTGTACTGTTCGATGTCAGATCCTTCCACTTTGTGATTCTAGAACCCCTCCAGTTTCTTGATTTCGTTCTGGGGACAGTATTTTTCCTTCAACATCTTGACAAAATTTTCCCAAGGAATTGAGTTGGCAGTCTCAAGGCTCAGTGTCTGGACATGTGACTTCCACCAAGTGAGGGCTTGTCCCTCCAAAGTCCCGGTAGCGAATTTCACTTTGCCCTCTTCGGAAACCTTGCACATGCAGAAGACCGACTCGGCCTTCTTAATCCATCGAAGTAGTCCCTCCGCTCCTTCTGATCCCTTGAATGTAAGAGAATGGTGGCTAAGGAAAGTTTTGAAGGAGGATCCTTTTTATTCGTGGTTACGGAGCTCGTTGCTTGTTTCACTGTTTAAGCGTGCGATCTCGTATTCCGCAATGGCTTCGTTAACCTATTGCTCTATCATGACCTCGATTACAGCATAATCAATTGGCTGGTTATTGGTACGCACATACGTTTCTCGTCCAGCCATTTGTTAGTATCTATATACAATAGATATTGTATCACTTACTGTTAGAGTTTGTTGCGTGTTAGCATGTACAGAGAGAAAATATATCATTTTCTTCTAAAGTACAGTCATAAGTTCTATAAGATTACTATTATCAAGGTGATTAGTATGAGCACAACTTGCTCATATAGGTTCTAACAATACCAAATACAATGAGGAAATAAACTACTCGGTGGAAATAGTGGAGTTTGAATCTCCACTAGCAGCGGTGTACCACACAGCTTCCTCGGTGGGTGAAGCTCATCCTTTGAATTCACCAGAATTCATATGTACCTATAAATTCACGATTACGTTGGCCATCATAATCGTCAATTTATCTTACACAGTCATTCTAGTTCATTCAACCTCAAGTTACTAAACACTTTAGGGTTCAAAGTTTGCTTCCTGAGTGTCGGTACTAAGGTTACAGCCCACAAATATGCGTCATTTGACTAGGTTTATATTCAATAAAGAGGTTGGGAAAACCGTTTGATTCGAGTTAGATCGTGCTAGATGAGTCTTCTTTAGAGCATAGATGGCTTCGTTTCGGTCTTGAGTTCGCCTTTTCGCTAATCCCCTTGCACAGGTCACATGTGCAGTAGTATATGAACACCTGCTAAGGGTGCTGGAGACATGTTCGTAGGTGTCTCATAAAGTCACAAAGCATATTGCTAAACTTTTCACATAAGGTGATGTGTGAAACTAGTGTAGTGTCTAAGTGTAGAGCTATGGCTATAGTCTAAGTTTACTACATGCAAGCCTAGTTCTCTGTAACCAAGGCTCTGATACCAGTCTGTCACACCACCAAATTCCCACATGTGATGTCAGTCCACATAGGTGTGACATAGCCAGGATCACAGCTCATGGTCATATAGAACGACTCTATATGAGTTACACAAACATACAATTTTGTAAATCAATCCAAGTTTCATAGATTAATCAGCGGAAGACGTTTAAAAGTTAAGCAGCGGAAAACACAAGTGTTGCAGCGGAGAGTAACTTGTAACATACGAAATATGTTTTAAGTTGTTAAAACCAAACAAATGAAATAAAAGCCTAGGATTAGATCTACACGTATGCAAACTCTCTTGTGCATCTCCATGTGCATCCTAGCTCGTGTTGTTCAGTTACCTGAGAATACATGCTAAAATGTGTCAACATAAAGTTGGTGAGTTCATAGGTTTAAGTGTTTGAAAGCAGTAAAACAGTTATATACTGGGTATGTTAAATACTTTTGTTGGATCTACGATCCGTGAGTGTCTCATGTCATCTTACTAAAACTCGACTGTTTTCGTTTGCCTCCGCGGGTCATCGCTGAACCCAACATTAACATAGATATTACACTCGTTATGACCTCCAGTCAACGTTGTTGCCGAGTGGGGCTAGTCAAACCCAGTAGTACTACGTAATAACGACTCGTTTGTCATACAACTAACGGTAAGGGTAATGAGGACTTGTAGCGATAATAGTACACTCAAAATAGTTTTTACAACATAACAGTCATATATCTAAAACAGTTGCAATGTAATTCTCACCCCAAGAGTTTAGTAAAGATAGTTACAGAGTAAAAATGGGGCTGTAAACTCACATGAGTTTGATTGAGTGCGTTCTTATGAGAACGGAGCAGCTCACCAGCTAGCAGTTACCTATATCACATAGGTGTTATAAGTTTGTGATTATATTTGTGTGGGTCTCATAGGACCGTATTCGTGTCTAAACACCTCCTAGTTGTTATGTGGGTCGCGTTGACAGTGGTTGACCGTGTTGGTCGTGTTGACCGTGTTTGACCTAACGACCCGTTGGTGACGTTTTTAGTTCGAGTGAGCGTGTGACGTGCTATATGGTGTCGTGTGATGTGTGTGAGTCACATAGACTGCAATCATGGGGTAACTTACTATTCATAGTAAGTCTCTGTTTTTAGGAGAGTTTCCAAATTAAGCAAGTCATACGAGTAATCACTTTCCGATTATTCCAATATGCATAATTAACCTAAATAAGCATGTTATCACATAGCACATAGTTACACTTAGCCGGTTTAGAAGGTTTGCGATTAAAGTTACTAGATATAGCAAGTTTACATAACACATTGTCCAAGACACCAATAATTCTTTCTAACATGATTCTAAGATTCTTTAACATTATCATTGTAACTCAAGTTTGACCAAAGCATGATGTTATGAACATGTCTCACCACCAAAGTTTCCATTTCTAGAAACTTGTCATAAATACACATTTTTCAATGATTCTAATAACTCAAATAATCCAAAATCATCATGTCATTCTCAAATAAGCATGTTAGACATACAAACAATTTCATATTCATCACTAAATCATCATTTGCAACTAAAATGTTACTATTTTTAGAAGTATTCATGGAATTCATATCTCTTAACAATTCTAGCAACTTTAATTCATCAACAATCATCATGTGAGTTCCAAATCATCATTTCAAACTTAAATCCTAGATCTAAACACATGCATGTTCCTATTTCATCAAAAATCATCATTTTGTAATAACAAAGTTACTATAATTAGCAAGATATTTAAATAAACCATTTTTACAAACAACAATCATGTCAAACCTTGTAAATCATCCCCAATATCATCAATGAACATTTTTTATCATTCAAATCATCCTAAAACATGTTAGATCATGCATGCATGTAGTCAAACATAGCCATTTCTAGTCAACATCATCATCTTGGTCATAATAATCACAATAGACTTTGCAAATAATCTCAATCATCATCAATAATCATATATTCATATTCAAAATCATTTAAATCCACCTAGATCCTACATGCATGTCTCTAAATATGGCCATTTCTTCATATTAACAACAATTACCCATTAAATCTTATGGACATCACCATGGATCATCACCAAATCATCAAATCACTCATAGAATCATCTAAATCAGCGGTTAAAACAATAAACCCAGATCCAAAAGTCAGGCACTTGTAGATCTAGTGTGTGCATGTGGATGATTTGCCTTGCATGTATGGGTTTGAGTTCTACATTTTACATTAAAACGGAACCGGTTTCTTCTTATCAGGTCTGGTTCTCAGTTCTACATTTTAAATTAAAATGGTTTCGGTTTCGGTTCCGGTTCTGGACCGATAATCACCCCTACACTGGGGGTTGACGCAGGGTGAGGACGGGGTTATGAGGGCTTAGTGGGCCCAGATCTCTGACACGGCGTTCACCGGCGACCGACTACGGGCGACGACCATCAGATATCCTCTGATTCGATACATCCACCGATGCATCTTGACTACCATCTCAGGTCGCGGACAGAGACAGGAGTGGGTGATGACGACAGATTTATTCTCTCTTCACTCACTTATGACTGGCAGGCCGTGCAACCTTGCACGGTGTTTTGCATTATACTACGCCTCCTTCTGCCACTGACAGGAGCGCAGGACACTGTGGGGTGGGGCCTTTGTCCCCCACATCGCACACACCAGAGGCAGGGTCGACTTGCTTCAGGATCTGCCGGCTATCGAGCCTCGTAAGCTCGATCGCCGGACGCTCCTGAACATGAGACTTGCCGCCGACATCCCAGGTCTGGGATTGCGTTTTATTGGATCCGACGGCCGCTCGTTTCAGGCAGCCCAGCTCGCCATCATACTGAAGCAGCAGCAGCCTGAGAACCAGTCGAATTCGGAGCCCGATCCACCGCATGTTTACCGGGAGGTGTGCCTGACCTAGCCGCTCTAGGCGTTGTTGCACCATGTTGTGGCCCGATACGACGAGATGGCTCAGGCTGATCCTCATCGGGCAGCCTGGGAGACAGCGTCGAGCGACAGCTCAATCGGCTCAAGGATTTGGTTTAGTGGACGGTCGCGTAAGAGCATGCGTGACGGGACGGGTCATAGCTTCCACTGTTCCCAAAACCACGCGTCTACCAAGACGACGGATCATCCGCTGGACCATCCAGAGGTTCGTAGATACTTTTGTATTTTTGTATTTTGTTTCCTTGTATGTAAAACTTATGTTGTGTATATATGTATGTTTCTTTCTTTATTTGTATTGTTTTTGTTTCCGTTTGTGTTGTTTAATAATTGCGCGACAAACTTATATCGTTTAAACTATTTAAATTAACGTAAACAAACTAATTATAAAATGAAATATTTAGTTAAAAAGATTTGGTAAATAATCAATATCGTTTAAAATGATAACGTAACAAAACTATGACATTTAATTAACATTATAGACGTATATCGTTAAAATAGTTTGGGTCAATTACATATATCCCCTTCTTAAAACCATTTATTACATATTTACCAAATGATAAAACTAAATTACATATTTCCCCTTTCTAAACCAATCATATTACATATTTATCTATTTCATTAGAAAACAAATTATATATTTCCTATTTTACCCTTAATGAACTAACTAAAAACAATTTACATATTTCTCCTTACTAAGGGGCAATTTTGGAACATGGGGATATTTGTAATTTTAGTTTAACATTGGGGATATATGTAATTTTGATGTTTAATAAGGAGATATATGATATTATCCCAAATAGTTTACGTACTAAACGTATATCATTAAAAATTATTTACATATGTAAATTAGTTTAAATAAAATAAATAACTTCAAGAGTACGGGCCGTATCAAGTAACTCAAACTGCTAGACACCAAAAAATGGCTTGGAAAAATAAGTAAAGGCCAAGACGGGCCGTACTGGTCAGTACGGCCCGTCCTACAGAATGTTTCACTGAATCCAAGAAATTCACTGAAATGTTTGTCTGTACTCTATATGTGCCGTACTGCAGTACGGCCTGTTTTAGACCGCTGGGATGTTAAAATATAAAAGTGTGGTATCTAATTAAAAAGCCCCTTTATTATACATATTTATGAGGTTTCTTTTTTATGTTTTGGCTAATTCGCAAGGCAAATCGAATTTGCATCGGTGTAAAAGTTTCGCAATTTTTGCAACATTTAGAAAATTGCAAAACTTTTACAACGATGAAAATTCGATTTGCCTTGCGAATTAGCCAAAACACAAAAAAGAAACCCCCTAAATATGTATAATAAAGATCATGAAAAAAAACCCAAAGATTTGGACATTTTTTGCAGGGTTATTTGGGTTACCGCAATTAAGGTGGGTTAACAATGATACATTCCTCTATATACATTCCTCTGTAACTGTTTTAGGCCCAAAACTTACAACGATGTAAACTCTCAAACGGTGATAAATTTTCGCAAACTCATAAAAGAACATGGTGTTCTAAATGTATTACAATGATGTTAAAAAAAATCCAAGATTTGGCTTGATCTTTTCAAAGTTATCTGGGTTATTGCTTTAAGAGTGGGTTATTATTTGATCCCAATCCTATATATATATAGGGGAAGGATCAAATGTTAACCCTTCCTTATAGCGTTAACCGCTTAACCCTTGCGTTTTTTGCCCGAATCTTTGGTTTCTTTTCATGGTTTTTATTATACATATAAAGGAAGGTTTCTTTTTTGTGTTTTTGCTAATTCATCACCGTTTAGAAGTTATAGTAAGTGTAAGTTACTTGCACTTACTTACAATCCCTATCTCATGTAAGTAAGTGTAAGTAACTTACACTTACTATAACTTCTAAACGGTGATGAATTAGTAAAAACACAAAAAAGAAACCCCCTATTTATGTATAATAAAACCATGAAAAAAACCAAAGATTCGGGCAAAAAACGTCAGGGTTAAGCGGTTAACGCTATAAGGAAGGGTTAACAATGGAACCATCCCATATATATATATATATATATATATATATATATATATATATATATATATATATATATATCTAGGGGAGAGATATTTTAAAAACGATGAAAACCATAAAAAGTGTGAGAAGCAACAAGAAAGTGACGTGTACATTAGGTTAAAGGGTATAGATGTCAAAATAAAAAACGAGGTTGCACATGCAAGTCACATGCAACTTTATCCATTTTTTTAAACGTTCGTAACTATTTTACTCGTTAACATTTTTTTAAAAAAATTACACCATAAAATCAAACGTTTTTTTACCTTTTTAACGAGTATAATATTGCTATATTAAAAAAATTAACAAAAGTAGATGTTAATGAAACTTGCGTTTTTATAGTGTTTTTGAACAATACTAGCAGAACATAAAACACCACAGGGCATTTATGGTGTTTTTATGGTGTTTTTGAATACACACATAACATATAACATACCTCGTGAAATCCCACTTAAAAGTAGGGTCTGGGGGGAGAGATGAAAACAAACATTACCCCTACCCCTAGAAGGGTAGGGAGGCTGCTTCAGAAGAGACCCCCGGCTCATGAAAAACCTATATATATATATATATAGTTGCATGTGACTTGCATGTGCAACCTCGTTTTTTATTTTGACATCTATATATATATATATATATATATATGATTCCCATGTGGTATGTATACTTTATGTTATGCTATGCATGTTTCAGCGGTGCATGTGGTACTTTGTTTGTGGCTATGATTTGTTGGCTTACTAGGTACTTCTTTAGCATGCTACTCTGCTATATTGGTTTATTGTTTTACTGCTTTAGTGCTTTATTACTTATACATGCTTTGTCTTCATGTGCCAAGGTGTATCTGTTTTGCTTGTTTTCTTGTTGGTTTATTAATTTTTCTTTTTTTTTTCATCAAACACACCACAAGAAAACAAGCAAAACGGATACACCTTGGCACATGAAGACAAAACATGTATAAGTAATAAAGCACTAAAGCAGTAAAGCAATAAACCAACATAGCGGAGTAGCATGCTAAAGAAGTACCTAGTAAGCCAACAAATCATAGCCACAAACAAAGTACCACATGCACCGCTGAAACATGCATAGCATAACATAAAGTATACATACCACATGGGAATCATGCATTTCTCAAAACTATGGCTTCTAACATGCATTCTAAGTGTCTAATAATCTCTAACATTTATTCTACGTCTCCAGGAAATTCTATCACTGATCATGTCCTCCGAGAGATGCAAAGCTAACAAATCCTGACATATCTGCTCATCCCTTGTCAACCTAGGTCGGCCCCTGCACCTCCTCCCGTCCACAACTAAATGCTCTACGCTTCGAACAGGAGCCAACACGCCTCTTCTCCTCACATGCCCGAACCATCTCAATCTTCCTTCCCTCACTTTGTCTGAGATGCACGCCACCCCCAGTCTTCCCCTGATGGTTTCGTTTCTTATTCAGTCAAGTCTTGTGTGCCCACACATCCATCTTAGCATCCTCATCTCTGCTGTTTCTAGTTCCTCTCTTGAATCTTCTTGATCGGCCAACAATCACTTCCATACATCATGGCCGGTCTAACTGCTACTCTATAGAATTTATCCTTTAGTTTGTCTGGGAACCTCTTGTCACATAAACACCATAAACACTTAAGTTTAAACCTGGTGTTTTTTAAGTTTCGGTTTATGATATTATCGAATAAAATATATTGTAAACACCATAAAATACATTTATGCTTGATTTTATGGTGTTTTTGCTTTATGGTGTTTTTGCATAACGAAACTAAATGTTTTATGGTGTTTTTGAGCACTAAACAAAATAATAACGCTTAATTTTGCACTTAGTGTTTTAAAATACATAGTTTTACACAGGGGCATTTTATGACGTTTTTTACGTGTATTTGCTGAATAAAGACACAACATGTATTTTCAAGATAAAACACCATAAAACATTGTTATTCGTAGAAAACTGTGAACATAAGAAAAAACATATAGAAAAACACCATAAAGAATCGTTTTTCTTTTTTGTTTATTCATTAAAAAACACTATAAAACTAGTAATTTTATGAACATCAAAAAAACCATAAGATGTTTAGTTTTCATACACTTACGATAAAACACCAAATTTCGCAAAACACCACGTTGTTTACAAAATAAAACGAATTTATGTATTCAACAACATGTACATTTACTGAATGAAAACACCATGTATATTTTCCAAGATAAAAACACCATAAAATATTGTTATCTGATAAAAATTTAGAAGGAACATAAAATAAACACCATAAAAATTTGTTATCCTTTTTGTTTATTTAGAGAAAAACATTAAAGTGTTTTATGAGCATTCAAAAAAACACCATAAAATGCTAAGTTTCATTAACCTAAGAAAAAAACCATAAACAATCAGTTTCATAGAACATATTAAAAAACGCCATAAAAACACCCAGTTGAATACAACCAAATTAATTGTTTTTTAATGTATCAATATTATACTCGTTGGAAAGATAGAAAAATTCTCGATATTATGGTGTAATATTTTTTATAAAATAATTACGTATGAAAAAGTTATGATCTTTTTTTTTTTAAAAAACAAAATGAGAAGTTATAAAAAGTCAACAATGGTTGCAATACCTATTATACCCTTCGAGGCATTTTAATTTTCTTTTAAAATCTCTTTTTGATGTGGCACATTTATAGCCCTTCAAATCCAAGATCAATGGTTGAAATTCCTTCTTACACTTTTTATGGTTTTATGACTTTTTAGCCAAATCTTAATCTATACATACATACATACATATAGGGTATGGATAATTTGAAAACCACTTTTAAATGTGAAAACCAGCAAACCACATGTAAAACATAAGTAATAAAACGTAAAAACAAAACCATGTAAAACATATGTAAAAATTCCGTCAGATCTGACGCAATGTTACGTATGTTTTACAATGTAGAAAAATTTTATAAAATATTTTTTTTAAAATATTTTTTCGGCGCTTTTTTGATTTTTTTTTATAAAAATGTGTCCAATAATGTTACAAACCTATAAAAAAATTAAAAAAAAAAACGTTTGTTTTACACGAGTTTTTAATGTTTTCACACTAAAATAATGTTTTCATTTTATTAATCCCATATATATATATATATATATATATATATATATATATATAAGGTAATGTTCTAATACTAACCCTCTCTTACGGCGATAACCCATTAACTTTGCCAAAAAATAGCCGAATCTTGAATTTTTTTTAAACATCATTGTAACACAATTTGAACACCATGTTCTTTTTTGAGTTTGGGCTAATTCATTACCGTTTGGGCTCTTACAGTACTGTAAGTGTTTAAATATTTAAACTTACAGTACTGTAGCAAAAAACTTACAACGATGATATTTTTTAAACGGTGATGAATTAGCCCAAACTCAAAAAAGAACATAGTGTTCTAATTGTGTTACAATGATGTTCAAAAAAAAAATTCAAGATTCGGCTTCGTTTTGGCAAAGTTAGTGGGTTATCGCCGTAAGAGAGGGTTATTATTTGATCCCAATCTTATATATATATATATATATATATATATATAGGGCATGAAATTTTTGATAACCCTCATCTTTTGTTACAACCCATTAACCATCATCCAATGGTTACTTGAAAAAGGAAAATGTATAGGATCGTGTCACTTGTCAATTCCTTTGTCTTTAGTATGAAGGGCATTTAGGACATTTGTTATTTATATAAAGTTTACCCCTTTTTTTTAAACATTCATAACTTTTTTATACTATATTATTTTTTTAAAAAAATTGCACCATTTTACTCGTCTCATTTTTCTCTTTAATTTTGTTATAGTCTCGACTAGTTTTTTTTTTTATTTTTTTGATGTCATGTATTTACATCATTGT
Organism: Mikania micrantha; assembly: GCA_009363875.1. NCBI lineage: Eukaryota > Viridiplantae > Streptophyta > Magnoliopsida > Asterales > Asteraceae > Mikania > Mikania micrantha. The sequence goes on along the minus strand of CM018692.1, from coordinate 106,420,541 downwards.
AACGAGCTTAACGATAGCAAATTAATTAGAATTTTTTTCTAACAATGGTAAATTACAGTAATGTAACACAAAATGAAGTAATGTAACACAAAATGAAGTAATTTACAATGACAAAATTAACGGTGATGTAACACATTATTTACATTGATGTAATTTTCTCTTTAATTCCCGTTATAATGTTGACTAGTTTTTTTAAATTTTTTTTCTCATTGCCCATTATTAACATCGATATAACGAGCATAAATATAACACATTATTTTAAATTTTTTTCTAACAATGATAAATTACAGTGATTTAATTAATATAACACATTATTTTACTTTTTCTCTAACAATGATAATTAAAATGATAAATTACAGTGATGTAATATAACACATTATTTTGATTTTTTTTCTCTAACAATGATAATTATAGTGATGTAATTTATCATTGCTCGAAAACAATTCAAACTAATTTGTTGTATTTAGGCTCGTTACAAATTAGGAATGAGCAAAACGCCAAAAAAAAACCGAACCGAAACCGAATTAACCGAAAAAACCGAACCGGAACCAAATTAACTGAAAAAACCGAAACCAAATTTTACGTCAATGTAAATTACACCACGATAAATTACGTCAATGTAAATTACATCACTGTAATTTATCATTTTTAAAAAGTTTCAATTAAAATTGTTATATTTAAGCTCGTTACAATGATGTAAATATAGGGCATCTAAAAAAAGTAAAAAAAATTAGTCGAGACTATAACGGAATTAAAGAGAAAAATGAGACGAATATAATGGTGCAATTTTTTTAAAAAAATAATATATTATAAAAAAGTTATTAAAGTTTAAAAAAGATGGGGGGAAAAACTTATAAAGATAAAATGACTAGGATGCCCTTTTTAATATTTTAATGAAAAGCTTATGTGTAAATTTATCATTGGTTGAAATGGATTATGTAGTTGTAGCAAAAGATGAGGGTTATTTTTTATACCCTTCCATATATATATATATATAAGGAGAGGTTCAAATGTTAACCCTCCCTTATAGCGTTAACCGCTTAACCCTAGCGTTTTTTGCCCGAATCTTAAAATTTTTTTTCATGGTTTTTATTATGTAAAAATAGGGGGGATTTCTTTTTTGTGTTTTTGCTAATTTATCACCGTTTAAAAGTTATTGTAAGTGTAAGTTACTTACACTTACTTACATTTACTGCATCAGATACGGTTTTGTAAGTAAGTGTAAGTAACTTACACTTACAATAACTTCTAAACGGCGATGAATTAGCAAAAACACAAAAAAGAAACCCCCCTTATTTTTGCAAAATAAAAACCATGAAAAAAAAATTTTGAGATTCGGACAAAAAACGCTAGGGTTAAGCGGTTAACGCTATAAGGGAGGGTTAACAATGGAACCTTCCCCTATATATATATATATATATATATATATATATATATATATATATATATATATATATAACCCATATGGTGCCATCAAAGGTTTGATACGAGACAGCTCATAATTTGGTCCATATCAAGCTTTTGATGAGACAAGTCATGTTGCTCCATGTTACCACATGTAACATTCACTTAAATCTATTTCTGTTGCTTTTCATTCTCAATTATTAACCTTGATTACATTTTAATGAAAATTACTGCTACTTTAAATCTTAGATATCTTAGTGTTTTATATTTAATAAAGTTTGAATATAACACTATATACACTGTAAAAATTGAACACTCGAAAACATAAAACAAATCCACAAATTCAGAGGCGTAGCTTTGAAGGGACGGGGGCGACCCCTTTTTCCGCTAATAGAATTAATTTTCAGGTTAAAATGTTAATTTTTTTAACAATATTTGATTTCGCCCCCTGATTGAAGGAAAAAAATTTAACTTCGCCCCCTGATTGAAAAAAAAAATTATATTATCATCCCTTTTAAATATAAAAAACAATTTTTTTTGTAATTAGTAAATAAAAAACTAACTTTAAAATTACCCACTTATTAAGAACCTCAATTTATTTAGTTTTTCCTATAATTCTCCTAAATATTTAAATTCCTCTTTTATTCCCCCCTTACTTCCTATCCTATTTTCTTTCTTTTTCTTGTTCCCGATCAGAGGTCCACACTGCCCGTCCCCATTCTACCGCCATAGATTCCAGCTACCGCCCCATTCTCATTCAAGCGCTTAGCAGCAACGATTTCACCGACTAATCTTGACACAATCTTAGTTGGTAATTTTTTTTTCTTAAATTGTTTCAAAAACAAAATGTTAATATTCATGATTTTCTTTCAATGTAATTGTGAAATTTAGATTAATCAAATTAGTCATGTTTAATTAAAATATTGTATTATCTTCAAGATGAATGTTCCTTATTGTTTGGCTCAATTTGACCGAATCACTAACCCGTACTTTTAAACCTGACTAACCGAGACATACCGATCGAATGAAAATTTTTTTGAGTTAACGTAAGTTTTCTCCCCCCTGTCAATTATCTGTTGCTCCGCCACTGCATAAATTGTCACTCTAAATCTCTAATATATTACTGTAAAACATATTTAGTTGCAGAAGCGTGTTACCAACTGAAAAAATATTATTAAAGCAAAAAATTTTAGAAACTTTCAGGAGGGGTTTAAAATTTCTTTTGCATTTGCGGGCTCGTGGACCCTAATTTTATTATTATTTTTTTTGTCTGTGTCTGATATTTTGTTCATATAAAAAAATTGAAATTAACCAAAATACTAGACTAATTAGCTAGGCCACATCATATAACCTTTAAGTGTTTTAGAAAGTATCTCTAAAGACCGGAACTAAAATCTCTTAAGACGAGCTAGGTTAAATTTATAAAAAATTAAAAACATTTCCAAATGAAAACCATTAATTTTCAGACATTTCAAAATGTATGAGCATGCATGGGTCGGTTTTTTTCTTAATCCATACGCCAAATTAAAATTTTGGTTTTTGGGTTTTTTAAGCCGTTTGGGTTGAGTTTTTCGGTTTTTTGTCTTTTTATAACCTAATTTGGTTAGGTTTAGGTTTCGGTTTTTTCGGTTTGTCTAATTATGCCTAAAGTTATGCTTATAAAAAACAAATCAAAATATTATATTTGTATTTTAAAATATTTGAAGTAATCATTACTATTTAAAATTATATACAAAAATCTATAAATTTAGTTATAATCATATGTTCTTGCTTTTGGTATCATAAACCTAAAAGATAACAAGAACCAAGAGAATAAAAATAGACAATTTATAAATTATTCAAAATTTTGAAAGATAATACACACACGCATACATACACATATATTTGGGTTTTTTGTTTTTATTTCAGATAAAACCAAACTCAAACTCAAACTTTCGGCTTTTTAGAAAACTTATATCAAACCCGTCAGTTTATATTTGGGTTTGGTTATTTTGGTTTAGATTTTTCGATTTACGGGTTGCACACCCTTGTCAAAATGTTCGTAAATATTTAAAACCTTGACTTTTAGACGCGGGTTGAATATGTTGAATAATTAATAAGTAATGATATATTTTTTATTTGTATATAATATAAAGTGAGTTTGAGTCAAAATATAACCTTAGAGGAATTGAAATCGATTATTATTATGAAAATAGAAAAATATTAAAGAGTAAATGAATGGGATCAGAGTACAAGAAAATTAGATGCATGATATAATAACATATGTATCATAACATTTTTATTTATTATAATTAAATTTTGAGTTATTGATTTTAAATACTCCAACTTTAACTTATTGACCAACAATACTTCAAACTGAGAAAATGTTTACTGACATTCCAAACTTTCAAAACATTATCCATTGGCATTTCAAAACATGTGCCAAGTCATTAAAAAAATTATGTTTTGAAGTGCCAATGAAAATGTTTTGAAAGTTGTGAGTGCCAGTAAACATTTTTTTTAGTTAGGAGTATTGCTAGCTAAGAGGTCAAAGTTGAGATTATTTAATTCCAATAACCCTTAAATTTATATTAGTGTTGTGATCCATGTTAAGTGGTGAGGACTAGCCCTAATAGCTTGTTGCACGAGACATTATGAAACGATAACCGGTAAGTTGCGATGTCAAAAACCAGGTATGTGTTGATTAAGTAATATATCGTTTTTACTCATATCTCAAAACCACTATTTTAAAATTAATTTTCTGGTAATTTGTTACAATAATTAAAATACGTATTCCGTTTATAATGTATAGCTAAGGTGTAAACAAAACAAGCCGAGCCGAGCGATCCAAGCTTGTTAAGGATCGAGCTCGGCTCGTTTGGACAAAATAGGGCTCGAGCTCGGCTTGTTAAAAAATTTTTAGGTTCAAGCTCGGATCGGCTCGTTTATATTTTAATTATTCAATTTATTTACTTTAATTACTAATTTAATATGTATTTATAATTTTACTTTTCAAATTTAACATAAAATATAAGATTTAAATATATTTATCATAATTTTATATATAAAAAATTAATTTTATAAATATATACTTAATATAATAAATAAAAGTTATAAAAATTAAAAGCTCGTTTAGGCACGCGAGCAGGCTCGAGCTCGATACGTGAAGCTCGATCTCGGGCTTGATAACCTAACGAGCCATATTTTTGGGCTTGAGCTCGGGGTCGGGCTCGTTTAGGCTCGGCTTATTCGAGTTTTTACCGACCCGATCTCGAGTATTTTACGAGGAGACTTGATTCGTTTAAATATTTATGTATAGCCTTATTTTTAAGAAATAAATATTATCAAGATGTAGGAAATTTTAGCAACCAATGACATACAACTATAAAATATTATTGATGATAATTTCAGACACGAACACGTTAACACGCCACGACACGCCACGATTTTAACATGTTTCGTATTTGCCCTTAAAATTTTTCGTGTCTAAATCAAGTCGACACGTTAAGACCTTTTTATTTTTAGTGTCTAAACAGGTAAAACTCGTTAAGACATGTTAAGACTCGTTTAGATATGTTAAAACCTTTTAAAGACCCGTTAAGACCTGTTTAAAAAATTAGGAAATTTCAAGAGTTTGAATTGTCTAAAAATGGTTTTTTATTTGAATTCAGATAATTTGGATATTTTTTTCGACTAATTTAGATAATTTTCATATATTTTGAATAACTTTTTAGACGTAAATTTTTTTTTTAATTTTTTTTTTCAAAAATTACTAAGTATAACCAATATTTTTCTCTAAATTCGTATACCTGAAATTTCAAATACGAATTCGAATACTGAAATTGTCTACAAATATCCAAATTTGAATGCCCTACTCAAATCTATTATTTTTCATAAATATCTTTCACATCACCTAATGTTATCTCAAATTTATTCATACCCTTCGTCGATGACGTCATCACCTTTAAATCCATTTGTTGCACTCGTGATCTTACTTAACCAACGTTTACCAAAACGTATTTAGCCTAATGTTGTATTGGGTGTTTAATAGGTGAGTTCACATGTTAGATGAATTTAGAAGTAAATTAGGCATCGGTGAAAAAAAAACACCGTTTATTTAGAGCTGTAATGTCTACGATTCATATAGTTGTTGATTCCATCCTGAATTGACGTGGTTGTTAGTCTCTTCCACTTCTGATTTTGTTGATTTGTTGCAACTACCGAAATAAATTCTAGTTTTTTTTTTATGAAGGGCAAAAAAATGCTTTATTAATTACCAAAAGAAACACATAAGTCTATCAAGAAGGTAGAACAAAACATACATCAACACCATATTGTAGCTAATGATATGGACTGGTAAAAACTTTATAACCCTATAAATCTAAACTATTTTATTGTACATAGATATTATAATATAATATACTAAGCCACTAAGGAGTGTCTGCCCTATATGATTTGAAAAACAATACACTAACACATACATTGTTAAAGTTTGCAATCATATATAACAATTAACAAAAATGAAATTAAAGGGAATAAATGTTCATTTTTATAGTTTAATTTATTTAAAAAGTACATGCAAGAAAACGTTATAATCATTTAAAAATCATGTTGGTTGTTATCCTAGTTATTATTAGGATTGGTTTTATTTAATGTTATGGAAATCACAAATCTATGTTTTAAGAGATGTATCATACATGATATTGCCTTTTGTCATCCTTTTATATCTATAATGTAAATGACTTATATTTTATGATTACTCAACTTACTTATTAAACTAATTTCTAACAACACATTGTAAATCCTTTAAAAAAATTGTGGTACACATTAACGTTGATTTTTTTGTTGGTTTAGAAAAATAATCAATTTTAATATGAGCTATTCAGGATTTAACATATATGTAAGCATGTATGTAATTTCATATTATACTATATGTATGTATGTAATTTCATATTATACTATATGTATGTAAGCATGTATACATATAGAGATGTATGGTTGTTTTTAATTTTCTAAATAAGCCACCCTACTTTTGGAGGTTTATGTTTTATGTTTTGAGCATAACATATTATAATGCGCGTAAGAATTCAACTAGTTATTATATAATCAGGGCCGGCCATTGAGAGGGGCGAGGCGGGCGACCGGCCGGGCCCAACAACTTAGGGGGGCCGAAATGTAAAAAAAATTATATATTATATACAAACAAATTATATAAGAAATATATAACATCAATGTTTAAAAGGGCACATGAACGGTCGGGGAAGAGGCAAACCCGACCTTTATCCTAGGCCCAATTTTTTTAAGGGGCACAAATTTTTGATACATATGTATATGTAGAGAATCAGTTAATGATTTATTCGGTTCGGTTTAATTGGTTTCAATTTTTCCCTATCCAAAAACCGAACCGTTTGGTTTCGGTCAAAACTGAACAAATCGATTAAAAATCAAATAAACCGGTTAAAAATTGAATAAACCGATCCGACTAAACAGATTAAAACCAAATAAATCGGTTAAAAACCGAATAAAATAATCCTTATAAACCGAATTCAACCTCATATATTATTTATAAGAAAAAAAATCAAATTTAAATTCAGTTTAATCGATTAACCAAATAAACCGAATTAAAAAAAATTGTAACGATAACCGAACAAAAAAAATGAAATTCGGATACGGTTAGAAACCAAAATGAGAACCGAATTTGGAATTCGGATACAGTGAGGAACCAAACCGAAAACCGAATTCAAATTCGTTCGGTTTTTAAGTTACGAATACGGTTCGGTTTTTTCAATTATGAATGCAATTCGGTTTTTTCATTTATGAATGCAATTCGGTTTTCTTGAACACCCCTAATTTAACATTTGAATTCGCTAGAGAGTCTTTTTTTTCGGTTTATCTTAGACATCTTAATTTTCAGGACCGCTTTGAAGGGCCTATTTTTTTCTCACCCCATATCCTAGAATTTTTTCTGATTCTCATGACCGACTCTTATTACATGAAGGCCTTTCAAAATATAAATATATGATAATGTGTATCTTATATAAAAGAAACACTATTGAGATGTTGCTTTTGGTGTAGGCTTTTATGTGTAGCAATTAAAAAAAATAAAGTAATTGAAGTCATGTGGGGTATAAAGTAATGGAGTAACTTGATAAGAAAGTAAACGGCCGGCATCGAGCATGATCCAATCATTGAAATCAGCGGGGGTAGTTTCGTCTTTAACATAGTAAAAGTAAAACATCGGTGGGAGCACATTCATTCAAGGGTATCAAACAATATTTTACACAAATTAAAATGTCACGCGTTGTGGTTATTTAATAAACACAATTAAATTACTTTATCTCTAATTTTTTTTTGAACGGTCAACTAATCAATTGTCGGGTCCTCCGTACGCGGCTTACAATGGCTAAAGGATGCCCAAGCTGGCCACTAGTGCAGACGGACGGAGCCCCAAGCCCACAGTCACCAATTCCCAGGAAAACCCGACCCAAGCACCCGCCCAAAGGCACGACGGTGAAAGGCCGGTAAAACCGGGTGGGATCAAGAATTGAACCCATGACCTGGGTCTTCTATCACTTCCCTCATACGTCCATCTTACCACTAGGACAAGACATCATTGGTACTTTATTTCTAAATCTATGTTATATATTTTTTTATCAGCAACAACCGAACGTAACATCGTGACATATGCACCACGTCAGCAGGCCTCGAAAGACCCCTTCTTGAAGGGAGCGATAGCCCGTTTTACCAGGCGCAACCATCATAAGAGCCGCACCTGATGTCCTAATACGCAGAAACCGGCTTATTTGCTGTAAAAACTGTGCCCCCATCGGTTCAGAATCTGGGATTAAACTCAAGATCTCTTCTTTCACCTGGTATCCATCAAAATGTCTCAAGTGGAAGTCGAATCCATGACCTCTACATTGAAAGTTGGGTCTTCTACCAGTAAGACAGCTTATTGGATATCTATGTTATTACATTGGTGTTTTTAAAAGGTCGTATATTCAAGTTATTCAATTTGAAAATTTTTTAACCTTTTTAAAACCTCACCCGATCTAGATAAAAGATATTTTCATCTAATCTAAATAAGAAATATGATTATCTTTAAATCTAATTAATAAAGATTTTCGTAATATACATGCTAGTTGTATAAACAATTTAAAAGTTAAGTTTGTTGCCTTTATTTCCTATTCAATGTATGTAGGCTTCTTTTTAAAATTTGAATTTTATCTCCTTTTTATCAAAAATTATTGTTTTATTTAATTTAATAAATAATATGATTAATTCGTAAGTCATGTTCTTTATTTTTATAAAACTATTTTCAGAAATATACGATGTATTATTTAAAATAAATACTTTTAACATTTTTTTATATATTTGAACGCCATTTAATCTTCACGTGTGAACCATTGATTTTCAAAACATGTCATCAAGGTCTAGTTATCATGACCTCCGTTGAGACCCACCACCAACCTAGAAGGAAACCGCACCGAAAAACCCCTGACCTCTCAAGGATCCCTATTTCGCTTTAGAAGAGATTTAAATCCATGACATTCCATTATAAAGGTGTGCATATTTGAGTCATGGGAGAAACAATATTATCTATATTATTTATGTGTTGTTGTTCAAAAATATATATATATAAATAGGTGATTTTCCTACATCTTCTCTTGTTAAATATCCGATGCAACATGTCGACTTTTGATGAAAATATAAATTTTAGTTTGTTGCATCCCTATCCTATTGAATATTTTATGTATTTTTAATTTAGTAAATGATATGATTACACAATAGATGCTTTTATTTAATTTTTCATAAAAATATTTTTTGAAAAATATATAATATTTTATTTAAAATAAGTATATTTAAAGAAACATTTATTTAACAACCAAGTTACAAATCAAGTAAAAAAGGGTAGTAGGTTACTAATAGGAGGTTCCGAATTTAAGGAAGAGGGTTAAATTCAACTAAATAAGCCACTTGACTTAAAAAGTTTAAGAAAGATCTTGAGCCATTAGATCATTAATTAATGACTATGATTAAATCAAGTTGTTAAAGGGTATTTTAGTCATGCCTACTTTGGTTGACTTTTTATCAAATTCTCCCATATTCTTTAAACGTTCATAACTTTTACATGCGGAGTTATCTTTTGAAAAAAAACCATAAAAACAAGCATTTTTTTATCTTCAAATTAATATAGTTTTTGCTATAGAAAATTTTTGTTTTTTTAGTTCATTGTGTCTTTTGTACAGGTCATTGTGTCTTTTGTACAAGTCATTGTATCTTTTATACATGTCATTGTGTCTTTTGTGTAGGTAATTGTGTCTTTTATGTTTCTGCTCAATGTTGTGTTTTCATGAACAATTTAAGACATAATGATGTTCCATAATACATAATGTCAAGCAAAGATGACACAATGACAAGTATAAACAACACAATAATTTTGAAAAAGACACAATTACCTGTAAAAAAGACACAATGATGAGTCATTGTGTCTTTTGTATAGGCATTGTGTCTTTTGAATAGACATTGTGTCTTTTGTGTTTCTCCTCAATATTGTCTTTTGTATGTACATTGTGTGTTTTGTACAGGTCATTGTGTCTTTTGTACAGAATTGTGTCTTTTGTGTTTATGCTCAATCTTGTGTTTTCCAAAACAATTTAAGACACAGTGATGTTGCATAATACATAATATTAAGCAAGGATGACACAACGACGAATATAAATAACACATTGATATTTAAAAAAGACACAATTACCTAGTAAAAAAGACACAATTATCTTTAAGAAAAACACAAAAAAGATAATTATACACAAATGTTTTAAAAGACACAATAATAATAATTAGACATAATGAGCTGAAAAAAATTAATTTTTTGTAGAAATATAATACTTATTTTAAAGATAAAAAAAATGTTTGTTTTTATGATATATTTTTTTTGAAAAAATAATATCGTATGTAAAAGTTATGAATGTTTAAAAAATGTGGGGGGAAATTGGTTATGACTAAATTACACTCTAACAACTTTTCCCTCTAAAATTTTAAATATTTTCTTTTAAATTTGATCTCATAATCTAATGATCAATAATCCTTCTTAGGCTTTTTAGGATAAAGAGACCACTTAGTTGATCATAATCCTTAAGGAAGATGCATATAAAGAAGGGATAACTTTATATAAATGTAACCAACTTTCAGCTTTTTTTCCAATTAGGTCACTCATATTTTTTTTTGTTTCGATTAAGTCATTCATACTTTTTTTTGTTCTTATAAAGCCACTCATACTTTTTTTTTTGTTCCGATTAGGTCACTGTACTTTTAATTTTGTTTCAATTAGGTCAATCATATGAGTGACGTAATCGGAATAAAAAAAAGTATGAGTGATTTGATCGGAACAAAAAAAAACGTATGAGTGATTTAATCAGAACAAAAAAAGTATGAGTGACTTAATCGGAACAAAAAAAAAGTATGAGTGACTTAATCGGAACAAAAATAAGTATGAGTGACCTAAGTGAAATAAAGCTGAAAGTTGGTTACATTTATATGACGTTTTCCCTGTAAAGAAACACAAGCTACAAAATTTGAGATAATTCTATTATCGCCCATTTTTTATTTAAATACAAACAATTTATACATCTATTTAGAAAATATTATATACCCCAACAGGAGTTGGCACGAATAACTTTCATAATTTGTCAAACAAGTAATTAACTTGTTTGTTAAAAAGTTTTGTCAGGCATAAATATCACTTGTCTAAACTCAAGCAAAACGTGTAATTAGCTTAAATATTGATAAAATCTTTATCCCTTAGATGTAAAGATCATGGTCTAAACTCAAGCAAAAGTTTATTTAAGATAATAACATATGAATAAGTACGAACACATTAACACAATACAACTTTAACATCTTTCGTGTTTACCCTTAATATGTTTCGTGTCTAAAACAAGTTGACACGTTAAAACATTTTTATTTTGGTATCTAAACAAGTAAAAACTCATTTACATGTTTACAATTTAAGATTTAAAAATTAATAGTATAATAAAATAGGTGGGTAACCGGATTACCTTCTAGAATTTCTAATTCTCGAACTCTAGTTCCTTAACATGTTTTTTAATGGTCATTTATAGTGTTAACTGTTAACATATTCGTTAACACGTCATTTCGTGTTGATCATTTTTAATTGTCATGTACGTGTTTTGATATAATGCGTGATTTTTGTTGAAACTGGTTATTTACACATCTTATTTCTTTAATTTAGCATCCACCGACACTATACGTCATGTATATGCATATATGAGGCGGATGCCCACTCTGACACACATTGTTTCGACAATGATTGGTTTCGTATACGCTTTATATATCTCTATATGAGACACATACAAAATCAATTATTAAAGTTGATAAATTCTAACTAATAATGATTGACCTTTGAATGTTAGAAAACATACCTTTGAATGGCAAACCAAGGTTTAGCGGCATGCTTCGGCCTAACAACTTTGTAAATAATAAAGTTTATAAATGTTGCATTTTTTGCATAAATTAAAATGAAAACAATTATTTTTCCATCATCTAACTATATTACTGCTACATCCATGGGCGGATGTAGGTATAGAGGAGTGGGTTCACGGGAACCCACCGCGTTTCGACTCGTTAGTAGGAAAAAGTTTTTTCAAAAGAGTTAAACAATAGGGACCCTATTAAAATTTTAAGGGTGAATCCTAATTTAATCCATTAAGATTTTAAAAAGTGAATTCTTAATGTAGTTCTTAAGAGTTAAAGAAATCTTGGAAAGCAATGTTTAAATTTCTATATGATCGTGTTAAAATCACTTTCCGGTCATATAAACTTAGCAATCAAAATGATAGTTATTAGGGGTTAAACTCTCGTATCAAGTAAATGTTGGTCATACAAACTTAACAAATTTCGTTTAGGCAACTCCCTGAACCCTATAGCGAGCGTTGCCCCTTCACCCATGCCTGCTGAATGGCCAGCGGGACTTCTACCTTGGACCCTGCAAGGGCGCGATCCCTTGACTCCCGTTTGGTCTAGAACTAAGAGATCTTAAATGAAAATGCACTATATACCTCCAAACTCTTTAATGACGACTTTTTTTTAATTTTAATCATTGACTTATTATATTGCACTGTTATTACGTCAATAACATTACAAGACCCAAACCGTCAACCCGACCCGAAATTTTTTATGTCTGTTTCTATTTAATTAAAACGTCGAAAAATTGTGAACCCACTGAAAAAATTCCTAGATGTGTTTGCAAGATCCATCAGCAGAGAATTATCCAAGAAATGACATGAAAACAATGACCTAAATTCTTAGTTTCGGTCTTGGACCTCTTGGTCTTTTGCTAACATAACCGATACCCAGGAGGCTTCAATACCCGATGCCCGCCAATGTCATCGGGTCCAGTTTTCGGTCTCGATTATTAGCCAAAATCAATCTCGGTCTGGGTAGTGTTGAATTGGGTCGGGTACCTTACTAACACCCAACTTTCGTAACGTAAATAGTATTCGTATAATTAAAAATGATAGTTGACTGTTATAAAGTTTTTTCTCCACTCTAAATTTAAAAAAAAAAAAATATGAGGACCGTTTTTATCAGATAATATATAGAAAGAAGGTTAGAGATTTTAGTGTGTTATATGTGATAATATAAACAAGTGAACCATTTGTAGTATATATAGTGTATGCAACTTTGAATGCGCAACTTAACAAAGGTATTCTACATGATGGCGTTATTGTAGATAAGCGCAACAATGATAGTATAATGTAATCATGCGTGATGGCATGCTTTGCTGTTAATACTTGGTGATGGTGATGCTTTATAGTAAGTATTAGCAATGGCAGATCCATAAATTTTTTTAAGTGGGCTCCCCATTTTTCGATGTTTTAATTAAATAAAACCGGACATAAAAATTTTCAAGTCGGATTGACAGTTTGGGTCTTGTAATGCTCTTCACGTAATAACAGTGCGATATATTAAGTCAATGACTAAAATCAAAAAACGTCGTCATTAAAAAGTTCGAATTTATAGAGTTCATTTTCGTTTAAGATTTCTGAGCTCCAGACCAAGCAGGAGTCAACAGGGTCACGCGCCCTTGTGGGGTCCAAGGTGGCGGTCCTGCTGGCTATTCAGTAGGCATGGGTCTAGGGGGCAACGCCCGGAAACCTAAAAGAAATATGCTAAGTTTGTATGACCAAAATTAACTTGATCAAAGGGTTTAACCACTAATAACTATCATTTTGCCTACTAAGTTTATATGATCGGAAAGTGATTTTAACACGATCATACAGAAATCTAATCATGATTATCGAGATTTTTCTAACAAAGATCACTTGACTCAATCAAGTTGACAAATTGCTGTGAAAATTACATTAAAAATTCACTCTTAAAAATCTTAATGGGTTCATCTCAGGATTCACCTCTAAAATATTAATGGGTTTACCCCCTATTGTTTAACTCTTTCAAAAAAAATTATCCTACTAACGTATGGTTGTCTGTTGATAAACCGACAAATGTGCCATATGTTTACCTTACGACTCTCTATCCATAAACCTATAACCATATATCAATTGTTGCACATATAATTCTTTGTACATAGACTGTCAACTATGCTATATGGCGTCTCGTTCACGATGTTAGTGATTGCCACCACTCCATGCCATGTAACGGTACTAACTTTCTAACATGTCACAAAGACACCGTCCTAGTTATTCATATATGTCAAATATATCCCTACTTCTCAAACCACGAAAAACTCATAAAAGTTTTCATTACATATATGTACATCACAAACATTACACGTAACACACCTAACATGTCATTCATCATACATCATAAACATTATCATAAAACTAGTTGAAGTAAATAGTTCATATTGCATCATCATTTTAAAAATTCTTTCTTTTTGAGGTATGCAATGATGGTTCACAGACAATTAATGAATATGATGAAGATCAATGGTTGTAACTAGCTTTCTCAACCATTTTAAGGATGTTGAACGCGATTAGCCTTGCTAACACACGATCTCAATGATCAATCCTCGAGAAATAAAATTCACTATACCCTCTAACTCTATCTCGTTTTTCTTTGTCATAAGTTGTAGCCAAAATGAATGGGAAAAACGAGGGGGTGAATAGGGTAATAGGGTATATTGAAACAAAGTTCCCAATTTTTAAAATATAACCCACTTAGTACATTGACATCTTATGTTTAAAATTTTAACCTACAAGTTCATTCCATTAACTTGTATAAAAACATTACATAACCATAAAATAAAGATTGACTGATTGAGGGTTTGGTAGTTATATATATATTACACGTGTAACTTGATACATTTTATAAGACTGTCCCCATCCATGATCCTTTATTTGGGTCGGTCGGCAATTTACAAACAAAAAAAAAAGAAAAATTATAATTTGGCAACCAAACCCACGATTAGGTCGGTAGACCAACCTTGGTCGCCACCATTTTTTTCAACTTTTTCTAATTTAGAAAGCCAAATGTATTTTTGTGATTGGTTAATTTTATTAGGTTGGGTTGGTTGTGAATGAGAGTGAAAAAATTAAGTTTGGTTGATTGTATATATAAAAGAGAGAGAAATTAATATTTTATGAAATAGTTTTGGTTGGTTGGTTGTGAATGGGAGTGGTTTAAGCATTGTTGTATACCTTACATGTAATGCTATTAATATTATAGTATATACATTAATAAAATAAATAATGATGTTATAATTATAAAAAAATTTGCAGGTTTATATTTAAAAGAGAGTTTGTAAAAGAAGCACCGTATGCATATTAAAGGGGCACAAAAGAACCATCGACAACTACGCCTTTTTCTTTAAGGGCATGTGTAGTGGAGTGATCGGGCGTAAGGAGCCTAGGTCACGTCTTATGGCGTCCTACACCCATTACACATGAAGCGTGACTGGGGGTGACCAGGTATGGCGTGAGGATGATCATAGGGTGTCAAGAGTAGCTTTTGGAGGTGGAGCGTGTGATGAAACAGTGATCACATATGTATGTGAAAGTGAGTGATAATTATAATTGTTTATGTGACACCTACGTGCCAAATATGTGAAATGATGCTGGTGATGAATTCACATAGCCTAAGAGTTAAAATGCAATTTTACCTAAGCTTTTAATAAGAACTTTTGTATACACAAATATTACGTGTATCATTGCATATTGTTAATAGCAGTGTTGTCGGTATCGGACACGACCTGCCGGCCGGACCGAAACCGGGGGTTGACCGGCCCAAAAACCACATGTGAACTGTCTTCAAGGGAATCGACCGGTTGACCCGGCTCACTGGTCGAACCTGAACTACTTCACTGGTCGGATCAGATTTCAAGTTTATTTATTTATTTATTTATTATGTCATCCGGTTCTTGAATCCGGTCGAATTAGTCCGACCAGTAACTAGTAAAACATATGGTTCAACGCCCGGTTTGGTTATGAAAACATTGGTTAATACTTAATAGTGTTGTGAAATCCTATTTTTTAGTTATTTCTTTTTGTGAAATGTCAACTTTTTAGGTGATTTGTGAATAGAATAATATTTTAAAACAACAGAAAAGGTTTTAGTTGACCAGATTATTTGGGACCAGATCAATTTATTAATAATAATCTCATATCATTCCTCCATATTGATAAGGAGTATATTATTGGGAAACTAATATATATCAAAATCTTAACGTTGACAATTTTCTCTCTTATTAAAAAACTAATAAAAATTACTCTCATCTGTAATAAAAATTACATATAATGTTATCTTTTTACAAATATTAGACCATTAAATTAAATTTACATTAATATAAGTTAGAGATGCGATCAAAATTACGAGTTTTACATTAATATAAATTACACTAATGTAACGAGCTATAAAATGAGTTGTAATCACACTAATATAACGATTTGTATTTATTGACATAATTTTTATAGAAAACTATCATTTGTATAAAAGATTTATGAATATTTTTGAAAATAAATGATTTTTTGATTCAGATTTTTTTTTCAAAATGGAAGGAAAAATTTCCTGTAAAATTATGAAAATTAATAATATTAATGTTACAGTTTATTTAAACAAGTGTAATTATATATTATTATGACACCGTTAGTTTAACCAACTTTTTACAAGATCCTAGCCCTTAAAAGTCATCAACTTTTAATATCAACCGTATAAACTCACTAAAAACCTTCTAGAAGCAGGAGTTTGTAGCGGTTTCATACACTCTCTCCTATGTTTTGACGGTTACGGGCGGTTTTACATTATCTCCTGAAAAATTGACCAATTCCAACTCCCAACTGCATTTATAACAAAGTGGGTATGTGCTACAAATACGGTGTAGTGTGTATACATACGGTTAATCTAATAAACATAAAACTAAATACATTATATCAATTGGTTATTCAAAAAATTCAATTAATACATGTTTTACCGCCAGAAACAGTTCAGACAAAACGGTTACTGGAGGAACCTATATATACACATGCTGAGATAGGAAAAATTATGCCGTACCTAAGGTGCATAACTTGGAATGGAACACAAGGAAAATCTGATGAAATAAATGCAGTCAAATGTGAAAGTAATCTCATATATTTAGTTCTTATTATTATGTTTAATTTAATATTTCTGCATTTTGAGACATGTCTAACATTTACTATGTTTTATCTTATGTTATAATAAAAACACTACCACGAACACAATTAATGAGATGAAGGTAATTAATTTCCATATACTCATACATACCTTCATGTATCATTTTCTGGTATTAACTGGCATTTTATGTTTAACAATCGGTCAGGATGATGTTAGTGTGCAGATCATTGATCATAGTCCTCACTTCAGTCTTTATAAGTGCCAACTTCACACGAAAATCAGTTACAAGCACTAAACCGAAAGTCGCCTATAGCGACGACAAAAGTCGTCGCAATAGAACCCAAAAATCGTCACAATAGCCTATAGGGACGACCTGTCGTCGCCACTATGTCGTCCCTATAGCTTAGTCGCTATTGCCAAGACAAATTTTAGAAATTTTTGTCTTTGAATTTAATGTAATAAAATAACTTACATTATATCTCTCATGAGGTGGAAATAGGATTAGGTGATACAAGTAGACATTTGAGACGATGATCAAGAAGAGGCTGACTACGCTGATACTGTGGATTCATTCATATTTTCAGGAAAAAGAGCCAAGATCCCTCGAGTTTTTGTAATATGTTTTTTCTTTTACACTGTTAATGCTTTTCTACTTTGTTTATATGTTTTAAAAAAATGTAAATAGGTGTGGTGAGATAACGATAAATGTGAATTTTTGCCCAAGACATTAATCCATATTATTTATCTAAAAAATATTTAGATTAAAATATGTTTATAAGATTCTTTGATCCCTATTTCACCGTTCAAAAAAATTAAAAATAAAAATTTGATTGTAGTATATTGGCATATATAAACATGATATATATAAATGCTACATAGTATTTATATCTTTTTATAAAAGGAAACGTACTACACTACTAATTGAACTTTTTTAAAGTCTATTGGTTTGTTAATTACGTTATTTGAATGTAACCGGTTTGTTTGTTTTGTGGTTTTTTTTTAATAAACTTGTATTTTTCACTATCTTACTAGCTGTATATTAATTAATTAGACAAATACTCTTTTTTTTTTTAGGACAAATTTTAAAAGATTATAACATGTGAGATCCCGGCCATCGGACGGGTATAAAGCTAGTTATAAATTGTCTTTGAAAAAATTTATCATCTACACTTTAATTAAAAATAAAAATACGATAAATTCGAAAGCTTCTTGTCTCTGTAACTGAATTCCAAAGTTCATCTCTTCATCTTCCCAGCATACCAAAATGAACCGAAAGACTGCCTTTCCTGCGTGTGCGTGCCTCTAGCCAGTTGCTAAGAATCTAACAAGCCAATGTTTGCATTCGGGCGAGTGCATAGCCATCGATCTCGAGTGATCCCAGTCCCACCCAGTCAAGTGCAAAAAAACACAAACATTGTAATTTCTATAAAAAAATAACAAGGGAATGTTTTGAAAATAAGAGAGTAAATTTTTATTACATAACGAGCTATACAACGGCGAGCAACGACATGTAACCCCCTTACGACTACCACCCCAAATTTACAAAATCCAAACATTCAAGTTCATACCTAATAACATATTATGCGATTTTGGGATATAATTCAAAGAAAACATAGGTTATTTCTTAGTGCTAAGGTCTGGTCGAAATTAGGGTTATTTCAAACAAAAACGACTGAGATAAAACAGAGTGTAGAGAGAGCCACCACCACAAAAATCAATGATGTCATCGGCGTCGTTAATCACTACCTCCGGCGACGACGGTTCCCGCCACTGCCATTTCGATTGAAATCTCACATCTCTAATTTCGTCCCTATTTCATCCTTAAATCGTTTTCATTCTCACACCAACCTTCAGGTGATTTTGAGAGTTTGTGTTACGGGAGAATCCGACGTGGAATAATGGAGAAGAAGGTGGAAATGGGCGGTGGTGACCGTCGTAGCCACCGTGAGGCAGCGGCGGCGGTTTAAGTCACCGGTGGTTTCGTAGGTCACGACGGGGAGGGACGCATAAGGTTGAAATTTGGTGGCTCTAGTTTCTCTCAATTATACAAACGGCCCATATAAAAAGTTTGAGGCTCCATTTTATAAAAGATTATTTTTATACGAGTAAAATGTCATTTTAGTTCATGTGATTTGGCAATTTTTGTCATTTTAGTCCAATAGTTTGAGTTTTGCCATTTTTGTTACTATGGTTTCATTTTATTGTCATTTTGGTCATTATGGTTTCCATTTTATTGCCATTTTAGTCCAATTAAATTTAAAATTTTTGACTAAAATGGCAAAAATTACCAAACCATAGGGATGAAAATGGCAATAAAATTAAACCATAATGACCAAAATTGCAAAATTCAAACTATTGGACTAAAATGACAAAAGTTGTCAAACCATAAGGACTAAAATGACATTTTACTCTTTTTATATTTAACATTAATTTAATAATAAGCAGGGGTACTTTTATAAAAACATAACCAAGTTTAAATTTGTTTCAAAAGTTATTCAAACTTGGTCTTGTTTAAATTTGATAACTTAAGTTTATTTTTATGTTTCAATCTTAGATATATGTCTCATGTTAATTGTAACCATTTTTTTATTGCATGATGACATGAAAATAACATTGATTTTTAAAAAAAAAATCTCAACATTTTTTTTAAAATTGCAAAAAAAATTTGAGATAAAAAATTGTTTGAAAATTTTTAGAAAAATGTAAAAATATTTTGTTGATTACAAATAAAAACACAAAACGCTCAAATGAGTTTAAAATGCGTCTAAAATCTTCGAACAAATCCTAAATTTATTTAAAAATTCATTTATATAGCCTAAACATACCAAAAATACCTGTTATCTATTTTTTTATCTAGTATTATAACATAAATGAAAGTTAAGTTACTTAATTGAAACAAAAAAGTTTTAATGATTTAATTGAAACAAAATTAAAAGCTGATTACGTTTTTATAACATTTTCCCCAATAAATTAATATAAGTTAGCTTTAATACTTAATATATCAAAAAACTGAAAACATAATACCTGGTAGTTTTAAAATCTTAAATACGCAAACCTGTTACTTTTAAAATATAATGATTGATATCCAACACTTCTAACTTTTATACTTCCAATTTTTTTTCTTCAAATGACTATAGAGACGAGATGTTAGTGTGACAAGATAGTGTTAAGAAATTTCCTAAAAAATCATCTACATTTCAACTTGTTTAAGCCACTAATATTATTTTGGGACTTGGGGTTAAAAGGTGCAAAAAATATATATTTGTTTACCCTTGAAAGAAAATGACCTATGGCGGCGTTGGAGGTGAACCATAGTGGCTGAGGATGGTGAATGAAGGAGATTTTTTGAGAGAAATGGGAGTTTTAGATTGACAATTCAAGAGAGTACAAGAGATTGAAATATGAGATGAAACCAGGGACACGGTATTCATTTTTGGATACCCGAAAGTTTCAGATACTGGTTTTCAATATTCGAAATCAGACTCAATTTTGTCCAATCAGAAAATAAGATGTTTTACTTTAATTGTCATTTATTTCTTTTTTTTTTTAACAATGTGGGACTAACACACTTGGTAGATGAATACATTTTTTTAGTAAACCCAATTTTATTGCTTTTGATTGGACAAAATTGAGTCTGATTCTTCTATCACTAATTATTTTGATAAGGCAGAAAAATCCAAGTTTTGACATTAATAATTGTTATAATTATCTCTTTCAAACATAAAAATCAAAGATTAATATAGGGTGTTGTTATTCTCACACCCCCTTTTTTTAAAAATACACCCCTAAGACGGCCCGTACTGCTCAGTACGGCCCGTCTCAGTACTTGGTCAAACATTCCTTTCTGACAACCTGTGCCAATGATTGGGAGCAAGACGGGCCGTATTGGTCAGTACAGCCCGTCTCATTCATCGTACAGACATTCTCTGACATCCTAAGACAATGATTTGAATCAAGACGGGCCGTACTGACCTTTACGGGCCGTCTTGCCCAGACGGCCTAGTTTGGCCATTTCAACCCAAAACCAGGCCGTACTGACCTTTACGGGCCGTCTTGCCCAGACGGCCTAGTTTGGCCGTTTCACCCCAAAACCAGGCCGTACTGGTCAATACGGGCCGTACTGGTCATTGCGACGGAATTCCGACGAAAAAGTGAGATCATTGCGACGGAATTCCGACGAAAAAGTGAGATCATTGTGACACAATTCCGACGAAATTTCAACAAAATTCGTTATTTTCTTTTTAACAATGAAACAAAATTCACCTAGTTTTTCACCTAGTTTATTTTGTTTAAATTATTTAAACTAACGTAAATAAACTAATTATAAAATGAAATATTTGGTTAAAACGACATTCCAGAGACGGGCCGTCTTGTTGTATAAAATGAAACCAAATTCACCTAGTTTTCACCTAGTTCATTTATTGTTGTATTTTAAGTTGTTCCTGACGCTCTTTTCGTATTTCTTCTTCTAGCTCAAGCCTTGAACACGCAACTAATTAACATCGTTTAAAATAATAACGTAACAAACCTATAACGTTTAAAATAACGTAATAGACATATTTCTCAAAGTTTTGGTGTAATCGTTTAAATGTATTAAAATTGAATTCTTTTGTTTTTTTAAAAAAAAAATTAAAATTTTGACCAATACGGCCAGTATTGACCAGTACGGCCTGGTTTGGGGTGAGACGGCCTGGTTTTGGGTGAGACGGCCAAGTTAAAATTTTGACAAGTACGGCCAGTAATGACCAGTACGGGCCGTACCAAGATGTATCAAAACTGGTTGACACCCAAAATGGCTTGGAAAAATAAGCTTGGACCAAGACGAGCCGTACTGGCCAATACGGCCCGTCCCACAGAATGTTTCACTGATTCCAAGGAATTCTCTGAAATGTTTGTCTGTAATCAATACCGGGCCGTACTGGCCAGTACGGCCCGTCTTGACCCGCAGGGGTGTAAAAATATAAAAGTGGGGTGTCCAAATAAAATGGCCCTTAATATATTATATGAAGTTCTTCCATTAAACATCTTATTTGATATACATAAATTCTATGCTCAATGCTCCTTTGCTATAAACTAAAATGAACGATTAAAAGTTTTATCCAAATGCAAAAGTTAATTACAGATGTTTGTATATAGTTCCAAATAGTTGTTTTAATCGTAGTTCTATATATCTATACTCTATAATAATATAGTAACAATTTGCCACTTGTCACCCTCCTACAATACTAATGCCACATGTCACCTTTTTAAACTAATATTGACACATGTCAACTCCTTATCACTCCACTTAATTATCTCTCTTATTAAATAACTATATTATCTCTCTTATTATATAAATTATTACACTTATTAAATAATATAATATTAATAACTAATATCTTATTTATATTTTTATTATAAAGCATAAATTAAATTCTAAAATCAAAATTTTTAAAGTAAGAAATATTTTATTTTCAAAAAACAAAATTTGTGTAAAAAACAAGTTATCTTAAAAAAATGTTTTTTTAAATAAAATATATTATAAAAGGTGTTTTTAAACAATGAGATTTTTATCATCTAACGACGTTTTTTAATTTATTTAAATTCTGAAGTAATAAAAATGATAGAAAAAGTTACATTTTTGTTCCGTTATGTTTAACACTAATTTAAATTGAGTCGTTGAACTTTAATAATTACAAAACTTATATTTTATATTATTGATTTAAAAAAGTTACTTTTTAATATAATAGAAACTGAAGTTTTTAATGTTAGTTATTTCAAAGATATCAATTATTACACATTAAAATGTCATATATCATTTGTATAATGACTAAAGTTTTTAATTATTTTTTTATTACTTAAAATATTTATTAATATGTAATTTTATCATTTTATATAAAAATATCGTTTTATAATCGCTAAATTTTCATTACTTACTATTTAATATTTTATATCGTGTGATACACGGGTTAATAACCTAGTGTTATATATAAGGGTTGAATCTAATAGGAAAAGAATTTTCACGTAACAAAAATATGAACTAATATAAGTTTAAAGTGTGACATTTAAAAACACAAAAATAGATATACAGTGCAAAAAACAAATTTTAGAAAAAGAAAACAAAAATCCAGATAAAAATTAAAAATAAAATACAAAAAATAAAATTTAGTACAAAAAATAAGATGTTTTACATTAATTGTCATTTATTTCTTTTTTTAACATGACACATGTCAAACTTTCATTAGTTTATACTCTTTTCAAGCAAAAATCTATTTATATTTGACTTCTTCATGTTATACATATACTTTTCAACAAGCTAATAAATTATAAATACAATATTATATTAATTTAGTTTATTATCTATCCATCTATCTGTATAAATGTACAATGAAAGAATATTATATATTTCTATTCTTAATAATGTTATTTTTAATTTTATCATTTCTATCCTTATTTTTTTATAAAATTAACAAAAAAAATTTATATGCACACACATATGAATTATTGTATTTTGACCAAAGACGAAACGTATAATATTTTACAAATTTTAATAACATCACAACTGTGTGCATTTTTTTTCAAAATCTATGTAATATAATAAATCAAGGTTTGTGAATGCCATGTGGCGCTCAATGATGCACATTTTGGACTCCATTCCCGCTCAAACTCTATCCACATTATTAGTTATTATTTTAATAAATTGTAGCAATTAATGTTATGAATGAACTTATTGCAAACCCGAATTAATTTATATACATAATGACATTAATAAATTATTCTCATCGTTATAATTGTTTTTCTAGCGAGTCTTTTTTGTTTTTTATATAAAAATTGTAACTGGTATTCTCAAGGGCATGTAATGAGAGAAATTGATTTATATACGAAAAGCTTATTTTAATGAAAAAAAAGGAACAACCAAGTTTTTATTTTTATTTGTTTATTTTTTTATTGGAAATCTAATGATATTAGAAGTAAAAAATGTTATAAATTTTTGCGAAAATTATGGTTTTCATTAACGAATCTAAAATGAATGTGATATCAATACTTTAATTTGTGTGGATTGGTTGTGCACGTAGTTATAGTGCGCATCTGTGTGACGTGGTTCGGGTCAAGTCATAAATCAAGTGTCTATTCAAAAATTGAGATTAGTAACTCTCATATTAATCTATAAATTGAATCAACACTATTTACATTACAGGTACTATTCAAATTCTAAATTAGTAACTCTCATGTTAATATATTTGTTTCGGGTAAAAATTAACAAGATTAACTTTTAGCAAAACCGAATTAGAAGAGTGTGGTATTGTGTTTTACAAGCAAATATATCGGATACACTGTATATATAACCAGAATATCCCCGACTATCCCTGGGATATTTGAATATATCAAACAGAAAAATAGCAATACACACGAGATTTATACGAGGAAAAGCCCTTAATCCCTTAGGATTGCCGGCATAAAAACCTCGAGAGGTGACAATCGTCACTCTACCTAGTTCTATTAATAATCAAATAAGTAAGTACAAACAAAGAGCGCAATATGATCGATTCTAGAATGCCAAACAAGCTATAGTGAGTTTTGTTTGTGTTATTCGAGTAGCCAGTGTCCTCTATCGATCAATCACTTCAGTATTTATATAAAGAAAATACAATTGAACGTTTAGCAACATTCATAAGGTAGTTCCTACTATTCTGGCACTTTCCAATCGTGGAAGACTTATTCAAGTTGATTGCGCAAATCTCTCTTAAATTTCTTCATTCGAATTGAAGTGGTTGACGCGTGCTTCCGTGATATCAGGTCCAGCTATGAGACAACCTGTCATTCCCTGAAATCTCGCAATAGATGTTAATCAACAAAGATAATTGTTAGTCAGAATACATATCCTTAACATATCCCTGATCCCGAAATATACCGGATCTTGAAATATCCCGAGTGGGAATATTTTGCGCCTAACAATATTAATTGAATAAAGACTTTATTTTACATGTTTTGATTACATGTATTAAATCATGACTCTTGACATCACTTTCATGTAATAAAGACATTCAAGTTTTAGCTTTAATTTTAAATAGGTCAAAATTGCTCAAACCCACATTAACAAAATTAAGATATTCAAGTTTAGATAAATGACACGCATGTAAAATTCACTTTTCAACAATTTATACTATTTACTAATTTACCCTTTGAAATTTTGAATTGGTTTGTTATATATTATCATTTCGTATTAAAAAATGAACACAAGCAACCCCAAGGAGCAAGGAGCTGCTGCTGTCAGTGTTTAGGTTTGAAAGAAGATTTTGATATAATTTAGCATTTGATGTTTAAGAAAAAGAAGATTTGGATTTATATGTGTTTGTTTCATATCAAATACAAGTGGTGATGCTTTGTTTTTCATTTGATTAATTTATGATGCTTTGTTATCTAAAAAATATATGTTACACGGGCAGTTATTAAATCATGTTTTGGACTATATTTCTCGCTCTCCCCCATTTCCTATTTTCCTTAATTAATTTGATCCAACAATTTTTATTTAATATAAAATTACCATTATAATAATACTTTAATTTAATTCAAATTATGTAATTGATTCATTTTACCATATATATGTTGAATCACGTCATTTAAATTTAACTAAAATAATATAATAAAACTTTTTCATTAACTAATTTGATACATCAACTTAATTTAACATAACATTATCATTATTATAGGTTAATTTTAGTCAACTTATAAGATTGATTTAATTTACCATGTATAAATTTAATCAAGTATTTACAATTTTCCTAAAATAATAAACTGTTTACAATGAAATTATTTTTCCGTAAATATACGTGCTTAATATACTACATAGATATAATAAATTTTATTTATTTAAATATAATGATAATCAAATTTATGACAATTACATTCGTAACGATTATTTCCAAACATGTTTAAAATGCCTTTAAATTTTAACTATTTATTTAACTGAATAAGCCAGTATAAGAAAGATTGCCCTCACCTAATGTACTAAATGGTCTTAAAATATCTGGTTTGTCAATTATAAATTAGTACTTAAGGTTGGAGTTCTTGTTATGTTGTTAAAAAACATTGATCAGCATCTGTCATGTTGCTAAAATCATTGATAAAAAAATGGTTTATGTAATGATATTAGACTTCAAATAGTATCGCTTGGTAAGCGTGTAATCGAAGCTTATATCATATGTGGTGGTAATGTTGGTACCAGAACACTCATTACATAAATCAATTTAATACCATCTGACAACAAAGTATCATTCAAGTTTCAAAGAAAGCAATTTCCAATTTTAGTTTGTTTTGCAATGACAAATAATAAAAGTTACAAACAATCTCTTTCACGAGTTGAAATATATTTGAATGAAACGGTCTTCACACATGGGCAATTATCATGCACTTTCAAAAGTAAAAAGCAAAGATGGAATGAAAATATTAATAATAGATAGAGATGGTGAACGTACAAATAAGACATCAAATATTGTATATAAGGAAATTTTTATAAACTTGTAATATATTTAAATCTTTGTATGCAATTTCTAAAGTATGAAATGTTTATCATCTTTTTTTATATGATATGTAACAATCTTTAAAACAATATTTTTATACCATTTTAATTATATCTTTTCTTTTATTCCACCCGTGTAACACACGAGTTATAACCTAGTATATAAATATATAATGCTCTTGGCTTGAAACCAATTATTACATTTGATAAATAATTTAAATAAACAGTAATAAATAACAAAGGATACACAGGCAAAACAAAGAGTTAAATAAAATAAATTTTAAATATTAAACGAGAAAAGAAATAAAATATAAATGATCGAATAAGAAAAGTAAGAAAAAATTAGTTACAATCTATTAAGTACAGATATATAGTTTAACATAACTATTTCAATTTAGTTGATAAAATTTACGGAAATTACCTATATTTTTTTTAAACTTCATAAATTACATTATATACCCGACCTAAAAAATATATTACACTTATCTCTTATCTAACCCTTTAAATTACATTTATCCCCTTATATAAAATTTTAAATTAAATATACCTCTCTAATGTTGGTTGTGGGACCGGTCGGTGAGGACGTCTAATGATGGCGTTCACTATTTTTTTAAATTACATATATCTCATTATTTAAAGAAAAAATTATATAAGAAGAGGATATATGTAATTTAACTTTTGACTTGAGTATATATGCAATTAGAGTTGTAAATTAGGGGTGTGCAATTGTTGGTTCGGTTCGGTTATTAGCCTCCACCGAAACCGAACACCGGTTTCGGTTATTTCGGTTATAAAGGTCGGTTTCGGTTATTTCGGTTATTTTCGTGGTGATTATTTTGAACTTATAAATTTGATTATCGAACTCATTTTTATTGTTTTGAATCTCTTTCAAACATACATATACATGAAAATTACATCAAATACATGAAAAATACATGACAATAGGTTTAAACACATGAAAATATGAGTTAAATTCATGGAAATGCATGGAAATATATTAAAAATACATGAAAAATATATATTTCGGTTCGGTTGTTTCGGTAATTGGAGTTGGGTAAACCAAAACCGTAACCGAATGGTTCGGTTATTGCCCTATGTTAACCGTAACCGACTGGTTAAGCCGGTTTCAGTTATTTTCAGTTCGGTTTAGGCTTTTTTTGGTTATCGGTTTGGTATGCTCACCCCCATTAAATTGAAAAATATATGTAATTATTCTATAAAAATTTCTGGTGTAAAAAAAAAAACTATTTCGGTGAGGTTTACTTGAATTGATTCCCTGACTTTGATAAACACAAGGTATATGATATTTATTTAAGATTTTGTAAAAGGAAGGTATTAAATATGGGTAGGTTGGAGCTAACAAGATTTGTCGCTATTTACTCTATATTCATTAATGGCTTTGCCTAATAACATGACATTGCCTTCCATCCAAGTTTTGTATATTTCAACACTGGATCCCACTTCATTTCCTATTTAAAAAACTGTAAATTCGATAGTTTGGTGATACATGTATATTAATTAACACATGATTTATGTTTAAATTTACATCTTTTAATTTAATCATGGTGGGCTCAAGTTTTATGAGACCTCAAATTAAGGTGAATAGTAAAATTGAGATTCTTTTTAAGTATGTGTGTTTTTCTTTTGATATATAATATAGCCTTTTCTTTTGATATATAATATAGCCATAAGTTTTGAAAACCAAATAAATAAATTACTTTTTTTTTTATTTATATTAGTTTTATTTTGAAAGACAAACATATTGATATTGCTCACTAATATACTCGTATACTATATCAAATACACTCATTTTTAACCAAAGGGCTTATAGTCTAATGATACCCCCTTGACTTTCTGAATGTGAGGTCTTGTGTTCGAGTCTCGTCTGTAGCAAAAAAAAATGCTCTAGGTTGTGCTAGGGGTTTTTCTAGTGTGGATTTCCCCCTAAATAATAGTGTCAATGTATACATTTAAACAATCATTTCAAGAAATTCAACATTATAACTTCTCTTTATTGGGAAAATAATTTGTTTAAGTTGCATATTAAATTATTAAGAGTTATGCAAATCAAACAAAGTGATGTTCTATTATTTATTACATATAAAACAAAACCTAATATCATAAGCCACAAAAACTAAATAACCCAGTGACGTAACTTGGGCGAAGTAAAAGGGAGGCGAATAGGGGACGGTCGCCACTTGCCCCTTCACCCATGAAATGACCCAAATCTTAAACCTAAAGATTTACAAAATAAAGTCGGCTTTGATTTTTTATGCTCACCCTTCTATATAATTTTCAAGCAAATGCTAGCGTTTGTTAACATATTAAGATTCAATCTTGTATTATTATATTTAACAGGACAACATGTTGCAAATAATGTACATTTGGATATAAATTATTGGTTTTAAAACGGACCTTAATATTTATAGATGTATCATAGTATGGATTATTCAATTAATTTAGTCATAGATGTAAGATATAATTTTTTGCGTAAAAAAATTGGAAGTAAAAAAAGAGAAAACGTAAAAGCCAAATTGAGTAAAAGCAAGTGTAAATAAATGAAAATTATGTCGTAGGATTGTCTTTGTTATAAAAATTAGGAATATCATTAATTATAACATTAATATGAATTATTGTTAAACAAAAAGATATATAGATGATTTTTATATTACTTTTTTTTTTCTTTTCACCAAAAAGAAGAAGATAAGATTGCACTTCAACCTCAAGTTCCTTGATAGTTTATTAGGTATTTCAAATTTATTTGTAAGCATAAGATGCAACTATACCATAAATGGATCAAAGGCATCAGTTGTGTTATTAACATTGGCATTTTGATCTGTTGAAGGAGCCATCATATATACCGAATCACATGCAGATAAATCAATTGAAAAAGGAACCAAGAAAATGAGCATAACGATTTGATCGATTAGACAACAAATGGAAAAAAAAATGGTGAACGCCATCATTAGGCTCCCCTCATTGACCGGTCTCATGGCTAACATAAGGAAGGTAAATCACGTGACTCAGGAAAAATTGAGTGGTGCCGGAAAATGAAGGTGAATGAAAGAATTATTGATATCATTTGAATTTGAGAGAGAATTGATACGGAAAATTTAAAAATTTTGTTCATTTAATGTTGTAAAAACACCATTTATATGCAAAAAAGACTTGACTAACATCGTCTAACAAACTTTTTTTTTTTAACGGCAAAGGTCTTAATCGTGTGAACCCACTGTTTTCAGGCCATGTCACCAAGGTTTAGTTACCTGGACCTCACATGAGCCACCACAACCACCCCAGAAGAAAACCCCACTGGGAAACCCTCTGACCCCCATTACGAACCAATCATAATCAACATACTACAATAATGAGCCTGTGACGACTAAGTATAAATACTGGGCATTGGATTATTTTTTTTTAATTAGGTGACCGTTAATTATTTAGTTTGTAAGATTTTTTTCAAATTGAAGGTTTTAGGTTCAAATTCCTCCAGCAGCAAAAAAAGGGCCTGAGGGGTATATATAGTCAATGTGAGACTAGCTTACTTGGTAGAGACTTTGCTTTTTAGAATGGGAGGTCATGGGCTCTAACCCATGCAATGATGTAATTAATTTGGAGTAGTTTAGTAAGAGATAACATTTGCGGTTCAAAAAAAATGAGCGGTATATATACGTTTGATTTTATAAACTACCATCATTTTGAAACATCTTTACGGGTTAGTGGTCAACATAGGGGATTATTGATATCAGTTACTAGGGCCTGCTTAATCTTTTTATAAAAAATCTAGAGCGCTTTCTATAAACTTTTTTTTTATAACTTAGACTTCTAGAATGTGTTGTGTAAGAGGTTGATTATCTTGTAAACTAGGGCTGTAAAAGAACCGAACGAACACGAACAGGGTCTTGTTTGTGTTTGTTCGTTTAAATTTTAACTTGTTCACAAACGGTTGACGAACACTTACCGAACTGAATTTCTTGTTCGTGTTCGTTCATTAAGGAATTTAGCTTGTTCGCGAACGGTTCACGAACACTAACGAACACATGATTTAAACAATAAAAATCAACATTTTTAAACTCAAGCAATGGAGATAATCATTTATAAATATATAAATTAAGATATTATAGTATTAAACTAAAAATAACTTAAGTATTATGATATTAAACTAAAAATTTTAAATAAACATATTTAACGAATAAATATAATAAATGAACTTAACCGAACATAAACGAACGTAAACTAACATGTTACCGAACGTTCACGAACACAAATGAACGAACATGACCTCTGTTCATATTCGTTCCTTTAACTAAACGAACGGAATTTCATGTTCGTGTTTGTTCGTTTATTAAACGAACGAACATAAACAAACTTTCCGCTGAACGGTTCACGAACTGTTAATTGAACGTTCGGTTCGTTTAAAGCCTATGTAAACATAGTTCAAACGAGTTAGGCATGCAACTAGTGAAAACATAATTGGTCTTTCAATTCATACATATATGATATCTACAATGTTATATATGTTTCATATAATAATAAGG
Source organism: Mikania micrantha (assembly GCA_009363875.1). Classification (NCBI taxonomy): domain Eukaryota; kingdom Viridiplantae; phylum Streptophyta; class Magnoliopsida; order Asterales; family Asteraceae; genus Mikania; species Mikania micrantha. The sequence goes on along the minus strand of CM018692.1, from coordinate 106,389,512 downwards.
TGATATATTAAATTAATAATATCAAAAAGAGTTCGAATGTGTGCAGTGCACTCTCATTTAAGTTTTTTGAGACTCGAATCAAGTGGAGTCAAAGGGTCGTGCCCCCTTACGGGATCCTAGGGCAGAGCCCCTGGTGGCGGTCTCGCGAATTTACTTGACCCGTGAATATAATGCCAATAACTACCGTTTCGTTTGGTGGTATATCACAGTGGAAATCGACTAAAGAATATATGAACAATTCATACCTGATCACAGAATCTCTTTAGAATATCCTAAATCAAATCTCTTGATACTCACAAGGGAATAAATATTGATTTCGAAAATGATTTTAACACGATCATATATAAATCCTAGCATAGATTATCGATAATTATCTAACAAAGATCACTTATCCAATTAAAGTTGGCAAAATTATGTTAAAATTACATTAAGAATTCACCCTTAAATATATATTTGTTTTCACCTTACATTTTAAGCTTTTTACAAACAAAAAAAATTACTACTAAATCTTCAAAACACGTCATTTCTGTGAACCGACACCTTGGACACGCCCATGATTATATGACTGATTTAAGGTACACAATTGTTTGGTTCGATAAACCGATCGTACGAGAATAAATAGAATAAACGTGTGCAGTTAAGCAAATAGCGGTGTCGTGAAGAAATTATAATTTTTTTAAATATATATCACTCACTTATAAACTAAATATATATTCTGGAATAATGAAGCTTCAATCATAATCCTAAACACACTAATTATATGCTATATATTTAAACTAAAAAAATCAAGCCTTTGATTTCAAAAGGACAACTTTAAAATTGTTAATGGCAGCAACTGGATAGATGTTACCAATTCAATTTTATTCATATCGATTTAGCTCTAGCAAGTTGAAAATTAAATATAATCATCAAACTATCAAAATAACAACATTTTTGTTTAACAAGTATTAAAATACAAACCAGATCGATGAGTTACAAGTAAAAGTATCAAAATATCAAAATAAGAATACATACATGACAAGAAAAGGGCTAGAGAGTGCAAAATACGAACCAGAAATCGTCTCATTTAGTCTGCTGATCTCAACATATCTGCATATGAGGAAATAAAAAAAAAATATATGCTAAAACTGTAAAATTATTTAAATCTCTTGAAAGGGGTGTGCCAAATGCGGCTGATTCCCATGCCAGAAGGAGAATGCATAGTTATTATTTATTTATGGGTAACTTTATATAAATGTAAACAACTTTCAGGTTTGTTTTAATTAGGTCACTCATACTTTTTTTTTGTTCCGATTATGTCACTCATACTTTTTTTGTTCCGATTAAGTCACTTATATTTTTTTTTGTTCCGATTAGGTCACTGTACTTTTAATTTTGTTTCAATTAGGTCACTCATATGGGTGACTTAATTGGAACAAAAAAAAATTATGAGTGACTTAATCAGAACAAAAAAAAATATGAGTGACTTAATCGGAACAAAAAAAAATATGAGTGACTTAATCGGAACAAAAAAAAGTATGAGTGACTTAATCGGAACAAAAAAATGTATAAGTGACTTAATCGGAACAAAAAAAAGTATGAGTGACCTAAGTGAAACAAAGCTAAAAGTTGGTTACATTTGTATGACGTTTTCCCTTTATTTATTTGTTTGTTTATTTATTCGTTTTGTAGAATTGACTTATTTGAAGTTGTTATGTACAAAGATTTTTCAAATTACACCCTATCTTAAGTTCTAATTACACCTTAATCTACTACATTAAATACACTTACACTATATAACACCAATAACTGATTCCTATTAAAATGAATAGTTATTTCTCTAAAATTTAGAAAATTATGAATTCATAAATAAATAAATAAATGCTAGATTGTCAATTTACATAATAATTAATTGACATTTAATATTTGTGTCTTTTGTTTATTCATATATAAATAAACATATATATTTAATTAAAATGATAACTAACATCATTCGTAAAAAAAAAATAAATCAAAACTGAATTTTAAAAAAATCACAACAAAGAAATCGAATTAGTAATGCGTAAACAAAATTTATAAACTAAAAAAATATTTTCATGTAATATTTATCATTTTATTAAAAATCTAAATAGAAATATTAAAATTGATTTATTTTAAAAAAATATCTATAAATTAACAAATTAATCTAAAGGTAATATTTTATTTTACTAAAAAACTTCATTTTTAAACATGAGTGTCATTTATAACAACAAATCATTTTAACAAAATGGGCAAAATATTGACTTTATGTTCATTTCTTTTCTAAAGTAACAAATATGAACGAACTTCTCTTAAATATGTTACTATATTGGCTCGTTTGGTTCGTTTAAAAAAATTGACATGATAAACTAATATTTTTAAATTATTTTTATAATTTTTTGTTATTTAATATTTTTATAATTTGTTAATATTTATTAATATAAAGGATGTTAAAAAACCCGAATCAAAAACTATTTAAATACGAAGACCGAAACTATTAATAACCAAAAAACAAATCACATGGTGAATTCGGTTTTTGGTTTGATATCTAATGTTTCCAAATTCGTGACTCGGTTTTTGGTTCGATGAGCGAAGCCGTTCTTATTTGGATTCGGTTTTCAGTCTGATATCCAATGTATCCAAAATCCTGTTCGAATGTGGTTCTTAAGTCTTTGTTTTAGAATATGTTATGTTTTGTGTTGTTTGAACTTTATGGTGTTGTTCGGAATGCAAATAGAATGCTCAAACATGGATAAATGAAAATGATTATTTGTTTTTTTTTTATCAAATAGACGAGATTCAATTTATCATATTTATTTTATTTGTATTTATTGTTAACTAACTCATTTATTTTCTATTTAGTATTTACCAAATACTTAAGATGTAAAAATTAGTAATTAATAAATTTATTATATATATTATTTAATATAATTATACACAAGCGTGATGAATAATTGCATAATAGGAGAAAATAATATAACTAATAATTAATAAATAACAAATTGTAGTGTAAAGTTTGAAAACAAACGTAAATTAATCTAATGGCGTTCCAACATTAATATTAAATACGTAAACCAAGGGCTTCGAGCCTAATGGTTACCCCTTTGGGGAGGTCAGGGGGTTTTCCGGTGCGATTTCCTCCTGGGGTGATGGTGGGGTCTCTCAACGGAGATCATGGTAACTAGACCTTGGTGACGTGACCTGGAAATTAGTGGTTCACACGTTGAGATCAAATGCCGTTCAAAAAAAATATTAAATACGTAAACATTTTTTTGTATATAAATATTTTTTTTAAAAAAAATCAAAATAAAGTTAATGAAAGTCATAATTAATAATTAGATAACATTTAATGAAAGATTAAAGGTTTTTAATGTAATGAATCAATAGTTAAAAAAGTTTTTAATGATTATAGGTTAGGATATTGTAAAATAAGGTGTAAATAGTAATCTATATATCTTATATAATAAATGAAGGTTTTTTTGCCACATGTCATGATATGAGACATGTTTTAATTAATTTTCCCTCCTTAAATTTGGAGAATTAATTCATTTGTTAATAATTCTTTATTAATAGTATTAATTACCAAATTTGACCGATTAATATATAGTAATTTATTTTCTTAAAAAAATCAAAATATTCATTCTTAGTTTTTATATGCATTAAATTTAATCGCAATTCAAGTTCATTGAACTACGATAACAAATTATTTATAGGATGATATATATTTTAGTAGAATTAATATTGATAACATATAAACATTAATACATAGTTAAATACAATATATTTAAGAATTAACTTAACAAAATTTACTATCGTCACTTTAAAGTTTATTTTTTTAATGATTTATTTTAATGACTGTAATTATTAACAATTTAATTTGTATTTTATTGAACTTATGTAATACATATGTTCATTTAACTATTGCAATACATGTGCTTTTTGAAGACATAACTTTTTTATTGTAAATTATATAACATTTTATTTATTCAACTCATATAACATACGAGATTTAACCTAGTACCCTATATATAACAGGCTTCTGTATAGTTTTCTAATTAGTTTATTTTAATTTACGAATTTTAATGTGAAAACCCAATCTTACAAAGAAAACATATAAACCCTATATGGGCCAATTATTTGGAATCTTGAAAATAAATATGTGATATATAATAAAGTTAAATAAAAATTAGGGTTTGAATAAAAATAATAATTTTAATATGGTTTAATGTGAAACACATGTTTCTTTTCAAATCTCAAATAAAGGGCTCATATAAAATTTAAGGATTTTCCTTTTAATATCGGATTTTCACATTATACAAACCCTATATACAAACAAACAAACAAACACACACACACACCACACACACAATACGGGTTAAAACGAGTAACTTAAAAATTACACGAACAAAATGGATTCAAACACGTAAGGATGAGTAATACCATATATATAATGAGAAAATCACTAAGGTGTTGTTTGTTATTTAAAGAAAAGGCTCTTTCTGGCAGCACAGACCACGGGCAGATGTTGGAATCTGTAGATTATTTGTTTTCTCAAAGACATTTCATTAAAACCTAAGTATGTCCTATTTTTGGTGCAGACATATATCAACCACTTCTCACATATATCAACCACTTCTCTCATATTCTCACCTCTTATTCATCTAGGTTAATAGATTCTCTTGAAATCAACCTTATCTCCTCCTTTTCCATGTCCCTCCATCCGGTCACACACATCCTCCATCAATAGTGCAAAAAGAGACCAATGCTCAAACTCAATGATCTGCCAGGGGAACCCTAGGAAGAGAAACTTACACAATCGGCTTTTGGATTGTAGAAATTGGCCAAGCATGGATAGTCTTGGTTCACGTCTCTAGGGAAACGATTTCTTCAAAGAACAACGTATGCGTCTATTCACCCTTTTAAATCCCTAACCCATTTTAAAATCTAAGCTTTCATTCATTTTGGTTTTGGGTAATCTATGTCGGTTTTGTTATCCATTTTGAAATTATTAGTTCTTAATCCATTCAAGTTCAGTTTTGTTATCTATTTTAGCATGTTGCAGACCATAAAAAAGTAACAGTTTTCTTTTAACATGCTGTAAAGGTTTTGTTCAACTCTTTTGCTACATAGGTTTGCAAATATGATCCGCATACTGCATGCATGCTGTAAAGGTTTTGTTCAACTTTTATGCCAGTGGACTCTTTCTAAAGTGTATCATTTGACCTCACAAGCAACATAACTAACGTTTCCCATCAACAATTTGTTTGTGATGGCATGTTGACCTCAAACTTCACTTTAATTTGTCTCCATGTGCTTAGCCGCCGGAAGCAAGAAACATCTATATATATGCATTAATCACTTCAGCCAACATATATTTAAACCATATATACATATTCCACATTATTAAGAACATGCATGTTGGTGGTGTTTACATATTTTCGATTATTGATCGATCGGAGCTAACAAAATGTACATAGATTTATGGCTAATAATTTAGCAACCAATCTTAAGCACTGTTGTAAAAATCGGCCTAGAAAGGCCACCTAGGCGCTAGACGGCCATCCACTGTATCGATTTTGGTCTAGATGGTGCCTAGGCCCTATGCGGATCGTAGACGGCCTAGTCAGATTTTTTAATTTTTTTTTGCTTTTTTTTGTTAAAATGAATCAATTTCATGATTATTTATACATTTCTCAATCAAAAATCATTAATATGTATCTAGAATATTGAATCCAGCCACTTAAAATCGAAATTCATCTCTAAACTTTGAACTCGGTGTTCAAATTTGAACTTTAAAGTACTTGACTTAGTATATTTTTCAAATTTTATATGAACGACCAAGATTATAGCCCCTTGGAGGCTTTTTAAGCATAACATTTAGGGAACTAAATCAAAAACATATTTGACGACTTATCATACAAAGTAAAGTTTAAAAGTGCAACCAATAAACAAAAATCTAGTTCGATCGGTTTGACCACATCAACCTGTAAATCAATAAGACGACCAATTTGATAGTTGGTTCGATTCTAAAATTATCGTTAGGAAGACCGAACATAGTTTCCTTTAGAATAGCAAAGAAATGAGAAATTATCTTGACCAATTAGATGTTTTACCCTAGTGGATCAATATTGAGTGAGACCAATGTCAATCAAGGTTAGCTAAAGTTGCCTAATATTCCTTAAATCAAATAAGCAATTTGTTTATATAATGTCTTATAATTAATTTTGTAGCACGATAAGAATTTGATATATAAGGTAAAGAAAAGTACATACTGATTGGTGACAAATTAAAAATAATACTATTCTTGTTGGTATTTATGACTGTCAAGATATTCAATTTCGTACAAGAACAAAACTAATATCTCCGATCCTTTTACCCTTTTAATTTTCTAACATAAAATGTCAAACCCAAACCCAAGTCGCCGTCTATGTAGGACCCGATTCCCTGACGTGGGTGCACAAGCACCACACTACCCGTTGGCAACTTGTTAAAATAAAAGTAGAAAGTCATTTTAATATTTAATGTGATTATTTCTTAATTTTTGACAGATTAAGATAAATAAAAAACGCAAACACGAGTCAATCATATCATATGCACGGGTCCGAAGATGTAAGCCTAATTACATTGCTACAAGAAAACAAATCTGTAGCAACCATCTTGGTTTTAAATTACGAAATATGCTTCGATACGTTTGGTCTCAAAATCTGATGTGTGTTGCATGATGCAAGCGCAATACGTATTCTTTATATTAAAAATACTAAGGATTTATTTATGGATATATATTAACTTATTTGCTTATAAACACTAAACTCAAGAAATTTAAATAAGTATATACAATAGAAAGTTCTAGGCACCACTAGGGAATCTTTATGTACAACCAAAATAAACCAAACTTTAAATGTAAAATTTATATTAATTTATACAAAGAATCTTTATGCCATTTTTTTGCCCCTAAACTTGTCAAAACCGAGATCCCTCGACAACCCTAAGGTTTAGTGTTAAATGGTTGAAAATGAACAAAAAAAAAAGGTCAGATGGTGTTTGAGTGATAACGGGGGTTTGGGTTGGTAATTCAAATGTTTAAATGGATGCTCTTATGTGTTTTGACATGATTATTCATTCGAATAGAAGCTACCGTGTGTTCTTGTGTGTTTGTAGGTTAAATAAAGCAAGATGATGATTCTAGAAGGAAACTAGACAATGGAAAGCAAGAACGAGCACATCCGAAGATGCGAATATGCGAAGTAGAAGCCAGAAACTTTGAAGAGGCATATCTTGGGCTAGGAGAAGAGTTACGGGACTTATAATATATGAAAACTAAGTTTCTCGACGAGACGAAGCTGTTGGTGAAGCCATCTTGGCGTAGGCTACGCCCAAGTCACCGTAAGCTAGACTATGCTCAAAACGCAAAAAACAGGTTTTTAACCCTAATTTGTCTATTTCAGAGGAATTACCATTCCAGGACGAAAAAAACACATTGGGTGCAAGTTCTTGGGCGATTTTGGAGCATTCTAAAGCCCCGAAACATCAATCCAAATATCAAGATCAACATTCCATCATGCAATTTCACATGAAGATTGAAGATTCAAGCATTGAGATGTCCGGCTAAGTTTCTCGTGATCATCTCCGGTAGAGAATTAGGTTTGGTAGATAGGTTTGCTTTTTGATTTGTTAAACATTGGTATTGAATTCATTCTTCGTAGATTTTTGGATTCAGTGCTTGCTTGTTAAACGACTACAATTTCTGATTTATTTTGTAATTCCAAATTCAAGTTCATTACTTTCTTTTCATTCATTGTATGATTGAATGAGTAACTAACGGAATTGGGTTTTAAAAATCTTTTAGAAATCATTGTTTTTATAAAACAAGTAATCAATCAAGTCAACAACATCGGTCTAGTTATCGGTTGTCAACAAGATCATTGTTTTGTTTCAAAATCATATATGTTTAGTAATTAAAATCTGAATCATGTCTATGTGATTCCCAATTAACAAATTAATGAAAACCTAATTTTCTTAATAATTTGAAACCCTGAGTGATCACCTTTTCCATTAACTGTTTACAAATCTTTGTTTTAACTTGCTTGTTTCATTTGAAGTTAATTGTTTTTTTTCATTTACACCCTAAATTCAACATTTTTCAAGTTTACTTTTCAATTGCAAGTTGTTAATTAGTTTGTATTGAAAGTGATTGTCACACCCCGGGCCGGCGGGAACGGATCGTGTTTTCCCGTCGGGCGGAAAGTTCCCGGGGCACGATATCATTGTGTTGATAATCTAATGATCAGATTGTTTACATTGCACATGAGATATAATGAGAAATGCTAATCATGACATGAAGTAGAATTACAAAGTTAAATTACATTGTATTTCATAATTTAACTAAGTAAATCTAATCAAAAAGAATCAATGAGTTTATATCTTGATCTGTACAGGATATACAAAAGTGATTCAAAGTTCTGTCATATCAAAATGTATGCAATCAAAAGAAAGCTAGGTCTTCTATGAGCCCACTAGCTTAACACTTGCATATAGTATCTACACCTGTTCGTCACCTGAGAAAACATGTAATTTAAACAAAGTCAACACTAGGTTGGTGAGTTCATAAGTAAGTAAATTGAAAACCATTGAACTGATCATGCACACATTCACAATGTATTATCTGTTGCTTGTATACTTGTTTCACCTGTTCCACCCAATGGCCTCTCCTTAGTTATATGTACAAGTAGTATATCGCCTAACTAAGTATGCTTATATATAGGGAATCACGAAAGGGTCAAGCCCAGACGCTATCCCACCACATACTCAACCAAACTCCACACCACTTGCGATACAACTAAAGATATCCACTTCCCAACTATCCGAATTGTTCGTTGTGTCATCATATATAGAATAATAATTTAATAAGAGGGGTTTAGTCATCAAACCGAAGTATTGAGAAACCCTCGTTGAATTAAGGAATTTAGATTATTTAAATCTGATCCTTATATTATTCTATTACTTGTGAGGTTAACTTTTATGTTACACTTTTAATTTAATTAAAAGTATTAGTTAATTGTTCATCATGTGTCTCCAAATGCAGCGTATAGAATCCGAATGGAATCCATTTTAATCCTCACGTAATCAGATTAAAATGCATTCCATTCTTTCCTATCCCGCCATGTGATCCCAAAGTTTCCGTGTGGGATTGTCTCATGTGATTAACAAAGTTGAATAAGAACCTGTCTTATTACGTTATGATAATCGGGTGTAAATGACAAGAATCCCATGAAGTTACGTTATCATGACCGTCATTTACTGAATTCCATGTGATCCCAAAGTATCCGTGTGGGATTGTTCCAGTGTGTTTAACAAAGTCGAATAAGAACTTGTCTTATTACGTTATGTTAATTAGGGGTAAATGACAAGAATCCCATGAAGTTACGTTATCATGATCATCATTTACTGAATCCATGTATTCCCAAAGTATCCGGGTGAGAATGTCCTCGTATGTTTAACAAAGTCGAATAAGAACTTGTCTTATTACGTTATGTTAATTAGGTGTAAATGACAAGAATCCCATGAAGTTACGTTATCATGATCGTCATTTACTGTAAATGATAAGAATCCCATGAAGTTACGTTATCATGATCATCATTTACTGAATCCATGTGTTCCCAAAGTATCCATGTGGGAATGTTCTCATTATTCAATTAAGTGTAAATTGTTTAAGTACTTGATCATGTGAAAATAACTAAGTGTTATAAGTTTAATCTTATAACTAAGTTATTATAATGTGTTGATGATTAAGAATTATCTTATCATAATCATATGAGTTTCCCTGTTATCTCATAACCATACAAGCATGCATACAATGATAAACGATAATAAACAATTTAATATTATCAAATCAAAGTATAAATAACATGTTAAGCAAACTTTTAAACAAAAATAAGCAAACATGTTTCTCAGCCCCGTGAGTTAAAATCAGTAAAGATTTAAAGAAAAAAGGGGGCATATGAACTCACCTTGTATTTGTTGTGTTTGACTTAGCTTAAACAAGAATGTACGCGCTCTTGACTGTACTTGAGGGTATTTTCACGATCCTGTATTGAGTTCATGATGTTTATAACTTATTAGTATGAATTATAGGGATTATGTGTGTATGTATGTGTTAGCCATAAGCTTTGGCCAACACTCAAAGTCTTCGGTCTTTGTCTGGCCCATTTTTATTTGTTATTGGTCCTTGTAATCCATAGACTTTCTTTGATTTATTCTTGTTTCATCTAGTTTATATTAAAGCCCAATTGTAGTTTCATGAAGTCATGTTGTAAATGTTACAAAACTTTGTTACAAAAGTTGCCGTTTTGGTAGTAATCCCTTGGTTATCATGAATATTACCACATATTAGTGTTGAATTAAAGAATTATAATAGTTCTTTAGTCATGTGGGCCAACCAATTAAGTTGGGCCAATGATATGTGGTGTTGAATCACAAAGGCCTTGCCAAAGGTTACAAGAGCTAGAATTCAAGTGGCTTTGTGGGCCTTTATTGGGCCTCTAAGGAATTTGTTGGGCCCGACATGGGCCTAGGCAATATTTGTTAGGCCTAAAGTCAAAATGGGCTGTAGGAATCAAAGGTGGGCCAGAAATAGGTTGTTGGCCAAGTTCATAGCAAAGTGGTTCCAAAAATGAGGACAAGGGCCTCAAAATAGGCCTTGGATTAGTCTCTGTGGGCCTCGGGTGGATTTTGATGGGCCCTATGGGTTTTGTCTCGGGCCTTCACCAATAAAGTTCATGGGCCAAGCTGGGCCCCGCTTACATGGGCTGAAACAACTGTGGGCCTAGAATTTGGGCTTTTGGACCAAGACTATGACCTTGGGCCAAAGCCTTTGGGGCTATGACTCCATGGGCTGAAAGACCTTGTTACTGGACCCAAGGATATTGTTAAGCCTAATCAATGTTGTGTTGGGCCTCAAAGATATCCGTAGCCCAATGGAATGAAATTGGGCCTGTTATAAATCGGTTGGGCCCTACTGTTGGGCCTGAAAGTTATATGGACCGAAATGATTTATATAGGCTAGATATGTGCAAATGTGGGCGAATTAAATGGCTTGAACCAAAGTCAATAGGCCTTGTGCAAGGTTAATGAGCTGAATGAATGTAATCAGGGTTTGGGCCTGCTTCGTTGTTAATGGGCCTGCATGAATTGTCTTCCACTTCTGGTGGGCTATGTTGTTGGGCCTAGACACTGAAATAAACAACACCAATCAGCTAAGCCCATTGGGCCGATTAGGGTTCAGGTAGGTCAGTGTGGGCTGCCTTCAACTGAGCCAACCAAGGGTGGCTGCGTATGGTTTGGTTCGGCCAAAAGGGTGCCTGGTCCTCCACTGAAGGAAAGAAGTGGCGAATGGTGGTGGTCAGCTGAGTTGATGGCCGAATGACGTGTCTGCCGGCGAATGAGCATGTGGTCGAATGTCCAGCGAAAGTGATGGTGGCTCCGAATGGGTCTCATGGCGTATGAACTCAACCGCCGAATGAACATGGTCGACTGAGCCATTCGACCGACCTTTGGAGTAGTCTCATTCGCCCCCATGCAACGCCATTCGATGGTCTGGAATCCCTCATTCGGCCTTAATGGAAGCCGAGCTAGAACCATCCCAAATCAAGTTTCAGTGGTGGCTCGAAGTTGGTGAGTACTGGAACTGGTTTTTCGAAGGTTGGGGATGGGGTTTCACAACTTGTTCACCGGTCAAGTTCAAGCTCAACCAAAAAGGGTACAAACCCTAGTTTTTCGAACTATAAACAGCCTTGTACCTCAAGTTTTAGTGGTTTTCTTCTCAGATCGGTTGTACTTTCGTGTAGTAGAGGTCAAGAGCTTCGTTTAGGCGAAAGAATCACTCAATTTCATCAAGAAATGAGTAAGTTATGAGCATTTGAAGGTTGAAATTTGTGGGTTTTTCTCAAAACCGGGAATGAGATTTTTTGAGGGAGAAGATGAGATGGAAAATAAGGAAATGGGACTCTTTCAAGGTATTTATACCACGAATGAGTTCGGGTTCGCTTTTGTTGCTCGGTTCGTTAATTCGATATGTTTCCGGAATATTACGCGTAATCTAAATAGGTTTTAAATAAAAGAATTTAATTTCATTATTTTGATGAGTTTCAAAATTGTAAAATGTTATTTATTTGATTTTATTAAATTATCTTCGTTCGTGACGTGTTTTCGTTGTCGTTTCGTCAGATCGCGTAACCTTCGCGCGTAATTCGTTCGAATCGTCACCCGAACGAATACGACGATGGTTTTGCTTTCTGACTTTTGTTTTCTACTTTCCAGTCATTATTTTAGAATTCTAAACTCACAGATATGTTTGTGTGAATCGTCACTCACGCAAACACACTGTCAGTTCGTCATTCTGAAATAACACTGCATTATGTTTTAATTGTGTTTTCACACTGTCGGACTCAACTATACATCATGATTTCACATTGTTTTTGTACTGACTTGTCGGTCATCTGATTCCTGTCATCTGTGGACATCAGATCGCAACCGATATGTTTCTGAATATCGTTTGAATACCGTTGTTTCTCATGGTTTGTTGTGTTAACTGTAATTAAGTTTTCACTTAATAAACACAACTAGTGTTTCAAATGTACGTTGTACTTAATGTATTTAAGTTTATACGAAAATACGTACAACGATCTCTTGTATTTAGGATTCTGTTAATACAAGTACTGTTTAAGCTTACGTACGTACACATAGAATAAAGTGAAAGTACACATACCGTACGGACTTGCCGGACGATTTGGCACTTGCTGTTACAGTCTCCCCTTGTTAAAGAAATTTCGTCCCGAAATTTAAGCATCAAAGTCGGGTTTCAATTCTCGAACAGATGGGGATACTTCGCTTTCATGTTGTCCTCGCGTTCCCAGGTAAACTCTGGTCCACGCTTGGAGTATCATCGAACCTTTACAATAGGGATACGGCTTCGTTTCAGTCTCTTGACTTCACGTTCCATAATCTCTACAGGTTCTTCAATGAAATGTAGTTGTTCATCAATTTGTATCTCTTCCAAGGGTATGATCAATGTTTCATCTGCTAGACACCTCTTGAGATTTGATACATGAAATACATCGTGTACTCCACTGAGTTCATCAGGGAGTCTGAGTCTGTATGCCACAGGACCTATGCGTTGAGTAATCTCAAACGGTCCGACATACCGAGGTGCTAGTTTGCCTTTAGCCCTAAACCGAACTACGCCTTTCCATGGGGACACTTTTAACATGACTCGGTCACCCACATAAAATTCCAAAGGCTTGCGCCGTTTGTCTGCATAACTCTTTTGGCGGCTACGTGTTGCTTGTAATCGTCGTTGTATCTGGGCTATCTTATCAGTAGTTTCCTGAATAAGTTCAGGCCCAGTAATTCTGTTGTCTCCCACTTCGGTCCAACAAATTGGAGACCGACATTTTCTACCATAGAGTGCTTCAAAAGGAGCACATCCAATGCTGCTGTGGTAGCTATTGTTGTAGGAGAACTCAATGAGTGGCAAATGTGTGTCCCAACTTCCACCGAAGTCTAGGATGCATGTCCTCAACATATCCTCCAGGGTTTGAATAGTGCGCTCGCTTTGTCCATCCGTTTGTGGATGATAAGCAGTGCTCAAGTTAACACTTGTCCCTAAGGATTGTTTCAATGATTGCCAGAACCGCGAAGTGAATCGACTGTCCCGGTCGGAGATAATAGATAATGGCACGCCGTGTCTTACTACTATCTCATCAATGTATAGTCTTGCAAGTTTCTCCATCTTGTACGTTTCTCTGATCGGCAAGAAATGTGCGGACTTGGTCAATCTATCAATGATGACCCAAATCGAATCATGTCCGCTGGAAGTGCGAGGTAGCTTGGTAATGAAATCCATAGCTATTTGTTCCCACTTCCATTGTGGTATTTCTGGTTGTTCCAGCAAACCTGAAGGTTTCTGGCGTTCAGCTTTGACCTTGGCACATGTGAGACATTTACCAGCATAAGTGGCAATGTCTTTCTTCATGTTCGGCCACCAATACAATGACTTAAGATCTTGGTACATCTTATCAGCACCGGGATGAACTGAATAACGTGTCTTGTGTGCCTCGTCAAGTATGAGTGTTCGAAGTTCATCTACTGCTGGAATCCAAACCCGATCCAGATAGTAAATAACTCCGTCTAGTCCTGTCTCGAAATGTTTCTCGGCTCCACAGTCGAGCTCGCGTTTCAAATTGTCTCTTGCCACCGCTTCTTGTTGTGCTTGTATAATGTGATCTCTCAAACTTGTTTGCACTGTCATTCCCATGGCGCGAACGCGTAAGGGTTTGACTCTTTCCTTCCGACTCAAAGCATCTGCAACAACATTTGCTTTGCCCGGATGGTATTTGATCACACAATCGTAATCGTTCAGGAGCTCAACCCAACATGTCTGTCTCATGTTAAGCTCCTTCTGATCAAATATGTGCTGTAAACTCTTGTGATCTGTGAAGATAGTGCATTTGGTACCATAAAGGTAGTGTCTCCAAATTTTTAAAGCAAAAACAACAGCTCCCAGTTCAAGATCATGTGTCGTGTAATTCTTCTCGTGTATCTTCAGCTGTCGTGAGGCATAAGCAATGACTTTGTCTCGTTGCATCAGAACACATCCGAGTCCCTGATGGGAAGCATCACAATAAACTACAAAGTCCTCACTGCCCTCTGGGAGTGTTAGGATTGGAGCATTGCACAATCTTTGTTTCAATGTCTGGAAAGCCTCTTCTTGTTTATGAGTCCACACAAAAGGTTCAGACTTCTGTGTGAGTTTGGTGAGGGGCAAGGCTATCTTAGAGAAATTCGAAATGAATCTCCGGTAATAACCTGCCAATCCCAAAAATGATCGGATCTCCGTCGGTGTTGTAGGCACATCCCAGTTCTTGATTGCTTCTATCTTGACAGGATCCACATGAATACCATCACTGTTAATCACGTGACCCAAAAACTGAACTTCCCTTAACCAAAATTCACATTTAGAGAATTTGGCATAGAGTTGTTCTTCTTTTAGAAGCTCCAAAACTGTCCTGAGGTGTTGTTCATGTTCCTTCTCGGTTCTTGAGTAAATCAGTATATCGTCGATGAAGACGATCACAAACTGATCTAGATACGGCTTGCACACCCGGTTCATCAAGTCCATGAACACAGCCGGTGCGTTCGTTAATCCAAATGGCATCACCATGAATTCGTAATGTCCATATCGGGTACGAAAAGCCGTCTTGGGTATGTCTTCTTCTTGTATCCGGAGCTGATGATAACCTGATCTCAGGTCTATCTTGGAAAAGTACTGTGCTCCCTGTAACTGATCGAACAAATCATCAATCCTCGGCAACGGGTACCGATTCTTGATGGTAAGCTTGTTGAGTTCTCGGTAGTCAATACACATTCTGAAAGTTCCATCCTTCTTTTGACAAAAAGAACCAGAGCTCCCCACGGGGAAAATTTCGGTCGGATGAATCCTATATCGAGAAGTTCTTGCAACTGATTGGACAACTCTTGCGTCTCCGATGGTGCAAGTCGGTAGAGAGACTTGGCTACAGGAGTTGCTCCTGAAATCAAATCGATGCAAAACTGCACTGATCTCTCGGGCGACAGTTCCGGTCAGTCATCCAAAGACACTTCTGCAAGTATCTCACCACTGATACATCTTGAACCTTGATTGCCTTCTCGTGCAGTAGTACACTGACACGATGCTCCACTTAATCTCCATGAATCTCCAGAAATTGATTATTCTCCGTTCAAGCGTAGGTATTATTTATACCAAGTTCTATTATCTAGATGGCGCCTCATTAATCTATACTTATGTTTGATTATATTATTAACTACCTATAATCTACACCTATATAATTTTGAACATTACATCTAATTCAAATTTACATGGTTAAAATGACATACCTTCGGAGTCATCTGACTCCGCGTGTACATCTGGTGCTGGTAGAGCGAGCAGTTCTTCGGTGGTGGTTGATGCGGTTGGAACAGTTGGAGTTGTTGGAGCCTTCCTCTTGGGGCAATCTCTTGCGAAATGTCCAATTATTTCGCAGGTGTAGCAGTGGTGTTTGCGTTGAAAAGAAGTAGATGTGCTTGCTCCATGATTCTGGTTCTGTGTTGGAAGGCTTCGGCATAGGTGGATTAGATGCCCCTTCCTTCCACAGTTCAGACAATGGCTGCAAGGATTGTTCCTAGCATGATGAAATCTGCACTCGTTACACTTGGGACGATTACCTGTGTAATAACGGAGGTTTGACCTCATTGAGGTTTTGCAATAAACAGCCCAGTGTCCTACTCTTCCACAGCGTGTGCACTGGCGACACTGGTTTTTGTCATGGTGATGGTATTGGCAGAGTTGACAAAGAGGGGTCTTTCCCTTGTAATTCTTGCCACCCATAACAGTCGGGTCTGGCATGACCTGACTGATAGGTGTGGCCTCAGTATAGTTCATAGTCCTCTTTTGCTTTTTGGCAGGGCGTCGTTTACATTTCTTGCTGGTGTCACCTTCCGCAGGTTCTTTTCCTTTGGTGGTGACAGGTGGGAAACCTCTAGCATACTCTTCACTGCTCCTGATTCTATTGATAATCTCAGGAATGATTGTAACCAATTGCTCAGTAATCAAGGTTGCCAGTGCAGCAGTCGTTGGTTCCACCTCAGGTAGAGGGGGATGGGGTGGTGATGGTGGTTGTCCCTGTGACATGTCAATCCTAACCGAAAAATCATCGGTTAGTATTTATGCCCAAATAATGTATCATATGCAAATAAGTTCAATGTCCTGCGTTTTCTACATGAGGGTCCTTAGGTTATAGTCTAGGCCAAACCGTTCAAGTAATATGACCTATATTTCTCTATAACCATGGCTCTGATACCAATCTGTCACACCCCGGGCCGGCGGGAACGGATCGTGTTTTCCCGTCGGGCGGAAAGTTCCCGGGGCGCGATATCATTGTGTTGATAATCTAATGATCAGATTGTTTACATTGCACATGAGATATAATGAGAAATGCTAATCATGACATGAAGTAGAATTACAAAGTTAAATTACATTGTATTTCATAATTTAACTAAGTAAATCTAATCAAAAAGAATCAATGAGTTTATATCTTGATCTGTACAGGATATACAAAAGTGATTCAAAAATCTGTCATATCAAAATGTATGCAATCAAAAGAAAGCTAGGTCTTCTATGAGCCCACTAGCTTAACACTTGCATATAGTATCTACACCTGTTCGTCACCTGAGAAAACATGTAATTTAAACAAAGTCAACACTAGGTTGGTGAGTTCATAAGTAAGTAAATTGAAAACCATTGAACTGATCATGCACACATTCACAATGTATTATCTGTTGCTTGTATACTTGTTTCACCTGTTCCACCCAATGGCCTCTCCTTAGTTATATGTACAAGTAGTATATCGCCTAACTAAGTATGCTTATATATAGGGAATCACGAAAGGGTCAAGCCCAGACGCTATCCCACCACATACTCAACCAAACTCCACACCACTTGCGATACAACTAAAGATATCCACTTCCCAACTATCCGAATTGTTCGTTGTGTCATCATATATAGAATAATAATTTAATAAGAGGGGTTTAGTCATCAAACCGAAGTATTGAGAAACCCTCGTTGAATTAAGGAATTTAGATTATTTAAATCTGATCCTTATATTATTCTATTACTTGTGAGGTTAACTTTTATGTTACACTTTTAATTTAATTAAAAGTATTAGTTAACTGTTCATCATGTGTCTCCAAATGCAGCGTATAGAATCCGAATGGAATCCATTTTAATCCTCACGTAATCAGATTAAAATGCATTCCATTCTTTCCTATCCCGCCATGTGATCCCAAAGTTTCCGTGTGGGATTGTCTCATGTGATTAACAAAGTTGAATAAGAACCTGTCTTATTACGTTATGATAATCGGGTGTAAATGACAAGAATCCCATGAAGTTACGTTATCATGACCGTCATTTACTGAATTCCATGTGATCCCAAAGTATCCGTGTGGGATTGTTCCAGTGTGTTTAACAAAGTCGAATAAGAACTTGTCTTATTACGTTATGTTAATTAGGGGTAAATGACAAGAATCCCATGAAGTTACGTTATCATGATCATCATTTACTGAATCCATGTATTCCCAAAGTATCCGGGTGAGAATGTCCTCGTATGTTTAACAAAGTCGAATAAGAACTTGTCTTATTACGTTATGTTAATTAGGTGTAAATGACAAGAATCCCATGAAGTTACGTTATCATGATCGTCATTTACTGTAAATGATAAGAATCCCATGAAGTTACGTTATCATGATCATCATTTACTGAATCCATGTGTTCCCAAAGTATCCATGTGGGAATGTTCTCATTATTCAATTAAGTGTAAATTGTTTAAGTACTTGATCATGTGAAAATAACTAAGTGTTATAAGTTTAATCTTATAACTAAGTTATTATAATGTGTTGATGATTAAGAATTATCTTATCATAATCATATGAGTTTCCCTGTTATCTCATAACCATACAAGCATGCATACAATGATAAACGATAATAAACAATTTAATATTATCAAATCAAAGTATAAATAACATGTTAAGCAAACTTTTAAACAAAAATAAGCAAACATGTTTCTCAGCCCCGTGAGTTAAAATCAGTAAAGATTTAAAGAAAAAAGGGGGCATATGAACTCACCTTGTATTTGTTGTGTTTGACTTAGCTTAAACAAGAATGTACGCGCTCTTGACTGTACTTGAGGGTATTTTCACGATCCTGTATTGAGTTCATGATGTTTATAACTTATTAGTATGAATTATAGGGATTATGTGTGTATGTATGTGTTAGCCATAAGCTTTGGCCAACACTCAAAGTCTTCGGTCTTTGTCTGGCCCATTTTTATTTGTTATTGGTCCTTGTAATCCATAGACTTTCTTTGATTTATTCTTGTTTCATCTAGTTTATATTAAAGCCCAATTGTAGTTTCATGAAGTCATGTTGTAAATGTTACAAAACTTTGTTACAAAAGTTGCCGTTTTGGTAGTAATCCCTTGGTTATCATGAATATTACCACATATTAGTGTTGAATTAAAGAATTATAATAGTTCTTTAGTCATGTGGGCCAACCAATTAAGTTGGGCCAATGATATGTGGTGTTGAATCACAAAGGCCTTGCCAAAGGTTACAAGAGCTAGAATTCAAGTGGCTTTGTGGGCCTTTATTGGGCCTCTAAGGAATTTGTTGGGCCCGACATGGGCCTAGGCAATATTTGTTAGGCCTAAAGTCAAAATGGGCTGTAGGAATCAAAGGTGGGCCAGAAATAGGTTGTTGGCCAAGTTCATAGCAAAGTGGTTCCAAAAATGAGGACAAGGGCCTCAAAATAGGCCTTGGATTAGTCTCTGTGGGCCTCGGGTGGATTTTGATGGGCCCTATGGGTTTTGTCTCGGGCCTTCACCAATAAAGTTCATGGGCCAAGCTGGGCCCCGCTTACATGGGCTGAAACAACTGTGGGCCTAGAATTTGGGCTTTTGGACCAAGACTATGACCTTGGGCCAAAGCCTTTGGGGCTATGACTCCATGGGCTGAAAGACCTTGTTACTGGACCCAAGGATATTGTTAAGCCTAATCAATGTTGTGTTGGGCCTCAAAGATATCCGTAGCCCAATGGAATGAAATTGGGCCTGTTATAAATCGGTTGGGCCCTACTGTTGGGCCTGAAAGTTATATGGACCGAAATTATTTATATAGGCTAGATATGTGCAAATGTGGGCGAATTAAATGGCTTGAACCAAAGTCAATAGGCCTTGTGCAAGGTTAATGAGCTGAATGAATGTAATCAGGGTTTGGGCCTGCTTCGTTGTTAATGGGCCTGCATGAATTGTCTTCCACTTCTGGTGGGCTATGTTGTTGGGCCTAGACACTGAAATAAACAACACCAATCAGCTAAGCCCATTGGGCCGATTAGGGTTCAGGTAGGTCAGTGTGGGCTGCCTTCAACTGAGCCAACCAAGGGTGGCTGCGTATGGTTTGGTTCGGCCAAAAGGGTGCCTGGTCCTCCACTGAAGGAAAGAAGTGGCGAATGGTGGTGGTCAGCTGAGTTGATGGCCGAATGACGTGTCTGCCGGCGAATGAGCATGTGGTCGAATGTCCAGCGAAAGTGATGGTGGCTCCGAATGGGTCTCATGGCGTATGAACTCAACCGCCGAATGAACATGGTCGACTGAGCCATTCGACCGACCTTCGGAGTAGTCTCATTCGCCCCCATGCAACGCCATTCGATGGTCTGGAATCCCTCATTCGGCCTTAATGGAAGCCGAGCTAGAACCATCCCAAATCAAGTTTCAGTGGTGGTTCGAAGTTGGTGAGTACTGGAACTGGTTTTTCGAAGGTTGGGGATGGGGTTTCACAACTTGTTCACCGGTCAAGTTCAAGCTCAACCAAAAAGGGTACAAACCCTAGTTTTTCGAACTATAAACAGCCTTGTACCTCAAGTTTTAGTGGTTTTCTTCTCAGATCGGTTGTACTTTCGTGTAGTAGAGGTCAAGAGCTTCGTTTAGGCGAAAGAATCACTCAATTTCATCAAGAAATGAGTAAGTTATGAGCATTTGAAGGTTGAAATTTGTGAGTTTTTCTCAAAACCGGGAATGAGATTTTTTGAGGGAGAAGATGAGATGGAAAATAAGGAAATGGGACTCTTTCAAGGTATTTATACCACGAATGAGTTCGGGTTCGCTTTTGTTGCTCGGTTCGTTAATTCGATATGTTTCCGGAATATTACGCGTAATCTAAATAGGTTTTAAATAAAAGAATTTAATTTCATTATTTTGATGAGTTTCAAAATTGTAAAATGTTATTTATTTGATTTTATTAAATTATCTTCGTTCGTGACGTGTTTTCGTTGTCGTTTCGTCAGATCGCGTAACCTTCGCGCGTAATTCGTTCGAATCGTCACCCGAACGAATACGACGATGGTTTTGCTTTCTGACTTTTGTTTTCTACTTTCCAGTCATTATTTTAGAATTCTAAACTCACAGATATGTTTGTGTGAATCGTCACTCACGCAAACACACTGTCAGTTCGTCATTCTGAAATAACACTGCATTATGTTTTAATTGTGTTTTCACACTGTCGGACTCAACTATACATCATGATTTCACATTGTTTTTGTACTGACTTGTCGGTCATCTGATTCCTGTCATCTGTGGACATCAGATCGCAACCGATATGTTTCTGAATATCGTTTGAATACCGTTGTTTCTCATGGTTTGTTGTGTTAACTGTAATTAAGTTTTCACTTAATAAACACAACTAGTGTTTCAAATGTACGTTGTACTTAATGTATTTAAGTTTATACGAAAATACGTACAACGATCTCTTGTATTTAGGATTCTGTTAATACAAGTACTGTTTAAGCTTACGTACGTACACATAGAATAAAGTGAAAGTACACATACCGTACGGACTTGCCGGACGATTTGGCACTTGCTGTTACAGTCTCCCCTTGTTAAAGAAATTTCGTCCCGAAATTTAAGCATCAAAGTCGGGTTTCAATTCTCGAACAGATGGGGATACTTCGCTTTCATGTTGTCCTCGCGTTCCCAGGTAAACTCTGGTCCACGCTTGGAGTATCATCGAACCTTTACAATAGGGATACGGCTTCGTTTCAGTCTCTTGACTTCACGTTCCATAATCTCTACAGGTTCTTCAATGAAATGTAGTTGTTCATCAATTTGTATCTCTTCCAAGGGTATGATCAATGTTTCATCTGCTAGACACCTCTTGAGATTTGATACATGAAATACATCGTGTACTCCACTGAGTTCATCAGGGAGTCTGAGTCTGTATGCCACAGGACCTATGCGTTGAGTAATCTCAAACGGTCCGACATACCGAGGTGCTAGTTTGCCTTTAGCCCTAAACCGAACTACGCCTTTCCATGGGGACACTTTTAACATGACTCGGTCACCCACATAAAATTCCAAAGGCTTGCGCCGTTTGTCTGCATAACTCTTTTGGCGGCTACGTGTTGCTTGTAATCGTCGTTGTATCTGCATAACTCTTTTGTCTGCATAACTCTTTGCCGGACGATTTGGCACTTGCTGTTACAGTGATTTTCACTTGACTTCTCGTGGATCGATACCCGACTTCCCTATCTAATTGGGTAGTAGGACTTGAGTGAAAACTCGTATTTTTGATTGGTACTTCGACACTGATCAAATTTTGGCGCCGTTTCCGGGGAGTCATGCGCAAATTACTTTCAATTTCGTTTTCTTTTGTTTTGTTTTCAGATTTACGCGGGTTGTGTTAGTGTGCATGTAATTACAGGTTTGCATGCATGCTAGATATTCTAGGAGATCTTCACCGCTGAATTTTGATCCAGAAATTGAACGCACTGCTAGTAGGAATCGAGTACTTCACCGAACAGAGCCTGCATCTCCAAGCATTCAATAACAATTGACCATGGAGTTTCCACTTAATAATCCATTACCTGAACCACTAAGTTTTAAGGATTTTGGGAATCCTCAAGGTAATTTAAATCCACCACCACCTGCTCAACCCCAATTTCAACATATGCCCCCCCCTAACCATCCTCCTAATAATGACCACCATACCAATACTACTGAGGAGAGAAACACTTTGAGAGGAAGGAGTCATCATGGATAGGGAGTGATAAGAATAACATCCATAATTGGGATGATGGTTTGAACGGTGATGACTACAATCTACAGAATGTCAATGCTGCTTATGATGACCCTTACGGGTATCCACCACCACAACCACAAATGCAAAACCCTTACCCACCCAATCCACAACCACTTAATCAAGAGGGTTATGGCTTCCATCATCAACAACCACAGTAGAGTTATCCGCCACAGCAAGGGTTTAATAGGTCACCAAGACAGCAAAATCAGAACTATGGACCTGGAATCCCTATGCCTCCTCCAAACATGGGAGTACCAATGAACTACAAACATGGCATGACACATGCACAACGTGAAACTACCCACTCTAGTCCTGCTTTGACTACAAATTCCTCACCGGTCAATGACGAAGCTTACATAGGGCTGGGGGAGGGGGAGGGGGAGGGAGGCGACCGCCCCCTATTTTTTCATCAGTAGTGTTAATTTTTTGGCCGAAAGGTTATTTTTAGTTAAAAATAGAGGTTTTGCCCCCTCGTGTAAAAAAATTAACATGTATTATGGCTTCGGTAATTTTTTGTCCCCCCTATCTGAGCCTTCAAGCTCTGTCACTATCACCAGTAGTGATACACCTGTTAGGCATGGTAGATCCTTTGAAGTGAGACCAACAGTACTTTCATCATTGTCCACATTCCATGGGAGAGCTACTGAGGAACCATACCAACACTTGCAAGAGTTTGAACAGTTTTGTCAAGTTACAGGAGGACAAGGATTCTCATCAGATGAAGTAAAACTTATCTTGTTCCCTTTTAGTTTGAAGGATAGGGCTAAGGAGTGGTTCTCTACACTACCAGCAACTAGCATCTACACTTGGGCTGAGATGCAGCAACAATTTCTAAGTGATTTCTACGCTATGAAGAAAACAACTGAAGCTCGGGTGGCCATTAAAAATTTCAAGCAAAAGGGAGGAGAGTTATTTCATGAGACATTTACTTGTTTTAAAGACGTGTTGATGAAATGCCCATATCATGGCATAAACATGTGGGAGCTATTGGTTGCTTTTTATGATGGGATGTCATTGGAGGACATTTGGGATATCAACTCCCAAAGTAATGGGACATTCTTGTACAACCATGTACAAGTGGATTGGGACATGCTCGAACGAATGAGTGCCACTTCAAAAATGTTAGAGCAATCTAACAAAAGATCAAAGCATGAGTCCGTTAATGGTGCATCTGCTCAGTTAAATGAGAAACAATTAGAAATCATGGCATAAAAGGTGGCTAAAATAGCTGGATTGGGAAAGGGAAATACTACATTAGAAAATGTTTTTAGTGTGTGTGGTGGATATGGAGAAATTGGACACAAAGTGAGTCAACGCTCAGCTCAGTTTGGTCCAACTAAGGAAGTGAATCAAATGTATAGAGACATGAATTCCAACACTTACCATCCAGGGTTGCGCAACCATCCTAACTTCAGGTATGGTAACACTGCAAATCAAATGAATCCAAACTTCCAAGTTCACAATAATCAGGGATGTTACCAAAAGCCATATCAAGGGAATCAACAACAAGGGTTTCAAAACAACTATAGGCACCAACCTCCACAGCAAGGTGGACCAACATCTAATTCTGAAGTTTCAAAGCTAGAAGACATATTTGATATGTTGAAAGATATGATGAATAAAAATGAGATGCTATACAAGGCGTTCAATAATTTGAACAAGCAAGTCGGGCAGATGGCAAAGAAACTGACGAGAAGAAATCATGGAACACTTCCAAGTGACACATAGTTGAATCCAGCACATCAAGGCTTAGGCTCAAAGAACCTGCATGTCAATGATATAAGTACTCTTTCAAATGATGGTGGGAATGGACTTAATTTTAAAAAGCAGGACCCATCTAGAGATGAGAGGTGGAAAATTTTTTGAAAAAGTTAAAATTAATTTACCATTGCTTGATGATATAAAGAATGTGCCTGCCCATGTTAAGTGTTTGAAACGGTTGTGTACTAAAAAACGACATTATAAGATACCAAATCAAGTTCAGTTAACAATGAATATGGATGCCATTTTGTCTTGTGAATTGCCACCTAAACTTCCAGATCCAGGAATGTCTCTAATTGCCATACAAATTGGAAGTTTCCAAATTAATCTGGCATTGTTGGATTTGAGAGCGTGTGTTAGCATTCTCCCTGGAAGTGTATATGATTGATATGATTTTGGTCCTCTAAAAAAAGTTGACACTACTGTGGTGTTTGCTAATCAGACTTCTACACTTCCTAGGGGAATGCTAACTGATGTAATTGTTAAGGAGGACAATTTTTACTACCCAGTTGATTTTTTGGTTTTAGACTGTGCTGAAAGTATCAAAGACACACATCCTACAGTTATTATGAGTAGACCTTTTCTGGCCACGGCACATGCTATGATTGATTGTGCCAACGAGACTGTGGGATTAAGGTTTGGTGGCCGGGAAAAGCAGATTAACATGTTTGGAATTGTTACTAACACTCTTGTCAAGGATAAATTCTTAAAAGCAAGCATTGTTGACATGTGTGACTTCCTTTTTAAGGAAGATAACACCAAAGATGAGTGTTTTATGTTGTACAGGCCTGAAGTAGCAAAATCAGAACCACCCAAGAAAGATAAAGATGTTGAGAAGAAAAGGGCATCAAAAGATGATGGGTGGATACCGAAATGGAGAAGGGTAAAGAATGAGAAGAAAGCTAAATCCCTTGAGTTTGATCAAGAACAAGTAAGATATATGATGTTTGGACCCAACTGGGAAACCTGGGAAGATTGACCTAAGTCACGAAAACTTGATTTTGTGGGTTATACAGCAGGTGATAGCATTTTCGGGTCACCTTGAGTGGTATTGGTTATTGTCTGGTTGAAGACCGTAAGCAAAACTTAGCGCTGCATAGGAAGCAACCTATGTGTTTGTGTTGATTTTATTTAGCTTCTTTGTTTATTTTTAAGTCTTTTCACATTTCATTTTCTTGTTTTGTTGAGTTCCTGCCACAATCATTGCTGGAAATAAGTGTGGGGAAGACCCATGGAGATTCAAGGTCGTGATGACATCTATAACTATCTACATCACGAGGGCAACAAGACCAGGTTCTTGTTTCTTTTCCTTCATCACTAATTGTGTTTTTGTTTAGTGTTTGAATCCAAGTCTAGGTTGATAGGTTTGAAGAGACGATTGCATGATTGGGGTTAAATTTTAAAGTGCACCATACATTGGAGACAATGTATCTCAAGGGTGGGGATAGGGGTTTAAAAAGCAAAATTTTCAAATTTTCAAAAATATTGTCATTAGATGGGCTTAATTGAACATAAAAAACCCGATCTGCAATACACTGATGGATATCTATTGAAGATTTAAGCATTGAGATGCCCGGCTATGTTTCTCGTGATCGTCTCCGAGTAGAGAATTAGGTTTGATAGATTGGTTTGCTATTTGATTTGTTAAACATTGGTATTCAATTCATTCTTCGTAGATTTTTGGATTCAATAGTGCTTGCTTGTTAAACGACTACAATTTATGATTTATTTTGTAATTCCAAATTCAAGTTCATTAATTTCTTTTCATTCATTGTATGATTGAATTAGTAATTAACGGAATTGGGTTTTAAAAATCTTTTAGAAATCATTGTTTTTGTAGAACAAGTAATCAATCAAGTCAACAACATCGGTCTAGTTATCGGTTGTCAACAAGATCATTGCTTTGTTTCAAAATCGTATATTTTTTGCAATTAAAGTCTGAATCATGTCTATGTGATTCACAATTAACAAATTAATGAAAACCTAATTGTCTTACTAATTCGAAACCCGGAGTGATCACCTTTTCCATTAATTGTTTACAAATCTTCGTTTCAACTCGCTTGTTTCAATTCAAGTTAATTGTTTTCATTTACACCCTAAATTCAACATTTTCAAGTTTACTTTTCAATTGTAAGTAGTTAATTAGTTTGTGTTGAAAGTGATTTCCACTTGACTTCTTGTGGATCGATACCCGACTTCCCTATATAATTGGGTAGTAGGACTTGGGTGAAAACTCGTATTTTTGTCTAGTTATCGGTTGTCAACAAGATCATTGCTTTGTTTCAAAATCATATATGTTTAGCAATTAAAGTATGAATCATGTCTATGTAATTCCTAATTAACAAATTAATGAAAACCTAATTGTCTTACTAATTCGAAATCCGGAGTGATAACCTTTTTCATTAATTGTTTACAAATCTTCGTTTTAACTTGCTTGTTTCAATTCAAGTTAATTGTTTTTCATTTACACCCTAAATTTAACATTTTCAAGTTTACTTTTCAATTGCAAGTAGTTAATTAGTTTGTGCTAAAAGTGATTTCCATTTGACTTTTCATGAATCGATACCCGATTTCTCTATCTAATTTGGTAGTGGGATTTGAGTGATTTGATTGGTACTTCGACACTGATCATTGAGTCTGAGACGTCGCTTACTCTCTGTAGACGCCACAATAGAGTCTAATATGCCACAGTGGTTTTTCAGATGCAACCCTAGGTCTCCACTTGATGATCTCCACTATTTTTCTTCATTTGCACATTATTCCCTTGTCTTTTCTTTTCCTTTGCATTCCAAGCCTCTTAACCATTCTATTTTGTATCTTTTTCCATGCTCAACCTGAATTCACAACAACACGCAAATACTCATATTTCTCACAATTAAATAGTCAAAAAAATGCATAAAGGACTAACTTAAACACCTGAAATCAACACAATCATCAATCTTCTATTCAATAAATTCGTTCGTTTTTAAGATGCTTTGGCAAAAAGAAATGTTGGGGTATGAATATAGTTATCTTTGGCAATATCCACCAAATAGACAATTCAACATCTCTTGACAGTTAGAAGAGTTTGATTTGAAATAATTTGTTTAATATGGGATCTAGGTGTAGGTGAAATAATCTTGCATAATTACTTGAAGAAAAATGAACAAAAACATTTGTCACGAAGTTGTGACACACTAAGCAGATTGAATAAAATATTATTCACCAAATTGACATCTTCAAAAGTTATTTTGCCACTTGAAATAGTTCAATGTCCAATGACATATCCTTTAGCATCATTCCCAAAAGAAACAAAGCATTCTTGTTGAGAGGTTGAAAGTTTTTTAGGAGAGTTGCAACTGTCATGTGCTTAGAACCTTCATTATAAACATATTATATGTTATTTTGGGATGAGGAGTTTCCCTAAACATTTAGAAAAATTAATTTGATTTGGGAATGAAGGCTTGTTTTCGTCACAAAATTTCAAACCTAAAACAAAAGTCTAGCAAATTAATCATCCTTATAATCTAGTTGAACCATGCCAACTAAAAAGTATTCAAAATCCATACCACACAAACATACAACAGTCTTTCAGTGTTTATCTTCTTCAATCAAACCCTTGAGCAAGGTAGTCCAAGCTACCTTAAGTATCACCTTGAAAAAGAGATGCTTGAAAACATCTAGTAAAAAGTTGGTTAGTTCGCATATTTAAGAAATATGTAAAATAACATATGTTGTATAATTAATATTAGACAATAATATTTGCATAAAACATAAGTAGATATGTGTCCATAATTGAGTGCATAACACAACCTATAATGATCTATTATTGCCCTGAAAACATAGACACAAGGTATGATGAACAAGACATGAATTATATTTACCCTAGTATTGGTACTGCTTTACGTATGTTGATATTAGCTAGCAAATTGAATAAAACGAAAAGTGGGACATTGACACTAAACATTACTATCAATACTTTGCATTGGCTCCAACCCAGAGTTAAATGGTGTGAAAAATCTAAGGAGACTTTAAAACATGTTACAATTCCTAAGTTTCAGATAAAAATCTCAAATACGTTATAAGCACAACTATATAATATTAACATCATGTCACAAAGGTTTAAATCATAACACATAAAATATTTATTTTTAGCAAGCTTCTCTATCAAGAATGTTATAAAAAAATAGGGCCACCAAACTCACCACTTACTGTGAGTAATAAACATGCAATCCAAATATGTCCAGATATATATCATCCACACGAAATTACAAAAATATCACGACTTGTCATAAATGAGTCTAATGATTATGTCAGGACATTATCCTTTTATTCTTCTGACCATGTTTCATGTTTTAATCAATGCTAAATCTTGTTTAATCTAACAAAAATTACACACAATTTAGGGCAAAACCATGTAATGAATAAAACAACAACTTCATACAAGTTTGACAATTTGTAATTTCTATAAGTTTTTATGTCATCTTGTAAGCATTTGTATATCAAATGATACTTTTATTATTAGAATTTTTTTTGGATGTTAAATATACCTATGTTAAGATATTATAAATATTCCTCTCATATTTTATTATCATAAGCATCTTAAAAAAATAAAGGGTTCATATCACACAACAATCGTATTTGCTAGCGCACCAAACTTGTCACTATATCTATAGATTATATATCCTTTATGAATTTGAGTGAGACCCGTGGATTTTTAAATATAATATATAAAATTAAGTTTTTTAATCAAAAATCACTCAATTTTGTCTAGGATTAAGTGAGATATGTCTGTTCAAAGTTGGTACAACAATCTACCAGAATCCACACATTCATGCTAAATCAATTTGTGTTAGTTTAAAGGTACAAAACTTACTGAAAATTTGAGAGACTACATGATTTTGAAATTGGTTTCTTGAAATTAATGTTAGACAAGAATCATCTACATTCGTTATGTTTTGAATGAGCTATGACCGACATGTTAAAATGGAGCAATGTTTTTTTTTTTTTTCTAGAATGTTAAATGAAAATTTGGGTATTAAATCATGGTAAAACATGATATATATTATTAATTCTAATGATAGTTCATATGGCATTTGATATATTTCATGAAACATGTTTTGTTCTTGATTAAATTGGTGTTGCATGTTCTACTCTTGAAATTTCTAAATAGAGTTTTTAAAAAAATTTTCTTGTGTTGTTTAATCTTATAACACATGCAATCATAAGTATTCTATATGAGATCATGCATGGTGATTATAAACTTACATGAACATCAACTTGGATCATAAAATATGTTTATAACACTCATGATTAGAAGCAATGTTGCCAAAGTTGCTAGACGCTCTTAGGTCGGAACAACTCTTTGGAGCGAATAATCGAAGAGTACTCGGCCTCGGAACAACTCCTTGAAGCGAGTACTCGGAGAGTACTCGGCCTTAGAGGCGGACTTTTGCAACAGTGATTAGAAGTATTAAACTGTGAGGGAACATGAAAAAAAAACAATAATAATGGCTTACCAAGATTGAAGATTGTTGTTGGAATGTGACCAACACTTATTCTTGCACTTAAAAAATCAAGAAAATGTGATGGTGAGGACGAAGTTAATGAGCATGGTGGTTATCATGGCCATGGTTCTGAATTTTGTGGCGTTGAAATCAAAAGTTGGAGCATAGGTGATTAAAGGGTGTAATAATAGTGTTAAAAAAGAAAGTTTTAATGCAAAGAGGGGTGTTTATCGAGTCGGATAACATATTATTTGAATTTGAAATTTTAAGTCCATATCTGAAACCTGACCCGATCCGAATTCAAAATTTGTGAATCCGACCCGAAGCTATCCGAATAAACTGAAAAATCCAAATAAACTAAAAAAAATATGAATACACTTATTTTTTCATCCGAATAATCCGAACAACCCGAATAAACAAGATTTTGTATATCCGATATCCGATCTGATCCGAATTCGGAAAACGAATATCCAATCCGAATCTATCAGAATATCCAAATCTTTAATTCGGATCGGTTTTTCGGGTTTCGGATACGATTCGGTTTTCGGATTTTTTCGGATTTCGGATTTTGTGAACACCCTTAATTGCAAGAAGACGAGGGGGTGTGCAATCCCTCATGTGGCCATAAGTTTTTTGTAGGATGATCCAAGATTTCATTTCCTTTTCAAGCTAATTCGTATCACACATTACATATTATACATGTGACATGAAACATGTTAACTCTTTTCTAGGGTGACATTTTGTTAATTAGAACTTTTTATTACATGAACTTTTAGGCAACATTTCTTTAGTTAAAATTTGTAATATTATTATTATTATTGGTATAATAATATTAGTGGGGATGATGTGTTTCATTGTTTGTGTTTCATCAGTGATTATCGATAAAACTGAAAGTTATAACAATCATTATAAATTTCTATTTTAAATTATGTTTTCCTTTCTATTACTTATATATGATCAAGAATTGCCTAATATAAACACTCTTGCATAATGTGGGTGTGTGTATGCTCACAAATGATATCTCCTTTACTATAAAATAAAATAAGTTAAATAGAGATATAAATTAAAAAACCTAAAATTTTTTAAGCTAAATTAACCAAATTTAAAAAGTCAAATATATATACAATAGACATTCTAGCTAGTCAAGAAAAAAAATTCTTTAAGATTACTATGCTTTATATCATGAAAAATACATATTTAAACATTGAATAGTTTGCAAGGAATAGGGTTTTCATCGGGTCGGATAACGGTTTATTTGGATTGGGTTGTTCGGATTTGAAAATTTTAATACCTTATCCGACTCCCGACCCAATCCGATTTCGGAAATTTTCAATCCGATCCGAATCTATCCGAATAACCAGAAAAACCCGAATAAACTAATTTTTCATCTGAATAATCCGGACAACCCGAAAAAACAGCGTTTATTCGGATTCAATTCGGATATCCTATCCGAATAAACAGGATTTTGTATGTCCGATCCGATCCGAATTCGGGAAATGGATATCCGATCCGAATATCCGAATCTTTAATTCCGATCGGTTTTTTCGGGTTTCGAATACGGTTCGGATTTCATATTTTTTGAGTACCCCAGATGTTTATAGTAAGCTTAATTACATAATTGCCCTTCATATTTCTAGTGTTGTACCATTTTTACTTGTGGATCGCCGCTCATATCAAACATTTCTTCTTTTGCTTTTTATTTTTTTTATTTATTTTTTATGAACACGTTTGTCTACTACACCTCTTTTACTTCAACTCTTTATTGTAACTACTCTTCTATTAGGGCCCAAGGGTGAAAAATTCAAAATCAACCAATTAATGTATCTTCTTTTTTTTTTAACAGCGAATGTCTCAATCATGTGAGCCCACTGTTTCAAGGTCATGTCACCAAAATCTAGTTACCTTGACCTCCCTTGAGCCCTCACAGCCACCCCAGGAGAAAACCCCACTGGAAAAACCCCCTGACCCCCTACAGACCCCTTTTTCGTTGGGAAGGGTTTCGAACCCGAGACCTCATATTTGGAAGACTCCCGGTGTACCGTTGAGACACTGTCCCATTGGTTAAATTATGTATCTTCTCATGAATAAAGTTTGGTGATAAGAGGATCAACATACGACTCGAATCCTCTTGTAGTTATAATGATTATTAGAGGAGTACAATCTTAGTAATGGATTTTAACTGGGATTCATATATATGTAAGAAAAAATCAAAAAACTATTAAAGAAGAAGCACCAAGGAAGTACGTGAAACAAGCATATTGGTGTCCTCAAGTCATTTTGGCACATTGTGCACAATCTAACACAAGTGTTGTCGATAGAAAATCAAGAAACATATTACATAGTGTGAATGATAATTACATAATATGATCATATAATATGAAGGTCTAACGATTTGTCACTTTGATAGAAATATATTCAAACGTAAATGGGTCGATGATGTACAAGAACACCTAGATTTGATAATTACGTTGTCACGAGACGCTTTTAAATCTTTATTATGATTCAGTGAAATATTTTATATAACTCAACTACCTAATAAAGATTAGTTATTTATATGTTATTGTGTTTTATGTACTTTTTTTAAATTGAGGTGCTGCAATTTTTTTTCATTATTAATATTAATTTTACCTATATTATTCTATTTAAATTAGGTAATTGTTATAAATATAACAAATATTGTGTTTTAAAAAATATCAAAATAAAAGTTGTATTGTGCTAAATAACTTATTTGCATGACTGAAAAAAAATGGTGAACGCCACCATTAGGCGCCCCTCACCGACCTGTACGTCCTACGACCAATATGAGGGAGTTAATCGTGTGACCCAGGGAAAATTTGGTGGTGCGGGGTTTTGAACCTAGCTTAGACCTCTATTAGAGATTCTCACCCTTATCACTTGGCTATCATCGCACGGACTTGATTGAAAGATTATGTAAAATATGAAAAAGAGTAAAAGTGTAATGATGTAAAGTAAATACACCTTCTGGCCTTATTGTATGCTGAATTCTAACTTTATAATTTATTTTTTTATTTCTTTATAACTATTCACTAATCTATCACATGTTTGTGAATACGAATTAATTTTAATTTAGTAAAATATCGACATCACATTGTGATAATTGTGTTGTACACGAAATAATCGGCTTTTGCACATGCATGACTACATGTTATGGTATATAAATTAGATCGTTAGGGATACTATTCAAATAAATTTACTAGTTTTGGTATGCAACTTTTTTGTAAGGTTAGGCGATCCAACACGTTCTATGTCTCATCTTATACACTAAACATGTATAGGATCAAAAAGTATAGCGGACCTTTGTAGGAAATGGGTAAGGATCAAATAAAAAATCTATTTTGCCTAAAAAGAGGCTAAAAATGATTTTTAAAATGTTTAAAATCGACTCAAACAAACTCCGATTGAACTCATTTCGATGGATTGAACTCATTTCGATGTATTGAAATCTTTTCATCGAACCCTACAGTATATGGTTTTTTTTGTTTTAGCTTTAACAACTAGTTTTAGAGTTTCGATTTTATGGCATGTTTTTTTTAGCTTTTAGGTTTTACCTTTAGGTTTAGGGTTCGTTTTTATAGTTTTGGTTTTTTTATTAGGGTTTATTGTTTATGATCTAAGGTTTAGGTTTTAGTGAATTACAAGCTAGTTTCAATGGTGTAAAAATGAATTCAATCGTAGTTTGTTTGGGTCGGTTTCCGCGATTTTAAAAAACTTTCTTAGTATTCTTAAACAAAAAAGATTTTTTTTGAAAATCTTCCGATGTAGAAAATTACCAATGGAAATGATCATATTATATTGGCAAAGAAGAAAGCATATGATTCATACAATGGCAAAAATGTAATTTCCTTTAACATATATCTGTACATGTTGGAAGCCATTTTAAAATAGATTAAATTATCCCTTTGTATTTTCCAACGGCCCTTTTATTCGGACAGATACAAAGTGTTTTTTCTTTGTTTTTTTTGTTTTTTTTTAATTTGATATATTCTTCATTTTTTTACTTGAACAATCCAAAAAATGTTTATTTTTATTAAATTTGATGATTTATGTTGGCTGGATAGTGGGTTGTCAAGCTCGATCTCGATGTTTCCTTCAACTTAGATATCATTACTTGAATAAAAATGAAAACAAAAGAAAAGAGATATATATGTGTGTGTATATATATAGGATTAATAAAATGAAAACCTCATTTTCATAAGAAAAATCATGAAAACGATGCAAAAATCATGTAAAACAACGTATTCTTTTACAGATTTTAACATTATTTGCATATTTTTATAAAAAAAACAAAATAGTGCCAAGTAGATTTTTTAAAAAAAATTATATAAAACACGTAAAACATACGTAACGCTGAGTCAGATTTGAAAAAAATTTACGTTTTGTTACGTATGTTTTACACGTTTTTATAAAATATTTTCTAAAAAAATATCTACGTGGCGCTTTTTTGATTTTTTTTATAAAAATGTGTCCAATAGTGTTACAAACCTGTATTTAAAATTTCAAAAAAAATTACGTTTTTTACATGATTTTTGCATTGTTCTCACGGTTTTCTTACGAAAAAGTGGTTTTCAAATTATTCTTACCCTAAATACACACACACATATGGATTCATTTTAATAAAAACCAACAAATACTTAATAATTAAATGAATCATATTTATAACCACAAGCTTTAAGTGTATGAAAGTAATTTTACTTTAAAATAAGAAAAGTTATTATTATAGCTTTTAAACTCTGGATATAAATGGTTTATTTAGTTATCAAGTACCAATAGTTTTTAATTAAACATCTATATATGTGTGTGGATATAATATTGGAATAAATTCAAAAGTAAATATCATAGTTGCAAAAGTCGGGATCCAAGGCCAAGTACTTCACGAAATATTAGCCGAGTACTCCTTACTTAGGTCGAGTACTCCCTGATTACACGCTCCAAGGAGCTGTTTCGACCTGTGAGCTTTTAGCGACTTTTACAACCTTGGTAAATATATATATTAAAAATAAAAATAAAAATAAAAGAAATGATTGAAAATGAAAACTTGCATTATTAAGGAGGGTGGGTATTAGAGAAGATAAGATGGACGGCAAAGGGTAAAAATAAATGTGAGGCATGTTAGGGGTAAAAATGTCAATCCATACGAGTTTCTATTGCAAGGCAAACACCAACACCCACTGAAATCCAAAAAAAAACAACGCTCGAAAAGCAGAGGGGAGCTGCATGGGTCCTACTTTTAACTAAATTTAGCTGGACAGACTATACCCTTGTATTTTTTATTTTATTTATTTATGCCTTGTATAAATTTATTATTATTGCAAGCCTGTATAATAATACCCTATCTTTTTCCATCTAACTTTAAAAAATGATTTTTACATATATTCTTTTACCAAAAGTTTTTTTTTACATGTTTACTTAACTATTAAAATCAAATGTTTAATTCTTATTTAAAAGGTGAAACATTTGATTGATTTTTTTATTTAGAAAATGAAATATGTTTCACGTAAATAAAATATGTGATTAACTTTTTTATTTCAATAAGTATATAAGAAATGTTCTTTTAAGTTCTTAACAAAAGAAAGTATATAAGTGCCCCATGAAAAATTTTTTTTTTTATATATATGATCTAATCTCGACCGACCCCCAATAAATTTTATCACCGACCCCCATGAAATTTTGACAATGATGAAGCCTAATTTAAAACCAAAACTAGTAAAATTAACACAAAAATAACGCATTATGCATTATCTGTGATAAAACTCAATTATTAATTAACAATTTAATTTAATATTCAATCACTTATATCCCAATATGCTTATTTGTTAGATTTTTTATCAGCAATATTCCATATCAATCAGTCTTTGATTGGCACAAATCTTTAACCTAAAGAAGAGGAACACCTTAACTTTAATGGTTTTGTCATTTTGACTCAATCAAGTCACTTATTTGTTAAACAGTTAAATTTTTATATGATTTGGTCGTTTAAGTATAACATTAAAAGTTGAAAGTTGTTATCATGATGAGAACCTTAGTTGATTTCCGTATAATCTGTATATTTATGTAATATGAAACAATGTATAAAAAGAAAATTTAGACTAGTTATCTCCTTTTTTAAATCTCGAATTTGTTAAATTGAATATCATTTCTACGAATCCTTTCGAAAGATAATAATTTTAACATTTAATCATAATCAACGAGATGATGATTTCGTGTACTTTTATCAATTTTTCGGGTGATCTAACCTGGCCCAACCTGAACCGTTTTGAACTGGTAAAAAAAATGACATATTTAATGACGTAAATCGCCCACAAAATATTTCTGACCCCTATGAAAAAAATTTCTAGGTCCGCCACTGGCCCAATTTAAAAAATATTTTACGGATTTATCATTCCTTTTCACATATGTATAATGTTATTCATCAAAGGTAACTTTATAAAATTAACTAATTTTTTGAAAAAACCTTCTGTCTCTTTTAAATTATTAAAGTTTCATTTGTTGTTTACATACTATGGTGGTGTTTGTTTTTTCAGAGGCAAAATGTCTGCGGTCTGCGGACCACATCTGCAGACATCTTTTGCAGAAGAGGTGGACCAAACATCTGCAGGTAGATCTTTTTGAGGTGTTTGTTTTCTGAAAACTTATAAGCTCTTCCCAAACATCTGCTTTGGATCATCCTCGTCGATCATCCTCTTCCCCACCGGCGGTGGAGGAGGCCACCTGTGGAGGAGACGACCGGAAAAGGAGCCGGCTATGGAGGAGACCGGCGGTGGAGGAGACGACCGGAAAGCCCCAACCCTCGATCGAAGACGACCGTCTTGAGCCACCACCGTCCACCACCGTCGAAGGAACCAGGAGCGACGACCGGAAAGCCCCAACCCTCGATCGAAGACGACCGGAAAGCCCCAACCCTCGATCGAAGACGACCGGAAATCCCCAACCCTCGATCGAGCCTTCGTGGACCAAACCCCTCCCGTCGATCGAGCCCTAACCTCGATGGAGCCCTCGATCGGTGGTTGCTTGAGGCGGAGTAGGGAGGCGACGGCTACGGCGGTGGAGTATGGCGGCGACGGCTACGGCGGTGGAGTATGGCGGCGACGGCGAGCAAGGGGTGGAGGAGTTCGGCCGATGGCGATGGTGGTGTAGGGAGGCGACGGCTGGCTGGTTTGAAAAAAGGGGGAGGAGGCTGGAAGAGGTTTGAAGATGTGGGAAGAGGTTGGTTCACGTCTGCGCCAAGAAGAGGACGCGCAGACGTTTTTTAATGAAACGTCTTCGAGAAAACAAACAGCCTAACCTCTTCCCGCGTCTGCGCGGCGCAGACATAAGAGATTAGAAGAGTTTTTTTACAAAAAACAAACACCCCCTATGTAATTATCAAAAAACTATATTACAAATATAGTGATGTATCATGAAGTTTTATCTATAATATGATGGTGGGAACTATTAACAATGACATCAATTTTTCAATTAAAAAGACACGTGTATATTATAGCTAAAGAAATTAAAAAAAAAAAACTCTTTTTTACTCTAAAATTGATAAAATAATAAGTTTATGTTCAAAAAAATATTTTCTTATTTTCTAAATTATAAAATTATATTTTTAGTGTTTAAAAATAAACATAAGAACATATTTTTATTCATAAAATTGTATTTATATTTTTTATGTTTTGTACTAGAAAATAAAACTAGAAATCCTTAATAAAAAAATATGAAAAAAATATAATGGTAAAATGATGACTTGTTAATTGCAAATTATTAGAATAATAAATTAGAAGTCAGTTAATTTAGATAGTCACACAAACTTTCAGTTAATTAATTATGAAAAACTTAATTAAATATCTGTGACATTTTCCTTATTAATATTATATTTTATTTTTAGTACAGAATCCTTTTTTGCTTCTTCAATAATATATTTTTGCTCCGTGTATTGATTAGGGTTGTTCACGAGCCGAACCGAGCCGAGCCAGGGGTCAGCTCGGACTCGGCTCGTTTTTAAACCGAGCCTGGCTCGGCTCGGCTCGGATTGTAAACCGAGCCTGAAATCTCGGCTCGGACTCGGCTCGTTTTAAACCGAGCTGGCTCGGCTCGGCTCGTTTTTGGCTCGGTTTTTACATAACAAATTTAATATTTGAATCGCATTCACATCAACTCGGCTCGTTTTCTCCATTGAGTCCTGACTTCTACAAAGGCTACATGCGAGAGATGTCTAGCTGTGACCGTGTTAGATCCGACCTGCATATGGCTGAGACCAACCGTCATATGATTGTAACCGCGCGTGAAACGTCTGGTGTGAGGACTGTGGCTCCAACATATTTGGGAATTATGGTTTGAGAAGTAAGAGTAAAGAGACGTGAATAGGTAGAATTGAGAATTAAGAATATAATTTAGGAATGAGGGATTAGTGAAACACATGATAATTGAGATTCATTCCATATTTCTATCCTTTTTCCTTTTATTTTTTTTATTTTTTCTTTTTTTATAATACTTACAAAATAATACTAAAGTATATTTATTATTGAAAGTAACCCTATAATTTTATATTTTAGTATAGCATGTTGTACAAACGAGCCGAGCCACGAGCCGAGTAACGAGCGAGCTATGAGCCGAGCCAGCCTTGGCTCGGACTCGGCTCGGTTATAAAACAAGCTGGCTCGGTTCGGCTCGGTTACAAACGAGCTTTATCCGAGCCGAGCTTTATCCGAGCTTTTTCCGAACGAGCTACGAGCCGAATCCGAGCTTCGAGCTTTTTGGACAGCCCTAGTATTGATCAATGTTAAGGTTGTTGGAATTTGTAGTAACCATTTTAACTTTAATTTAATAATATTAATTATAAAATCAGATTTTACGATAGCGGAAGCGTTTAGGTTACACATTTTGTTTCATAAATAAAATTCTCAAAACAAGGAATCCAGTTACATACGAATAGACAAAAACAAACATAGGGTGTTTAGAATTGACCTCAATGAATAACGTCCAAAAACACACATTCGATTCGATAGCAATCTCGCTAGATGACTTGAATCATGAACCACGAACTCTATCGCGTATCACCGTAACAACCGCGCGCTCCAAAACCACCCTTGGTGGTTCGGCTATGCTGGTGGTGGGTGGTGGTTGTTTGGCCGAAACCCAAGAGGGAGAGATGTGGGTGGTCGACGGCCAAGAGAGGGGAGAGAGAGAGTGTATTGTGTGTGAAATGTGGGAGGCTAGATATAGGTTTAATAGTCAACCTTAGATCCATAAAAATAGGAATTTTGAATGACCAATTCAAAATGTTATTTCTCACCCATTTATTTCACATTAAATTTAAATTAAACTCTTTTAATTTAATTAAACTCTTTCAGTAATTAAACTATTTAATTACTACTCTCTAATATTACTAACTAACAATTAGTTGGTAACATTTAATTAAATGCCCAAAGTTTAACTAATCAAACTTTAGCAATTTAATTCTAATTAATTATCACAATAATTAATTCTTTCAACTATTATTATTATTTCACAAATAATAATAACAACACCGCTTTATATAATTCGTGAAATTGAATATGTCTGAAACAAATTTTTGACATAATCATATTACTATCTTCCAAAGTGTAACTCTTTGGATCGTAACCCGATAGCAATGTTGATATTATCGATGATCAGACATCACATATCCAACAGATTCCCACTTGGACGATTCATCGCATAATTCCTTTAACGTAGACAGTGTTGGACACCTAGCTGCATCGCGCTGCCCCTAGCAGGGTATAACTTCTAAAGTCAACTAAACTTTTAGTTCAAGTAACCCTTTACTTAACTAAAATTATAGCCATGGTAACCTTTATCTATTTATCCTTTATAATTGATATTCTTTGAACATGAGACAAGGATCACATTTCATTCTCATATTTTGTTCAAACATTTTGATTCTCGTTCTCCAATTTAAAATGGTCTAACAAACTACTCTTAGTTTGAGCACGGCCATGCATTTACACCAGTTTAAATTAACGAGGGCGCCATAATATCATCTCTTAATCATATAAGAGTATAGAATCCCTTTGGCAGCATACAACTCCCACTTAGTTTCAGAACCATTCCCAATCAAATATCCTTATTACTGCCCATTTTCAGAACAGCGTTATTTAAGATCAAAGAACGACCTTAGACTAATGTCAGTTCTAATATGCTCCTTAGGTCTAAGGATATGTATAGATCATACCATATTCAAAACTTCTTATGACAATGATCCACGAAGAAAGTTTTGAAACGAGTTACGTCCGACATCATTCTCTAATGTATGTCTATGAATCTTGGTCCTCAACCCTTTGAACTTTTATCTTATAAACTAACCAAGCATTCAAGTAGTCTTAATTCAGATTGATTCCCATGAATCTGATCGACTACGAACATTTAGAATACCATATTCAAGGATACTAAAACGTACAAAATATCGAATAAAGACACAATATTTATTATGCATTTAACCATTAAATCAAAATAAATATCCAATGTAACTTTAATTCGAAAGCACCCAAATACTAAATACATATCAAATCCTATCACTAGCAAACCTAAGACCTATCTTCTCAACATGCTTTTCGTGTTTAGACAGAGGCATAGGCTTAGTAAAGGGATCTGCTAGATTTTGATCTGTGTGAATTTTGTCTATCTTGATGTCTCCTCTTTCCACTACTTCCCTAATGTAGTGAAACTGTCTGAGTATGTGCTTTGACCTATGATGTGACCTTGGTTCCTTTGCCTGAGCAGTGACACCAGTGTTGTCACATAATATCTCTATTGGTTTCCTAATACTAGGAACCACACCGAGATCAGTCATGTATTTTTTCATCGGGAAAATGTTATATAAACATAATCAACTTTTGATTTTGTTCCAATTAAATCACTGGAACTTTGTTTTGTTTCAATTAAGTAACTTAAGTTTGATTTATGTTCTAATACTAGATAAAAAACTTAGATAACAGGTAATCTTGATTTATTTAAGCTTTATAAGTGAATTTTTAGATGATTTTATGACCCGTTTAAATGTTTTAGACGTATTTTAGACTCATTTGGGCATTTTGTGCTTTTTTCAAAATGTTATAGAAACGAGTCATAAAATCATAAACGGGTCATAAAATCATCTAAAAATTCACTTATAAAGCCTATACGAATCAAGATTACCTGTTATCCGGGTTTTTTTATCTGGCATTAGAATATAAATCAAACTTAAGTTACCTAACTGAAACAAAACAAAGTTTTAGTGATTTAATTGGAACAAAATCAAAACTTGGTTATGTTTCTACAAAATTACCTCTTTTTCATCCAAGCAGCTTCTGAAGCAGCAATGTATTCAGACTCTGTCGTGGATTGAGCAACAACACTTTGTTTCGAGCTCCTCCAAGTGATAGCTCCACTATTGAGGGTAAACACATACCCCGATTGTGATCGAGAATCATCTCGATCTGTTTGGAAACTAGCGTCTGTGTAACACCTTACAGTCAGCTCTTCTTCCATTCCTCCATAGATTAAGAACATATCTTTAGTTCTTCGTAAGTACTTTAATATGTTCTTCACAGCAGTCCAATGACTTTCACCAGGATTTTGCTGGTATCTACTTGTTATGCTCAAAGCAAATGATACATCGGGTCTAGTACATAACATGGCATACATAATTGAACCAATTGCAGAAGCATATAGAGCTCTTTCCATTTTCTTCTTTTCCTCATTAGTTTTAGGAGATTGGCTACAACCATGATTGGAGAAATCGCTATGTGCTACCAGGTCGGTCGACTGGGGAGTTTCGAGTACTCGGATACGGTAAATGATAAAAAAATAATTTTTAAAAAATTATATCTATATCAAATATCATATGTTTACTAGTATATATAACATATATAGTGAATATCAATAGAAATTAAATATATATAGGGAAAATAAAACACTAATTGGTGAAAAACAATGAAAACTAGTGAAAAACAGGGAAAATTGGTAAAAAATAGCGAAAAACCGAGTTGGCCGAGTTTGACCGAGTTGGTCCGAGTTTGACCGATTTTTTCCGAGTTTGACCGAGTTTTTTTGGCCGAGTTAGTCCGAGTTGGCTCGAGTTGGACCGAGTTTGACCGAGTCCGAGTTGGTCTGGCCGAGTAGGAGAAAATCGGTTCGGCCAAGGTCCGAGTTCCGAGTACTCGCCGAGTACTCGGCCGAGTAAGCCGAGTTTTACAACACTGGCTACAACTAAGTATTGTACCATGTGCCATGGGTAAGGTTCCTCTCTTGGAATCTTG
This sequence comes from Mikania micrantha, assembly GCA_009363875.1. Lineage (NCBI taxonomy): Eukaryota > Viridiplantae > Streptophyta > Magnoliopsida > Asterales > Asteraceae > Mikania > Mikania micrantha. The sequence continues at coordinate 106,347,273 of CM018692.1, read as the reverse complement.
CATTGAAAAACGTTTAAAAACTTTATCAATGTATGTACTTTGACTTAACCCAATGAGTCGTCTAAATCTATCTCTATAGATCTTTATTCCCAGAATATAAGCGGCATCGTCAAGATCTTTCATTGCGAAACATTTACTTAACCAAGATTTTACATATTTTAGCATAGGTATATTGTTTCCAATGATCAGTATGTCATCCACATACAAGATCAGAAAAGTAATATAGCTCCCACTAACCTTCTTCTAAACACAAGGTTCGTCTTCGTTCTTGATAAAACCAAACTCTTTGATTTTCTGATCAAAAAGAATATTCCAACTCCGAGATGCTTGTTTTAGTCCATAAATGGATTTATTCAACTTACAAACCTTATTATAATTCTTTGGATCTACAAAACCTTCAGGTTGCACCATATAGACATCTTCACTAAGATGTCCATTTAGAAAATGCGATTTTGACATCCATTTGCCATATTTCATAGTCATAATATGCAGCTATGGCTAATAAGATTCTAATTGATTTAAGCATGGCTACTAGTGAAAAGGTTTCTTCAAAATCAACACCTTGAGTTTGTGTGAAGCCTTTTGCTACCAACCTAGCTTTGTAGGTTTGTACATTTCCATCCATGTCGGTCTTCTTTTTGAAGATCCATTTACATCCTACAGTCTGACACTTGGGAGGAAGTTCAACCAAGTCCCATACATGGTTTTCATACATGGATTGCATCTCTGTATTTATAGCATCCTACCATTTTGTGGATTCCGAATCCATAATGGCATCTTTATAAGAAGTAGGTTCAGCTGTCGAAATTTTCATGAAGTCCAATATATCTATCAGGCTCATGTCGATCCCTAGTACTTCTACGGATGCTTGGAGTTATATCTATCTCTTGAGTCCTTTCAGATTCAAGTTCAACATCACTATGTTGTTTGGATGTACTAGCTTGTGTATCGGTTATTTGAGATTCAAGGATTTCATCTAAATCCACTTTATTTTCTCCAATCCCTCTAGCTAATAGTTCCTTTTCCAAAAAGGTAGCTCTCCTCTTAATGAAAACACGATTTTCATTGGGATTGTAGAAATAATAACCGATTGTCTTAGGGTATCCGACAAAAACAACTTTATAGCCTCGAGGATCTAGTTTGTCTTAAGACTCTCGTGTAACATACGCGTTACATCCCCATACCTTAAGATAAGACACATTGGGTTTATTCCCATGCCATATCTCATATGGTGTCTTTTCAACTTTCTTTGTTGGAGCTAAGTTAACAATTCGTGCGACGGTTTCAAGAGCAAAACTCCAAAAGGAGTGAGGTAAGTTTGTACGACACATCATTGATCGAACCATATCTAATAGAGTTCGATTTCTCCTTTCAAACACACCGTTTAATTGTGGTGTTCCAGGGGGAGTAAATTGTGAAACAATTCCACAATTTGTCAGATGTTCATCAAATTCTTGACTAAGATATTCAACTCCTCGATCCGATCGAAGTATCTTAATCGTTCTACCCAGCTGATTTTGTACTTCGTTTTGGTACTGATTGAACATTTCAAACGTTTCATGTTTATGCTTCATAATATAAACATAACCATATCTACTGAAATCATCAGTAAATGTAACAAAGTATCTTTCTCCATTTCTGGCAGTGGTTCTGAATGGACCACACACATCTGAATGTATTATCTCAAGTAGATCCTTGGCTTTTTTACTATTCCCTTTGAAGGGTTGTTTAGTCAACTTTCCACTTAAACATGATTCGCATTCATCAAAAGATTCCGAACCAGTTGAATCTAATATTCCTGAGGTTTGGAGTTTCTTCATGCGATTCTTGTTAATGTGTCCAAGCCTACAATGACATAAGTACGTATCATTGAAATCCAATTTCATACGTTTATCGGAGATATTTTATATTTCGTTATTAATATGGACATCTATCTCACAGATTCCATTATGAGGCTTTGCATCAAAATAAAAAACAGCATTCAAATATGCTGAAAAATAACCATTGTCATTAAAAGCATACTTAAAGCCATGTTCACACAAAGCTGAAACTAAAACAATATTCCTAGTCAAACTAGCAATAAAACAAACATTGTTCAAAACAAGTTCTAAACCATTAGGTAGTAAAAGAACGTATTCTCCTACTGCCTTAACTGCAACCTTTTGTCCATTTCCCACATGGAGTTCCAGGTCGCCTGTTTTCAGCTTCCTAACATTCCTTAGTCCCTGCAAATCATTGCATATGTGAGAGCCACATCCGGTGTCAAACACCCAAGATTTGCTAGAAAAAGAGAAGATTTCTATAACAAAAATACCTAAGGTTCTTGCAGTAGAACCCTTCTTCTGCTTTGTCTCAGTTAGGTATTTTGGGCAGTTTCTCCTCCAATGCCCAGTTTCATCACAATGAAAGCATTTGGCATCCTTTAGAGGTTTGGTCTTGGCAACAACCTTGCCTTTGCCCTTGCCCTTGCCCTTACCTTTCATGCTCTTCTTGCCCTTACCTTTTGATTTCTCAACTCGACCCCTTTGATCATCAGCATTGAACCAGCTTTGTTAGAACCTGGTATATTCATCTCAGCAGTTTTAAGCATCATATGCAACTCTGGGATAGTCTTGTTCCAAGAATTCATATTATAGTTCAAAGTGAACTGGTCATATGACTTTGGCAATGAATTGAGGATTATATCCCCAGCTAATTCATTTGTCAATGGACACTCAAGACGTGCTAGATGATCAATGAAACCCTTCATCTTTAGTACATGAGTACTAACCGAAGAACTTTCTTGCATGTGACAACCTAAGAGTGATCTTATCACTTCAAAGCGTTCATATCGACTGTGTTGCTGAAACATTTCCAACAGATGCTGAATCATTTCATATGCCTTCATGTGTTCCAGACTCTTTTGGAGTTTTGGAATCATGGAAGCTAGCATCAAGCAAGAAACCTTGACAGAATCATCTATATGTTTGTCATAGGCTTTACGGGCTGCACCCGTAGCATTCACAGGTTCTTCTGGGATTGGTGTCTCAAAGACATACAACTTGTTGTCCGCCCTGAGAACAATTCTCAGGTTACGATACCAATCCATGAAGTAGGAGTTGTTGAGCTTATCCTTCTCAATGATAGACTTAAGAGTAAACGAGGAATTAGTGGAGTTTGCGTCAGCAAACATCTACAAATTTCAACATTATCGAATTTAGTATATTCATGATTGTCCTAATTATATTATGACCCATACATAAATATTTTATTAGGAATGAGATCCTGCTTCGTTATAATCAATGAATGGCTTTAGCACTCTCCATTGTTATGACTAGACAGGTAGGTAACGATTACCAATTGTGTCTCCACATAACTCTCGGTTTTGGGGCTGGTTGACGGGTATAGTCGACCATTTGTACGTTTAACCCCAAATGCACCTTCTTAACTCTTTAAGTGATATTCCTACTTAATTTGTAACTGAAAAACCGGCCTAAGTAACTTAGGAATCGCGATTTTTCCTTTTACAAAAACCGTAGGCCCGGATGCAGGGTAAAACTCTAACGCCGAGGGTTCGGATAAATTGGTTAAAGTGTTATTCATTAAGGATGGTGCATAATATCCATTTTTAATAATTGGGGTTTCTTTTATGTTTATTTACCATTCGGGTAAAAAAAAACATATTGGACGACTTGTAGCATGAAACAAGTCGTGCAATTTCTTTTAGTGAAATCCAATTTTACATGTGGTTTGCGTTTGCTTGAAACTCCTTTCAAACACTCGACTCGATTAATTTTATATACCCTATTTTAATCTAAGTCGGTAGTTTACGCGAACCGATTTTAAACTAACAAGTTTAAAATATTATTATAAAATAAACACTTTTATTTTATAATATGTTTTATCGTTTAAATAAAACAACCTTTTATTTAATTGCCTCTATAGTAATTATAAAACCCCTTTTATATTTACTATTGTTTTTAAAATTGTGACAAATATTTTGTTTTGTTAATTTCATATTTCCTAAATATTCACAACCACAAACAACAAAATATATAACTATGATTTGAGCCATAATCTAATTTATTCGGTTTCGTTCGATCCATTAAATGTAAACCGAATTAGGTCTAGGGTTTACAAATCAACGCCTTGATTGTAATCTCCCACTTTATCCTACATCTCTATCTTCATGCTCCTTGAATGTCTTCATTTTGGTCTTCAAATCCATTTAATCGGTTACATAAATAAATTATATCTATTTACAAAAAATAGAAATCTAATCTATTACATCGGGTCCAAATACCCGTTAAAAATACATCCAATCAAAAAATGAAAAACCAAAACATTACAACCATTCAAATGGGTCAAAACGTAGGGCTCAAATCATTATAGTCACAATCAAACAATCAAAGGCTCGATCTTTTGTCAAACAAATCGTTTTTGACAAATAAAACACAAGATCGATTAACAAAATGTTTATTCGCGTGTAAAAGCGGCTCTGATGCCACTGTTGGGAATTGTAGTAACCATTTTAACTTTTAATTAATCATATTAATTATAAAATCAGATTTTGCGATAGCAGAAGCGTTTAGGTTACACATTTTGTTTCATAAACAAAATTCTCAAAACCAGGAATCCAGTTACATACGAATAAACAAAAACAACCATAGGGTGTTTAGAATTGACCTCAATGAAGAACCTCCAAAAACACACCTTCGATTCGATAGCAGTCTCGCTAGATGACTTGAATCGTGAACCACGATCTCTATCGCGTATCACCGTAACAACTGCTCCAAAACCACCCTTGGTGGTTCGGCTATGGTGGTGGAGGGTGGTGGTTGTTTGGCCGAAACCCAAAAGGGAGAGAGGTGGGTGGTGGACGGCCAAGAGAGGGGAGAGAGAGTGTATTGTGTGTGAAATGTGGGAGGCTAGATTTAGGTTTAATAGTCAACCTTAGATCCATAAAAATAGGAATTTTGAATGACCAATTCAAAATGTTATTTCCCACCCATTTATTTCACATTAAATTTAAATTAAACTTTTTTTAGTAATTAAACTATTTAATTACTACTCTCTAATATTACTAACTAACAATTAGTTGGTAACATTTAATTAAATATCCAAAGTTTAACTAATTAAACTTTAGCAATTTAATTCTAATTAATTATCACAATAATTAATTCTTTCAACTATTATTATTATTTCACAAATAATAATAATAACACCACTTTATATAACTCGTGAAATTGAATATGTCTAAAACAAATTTTAGACATAATCATATTACTATCTTTTAAAGTGTAACTCTTTGGATCGTACCCCCATAGCAACGTTGATATTATCGATAATCGGACATCACATATCCAACAAAGGTGACTCGGAGTGATATTCGGGAAACGCATGGGGAAGAGTTCACTGAACCGGGGCCGGCCGGGAACACTGCGCCCCCGGTTTCGGTGTGGGGAAATTCGGGGTTGGGTCACCGATTGTTGCCGAGTCTTGGGAATCAAAATTTCTAGCCATTGGAAAAAAAACGACCGTTGGAGTTTTAAAAAAAATCATTTTCCAACTCTATTCTATTTCACAACAAAAAATCTCAAACTTTTCTCTTATCTTCTACATTCTATACACAAAATTTATAAAATTTTGAATCAAAATGGAAGGTGGTTCATCACGTGGTGGGTTGTCAAGCAAATGAGAAATTGCTGCACAATTTATCAAGAACCAATGCTACAACTGATTCTCAATCGTAAATGAGAAATTGCTGCACATTGGGGATGCCATTGCCCCTTCTAGTTCTTTACTTTGGACGAATGTTTGGATTTTTTTCAGTTTTATTTTTTATTTAATTTTTTAGGTTGTATTCTCTTTTTTTTTTGTTGTACTCTCTTTGTATTTTTAATTTAATGAATCTTTTTTTTTGTGTATTTTTCGGATATTCAGATATACGAGGTTTTCTTTTTTTGAATTTTTAAATTTTTTCTGAGTTCGAATATCCTTTTGAATATCCGTTGTTTGGATATCCGAATCAGAAATTGTTACCCGAATCAAAAATTAGATATCCGAGATATCGGATACGGATACGGATTCAGATATTGAAAAATCACTATCCGGATCACCGAATATTCGAAAATGTACACTCCTCGCGGTCACTAGCTAGCGGGACCCGAGCTGTTTGATTTTTTCTTTCTGTCTCAAGGTTAACGCCTTTCGATACATGGTGGTTAAGATCATAAAAATTTATTGCAAAAGACTCATCCAATCTATCCAAGATCTCAGCCGGGAATTTTTTCATTAATGATCCCTTAATTGGAGTTGTTCCATAGTCAGACCTGACATGGTTCATCCATTAGCATCTGAAATTTTGTGTTTGTACAGGGATGTGTTGGAAGGTATATACAAAACTAAGGGTCAAAACAATCGAGTTAAAATGGAATAAGGTAAATCGAAACACATACTACAAGTAAGTATGCACGGTGTATGCAGTATTACAAAAGTAAAACTGAATATCGAACCTAGTGACACGAAATCTACTACTAAACTTTAACAGAAAATATGCAAACTAAAGACTCCAGAGAAAAGACAGATTTGGTTGTATATGATTTTGAAAATTGTTGGGTTTATAACTAAAATACGAAATAAATTAAAATCAATCTAAGATAACTCAGATGACTAAACAACCTAAGATAACTAATTAAGATAACTAGCAAATAAAATATGGAAAGTACTACTCAGACTAGGAATCCCAAAGTATGGTTAAAAAAACTCTGGAGAATGATAAACATGATAATACCATATTTAATGATACAACTATTCTAGGAATAGTAAAGAATGTTAGTTATTATGGTGAGACTCACTAGCCATATAAAATGAACCTAAGGGTTGTGTAAAGCTCACTAGGGAATATAGAATGGTCACTTGGTCAATTTCTCTAAACTAAGAATGATTAAGGACTCTAAGATAGTCAGGGGCAAAGCTTTTTTTTTTTTTTTTTTTGGGGGGGAGGGGGGCGTAATGTTAATTTTTCGGCCTAAATATTATTTTGAGTTAAAAATCACGGTTTCACCTCCTTCGCTTAAAAAAATTAACATGTATCAGGGGTTTCAAAAATTTGCGCCCCCTCTCACTTTGTCCAAGCTCCGCCATTGAAGATAGTTTAACATGGTTAGTCTCAACAATCACAATGAATAAAAGACACAAAAGGGTCAATCTAAACTAAACTAATTATTGATTTGGAATGCATGATATCAAACAGAAAAAATAAAAATGAACCTCAATGGTTATGTAGTTTATCTGAAAACCTTATTAACACAACACAACTCCCTTTTACATGGATAGTCTCAAAGGTGGTAGTCTACTAAATTTTATCAAATAACATGCATAATCCTATGGTTTACAATGTTAATCCAAACCATAATTAGATTCATATACCAAGTCTAATACTAAACATGCAAATCGTGATCGTAAACACTAAGTAAACAACAATCATTGTAAGAAGACATTGTCCTGCTAAAGTTACATATATGTATTCATTTAATTTTTAAAATTTATTTTTATAAACCAATATTAGTTAATATTAAAAAGTAGATAAATACTAAAAATAAAAGTATCTAACTGTTTAAGAATAGTGTTGCGTTTGAGCGTTTCTAATTAAAAAAATGAAAGTATTGTTTCTTTTTTACCAATTCAGGTAGGCCTCATACTTGTTTGTTAACTCAGTGACATTTATATGTATTTTATTTGTAAAGAGAACACTGTTGATGGAAAGTAATATCATTATGTACTGAGTTTATTTGTAACAGCTTTTTCTTGTTTTAATTTTTTTTAACGGCAATTGAATTACAGACTAATCATACACTTCAACTGAGGATCGTTGATTCTTGATTTAATTACTTTAACTTTATGAATATATAGCTATGCCACCTTAATGCTTTGGATATAAGAAAATTACTTAGTCGGATAAAAAACAAAGAATATGATGATGGCAAAAATAAATTGCATAAGTTTTACAATATATCTTATTAAATCTTGTTCTATAAGTAGATCGAATAATCATTGCTGAGGTACACATAATTTTACATAATATATATATATATATATATATATATATATATATATATATATATTTCATTATCAATATTCCGTTCAATGTATTTGAGTAATATCTGAACCTTGTTGAAACATAGACAATTTTTTGTACGGTTATTTATCTTAGGTCATATGATGCAAGTTGAATTTTCCTTTTATAGTATGTTATATATTATTAATTTACAAAAATTCTAATTTTACAAATTTAAAGAATCATACATACATAAACGTACACACATACTATACACATATACATATTTATATAGAGATGCACAAAGAAAATGATTAACCAAATCAATGGTTTAGGAATGGTTTAAGATTTCAAGAGACCAAAGGTTGTTTAACGGTTAACCGGTTTCAATTTTAAAGCTTGAAATACCAGTCTTTAACCAAACCGATTATAGTGAAAACTGTTTTCCAAACGTTGACCGCTATCCGGTTTGGTTATTTCAAAATCGTACTTTGACCAGTTAAATGGTTTGGGCACCTATATATATATATATATATATATATATATATTCAAACATGAAAAAGATAAATTAAAAAAAATCCTATGAGTTGAGAAAACTGCTAATTTCAATAAAATAATAAACATTATTTTTGGGCATATAATGTATATGTTATTATAAAAAAAATAAAAAAAATAATGAAAATCATAACTACTTGTTTCAAGCATGTTACAAAATAATGATAAATAAATATTACACCCTCTAAAAACATCATTTTTAACACGAGTAACAAGTACTTAATTTTTTATTGTTATGTAATAACATATATCACACATTTAAAAAAAATTGTTTCATATAATAAAGTTCTCAACTCAACGAAAGTTTTAATATACACTTCTTGTACACATATATAAAACTTGTATTGTATAACTTATTTTTGGTCATTAATATATATATCAATTATCAAAGATTCTCTTACTCACATATATTCCTATTCACTTTTTCACACATTACACACACACATGACACACATACACACACACACATCACACACATCACACAAAAGGTGGGCCCCAACATCTCACACACACATACATACATATATATATATATATATATATATAATTTGTATCATGTGAAAACCCAATCTTAAAGAGAAAACCCTTAAACCCTATCTGGGTCGTTGATTTGGAATCTTGAAAATAAACATTTGGTCTACATTAACCCACATTAAAATTAATTTTTTTTATCCAAAACCTAATTTTTTATTCAAGTTTAATGTGTATCACATATTTTATTTTCAAAAGTCCAAATCAATGGTCCAGATATGGTTTAAGGGTTTTCTCTCTTATACCGGGTTTTCACATGATACAAACCCTCGCATAATCACTATTCACTGCCGCGTCTAAATAATCACTATTCACTACCGCGGCTAAACATCAGAAGATATATTTCAATACTTTTCAATTAATTTGAAATTTTCGTTTATAACCCTGAACTTTTAACTCTTATTTTTAAAGTCCCCTCTCACTTTATTCACATATTTTTAATGTTCACATGATTTTAACGCGTCATTAGGTTAGTCTGATAAATGTCATAATTATATTAATTTGATCGCAATGGCCTCATGAACATTTATATAAATTTCTAACCCAAACGATCACATAAATTTTGCGCGATGTTTACATGCCTATAACGCATCCGTACGTTATCGAATATTTGTATCGTTTATATCATTTTGATCGTAATTAGTTCACAAACGATTAAGATTTAATAATTTTATAAATCATGAGTATTATATATACTACATATATATGCGATTTACATTTAATAATTTTATAATATTTGTATCATTTATAAATTCTACATTTACGCAAGGCCTTTTTTTTTAAGTCTTCTGTAATCACGTTCTTTACTATTAAATAAGTTCTTAATCTTCAACCCTTAGTTTCAAAGCTTACGTTATAGATGTTGTATAAGGTATTTTCGTGCATTTTATTTTACACGATTTTAACCTCATGTTCTGTTGGTTTTTTTACGTCAGTATATCAGACCCCGCCGCAACGCGCGGGTCATGTATACTAGTTTATTTTAAATTTCAAAAAGATTTTTTTATTCTATATTAGTAAAAAATCAACTTTTTTGAATAAAAAACAAAATTAATTTTGATGTATACTATATTTTTAATTGTTTTATAGTTTTGTAACATTATTAGGGTCGTTTTTATAAAAAAAATATATAAAAAAAGTGCCGATTAGAAATTAGAAAAAAAAAATAAAACAACAATGTAACACTAATGTAATTCCTTCTTCTAGGTCTATACAGCGGTGTTACGTCTGTGTTTTATCGGTTTTTTATTATTTTTTTAAATCTAGTTGGCGCTTTTTTTATTTTTTTTATAAAAATAACCCTAATGATATTACCAAACTATACAAAAATGAAAAAAAATAAATTTTTTTGGTGGTTTTTTGCATTATTGTCAAGCTTTTCTCCAATTAAAAGATGTTTTTAAAATAACTCTCCCCTATATATATATATACACACTACTATATAATACATATTAACCAAAGGATCTTTGCCTTAGCGGTACTCTCTTGGCTTTCTAAATGAAAGGACATGGGTTCAAATTCCTTTCAAGGCGAACATGAACTAATGATAGGTATTTAGAGTTTCCCTAAGAATTAGGATTGACAAACAACTTAAAAACAGTTGATAACATGTAACAAATTTTTTTTTGAACGGCATTTGATCTCAACGTGTGAACCACTAATTTCCAGGCCACGTCACCAAGGTCTAGTTACCATGACCTCCGTTGAGACCCCACCATCACCCCAGGAGGAAACCGCACCGGAAAACCCCCTGACCTTCCAAGGACCCATATTTCGTCTTGGGAGGGATTTGAACCCGTGACCTCCCACAGGGGAAGCCAAGGGGGTAACCATTAGGCTAGAAGCCCTTGGTTACATGTAACAAATGAGTTTTAAATACTTTTTTTACGGTTTTTCTTTTGGGCAATTGTGCATGATGTAAATAATATTTAATAAAATTTATGAAAATCGAGTTGAGAGCCTACAAAGCTATTTGGCTTTGATGAAGAGTTTATTTGCGCAAGATGCTGACATTTTATACAGTTATCTCCTATTTTATTTATACAATGAATACACTCAATGACAATTTAAAGGTTTTTGATAAACCATACTCTTTGCTAATATACAAATTTACAGTTTAAGATTATATTTACATAGGAAATGAAAAACTCAAAACACACTTGAAATAAAAAAAATCATGAAAATCATTTTAATGTATATAATATATGTAACATTTGTGCCGGAATCGTTACCGGAACAGTAAGTTGCACAGTAACTCAAGTACAAACTACGTGAACTATGTAAATACTATTGACACATGATGCAAAACACTAAACTATTATGCTATGGTTCTGAAATCTGAATTAAACCTCATGGTTTAACGGTCAGAAACACATCAGACAACACTGAACAGGTACACACATGCTTGATTTGATACTATTAGGTATAAACGTATGTGAGGAATAAACAGAACAAAACCATAACAATTGTTGTTACAGAATGCTAAACCGACGAATTATTCGTATAGGTGACGATCTGTACGAATAGATCTGAAAGTTTAACGATCTGAAATGATGACTGAAGAGTAGAAAACAGAATCAGAAAGTGGAACGTACGATCGTGTTCGTACAGTTAGCGCTCTGTACGAAAATGCGCGTAAGTGACGTTTTCTGACGAAACGGAAAACGAAAACGATACGAGAGATAATAAATTTAAGATAATATAATATTTTTCTGTTTTACAATTTTGAAACTCATCAGAAATAAATTAAAAGGAAACTATTTTGATTAAAATGCGTAAAATAAAGTTATTTAATTAAAACGCATAGAATACGCGAACGAGCTAAAGAAACGCTTAAAATAACAAATTACGATAAATAATTCAAAGGAAAATAAATTAAAAGATTTAATAGAGCTAACCACCTCCTAAACATTCGAAAATAAATTCGTTTTTATTTAAGTTACAAAAACACGCGCGTAACGTGCTGGAAACACGACGAAAACGAAAACCGAGCAACCGAAACGAACCCGAATACCCGCGGGGTATATACACCCTAAATGAGGGCATTTTCCTCATTTTTCTACAATCTCTCTCTCTAAACCCTCTCTAGCCGTCACCCTCTCTCTCTCTCTAAAGTTCACCACCTTCAAATCACCATAACTCCTTCAATCTTTGATGAAATCGCGTGTTTTTGGTGTCCACACGAAGATCTCGAGCTCCTCCACCCTAAAGTACAACTGATCTGAGGAACTATCCAGCCATTTCTGAGGTATGAAGCCAAGAACATCATGAAAACTAGGGTTTTTACACCCCTAGTTCGACCACCACCTTAAAAACCGGCCATATGTCATAACCTTCGAACCCACAACCTTTCGAGGACTTATCTACAGGTAGCCACAGCATGGGGATGGTCAAACCAAGGGATCGAAGTTGGATGATGGTGAGGAATGCATACAGGTTCGTGGGATGCATTGCCGGCCGAACCTTCGAGCCCAACGAACCTGCATGCCACTCTCATGGGCTCGCGAACCTATTGGACTTGGGCAAACCCTTATGCATGAACCATCATCTAGCCGAGCCATGCTGCACACTTGCGAACCTCCTTTCCCCTTTGGCGAACCTGCGTAATCACAAGACTGCATGGGAGACCTGGCCGAACCTCCTGCGAACCTACTACAACTAGCCGAACCTAATATCACCACTGACCCTGTGCAAGCCATCTATCATGGCCGAACCTAAGTTGAGCTACGAACCATCATGCCCTCACCAAACCCTCAGCCGAGCCTGATCTTTTGCCAAACCCTATTGAGAGCCACGAACCTAAGCAGGACCGAACCCCATGCACGTGAACCCAAGGTTCGCTTGACTTGGGCCGAACCTAGGTGTGTCATGGATAGGTTCGCTGAAGTGATTCAGTTCTACTTGGCCCAGCGCCTTGTAATCGGCCCATGAATATACTTTCGGCCCAATAACATTACCCGAACCCTTATGGATATATCGGCCCAATAGATTGTAAATTCGAATTAGCCCAAAACCTTGTGCATTCGGCCCACTCATATAACTATTAGACCCACTTACACATAAATGGCTCAAGGGGTTATCCGGCCCAATGAATTCAAGAGGTTAACTAACACACGAACGAAAGCCTAAAATCAATGATAAACGCACGCATGGATTATCATATTAACTATTACAAATATGATGATAAATTTTTTAAATAAACCATGCAACGACATAAGACTTATATGGAGATTATAATCTTTAAACTAAACCGCAAGTTGAGAAATTGCAAACAATGAATGAAATTAAATATTTCCTTACATAATATAGTGAATTCCGGGCCGTATAATGAACAAGACTAGAGCGTGTTTGTGACACCCCGTAATTTCCAGGTCAGCAACCTATTTATTTAGATGTTTATTTAAATGCTTTATATACACGTGGCACTAGAATTAGATTAATTTAGTGTGACACGTGGCACGACAATACGAACACTGACACATGACTTGATAATTCGACGAATTATCGACAAACAGCACACACGTGTCAAAACACACGAACGTTGGTGAACGTCTAACACATTGTGTAGCACAACACTCGAAACTTCACGAAACACTCACACATTGAACTTGGAAGTTCAAACAAGGCCAAACGAAAGTCCGTAAACGTGAACACGGCAACGAACGGATCAAACCAATGAAAATGGGCCTATTGGGCTCACCAGGGGATCTGTCGCGCTACGCGACGGTCCACAAGGACACTGTCGCGATACGCGACAAGTGGCGGGGGAAATTTGAACGCGGAACTCTCTCGCGTTACGCGAGGGGAACCCTTGAATCTGTCGTGCTACGCGACGAGACTCAGTTCGCAGAATCTTTATAAAACCAAGACAATCATGCCTATGCTATCCCATTTCATCATTTCTCCGGCTTCACACTCAACACCTCGACCATCTTCTTCCTCTAAACACCTGCAACACCTCTGTAAGTCATTGAAGACCTCATTTGGAGCTTGGGAAGCTTAGATAACTCAAAGGAGAAGACCTTCCAAGCTTGGGCTTCATCTTTTCTTGCTCGAGCTCGACGAAACCAGCAATCCAGGGGTCTTGGAAGCTGCTCAAACACCATCTTAGCAATCAAAGAAGTGTTGGAAGGTAGTCTCTTAGTCCAAACACTCTCTAGACACTCACACACTCACATGCAAGTGAAAAATCACACATGCAAACACTTTGAATGCACATGCATGAATTTATTTTCTGGGTTTGATGATTTAGATGTATTCCTTGATGATCCATGATGGTTATATGATGTTTTAGGACGATCCAAGATGTTGGGTGTAAGTCTTATTGCTTAAAATGATGATAGATGATGTTATATGTCCATGCATGCATGATCCATGATGGTAGGAATGATCTTGAGTATGTTGGTATGTTTATTGATGATATTAGAAGGATTACTCATGATTAGATTTGATTTAGATGGTTAAAATGGTGGGATTTGATGAACTTTCTATAAATAGGAACTTTATATTCGCAAAATGAGAATGTGAATGATATTTGGTGTCATGCATGTTCATGGATGGTTGTTTAGATGTTATTAGGATGATGATAATGTTAGAATGTGATTTTAATGATGTTCATGGATATTTTGACATAGTTACTATATTTAGTAACTTTTGTTGATGAAATATTGCTAAGTGATGGGTTAGGTTATGTCGACATGTTTAAATGATGTTAGATGGATTATTTTGATGATTTGTAACATGAAAATAGGTTTAGAAATGTTAAATGGTCATTTTTATGCAAAAACCACAAAGTTACTATTTTTAGTAACTTTATTTTTACAAAAACCAATTAGTAAACATGTTGTATGATTTGAACATGCTAAATGGTTTAAAATGTTGTAATATGATGAGTAGATGCTAAGTTAGATGGTTTCCGATGTCACTTATGCTATAAATGGAAACTTTCCATTTTAGTAAACTTTTGTGCACTAACATGATGGAAACGACTTATATGAATCCGTATGATGATGTGCTATGTGTTAACATGATCACGTAGGACTATTGAACATGCTAGAACTGTAAAACCGGTATGCTTTGTGAACTTTCCAAAAATGGAAACTTACTATAAATAGTAAGTTGTCCATGGACGCGACTTGCGCGTTTTGCACACGACAAACACTAACACAATTGCTACACGATTCACAACCGTCACACGGTTCACCAACGGGTCGTTGACTTGACACGGTCAACTTTGGTCAACTCTAGTCAAACACGGTCAATGTGGACCAACACAGTCAAACACGGTCAATGTGGACCAACACAGTCAAACACGGTCAATGTGGACTAACACGAGCAAACACGGTCATTGTGGACCGACACGGACAAACATGAACAACCAAGAGTTGTTGAATACAAACACGAGCACTAACACAAACACTAGCACGGTCACATACACGAACTCACGTACGGTGTACGATATAGGTTGACGGTGACCGACACGCCTTACGACGCGGGAGCTTACGCTTACATTCGATTCATTTCACTAAGGTGAGTTTACGGCCCCTCTTTACTCTTTTTCAAACGCTTTTAAATAGGGGGAGAATACTAGTTACATCGAGTCAAACATTTATGCTATGACAAACATTTTATTGTGTATGCTGGTTTATTGGACAAACATTAAGTGTTGAACTCGTATTAAGCCCTCACAAAGTCTTACCGTTAATGTACGAACAACGTGGTAGATTTGGATGGATCCATTAGGGAATGACTAACCCCACGGGGCACCATGTTGACTGGATGTCATAACCCGTGCAAATTCTGACCTAACTTGCTATGCATACGAGGCATAGCGGAGGCAAGGACAAACAAGTCTAGTTCGGTAGTGACGCACTGACACTTTGGGCCTAGGGCTCGGAACTAACATTGACAAACAGCATGACACACTTTTATTACTATATGTATATCAAAACCTGTGAACTCACCAACCATCGTGTTGACACTTTTTCTAACTGGTATTCTCAGGTAACTAGCTGCGCATGGAACAGGATGCACGTTAAGGGATGAGCTTTAGGAACCGCATGCATTCTGTTGTTTCTTTTGAAAACAATTTAGTTCTTAATGTTCTAAACAATGTTGTATTAAACTATTTACATTTCCGCTGCATGCTTTCAAACATATTTATTTACGCTGCTATGATAACTTTTATTCCGCTGCAAACTATTTTGTTATGTGTGTGTGTCAAACATGGGATTTGTAAACGCATATAGAGGTGTTCTATATGACCTTGAGCTGTGATTCTGGCCACGTCACACCCACGTGGACTGACACCACGAGTGGAAAATTGGAGGTGTGACAGTGTTAGCCAAGTCAAGGCTAACACAAACACACACAAACACATACACAAAGACTCATATGTATAATTTACAAACCACGTGAAATCAATACAGGGTCTTGAACATAACAACGATTACTACAAAGAGCGCGTGCATTTTAGTTAAGAGAAGTCAACTACTTCAAACACAAGGTGAGTTCATTGTCCCTTTTTAAACATATTTGTTTTTACCTCGGGATTGAGAAGCATGTTATACATTTTAAACAAATTTTGAAATGTTTATTAAATGCTTTTACACTTGTTCGTGATGCTTATACTGATGCTTAAACTTGTAACTCTCATTCTGGGAACTAGAGACTAAGACTTAAACTTAATGCTATAAAACTTTATGCTTAAACTATATGCTCGAAGCTTATGCTATAAACTTTATGCTTAAACTATATGCTCGATGCTTATGCTATAAACTCTATGCTTAAACTATATGCTTGATGATTATGCTATAAACTCTATGCTTAAACTACATGCTCGATGCTAAGGCTTTGAACACTCACGCTAAATGCTAATACTTGATACACTCGTTTTAAAGGCTAACACTGTATACACTAACTCTAATTGCTAATACTTCATACACTTATTTCTAAAAGTTAATATCTCATACTCTTAATCTTAATGCTAATGCTGTTTACACTTATACTTATTTTCTTAAAACTCTCGAAGCTTTTAAATGCATAAGAAAGACAAACACTAAAATTAGGAATGCTCTTGAAAACCATACTTTAGTAATCTTGAAACTTAAACTCAGAAAGACTCACTTGCTAAGGCTATAAAGACTTATATGCTTGAAATGCTATAAAGCACTTGAATGCTTGATATGCTTGGAATGCTTGAAACACTTGAATGCTTGATATACTTGGAATGCTCAAACAACAGGCTGATTGACCGCCGCGTGTTGACCTATATGTCAACCCCTACTAGTCATCAGTAAAACTATGTGAATGCTCTAAACTCGTAAGCTTAAGCTATCAGACATCGTAAGACAGACTGATTGGCCATCACGTCTTGACATTGGTCAAGCCCCACTAGTCAACAGTGCTCTTCTTTGTCGGAATCATGTAAGACAGACTGATTGACTGCCACGTCTTGACAGTGGTCAAGCCCTACTAGTTATTCAGTGTTCTTCTTGATTCATCCATGGTTATGACGAGTGACTAGGATGATTTTGGTTTCTTCTAGCTGACTTTGTGTCACCTTGAGGATTCCTTTATCAAAACACGTCACGAGTCATACTTAGTTTCGTTATGGATGGATGCTAAATTCCTTAGGGCGTTCAGCTGTCCATAACAGTAACTCTCAAAGCTCGATACTCGAATGCTATTCTGTGCGTGTTGAAACTCATACTCAGAACATTTAAAGCTATGATGGGATTTGATGATAGATAAGACGCTTAATTATCATTAACAACAATATCATATGTGATTTAGTATGTGGTGGGATATTGGCTAGGCAGGCGGTAAGTTCGACCTTACATATGCCCTATACATAAGCATACCGAATTGGATATTACAGGTGATGTTAATGAGGTTAAGGTTGTTACCGAAGGGATTTGTGAATAGTATTGGGTGAATGTTTTAAACTTCTAAACATGATTGCTTGAAACTATGATGGAATTGAATGGTAGGTAAAATGCTTAATTATCATTAACAAAAGTGTCATATGCGGATTAGTATGTGGTGGGATGGCGTATGGGCGAGTTGTAGGCTCGACCCTTTCGTATGCCCTATATATAAGCATACCGATTTGGATATTACATGTGACGTTAATGAGGTTAAGGTTTTACCAAAAGAGGTTTGCTAAAGCTATTTTTCAACAAATAAACTATATGAACTCACCAACCATTGTGTTGACTTTGTTTTCTTACATGCTTTCTCAGGTGATGCACAGGTTTAAGCTAAGGCACATGATTGCATACTAGGATGCTCAGATAGAGGACCTAGTAGACTTTTGGAAAGCACGCATTTTGTCATTGATACAAGTCACTTTTGATATCTTGGACAAATACAAGATAGTGAACACTTTATTCTTTTGATATGTTTACTTAGTTAAATTACCAAACATTGACACTTGTAATTTAACTTTGTAATCCTAGGTTAATGTTTTGTTATGCTTTAGTTATTCTTAACATTGATGCTATGTAAACAATCTGATCATCATGATTATCACACACGATATCGCGCCCTGAGAACCTTCCGTCCGACGGGCAACACGATCCGGCCCGTCGGCTCGGGGTGTGACAATATATGTTATTTAGACAATCAAAAAGTATATATAAGTACACGTTTACATATGTTAAACATTGGTTTTAATTTATTACACAAAGTAAAGAGAGGTTATTTTGTAAAATATGTTTAACTACATTTTTTTGAAATTTTTTAATAATAACATATGTTACTTAACTAAAAACTAACTTTTACTTTTTATAGGAGTTTTATAGATTTTCTCATGCTAGAATGACTTTTGAATTTATATTTTTCTTGTGTGTGTATATATATATATATCGGGAGATGATTAAAAATTAACACTTTTTTACTGCGTTAACCGAATAATTACATCTTATTATTTTGGGTCCACATTAAATTAAATCTAAACATGTAGATTTTTTTTAATTAATGTAGGGCCCGCTTACATTAATAAAAAAATAAGATAAACCTAAACCTTTATATTTACTTTAGCGTGGGCCCCAAAGTAATAAGATGTAGTTATTCGGTTTTTTATGCAATAAACACGGGTTTACAAAGGTAGGGAAAACCCCTCCTTATTGTGAAATGAAAAGGAGGAGAAATATAAAATGAAAACCCCTCCTTATTGTGAAACCATGTAAAAATCATGTAAATATTAGAAAAATATTTTATAAACCAACGTAAAATAGATGTTACGTATGTTTTACAATTTTTTTTTAAATAACTACTCGGCGTTTTTTTTTATTTTTTTATAGAAATGTGCCAAATAATATAACAAACCTATAAAAAAAATTTTGAAATAAAAAATGTTTTTTACGTGATTTTTACATGGTTTTCATAGATTTTACACTCAGGGCCGGCTCAACTAATTTGAAAGCTATAGGCGGCATTAAAATCTGAGGCCCTTCTTTACTTCGAAAACTTGCATTCTTTTCCTACGTCTCTTTGATTCATTTGTTCCCTTGCAAGCTTATGTGACCTTTTATTAGGGGTGTTTGTGGTTCGGTTATAGGTGAAATCATAAATAATGGTTTTTGAATAACTAAAACCAAAACTAAACATTTAAAATAAAACGAAACCAAACCGATGTTTCTGTTTGGTTTTACGGGTTGAGCTTTCTGAGTTTCGGCTTTCTGGTTTTGATCTTTTTGAGCCCATTAAAGACTAAAACCGAATCAAACCTAATCATCTTACAGTTTGAAACGGGCTAATCACATTGCAATCGCTAATATAATGTTTTTTATTGAATAACATCTAAATCATCAACCTATACATACATATATACACATTTAGTAACATATGTATGTATGGATGCATGCATGCATAAGCACGTGTGGTTCGGTCTGGTTTTTAGTGAAAACCGTAAATCAAACAGTTAATTACGGTTTCAAACTTTTGAAACCATTTAACCAAATATTTGAAGAAAAAACCGACCGCAAAACTGAACAACATGGGGCCTCAAAAAACACGAGGCCCTAGGCCATTGCCTACTTTTTTAATTAAGAGAGCCGGCTCTGTTCATACTAAGGAGAGGTTTTGAAATTATGAAAAGTCCTTAATGTGAAAACTATGAAAACTATGAAAATTATGTAAAAATCATGTAAAAAAAAACGTTTTTTTACAGGTTTGTTAAATTATTTGGCACATTTTTATGAAAAATTAAAAAAACACTGAGTAGTTTTTTTTTAAAAAAATTATTTTGTAAAACCATGTAAAACATACGTAACATTTGGGCGCAGTGTTACGCATGTTTTACGTGGGTTTATAAAATATTTTTTTTTAAATATTTATTCGGTGCTTTTTTTATTTTTTTTTATATGTGCCAAATAATGTTACAAACCTATAAAAAAAAATTATAAAAAAAACGTTTTTTTACATGATTTTTTCATTGTTTTCACACTAAGGGGGCGTTTCATTTTATCTTCTATATATATATATATATATATATATATATATATATATATATATATATTAGTTTTGAAAACTCACCACAATGATCAAATATCCTACCTTTTATAAGTGGAGATCAACGGTTCAAATTCATGTGAGGGTAAGTTGAAGGACATAAGGTGAAGGGTCCGCTTGGACTTAATCTCGAATACGATCCCTCTTTGAGGGGCGATGGTTAATCTACTTCACGGGTTATCACACATCTGGAGGGCATATGTCATACATTTGCCCAATAGACCTGATTAAGAAAACAAACGTGATATGTAATAACATCAAACGCTCAAAAAAATTGCATATTTATGTTAACTGTTGTCGGTTATTCTCAGAAATTAACGAGTTATCTATCTGTACCATTTACTGACAGATAAACAAACCATAGTGACCCTTGTGGGGGTCTCTGAAACTTTTCTTAAACAAGCAGATAAAGGGAAGAAAATATTAATAATACCAAAAGATTCCCCCCAGCTATTTTTATTTATTTTTAAAACTTTACTGCCACCTTTTTTTTTTTCTAGTAATTATTTTCATTTTTTTCTTTTTCTGGGTGTGAGATTGACAGGCAGATCAGATCCCCACCGAAATAAATTAATAAATTCACCATCCACCCGATCTTACATAAAACCCTTCAAGAATTCACCATCTTGTATTTGTTTTTTTTTTTTTTTTAATTTCATCTCCCGTAATTTGCTTCTCTTTCAACAGTGTCTGATGATGCTGCAAGGAGCTGGTAACTCCAGCGGCGGAGCTGATGAAATTTCAACCGCCTCCGCCGCCGCTGGCGGAGCTGCTGCTGAAATTGGTAGCAGTGGATTTAGTGAAGATGAAAGAGGAAGAGTTGACGACGGTGGCCGGAGCTCCGGCGGAAACCGGTGGCCCAGGCAAGAAACGTTGGCGCTGCTTAAAATTCGGTCGGATATGGATGTTGCTTTTCGTGATTCAAGTCTTAAAGGCCCATTATGGGATGAAGTTTCAAGGTAATTTCAATGATTTTAATCCTGAATTCGATCGAAATTTTTGATTTTTAATCAGTTTTTGTTGTAAATTTGAATCTTCAACGGAAAACAAAATCTATGATTTATCGAATTACAAGCTTTCGTCTTTGAATCTTTTTCCGGTTAACCGGAAAACCCACTTCTCCGATTTACCAATTTGATTTTGAATTTTGTCTTCATCTATTTAGATTTATCTAGTTATTACCTTTTCAAACTCCGGCCAATTTCGAGCAAGTGCTCCGCCGGAACTGATTAATTAATTACTAATTATAAATTTATAATCATCTGTTCTTGATTATTTTATTGATTTTCAGGAAATTAGCCGAGCTTGGATTTCATCGAAGCGCCAAGAAATGCAAAGAAAAATTCGAAAACGTTTATAAATACCATAAACGAACCAAAGAAGGCCGGACTTCAAAAGCCGACGGTAAAACCTACCGGTTTTTTGATCAATTACAAGCTTTAGAAGGAAGCCCCTCCGCAGTCGGCCACCACCAGCCACCGCTATCTCTTCCACCTCCACCACCGGTGGTTTCGAAACCACCGCAAGTTTCACCAATGCCGAATACTCAGATCCCGTCTATCCCAACTATTCCTATTCAGTCGGGTGTGAATCCGATCAGTATGACCGTATCACACCCGAACAACGTCGATCCAATCTCGGTGGCGGCACCTGCGGTGACAATGCCGACTATGAGTGTTAATCATGTAGGTGGGTTTCCGTTTTCGCAGTTGAATATGTCGGGGTCGACTAACTCGAGTTCTTCTTCGACTTCTTCTGAAGACGAGCCGCCCGAGAGGCGGCAGAATCGGAAGCGGAAGTGGAAGGAGTTCTTTGGGAGGTTGATGAAAGAGGTGGTTGATAAACAGGAGGAGTTACAGTTGAAGTTTCTTGACACGTTGGAAAGACGGGAACGCGATCGGATGGCGAGAGAGGAGGCGTGGCGGATGCAAGAAATGGCTAAGATGAAACGGGAGCACGAGCTCTTGGTGCAGGAACGATCGATGGTCGCCGCGAAGGACGCGGCGGTCATCAGCTTCCTGCAAAAAATTACGGAACAAAATCCGAATGTGGTCATACCTCAAATGTCAGCAATGCAATTACTTCAACAACAACAGCAACAACAACAGACAGTGGCTCCAACACCAATACCGGTTCCAACTTCAGCTCCAACACCAGCACCAACAACAACGGCTCCACCAATGCAACAGCAACCACAACTAACCCCATCCTTACCAGGTGCAATTATTTTACTTTTTCATGATCATAATCAATTTAAAAGTAGATTAACTTAACTTCACACTCATCATTACTTTCTTTTAAATTCTCATAGTACCAATTGCGGTACCTCCACCAGTACTGGCTTCCGTACCGACACCTGCTCCGCCACCGCCAGTGCCAAGGAATTTGGACAACGGTGGCGGAGGAGACAACGTGTTACAGCCAAGTCCTTCACGATGGCCAAAAGCAGAAATCAACGCACTCATCAATCTTCGAACGACCCTTGACACCAAGTATCAAGAAAACGGGCCGAAAGGTCCGCTATGGGAGGAGATATCTGCGTCTATGAGGAAGCTCGGGTACAACCGCAACGCGAAACGGTGCAAAGAGAAGTGGGAGAACATCAACAAATACTACAAGAAGGTTAAAGAAAGCAGTAAGAAACGACCCGAGGATTCGAAAACCTGCCCATATTTTCACCAGTTAGACGCTATATACCGAGAGAAAGCAAGCGGTAGCAACAGTAGCAATAATAGTAATTTGGGATTCGGTGTAAAACCGGAATCCCAAATGGCTCCAATAATGGCCCGGCCAGAGCAGCAATGGCCGTTTCCAGCCATGGTTCAACAACAGCAGCAACAACAGCAACAGTCGAATCCAAACGAACCTATAAACGTTCAAGATCAGCATGATCCGAACGACGACTATGACGATGAAGACGACGATGATGAGGAAGAAGAAGGTGGTGATTACGAGATCGTTCCAAACAAAACATCATCAATGCCTACAGTTGAATGATTGAAATTTATAGAAAATGAAATCGAAGACACTGCAAATGTGGGTCATGAGTTGCAGAAACTGTTCGAATGGTACCCGGGTCGGGTTGCAGGTTGATTATGGTAACTTGAAACGACAAACACATGGGGGGAGGGGGTGTAAGTGTAACATTGTAAGTTTTTTTTTATATTTACAGTAGTATATTGTGGCTTATTTTATGATTTATTTATTATTTTCAAGAAGAATAAAATATTGAGGGAGAGATAGAATGGAATAATCCAATAAAAAAGTAATTTGTAATTTTATATTTTGTTGATGGGTGTAAATGTCACAAATACTTGTTTTAATTATCTTTTCATCAAAATTCATTGTATAATTTTCATATGTTTCACCATTTTTGTTTGAGATTTGATGCACTTTATATATTTTATTGCTGTCACACAATTCGTTGTATATTTTGTATATATAACATTATATTAATCACTATATATTATTGAATACCTATTATATAAGTTTATTTTTCTTCAGAAAAATCAAAATTGATTTTCTAGCAGTTGTTTTTTTTAGAAGAGAATGATATACGGCATACAAAACTCAAAATTAATTAGCAGTATTTTATGTATATACTTCAAAACAACAACAACAAGCATACCCAGTAAAAAACCCACTTAAAGTAGAGTCTGGGGGAAGGATAGAGACAAACCTTACCCATATCCTAGTTGGGATAGGGAGACTGCTCCGAAGGAGTCTATGGCTCAAAGTTATCCTTTGAGGTTAATCACCTTAACGCTTTTAACGATTATTTTCACAAAATAAGTAAAATAACGTTAAAATTAATGTAATTTTACTTTTGTCCCTTAAAGGCCAACACATAGTGTATATACTTCCAAAAACCTAAAATGCAAAGTTATTTCTGTCAATATGCGATTCTCAATGAACATATCATCAAACTTCAAAATAGAAATAGAATTTAATTTATGTTATTTTTGCAATATATATAGTTAACCCATTTTATATGAGGCAGAACTATATTATAAGCGATTTAACTAGGGTTGCAATCAAGCCGAGCTGAGTCGGCTTGAAATGTTTTTCGGGCCAAAATTTCAATCTCGAACACGTAAAAACTGAGTAATGAGTCGGCTCTTTTTTTATTCGAAATCTACTTTACACGTTGTTTGAACAAACTTTTTTCGAGCTGAATTCTTTTTTTTTTTTTTGAGTTTTCTCAAGTAGTCTCGAGCAAGTTGTTTGAACAGTCATAAATTTAACGAACAAGTTGTAATTCTATGCAACGACAAAAATAATTAGTGAATGAAATCTGAAAAAAAATTTGCTATTTTTTCTAATTCGAAAGCACATTCTCATTGATAATGACAATAAAACATGCTATTGTTTTACCAAAAAATATAAATACATTTTCTTCAAATAAGAGTTGACCTAAAAATGTTCAGCAAATTTTTAAATAAAATATGAGAGATTGTTGGAGGAAAATCCAATACTGAAGTCGAACTCTTAGAATACTTTAGACCTCAGAATAATTAAATCCAATAAATTTTTTTAAGTGTTACTATATACAAATTTGTAATTTTAGTTAAGCATAATAAACATAACTGATGTGCAAAATCCGATCACTAGCGGTGTTAAAATTTGTAAGGTTTACTTTCAAAAACTTATAAATAGTTCAATCTCACATAGAAAAATTCAAGTCAAAATACCGATAAAAATGAATACGTTAAACCGACAAATTCATAATTTTATAAAAATAAATAAAACGTACCACAAATAAGAGTTATAAAGAAAAATTATAATTATAATAAAAGAGGTACACTGTCAAAAAATTAACGAAATAAATACCATTCATGGGCAGCCATTTATTATATTTATTACATATATGATAAAATTGATAAATAATTTTAGAAGAGAATATTTATTCAAACCAAATTCAAATAAAAACCTGAATAATAATTGATCATGCTCTTCATACAACAAACTCACATTACTTAAATTATACTATATATATATATAGGGGTTTCATCCACTAAAAATAAATTTTTGCCTAAGAAGAGTGAGAATCAATAAAAGTTTGACATGCGTCATGCAAAAAAAAATAAAAACAAAAATCTAGTACAAAAAACAAAATCCAATACAAAAAATAAATAAAATCCATTACAAAAAATAAAAAATTTAGTACAAAAAAAATCCAGTACAAAAAAATAAAAATCCAGCACAAAAAAATAATAATCCATTACATAAAATAAAAATGTAGTACAAGAAATAAAAATACAGTACAAAAACAAAATACAATACAAAAAAAGAATCTAGTATAAAAAATCTCTTATTATTTGATATTTCCTCTATATATACATACATATACACACACATATATATACATATATATATATATATATTTATAGCCTTATAGGGTGACTTCAATTAAGAAATAATGTTACTTAACAACTAAAGTAACCAATTATAGCTATAAGTTTAAAATAGTATAAAAGTAGCTTATACTATTTTAAAATAAAATTACTTTTATAACCATCAAAACATGTGGTTTAAAATTAGTTTAATTGGTTCCTTCATGTTTAATGATTATTAACCGAATAAGTCCCTATATATATATAAAAGAAATAATCGAAAGAATATTAAAGAGATATTATTATATATACATATAGCCTTTAATTAATTAGTTTGTTGTTTTTGCATGAATTTACCTTTGCTCGTCCTTTTATCTTCATATGTGGTTCACTTTTGATATCACATGGAACCATTTAGGTAGGACGGGTCCAACAAGCTAGGGTCACCGTATATCATTATTCTGGTTCATATGTCCATGGTGCCTTTACATGTAGTTATTGTAGAATTTATGCACCCATGTGGCTAGCTTTAACCAACTATGTCTTAGGTCTCCTGATCTCACTACTTTTAAACTGGTTTCTCGGTGATGTGGTAATGTTCATCATAAAATTTGATTTTTTGCCAATATTTTTAAAAATATATTTATATATATATATATATTTTATATTTTATCTTCCTGTTAGAATTAAGGTACAATCTAGGAATCTTGTGATCAATCATCTTTCGATCACAACGTACTCGTGTAACACTAAAGATTACTAAATAATTGGCTTCTAAAGCAATCACATATTGTTGTTACATCCGATCAACTCAAAAGGGACACGATTTGAAGTACAAAGTCAAATCATATAAATTATTTGGTTTTTATTGAGGTTCAAAAGGGCGTTTTATCAGTACGACACTGTCATATGATCAAAGAAATCCAAAGGTGCCGGTCAAAAAAATTTAAAACAAATTTAAAGAAATCCCAAGGTGTTTGAAACTAATTTGTAATATATATATATATATATATATAGGGGAGGGTTCCCCTAAAAAGTCTATCTTGCCTAAGAAGGCTAAGAAGGATTTCTAAAAACTAAAAATCCGACCCAAACAAGCTCCGATTAAATTCATTTTTGCATCATTGGAACCGTCTTGTCGAACCTTAAAACCCGAACCCTAAATTATAAACAATAAACCCTAATACTAAAATCAAAACTTTAAAAACAAACCCTAAACCTAAAGATAAAACTTAAAATCTAATAATCAAGCCCTAAAATCTAAATTCTTAAACTAATTGTTAAATCTAAAATTTAAAAGCTAATATTGCAGGGTTCGATGAGACGGTTCCAATGCCATCGAAATGAGTTCAATCGGAGTTCGTTTAGGTCGGTTTTGAAGGTTTTGAAATTACTTTTTAGCCTTCTTAGGCAAAATAAACTTTTTATTTGATATTTCTTCTATATAGAAGAAATATCAAATAAAAAGTTTATTTTGCCTAAAAAGGCTAAAAATGATTTTTAAAACCTCAAAAACCGACCTAAATGAACTCCGATTGAACTCATTTCGATGGCGTTGGAATCGTCTCATCGAACCCTGCAATATTAGCTCTTAAGTTTTAGGTTTAATAATTACTTTTAAAGTTTAGATTTTAGGGCTTGGTTTTTGGCTTTTTAGATTTTATCTTTAGGTTTATACTTTGTTTTTAAAGTTTTGGTTTTAGTATTTGGGTTTATTGTTTACAATTTAATGTTTGTGTTTTAGGGTTCAACAAGCCGGTTCCAATGATGCAAAAATGAATTCAATCGGAGTTTGTTTGGGTCGGTTTTCGTGTTTTTGAAAATCCTTCTTAGCCTTCTTAGGCAAAATAGACTTTTTAGGGGAACCTTCTCCTATATATATATAGGAGATGGTTCAAAAGAAAACTCCTCACTTTGAAGAAAACTAAGAAAACTCGTACTAACAAATCAAATTTAAAAAAAAAATCATGATTTTTTATTATTAGCTTAGATATGTTATAAACAACAAAAAATTTTTAATAAAAATATCTAACGGAGTTATGTATATGTAATCTATAATGTTACGTATATGTAACTTGTAATGTAGTTTACAAATTACATATATGTAATCAGTGAGTTACATATATGTAATAACACGAATTACGTATATTTTTTTTTCTTTTTGTTAACAAATCTAACCTTATAATAAAACAAAATGTAAAATAAAAAAGGAAAAACGAAATTGATTAATAACAATTGTGATTAGTTTTCTAAGTTTTCTCAAATATGAAGCTTTTCTATGGAACCTCCCCCTATATATATATATATTGAACGACAAAGGTTTCCGTCGTGTAAGCCCGCTGTTTTTAGGCTATGTCACCAATGTCTAGTTACTTGGATCTCTCATGAGCCTCCACAGAAGGAAAACCCCACTAAGAAAACCTCCTGACCCCCCTCAAACCCTTTTTTCGTTGCGGGAGGGTTTCGAACCCGAGACCTCTCATTTGGAAGAATCCCGGAGTATCGCTGAGGCGCTGCCTCGTTGGTATATATATATATAGGGAAATGATCAATTGTTAACCCTTCCTTATTACGATAACCGAATAACTACATGTTATTACTTTGGAGCACATATTAAAGTAAATATCAAGGTGTAGGTTTTTTCTTCTTTTCTAATTAATTTAATTAATGTAGGGTCCACTTACAGTAATAAAAAAAGGAAAAACATACACATTTATATTTACTTTAATGTGGCACCCAAAGTAATAAGATGTAGTTATTCGTTTAACAAAATAAACATGTGTTAATAAAGGAACCATACCATATATATATATATATATATTATATAATAGATGCAAACGGATAAGAATGATCAATAATTTATTTGATGAAAAAATCATTAAAATAAACTATTTGTTTCGTAACTAATTATTTAGGCACAAAATGATTTTGTTTAAACCTCATAATGACTCGCACTCATTCTGATAGTTGCCCGACCTAATCCTTTTATCATGCGTAAGGAAACATATACTGTAGAAACATAAACTATAATATTTTTTTGATTAATTACCAAAATCCTTGTTATTTAATGATCTCCTGATATGCTATATGTACATAATAATAATGATGTTTCTTTCTTTAGGGTTCAAATTATATGGTGTTAATTGGGAGCAGATTACATTGCTTTTAAGTAAAACTTAATTAAGCTATTTATTTATAAACTAAGTTAGTATCCCGTGTATTACACGGGTTGAATAGAAATTAATAAGTATTCAATAATATAAATTTAACAATTGTGAATGATTTTTTTACTTAAAAGATGATCAACATTGTAGGATGTTATCTATTATTACATAAGTTGATAAAAAAACAATAATTAGTTAACAATGACTTATAAATTATAAAAATATTTTATAAGATAAATTTTTGAAAAAGTTTCATATTTTATAATAACTAGATTTTTTAAAATTGTGTATTTATTAAGAGAAAAAAACGGGAAAAATAGTGTGAGGATACTATATATTTATGAAAAATGTCTTACAACTAGCATATAATATATTAAGATAGGGAGAGATACATGCATGTGTTCTAGCACCATCTCTCTCATCGTCTTCTAATTAACTTATGTGTCGTACATGTATAATATATTATTAAAAGAATAATTAGGCATGAAAAGCATGAGAATAAATCATTTATATATTTACATTTGTGTAATGCTCGTATTATTGGAAAGATAATTGGACATAAAAAAATAATACGGTATTATGTTGTTTTTTTTTTCTTTTTCTTTTCAACATGGTTTGAAACAATCAAGTCAACCAGATTCATGACTAAGTTAGAGTTTATAACTTTATATGTTATCTGTTAAAAATAAGTTTTTTTATAGAAACATGAAAATATAAAGTTTTTTTATTCTATTCGTATTTTTATACTAAATTTTTAAATATAATACTTAAAATAAGATATAGTAAAAAATATATCTAGTGTGAAGAAACTAAGGCTGTCATAACGGATCAGACAAGACTCGTTAAGACACGACACTTTACGACACGAAACAAGGGGTAAACACGAACACGACACAGAATTTTATAGAGTCTTTTTTTTTCAAACACAAACATGACCTGTTAAAAGCACGTAAACACAAAATGACACATTAAGGAATCAGTTAACAGTTAACACCACAACCTGCTAAAAATCTGTTAAAACATGTTATAGAACCCGTTAGGAACTAGGGTTAAAAAGTTAGAAATTTTTATAAGGTAATCGGTTATCCACATATTTTATTATATTATTTATTTTAAATTTTAAACAGATATTAGCAGGCCTTAACATGTCTTAACGGGCTGACCTGTTTTAGACACGAAACATGTTAAAGTCGTATCGTGTCGTGTAGTATTAACGTGTTGTGTCGTGTCATGTAATGTTAACGTGTTCGTGTCAGAAATTGCTAGCCTAGAAAAAACCAAATTTAGGAAAAATATAAATACTTTTATGTTTTTATACATACTATTTTATACTCTCCGTAAAGTTTATTTCATAAAATAGTATGAACGGCTAATTTATAATTTCTTATTTTAATGTGACATATGTTTCATTTAAACTATATATCTCTGATACTAAATAATAACAACTATATACGATTAGATCGATATATATGAGCTTATTTCTTTTTTACCAACACCACTTCAAAAATTGTGCAACATTTACAACAATAATAAATTAAGGTATAAAGAAAGCAAGATTCAGCCAATTTATCAATAATATAATCTAGAAAAAATTCTTATTGAAAGTGTACAGTATTAAAACCTCATCGAGCTTATTTCTAAAAGTACGAGAACAAATTTAAAATAGAGCATATTTGCATTTGATGTCCAATGCTATGTACAAAAATAATCATGATATTAATTAAAGACACGAAAGAGTACTAGTGAACACTACTAGAAAAAATTTTTTCCAACGCTTATTTGCGTCGCAAATGCGTAGGAAACAGGCTATTCCGACGCATTTTTGGCGAAATTTTTTTTGTAGGTAACACTTCTTAGTTTAAGCATGGGATTCTTATATGTTCTATATTTAACATAAGCTAAAAACAAATGGGAGAGCAATCTAAAGTAAGGTCTGACGAAGGTAAAACGTAGACATCTTTAATTCTACATGTAGAAATAGAGAGGCCACCCCTCCTATATATTTTGTAATAATATAAGAGACAAAGTGATCTACCAAGGATGGAAGAATGTGCAATCTAACAGAGAGCGAGAGTGCCCAAAATGTAGTGGAGAATGAGCTAAAGTAAAATGAATGAGGTTAAGGATGATTATGCATAATAAAGAGAGATACATATGTTAGGAAACGAGTGAATGATAGATATTATATAGCTTTTGGTTTAATACATGTTGCCCTGGGGTAGAGGTCCACAAACCAGTTAACCGGTCGAAAACCGGTTTTGGTATAACCGAACCGGTTAACCGGTCAAAGTTTAGTAACCGATTTTTATCAATATCGGTTCGGTTAATAACCGGTATTTCAACCTCTAAAACCGAAACCGATATAATAACCGAAACCGGTTAACCGAAAATAACCGATTTTTTTTAAAGATGGACCGGTTAATAACAGGTTTGATGTCTTCAAACCTCAAACCGGTCCTAAACCGCCGGTTTTTTCAAAAACTTATAACCGATACGAATAACCAGTTTAAAAACCGGTTTCTAACCGGTTACGAATCGGTACCAGTTCAAATACTGGTTACAACCCGGAACCGGTTCGGTTAACTGTTTTTTTTTGTGCATCTCTACCCTAGGGCGTGAGATAATTGGATCCACCATATATGGAGAAGTTCATTCTTTTTGCCTAAATAGAAACTGATGAGACTAAGGCCTTGTAATCTAATGGTTATCTCCTTAACTTTTTTATAGGATATCTGGTGTACGAATCTATGTGAAACATATTTGTTAACACAAGTTCAGACTGTGAAATCCGAGAGGACGGTTGCAGTCTCGTCATAGGTGTGATATTGTAACAAGGCGTTCAAAAAAATAGAAAATGGTGAGGTGGGATTATAACTTTCTAATTTTTAAATGAGTGGATGATATTAAAATGCTGAGAAAATTGAATTTTTTTAAGTTTTCGATCTCTTATTTAAAATATTCGTAACTTATTATTTTGTCTGGTATTATTTTTTAAATTACACTATATATTATATTTTTTATGTTGAATATAAATCTAATTAAATATAATTATAATTGATATATAAAAACAAAAATATTAATTTATTGAACATCATATAACTTTTTTACTACATGTTATGTACTTCATTTTTGAAAACTTTAATATACTTTTGCTAAAGTACCTCTACAGAAAAATATAGTGCTTTAAAACTAGTACACTATCACTATTATATTTACAAAAAAATCGAAAAAATTCAAATTCAGTTAATCTTGTATCATAGCATAGTAGCATACCGCTAAACATATATAATATAAAAAAAAATATGATATTTTTTTATGCACAATAATGCCCCTCCTTACATTATTTAAATATATCATGTGTTAAAATTTAGTTGCTTCTGATCTTTTAAGAAAACGGTAAGTTATTTTATTTGAAATTCTTTTTAACTACTAACTAAGAATTTGTCTATTTTTGTGATGTGCCCATAGTTCAAACTTTTTTATTTCGAATATATTAAAGTTCAATAAATCACTTTATAGTTATTGAGTTTTCTATATAATTATGTTATGACAAAGACAATATATTATAATTGTTTAAATATTTTAACTTTCTATATGGTAACATATTTTTTTGTAGTTGAATTTAAATAGAAGGAAAACATATAAATCAAAGAGAAAGAGAAAAAAAAAAGGAAAAGAAAGGTAAAGGAGGATGGCAAAAAAAAAGTAAAAGACACCACACAACTAGCTTGTATCTACATTTGAAACCGTTAACAAATACGCAATCAATATTTGTCGTAGTTTTGCCTCTTAGCTTTTCAAATGAAAGGTCATGTGTTTAAATCCTTCTAAATACGAAATAGGGGTCCTTGAGAGGTTAGGAGGTTTTCCGGTGCGGTTTACCCCTGGGATGGTATGGGGTCTCAACGGAGGTAATGGTAACTATACCTTGGTGACGTGACTTGAAAATCAGTGGTTCACAAGTTGAGATCAAATGTCGTTAAAAAAAATTATTTGTTTTATCAATATCTTATAAAAGACAACTAACATGGTTAAAGTTAAACCATTTAAATACACACAAACGTGTCAAACCAAATTGTGATATTAGATTTACATTTATTCTTCAACATAACTAATTTCGGCTCTAGCACGCGTCGCTTTATAAACACTATTATATTTGAATACTAAGTTAAATCTCGTGTGTTACACGGGTTTAATATACAAAATGTTATATATTTTTTTAGTAAAAAAGTTAAGTCTACAAAAAACAAGAATTACACTTGATTTTTTTCTAACTATACATATTGTATTTTTGACATTCAAATCATCCTATCAAGCTAAACATTTTAAAATATTTAAAAAAAACACATGGAAAACAATTACTAGTATTATTATTGATTTTGTTGTTGTTGTTGAATTTTTTAATGAACATAATTTGAAATTAATGATAGTAAAAGACCTAAATATAAGCGTAGATAAGAAAAGAAGTTTAACTAAAAACTTTATAATTAATTGCAGATTAACTTCATTTGCTTAATAATATATTAATTATTTTTCATATTTATAATTCACAATGCATGATTAAATAATAGATATCAATAATTAAATAATAGATATACATTGAAAAACAAAAACCAAATGACTACAATGATAATAAATGTTACCAATTATTTATATTTTGTAAATTAAGAGTTATAAACAGATAATAACAATTTAAAATAAGTTGTTGTAAAAAAAAAGAAATAAAATATAGGAATATTAAAGTTAATTTTCATATTTTCTTATATAATTAGCTGAATAAGAAAAAATATTTATATAATAACATTTAATAATACGACTATACGTAAAAAGAATTAACTTTTATGAATTATAATTATACCATAATTTGTAAAATATATAAATAAATCCTTAATTTTATTAACTTTACTAAAAAATGAAAAGATTTAAAAGTTTTATATTGTTTGATGAAAACAGTAAGTTAAAATATAAAAATATATGAATATACATAAAATAATTTAGGTTTTTAATATTCTTATTATTAACAAAATCATTATTTGTATAATTTACGATATTGTTTTATAATATATCTATTTTATTTTGTTATAAAAATATATGAATATACATGAAATAATTCGGGTTTTTAATATTCTCATTTTTAATAAAATCATTATTTGTATAGTTTACAATTTGTTTTATAATGTATCTATTTTATTTTATTTAGTTATTTGCTTTTTTAATATACTCTAAACATATTTAATTTATACATTAAAAGTGTAAGATATTCATGACTTAATTATTTATTTGTATACATAATTTATTAAATTTATTAAATATAAGAAAATAAGTTAAAGTAATAATTTGTCAAATTTATTAATTATCACTATTAATACAGGAGGGTTAATAAATGAGTTAATGCTCCAAGTTTTAGGAGGGAAACAATAATGAAACATGCTCCCATCGCATGACATGTGGCATACAAAAACCTTGTTTTATTATATAAGATAGATAGATAAATAGTCAAATAAAAATATGTTTTTACCTAAAATAAGTAAGAACAATTAAAAGTTTAACATGTGACATGCTAAAAATGGAATGAAAAAAAATGTAATATATAACATTTTCTTTGTACTATATTTTTATTTTTTTATACCGAATATTTTTGTTTTGTATTTTTTTGTAGTGTATCTTTGTTAATCTGTATTTTTGTACCGGATTTTTATCTTTTTTACCCGATTTTGTCTTTTTTACTAAATTTTTATTTTTATATTTTTCGCATGTCACATGTTAAATTTATATTAGTTTTTACTATTTTTAAGAACAAATCTTCAAGCAAAAGTTGTGTGATGCTTCTATCTTATTCCTTCGAATGAAAATGATGATTTCATAGTTTATTGTAGCACGTCCAACCAAGGTCTTGGACCCTTGTGTGTACTTATGCAATGAGGCAAAGTTATTGCCGATGTGTGCCAACAATTGAAGATCCACGAGAAGTTATACAGCTCACGACCTGGAACTTGGCGGTGTCGTATCTGCCTTGAAGATTTTGAGGCATTATCTATATGGCCCCTATATATATGGTATGGATATTTTGAAAACAATATTGAGTTGTAAAGTATTTAAGGTTGAATTATCATAGTAAAAAAAAGTCACATGTGTGATGTGTATATATTATTCAATGTTGTATCAGAAGGACCTCACTACTACCTGTTGCCTATGCTTAAATTCTAGACGAGCAAAACAACCTCCTCCACCGGGCCACCCTCACATTTGTTTATATTTGTTTCCATTATATATATATTGCCTTCGTTATTTATTTATTTATGTGGCAATTATAATTTTTTTTGTTTGTTTTTACATCACATCATAATTTGATCAGTGCATACAATGTTATGTTTCTATCTTAAATAAAAAGGTTTGTTATTTACATAAAACTATCTTAATGCGTAAGGTTATTATATATCTATGTGTGTGTCGGTGTGTAAAAAAGAAAGGCAGAAATATGAATCAGGGATCTATTACGAAATAGACTCTATACTTCATGTTAGAGTACAGATAACATTGTCTTCATCCATCCCTAATTTTTGCCGTTAAAAAAAAAAATCCATCCCTAATTTTTCAATTCTCATTTATAGTTCGAATTAACTAAGTATATTTGTTTGTTTGCCTTAATGTGTCTTTGCCCTAGCTACAAATTATAAAATGAATTTTAGGTGGTTTTTAATCAAGAGTTTTAAGTTTTTAAAGACCAACTAAGCTACATAAATAAAATTTGTTAAAAAAATAAAATATTACATTGTTATATAAAGTAAAAATTGGGTGATAAAGCCATCAACTCAATGTATCTATCAAGATTTAGACTTTATTCATGTCTAAAATTTTGAAATGTAGTGTAAGTGGTTTGTAATAATTGGAGTTTAGATTTAAACACATGTGATGGGGTAGCATATTGAGTGGGGCATGGTCCACTTACCAATGTATTCTTCTTCTGACTCTCATATTCATAACCCATGGAATCATTTCATAATTACTTGCAACTTAAAGATCACATTTATTGCGAACTTAATGCAAAGTAAATATTTTTTATTTTTTATTATCCTTGAATTTCTAGCATACACGCCCTCTAATTTTTAGAATGCAAATTGTGTTACGTATTATGTTGTCTTAACCGGAACCTATCGAGCACAGATAAAACATACGTCTCTAGATACACGAAAACCCCGTAAAATAGGTAAACGACCGCCCCTCATTGGAATTGAACCCTGAATAAATCATAAGCTGACCCTTCAACTTGTGTTCTTTAAACTTGCCTCCGGATGTATTCGAAACTCTGAACTTCACTATGGAAAGTAAAAACCCTAACCATTGGGTTGACTTTTTAGAACTACACGCCCTCTAATTGTGTTCTTAAATTCATATTATAAGCTATCTTTAATTAACTTAGGGGGCTGTTTGATAACATCTGAACCATTAAGTGTTAAATCAGTAAAATATATGAATGGTTAAGAGGCTCTGAACAAGTAAGGGGTTGTTTGTTTACCTCTTAATGGAACCATTCAGCACTTAACCATTCAGCGCGTTTGGTTTAAATTAAATTACCTCTTAATGATTCAGTTCAGCACTTAACCATTCAGCACCAATACCATGCTGAACCATTCAGAGGTGCAACCAAACATTCAAACCTCTTAACCATTCAGACACTCTTAATCATTCAGACATCTTAACCATTCAGCACTTAATGATTCAGACCAACCAAACAGCCCCTAAGGGTATGTTAAACCAGTTTGGTTGAACATATGAACAACTATGCAGAGAAGAGATGTTGTCAAAAAGGAGATCTCTTTGTCATAGTCGGAGAGGATTGGAGAGGTGAACGATCTAAATTTGACCGATTAAGACATAACATCATTCAAAACCTATCAAACAACCTCCTAGAGCTTTTCATCTCAAGAATAAATTATATATGTCTAAAATCGTAGATCCCATCTTATTGGAATAAACTACAATATAATTCCTTTGGAAACCAAATAACCAAAATTTGAGAAGATGTAATAATAACAACATTAAAATATAATCAAAAATATAATAACAAGAATTAAATATCATACAAAACCACCCTACACAAATAAGCATGATTCCCCAAGGACCCCAACCACAATTGTAACCATGGATCATCAAGCGTTATAAAGTCTTTAATTTATTTTTTATTTTTTAAAAATGTGATACATAAAAACTCCTTTTTTTTACTTCTTTGATTTGTATTTCCATATTAGTATAATATTCACTTTAAGTACAATATGACTCGTGCATAAAATACCTGACTTGTTTTCGAATAACAGGCCAGATACTCGAAGTACGTACAACATGACTCGTATGCATGATACGAAAGTCGTTTTCGGTCGTATATCTGTTTGAAATTGGTGTATGCATTGAAGTATAAAATCTGGCCCATCAACCATAAAATACGCGAGATACGTATCTTCTTTATATTCATACGTTTCAAAGTCAGCGTTGTAACAATTAAGTACGACTTTATTAATTGTCTGTATGCATACAAATTTCTTATTTGCTATATTTGGATAAATATGTCATCAATAAGACGGACACAAAAAAGTATCTTTATGTTCTATACTTCATGTGGCTACATGCGGGTATGTGAATACAAGACAGATACAGTAAAATATTCTCACTTGTACGTTGATGCATGTTAATTGTACCATAAAGGTTACTAGTTTATTATTGTCTTAAATCTTAATATATTTTTCTACAACCTAATAATTTTAGTTTTAAAATAGGACTAATGAACATTTCTTTATCATAACGTTGGTAACTACATTTTCGAATATTCGGTGATTCGGATATTTGACTTGCTAAAAAAGGTTAAAAAATTTTTAAAACTATATTTCGGATATCCGAATATCCGGAAATTATCCGAATATGTGAAAAAGTATCCGAAAAATTATAAGAATATCCGAAAAACTATCCGAATATCCAAAAAATTATCCGAAATATCCAAAAAATTATCCTAAAAAGCTATTTCAGATATCGTAAATCCGAACTATATATCAGAAAATTTTCAATATAGGTATCCGCATCCGAACTTCCGGATATTTGAAATTTTCGGATATTTCGGATTCGGATTCGAATACAGTTTTTTTGAACACCCCTATTGCATATATATCGTATTTATTTTATATAAAATTAATCAAAAGAAATTAATCAATTCTGTATATAATATCGTTATTATAAATATTGTGAAAAATGGTATTTATTTATTTAATATTAACTAGAGGCATAGTTTAACAAGAAAGTTCTAGAGTCTATATTTTGAAAAACACATTTTAGTACCGTGATTTACCGACCCTAACGAATATACTAATTCAAATGAGAACAAATACACTATTTTAAAAATTATTTTATTTTCAAAGGAAGCAGACCTTTTATACGCAGTTTTTCTCAGTAAAGTTTTAAATTATATTAAAAATGCTCTATTGTGTCAATTAATTATACGGACATTTACATATATTCCCTATAAACTTTATAAGTTACACATAAACCAACTTAAAAAATAAATTACATACATCTCATTATTTAGCCCTTTAAATTATATATAACATATTGCCTAAAGTTTTAAATTACATATATCATTTATCTAAAGAAGGAAAATTATAAAAGAAAAGAATATATCTAATTTTTTTTTGAACAACAAATTTTTTCCACATTTGTCCACTATGGGACTAGAACCCTCAACCTATTTTAGGGAGGACACCTTTAACACATCTTGATACCATTAGGACAAATGCCCTTTGGTAGAATATATCTAATTTAACTTTTGAATTGAGTATATATGTAATTAGAGTTATAAATAGGGGATATATGTAATTATTCCTGAATTATTATATTGGAGATTATTGGTAGCTAGAATATATATTCAATATAAAAGTATAAGATCTAAAAATATATTTGCAAATATAAAACATGCATCTAGAAATATGTTGTTACTAGCTTGTTGATTGTAGTTAGACATGCATATCGTGTGATATGAAAAACTTTTATTTGGGTTTCTTTACTTGTCACGAACAAATTGTTGAATGATATTATTTGTATGTTGCGTATAAAACATGAAAGAAAACAAACTACATATACAAAATTAAGATGACCTTTTTTAGATTTTCGAATTTGATCAAGCTAGCTAGGTTTAGTGATCAAGCCAGAATTCAATTCATAAGTGTCACTGTTGGCTAATAGATACGTAAAAACTGGTCACACCGGCCGATAACAGAAAAACATTCATTTTAACAATTGTTAAGATCGGATTTGTTGGTTTGATCAGTAAATCGTTAAAGCTAATATTTCTGTTTATGGTTCGGTTTTTGGGATATTTTCCTTTTGAATGGCTTGATATTGATATAAAAGTAAAAATAACTTAAACGATGTTTTACATGGATACAATTGTCGTTTTTTTGAACGACGTTTTTTCTCACGTCTATCTCCACTTTCGTGAGTTGTAAGCAATATCGACTACTCGACCCCCACGAGAATCCACGAAGAAACCCGATTTGTAGGAACCCTATGGATTAATGAGTAAACCTTAAAACTTTCCACTAGATGGATTCGAACCTCCAACCTTCATTATAAAAGATGAGAGGCCTAACCATTGAGCTGTGTTTTCGTTTACAATTGTAGTTATCATATTATTAATTATTAAAGTACGATATATATATTTTTTTTGTTGAACCTCTACATGTCATGTCAAAGAAGAACTATGTCTATAATCTACTGTCGCATACCACTTTAGCTCGCATGTGAGTATTAAGTCCAAGTCCAATCAACCAATGCTAAATGATGTAGCACAATAAACACCAACTCAGCTCGTAAATTAACTTTACAACCCTTATTTTCAACAAACATATCATTAGCGGACAAAATTCAAGCATACAGAAATGAACTCCTGTATTTTAGGCAGAAATAAATGCACAATGTTTCACTTTTTTATTTTTTATTTTTTTTTTGAACAGCAAACGCCCGGTCACCCGGGATCATCTCGACAAATAAATTACTCTCCCGCCCGAATAACAGAGCGTGGTGACCTGACCCACCCGTTCATGAAGAAACCTATAACTAGGTGAAACTCCAACCCAAGACATGTTATAAGAGAAGTCAATGGGCTACCACTAAGTTAAAAGCCCTTTGGTGCACAATGTTTCACTTAATTTCATGTAATTATTTAACAAATATTTTAAGGGTGGTCACTCGTAAACCGAAACCCTTAATATTATAATTTTTCATTTAATATCTTAATTTAATATCACATTTAAGTAGAGAGATCATTTTTCTTCAATGTTTTTTTCTTCTTTTATTTGATGTCGTGATCCAAACATGTCAAAGGGTCTTTAAAATCATAACATAAATTATTGTTTGTTGTAGACTCAAAATTTAACATATGGACCTAAAACTGATCATAAGAGTGGGGTTATGCAATGTTCTTAACTTAACTTATCATAATACAATGTGTGATTGATGATGACACTTAACAATATAAGTGATACCTATGCCTATTCTAGTGCTCGTATTACAGTTTGAATTTGATCGTCTCTCTTTAATAACTTGTGTTAAAACATCTTATTCATATTACATTTGTCATATTATAGCCAGAACACCAATATAACTGTGACAACCAGCACCAGACCGTCCGGCAAGCCCGTACGGTGTGTGTACTTGCACTATTTACTGCGTGTAAATACAAGGCGTAAACAGTTACATGACAACAGAACTCAGAAAACAAACAACAGTTGTAAGTGTTTAAGTGAAAACTTAAATACAGTAAATACAACAACTCAAGAGAAACAACAGTATACAAACAAATGACAAGAACATATCGGTTGCGATCTGATATCCATAGATGACCGGAATCATGTGGCTGACAACTCAGTACAAAAGCAATGTGAATCCAATAATATCAATGCGAAAATAGACAAGTATAGTTGAGTCCGTCTGTGAGAAGGTTCAATGCAAAACAATAATTCGGTATCGTATACGAATAATAAACTGACAGTGTGTTTGCGTGGGTAACGATTCACGCAAACATATCTGTGGGTTTAGCGTTCTGAACGATAACTGAAAAGTAGAAAACCAAATCAGAAAGTGAAACGTACGATCGTGTTCGTACAGTTAGCGCTCTGTACGAAAACGCGCGTAAGTGACGTTTTTTGACGAAATGGTGAAAGCAAACGAATTCGATAGTTAAAATAATAAGAATAAAATATTTTAGAAATCAACACCAAAACCCTAACTTATAACATCAACCCAGTAAAAACAGCTTGTAATGTACGATTCGAAACGAAATAACAGGTTTAATAGTCGAACCACGAACGAAACAGTAAAAATAAAGGAAACATAATATTCTTATGTTTTACAATTTTGAAACTCATCGAACAATTCGAGAAGAATCATTTATTTAAACTTCGTAAAATACGCGTTTAGGTACCGGAAACGCGACGAAAACGAGAACCGAGCAACAAAAACGAACCCGAACACACGTGGGGTATATAAGACTAAATGAGATCATCTTCCTCATTTAATACCCTCACACTCTCTCTCTCTCTCTAAAACTCAAATCCGGCATCCTCTCTCTCTAGGGTTTTCTTCACCTTCAAGCACCCATATCTCTCTCAATACTCCATCAAATCACTCCATCTTTGGACCATATCGAAGCTATTGATCTCCTCTATACGAAAATACAAAGAATCTGCTCTGAAAATCCCTGAATCGAAGGTAAATTAGGCTGCAAGTGTGCGATTTTAGGGTTTTCATCACTTAGTTTGAACCGCAAACCCTAACCGGTCAAAACACTTCCTATTCGACCCCTAAGCCTTCGAACATGGTCCTAACATACATACCCATTGGAAACCACCATGAAACTCAACTAAAACTTGAGAGAACATCATGAGGTGTTCGAACCGCAGCTCGACCGAATGGCGGTCGGGCGAATGAGCCAAAGCCAAAGCAATGGCGGCCGAAGGGGCTTCTCAGCCGAAGGGGTGAAGCCGACCGAAGTAACCGCCGCATGACTGAGTGATTGGCCGAATAGACCCATTCGCAAGCCTCCATTCCCTCGGCCAACATGGTCCTCATTCGGAGCAGGATTTCATTCGGCCGAATGTGGGGTCTCATTCGTGGGTCATTTCAGTCGGGGGACACCTTCACCATTCGGCCTAGTCACTTTCATTCGATCGGACTAAGTTCCATTCGGCCTACCCTCATTACCTTATTCGGCCAAATTTATCTAATGGACAACCGCACACTTTGAGAAATAAACCTAGTGAGATAACATGAAAAGTGGGGGTGGGTTAATGAGAGAAATTACTACAAAGGTGGTGGAGTGATATTAAAATACATGCATAATATCGTAAGGTCTTTTCATGGGATGCGATGGTTATGCCTCTCCATCTAAGACTCATCCGTGGACCAACCCCATTCGGCCCAACACCCTTATACGGCCACTTTAGTTAGGCCCATTCAGTCGGCCCATGCAACTGGTTCGACCCAACTGACTGGTTCGGTCCATGTTGATTGTTCGACCGACTTGACCATGATAAAAGCAAAGACATAAACAAAATTTCAAGTAAACTTGCATGGGTAATAGATGGCTTTACTACAAAGATGGTGGGGAAAACATGAGTGAACAATTAATTATACCCAAGAAACCTACTATTTCGAAGGTGAACTAATGATATCAAGAGGGTTGATATTGTAGATTAAAATCAATTGCTTTATCTTGGAAGATAATAAGGATTTTTAATCCTAAACCTGAAACCTAAGTTATACTTAGAATCTAAATAGGGTTACAAACGTACACGATTCATTATAGTTAAGTGTTAGTAAAATCTATGACAATTAAACAAGGGTCGAAGGATGACCGAGACCTACGGGTGTTAGCCAACATTAGGGCTAACACATACACACCCCAGTACTTATGACTTATCCTTATAAGTTACAAACAACGTGAAATCAATACAGGATCGTGAAAACTACAACAAGAACAACAACGAGCGCGTGCATTTCTTGTTTATACATAGTCAACCACAACAACTACAAAGTGAGTTCATATGCCCCTTTTCTAATCTTAACTGATTTCAAAGCTCGGGGCTGAGAAACATGCTTAAAGCTTTTATTTACTTAAAATTTTTGATATAACATGCTGATTTTACTATGATTTAGATAATATTGTTTATCCTTATTACAGTTTATCATAGTATGCTTGCTTGTTTGATCATTATCATAATGGTAATATCTAGTATGATGCATGTTAACATAGCTTCATGACTCATCAACACAATAGAATAATACTAGTTGCAAGACTTTATCTTACAACATCTTATTATTCTTACACGAATGAATAACGAGATAAACAAGAGGTAACATGCTGATAACCATTACAAATAACAAGAATGAAACTCATGATAAGTAACTTCATGATAACAGGGTCATTCACACATTACTAACATCGTGTGATAAGACAAGTTCTTATAACACTTGTTAGAGTCAATAAGATCACACAACATAGAGATAACAGTTGAGACATGTAACATCATTGTATTTCAGATTGTCCGTACATGTTTAATTGTACTGTTACGACCTAATATGATAATTATTAATGATGATGAATTATTGGATGTTTTTACTGATATTGGTATACATATTGAGAACATACTATTATATGCATAAACCATGGAAGTTTAGTTGAAACACAACTAAACAGAACCAGAGAGTTTATCGTAGTTAAATTCACATATTATGGATTGTTGATTTGGAAGAGTTGTGGTTTTGGATTCTATAATCAAAGATAGACAAGGATATAATCATGGTCTATCGAAGAGATGGTGGGACGGTGGCTGAGGCAGTTGCGACTGACCTCTACATATGCCCTATACATAAGCCATCTTCGGTTTATCATGATTATATCAGTGTTGAGGCTTTGGTGAGGAGAATCCGAGGTTTTGGTTTGGAATGGAAAGGATTTCTGAGTTTTTTAGGGTTTGGTTACTAAATATAGTTAAAGACACATGGTCATGGTTTATCGAAATAGCGGTGGGACGGTGGCTGGATAGGTTGCGACCTACTCCTACATATGCCCTATATATATGCATATCTCGGTCTATCATGGATGTGTCAGTGATATGGTTTAGTGGGTTTTGGATTGGGAATTTATAATATTAAAGATAATAAAATAATGAAAAGGATATTGGAAATAGACACGCGTTGGTGAGGTTACGAATATAACGTAAACGCGAATGTTATTTCAGAAATATTAACTTAATAATGTATTTGCATGGGTGACGATTCACACGAATATAATTATTAGGAATAATATTCTGAAATGATATTCCAAGAATCGTAAATCAAATCGAAATACGATACAAGCGTTGGATTCGGAAAGGTGACGATCTTTACGAATACGTATGTAAGTAATACGTTTCGACGAGATAACGAAATAATATCGAACGATATTAAATTAAGAAAAAGAATTTAATAACATTTATTAGGAATCACAACCTAAGACAGATTTCAAACAAATCGTTTAATTAAATAAATAATTTAACGAAATCATTTACGAAACAAACGTATTTAAATAAAATCATTTTATGAAAACGAAACATAATTATTTAAATGTTTTATGTTTTAAAACACGTATATAAGCAAAACCGTGCATATTATAAATTTTATCGCAATAAAAACGAGACCGAGCACGTGAT
The DNA here is from genome assembly GCA_009363875.1 of Mikania micrantha. Classification (NCBI taxonomy): domain Eukaryota; kingdom Viridiplantae; phylum Streptophyta; class Magnoliopsida; order Asterales; family Asteraceae; genus Mikania; species Mikania micrantha. The sequence goes on along the minus strand of CM018692.1, from coordinate 106,302,407 downwards.
TACGATACGCGATATAAGAAAGAAGACCTCCGTCTTCTTTCTCATTTTCCATCGTTTACTCTCTCTCTAAAACTCACCAAAAACGTCACCACCTTCTCTCTCTACCTTCTCTCTAAGATTTCTCACTCGTTTCTTGACCGATTTGCGAGATCTTGGTGTCTAAACGACCGCACGATCGAGGAGAACAAGAAACCACGAAGAAATCTCACGTTTGGTCAACATTTCGAGGTAAATTTAAGGTTTTATTTTCGGTTTTGTGGTAAATCACGAACCCTTAAATTACTGATGTTATAACCGATCTAAGAACTTGTAAAACTTTAATTTGAGTTGGTATAAACCTAAGGGAGGCCATGGACGAACCTGCAAAGGATTAGAACTAGATGAAATGGTGATGATAAAGCTGGGCTTGCGACCTGCAGATGGCCGAACCTCCCAGGACCGAACCTGCAAATGCAGCGAACCTTCTTGCCAGCTGCATCACCTACCAGCCGGACCTTATTGTTAACCGAACCCATCATCACCAAATTTTAGCTGGGCTGCGAACCTGGGTGGGCCGAACCCTACCCAGCGAACCTTCGGATGGTGATACCACCGAACCTGTGCATGTGGGTGAATAACCCTTGGCCGAACCTTAGCACTCAAGCAAACCCTATAGCAGCCGAACCTTTCTCTTTCACGAACTGGCTGCCACAAACCCTAGGAGAGCCGAACCCTAGTGGAGCCGAACCCTATGCTATCACGAACCTAGGGGCCACGAACCTCTCTTATAACCGGACCTTGAACTACCTGATCACCCTAAACAGCGAACCTAGGGGCTGCGAACCCTAGGCTAGCGAACCTAAGTAGCTGTATAAACATGGCAGTGAACCTATGGGATGATTAGCCAAACTCTTGGGCTGTTGAACTTAAATTTCGAACTAAGGCTAAGGATACATGAATATGAACAATATAAAATTAATATATATATATATATGTATGCATGCATGAGTGAATCAAGTTGCCACCGCTTCCATAATAAACATAAATTCTAAAAGTATGGATTTTTATGTAAATTAAATTAAGTATGAAAAATAATGTGAGCTTGATTCTTAAACTTGATTAAATATGACAATTTATAAGATATGGCTAACTTGAGTCACCATGCATGTGTACAACCATGAATATATATATATGTGTGTGTGTGTGTGTGTACAAGGTTGATCATCCTTGCAACAAGTATAAGTTCTAAACTTCCATCAAAACCATCATAAAGTAGTTGATTAAACTAACTGGTATTACACTTATATTTTATGATGAGGACAGGAAGTCTTAATGCTTATCACCACAACTTAAATGAGAAACCTAAGTTGGTGGTACACTTAGTAACTAGAAGACTAACGGATATGAAGAACTTAATTACAATCAGACATAAATACTTATGAATACGAAACACATTATAATTTCAGATTGTTGAGTTGTTTTGATCTCTCTTACGTGAGCGCGCATTTTACAAGAACACTGATTCTAAGGAACTCAGGTGAGTTCTCATAGCCTCCTTTTAAAACCATTTTGTTTTTAAACTCGGAGGTGGAACATGTATACCAATTTAAATATTATTTTGATAACACATGGGTGACACCTGGATTATCAATATGATATTCATATTAATGGATTATTATTGATTATGGATTGAGATGGATTATTACTTATCCGTGAGTCATTGATAGTTGAGTTGACTTAGGTCCTCCGCAATGATTGAGTTACTGTTGGTGAGTTGAATAACGTCCTCCTCAGTGATTCCACTGTTGGTTGAGTTGACTACGGTCCTCCGCAGTGCACGAAGACACTTATAGGAATATCCTTGGTTGAGTTGACTGAGGTCCTCCGCGATGATTTCGCCGTTGATTGAGTTGACTGAGGTCCTCCGTGGTAACTTATATTGATACAATCATGATGATTGATGCTTATTGAATTGATGTGATTGGTTGAACTTATGTGGATAATTATTTGTGATTATTGTGTATGTGATTACTTGGATTGTTTGGATGTGGTGTTTGTTGGATTTTGGCAGTGTTGGATTATTTCGCAGGTGCACATGTGGATTCTCTCGGGTAAATTATAAACTTTCTTAAACCCATTTATGAACTTTCATAAACATTTTATAAACATTTTTAATACATAAAACTTATGATTTCTCACCAACTACTTCGTAGTTGACACTTGATTTTCTACATGTTTCAGGCAATGAAGAGAAGTATGTAGAGCAGGATAGCTCTACATCTTTTGGGACATCATCACTTATGTTCTTGGGCTTAGCTAAAATAACTGAAATTCTGAAGACTAGAGTTTAGTTAGTTTAGCTAAATCTTTTGTGTATTTGATGTAACTAGCTCATGATGAACATGATTTTTGATGTAATTAATTTGGTTGATTAATTGATATGTGATGATTTAATTAGATGCCCACGAGCTTATGAACAGTCTACACATTCCTCGTGGCATCCCGACGTTTCCGCCACCGGTCGGGGTGTTACAAGACAATTACTTGTGATATCGAGGAGGATATCATGATAACATACTTCTGGGATGTCATTCCCTACACATGCAACCAGTGGTTGCTAAGACAAGTTCTTAACACACATGGTGACCTCAGGAGAACACCTAACATTGGGGATATCATGGGGAACAAACAGCATGGGAAATATTATACATTAATTACTACGTGGCGATTTATAATAAATCACACTCTTGTAATAGGATCTTAGGGATTCTGTAGTGATGAACATGGGACACTGGGTGAACCTTAGTAAATAATCATAACACTTACATCATTCCTAATAAACAACATACCAAAAAGGAGTCATAACTTCACTTTCACTTAAATGAAGTTGACTCGATTCATTAGGATCATACTGAGCATTGTATGTGATAACATTCTAATTATTAACACTTTAAAAGTCTTGGGGAACTTATTCATTCAAATAGATATCGTGGAGAGGATATCTTACACACCGGGTTGGTTAGAAATGACAACCACTGGGACAACTATGTCTCAATCTAGGTATCTTGGAGAGGATACCTTACACTCCAAACCAGTCAGAGAACACATACTTAGGGACTCGAAACTTCCTTTCTTCTAGATATTATGGAGAGAATGTCTTGCACGCCAAAATTCGTTAATAGTAACACGCCTAGAGACAATTGAGTCTCACTCAAATAGATATTGTGGGAAGGATATCTTACAGACCGGACTGGGCAGTACTTAAAGTAACAGAGACTATTAAGTCTTGCACTAGATATCTTTTAGGGATATCTTACACTCCGAGCTAATCAAGAATCGATTAGCTACAAGGACTATCAAGTCTGGCACTAGATATCTTTTGGGGATATCTTACACTCCGGGCTAATCAGTGATGATCAGCTACAAAGACTATCAAGTCTTGCTCTGGATATCGTTGGAGGATATCATACACGCCGGGCTAATCTGTAAGGAATAGCTAACAGAGACAATTACGTCTCTTTTTCAAATGTTGGAACAATCATATTTGGGGATTGCGGGTGAAATGAAATGGGTATCCATAGTTATATTGCAAGTGGTGTGGAGTTATATCAGTTATGTGGTGGGATGTTGGCTAGGGCTAGTTCCCCTACATATACCCTATATATAAGCATAACTGATAGGATGAGATACTATTTGTAGGTATAACTAGGGAAAGGACATTGTGTGAAACATGTGAAACAATTATCAATATAACCTGTGTGAAACATTGTGTTCATGAATGACAACAAATCAATGGTTTTCAATTATCAAACTTATGAACTCACCAACCTAGTGTTGACTTTGTTTAAATGCATGTTTTCTCAGGTGACGAACATGTTTAGTCATCAGCATTCAAGGATTAAGCTAGTGGACTTTAGAAGACCTAGCTTCATTTTGTGTCGAACATACTTTTGATGACAAACAATGAATCATCTTTTGTAAATCTTGTGCAGATACAAGATAGGAACTCAATGATTCTTTTTGGATAGATTTACTTAGTTAAATTATGAACATAACATTGTAATTTAACTTTGTAACTCTATATCATATGTCATGTTAGCAATTCTCATCATATATCATGTGCCATGTAAACAATCTGATCATTCTGATTATCAAACGATATCGCGCCCCGAGAACCTTCCGCAGGACGGGAAAGTCGATCCAGCCCGCCAGCTTGGGGTGTGACAGATTGGTATCAGAGCCATGGTTATAGAGAAATATAGGTCATATTACTTAAACGGTTTGGCCTAGACTAACCAATTTTCTTTCGGTTATGATCAGAATGCCGCCAAGAAGACAACCACCTTTACTGTCGCCACCACAAGACTTAGCTCCGCATTCATCAACACCATCACCGCCTGACTCTCCTACACCTCCACCTCCTCCTCCACATGTTCCACCTCCACAGCCACCACCTGTACATGAGTTGGACCCGGCTACTATCGCATTAGCCACTCTATTGACGAGCCAACTGAGGGATGTGATCCCTGATATGATGAACATAATCAACAACAATAACAACAACAACACGGGAAATTCATCTGGTGAGGGCAGCGGTAACACTAGGAATCAACAAGATTACTCCTACAAGAACTTTGTAGGATGCAAACCGCCTAGTTTCAGTGGAAACGAAGGTGCTGTTGGCATGATCCAATGGATCGAGAAAATGGAGACCACTTTAGACATCAGCGGTTGCCCTGACCAACACCGAGTAAGGTATGCTGCAGGATCGTTTGAGAAACGAGCACTGACCTGGTGGAATGCCCAGGTTCAAACCAGAGGAAGGGATGAGGCATTGGCTATGCCTTGGGAGGATTTAAAGCTATTGATGAGGGGCGAGTTCTGCCCGAGGAATGAACTGAAGAAAGTAGAAACAGAGCTGCTAAACCACGTGATGGTGGGAGCTAAACATTTGGCTTTCACCACCAGATTTCATGAACTGGAAACATTGGCACCGGATATTGTGCCCACACTAGAGAAAAGGATCGAACGGTATGTCAGTGGACTACCGCCTTGCATTCAAGGGCACGTGATTGCTGCACACCCAACCACACTGGAGATGGCTGTCACACTATCAGCTACACTGACTGATGTGATGGTTGCCTTTGGCGTACTAAAGAGAGAGTCTGAAACCACCGAGGAGCTGGAACAACACCCCGCCAAGAAACGAAAGGTCCTTAAAAATTTTGCAACTACTACTACTACCAAACAAGCGGTGCTGACACAACCACAACTGAATCACAAGCCTTATTCTGGCACGGCTGCATTCTGCAATAAGTGCAACTATCATCATCAACCTGACACAGGATGCAGACAATGTACTTTTTGTGGAAAGATGGGGCATTGGGTCAAATTCTGCAAGAACCAAGCTGCTCAGCACAGGGCTAATCAAGCAATGGCACAGACTGCTGTACAAAATGATCGCATTTCCTGTTACACCTGCGGGGAACCAGGACATTATGCGAAGAACTGTCCAAAGAGGGTTCTACCGAGAGGGCAAGCACCGAGGGGACGTGCATTCGGGATAGGGGCGGCTGCTGCTCGCCAAGACACTGACACCAACACTGGTACACTTTTCATTTAAATTCTTTGCAGTTGTATTATTTAATACCAGCATAGATTACCATTAACCTCTTTAGATTTAGTTTATAACTTACTCGCATTGGGGCAACTCTAGAATACCTCTTATACTATTTTAGTAGTTGGAGGTAAACAGGTATAAATGACATGAACTTTATGTTCACTTACTTTTAGTGTACAAACACATACCATGGAATTCAAGCCAATGGACACGAGTGGTGTCAACACCATCATCAGAACGGATGCTTTGTCCCTAATAGGGTTGAAGTCATCTGATTCGATAAAACTTTCTTCATGTCATTACAGTGAGCGCCAGAGATGCGTTCATGAATCCCATTACTGGTATACAAAAACTCACGATTAGATCCGTCAGTGTTGTTCTACAAGATAATATACGAATCCATTCCAATAAGGGGAGAAATGAGAGGTTTCTTCTGGCAAGACATGACATGCGAGTACAAGAATCATAGTGAATGCTAAGAACCATGAAGTTGTTGTAACAACTCGAGATACCACGATGGGAGTGTACACAAACAACTATGGATTTTAAATGACAAGCTACCAAACACTTCCAGCAGTTTCGATGTTGATTGGATCACCATAAGCAGTCGGGCTAAGTCTGCTAATTCCTTAAATATAGACAAAGCTAAGGCTCAATGAGAACACCTAAATTACAATGAAATATCAAAGCACCTCCATCTATACAAAGAAAAAGTAGTACCCGACAATGAGGCTTAAATTTCAGGACGGAATTTCTTTAACAAGGGGAGACTGTGACAACCAGTACCAGACCGTCCGGCAAGCCCGTAGGTGTGTGTACTTGCACTATTTACTGCGTGTAAATACAAGGCGTAAACAGTTATGTGACAACAGAACTCAGAAAACAAACAAAAGTTGTAAGCGTTTAAGTGAAAACTTAAGTACAGTCATACAACAACTCAAGAGAAACGACAGTATACAAACAAATGAAAAGAACATATCGGTTGCGATCTGATATCCATAGATGACCGGAATCAGGTGGCCGACAAATCAGTACGAAAGCAATGTGAATCCAATAATATCAATGCGAAAATAGACAAGTATAGTTGAGTCCGTCTGTGAGAAGGTTCAATGCAAAACAATAATTCGGTATGGTATACGAATAATAAACTGACAGTGTGTTTGTGTGGGTGACGATTCACACAAACATATCTGTGGGTTTAGCTTTATGAATGATAACTGAAAAGTAGAAAACCAAATCAGAAAGTGAAACGTACGATCGTGTTCATACAGTTAGCGCTCTGTACGAAAACGCGCGTAAGTGACGTTTTTTGACGAAATGGTAAAAGCAAACGAATTCGATAGTTAAAATAATAAGAATAAAATATTTTAGAAATCAACACCAAATCCCTAACTTATAACATCAACCCAGTAAAAACAGCTTGTAATTTACGATTCGAAACGAAATAACATGTTTAACAGTCGAACCACGAACGAAAGAGTAAAAATAAAGGAAACATAATATTCTTATGTTTTACAATTTTGAAACTCATTGAAACAATTCGAGAAGAATCATTTATTTAAACTTCGTAAAATACGCGTTTAAGTGCCGAAAACGCGACGAAAACGAGAACCAAGCAACAAAAACGAACCCGAACACACGCGGGGTATATAAAGACTAAATGAGATCATCTTCCTTAATTAATACCCTCACACTCTCTCTCTAAAACTCAAATATGGCATCCTCTCTCTCTAGGGTTTTCTTCACCTTCAAGCACCCATATCTCTCTCAATACTCCATCAAATCACTCCATCTTTGGACCAAATCGAAGCTATTGATCTCCTCTACACGAAAGTACAAAGGATCTGCTCTGAAAAACGCTGAATCGAAGGTAAATTAGGCTGCAAGTGTGCGATTTTAGGGTTTTCATCCCTTAGTTTGAACCGCAAACCCTAACCGATCAAAACACTTCCTATTCGACCCCTAAGCCTTCGAACATGGTCCTAACATACACACCAATTGGAAACCTCCATGAAAATCAACTGAAACTTGAGAGAACATCATGGGGTGTTCGAACCACAGCTCGACCGAATGGCGGTCGGGCGAATGAGCCAAAGCCGAAGCAATGGCGGCCGAAGGGGCTTCTCAGCCGAAGGGGTGAAGCCGACCGAAGTAACCGCCGCATGACTGAGTGATTGGCCGAATAGACCCATTCGCAAGCTTCCATTCGCTCGGCCAACATGGTCCTCATTCGGAGCAGGATTTCATTCGGCCGAATGTGGGGTCTCATTCGCGGGTCATTTCAGTCGGGGGACACCTTTACCATTCGGCCTAGTCACTTTCATTCGATCGGACTAAGTTCCATTCGGCCTAAGGACCCCTATTCGGCCTACCCTCATTACCTTATTCGGCCAAATTGATCTAATGGACAACCGCACACTTTGAGGAATAAACCTAGTGAGATAACATAAAAAGTGGGGGCGGGTTAATGAGAGAAATTACTACAAAGGTGGTGGAGTGATATTAAAATCCATGCATAATATCCTAAGGTCTTTTCATGGGATGCGATGGTTATGCCTCTCCATCTAAGACTCATCCGTGGACCAACCCCATTCGGCCCAACACCCTTATACGACCACTTTAGTTCGGCCCATTCAGTCGGCCCATGCAACTGGTTCGACCCAACTGACTGGTTCGGTCCATGTTGATTGTTCGACCGACTTGACCATGATAAAAGCAAAGACATAAACAAAATTTCAAGTAAACTTGCATGGGTAATAGATGGCTTTACTACAAAGATGGTGGGGAAAACATGAGTGAACAATTAATTATACCCAAGAAACCTACTCTTTCGAAGGTGAACTAATGATATCAAGAGGGTTGATATTGTAGATTAAAATCAATTGCGTTATCTTGGAAGATAATAAGGATTTTTAATCCTAAACCTGAAACCTAAGTTATACTTAGAATCTAAATAGGGTTACAAACGTACACGTTTCATTATAGTTAAGTGTTAGTAAAATTTATGACAATTAAACAAGGGCCGAAGGATGACCGAGACCTACGGGTGTTAGCCAACATTAGGGCTAACACATACACACCCCAGTACTTATGACTTATCCTTATAAGTTACAAACAACGTGAAATCAATACAGGATCGTGAAAACTACAACAAGAACAACAACGAGCGCATGCATTTCTTGTTTATACATAGTCTACCACAACAACTAAAAAGTGAGTTCATATGCCCCTTTTCTAATCTTAACTGATTTCAAAGCTCGGGGCTGAGAAACATGCTTAAAGCTTTTATTTACTTAAAAGTTTTGATATAACATGCTGATTTTACTATGATTTAGATAATATTGTTTATCCTTATTACAGTTTATTATAGTATGCTAGCTTGTTTGATCAGTATCATAATGGTAATATCTAGTATGATACATGTTAACATAGCTTCATGACTCATCAACACAATAGAATAATACTAGTTGCAAGACTTTATCTTACAACATCTTATTATTCTTACACGAACGAATAACAAGATAAACAAGAGGTAACATGCTGATAACCATTACAAATAACAAGAATGACACTCATGATAAGTAACTTCATGATAACAGGGTCATTCACACATTACTAACATCGTGTGATAAGACAAGTTCTTATAACACTTGTTAGAGTCAATAAGATCACACAACATAGAGATAACAGTTGAGACAATTACTTGTGATATCGAGGAGGATATCATGATAACATACTTCTGGGATGTCATTCCCTACACATGCAACCACTGGTTGCTAAGACAAGTTCTTAACACACATGGTCAACTCAGGAGAACACCTACCATTGGGGATATCATGGGGAACAAACAGGATGGGAAATATTATACATTAAACTTATGAACTCACCAACCTAGTGTTGACTTTGTTTAAATGCTTGTTTTCTCAGGTGACGAACAGGTTTAGTCATCAGCATTCAAGGATTAAGCTAGTGGACTTTAGAAGACCTAGCTTCATTTTGTGTCGAACATATTTTTGATGACAAACAATGAATCATCTTTTGTAAATCTTGTGCAGATACACGATAGGATTTCAATGATTCTTTTTGGATAGATTTACTTAGCTAAATTATGAACATAACATTGTAATTTAACTTTGTAACTCTATATCATATGTCATGTTAGCAATTCTCATCATATATCATGTGCAATGTAATGTCACACCCCCAAATTCCCACTCGTGGTGTCAGTCCACGTGGGTGTGACGTGGCCAGAATCACAGCTTACGATTATATAGAACAACTCTATATGCATTTCAAACACACAGTTTGACATGTAAGTAACAAAATAGTTTGCAGCGGAAAACGTATAATATTGCAGCGGAAAATAATAAGTTTACATATGCAGCGGAAATAATAAGTGTCAGACACTACGTTGTTTAATACAATACATAGTTAAAAATTGTTTGATCAAAAGACATAATATGAATGCAAGCAGATCCTATGCTCGGTTCCCTATTGTGCATTCCTGATTTCCATACTCCTGTTAGTTACCTGAGAATACAAGTTTAAGAAAAAGTGTCAACACAATGGTTGGTGAGTCCACAGGTTTTGATATATACATAGTAATAGAAAACATGTGTCATGCTGTTTATCATAATGTTAGTACCGAGCCCTAGGCTCCAAGTCTCAGTGCGTCACTACCGAACTAGACTTGTTTGTCCTTGCCTCCGCTATGTCTCGTAATTACATAGCAATTTAGGTCAGAGTTTCACGGGTTATGACCTCCAGTCAAAATTGTGCCCCGTGGGGTTAGTCACACCCAAACGGATCCATTCAAACCTACCACGCTGTTCGTACATTAACGGTAAGACTTTGTGAGGACTTGTTACGAAATGTTTGTCTAATAAACCAGCATACATAGTAAAATGTTTGTAATAGCATAATGTTTGACTCGATTCAACTAGTATTCTCCCCCCTTTTAAAACGTTTGAAAAGAGTAAAGAGGGGCTGTAAACTCACCTTAGTGATGTTCGGAAATAAATGCGTAAGCTCCTCGTGTAGAAAGCGCGTCGGTCAACGGCTACCTATATCGTATACCATACGTGAGTTCGAGTAAGTGACCGTGCTTGTGTTCGTGTTAGTGCTCGTGTTCGTGTTCAACAACCCTTGGTTGTTCATGTTTGTCCGTGTCGGTCCACATTGTCCGTGTTTGCTCATGTTGGTCCACATTGACCATGTTTGACCGTGTTTGACCAAGTTTGACCGTGTCAAGTCAACGACCCGTTAGTGAACCATGTGTCGGTTGTGAATCGTGTAACATTCGTGTTAGTGCTCGTCGTGTGCAAAACTCGCAAGTCGCGTCCATGGACAACTTACTATTTATAGTAAGTTTCCATTTATGGCAAGTTTCACAAAGCATTCGTTTTTAAAGTTCTAGCATGCTCGTTAAGTCCTACGTGATCATATTAATACATAGCACGTTGTCATACGAAATCATATAAGCCACGTTTTCATACAAAAGTTTTTTCTAAAAAGGAAAGTGTAACATCAGTGCCGGACACGTGCCGGAACAGTGATCGCAACAGTAACTCGTACAATAAATCAGGTACACATTACGTGAAACTATGTTTATATCATTAATACATTATGTTTTACACGATACTATTATACGATTGTCTGAAATATGATTAAAACCTTAGGGTTTGACAGTCAGACAACATAGTGTTGAAACATAGATACTTGATTTGATGCTATTGTGTATAAACGTATGTGAGGTTAAACAAAACGAAACCATAACGGTTGTTGTTACGGAATGCTAAACCGACGAATTATTCGTATAGGTGACGATCTGTACGAATGATTCTGAAAGTTTAACGTTCTGAAATAATGACTGAACAGTAGAAAACAAGAATCAGAAAGTCAAACCATCGACGTGTTCGTTCGAATGACGATTCGAACGAATACGCGCGATGGCGACGCGTTCTGATGAAACGAAACAAAAACGAAAAAAAAAACGAATCGAACGATCATAAACTTAAGGAAATAAAATATTTCCTATTTTACAATTTTGAAACTCATCATAAATAAAATTAAACAAAACCATGTTAATTAATCACGAACAAATAAACGAAACGCGTAAAATAATGGAATTCAATAAATAAGTTAATTAAACGAAATTTAAAATAATTATTAGAATTTAATACCTCCCAAATAGTTAAAATCAACTCTTTTTATTTAAATTTACGAAAAATACGCGTAATGACCCGGAAACATGACGAAACTACGAACCGAGCAACCGAAACGAACCAGGATACCCACGGGGTATTTAAACACCAAATGATCTCATTTAATTCATTTTTATCATATATCTCTCTCACTAAATGCTCTCACCCGTCACCCCTCTCTCTCTCTAAATTCTCATCTTCAAACATCAATATCTCTCCCATTTCTTAGTGGATTTTGGTGTTCTTGGTGCCCACGCGAAGCTCTCAACCTCCTCTACCTAAAAGTACAAGAGATCTGAAGAGTTACCCACTGGAATTTGAGGTATGAAGCTTTGAATCACAAGAAAATTAGGATTTTCACCCTTTAAGTCGATCCCTCACTTAAGATCGGTTATAAGCTTTCATCTCGTGAGCCCTACATCATTAGGAAATGATCTAAACGTATAAGTATCATGGGAATCATCAGACCAAGGGCTAGATCATCGTATAGATGGTGAATGCACAGGGTTCGCCGGGGATTGGAGTTGGCCGAACCTGTACTGCGGTCGCATGAGAAACGAACCCCCACCTCAGATCTTGACGAACCTGCATGTCGTTTGAGGCGAACCTAACAAACTGGGCGAACCACCAGCGAACCCACGCACCCTCGAACATCATCACCGAACCCTTATTCCCACCCGAACCTTCATCATGTTGACGAACCCTGAGGATTGGCGAACCATAGGCCTACGAACCTTGCATGGGAGCCGAACTCTGCATACACAATTAAGACAGCCGAACCATCTACTTACCGAACCCTTTACATGGCCACGAACCATCTGCTATTTAGCCGAACCTATGAGCATTCACGAACCATGGATTTGTCACAACTTGGCCGAACCTTATTCAAAGTTGGCCGCACCCTTTTTGGCACATGTGGCGAACCTTAGGCTAAAGCCAAAAGGTTCGCTGGAAGATGTATGTTTCTATACAACCGGCCGAGCTCGATGCAAACTAGGAATGGGCTCACATGCTTATCACCTTGTCACTTTCAGTCGGCCCACCTCCATCGCCTTAGCCCAACGAATTCCACCCAATCAGTCACGGCCCACCATATTTAGCCGGCCCACAATGGCTGTTTAACCCAATTTATTGTTCGGCCCAAGTTCTAAAACCCACACAAGACTATATGGCCCATGCATCTCAACCGACCCATCTTCTTTGTTTAAGCCCAATCCTTTGCTTTTGGCCCATAACGATTAGAACAGCCCAAGTGATGTCACTCGGCCCAACATCAATTTGATTAGGCCAAGAACACACAATGGGCCTAAGGATTTCTTAGGCCCACTCGTTATAGCCCGACTCAATTATCTTTCGGCCCAAATCAAGTAAATGAAATAACACTTTAACAAACAGAATTTTGATAACATGCATGGATTTCGAACAATCTATTACAAGGATTGTTATGGGTTAAGAAACCAAAGCACATGATCAAGAACGTGACCTTATCTATGGGTCACTAGATTCTTTAATAAACAAAAAGGGGCCGAAAGACGATCGAGACTCATAGTGGTAGCCAACTTCAGGGCTCACACTAACACTTACACACACATGCGTATCAATTATAACTCATACTTATAAGTACAAACACTATTAAATCAATACAGGAACGTGAACATCATACCAAGTGCAAACAAAGAGAGCGTGCATTCTTATTCTACTTAGTCAATCACTACGGACACAAGGTGAGTTCATTTGTCCCTTTTCAAACTTATTTGTTTTACTTCGGGACTGAGAAGCATGTTAAACATTTTAATAAACAATTGAAATGTTATTTAATGCTTTTAAACTTAAACATGATGATTACAATGATGCTTATACTTGAAAACTAGTACACTTTGAGAAGCTATTAACTTGAAGCTTGAAACTATATGTCGGATGCTTATGGGGAAAACTATATGCTTAAACGTGAGACTTATTGCTTATGCCTTATGCTATAAACGATATGTTTAAACTTGATACTTAATGCTTGTGCTAGAATACATATACTTAAACTTGAGACTTGATGCGTATGCTATGGAATTCATGATGAAACTATACGTGGATACTTGAAACTATATGCTTGAAACTATTATTTGCGCATGAAACATTGTGCATGTATCTAGTCATAGGCTATGTAATTGCTAAACGACTGCTAGTGCAGAGCTTGTACCTATGTATTGAGATACATGTAAACTAAACCATAATGAGGCTAAGCTATTACCTATATAGGAGACTTGTAATTGCTAAACGACTGCTAGTGCAAAGCTTTTGTCTGCTTATATGAGGTATGTAATTGCTGGATTAAACTAAACCATGACGAGGCTAAGCTATTATCTATATAAGAGACATGTAATTGCTAAACTTCTGCTAGTGCAGAGCTTTTGTCTGCTTATATGAGATATGTAATTGCTGGATTATTTGTGTATGCATGGCTTGTGTCTATGTATGAGATACGTAATTGCTAAACTTCTGCTAGTGCAGAGCTTGTATCTTGTATAGGAGACACGTAATTCCTAGACTAAGCTTAACTAATTCATGAGATACGTAATGGCTAAACTTCTGCTAGTGCAGAGCTTGTATCTACCCGTGAGCTACGTAATTGCTAAACTTCTGCTAGTGCAGAGCTTGTACTCACGCATGAGATTAAGGACAGCTAAACTATGTGCGTGTGAAACTATGATGCTTGTTAAACATACTTGGAAACTAATACTTATGAATACTATAGAATTGCAAACTTTGAAACAGAAAACAAAAGCTATGATCAGGAACGAGTTAAATGGTAGGTAAAAGGCTTAATTATTATTAACAACAGTGTCATATGCGGATTAGTATGTGGTGGGACGGCGTCTGGGGGGCCGTAGGCTTGACCCAGGGGTATGCCCTATATATAAGCATACCGATTTGGATATTACATGTGGAGTTAATGAGGTTAAGGTTTTACCGAAAGAGGTTTGTTAAAGCTATTTTAAACTTAAAAACTATATGAACTCACCAACCGTTGTGTTGACTTTGTTTTCTTACATGCTTTCTCAGGTGAAGAACAAGGTTAAGCTAAGGCTTTGGATTGCATGCTAGGTGGCCTAGATAGAGGACCTAGTTGACTTTTGGAAGCACATCTTTTGTGGATATTACACATCACTTTTGATATCTTGTACATATACAAGATATAAACATTTGATTCTTTTGTAGGTTTACTTAGTTAAATTGCAGAACATTGATATTGTAATTTAACTTTGTAATCCTAGTTTAATGTTTGAATGTGCTTTAGTTACTCTTAACATTGATGCTATGTAAACAATCTGATCACTATGATTATCATTCACGATATCGCGCCCCGAGAACCTTCCGCCCGACGGGGACTTCGATCCAACCCCGCCGGCTCGGTGTGTGACAGAAAGTTTCTAAATCTAGCAAGTTTATCATCGGAAACCATCTAACTTAGCATACGGTCATCATATTTAAGCATATTAAGTCACTTAGCAAGCTCGAATCATACAAAACATTCCTAAATCGACTGTTCATAAATTAAAGTTACTAAAAATAGTAACTATGACATTCATCATACAAATGGTTAACCTAAGCATTTCTAATCCGTTTTAACATCACATAACATCATAATATGCCATTTAACATCATTATATCGTGTCAAGCTAGATCAAATCATCAACTATCAAGATTTAGGCGACAAAAGTTACTATAATTAGCATGGTTGGAGAAATCGCTAGGCGCTGCCAGGTCGGTCGAGTGGTGAGTTGCGAGTACTCGGCCTAGGAGGGGAGTACTCGGATGCGGTAAATGATAAAAAAATAATTTTTAAAAAATTATATATATATCAAATATCATATGTTTACTAGTATATATATAACTTATAAAGTGATATATCAATAGAAATGAAGTATATATAGAGAAAATCAAACAATAATTGGTGAAAAACAATGAAAATCAGGGAAAAACAGGGAAAATCGGTAAAAAAAAGTGAAAAACCGAGTTGGTCCGAGTTGGCCGAGTTGGTCCGAGTTGGCCGAGTTGGCCCGAGTTTGACCGATTTGGTCCGAGTTGGGCCGAGTTTTTTTGGCCGAGTTGGTCCGAGTAGGTCCGAGTTGGACCGAGTTTGACCGATTCCGAGTTGGAGAAAATCGGTTCGGCCGAGGACCGAGTACTCGGCCGAGTAGGCCGAGTTTTACAACACTGATAATTAGTAACTATGCTAAATATAACCATAATCAAGTCACAACTCATTTCTTGCACATAATATCATCATATTATCATGTTAATAACAACTCTATACACATGCATGTTCATATTTCATACCATATCATCATTTTGTAACTTAAAAGTTACTAAAAATAGTAAGTTCATCAAATAACCATGTTTTATCCATTTTGACCATTCCAAATCATGTAATACATTACCAATAACATCAACAATCACCAAAAACTCATTTAACAATCTTAGATCATACATGCATGTGGGTTTTTCGCCCATTCATGACCCAATCAAGTGTTTTACACATACACACATTCATAGATCATCATGAATCATTGAAATACATTACTAAATCGCCATAGATCATCATTAATCACAAAAATAGTAACAAACCCAGATCTAAATCACTGAAATTTCGTGCATGTGTAGTTTAAGAGTTTGCATGTGTGATCTCGTGCTTGCATGCGTGTTTAATGGTGATTCTAAGCTACTATAGTGATAGAACTACCTTCTATTGCTTCAAAATCTCTGAGATGATGCACCCAACAGCTTCTAAGGCTCCTGGATCGTGAGGTTTTGCAGCAACAAGGTGGTGTGGGTGGTGGTTTGAGCTCCAACTCCTCTTCTCAAGCTCCCAAAGTTCCAAGGTGGCTCCAATGGCTTCCAATGGTGTTTAGTGGATGAAGAAGATGAAAACCAGAGGTTTTGAGAAGATAATCTCGTGCTGATTACGTCTAAAACTGGTTAAAATGAGTGAGTAGGCGTAATGATGGGTTTTGGAAGTTTAAAAAGCTGATTTTTGCGACTCTGGGCTATCAGGCGTAACGCATGGCGGGCGTGCTCAGTGCCAGTCGTTGCGCGCGGAGCCACCGGATGAGGCGCCCTTGTTCCCTCCGCGCGGATCGCCAAGGGTTGAGGGTTGGGCTCAGGCGTAGCACATGACCCACTTAACAAGCCCAATAAGCCATTTTTGTGGTTTCGGCCAGTTTGCGCTCATTTCTCGACTGTAATACATCGTTTGAGCATCGTTTGGACTCTAATTGCCAATTATTAACCATAATTGACTTGTGAAGTGTTTCTGTGCCTAAATGTTGTGACGTTCACCAACGTTCGTGATTCCTGACACGTGTGTGCGGTTTCTGATAATCCCTTGGATTATCCTGTTGTGAGTCAGTGTTTCTACCGTCATGTCACGTGTCACACTAAATTAAGCCAATTCTAGTGCCACGTGCACAAATAATAAATTAAATAAACATTTAATAAAATAGAAGCTGACCTGGAATTTACGGGGTGTCACATGTAAACAATCTGATCATTCTGATTATCAAACGATATCGCGCCCCGAGAACCTTCCGCACGACGGGAAAGTCGATCCAGCGCGCCGGCTTGGGGTGTGACAATAACCACCATGTTATCACGTTCATGACTTACAAAGTTACTAGGCATACATAAATATAACCATTTGCCCTTTTGTAAATGATTGTAGAGCCTTTATTAGTTCCTTAAAAAGTTCGTTATATAAAAGAAGCACGGAAATATATTCTTCTTTTAAATTTTATTTTGTCCGAATGTCGATCACCATGTAACATTTATTGTAATCATCATGTAACATTTAATTTTATCAATAAGAGACTTGTCTACTTAAAAGATGCATTATCTCCTAGAAGAAAGGTCTTAAATTCAAACACATACAATAAGAGAATAGTTGTGAGTAGTTTAAGAGTATAAGTAGAAAAACATATGTTACAAAACCGAAAAAAATTGTAACATTTATTCATCTAACTCATTCTTTTTAGATGATTTTGATCATATACTTATTATTTTGAGTAAATTGTCATTTTTCGTCAATATGGTTTGTTTACTCTTAACATTTCAATTCAAAAGTTTAAATTTCATTATTTTTGTCCTAATGGTTTTCCTTTTATTACCATTTTTGTAGAATGAATTTAAAGTTATAGATTAAAATGACAAAAGTAACAAAATTACAGTGATAAAAATGACAATAAAATGTAAATATAAGGATATAAATAATAAAATTTAAACTTTTAAACTAAAATGAAAAAGTGACAAAATCACAAAGATGTAAATGACAATAAAATGTAACTATAAGATCGGAAATAACAAAATTTAAACTTTTTTACTTAAATGACCCATGACAAAAATGACAATTTACTCTATTTTTATTTATTTTTTTGTTTGAAGGTGATATCTTATGATATCTTGTATATGCACGCGTATATACGACGTATATTTAATTATTATATGAATTAATTAGTAGCTAGAAATTAATACGATTAGAAAACAAAAATAAATAGAAATTAAATAAACTTTGTGACGATGGAATTCGCTTGTAACATGCAAGTGGTACACGGATGTACATTTTTGATTCAAAATGTAATTGTCAACAACTTCATAAAAGGAAAAGTAAATATGACAAAATATGTGGCGTGACACGTCTTTGTTTAGAATATTATTTTCACGTTCAAAGTCAAATTGTTTCTTTAAGCGTTGTAAAAAGACATGTATGCCATGAAGCATATAGTATCATTAATATGGGTTTAATTTATATGTTTAATTTGATATTTTTAATTAGAGTAAATTATTGAAATGTTATGTGATTTGTTAACATTTTACTTTTAGCTTATCACATATTTGACAAAATTACCCTTTATTAAAGATTGTACATGTTACAAATGTTCAAAGTTTTGAAACATATAAATAATCTATGACACAACTAGAAAAATATAAATTTAATCACGACGCTTGATTTTGTAGCAAATGCAATGCAAACTCGATTTTATGACACATTTAACACCAAAAATTTTCGAGGCAAAACATTATTGCAAAAGCTTTGCTACAAATTTGCAAGACAAGTAGTAACAATTTTGCGACAAACACATTGTGTCGCATAGTTCCTACACATTTGCTACGCGCACTCTTGATTATATTTTCCTAGTTAACTATAGGGTTGTTTGTTTGCATCTGAATGACATTAAGATGTTACCTCTGAATGGTTCATAACCTCTTAACCATTCAGACTTAGGGTTACCTTTTAACCATTCAGAGGTTATGAACCATTATCAACCTCTTAACCATTCATACTTAAGGATATTTTTTAACCATTCACATGCTATGAATCATTAAGAGGTAGCCTCTGAATAGGATTAAGAGGCTACCAAACAGGGCCTATGTTTTAAAAATTATTGCAAATATTAACTTAATTGCACATTTTATTTTGCGACGAGATTTGTTTTTTTTCTTGTGACACATTTATGACCTACCGAAATGAATTTCGTTTGCTACACATTTGGAATTCAAAATTATTTTCTTTATATTACTTTGCGACAAATTAGAAAAATTTATTAATTTTTTATATGAAATAATTTTTTTGTATGCAACACATTTGCAACGAATGATAATTCTCTTTTCGTTGGTTTGCAATAAATTAGCAACACTTACAAAATTTTTAAATAGAATATATTTTTTTTTCACTAACACATTGCAACTCATAATAATTTTCTTTTATAGATTTGTAACAAATTAGCAAAACTTATAAATTTGGTAAACAAAACAATTTTTTATTTTGCAACGCATTTACCTCAGATAATAGTGTTTTTTGAAAGGTTTGCAACACACTAGCAACAGTTATAAGTTTTTTAAAAGAAAAAAAAAATTTGTGATACATTTGCTACAAAAGTTTTGATACTGAAAAATACTTTTTTTTTTGCTACACATTTGTGACACGTTTGCCACTTGGCAGTACGCAGGGCCCCCAAACCCCAAAAATCCTATAAATACCACCCTATTCCCAACTATTTCATTATTTCCTCACTCTACTCGAACTCACACCACCTGCTCGACCAAAAACCCATCTGCAAGTCATATTGAAACCTCTAGAGATCATCTAAAGTGGTGTGCTTGAATCCTATTGAAGATTTGAAGACTTGAAGCTTGAAGGAAGAGCTAGAAGTTTGGTTGCAGCCATAAACTCACAAGAAACTCATCATCTTCCTTTCTCAGCCATTTCTAGATCATTGTAACACCTGCTCCAGCTCTATCTCAACCCTCAAGAGCCTTGTGAGGTAGTTTAGTTGTTAACTATTACATAAAAACACACATGCAAACACATTTATACACATGCAACTCCAAGAACATCACATGCACAAATTTGTGAACTTGTAAACTTGTGTTTGGAGTCTTGATGACTGATCTATGATAATATGTTGATAGGAAATGAGTATGATGACATTTGGTGAGTATTTATGATGGTTACTATAAATAGAAGCTTTTCTTGTAAAAGATGACGCTAATTGTTGTTATAAATATGTTATGTGGTTACAAATGATGATTAAGGACTATTATAAGGTATGTTAACATGTTAAAATGGTCAAAATGTCATAAAAACATGTGTTGTTCAAACATTTCTAAAAATGAAAACTTTTGATTCGAAGGACATGCATTAATTGCATATCGATTTCTACAATGTTAGGGTATTTTTATGATGTTAAGAGTCATAGTAAAATGTTATAATGGTTTGGTTAATGTCATATACGAGTTTTATGCTAAACTTTCCATTTATGGAAACTTTGAATTGGGGATTTCAGGAAACAATGACCTAGAGGCATGGTTAGGAATGAGGAATTATTAAATATGATGTATTAAGATGATAGGAAGATACTTGTATCAGAATGTGATTGAAATCATGATAAATTAGCATAGTTACTAAATATAGCAACTTAGGTTATCTAAAAATGAAATGTTTGTTTTATTGATGATATGTGACGATGTGTTACGTGCTAACCTGAACAAATAAGGAAGATAACATGCTTAGCATAATAAAAGGTGAACTTTGATACAAACTTGCCAAATATAGAAACTTACTAAAAATGGAAATCTGCTAAAAATAGAAATTTGCTAAATACGGAAACACGTTAAAACTGGAAACTTACTATAAATAATAAGCTACTTAATAAACGTGTTTGATATGATTGCATGTACTATGTGATAATTTATGAACGTTAAACAAACGATAATGAACTAAACGAGTCACTAACGGTTCGTTGAGTCGTCACAGTCAAAAACGGTCAAACAGATAAAAATTGTCAAACAAAACAATTTGGAGTTGTTTGGACACGAACACGAACACGAACTCATATTACCTATATAGGTAACAGATAAGGGACGAACACTTCGCATGAAAACGAAACTCAATCACAAGTGAGTTTACGACCCCTTTTCTCTTTAACTGTTTTTCAAACTCATAGTGGGGGAGAATACATGCTAAACGTTTTGACAAACATACTGATATGATACTCGTTTTATTATACAAACTCATAAGTGTTGTATATCGTATAAAGTCCTCGCACAGTCATATCGTTAGTGTAACACAACGAGGTGAATTTAAATAATAATATCGGGTTTGACAAATCTCACATGGTGCCAATATTGACTGTAAGTCATGACGTGTGTAACTTCAACCCAACATGCCATTGTTTTTACGATAGACATAGCGGGGGCAAATACAAACAGTCTAGTCTCAGTAGTGACTGACACTTAGGGCCTAGGGCCCGCCAATCTTGATAAAACAGTATTCATATGTGTAAACTGCTTACTTGCTTTTGAACTAAACATGTGAACTCACCAACTCTATCTTGACACTTTAGCATGTTCTTCTCAGGTAACCAGCATGCTTAAGGCATAGGATTGCACTTAAGAAGCCACACTCGGAGTCTTGCATGCATCGTGATCATATTGGGATTTTTTTTGTCAACTATTGTAATTGTGTACAATTTAGTTAATTGTACAAGCTTCCGTAACATTTATTTATTTCCGCTGTACATCTGTTTATTTTATTTTATTTGAAATGTTTTAAGTAATGTCTACATGTTTTCAAAAGCATATAGAGTCGTTTGATATGACCAATGTATCTGATCCTGCCATGTATGTATGTATGCATGCATGTATACACACACATATATATTGTTATCAGTATTTTAAATGGTGGTAGGGGTGCTCATGATAACAAACAATTGTACACTTTTCACTAGCATATAAAATATAAAATATCATACTTATATTCAAATATACCTACTTCATTTCAATTAATTCTTGTAAAAAATAAATTTTTTACTATACCTTGTGGTGGATATGTTCTTAAGAGCCCAACCATGTAATACATAAAAGGCAATAAAACATAAAAAAAATAATGATCTATTAACTTGCTTACCGTACACAAGTCACGCCACATTTCGAGAGGCACCGTATCAGGTGGGTATTCACAAATTATGCTAAATTGTGTCTAATCCTTCTCAGCAATATCATGCCCATCAGCCCTAGCTTTAATCATTGACTTAACTTTCAACCGCCTAATAATCTCTAAAACGCGACTTTAGCACATTAATAACTCCTTCATAATTTCTTTCTTTATGAGCTAGATGTATAACCAAATGTTCTATAAAGTTAAAGAAACTAGGAGGGAATATTTTCTCCAATTTGAATATGGTTAAAACAATAGTGTGCTTCATTTTAACCAAGTCATCCACGTGCAACGCTTTCGAGCATATGATTTCAACACATTCGACATGAATTCAACCGACGTCTGTTATAGTTGTCAAATATAATTTTTAACTTGTGTTTATTATTTTAAGACCAATTTTTTTGTATTGAATCTCACCTCATATACTTGTTACCATTTATTCACCATAAAAGTACGCATTCTAACATTACATGAGTGAAAAGGTGATATGCAACATAATGTCATGTATCATCACATGCATTTAAATTTAAATTAGTATTAAATTAATTAAAACCTATACGTGTCCCCGATGCTATAGTTTAAATGATTTTCTCTTCTATTAATAATTCATACGAACATTTTTATATTCTAAATGCAAACTCAAAAACGAAACATGGTTCCCTTAAAATTATTTGTTTATGCTTCTCAAGCTACCACTTGTGCAATGATTGACCCTGATAACCATAACGACTTTGAGACATTAATAGAACGTGTTAATAAAGTAAAAAAGTAAAACAAAAATAAAATAAAAAAAGTTTATCTTTGCAATTTCAGTTTGATTAGACTTGGATAAGTAGATATACTCGTCGGTTTGAATGTTTGACCCGATTAATCAAAAAGTGGTCCAACGTTGATGAAATCCATTAAAGCCTAAAGGTCCTTAATTCTTTTAGGAATTCACATATTTTATCTTACATTCGCATTACTATTCACTACTTTAGTTTTTTTTTTTTTCAAAAAAAAAATTAAAAGTATATAAGAAAACTTTTATTTAAAAAAGAATTTAAATAATTAATCACAACCATTACCATTGAATTTTTTTTTTATGTTTTGTGTTATAAGGTTGAAAGTGTGAAAAGAAAAAAAAAATACATATATCTCATTATTAAGTACATGGAACTTGTATATTATACATATGTATATTGTATAGATTACATGTACATAAATTTATGAGTTACATACGGAATTTCGTGAGTTTTATATGCATGCATGTATGTAATTTTGTAAGCTACGTATCTTTGTTTAATTTTTTACTTAGTGTATTTGTAACCTTATAATCAAAAGTTATAATTTTTTAAACAAAGTTTAATTTGCTAATGGTAGTTTTCTAAGGTTTTTTTGATTTGTAAGTTTTCTCATGATCAATCCTCTCTATGTATGTTACGACGTCAAATACCGACCTTGTAACTTTGATCTGTCTTTGAACAAGTGATGGTTATTAAATTGGCTAATTATGAATCGATAGCGAACGCGGTGGTTTGAGTAATTCGTCCATCTACTTCTACTTTAAAATAAAAATAATATATATATATATATATATATATATATATATATATATGGAGAGGATCAAATGTTAACCTATGTTTATTGCGTTAACCGAATAAATACATTTTATTACTATGTGACTCACATTAAAATAAATCTATAGGTGTATGTTTTTTTTTATTTTTTAACTAGGATAGTTCCCCGTGTATTACACGGGTTGAATAAAAATATATTAAATAGTTATTAATAAAAATTTCAAAACATCTTAAAGGGTTTATTTATATAAAATACGATTGAAATTGAATATAAGTTAAAACTTAAAATAATAATATTATTTTTTTTAAACATTCGTTATTAAAGTTTTTTTTTTACACTTTCATTTTAAAAAAGCTGGTTTAAAAAAATACATTTTTGACAAAATATAGTTTAATATTTGTGTTTTACATGAGTTAAAATTTATTTTTAATTGAAATATAATTTGAGTATAATATTTAATGTGTATGCATTTAATAGGAGAGAGACACGGGAAAATTATTGTGAAAATGCTTAAAATTGTGACATGTGTCCACTTTTATTTTTATTTATTAGTATAGATAGATTAATATAGGGCCCACTTACATTAATAAAAAAAGAAGAAAAACCTAAAACTTTGGTTTTACATTAATGTGGGTACAAAGTAATAAGATGTAGTTATTCGGTTAACGTAATAAGGAAGGGTTAACATTCGAACCATCCTCTATATATATATATATATATATATATATATATATATATTATGCATGTAGATATTTTGTTGTTAGGAAATAAAATCTAAGCCTAACTTTGCCGACTTCGTTGAAATAAAAGGACCCACAAAACATGAGTTGTCTAGGTCAATATGTTATTTCACATGGTAAAATAGTATATAACGACATGCAATTAAGGCCTTTGTTGCCATCAAACAATTGTACTTATCTTTATGTTCGTTAAGGACCACATTAACCAAACGTAGCGTATATGTATCAATATCTTTTTATTTATTTATTTTCTTCTGTAATCAGTAATAAAAGTAAGAGTAAATTACTGATATGGTTCATATGTTTTACTATTAGTTCACTTTTGATCCACAAGTTTCATATATTTTAAATACGGTCCCAAACTTTATACATATGTAACACATATGATTCTTAAGTCACCAAATTATTCTCATATACTTGGCTAAATTACCCATACATAAGGACTATATGTGTTACAAATGTTTAAAGTTTTGGATCATATGAGTAATTTATAAAACGTAAGAATTAAGAGCGAAATATTAGGAAAACCACACGGACCATCTCTATAATTTACTCTAAAACTAATTACTATAGGGTCTATTCCCTCATTAATTAAGGTGAATACTTATTTATTTTAGTGATTAAAGATTGCTGAATTATACTTTTTAGATGTTACTTTATTTGATGTTTTGGAAATCTAAGTGAAAATAGAAATAATAAAATATATAAAAGTAAAACAAAGTGGCTAGACCAGTGGTAGTTAAGATCTTTGATCTTGCCTTTGCTCCGTGTGGGGATCGATTATCAAACGTAAAGACATCATTTCTAAGTTTCCAAATAGTAAAATTAACCAAGAGGTATACTTCTAAATATGTATATACTTGATAAAACTTTATGTGTGTTCAAACAACCGGTAAAAGGTGTGGGTTAATCGGGTTATTTCACGGGTCTGATAGGTTAAGTCATTCAGGTCAAACGGGTCACAAATTTTGTTCAACATATTACGGGGGAATATGGAGTTTGAATCACAAAGAAATGATCCAAATGTTTGACCAATTTTATTGGCTTCAAATAAACGTTAGATTTTTCGTTAAGAATAGCAGAATGTTGGAGTGGTGCGGATCATGGCTATATTTTAGCATTTGCATAATTTTTTTTTGAAATAGGTGAGTAAGCTCAAAAAAGAAGGAAAATAGGTGGCTACATGATTTTGTTTGGGTATTAGGGGTTCCGCTAACCCTAATAGCGGAAGGCAGTGACGTGGGTGCATGAGTGCTACTGGGGATTGCCAAGTGGTCATGTTCCGCTATCTCCAATAGCAGAAGAGGGTCAGCCGGCCACTAATTGTGATTAAGCAAGCAAGTGTGGAAACTGATAGCTTCCGCTATCTCCACTAGTGGAAGTGGTACACAAGTTTAATACCCCGACCACACATTGCTGTGGATATGTGTATATGTCAGTCTAATGCATGTAATGTGTGGTTGTATTTTAATACTTTCATGCATCAGACTTACATATAAACATATACACAGCAATGTGTGGATGGGGTAATAAATCCTTGTGTACAACTTCCCCTAGTGAAGATAGCGGAAGTTATCAATTTCCAAACTAGCTTGCTTAATTGCGATTTGTAGCTGGCTAACCCTCTTCTGCTATTGGATATAGCGGAACATGACCACTTGGCAATCCCCCGTAGCACTCATGCACCCACGTCACTGCCTTCTGCTATTAGGGGTAGCGGAACCCCTAATACCCAAACAAAATCATGCAACCACTTATTTTCCTTCTTTTTTGAGCTTACTCACCTATTTCAAAAAAAAATCGCATTTGCATGACCTTAGTGTTTAGTATAAATAGGTTCGTTTATATATTTCCCTTTGATCTTTCAGTCTCCATTCACCACATCAAACCAAATAGGCGAAGCCCAAGCATTAGTCGTATAGCTAAATCATAATGACAACAACTTAACGAATTGTTATTACTATGTATCTTTACTCATGCGTCTAAGACTTCTCTAGTAATCCACAACAAATAATATTAAAAGATAAATACGACATATTATCTATACCTATATTGTAGCTTGATCGACTTCATCTCTACGCAATATGTCGTGCTCTATGCCAAATCTATCAGGTCATGGTGCTTGCCAAAAACCTTATTGTAGGTTGTTGAAGGTGAAAACTATAATTAGTTAGAATTTTTAGTTTTAATCAATGACACCATTTGTATGTTACATGTTGTGTTTGAGGAGATGAGGGATCATAGTCTTGTTTACTGTCAACCAACCAGCATCAGATTTTTGGGAAATTAAGAGTAAATTACGGTTCTAGCCCCTGTGGTTTAAGTGTTTTAACTATTTTGGCCCAAAATAGAATCTTTTATCAATTCAGCCCTTATGGTTTAGACAACTAACGTTTTTAGCCTCCAACCATAGTTAAATTTTGGGCCGGCCAAAACCATTAGAATACGGGACAAAACTGATAGTTGTCTAAACCACAGGGCTGAAATGATAAAAGATTCTATTTTTGGCTAAAATATTTAAAACACTTAAACCACATTGGTCAAAACCGTAATTTACTCTTTTGTTAAAGTAAAATGAGTTGTAACTAAACAAAAGTATATGTAAGTAATTTTTAGTGATTTTTTTTATCAAACATATTATTAACAATATTATTATCAATTTGAATTTATTCTATTAACATATTTTTAAGTTACTCATCTTCACCCGTATTATGTTAAGGTTAAAGATTGTAGGGTCTACGTACAATCTTTGACTTAGGTATATTTGGAGTTTGAGAAGCTAGGAATACAAAGGTTATCCATAGGTATATTTGAAGTTTGAAAAGCTAGCAATTCAAAGGTTATCCATAAAAAAAAATATAAGTTTATGGGTTCAACGGTATAATTATTTATTTTAATTTCCCTCGAGTAATATAGTTTCTTGGTAATTTTGTTATAATAAAATGGCTGTTGCTAAGAAAAACAAATGATTATGGTTGGCAGTGCATACCCTGATAATGAAAAAAATTCCGGAGTGTATATGGCAAGAAAAAAAAATTTAGCCTCTCTAAAAAACAAAGTAAGTAAATTACATATAAAAATTTATAATATAATACATAATTTTCTCTTTTAATTTCGGGCCACTAAAAACCTGAACCGGGGCCATCATCCACTTCACCCCTCTCCAGACGGCCCTGACGGTTGGTGCTTATGCGTCTGTTGATTATAGGATCGCTCGCTATAGTTTGGTTGTATGTACATAATGTAGACTTGATATGAATTAGATTTAAAGAATTACATGTAAATACAGTTTTACATAATATTTAATTTGCATACCAAATAATTCATAAATCTCACTCATCATACTCTTTAAATTTCACATAATTACATATTTATTATTGGTTTGTGAGAGGTGTGGCATCAATGTAAAAATATGTCTCGTACCTGGTCCATTATCCATCGGGTAATTACCCGTTGGGTATCGAGCGTACCCACGGGTATCGGGTATATATAACCATTAGTTTATTAAAAAAAACTTTTTTTTGATTTTTCAGGTACAATATTTGTATAATGTTATTGTTTAATTACAATAAATTATAATCATACATATAAAATCAACAACATAAAACATAAACAAAAAAAATGTAAATTTCATGACATATAAATTTCAAAAGATGCTAGCATAAAGTAATGATTAAATATTTAAAATTAAACTACATATTTTAAACAACAAGATTAATTTTTAAATAATAAAGTTAATACTTGCATTTATATCTAAAATAATAAGATAAAAGTTGTAATTTATTCTGATATTTCATAAAAGAATTATGTTTTTAAAAAGGAAATAAAAAAATTTACAAAATATTACGGGTATTATTACGAGCATTATTTCGGGGTAAATGAGCCAGATATTTGTCGATCCCATACCCGTACCTGAAAAATAATTTTTTTTGATCTCATACTCAGTCTCATACCATAATATTCAGGCCAATACTCGACCCTAAAGTTTCGGTCGTCAGATTTTCCCACATATTATAGGATTTTTTGCCATCTCTAAATCTATGGAAACCTTTTTTATAAGTTGACGACTGAATGAGTCAAACAAAGTGAGGTTATCTGTTTTGTAGAGAGGAGATTCTATATATATTATTATTTAACATAGAAGTGGGCGAAAACTCTGTAATCAAACAAAATATATATGATATGATATTCTTTTTCCTAAAATCCTGAGAGTTATAATATGTTACAAGTTAAGAAGGCATTCAGGCTCTTATTTCGTTAGATGATGTAATCTTTTAAGTATTTTAATTGGATAACAATTAAAAAGGAAATAAAAAACTTTTGTAAGCAGCATTTTAGACATATACAAATAATAAAATAAGTTAAAAACAACCTGATCTTTACAAACGTCATTTTCAATATTGTCTAATCTTTCTTTCATCATGTTTTATGTTTTTATATAGATGATAAAATATTGTATTATCTATATGTACAAATTGCAAGATAGGAATAGCAATGAGTAAATGAATGATCAATAGGTTGCTCATATATAGAGAATAAAAGATCCATGTTTGAACCGTTTAATACGTGCTTTAGATTTATTTTTGCATGGTTAAAGTTCTCATGCTTCAAATAGTTAATTACAATTTTTGAATAATTTAACCAATCATTTGATTTAAACTAAGCATGGCAATAGTGATGGGTTGGGTTGGGTCGGGTAACGGGTGAGATTAGGGTCGGGTGGGTGCGAGTCGGGACAAATTTTATTCAAAATGAATTTGGATCAGAATTGGTGGCTTTTCTAAAATATCAATTTAGTTTAAGTTAAAACGCGTTATAATTAAATAAATAATTTATTTTTATAATTTTTAATGTCTTTTTCATCAAATATGTTATGAACAATTGATACCCATTCGAATATACTCCATTCATATAGTTTTTAGATTACTCATTTTGAACTATATTGTGTTAGAGTGTTACTCCTCTTACGTGTTTAGTAAATGTGTATGAGCAAAAAATATTTAATATAGTATTTTAACAAAAAATATTATTATAATTAAACATAAATATAATAACTTAAATCATAATTATAAAATATGAAATCTAAAATAAACTTATTTGTACCGTTAACAGAAAATGGTTTAAATTTATCTTCGTAAATAAAATAAAAAATTTTTGTTAATCGATCTATTAAAGTATGATGAATAAGCAAAATAAAAACAACTAAATATATGTTTCATAATGATTTTGAAATCTTAAATGGGTTAACATGTCAACCCAAATCTGACCCCTTTATAAACGGGTCAATCCGAACACGACCCATTGTTTTAAATGGGTTATACTTATCAAAACAAAACCTGATTATTTCGTGTTAGGTTCGGGTCGTGTCAAGAATTATCGTCCAACCATACATAGTAATATTTTGTTGATAATGTTCTCTTGGTCAATATCCCACCTCATATTTTCTTTTTTATAAAATTGGAGTAGTCACACGTCTAAAAAAATGGGTACTAGGTGAATTTTAAAAGTAGATCGTTTGATGTGTGTATTTGTAAAATAAATTAGTAAATAGTTAAATACTACTACTAACAAAACACACCCACCCTTCTAGCCATTTGGATCATTAGTCACGTAGCCACACTTTTCAATTCATTGGACTAGCTAGAACCTTTCTTTAAATAACTTCTAATTATAGTTGCAACCAAATTCAATGAAGGTATTAACATTCAATACAACCCTATAAATTTGGAATATGGTAAACTTTAGATTCCCACAAAATAACCATAGACATATGAAAGATCATCTTCTCCATGTCTTACGTCGCATTCTTCCCAAAATGAACAATCATGTAATCTATAAATGGTCAAGCATTACATGTCTCTAAATTGGCCCCTAATTTAGCTTGTCAATCGTATTCGGCACCTAGCAAGGACAAAATCACCTAAAACTTCTAACGTTTTAGCGGTGTCAATCGTGTCTGGTTCATGGGTTGAATAGATTAACACAATCACGATCCAGTTAAGTTATATTAGACAACTGGAAAAATGTTTATTTTCTTGTTAAGTTTTTAATGTTTTTAACCATGTTGAGAATTGTTGCTCTTATGTTTATCACAATAGAAACATGTGTTTATCGGTGTTAAACAAGTAACACAAAAGTGTTCAAATACATACATACATACATACATACATACATACATACATACATACATACATACATACATACATACATACAGGTAACGCATATCAAAAGGCATGAAGTTTAACATAATACTTCTAAACTAATTTTTTAAAACATTTAAACCATTATTTATTTATTTAAAGCATGTCCGTCCAATAAATTTCATCAAAGCATTTTTTTATTTTAAAAATAAAAATACCACGCTACTCTTTTTTAACGACAAATCTATCATTATCATACTTTTAAAATAAGTAAAATTAAATTACACATTTTTTTTGTTTTGACTCACGATATTTTCAAAACGACAAATCATTTACCAATAAGCTAAGCCTCACGATAACACCATAATATCTAATTGTAATTTCACTACCAATCCAATCCGACTATAATACATGTACAACCTTATTGACGAGTATGTCATAATACGCAACATTATTCACTAGTATCACATAAGAGCCTTAACAATCGTGGAGAGGGGGAACGCGTGACGGAACTCGAACATATGGGATCATGGGATCTCACCAAGTAAATCATCTCTCGTATATGCTATCTTGTAAATGTCGATGAACTTTAAGAGTTATTCATTGTATATAATGAAAATTCTGAATGGGTTACTCTATTTAGTATCACCAAATGGTACCAGCCCAGGACACCAAACTGAAAATATAACCAAAACACGGGTCATAAATACTCGTAGCCTAAACTTCTTCCAAGTCCCACCCCAACACGTGTAAAAGATGGGCCAGCCCACTTTTCTTGGCCATCTCATTCAGCCCAACACGTTTAAAAAGAGTTAACAGTGTAAATTTGTGATTGGGCCATGTTTCCTCATGGTTATTTGGTTCAACGTCTTGCCTTTTCTTTTCGAAATCTGAGTTATGTTGGTAACTAGTATTTTGACCCGCCGCATGTTACGGCGGCGTCATAACGGTTAGTAATTAAATTTATACTATCGACTAAAAACATCTAGGGATAGACTTTTAAGTGACGTCTTACAAAATTTATGAATGGAACGTAAAATTATAAGAGTTAATCATAAAAGGTTTAATATTAAGTGTATAAATAAATTTTTAACTCTACAAACTTAAGGAGGGTCAAATCGACGCTCTACGAAGTCTAAGGATAGAGCATAAAAAGTTTAGAAGTTAAACATAAAAGTTTTGATATTGAGTGCAAAGGTAAACTTTAAATTTTAAAAGGTAGTTGTTATAAATGTGTTCGATCGGACGAATGAGTATTCGATTTTGATAGTATACTCCTAAGAAATATGAACTCAAAACACAAATTGTTAATTTATAAAACTAAACCATAAAAAAGTTACGTTTCTCAATTACTATTATCATTCTCTGTTTAGAAATATTTAATTATTATTATTATTATTATTATTTAATTATTAGTATTATTTAAATATTTTTATTAGGTAAATAGTTTGTGAATTAATTACAAATAAAATATGTGAATATTAAAAATATGTGAGTAAAGTATGAGGGAGCTTTAAAAATAAGAGTTCAAAGTTCAGGGTCAAAAGTGTAACATTTGATTTAATTCAAGTTTGAGACTCAAGTTTGAGACCCCCTTTGTTGCGGCCTGCGGTTGTAATATCGTTGCAACCTTTTGAAGCGCTTTGATCAATAGTCGTATTTTGAAGCGGTTCATTTAGAAAGAAAAGCACTCCAGAAGTAGAAACGGATGTAAGAAAATTTTATTTTTAGTTAAGTAACAAAAGAGGTAAATTAGAAATTTGAGGAAGTTAAAGTAATATTTACAAAGTTTTTTTGAAATTTAAGGAGGTGAAAATGATAACCCTGAAATTATATGATGAAGATTTAAAGTATAAAGATCAGTTGCAACTGGAAAAAAAGTGAAAAAAAGAGAGATTATTAAAAATAGTTAGGAAAAAGATGGGAGAATATGAAAAAAAAAGTTCTTGAGAAGGATTCGAACCCTCGCACAAAGCTTTCAAGTAAAACCCCCTTACCATCTCATCCAAAGCTACATTTGTTTGTTGTATTCGGAATTTGTTTATTTAACCAAGTAATAAATGCTAAGAAAGAAAAGGATGAAAGCCACCGACGTTGGTTTTTATATATATAGGTAATGTTAGAAAAATAAAGATAAAAAGATTAGGTTAAAAAATGATGAATTAATTAAAAGGAAAATGCAATTAAAATATTTAATATAAAAATATAAAAAAGAAAAAGGAAAATAAAGAAAAAAGAAAAAAAAATGCACGTCGGGTGGCCACCGACGTTGCTTTTTATATATATAGGTAATTATCCGGCTCATTAGGCCCATTTATGTGTAGTTGCAACTTGCAACGGGCTAACTCGGTTGGGCTACTGGAACTCATTAAATATTGTAATGGGTTTATGGAGTTGAAATTAGGGTTTTATTATATTTGAATTCGTTGTTGACCAAGTTGTGTCAAATACGTAGTCATGATTAAGGTTATTTTTATAAAAGATTATATTAACTAAGTTTTGATTACTTTTTTGGTGTCCCATGCTACCAATTACATGATCTGGGCCATTCATACGTTGGTGATCTTAAACGTGCAAAAGGTTTGGGACACCATAGACTCAGGTGTGGCTCAAAAATCAACCGAATTTACAATGAAAACCAATCCAAATAAAGGAAAATATACACTATAAATTTGTGGGGTTAGATCCACTAGAAAGAGAACTTTACCTAAGAAGAGTAAGAATTAATATGATTTAAACATGTGATATGCTAAAATAAATAATAACAATAATCACATAAAAACCAAAATCCTGTAAAAAGACAAAATCTAAGAAAAAACAAAAAATCTATTAGAAAAAACCCAAAATTCAGTATAAAAAAATAAAAATTCAATACAAAAAGAATAAAAATTCAGTACAAAAACAAACATCCAGTGCTAAAAAACAAAAATTTAGTACAAAAAAAATTGTACACAAAAATATGAAACCATAAAAATCCAATACGAAAAAAAAATAATATAAAAAATAAGATGTTATGGTTAAATTATTATTTATTCATTTTTAGTATGTTACATGTTAAACTTATATTGGTTCGTACTCTTTTAAAGCAAAAATTTCTTCATATTTGATCATTCCCATAAATTTATGTGATTAATACATGTGTTTAACATCACATCAAAGCACTATAAATTCAAAGTATCATAAGGATAGGGATACTGGTACACCAGTGTATAAATAACAACATCATTTGTATTTTTTAAATATTAAAAAATATGAGTAAAATGTATTTAAAAAATATTTAAAAAATATGTAAGAGTAAAATATATGTGAGTTTGATGTGATTGGTTTTACCTAAGTATGATATAAAAAAGATAAGAGTTGTGTATGAATATTAAGACGTGTATCATAATCCTACGTTCAATCTGTAATGTTATATACCTTTATGATCACTTGTCAATTTGGTATTTTTAGGGAATGTCCAGCCGTTAAAAAAATACGCTTATTTGGTCATCTCAGTATTTGTAAGAGTAATCTTGCCGAGTTGTGAGTCACGGATCGGATTCATGGGCGGCCCGAGAGTGTAAACCTAACCTTTGTCCTGAGCCCGTTTTTTTATGGGGGATATTTAGAGATTCATTCATATATGAACTAAAAGTTATAAAAAACTAAAAAAAATATTTATAAATACATGATTTAAGTGATACGAAAGCAATTTACTTTAAATTATAGCAAGTTAATTTCATGTCTATTAAACGAAGAGTGTTCATCAGTTAGGTTAACAGTTTATTCGGTTTAATCAGTTTTCAATTTTTTTTCCCTTTCCGAAAATCGAACAGAATTTGAGAAGTGATTCGGTTTGGTTTCTGCTAAAATCGGACAAACCAAATAAAAACCAATTTAATTGGTTAAAACCGAACAAACCAATCCAAATAAAATGATTAACCGAATTTAAACAAATAAACCGATTAAAAACCAACTAAATGGGTCCAAAAATCGAATTTAACCTTATAAATTATTAACAAGATAATAAATTAAACTCTGAATTTGGTTCAATCGGTTAATCAAACAAACCAAATTCTTAAAAATTATAACCGAAAACTGAAATTTGGATACAGTTAGGAACCGGACTTAAAACCGAATTCTAAATTGAAATTCGGATACAGTTAGGAAAACCGAAGACCGAATTCATAATTTGATTCGATTTTTTTAATTACAGATATGATTTGATTTTCGGTATTAAATGGTTTTCGTTATACTCAACATCCCTACTAATATTTCAACTCGTTAAAGGGCCTTTTTTTCTAGCTCGTCCTGAGCACCTTAATTTTCAGGGCCACCTCTGACCGGATTCATAATTAGATAAATATGTCAAACAACGGATTGAAAGAACATAGTTAATTAATCACATGTTTTTTTCGTGTATATTAAGTCAATTATTGGGTCTAGAACATGGGTTGTTTTCTGATTATGGTTAAGTCATAATAGTGGAGTCATGGTGTAAATAATGGGTTAGTGTTTTCTTGTCTCTTGGCTGTTTTACTTTGTTCTTAGGATGTCTTTAATGGGTTATTAGGTAAATGAAAGTTGGTAGAGATTTTGCAACAAGGTTTTCGAGTAACACAGAATGGGTCCCATAAATTTTTGTCCCCTCCCCCTCAAACCGTTCAAGTTACGCCACTGCCAGTATATACACACACACGTGATGTGTTAGTTTAACACATCCGTTTTGTACATATTTGAGTCTATTTCGTTAGTTTTGTAAATATTTCGAGTCCGTTTTAGTTCCTTTTTACATTTTAGTGTTTTCGTGCAGGAATGTGTCCCGGAAGAGCGGAAACAAGGGCAAACGAGCATCGGAATCGAGTGCGGGCGAATGAGCGAAGAAAACAAGGAAATTAACCCTAGGCAGTATGCCTAGCGAGGGTGTTTGGTCCCAGGCGATACGCCTGGGAACATTCCCTGACATCATTCTGATCCCCACGCTACGCCTAGCCAGAAGCACCAGCCGCAAGCGTTGCGCCTGTCATCATTGGCCACCCGGCCTTTTTGTCTCGCGAGTACCGCCTAGACTCATGCACACCCGCTAGGCGGTACGCCCCAGATGGTTTTTCAGCCAAAACCCTAATTTTCATGCCTTCTATAAATGGGACGCTTTCCAACCGCTCTAGGGGTCTTCTTCTGCGATTTTGGAACCCTAATCAAGCCTTGGAGCAGCTGGAGCTTAACCATGGTGTATTTGGCTTGATTAGGGCTTGTTGAAGTGAAGAAGGAGGCTTGTTTGAGTATTTTTCTTTATCTTTTCATGTTCTTTGTTTAAATCAGTAGTTTTTCATGTATATAGACTATTATCAGATCTGTTTTGTTACTGTTATGATGATTGTTGGCTAGATCTAGGGTTATATCTAGGTTTGGGATGATAAAGTTTTGATCTTTGATGATTTTGGACATGATTTATGCTTGTGGATGATTTATGCATTGTTATCAGCTGTAAAGTTATGAACTTTGATGGTTTTTGCATGTGTGGAATGATTATATTTGATGAATGTTTGATCTACATGTGTCTAGGAAGGTCTTTCCACACATAGATGCATGTTAGGCCTATTACTTTGTGTTTTAGGTTAGTTTATGGGTTGTTGATCACATTCCATAGGATTAGATTTCATTAAGTATTGTTATTTGCATGTGTGACCTAACCTAAAAATCCGGGAGGTGATAGGTTAGATGGTTGGTCTCTTACACTTGGGATATTTGAGTTAAACGACCCGAGAGGGCGTTGTCTTAGATCTACTTAGTGTTAGTGTCAATCCATGTCAAAGTTGTCATCTTTATAGCTCTCTAGTGTCTTAGGATACAAACGGGTGGAGAAATCCGGGAGGTGATTCACCCGTTAGAGTGCAATTGCATATCGGGAAAATCCGGAAGGTGACCCGATAGACTAGTGCATACATTACAGCCTTAGGATTCCCATTGGAGTTGCCTGGTATCTGATCTGGGTCCCATTAGGTATTCCTTAGTCTATTCCTTAAGATCCTAGTCTTCATCCTTCATAGATTAGTCCAAGTCAGTATTTGTCACACTTTTGACTCCCAGCCTAGATATACCAGTTTTCCTCACTGTAGTTAGATTTCAGTTATATTACCAGTTTCAGGTTGCTGTTTTAGTTTAGTTGTCAGTTCAGTAGGTTAGTCAGTTTCAGTTTGATTAGGTTATCAGTTTTGCACCAAACCCCCTCTTTTACTTTAGTTAGTTCACAGTCTAGGTTTAGTTTGTTATACTAGTGTCCATTGGTTCGATATCCGGACTTCCACCAGCTATTCTGCCACCGATAGGTATACTTGCCTTAGTAGGGGTCTAGTTTAGGATTTCCGATTATTACTAGGTGTTTAGGTTAAGTATAGGTCTAGGATTAGATTTGGTGTCTTTAGCTTAGGTTAAATAGCTTTAATTTAGTCTTGTTTTTAGTATACTGACCGCTTGCATCAGACCGAATTCAGAATTTGGTTCGATTTTTTTAATTACAGATATGATTTGATTTTCGGTATTAAACGGTTTTCGTTATTCTCAACATCCCTACTAATATTTCAACTCGTTAAAGGGCCTTTTTTTCTTGCTCGTCCTGAGCACCTTAATTTTCAAGGCCGCCTCTGACCGGATTCATAATTAGATAAACGGGTCAAACAACGGATTGAAAGAACATAGTTAATTAATCACATGTTTTTTTCGTGTATATTAAGTCAATTATTGGGTCTAGAACATGGGTTGTTTTCTGATTATGGTTAAGTCATAATAGTGGAGTCATGGTGTAAATAATGGGTTAGTGTTTTCTTGTCTCTTGGCTGTTTTACTTTGTTCTTAGGATGTATTTAATGGGTTATTAGGTAAATGAAAGTTGGTAGAGATTTTGCAACAAGGTTTTCGAGTAACACAGAATGGGTCCCATAAAATTCTGTCCCCTCCCCCTCAAACCGTTCAAGTTACGCCACTGCCAGTATACACACACGTGTGTGTTTTCTCTTTTGCAACTTGTTCTGATCCAAGAGTGTTTATGTAATCATATTCGTTTTAAAACTGTTTTTACAATAGGTGGTTGTGTTTAGTAAAACAATAATTGAGATGTTGAGGAATATCAAGGTAGGGCTGGCAAAATATGTACATGTTAAGACACGATTAGACATGTTTAGCAAAACAAATTACTATTTGATCTTTTACTTTTTTAATAATAATAAAATTTTAAGAGGCTAAACTTTATCATTTTTCTTTTTTGTTACATAAAATATATAACGGTTATACTTAAATCACCAAACTAAGTGTTAAATAAGTCGTTTTCATGTTTATATTTGCATTAATCGCATTGTCTGAACCTTTTAAAACCCGTTAAAACATGTTTTGCCAGCATTATATCAAGGAATAAAACAAATTAGTTAGGAGTCTGGGCTGATATAAATCTATAAAATGATTTTATCAACTTTGCCCGAATTGAACGTCTAAAACGTCTCCTTAAATCATGTCTTTTATCCAAATATAATAAGATGAGTTTATTAACATGTATATTACACATAGTTATATAAAAATAAATGTTAAAAAACAATCAATGATTAAAAAATAGGTACAAATAATATAAAATTTTTAACATTTTTTAGAAAAGAAAAGTACATTTTATAAATCTTTAAATATTTTTTAAACAATACAAATGAGATTTCCGAATTTTGAATTTTCTAAATTATTGATTGACAATATAAAGTTTGAAATAATTTAAATTTGATTAATAATTATAGAAAATGAATATTGCATTTTTTTAATTTGAAAATTTGACTTAATTGTATTTAATTAATCTTTAAATTTATCAAATATGTAATGTTAATTTTTTTATTATATGATTTACATTTGTCTTCATCTCAACCCGCAAATTCTCTTGAGTAATAGAATTTTATTGTGTATCTTTGTTTTTATTATATTTTATATTACATTAAAATTCACTTGATAAATTGCTATTTGAATAAACCAAAATAAACTCATTAACAAATTTATAGCAAACAACTTATCTAATACTAAGTTCATTTATGTTTTTTAAATTGAATTTTTTTTTTATTCTATTATTGTAATTTTTTCTAACCTTTTAGTTATTACATGTGTTTTTCGACCAAACTGGCAGTTGAACTAGAAACTATAGATAAAACCATTGATTCGATACCTATAGACTACCCTAAGTTGAATTGGCTGGTTATCAGTCAAAGTAATTGAACTGGATGGTGGATGAACCAAATTGTTTTTATCCTAAAATTCAAATTATCAAAACATTAAAATCAAACACTATATTTCTAAGCTAGATTGTGTTTGATTAAACATTAATTATGTACTCATGTTTATTTAAATGTTTTCATAATTATATAATTTATTGTGTCATCCGGTTGGATCGGTTAGATCAGCGAACTAGTAAAGCAGTCCGGTGTAATGTTTGTTACGAAAACATTGATTACAACTCTTAAATAAACCAGTAAAAAAGTGATGTTCAATGTCCGGTTCAATGATGGTTATGAAAACATTGAAGTGTTACATTGTTTAGAAATTTTTTTTTTTTTAAATTCTCTCAGTTTTTTAATTTTTTTTAAAATAACCTAAATAATTTTACAAAACTGTAACACAGATAATTTTTTTACATGGGGTTTTTCACGGTTTTCAAAAATTTGTTAACTCAATGGGTTTTCATTTACCCATCATCTATATATATATGGAATTAATAAAATTAAAACCTCATTTTAGTGAAAAATCCGTTGAAAAAGGCAAAAATCATGTAAAAAAAGAGTATTTTTTAGAAAATTTTTTAAAGGTTTATAACATTATTTGGCACATTTTTATATAAAAAAATAAAAAGTTGCCGAGTAAATATTTTTTAAGAAAATATTTTATAAACCCATGTAAAACATACATAACGCTGCGTCAGATCTGACATTTTTTTTACGTGTTGTTACGTATGTTTTACATCGTTTTATAAAATATTTTTTTTAAAAAATCTACTCAGTGCTTTTATGATTTCTAAAAATGTTCCCAATAGTGTTAAAATCTGTAAACAAAATTAAAAAAAACAATATGTTTTTTACATTATTTTTGTCTTGTTTTTATGGTTTTTTTACAAATAAGTAGTTTTCAAATTATTCTTTTCTTATATATATATATAAATATATATATATATATGGGAAACGTAATTACTCTCATTCTCTCAACCTTAATAGAGGCGACATAAGGGAGGGGCAAACTCGTACTCCATCTTAGACCTATTTTTTAGGGTGCATAAAAATTTTTAATTATATACACACAAACACACGCAGAGCTGGTCTCGGAAATGAAAAAAAATCCAAGATCTGTGGCAAGAAAGTAAATTTTGACTCTCTAAAAAAATTAACTTTGTAATTTAATATAAAAAATAATAATATAACTTATAAAAAAATTAAAATTATGGACTGCTTGAAAAGTCGTGCCTAGGACGGTCATCCACTTCGCCCCTTTTCTGGGCCGGCTTTATATATATGTATATATCAAACTAACCTATCAACCCATGTATTGCATAGGTTGAAGAAATATAATATGTTATAAAAAATGATTTATTTAAAGATTTATATATTACATTTATCAATTGTTGGTTAAATAATAAATATAAGTATTTAAAAATTATAAATAACAAATAATTATAAATATTTAATGATTTTAAAATTATATAAACATGTAAGATATAATTGAAATTTTATTATATTTTATTAGTTTTTAGTAAATTACTATATTTTTATAATAAGAAGATTTAGAATTAATGTTTTAAAAATTGGAGTTTTAGCTGCACATAATTTGGCTCAGAGATGGTTGTACCAAATGATTCAACCGGACACACCAGCTAGCTAAGTATTGGATTCCATGGCTTTTATTTATTTTTATTTTTTTGGTGTGTGTGTGTGGGTGGGGGGGGGGGGGTGTTTGCATATATTTCAAGCATTTATCAAAAAGCATTTGAATGTGTTTTCCCCAAAATAAGCTAAAACACATCGGTTTCTTCTATCCAAATACCTTAAGGTGCATTATGCCTTTGGATAAAAAAAACGCAATAATCTATATACACTTTAAACCATGATTTCCTTTTTTTTTTTTTACTTTCTTTTTCCTTAAATTGCAAAAAAAAACATCCAATTATTATTTAGCTTTTTGCTTTTTCATAAAGTTCGAATATTAATTTGAGGACTTTTAAACAATAAAGAGCATAGACGTGAAGTGTAAAAGGAGTGGCACACATCCATCATTTTATTAATAGGAAACCGCGAGGTGACAATCATGACGAATATTATAAGCAAAACTAAAAATATGTGTATAAACACGATATTCTTTATAGTTTCTTGTTCAATAAGATGCTTATAACGTTGTGAGTTATTTGAAATTCACGAACAATAATTTGTAGTGCGTGTGCTATGACGTTATAGGAATGACCTTGGTGGGAATCTTATATCGTACCAATTCTCTTTAATATGATTTGCATATGTGTTTGCTAAAAGTTGGAATGATAGCTTCAAAAAGTTAGGGTTTTGAACAAATAACAAAGCCATAAGCCAGGTATATATCGGGTCTAGGCAGGGTCACTAGTGTTTCATGATATATGTGTTGTTTTGATTAAAGTAGATAACACCAAAATAAAGCAAAACTCAATATCAGATTTTGGCCACTTGATTTGGTGTAATGGAAGTTTGATTCTTCAGATTTGGACCAGATGAAGTTGAAGTTTCAAGAACTTTTTGATCATTAAAAAGTATAGATGTATGCGTTTTGGTCCAAGCGTGATCCAATTAAACTTTGACATGCCCATCGGATTTAGATTTGATTATTTTTATATCTTCTGATCTCAGATCGATTTTTGGCTAACCTTGGAGAAAGCTACTACACACTTTTACTTTTAACATGCAAAGATTGACAGTTCTAGATTCTTATAAAACTCCCGAAGAAGCTCATAATAAAGGTGAAATTTTCAAAAATTAATCGATACAAATACAAAATAAAAGTACTTCACTTCCAACAACTCATTCAATAAATATAGCGTATTTGTTTAACCTAAGATGTTGATTAAATGCGTTGTGTTCAGTGTATAAAAGATTGAAATGCCTAAATGCGTTGAAAATTAAAGTATCAAAATTACATGGTAGAGCGATGAAAATTATGTGTGTTCGGGATAGATTTGGTATCTTTCACACAAATGAATATATAAATCGTATTTAGGTTTATCATTTTTACCAGCTACTCAGACACTGTTGCAAACCTTGTATATACCTAATGTTAGAATGTTTATATAAATTTTAACTCTCACAAATGAGTTTTATATTATAGTTTCAATGAAACATTTTGGAATCAACATAGAGAAAAGATTATGTGTTTGCATATATATATAGAAAAGATTATGTGTTTGCATATATATATATATATATATATATATATATATATATAGGGGATGGTTCGAATGTTAACCATTTCTTATTGCGATAACCGAATAACTACATCTTCTACCTTAGGGGCCCACATTAAAGTAAATCTAAAGATTTTGGTGTTTTCTTAATTTTTTATTAATGTAAGTGTACCCTACATTAATTAAAAAAAAAAACCTACACCTTTAGATTTACTTTAGTGTGGGCCCCAAAGTAATAAGATATAGTTATTCAGTTAACGCAATAAACATAGGTTAATATTTGATCCTCTCCTTATATATATATAGGAGGGTTCGAAAGAAAACTCCATACTTTAGAGAAAACTAAGAAAACTTCTACTAATCAATCATTTAAAAAAAAAAACTTCATGATTTTTTATTATTATTTTAGAAATGTTATAAACAAAAATGTTTTTTAATAAAAATATGTATATCACGAAGTTACGTATATGTAATCTATAAACTTACATGTATGTAACTCATATATATAGTTTACAAGTTAGATATATGTAATCAATGAGTTACATATATATAATAACATGACTTTCATATATATATTTTTTTGTTTTTGTTAACAAATATAACATTATAATAAAACAAAATGCAAAACAAAAAACGAAAAAAGAAACTGATTTATAACAATATGATTAATTGATTAGACTAGTTTTAAGTAAGTAGCATGTGAAGTTGTGGGATTTTTTTCGTGTTCACTACATTTTTGATAAGATAATACATCAACATAGATAAACTTTACCTTCTATACATAATGGTTTAATGAGTTATCGTAAGCATTTGATTTCACCTACGCAAGGAAAACGTGCATTAAAATATGTATCGAGTGTCATAATTAATACTAAATTTTCTTTTTGAACTACACTTAAAATGTCTAGGATAAAATTAGCAATACCTAAATAATATATGATAATGTTGATACTTCAAGACTCAAACCCATAACCTTTTAGTTAAAGTAAAAACACCGTATCACCTTTATTGTAGAGTAGATATAACTAAGATTATAACTTATAGGATATAAAAACTCACCATATCTGCGCTTTAAATATATATATTTTCAAATGAATGTAAAAAGGGCCGTCTTAGAGATTTTGAATTTCATGTGTGAATATTAAAATGACCCTATACATATAAAAAAAATTCACAAATTAATGATAATTAAGATAAAAATTAGCCAATAATTAGAATAAAACA
Source organism: Mikania micrantha (assembly GCA_009363875.1). Classification (NCBI taxonomy): domain Eukaryota; kingdom Viridiplantae; phylum Streptophyta; class Magnoliopsida; order Asterales; family Asteraceae; genus Mikania; species Mikania micrantha. Next base: position 106,259,048 of record CM018692.1, on the reverse strand, counting down.
AAATTATTATAACATAATCTTTTTTACATATTAAAATTATGTTTTTTTAAAGTAAATTTGCATAAACAATATATATAAAAAAAATCAAAATTTCATGTCCTCAAAAGATCAACCCCAGTGCGATCGAACCTCTAGCACCCCTTAGGGTCAAATATTAGATGTTAAACAACTTAGATTTGTTGTGTTTTGGTTACAACTATAATAATTAGTTCAACAAAATATTAACCATAATCATCAAGATGAAATTTTGCATCGACAATGGTAGTTTTTCTTTCTTTTCTTTTTATATTATTTTTTTAATGTTTGTCAAAAGAAGACCCGAGTAAGGTTCCTAACAGAAATAAACAACTTCATTTACTTTATTTATAGTATTGAGGTTTGGTGATATTACTCTTTGTGCACACACAAATAATGTATGTTTAAAAGATCACATGTAGAGAATTAGCTTAAGTGTTACGGGGCTCTATCAAGACGTGTTGATCTTCGGTCGTGCCTCCCTCATGCACTACTACAAAAGCTAGTATTTTCCTACAAAAATTTCCGACCATATTGCGACCGATTACCTAAAAGAAAATAAGCCAAATATTTCCGACCAATTTCCGACCGAACCCCAACCATAATATTCCTTGTAGAAAATTTGTTGGAATTTCCTACATATTTCCAACTAGAAAATTTTAATATTTTTTTTAAATTTTTGCTGGATAGGAAATTCTGATAACTTTACAACTAATATCCAACAACCTATTTTTATTAATAATTTTTAATTTTCATCAGAATATTATCGACATTTTCGACAAAATTCCCACCAATCATATTATATTCCGACAAATTTCCGATCAATCTTTTTTAATTATTTTGCCTTTTTACTAAATTTTTTTAAATCATCAAAATTTAAAAACATAATATTGGTGTACAAGTTGTTGAAATATACTAATTTCATGTATCAAGAAGTGTTTTAAAAGATGAAGAATCAAAATGTTTTTTTCATAGGAAAATAGTCGGAAATTGTGACCAATTTCCTACAAAAAATTATCTTTGTCGGAAACTAGTCGGAAATTCCGACAAAGTTCCGACCAAATCTTCCTAATTTTTTTCACTCCCGACTAGTTTTTAAACATCTAAATTTAAAAAAAAAATCTCTTAAATATTTTATATTATTATAACTGTTTGATTAATTTTAATTGTAATATATTAAGAAAATATATAAGACTAAAAAAATTAATAACTTCAATTGTAGTTTTTAGTCTTTTGGTACATGTGCGCGCTTAAGTTTATGATTGTGATTGTATTAATATGTGTGTTTGTGATTATATGTACGTATTCCTTATATATAGGTATATGTTCATGTTGTAACATCACTGTATTTCAGGTTGTCCGTACATACGTACGACTGTACTGTTACGACCTGATTTAATAATTATTCATAATAATGAATTATTGGATGATATTATTCATTATTGGTATACATATTGGGAACATATTATTATACGCATAAACCATGGGATGTTTAATTGAAAACTCAACTAAACAGAACCAGAGAGTTTATCGCTGTTGAATTCACGAATATGGATTGTGGTTTGGAATGAAAGGGATTGGAAGTTTGTTAAGGGTTTGTTGCTAAACATAGTCAAGGACACATGGTCATGGTTTATCGAAATAGCGGTGAGACGGTGTTGGGGAGGTTGCAATCTACCCCTGCATATGTCCTAAACATATGCATATTTCGGTTTATCATGGATGCGTCAGTGATATGGTTTAGTGGGTTTTGGGATTGGGAATTTATAATATTCAAGATAATAAAATAATGAAAGTATAATTGAAAATAATTACGCGATGGTGAGGTTACGAACATAACTTAAACGCGAATGTTATTTCAGAAATATTATTCTTAATAATGTATTCGCGTGAGTGACGATTCACACGAATATAATTATTTAGAATAATAATCTGAAACGATATTCCATTAATCCTAAATCGAATCGAAATACGATACGAGCATTGGATTCGCAAAGATGACGATCTTTACGAATAGGTACGTGAGTAACGCGTTTCGACGAGATAAAGTAATAATATCAACGATAATAAAATAAGAAGATAACTTAAAAACGTTTATTAGGAATTACAACCTAAAACGAAAACGAACGAATTATTTTATTTAATTAATAATTTAACGAAAGTAAACGGAGGCATTGTATTTAAACCGATTTTATTTAAAATCATTGGATTAAAACGAAACATATTTATTTAAATGTTTTATGTTTTAAATGTGTTTTACGTTAAAAACCGAGCATTTTATTAATTATAACACGATATAAACGAGACCGGACATGCGGGAACAATACGGGTTATAAGATCGAATGAACATGTCATCTTTTTCTTTTCCCCACATACTCCTTCTCTCTCTAGAATCAATTCCCGTCACCACTTTCTCTCTCTAACTTCTCTCTATCCTAACTTCTTCGTTTCTCAACGAATTCAAGTGATTTTGGCGTCCACGCGTTCGTGTGATCAAGGAGAACAAGTAAGTACAAGGAAATCCTACGCTTGGCCAACATTCTGAGGTAGATCTTGATTTTACTTTCGATTTATTACTTTAAACATTAACCAAGTTATAATCTTAGATCTTAAACAAGTTTTACACCCTAAAAACCTTAAAACGCATGTGTATGAGTGTATGGGAGCCATAGATAAACCTGCAATAGTGGCAGCTCGGTGAGGAAGATGATGAGCAGTGGCTGGCCGAACCTTACGCGAGGGCCGAACCTTCATGAACCATCTGCGAACCTTGCATGGCCAGACTCCCACCTGGCGAACCCTGTTTCAGCCGAACCATGGGACGAACCTGCGGCCACAAACAACATGAGAGCCGAACCCTGCACCACCTTGTCTGGCCGAACCCTGCATGGGGTAGCCGAACCTGCCTTAGCTAGCCACGAACCCTTGTGCGTTCACGAACCTGTAGGGTGCAGCGAACCCTCCTCCCCTAGCCGAACCTTGGCCTATATGAATCAGTTAGCAGCCAACCTACATGGGCTACGAACCTTCCATTTTATTTGGGCGAACCTTTCATGTTATTTGGCCGAACCTTTCCTGTTTAGTTGCCCGAACCCTTCTTGTTTATTCACCCGAACCTTTTTCCATGTTCAGCGAACCTCCTTATCTAGGCCGCCGAACCTTGGGCGAGGTAGCCAGTGGATGCCGCGAACCTATGCTGAAAAACTTAGATGAGCAGCGAACCTTTAGCTTAATCATTTTTCAGCGAACCTAAGGGGTGAATGAGCCATGTATTAACCTAGCTTAAGGACTAAAAACACTAGGGAACGGACCTAAGTTACTTGGACTAAAGCTCTAAGCAAAAGGGGGAGGGGAGATTTACACATGTATTTGAATATCCATGCATGCATGAATAACTCAAGTCAATATTTTTTTAGTTTAATTAACATAAGTTGATTTATGGGATTTTACTTGATGTTATATTCTATGTAATTGAACCATGTATCATTGTCTTAAATTGAAATTTAATTTTCATAACTTAGTTTATAAGTGTCACACCCCGAGCCGGCGGGGTTGGATCGGAGTCCCCGTCGGGCGGAAGGTTCCCGGGGCGTGATATCGTGGGTGATAATCATGATGATCAGATTGTTTACATAGCATCAACGTTTAAGAATAACTAAAGCATAATCAAATGATATATAGGATTACATAGTTAAATTACAATAGCAATGTTCTGCAATTTAACTAAGTAAACCTAACCAAAAGAATCAAATGTTTATATCTTGTGTATGTTCAAGATATCAAAAGTGATATATGTCATCAACAAAGGATGTGCTTCTCCAAAAGTCTACTAGGTCCTCTATCTGGGCAGCCTAGTATGCAATTCCAAGAGCTTAAATTTAAACATGTTCTTCACCTGAGAAAGCATGTAAAAAGATCAAGTCAACACAATGGTTGGTGAGTTCATAAAGTTTATAAGTTTAAAATAGTTTCACAAACCTCCTTCGGTAAAACCTTAACCTCATTAACTCCACATGTAATATCAAAGTCGGTATGCTTATATATAGGGCATATGTAAGGGAACAAGCCCTAGCCAACATCCCACCACATACTAACCCGGATATGACACTGTTGTTAATAATAATTAAGCATTTTACCTACCAATCAATTCAATCCTCATCAAAGCTTTTGTTATATGTTTCAAAGTTTTCATGACTATCGTATTCATAAGTGTTGGTATCATATTATGTTTATGAAGCATCATAGATTCACACACACATAATTTAGATGTACCTAATCTCATACATAGGCACAAGCTATGCACACACAAATAATCCAGCAATTACATATCTCCTATAAGCAGACAAAAGCTCTGGAATACCAGAAGTTTAGCAATTACATGTCTCTTATATAGATAATAGCTTAGCATTCGTTATGTTTAGCATTTACATACCTCATATAAGCCGACAAAAGCTCTGGACTACTAGATGTTTAGCAATTACATGTCCCTTATAACCAGGTAATAGCCTAGCATCGTTACGCTTATGTTTAGCATTTACATACCTCATATAAGCCGACAAAAGCTCTGGAATACCAGAAGTTTAGCAATTACATGTCCCTTATAACCAGGTAATAGCCTAGAATCGATACGTTTATGTTTAGCATTTACATACCTCATATAAGCCGAAAAAAGCTCTGGAATACCAGAAGTTTAGCAATTACATGTCTCTTATAACCAGGTAATAGCCTAGTATCATTACGTTTATGTTTCTACATGTATCTCACCCCATAGGTACAAGCTCTGGAATACCAGAAGTTTAGCAATTACGTAGACTATGGTTAGATACATGTACAATGTTTCATGCGCAAGTAATAGTTTCCAATCATAAAGTTTCAAGTATTCACTCATGGATTCATCATGTATATCTTATGTTTATTTCAAGTCTCATATACAACACATAGCCTCATAGTAACAAATCTCATATATAAGTATCAAGTCTCATGTAATAGCATCGAGTCTCATGTAATAGCATTAGGTCTCATGTAATAGCATCAAAACTCATGTAATAGCATCAAGTCTCATAAGTCTCACAAGTATCCAACAATTGATTCTAAGTATCAAACTTAAAGTATAAGTTTCAACATAATTATCATGTTTATGTTTTTAACGTTAAATAACATTTCAACAATTTATGAAAATGTTTGACATGCTTCTCAGTCCCGAAGTAAAACAAATAAGTTTGAAAGGGGACAATGAACTGACCTTGTGTCCTTAGTGATTGACTATGAAAAATAAGAATGCGCGCGCTCTTTGTTTGCTCTTGTTATGATGTTCAAACTCCTGTATTGATTTCATAATGTTCGTAACTTATAAGTATAAGTCCATAAGGATTTGTTGTGCGGGTAAGTGTTAGTCCTAAAGTTGACTAACACTTAGGAATCTTGTTTGTTATCCGGCTCAAATTCTTCTTTGTTAAAGATGTCTTACTTGTTCATCAACCACAAGTTGTTATTTAAGATTTTTAACATTTCATGTAACTTTTCTAACACTTGTTATCGTTTTATAACAAATACCAAGAAAATGTTTGTTTCACCAAAGTGTTGGTTCTTTGTTGTCATTATTTCCCACGTTCATTCAAGTGTCTAAAAATTACTTAACATCCATTGAGCCGGATAATCTTATAAGTCATTCGTGTTATCATTGGGCTTAGGAAATACGTGGCTTCAAACATTAGTGGGCCGATCAAAGCAATTGGGCTTAGACAAGGAGGCGAGTCAATTGTAATACATGGCCGAATTTAGTTTTATATGGGCTTTAAATACATGGCCGAATTTAGTTTTATATGGGCTTTAAATACTTGTTTCACCAAAGGTTTGGTCACAGGTGAAAGGTTCGTAGCCTATGCATGGTTCGGCTTGTGAGGGTTCGGGATTACCAGGGTTCGTGATGGGCTATGCATGTAAGGTTCGCGAAGAGGAGACTGGTTCGTGGCTCTGTGAAGGGTTCGCCTGGTGGTGTAGGGTTCGGCCGAGGGTGTAACAGCATTGGTTCATTCCCATCCAGCTCCCACGAACCTGTTTTGAGCTTTATCTTCATCCCTTCACTCCGAGCACCTAGGTCGACATGTCTCATACCGTAGCCACCTTAGGTGCGCATATGAAGGGTTGTGGGTTTGCAAGCCACGATCTACGGTTGATGTGTAGGGAGATGGTCGAACAAACAACAAAGAAGGTGATGAAAACCCTAATTTTCGTGATATTCTTTTGGTCATACCTCGAAATCAGCTGGATAAAACCGTAGATCTGTTGTACTTCCTTGTAGAGGACGTCGAGAGCTACGCGTGGCGCAAGAATCACCCAAATCGGCCAAGAAACGAAGGAGTTATGGTCGATTGAAGGTGGTTTATGGTGGTGAGGTAGGTCAGCCGGAAATGGTGAGTTGAGAGAGAAAGGGAGTGAATTAAATGAGGTAGTTAGCCTCATTTGAGGCTTTTATATCTCGTAGGTATTCGGGTTCGTTTCGGTTGCTCGGTTAGTAGTTTCGTCGCGTATCCGTCACGCTACGCGCGTTTTTCGTAAATAATTTAAAAATTATTTTAGGATGTTTAGGTTACAAATATCTTTGGAAATTATTTTAAATATTGTTATATTTATTTATTTATCGAATTCCATCATTTTACGCGCTTCGCAAATTCATCCGCGATTTAAGAAAATAGTTTAGTTTAAATTGTTTTATGATGAGTTTCAAAATCGTAAAATAGGAAATATGTTATTTCCTTAAAATTATAATCGTTTCGTTTCGCCATTCGTTTCGTTTCATCAGATCGCGTCGTCATCGCGCGTATTCGTTCGAATCGTCATTCGAACGAACACGACGATGGTTTGGCTTTCTGATTCTTGTTTTCTACTGTTAAGTCATTATTTCATAACGTTAAACTTTCAGAATCATTCGTACAGAACGTCACCTATACGAATAATTCGTCGGTTTAGCATTCCGTAATAATAACCGTTAAGGTTTTGTTTTATTTATCCTCACATACGTTTACACCAAATAATATCACATCAAGTATTTATGTTTCAACACTGTGTTGTCTGACATGTTTTCTGACTGTTAAATCCTAAGATTTCAGTCAGATTCAGACAATAGTTTCATGTTAATCAAATGCATCAATAGTCTAAACATAGTTTCACGAAATGGGTACCTGAGTTACTGTACATGTTTACTGTTGCGATCACTGTTCCTGCACGCGTCCGGCACTGGTGTTACAATAAGGGTGGATCCAATTAATCATACATGCATGTATGGATATATATATATATATATATATATATATATATATATATATATATATGATTAAAGTCATCACCTTTGGAATATACATACCTATGGGAACACATATAAAATAATACAATTAGTTATCATCATGGGACGACTTAAAACTATTTAGTCTAAATTACATTCTAATGACGACTAATTATAAAATATTAGTTGAATTATGTTAACTTAGACAAAACAAACTAGTTAATGACCCAACTAATAATTTGAAGAAAACGAATATGGATAACTAACTGAAATGAAACACGTATGCTCATAAACCCAAACACATATTAAATACATGTTGATTGAGTTGATTCTGATTTTGTATACTTGAGCGCGAATTGTTCAAAACACACAGAATCTAAAGACTCAGGTGAGTTCATAACCTCCTTTTTAAACTGTTTTGCTTTAAAACTCGGAGGTGAAACATGTATACCAATTTTAAATATTATTTTGATAACACATGGATGATACATGTTTATCAATATGATATTCATATTATGGGATTATCATTATTTATGGATTATCACTGATTATCATATATCCGTGTGACATTGTCATTGACTCCGGTCATTAACACTGATTACATGTATTGCCACTTGGATTATCACAACTCCATGAATCATTGCCTTTGACGTCGGTTAATTGCATTGATTTTATGTATTGTCACGTGGGTTGCTTCCACTCCATGGATCATGTCTTTAACTTATGTTAATCACATTAATTCCATGTATTGTCACATATACTATTTGAGAATATTGATGATTGAGATTTGTTGAATGGTTATGTGGTTGATTATCTATAATTGTCTATGATCATATGAGATATGTGATTTTGTGTTGGTTTATGTGTTTGGGTTTTGTGATGGGATGTTGTGTTGGATATTCTCACAGGTACTCATGTGGATTTTCTCAAGAAACTCTAACCTTTTAAAATCATTTTGTAAAATATTTTTAAATATAAAAACTTATGATTACTCACCAACTACTTCGTAGTTGACACTTGATTTTCACATGTTTCAGGTAATGAAGACAAGTAGGTTGAGGAGGATGATCTCTTCTATTTTGGACATCATCACATAGGACTCTTGGACTTAGCTAAATAACTGAAATTCTGGCGATTAGAATTTAGTTAGATAGCTAAATCATTTTTGTATTTGATGTAAGTAATTCATGATAAACATGATTTTTGTGTAAATAATTTGGTTGATTAAATGATATGTGATGATTTAAATTAGATGCCCACGAGCTTATGAACAATCTACACATCACTCGTGGCATCCCGACGTTTCTGCCATCGGTCGGGGTGTTACATATTGGTATCAGAGCCTGGGTTATAGGGAATTAGGTTACTAGAAATGGTTGACCTAGTCTATAACCGTAGGATACCCTAGTATGAAGAAATTCATACACTAGTTAGTATATTCAGGATTTCATGCTTATGTGTTTATTACATGTTAACTGAACTTCTGTTATACATCTGATTTATATATGCTGCTTACTAATTATTTGCTTACTTGTGCCCTAATGACTCGATAAGGACATACTCGTGATGTATTGTAAAGGTGGTGGGACGGTGGTTTGGGCGGTTGCGACCTACCCTTATCATATGCCCTATATATACCATTTACAGTACATCGGGTGGATGTCAGTATTAAGGAATAAGGGAACTACCCGTTTGGGAAATTAATTGCTTGAGAAATTAACTGCTTAGGAATTTATTTGCTTTAGGAATTATCTGTTAGATCTCTTGATCTCCAGACAAGGACACACTCGTGGTATACTACAAAGGTGGTGGGACGGTGTTGGGGGGATTGCGATCTACCCTTGCATATGCCCTATACATATACCATTTGTAGTATATCGGGGGTCTGTTAGTGTCAGGAACTTAGGATATTATTAGGATATTATTAGGAACTGTTGTAAGGTTATGATTGATGGATTGTTGATGGTATGTTGGTTAAGGTTGGGTTGGATTGACACTTTGGATGATCACATTTGATGAACACATATAAATTCATTAACAGACACACTTATTGGACACGTGGGGTGTATAGGATCAACGAACGATATGAACGATTAGTGATGGACTGTAGACTTGGGTGATGATATAGACACTTGGGGATAATATAAACGCATAGTGATGATACTAACACTTAGTGATGATACTAACACTTAGTGATGGTATGGACACTTGATGAGCATAAATTATAGGGAGGATAAGAACACCTAGTGACAATAAGAGCACTCAGTGATGATATGAACCCTCATTGATAATTATGGATATTGGGATTAGAATAGACTTTTGGTGAACTTAGACATTAGGGGAAACTTTAATGTCAGGTGAACTTAGACATCAGGTGAACTTAGAAATAGGCACACCTACATGTCAGGTGAACTTAGACATTAGGCGAACCTAATTGTCCAAGGGAACTAGAGACCACTTCACTCAAAATTATCCTACCTAGGATAAGGGTTGTGAAGTGAGACTATGGTAAGATACATGATACACCCTAAATTCTAACAAGGGCATAATCGTGGTGCAATGAAACGATGGTGGGACGGTGTAGGGGAGGTTGCGATCTACCACTGCATATGCCCTATATATAAGCTTGTTGCATTGCATCGGGAGGTTGTCAGTGTTGGTATAGGGTGGGGAATGTATGGAACTTAGGAATATTTAGCTAATATTAGTTATGACCAACTAGGACACTTAGTACAATATTAGGAAATTGATAAATGTTATGAGTTTAATGACAGATACGAGAGAAATATAGTTCCTATATGTAATCCTAACTGTTTAAATGAACTCATTTAATCATAGTTTGTATGACTTACGTTGTAAACGGTAGTAACATGTTTCTAACCTCTTCAGAAACATGCCGCCACGCCGTCACAACGGAGATGATACGAACTCTGAAGATGCTAACGGAAATGCCAGCTCAGGCATACAAGAGTTAGCAAACCTTATCTCTGGATTGGTGAACCAATTGACTCAAGCCAATCAATCTCTCAATCAGAACAGAGGTGGTGCAAACCCACCAACTTGCACATTCAAACACTTCAACTCCTGTAATCCACTAAAGTTTACGGGTCTGAGACAGCCACTGGTTTACTGCAGTGGTTTGAGAGCATGGAGAATACCTTCATTAACAGTGATTGCCCCGAAAATCTAAAGGTGCGCTATGCCACCAGTGTTTTCCAAAAGAGAGCACTGACTTGGTGGAATGGCGAAAAACGAACTAGGGGAGTGGATGCTGCCCTTGCACTGACATGGACAGAGGTCAAGAATCTGATGACCACTGAATTCTGTCCCCGTAGCGAGATGAGGAAGCTGGAAACCGAGTTCTGGGAACTCAAGCAAGACAGTGGGGAGAACGTTATCTATAATACTCGCTTCCACGAGTATAGCCTGCTGGTACCTCACCTTGTTACACCCCTTGAGAGAGCTATTGAGCAGTATATAGGCGGGTTGCCTATGCAGATTCAAGAAACCGTCTACGGAAGCAACCCTAAGACCCTGGAAGCCGCAATCCGTTTATCTGCAACATTGACTGATAATAATGTGAAGGCTGGAACACTCACGAGAAAGGGAACAAAGAAGGCCGACTCCAAATCTACTGCAAAGGAGGCTTCCACTGAAGTTAAAACTGAACAAGGCAGCTCTTCAAAAAGCAGCAACAAAAAGAGGAAGACCAGGAACTTCGTGGTCACTGCTCCTGCTGCTAAGTCTGCGCAGCAATCGTCAAACAACACTACTGCCAGGAATTACGTTGGGAATACTCCTCAATGTAATACATGCCGATATCATCATGCACCTAACTTGCCATGTCGCGTCTGCAACAACTGCGTCAAGTATGGTCATTTTGCGAATGTGTGTCGGATTGCACCGCAAGCACAAAGGATGCAACATGCACCGCTTGCACTGCTAGCTCAGCAAGCTCAACCTATTCCAGTTGTACCCGTTCGCCAGGTACCTCCTGCACAGGCAAGAGCCTGTTACGAGTGTGGTGAAGTGGGTCACTTCAGAAATCAATGCCCGAAACTGACTGGAAACAATCAACGGGTGGCAAGAGGCAGAGCGTTTCAACTGAATGCTCCAGTTGCTCAAGCCAACCTGGATGTGGTCAACGGTACATTTCTGATCAACAACTCTTATGCATCTGTCTTATTTGATTCTGGTGCCGATAGGAGTTTCATATGATTTTGAATGCATGCTTGGTAGAACACGTACATATTTAGATAAACCGTTTAACGTGGAGGTGGTTGACGGAAACACTATTGATATTGACACTGTTATTATTGGATATACTGTGAACTTAAGTGATCACGTTTTCCCAATTGATCTCATACCTATGCACCTTGGTAGCTTTGATGTTATCATAGGCATGGATTGGTTAGCCACCCACAAAGCGGAGATTGTTTGTCATGAAAAATACATTCGTATTCCTTCACCTTCGGGTGAAACTTTAAGAGTTTTTGGAGAAACACCTAGTAAAGGTCTTAAGTTGATGTCATTAGGGGTGTTCATCGGGTCGGATAACGAGTTATTCGGGTTTTTCGAATCGGGTTTTTCGGGTAGGGAAATTTTTTTGGTCTATCCGAAATCCGACCGGACCCGAAATTCGAAATATATTATCCGACCCGAATAACCCTGTTTTTTTGGGTTTTTCGGATATCAGACCCGAAAAAACCACCTTTTGCATATCCGAAACCCGACCCGACCCGAAACTAAAATCATATTATTCGACCCGAATAACCCGAAAAAGATTTCGGATACGGTTTTTTCGGGTTTCGGATACGATTCGGATTTCGAATTTTTTTGAGTTTCGGATATTTTGAACACCCCTAGATGTCATGCACTAAAGCACACAAGTACCTTAGGAAGAAATGTATAGCATTCTTAGCTCACATCGTAGAGAAAAAGGAGAGGGGAAAAAGCATTGAAGACGTTCCTATGATAAGAGATTTTCCTAAAGTATTTCCAGATGATTTGCCGAGTCTTCCACCAGAACGTCAAGGGACTTTGATATGTGCCACAAGGGACTTTGATATGTGCCACAAGGGACTTTGATATGTGCCACAAGGGACTTTGATATGTTGCCACAAGGGACTTTGATATGTTGCCACAAGGGACTTTGATATGTTGTCACACAGACAATTGAAATGTTGCCACACAGGACTTTGATATGATGCCACACAGGACTTTGAAATATTGTCACACAGACAATTGAAATGTTTCATACATATCATAGATATAATAACACACAAGGTATTTACGATATACCACACAAGGTATTTTACGAGATAGCACCAAGCTATTTTACGATATAGCACCAAGCTATTTTACAATAACAGAATACCTCACTAGGTATTTTACGATGATAAAATACCCCACTAGGTATTTTACGATAACAGAATACCTCACTAGGTATATTACGATGACGGAATACCTCACTAGGTATTTTACGATGCCGGAATACCTCACTAGGCATTTTATGATGACAGAATACCTCACCAGGTATTTTACGATGACATACAGTTATTAAATAAGTTCTCACGTAAGGTATTCAGAGATGATATTGTATCTAGAGCATTCACCTGCTTCATAAGAGTCAGGTGAGACATAAGTATCTCTAATACGGTAGTGCGGATGTTCTCTAGAGTTGTACGTAACTGCTGTATCTCATAGCGTGTACCCAGTAGATCTTGACTAGCATGATAAAGCTGTGCTCGTAGCTCTGCTTGGTGGGAGGATTCTCCCAACTCATGAATAGTGTTAAGCACGTCCCTCGGTGCCAGCTTTCGTCATGAGAGAAAGACCCTTAGTCGTGTGAGTTTGACCTCACATATGTCGAAGTCCATCACATACCGGAATCCTCTGAGGTTATGAACTCTGCCAATTCCCTACAGAAGCATTCTTATCCGGTGTTTGAGAATGTCTGAGTAAAGCATTTAGTGCATGTGGTAATAACGTAGCTGGTACTTGTAGTACAGACTGAGAAGTAACCAACGATGCTTCCGATGAATCGGAATCCTAGCTCAAACTAGAGCTAGACGTATCATCAATTATCACGTATGAAAATCTCTGATCAGTATCATGAAAAAAATATTGAATAAAATATTCAACATAAACATGATATGACATGTCCTCCTATCTTAAAGCAGCTAATCGTTCTTATAGTTATTACTGTTCTGCTTGCTTTGAAATTTACTAGAACGTACAAGTGATGCAAATTCCAGTTGTGCTGGCCAGTCAAAACTGTAATTTGTACTACTTGATTATTCTGGCTTAATTCAAAAACAAGTTTTGTTCGTTAGTCATGTTCGGTGCTCTCTGTGTTACTATACGAGCCTATGGTTATAGTCTAGGTCTCTAAGTCCACCTAAATTCTATAACATGTGGCTCTGATACTACCCTGTCACACCCCCACCTCTCGTCACCTGTGATGATGTCACTTGCTACTCTGATGTGTTTGCGGAAGCATAGTGGTGATGTCTCAGAGATGAGGTGTGACTTACTTGAACCGATATCACAGCACACAAATTTATTTAAAATAAATATATTACAAGGGTTTCGTTTGTTACATCAACTTAACAGCTAAATAGATTACATAAACTGATACATTTAAGTTCAGCTAAGTGAAGTGCATCCTCACCGTGTCGTCACCGTTGTCCTGGAAAATTGTTGAGTTTGAAACGTCAGCACAAAGCTGGTGAGTTCGACAGTTTATTTAAACAATATGATATGAAAAGTAAGTTCTCAAAATGTTCAGTTCCGGATAACCATGGGACCCGTATCTAGTTCCTTTCAGACAGTTGTACGTTTCTCGAAGATACTACCCGTCGGTAAATATCTTATTGCCTCATTATCTTAATGTCTATCACTAACATTAAGAAAGTTGTTCTGGAAACAGGTACCAAACATTCACACCAGGGGAGATGCAAACCTCCCAGCGAATGGGTTGTTAGCCAATAGTACTATCAATGATTCCTGTTCGGCCCCACATGGGTTCACTAGATACAGTTCAAGAGATGAGGACTTTTGATACTGTGATAAAGATGCTAACGGCAAAATCCCATGAAATCACACAAAAGTCACATGAAATCACACAGATATCAGTGATGCATATCATATGTTCAGAAACAGTTTGCAGAGTTACCCCGATGTATATAAAACATTAAAAAGAAAAGGGGTTGTACGAAACTCACTTGATATCTCACAGCAATAGGAACACTCACAACTGGTGCTAATGATGTAATTCTGCATTATTTATGTTTGATATGTTATTAATGTTTTAACTTACTGATTAAATCTTCTTGAACGTCCAATGTCAAAGACGTTGCCTTAATAGTCATCAAACTGATGTTAATATTTAATTAATTAATTTAATGTTATATCATACAATGTATGATAATGTAAGAACATGTACCGATTCAGGTTCCTAATATGAAGTTGATGACATGTTTGATTAATCAGAATAATCTTGGATTAACCAAATAGTTAATGTTGTTGATTTTAATGCTAAAGCAGTTTCTATACAGCTTAATGGCTTAGGAATGATCAATCCTTGTTATTGATTATCAAATATCATGAAATATCACAATGTAGTATTAGAGTAGGTTTAATAACCATGTTTAACATACTAATCTGACTGTTATTAGTAACATCAGATAATCGTTCCAATGAGTATGTTAATGATTGTGATTAGTTTAAAACACTCAACTTTCACGTTGCATGTCAGAGATTAATCAAACTAATCACCTACATTGTCACAATCAAATGGTTTAAATCATTATAACCATTGTTATGATTCCATGAAAACCGGGCATTACAACGGCTCAAAACAAGGATTTACCCGTTAACAGATCGAGTTTATCATTTATAATCAATCCTAGCCATCATCTAGGCAATAATCAACAACCCTAACTATATCATTACGTTCAAAATCAAGATTTAATCATTTATAATCAAACTAGATGGTTAAAATGAACCATTACCTATTCTGACGGATTCCAACGGATGAAATGATGATCAGAACTTGTTTTAACGCTTCTGGATGCGATCTAAACGTCGTGAGGCCTTCAAATCTGAAGAAATGATGAATTGGATGAAGAATTTTCGTGGTGATGGCTGGTGTCGTCGAGAGGAAGGAAAAAAAATGAAGATAAGAATGAAAAACTTGACTTTTTAACAAGTTGCCGTCCATATCCTCCCCAGGCGTATCGCCCCAGACAGGGTCTTCACGCCGCGCGTACCGCTCGAGAGGAGGAAGCCAGATATTTTCGTCCGTGTTCCGCGCGCATCGCCTAGGTCCATTGCGTGACCTGGGGCGTACCGCCCCAGTGGTTTTTCACCCATTTTTCGACAGAAACTTCGTTTCGCGATTCCGGGCAATCCGTAACTCCGTTTCGCGCACGGTTTTCACGCACGTTCATCATTTTTCGCCTACTATCATCCCCTGATAATTTCGGTTGTCAACTCCACGTGGATTCTAAGCACGATCAATTGTGCTCAATTCGTTGCTGACGTAATTCCTCGTACGCAGTTATCACAGTCCCCTCATGTTAGAAAAATTTCGTCCCGAAATTTAGTGAAGACTTACTAGATAACAATTGATCATGAGAATAGGTGTGGCTATTTCTGTTTCATCTGATCTTCACGCTCCCACGTATATTCAGGTCCACGCTTTGAGTTCCATCGAATTTTGACAATAGGTATGCGACTGCGTTTCAGCACCTTTACTTCTCGATCCATTACTTCAACAGGTTCTTCCCTGAACTGAAGTTTCTCATCAATTTGGATTTCTTTCAGAGGTACGATCAGTGATTCATCAGCTTGACATTTCTTCAAATTTGATACATGGAAGACATCATGAACGTTACCAAGTTCAGGAGGTAATTCAAGTCTGTAGGCCACTGATCCGATTCGTTCAATTTTGAATGGTCCTACAAATCTTGGTGAAAGTTTACCTCTCTTCCCAAATCTGAAGATGCCCTTCCATGGTGAAACTTTCAACATTACTAAATCACCGATTTGAAATTCCAAGGGTCTACGACGATTATCAGCATAACTCTTTTGTCGATCACGAGCAGCTTTGATTCGTTCTTGAATGAGTGTGACCTTATCAGTTGTTTCTTGAATAAGCTCTGGGCCTATGATTCGATTTTCACCTACCTCCGACCAACAGACAGGTGATCTACATTTGCGCCCGTATAGTGCTTCAAATGGAGCGCATTTGATACTGGTATGATAGCTGTTGTTATATGAAAATTCAACAAGTGGAAGATGAACATCCCAGCTACCACCAAAATCAATAACACAGCTTCTCAGCATGTCTTCCAGAGTTTGATTAGTTCGTTCGGTTTGCCCGTCAGTTTGTGGATGATAAGCTGTGCTCATATTGATTTGTGTGCCCAGCGCATTCTGAAAAGTTTGCCAAAATCGTGATGTAAATCGACTATCTCTGTCAGAAATAATAGAGATTGGTACTCCATGACTAGATACAATCTCATTAACATAGATTTTAGCAAGTCGATCCATAGAGTAATCTTCTCGGATGGGAATGAAATGTGCAGATTTTGTAAGGCGATCAACGATAACCCATATAGAGTCATGATTATGAGATGTTCTGGGTAGTTTAGTAATGAAATCCATAGAGATCTGATCCCATTTCCACATGGGAATCTCCGGTTGTTGTAATAACCCCGAAGGACGTTGATGTTCAGCCTTAACCTTTAGACATGTTAGGCATCGACCCACATATTCTGCTATGTGTTTCTTCATTCCAGGCCACCAATAAAAATCTTTAAGATCTTTATACATTTTATCAGCGCCTGGATGAATAGAATACCTGGATTTGTGCGCCTCATCCAAGATGATTGTTCTAGTGTTACCGAATAGAGGAACCCAAATTCGGCTTTTGAAATACAATACTCCATCAGTTTTGATTTCAACGTGTTTATCTAATCCTCTCAATTCCTCAGCAGAGTAATTCGTTGGTTGTAAAGCCTGCTGCTGAGCTTCCTTGATTTGAGGAATTAGACTAGTTTGGATAGTCATACCTAACGCTTTCACTCGTAAAGGTTTGACTCGTTCTTTGCGACTCAAAGCATCGGCTACGACATTCGCTTTACCTGGATGATAACGAATTGCACAGTCATAGTCGTTCAACAATTCCACCCAACGCCTTTGTCGCATATTAAGCATCTTCTGATCTAGAATATGTTGAAGACTTTTGTGATCAGTGTATATAATACACTTAGTTCCATACAAATAGTGTCTCCAAATCTTGAGTGCAAACACCACTGCCCCAAGTTCTAGATCATGAGTGGTATAGTTCTTCTCGTGTACTTTCAACTGTCGTGAAGCATAAGCAATCACTTTATCGTTCTGCATTAAAACACACCCCAGACCTTGGCGGGAAGCATCACAGTATACCGTGAAATTACCAGTACCTTCCGGTAATGCCAAGATAGGTGCGTTGCAGAGTTTATGTTTCAACAGTTGGAATGCCTCCTCCTGTTGAGAACCCCATATAAACGGTTGGTTTTTCTGTGTCAATGTAGTTAGTGGCAGAGCTATCTTTGAGAAGTTCTTGATGAATCGGCGATAATAACCTGCCAGTCCTAAAAATTGACGTATTTCAGTTGGGGTTCGCGGTGTTTCCCATTGTTCTACAACTTTAATCTTACTGGGATCCACCTGGACGCCATCTTGATTCACTACATGCCCGAGAAATTGCACTTCTCGTAACCAGAACTCACACTTGGAGAACTTGGCATATAATTTTTCACATGCCAAAAGTTATAAGATCAGTTTCAAGTGTTGAGCGTGTTCTTGTTGGCTTCGAGAATAAATGAGAATGTCATCAATAAATACAATCACAAACTTATCCAAGTAAGGCCTACATACCCGATTCATTAGATCCATGAAAACCGCAGGAGCGTTTGTTAATCCAAACGGCATCACTAGAAATTCATAATGCCCGTATCGAGTTCTGAATGCAGTTTTAGGAACATCATCTTCATGCACTCGTAATTGATGATATCCGGATCTTAAATCAATTTTTGAAAAGTAGGTAGCGCCTTGAAGTTGATCAAACAGATCATCTATACGTGGCAATGGATAACGGTTTTTGATTGTTAGTTTATTTAGCTCCCGGTAGTCAATACACATCCTGAATGATCCATCCTTCTTTTTCACAAAAAGGACCGGTGCTCCCCAGGGTGAGAAACTAGGTCTAATAAAACCCTTGTCTAACAATTCCTGCAGTTGACCTGAAAGCTCTTGCATCTCTGAGGGTGCTAAATGATAAGGAGCTTTAGCTACAGGTGCTGCACCTGGAATTAGATCAATTCTAAATTCAACTTGTCTCACTGGGGGTAATCCTGATATATCGTCAGGGAAGACTTCAGGAAAATCCTTGACTACCGGAATATCTTCGATACGTTTTTGTGAAAAACCGTTATTGATCACATAAGCTAGGAAGGCCAGACACCCTTTCCGTAAGCATTTCTGAGTTTGCATACAAGAGATGATACCCAGTTTCCTACCGGCTCGCTCTCCCTGAACTACTAGTGTATTACCCTCATGTAATGGAATATGGATCACATTTGTTTGACATATTACTTCCGCTTGGTTATCAAAAAGCCAATCCATACCGACAACAACATCAAAGCTCCCAAGCTCAATAGGAAGTAAATCGATATTGAAAAGATGATCATTCAAATTCAAGGAACATCCTTGAATAAGACTGTTAGTTTTAATCAACTTGCCATTAGCAAGTTCAATGACATAGGGAGTTTCTAGATCTACCACAGACAATGAAAGTAATGATGCAAATTCAGGAGAGATAAAGCTCTTATCTGCTCCCGTATCAAAAAGAACTGATGCGTAAAGATTATTGAGTAAAAACGTACCCCTGACGATGTTTGCATCATTCCTCGCCTCCGTAGCACCAATCTGAAAAGCTCTCACCCTAGCTTCATTTCCCGGATTGGTGTTATTATTGTTTGGACAGTTCCTAATCAAGTGATCAGGACTCCCGCATTTGTAGCATGACCGATTCGTTTGAATGGTTTGTCGGGGTGCTTGATTCGGTTGGCGAGCAGGCAAGCTACAATACTTGGTGTAGTGTCCAACTCTATTACAGTTGGCACAAGTAGGACACGGCCCAGTATGATGAAAGGAACAACGAGTACATTTAGGCACCTGTCCAGTGTAGCCTTTCCTCTCAGAAACCACTGCACCATAATTTCTCCCGACTGGGTTGCTCGTTTCAGCCGGAACCTTGGCCTTGGTTTTTCCGAACCATTTTCGTTTGGTACCTTTAGAAATGTTTGAGATACCAACATCACTACGGCCCACGGCCGTCTGAGTTTTTGTTACCAACATACCACTCCTTACCGCCTCATCGGTAAGCTTAGTGGTCAACAGAATTGCACGTTTGAGAGTTGTGGGTTCAGCTGCAGTTACCATTCCCGAATCTGGGGAACCAAACCCTTAATGTACTTCTCGTTTAACGATGTTTCTGTAGGGAACATATCGGGAAGTAAACAAGTAAGTTCGTGGAAACGATGAGTGTACGCTAAACAATCAGCCCCGATCATTGAATGATTCCAGAATTCCTCCTGGAGTTTTTGAATCTCAGTAAGTGAGCAGTACTCTAATCTAATCAGAGTTTTGAATTCGTTCCAGCCCATTGAATCGATTGTAGCTGAGCCCAATGTTTTTGCCTGGGTATTCCACCAGGTCAAAGCTGATTCTTTAAAAGAACAGGCAGCATAAGACACCTTATGCTCCTCTAAACACTGGCTGATTTTCAGTTTCGTTTCTATTTCCTCGATCCACCTTAACAATCCAGCCGCTCCCTCCTTGCCAGTGAAAGTAGGAGGGTTACAGGAAGCAAAATACTTATAAGTACATCCCTGTCGTGGTGGATCAGGAGCAGTTGTTTTTGTTGTTGTTGCACCCATGGTAGTATGAGTTTCTGCGTGACCACCAGTAGCATTATGTTCAGTATGATTGTGGTCACCACCAGAACCTGCAGTGATATGTGGTTGGTGTTGTATCAAAACACCACAAGCAGATAGTTATTCCCGTACAATTCGTGCTATCATTGCTTCGTTCGTTTCGGATCCACCTGCACCTGCAGGTGGAGCAGTGTTCGCTCCAGGGTTCACTGGTGGAGCAGTATTTGTTTCCAGATTAACCTGTGGATCTGGATTTGACTCAACATGTACTGATGGACCTTGATTCAGCCCTGAGTTAGTAGCGTTCTTGTTAGCCTTCCTAGCTGGTCAACCTCTTTTTGGAGCCATAGTTCTGCCCACATGCAGACAAACTCAGGTCAGTTCAAGAACATTAAGGATATAACCCGTTCTATCACATAATTTCAATCATATTCAGCTACACTGAAAATTTATATTGAAATGTGATTATAAAGAATACTGTATAACTACATGAATTTAGTCCAGACATGTTCTAGATACACACAGATCATACACATATTTGTAGTTATACTCAGTCCTGTTAACTCAAAAACAATTTTAAAATATTTCACAGCTCACAGTACTGCGACTTAGATATGTTATTAACCATGTTTTTGATATATGATCACTTAGGACCTCGAAACGCTGCCACACAGAACTTTAAAAGGTTGTCACACAGACAATTGAAACGTTGTCACACAGAAAATTGAAACGTTGCTACACAGGGCTTTGATATGATGCCACAAGGGACTTTGATATGTTGCCACAAGGGACTTTGATATGGTGCCACAAGGGACTTTGATATGTTGCCACAAGGGACTTTGATATGTTGCCACAAGGGACTTTGATATGTGCCACAAGTAGGGATGGAAATGGGCCGGGTTTGGGACGGGTTTGAGTAATCCCAGTCCCATACCCATTTATAAAAGTATGCCCCATACCCGTCCCAAATCCCGTCGGGTATCGGGTATCCCGGCGGGTTTCGGGTATCCCAACGGGTTTAACTAAATATATTCGTTGAGAATAATTGGCTTAAAACACGTCTGGTATCGAGTAACTAATAATAATTTTTTTATAACCAAAAAGTATATGTTAAATATGCCAAGAACAAGCTATTAATATATCAAATAACACGAAATTTCAAAATGTTATAAATTTATTATCATCATTTAAGATAAACCAAAAAATAACAATTATTAACAAAATGGTTCAAAATTTTTTTTGTAGTTGCCACAAAAAAAGATAAGAAAAGAAATAAATTATAGGAACAATTTCTAAAGTTCAAAAGGTTTAAAAAGAAACAAGTTCTATTAATTCAAATGTATATAAATGGTATTTATAATCGGGTACACGGGGCGGGTAAACAGGTATATGTAATTGGGTAATCGGGCCGGGTAAACGGGTATATAAACAAATCCCAAGCCCGTCCCATACCCGCGAAAATTTTAAAAATTAATCCCATACCCGGCCCAATACCTATCGGGTTTGGTAATACCCGTCCCATATGTAGCGGGTTTCGGGTAAACCCGTCGGGCTCGGGTTTTTTTGCCATCCCTAGCCACAAGGGACTTTGATATGTTGCCACAAAGGACTTTGATATGTTGTCACACAGACAATTGAAATGTTGCCACACAGGACTTTGATATGATGCCACACAGGACTTTGAAATGTTGTCACACAGACAATTGAAATGTTTCATACATATCATAGATATAATAACACACAAGGTATTTACGATATACCACACAAGGTATTTTACGAGATAGCACCAAGCTATTTTACGATATAGCACCAAGCTATTTTACGAGATAGCTCACAAGCTATTTTACAATAACAGAATACCTCACTGTGTATTTTACGATGATAGAATACCCCACTAGGTATTTTACGATAACAGAATACCTCACTAGGTATTTTACGATGACGGAATACCTCACTAGGTATTTTACGATGCCGGAATACCTCACTAGGCATTTTATGATGACAGAATACCTCACCAGGTATTTTACGATGACATACAGTTATTAAATAAGTTCTCACATAAGGTATTCAGAGATGATATCATATCTAGAGCATTCACCTGCTTCATAAGAGTCAGGTGAGACATAAGTATCTCTAATACGGTAGTACGGATGTTCTCTAGAGTTGTACGTAACTGCTGTATCTCATAGCGTGTACCCAGTAGATCTTGACTAGCATGATAAAGCTGTGCTCGTAGCTCTGCTTGGTGGGAGGATTCTCCCAACTCATGAATAGTGTTAAGCACGTCCCTCGGTGCCAGCTTTCGTCATGAGAGAAAGACCCTTAGTCGTGTGAGTTTGACCTCACATATGTCGAAGTCCATCACATACCGGAATCCTCTGAGGTTATGAACTCTGCCAATTCCCTACAGAAGCATTCTTATCCGGTGTTTGAGAATGTCTGAGTAAAGCATTTAGTGCATGTGGTAATAACGTAGCTGGTACTTGTAGTACAGACTGAGAAGTAACCAACGATGCTTCCGATGAATCGGAATCCTAGCTCAAACTAGAGCTAGACGTATCATCAATTATCACGTATGAAAATCTCTGATCAGTATCATGAAAAAAATATTGAATAAAATATTCAACATAAACATGATATGACATGTCCTCATATCTTAAAGCAGCTAATCGTTCTTATAGTTATTACTGTTCTGCTTGCTTTGAAATTTACTAGAACGTACAAGTGATGCAAATTCCAGTTGTGCTGGCCAGTCAAAACTGTAATTTGTACTACTTGATTATTCTGGCTTAATTCAAAAACAAGTTTTGTTCGTTAGTCATGTTCGGTGCTCTCTGTGTTACTATACGAGCCTATGGTTATAGTCTAGGTCTCTAAGTCCACCTAAATTCTATAACCTGTGGCTCTGATACCACCCTGTCACACCCCCACCTCTCGTCACCTGTGATGATGTCACTTGCTACTCTGATGTGTTTGCGGAAGCATAGTGGTGATGTCTCAGAGATGAGGTGTGACTTACTTGAACCGATATCACAGCACACAGATTTACTTAAAATAAATATATTAC
The DNA here is from genome assembly GCA_009363875.1 of Mikania micrantha. NCBI lineage: Eukaryota > Viridiplantae > Streptophyta > Magnoliopsida > Asterales > Asteraceae > Mikania > Mikania micrantha. Next base: position 106,235,695 of record CM018692.1, on the reverse strand, counting down.
AAGGGTTTCGTTTGTTACATCAACTTAACAGCTAAATAGATTACATAAACTGATACATTTAAGTTCAGCTAAGTGAAGTGCATCCTCACCGTGTCGTCACCGTTGTCCTGGAAAATTGTTGAGTTTGAAACGTCAGCACAAAGCTGGTGAGTTCGACAGTTTATTTAAACAATATGATATGAAAAGTAAGTTCTCAAAATGTTCAGTTCCGGATAACCATGGGACCCGTATCTAGTTCCTTTCGGACAGTTGTACGTTTCTCGAAGATACTACCCGTCGGTAAATATCTTATTGCCTCATTATCTTAATGTCTATCACTAACATTAAGAAAGTTGTTCTGGAAACAGGTACCAAACATTCACACCAGGGGAGATGCAATCCTCCCAGCGAATGGGTTGTTAGCCAATAGTACTATCAATGATTCCTGTTCGGCCCCACATGGGTTCACTAGATACAGTTCAAGAGATGAGGACTTTTGATACTGTGATAAAGATGCTAACGGCAAAATCCCATGAAATCACACAAAAGTCACATGAAATCACACAGATATCAGTGATGCATATCATATGTTCAGAAACAGTTTGCAGAGTTACCCCGATGTTTATAAAACATTAAAAAGAAAAGGGGTTGTACGAAACTCACTTGATATCTCACAGCAATAGGAACACTCACAACTGGTGCTAATGATGTAATTCTGCATTATTTATGTTTGATATGTTATTAATGTTTTAACTTACTGATTAAATCTTCTTGAACGTCCAATGTCAAAGACGTTGCCTTAATAGTCATCAAACTGATGTTAATATTTAATTAATTAATTTAATGTTATATCATACAATGTATGATAATGTAAGAACCTGTACCGATTCAGGTTCCTAATATGAAGTTGATGACATGTTTGATTAATCAGAATAATCTTGGATTAACCAAATAGTTAATGTTGTTGATTTTAATGCTAAAGCAGTTTCTATACAGCTTAATGGCTTAGGAATGATCAATCCTTGTTATTGATTATCAAATATCATGAAATATCACAATGTAGTATTAGAGTAGGTTTAATAACCATGTTTAACATACTAATCTGACTGTTATTAGTAACATCAGATAATCGTTCCAATGAGTATGTTAATGATTGTGATTAGTTTAAAACACTCAACTTTCACGTTGCATGTCAGAGATTAATCAAACTAATCACCTACATTGTCACAATCAAATGGTTTAAATCATTATAACCATTGTTATGATTCCATGAAAACCGGGCATTACAACGGCTCAAAACAAGGATTTACCCGTTAACAGATCGAGTTTATCATTTATAATCAATCCTAGCCATCATCTAGGCAATAATCAACAACCCTAACTATATCATTACGTTCAAAATCAAGATTTAATCATTTATAATCAAACTAGATGGTTAAAATGAACCATTACCTATTCTGACGGATTCCAACGGATGAAATGATGATCAGAACTTGTTTTAACGCTTCTGGATGCGATCTAAACGTCGTGAGGCCTTCAAATCTGAAGAAATGATGAATTGGATGAAGAATTTTCGTGGTGATGGCTGGTGTCGTCGAGAGGAAGGAAAAAAAATGAAGATAAGAATGAAAAACTTGACTTTTTAACAAGTTGTCGTCCATATCCTCCCCAAGCGTATCGCCCCAGACAGGGTCTTCACGCCGCACGTACCGCGCGAGAGGAGGAAGCCAGATATTTTCGTCCGTGTTCCGCGCGCATCGCCTAGGTCCATTGCGTGACCTGGGGCGTACCGCCCCAGTGGTTTTTCACCCATTTCATTCCGGGCAATCCGTAACTCCGTTTCGCGCACGGTTTTCACCCACGTTTATCATTTTTCGCCTACTATCATCCCCTGATAATTTCGGTTGTCAACTCCACGTGGATTCTAAGCACGATCAACTGTGCTCAATTCGTTGCTGACGTAATTCCTCGTACGCAGTTATCACACCCAATACCCAAATAGACAAATACCCAATACCCAAAATTTAAATCTAATTCCTATATTCATTTGTTTCACTTTTTAGGTTATAATTTACTTCCTGAATGCCCAATACTCAGTTGTTTGTTTACTTCCAGCTGTGATCTTTTTACTTAGACTAGTATGGATGTTTGAATGTGTTTTTAGATGTTTAGACTACTTGGATTATGTTTTAAAAAAATTATGTCATTGCTTGAGATTATTGCTACCGAACATGGCTTCCTTTAAACTTAAATTTGATTGTTTGTGGTTTGCGATTATTAGTTGTTAATGTGAGTGTTGATATGTAACTACTATAACCAACTAGATGACACTTGGTAGTTATGCGTTCCATTAAATTTTATTAAACCGAGCAAAACCGAACCGAGCCGCTCGGTTTTAAAATGAACCGAGCAACGAGCACAATATTTGCCTCGATTCTACAAATCCGAACCAAGCCGAGCCGCTCGGTTTGAAAACGAGCCGAGCACGAGCATACTCTCGCTCGGTTCGGCTCGTGAACAGCCCTAATAAAGATATAAGGTTGGGTCGAAATAAGAAAAAATAACCTAGAACACATTCCTTTTGAGACACTTTATAAAGTTACTTTATAAAGAATCCAAATCATTAAATTGTAATGAAAGTTTTAGTATTCTTTAACGAAAGTGATTTAATTTCTTTTCCGCCCATGAAATGATACATGCATGTTTTAATGTTATTTCATTGATGTGATAACTTTTTTGTAACGAATAAAATTTAAATTACATAAATTGAGAATCATGAAATGCTTTAGATATCTTCTTTTGAAATTTATGTTTTATTTTATCTAAAAACATTAAATATTAATCAGATATATAATTGTTTATTCTAGGGGCGCAAATGTCGGTTATGTTTGGTTTTTATGCTTCGCTGAAACTGAAACTGATAGTTTTATTCAATTATAACCAAACTTGAGTATTGGTTTCTATTATTTCGATTATATAAGTCGGTTTCGGTTTTTTTGGTTATTTTTGAAGTATTTATTGTAAAGCTATAAATTTAATTATAAAGTTTTCTTTCATTATTTTAAAAAGTTTTGATGCAAATGCATGAAAATACTTGAAAACTACACCCAACATATTAAAAATACATGAAAATATAGTTCAAAACTTCAAATACATTAAAATGCATGAAAACATAAGAAAAATATATGAATTTAAGGGTATCAGTTATTTTGGTTATGCAAAATGGATAAACAGAAATGGTAACCGAATGGTTAGTTATATTTACCATAACTTATCAATTAAGTTATTTTCGATCTAGTTTAGTTTTTTTTCGGTTATCGATTTGTATCCTTACCCTAAGTTTAGTTAGATTAGTGTTAGTTGTATATGTAATAGAAGTGCGGAATTTAAACTCAATTGAATTAGATGAACTTCTTTTATCTAAATATAAGACTAATATATTGATAGACTTTATTTTTTAAATATAAGATCGATCTCAAACTTCAAATTCAAATATAAAGCGTCTTGGAATTTACTAAAAATTAAAGTAAGATAAATATATTAAAGAAAATAATTGAAGGGTTTACTCCCCATATTTGACAATCGACAATCAATTCTATGCTTTTCTGTTATATTTTAAATTTTATACATACAAAATAATAGTGTGTTCATCGTTTTTAAAATAATTTATTTGGATTTATGACTAATCCAAAAATCTAAAGCGATCTATATTAAAAAAATCTTAAACGATCCAAATAAGAAACACGTTTATTGATTTGAATATGTCTAAATAAACCAATAAGCATGATTTGTCTATTCAAATAAATATGTTGATTCAATTTATTGATAGATAGAATTCGGATAATAGATCCATATAAGCAAGTTTTTATATGCATGATATCTGACATAATTTTAGATTAGCTTTTCTGGTTTCAAAAATAATTCGGATTTTAGATTTTCTTTTTTATACTAAATAAATATTGTTTGTGTCACTTGTTAGAATCGTATGATCCTAATATTTACATTTGCTGTTTATTTTATTTTACTTCTTTATTTTCTATTTTGGTCTTATAGAATATATTATTTGTTTATTAATTAGTATAATATATATGTTTTAACATGATTTCTCTAGAATGAATAATATTTGATTTATATATTTAATTCGTATAACTCACATGTTATATTGGAAATATATTTTTTCCTATAGTTATAGTCATATGAAAATCGATCTTAGAACATTCATCGTAGAATTACTCTCTCTCTTTTTTATAATTTTGCTAAATATTACATTTGTATAAATTTGATTTAACCGATTAAATCTTATTCTCTTTGTCTCTATCTTTCTTTTACTTGATACCATCCGTTCTTTTTATTTTTCTTAACCAAGGGCTTCTAGCCTAATGGTTACCCCTTGACTTTCCTATGGGAGGTCTTGGGTTCGAATCCGGGCTGAGGCATATTTGCTGAAGCAAGGTCAGGAGGTTTACCTAGTTATGGGGTTCCTCCTGGGGTGGGCTCGGGCATACGCCCCAGAGCGTCAAATCCGAGAGGACGGTTGAAATCCCGTCTTGGGTGTCGTTGTACCAAGCCGTTCAAAAAAAAAAAGATTAATTACTTATCTTTATATTTAATGAATCATATTTATTAAATTTGTATATTGAAAATAGAGATAGAGATAAATATTCTCATAAATATATGTGAATAATAGTATTAGTTTTTTATTGTTTGGTTTTCTAAATGTATGGATTAATTTTATTATTTGGGTTTTATCCTTAATAAGATATCTTCAACATTTATTAACAAATTGTATCATATATATAGCAAGTAGTAAGAAGTTTGTCATCATAACTAATAGGTGATGAATTTAAATTCATTTGATTCTATTTTATTTTATTTTTTTGAATAAAGTTATGAAACGGACAAGGATTGAGAATCTACTAAACATACATCTCAACCTTATATTATTAATCTACTAAACATTTCAAACTGGTGGTGGTGGTGATGGATTTAAATACTTCCAACTTTAACCTCTTGGCCAGCAATACTTCTAACTGAGGAAATGTTTATTGTCACTCACAACTTTGAAAACATTTTTCGTTGGTACTCCAAAACATGTCAATAAACATTTACTCAGTTAAAACTATTGCCAACAAGAGGTTAAAATTGAGAGTATTTTAAATCAAATAACCCTAATAATAATATATTTTTAGTATATTTATGTCACGTGCTTATGTTATGTGTGTATTTCTTAATTTTTTTTTATTGTTTTTTTAATGATTTTTATGTTTTGCTTAAGGTTCTTTATTATTTGAGTTGTATGGATTTTAACATAATCTTCTTAAGTTTAACTTGCATTTTTGGAGGTGACGGTTGAAATTGTGACGGAGTTTGATTTAGTGTTTTATAATAGATTGATAGCCGTTTTTGTTTTTTCTTACCTTATTTTGATATTCGTGTTTCTGTCATTGACATTATACTCGACTAGTTATATTCGCATATTGATTTGACTCAACTATATATATATATATATATATTTTTTTTTTGTTTTTTTAGCATCTTATTTGGTAGAGTAATATGTTGCAAGTTTAGATAGTTTTATTTTTTTTTTATTCTTATTTTTAAATTTTGTATGCTTTACATTTTAAGATTTTACGACGGAATGATAACAATATGAGTTTTGAATCTAAAATCTTATTTTTATTTTATTTAATACAAGGTTACGTGAGAACGAGCAAGATAAATCCTAAGTTGTGTAAAAAAGAACATATTAACATTTCACCTATCAAGATATTATTAGTGTTTGTGTTCCTCAATGCGTTTCACTGTTTTTTAAATACCAAATTCTTAAAAGGTTAATTAACAAATACATCTAATAAATAAAAAAACTATAGCAAAATACCATGAGGTAAGATACATTACAAGAATATTATCCTACAGAGACGACATGTATAGTGACTAAAAGATTCGTCGCAATAGAATCAGGTATAGTGATTACATGTCGTCATAATAGGGGTTCACAGCAATTTTCCGACATGTTCGATCAACTGTGACAAATTCATAAAGGCAACCAGCTTGCTGCCACGTGTTGTCGCTATAACCTATGAAAAAGATTTATGGACCATATAGCAATGATTTTTGCCTTCACTAAAGCATGTTATTTTTGTAGTGATATAAAATGTAAAACACAATTACTTGAAATGCAAAGCAGTGTAACCAATATATAATCTTATAAAATTTAAGTGGATGTCACATGTTAGTCTTAAACCACATTTTAAACATTTTACAATTAAGAGAATTTTTATAAGAACCCAATATAATTTTTTTAATAAATTTATAAAATTTATAAACTATATTTAGAATGATCAAATATATATAATATATTAATATAAAAGCTAATAGGATTTCTCAGATTTTATTATATTTGTATCATGTGAAAATAATGTGTTCATGTTTATCTTTTGCATGTATGAGACATCAAGAAGTTAATGTGTATTTGGCTATTTGCACATATGAATGTACTTGCATACATGTATATGTATGTGTATGTGTATGTCTATGCACGATCTTTAACGAAAAAAAAGAGTTGTTTATGTTAGTTAATTAACATTAAACTTGTTCACAGCTAATCAAACGGAAATTTTTATTCATGCTCAGTTATTAAGTAATTGAATTTGTTCACAAAAATAAACGAACACATTAACGAATTTTGACAAATTTAAATGAACGAACACGAGCCATGTTCATATTCTTCATGTAATTATTCGAACGAAACTTATTGTGCATGTTTGTTAATTTAATAGACAAATAAACATAAGCAAATTTATGTAAAACAATTTGTTAAACGTTTGATTCGTTAATAAGCAAATGTACATGTGTGTGTAATTAATTACATATCTATTTTGGTCATGCATGTTTCAATTGTAATATTGCTTCGCTTTTTGTATGTAACGATGTCCATTTTGCATTTTTTAATTCATATCAGTTTTTTCCCCTGTTATTATTTTACTTAAAATTCTCGATCTGTGTTTTTTTAACGACAGTTTTTCTGACGATTGGTAACTAAGATCGAATCCTCGATTCACGGTCTGTGCTATAATTTAAAATGTAACTTGATACTTAACCGACCACCTTAATGGCCTTTGCGGTTCCTTATATATTGCAGGAAACTTCCAACTAACTTTTGAAAAGTAGTCTTTTTGAATCCCATGGGCTTAATTAAGTTGTTATCCTTGTTTATATTTTGACGATCATGACAACGTGTTATATGCATATATAAAAGGTTAAATATTTAAGATTCTTTCTCAAGCGTACGTCTAGCTTTTTTTTTTTGAAATGGGGTATGAACAATCATTTTCTAGTCTCCTTTAATTTTAAAAGGATTCGCATATGACCAGCCAATATATTATTTGTAAATGTGGGAAATTAAAATGTGACATGAAAAAAAAAAGGCCATGACATGCTATTTTGGGCACATGCTACAATTAGTAACCCGCTAAGAAACTTCCATAACCGCACATTTGTTAGTAACAAAATAAACGTGATAAATATTAAAATTTGTGATTCACCAATTATATTATATATATATATATATATATATATATATATATTATATTGTTCAAATTTGGTGACCCATAATTAATTTAGTCGATCGTATTCTTCGATTTGTAGTATTGGACTTACAGTAAAAGAACTATTTAATTTAGTTTTTTAATTTGACATTTATTATATCAATTTTTAAGTTTTAAGATTCAATGTCACCCGTAAAATTTAGATTAGTCTTGTAAAATTAAAAACAAAATATTTGTTCAATTAAAAAATCATTTCTCTCTCGGTGTCTTCTCATTCTTATGTTTCAGGTTTTCTTTTTTGACAAAATTTTTTGTTCCTAATAACATCTAATTACCAATGAGGCAGTGTCTCAATGGTACCTTGAGATTCATTTATATGGGAGGTCTTGGATTCAAATCCCTCCCGCAGCGAAAAATGGGTCTGATGGAGGTCAGGGGCCGATTTTCCCAGTGGGGTTTCCTCCTGGGGTGGTTGTGGTGGCTTATGAGAGGTCCAGGTAACTAGACATTAGTGACATGGCTTGAAAACAATAGGCTCACAAGATTGAGATCTTCACCATTCAAAAAAAATAACATCTATTTAATTTTACACTTGTATAACTTTAGACCCTATATACGTACACCAGTTTTATTAGATAATCAATAATGATACGCCAGATTTTATGATTAAAGAATTCAACATATATAGTTGTTATATATAGCGTTGTTGCAAAAGTCGGCCTCCAAGGCCGATTACTCGTCGAGTACTCGCTTCAAGGGGTTGTCCTGAGGCCGAGTAATTCCTGAGTTTTACCCGAGTACTCCCGACTAGGGCCGAGTACTCCCCGATTACTCGCTCCAACGATCTATTCCAACCTGGGAACGCCTAACGACTTTTGTAACCTTGATGTAACCTTTCGATTTTTTTATGTAATTTCAAGATTAAATGAGAAATTTTTATTTACTCATTTATTCATTATTATTATTATTATTATTAGTATTAGTATTAGTATTATTATTATTAAGAGTTCATAATTAAATAATAATTTTTGCAACAATAAAACTAATACTACTAATAATATTATTACTAAATTATATAAAGATTAAAGTAGACAAATACTAGTAATTTTTAAATTTAATAAAAAGTTTTTTTTTAAAACTTAGAGGGACTAAAACTGTCAGATCTATAACTGAAATCACAAAAGAAAACAAGGAGGGACTGGTTCTGCCATATCCTCAAACTTGTTTTCTTCTCCTACCCATCTCCATCACCCAAATCAGCCATGGATATCCATAGACCCAACTACGACCCATTCGTTCAAACGAACCAAATAAGCGAGCGAAATCAATAAAAATTTAAACTTTAGTCAACCCCGAACACAATGGGATCGATAACAACCATCGATTCGAAGTTTAAAGATTCAAACGTGGACGAATTTGTCGCCTAAAAACCCGTACACGATCGAGTATGCTAAAATCTATATAAACGAGCATAGAAATCAAATTAAATCATCCCACTCGTTCCTCCTATACCTGCGAACAAGTCTGAGCACTCAACAGGCCCTCACGAGCTCTCTAGATCGCGAAATCAAGACCTCTGTAATCGAGTTCTTCGTCTTCTTGGCTGTAAGTCGAAAACCATCAAATCGAGATCGAAGGTTAGTGTTCTATACATCATCCTACTCGGTTTTTGATCCCACATGAAAGCCCCATGATTGTAAACCCAATCGAGTTCGAATTCAAACGAATTTGGTGGGATTAGAAACTAGGGCTCGCAAATGATAAACTGTAATTGGGAAGCGTTTGAAGTACATGTTAAAAACAAAACCAGACGAGATCTATCGCGGCTGAGGCCTTAGATCGACTGGATGTGCCCGAGTGTTTCAAACCGAGGGTCGTGGTTTCGAACCTGGTTCACGGGTTTGGACCATTTTTTTTAAATTTTATTTTATAACTTTTTAATTACTTATTATTTTTAAAATCTGATTTCACCTAAATTTTTATAAACTTAAAAACTATTAATTTGATAAAGAAGATATATATTATTCAGCTTAATTAATTTATTTCTTTAATTAAAATACATAAAAAGTTATATTTAGTTTATGTATTATTTATTTATTTACTTATTTCTTTGAATATATATATATATATATATATATATATATATATAATTAGTGTAATTATTTTAGTTAATATTATTATAAATTATTATCTTATTATGGTTATTATAGTTAATATTATTATTAATTATTATTACCATTATCAAAGATATTAATATTACTAATATTATTAATAGTATAATTGTTATTATGACCATTAATATTTTTAGTATTATGATCATAGTATTAACAAAATTATTATTATATTTTTATTATTATTATTATCATTATTGTTATTATTATTATTATTAATACAAATATTATTATTATTATTACAATTATTATTGATGTTATTAAAAATATCATTATTACTATTATTCTTATTATTATTAATATTATTATTATTATTACTAGTATTATTTTTAACATTAGTATTATTAGTATTATTACTTTTATCACTATTACCATTATTAATATAATTATTATTATTGATAATTTTGATAATATTTTTCAACATTAATAAATATTTTAAATTTTAAACAATAACACGACTTGAAACAATTTTTATAAAATCTTATTTATGGATTTGGTTATAAACATATGGAACACAAATACATTATGGAGATTCCATGCAAAGTCAAAGTTATCTTAGTTATGTACGATTAAATTATAGGTTAAGCTAGATCGTGTTGGAATACTATTTGGACTACATATTTAACATTTATTTGCAACGATTAGCTCATCACACAAGGTGAGTCTTCATAGCCCCTTTTTATGCTTTTATTATTTGGGGTGAAACATGTTATCACAATTTTTAAACTATTTTGTGCAACCAGTTTATGACATTATACATATTGAACATTAGTTAACATTTAGCATTGATCACCCCTATTGACTATGATAGATCTATTGACCGGCCATTCCACTGTGTTTGATTTACCCTTCGGGGGAAGCCCGCAGTGATAGTTACTAGTTCAAGCATTGCGATGCTTACCATGGTCAAACATTATTCTGTTAACATTAGTTGATATGCTTTATTTACTAATTCAATATTGTATATTCATATTGCTTTGTTACACATAACATTTATAAACATTTATTCAACTATTTTGGTGTGTGTGCTTAAACCTGTGAAGCTCACCAACTTTATAGTTGACCCTTTTATTTAAACATGTTTCAGGTGGAAATGCTACTTAGGTCTGCAAGGATATAAAATTTAGTTTTCGTATTATGTTTTGAACTTAAATGTTAAATTATTATTTCCTTTTCGATGTAATGAATGCTTGAATTTTAAGTTTGAATTTATTATAATAAATGGTTTGAATTTATTACAATAAACACCCTGTGCTTTTGAACAATCTACACTTCGTGTACACTCCGATGATTCCGCCATTGGTCGGGGTGTTACAGATTGGTATCAGAGCCTGGGTTATAGAGAATTAGGTTATAAAATGAATGACCTAGACTATAACCATAGAATGACTTAGTTGAACTATGTAGTTGCCATGAACTCTAAGTTGAACCTTGTAGTTGTAAGGACTAGGCCATGAAGTTTAAGTTTGAACTACATAGTTGCCATGATAGGTCAAACTTGATTATGTGACTACTTGTACTACTTGACTAGTTATTTCTTTTTTTTATTTTTTTTTGAACAGCCAATTTCTAACTTGACTAGTTATTTGATAGGTCAATTATTTGAACCTAGTTTAGGATGCCTAACATGCACATACTAGACTTTAGGGTTCTGAACTTCTTGACCCCTTTCTTACGTCTTGCAAGAGGATCGTCATTATGAAGACTACTCTTAGACTTATAAGTCTAATTAAATCTTTGACTCTCGTCAATAGTCTTTAGGTTCACATTAATGAGTAGGAAACACATACAATCTGGAAGGGGGAATACCTGTACTTTGGGGAGTTCTGTCTAGGAAAGTATTTCGTATAAATCCAAATCAACCGATGGACCTGTTATACTTTCCTGGGAACCCTTGGAGTGAGTATGAACCTATAGGCTAAAGTATGTCTTCTTGAAAGTTAATTTGGACTTAAACACTTTGATATGTCAAAAGTGTTCCTTTGGGAATGCAATCTGTGTATTGATTTGTGCTTGAACTCTCATTTGAACTATCAATTTCTTATTTTTGAACTCTTTGAGTTAATTCTGATCCTTTTCATTTTGAACTCTTGTAGAATCATGCCTCCTCGTCGCAATGTTGCCAACAACACGAATGCTAACAACAATGGAAATAACACCACGAACCCCAACTTACAAGAATTGGCTGCTGTCATTACTCAGCAAATGGCAGTAGTCCTACCTGGACTTGTGACCCAGCTCACTCAAGCCAATGGGGTTCAAAACAACAGAAATGGTGAGGGTGCAAACCAAACTTGCAGCTTCAAGCATTTCAATTCTTGCCACCCTGCCAAGTTCCTTGGTTCTGAAGGGGCCACTGGACTGCTTTAGTGGTTCGAAAGCATGGAGAGTACCTTCCTTCATTCAAACTGCCCTGAGAACCTTAAGGTTCGTTATGCCACCAGTGTCTTTCAGAAAAGGGCACTCACTTGGTGGAATACCGAGAAACGAACTAGGGGTGCAGAAACTACAATGACCTTAACTTGGGATGAGGTCAAGCGACTGATGACAGAAGAATTTTTCCCTCGCAACGAAATGATGAAACTGGAGTTGGAATTCTGGAATCTTAAACAGGATAGTGGGGAAAATCTGGCTTACACGAACCGTCACCACGAACTTAGTCTGTTGGTGCCACACATGGTCACCCTACTTTCTCGTGCTATTGAGAAATATATTAGTGGCCTACCCATGCAAATCCAAGATACCTGTTATGGGAGCAAACCGACTACCTTGGAAGATGCAATTCGATTGGCTGCAACCCTAACTGACAACCATGTTAGGGCAGGTACTTTAACTAGAAAGGGGGCCAAGAAAGTGGAAGCCAAGTCCACTACTGATGAACCTTCTAAGGAGGTTAAATCTGAATCTTCTAATGCTTCAAAGTCCATTAACCGTAAGAGGAAGGCTAAAACCTTTGCGGTAGTAACCCCTGCTATCCCTGCTGCACCTATCAACCAACAAGCCCCACCAAACCCAAACAATAGAACCTATGTGGGGGTTCAACCTTTGTGCCCTACTTGTAGGTATCATCATGCATCAAACCGACAATGCAGGGTATGCACTATTTGTGGGAAATACGATCACCTTGCAAATTACTGTCGGAATGGACAAAACTTGCAGCAAGGTCAACCAGCTCCACCAGTTAACCAACAACCAGCTGCACCGGTTCCTGCAATAACCAATGGAAGGGCCTGCTATGAATGTGGTGATCCCAATCATCTTAGAAACAGATGCCCAAGGATTGTGGGCAACGAACAAAGGGTTACAAGGGCATGTACTTTCCAGCTTAATGCACAAACTGCCCAAGCTAACCAAGATGTGGTGAACGGTACGTTCTTGATAAATGACTGCTATGCTTCTGTGTTATTTGATTCGGGTGCTGATAGGAGTTTTGTGTCTAGTCAATTTGAGCCTTTACTTGGTAGAACACGAACTAGATTAGACACACCTTATAATGTGGAAGTGGCTGACGGTAACGCGATAGACATTGATACTATTATATTAGGATGTACGGTGAACCTTATGGATCACGTTTTCCCTATCAATCTTATACCCATGCCTCTTGGTAGCTTTGATGTTATAATTGGCATGGATTGGTTAGCCACTCATCGAGCCGAGATTGTTTGCTTTGAAAAATTCATACGTATTCCACTACCGTCGGGTGAAACTCTGAGAATCTTTGGAGAGACGCCTAGTAGCGGTCTTAAACTCATGTCGTGCACGAAAGCTCACAAGTATTTACAAAAGAAGTATGTAGCCTTTCTAACCCATGTAGTGGAGAAGAAAGACAAGGACAAAAGCATTCAAGACATCCCGATCATTCGCGACTATCCTGAAGTATTTCCCGATGATCTCCCGGGAATTTCACCCGTACGACAAGTCGAGTTTCGAATCGACTTAGTACCCGGTGCTAATCCAATTGCAAAGTCTCCCTATCGTCTTGCGCCTTCTGAAATGCAAGAACTTGCTAGCCAACTCCAAGAGTTATCCGATAAGGGTTTCATTCGTCCAAGTCATTCACCTTGGGGTGCACCGGTCCTTTTCGTTAAAAAGAAGGACGGGTCATTCCGAATGTGCATTGACTATCGTGAACTCAACAAAGTCACCCTCAAGAGCCGGTACCCATTGCCTCAAATCGATGACTTATTCGATCAACTTCAAGGATCGGTTTGGTTTTCAAAGATCGATCTTCGCTCCGGTTATCATCAGCTTCGGGTTCATGAAGATGACATCCCAAAGACTGCTTTTCGAACTAGATATGGTCACTACGAGTTTGTGGTTATGCCTTTCGGGCTAACCAATGCACCTGCGGTTTTCATGGATCTTATGAACCGAGTGTGTAGACCGTATTTGGACAAATTCGTGATCGTATTCATTGATGACATCTTGATCTACTCTAAAAGCAAATCTGAACATGAACAACACCTTAAATTGGTTTTGGAGCTCTTAAGAACAGAACAACTGTACGCCAAATTCTCTAAATGTGAATTTTGGCTCAAGGAAGTTCAATTTTTAGGACACATTGTCAATGAAAAAGGTGTTCATGTAGATCCGGCGAAGATTGAAGCCGTTAAGAATTGGAGTACACCAAAGACTCCAACCGAGATTCGTTCTTTTCTCGGTCTTGCCGGTTACTATCGACATTTTATCGCGAATTTCTCAAAGATTGCTGTTCCACTCACCGCCTTGACTCATAAGGACAAGTCTTATGAATGGGGGCCAAAACAAGAAGAAGCATTCCAAACACTAAAGCAAAAGCTTTGTGATGCTCCTATTTTGACTCTTCCCGATGGAAACGATGACTTCATTGTTTATTGCGATGCATCTAATCAAGGACTCGGTTGTGTTCTCATTCAACGAGGAAAAGTTATTGCTTACGCATCGAGACAATTGAAGGTTCACAAAAAGAATTACACCACTCACGATCTCGAACTCAGTGCTGTTGTTTTTGCCTTAAAAATTTGGAGGCATTATCTCTATGGCACAAAGTGCGTGGTCTTCACTGATCACAAGAGCCTTCAACATATTCTTTATCAAAAAGAACTCAACATGAGGCAACGACGTTGGGTTGAACTTTTAAACGATTACGATTGTGAGATTCGTTATCATCCCGGCAAAGCCAACGTTGTAGCCAATGCACTTAGTCGAAAGAGCCATACTCTAGTGCATAGCATTCAAATCCAATCAAATCTTCACAACCACATCTATGAGGCTCAACAAATCTCATTGAACCAAGGCAAATTGCATGATGAAATGTCTTGTGGTGCCGAACTGCAACTAGAAACCAAGTCTGATGGTTTACTATATTTCTTGATTCGTATTTGGATCCCTAATGGTAACGATCTTCGATTGACCATCATGAACGAGGCACATAAGTCTCGTTATTCCATTCATCCTGGAGCGAACAAGATGTATCAAGATATTCGAGTTCTTTATTGGTGGCCCGGCATGAAGAAAGACATTGTCGAGTATGTTACTAAATGTTTGACTTGTTCTAAAGTCAAAGCCGAGCACCAAAGACCTTCGGGATTGCTTGTTCAACCTGAAATTCCCATGTGGAAGTGGGAAAACATTTCTATGGACTTCATCACTAAACTCCCAAGAACTTCTTGTGGTCATGATAGTATATTGGTGATCATTGACTGTTTGACCAAATCGGCTCATTTCTTACCGATTCGCGAGAACTTTCCCGTGCGAAAGTTAGCTTGTATCTATGTGGATGAAATCGTAAGCCGACACGGCGTACCTCTTAGCATCATATCTGATCGTGATGCTCGATTCACTGCTCGTTTTTGGGAATCTCTATACGAATCGTTTGGTACTCGATTGGATCTTAGCACGGCTTATCATCCTCAAACGGATGGTCAAACCGAGCGAACGATTCAAACTCTCGAGGACATGCTTAGAGCTTGTGCCATCGATTTTGGTGGCAATTGGGAAAATCATCTACCGCTTGTCGAGTTCTCGTATAACAACAGTTATCATGCGAGTATCGGCATGGCACCTTTCGAAGCTCTCTATGGTCGTAAATGCCGGTCGCCTATTGCTTGGAACGAGATTGGTGAGACTCAAATCATCGGTCCTGAATTGATTCAAGAAACGACCGACATGATTCATCTTATTCGCGACAATTTGTTAGCTGCTCGAAGTCGACAAAAGAGTTATGCCGACAAACGTCGTAAACCTTTGGAATTCCAAGTCGGTGATATGGTACTTCTTAAGGTTTCACCTTGGAAAGGAGTTATACGATTTGGTAAAAAGGGAAAGCTTGCTCCTCGCTACGTGGGTCCTTTTAAAGTTCTTGAAAGAATTGGGAAGGTAGCCTACAAGCTCGATCTACCACAAGAGCTTAGCAACATTCATCCGACCTTTCACGTGTCTAATTTGAAGACGTACTTAGCCGATGATACTCTACACGTACCCTCGATGACGTTCGCATTGACAAGTCAATGAAAATTATTGAGAAACCGATAGAGATCATGGATCGTCATGTCAAACAACTCAAGCGAAGCCGAATTCCGATTGTTAAAGTTCGTTGGGAATCGAAACATGGTCACGAGTTCACTTGGGAACGCGAAGACCAAATGAAGTTGAAGTACCCACACTTGTTTTCTATAGTTTCTTCTTAATTTCGGGACGAAATTCCTAAAAGTATGGGAGACTGTAACCTTTCGATTTTTTTTATGTAATTTCAAGATTA
This sequence comes from Mikania micrantha, assembly GCA_009363875.1. Lineage (NCBI taxonomy): Eukaryota > Viridiplantae > Streptophyta > Magnoliopsida > Asterales > Asteraceae > Mikania > Mikania micrantha. Next base: position 106,219,259 of record CM018692.1, on the reverse strand, counting down.
AATGAGAAATTTTTATTTACTCATTTACTCATTATTATTATTATTATTATTATTATTATTATTATTATTATTATTATTATTATTATTATTATTATTAGTATTTGTATTATTATTATTATTATTATTATTAAGAGTTCATAATTAAATAATAATTTTTGCAACAATAAAACTAATACTACTAATAATATTATTACTAAATTATATAAAGATTAAAGTAGACAAATACTAGTAATTTTTAAATTTAATAAAAAGTTTTTTTTTTAAAACTTAGAGGGACTAAAACTGTCAGATCTATAACTGAAATCACAAAAGAAAACAAGGAGGGACTGGTTCTGCCATATCCTCAAACTTGTTTTCTTCTCCTACCCATCTCCATCACCCAAATCAGCCATGGATATCCATAGACCCAACTACGACCCATTCGTTCAAACGAACCAAATAAGCGAGCGAAATCAATAAAAATTTAAACTTTAGTCAACCCCGAACACAATGGGATCGATAACAACCATCGATTCGAAGTTTAAAGATTCAAACGTGGACGAATTTGTCGCCTAAAAACCCGTACACGATCGAGTATGCTAAAATCTATATAAACGAGCATAGAAATCAAATTAAATCATCCCACTCGTTCCTCCTATACCTGCGAACAAGTCTGAGCACTCAACAGGCCCTCACGAGCTCTCTAGATCGCGAAATCAAGACCTCTGTAATCGAGTTCTTCGTCTTCTTGGCTGTAAGTCGAAAAACATCAAATCGAGATCGAAGGTTAGTGTTCTATACATCATCCTACTCGGTTTTTGATCCCACATGAAAGCCCCATGATTGTAAACCCAATCGAGTTCGAATTCAAACGAATTTGGTGGGATTAGAAACTAGGGCTCGCAAATGATAAACTGTAATTGGGAAGCGTTTGAAGTACATGTTAAAAACAAAACCAGACGAGATCTATCGCGGCTGAGGCCTTAGATCGACTGGATGTGCCCGAGTGTTTCAAACCGAGGGTCGTGGGTTCGAACCTGGTTCACGGGTTTGGACCATTTTTTTTAAATTTTATTTTATAACTTTTTAATTACTTATTATTTTTAAAATCTGATTTCACCTAAATTTTTATAAACTTAAAAACTATTAATTTGATAAAGAAGATATATATTATTCAGTTTAATTAATTTATTTAAATTAATTATTAATTTATTTCTTTAATTAAATACATAAAAAGTTATATTTAGTTTATGTATTATTTATTTATTTACTTATTTCTTTGAAAATATATATATATATATATATATATATATATAATTAGTGTAATTATTTTAGTTAATATTATTATAAATTATTATCTTATTATGGTTGTTATAGTTAATATTATTATTAATTATTATTACCATTATCAAAGATATTAATATTACTAATATTATTAATAGTATAATTGTTATTATGACCATTAATATTTTTATTATTATGATCATAGTATTAACAAAATTATTATTATATTTTTATTATTATTATTATCATTATTATTTTTATTATTATTATTATTAATACAAATATTATTATTATTATTACAATTAGTATTGATGTTATTAAAAATATCATTATTACTATTATTCTTATTATTCTTAATATTATTATTATTATTACTAGTATTATTTTTAACATTAGTATTATTAGTATTATTACTTTTATCACTATTACCATTATTAATATAGTTATTATTATTGATAATTTTGATAGTATTTTTGAACATTAATAAATATTTTAAATTTTAAACAATAACACGACTTGAAACAATTTTTATAAAATCATATTTATGAATTTGGTTATAAACATATGGAACACAAATACATTATGGAGATTCCATTCAAAGTCTAAGTTATCTTAGTTATGTACGATTAAATTATAGGTTAAGCTAAATCGTGTTGAAATACTATTTGGACTACATATTTAACATCTATTTGCAACGATTAGCTCATCACACAAGGTGAGTCTTCATAGCCCCTTTTTATGCTTTTATTATTTGGGATGAAACATGTTATCACAATTTTTAAACTATTTTGTGCAACTAGTTTATGACATTATACATATTGAACATGTAACAGCCGAATATTTACCACATTTGCATGTGTTTGAAATCCACGTTGATTTGACAAACGAAATTATTACAGAATGATAGTATGTGAGAAATGGTGAACGTGGGCAAAAACCGTGCCCGAAACGGAGTTACGGATTGTCCGTAATCGCGAAACGAAGAAAAAGATCGTAAAGGGGAAAAAAGGCCCTGGGGCGGTACGCCCCGAGCCAAATAATGACTTGGGGCAATGCGCCCGGTGCACGCAAAAATGATCCGGCCATCCCAGCCCCGCGCGGTACGCCCCGTCTCCTGGTTCGGCTTAGGGCGATGCGCCCCGTGTCAGCAGATCGCAAAAATGGTTTAAAAGTCAAGATTTTCATCCATATCTCAAATCTTATCCTCCTGTTCGACGATCAGCACCTCAAACACGAAAAAATCATCTACTAAGCCATCCAATCTTCAAGTTTGAAGCCTCTTGATCACGTGGATCGCATCAAGGATCGTTAATACAAGTCCGGATCGTCTTGTTACGCACAGAACTTCGTTTGAAGAGGTAACGGTTCATTTTAGTCTTTTAGATTGATTACGGTTGATTAAATCTTGTTTCTGAACGTGATGATATAGTTAGGGTTGTTGATTATTGCCTAGATGATGGCTAGGATTGATTATAAATGACAAACTTGAACTGTTAATGGATAAATCCTTGTTTTGAGCCGTTGTAATGCCCGGTTTGCATGGAATCATAATAATGGTTATAATGGTTTACACCATGTGATTATGACACTGTAGGTGATTAGTTTGATTAATCCTTGACTTGCAACGTGAAATCCAGGTGTTTCAAACTAATCACAACCATTAACATACTCATTGGAACGGTTATCTGATGTTTATGATAACACGCAGATTAGTATGTTAAATATGGTTGCTAAACCTATTCTAATGCTATGTTGTGATATTTCATGATATCTGGGTAATCAATAACAAGGATTGATCATTCCCAAGCCATTAATCTGTCTAGGAACTTGTTTTGGCATTACAATCAACAACATTAGCTATTTGATTAATTCAAGATTTATTCTGACTAATCAAGTGCGTCATCAACCTAATATCGGTTTGATGACTATCAAGGCAATGTCTTTGACATTGAACGTTCAGAAAGATTTAATCTGTAAGTTAAAGTATAAATAGCTAATTAAACGCAAACCAGTGCAGAGTTATACTGTTAGTACCAGTTTACGAGGGATCTTGCTACAGTAAGACATCACGTGAGTTCTATGAGCCCTCTTTTACTGTTTTAACGTTTTTGGGCTGATATACATGCTATAAAGTTATTTTATGTAAATGATTGCTTTACCTGACTACGGTTAGATAAAATAGTATGTTAAAGTAAAGAATGTTTCACGTTATAAAATTATTGTATGAAAGTGATTGCAACCTGATTATGATCAGGTAAAGTATGTTTTCAGGTAAAGTATGTTTTCAAATAAAGAATGTTTTAAGACTCAACTGCGGTTGAGAAGTAACTGATTTTAAGAGTCTCTCATGAGACATAAAGAGTGTTTGAAGTCTCAACTGTGGTTGAGAAGAAAATGATTTTTGAAAGACATAGACCAAGGTTGAGCAGGAAAGGTGTTAGGGAAGTCCCGGCTGCGGTTGGGCATAACATGAGCACTGCGGTGAAAGGAGCCGCTTATGCGTATGATGGTTTAAATGATTTAAACCATGTTATGATGTATGTTAAGAAGTCTTGTACCGGTATGAGCCGTCAATTTCGGTTGATGGTTTAAGAAGTCCTGTGAAAGAACAGGCCTGTCGACTGTGTGTCGCTAGTTCAGTTAAAGAAATCTTAGGCATGCTTGAGTTATCAGCTGCGCGTTGATATGGTTAAAGATATCTTATACATGTATGAGTTATCAGCTGCGAGTTGATAGTTAAAGAGTCTTGTGCTGCACGAGCCTGTTGACTACGGGCGGCGGCAAAAGCTAAGGTTTTATGTCCAGTATGAAATGTATTTATGTTATGATGACATGTATGTTATACATGTGAAATGTTCTATGATCTATAAAGTTTTGAGACTGTTGACTTCGGTCAACAGTGAATGCTAACGTTTTTATGTATAGTAAAGATTTTATGTTTATATAAAGATTAACTTAGAACTCACCAGCGAAAGCTGACTTGTTTTAGCATGTATATCAGGTTGGAGGGTATTGAGAAAGAATAGAAGGGAGGCTCGAGGCATACCCTAAAGACTACCCTGGCATAATCTGGCATAAACTGGCTATGTATAAAACCATAGAGTGTGGCTATGTTTATCGTTTGTATAATATGTGTGCCATGTTTCATGTAATCACCTGAAATTCCGCTGCCATAGTAATGTAAATTTGGTTTAATGACTATGGGTTTGATGTTTACCAACAGAGGGAACTCCCGGAATTCGGGGCCTCATAGAACATTAGTTAACATTTAACATTGATCACCCTTAGTGACTATGATAGATCTATTGACCGGCCATTCCACTGTGTTTGATTTACCCTTAGTGACTATGATAGCTTTGATTACAAAAATACTGAAGGATACTTTGAGCGACAAGTCTGAAGGAACTAAGGAGAGCACCAAAGAAGACGAAGTTGTGATCACCGGGACTAAGAACGGTGATTCTGTGCCAGAGAAAAAGAAGGGTTGTGATTACAAGGCCTTCAAAGGATGCAGTCCACCCTCCTTTGATGGTAAGAAAGACGTCGTGGCCACCTGCCACTGGGTTTCGGCTATGGAGGCGTTGATCGCTATTAGTGAATGCCGGGAAGACCAAGCTGTGAAATTTGCAGCTCATTCATTTACTGAGAAGCTCTACATTGGTGGAACACTATCAAGCAGTCAAAGACCACTACTGATGTGGAGAGCTTGAAATGGGAGGACTTGAAGGAATTAGTTATAAAACACTTTTGTCCGAAGAACGAAATTGATAAAATCGAGCGGGAATTTCTGACTTTGAAAGCTGGACGTATGAATCATCGGCAATATACGTCAAAATTTAATGAAATTTCAAGATTGGTTCCTCATTTGGTAAGCACGGAGGAACGCAGACTGAAGTTATATGTGGAGGGGTTACCACCTAAAGTCCGAACACATGTGAAAGCACATGCTCCTAGAACTTTTGAATCGGCTGTAGAGATTAGCGGCATTGTCTGGGATGATGTATTGGAAGCTGAACCGTTAAAGGAAGAACCGAAGCAAAAGTGGTCACCGGGATTCAAAAGAAATAGAAATGGTAAACCGGGACTCCCCATGAAAAAGCTTAAAGTAGAAGAATTTGAAACGTGCACTAAGTGCGGAAGGAAGCATGGGGGAGAATGTCGCCTGGGGACTACTTTGTGCTACCGTTGTGGAAAAACTGGACACCTCTCGTATAATTGTCCAACTATACTAAAGTGTTACAATTGTGGTGGAATCGGTCACATGAGCAAGAATTGCTTTAAACCGAAGGCAATAACTACTGAATCTACCAAACCTGAAAGTAGCAAGGGAGGGGAGAAGCAAAAGGCAAAAGCTCGTGCCTTTACTATGACTAAAGATCAGGCAGCCAAAGACCCTGATGTGGTGACAGGTACATTTTTGATTAATGATATCCCTGCTTCAGTACTATTTGATTCTGGTGCAAGTATGAGCTTTGTGGCTATTGCTTTTTGTGATAAACTGTGTGCAAATGTTAAAAAGATAGAACATGTCTTTAACATAGAAACTGCTCTTGGTAAATCGACTAAAGTAACAGAAGCCATCGAGGATAATTGTTATATTGATATAGAAGGTCATAGATTCCCTGTTAAGTTGTTTCTGATTACGTTAGGAGGTTTTGATGTAGTTTTGGGCATGGATTGGTTGGCCAAATATGAGGCTAACATCGTTTGTAGACGAAATATGATTTTCTTAACGACTCTTGATGGGAGTTCAGTAACGGTTTACGGGGATAAAGTGTTCAACGTGCCTAAAGTCATTTCAATGATTAAGGCAAGTGAATTTATGAGGCGAGGGTGTGGGGCTTATCTGGCCTATGTTATTGATAAAGAATCTAAGGTAAAAGAATTGGAAGACGTACCCGTGGTGTGTAACTTTCCTGATGTATTTCCTGAGGATTTGCCAGGAATTCCACCTGATCGGGAAATCGAGTTCCAAATTGATGTTGTGCTAGGAGCTCAACCTGTCGCCAAGGCACCGTACCGTTTGGCTCCAACAGAGATGAAAGAATTAATGACCCAACTACAAGACCTTCTAGACAAAGGTTTTATATGACCAAGTATGTCACCTTGGGGTGCACCAGTGTTGTTTGTAAAGAAAAAGGATGGAAGTATGAGAATGTGCATTGATTATAGGGAGTTGAATAAGCTCACGATAAAGAACAAGTATCCGTTACCAAGAATTGATGATTCATTTGACCAATTGCAAGGGGCAAGTTGGTTCTCTAAAATTGATCTCAGGTCAGGATATCATCAACTAAAGGTGAGGGAACAAGACATTCCAAAGACAGCATTTCGCACACGTTATGGCCATTATGAGTTTCTTGTAATGTCATTTGGGTTAACTAATGCTCCTGCAGCGTTTATGGATTTGATGAATCGGGTGTGTATACCGATGCTAGACCGATCAGTGATTGTGTTCATTGACGACATCTTAATATACTCAAAGAGTGAAGGTGATCATGCGTGTCATCTTCAGGAAGTACTTGAAATGTTAAGGAGAGAAAAGTTGTATGCCAAGTTCTCCAAATGTGCCTTTTGGTTACGAGAAGTGCAGTTCCTAGGTCATGTTATTAGCCCAGAAGGCATAATGGTGGACCCAGCTAAAATAGAAGCAGTAATGAAATGGAATCCTCCGAAAACACCAACGGAAGTTCGTAGCTTTCTCGGTTTAGCAGGATATTACAGAAGATTTATTCAGGATTTCTCTAGAATTGCTACACCGTTGACAAAATTGACGAGGAAAGAAGTAAAGTATGATTGGGGTCCAACTCAGGTCCAAGCTTTTGAAGAACTAAAGAAGAGGTTAACTGAAGCTCCTATTTTAACATTACCGGATGGTAATGAAGACATGGTTGTATACTCAGATGCGTCTTATTTGGGCTTGGGTTGTGTCCTTATGCAAAGGGGAAAGGTAATAGCATATGCCTCAAGACAATTGAAAAACCACGAGACTAATTATCCAACTCATGATTTGGAATTGGCTGCTGTGGTATTTGCTTTAAAAATTTGGAGGCATTATCTATATGGAGTGAAATGTACAATCTACACAGATCACAAAAGTTTAAAATACTTCTTTGAACAGAAGAACTTGAATATGAGACAAAGAAGATGGCTTGAACTACTCAAAGATTATGACTGTGAGATTTTGTATCACCCGGGCAAGGCCAATGTTGTGGCTGATGCTCTAAGTCGCAAGACGGAACACCCTGCTATACGAGTTAAGTCTTATAGTTTGGTGATAACACCAGATTTTCAGAATGAACTCAAAGATGCACAGAAGGAAGGATTAAAGGAAGAAAATGTTGGATTTGAAAGAATCTTTGGTCAAGTTAAGAATCTAGAAGAAAATGAATTTGGTGTTAAGATTCGATTTGGTCGAATGTGGGTTCCACGAAACGGGGACATCAGATCAAGGATTCTAGATGAAGCACATAAGTCACGTTACTCGATTCATCCTGGTGCAACGAAAATGTATCAAGACCTCCGAAAGGATTACTGGTGGCCAGGTATGAAGTTTAATGTGATGCAGTACGTAAATAAATGTTTGACATGTGCGCAAGTAAAAGCTGAACATCAGAAACCTTATGGTTATGTGCAACCTCTAGAAGTCCCAGAATGGAAGTGGGAACATATCACCATGGATTTTATTACCAAGTTGCCTCTCACGGTGAAACGTCATGATACTATTTGGGTGATTGTAGACCGATTAACTAAAAGTGCTCACTTCTTGCCTATACGTGAGACTTATACATCAGAGAAACTGTCCGAATTATTCGTGAAAGAGATAATTACAAGACATGGATTTCCAGTTTCTATAGTGTCAGATCGTGGCACGCGATTCGTTTCAATATTCTGGAAACAGTTTCATGAATCAATGGGCACAAGACTCAATATCAGCACTGCGTATCATCCCTAGACCGACGGACAGTCTGAGAGGACTATCCAAACTTTAGAGGACATGCTTAGAGCCTGTATTATTGATTTTAGTGGTAGCTGGGATGATCATTTACCATTAGTGGAATTCTCATACAACAACAACTATCTTGCTAGTATTGGCATGCCCCCATATGAGGCATTGTACGGACGGCGTTGTAGGACTCCTGTGTGTTGGGGAGGAGTAGGACAAAAAGAAGTGGGAAGTAAAGCTGCAGTATTAGATTTGACAGAAAAGCTTCAACTGGTTAAAGCGCGAATGAAAGCTGCACATGATCGCCAGAAGTCCTATGCCGATAAAAGACGGAGACCAATAGAGTTTAAAGTAGGTGATCAAGTACTGTTAAAAGTTTCACCATGGAAGGGAGTTATTCGATTCAGGAAAAGAGGAAAATTGAGTCCGAGATTTATTGGGCATTTTCGAATAATAGCACGGGTCGGTAAGGTAGCCTACCGGTTAGATCTGCCAGATCAACTGAGTGGAATTCATCCGACATTTCACGTTTCACATCTGAGAAAATGTCTAGCAGATGATGTAGCATATGTGCCGTTAAATGACATTGAGGTTGATGAAAAGCTAAATTACATAGAAGAACCAGTTGCAATTGTTGATACGAAAGAGAAACAGTTACGTAACAAGATGATTAGGCAAGTTAAGGTTCAATGGAAACACCGAAAAGGATCCGATACTACATGGGAGGTTGAGGATGAAATGAAACGACTCTACCCACATTTGTTTGAAATGTAACAGGTTTCGAGGACGAAACCTATTGTAAAGAGGGTAGATTTGTAACAGCCGAATATTTACCACATTTGCATGTGTTTGAAATCCACGTTGATTTGACAAATGAAATTATTACAGGATGATAGTATGTGAGAAATGGTGAACATGGGCGAAAACCGTGCGCGAAACGGAGTTACGGATTGTCCGGAATCGCGAAACGAAGAAAAAGATCGAAAAGGGGAAAAAAGGCCCTGGGGCGGTACGCCCCGAGTCAAATAATGACTTGGGGCAATTCGCCCGGTGCACGCAAAAACGATCCGGCCATCCCAGCCCCGCGCGGTACGCCCCGTCTCCTGGTTCGGCTTGGGGCGATGCGCCCCGTGTCAGCAGATCGCAAAAATGGTTTAAAAGTCAAGATTTTCATCCATATCTCAAATCTTATCCTCCTGTTCGACGATCAGCACCTCAAACACGAAAAAATCATCTACTAAGCCATCCAATCTTCAAGTTTGAAGCCTCTTGATCACGTGGATCGCATCAAGGATCGTTAATACAAGTCCGGATCGTCTTGTTACGCACAGAACTTCGTTTGAAGAGGTAACGATTCATTTTACTCTTTTAGATTGATTACGGTTGATTAAATCTTGTTTCTGAACGTGATGATATAGTTAGGGTTGTTGATTATTGCCTAGATGATGGCTAGGATTGATTATAAATGACAAACTTGAACTGTTAATGGGTAAATCCTTGTTTTGAGCCGTTGTAATGCCCGGTTTGCATGGAATCATAATAATGGTTATAATGGTTTAAACCATGTGATTATGACACTGTAGGTGATTAGTTTGATTAATCCTTGACCTGCAACGTGAAATCCAGGTGTTTCAAACTAATCACAACCATTAACATACTCATTGGAACGGTTATCTGATGTTTATGATAACACGCAGATTAGTATGTTAAATATGGTTGCTAAACCTATTCTAATGCTATGTTGTGATATTTCATGATATCTGGGTAATCAATAACAAGGATTGATCATTGCCAAGCCATTAATCTGTCTAGGAACTTGTTTTGGCATTACAATCAACAACATTAGCTATTTGATTAATTCAAGATATATTCTGACTAATCAAGTGCGTCATCAACCTAATATCGGTTTGATGACTATCAAGGCAATGTATTTGACATTGAACGTTCAGAAAGATTTAATCTGTAAGTTAAAGTATAAATAGCTAATTAAACTCAAACCAGTGCAGAGTTATACTGTTAGTACCAGTTTACGAGGGATCTTGCTACAGTAAGACATCACGTGAGTTCTATGAGCCCTCTTTTACTGTTTTAACGTTTTTGGGCTGATATACATGTTATAAAGTTATTTTATGTAAATGATTGCTTTACCTGACTACGGTTAGATAAAAGAGTATGTTAAAGTAAAGAATGTTTCACGTTATAAAATTATTGTATGAAAGTGATTGCAACCTGATTATGATCAGGTAAAGTATGTTTTCAGGTAAAGTATGTTTTCAAATAAAGAATGTTTTAAGACTCAACTGCGGTTGAGAAGTAACTGATTTTAAGAGTCTCTCATGAGACATAAAGAGTGTTTGAAGTCTCAACTGTGGTTGAGAAGAAAATGATTTTTAAAAGACATAGACCAAGGTCGAGCATGAAAGGTGTTAGGGAAGTCCCGGCTGCGGTTGGGCATAACATGCGCACTGCGATGAAAGGAGCCGCTTATGCGTATGATGGTTTAAATGATTTAAACCATGTTATGATGTATGTTAAGAAGTCTTGTACCGGTATGAGCCGTCAATTTCGGTTGATGGTTTAAGAAGTCCTGTGAAAGAACAGGCCTGTCGACTGTGTGTCGCCAGTTCAGTTAAAGAAATCTTAGGCATGCTTGAGTTATCAGTTGCGCGTTGATATGGTTAAAGAAATCTTATACATGTATGAGTTATCAACTGCGAGTTGATAGTTAAAGAGACTTGTGCTGCACGAGCCTGTTGACTACGGGCGGCGGCAATAGCTAAGGTTTTATGTCCAGTATGAAATGTATTTATGTTATGATGACACGTATGTTATACATGTGAAATGTGCTATGATCTATAAAGTTTTGAGACTGTTGACTTCGGTCAACAGTGAATGCTAACGTTTTTATGTATAGTAAAGATTTTATGTTTATATAAAGATTAACTTAGAACTCACCAGCGAAAGCTGACTTGTTTTAGCATGTATATCAGGTTGAAGGGTATTGAGAAAGAATAGCAGGGAGGCTCGAGGCATACCCTAAATACTACCCTGGCATAATCTAGCATAAACTGGCTATGTATAAAACCATAGAGTGTGGGCTATGTTTAACGTTTGTATAATATGTGTGCCATGTTTCATGTAATCACCTGAAATTCCGCTGCCATAGTAATGTAAATTTGGTTTAATGACTATGGGTTTGATGTTTACCAACCGAGGGAACTCCCGGAATTCGGGGCCTCACAGAACATTAGTTAACATTTAGCATTGATCACCCTTAGTGACTATGATAGATCTATTGACCGGCCATTCCGCTGTGTTTGATTTACCCTTCGGGGGAAGCCCGCAGTGATAGTTACTAGTTCAAGCATTGCGATGCTTACCATGGTCAAACATTATTCTGTTAACATTAGTTGATCTGCTTTATTTACTAATTCAATATTGTATATTCATATTGCTTTGTTACACATAACATTTATAAATATTTATTCAACTATTTTGGTGTGTGTGCTTAAACCTGTGAAGCTCACCAACTTTATAGTTAACCCTTTTATTTAAACATGTTTCAGGTGGAAATGCTACTTAGGTCTGCAAGGATATAAAATTTAGTTTTCGTATTATGTTTTGAACTTAAATGTTGAATTATTATTTCCTTTTCGATGTAATGAATGCTTGAATTTTAAGTTTGAATTTATTATAATAAATGGTTTGAATTTATTACAATAAACACCCTGTGCTTTTGAACAATCTACACTTCGTGTACACTCCGATGATTCCGCCATTGATCGGGGTGTGACACTTGATATATAGTAAATAATGATATATCTTTCTTTGTAAATAATCAAAGTTAATGAAGGTATTCCTTTGATAAATTGAGCTCGGCGCACATCATCTTTAGAAGTTGTCTATTGTTAATTAAATAAATGCGTATTCTTCACGTTTCTATCAAATTTTTTTTATCATTTTCATGCATATACTTTACGTTACTACAAATGGTCTATTATTTCGGCTATATATAATTGAAAGGTTCTTTATAAACAAATTGCTTGTCTAAAAGACATGCATAAAATATGTCTAAATATAAGATTTAGATGATAAAATTAAAATGTATATACATAATATTTTTCTAAGTGCATTATTATTTTAATAATTTGGTATGTATTAAAGTTTGTTCAAAAAGCTCAACCTCAAATCTAAGATCCCTTTAGAAGCCATAAAATAATTTTAATAAGCAAGTGGTTGTTATCTTTGGATTTTTGTTTATGATAATTAATTTCGACATCTGCTTATATTAAACAGCGTGCAGCAGCTGTCCATGTTAGTAAAAACAATAGTAGTGTGTGTATACATGTTGGAGTGTGAAAATATAATAATTCACTTTTAAAGCATAAATCGAAATAATTTTGCCAAAATTAAGCTAAATTTTAGATTTTTTTAAACATAATTGTAACACATTTACAACATTTTGTTCGTTTATTAGGTTAAAACTTTAAAAGTGAGTTATTACATATATATAAACCCCTTTTTAATACACGGGTTGAATAATTAAAAATTATAGTGTATTAATATAAAATAATAATAAATATTTAATAATTATAAAATTATATTATAAGATAAAATATAATTGAAATATTATTTTAATTTATTAAATTTTAATAAATAAGTAAATTATTAGAATAAGAAGTTTTATATTTATTATTATTTAGTTATATAATTTAATTATTAAAAGTTATAAAAATATATAAGGAGAGAGATGTGGGAATTTTTTTTTAGATTTTACCAGAAAAAGACATGTGTATCTAATAAATACTCCTCTATTAGAGTAGGTAGAGTGTGTGTCTATATATATATATATATTGAATTTGATTTGTTTTATTGAATTTTGTACACATACACAAATTTCTAATATGAATAAGTGGTTAGCAAATATGCTTAAAAGCAGTCGTCTCCCTTTTACTTTAATTAGTAAACGTTAGTTGATAAAATCAAATTGAAAAAATCCAACTATAAAACCAAGTTTAGTATTAATTTTAATAAGATAATTAATTTTAATAAATTATTAACATAATATTTGAAGTCATATTTACATAATTGGATTAGTGATCCAAATTTAATCTATAGTTGTGTTTGTTTTGTGGATAAGTTGCTTAAAAAAGTCTCTTTATAGGTTCTCTTGGCTAAATTTGTAAAAATAAAATTCTTTGATGAACAACTTAGATGCAATGTATATATATTCATTATGCATATTTAATTGAAAATTAGATCAACTATTTTTTTAACATGATCCGACTTAAACATAAGAGAAAAAACATATATAAAACAATATTCAAATAACCCTAAAAATAAAATATTTCTACCACCTCTCATGAAAAAAAACTTCTCAACCCACCACTTTTCAATATTTGTGTGTACTATTTATCAAATTTTATTTACTGGTTTTTACTTTTTTTACATGTTCTCATTATTACATTATTTGTAATAAAAGTAATTATTTTCTAGTATAAATTTTGTTTTATTACAAATATATATATATATATATATATATATATATATATATGCCATAAGAATAATTATTTTCTAGTATTGAATTTAGATTTTTTTGCTGCTTGATTTTATTTTTGTAGTAGATTTTGTTTTTCTATTGTATTTTAATTTTTGTATTCGTATTATATTTTATTTTATATTATATTATATTTTAAATTTAGAATACAGTAAACTTTTTAAATTTATTAAAAAAATTATTTTTTATAAATTTATAGAAAAACGTTGTTTTACCGGATTCTAGTCATTGTAATATGAGATAGTAGACGTCCAATTGCTAATGTGAGACTAACCTATTTGGTAGAGACATTGTCTTTTAAAAAGTAATTTTTTTGGATAAAAATCAAAGAAAGAAAGAAATATTAAAGAGTAGTTTAGAATTATGAGTAATGTAAGGTATTATTGAATTTTCTAATCTCGGGTTATAATGGAACTAGAAACCAAAAGGTAGTAAATATAAAGAAAGAGATTGCATTTGCTAGCATATATAACTTACTTTTTTTTTTCTTTATTAATCAATTTACTAAGGTCCCATTTCTTGAAACCTTTATGAAATTGCCTTTTGTTTTTGACACATATATGCAAAAATATGTCTCTTACACGTCTACAATTTTTTTATAAGAAATTTAACTTTGTGCTTTTAAGAGTCTTGTAAACTAACATCTCTTTATTTTCTCTCCAAATTTAACTAAATAATTTTGTTAAATTTACATCAAATTTAATGAGTAATACTTTCATCTTCTAATTAGTTAACGTTTTTTTAAATACTAGAGGAAAACTCAAGTACGAGACGAGTTACCTCTCCTCGCCGTCTCATAACGTACAATACGAAAAAGTGAAAGTGTACAATTTCCAAGGTAACCTATGCAAACGTCAACTTTTGGTTAGTGTTTTTCCTGAAGTAAAATGTTCTATATTAAGCTAGAAGTTTTACTACACTGTGCCTTTAGGTAGCGCTTTTTCTCTAGAAAGGTAGGCATTGTTCGTGGACATGGGTGACCTGTCACCAATGAGTTAACCCGAGTGACCGTGTTTTAAAGTATTTCGTTGATCGTTCGAAAAAAAAAAATAGACAAATTTTATCCTTTTATAATGTTACTATGATTATTACTCCGAATAACAATTACTAAATTTGATGATAACTAGTAAAGAATCTTGTTACATCACATATAAAATCACTTAAAATAATTTAAACAATTAAAAACCTTACTAAATAAAATAGTTCAACTAAAAATTTAAAAAATAATAAAAATAATAAACTTCATTTTAAAATAAAAAACTAATAAGAGTAACTGCCATGTTATAGATACGGATTAGCATTTCTTATGGGTGCGAGTAAAAATTATTGGTGTTTGCTATAGTTTTAACTTCTTTTTCTATTTAAAGGCAAAACTACCATAGTAACGAATGGGTGATATCACTTGTTAAAAGTGACATTAAAAAAAAAACTAACTAAAAAACAATTATAAACAATTGACAAAGTAAGTAATAGTAAACAATTAGACTAAAACTATTAATTTTAAAGAATCATCACTCAATTAATAGAGCCACAACTTAAACTTATTTATTTTTAAGCATCGTTTATTTGTGATAAAATTGTCTGCCTTATCTATCTTTTAAGATCTATTACTTAGATTTTTTCCTTCAAACAAGTTCTTTTTTACCATCAAAGCCTTCAACTCACCCTCTACATATTGCAAAATATCATACTAGATTGTATGAAATGCTGTTTTTCGATTCGATCTTCCCTCGATCAAGCACCCTTCATTAAGTTTATTTTCACAAAATCATTTAACAATTTTTGGTATGTTGTTGGTTCAATATACCCATGTGATAAAGCCTAGAGACGGGCCAGACGACCACCCATGAAGTTGAAAGTTGAAACAAGCACGAGCATTTTTTATTTTTATAAGAAATATGATGCAGGAGCATCGTTTTAGTTAAACCATAACCCAAACCTAAGTGGTTCACGACCCAATATCAACCCTAACGACGTGATCAAATGATATAAGAATGCATGGGAATAAACGTCCATAAATTGGTTTTATATTATTTATTAATTTTAACTAAAAAAAGAGACTATAAAGAGGGTCAAACTAATGAAAAAATCTTGATTGAGTATCCTCTTTTCATCCTATGCTCCCCGGATCGGGTCCCCCCTCTATTCTCTTTTCATTATGCATGTTTCTTAAAGAAAAAGAAAAACTAATTAAAGAACTCTCGTGACTAGAGGTGGGCAAAAAAACCGGAACCGGCAACCGGAACCGGACCCGGTCATACCCGAACCATTGGTACAAACGGGTCCGGTTTTTTAAACAAATTAAAACCGAAACCGGAACCGGGAAAACCGGAATTGGTTCCACCTGTACCCGGTCAAAACCTGAACCGGAACCGGCCAAAACCCGAACCGGAACCGATCAAAAACCGGTCGGAACCGGTCCAAACCCGGAACTGGAACCGGAACCGGGTATTGACTATGTTGACCGGAACTGGAACCGGTTCCTGAACAGGAACCGGTTCCAAAAAAAACCCGATTTATGTACCTCTACTCATGACGTACGTGGTTGTCTCTAAGCAATATTTTCAAATCCAGACCGGACCGGTCGGTCGGACTGGGATTCAATACCAAGGGCGGCCTGATTATGTGTCCGTAACCGTTTTTGAATGAACCGAGCAGTCGAACCGGTTTATATATATATATATCATACAAATAGAGGGCTGACTTCATTGAGTTAATTTAGAGGCAATGGCCTAGGGCCCCCAAATTTTTGGGGCCCAAACCATCTAAGTTTTGTTAATGCTATCGTAAAAGTTATTTATTTTGTTGTTTTAAATTTGAAAAATTAGATAGTTCTCTCAAATTTTCAAAAAACTGTTTGTTTAAAGCTCTATCTTTCCAAATAATTACATGTTCTATATTTTGTTTCACTTTTACTTGACGTTGAAATAGACCGTCTATTAATGTTATATATAAGGCTACAAGCAAAATACTTAGACAAGTTTTCTGGCGGTAATAGGGTAATCAAATTGATTAATAAAGAGAAACATAATTACAAAATATCATCACCCAGTATTGTACTTTATAACAGTCTTAATTTGTTTATATCATTTATAATTATCATTGTTAATTGTAATTATGAGTAAACTTAAGCAGATAGAGACAAATTAACATGTTTTAATGTTTTTTAGAATTTGCAAGCAATAAATTTTTATCGCATGAAAAAGATTATTTATGAAAAGAGCCTAAATTTTTGTACATGCCTGGGGCTTCTGAAAAGTTTGAGCCAGCCCTATACAAATATATATATATATATATATATATCTGACCACTGACCAGTTTAAAGATCGGTTCAACGCTCGGTCTGGTTTTAAAACATTGGCTCTAAGCTTTAGTAGCAAGGTGCTACCAAGGTTCGAGTCCCTCCGCCGTTGGTTCCTTAATTTATTTATTTATTTTTTTTCTTTTTTTTCCTATCATGTTTTTAACTTCTTGTGATTAATTTAGTTTTTTTTATCCTTTCTAATATTTACAAATAATTATTATTATAAGCAACAATTCCCAAAGTCATTGATATGTGTAGATAGTTGAAGGACTAGTTTTGACATAGTTGTAATTGTTAGGGGATGTATTGTTCATTCTTGTAAGTGGTTGTTAGTCGTTATAATACAGTTGAGCTAACCATAACGGTTAGGCTTTAGTGTGGAATTTCCTCTCTCTTTCGATTCTTTCCTAAACTAGAGCTATCATTGGTATCAGAGCTCGGCGATTTGAGCTCCAGTGACCTGTAATTCATCATGACGACGGTGGCGACGAGGCAACAAGAAATGGAAAAGGCGATTAAAGACAATTCAACAGCAATTGGTCAAATGGAGATTAATGTTCATGATTTGCAAGTTAATACTCAAACGATTGCAGAAAGTGTGTCGTTGATGGTAACTAGTGTTGAAGAAAATAAAGCAGCAGTTGCTCAGATGCAGTTGCAGATTCAAGCAGTTTTGGAGAAATTGACGACAGTGGGGCAGGGCAATCGTTTCGGATCGAATGAAGGAGGTGGTGCGGAACAAAGAGTAACTAGATTGGGCCGTTTGGATTTTCCGAAATTTGATGGGGAAGATGTAGAAGGATGGATTTATAAATGTAATCATTTTTTTGAAATTGATCGGACACCTGATAACATGAAATTGCGTTATGCGATTATCAATTTAGAAGGAAAAGCTTTGCAATGGCGTCAAGCTTATCTTAGAAGCAGTGATAGAACGGTGGATGCTATAGCTTGGGATGAATATGTTCGTTCAATAACAGCACGTTTTTCGATCAGATTATTGGAAGATGCAATGGAGGAGCTTAAAAATTTACATCAAACAGGTACGTTGCAAGAATATTGTGATGCGTTTGATTCATTGTTGAAAAAGGTCACTATATGTCAAGAATATGCAACTAGTCTGTTTGTTGGGGGATTGAAACCGGAGTTGAGATGTTTGGTTAAGGCTTTTAAGCCTAAAACATTGAGGGATGCATATGCTGTCTCTAAACAACAAGAGTTTGTGCATAATACCTTATTTGGAACATCTTCTAAAACAACTAAACCTTGGTCTTCTAACTATAATTCATCTGTTAATTCAAAAAGTGCAACTATGGGTTTAAAACCGCCCCCAACCATGAATGCCAATGCTTTACCATTGTTACCAACTCCTATTTCTGGGAAAAATCAAACTCCTAAGACTACTAGAAGACTAACTACTAAATAAATGGCAGAAAAACGTGAAAAAGGAGAATGTTTTTGGTGCAATGAGAAGTTTACTCCTGCTCATAATTGCAAGAATAGACAGCTTTTTAATATAGAAATAGCTTATGAAGAAGAAGTTCAAATGGAAGATCCAGAAGTAATTCCTAATGAACCACATATTTCTATTCATGCTTTAACTGGTATTCCTTCTTATTCTACAATGAAAGTTGTTGGTTCTATGGGAACTAGAAGATTACATATTTTAGTAGACTCAGGTTCTACTCATAACTTCATTGATGTTAAGTTGGCTGAGAAATTACAATGTAGTTTGCAGAAGGTGAAACCTATGAAGGTGACAGTTGCAAATGGTAGCCAATTAGAGTGTGCACAAGGATGTTCCAATTTTAAATGGATGATGCAAGGGGTATGGTTTACGGCTGAGGTTTTAGCTATACCATTAGAGAATTATGATATGGTTTTGGGAGTGCAATGGTTAGCACCTTTGGGTGATATTATTTGGAACTTTGTTGATATGACTATGCAATTGAAGGTACATGAGAAGATGTTTACATTGAAAGGTACTGACACTAATGGTCTGAGTTTATGTTCGATGGAAAATATGTCTTCTTTGTTGAATGGAGCATCAGAGGTAGTGACATCTCAATTGTTTGGGCTGCAATTATTGACTACTAAAAGTCAAGATAATTTTGGGTCAAAAGTATTTGATCCTGTGTTTATTGATGCAATGCAGCAGTTATTGGATTCCTTTGAGGATGTCTTTCAGGTGCCAAAGTCCTTACCTCCTCAGAGAACATGTGATCATCAAATTGTGTTGATTGATGATACTAAAACCATTAATCTTAGACCATACAGATATCAGTCCTTACAGAAGGATGTTATTGAAAAAATGACACAAGAGTTATTGGATTCTGGTGTTATTCGTAACAGTAAAAGTTCATTTGCTGAACCTGTGGTATTAGTTAAGAAAAAAGATGGATCTTGGAGAATGTGTATTGACTATAGAAGATTAAATGAAGCTACAGTAAAGAATAGATTCCCAATTCCATTAATTGATGAGTTGTTGGAAGAATTAGGGGGTGCAACTGTTTTTTCAAAATTGGATTTGAGATATGGGTATCACCAAATTAGAATGTATGATGCAGATGTTCATAAGACAGCATTTCGAACGCATCAAGGATTATTTGAGTTTTTAGTTATGCCCTTCGGGTTAACTAATGCTCCGGCAACTTTTCAATCATTAATGAATGATACATTTAAACATTGTATCCGGAAGTATGTGTTAGTTTTTTTCGATGACATTCTGGTTTATAGTAAGGATATCCAGCAACATTTGATTCATTTGAAGGAGGTTTTGACTACTATGAGACAACATCAGTTATTTGCAAAGCAATCAAAATGTAGCTTTGGGGGTCAAAAAGTAGAGTATTTGGGCCATATTATTTCCAATCAAGGTGTTTCAACATACCCACTTAAGATTGAAGCTGTGGTTCAGTGGCCAGTACCTCAAAATGTTAAGCAGTTGAGAGGGTTTTTGGGATTATCAGGTTATTATAGACGTTTTATTCGTTCTTATGGAATTATTGCAAAACCATTAACAGATTTACTTAAAAAGAACAATTTTAAGTGGTCTGCAGATGCTGAGTTTGCTTTTCAGCAACTTAAACAAGCTCTTAGTTCAACTCCGGTGTTAGCTTTGCCTGATTTTAATCAACAATTTGTTGTTGAAACTGATGCATCATCAATGGGAATAGGAGCAGTTCTAATGCAACAACAACATCCTTTAGCCTTTATTAGCAAAGCTCTTTCTCCTAGACAACAAGTGTTTTCGGTTTATGATAAGGAGTTGTTGGCTATATTGTTTGCGATCAAGCAATGGCATTACTACCTTATTGTGGGGCATTTCATCATTAAAACAGATCAAAGGAGTTTGAAACAGTTGTTGGATCAGAAGATCACTACTCCACTTCAGCATACATGGATGGTGAAATTGATGCATTATGATTTTGAAATTCAGTATAAAAAAGGTGTAGAAAATTTAGTGGCTGATGCCTTGTCAAGGGTACAAAGTTCTGCACTGAATGCTTTATCCTTGTCTTCATATGAACCTTTATTACTGTCTCAAATCAAGGAGTCTTGGGAAAATGATGTTGATATTCAATTAATTTTGAATAAACTAAAGAATAATGAAAGTGTGGGCCAATTTACATGGATTGATGGGCTACTTAAAAGAAAAGAGAAGTTGGTGATTGGTAAGAGTTCTGCTGTAAGACAATCAGTAATTGATCATTGTCATGGATCACCTGTTGGTGGGCATTCGGGTTTCCATGCTACCTTGCAAAGAATTAAAGAAATGTTTTATTGGAAGGGTCAAAGTAAAGATGTTAGAAGTGCTATTAGACAGTGTCATGTCTGTCAGCAAGCTAAGTATCAAACGGTTGCTTATCCTGGTCTCATTCAGCCTTTACCGATTCCTACTTATGTTTTTTCAGACATTAGTATGGATTTTATTACAGGTCTTCCAAAGTCTAAAGGCAAAAATGTCATTTTTGTAGTCGTAGATAGATTAACAAAATATGGGCATTTTTTGGTTTTAACACATCCTATTACTGCTTCTACAGTTGCTCAAGCTTTTGTTGATAATGTTTATAAGCTTCATGGTTGGCCTACTACGATTGTTTCAGACATGGATTCTATATTCTTAAGTCGGTTTTGGCAAGAATTTTCTCGTTTGCAAGGTATTTCTTTGGCCATGTCTACTGCATACCATCCGCAAACGGATGGTCAAACGGAAGTAGTCAATAGATGTTTGGAAACTTATTTGAGATGTATGACTTTGCATTATTCCACTTCTTGGGCTAATTGGCTTTCATTAGCGGAATGGTGGTATAATACTAATTACCATACTTCTCTCAAATCTACTCCTTTCCAAGCTCTTTATGGATTTCCTCCTCCAGTCCATGTTCCTTATGTGCATCGAGATACTAAGATAGCTACTTTGGATGAAGACTTATGTGCTAGGGAAGAGGCTGTTACAGTGTTGAGGAATACGTTATTGATGGCACAAAATAGATTGCGGCAACAAGCTAATAAGCATCGTACAGATCGTGTATTTCAGGAAGGTTCATGGGTTTATTTGAAGCTGAGACCATATGTTCAATCTTCTTTACGTTCTATGGGTTATAATAAATTTTCTCCAAAATATTATGGTCCATTTTTGGTGATACAAAAAGTGGGAGAAGTTGCTTATAAGTTGGATTTACCTCCTGATTCTCAATTGCATCCAGTTTTTCATGTTTCGTTATTGAAGTCTGCTATGGGACCTCCATCGGTGGTTACTCCTCTTCCTACTATTCCTAGATTTTTGTTCCAGCCTAAGAAGATTTTGGATCATCGAATGGTGAAGAAAGGGAACAAAGGTGTTGCACAAGTGTTGGTGCAGTGGATGGGCCAACCATTGTCAGAGGCAACTTGGGAAGATCGACATGCATTTCTTTTACGTTTTCCTGATTTTCAGTTGTAATATGTTGTTTTGTTTTGTTTACAATCCTTCCTTGTGGTCAAGGATGTCAATAAGAGGAAGGTATTGATATGTGTAGATAGTTGAAGGACTAGTTTTGACATAGTTGTAATTGTTAGGGGATGTATTGTTCATTCTTGTAAGTGATTGTTAGTCGTTATAATACAGTTGAGCTAATCATAACGGTTAGGCTTTGGTGTGGAATTTCCTCTCTCTTTCGATTCTTTCCTAAACTAGAGCTATCAGTCGGTCCGTGTGTATCGACGTTCATGATGCTTTCTATAAACTTTTCAAAATAAATCTATTTCATGATTCAATGTTCCTCCAACAACATGTGAGTTTGTATTTACATGCTTAATTTAAAGGGTAAAACGTAAATAGCATCTTGACATACTGGTATGGTTCGTCCTACTTCATACATAGAATACGAGACATACAAAATTTAAATATTAATTAGAAGTTTTTATTATTAATTTATTAATTATCAAAATTAATAATTTAGAGTTCCTAAAGTTGGAGATATAAAAGGGACATTTTTTATTTTGTTTTATTCACTTCTTTAATAATTGTTCACCACAAGTTTCTTGATCGATTTGTTAAGCCCAGTTTAATTGCAATCCTTTCTATCGGAAGTCAAGTCATCGTCATTTGATATTGTTGATAAATATGTGTGAACCACAACTTTTAATTAAATTATTTATTTTTAAAGATAGCAATTAATTTAGTGAATGTAAGATTAGGACATTTGGCGAAGTGATTGCCTTGTAAACGAAAGCTATTGAGCTCAAGTTAAGATAATAAATAGATTAATTTAAAATAAAGGAAATTACGGTTTTGACCCTTGTGGTTTAAGTGTTTTAATTATTTCGGCCAAAAATTTAATATTTTAATTAATTCATCCCCATTGGTTTAGACAATTAACGTTTTTTGCCCCTAATCATAGTTAGATTTTGCTCCAAAACCGATAAAATAGTTAAGTTTGAGGGGCAAAACCGATAGTTGTATAAACCATAGGGGCTGAATTGATAAAATATTATATTATGAGTCAAAATAGTTAAAACACTCAAAACACATGATACAAAACCATAATTTACTCTTTAATATTTAAAAGTACAAGTATAATATGACAAGTTGGATCTAATAGAAAGTTATTTTTGTATAAAAAGAGCATAAGAGTTTGAGATACGACATGTTAAAAATATGAAGAAAAAAAATCTAGTACAGAAACAAAATCTAATAAAAAAACAAAAATTCATTAAAAAAATTTAAAAACTAGTATAAAAAAATAAAATTTAACAAAAAATCAAAAATAAAGTATAAAAAAATACAGCACAAAAAATTTACATGTAGTACAAAAAATAAAATGTTATACGTGAATTATTCTTACTTCCTTTTTTATCATTTCACATGTTAATTTCTTATTTGTTTTAATTATTTTTAGACCAAAGTCTTTTTTTTTTTATCTTTCCCCATAATATATCTATTGCTAAAAAGCAATTGAAGTATTTATTTATTAAAAATATACGGGTTCAATTAATAAGAATAAGGGAATGTGAATAGCGTAAATGCAACATTTTTTTTTCTTTACAACAATTTTTTTTTATTAATTCGTATTTGATGTATTGCTTTGTAATTGACCGGCGCACGTGCACACGAACATAGCATAAGGACCTCCCATGAGGCCATGATTGTGTTTTTTTCTTTTAATAACAAATTTTTTTTAACAGCTAACGAGGGCTCAGCGTCATGTTTCTTCATATCTTAAATATATCCTCGGACCCAAAACTTACGTGATGCGACCACATTTCGCTACCAACTTCCCGGTATTTAAAGCCCAAGTGTTAGCGAGAGCTAAATCGAGCAAATCCACCTGCTGTTTAGAAGGAAATCCACTATGTGGTAAAACCCCTTACTATGTGGTAAAACCCCTTACTGAACGCTATGGCCAGGATTTGAACCTATGATCTCACAAAGCCTACACTTTATAAGAATCATAAAGTGTAAGCTCATTGGCTTCTAATAACAAGATAACCGTAATATTTTCTGTTTTATTGTATTAATTTTAATCACTAATGAGATTATAGCTTAGTGTATCACTTGACTTCTGTTATAAAATGCATGGGGTTTGAATTTCTTTGGACGAACATGGTGCTTTTTCTAATGTTAAGTTTTTGTTATTCAAAAAAACTAATGTTAATCAAAAGGTATTTTTTAATTATATAAGAATATTGAAAGTATGGTTTCAAAATTTAACTAAATTATAAGTCCAAAAGATACAAGTATGAGAATACATGACGAAGTGATTAAAAAATTTAATTTCGTTTCCAGAATCCTGCTATACTCTATTTAGTTAATTAACAAAAAATCTATATCTGGATGAAAGAAAAACTACAAATACATAAGTGTTTCATTATGCATGTTTCAAAAAGAAAAAGAAAAACTATAAAGAACTCTCATGACGTACGTGCATGGTTGTCTCTAAGTAATGTTTTTAAATCCGGATAGGACCGGTCAGTCGAAACAGAATTCAGTACCAAAGGCGGCCTAGTTATGTGCTTGTAACCGTTTTTTAAGGAACCGAGCGGTCGAACCGGTGGGCCAGCTGTTTGAACCGGATTTTTAAATATATTTTATATTTTTATTATATATATAATACAAATATATAAATAAATATTATATATATTTATATAATATTTATGCCGTCATCCGGTTCTTAAATCCGATTCGACCGTTCTGACCGCTGACCAGTAAAGAGATCGGTTCGACGTCCTGTCTGGTTTTAAACATTGGCTCTAAGCTTTAGTAGCACAGGTGCCACCAAGGTTCGAGTCCCTCCGCCGTTGGTTCCTTATGTTATTATTTGTTTATTTTTTTCCTGTTTTTCCTACCGTGTTTTTAACTTCCTGTGTTTAATTTAGTTTTTTTTCCTTTCGACGTCCTGTCTGGTTTAATTTAGTTTTTTTTTTTTAACTTCTTGTATTTAACTTCATCGAATACGAGACATACAAAATTTAAATATTAATTAAAAGTTTTTATTAACAAGTTATAAATTATCAAAATTTATAATTTTAGCGATCCTAGAGTAGGAGATAAAAAAAAAAAGAACATTTTTAATTTTGTTTCTTTCACTTCTTTAAAAATTGTTCACGACAAGTTTCTTGATTTCTTAAGGCCAGTTTAATTTAGTTACAACACTTTCTATCGGAAGTCAAGTCATTGTCATTTGATATTGTTGATAAATATGTGTGAACCACAACTTTTAATTAAATTATTTATTTTTAGAGATAACAATTTAGTGAATGTAAGATTAGGACATTTGGCGAAGTGATTGCCTCGTAAAAGCAAGTTATTGAGCTCAAATTAAGATAATAAAGAGATTAATTTTAAATATCTAAAAGTAAAAGTATAATATAACAAATTAGATATAATATGAAAAACCAAAGAAGCATTGTTTAAATGGTACCACAGGATTTTCCTAAATGAGAGGTCTTGGATTCAAATCCCTCCCGCAGCGGAAAGGGGGTCTGAGGGGGGTCAGGGTTTTCCCAATGGGGTTTCCTCATGGGGTGGTTGTAGCGGCTCATGGGAGGTCCATGTAACGTACTAGACCTTGGTGACATGGCCTGGAAACAGTAGGTTCATACGATTGAGACCTTCACCGTTAAAAAAAAGATATAATATGAAGAGATTTTTATATAAAAAAAGTATAAATGCAACATAAAATAGAAAAGCTAGTATAAAAAACAAAATCTAATATAAAAAACAAAATTTAATACAAAAATCAAAATTGCAGTAAAAAAAAATCAAAGCTAGTACAAAAATAAATTTTAATAATAAAGAAAATACACTAAAAAATAAAGAACAAGAAAAAATCCAGTAAAAAAATTAATATTTAATTACTAAAAAAAATAAGATGTTATATTTAAATTATTCTTACTTTCTTTTTTTACATTTAACATGTCAATTTTTATTGTTTCTTATCTTTTAAAATTAAAGTCGATTTTTATTTGATCTTTTCTCGTAATACATTTATTAGTAAAAAACAATTGAAGTGTTTATTAAAAATATATGGGTTTAATTAATAAGAATAAGGGAATGTGAATAGCGTAAATGCAACATTTTTTTCTTTACAACAATCATCTTTATTAATTCGTATTTGATGTATTGCTTTGTAATTGACCCGCACACATGCATACGCGCTTGCATCATAGTCAGCACTATCACATCATTTTTGCTCATCCTTAATACATGGATAATATTTCCTCGTTTTAATTCGAACACATCCTTCTCACCTGCAACATTTATCTCCCACATCACCAACCGATACTTCCCGCCCTCTCTCTCTCCGCACTAGCTTGAATGCACTTGGGGACATGTGTGGGAGGCAACATGCAGGCTGCTAGCTTCTTCTCCACCGCGTCTATCGGACAAGCAGCCAACCACATGGGACATGCGCCTAAGGACATCCTATGATTAGATTTTTCTTCTTATAAGAAACTAACGGTAATACTTATGTTCTATTATATTAATTTTAATCGCTGATGAGATTCTAGCTTAACGTATAATCTGACTTCTCCAATAAAAGGTTTTGTGTTTGAATTTAATGAACATGGGGTTTTTTCTAATGTTGAGTTTCTTTTTAAATTAGTTATAGGTGGCATGGTTGATATACAATTATTAGAAAACATGCCATCCAATCGATTTTTTTTATTCAAAAAAAAGTTATTTTAATCATAAAGGTATCTTTTTAATTATATTATAGGAAAATTGAAAGTATAGGTGCAAAATTTAATTAAATTACAATTAGTCCAAGAGAGACAAGTATGAGAATAAATGACGAAGTGATTATTAGAATCTTTCTATACTCTAGTTAATAAAAAATCTATATCTAGATAAAAGAAAAACTACAAATACATAAGTGGAGTTTCACTTTATATATATATATATATAGGGTAAGGAGTGAATAATAACTCACTTTAATTGAGTTAACCCATTAACCCTGGCAAAAAACGCTCAAATCGCAAAAAAAAAAATTCATGGATTTTTTATGCAAAAATAGGGGGGCTCCTTTTTTAAGCGTTCGCTAATTCACAAGCGTTAAAAAGTTAAACGAAATGTAAGTTTGCGTTACACTGCGAACATTTATTTAAGTGTCGCAGTATAACACAAACTTACATTTCGTTTAACTTTTTAACGCTTGTGAATTAGCGAACGTTTAAAAAAGGAGACCCCCCTATTTTTGCATTAAAAAAACCATGAAAATTTTTTTTTGCGATTTGAGCGTTTTTATGCTAGGGTTAATGGGTTACCTCAATTAATGAGGGTTATTATATGATCCCTTCCCTATATATATATATATATGAAAACTCCATAATAATGACAAATGGACAATATTTCCAAAAAAAATAAATTATTTGTTATCTAATTAGGATAATGAGTAATTAATAAAAAAATATTTTAACTTTTATTTAACGTGGTATGTTTATATTTTATTTTCAAAAAAGTTATTAAAATCCTTTTGTTAATATTTTGTTGTAAATTACGTTCTTTACACATAGTTTTTGTTAAAAACTTAAATTACCTTTTTAGAATGATAATTCTAACTTTATTTTTAATAGAGTAAACCTGAAACTTCTATTATTTATATTTATTTTCTGTCATTTCACATTTATTTTTTTATTTAA
This sequence comes from Mikania micrantha, assembly GCA_009363875.1. Lineage (NCBI taxonomy): Eukaryota > Viridiplantae > Streptophyta > Magnoliopsida > Asterales > Asteraceae > Mikania > Mikania micrantha. Next base: position 106,191,563 of record CM018692.1, on the reverse strand, counting down.
TTCTTTTCATCATTTTTATTTAATAAATTATTCTAATACTAGTTTTATTTGTAATAAAATATAGATTAATAATATACTCAACCCATTCAACCATAAAACTCTTCCACTTTACGCTACACTAACCATTTAGAAAGAGGGATCACATCCAAAATATCTTAAAGCAGCACTAGCGTCGTAATATTTGAAACGCATTCTTAACTTTTTATAATGCATATTTAGGTTTTTATAACTTTTGTAATGGCTTAAACAATCTATGATTATCATATAATTTACGGAAAACAGTTTCTTGCTTTTAAATTTTGTAAATTTAGGTTTATCCATATTTTAGTTGTTTTATATATCATAATTTGATGGTCCGACCCGACATATTGCTTTAATAATCACATGGAAAATTTTGTAAAATACATAAATAGAATTATGGGTCAGATATTTTTTTAAAAAATGCCTAAAAAGTAAGAAAATTTCTTTTAAATTTTTATTTCGATAATCGAGAGAAAAATTGTCAAAAAAAGGAGTTGAAAGGATATGAATGCGTTTTTATTTTATTTTTCTTAAATTTCCGTATTTTTTATACATTCATAACTTTTCATATAGTATTTTATTTTTTTAAATAACTACGTCATAAAATAAAACTTTTTCTCTCTTTAATTTACAATAGTGCTAATATACTTTTCTGCTTTTATTATGTTTCGTTAAAGTGGTTTTTAAGTTTTTGAGTTATACAATGTTTTTCACTAGGGGTGACTAAAAAATAACTGAAATCCGAATCATATTCGAAACCTGAAAAAAGTTATCCAAATTCTTATTCAAGTTATTCAGATGGACTCGGATCAGATACCTAATTTTCTTATTCGAATCGGATCGGATATCGGATATTTTTGCTCATTTGAATCAATTATTTGAATTCAACCAAACCTTGTTTGTTCGGTTATTCGGATGTAAAGTCAATCTTATTCAGGTTGGGGTCGAGTTCTGATATGGTTCAAAATTTTTCATATTGGAATACATCATTATCTGACCCATTAAATGCTCAATAACTATAGACAAAAAAAATCATGAAAAAAAAATACAAAAAAAATTGTAAAAATGTAAAAAAGATCACAAAACTCATTAGTAAACATAATAAAAACAGAAAACCAATATTAATATAAAAGGAATAAAAAAAACTTGTTAAAAATGGGTAGATATGACAAGTTGGAGAAATTTAAATGTAATTTGAATTTTTAATAAGGGTGTCAATATATGATTTTGTTTTTGTGTTAGTTAAATAGGCAATTAAGAATGTTAAAAGAGAAATATACAATATTGGTTAGTTGCATTTAGTTTTTTATAATAGTTACAAATAGTTAAAACATACAAGCATTAATAAAATAAAAATGATGTGAATAGAATTCACTAGAGCATTTCACCATGCTCTAAATTATGAAAATCAGTATAAACTTAGTGTAAATGATGTGACGCTAATATAAAAATAAAAGTTCAAGTAAAATATGAAACCAATTACCATACCATAGTCTAAGATTAAAACGATTGTGTAATTAAACTTTTGACCGTTTTATGGGGCTTTTTATTAACAATTTTTTAATTAAAAATGCTATTAAAACCCTATACTTCAACTTTTTTTACCTACACATTTAAATAAGGGTTTTATTCATATATAGCCTTTAATCCTAATAATATCTATATTTTTTTTAATTAAAGCAGCATAACAAATCCTTACAAGGATACGAATAAATGTAACTGTTGTTAATTGTGTTCAAAAAAAAGGTAAAGAGTTTTTTATATATTTTTTATTGTTATTGTGTAAGTCACTAAATACGCCTATTATAATGAGAAAATCAAGTTGTCAACCTGAAACTTAGTGCAATTTCTTTTAAAGTGATGAATTTTTAAAAAAAAATAGTTTAATAGACTCTTAATGATTCTACCAAAAGAGTATATCTTAATTAGTCAAAGGTTGAGTTATTTGTTATTCTATTAATGACATCTCTGAACCAAACAACACGTATCTTAATAATTAAGTTGTAAACGCATTTTGAATCATTAAAACTTCTTACTCACTAAGGAGTTATTTGTAAGGGTGTAAATAAATCTAGTCATCTCGAGAAAAACTCAAGATCGAATAATCAAAAAGCTCAAACGAGCCAAACTTAAATTAGCCATAGCATGAGCTCAAGCCCTGAAATATGGCTTGTTTAGTTATCGAGCTCGAGCGGCTTTCGACATTAGTTTTAATTCATTTAGATGCTTGTTCAGTCATTCTTTTTTACTGTAGATTTGATCAAGAAGTCGATAAACAAGGCTCAATCTAAAGTGTGTGATAGTAATTTTTGAAAATGATTTGTTACAAATATAAAGAAAGAAAAAGATCTCCACCACCTTATTTTAATCAATTAATGTACACATGAAAACATCATAAAGCATTCATCCTACACAAATGAATAAAATGCTTCGATATCTTAGTAGTTCAAAAAAGTGATAAAAGCAGATTTGGTCTCTAAGCTTAGCCTTGTCTATAAATAACAGAGCTAACAAGTCCAGAAAACATGAACCAACTAAGCCAAAAATTAAGAACCCACCAACACTAAACAAAACCATATCTATGATGGGTTCATCAAAACTTGCAATGGCTTATGAGAACAACAAACCATACATAGCTATGTTTATTGTTCAAGCAATATATGCAGGCATGGCTTTGTTATCCAAAGTATCCATTTCTTCAGGAATGAATCCTTTCATTTTTGTTGTTTATCGTCAAGCTTTCGCGACTCTCTCGTTAGCCCCATTCGCATACTTCTTTGAAAGGTCCAAATTCTATCCATCTATTGATTCCTTAAGTGATTTTGATCCAAAACTTAGGGTTTTTCAACTTATTTTGCGCAGGAAGAATGTAGCTAGGTTGTCCTATATTTTGACATGGAAGATATTCTTCAGTTCTTTGATAGGGTACTTATATATAAAAAAAATTCCACTTTTGTCTAATTTTGTTCGATAATTTGCGTATGATTCGTTGGCTTGTTGCCTAAATCTATATTCAAATCTCTTCAGGATAACAATATGCTTGAATATGTATTATCACGCTCTCGATCATACGTCTGCAACTTTTGCTGCTGCCTCAACTAACCTGATTCCTGCTATAACCTTTGTGATTGCTCTTGCTCTAAGGTATATATGGTCAAGTTTCATTTAGGCTCCTCATGTTTATGAATCTGATCCCATTTTTGAATGAATAACTGCAGGATTGAGAGAATGTACATAAAAGAATTGCATGGATGGGCTAAACTGGTTGGGTCCATAGTTTCTGTTTCTGGGGCTCTTGTGTTTGCTTTTGTTAAAGGACCAGCTTTGAACTTCATGCCATGGTACACATCAAGTGGTGAATCTGGTTCCATAACAAACCAATTTGATTCAAAAGGGGAGTTTATAAAAGGCCCGTTTACGATTCTTTGCGCAAACATTCTTTGGTCTTGTTGGGGCATCATTCAGGTTAAATTTGGATCAAAACATTCAATTTTTCCCTAAATTAAGGCTTGATTTGAGGGCTTTTAAGGTTCTTATAGTTTTAGGTTCTTTGTGTTCTTGCAGGCACCTATTATGAAGGAGTATCCAGCAAAGCTGTCACTAATTACTCTTCAATGTTTTTTTAGCTTGTTGCAATCAATAGTTGCAGCCATAGCCATGGAAAGAAACCTATCTGCATGGAAGCTTCATTGGGATGTTAATCTCCTGTCTGTGGCTTATTGTGTAAGCAATATTCTCTTCAGTTCATCTGTCACATGATATGATTTTTTAGGTCTGTAACAGTGATGGAGCTTGAACGTTCTGAAATGGGAATAGAAATTAACAAGAACCGTAATACATGATAATATTTCGTAAAAAGTGGGCGAAACCAATACTGAAAGCAAAATATATCCTTTCAGTCGAAAAATTAACACTATGGAGAGGAAAAAAGGGGCGACTCGCCCTTGGTCTTTAACCTTTAGGATTAATATATAAAAAGTTAATATTCAAATTTCAACATGATTTAAATATTTAAAAAAATTCTTGATCTGGCCTTCTAAAATCCGTCTACTTGTTGGACCAGTGGTTAAACTTAACATTGGTTTCTTGCAATCACTACATATGTGAAGGCTTTGTACACTAATTAAATTTTGTTTGGTGTTAATATCATGTTAATTATTCTTTTGTGGTTGTGAAATACCTTACTTTATGAAAATTGATTGTTTGAAATAAAATTCTTATCATGGTATATGATTAGAAAATCATAAAAGTTAGAATCTTTACATGCTTGGAATATCACCTCATTAAATCATGACCGGTTTAAGAGATAATAAATCAATTTAAAAAATACAACAATAAGTAAATTTATAAACTTTTATATATAAAATTCAATAGCTTTATGTAGTCTCAATTATAATCAGCTAAAATTCACTTCCACTATAAGTAGTTGATCACTATCCGTAGTCTCAATTAATCATGATGAGAAGCATTTATTAGACATAATTTACTTGTATAGCTAATAATAGCTTTAAAGGTGTCACTAACTCACTATGCTTAACCAAACTTTTATAAAAAACTGTACTTAGTAATGAGCTGCTTAAAATGAATCATAATCTTAATCCTAGCTAAAATATATGTAAAACATAATTTGGTTTTTGCTAAAATATCATTTGTTTCAGTATAAGTCATGTGGGTAACATGTTCGCCAATACGTGTACTTTTATATAAATGATATCAAGTCATTTCAGTTAAAGAGTCGCTCCGTGTATGACATAGAACGACTCTTGGCCAATCTTATATGAACGCGGTATATCTCTTTAATTTGTGCCCACAAATGTAAATTTGATAATTCATAAAACACAAAAACATGAATTTACGAATAAAAAGGGTTGCCATTTGACATATGATAGAATGAATGGACCAGACACACAATCCATAACTTTAGGTGTTGGGGGGTCTAACAAAAGCTAAATAAAGAGGCCATATATACACAAAAGTTTCCGTCGTGCATGTAGAGTGACACCACTCTATCATATCAGATTAAAAATTAAAGTATTACTTTCTTTTTAAGTTAAATCCATATAAGAGTGCCTCTAACGTTTGACTCCAATGTAAGCTACTTTAGCTGTGATTACCATTGGAGGAGACGTCATTTAGGCGGTTTGTTTGTGTCCATCCTGGTTTAGTGGTTTCAATACAAACACGGATGAATAGAGACGAGGACGTTTTTCACAACCATAACTTTATGTGTGTATATGTCTATATGATGTTTGTATGAAAAATATTATACAATTGCTAAGAAAATAAAAAGAGAGGGTATAGTTAAAAGGTAAGATGGGAGTTAAATGACACATTACATGGCTAGAAACTTTTAGCTCATTAGGGATGCTTTAAATAAAAGGATTAAGATTATATTTGAAGAGTACTAATGTTGAAGTATGATTATATTGATTGCTTGTTGTTTGGAAAATGACAGGGAGTAATTGTTACCGCATTAACATATTGGTTGCAACTTTGGTCGATAGAGAAAAGAGGGCCAGTATTCACCTCCATGTTCACTCCTTTGGCTCTAATCATAACCGCTATCGCCTCAACGTTATTGTGGAAGGAAACTCAATACGTTGGAAGGTTCGTCATCACTTTTATTGAAACATTGGCATATATCGTGTCCTTATTAAGTTGAAAACATGAAACTTTTTTATTAATTAGTCTTGATATATACTTTAATATTAACGCATGCTATTGTATCTTTATTCTGTATTTTTCTAAAAGCAATCTTTCACAACTCAAACCCATAATCTTCATATCACATGACAAGCGACCATAAGGTGGCTTGTCATGTTCACTATCGCCTTAAACCTAGATGGATATGAAATTACATACGTTGTCCTAAATCAGTTACTAACAGACTGGTCGTGTGGTGTTGCAGTGTTTGTGGGGCTGTGTTACTAGCCGGAGGATTGTATAGTGTTTTATGGGGAAAGAGCAAAGAAATAGATGGTATAATCATTGAAGAAAGAGCTGAAGTGGAAATCACGTTGGAATCTATTAAAACACAAGAGTGAATAAGCTTGTGTTTCAGTGTCGGCCAGATTGTGTCAATAAGCATGATAGTGGCCATGATCATCTTACATAACCCTCTATGATTGAAGTCACCCACACTAGCTAGCATAGTAGCATGTATGTTATTGTTTGTTGTATTGTGCAACTTTTGTAACCACTTAATTAGTTCATAAAAATATATAAAAATAGAAGTTAATTAAAGCTTAAGTTAACTGACAAAACTGGTATTGTATACAATAAACGATCAAAATGTTGGTTCAGCTGACTCCAAAAATCTCACACAAACGCACATTATACTCATTTATAATGATGTTAACTCTTAAACGGTGATAAATTTACATAAACTCATTAAGAAGAAAGTGTTCCAAATGTGTTACAATGATATTCAAAAAAATATAAGATTTAGTTTGATCTTAGCGAAATTATTTGGGTTATTGCATTAAAGTGAGTTACTTTTACTTTCGAATCCTACACACACAGTTTTCAAAAAAGCAAAACCCACTACTCCTACAAAACAGAAAGACTCCCGTGCTAATTAGATCCCAAGACTAATACTCTTTCAAACTAAAGCTAGCCGGATAATCAAATTAAACTCATGTTAAATACTATGACGCCTAACTTGACGTATTGAAACAAACAACCATTTAAACCGAGTTGATCCAATCAAAATTAACCTAATTAATTCACCCTCTTAATCTTGATCTATGTCTTTCTTCTTGCTTCTTGATTGAACCACACATGTTCGTTTCTTAATTTCTACATGCTTTTAATTACAAGTCTTTGACTCTTGATCGGTTCACTACACATGTGATTCGTCTCTTGCTCTTGCTTCTTGTTTCTTGCTTCTTGCTATGGTTATTTCTCTTGCTCATATTTATCAGTTCCGTTCTGGCTTTACGGAATTGTTAATTTTCTTCTAACTTTTTATTATATCCTACTAATGTCTCCAAAACAAATTAGTGTCATTATTCGTTTCTCTTGATCGGTATAACAAGAATTGTTTCTTTAATTTCCATCTACAAATGTTGATGATGATTTTTTGCTCTTTTCGATAAAAACAATAAACTAAACTTTTTTTTGGAACAGCAATAAACTAGACAACTAGTCATGAAAGTTTCAATTCTAATAACCACCTTTATAAGTTAGCCTACTGTCACACCCCGAGCCGGCGGGATGGGATCGGTTGTCCCGTCGGGCGGAAGGTTCTCGGGGCGCGATATCGTGAGTGATAATCGGATTGATCAGATTGTTATATTGCACATGATACAGAAATGAGAAATGCTAAACATGATAGAATTACAAAGTTAAATTACATCAGTATTGTTTATAATTTAACAATGTAAATCTACTATTAACATCATAAGTTTTCTATCTTGTATGTACACAAGATATACAAAATGGTATGTGTATGATGTCTTCAAAAGTATGCAGGTCCAAAAATACTAAGTCTTCTAACCGAAGTCCTAGTCCAGAAGTAATGACTTCCTAATTGACCTGTTCGTCACCTGAGAAGTCATGCAAAAAGATCAAGTCAACACATGGTTGGTGAGTTCATATAGTCTTGTGAATTGTAAATGTTTTGAAAACCTCTTTTGGTAAAGACCCTAACCTCATTAACACCACATGTAATATCCACATCGGTATGCTTATATATAGGGCATATGTAAGGGACAAGCCCTAGCCAACATCCCACCACATACTAATATGCATATGACACTGCTGTTAATGATAGTTAAGCATTTTTACCCTTAACTCCATTCCATAAGTTCTTCTGTTGTTGTCCCTGTGTCTACAATCAATTGAAATCCATGTTGATTTCACAAGTTCATCACACAACATGATCAACCACAGTAATTGTATAAACAGTCATAAATGTTTAAGTAAATAAATAAATAAACATTTAATAAAATCTAAGTCCTAATGATTGGGGCCTTTGGTCAACTCGAGTAGACTAGTCTGTCAATCAAGGTACTTAGTAGTGAAGGAGAGCTGTAAATCTCATCAAACATGTGACCTATAATCAATCAGTCTAGCTAGGACATCTTTTGATATATAGGCTTTCATAGTTCTTTAGACCGTCCATAGTTCTTTAGTTCTTTAGTTCTTTGGCACATGTTATCTTTGAGCATTTCCCAGATTTCCCCTTAAAATAGTTCTTTGTACTTAGTTCTTTGAAATAGACCGTTAGTTCTTTGACATCTACTCTTGAAATAGTTCTTTGAAAATAGATCGTTAGTTCTTTGAGAATAGACCGCTAGTTCTTTGAAATAGACCTTTGAAAATAGTTCTTTGTGGAGATCTTTAGTTCTTTGAAAATAGTTCTTTGAAACTAGTTCTTTGATTTGAAACAGTTTACCTAAACATAAGTTTAGAATAACATTTATACATGTAAACATAATAAAGCATTCAAGTAAACAATTTACATAAAGCAGTTTACGCATGCTTCTCAGCCCCGCGTTTTAAAACAAAATGTTAGAAAAGGGGCAATGAACTCACCTTGTAGCTGTTGAGTTGACTTAGCTTAAACAAAAGACTGCACGCGCTCTGTATTGTAATTTGGTTTGTTTTCACGTTCCTGTATTGATTTAACGTTGTTAAGACTCGCAAGTATAAGTTTTGTAGGGATTTGTGTGTGGATATATGTGTTAGCCCTAAAGTTGGCTAACACGCGTAAGACTTGGTCATGATTCCTGTTCGGTCCCATATGTGTGATTCAAGTTAATGACCTTATAAGTTATCATATTGTCATTAGTTATATGCCATTTGCTTTGATGAAAGACTTAGTGCTTAGTTTCCAACTCGTCTTTGTTGATTTTGTACGTTTTGAACATTTATCGCATAATTATTGATTAATTAAGCAAACATTCTTTTGACATATCATGTTTTGATCTTATGAAATGTAGTGAACTCATGTGGGCCTAATCATAGCATATGGACCGAACATAGTGACCAAGTTACTTATTGGGCCATTTGTGTAACAAGTTGGGCCTTGGGCCCAAATGCATGGGCCTTGGATTAGTTTTTAAACATTTGAGGATGGTAATGCTTATTTGAAAGTGTGGAATACTGATTTGGACTAATGGAATACAAAGGCCTTGCCAAAAGTTACAAGGACTAGAGTTCAAGTGGCCTTGTGGGCCTTGTTTTGGGCCTCTAAGGAATTTATCGGGCCCAAGGTGGGCCTTGGCAATATTTGTTGGGCCTAGTGTCATAGAAGACTGTAGGAATTGAGATTGGGCCAATAACGGGCTGTTGACCAAAGGATTAGCATGGTGGCCTCAAATTGAGGACATGGGCCTCAAATAGGCCTTAAATTGGTTTTCTGTGGGCCTCGGGCTGATTTTGTTGGGCCCTTTGAGATTTGTCTCAGGCCTTCACTAATATGACTCATAAGCCAAGTTGGGCCTGGCTAAATAGGGCTGGGACAATGATAGGCCTAAAGATTTGACTATTGGCCTTAAATGGTGGCCTTGGGCCAAAATCTGTGGGCCAAAGGTTGGTTTTACTGGGCCCCTTGAATCCTATCAAGGCCTGCAGTAAAATAGAGTATGGGCCAACCTGGGCCTGGTTCATTTGGGCTAAATTCGATCGTGGGCCTATTTTGTCCAATAAACATGGGCCAAATGAGGTTTTTGAGGTAAATTACTGGGCCTACTATAGGTTCTGGGCTGGAATAGTAGTTTTGGGCCAAGATATCACTGGTTCTAAGTAGTATGAGGTTGGGCCCATCCTGGGCCAACCAGAACACGTGTGGGCCTATGGTTGGGCTTGTTGGAAACCACTTGGGCCCATTAGGGTTTGTGGTTAAGTCTTTTGAGCCTAAATGGCTATATCAATGGATTTGGGTCTTGTTTGTGATTGTTGGGCTGAAGTTATCTTTGCTGGCCTGATCCATTTCTGTTGGGCCCATGTAGCCTCTCAAATTAGGGTTTTGGCCCAACATGTAGATCTTGTTGGCTGCCATATGAGATGGTCAAGGAAATTTCACCTTTCAGGCCATCTTGACCGGGGGTGGTTCTGGGTTGCTATTGTGAACCTTGGCCGACTAGGTAGAGAATAGGTCGAATGAGGAATCTGGTTCGGCGAGTGAGGTGCAAGGCCGAAGGAAGGGTCGAATGAATGAAAGTCTCGAATGAAGATGCATGACGAATAGGCCTGGTCGAATGGGAACCTGCGAATGAGGCTGGTGGCGACTGAAAGCTGGCGATTGTGAAGGCTCGAATGAGTGGAGATGGCGAAAGAGAGTGGCGAATGAGAGGAGTTCGAATGAGGGTCCTACTGGTCGAATGAAGCCTCTTTCGGCTGTAGCCATTCGCGGCCCTGGGCCACCCATTCGGCCGGGGTTAGCTTAGCCACCCATCAGCTTCATTTCGAGGTTCAAAGGTGGTGGTGGTTAAGGGTGGTTCTCGTGGTTGTAGGGCTCAAGAATGAGGGTGGGAAAACCGGTTATCATGGTGGGCGGCCAAAGGGTTTGAAAACCCTAATTTTTCGTGGCTTTCTCATGTTAATACCTCGAGTTCTAGTGAGTTGCAGCTCCGATCTGTTGTACTTTCTTGTAGAGCTCGTCGAGGGCTTCGCGTGGGCGCAAGAATCACCAAATTTCGTTAAGAAATGAGAGAGATATGATGAGGGGAAGTTTGATGGTGGCTAGGGTTTCAAAACCGGGATTGTGGGTTTGGAGAGAGGTTGAAGATGATAGAAATGAGGGAAAACTCTCATTTAAGGGTATTTATACTCCGAGGGTGTTCGGGTTCGTTTTTGTTGCTCGGTTCGCGTTTTCGTTACGTTTCCGGAAAATTACGCGTAATTTAAATGGTTTTAAATAAAAAGAGTTTAATTTAATTATTTTGATGAGTTTCAAAATTGTAAAATGTTATTTATTTTATTTTATTAAATTACTTTCGTTCGTGTCGTGTTTTCGTTTTCGTTTCGTCAGATCGCGTCACCTTCGCACGTAATTCGTTCGAATCGTCACCCGAACGAATACGACGATGGTTTTGCTTTCTGACTTTTGTTTTCTACTTTTCAGTCATTATTTCAGAACTCTAAACTCACAGATATGTTTGTGTGAATCGTCACCCACGCAAACACACTGTCAGTTCGTTATTCTGAAATAACACTGTAATTGTGTTTAGATTGTGTTTCCTCACTGTCGGACTCAACTAAACATCCTGTTTTCACATTGTTCTTGTACTGACTTGTCGGTCATCTGATTCCTGTCAGTTGTGGACATCAGATCGCAACCGATATGTTTCTGAGTATTGTTTGAGCATCGTTGTTTCTCATGATTTGTTGTGTTAACTGTAATTAAGTTTTCACTTAATAAATGTAACAAATGTTCCAAATGTACGTTGTACTTAATGTATTTAAGTTTATACGAAAATACGTACAACGATTTTCTTGTATTTAAGATTTTGTTAATTCAAGTACTGTTTAAAATCGTACAAGTACACATAGTTACTGTAGAAAGTACACGTACCGTACGGACTTGCCGGACGTTCTGGTACTTGCTGTTACAGTCTCCCCTTGTTAAAGAAATTTCGTCCCGAAATTTAAGAGTTGTTATCGGGTACAGTTTCTTCTTCAAATAGTTGGGGATACTTTAACTTCATGTGATCTTCACGTTCCCAAGTAAACTCGGGTCCGCGTCTTGAGTTCCAACGAACCTTTACAATGGGGATACGGCTTCGCCTCAGTTGTTTAACTTTGCGATCCAAAATCTCTAAAGGTTCTTCGATAAAGTGCAACTGTTCATCAACTTGAATCTCTTCGAGTGGAATGACGAGAGATTCGTCAGCAAGGCATTTCTTTAAGTTTGAGACGTGAAACACGTCATGCACACCACTGAGTTCATCTGGTAAACTCAATCTGTAAGCCACAGGACCTATACGTTCGATGATCTCGAACGGTCCCACGTATCGTGGTGTTAGCTTGCCTTTCTTCGCGAATCGAACTACACCTTTCCAAGGGGAAACCTTTAACATGACACGATCACCCACTTGGAATTCCAACGGCTTGCGCCGTTTATCAGCATAGCTCTTTTGTCTGCTTCGTGTTGCTTGTAGTCTTTGTTGTATCTGAGCTATCTTGTCTGTAGTCTCTTGTATAAGTTCTGGCCCAGTGATACGATTATCTCCTACTTCCGACCAACAGATCGGCGACCGACATTTTCTACCATAAAGAGCCTCGAATGGGGCACAACCGATGCTGCTGTGATAACTGTTGTTGTAGGAGAACTCGATTAGTGGCAAATGAGAATCCCAATTACCACCGAAATCTAGAACACAAGTTCTCAACATGTCCTCTAGGGTTTGGATTGTACGTTCGCTTTGACCGTCCGTTTGTGGATGGTAAGCTGTACTCAAATTTAACTGTGTCCCTAGAGATTTCTGCAGTGATTGCCAGAACCTTGAAGTAAATCTGCTGTCTCTATCAGAAATAATTGACAATGGCACACCATGGCGTACCACTATCTCGTTGATGTATAATCTTGCCAGTTTATCCATCGTGAAAGTTTCACGCATCGGCAAGAAGTGAGCAGATTTTGTTAAACGATCGATGATCACCCAGATTGTGTCGTGACCACTGGAAGTGCGGGGTAGCTTGGTAATGAAGTCCATAGCTATTTGTTCCCACTTCCAGAGTGGAATTTCAGGTTGTTCCAGTAAACCTGAGGGTTTCTGATGTTCTGCCTTTACTTTAGCACATGTAAGGCATCGACCAACATACTCAGCTATGTCCTTCTTCATACCCGGCCACCAATAAAATGCACGCAAGTCTTGGTACATTTTATCAGCACCAGGATGCACGGAGTACTTGGTCTTGTGTGCTTCATCGAAAATAAGCTTTCTTAACTCATCTACCGCAGGAATCCAGATACGATCCTTGAAGTAAACAAGTCCATCAGGTTTTGTTTCCAAATGTTTCTCCACACCGCAATCAAGTTCTTTCTTCAAGTTTTCTTGTTCAATCACCTCTTGTTGTGCCTGCATGATCTTGTCGTGTAAGCTTGTCTGCACAGTCATTCCCATTGCTCTAACGCGCAAGGGTTTGACCCGTTCCTTCCGGCTCAAGGCATCAGCAACAACGTTTGCCTTGCCCGGATGGTACTTGATCACACAATCGTAATCATTCAGAAGTTCAACCCAACGGCGTTGTCGCATGTTGAGCTCCTTCTGATCAAAAATATGCTGCAGACTCTTGTGATCAGTAAATATGGTACACTTGGTTCCATATAAGTAATGTCTCCAAATCTTCAGTGCGAAGATTACAGCTCCCAGTTCAAGATCATGAGTAGTGTAATTCTTCTCATGAACTTTTAACTGTCTTGATGCATAAGCGATAACTTTGTCCCGTTGCATCAGTACACAACCAAGTCCCTGATGGGATGCATCACAGTAAACGACAAAGTCATCACATCCTTCCGGGAGTGATAGAATTGGAGCATTACATAACTTCTGCTTCAATGTCTGAAAAGCATCTTCTTGTTTCTGTTCCCAGACAAACGGTTCACTCTTCTGAGTTAACTTAGTGAGAGGCAAAGCTATCTTAGAAAAGTTCGAGATGAACCTCCTATAATAACCTGCCAATCCCAGAAAAGACCGTATCTCCGTCGGTGTTTTCGGAGTGTCCCAGTTCTTTATTGCTTCAATCTTGGCAGGATCTACGTGTATTCCCTCACTATTGACTACATGCCCCAGAAATTGTACTTCTCTTAGCCAAAATTCACATTTAGAGAACTTGGCATAGAGCTTCTGTTCTGTCAACAGTTCCAAGATCTTCCTGAGATGTTGCTCGTGTTCTGCTTTGCTCTTGGAATAAATCAGTATGTCATCGATGAAAACAATTACAAACTGATCTAAGTACGGCTTGCACACTCGGTTCATGAGATCCATGAAAACCGCTGGTGCGTTTGTTAATCCGAAAGGCATCACCATGAATTCGTAATGCCCGTATCTGGTTCGGAATGCCGTCTTCGGTATATCTTCATCTTGAACTCTAAGCTGATGATAACCAGACCGCAAGTCAATCTTAGAGAAGTACTGAGCTCCTTGCAGTTGGTCAAACAAATCATCAATCCTCGGCAATGGGTACCGATTCTTGATGGTTAGTTTGTTCAGCTCTCTGTAATCTATGCACATTCTGAACGATCCGTCTTTCTTCTTCACGAACAAGACCGGGGCTCCCCAAGGCGAGTAGCTCGGTCTAATGAATCCTTTGTCCAATAATTCCTGCAACTGGTTTGATAATTCCTGCATCTCTGAAGGTGCTAGCCGATAAGGAGACTTAGCAACAGGAGTTGCTCCAGGAACTAAGTCGATTCGGAACTCTACCGGTCGCACAGGAGGCAAACCTGGTAGGTCTTCAGGAAATACTTCTGGATATTCTCTTACTACCGGTACGTCTTGTATCTTCTTCTTGTCTTTCTCTTTTTCCACTACGTGAGCCAGGAAAGCTACACACTGCTTCTGTAAACACTTACGTGCCTTTATGCAAGAAATGATTTTGACACTTCGTTTTGCTTGATCCCCTCTGACTTCCAATACACGATCATCGGGCAATGGAATTCGAAGCAGCTTTTCAGAACAGACAACTTCCACTCGGTTAGAGGAAAGCCAGTCCATTCCAACAATGATGTCGAAACTACCCAACTCCATCGGTATCAAATCGATAGAAAATGTATGACCATCAAGTGTCAATAAGCAATTTCTGTGAACTGTACTAACTGTGATCTGTTTTCCGTTAGCTACTTCTATAATGTAAGGGGAATCTAACTGTTCTTCTATGGAATCTAATTGGCATGCAAAATCGGCAGAGATAAAACTCTGATCCGCACCAGTGTCAAATAGAACAGATGCATAAAAGTCATGTAATAGAAACGTACCAGTGACCACATTTGGGTCCTGGCGGGCTGCTGGTGCTCCAATCGCAAAAGCTCTTCCACGAGGAGCTTGAACTGCCTGTTGAGCCTTCTTAGGGCAGTTCTTTGCAAAGTGGCCTTGTTCGCCACAGTTGAAGCATCCACCATTGTTCTGGTTAGCAGGTGGAGGGAGAGCCAAAGCAGCATTGTTGGCTGCTTGTTTTGGTGTCATCCGACATGTTTGGACCCAATGGCCCTTTCTTCCACATCCCGTGCAGTGTTTGCAGGGAGTGTCAGCAGCATGGTGGTACTGACATTTGGCACACAAAGGATATGCACCATTGTAGGGTCTCTTGTTGGGGTTTGTTGGTGCAGCTGTTACTTGTTGGAGAGGGGTGGCCATCGTGTAGTTCTTGATGACCTTTTGTTTCTTCTTGGGTTGATGATGAGGTCTCTTTGATGACTCTTCCTTGTTCTTGCCAGCATCAGCCTCTTTCTTTAACACTCCAGAGGCAACCATCAGATCAGTGAGTTTCCCAGACAGTCTCACTGCAGACTCAACAGTAGTAGGGTTGGCTGAAACAACCATACCCTGAATGCAAGTGGGGAGTCCACCTACATATCGGTCTATCCTCTTCTCTAGAGTCGGTACCATGTCTGGCACCAAAGCAACCAACTCGTGGTAACGAGTAGTGTACCCCATGTGATCAGCCCCTTTCATCACATGGTTGGATAACTCCATTTCCAACTTCTGCAGCTCATTCTTGGGGCAGAATTCTGTTCTCAGTAACGCCTTGAAGTCCTCCCATGGCATTGCCATAGCTTCTTCTCTACCTCTAGCGTTGATCTGACCATTCCACCAGGTTAGAGCCCGCTTGTTGAATGTTCCAGCAGAGTAGCGGACTTTATGATGCTCTGGACAGCTGCAGAGGTCCAGAGTAGCCTCAATCTTTTCAATCCATTGGATTAATCCAACGGCGCCTTCAGACCCACTAAAGCTGGGTGGTTTACATCCTACAAAAGACTTGTAGGAGCAATGAGATGAATCTCCAGTATTCCCACTGGCTTCTCCCGATGTGTTGCCAGTGTTAAGGATCTCATTACGAAGACGAAGGAACATCTCCGGTATGGCTTCTTTCATCTGGTTTGTCATCTGGCCACTCAGTAACGTCACCAAAGCGATGGTGGTAGGATCCAGTATGGGAGTCGTTCCTGAACCTGATGCCTCTGTGATCAGTGGAGGAGGAGGTGGAGGCGGTGGAGGAGGTGGCGGTGGTGAGTCATTTGGCGATGGCGTTGAGGAATGTGGAGCTTGGTCTTGTGATGATTGCAGCAGGGGAGGTTGTCTTCGTGGTGGCATTCTGATCATAACCAAATGAATATTGGTTAGTGCAATGATCGAATGTAGAAGACACAATGCAATAGATCTTAAATCCTAAGTTCTCTACATGCAGGGTCCCTAGGTTATAGTCTAGGCCAAACCGTTTATATTACTGACCTATATTTCTCTATAACCATGGCTCTGATACCAATCTGTCACACCCCGAGCCGGCGGGATGGGATCGGTTGTCCCGTCGGGCGGAAGGTTCTCGGGGCGCGATATCGTGAGTGATAATCGGATTGATCAGATTGTTATATTGCACATGATACAGAAATGAGAAATGCTAAACATGATAGAATTACAAAGTTAAATTACATCAGTATTGTTTATAATTTAACAATGTAAATCTACTATTAACATCATAAGTTTTCTATCTTGTATGTACACAAGATATACAAAATGGTATGTGTATGATGTCTTCAAAAGTATGCAGGTCCAAAAATACTAAGTCTTCTAACCGAAGTCCTAGTCCAGAAGTAATGACTTCCTAATTGACCTGTTCGTCACCTGAGAAGTCATGCAAAAAGATCAAGTCAACACATGGTTGGTGAGTTCATATAGTCTTGTGAATTGTAAATGTTTTGAAAACCTCTTTTGGTAAAGACCCTAACCTCATTAACACCACATGTAATATCCACATCGGTATGCTTATATATAGGGCATATGTAAGGGACAAGCCCTAGCCAACATCCCACCACATACTAATATGCATATGACACTGCTGTTAATGATAGTTAAGCATTTTTACCCTTAACTCCATTCCATAAGTTCTTCTGTTGTTGTCCCTGTGTCTACAATCAATTGAAATCCATGTTGATTTCACAAGTTCATCACACAACATGATCAACCACAGTAATTGTATAAACAGTCATAAATGTTTAAGTAAATAAATAAATAAACATTTAATAAAATCTAAGTCCTAATGATTGGGGCCTTTGGTCAACTCGAGTAGACTAGTCTGTCAATCAAGGTACTTAGTAGTGAAGGAGAGCTGTAAATCTCATCAAACATGTGACCTATAATCAATCAGTCTAGCTAGGACATCTTTTGATATATAGGCTTTCATAGTTCTTTAGACCGTCCATAGTTCTTTAGTTCTTTAGTTCTTTGGCACATGTTATCTTTGAGCATTTCCCAGATTTCCCCTTAAAATAGTTCTTTGTACTTAGTTCTTTGAAATAGACCGTTAGTTCTTTGACATCTACTCTTGAAATAGTTCTTTGAAAATAGATCGTTAGTTCTTTGAGAATAGACCGCTAGTTCTTTGAAATAGACCTTTGAAAATAGTTCTTTGTGGAGATCTTTAGTTCTTTGAAAATAGTTCTTTGAAACTAGTTCTTTGATTTGAAACAGTTTACCTAAACATAAGTTTAGAATAACATTTATACATGTAAACATAATAAAGCATTCAAGTAAACAATTTACATAAAGCAGTTTACGCATGCTTCTCAGCCCCACGTTTTAAAACAAAATGTTAGAAAAGGGGCAATGAACTCACCTTGTAGCTGTTGAGTTGACTTAGCTTAAACAAAAGACTGCACGCGCTCTGTATTGTAATTTGGTTTGTTTTCACGTTCCTGTATTGATTTAACGTTGTTAAGACTCGCAAGTATAAGTTTTGTAGGGATTTGTGTGTGGATATATGTGTTAGCCCTAAAGTTGGCTAACACGCGTAAGACTTGGTCATGATTCCTGTTCGGTCCCATATGTGTGATTCAAGTTAATGACCTTATAAGTTATCATATTGTCATTAGTTATATGCCATTTGCTTTGATGAAAGACTTAGTGCTTAGTTTCCAACTCGTCTTTGTTGATTTTGTACGTTTTGAACATTTATCGCATAATTATTGATTAATTAAGCAAACATTCTTTTGACATATCATGTTTTGATCTTATGAAATGTAGTGAACTCATGTGGGCCTAATCATAGCATATGGACCGAACATAGTGACCAAGTTACTTATTGGGCCATTTGTGTAACAAGTTGGGCCTTGGGCCCAAATGCATGGGCCTTGGATTAGTTTTTAAACATTTGAGGATGGTAATGCTTATTTGAAAGTGTGGAATACTGATTTGGACTAATGGAATACAAAGGCCTTGCCAAAAGTTACAAGGACTAGAGTTCAAGTGGCCTTGTGGGCCTTGTTTTGGGCCTCTAAGGAATTTATCGGGCCCAAGGTGGGCCTTGGCAATATTTGTTGGGCCTAGTGTCATAGAAGACTGTAGGAATTGAGATTGGGCCAAGAACGGGCTGTTGGCCAAAGGATTAGCATGGTGGCCTCAAATTGAGGACATGGGCCTCAAATAGGCCTTAAATTGGTTTTCTGTGGGCCTCGGGCTGATTTTGTTGGGCCCTTTGAGATTTGTCTCAGGCCTTCACTAATATGACTCATAAGCCAAGTTGCGCCTGGCTAAATAGGGCTGGGACAATGATAGGCCTAAAGATTTGACTATTGGCCTTAAATGGTGGCCTTGGGCCAAAATCTGTGGGCCAAAGGTTGATTTTACTGGGCCCCTTGAATCCTATCAAGGCCTGCAGTAAAATAGAGTATGGGCCAACCTGGGCCTGGTTCATTTGGGCTAAATTCGATCATGGGCCTATTTTGTCCAATAAACATGGGCCAAATGAGGTTTTTGAGGTAAATTACTGGGCCTACTATAGGTTCTGGGCTGGAATAGTAGTTTTGGGCCAAGATATCACTGGTTCTAAGTAGTATGAGGTTGGGCCCATCCTGGGCCAACCAGAACACGTGTGGGCCTATGGTTGGGCTTGTTGGAAACCACTTGGGCCCATTAGGGTTTGTGGTTAAGTCTTTTGAGCCTAAATGGCTATATCAATGGATTTGGGTCTTGTTTGTGATTGTTGGGCTGAAGTTATCTTTGCTGGCCTGATCCATTTCTGTTGGGCCCATGTAGCCTCTCAAATTAGGGTTTTGGCCCAACATGTAGATCTTGTTGGCTGCCATATGAGATGGTCAAGGAAATTTCACCTTTCAGGCCATCTTGACCGGGGGTGGTTCTGGGTTGCTATTGTGAACCTTGGCCGACTAGGTAGAGAATAGGTCGAATGAGGAATCTGGTTCGGCGAGTGAGGTGCAAGGCCGAAGGAAGGGTCGAATGAATGAAAGTCTCGAATGAAGATGCATGACGAATAGGCCTGGTCGAATGGGAACCTGCGAATGAGGCTGGTGGCGACTGAAAGCTGGCGATTGTGAAGGCTCGAATGAGTGGAGATGGCGAAAGAGAGTGGCGAATGAGAGGAGTTCGAATGAGGGTCCTACTGGTCGAATGAAGCCTCTTTCGGCTGTAGCCATTCGCGGCCCTGGGCCACCCATTCGGCCGGGGTTAGCTTAGCCACCCATCAGCTTCATTTCGAGGTTCAAAGGTGGTGGTGGTTAAGGGTGGTTCTCGTGGTTGTAGGGCTCAAGAATGAGGGTGGGAAAACCGGTTATCATGGTGGGCGGCCAAAGGGTTTGAAAACCCTAATTTTTCGTGGCTTTCTCATGTTAATACCTCGAGTTCTAGTGAGTTGCAGCTCCGATCTGTTGTACTTTCTTGTAGAGCTCGTCGAGGGCTTCGCGTGGGCGCAAGAATCACCAAATTTCGTTAAGAAATGAGAGAGATATGATGAGGGGAAGTTTGATGGTGGCTAGGGTTTCAAAACCGGGATTGTGGGTTTGGAGAGAGGTTGAAGATGATAGAAATGAGGGAAAACTCTCATTTAAGGGTATTTATACTCCGAGGGTGTTCGGGTTCGTTTTTGTTGCTCGGTTCGCGTTTTCGTTACGTTTCCGGAAAATTACGCGTAATTTAAATGGTTTTAAATAAAAAGAGTTTAATTTAATTATTTTGATGAGTTTCAAAATTGTAAAATGTTATTTATTTTATTTTATTAAATTACTTTCGTTCGTGTCGTGTTTTCGTTTTCGTTTCGTCAGATCGCGTCACCTTCGCACGTAATTCGTTCGAATCGTCACCCGAACGAATACGACGATGGTTTTGCTTTTTGACTTTTGTTTTCTACTTTTCAGTCATTATTTCAGAACTCTAAACTCACAGATATGTTTGTGTGAATCGTCACCCACGCAAACACACTGTCAGTTCGTTATTCTGAAATAACACTGTAATTGTGTTTAGATTGTGTTTCCTCACTGTCGGACTCAACTAAACATCCTGTTTTCACATTGTTCTTGTACTGACTTGTCGGTCATCTGATTCCTGTCAGTTGTGGACATCAGATCGCAACCGATATGTTTCTGAGTATTGTTTGAGCATCGTTGTTTCTCATGATTTGTTGTGTTAACTGTAATTAAGTTTTCACTTAATAAATGTAACAAATGTTCCAAATGTACGTTGTACTTAATGTATTTAAGTTTATACGAAAATACGTACAACGATTTTCTTGTATTTAAGATTTTGTTAATTCAAGTACTGTTTAAAATCGTACAAGTACACATAGTTACTGTAGAAAGTACACGTACCGTACGGACTTGCCGGACGTTCTGGTACTTGCTGTTACACCTACTTGCAAAAATAGAAGACCATAGTTGGCTAAGGCCATGGGCGATCTGGAAGAGGGCAAAAAGGACGCCGCTATTTTAGATATGGATTTTGCTACGGAAATGTTCGCTACGGGTTCCGCAGTGAACTTTTAGCTACAGAATTTTGCTATGGATTTTTAGTTACGGATTTTTGCTACCAATTTTTACTATGAATTTCACCACGAATTGTCTACATTTTTTTTCAAAACGTTTGCTTTTAATTCTACTACGAGGTTTAGTGATACAAACTCAAATATAGCAGGCGAAATTGATAATATATTGATGATAACACCCTGTTCAAAATGGGTAATCTCCACAACCAATTAAGGTCTTACAAGAACAAACATAACATAAAAACATACATAAAACTCTAGCCTGCTAATAATACTAATATTAAATAACTACTCCCTCCGAATTACATTTAAACCGAGAACTGCTCCCTCCTTCTATTGTGCAAATGGATCCATCTTCACACCTGCGAGCGAATAGGAAGCTGCCAAGTCATCTGTTGTCTTTTTATTAAATATCCTTCGAGAATAAACTTTAAGTGGTGTATCAATACTTCCCTCCCGGTAAGAAGCCTTTGTCCTCAAGGCGAAAATCTGGAAATTGGGCATGAAAAAGGTCATAACACTCATTGGACCAAAGAATCAATAACTCCAAGACTTTCTGCCCAGCATAAGTAACCCATCGAAAAGTCAAAACTTCTTGTGGATGCACATCGACTTCCCAATCTTTTGTGACCAGTAAAGGAGGAGGAGGGATATTCTCAAAAGACCCGCGAGCAGGTTTGAGCATAGATACATGGAACACCGGATGAACAAGTGATTCAGCAGGAAGAGCAAATTCATAAGCCACTGGACCGATCTTGCGGAGAATACGATAGGGACCATAAAAACGAGGGGCTAACTTCTCAAACCGATGCTTGGCCAAGGACTTATGCCGATACAGTTGGATCTTTAAAAACATATAATCATCAACTTCAAAAGAGACATCTCGCAGTTTGATGTTTGCTTGAGTGCGCATTCTATCTTGAACCTTCAATAATTGACCACGCAGGAGTTTCAACATATCATCACGATCTAATAGTTGCTTTTCGAGATCAGCAGTCTTGGTTTCGCCCATTACATAAGGGGTAACAGGAGGAGGGGGCGGCCATAAACCACAGAGAATGGAGTAGTACCCAGTGAAGAATGAAAACCAGTATTGTAGGAATATTCAGCCCATGCTAAAAATAAACTCCATTTCTTTGGTTTCTCATGAGCGAAGCAACGCAGGTAGGCTTCTAGGCAGCGATTAACAACCTCCATTTGACCATCAGTTTGGGGATGGTAGCCTGAACTAAGTTTAAGCTTAGTTTGACTAAGGCGAAATAATTCCTACCAAAAGTTGCTCAGAAAGATAACGTCTCGGTCAGACACAATGGATCTTGGAAAACCACGTAAACGCACAATTTCTCGACAAAACATGGCAGCAACATCTTTAGCTGTAAAAGGATGTGCTAATGGAAGAAAATGAGCATATTTACTTAGGCGATCCACGACCACGCAAATAGTGTCAATCTTCTGAGAGGGTGGTAAGACAACAATAAAGTCCATCGATAAATCCTCCCAAATAGGATATGTTTGAGGATCCCGCTCCATTTGTGATAATATATTCCTGGTAATAGGATCCTGCTGGAGACCTGTTTTGATTACGGAAATATCTGGACAAGTAGGCACAGATAAAGCAAGTAGATCACCTGAATGAGGGCGGCGAGATAAAGCATCCGCACCACGATTTTCCTTGCCTGCACGATGTATAATAGTAAACTCAAAAGGCATGAGTTTAAGTAGCAGGCGCTGCTGTTCAGTAGTTGTTAGACGTTGCTCCAACAGAAACTTCAAGGTATAATGATCAGTACAGATGAAAAAATGATGCCCTAACAAATAGTGGCTCCATTTCTGAACAGCTAAAACCATAGCTAACAATTCTCTATCATATGCCGGTTTGAATTTGTTAGCCGTAGAGAAACCCTTGCTAAAATAAGCAATTGGATGCTCCTCTTGAGATAGGATAGCCCTAATACCCTCTGATGAAGCATCACATTCAACCACAAACGGTTTAGAAAAGTCGGGAAGCTTAAGAACTGGTGTGGTCATGAGTGCAGATTTAAGAGTATTAAAGGCTGATAAAGCCCTATCGGTCCATATAAAAGCATCCTTCTTGGTGAGATCCGTTAAGGGACGAGCCAAAATCCCATAATTTCGAATAAAACGCCTATAATAGCCAGTGAGTCCCAAAAACCCTCGAACCTCTTTAACTGATCGAGGAATAGGCCAAGATTGAATTGAAGAAATCTTGTCACCCTCCACTTGAACTCTTACTGCAGTTAACAGGTGGCCCAAAAACGAGACTTGTGATTGACCAAAGCAACATTTGCTAAGCTTAGCAAAAAAAACCTGTTAGAATGAAGTAACTCTAGAGCCTGTGAAAAGTGAGAAACATGGGTTTCCATGGTAAGGCTGTACACAAGGATGTCGTCAAAGAAGACCAATATAAAACGTCTGAGAAACGGCCTGAATAAATCATTCATTACCGATTGAAATGTTGATGGAGCATTTGTTAGGCCAAAGGGCATAACTTTGAACTCATAATGTCCAGAATGAATTCTAAAACCAGTTTTTTCAACATCTCTTGGATTAACCCGAATTTGATAATACCCCGACCTTAAATCCAATTTAGAAAAAACCGTAGCTCCATATAATTCATCGAGTAATTCATCTATATTAGGAATGGGATATTTGTCCGGTATGGTGATTTTGTTTAAGGCTCGATAGTCGACACACATCCTCCAAGAGTTATCCTTCTTCTTCACTAGTAAAACCAGACTTGAAAATGGACTATTACTGGGTTGAATGAATCCAGAATTCAGTAATTGATCAACTTGGGCTTCAATCTCAGTTTTTTGGGTGTAAGGGTATCGGTAAGGTCGAATATTGGGAGGGGTAGCATTTGGTAGTAAATTGATGTCATGTGTGAGGAAATGGAAAGGGGGTAGTTCGGTAGGCTCAACAAAAACGGTCTGGAATTTAGAAATGAGAGGTTGTATTGGTTCTTGTACTAGGGATAAATCTTCATTTTCAACCGTGAGATGTTGAAATGAAGCTGACTTTTGGGGTCCCGAAGTAACTCCTTGTAACTTATAATGTTTCCCATCAACAGTGAAAATTGGGAACATTTCGTTCCAATTTGCTTGAACGGTGTTAAGGGAAGACATCCATTGAATACCCAAAACAGCATCGGTTCCACCAATAGAAAAAAGGATAAAAATCCTGAGTAATCGTTAAACTACTGACTTTCAATGATCTATCCTTGCAAAGTTTATTGCAACGAATAATATCACCATTTCCAATTTGTACCCCAAAAGGAGTAATAAATTGGGTTGTAAGTGGTAACTCTCTCACAAGTGTTTCTGAGATAAAGTTATGGGTTGAACCACTATCAACAAGAATCAAAATTTCAGTAGTTCCTATGAACCCATGCAGCTTCATAGTTGTAGTATGAGACTTATCGAAAATAGCGTGCAAGCTGATTTCAGCAAGATCATCTCCTTCTGTCTCAGAATCATCAATCACTATGGGTTTGGACTCCTCATTTCCTTCAGTGGATTCCAAGAGCTTAAGAGATCCTGTTTTACATCGATGACCAGGACCGTATTTATCTCCACATCTAAAACATTCTCCTTTCAAAAATCTGGTTTGTTTTTCAGCATCAGAAAGGCGGGTATTTTGTCTGGGAACAGGTTGTGTGGAGTTGGAGTTGGGGAAGGCTGAATGGTTATTAGGTTTGGGGTCGTTTAGTGATGGCTTAGGTAAAGAAGTCCAAGAGGAACCTTTATGAGAACGAAAGTGACTCACTTTGTTCTCATATTCCATGGCAAGGCTCATGGCATTATAAACTGTCCGAGGTTTGTGAATTCGGACATTGGCCTTCAATTCCTCTTTCAACCCATTTAGGAAAACACCTAATAAGCAATGATCTGGCCAATTTGATACCCCTGAAGATCTTTTAGCAAACTCTTGTCGGTGCTCCTGTACGATTCACGTTTGCTTTAGACTGCAAAGGTATTCATCGGGGTTTTGGAATTCGGCTGGGCCGAAATTCCGTTGAAGTGCATGTGTCAAATCCTCCCAGAACATGATAGGTTGGTCAACCGTTAACCAGGAGAATAAATCAAGGGCGTCTCCTTCTAAATGCATCGAAGCTATATCTACTTTATCACCTTCAGGAACATTATAATATCGGAAGTATTTCTCGGCTTTGAGTAGCCACCCACGGGGATCACCTTCACTAAAAATTGGAAAATCAATTTTGTTATAAGGTCGATGGTGTGGGTTTTGGTGCCAACTGTTGTCGCCTTCTTCATTGTTGGAACCGCCCATGGGATTCTTTTACCTTTTGAGCGCCACAACATATGCCTTTAACGTCTCCATTGCATCTAACTTAGCTGCGATGTCTGCTAATTGGGCTGAAATTGGATCCACCGAACCGCTGCTACCGTCTTGATTCCGGGTATTCACCATCTTTGATTTCCCGGCAATGGAACCAAATGATACAAACTCAAATATAGCAGGCGAAATTGATAATATATTGATGATAACACCCTGTTCAAGATGGGTAATCTCCACAACCAATTAAGGTCTTACAAGAACAAACATAACATAAAAACATACGTAAAACTCTAGCCTGCTAATAATACTAATATTAAATAACTATTCCCTCCGAATTACATTTAAGCTGAGAACTGCTCCCTCCTTCTATTGTGCGAATGGATCCATCTTCACACCTGCGAGTGAATAGGAAGCTGTCAAGTCATCTGTTGTCTTTTTATTAAATTTCCTTCGAGAATAAACTTGAAGTGGTGTATCATTTAGCTACAGATTTTGTAATGAGTTTTTTTTATATCTTTGCTACAATTTTTTGTATAAATTCAGATTTTATGCGAGGTTTATCAACAATTTTCATATTTTATACTACTCTCCATTTATAATCTGTAAGAATGTATTCAAATTTAAATAAATATATACAAATGATACCAAAGATAAATATCTGAATCAAATAACATAAAGACAAATAATCCAAATTTAGCACACAATTTAGATACAAACTATTCAAAACAATAAATGATGTACGCACTGTAGTGTTTATCAACATAAACTCAAATCTTAACTTGATGAAATGTTTTTTGTTGTTGGTTCTTTAGCAACAATTAAAGTTTCTCATTAATTTCAGCATATAAGCCTTTGCATTTCTTCAATTTTTTATCATAGCTTGTTTTTTCACTTTATCTTGTTTAATTTGTTTTATCAATCATTGCACCTATAATTAATAGATATGATTTATCAAGGGGAAAATTCCCAATATGGCCACGCCCACCACTATATTTCCAAAAATGTCCCCTATGATGGGCGCCGACGCCTATGGTTCTCCGGGCGCCGCCCACTATTCTCGACCAATTACAGTTCGCCACGTGGCCTCCATAGGCGCCCACGCCCATATAAATATTTCAACGCCCGTAAAAAAAACACCCGGTCACGGGCGCCGGGCCCACTCTGACACGGGTGTCGTGGGCGTCCCGCCCATAGTCAATTTTTTTTTGTAGGCGTCGTGGAGTAATAGAACCGAACCACCATTATGGGCGCCCGAACCTAGCTATGGGGGTCCCGAACCTAAATACGGGCGTCCCGCCCTTTTTTTTTGAAATTTTAAGCGGGAACCCACTATGGGCGTCCCGCCCATTATGAGGGTTAAACTACGGGCGTCCCGCCCATGAACTCGATTTTGAAAAAAAAATTCATTTTTCCTTTTACCCGTTATGGGCGTCCCACCTATCATGACAAGATGGATACAGGCGTCGCGGCCATAAACCTAAAAAAAATTTAATTTTTTGCCTATAAAAAAACCATTTTTATTAAAGTTTTTCACATTCATCAAACAGACACTACTTAAAAATTTCGTAAAATGGATAAACAATATTCTTCTCAACCCGTTGACAAACCTTCGAAATGGATTCTTTCAAAATGGAGACGTCCCAATTTTCTAAACGAAACTTCACCAGATAAGTGTAATGAAATGCAAGGCGAAGGAAGTCGCTCTAACGAGACGAAGCAGCCACAACAAATTAAAAAACGTAAATGGGCTATTCCAGATGACGAGTCAGAGAAATGGTCAAAAGATGCTATTGAATTTTTTAACAATGGAGATTCTCCATTTTGTTATTCAGCTGTTTTTTTTAAATCTGAAAAGCTTGATAAACGTTTTTGGGGAACGTTATTAGGCTATTGTAGTAATGGATATCTAACACCAAATGTAAGGATACATATTTTAAATTTATTTAATAATTTATATATTAATTTTTTTATAGCACATTGAAGGATGGGCTGGAAGATTAATCAATTGGAGATACAGAGAAGTTCAACAGGGTCGAACGTTAAATTTGCATTGGACAATTTTACCACCATCCTTTGTTGACAGTCTTTTAGACTCATGCAACAAAAACGCAATTAAATTTGCTAATGGAAAACTTTCTCCTTTTCCTTCTTTTGACATTGATTACGTTTATTTTCCGTTATGTTTTGGTTCTCAAGATTGGTCATTAATCATGATTGATTTGAATTCATTGGATCTTGTTATGTATAACAACAAACGTATATCTGGTGATAGATACAGAGTGCGTGTTCATCCAAGTTTGAAGAAGACAACGGTTTATTTTACGGCGTTGTTGGTGAACATTCGTTACTGGAAAGTTAAACGACGTCAAGAAAGTAATATCACATACGGAGCTAATGACGATTACATAAGACCCGAAAATGAAATATACGGCAATGAGGCTTTATACGTTTGTATGTTAATGGAACATTTAGTTACCGGAAATCCATTAGACTTAGATGATGGATTTAAACAATGTTGTACGAATTATCGACTATTCATGGCCGACCAAATTTATTTTTGGCGTTGTTTGCCTCGACCTTGTAATGTTTAACAAATTATAATATAATATTTTTATTAATAGTTTGTTGTGTATTAATTAAGTTAAATAATTAAAAACACACCCAAATTTAAACTAAACATAAATACTTAAAACATCAATTAAATAAAAAAAAATAGATCATAATTATTTTCTCTAATCCGAATAACTATCGTTTTCATCTTCCCATGGGTTATGACAAAAATATGAAATCTCATACTCGTCCTGCCATGGATCACGAGTCACGTATTCGTCCTCAGGTCGGTTTTCATATTGCAAATGAAGATAATCTTGTGCAGGAAGGACATAGTCTTCATCTGGATCGTAAATATCTTCCGAACCTTCGTTTTCGTCGGCAGCATTTGTTGGCAAAAACGTATCAAACGCCCAGTTCCAGAAGCGTTCTTCTTCATCTACACGGTTCTCTTCTTGCTGGTCGTTGTTTGGGTTTTTTAATTTGTTTTCATCTTTCGGTTGTTCAACCAAGTTAGTATCTTCAGCTTCTTTGTTTGGTGTGTTATCGAGTTTTAATGAGTCAGACATTTTTTGTGAGTTAAAACGAGAAACTAAACTTGCAACTTGAATATTATTTATATGCCACTTGAATATTAATTAGGAAAAATAAAAATTTTAAAAATAGTATATAGGCGCGCCGCCCATATCGATTTTTTTTAATTTTTTTTTTAGTTCAAGCCAATAAGCCATCATGGGCGCCCGGCCCATATCCAAGATCCTACATGGGCGTGACGCCCATATCTATTTTTTTTTGAATTTTTTTTTTTAGTTGAAGCCTACCCATCATGGGCGCCCAGCCCATATCCGAGCCCCATTATGGGCGCGCCGCCCATTATCGCAATAGTATAATTTTTTTTTTGTTGACACCATCGTAGGCGTCCGGCCCATATCCGAGACACTACATAGGCGCGCTGCCCATATCGATTTTTTTTGAGTTTTTTTTTTTTTAGTTGAAGGCTACCCATCATGGGCGCCTGGCCCATATCCAACATCCTACATGGGCGTGACGCCCATATCCATTCCCGCCAAAACAAGAAAATTTTTTCCCTCCAAAAAACATCTTTATTAAGCAAAATATGGGACCACAAACACATATCACGTGACATAGTTGTCGGTTTTTGAGCATCTGCTTGTGACCGGGTCGGATACCTGTCGGGTTTGGAGCACCGGGTCGAATACTTGTCGGGTTTGCAAGTGACATATTTGTGTACATCAGACAAAATGACAGAGGTTAGTGTATTTTTTTAAGAAAAATTACCATTTTGTCCATTTGACCCATTCTTGGACCAAAATGTCCAAATGTCTATCATCTTCTTTATTTTTAATTTTTACTAACTTAATTACATATTTAATAGGCGGCTGAGTGCAAAATGAGAGTTTCATGGAGAAACGTAGAGTTAGTTAAAACAATTATCTCAAGAAACGAGAATATATCAAATTTATGGAGACAACAATGCTTCGGACCTTGGTTAGACGTAAAAAGTACACAACCAGATGGTCAATTAATTCACTCCATTCTAAGACTTCAACAAAACTTTAATATTGAACCTGAGTTTGACGGGATATATTATATTTTCAACAACAATTCCCCACCGTTACGTTTCGGACCACGCAAATTTTGTGTTATTACCGGATTTTCATTTGGTGATAACACAAATAAAAATAAAGGAAGTTGTGCCTTTATTAACCGCGTCATGTCCGACAATATTATTATTCCGTTTACCGTAGACAGTTTAAAGTCGTTTTTGCAAGAAAACGAAAATAAATTTGATGACGACGACATAGTGTGTCTTTCATTGTTGTTGTTGTTATACTCTCTCTTTATGGGAGTTGAAACGGACAAAAGAGTAGAGAAAGAACACCTAATGCTTGTTGACGACTTTAAAGCATGGAACGAATTTAATTGGGGTTCATATCTGTGGGGTCGGACATACCCGAGTATACTAGACGTTCTAACGAAAAAAGACAGAACCGGGAAAAAAGTTGAAATATTCCATGACCGGTTTCATTTGGGCTTTTAAGGTGCATTTATTGTTTTACATGTGTTAAATTTTAAAAATATTTTGTTGAAATTGTTATTTTTTTTAACAGGTTTGGATATAAGAATCATTTCCTTATATGAAGAAAGTATGTACTTATTCTGAGGCCATACCACGTGCTATTGGATGGCAAAAGCTGCAAAAAAATAAATTGTCCACATTTGACAAAATTCTTAAGTTATCAAATGAGGTTTGATTATTACTAATTATCTCCATTTATGACTAATACTTATAACCGATACTTGTTTAACTTATACTTATTTTAATAATACAGCCAGAATTTTTACCAATAACCGTTCTACCCACACCTGAAGAGTTTAAAATGCAGTGGCTTAATGATAGTTTCGCTTACATTGGTCAGATGTTTCGGTTGAAACTAAACTTTGATACACCTCAACAAAACATGCCTTTTAATAATCCACCCCAAATGAGCATGCCTTTTGAGAATCCACCCCAAATGAGCATGCCTTTTGAAAATTCACCCCAAATGAGCATGCCTTTTGAGAATCCACCTCAAATGAGCATGCCTTTTGAAAATCCACCCCAAATGAGCATGCCTCCACCTCAAATGTACATGCCTCCACCTCAAATGTACATGCCTCCACCTCAAATGCCTTTTGTGGACGGGTATAGGCCGGTTGAAGACGATTTTTTTGGAGACATATACTTGGATGCAAATAATGAAATAAATTATTCGTTTGGAAGAAACAATCAAGAATCAAGTATCGGCGCCGGTAATTTAAATCAAGTTTTGGAAAAACTTGATTTAGTTATTAAGTCTCATGATACGCATCATCAGTATTATCAGGTATCAAATATAATTTAACTTCTTACGTAATATAATTTTATATTGTAAAGTTAATTAAATAAATTTTAATACGTTTATTATTTTACACAGGGATATCTAAATGACAACATCAATCCATTCATTTCAAGGATGGATGTAATTTTTTATTACGAAGAAAATTATTGCAAATTTATTTAATAATTAAAATGTATGTATTTTTTTTAATTTTTTTATTAAATGCAGAGATTTGCCTCCGGGAGTGAAAGTAAAGAAAAAGTGGTGGTAGAAGATGATGACGATGATGTTGTAAATGATATGGATATGTCTATATTTAAAACCCCGTTATCACATATGCTTAGATCGTGCAAAGACAAGGTCAATTTTGTAAATTTCTTGTATTTAATTTCTCCCCATCTTATTACACTTTATAAATTTGCAGTTCACCTCAATAAAGGGACGAGGGAGAAGAATCAAGAAAAAATCAAAACTGTTAAAGTCACCATTTCAAGAATTTGATTCTACACCTCGTGATGAGGAAGAATTTTCTGAACAGTTAATTAATAATTTGATAGGTCGAAAAAATTATTGGGTTTACACAGAATATCATCCCAATGTAAGTATGGATTCTGATTTTTGGAAAAAAGCAACCGCTGGTTGGTTTGATACGCCAGTAAGTGTTATTATACATTTAATTTTTAAATACTAATTAATTTTTAATTTAATAATTAATATAATTTATTTTTTTGTAGCATATGTCCTGCTGGATTAACAAGTTATTGTTGGAAAGAGATCCAGAGGCTGACTGGAGCATTTTACCATCATTTTTCTTGTATTCTGTTAAGATGTTTAGAACGTGGTTTCATGATCTCGCAAGTGGTCAAATGTGGCCATTTCCGGCTATCGAACATGTTGATATTGTAAGTCTCAAACCTTATAAGTTGTGGTTACTGTTTATACATTATAATAACTAAAGTTTAATTACCATACAGTTTTATGTACCAGTAAATATGGATAATCAACATTGGTGTCTTGCAGTCATAGACATTCCGAAGTGGTCAATGACTGTATATGATGGGTGAATATGAAATTCATTTAAATTAATATTAATACTATTTCTTATTTTTTCTTTTTATTAAAATTCTAAATACCTTTTTTTTGTTATAGTTACCCAGAAATTTGTTCGACCGCAAGTGTCACACCCTGATCGTTGCGGAAGCGTACTATAATACACGTAAAACATATATAATAAATATTAAAATTAAAACTTATAAAAAAGTAAAACAAAAATAAATAAATAATAACAAATAAGCACCCAAACAAGTTAAAAATTATTAAGTTTTATAAGTAAATACATGTTCAGATCTAATAATATATTGAAGTTGAGATCAATTGAGAACTAAGTTCGAATGAATGAAAATAAGATTGAACAAGTAATACATATTCAAACGAGTTAACAATCGAATAAATAAAGTATACCTAATCTTGATTAGTTAACAATCGAATAAATAAAGTATACCTAATCTTGATTATTAAAATACTCAAATTATAGATCCAGCTACCAACTCGTATAGAAACCGACTAATAAAGTAAGTCTTGCCGATAATATACCCTAGAATGAAATGACCTTACACAGCATGTATCTTGATTGATTGTATTAAACGTTACTTCCTCATGAAAACTATATTTAATTTGTATAACCGAATGAGTAATGTGCAATTAGTATACCATTTATGGGGAGTTAAGGTGACTGATCAATTGCACTTGAGGATTATATTCAACTTCGTCAATCCATTTCTCATATATCGTTACCAACAAATCAACCTTGCACTGTTGATTTCTACTATAATTTAACAATATGATACAATGAGAAATTCGACGAAAGAGAAGTTTTAGCGACTCATCCACACGCTGTGATTGTTCCGATCAGAAAACCACACACATTTATTGTCGTCGTCTCGTCACGAGTTTCGTTCGATCCGATTAATAAGGTAACAGTCGAAACCGTCATGTTTATAAGGAAATAGTATGTTTACTTTGTTATTCGGTTGAAATCATATTATTTATTATGTCATATGTATGAGTACACGCATGCACCAGAGATTGTTTACGAAATACTACTGTGTTCGAGAACCAACTAAAATCAAAAGACACCATATTGTTTAACGTTAAAATATTATGTATATGCCCGTAAACGAAATTTTAATTCTGGATGGATTATGAATTGTTGTCTGGTTCATAATCCACCTACATATCCTTTTTGGTTTTATTTTCCTCAAACCTTGATTCTAGCAAAACCATATTCAAGATAATAATAATAATAATAATAATAATAATAATAATAATAATAAAACTATAACAACTAAATTAAGAGTTAACAATAAAAGGAGGTAGTAGAACTATCTAGGAAATGAGATTTGGACAGGGTGTTGTGAATTCGAAACATCTCCCAAGCAATTTGATATTTTGTTTATAAAACCATTTTTGTAGAAAAACCTTTTTGATCAAAACAATTAAAATCACATATTTATTCAATTAACTAGTAACATAAATCGTTAATGAAGGATTAATAATATAAACTGATTCAACCGATCGAACGTTAAAAGATTCGAGTCACCGAAGATAAACAGATTATATATACGAATCAATAAACTCAATAATCTAACGTGAAACAAAATAAAAACTACAGGTTACCGAACCGTCAAAGGATTTGGATAGCTTGGTTATTATTTGAGATTTAATTGC
Source organism: Mikania micrantha (assembly GCA_009363875.1). NCBI lineage: Eukaryota > Viridiplantae > Streptophyta > Magnoliopsida > Asterales > Asteraceae > Mikania > Mikania micrantha. The sequence goes on along the minus strand of CM018692.1, from coordinate 106,158,126 downwards.
TAAGGCTAAGGTACGGATTCCGTTTATCTAACTCATAGTATATTTTGATTGTCTCATTCATTTTATTCGTTTCATTAAGTTAAACCGTTTGGTTTTCGAGCATCCGTTAATTCTATTCTGATTGGTTTTGCATGCGATATAATTATAGAATTTGTATTCATTATCGCATGTTCCGTTATATTGATTTATAAGATTATTTGATGCGACCTTTGTTTATATATTTGATTTGTTGTATCCGTAATTTGTTTCGATTCCGATATCCGAGCAAAGCCTACGGTAGGTGATTCTACCGGTGCGTTATTGGGGCATCAATGGCGTAGCACTTTCTGTGACGGTGTGACTGGTTCACGGCGTCTCTATATAGTACTCTGATAGTACAATTGTGCACCTACTGAATTTTGAAGAGGCGTATGGACTGGTCCTAGGATAATTGTTTTGTTTTGGTGAGTGTTGGTGTGTGCCCACATACAGCTCACGATTTGGTGCATTAGGCCGACGGGTCTGTGTACAACATTTGTTTTGTTTTGTTTTGTGCTCAAATGGGTATCTCCTTACCATACGAATTATTTGATTATTTATTCGTTCTGATTAATTGAAATTGTTAGACGTATGGTTAGTTCGTTCTGAAATTCGTTATCTTATGTTATCTTAACATAATCATTATAGTTGTAATACTTCCGCTGAATTTGCCACCGCTATATTTTGCCACTTCTATAATCGTTTCTGTTTTCAAATTTCACTACCATTACTGTTGTTCTTCCGTTACTGAGCAATTTTTGGCTCAGCCGTATTTCTTTTTGTTGTTTTCTTCATTTTTATAACAGGTACACATGAGATTCAGGGGATGTGTGAAGAGAAGATAAAGAGATTAGAAAGTTTAAATTAATTTTGTTAATAAGTGATGTAATTAGGTATTGGTATTTCTTATAGTCAAACTGTGTATTTATTTAGGGTTGAATTCATTAAATTGGGAATATGACTTGTTCTGATTTCTGTAATAGCGACACGTCAGCCCTAGCCGGGTTGGGGTGTTACACGTACGGTGTGACTTTCAAGGTTTCACATCTATACTTCACTATGTTTCACTCTGTTGAGCCTAGTTCTCATAAACTCTACTATGTGTCTCCAAAAATTGAGCTTCCAGCTCCACCCCCTGTATCTTTAGGCATCTGAGAAAACATGGTTTTAAAAACAATCAGCATATTGCTGGTGAGTTCACAAGTTTATCTGTTAAAGAAAACTTTCAAAATGTAAACAATGTATCCAAATCAGTAAAATATTTTCATAAAAAGAGTTCAAAAATATTAATGTCCCAAACTGGGAGTAAAACATTGGTATCCAGTGCGAACATTGTTCCTTCCAACAATGTCGTGTATCCTGTCTCAGACCAAAAGTCCAATTATAACTCCAGGGCTCCCATAACCGAGCTGACGAGTTCATGCCCCTTTTCCAATGTCCTTGTCGCAAGACATTGTGTGTTCTAGACTTATTGAGCGCCCGCTCGACATCCAGTCGTGGTCTTAGCTACGAACCACGGGCGAGGATTGTCAATCACAAATAGATCTATTCTCAATAATCACGCCCCCCCCCCACGGTTAACGGTTACAGAATAGGGGACTTAGCGACAAATGTGTAACCCGAGAAATAACGACAAATTTGGTCATGTGTTCCCCCACTGTCACGTGTTTCAACCAAATGCTTTACAAACGCTTTCGTTTTCATGTCTCGTAAAATGATTCAAACATATTTCAGTGGATCACCTGATACAAACAGGTTTTTCGTGTTTCACAAAATATAGCGAAAGCGTTTCAGAGTGGTATCATGTATCACACAATGCATCAAACGTGTTCAGTGTTCCACCTGATCAAATCAGGTATCATGTTCCACAAAATGTATCAACACGTTTCAAAGTTTCACCTGATCAAATCAGGTACCATGTTTCACAAAATGTATCAAAAACTGTTTCAGAGTTCCACCTGATCAAATCAGGTATCATGTTTCACAAATGTATCAAAACTGTTTTCAAAACTCCACCTGATCAAATCAGGTATCATGTTTCACAAATGTATCAAAATTGTTTTCAAAACTCCACCTCATCAAATCAGGTGTAATGTTTCACAAAATGCTTCAGAAACTGACTCAAACTTCATAATAATCAGTATCTTTCAAACACGTTTTTATGTTTTCTCATTCCTCGAGTTCAAAGCCAAAATACAGAAAAGGGTTTGTGAACTCACCTGAGTTGATTCAAATCATTGACAGCGCACAACGATCGTATCACTAGTTCCTGAACTCTAAACCTGATTGTCATTAGAGTTCTATGAGTTACTTGAGCCTAATCTGACTCTCAAAACTTTTCTTATTTCAAACACCTTACAACGTGTTTTAACTGAGAACCTATAATGATTTAGGTTCTTATTAAGAAACTTATAACTTGTTGGTTTAATCAGGACATTCCCAGATTAACCAAGTTAGTATTGTTGTTGATTACGTCCCCAAAACGGTTTCTTAATGGATTCCAGGTTTAGAAATAGTTAACCCTTGTCATTGGTCATTCCAAAGAATGATCAGGACAACCACAACCATTGTTATAATCAAATGGTTAAAACCATTGTGATCCATAATCGGGTTTCATGATGATCGGACATTATAACGGCTCAAAACAAGGCTTTGACCGTTAACAGTTCGAGTTCTTCGTTTATAAATCATTCCTAGCCATCATCTAGGCAATAATCAACAACCCTAACTATATCATTACGTTCGAAATCAAGATCTAACCATTCCTTATCAAACTAGAAGGTTAAAATGAACCGTTACCTAATCTGACGGAGTTCTGCGGATAAAATGATGATCCGAACTTGCAGAAACGTTCCTGGACGCGATCCACGTGATCAGAAAGCTCTAAAATAGATGATTTCATGGATGAGAAGCTGATTTTTCGTCTATGGTGATAGAATCGTCGATAGGAAGATAAATATGTGAGTTTCTAGATGCAATTTGACTTTTTAAGCCATTTTCCCGACTTTCTGGCCCCAGGCGCATCGCCTCACCTCGGAGGTTGTACCGGGGCGTACCGCGCGGAATGGGAAATCCGGATTTTGATCTTATCTTCGTTTCGCGATTCCGGAAGCATACGAACTCCGTTTTGCGCACGATTTTCGCCTACGTTCACGATTTTTCGAGCTCTTTTCAATGGTTATAATCTCAAGACCTAAAGAGCTCAAAATATTTGACCTCTTATCTATTGCTATATTCGATTTAGTGTATCTTGAAATCGGAGCCTCGTTTCGCGATTTTGCTTACACTCATTCTCTTCATTTTCGAGTTATGATTCTAACCTGAAAATTTTGAGTTGTCACAGCAAGAACCGATATGTTGAACTTTCTGGATTATATGTTTACCACATGGTTGGCCTATAATAACTACGATATGGGACCTACGTTTCGGTATCCTCCATTTGATCGAAGCTATCCGATTTCGGTTCCACATCAGAGTGGATCAGCAGGCGACTGTGGTGTTTGGGTTTGCATATTTTTACAGAGACTGATTTCTAATAAAGAATTGTACATTTCTAACGAAAACACTGCTAAAACGGTAAAAGAATTTCGTTGGAATATTTGTAAACTGATGTACGACAAAAAATTAGGGTGCATTCAACATAGAGTGTTTTAACATAAAATGTATAAACGTTGTAATTATTAATATTTTATCATTTTTGTTTCGTTCTTTTTTATTATTTTTAATATTTAACCATTTTTAATTATATATTTAATTAAGCCAAAAAATTAAAAAAAAAATTGTTTTTTTTTTTAAAAATCGACTTTAGGCGCGGCGCCCGTAAACGAACCAAATCAAGGGCGGGACGCCCGTAGTCTTAATTATGCCAAAAAATTAAAAAAATTGTTTTTTTTTTAAAAGCCACTATAGGCGCCGCGCCCGTAAACGATCCATATCATGGGCGGGACGCCCGTAGTCTTAATTATGCCAAAAAATTAAAAAAAATTGTTTTTTTTTAAAAAGCCACTATAGGCGCCGCGCCCGTAAACGATCCAAATCATGGGCGGGACGCCCGTAGCCTTAATTATGCCAAAAAATTAAAAAAAAAGTTTTTTTTTAAAACCCCACTATAGGCGCGGCTCCCATAAACCAACTACATCATGGGCGGGATACCCGTAGTCGGTATCAAGCCAAAAAATTAAAATTTTTTTTTAAATACCACATTATAGGCGCGGTGCCCATAAATAAAACACATCATGGGCGCGCCGCCCATAAATGTTTTTAAGCAATTTTTTTTTCCGTGGCTTGCCTATAAATACTTTGTAAGAAGTTTTTTCATTTGCGTTCGAAGACATTTGGTTAAAAATGTTTTACTTACAAAATTTTTTGGGGCTTGGTAACTATTTTATAAAATGTTTTATAAAACTTGAAAAATGCAATTCTTATTGAGTGAAAACCACTTAGTTTTAATTCTTATTGAATTAAAACTACTTACATATATATATATATGTTTTTAATTATTTTTTATATGTAATTTTTTTGCTCGAAATGGACGGTGGGTTTTAAAAAATTCCAACATTTGTTTGTATATAATACATTTTACAAGAAACTTAACGAGACATAAATTGCGTAACTTAATGTAAATTTGGTGGTGCTGAACTTTAAACCTTGCACTTATAAAGCTAATCAGAAGGTAAATCGCGTGACTCAGGGAAAATTTGGTGGTGCCGCTCAAGTTTGTATAACTAGTTTGTATTAAATATTAATATGATGTAATTTTTACATTTTTTTCTGTAACTTTTTGATTAGTGTAATATGATCGTTTGTACAACTTTATTGATAGTTATTATGTTTAATTGTTTATGGGTGCTCCGCCTATAACCAAATTTTTTTAATATTTTTTAAATAAAGAGAAATAATAAGTGCTAATAATATCTTAACTATTACAATTAAAATTCATTCAAATCGTAACAGTAATTATTTTGGGTAGTTGTCCCTACTACGAAATCTCGAAAATTATCTGCGTCAACGTAGTTTGTTGTTTCCTTATTTTTTTCCATACACTTTTGATGATGACGGAACTTGTGATGCCAATGGAGTTTTGCATTGATGACGCATATGTCCATTATGATGGCATCTTGAACATATTGTTGGGCCTGTTTCTTCACTTCGAGATGGAATACGTTTATTTTCTCGTGGACGACCAGCTTGCCTTCGATCCATCTGAGGAGTTTCTAAAAATTCAATAGCTTCTTCTACCTCCCATTCATATTCATCTGGAACCGTACTTACAGACTCAGCGTATGTGGCAACGTAAACCTCGTTTTTGAACCAGTCCATCGCCCAATGGGTACAATCGGATTGTTTCAAAAAAACAGATACAGCAATCACATGACCACATGGCAAACCAGATAACTGCCATTTGCGACAACCACATTTTTTGTTGAAAACATCAACGATACATCGGTGACATCCGTCGTCAACGTTAAAATGATAGTCATCAATACCCCATACTGTCCAAGTTTTGGATTTTTGTATTCTTTTGGATATTTTGTTTTCAGCCCACTTGGTTAGGTGGTGGTCATTTTTTGCTGTTGGAGAAAAATATTAATTTATTAACAAATTTTAAAAAAACATAAAAATTAAAATAAATTATAATTAACCAGATCTAATATAATACTTACCACCAAGTTGTCGTCGCTCAAAATATCATTTCTGTAGCAAGGAAACAAAAAAATCAATTAGTTTTGTGATCGGTAATTTTCTCGCGTTTCGAGACAATGCATTAATAGACTCGACACTGTTCGAAGTCATTATATTGAACCGTTGAACAGGGCAGTGCGACCGTGCCCATTTATGAAACCCAACTCTTGTTAGTGTCTCTCTGATTGCCGGCCGCATAGCACATAACGCATTATAGTTAGTTTCAAAGTCACTGATTGTGTACGCTTTACAGGTTGCCCACCATAAGCTTTCTTGCGCTTTACCCTTTAAACGTAAATTAACCATTAAATGTCGGCAACAAAGACCATGATATGCGAGCGGGTACACTGTTCTGATTGCCAAATCAATAGAAGACGCTCTGTCAGAAATAATAGCAAGTTCCGGATGATCCGCCATGCCATCTTTTAGTTTAGACAAAAACCAAGTCCAGGCATCACCGCTTTCAGTTTTCCTGACACCGAATGCAATTGGTAAAATTTGGTTATTTCCGTCCATACCAACTGCAAGAAACATGGTACCTTTAAAAGTACCTTTCAGATGTGCCCCGTCTATTATTATGATAGGCCGCATACAATTAACAAAACTTCGTACCTGCAGATAATTTAAAAATAAAATATCTAACTTTTCCGTTAGTGGACCGATTATATCTTCAAAATAAATAACTTACAGCTGCACCAATAGCAATAAAAACCATTTCAAAACGGTTAAACTCGTCCCTCAGAATGTGAGTAATTGTTCCAGGGTTAGCTAACTCAAGATTGTGACAGTATACAGGGAGTTTGACAAAAGCCTCCTCGGCTGATCCGGACAAAAGCTGTTCCGCATAATGTTTTCCTCGCCATGCCTGTTTGTAAGATATATTTACCTTAAACCTTTGATTGATGTCCTTCACGATTTCTTTTCCCCGATGTGCCCGTCCACAGTCGGTAAGTTGATCTTTTATGATATGGCCGATTACTTTTTTATTTGCATTTCTAATATTAGGATACGTCTGCGTTCTTGAACATGTGTGCTCGTTTTTAAAAGAAGTGACATGAAAAGCATTAGTATCCTTATAAGTAGAAGCTCTTAATACCCACTCACAGTTATCAACACAACATTTCACAACAAACATTTCTTTTGAAGACTTTTGCACTTTGAATTCAAAACACTCATTTAAAGCCATCATTGATTCTTCTAACTTTAATTCTTCTTTATCTTTAAAAACTTTGTTAACAATTGGATGTGTAGATGATGATAATAAAACATTTGAAATATTTGTTTCGTAATTTTGAAAGGTTTCGTTGTTATCAATATATTGGTTGTTTATGTCAAAATTATTAGGCTCATGACTAAAATCATTCATATTGTTAAATGGAATGTTTAAATCCGGAACAACATCTTTTTTTTTTAGAATTAGACCCATGTGATGAGTCTTTTTTTTACGAGGTAGACGAACCGTAAAAGAGTCAACAACATAAATATAACATATGCCTGTATGATTTTTCTCTATAATTTTTAAAAACACAGACATATCGTTGTCATCGTATATGTCAACGGGATACACATATGTTGAAAACTTATAAGATAAGCGTCTTATATCTTGAATACCAAAACGAACTGAAATCAAATCAATCAGCTCACCATAACTGATTTTAGAAGAAAAATATAGAGCACGACGAATACAATCAACTGGAACATAATCGTATAAACCATCTTTATGTTCCCAGTTACCACCCATACAAACTACAACGGCAGGGGCGGTGCTTATTGAGGGCCCGAGGGGGCCTCGGCCCCCCATGTTTTTCCGGCCAGAAGAGTTGATTCAGTAGTATTTCGTCGAAAAATCCTTCGGTTTCTCTCGTTTTCTTCCTAAAAATCCTTCGGCCCCCTCCGTTTTTCTTCCTAAAAAACCTTCGGCCCCCTCCGAGCTTTTTTTGAAGCTCCGCCACTGTACAACGGTAAACTTCATATTTTAAAATGGTAAAAAACGAAATTTTTAAGTAGTACTATTTGATAAGTGTGAAAAAGTTTAACAATAATGGTTATTTTTATAGTTTTTAAAAAAAGTCGGACGCCCATATCCGTCCCCCATTATGGGCTGGACGCCCATAACGGGTAAATGGCAAAATTAAGTTTTTTTTTTTTTTTAAAAAATTCGACTTCATGGGCGTGACACACGTAGTGTAACACTCATCATAGGCGGGACGCCCATAACGGGTAAAGGGAAAAATGAATTTTTTTTTTTTAAAATCGAGTTCATGGGCGGGACGCCCGTAGTCTAACCCACATAATGGGTGGGACGCCCATAGTGGGTTCCCGCTTAAAATTTCAAAAAAAAAGGGCGGGACGCCCGTATTTAGGTTCGGGACGCCCATAGCAAGGTTCGGGCGCCCATAATGGTGGTTCGGTTCTATTACTCCACGACGCCTACAAAAAAAAATTGACTATGGGCGGGACGCCCACGACACGCGTGTCTGAGTGGGTCCGGCGCCCGTGACCGGGTGTTTTTTAAGGGCGTTGGAATATTTATATGGGCGTGGACGGCTATGGAGGCCACGTGGCAAACTGTAATTGGTCGAGAATAGTGGGCAGCGCACGGAGAACCATGGGCGTCGGCGCCCATCATAGGAGACATTTTTGGAAATATAGTGGTGGGCGTGGCCATATTGGGAATTTTTCCTTTATCAAGTGAGCCATGTTGAAAAGAAGACTGATAGTTTTGTGAGGCATAATAGCATCAATATTTATAACAAACTATCCAAGTTTTATGTTTATTTAATGATAATATTTTTGTAAGTCATTTGTGATTTCATAAAACTAAACAAGTTTCACCTAGACTAACAAAAAGTGATTATAAATTATGTTTAGCAAGTTTTTTAAGAATACCTTTTTTTAACGGCTCGATGTGAAATTTCATATATAGTTGAAACATGTTTTTTTAGAAGTGAAAAAGTGATTTCATTTAAAGTATAAGAAGTTACTCTCGTGTACTTTAAACTAGGGGTGTTCATCGGTTCGATTAACGTTTTATTCAGTTTTCAATTTTTTCCCCTATCCGAAAACCGAACTGAATTTGAGAAGTGGTCCGATTTAGTTTTGGTTAAAACCGAACAAACCAAATTACCGATTAAAAACCAAATAAGGGAAAGGATAAAAAAAAATAACCTTCTAAATATGCAATAACCCGAAATAACCCATCAAAATCAAGCTAAATCTTCGAAATTTTTTTTAACAACATTGTAAACACATTTAAAACACTTTCTTATTTTATGAGTTTGCGTAAATTTATCATCGTTTGAGAGTTATCATCATTGTAAGTTTTGAAAAAAACACTTACAGTACTGTAAGTTACAAAAATTTAAAAATTTACAAAGATGATAACTCTCAAACGGGGATTAATTTACGCAAACTCATAAAATAAGAATGTATTTTAAACGTGTTTACAATTATATAAAAAATCGAATATTTAGCTTCATCTTGACGGGTTATTGCATATTTAATGGGTTAAGTATATAGGCATCCCCTATATAAACCGGTTAAAAACTGAATAAACAAAATTCAATCGAATAAGCCGATTAAATTCAAATAAACTGGTTAAAAACCAAATAAACCAATCCGAATAAACCTTGTTCAACCTTATATATTATTAACAAGATAATAAATTTAAATCTGAATTCGGTTTAATTGGTTAACCGAACAAACCAAATAAAAAAAGGGAACCGAAACTCGGATACGGTTAGGAACCGAACAGAAAATCGAAATTGAAATTCGAATACATTAGGAACCAAACCGAAAACCGAATTCGGAATTCGGTTTGATTTTTTCAGTTACGAATACAGCTTGGTTTTCGGTTTTACTTTTAATATTTAAATTCGCTAATAGGCTTTTTTTAAGCTCGTCCAGAGCATCTTAATTCTCAGAGCTGCCTCTCACTAAGTCACAAACGATTGAGACTCCTCAATTGTTATGCTAAAGACCATGACAACTCAAAACTTCGTACATGGATTTCCTAAAATTACTTCTTTGCGTGACTCATGTGGAATTTTCTGGAAGCTTTCGAGCAACAAAATCGTTACAGTTAGTAAATAATTAAAGTGTGATCGGATCACTCTATATATGTACTGTGTACACTCGCAATAAAGAAATATATCATTTTTCTAGTCGATGATTTCACACTTTTTTTCGAACGAATAATTTTTGAAACATTAACGGATTACTAGAGTATCATTGTCAGGGGCGTACCCAATTAGGTGCCATGGGGTTCGACCGACCCCCATGAACTTTTAATTTTCAATGTTATATATTTGATCGGATCTCGACCGACCCCCAAGAAATTTTGTCTCCAACCCCCATGAAAATTTGACGAACTAGGTAAAGCTCAATTTAAAATTATTTTAAAGGCAACAATAAAAAAATAATACTCATATAACGCAATATTCATTACTAATGTTGAAACTCAATTAACAATTAATAATTTAATTAAATTTTTAATCAGCCATAGTCCATTTAAAAAAGTAATAAGACCCAGTTTATATATTAAATGATTGAATTTGATGTTCAGAATTCATGCTCGGTTCGCTCATAAAAATATATTAGATTAATAACTTACTAATATACATTGTTTTTCCCCACATCACAATAACTGTAATTTATATATTGAGTGATTATTGTGTAAGTTGAAACTTATTAGCATAATGAGCAAATTAGTTGATTTGTGTATAATTTGTTTATTTATGTAATATGAAACATTTTTTTAAAAGAAAATTTAAAACATTCAACTTCTTTTTATCTTTAATTTATAAATTTAAACAATATTCTTTTGAATCATGTCGAACAAAATAAAATTTATCATATCATTCTAATCAACGAGATAATAATTTAGCATGTATATATTATATATGTATTTATGATTTAATTTAGTTTTATCATTTTTTTGATGATCCGACCCGATTCTATTTGAATTTGTCAATAAAATAAAATAATTAATAACAAATAATTATTCAAAAAACATTCTCGACCCCCATAAAAAAAATTTCTATGTCCGCCACTGATCATTGTACCACCAGTAGTAGTGTAGTATCACTTGATCATATCCACCACAAAGTCACAGGTTATGAACGAAATTCAATACTTTGAGGAAGCCCCTTATGAGATTCGAACCAGGACCATTTGATTTATGAGCATTTCACACATTTCATGTAATTATAATATCAACCAAAGATGAAACTTGGAGCTTTCAAGGCATTTAAAGGTCAAATGAAACAATAATTCGAGTATAAAATTGGAACGCTTCAAACCCACCGTGGTGTGGAATTCATGACTAGAGATTTATCAAAGGTTTTCTTTTAAATATTTCATATTTTTAATAATTTGTTTTTTGAAAAGCATTTTTTTATATTAATAATTAGTTGTTTAATTAAAAAAGATAAAAATAACATAATTAACATTAAATATTAATATTTAAGATTATATATGTATTTAATTGAAATGAGAAATGAAAAAAAAATAGTTATTAGCAACGTTTTCAAACCCGGACCGGACCGGCCGGACCTGTCGGACCGGGATTCGGCATCACTGACGGTCCGGTTATGCACTCAAAATCGTTTTGGAACAAACCGGGCGGTTCAACCAGCAGCCGGTGGCCCGACCGGGAACCCGGTGATTCGACCGGGATCTGGTATAAAACTAGAAGATCCGGCAACAAAAGATGAACAGATCGGTTGGTGCGACAGTGGGCGACTGGGCGTTAACAACTTCGGTTGATGCGGTGGTGGGCGACGGGGCGAGAGCATATCCGGTTGGTGCGGCGGTGGGTGACGAGGCGAGATCACTTCCGATTGCTGCGGCAGTTGGTGACGGAGCAAGATCAGCGGCGAGTTATGCGGATGGGATGGTTTTAACTTTTTAGAGAGAAAAAGTGCGTTTGGACTTTGGAGAGAGAACGAGAAATGCAAGAGGTTGCGTGTAAAGCAATCTATATATCAATCAATCAATATTGAAATATAAGCCGTTCAACAAAAATATCTATATATGAATATATAAATATATCATATATATTATAAATATAGGGGATGAAATTTTTGATAACCCTCATCTTTTGTTACAACCCATTAACCATCATCCAATGGTTACTTTAAAAATGTAAGTGTATAGGATGGTGACACGTGTCAGATTCCTTTTTTTTCTTTTTTTAATGTAAAGGGCATTTAAGACATTTGTTATTTAAGTAAAGTTTACCCATTTTTTTTAAACATTCATAACTTTTTATACTATATTATTTTTTTAAAAAAATTGCACCATTATACTCGTCTCATTTTTCTCTTTAATTTCGTTATAGTCTCGACTAGTTTTTTTTTTTGATGTCATGTATTTACATCATTGTATCGAGCTTAAAGATAGCAAATTAATTAGAAATTTTTTTTAACAATGGTAATTACAGTAATGTAACAAAAAATGAAGTAATGTAACACAAAATGAAGTAATTTACAATGACATAATTAACGGTGACGTAACACATTATTTTATTTTTTTTCTCTAACAATGATAAATTACAGTGATGTAATAGAACACATTATTTTGATTTTTTCTCTCATAATGATAATTATAGTGATGTAATTTATCATTGTTCGAAAAAATTTAAACTAATATGTTGTCAATGTAAATTACATCACTGTAATTTAAACCAAATTCACCGAAAAAAACCGAATTTTACGTCAATGATAATTACAATGATAAATTACAGTGATGTAATAGAGCACATTATTTTGATTTTTTTCTCTCACAATGATAATTATAGTGATGTAATTTATCATTGTTCGAAAAAAATTTAAATTAATTTGTTGTCAATGTAAATTACATCACTGTAATTTAAACCAAATTCACCGAAAAAATCGAAACCGAATTTTACGTCAATGTAAATTACATCACGATAAATTACGTCAATGTAAATTACATCACTGTAATTTATCATTTTTAAAAAAATTTCAAATAAATTTGTTATATTTAACCTCGTTACAATGATGTAAATATAGGGCATTTAAAAAGGTAAAAAAAATTAGTCGAGACTATAACGGAGTTAAAGAGAAAAATGAGGCGATTATAATGGTGCAATTTTTTTTAAAAAATAATATATTATAAAAAAGTTATTAATGTTTAAAAAAGAGGGGGGAAAACTTATAAGGGATAAAATGACTATGATGCCCTTTTTAATATTTTAATATAATGTTTATGTGTAAGTTTATGATTGGTTTAAATGGGTTATGTAGTTGTAGCAAAAAAAGAGGGTTATTTTTTATACCTTGCCCTATAAATATATATCATATATATTTGTATAATTTATAATATAATCCGGTTTTTAAATCCGGTTCGACCGGTCCGACCGGTCGGACCTCTAACAAGTAAGGAGACCGGTTCGATGTCCGGTCCAGTTATGAAAACATTTAGCATAAAAATTCTCTACTAACAACCATAGTTAGCTTGAAATTTTAACAAGCAAATGTAATTGATAGAAAAATAGGTAGTTAGAACCAATTAGATAAAATTATTTAAAGTGAAAAATTTATAATTGTTTCGAGAGGAAATTCAAATATTATTTTAAAAAAGTTAATACTCGGAGCAATAATTAGAAAACAAAGTAAAACGTTTTCTATCTTTAAAATACAAATATTAACTTTTAAAAACTACTGAACATGTTAACAAGTCAACCCACTTTTAAAACATAAATACATATATTATTCCGCTTGACCTGTTTTTATAATAAACTAGGTTAGTGCATCGTGTATTACACATATTAAATAAAGAAATATAACAAATAATTATCAATGAAAATTTAGAAAAATATAAGATGATTTTTAATATAAAATACGATTACAATTTTGTATGATTTAATATTTTAAGTATTAATATAATAATATTATTTCTTTAAACACTAGCTTTTGATAGTTTATTTTTCATTAAACATTGTGTTTTAAATAATTTTTTTAAAAAATTTTATAATATATAATATTTTTTTTAAAAAAAAGTGTATTTTTAATATTAATATATTATAATGTATTAAAAAATATTTTTTATTTAAAAAATATATAAAAAGAATATTTAATATTTAATATTATTATTTATATTAAATGTATTTAATAGGAGAGAGATGCGGGAAATAAATGTTAAGATACTCTAAAACATCTCATGTGACAATAAAAACCTTTATTTACCAGTATAGGTAGATTGTGTTCAGGATGACGTGTTTAACAAAAACAAAAAGAAACATTATCAACTAACTTAAAAACTAAAATCCTAGTTTTTTTTTTTATGTTTGAGTCATGTTATGTGTTGCTTGTTTTTTAAGAGTAAAAATGTGTGTAGTCTGCAAACCATATCTGCAGACATCTGTTGAAAAAGAGGTGGACCAAATGTCTGCAGTTTGCAAGAAAAGAAGTGTTTGTTTTTTAACATATGTTTACTGTTAAAATAAATTGGCGGTGGTGTATGGACGGTGGTGGAGGTGCCCGACAGTGGTGGTGATAGCCGATTGTGGTGGTGGTGGCCGACTATGGTGGTGGGGGGGTGACCGACTGTGGGGGCGGATGGTGGTGGCCGCCGATGGTGGTGGGAGACAGTGGTGGTGATCAGGGGCGGAACTACAAGAGGGTCAAGGGGGTCCAATGACCCTCCGACGGATGAAACTATGTGTTACTTGGTGAGTCTGAGTGCTCGATGGAAAAAGCTTTCTTGTGTTTTGACTATCTAGCTTGTATCCCTAGAGTATCTAAAATAAAAAACGAAGTGAATAGTTGCAACTTTTATGTTTTTCTTGCCGGTCGTCGATTGATGCAAGCCGCTAGTGAGAGTGTAAAAATTAGAAGAGGAAAGTAAGAAGATGACCTGAACGGTAGGTCACTATTATTTAATAGACCCAATATTTTTAGATATTGTATTGATTTTTCTTTCTATCATTTTTACTCTATTGATTTAATTTTTTTACAGCAACACTTTTAGATGTCTTGATATTTACCACCTATCTTGGTCCGTGATCAGGATGTAATGTAATTTTAATTTCAATTTCACTATCTTATAAATAAAATTTTATGTTGATTATTATTATTTCTTTGTATTTCATCTATTAATACACATCGACGATTATAAAACTTTTAAGTTGTGACCACCCGGATTTAGAATCCTAGTTACGCCACTGGTGGTGATGGTGGCCGACGGTGGTGGTGGTGGCCACTGGTGGTGTTGTCTGGCGGTGGTGGGTGGTCTTTGCAAACCTTAGAAGATCTTAGAAGTGGTTGGGTCACATCTGCACCAAGAAGAGCATACATAGACGTTTTTTAATGAAACATTTTCGAAAAACAAACACCACCTTAAAATTGAGATAGAAAATTGTTACCTCTAGTTAAAATCGGCATATATTCTGGCTTTGTGGATTCATCTAATTTCCCAACACATATATTATATGGTTAACAAAATGACACATAACATTGCAAACAAAATTGATAACACAAACTTTAAATCTAAAGTCATTATCATGAAATAAGTATTCATCAAACACCACCATCAATAAAGCTACATAAATAGCAATACTCTCAGATCGTAAGAGTCATAATATTTAATCAAGCTGACATTCTACCATATGCAAATCACATCAGTCACATTTAAATCCTCATATGGGCAATAATGTCTTTGTCTTTCTAAACAATATTGGTTAATTTCTAGCCTAATAGTAGCACATCAGTCACATTTCATGTACAACAAATATTACTCTGTGTTTAGTCAGGGGGTTTTTCTAGTTGTAGATTTTCTCTTGGGCGGATAGGTCAAGTCACCACGCTCTGTTCTTCAATTGCTAGGGTGATCTATCTGTCAGGGTGATCAAGAGTGACCGGATGTTTGCTGTTCAAAAAAAATAAAATATTAATAACAATAAAAATAACAATAACTTACAATAACAATAATATTGGTAGTGTATTACAATACCGGCCAATATGAGTAGTAGGATATTTTAAATTAAATTTGTATTTTCAATTAGTAACCTTTTTGCTGAATTTTTTTAATTAAAGTAAACAAGATTGAAGTTTTTTAATGGAAGCAACAACATCACATATCAAAGGGCATTGATGGTGCCAACAACATATGTGACACCAACAGAAAGCAACATTTCAAATTTCTTAACCATATGATGATTGTATGTCTTCAAACAATTAACTACTATATGATCATCGTGGTTCCTCTTTTACGTATGGCTAAGGTCTGTCTTCATCTTTTTTCCTCTTCAGAACCCGCTCAAAATGGGATTTAACTGGGTCGTAAGTTTGTTGTTGTTACGATCATCGTGGCGACATTTTCCTTGTTCGTAACCACATAAAAAATATAAAAACATAGTGTGACCATTGGCATATGTTATGTATGGCTCATGTGAAACCTAGGACCTGTATGACATGACACTATGGTGCAAGTATATATGCCACTGATGTCGGTTTTAAACGGCAATCATAAAATGTTTAGAAAAGGCAACTATAAGACAAATGAAATCACTGTCATCAATCTACATCCTCCATTCATGGGGTGATAAGTGGATACAGCAAACATGCTTATCTTAGATTTTATTTTATTTTATTTTATTTTTATTATTTTGCCTTTATTTTTGTTTTTATTATTTTTTAACATCGATGTTTATCTTTTATTTTTGTGATGCAAACAAAAGAAACCATCTCACATTCCATTATAAACATTTTGAATGCCTTAATAAATGGATCATGGTTACGTACGTTACAAATCTTTGATTATTGTTAGAGGCGAACCGTCTAAAAAAACCTTTGTGGAAACCTTAATGGATATGCATGGTAAATATTGGTAATCAATTAATTTCAAAAATACCTAAACATTACCCTTGATCTTGTTAGTGACAACCACAAAAAAAAACTAAAAAAACCAACAAAAAAACAAAAGATATAAATAGACTTGAACCCGGCCACAAGCAATATATCTTTGATGATAAGAGTGAATTTAGTGTTTGCCATACGCTAGTTCAATTCCCGTCGTTCGCCCAAATCTAGAGCTCTAATTCAAAATTATTTCGATTCATGATTTTAATACATTTCACTTTGGCTAAATCATATCCAAAGATAGTTATTAAATTGTTAGCACCGCATGGCAGTGAACCAGATACCTACTACAGGCCATCATGCGCATCTTAGGTGGAAATAGAGGTGGCCAACAAAACCGGTTCCGGAACCAGAACCGGCAGCTCGAACCAGTCATACCCGAACCGGTGGGTACATGCGGTTCCTGATTCTTGGAGAAATCGGAACCGGGAAAACCGGAACCGGTTCCACATTTACCCGGACAAAACCCAAACGGTCACTGGCCAAAACCGGAACCGGAACTGGAACCGGTTATTGACTTTGTTGACCGGAACCGGTTCCGGTTCCAAAAAAAATCCAGTCTGGCCACCTCTTGGTGGAAGGCGAAAAAGGCCATTTTGATAGAAGCAATTCAGGACCAATTTGTAGAAGCAAACGTGAGAGAGAAAAACCATAGAAATTTTGATTAA
Organism: Mikania micrantha; assembly: GCA_009363875.1. Taxonomy (NCBI): domain Eukaryota; kingdom Viridiplantae; phylum Streptophyta; class Magnoliopsida; order Asterales; family Asteraceae; genus Mikania; species Mikania micrantha. The sequence continues at coordinate 106,140,875 of CM018692.1, read as the reverse complement.
AAGTGGTCGCATGCATGGATTGACTCATTGACATCGTAATTCGATGTTCTTTAGATTAAAGGACAATGCAAAGTGTTATTACAAAGATTAGGGACTCAACATGTAATAAAGACCATAAAGTCATAAACAAAAGAGTAACCTACCTGGTAGAGATTTTTCATCTTCGATGAAAAGTCTGGAGTTAAAATCAAACATAAAATAAATTAGTTTACCATAGTTATAAAAGGAGGAATAATATTTGTCATTTAAAAAAAAATTAATAATGTTAATTATTACTATAGTAGCCCATAACCCAAAGACTCGTAGTTGCGTTTTTGAACTATTAATGCAAGATTTGTATTTTCTAGAGGTTCTAAAAAGGCTTAAGTTTTGCTAATAAATAATTAAACGGATGAGGCCATAAGAGCCCACTTTAAAAGATTGAACTTTTAGCCCATTAGATTAAACCATAGCCCGTTTGAACTTTAATGTATTAATTTTGCTTCCATCAAGATTCAAGGTAGAGGTGGAGAAAAAAAGGGGAACCGGCATACCCGAACCGATGGGTACAAATAGGTACGGTTTTCAGACAAATTAGAACCGAAACCGGGAAAACTAGAACAGGTTCCACCTGTACCCGGCCAAAACCCAAACCGGACCCGACCAAAAACCGAACCGAAACCGGTCGGAACCAGAACCGGTTCCAAAAAAAACCTGATTTGCGCACCTCTAATTCAAGGCATATGGTTACTTCGTTAGTTATAAACTGGAGTAAATTTTACGAATCGTATTTTACATTATACGGTGTTTTTAAGAGAGGGCGATGAAGAAGAAAAACGATATCTTTTTACATATCAAGTCCATCCATATTATAATTTGAAGTGAAAAAAAAATTAATACATTTTTTTGTCGTGTTTTTCTTTGCATAACTTCTTTTAGTTATGGGAGTTCTAGCTCAAACTCGACTCGTTTATAACTCTATTTCTAATGCACGAGCATATAAGAAAAATAAGCAAACATAATAAAATAATTGATAGGAAAGTTGTTTTAATTTTGTTATTATTTTTACAAATTTGTTCGAATTTAACATGTTAATGTACTTTAATGTGTAAAATATTTTTTAAGGGGATTTTATGAGAAAAAGCAAAAAGTATGTTGATTTTTTTGCATAAAAAATTGTCAAAAGAACTTCTATGAGAAAAATATCTATGTTGGTATTTTATATATAAAAAAATTGCTTAAAAACCATTATAAGAAAAATCAAAAAGTATTTATAAAACAAACAAACATAACATAATATGTGTTTGGTATTGTATTTTAAAGCATTTATCTTATTATCATTCACAAAAAATAAAAATAAATAATAAATAAATAGGTATTGTGGTGTTATCTAATTTTTTTATGAACAACATATATTATTTTAAGTATATCATTTTTACTTTTTTTAAACTGTTATTTCTAAAAAATAATAATAAATAAATAAATACATTTAATAAGAACTCACAAACTTATATATCTGTTATCATATGAGAAGCAAAGCATCTATTCCTTACTCTCGCCTTTTCCATATCTCCAAATCCACATACTCTCGCCTTTTCCATATCTCCAAATCCACATACTATACGCATGAATTATCCTCAAAATTTAACAAAACCTAGTTTTCTTCGAATACCAAACATCAAATTCGTGAAAAATGGCACTTAAATTCAATACACAACTCATGAAAGTAGCTGATGAATTTGCCGATTTTGACGTTTTGAAGCCGAAAGCTCAACCCGATCCGCATTTCGACACTCAACAAACAGAATCTATGTTCATCCTTACCGTTCATCTCAAAGGTTTGTACGAAGATAAATTATACTCGCATACATACATACATACATACATACATACTTATATTTACATAAGTATGCACTTACCATAAATGCATTTAAATAAGAATCAATAAACTGTTAATAATTAAAAAAAAAACTATTTGTAAAAACGTGATTTAAGGACATAAAAGTAATTTATTTTACGTTAATTTTAAAATTAAAAAAAAAAACTTTATTTTTTAATTAAAAATCCCTCCACAAAACTAGGTAAATGAATAGTGTAAAGTTAAATAATAGATACAATACTTTGTGTTTTGTTCATGTTCTAATATGAGTCATGTTATTCTTACACCCATCTCACATCCTTCACATTTTTTATACGTCTTGTATAGACCTATACGAGGCATATAGGGGCAATCATTGCTTGTTACAATTTGTTAGTGTTAATGATTGCACTCCTATACACCTCGTATAGGTTTATACGCATCACATAGGTCATATACGCAACACATACGTAACTAATCATTGTTGAATCATTGGGTGTCAGTATGGGTCATACATCTCTTATAGGCGTGTATGAGGCGTATAGAATCAAATAGGTGTTAAAATAAACAAGTTGGATATGTTAATAATCAACCCCTTTAATATAGGGTATACACAAGCGAATATAAAGGTTTCTCTGGTTGAAATAAATGGCGATGGGTGTGGAATCACAATAAGTGGTCAAAAACCTTTTCAAGAAATGTTGATGGTCGGAGGAAGAGTTGTAAAGAAAGATATTGAGACTAGGGGATTTCAAAATTTGTTTAAAGTCCCGAAAACGGTGATCTTGGGTCAAGTCAATGCTAGGTTTAACGAAAACGAGTCGGAGCTTGTGATCCGAATGCCAAAAGCTACAAAAGGACTCATTGGGGATCAATTGGAGGAGTTGAAAGCCGAAGAAACTCAATTAAAACCAGCAAAAGTGTTGCATATTTATACCAATGAAGAGTTATTAGAACAAGAGACTCAAGAGGTCAGAAATGGCGATGTTGGCAAAGAAGACGACAATGATGATGATGACAAGAAACAAGAAGCGCCACGAAGGAAGTTTAAGATATGCACGCCGATCATGGTCGGATCGGCGTTCGTTATGTCACTCATCGTGTTGGTTTTCCACTTGGTCGAATCCAAGAAACGAGAAAACCCGCGAAAGAAAAGGAGTCAAGATTAGTTTGTTTTGTTATAAATCAAAATAAGAACATGTTCAATCACTTTATGAAGTGTAACTGCTTAAAATGTGTATTATTTTTGTGATCATTATTACCTCAAAAACCTTGATGTAGCTTTTGCTTTAACTGTCCAGACCCGAACCAAAATTTGGACATTAAAGTAAAAAAGACATTCAAGCACCAAAAAACGATTCCGATAAAAAAAATCCTAGATACTAGGGGTGTTAATCGGTTTGGTTAATGGTTTGTTCGGCTTATTCGGTTCGGTTTAATCGGTTTTCAAAATTTTTTCCCCTAACCATTAACCGCACCGAATTCAATTCGGTCCGGTTTCGGTTATAACCGAACAAACCGATTAAAACCAAATAAAACGGTTAAAAACCGAATAAATCGATTTCAAACTTATATTATTAATAAAAATAATAAATTTAATTATGAATTCGATTTAATCAGCTAACCGAATAAACCGAATTCAAAAAAAATCAAAAACCGTTAACCAAACCGAAAACGGAATTCGGAATTTGGATACGGCTGGGAACCGAACCGAAAACTGAATTCAAAATTCGGTTCGGTTTGTTCGGTTATAGGTTTTAAACGGTTTTCGGTTTTCTGAACACCCCTACAAGATACACCACTGAATTTGTTAACCATCCTAGTAATTTATATATTTTAGACTAAAATTGCACAAAATGGAAGTGTAACAGAAGACAGAACTCAAAAGCTTTTAGTTCAAATGGAGGATCACAAAATTGAAAATTTGGTACAATAATCATCAAAACCCACTCTTTTAATTCAAATTTCACATACCCCCTACCCCTACCCCTACCCTACCCTACCCTACCCTACCCCATCCCCAACCCATCCTTTCTTTACATACATCAATTAGCTGCCCCGGGCCACCCATCATCATATCAACACCACCAGCAAAACCATACACCAAAATACTTTTACACCACCACCAAACCCCACACCCTGCAAAAAGAGAACACAAAATTCCAATCACCATAATCATCATCATCAATTCCTTGTTCAAACATTTTAAAATTAAATGATTGTTTATATATAAAAATCATAATCATCATCGTATTTGGTACATTCTACTATTAGAAGCTAAAACAGGGTCTGAGGAAGGTCGGATGTAAACAGTCTTATCTTTACTGCTCTACATCATAGAATTAGAGAGGTTGTTTCCAATGACACCTCCATCTAATAATGTTTAATTAACCAGCCGATCCAATGTTTAACATTATTTTCATAAAAATTAAGGAAAATAGCATTAAAAATAGCGCAAGCTTACTTTTGTCCCTCAAGAACCGATACATATGCTTGTACCGCAAACGAGGTCTACTGTTTATATAAAAATGTTAGATCCTATTCTAAATTTTTTATACATTTAACCACTCAAATTACAATCTTGTTTTAATACAATTTTATTTTTAAAGTCTCCTTGCAACTAGTTTTATTACCTAGTTGGTGATCGTGTAAAATAGCTCACATGATTGTTATACTCGTATTTATAACTATTTTACACGAATAGCACACCAGGCTAATAAATATAAGTGGTAATATGCGTAAATATTCCAAGCGAGAATTTTACTAGGCATACTTGTTGTTATTTTTGTATTTCAAAATTAAAATTAAAATAAATATTAAATTAAAATTTTAATATTTAAGTCTTTAAAAATATGAATAACCCAAGTGAAGGTACTCACTTTGTAAAAAACTTGATTACTATTCGGTAAAACATAAGATTACCTGTAGTCTATGGGCACTAGACTTGGGGACAGGTCTTATGGTGGCGGAATCGACTTCACCGGTCGGCAGTGGAACCGCAGGGTTGCTGTTGATGAATGGTAAAGATCCACCACTTTTTCTTGGACCACTGAACGGACCATTCGAAGGAAAAATCGCGTTCATTGGAGAGGGGCTCGGGGAAGTTAGTTCTAACGGACGGTTAGGCCATGGGTAAGATGGGGATGATGATACTATATCTCCACCACCACCAGGGCTGCTAGGCTGCGGTGGTGATGAGGATACAATGTTCCCCTGATCACCACCGGTGGTGGTGGGTGACGGTGCTGCTGCCACCGATGGTTGTGGTAGTGGCGGCCAGGCGGAAATTTCCGGTGTGAGGGAGGAGGTGACTTGAATGGCAAGCTTCTCGCCTTTGTCGCAAGCTTTTGTGGAGTCGTTTTCGAAGGCGAAGTAGAAGGAGCCAAGCCTTGAAGGGTGCCACTTCATTCAAAAAAAAAACAAAAGAAAAATAGAAGTCAGAATTTTAGAAACTAAAAAATGTGGAGATTTAAAAAAATTGCTCAAAATCCATTCACAAAAACACTGAATAAAAACTATAATTGCATGAATTTAACTATATTTTATATTAAAAAAACTTTTTTTATCCAGAAGTCTCTTACGAAGATGCCTCCCATATTTTAAGGCAAGGGTTAAGACTAAGGGTTAAGACTTGATGGCATGTCTTCATCTTTCTCCTAGACCTTCCGGTTTCAAAGCCAGCTAAATGGGCCTTACAACACAAGCAAGGGCCCCCAAAAATATGGAGTCTCCAATTTTTTAAAAATTTTTATATGTAGTGAGGTTTTTTGATATGCGGGCTTTTTCTAGCTTATGAGCTCTGAAAAAATTGAAAATTCGATAAAGGCTCACATTGAAAACTTCTAATGTTCAATTAAAAAAGGCTTTTTAAATAAATTTGATTATGAAGATTATTAAAGAATTCACATTTAAAAAACTAGAAAAATAAATTTAATATAAATAATTTATACATCTAAATATAAACAATTTTTTTTACTCCACCATATATAAACTTTTAGTTTATTCTTGTCGTTCTCAAGACCGGATAAGTTGAGGAAGGTTTTTAACGTAATTGTTACTAAATGGTCCTGACTTTTTATTCCGTTCAGGATCCTTAAAATCTACAGACCTCTCCGAATAATATTTAACTAGGTATTTTTTTTTGTTATATTAAAAAAGTGAATCAAGATTGTAATCACAAAACATTTCTTGTTATCTCGTAAAGTGGTTAGACATAATTTGTTCTCATATTTCAAGTAGAGTCAAATCTTCTTGTAAAGTAGTTCGACAAAATTTGTTCTAGTATAAATATATTTCGTGACTCTAGAGTCAAATCTTGTCCTACGTGGACGCTAGTGTATAAATTTGTGTAAAAAGTACTAATCTCGTGATTTTATCTTTTATAAAATTAAGAATCAAAACAAATATTGAATTTTATTAAAAGGATGAAATACAACATAATGTAAAATTTAAAAATTAACACTGTATATAATACAAAACTATTTGAAATAATATACGCACACACTAATTTTGTTGTCGATAATAGAAGTCCTAAATTATTAAAAAAAAAGTGTAAATACATTGTTAAAACTTAAAAGATAGATACACATTTCACAGTTTAAAATTTTTATTTATTTATTTATTTTTTAAGATGTCGACATTGGTAGAGTATGAAAAAGTCAAACTTTTGCTTAAAAAGTGAACTGTACAACCAATAAAGCTTGCAATACAATGATTTAAAGCACCCAATGCTAATTAAAAGGAACTTTTTTTATTAATTACTCATTAAACTTCTAATCTTAAGCAGCAAAAAATGTAAAAAATGAAAACTTCATAGTACAGCCAGAAAGAAGATAATACAAGGGTCAAAAGCATTCAATGACTTTAAAGAAGCCCTTTTCAGTTCACCCATTACTGTCCCATGTGTTTTTTTTACGGCAAATGTCCGGTAACTCGGGATTATCGTATTACATTAACAAATAGATTACTCTTTCACTCAAAAAAAGAGCACGGTGACATAACCTTACTAGCATAAGAAAATCTAGGGCCGTCTCTATTAGATTAGGTGCCATGTGCGAATTATAAAAATGGGTCCCTATGTGTACGTGTGTGGTAATTAGTTTGTAACTAAATATAAAGTAAGTTAATTTTTTTTGACTTAAATTTTAAATTGTAATGAGTTATTGGATCAAATGTTTAAGGGAATAGTTTTTCTTTTAGCTTTTATAAAATTCGTAACTGGGTTGAATATATTCAAAAAATTGGAATGTAAATTATATGTGTTTGTTGTAAAATAAATTAATATATATAATATATACAATTTTTTTAAAAAATTAAGCCCTCTAAAAAATGGGCCTTTACGGTCGCACATGCCGTATTGCTCTAAGACCAACTTAGAAAATCCACAAATATATACACAACCAAAGGGTATTAGCCTAGTGGTTCCCCTTAATTTCTCCTAGATAAGTAAAAGATTTTTCTAATATTGGGTTTCTTCCTGAATTAACGGTGGATGCACGAGAGACGAGTCAGACAATCAACTATTTTCGTTCAAAAAAGGAAAATCTTTAACAAAATTTGCTTTAGACTGGACTCGAACCATGACCTGCTTATAAAGAAAAGTCACAAGACTACCGCTTAATGAATTGCCTCTTTTGGTTATCGTCCTATGTGCTAACCTTAAGCAACAAAAACCAGAATTTAACAAGTCACACATTAAGTGTGTTTGTGTGTGCTGTAATTGAGAGAGAGAGAGAGTACAGTGAAAGTTGGGCTTGAAGGAGTGAGAAGGGTAGATTCAGTAAAATTGCACAAATTGAAAGCTCTTCTATTCTTGAAAATGTACAGATTGTAGTTGTATTTGTGCCTGAAAACTAAACAAATTCAAACAAAAAAAAAGTACTTTAGTCAGTTTGGGTATAAAACTACTGAAACAACTCAGGAAGAAAAAAATTAAAAAATAAAAAGTGATATCACAATAATTGCAATTACAATCATAAAAAGGTGGGAATATGAGAAATTGAATATATAACACCAAAATGATTAAGGGTTCTTGAAGATGTTGATTATTAGGGGATTTTTGTCAAATCTTTAATACTATATTCTTGAGAAAAAAAAATAATAATAATATAGGGTAAATGTAAGATGAAATTGCAATTATTACACGAAAATGATTGTTAAAAAAGATTTGGATTTATCCCAAAAAAGAGCACTTAAATGTGGAAGACAATGAATGAAACAAGGGTCCTTAAAGATTCTGAAATTTAGGGGTTTTTTCCTCAAATCTTGGTCACTAGATTCTTGAAATTCAGACTAAATGTAACTTTAAACTACAACAATTACACTTGTAAGAAATTAGAGTTAAAACACCACAAAGCTTACTAAAAATTTGCAAAGAAATTAAATTTATCTACAAAAAATAAGCAAGTAAATCTATGATGCTAGTCTTGCTAGATTCTTATAGATAATGAAATCATTGTTCTTGAAAATTAGGTTTTTTTTTTTTTTGAAATCTTTGATGCTAGATTGTTAAAGATTGAGTAAATGTAACTTACTGATGGAATCACCAATTTGAACAGTAGGGTTCTTCCATTCAGAAACTCCATCAACAACAAGTGTTGCAGAATGAGCAAATTTCTGCAAAAACAGGGTGATGAAAGTGAAGATCATCATCACATTCTTCACCTCCATTGAAATACTTTTTTTTTTAATGATTTCACTCACTCAAAAACTTGCTGAGAGACAGGTTTTAGAGAGGTTTTGGTAAGGAGGGTGAGGCTAATAAAGGAGCATAAAAGCTTGTGCTTTGATTTATAATTTATAAAGACACATTGGTACTATAATATTCATGTGAAAAATAAAGCAAAGGGTAATCCAGTAAATTTTTTAACCATGTATATTTAAAGTTACGTAATAATTATCGATACTTCAATTTTTTTACCTTAAAATTTTATCATAAAAATTAGGAAGTTATGAGGGACATGCTTTTTACATGATAAATACATGTGTATTAATTAGAGTTTTCATGGCCCGGTTTTATCATAACAACGTAAAAACAAAACCAAACCAAACTGTTCAAAATAAAAACCGAACCGTTATCAACGGTTTTGTTCTGATTTAGTTTACGGTTTGGTCTTTTGATCCCGTTAAAAATAAAATCAAATCAAATCAAACTTTTTATAGTTCAAGATAAACTAATCACACCAAGTCTATATGTATTTTTTTAAATGACACATAAATAATGAACTTAATATACACACATATATATAGACATGTATGTGTATGAACGGTTTTTGATGAAAACCGTAAACCAAATCGTTTATTACAGTTTTGAACTTTTCAAAACAACCGACAAAGTGCTTGGGGTAAAAACAACCATGAAACCAAACCGATGTGGTTTCGCGGTTTGGAACCGGACCGTAAACAACCTATTAGTAGAGGTGTGCAAACCGGGTTTTTTTTTAATCGGCTCCAGTCAACAAAATCAATAACCGGTTCCAGTTCTTGTTTTTGTCTGGTCCCAACCAGTTTTTGGCAGGTTTCGGTTCTATTTTTGGTCAGTTCAGGTTTTGTCGGGTAACTGTGGAAACAGTTCTGGTTTTTTTGGTTCCAACTTTTTAGAGAATCCGGAACAACATGTACTCACTGGTTCCAGGTTTTTTGCCCACCTCTACCTAATAGTAATAATTATCATTCAAGAACAAATAAGTTTTAGTTTTTTTAACAGCTTTGTACGATGACACTTATATGGGATTTAAACCGTACACTCGGATATGACGTTCTAAGGCGTACGCCCGAGCCCACCCAGGAGGAACCCCACAACCGGGTAACCCTCTTACCTTGGGTCAGCAAATATGTTTCGGCTTAGATTTAAACCCAAGACCTCTCGTAAAGAAGTCAAAGGTTATCATTGGGCTACAAGTAAATTGTAATAGTTATAGATTCACTATGGAGTCGTCATCTCCATTCTTAAGTAAACTATAGTTAAAAAGTTACCAATTTTATACTGTATTTTAATAAAATTAATAAAGTGTGTGTGTAAATTATTTGAGTTGTAAAAAATGATAAAACTAAATAAGAATTAGCAATAATTAATGGCTTTTCTCATATTAATGAACCCTTCAAGCCGGCCTTTTTGTGTGTCTTCTTCAAAATATGACATTCTTAATCATCTTAAGTCTTAACAATTGATTTGTCTGTGAACACAGATTTAATCTTTGTGTAACTATATAGTTATATTTGTGGTGTTCATTGTGATATTGAAATAATGGTTTTTAAAATAAATAACAAATTTTTGTGTATTTATTTTCTACTTTATACATCTAGTTTTACTTTATAAACCACACTTTTACACATTGAATTATCATTAACTTTATCTTTCTTTTGCTATTTAAGTGATGACAAAAGTAAAATAATGATAATCTAACATATATAATTGTTGTCTTTATTAAAGAAGTTCTATACAAATCATTGGAGTAACAATCTATATTTGGAAATGGAGGTTAGCAAGAATTTAATGATTTATGTGTCGTCTATCAAGATTTGTTATCATTGAATCCAATAGAGGTTTTAATTTTTATTAATTTACTAGGTTATAGACCCGTGTATTACACGGGTTTATAAATAAAAATTATGTGATTTTATAACTATGTCTTCATATATTTGTTATACCTTTTTATATTAAAATAACTTTAAACATAAAAATTTATAAAAGAATGTTCTAAATATACACACACACATAACATTAGATATTAATGATATTCATTATTATATTATTAATTATTAATATTAATTTAGTGTATTTATGTAAACAATGTATATTATTAATAACATTAATTATGAGTTTTTAATTTAAAAACAATTTATTTTTAAAATAATAGGAGAATGCCATGTGGCATTTTTTTGAAATTAATTAATTATTATATAGGAAGACTAGGTTAGGCTATGTGTTATCAGGCGTGAGGAGGGCTTGACCACCCTCCCTCACCCCCCCCCCCCCAATCACCCAAGAACACCATAACATATAGGGGCGTGACCACCAAGTGGTGGCAAGCCGTGAGGAGCTTCATGCCGTGAAGGAGAAGAAAGGGGGGAAAAAGGAGGTGATGGGGGCTTGATAAAGGGGTGATGATAACACATGAGATGATGACGACGTTGAGTGATAAGAAGGTGATGGTGTTGGTTGATTATATGGCGCATACGTGGAGTGATGGTGGGTGATGGATAACACATAGCTTTATAAACACATGTTTTACATGGGTTGAATAAATCAAATATGTTATAAACAACATTTTTTTATAAAGATTTGTATGTTTAATAACATTAATTGTTGATAAATAATAAATGATGAATACTTAAAATAATAAATTACAAATAATAAAAATTTAGGAGTTATAAAATTAGATTTTAAGATATATTATATAATTGAAAATTCTTGAAGAACAAGTATATATTTGATATTTAATATTATAATTTAATTATTTAAAATTATTAAGATTTAATTTATTTAATATAAGAAATAGGTGGGAAAATTTTTTCTAAAGTTTATGAGGTGGTGACATGTGTCAAGCGATTCTATTTTTTATTAGAATAAGATTATTTGTTTGCTAGATTTTCAAAGCATTTATATATTTATTTTTGCTAAGATCATTTGATACTTATTTATCCAACTAAAAAAATCAATTACTTATTTTTCCTTTTTTAATACATATAAGGAGAAATTACATTTAAGTGGAAAAATATGTAATTGATTTTAATAGTTGGATAAATATATAATAAAGTCTCTTAGTAAGTGGCAAAGAATATATGAAAAGTTCCGTATTTTTATAAAAAGTTGATGCAAGGTTTTATTTAAAATTTAAGTTTACAACTTAGTTTCATTTTATTTAAAACATTGTCTTATGCAATAAACGACATATTTTTCCTTTGAAATATTACATTCACCACAGATTAATTGGAAAATTACAAGTCACTGAGAGATCTATAATTCAGTGATAGAAAGATGAACAGGCATTTCAAAGATGACGAAAATAAAAATTTTACCATATGCATTTACAAAAGGATATGCTTTTTTTTAATTACTAAATCGACATTTATATGTATTTATGAAAAACCAATTCATACACGATTATGAAGGAAAAACAAAAATAAAATAAAAAATAAAAAATAAAATAAAATAAATAAATAAAATATCCAGGCCGGTCACATATCATGCATTTAATGGATTATCTATTCCTCATTTATACTTCCTCCTAATTTATTTAAACCAGGCTTTTCTACCATAGTGTGTTGAAACGTATGATCATGTTACTAACATGACATGATAAATGTTGTGTTTTTAAACTATTGTAACGAATTTAAAAATGTTGTCACGAATCCAGTGACAGTGATAAAATAAATTTGATTAATTACCTGAGAAAAATTAAATTCGTTGTTGTAAACATGATTGTTACAAAATACAAATTTCATTCTTTTACTCTCGCTTTATTGACAAAACTTGTTTCCAGATAGAGTCGAATTTATACCGTCAAACCAAAACGTGTCTATTTCACACGACTCGTTTTCAAACAAAATTTATATCGAAAAATATTTCAATTTGAATTTATGTCATCAAATACATAAAAATAAACATGTAGAAAATTATTTAAAAAAGTTAGCAAACGAAATTTGGTAAGAAAAAATCAAGTTATATATATATTATTAGTTACATGAGATAAACTTAATACTTTAAAAAAATTAAGAGTAAATTACCGATATGATCATTGTGTTTTACTAATATTTCACTTTTGATCCTTAATTTTATAAATTACATATATTGTCCCAAACTTTTAATATTTGTAACACATGTAGTCCTTATGTGAGGGTAATTTGGCCTATTATGTGAGGTTAATTTGGTGACATAAGGATTATATGTGTTATAAATGTCAAAAGTTTGGGACCATATAGGTAATTTATTAAAATGTCAAAAGTTTGGGTTGTAAATGTCAAAAGTTTGTGGGACCATATAGGTAATTTATTAAAATTATGAATCAAAAGTGAAATACTAGCAAACCACAAAGACCATCTCGGTAATTTACTCAAAAATTAAAGGAGTAAAAGTCAACAATTTGTAAAAGTTAAAGTGTTGTCATATAGTTTTAGCAAAGGCATTGCAAATTAGGGATTGTATCATGTGACAATCGTATCTTAAAAAGAAAATCCTTAAAACTTATCTGGGCCGTCTATTTGAAATATTGAAAATAAAGATATAATACATGTTAAAGTTGAATAAAAAATTAGCGCTTGAATAAATCAATAAATTTTTATGTAGTTTAATGTGAACAATATGTTTATTTTCAAGATTTCAGATGGATGACCCAAAGAAGATTTAATGGCTTCTCTTTAAAATCGGATTTATACAATATACAAAACCTAAGGGAGGTCGGAGTGGGAGCCGGGAGAGAAGTGGGGAGAGGCGGGGAGATTTGGGGCCGACCGGGAACACCACCACCCCGGAAGTGGGGTGGGGTGAATCGGGTAGATGGCACCGAATTTCACCGAGCGTGGGAGAGAAAATATATCCAAAAAAAAAAAATCCAATTTAAAAAAAAAAAATGTTCTCTCATCTTCAAACGGTTGGTTTTAAAAAAAAAAATCCAATTTTTTTCTATTTAAATAACTCCAAAACAACCAAAATCTCACACTTTTTTCTCTCATCTTCTACAATCTATACACTAAATTTATAAAATTTTCAACTAAAATGGAAGGAGGTTCATCACGTGGTGGGTCGTCAACCAAGAAATTTAGAAAACCACGAGAAATTGCTGCTCGTTGGGGATGGCATTGCCCTTTCTAGGTTTTTAATTTATTTGTTTAGGTTGTACTCTTTTTTTTGTACTCTTTTTTTTTGTTGTATTTTTATTTTTTTTGTTGTATTTTTTTTTTAGTTGTATTTTTTTTTTTGAATTCTTTTTTTTATTTTAAATTTAATGAATCTTTTTTTATTTTATTATATTTGTTGTTAAAATAATTAATTAAAAATAAGATTTGAAAATGGGGAAAAGTGGGACGACACCGTGCAAAATGGGGAAAAGTGGGGAAAAGTGGGGAAAGCTGATGTGGCGCTGATGTGGCAGTGGGGAAAAGTGGGGAGTTCCTAGACCACTCCTTGTGGCCTAACTATATATACACACACACACAAAAGACCATTCTTTTAGTAATATGCATCTTTTTATGCAAGTTGTAAAAGTCACGAGAGAAGTTGCTCTGATTTGGAAGAACGCAATGGTCAAAAGAAACGTCTTACAAACCATTTTCATAAAAAAAAAATGTGCAACTCTTGATACATAATTTACAAGTCAGTGAAGCATCAACCTTTAAAAGTCGGTTAGCTTAGAGGTGAAGCTTTTGCTGATGAGAGGCTCAATAATACAAATCATGAGTTTCAGAAGGAATTGATAACTTAATGTTAGATAATTATTTCTTAAAGTCAATTCTAGGTAAAAAAAAAAAAACATGTGATCACTTTAAATCAAATGAAATTAAGTTTATTTTTTTTATTTTAAACATTTTTTTATTTAATTTTATATTAAATCACATATCTATTTTAAAGATCTAAAATATGTGTTACTGGAATTAAGTTCAACGATTACCTCTCTAAGATTAGATGATGATAAGTATACCTGACAATCTTGGCACATAACAAGATAAATGAGTATATAAGGTGTGACAACTAGTACCTGACCGGCCGGCAAGTCCGTATGGTATGTGTACTTTCAACAATAACTATGTGTAAATACATGTGTGTAAACAATACTTGTATTAACAGAATTCAAATTACAAGAAACAGTTGTACGTATTTTAGTGTAAACTTAAATACAGTAAGTACAACACGCATTTGAAACATTAGTTGTGTGTATTTAAGTGAAAACCTAAGTACAGTTAACACAACTAATCAAGAGAAACAACTATGTTCATGTGAATAACAGAAACAAATCGGTTGCGATCTGATATCCATAGATGACAGGAATCAGATGGCCGACAAAGCAATGTGAAAACAATGTGATAACAGGATGTTTAGTTGAGTCCGACAGTGAGGAAATACAATTTAAAACAACATTGCAGTGTCGTTTCAGAATAACGAACTGACAGTGTGTTTGTGTGGGTGACGATTCACACAAACATATCTGTGAGTTTAACGTTCTGAAATGATGACTGAAAAGTAGAAAACAGAAGTCAGAAAGCAAAACTATCGTCGTGTTCGTTCGAATGACGATTCGAACGAATACGCGCGATGGTGACGCGATCTGACAAAACCAAAACGAATCACGACACGAAAGAAAATAAATTAATAAAATTAAATAAATAATATTTTACAATTTTGAAACTCATCAAAATAATTAAATTAACTTCTTTTATTTAAAATGTATAAATTACGCGTTTAAATTCCGGAAACGCGACGAAAACGCGAACCGAGCAACCGAAACGAACCCGAATACCCTCGGGGTATAAAAACAACAAATGAGGGCTTTTCCTCATTTATTCCATCAGCTCTCTCTCTCTCTCTCTAAAACGTGATTCCTGCACCCTCTCTCTAGAAGAATCACTCTTCTAATTGCGATATCTCACTCGTTTGTGGACGGATTTGGGCGTTCTTGGTGTCCACGCGAAGCTCTCGACCTCCTCTACATAGAAGTACAGCATATCTAGAGGTCTACCCAGCCAAACTCGAGGTATTGGGCAAAGATTATCACGAAAAACTAAGGTTTTTGGTATTTTGTTGTTGCACTGAACTTTAGCCGGCTAACTACCCTTTTCCCTCGAACCACATTACACGAGAAGCTATTATCGCATGATATTGTCATGTAACAGCAGTTGGAGAGGTGATGTTGGATAATGATGAGGGCAACGAGGGTGCAGGGTTCGTGTGAAGGGGGATAGGCGAACCCAAGGGAGGAACGAACCTTAGGGCTGGGTGAAGATTAGCCTGGCCGAACCTCCCCTTCCACGAACCTATGGGCTGTCACAAACCCTGGCCACGCGAACCTTGCATCTCAGCCGAATCTTGAACATCGAACATCATCCTCTTGGAGAGCCGAACCTTGCTGCTATGCCATATCCACGAACCTTGTGCCATGTAGCGAACCTTGCTCACAAGACTGGTCACATGCAGGCGAACATACTACAACCAACGAACCACTCACGCTTGGACGAACCTTGATTGGAAACAAACCTGTGGCTCTCTTTGGACGAACTATTAGCACCGAACCTGTATGTGTTAGACGAACCTTGAATGGGCAAACAACCTAGCCGAACCCTCCTACTTGCCATAAACCATTCCCAAACCATGGACCCACGAACCTATTTAGCGAAGCCTTTAAACCACAAACCTAAAGTTGAGGCCGAACCCTGGGGTGATGTTGATAGGTTCGCTGGCGAGTATCCAGTTGCATGGATCGGACAACAGAAATTTTAGTTCGACTAAAAGGCCTAGGTTATACAAGTTCAGCCCAACCATTTGGCCCACAACTCCATTTGTTTCCAACAAAACTAACCGGCCCATGTGTTACTCTAGCCCAAGACGACTAGTTCGGCCCATATACAAACGATTATGTGACACCCCGTAATTTCCAGGTCAGCTTATTATTTATTTAAATGTTTATTTAAATGCTTTATGTACACGTGGCACTAGAATTAGATTAATTTAGTGTGACATGTGGCACGACAGTACGAACACTGGCATATGACTAGATAATTCGTGGAATTATCGACAAACAGCACACACGTGTCAAAGCACACGAACGTTGGTGAACGTCTAACACATTGTGTAGCACAACACTCGAAACTTCACGAAACACTTCACAAGTCAATTATGGCTAATGATTGACCAATAGAGTCCAAACGACGCTCGAATGATGTTTTACAGTCGAGAAACGGGCAAGAATGGGCCCAGAACAACAAAACAAGCTTATTGGGCTTGACATTTAGGCCAGGCGGTACGCCAGACCCGAAGCACCCACGACAGGCGATGCGCGCGGATGGAAAATTGAGCGCCTCATCCGGCTGCCTCGCGCGTAACGACAGAACCACAACCAACCACGCCAGGCGTTACGCCTGGGGCGTCAGATTCGCAAAATCACCTTTTTAAACTTCCAAAACCCATCATCACCCCTACACATTCATTTTAACCAAGCTTGCACTCAACACTTCGGCCACTCTCCTTCCCAAACTCCTGAAACACCTTGATTTGACACTTTGGAAGCCATTGAAGACCTTTCTTGAAGCTTTGGAAGCTTGGAGGAACCACTAGAAGGCTTGGAAGATCCATTGGAGCTCACACCACCACCATTGCCTCCTTGTTCTCACTCAAACCTGCTGTCCAGAAGCTCTAGAGCCTGTTCCCATCATCATCTCAGGACCTTTGAAGCTATAGAAGGTAGTCATACACTCCTTGTAGCTTAAAACCACCATTTCACACACATGCAATACATGAATCACACATGCAAGCACCTATAGTGCACATGCACGAGATTTACTTCTGGGTTTGTTGATCTTAAGGTGTTTGATGATGATCTATGATGTTTAGATAGTCTTTCATGACGATCCATGATGATGTGCTTGTGTAAGTATCATGATTTGGTCTTGACTTGATGAAATAATGACATGCATGTATGATCCATGATGGTTAGAATGATTACGAGTATGTAGATATGTTTCTTGATGATATTGAATGATGATTTCACGTTTAAATGATGTTAGAATGGCTAAGGCTATGAGTTTCATGAATCTTTCCATTATTAGTAACTTTTATTTGTAAAATGGTGTTATAGATGAAATGGTGAGCATACATGCATGTGGATTTGCTATTAGGATGATAATATGATGATTTCATTATTTAGAATATGGTTTTGATGATGTTTATAGTCATATTTGTCATTGTTACTATTTTTAGTAACTTTTTGGGGCAAAATGTTGATAGATGGTAAAATTGGTTATGTTGACATGATTGTATGTTGTTAGAAGATATATTATGATGATTTGTGGCATAAAAATGGTTTAGGAATGCTTAGATGGTCACTTTTATGCTAAAACTACAAAGTTACTATTTATAGTAACTTTATTTTTACAAAAACCGGTTCGTAAACGTCTTGTATGATTTGAACATGCTAAGTGACTTGTTATGACATAATATGTTGATTAGATGCTAAGTTAGATGGTTTCCGATATCACGTATGCTATAAATGGAAACTTTCCATATTAGGAAACTTTTATGTGCTAACATGTTATAAACGACTTATGTGAACCCGTATGATAATGTGCTATGTGTTAACATGATCACGTAGGACTAATGAGCATGCTAGAACTATAAAACGGATATGCTTTGTGAACTTTCCATAAATGGAAACTCACTATAAATAGTAAGTCGTCCATAGACGCGACTTGCGCGTTTCGCACACGACGAGCACTTACACGATTGCTACACGAGTCACAAACCGTCACACGGTTCACCAACGGGTCGTTGACTTGACACGGTCAAACTTGGTCAACTCTAGTCAAACATGGTCAAACACGGTCATTGTGGACCAACACAATCGAACACGGTCATTGTGGACCAACACAGTCAAACACGATCAATGTGGACCAACACGAGCAAACACGGTCATTGTGGACCGACACGGACAAAATGAACAACCAAGGGTTGTTGGGCACAAACACGAGCACTAACACAAACACTAGCACGGTCACTTACACCAACTCACGAAACGGTATACGATATAGGTTGCCGGTGACCGACGCGCTACTTTCTCAAGGAGCTTACGCATACTTTCATTCACATCACTAAGGTGAGTTTACGGCCCCTCTTTACTCTTTTTCAAACGCTTTTAAATAGGGGGAGAATACTAGTTGCATCGAGTCAAACATTATTGCTATTACAAACATTTTTGTGTATGCTGGTTTATTGGACAAACATTAAGTGTTGAACTCGTATTAAGCCCTCACAAAGTCTTACCGTTAATGTACGAACAACGTGGTAGATTTGGATGGATCCATTAGGGAATGACTAACCCCACGGGGCACTATGTTGACTGGATGTCATAACCCGTGCAAATTCTGACCTAACTTGTTATGCATACGAGGCATAGCGGAGGCAAGGACAAACAAGTCTAGTTCGGTAGTGACGCACTGACACTTTGGGCCTAGGGCTCGGTACTAACATTGATAAACAGCATGACACACTTTCTTACTACATATGTATATCAAAACCTGTGAACTCACCAACCATTGTGTTGACACTTTTTCAAACTTGTATTCTCAGGTAACTAGTTGCGCATGGAACAGGATGCACATTAAGGGATGGGCTTTAGGAACTGCATGCATTCTGTTGTGTCCTTTAAAAACAATTTAACTTTTACTGTATTAAACAATGTTGTGTTAAACTATTCACATTTCCGCTGCAAATTTGTCAAACATTTGATTTTCCGCTGCAATATAATATGATAACTTTTATTCCGCTGCAAACTATTTTATGAGTGTATGTGTCAAACTTTGGATTTGTAAACGCATATAGAGGTGTTCTATATGACCTTGAGCTGTGATTCTGGCCACGTCACACCCACGTGGACTGACACCACGAGTGGGAAATTGGGGGTGTGACAGACTAACCCATGAAATATTTTTAGTTAGTAACTTGGGCCACACAACACAATAGGTCCAAGGCCCAATATCATTCGGCCCATGATCACTAACTTCGGCCCAAATTAAGGATGAAATAAACAAACACTTTAGGAGAACAATTAACAAAACTTATGCATGGGTATTAGTAAATGTTACTACAAAGGTGGTAAAGTATTGGGTGTAATTTCATAAAGTTTAAAACATTATATTTTGGATAGGTCAACAAGTGATTCTTTTAAATGTTAAATTAAATGGAACAATGATGGCACAAAACTATATTACAAGAGGCTAAGGATGGTTAACCTTTAGGTTAACATCTAGTCCTATACTTGGAAACACTCTTGTCAAGATAGTAAATCAAGATTTAACACATAATCAATAATAAGGGAATTAAGGCCGAATGATGACCAAGACCAAGGGGTGTTAGCCACCTTTAATGGATAACACATACACGCACGCAAATCACAATAATTGATACTTATGAGTCAAATACAACGTGAAATCAATAGAGGATCGTGAGAACAAACATAAGTACAATCAAGAGAGCGTGCATTCTTCATTTAAGCTAAGTCAACCACTTCAAACATAAGGTGAGTTCATATGCCACTTTTACTTTAATCTTAACTGATTTTAAACTCTCAGGGCTGAGAAACATGCTTTACTTTTATTGATTTAAAAGTTTTGCTTAACATATTGCTTATACATTGATTTTAGATAATACTAAATTGTTTATTATCGCTTATCATTGTATGCATGCTTGTATGATCATGATATGACAGGGATAATCAGATGAATATGATAATATATCTTCGAAATTCATCAACACATTAGAATAATATAGTTGTAAGATTTTATCTTACAACACCTAGTTATTCTTACAATGAGTAATCAATGGGATAATTCATACATAAACAAACATTGAGAACAATTACAGAGAAACATGATGACACAAAAAAACACATGAATGATTAGAAGATAATACATCTTCTAAATATCATTCAACATTTTAATTTAACTAAGGGTGATAAGTCTAGTACTTATAACGCTTAGTTTACAACTTAAAAACATACTATGCGATAGTATGAACGCATTTATCAATCTACCACCTGAGCGGATTAAGGGTGGCAAAACTAGTTCTTACCACGGCTTAATGGCAACATAGTGAACATATGGATCATTTAGAATGATAATCATGATAACGTATCTTCATGATAACAATATCATTCTCACATCGGTTGACATAACGTAATAAGACATGTTCTTATTCAACTCTGTTAACTACATTGAGAACACACGGCGGGATAGAGGTAAATCGGATGCATTGTAGTCTGATTACGTGAGGATCACAATGGATTCCTTTTAGGCTCTATACGTTGCATTGAGAATACATTACAAATGGTTAATTAACACTTTTATTGATTAAAAGTGTATCAACAGTTAACCTACAAGATTCAGAACAATATAAGGAACAGATTGGATAAATCTAATATCCTTAAAACATATAAGTGTTATCAATACTTCGGTTTGATGACAACAACTCTTTACTATATTATTCAACACATGAGATAACAGGTGATCAACAATTGAGATGAACAGGTGAAATGGGAAATGGAAATCCATAGTTGTATTGCAAGTAGTGTGAAACTTGTTTGAGCATGTGGTGGGATGGCGTCTGGGCTTGACCCTTTCGTATGCCCTATATATAAGCATGCTTGATCGGGTGTCACATCACTTGTACATACAACTAGGGAGAAGCCATTGGGTGAACAGGTGAAACAAACAACATACAGGTAACACTATAAACATTGTGATTGTGCATGAGAATGAATCGATGTTTTCAATTAACATACTTATGAACTCACCAACATAGTGTTGACTTTGTTTAAATACATGTTTTCTCAGGTGACGAACAGGTTAGTCGCCCATATTCAAGAACATAACTAGTGGACCTTATAGGACCTAGCTACATTTTGTGTGATCATGCTTTTGGATGGCAAAACATTGAATCATTTTTGTATATCTTGTACATATACAAGAGATAAACTTATTGATTCTTTTTGATAGATTTACTTGGTTAAATTATGAACGATACATTGTAATTTAATCTTGTAATTCTATATCATTGATGTGTTAGCATTTCTCAATTATTTATCATGTGCTATGTAAACAATTTGATCATTCGATTATCACCCACGATATCACGTCTCGTTATGTAAACAATTTGATCATTCGATTATCACTCACGATATCACGCATCGGGAACCTTCCGCCTGGCGGGAAAGTCTATTCAGCCCGCCGGCTCGGCTTGTGACATAAGGGTAAACAATTAGTGTACTTTGTGTTAAAATGAGTAGCAATCTGACTTTGCGATGGCTAACACCTTAACATAATGCGAGTTAAGATAGCAACTAAAAATCTATGTAAATATAATTGATTCAAACATGTAATAATGATTAATAATATATATGTTGAGAAAATCATAAAAAATTACTAAAATAAAATATTTGTTTCATAACAACTCATTTTAACTTAAAATAATTTGATGTTGTCAAAAACAACTCATTTAGAACCAAATTGATTTTTATTAAAACTAATCATGACTCACATTGATTCTATCCTATTACCAAACCCACTGGTTTTGCCGGACATAATGATAAGATATAATCCCTATATTTGAAAAAGGTTAATATATGTTATTTGATCAATATAATGTACAAATCACTAATGTATGATTGCTTTGGATTTTGAGTACCACAGAATCACAGATTCAGGATTCAGCTACCATCTAAACATAACATACAACTCCAAGAGCAAAATGTACAAGTTGCTAAAACACAAATTTTTAAATTGGGAAATTATTGTCATACCTCTTTTAGCACGTATTTCAATCGTTCTCAAAATAAACTCAAATCTTTTAATGATAATAAAGACCATATTTGATTATAAATTTGTAAAAGTACTTCAGTTTCGTATATAAGATGATTATAGTTTATAATAATATTTCTAAAAAGAGAAAGGAAAAGGAGAGGAAGAATAAAGATGATGTTCATGATGGGGATTATTATTCTTAAATCATTAGTCTTGTGATCAGCAAACCTCTTTTTACGTTTTCTTCCTTTTATAAATATTATTTGTGTGAGTATATATACATGCATCCATACTCACATATACGTACATATATTGATGTATTTAGTTATCTGGATTATTAGTTTAGTTGCATACATGTTTCTTTATGTATCCTTTTATATTTACGTTTGTATATACATTTATGATCACATACAGGAAGGTTTATGAAAACTACTTATTTTGGTGAAAAATTAAGAAAACTTATACTAACTAATAAACTTTTAGAAAAAAATTTCATACTTTTTTAATATAAGGTTAGAAATGTTATAATAATTTTTTTAAAATAATATATAAATCACGAAGTTACGTATGTGTAACTCAAAATGTTTTGCATATAACTTATAAAGTTACATATATGTAATTACTGTGTGTAACATACAAGTTACATATATGTAACAACCTAAAATACAATTTTTATAAAAAAAATATTTTCTTTACATTTTTTATCTTATAATAAAAAAATAAAAATGAAAAAATAGTAATTGATAATGATTGTGATAATTTTTTTTCAAAATGATGGTTTTCTTAAAATCACTTCCCTACGCATGTGTATGATATATATATATATATATATTTTTATGTATCATTTGTGACCATGTGTGTGTTTATGCATCATATGTGACCATGTGTGTATGTATTATATATGACCATGTGTGTGTGTGTGAAATCTAGAGCAGTGTGTTTGGAATCTGACTTGATTTGTTTGAGGATATACTTAGAGATGCATATTATTTAAAAAATATGGGGTTGAATCAGAGAATAAAATCTTGAAAGAAGCCACCTTTTTGAATTTTTGAGACAACAACAAATGGACAATTTGAGAAACAAACAACCAATCTTAACACAATAAAAAATAAATAAAAAGAAAAATCAAGAACATTAAACCTTTTGTCCTTAATTAACCACACATTCATAAGCTAAGGTATCACTTTAATGCATGAAGTTCGAACTAGGTATTTTTCCGAATTTATAAAATAATAAACTAGCTTGAAACACTTTAAATTAAGTTAACAATTTAAATCTATTGAAATAATATTATAATAAAAACTCATGCAGTTCATAATGAAAAACTCATGTACTACATGATGTAAATAAATTTAACTTCTTGTAAACAATAGTTTCTGTGAAAATTTATATATTGGATGTCATTGGTCATTAGTGGAATGAAAAATAATTAAAATTTAAAAAATAAATTACAATTAATAAAATTTAAGAAATATAAAATTATTTTATACAAAGATATCACTAAATTCTTCTAATGATATATATTTTAAAAAATATCATTAGAAGAATTAGTATTTGATAGAATTAGTATTTAATAGGAGACATGAAAAAAAATTAAAGAACCAAAGACATGATGGTCTAATAGTATCTTGATGATGAGAAAGACTTATCAATCATAAGATCCTGTGTTCAAACCCTATAAGAGGATTTTATCAAAATAATAAGTTTCTTTCTTAATTGGTAACTTAATAGTGGATATAACTCCATTAGTGATACGATGATACTCCAATGAGCCAAATTAGCCATTTGAAATAAAGAATTATAGAATTCATCAAAATGCAACACATGTTTATGTACATATAAATTAAGATTAAATAAGTCAATTTCACAAACTTGGTGGTAGTTATAGATATATTTAAGGATAAATTGATACATAAGTAAGAATTATGGTGACTCCGAAAAAAAATAAAAAAATAAAAAGAAGAATTAGAAAAAGAAGCCTTTAAAATGTCGGTGAAAATAAAAATAAAGAATTATCCTCGTCAACTAATCATATGTTTATTGATGGTTAGTGAGTTACAACTGTCATTTATAATTTATTTATATTAAGACCTTATTTGGGATTTCATTTAAAATCAACTTATTAACTTATTGACTTTTTGAAGAAGTCAATAAGTTAAAATAGTGTTTGTTAATCTCAAAAGCACTTTTCATTTTAACTTTTTGATTAGTCTTGAAAAGTTGTTTTCAAGAAGCTAAAAATCCTAGCTTTTGGAAATAACTTTTAACTTTTTGACAAAAAGTCATAAGTTAATCCAAACACTTTTTTAAGAACTCCATTTCAAAACGTCATAAGTTAATAAGCACTTTTGACAAAAAATCCTTTTGTAGTTAAATAAGCAATCCCAAACAGGCCCT
Organism: Mikania micrantha; assembly: GCA_009363875.1. Lineage (NCBI taxonomy): Eukaryota > Viridiplantae > Streptophyta > Magnoliopsida > Asterales > Asteraceae > Mikania > Mikania micrantha. Next base: position 106,116,139 of record CM018692.1, on the reverse strand, counting down.
AAAGCATTAAATTTTATTATAATTTTTATATTAGACCATCCGGTATGCCATGTGGTTAGACGTTGATGGCAAAGAAAAGAGCGTGGAACACCGCCCCCCTTGGGGCGTGGGCGGGCGTGGCCACAGCAATGGGGATCTCGACCATTTGAAGAGGTAGAGAAAGAGACACGTAGTGGAGTGGGTGGTTGTGGCCAACCATGGAGCATTTCCACCATCAGTGGTGGAGTGAGTGGTTGTGGTAAGTGCCTACTTGGCGCCTAAATGAAGTGGTTGGAACAAAGGTCATACTCAATGGTTTTATATGATATACAAAGTAGGAAGAAAATTTTTTAAACTAGAAGGTCAAATGGATCGGTTTACGGATGTACCAAAACCAGGCTAGAAAGCCGTTAAACAAGACCTGATGTGGGTCCGGTGGTTCCAAAAACAGAGCCTGAGGCTGAGCCTGTGTACTGAGCCACGGGTGGGGTTCGGAGTTCGGACCACTAGGTTTTGTCATCTTTAAACGGATAATAAACTCAAAAGCACTGCACTCTCCCAATGACAACCAACTAAAAGACAACCTCATTTTATTTTACCTTTTACTTTTCACTTCCACTTTAAACCTAAAAAGTAAGAACCTACGTTGTGTTTGCTTTTAGATTTTTTTTTTTTCCCATACGAACCCATGTAGCATATGAATAACCAAATTGATATAAAATCTGTGTAAACAATATAGATTGATGGCAAATTAAATAAGAATTTGATATAAAATCAAACTAATATGTTTTATTTTTAATATTAATATAGTATTGACACATAAAAATAATTATCTTTAAAAAAAAGAAACCGTATTAAAAATGTATTGGATTGTATTGTATTTTAGTGTAATATATTAGATCAAAATACAGAAAAAAATGACACAAATTTTTTTATATAAAAATCTAGTACATAAATATATAACACAAAAAAATACAGTATAGGAAATTAACTATTATATGTTATAAAGAACGATATTATCACTATATTTAGTGAAAAATGTAACACCCCGACCAATGGCGGAATCATCGGAGCGTACACGAAGTGTAGATTGTTCAATAGCACAGGGTGGTTATTGTAATAAATTCAAACCATTTAGTCTAATAAATTCAAATTTAATATTCAAATAACATCCATTACATCATAAAGGAAATACTAAAACAATCAAATTCTAAACATAATAAAACTAAATCCACTCTCATATCATGTCTATGTAGCATTCCCACCTGAAACATGTTTAAATAAAAAGGGTCAACTATAAAGTTGGTGAGCTTCACAGGTTTAAGCACACACACCAAAATAGTTGAATAAAATGTTGATAAATGTTGTAAATAATATGTGTATCCAAGCAATATGAACATACAATATTGAATTAGTAAATGAAGCAGATCAACTAATGTTAACAGAATAATGTTTGACCATGGTAAGCATCGCAATGCTTGAACTAGTAACTATCACTGCGGGCTTCCCCCGAAGGGTAAATCAAACACAGTGGAATGGCCGGTCAATAGATCTATCATAGTCACTAGGGGTGATCAATGCTAAATGTTAACTAAAGTTCAACATGTATAATGCCATAAACTTGTTTCACATAAATTGTTTAAAATATTTGATAACATGTTTCACCCCAAATAATAAAAGCATAAAAAGGGGCTATGAAGACTCACCTTGTGTGATGAGCTAGTCGTTGCAATTAAATGACAAATATGTAGTCCAAATAATATCCAACTCGATTTAGCTTAACCTATAATTCAATCGCACGCAACTAATGTAACTATGACTTTGCATAAAGTTTCATAATGTATTTGTGTTCCATATGTTTATAACCAAATCCATAATATGATCTCATAACAATTGTTTCAAGTCGTGTTATTGTTTAAAATTTAAAATATTTATTAATGTTGAAAAATACTATAATAATAATTATATTAATAATGATAATTGTGATAAAAGTAATCATACTAATAATACTAATGTTAAAAATAATACTAGTAATAATAATAATAATAGGAATAATAGTAATAATGATATTTTTAATAACATCAATAATAATTGTAATAGTAATGATAATAATTTTTTTTTTTATAATAATAATAATAATAATATTAGTAATAATAATAATGGTCATAATAACAATAATACTATTAATAATATTAGTAATAGTAATATTAATTCCTTTGATAATGATAATAATAATTAATAATTATATTAACTAAAATAATTATACTAATAATAATAATAACTATAGTAATTCTAGTAATAATAAGATGGTAATAATTAATATTTCAATAATAATAATGATAATAATAATAATAATAATAATAATAATATATATATATATATATATATTTTTTTTAAAAAATTATAAGTAAATAAATGAATAAATAATACATAAACTAAATATAACCTTTTATGTATCCAATTAAAAGAAATAAATAAATAATTAAATGAATGAATTAAATAATTAAATTAAATAAATAAACTGAATAATATATATTTTCTTTATTAAATTAATAGTTTTTAAGTTTATAAAAATTTAGGTGAAATCAGATTTTAAAAATAATGAGTAAATAAAAAGTTATAAAAAAAAATGGTTAAATAGCCTAAAAACCCGCCGGAACCCGGATCGAACCCGTGACCATTTCCCTCAAATATAAGGGTGTGAACCGGTTGGTCTAGGCGCCTGATTGTGATCATGATCCATTTAAATTGATTATAAACTATTCTGCGTTCAGTATCCCAAATCAAAATTATATAAAAAAACGAAACCCTAGCCTCTTTCTCATCCAAATTCGATCGATCTGGAAAACGATAGAGTTGATAGCCTTAGGGCTTTTGTTCTAAATCAAAAACCGAATGCAAAGATGTATAGATCACTTACAAACGTTTGTGTTTGGCCTGGTTTCGAACTCGCGTGCAGAACCGCTCGACCGAGAGCTTCTATGGCTTTATTCGCGATCTGAGAGGCTTCTGGATGGGTTACGATGCCACAGACTTGTTCGTCGGTGCTAAGAGAAAGGGTGGGTGTGATTAATTTGATTATTACGCTCGTTTATATAGATTTTAGGATACACGTTCGAATCCGGGTAATTAGGAACGAATTTTGAATAAATCTTTGACTTATTCGACGATTTGAGGGTTGTTATCGATCCATGATGTTCGATGATGTTTAAATTTCGAATCTTTTTGAGTTTTATACGCGAATTTGAGCTGAATATTGACTGGATCAGTTTTTGTGGTCATGGATATCCATGAAAAAGAAATGGGTATCCATGGGTGAGGAAGATGATGATACTATGGGGACTTGACATAATTAATCCCTCCATATTTCCTTCTATTTTAACTTTTCAGCTTTTACAAATATGGTCCCTACATGTTCTTAAAACCTTTTTAAAAATTTTATTCAAATTTATAAACTTTATAAAATCACTACATTTCTTTAAATTTAATATTTATTCATTTTAATAATAATAATATCATTAGTTTTTATTGTTGTAAATATATATATATATTTATAAAAACTTTCCTTTAAGTCTTGAGATTTTATTTATTTATCATTATTTATTTATTTTATTTTATATATATATATTTGTAATTTCATAAAATAGATAGGTAAATAAATAAAATGAAATTTCTCATTAATAACCTTGAAATTACAATAAAATCGAAATGTTACAGTCTCCCCTACTTTTAGGAATTTCGTCCCGAAATTAAGAAGAAACTATAGAAAACAAGTGTGGGTACTTCAACTTCATTTGGTCTTCGCGTTCCCAAGTAAACTCGTGACCTTGTTTCGATTCCCAACGAACTTTAACAATCGGAATTCGGCTTCGCTTGAGTTGTTTGATATGACGATCCATGATCTCTACCGGTTTCTCAATAATATTCATCGACTTGTCAATGCGAACGTCATCGAGAGGTACGTGTAGAGTATCATCGGCCAAACACTTCTTTAAATTAGACACGTGAAAGGTTGGATGAATGTTGCTAAGCTCTTGTGGTAGATCGAGCTTGTAGGCTACCTTCCCGATTCTTTCAAGAACCTTAAAAGGACCCACATAGCGAGGAGCAAGCTTTCCCTTTTTACCAAATCGTATAACTCCTTTCCAAGGTGAAACCTTAAGAAGTACCATATCACCGACTTGGAATTCCAAAGGTTTACGACGTTTGTCGGCATAACTCTTTTGTCGACTTCGAGCAGCTAACAAGTTGTCGCGAATAAGATGAATCTTGTCGGTCGTTTCTTGAATCAGTTCGGGACCGATGATTTGACTTTCACCAATCTCGTTCCAAGCAATAGGCGATCGACATTTACGGCCATAGAGAGCTTCGAAAGGCGCCATGCCGATACTCGCATGATAACTATTGTTATACGAGAACTCGACAAGCGGTAGATGATTATCCCAATTGCCACCAAAATCAATGGCACAAGCTCTAAGCATGTCTTCGAGAGTTTGAATCGTTCGCTCGGTTTGACCATCCGTTTGAGGATGATAAGCTGTGCTAAGATCCAATCGAGTACCAAATGATTCATGTAGAGATTCCCAAAAACGAGCGGTGAAACGAGCATCTCGATCAGATATGATGCTAAGAGGTACACCATGTCGGCTTACGATCTCATTAACATAGATACGAGCTAACTTTCGCACGGGAAAGTTCTCGCGAATCGGTAAGAAATGAGCTGATTTAGTCAAACGGTCAATGATCACCCATATACTATCATGACCACTAGAAGTTCTTGGGAGTTTAGTGATGAAGTCCATAGAAATGTTTTCCCACTTCCACATGGGAATTTCAGGTTGGACAAGCAATCCCGAAGGTCGTTGGTGTTCGGCTTTGACTTTAGAACAAGTCAAACATTTAGTAACATACTCGGCAATGTCTTTCTTCATGCCGGGCCACCAATAAAGGAATCGAATATCTTGATACATCTTGTCCGCTCCAGGATGAATGGAATAACGAGACTTGTGTGCCTCGTTCATGATGGTCATTCGAAGATCGTTTCGATTAGGAATCCAAATACGATTCAAGAAATAGAGTAAACCATCATACTTGATTTCTAGTTGCATTTCGGCACCACAAGACATTTCATCCTGCAATTTGCCTTGATTCAAAGAGATTTGTTGAGCCTCATAGATGTGGTTATGAAGATTTGATTGGATCCGAATGCTATGCACTTGAGTATGGCTCTTTCGACTAAGTGCATCGGCTACCACGTTGGCTTTACCGGGATGATAACGAATCTCGCAATCGTAATCGTTTAGAAGTTCGACCCAACGTCGTTGCCTCATGTTAAGTTCTTTTTGATGAAGAATATGTTGAAGGCTCTTGTGATCGGTGAAAACAACGCACTTTGTGCCATAGAGATAATGCCTCCAAATCTTTAAGGCAAATACAACAGCACCGAGTTCGAGATCGTGAGTGGTGTAATTCTTTTCGTGAACCTTCAATTGTCTCGATGCGTAAGCAATAACCTTTCCCCGTTGCATAAGAACACAACCGAGTCCTTGATTAGATGCATCACAATAAACAACGAAGTCATCGTTTCCATCGGGAAGAGTCAAGATAGGAGCATCACAAAGCTTTTGCTTTAATGTTTGGAATGCTTCTTCTTGTTTTGGCCCCCATTCATAAGGCTTGTCCTTATGAGTCAAGGCGGTGAGTGGAACAACAATCTTTGAGAAATTAGCGATAAAACGTCGATAGTAACCGGCAAGACCGAGAAAAGAACGAATCTCGGTTGGAGTCTTTGGTGTACTCCAATTCTTAACGGCTTCAATCTTTGTTGGATCTACATGAACACCTTTTTCATTGACAATGTGTCCTAAGAATTGAACTTCCTTAAGCCAAAATTCACATTTAGAGAATTTGGCATACAGTTGTTCTGTTCTTAAAAGCTCCAAAACCAACTTAAGGTGTTTTTCATGTTCAGATTTGCTTTTAGAGTAGATCAAGATGTCGTCAATGAATACAATCACGAATTTGTCCAAATATGGTCTACACACTCGGTTCATAAGATCCATGAAAACCGCAGGTGCATTGGTTAGCCCGAAAGGCATAACCACAAACTCGTAGTGACCATATCTAGTTCGAAAAGCAGTCTTTGGGATGTCATCTTCATGAACACGAAGTTGATGATAACCGGAACGAAGATCGATCTTTGAAAACCAAACCGATCCTTGAAGTTGATCAAATAAATCATCGATACGAGGCAATGGATATCGGTTCTTGATGGTGAGTTTGTTGAGTTCACGATAGTCAATGCACATTCGGAATGACCCGTCCTTCTTTTTAACAAAAAGGACCGGTGCACCCCAAGGTGAATGACTTGGGCGAATGAAACCCTTATCGGATAACTCTTGGAGTTGACTAGCAAGTTCTTGCATTTCAGAAGGTGCAAGACGATAGGGAGACTTTGCAATCGGATTGGCACCGGGTACTAAGTCGATTCGAAACTCGACTTGTCGTACGGGTGGAATTCCCGGAAGATCATCGGGAAATACTTCAGGATAGTCGCGAATGATCGGAATGTCTTGAATACTTTTGTCCTTGTCTTTCTTCTCCACAACATGGGCTAGAAAGGCTACATATTTCTTTCGTAAATACTTGTGAGCTTTCGTGCACGACATGAGTTTAAGACCGCTACAAGGCGTCTCTCCAAAGATTCTCAGAGTTTCACCCGACGGTAGTGGAATACGTATGAACTTCTCGAAGCAAACAATCTCGGCTCGATGAGTGGCTAACCAATCCATGCCAATTATAACATCAAAGCTACCAAGAGGCATGGGTATAAGATTGATAGGGAAAACGTGATCCATAAGGTTCACCGTACATCCTAATATAATAGTATCAATGTTTATCGCGTTACCGTCAGCCACTTCCACATTATAAGGTTTGTCTAATCTAGTTCGTGTTCTACCAAGTAAAGGCTCAAATTGACTAGACACAAAACTCCTATCAGCACCAGAATCAAATAACACAGAAGCATAACAGTCATTAATCAAGAAAGTACCGTTCACCACATCTTGGTTAGCTTGGGCTGTTTGTGCATTAAGCTGGAAAGTACGTGCTCGTGTAACCCTCTGTTCGTTGCCCACAAGCCTTGGGCATTTGTTCCTAAGGTGATTGGGGTCACCACATTCATAGCAGGCCCTTCCATTAGTTATAGCGGGAACCGGTGCAGCTGGTTGTTGGTTAACTGGTGGAGCTGGTTGACCTTGCTGCAAGTTTTGTCCATTCCGACAGTAATTTGCAAGGTGACCGTATTTCCCACAAACAGTGCATACCCTGCATTGTCGGTTTGATGCATGATGGTACCTACAAGTAGGGCACAAAGGTTGAGCCCCCACATAGGTTCTATTATTTGGGTTTGGTGGAGCTTGTTGGTTGATAGGTGTAGCAGGGATAGCAGGGGTTACTACCGCAAAGGTTTTTGCCTTCCTTTTACGGTTAATGGACTTTGAAGCATTAGAAGATTCAGATTTAACCTCCTTAGAAGGTTCATCAGTAGTGGACTTGGCTTCCACTTTCTTGGCTCCCTTTCTAGTTAAAGTACCTGCCCTAACATGGTTGTCAGTTAGGGTAGCAGCCAATCGAATTGCATTTTCCAAAGTAGTCGGGTTGCTCCCATAACAAGTGTCTTGGATTTGCATGGGTAGGCCACTAATATACTTCTCAATAGCACGAGAAAGTGGGGTGACCATGTGTGGCACCAACAGACTAAGTTCGTGATGACGGTTCGTGTAAGCCAGATTTTCACCACTATCCTGTTTAAGATTCCAGAACTCCAACTCCAGTTTCATCATTTCGTTGCGAGGGCAAAATTCTTCTGTCATCAGTCGTTTGACCTCATCCCAAGTTAAGGCCATTGCAGTTTCAGCACCCTTAGTTCGTTTCACGGTATTCCACCAAGTGAGTGCCCTTTTCTGAAAGACACTGGTGGCATAACGAACCTTGAGGTTCTCAGGGCAGTTTGAATGGAGGAAGGTACTCTCCATGCTTTCGAACCACTGAAGCAGTCCAGTGGCCCCTTCAGATCCAATGAACTTGGCAGGGTGACAAGAATTGAAATGCTTGAAGGTGCAAGTTTGGTTTGCACCCTCACCATTTCGGTTGTTGTTTTGAACCCCACTAGCTTGATTGAGCTGGGTCACAAGGCCAGGCAGGACTGTGGCCATTTGCTGAGTAATGACAGCAGCCAATTCTTGCATGATAGGGTTATTGAGGTTGGTGGTGTTATTAGCATTGTTGGTGTTGGTGTTATCGGTATTGGTGGTGTTGGCATTGGTGGTATTGGTGTTTGTGGTGTTTGTGTTATTGACATTGTCGGTGTTGTTGGTTTCATTACCACTGTTGTTAGCATTCGTGTTGTTGGCAACATTGCGACGAGGAGGCATGATTCTACAAGAGTTCAAAATGAAAAGGATCAGAAATAAATCAAGGAGTTCAAAAACAAGAAATTGATAGTTCAAATGAGAGTTCAAGCACAAATCAATATAGATTGCATTCCCTAAGGAACACTTTTGACATATCAAAGTGTTTAAGTCCAAATTAACTTTTAGAAAGACATACTTTAGCCTATAGGTTCATACTCACTCCAAGGGTTCCCAGGAAAGTATAACAGGTCCATCGGTTGATTTGGATTTATACGAAATACTTTCCTAGACAGAACTCCCCAAAGTACAGGCATTCCCCCTTCCAGATTGTATGTGTTTCCTACTCATTAATGTGAACCTAAAGACTATTGACGGGAGTCAAAGATTTAATTAGACTTATAAGTCTAAGAGTAGTCTTCATAATGACGATCCTCTTGCAAGACGTAAGAAAGGGGTCAAGAAGTTCAGAACCCTAAAGTCTAGTGTGTGCATATTAGGCATCCTAAACTAGGTTCAAATTATTGACCTATCAAATAACTAGCCAAGTAGTACAAGTAGTCACATAATCAAATTTGACCTATCATGGCAACTATGTAGTTCAAACTTAAGGTTCATGGCCTAGTCCTTACAACTATAAGATTCAACTTAGAGTTCATGGCAACTACATAGTTCAACTAAGTCATTCTATGGTTATAGTCTAGGTCATTTATTTCTAATTAACCTAATTCTCTATAACCCAGGCTCTGATACCAATCTGTAACACCCCGACCAATGGCGGAATCATCGGAGCGTACACGAAGTGTAGATTGTTCAATAGCACAGGGTGGTTATTGTAATAAATTCAAACCATTTAGTCTAATAAATTCAAATTTAATATTCAAATAACATCCATTACATCATAAAGGAAATACTAAAACAATCAAATTCTAAACATAATAAAACTAAATCCACTCTCATATCATGTCTATGTAGCATTCCCACCTGAAACATGTTTAAATAAAAAGGGTCAACTATAAAGTTGGTGAGCTTCACAGGTTTAAGCACACACACCAAAATAGTTGAATAAAATGTTGATAAATGTTGTAAATAATATGTGTATCCAAGCAATATGAACATACAATATTGAATTAGTAAATGAAGCAGATCAACTAATGTTAACAGAATAATGTTTGACCATGGTAAGCATCGCAATGCTTGAACTAGTAACTATCACTGCGGGCTTCCCCCGAAGGGTAAATCAAACACAGTGGAATGGCCGGTCAATAGATCTATCATAGTCACTAGGGGTGATCAATGCTAAATGTTAACTAAAGTTCAACATGTATAATGCCATAAACTTGTTTCACATAAATTGTTTAAAATATTTGATAACATGTTTCACCCCAAATAATAAAAGCATAAAAAGGGGCTATGAAGACTCACCTTGTGTGATGAGCTAGTCGTTGCAATTAAATGACAAATATGTAGTCCAAATAATATCCAACTCGATTTAGCTTAACCTATAATTCAATCGCACGCAACTAATGTAACTATGACTTTGCATAAAGTTTCATAATGTATTTGTGTTCCATATGTTTATAACCAAATCCATAATATGATCTCATAACAATTGTTTCAAGTCGTGTTATTGTTTAAAATTTAAAATATTTATTAATGTTGAAAAATACTATAATAATAATTATATTAATAATGATAATTGTGATAAAAGTAATCATACTAATAATACTAATGTTAAAAATAATACTAGTAATAATAATAATAATAGGAATAATAGTAATAATGATATTTTTAATAACATCAATAATAATTGTAATAGTAATGATAATAATTTTTTTTTTATAATAATAATAATAATAATATTAGTAATAATAATAATGGTCATAATAACAATAATACTATTAATAATATTAGTAATAGTAATATTAATTCCTTTGATAATGATAATAATAATTAATAATTATATTAACTAAAATAATTATACTAATAATAATAATAACTATAGTAATTCTAGTAATAATAAGATGGTAATAATTAATATTTCAATAATAATAATGATAATAATAATAATAATAATAATATATATATATATATATATATATTTTTTTTAAAAAATTATAAGTAAATAAATGAATAAATAATACATAAACTAAATATAACCTTTTATGTATCCAATTAAAAGAAATAAATAAATAATTAAATGAATGAATTAAATAATTAAATTAAATAAATAAACTGAATAATATATATTTTCTTTATTAAATTAATAGTTTTTAAGTTTATAAAAATTTAGGTGAAATCAGATTTTAAAAATAATGAGTAAATAAAAAGTTATAAAAAAAAATGGTTAAATAGCCTAAAAACCCGCCGGAACCCGGATCGAACCCGTGACCATTTCCCTCAAATATAAGGGTGTGAACCGGTTGGTCTAGGCGCCTGATTGTGATCATGATCCATTTAAATTGATTATAAACTATTCTGCGTTCAGTATCCCAAATCAAAATTATATAAAAAAACGAAACCCTAGCCTCTTTCTCATCCAAATTCGATCGATCTGGAAAACGATAGAGTTGATAGCCTTAGGGCTTTTGTTCTAAATCAAAAACCGAATGCAAAGATGTATAGATCACTTACAAACGTTTGTGTTTGGCCTGGTTTCGAACTCGCGTGCAGAACCGCTCGACCGAGAGCTTCTATGGCTTTATTCGCGATCTGAGAGGCTTCTGGATGGGTTACGATGCCACAGACTTGTTCGTCGGTGCTAAGAGAAAGGGTGGGTGTGATTAATTTGATTATTACGCTCGTTTATATAGATTTTAGGATACACGTTCGAATCCGGGTAATTAGGAACGAATTTTGAATAAATCTTTGACTTATTCGACGATTTGAGGGTTGTTATCGATCCATGATGTTCGATGATGTTTAAATTTCGAATCTTTTTGAGTTTTATACGCGAATTTGAGCTGAATATTGACTGGATCAGTTTTTGTGGTCATGGATATCCATGAAAAAGAAATGGGTATCCATGGGTGAGGAAGATGATGATACTATGGGGACTTGACATAATTAATCCCTCCATATTTCCTTCTATTTTAACTTTTCAGCTTTTACAAATATGGTCCCTACATGTTCTTAAAACCTTTTTAAAAATTTTATTCAAATTTATAAACTTTATAAAATCACTACATTTCTTTAAATTTAATATTTATTCATTTTAATAATAATAATATCATTAGTTTTTATTGTTGTAAATATATATATATATTTATAAAAACTTTCCTTTAAGTCTTGAGATTTTATTTATTTATCATTATTTATTTATTTTATTTTATATATATATATTTGTAATTTCATAAAATAGATAGGTAAATAAATAAAATGAAATTTCTCATTAATAACCTTGAAATTACAATAAAATCGAAATGTTACAAAAAACGTAAACCAAACTGTTAACTACGATTTCTAACTTACCAAATGCTTTGGGGAAAAACCCGACTTCGAAACAAACCGATTACTGGTTTGGGTGGTTTCATGGTTTGAAACCGAACCGTGAACACAACTACTTGTATATATCTCTTAACAGATTTTGACAATTGATAACTAAAATTCAAAATTCAAATAATAATCTTGACTTGTTATAAGTTAAACTGTAGCCGTAACATATTTGCATCTGGAAAATATTTATAGTACAAGGTTCACAGCACAAAACTAATTCAATTCTCATTTTTTTTATATCAAACATGCAAAGGTAGTAAATTTTGAGAGGATTGAAGGCCATGCAACTTACTGTTTATTTTTAAAATTTAGGTTTTATTATTATTTTATTATTAGAGTCTATTGTTGTTTAAGATTTAATGTTAATGTTTTATGATTGGACAAGCTAATTACAATTATGCAAAAATAAGTTCATTCGAAGTTTCTTTGGATCTTTTTTTGAGTTTTTAAAAAGTATTTTTTAACTTTGTTAAACAAAGTGGATTTTTTGGAGGAAGGTTCCCCATACTTATATATTATGTTTTAGGAGACATATATATAAATTAATTTTCTCAATAAAAAATTCAATAGAAACAAACATAAAACAATGACTTTAATAGTCCAAAAGCACACAAAAACCTAAAAAAAAATATATTCCGATCAAGGCTCCATATTGACAAATGTTACGTTCGATTGAAAGTTATTCATCAAATGTACAGATCCTTTTTGTCTTCTGTTGCATCTTAATATATAATAATGCCTCAATAAAAGCAGTGCAAAGGAATTAAATTTTAATGTTTTTGAGAAAAATAATAAAAATAATCAAGTGGAATTAAATCATGAAAGATGACATTTTTAGTGTAGTTATATTTATATATATATACCCTTGTTAGAAGAATCTAACTCTTATATTAATTATAAGATAAGTTATTTAATAGTTGCATATATACTTTACTCGTGAATGATTTTTTTTTTTTTTTAATTTTGATTAGAGGACAAAATTCGTAAGTTAATTAAAATGTTGTATAATCAAGGGCTTCTAGCCTAATGGTTACCCTCTTGACTTCCCTATGAGAGGTCTTGGGTTCGAATCCGGGCTGAGGCATATTTGCTGAAGCAAGGTCAGGGGGTTTACCCAGTTGTGGGATTCCTCCTGGGGTGGGCTCGGGCATACGCCCCAGAGCGTCAAATCCGAGGGGACGGTTGAAATCCCGTCTTGGGTGTCGTTGTACCAAGCCGTTCAAAAAAAAAATTAAAATGTTGTATCGTTAAATACTAATAGTTGCGTATATACTTTACAAGCTACATCAATTGTTTATAATTAACATAAGCCAACATATTAATATACAACATATAATTAAAGAGTTAACAAAAATAAATTAAAAAACTGTAAAAGGTAAATTAAGGACTAATAAATGAAAAAAAAAAAAAAAAACTACTACTCTGCCCTCAATTATTAACTTTAGGCCCCCAAATGAAAGACTATTCTCATCTCAACCAAACAAATTTGGGCTTACCTATCAATTCTTTTTTTAGATTGGAATCCTTAAAAGAGGTCCGATACAATCAAAAAAATACCGTTTTGTAATTGTTTTCGGAATTTGAATCAATTGAAAGATAAAAAAACCATTATTATGAATTTTTTCCCTTATTTGGATTTGGTCTTTATTAGGTTCAATCTGAATATTTGTATTCAATTTGTAATAGGTCTTTCATAACGAGCTCTACCTATACAGTAACGTTATTTAATTATGAAGGTTGGCTGGGTAGCTGTGATCGGTGTCGAAGTACCAACCAAAAATAAGAGTTTTCACTCAAGTCCTACTACCCAAATTAGTTAGGGAAGTCGGGTATCGATCCACGAAGAGTCAAATGGAAATCACTTTCAACACAAACTAACTACCTATTTGCAATGAAAAAGTGAACTTGAAAATGTTGATTTTAGGTTTAAATTAAAAACAATTAACTTGAACTGAAAACAAACGAATTAAAAGAAAGATCTGTAAACAATTAACGGAAAATGTGATCACTCCGGGTTTCGAATTAGGAAAACAATTAGGTTTTCATTAATTTGTTAATTGGGAATCACATAGACATGATTCATGCTTTAATTAATAAACATGTATGGTTTTGAGAACAACGCAATGATCTTGTTGACAACCGATAACTAGACCGATGTTGTTGACTTGATTAATTACGTGTTCTACAAAAGCCAATGATTTCTAAAAACCTTAAAACTCAATTCTGTTAGTTACCCATTCAATCATACCATGAATGAAAAGAAAGCAAAAAACTTGAATTTAGAATTGCAAAGTAAACCTAGAAATCGTAACCGTTTACAATCAAGCAATATTGAATCCACGAATCTAAAAGAAACGAATTCAATACCAATGTCTAACAAATCAAATAACAAAACTAATCATCAAACCTAATTCTCTACCCGGAGACGACCACGAGAAGCTTAGCCGGACATCTCGACGCTTGAATCTTCAATCTTCATGTAGAATTGCATGTTGTAATCTCGATCTTGATGGTTGAATTGATGTTTCGTGGCTTTAGAACGCTCCAAAACTGCCCAAAAGTCACCCAAGAAGTGCCTCAAAAAGTCTCCAATTCGTCATAGGAAGATCCCCCCATGAAAATAGGCAAATTAGGGTTAAAAAGATGTTTTTCGCGTTTTGGGCGTAGCCTACGCCCACCCTGGGCGTAGCCTACGCTGGGCACATCTGAACGGTGGTAAAATTCTGTCAACGCTGCATTTTTGGGCGTAGCCTACGCCCGGGCGTAGCCTACTCCCTACGCTGACTTGGGCGTAGCCTACGCCCAGTCTGATCTCACCAAACACATGAGAAACAAACACACATCACATCCCCACACTTATGTTTTGCTTGTCCCAAGCAAAGTCCTTTACACATGATAACAAACAAATCACAAAAACCATCGCTTAAACATCTCTTTGCCGGTTAATAGCAAAAATCCAGAATCACACCTAATTCCCAAGACTTACAACATGCAATAGATTTACATCCTAGCAAGCGATATTACACATTCGACAAGAAAATCCCTAACCAAGGACACTTAGCTTCAAATGGTTCACATGCATGCATTTACACCTCTCACAATAAACACTCCACTCGGTTTTGTTTCTGGACTAGCAATGATGCACTAGTATTTCTAAACTCTCAGTTCATTAATGATGCATCATTATCATAGGCTTGCAAAGCAATCACATCTCCACCATTATGTGAAAAGTATACACAAATTAAGAGGTCTTTAAAGGTTGTAATGTTGGCTAGAGCTAAGGTAAGGAAAAAAATAGAAATGGTTACAAAAAAAAAATGAATCTAAGTTTACTTCACCAAAATAAAACTTCAACACATAATCACTAAGGCAAGTAATTACCCTTATTTGACTACTTTTTATTTCTAAACATTACTAATAATACTATGAACAAATGTTTTTTTTTCTTTTTCTCTTTTTTTTTCTTTTTTTTTCAAATATTAATACTACTCAACTTGGATTCATAAAATGGGTTCAAAACTAAAATGGCTAATAGGTAAATTTTCGGGTCTTGGTTTAGCAAAGGAATGGGTGATTGGCTCAAAAGGGTGACTAAGGGATTTGTCAAGGGTTGGCAAAACAAACAAAAAGGTTGAACAAAGGGTTATCCTAATGCCTCTATCACTTTTGTGCACACTCTCACTCATGGTCTTAACATGTATTATCTTTGCAAGTTCTGAAATGACAACAACATTATGGTAATCACACATCAAAAGAAAATAAGCATTCAATTCTACCTCTATTTCATGCTCTATATAGGCTTAGTTTCTAACAAAAACGGTGGTCACGGGTTTCGGATGTAAAACATGCACGTTTATCTATTATCTAGCCTTGTATCCTTAATTGAGACTCGCTTACCAAATTTTCATATAACTTACTAAGAAGACTTTATTCCGCAACTTAAAGAACTAGGCATAATTGAGAATTTAATCGTATACACCGGTTTAAGACACTTTCACGATTGTCTTTGAGAAAAATTTTGTTTTTCGTGTACAAAAAGACCACTTTTGGAACAATTTTTAAACTTTTTCAAAGTGTCCCCTCATCCCCACACTTAAACCTTACATTGTCCCCAATGTAACTTTTTCCACTAATTATGAGTGTGAAATGAGGATGATGTGATGACTTACCCAGATGCCCCATAAAATTCTCTTTTACACTCCCTTTCAACAAACATCATTTCAACCAAACATTAAACAACCACACAAACACAAATTGTCAACCATAGTTCAAACAAACAAACAGTTATAAAGTTATGGAAAGAGCACATGGACCTGATCACAGATGATCAGTGAGTGCCTGGAAAATAATCATCTCATGGTGGGTACGGCATTGATGGTCCGACCCGTTCCTCCATCAAGCTATCCCTCATGTCCCACATGTTAAAAGCTCCAGTTGTGCTCGAACCCTGTTCTGGTGGTGGTTGTTGTTGATAAGGGACCCACCCCCATCGCAAACGTCTTGTTGCCCTCAACAAGATTAGTTATGAAATAAAATGCAAAACCAACAACGAACTGAAAATAAAAGAAAACAAAATTATAATATACAAACTTTACAACTCGGGATTTCTCCCGAGGTTACCTGAACCTCATACGTCCATATAATCGGGTGAGCTCGTGACAACGCTCACCGATTCCTTTGATGCTCCTTTAAAATCCGTTGCCTCAAGATACGGTTTCAAACGATGGCCATTCACCACTTGTCTCAGATTATCTTCAAAGTCCTCAATCTCAATATCACCATAATTCCCGATCCGTACAATCGAATAAGGCCCCATCCACTTGCTTTTTAGTTTACCTGGAAACAACTTCAACCGTGAATTGTATAACCACACCTTCTGACCAACTTCAAAATTCTGCAACCGCAGTTTTGCATCATGAACCCTCTTGAACTTGTCCTTGTATGCAGAAGCACAATCATACGCTTCATCTCTCAACTCTTCCAGCTCGCACAGATCCAACTTCCTTTGTTTTCCTGCATTATCATAATCAAGGTTAACTTCTTTAACAGCCCACAAAGCTCGATGAGCTAACTCTACGGGCAAATGACACGCCTTCCCATAAACCAATTGATAAGAGGTTGTGCCAATAGGCGTTTTGAAGGCGGTTCGGTATGCCCACAAGGCATCATTGAGTTTGTTTGACCAATCCTTGCAGTCAGGCCGAACTGTCTTTTGCAAGATCTCTTTTATTTGCCTATTCGACACTTCCACTTGCCCACTAGTTTGTGGATGGTAGGGTGTCGCAATTCGGTGGTTAACTCTATACCGTTGAAGCAATTTTGCAAAATGAGTGTTTTTGAAATGAGTACCCCCATCACTAATGATCACACGGGGAACTCCAAATCGTGTAAAAATGTTTGTTTGCACAAACTTGCATACAACGGAATGGTCATTAGTCTTGGTGGCGATTGCTTCAATCCATTTAGACACATAATCGACCGCCACCAAGATGTAATAGTAACCACACGAGTTTGGAAAAGGCCCCATGAAATCGATGCCCCATACATCAAATATGTTAACAATCAAAATGGGTTGTAGGGGCATCTCATTTCTCTTTGAGATGCTGCCCAATTGTTGACACCGAGTGCAACGTTTAGCAAATTCGGCAGCATCCTTAAAAATTGTTGGCCAAAAGAAACCACTTGTCAATATCTTGTGCCCTGTTTTGTGCCCACTAAAATGGCCACCACATGCAAAGGAATGCACGTGCTCTAGCAAACTTGGAATCTCCTCATCGGGCACACATCTCCTGATCACTTGATCTGCTCCCACTTTAAACAAGTCCGGCTCATCCCAAATGTATTGCTTGACTTTTGAAAAGAACTGCAGCCGTTTCTTCATCACCCAATGCTCCGGTACTTGACCTTTCACTTTATAATTCACAATGTTAGCATACCAAGGTAAAGTAGAAACAGACATAATGTGCTCATCTAGAAACTTGTCATTAATGGCAAGTGAGGTGTCATTCTCCATGGGTGGCAAACGAGATAGATGATCCGCTACCACATTCTCACATCCTTTCTTGTCTCTGATCTCCAAGTTGAATTCTTTTAGCAAAAGGATCCAACGAATCAATCTTGGCTTTGCATCTTTTGTCTCCATCAAGTACCTGACAGCACTATGGTCAGAATAGATAATGACTTTGCTACCACAAATATAGGATCTAAATTTATCCAATGCAAAGACTACTACAAGCAACTCTTTTTCTGTGGTTGTGTAATTCAATTGTGCATCATAAAGAGTTTTGCTAGCGTAGTAGATCACCATGGGTTTCTTGTCAACCCGTTGTCCCAAAACAGCCCCAACTGCATAATCACTAGCATCACACATAATCTCAAAGGGAAGAGACCAATCCGGTGATTGCAAGATTGGGGTTGCAACAAGTTGTTGCTTAAGCAAATTGAAGGATTTCAAACAGTCATCATCAAATTCAAACGGGACATCTTTTAAAAGCAAATTACACAAAGGTTTTGTTATGACACTAAAGCCTTTTATAAACCTTCTATAAAACCCGGCATGTCCTAGAAAAGAACGAATTCCCTTAACATTTGTGGGAGGTGGCAATATTGAAATCACATTTATTTTAGCTCTATCCACCTCCATACCTCTTTCAGAAATCACATGACCCAAAACCACCCCTTCACGAACCATGAAATGACTCTTTTCCCAACTTAAGACCAAATTAGTTTCCACACATCTTTTCAAAACTTTGGTTAATTGATTAAGGCATTTATCAAATGAGGAACCAAATATTGAAAAATCATCCATGAAAATTTCCAAAGACTCCCCCACCATATCTGAAAAGATACTCATCATGCACCTTTGAAAGGTGGCGGGGGCATTACACAAGCCGAATGGCATTCGCCTAAATGCAAAGGTACCATAAGGACAAGTGAATGTAGTCTTATGTTGATCATCCAGATGAATAGCAATTTGATTATAACCAGAATAACCATCAAGAAAACAAAAGAATTTCTGACCTGATAAACGCTCAATAATTTGGTCAATGAAAGGTTAAGGAAAGTGATCCTTAGATGTGGCGGCATTCAATTTCCTATAATCAATGCACACACACCACCCGGTTACCGTCCGGGTCGCGATTTGCTCGCCATCATCCCCTCGTACTACCTGAATACCTGATTTCTTTGGAACTATCTGAGTGGGACTCACCCAAGTGCTATCAAAAATAGGGAAGATGATAACTGCATCTAGCCACTTGAGTACCTCTTTCTTTACCACTTCCCTCATGTTGGGATTTAGCCTCCTTTGTGTGTCTCGTGCCGGCTTAGCATCCGGTTCAGTGATGATCTTGTGCATGACAATAGATGGGATTATACCTTTCAGATCCGCTATTGTCCATCCAATTGCTGACTTGTAAGTGGACAATACCTCAATGAGTGCTCTTTCATGCTCCTCAGCCAAATCAGAAGCAATAATGACTGGTAGTGTTTTGTTGCCTCCCAGAAACACATACTTGAGATGTGTTGGCAACTCCTTCAACTCTAACTCTGGTGGTTCTTCCAATGAGGGTTTCAGCTCCTTGTTCCATGAATATGGAATCTACTCTTGATGACATGACCATGGTGGTCTACCCTCTTGTGTAGCTTTCACTTCTACATCCTTTTCAGCATCCATAAACTCTTGAATATGTTCCTTTTCCAACCTGTCAAACACAGATACACCTCTACTGTATTGTCCTTGCTCACTACAGGATCATAGCAAGGAACACAACTGTCAATAATATCTGCCATAAAACATGTGTCATGAGTAGGAAGATTAGTAGCAGGAGAAAACATATTCATACGCAACTTCCGGTTACCGAATGTCATATCAACCGTGCCATCAACACAATTGATTTGGGCATGAGCAGTGGCCAAAAATGGCCTTCCCAAAATGGCATCCGGTTGCCTGCCCTGTATACCCGACACATAATCCAACACTAAGAAATCTACCGGGTAGTAGAAGTCTTCCACCTTAACGATCACATCCGTTAACACCCCTCTAGGAAGTTTAGGAGTCAAATAAGCTAACACAACTGTGGTGTCAGCTTTCTGAAGTGGACCAAAGTCAAATTGGTCATAGAGACTTCCTGGGAGGATGCTAATACTAGCACCAAGATCCAACAACGCCCTTTCACTTGTAAAATCACCAATTTGAATAGAAATCAAAGGTGTTCCTGGATCTTCCAACTTAGGTGGAAGAGCACCCGACAAAATGGCACTCACTTGCACATTCACATCAAGTTTTTGGGCAACTTAGGTTGCCTTTTCTGTGTGCAAAGTTCCTTCAAGTACTTAGCATAGGCAGGCACCTGTTTGATTGCATCTAACAAAGGGAGGTTGATTTTTACTTGTTTGAAAACTTCCCACATTTCATCTTGTTGTGGGCCCCTTTTTATTTTGTTAGAAAGATCCGGTTTTACCAAGGCCGCCGGAAAAGGGGCTTCCTTGGTTGTTTGATTAGAAACAAATTTAGGTTTAGAAACCGGTTTAGATGCAATAGGTGTCTCCTCACTATCACTCTCCTCATCCTCATCGACATCCTCCACCACACCTTCTACAAAGGTTGGTGGAGCATCAACTTTGTTATCATACACCTTACCACTTCTAAGTGTAGTTACCTGTTTTACCTGTGCATGCTTAGAAGATGATCCTTGATGAGCGGGGTTTACCTTTGTGTCGCTTGGCAATGTTCCAGGATTCCTTTTTGCCAAATCTTCAGCCATTTACCTCACTTGCTTGTTCAGTGCATTGAAGGCTTTGTCTCTCATCTCATTCTCCTTCTTCATTTCCTTCAACATCTCGAATATCTCATCAATCTTTGAAGCTTCAGAAGTAGATGTTGATCCACTTTGTTGATTTGCTAGTTGAGGAGCTGGTTGCCTATAATTGCCTTGAAATCCTTGGTTTTGATTCCCTTGGTATTGTCTTTGGTAACCCCCTTGATTATACCCTTGTTGGCGGTTGAACTGCTGTTGATTTCCTTGATTGTTGGGTGCTTGAAAATTGGGGTTCATTTGATTGGAAGTGTGACAATCCGACTTTTTACATTAACCTTGTTAACTGGAGATGGTGATATCACAGGTCCAACAGAGATAATGTAGGCCCAATAGGGGCAAGTGAGGCCCAATGTAAACCAAGTAGGCCATTAAGGCCCAATTAGACTAAACAAGGCTAAAGTAGGCCCAGTAAGGCCCAATAAGGCTCAGGGAGGCCCAATGAGATTTAGGAAGGCCCAGTAAGGTTAAGATAGGCCCAATGAGTTTAAATTAAGCCCAATGGTATTTTGTGAGGTCCAATTAGTTTAATTTAGGACAACAATGAGTTAATTGGCCAATTAGTGACAATTTGGAATTTTCGGTTCAATTTTGTTAACCGAAATATTTGGTAATTGAGAAAAATCAAACTTTAGGGATTAGAATTTAGCAAAATTAGTCCCGATGTATTTAAATTGCAAAGGTTAAAATTGTAGCATTATGAAATAGGCAAATTTGACTTTCAAAGTCAAAATTCGTGTGATTTTCACAACAAAAATTCGAATTACATGGTTCTTTCAAGTTAAACCCGAATTTAATTACTCATAATCATCCTATTGATGATTACAAATGAGTAGAAGCCGTTATTAGTCCATTAAAATGTCGAATTAATAGCAATGGTCGTCCAAAGGGTGTAACCGTTGTAGGACTAAATCAAAACTGAAAAATTCGACTGTAATACTCACAATTGAGCATTGACACATCACAATCGGCATCTTTAGAGTCTTCCTCATACACCAATTCGATCTCAGTAGTTCCAGACAGAAGGACCCGATCCAGAGGTGGCCGAATATCAACCTTAAAGTCGAACTCCATTGAATTGAGATCAAACCGGGTAATAATTTGCTCCTATACAACCTAAAGTAGCCGATTAAGGGTTATCCTAAATCAATTTCAACTGTTAACATCGTTTTGATAAAGTTCAAGTAATTAGGGTTCTTATTAAAGTCGTTTTGGGGGTCTTTGTTCAAATGTATTAAAGAATCGAATTAAATGTTATAGAAAGCTTCATAAGGGACTGATTAAGGTTAATACTATGTTAATTTCATCAAAACATTTCGAATTCGTGGTTTTCGATTCTAGGGTGAATAGAACAAAACGGTTTGAGGGATTTTGATTATAATAAGTTCAAAAATGAAATTGATTGTCATTAATAGTTTCAGAATAGGCCGATTGAGATGGATCCCATGTTAATTGCAACAAACTATAACGAATTGGTTAAGTTCGAGTTATAGGATTTATAGAAATAGCGAAGTTGGGGATTTCGTTATAATTGGGTTTGATTTTTTTGAATTAAACACTGTGGAGTGGGTCGACAATCTCTGAGTAGTATAAACCCTATGAGTATGGAAAATATTGATTATCAATTCAACCAATTTGAATTGGGATTAAACGAATTCGAGTTCGAATGTGATTAGGAATGATTTAATCATTTAAATGAAACCAAACCTCAAATTAAAACCACCTGGAGGCTCGGTTGGGTTTCTGGAACAGTAGCCCTAGGGTTTAGGGATCGAACTAGGCTGAATCATGGGTCAATTGGGGCTCATATGGCTCGGTTAAAGAACAAAAAGGGAATCAGGGAGTTTAAGGTTAGAGAAATTGATTTTGGATTCTTGTTGCAAATGTTGAAGGTGTGCGACTGGTAGGGACTGTGTGGGTGTGTGTGGGAGGTCATGGGTTCGACCCCATGCCTCACTAAATTTTTGAACTAAAACCTATTTTTAGTATTCTAAGCATAACTTTCTCGTTCTAACTCCGAATTGATCCGTTTAAGTTGCGTTGGAACCGTAACGAAGTCCCGAACACATTAGAATAATAAAATCTATATTTTAGTCCGAAAACGAAATCGCGTATAATTACGTTGGTTTAAATAAATAATGATGTGATTTATTTAAACGATTTCTAAGTCACGCGTACATACGTATGCATATCTTTAACACTCTAACATACGTATGTTGACACGTATGTGATGTCGAGCACAAAACGACATTCTGAATAACACTAGGTTATTGTTTAAACACAGATTCTTTGTAGGAGGATTCCTTACACGAGCTTTTAGTGTGTGATCATTCTGCTAAATTCAAAGGTGCGTACACGGCCCCTTTCTTATTTTAAACTGTTTTGGGGGAGAAAACATGTGCAACAAACTGTTTTTAGATACATATCACTTGCATGAGTTAGCTGTTTACATTATGTGAAAACATATCAACTTGAAAGTCCTTACACACCTCGAACCGTTTAGTTTGCTGTAATGCAAAGCGTGGTAGTTGGAAATAGATCTATTAGGTTTGACAAACCTCACCTGGTAGATGGGATCTACGCAGGTGTTTGACTGACCAAACACAAATTTTACTATTGTTGTGATAGACAATAGTGGCAAGGCGAAAACATGCTATAGCATGGCAATCCGTCAGCTTCGGTGTCGAACACGTATGTAAATAGTTTATATGACTAGCTATCATGACTGTGCATGTGTGATTATGTTATCTACAATCTTGTTATTCAAACTGTTGTTTTGAACCTTGTGAATACATAAAACCTGTGTTATGCACCAACCTTTGTGTTGACTTGATTTACATGTTTTCTCAGGACGCTAAGGCGCGCGTTAAAGCTGGCATGGACTAGGAGATAGAGGCTCATGCATTTTAAACACTTTGAATATTTGAATTTGAACATTTAAGTATTGTGTTTTGTAATGTTTACTTTACAACTGTTATTGGTTTTAAACGCTTCCGCAACTTTTGTAAACTCTGATGTTATGTTTAAAGACCAAAGTATGTTTTGAAATTCATATAGAGGTCTTCGCTATGTCTAATGATCTGAGATCTTGGTTTGTCACATTCCCAAACGGTGTGATTCCGTTAGTTGAAAATTGGGGGTGTGACAGATTGGTATCAGAGACATTGGTTATAGCGAACTAGGTTTGCATTTGTAGGCCTAGACTATGACTGTTAGACATTAGACACACATGTTTACACATACTGCTTAGAAATTACATATGACATTATGTAATTGACTTGTTTACACATTCCATGGCACTGCACTTACATATGGTATTATGTAACAGGCATGGCATCATCATCAGTTCCCTACATCTACATTGATGATTCCGAGGACGAGGAACCGATAGTTCCGGCACCACCGTCATCACCACCACCACCTATTCCATCACCTCCACCATATGAGATGGATGACTCAGATCCGGAGGAGGATCCAGACGAGGATCCCGAGGAGGATCCAGATGAGGACCCGGATGAGGATCCGGAGGAGGAGCCAGTGGAGGGCACTCAGCAGATCCCTGCTGAGGGACCTTCTGCACATCCACCACCAGTACTAGATGCTCCTGAGCCTAAGAGGCAAAGGACGGACGCTGAGGAGATCGCCAAACTGCGCGAGGATCTGGAGGAAGCAGAAGATAGGATTGCACAGCACTCTCAGGAACAATAGGATGCTAATGAGAGGCAAGAGGAACTTGCCCATCTGGTTCATGACATGCGAAATGAGATGATTAACTTGATTGGTCGTCTAGAGGAGTCAGAGAACCGAGCTGAGTTCTTGGAGGGCAGGATAGAAGCCTTAGAGGATTTAGTGGCCTCTGAGAATGAGGAGGAGGATGAAGAGGAAGAAGGGGAGGAACCAGCACCAGTTGTTGAGTCCGATCCTGAATCCACTGTTGAGGACGATTGATTGTTTTTCTTTTCTTTCTTGTTTTGTTTAAACTTATTAGTAACGGGTTGTGTTCCTACATTAGTAGTTTGGAAAGTTATGTTTTATTTCAAAAGTATTGTACTCAAAGAAAGTTTCTATCTATGGAAGAATTATTATTTATTTTCAACAGTTGTGTTGATTTATATTACATGTTGTGTTTGTTGTTTTACTTACACATGTCACATTAGATTTTGACTTTGTGCTAACACTTCTTATAAATAGGAAACTAATGGCTGAGGGAAACGTACATATGACTGTTGCTGAGCTCAATGAGCTAATTAACAACAGAGTTGCAGAGGCAATCGCACAGTATGCTCAGACTCACAACACAGGGCCACAGGGTCCAGCTGGGGGATTGGTTAACCCACAAGTCTGCACGTTCAAGATGTTCTTGGACTGCAAACCTCACAATTTCAAAGGGTCGGAGGGGGCCATTGGACTCCTTCGGTGGATTGAAAAGGCTGAGTCGGTGTTTGAAATGTGCAACTGCCCTAACGAAAGCAAGGTGAAATTTGCTACGGGAACATTGGAGGGTCCAGCACTAACTTGGTGGAACTCAAATGTTCAGACTCTGGGGTTGGGAGAGGCAAATGCCTTAACATGGAATGACTTCAAAACTTTACTGCAAGAGGAGTACTGTCCTCGCAGTGAGATGCAGAAGTTGGAGGAGGAATACTGGCACCTCAAGATGGAGGGGTCAAACATTGAAGAGTATACAACCAGGTCACATGAGTTGGCCAGACTGCTACCACACATGGCTACTCCAGCCAGTAAGTGGATTGAAAGGTACATTGGAGGACTAGTGCCTCAAATCCAGGGGTTGGTCACTTCTGCAAATCCCACGACCATTCAACAAGCTGTTCGTTTAGCGCATCAGCTTACTGATCAGGCAATGTTACAAGGGACTCTGCCTAAACGAACCTCAGCTACAAAGGTAGGTGACCACAAAAGGAAGTGGGAAAGCAACTCCAGGAACTTCAACCAACAATCATATCAGCAGAACCGGAAACAAGACTCAAACAAGTCTTATCACAACTCAAATAGTGGTCAACAATCATCATCGTCAGGGGGTTATATCGGTAAGCACCCAAAGTGCAACAGGTGTGGGTTTCATCATGCAGGTAATCAGTGTGATAGAGCTAAGTGTCAAAGGTGTGGTAAGATGGGGCATGCAGCTAAGGATTGTCGCGGGGAGCTACAGAACAACAACAACCAGAACAATAACCAGAACAACGCTCAGAAGGGTTGTTTTGAGTGTGGCAAAATGGGGCATTTTAAGAAAGATTGCCCACAGCTCAAGAAGGGCGGGGACAATAATGTCAATAACAATGGTAATGGCAATGGTAATGGCAACGGTAATGGTAATGGCACCAACAACAACAATAACAACAACAACAACAATGGTGCTAGAGGCAGGGCGTTTGTGATTGGAGGACGTCAAGCGCGGGAGGATCCCAACATTGTTACGGGTACGTTCCTCTTAAATAATCACTATGCCTCTATGTTATTTGACACTGGTGCCGATCGGAGCTTTGTATCTAGTTCACTTGCTAAGTTGCTAAATGTTAGTCCCACTGCCTTAGATAGTCCATACACTGTGGAATTAGCTGATGGTAAGTTGATTGTAGTGGAAAATATTTTTAAGGGATGTATCCTTGATTTGATGGGTCAAACATTAGAAATCGATCTTATGCCTATTGCCTTAGGCAGTTTTGATGTAGTTATTGGCATGGACTGGTTGTCCAAAAACCAGGCTGAAATCGTATGCCATGAAAAGATTGTTCGCATACCTCTTCCGCAGGGAGAGACATTGTATGTACAAGGCGAGAAGAGCAGTACGCCACTGCGTCTCATATCTTGTATGAAAGCACACAAGTGTTTACGTAAAGGTCATACGGCAGTTATAGCACTTATAACTGAAAAGCCGGAAGCAGAGAAGAAGTTTGAAGATATACCTATAGTTTGTGAATTTCCGGAGGTGTTTCCAGAAGACTTGCCAGGATTACCGCCTATCAGACAGGTGGAATTCCGAATCGATCTTACACCAGATGCAGCACCGATAGCTAGGGCGCCTTACCGACTTGCACCGTCTGAGATGCAAGAGTTATCCACACAATTGCAAGAGTTGTTGGATAAGGGTTTCATACGACCTAGTTTTTCACCGTGGGGAGCTCCAGTTTTGTTTGTAAAGAAGAAGGACGGGACTTTCCGTATGTGTATCGATTACCGGGAATTGAATAAGGTTACTATCAAGAACCGGTATCCGTTACCCAGAATTGATGATCTGTTTGATCAGTTGCAAGGTTCGAGTTACTACTCGAAGATTGATCTCAGGTCTGGTTATCATCAACTAAGAGTCCAGGAGGAGGACATTCCAAAGACGGCATTCAGGACACGCTATGGCCATTATGAGTTCTTGGTCATGCCATTTGGGTTGACAAACGCTCCAGCTGTATTCATGGATCTCATGAATCGTGTTTGTAAACCTTATCTTGATAAGTTTGTCATTGTTTTCATTGATGACATTCTCATCTATTCACAGTCTGAGGAAGAACACGCTGAACATCTTCGACTACTATTGGAATTATTGAAACAGGAACAACTGTACGCTAAGTTCTCGAAATGTGATTTCTGGATGCGGGAAGTACAATTCTTGGGTCATATAGTCAATGAAAAGGGTATACATGTTGATCCAGCGAAGATTGAAGCGATTAAGAATTGGGAAGCACCAAAGACCCCTACCGAGGTACGACAATTCCTTGGTTTGGCGGGTTATTATCGACGATTCATTGAAGGTTTCTCAAAGATCGCTCAACCACTCACAGCTCTTACGCACAAGGGAACGAAGTATAACTGGACGGATAAACAGGAAACTGCGTTCCAGTTATTGAAACAGAAGCTTTGCAGTGCACCGATTCTGTCCTTACCAGAAGGAACAGAAGACTTTGTGGTGTATTGTGATGCATCTGCACAAGGTTTGGGATGTGTGTTGATGCAACGTGATAAAGTGATTGCTTATGCTTCCAGACAACTAAGAACGCACGAAAAGAATTACACTACTCATGATTTGGAGTTAGGAGCAGTGGTTTTTGCTTTGAAAATATGGAGGCATTATCTGTATGGAACTAAGTGTACTATTTATACTGATCATAAGAGTTTGCAACATATCTTTGATCAGAAGGAACTCAATATGAGACAACGACGATGGGTTGAGTTGTTGAACGATTATGAGTGTGCGATTAAGTATCACCCGGGAAAAGCCAATGTAGTAGCTGACGCTTTGAGCAGAAAAGATACAACGGGAACAAGACGGGTTCGCGCACTTATGATGACAATACATACTGACTTACCTGACAAGGTGCACAGTGCTCAGATTGAGGCCTTGAAAAAGGAAAACTTAGTACCGGAATCTTTACGAGGAATGGAAGAACAATTGGATGTTAAACCTGATGGAATTCGTTATTTCATTAATCGAATGTGGATACCTTTGTATGGAGGTTTAAGGGAACTCGTGATGGATGAAGCACACAAGTCCAGATATTCAGTCCATCCGGGATCAGACAAGATGTACCATGACTTGAAGGCACTGTATTGGTGGCCTCACATGAAAGCGGATATTGCTAAGTACGTTAGCAAATGTTTGACCTGTTCGAAAGTCAAAGTTGAATATCAGAAGCCATCTGGTTTACTGCAACAACCAGAGATACCGATGTGGAAATGGGAACAGATTTCGATGGACTTCATTACTAAGTTACCCCGTACACCGAGTGGTTGTGATACGATATGGGTAATTGTCGATCGATTAACGAAATCTGCACATTTCTTAGCAATCAAGGAAACTGACAAGATGGAGAAACTGACTCGCATTTACATCAAGGAAGTAGTAGCACGGCATGGCGTGCCAATCTCTATCATATCAGATCGGGATGCCCGATTTACTTCCAACTTTTGGAAATCTCTTCATAAGTCATTGGGGACTCGCTTGGATATGAGTACCGCCTATCATCCACAGACCGACGGTCAAAGTGAACGAACGATTCAAACGCTCGAGGATATGTTACGAGCTTGTGTAATTGACTTTGGTGATAGCTGGGAGAATCATTTACCGTTGGTAGAATTCTCTTACAACAATAGTTATCATACAAGTATTCAAGCAGCACCGTTTGAAGCTTTGTATGGTCGCAAATGTCGTTCACCAGTGTGCTGGGCTGAGATTGGAGACAGTCAGATTACAAGTCCTGAACTGGTGCACGAGACGACAGATAAAATAGTTCAAATCCGGAACCGTATGGCAGCGGCTCGGGATCGACAGAAGAGTTATGCTAATAAACGTCGTAAACCGTTGGAATTTCAAGTAGGTGACCGAGTTCTTCTAAAAGTATCACCTTGGAAAGGTGTGATACGATTCGGCAAGCGCGGAAAGCTTAGTCCACGTTACGTAGGACCTTTTGAGATCCTGAAAAGGATTGGTCCGGTTGCGTATCAACTCAAACTACCGGATGAACTCAGTGGAGTTCATGATGTTTTTCATGTGTCAAATTTAAAGAAATGTCTTTCTGACGAGACATTGATTGTACCGTTGGAAGAAATACAAGTAGATGAACAGTTACGATTCATTGAGGAACCAGCTGAAATCATGGACCGAGAGGTCAAACAACTGAAGCAAAGCAAGATTCCGATAGTCAAAGTTCGATAGAATTCAAGACGTGGTCCTGAATTCACATGGGAACGGGAAGACCAAATGATGAAGAAATATCCTCATCTATTCAAAACAGCTACTGCTAACACTGAGAGCGCACGTTAAATTTCGGGACGAAATTTCCTTCAACAAGGGGATGACGTGATGCTTTCACACATCAAACACTGCAAATTTCAAACTGTAAGCACAAACATTTTATTTATTCAATTGATTTTATTACAAACATTTGTGCTACATTACATTCTATATATTTTATGTGCTACATTTCATATGTTACATGTTATGGTAGTATATACATGATTGGTTATACACATTTTGCTATGTGCGGGGTTGCATAGTACAAACGGTTATAGACACTGTGCGGGGTTGCATAGTACAAACGGTTATAGACACTCACTATGTGTGAGGTTACACAACACACATTTTGCTATGTGCGGGGTTACATAGTACAAACAGTTTCAGACACTCACTATGTGTGAGGTTACACAACACAGTATGATCAAACACAAACAGTCACGGTTAGGTGAACTAACTAGTGTACACGCAAACAGTCACATTGAACGATCACAATTGAGTTGTGATGTTGCAAGCATTAGACTTTGTGTGTGAGTACACACAAGCACACAGAATGATCAAATCACACTAACACGTACGATTTAAACTCGTAAGTAGCTTCCTAACTAAAATCTAACATTTACTAATTTTCGGGACGAAAATTCCTTCAACAAGGGGATGATGTGACAATCCGACTTTTTACATTAACCTTGTTAACTGGAGATGGTGATATCACAGGTCCAACAGAGATAATGTAGGCCCAATAGGGGCAAGTGAGGCCCAATGTAAACCAAGTAGGCCATTAAGGCCCAATTAGACTAAACAAGGCTAAAGTAGGCCCAGTAAGGCCCAATAAGGCTCAGGGAGGCCCAATGAGATTTAGGAAGGCCCAGTAAGGTTAAGATAGGCCCAATGAGTTTAAATTAAGCCCAATGGTATTTTGTGAGGTCCAATTAGTTTAATTTAGGACAACAATGAGTTAATTGGCCAATTAGTGACAATTTGGAATTTTCGGTTCAATTTTGTTAACCGAAATATTTGGTAATTGAGAAAAATCAAACTTTAGGGATTAGAATTTAGCAAAATTAGTCCCGATGTATTTAAATTGCAAAGGTTAAAATTGTAGCATTATGAAATAGGCAAATTTGACTTTCAAAGTCAAAATTCGTGTGATTTTCACAACAAAAATTCGAATTACATGGTTCTTTCAAGTTAAACCCGAATTTAATTACTCATAATCATCCTATTGATGATTACAAATGAGTAGAAGCCGTTATTAGTCCATTAAAATTTCGAATTAATAGCAATGGTCGTCCAAAGGGTGTAACCGTTGTAGGACTAAATCAAAACTGAAAAATTCGACTGTAATACTCACAATTGAGCATTGACACATCACAATCGGCATCTTTAGAGTCTTCCTCATACACCAATTCGATCTCAGTAGTTCCAGACAGAAGGACCCGATCCAGAGGTGGCCGAATATCAACCTTAAAGTCGAACTCCATTGAATTGAGATCAAACCAGGTAATAATTTGCTCCTATACAACCTAAAGTAGCCGATTAAGGGTTATCCTAAATCAATTTCAACTGTTAACATCGTTTTGATAAAGTTCAAGTAATTAGGGTTCTTATTAAAGTCGTTTTGGGGGTCTTTGTTCAAATGTATTAAAGAATCGAATTAAATGTTATAGAAAGCTTCATAAGGGACTGATTAAGGTTAATACTATGTTAATTTCATCAAAACATTTCGAATTCGTGGTTTTCGATTCTAGGGTTAATAGAACAAAACGGTTTGAGGGATTTTGATTATAATAAGTTCAAAAATGAAATTGATTGTCATTAATAGTTTCAGAATAGGCCGATTGAGATGGATCCCATGTTAATTGCAACAAACTATAACGAATTGGTTAAGTTCGAGTTATAGGATTTATAGAAATAGCGAAGTTGGGGATTTCGTTATAATTGGGTTTGATTTTTTTGAATTAAACACCGTGGAGTGGGTCGACAATCTCTGAGTAGTATAAACCCTATGAGTATGGAAAATATTGATTATCAATTCAACCAATTTGAATTGGGATTAAACGAATTCGAGTTCGAATGTGATTAGGAATGATTTAATCATTTAAATGAAACCAAACCTCAAATTAAAACCACCTGGAGGCTCGGTTGGGTTTCTGGAACAGTAGCCCTAGGGTTTAGGGATCGAACTAGGCTGAATCATGGGTAAATTGGGGCTCATATGGCTCGGTTAAAGAACAAAAAGGGAATCAGGGAGTTTAAGGTTAAAGAAATTGATTTTGGATTCTTGTTTCAAATGTTGAAGGTGTGCGACTGGTAGGGACTGTGTGGGTGTGTGTGGGAGGTCATGGGTTCGACCCCATGCCTCACCAAATTTTTGAACTAAAACCTATTTTTAGTATTCTAAGCATAACTTTCTCGTTCTAACTCCGAATTGATCCGTTTAAGTTGCGTTGGAACCGTAACGAAGTCCCGAACACATTAGAATAATAAAATCTATATTTTAGTCCGAAAACGAAATCGCGTATAATTACGTTGGTTTAAATAAATAATGATGTGATTTATTTAAACGATTTCTAAGTCACGCGTACATACGTATGCATATCTTTAACACTCTAGCATACGTATGTTGACACGTATGTGATGTCGAGCACAAAACGACATTCTGAATAACACTAGGTTATTGTTTAAACACAGATTCTTTGTAGGAGGATTCCTTACACGAGCTTTTAGTGTGTGATCATTCTGCTAAATTCAAAGGTGCGTACACGGCCCCTTTCTTATTTTAAACTGTTTTGGGGGAGAAAACATGTGCAACAAACTGTTTTTAGATACATATCACTTGCATGAGTTAGCTGTTTACATTATGTGAAAACATATCAACTTGAAAGTCCTTACACACCTCGAACCGTTTAGTTTGCTGTAATGCAAAGCGTGGTAGTTGGAAATAGATCTATTAGGTTTGACAAACCTCACCTGGTAGATGGGATCTACGCAGGTGTTTGACTGACCAAACACAAATTTTACTATTGTTGTGATAGACAATAGTGGCAAGGCGAAAACATGCTATAGCATGGCAATCCGTCAGCTTCGGTGTCGAACACGTATGTAAATAGTTTATATGACTAGCTATCATGACTGTGCATGTGTGATTATGTTATCTACAATCTTGTTATTCAAACTGTTGTTTTGAACCTTGTGAATACATAAAACCTGTGTTATGCACCAACCTTTGTGTTGACTTGATTTACATGTTTTCTCAGGACGCTAAGGCGCGCGTTAAAGCTGGCATGGACTTTGAGATAGAGTCTCATGCATTTTAAACACTTTGAATATTTGAATTTGAACATTTAAGTATTGTGTTTTGTAATGTTTACTTTACAACTGTTATTGGTTTTAAACGCTTCCGCAACTTTTGTAAACTCTGATGTTATGTTTAAAGACCAAAGTATGTTTTGAAATTCATATAGAGGTCTTCGCTATGTCTAATGATCTGAGATCCTGGTTTGTCACATTCCCAAACGGTGTGATTCCGTTAGTTGAAAATTGGGGGTGTGACAGGAAGTGTTTCCATACCTGAAATTTGGGTGGTTGCGCAACCCCGGATGATAAGTGTTGGAGTTCATGTCTCCATACACTTGGTTTACTTCTTCTGTTGGAACAAACTGAGATGAACATTGACTTGCCTTATGTCCAATCTATCCACATCCACCACATACACTAAATACATTTTCTGCTTTAGTGTTATCTTTTCCCAATCCAGCGAGTTTGGCCATCTTTTGTGCCACGACCTCCAATTGCTCCTCGTTTAATTGTGTGGCTGCACCATTAACCGTTTCATGCTTCGACCGCCTGTTAGATTGTTCTAACCTCTTTGACGTAGTGCTCATGCGTTCAAGCATATTCCAATCCACTTGTACATGATTGTACAAGAAAGTCCCATTGCTTTGGGAGTTGATATCCCGAATGTCTTCAGATGACATTCCATCATAGAATGCAACCAAGAGCTCCCACATATTGATCCCATGATGTGGGCATTTCCTCAACATGTCTTTGAACCGGGTGAAGGCCTCGTGAAATAACTCCTCCTTTTTGCTTGAAGTTTCTAACAGCAGCCCGAGCCTCAGTTGTTTTCTTCATGGTATAAAACTCGCTTAGGAATTGTTGCTGCATTTTTGCCCAAGTGTAGATACTAGCTGCTGGTAGTGTAGAGAACCACGCCTTAGCTCTATCTTTCAAAGTAAAAGGGAACAAGATTAACTTCACTTCATCTGCTGAAAACCCTTGGCCACCCGTGACTTGACAGAATTGCTCAAACTCTTGCAAGTGTTGATATGGTTCCTCAGTGGCTCTTCCATGGAATGTGGGCAAAGATGAAAGTACTGCCGGTCTTACTTCAAATGATCTACCATGCCTAACAGGTGTCACTACCGGTGAGGAATTGGTAGTCAAAGCAGGTCGGAAGTGAGTAGTGGCACCCTGTGCATGTGCCATGCCCTGATTATAGTTCATCGGCACTCCCAAGTTTGGAGGAGGCATAGGGATTCCAGGCCCATAATTCTGATTTTGAGGTCTTGGTGGCCTATTGAAACCTTGTTGTGGCGGATACCCATATTGTGGTTGTTGATGATGAAAGCCATAAGCCCCTTGATTCAATAGTTGTGGATTTGGTGGGTAAGGGTTTTGCATTTGTGGTTGTGGTGGTGGATACCCGTAAGGATCATCATAAGCAGCATTTACGTTTTGCAAGTTGTAGTCACCACCATTTAAGCCATCATCCCAATCATTGACATTGTTCTCATCAGTTCCCGTTGTGCCATGGTGACTTCCTCCTCCAAAAGTATGTCTTGCTTCAGTGGTTTTGGTATGGTGGTCATCATTAGGAGGATGGTTAGGGGGATGTATCTGATGAAATTGATTTTGGGTTGAGCAGGTGGTGGTGGATTTGGGTTACCTTGTGGATTCTCAAAATCTTCAACCCTTAGTGGTTTAGGTAATGGGTTATTCAATGGGTACTCCATTGCCAAACGTTGCTGAACACTTGGAGATGCAAGCTCTGTTCGGTGGAGTACTCGATTCCTACATGCAGTGCGTTCAATTTCTGGATCAAAATTAAGTGGTGAAGATCTCCCAGAATATCTAGTATGCATGCAAACCTGTAATTACCTGCACACTAACACAACCCGTGTAAATCTGACAAATAAACAAAATAAAAAGAAATTGAAAGTAATTTGCGCACGACTCCCCAGCAACGGCTCCAAAATTTGATCGGTGTCGAAGTACCAACCAAAAATAAGAGTTTTCACTCAAGTCCTAGTACCCAAATTAGTTAGGGAAGTCGGGTATCGATCCACGAAGAGTCAAGTGGAAATCACTTTCAACACAAACTAACTACCTATTTGCAATGAAAAAGTGAACTTAAAAATGTTGATTTTAGGTTTAAATTAAAAACAATTAACTTGAACTAAAAACAAACGAATTAAAAGAAAGATCTGTAAACAATTAACGGAAAATGTGATCACTCCGGGTTTCGAATTAGGAAAACAATTAGGTTTTCATTAATTTGTTAATTGGGAATCACATAGACATGATTCATGCTTTAATTAATAAACATGTATGGTTTTGAGAACAACGCAATGATCTTGTTGACAACCGATAACTAGACCGATGTTGTTGACTTGATTAATTACGTGTTCTACAAAAGCCAATGATTTCTAAAAACCTTAAAACCCAATTCCGTTAGTTACCCATTCAATCATACCATGAATGAAAAGAAAGCAAAAAACTTGAATTTAGAATTGCAAAGTAAACCTAGAAATCGTAACCGTTTACAATCAAGCAATATTGAATCCACGAATCTAAAAGAAACGAATTCAATACCAATGTCTAACAAATCAAATAACAAAACTAATCATCAAACCTAATTCTCTACCCGGAGACGACCACGAGAAGCTTAGCCGGACATCTTGACGCTTGAATCTTCAATCTTCATGTAGAATTGCATGTTGTAATCTCGATCTTGATGGTTGAATTGATGTTTCGTGGCTTTAGAACGCTCCAAAACTGCCCAAAAGTCGCCCAAGAAGTGCCCCAAAAAGTCTCCAATTCGTCATAGGAAGATCCCCCCATGAAAATAGGCAAATTAGGGTTAAAAAGGTGTTTTCCGCGTTTTGGGCGTAGCCTACGCTGGGCACATCTGAACGGTGGTAAAATTCTGTCAACGCTGCATTTTTGGGCGTAGCCTACGCCCTACGCTGACTTGGGCGTAGCCTACGCCGACTTGGGCGTAGCCTACACCCAGTCTGATCTCACTAACAGCTTCGTCTCGTCGAGAAACTCAATTTTCATATGTTATGGATTCCCTAACTCTTCTTCTAGCTCAAGATATGCGCTTCCGAAGTTCTGAGCTTTCCTCGACTGTTTCTGATCCGTCTGTGCCTCGTTTTACTTCATTAACACCCTCGGGCATCCATCTAACACGTCTTTACCTGCAAATCAACATTGTATCTCAAAGTATCATTGTTCCATGTGAAATGCACATAAAAACGCAACTTTAAACGATTAAAGCACATGAGAAACAAACACACATCAAGCTGACACTGTTAGTCCCGCAAAGAGGTGAATAGGGTCCCAAATAACGAGAGATATGTAAAAAGCAGGTTTGATTACGCCTTTCCTAATCCTAAAGTTGGTGACCTAATGGCAAGGGAGCCGGTGACCGAAGCCCCGGTGAACGGCGACCGTAATTCATATCCTCTTAAATGTAAACTTAAGACTAAATGGTTAATAAGTAACATTAAGAGGTAACATTTCAAACATTCTAACTTAAGATTATCTTTTAATTATTAAGAGGTAAATTTATTAAAAGGCTACAGAACAACTCTTTTATAGATTAAAAAACATTAACTGACCTAAAAATTATTAAAATAAATTTACCATTTGAGATCTACATTATAATATTATAAAAAGAATACAAAGAAAATCTAGAAAATATCGTGAGAACTTGTTTTCTTGAAATGTTTATAGCATGCTATATATATTCTCTTCAGGGAATAAAATATAATTACCATTTAATTGTCAATAGGATGTTTGCTTGTTTTAAATTGTTATCAATGATTGTTGTCTATATGATATGGAGTTTATCAACGAACTCATACCTTACACAAATAGACAAATATATAATTTTACAAGTCGGTAAGGAAATATATATTATCATGAATTGTGGCCAACTTACAAAAGATAACCGACTATGAATTGTAATGTGTTACTTATTCTAATAAATCGATTTAAAATTAAAAGATTTCAAAATTAAATATTATAGTGTTTGTGATTGGAATATCACATATGTATACTCAGTGACAGAGCTTACACATTTTGAAATAAGCAACGAAAATTTACGAAACCTACAATACATATTAATTTTTTGAACCGAGGGTGCGAAACAACTATAAATTGCATCGTCAAAGTTTATATACATGTTTTATATATACTTTAACCATTACTTTTTATAAATTTTAATATCTCTCCACCTTGATTCCATATATCGACTTTCACCCCTTGGGGCACCATAAACACCACATTTGAAATACAAGTCACCCGGACCTTCATCATGAGATTCAAATGTCTTAACGTCGTTAATGTAAACCGTTAGTTTCCCTTCATCCACATTATGTATTAAATTAACTTTGAACCATTTATCATATAAATCAGTAGCAATTACTTCCCCGTCATAATATGTCATGTCTCCGTTATATATCCTTAGTAATAGTGTGGTGTTACCATGGGCTGCACCATGAATTTGCACAATTGTAGCACCTGATGTTCCATGTGGTACATAAGCATAACCTTCGAATTGCCAAATCCCTGATGTGTAGTCTGGCTGTATAGTTAAAAAAAAATAAAAAAGAAAAGAAAAGGAAGCATGTAGCATTATATTATATATATATGGACGCTAGTGAATTCAAATGACTCCAAATGAATTCTCATCCATTGAAATTCATCAAAATTAAATCACGACCTTTTAAATTAGGCGGCTACATCAATTTTGTGCCGGATTTCAGCGGTTTATATCGGTTTTTCGGTTAACTACGAATCATTGACACATGTAATATGTTTTGACACATGTCACATGTCATTATTGTTTTATTTGTAAATATTTTAAAAAATATAATTTGAATTTGATTATATCATACTACCCGGCTACCGAACGTGTATAAAACTAGTTGTACAAGGTTAGTAAGAGTAAATTATGGTTTTGAGCCTTGTAGTTTAAGTCTTTTAACAAATTCATCCCAAAACAGAATCTTCTAACAAGTAAGTCATTGTTGTTTAAACGATTAATGGTTTTGGCCATGTGATTTAAGTTTTTCCATCATATATCATTTAACATTTTTAGCCATAGGAGTGTCAAAAATGTTAATTGTTCAAACAAAAGTGGATTTGTTGTTAAAAGAGTCTATTTTGGGTTGAATACGTTTAAAAGACTTAAAGCACAGACCGCACATAGGGGTGTTCGTCGGGTTGGACAACGAGTTGTTCGGATTTGAAACTTTTTTTTGGTATATCCGAAACCCGACCTGAATCTTAAAATATATCATCCGACCCAAACAACGCGAAAAACTATTATTCTTACATCTGAATAACCTGAACAACCCGAATAAACCAGTTTTGTTCGGGTTATTTGGATATCCGACCCAAACAAACAAGTTTTTTGAAAATCCGAAACCCAAACCGAATCTAAAATATATAATGTGACCCAAACAACCCGAATTAGATTTCGGATGGGTTTTCTTCGGGCTATGTATCGGATTTCAGATTTTTTTCAAGTTTCCGATATTTGGAACACCCATAGCTGCACATGGGTCAAAATCGTATTTTGATAATAATATACTTGTGAATTTTTTATTACATCTTGAAACATGCATTGTCTATTTGTGTGTTTTGACAATAATATACTTATGTAAAGAGTAAAAACGATATATTGGCTAGGACCCTTAAGATAAATTAACTTACTTTTATTTGAGCTTCTGTTCGAGGTTGTGTACTACTTCCAGGTTCGTATGGCTTATCGCTCGCGTAAACCCAAAACCGATGAACTCCATTCTTGAAACTGTATCGGTTTTTAAGCGGAACGTTGTATGGTTTTTGGTATACGAAGCTATTTGATGTTAAAGGCACATTGGTAAACCCTTTTGTGGGATCAAATGCAACCCCCATTAAAGGTTTATCAAGAAAACTCAAACATACAAGCAAGAGAAGCAAATTACAACTAAAAGTTATCTTCATTATTCTCTTTAATAATTAGGGTTTGTTTGATGAACAAGTGTTTGATTGATAAGGTAATGATTTGAGCATTGTTTATATAAGAGTATTGATAGAAATGTAATTTGTTTGTATGGGTATGCACAAAACTTAGTTATTAGGGTTTGAATCTTGTTTGGAATTTGTATTTGTATTAATTAATCCCAAAAGATAATTGTGCGTGATAAGCTATGAATAAGTCATTGATTTGTAAAACCCTTGTATATGTATGACCATCATGAACCACGCATTGTCACACACATCCCATTCAATGACGGATAGTATATATTTTTGTCCACTTACGTGGTAAACCCTCCGGTCCCCTCCAATACTCGACTAACTGAGAGGAAAAGGTAAAATGTGGCTGTAAATAACTGAGTTGATTGCCTCCAAAAGAATTTACTCTAAGTGGAAATTGAACTTGACGGTATCCTTTTGATAAAGACAAAATCGGCTTAGTTGTGTAATAATTTAGTGATGTGGAATTTATTGATGCCAAAATCGGCTAAATCTTGTCATAGTTAGAATTTGTTTTAAACGTCCAAATTTGGCATTTTGTAAGGCTGGGGGTTTATATGTTCTGTGTTACCGATGATATAATGGAAGGAATACAACAATATATACATTGACAACCTATATATATATAAAGCGTAGGGGAAATATCAAATAAAAAATATATTTTGCCTAAAAAGGCTAAGAATGATTTTTTAAATCTCCAAAACCGACTCAAACGAACTTCGATTGAATTCATTTCGATTGAATTGGAACCGTCTTATCGAACCCTGCAATATTAGCTTTTAAGTTTTCATTTTAACAACTATATTTAGATTTTGGGTTTTAGGGCTTGGTTTTAACTTTTATGTTTTATTTTTTTGTTAAGGATTTGTTTTTAAAGTTTTGGTTTCAGTAATAGGGTTTATTGTTTATGATTTAACGTTTGAGTTTTAGGGTTCGACAAGCCGGTTCCAATGATGCAAAAATGAATTCGATCGGGGTTTGTTTGAGTCGGTTTTCGAG
Organism: Mikania micrantha; assembly: GCA_009363875.1. Taxonomy (NCBI): domain Eukaryota; kingdom Viridiplantae; phylum Streptophyta; class Magnoliopsida; order Asterales; family Asteraceae; genus Mikania; species Mikania micrantha. The sequence continues at coordinate 106,076,381 of CM018692.1, read as the reverse complement.
TTTTAAAAATCTTTCATAGCCCTCTTATGCAAAATAGAATTTTTAGGAGAACATTACCCTATAAGCGTATCTATTCTTATTTGATAATTATACTATGGTTAAATAATTCGTGCAACTATAAAAACGTGACAGAAATTAAACTGCTAATATGTAAAATGTAGTCTTGAATTTATTTCTACAATTAAATTGACGATATTGAAGGGCATATCATTCAATTGTGTCATGGTGTCACAATATGATGTGCAAAGAGTCAGCTTCGCAATCTCGACGTAAAGAAAGAAAAATAACCTTGACAGAAAACAAGCAAAATAGATTGGTTTGAATAAACAATTATTATTTAATAGGTTAAAATAGATAACATCATAACATAAAAATAGTTAGAGATATGTAACATAGGGTTAGGTTAACCTAAATAAGACTCTTAATCTAAAAAACCTAAGAAGGATCTTGAGCCATTAGATCATTAATCAATGGTTATGATTAAATCAAGTTGTTGGAGGGTATTTTAGTAATGAATACTTTTGTTGACTTTTTATCAAGTTCCCCCATTTTCTTTAAACGTTCATAACTTTTACATACGAAATTATTTTTTGAAAAAAAATATACCATAAAAACGAGCATTTTTTTATCTTCAAAATTAGTAGTGCATTGCTATAGAAAAAATTTTGTTTTTCTTCAAAATTAGTAGTGCATTGCTATAGAAAAAATTTTGTTTTTTTAGTTTATTGTGTCTTTTGTACAGTTCATTGTGTCTTTTGTGCATGTTATTGTGTCTTTTGTAAAGATCATTGTGTCTTTTGTACAAGTCATTGTGTCTTTTGTACAAGTCATTGTGTCTTTTGTACATGTCATTGTGTCTTTTTTGTTTTTGTTCAATGTTGTGTTTTCATGAACATTTTAAGACACAATGATGCGCATAATACATTATGTCAAGTAATGATGAAACAATGACGAATATGAATAACACAATTATCTTTAAAAGACAAAATTACTTATAATAAAGACACAAAGAGAAATATGAACAATTTTATACATGTCATTGTGTCTTCTGGTTACGTCATTGTGTCTTTTATGTTTCTTTTCAATATGGTATTTTCTTGAACAATTTAAAACACAATGATGTTGTAGAAAATATAATGTTAAGCAAAGATGACACAATGACGAATATGAATAAAACAATGATATTTAAAAAAAGACACAATTACCTGTAAAAAAATCACAATGATGAGTATAACAACTTTGTACGAGTCATTATGTCTTTTGTATAGGTCATTGTGTCTTTTGTACATGTCATTGTGTCTTTTGTGTTTATGCTCAATATTGTGTTTTAATGAACAATTTAAGACACAATAATGTTGCAAAATACATAATATTAAGCAATAATGACACAATGACAAGTATTAATAACACAATGATATTTAAAAAAACAGTTACTTTTAAAAAAAACACAATTACCTGTGAGAAAAACACAAAAAGATAATTATACACAAATATTTAAAAAAGACACAATGACGATGATTAGATACAATGAGCTGAAAAAAATTTCATTTTTTATAACAAAATTATACTAATTTTAAAAATAAAAAAATTCTCGTTTTTATGATATATTTTTTTTAAAAAAATAATTTTGTATGTAAAAGTTATGAACGTTTAAAAAAATTTGAGGGAAAAGTGCTTATGACTAAATTACCCTCTAACAACTTTTCCCACTAAAATTTTAATATTTTAATCTTAAATTTCATCCTATGATCTAATGGCCAATAATCCTTCTTAGCCTTTTTAGGATAAGAGGACTATTTAGTTGAACCCAATCCATGGAACATAATAATATAGAACGGGTTGATATAAATAACATTTTAAAATAATATGATTCAAAATAAGTAATATAAAAACTATATGAACAAAATTTTTTCAAACAAGTAGGAAAAACCAGTAACCTATTTTATAAGCAATAATTCAAGATTATTCAAATGCATGTTGAGGTGGGCAGATAAACCAGAACTGGAACTAGTTATAGCAGAGCCGGTGGGTACAGATGGTTTCGTGTCCTAAAAACCGGAACCGGTTCTATATTTATCCGGCCAAAACCATAACCAGAACCGACTAAAAATCTGTCAGAACCGGTTCTTAACTTTACTAACTAGAATCCGTTCCAAAAAAAAAATGGTTTGCCCACCTTTAAATGCATGCTTTATCTACCTAACTTTAAATGTATGATTTATCACCCTAACCCCCTTATTTTACTAGGCTCACACAAGTATCAAAGATTCTAGTTGATCTTCAAATCTTGAAGAAAGTCTAGAACATTGGCGAATACAGACTCACATTAGAGGGCTAGGCCCCAAGCCCAGAACGGTATCCAAATGGACCAAATTCCTAAACATGTTTTAAAAGTAGAGGTAAACAAAAAAACCAGTTTGGGTTTACAAACCGGTTTCCAACCGGTATTCCATAGTTCTCAAAACGGTTCCATCCAAACCGGTTTCCAAACCGATCCGAACCGCCGGTTTGGCATAAGTTTGACATCCTCATCTCCCAAACCCGTTTCCAAACCGGTTTCAACCCCTCCAAATCGGTTTCCAAACCGAACCGGTTTTCATCCAAACCGGTTTTGACTATCCGTTAACCAAACCGAATCGGTTCTCAAACCGAACCGGTTTGGAGAAAAAAACCGGTTTGTGCAACCCTATTTAAAAGAATAAAATTGGCGAATGGTGATAATTTTATGAACGGCTGTTTAATCATTAATGTAAGTCGTAGAAAAAAATGACAACCATATCGGTGTTATTTTTTTTTGAATGCAGTGTTTTACGTATGTTGTTTTAACTGGACCCACTGGAGATACGCCTCCCAGATGCGTGGGAACCATTTGGAATAGGTAAATCCTCGCCCCCTATCGAGAAACCTAGGATAAACATTAGGATCGTCATATGGGATAAACGTCCTCCAACTTGATCCCAACGAGAGTAGAATCCACAACCTTTACAATGAAAGGTTGGAGCTTATCTGTGTTACCAATAGCGATATAATTGAGTGATATGAAAACACATAGAGAACAAGTGTAAAACGTTATCTTTTTTTTTATCGTATTTAACTAGTTTTTTTTTTTTTTTCAAAAATAGTCATACTTAATTGTTGTATTGTATTCTATGGGGTGGAATCTAATAGGAAATGATTTTTGCCTAAGAAGTGTGAAACCAATAAGAGTACTGTATATCCCATTTTAAAAATATAAAACAAAATGCAATACAAAAAACAAATACAGTAAAAAACTAAAAAATCTAGTACAAAAAAATAAAAAATCAGTAAAAAACAAAAACACGATACAAAAAAAATTCAATACAAAAAAAATATAATCCTCGTACAAAAAATAAGATGCTATACCTAAATTATCAATCATTCATTCCTTTAGCATGTCACATGTGAAGCCTCTATTGATTCATACTATTTTTAAGCAAAAAAAACTCTTCCTATTCGACCATTCCCATATATTCTATATAGTATATACATTATTTTTTGCTTTCTTTAATCTAACCATCCTCTAAAGTCTAACAAGAATTAGTTGAATCGTTGTGGACTAGAACACAATACCTTCTGACAAGCTAAGATTTGGCTAAGGCTGGCAAAACGGGTTTTAACGGACTTTAACAGGTTTCAGACAACACGATTAATGTATATATAAATATGAAAACGATTTGTTTAACACTTGGTTTGGAGATTTAAACATGTCAGTTCTATATTTTATGTAACAAAAAATAAAAATGATGAAATCTAGCCTCTTAATTTTTATTATTTTTAAAAAAGTAAAAAATCAAATAGTAAATTTTTTGCTGAATATGCCTAATCTTGTCTTAACAGGTACCCATTTTGCCAGCCCTAGATTTGGCGATTACATCGGTAGTGATGTAGTTTTTCAAATTTTGATTAAACTTTTTAATCCATGCATATATTTACGGTTTTACAATGGCGTCATCTAAAATTAAACTAGCAATTTCAACAATATGTTACTAGGAATTCATGGCTAGTAGCAACGATATAAAAAAACGTACACCACTGATGAACTCATGCACATTTTGTGTAAGAGGTTGTTCTCACGGTATGAACTCATAACCTTAAGGTTACAAAACAACAATCTTATCAGTTGCTTCAAAACCAACCCTAAAAAAAAGTCTGTAAATGATTTCATCATCCAGTATAATAAAGAAAGCTTATAAATTGGTGGAGTTGGAGAAGATTTTCTCGTTGTCGGTTTTATCTGGTATTTTCGCAGTGTTGATCTCATCGGCGAATCCGATATAATAACTGAAACCGATTAACCGAACAGGTTAACCGCAAAATAACCTATTTTTTACTAAGATAGACAGTTTAACCAAGTTGAAAAACGGGTTAATAACGGTTTGGTATCTTGAAACCTCAAACCGTTCCTAAACCGCCGGTTTTTTTCAAAAACGTAAAACCGATTCGAATAACCGGTTTTTTTTGTGCATCTCTACCCATAACCCCATTTGATAAACCTTACATGGTTTTATAAGTTGGAGGCCTTAAGCTCCTAGTCTTAGTTCACAAACCACATAGCTCAGGATGACTTTCTAACAAAGCCAAAAATGCCCTACACAATGGGAAAATGCAAAGGAACTACATATTTTAATGACCATGTTAGCGTTTTCATCCAAAGGAGCACAACAATGGTCTATCCAGGTGTCACATGTTCGCTCAAACCTTCATTTTCCAGGCCATGATGCATCTTGTTGTAGCTGGTCACACTTATCTGAATCCAAGTTGTTGTCGGCTCGAAACAAATTTTAGGCAATGTGTATTCATCACTTCACGTATATGTCATATAAACAACTAATATCATTACCTCATCTTCACATATATACGTGTTATCATCGCCTCCTCTTCATGTAGTCTTCTTTCCTTTGACCGCCCTCACGCACAATCGGTCATGCCCGGTCATGTGGGATTGTAGTGGGGTTCGGGCGCCAAGGAGACATGATTTAGCCCTCACGCCTCCATCACCCCATTACACATATCATTAGTGTTTCTTTGAAATCTACATCAAATGTAAGAAATACTATAAGAATCTCTTTCCTGATGATTTATGTACATGCCTCTAATTATCTATTGGCAACTCACATTAGAAAATATAAAGGAAAACATTTAAATTACTTCTCAATCATTATATTTACAATAAGAAATAATTTTAAGAAAGATAAACTGATTATTTAAATATAAAGAAAGATAGGCTATTTATTACTTATATCAACTTTTGTTATTTGTTTTTGGTTAATGGTTGTGAATGAAAGAAAAACAAAAATAGTAAAAATTATTATGTAATTGAATAGGAAAAAATATAAATAAGATGTGAAAGACTTTATAAATATAAATAGATTAAATTGTTGTTTTTCTGTTTACTTTAGTTGAGTTTAGTGTAAACTTGGCAAAAATACTCTAACATTATTTGATGTCATTAGATGAAGTTAACAAGTTGAAGTAAAATGATTAAAAAAAAAAACAGAAACCATATTCTCAAATTGGCACAATTTAAAATTTTAGATGAGAATGACAAATTTAACAAAACAGAAAAGGGACAATTTTGAATTTACTCAAAATAAATAAATTAGAAACAATTATACTTTTTTGGTAAATATATAAAAACTAGGGTGTTACCCGCGCGTTGCCGCGGGAATTCCGTCCCGATTCCGTGTATTAAAACGTAAATATGTGTTGTCACTACGACATAAAGCCTTAATGGTAGCCATTGTAAATATGTCCGTTATGCCGATATGAGTATTCGATTATGAAAGTGTTAGCAACAGAAGATCTCCGATAAGATTAAACAATCATATCAAATTGAATATAATTCTCTTCTCCCTTAAGATTAAACAATTATATCTTATTGAGTATGATTAGTAAAACAAACCATAAAAAAATCATTTACGTTTTCTAATTATTATTATTATTTTAATACTATTATTTAACATTTAATGTATATTTAATTATTATTAGGTAAATATTATTATTAAATCTAAATCGTTTGTAAACTAATTAAGATCAAAATAATTTACAAACGATACAAATATTCGATAATGTAAAAACACGTTATGGGCTTTGGAATAACGTGCAAAATTTTTTTGATCGTTTGGGTCAAAATTTATATAAACGTTCGTGAGCTTATTGCAATCAAATTAATATAATCACGATTGTTATCTGATAACTTAATCAAATGTTAAAATCATGTGAACATTTAAAATATGTTAGTAAAGTGAGAGGATGCTTTAAAAATAATAGTTAAAAGTTTAGGGTTAAAAACAAAATATTCAAATTAACTCAAAACTTTTGGAATGAGTTAGTGAAGCTTTTGCCGCGGTCTGTCTCTTTTTTGTCACGGTTCCCTTTTTTTTGTAGTGGTTGTTGTTTTTTTTTGTGCCGTGGTTTCGCCATTTCAAACCTAATTTTTTGCTGCGGTTTATTATTAGTCGTGGATGAATCTAATTTTTTTGCCGTCTTTTTTCCCCATAAACAACGAAAAGTTTTAAATAGAAAATTATTATTATTGTTCATTCGAAATGATTGCAGTTTGTAAATATATATATAGTAATAATAAAATAAGATGTCGTTTTCTAAATGCATATATAATGTAAAAACAATTGTCACCCCAAAATCATTCTAAATATACGCCTTACATTATATTATAGCCGTTGGACAAAAAAGAACGATTATATTATTAATTAATTATGAGTATATCATCTTGTAATGGTGACAGCATCACGAATATCAAAACGTAAACAAAAAACTGGTTGTAATGGCTGTTAATCCATCCTAAAACAGTAAATCAAAACATATGCAAAAGTTTTGACCGTTAGTTAATTAGTTATTAACCAATAAGTTTTGACTATTAGTTAATTTATTATTATAAAACAATTAGTACATTAGTACTAATAATAAAATTATTTAAATATTAATAATATTATATAATAATTATTATTTATTAATTATTATTGTTACGGCTTTGTACGCAGCCGTTTTTGTTGACCAAACATAGTTTATTAAATAATTATTAGTATTTAATTAATATAAATATTATATAATAATCATTATTTAATTATTATTAATATTTAATTATTATTACTATTCACTCGCAATGACGTCGTTTGTAAAATGTATATATAGTAATAATATATCTAAAAACCTACTGTGAGTAGTCTACGTCCTATCGAATGTGAGATGCATAACAATAGATAGTAACGACAAAAGAAGCAGCAGAAAGAATGTTGCATCTTTTTATTTATTTATTTTTATTAGTGTGGAGTGTGGACAACACAAACGAACGACAACTGGGCCTATAGAAGATTTTCTGTTTGGGCCAAAGAAAGCAAAAGCCCGTAACTGTTGTTGGCATGATGTCAGAATTGGGCCACGAAACATGGGAGGTCAGGCACTCAGGCTGATTCAGCAGTAGTCACTAGTCAGTAGAGTTGAACATCCAAACCAGTTTATGATTCGAACCTAATCTCAATTCTCAAACCGGTTTGCCCATATGGGTGAGGCCAGTTTGCCCATTTGGGTGAGACCGGTTTGATTCCAATTCGATCCACCAGTTTGAAACGGTTGGGATCTATTAACTTGCGAACCGGTTAAAATCGATTGTTAACTATCCGATTTTTCCCCTTATAAAACTGGCTAATAATCCTATTTGTTTTGGCTTTCTTTGACTTAATCAACCGAACATGTTTGGCCAAAAAACCTGTGCACCACTAACCACAGGTCAGATTGGACTCAGACTAGCATTGTCTCTGAACTTTTACATTTAATACTACTTTATTATGCTATAAAAAAATTTATTAAATTTATAGATAATTACTACATTTAAAAATGTGCTTTCTATAGGTTATAAAATTGGATGCTTTTGGTTATAATTTAAGGGGAAATTTGAGCATGCCTCTTATTTGATTTAAGAATAGTAAAATTTTTATATTATTGAAGAAAATTTGTTAGTTGGTATGTTCATAAAATGTCTAGCTAATGTTGAATTTATTTATATTTAATAATTATTAATTTATCATGTACATTTTAAGTTCACTAGTCTTACTTAAATTTTACGAAAAGCTTATGGTAATACAATTGGACCTAGGGTAAGTTGAAGTTTTTTGATGGTTTAAATCATAGTGAAAAATTATATTTTTTTTCTAGTGTATATAAAAACTCTCATCTTTTATTCGAGATTACGACACAAATTATAGATAATCATGAATGAGAAACTTCCAAAAACATAAATCAAATACAAAATATGTAGATTAATTACAAATATTAAAACAAACTTTTTTTACGCAAATCAGAATTCATTACAACAAAAAATCGCTAAAAGCAAAATTTGAGACCATTCCAATTGTTGGAGACATCGTATCTCCGAAAATGAGGTAGTCTTGAGTTCAAATGCAAACAAAGAAAAGAATATTAGGGTGTAGTTTAGAAGTACGAGTAAAATAGTACGATTGCTATAAAAAATCCCAAAAATTTTGAGGTCTCTTGGTTTTGGTGACCCTAAGCGGGGGTTTTTTTTTCGCATATTAAAGCCAACATTTGGACCAAACCGTAATGATTTTGTGTGCCGAGCTGTACTTCCTAGATTATACATATAAATGAAAATATTGCTACCATCAAGTTCGTGATGTTTTTAAAGTAAATTATTTTGGTATTATGTTTTTAAATGAATGTTTAATGAAAAAAGTTAAATTTTAAACTCACGAGCACAAGGTTACACCATGTTTATAATTTATTTTCAGGAAGTTTTATATAAGTTAAGGGTGCACATAAATCATTGATACCCATAGAAGAGTCCAAACTAAATAAGTCATCAAGATCAAATGGTTTGAAACATATACGTTTTTTTTTCCAGAATGCGGTTTGTAAATTGGAATTGGTCGTGTACAAGGCTGGCTTTACTTAACAACAATATAGGTTTTCTAGGGCCCCATCGTTCGGGGTTATGTTCGGTTTATAATCTAGGTTATTTATTTTGTTGTTTTAAATTTAAAAAATAAGAGAGTTCACTTATATTATCGAAAGAGAAAGTTTGTTTAAATATCTCTCCTAATTAATAACTACGTTAATACCCCGTGTAGTAAACGGGTTAAATAAAAAGATATAATATATAAATACTAATGAAAATTTATGCATTATAGATGATTTTTTTAATAATATAATTAAAATTTAGTATAAATCAATATTTTAATTAATAAAATAATTATACTACTTTTTAAAACCCTAATTTTTTCAAAGTTTATTTTCTTCAAACATTTCTTTTTTTAAAATTTATAATAATTTGTTTTTTGTTTTAAAAGTGTGTATTTTAATATTAATATATATTTGTTGTATCAAAAATCTTTTTAATTTGAAAATGTATAGAAGATGTAATTAATAAAAAGATGTAATTAATAGAAGAGAGTGGTGTGAAAATAAAGTTTTGGTGCTCTAAGAAAATATCATGTGTCGCTAGAAATCTTTATTTATTAGCATAGATAGATTACATCTTCTACATTTTTGTTTCATCTTACTTGATGTTATAATAAATTTTTAATCACTAAGTATTGTACTTTTTATCATTTTTATATCATTTATGATTATCGTATGTTAACTATAATTATGTGTAGTATTATGCAGATAGAGACAAAGTAACATATTTTATATTTTTTAGAATTTATGAACTATAATATTTATCGCATACAAAAAATTATTTACGAAAAGACGTCGATTTTTGTATTTGTCTTGAGTTCCCGAAAAGCTTGAACCGGCCCTTGTCGTGTAGATGAAACCGACCACTTAATATAATAATATTTATAATTTTAATTCTATTTTTCATTTTTAGGAATATGTATTATGATTATGTTCTATATACTTGAACCATGATTATCATTTTAAAAGATTGAATACCTACATATTATGCTTTAAAATATATAAATATATATTTCCTTTAGAACCATTAAATCAGCAAACCGAGCCCTTAGACCATCAAAAGCAGCTGATACGGGTAGTATGGCCCTATACCAGTCGTATGAGTGTCAGATTTTGTCAGATTTTGGCAGATTTTGTCTGACGGTTAAAAGTACATACGGCCCATAATCTCATATGGCCCTATACAGGTCGTATGTTGAACCAACCTGACAGCTTCCTAACAGGTCCAAAATCATATATAATTAATAGTTAAGCTCAAAACATAAGAAAAAAGTTGGTGGAAATTATTTTAATTATGAAAACTTTTACTAACTTTTGATCAAGTTTCTTTCCTTCTTTAAATGTTTGTAACTTATATATGACAAATAGATGGACTCATTATTCAATAGAGGAAAGAGACCCTCACTCAGCATCCACTTACCTTTGATTGGCTAGTACAAAAGTTTCCAAAATTTGTTAAATATAAATTAGGCGACCATATGATAAATTTAAAGACTCTTGGTTCAATCAAAATTAGAACTGCTGAAGAAAAAAAATTGTCGATACCAAATGTAGTATTAGAGTGACAAGCAACATATTCTATCTCCCCACAACTAATTTATTAATTTAAAGTCAATTATACCCCTTCTAAACACAAATGAAATTAAGATGTCCTACTATGTGTTTAATTTATCTAAACCTGAAACTAAATTAAACTAAATTTGGAAGACGGTTAACCAAATCGAGTTCAATTAGGTTTAGTCTCGGTTAAAACAGAAAAAACTGAATTCAAATTAATAGACCAATTAAACTGAAACCAACCGAATTGTGTGTGATATTCGTTTATTAGGGTACATTTACCAATTAAACCGAACATATCGATTTCAAAAGAAATATTAAACTCATAATCAATCCGAGAACCAAATTCTAAATTCGGATAAGGTTAGATATTAAACCAAAAACTAAATTCACAATTTGATTTTTTTTAATTTATTTGTTTTATTTTTAGATACAGTTCGAGTTTTGGTTTTAAATATTTGTATTGTTTTCTTTAACTCCCCTAATATTAGCATGATCTCCCTTTGTGGGATTAGCTACAAGTAAGTAAAAAAAAATTAACCATTTGTGGGATTAGCTGCAAGTAACTAAAAAAATTAACCCACTTGACCATTTCTTACGCATTCTAACTTGATGACCTGTTTCTCACTCCAACTGACTAAAAGTCCCGTCCCGGCCTTGCCACTCTATATGACATTATCATTTTCAAAAAAGTTACACTATTAAAACGAACATTTTATTATCTCTAGCATAAGTAGTGATATCATAATATAAAAATAAAAAGAATATTTTTCTTGGCTTTTTGTGTTTTGTATATGTAATTGTGTATTTCTAACAAACATTATGTCTTCTGTTAGTTATTGTATTTTATTCTTTTTCAAAATAAGTGAATGATAATGTTATTGTGTACGTACTTATAATATGTAGAACATAGGAATAAGTTAGAAACAAATTTATTTTATACATAGAAAACAATGACAAAATAACTCGAAATGATACAATACGTAAATTAAATATATATATATAGAACCATATTCTAAAAAATTTTATTTTCTAAAATGATGAAATAACATTATTGTGCAATTTCAATACGCAAAACACAATTATAAAAATAACAACAAATTTATATAACATATAAAAACAATAATAAAACAAATTGAAATAATCTAAAACATTATATAATGCAATAACTTGAAATATGTGATAGTCTAAAATGAAGAGCTCTAACCATTGTATACTAATAATATGAAAGTGTTAAGTTAAACTAAATAATCTTCTTATCCTAAAAAGTATAAGAAGGACTTGAGCCATTAAATCATTAGTCAACGGTTATTATTAAATAAAGTTGTTGAATGATATTTTAGCAATGATCATTTTTGTTGAATTTTTATCAACTTCTTCTAACTTTTTTAAATATTCATAACTCTTACATATAACATTGTTTTTTGAAAAAAAAAATGTACCATAAAAACGAGCATGTTTTTATCTTCAAAATTAGTATAGTTTTATAAAAAAATGTTGCTTTTTTAGTTCGTTGTATCTTTTGTACATGCCATATATTGTGTCTTTTATGTATCATGCTCAATGTTGTGTTTTTCTACACAATTTAAGACACAATAATGTTAAATAATACATAATGTCGAGTAAGAATGACACAATAATAAGTTTGAATGACACAATAATCTTTAAAAACGACACAATTACCTGTAAAAAAGACAAAAACTAATTGTTAGAAAAACACACAAAAAAAATTATACATAAACGTTTAAAAAAGACACAATGACGATAATCAGACGCAATGAAATGAAAAAAAATTCATTTTCATAGAAAAGCTTTATGATATATATATATATATATATATATATTTAAAATAATACCGTATGTAAAAGTTATGAATGTTTAAAAAATGTAAAGAAAATGTGGTCATGACAAAATTACCCTCCAACAACTTTTCACTTTAAAAATTTTGAATTTTCCTTCTCAAATTTAATCTCATGATCTAAATTCTAATAGTCAATAATCGTTTTTAGACTTTTTAGGATAAAAAAATTATTTAGTTCAACTTAATCCTACTATAAGAAACACAATAATCTAATAACAAAAAATTTTAAGTGATACATAAAACAATAGTAAAATAACAAGAAATAAACTAAAGCATAATATAACAATAAATACATATTACATAATACGTAAAACACAATAAAAAAGAGACTGGTTATTCACACACCCACCTTTTTTAATTTAACACCTCCACCGACCATATACGCCTCGTATAGATCTATACGTGGCGTATAGCCCCGCGTACAGGTCTATACTCCTCGTATAGGTCCCCAATTATTGACACTGACACCCAATGATTGGTCACGTATAGAGCCGCGTATAGGTCCTCAATCATTAGTACTAACAAATTCTGACACCCAATGATTACCCCTCTATATGCCTCATATAGACATATACAAGACGTATAGGAGATGTAGGGTGAGTGTGTGAATAACACTAACTCATAAAAAATGTATACTTACAAAAATTTAGAAGATTGTCACATGTCAATCTTTAAGGTCTTTCTAAGTCAATAAAGAAACTTTTACAAGATAAACATGTCAATTTGTATGAATTTTAAACTATTTCAATTTGTACCAACAAAAATGGTAATGACTACCTCTCTTCTTTAAAGCCTTCCAGAAACCGTAATGGATTAGCTGAACTGAGGAACCACAGCCTAGCGTTTCATGGGAATCGTTCTACTTCATTATATATTGAAAATTTGTACCTCTGTAATTTTTAAAGTTAAAAAAAGAAAATATATAATTCTTCCTTTTTATTATAATCAAAGTTATTAATGCCCGATGGGCCATGTCCCCAGCATATCGTTTTACTTTATTTTCCATCACTTCATTCTTCACATGCTCCACTCTGACTTAGGGGCTGTTTGTTTTTCTAAAAAACGTCTGCGAAGGTCTGCGAGACCTCTTTTGTCTGCACCCTGCAGACCAAGGAAAGATGTAGGGTGTTTGTTTTCTCGCAGACATTTCATTAAAAAACGTCTGCGAGACCTCTTCTTGGAAAAGAGGTGGACCATTGTCTGCGAGACCTCTTCAAACCTCTTCTTGGAAAAACGTCGCCCCCTTCTCTTCTCACCCCCAGCTCCATTGTCGATCGCCACCATCTCCACCGCCGATCGTCTGCCCTCATCTCCACCGATCGTCTACAGCCACCATCTCCACCGCCGATCGTCAACCCCCATCTCCACCGATCGTCTATAGCCATCATCTCCACCGCCGATCGTCTACACCCACCATCTCCATCGTCAACAGCCACCATCGTCTACAGTCACCTTCTCGATCGTGAATCTACCGCCTCAAGCAACCGATCGTGAATCCTCCACCGCCTCAAGCAACCACCGGAAGTTACTCCTCCACCGCCGCTCGTGGCTACCGCCGTCGCCTTCACGAACAACACCCACCTCCACCGTCGCATCTAGGGTTCGCGGCGCAAATCACGGTGTCGGCCCCCTTTCACTGTGTTCCTTCGATCGACGGCAGTGGTGGACGGTGGTGGCTCAACGGTAGGTGGAGGAGGACGACTGGAGATGAAGACGGTGGTGGACGGTGGTGGCTGGTCGACGGTGGGGTTGGGGTTGGGGAAGAAGACTGAAGAGGTTTTTGTTTGAAGAGGTTTTTGAAAAACAAACACCCTCAAAACCTCTTCTTGCAGAGGTTTGGTCCACCTCTTCTGTAAAAGAGGTTTGCAGACGTGGTCCGCAGACCGCAGACGTTTTACCTCTTCAAAAACAAACACCACCTTACTCTTGTTATGCTTTTTTTGCCTGTTTAATTTTATCAATATTTTTGAAGACCAAAAGGCATATATTAGATGTTTTAAATCAGAACAATGCAAGCAATTTTTTAAAAAAAAATTATTCAAGGGTCATTCAAAAACCGATTTTATTCGGGTTTAAAACGGTGGCTTTATTTGTCTGAGGCTGAGGCTGAGGCTGTTTGGTAATCTCTTAATAATATAGTAAGAAAGGTCACCTCTTAATGACTCATAACCTCTTAAAGGTTAAAAAATAACATTAAATTTGAATGGTTAAGAAGTAACATTAAGATGTAGTATCTTAACCATTTAAACTTAAGGTCAAATCGATCTTAATTATTCAGATGTTATGGATCATTAAGTTTATATCTATGGTAATGAATTAAAACTTTTCAAGTAAGAGGAAAGTGATAATTTTCATCAAACTTCATGGATCAAAATTGAAACTTGCTCTTATATATATGATTAAAATATTAACTTAAATTCTGGTTGACTACATGAATTATTTAATGAATTATTAACATAATACAGCTCATAAACTATTTAGTATCGGATATTATTTAATTAAAAAAAACCAATGAATGTTTCAAATGATGGTAGAACATACAATCAAGTGTTAGTTAAAACATGTAATACAAGTGTTAGTTGAGAACTTAAGACATATGCTAGAAGTTTTAAATTATTAATTTAATTGATTTATTTAAAGCAGGTCAATATCTTTGAACAATAGCATCAAACTTTAATAATAAGAAATGATAGAAAACGAAAAATTAATCATATCTAAATAAATTGTAAAACAAATGACGTTTAGTAGGAGTGAAACATATAGCAAAAATTTTGGGTCCTAATAGTAAATCTATCTATACTAATAAATCAAAATAAAATGTGTTACATGTCACTTTTCTATGCTATTCTTGTAAAATTTTTCCCGTCTCTCTCTTACTAAATGCATCCATATTCAATAACTAGCTAAGAAAACCCGTGTATTACACGGGTTTAATAATAAAAAACATATTTTATTTTTATTAAATAATAATAAATATTTAATAGTTATAAAATTATATTTATGATTAGATATAATCGAATAATTCTTATTGCTTATTAAGTTTTAATAAATTAATAATTATTGGAATAAGAAAAATTATATTTTTAAATATTTAATTATATAATCTAATTACTAAAAATTAATATTATTTAGTATGAGAGAGAGGCGGGAAAAACATTTTCAGATTTAACCAGTAGCGCCACGTGTCTCCAGAAAATAGTCCTTTATTAGTGTAGGTAGATAATACTATTAAATATTAAATATATTTTTATAATCTTTATATAATAAAAAAGGTTTTTAAAGCATTAAAAATATATTAATTTTATAAGAGTATATTTTTTTAGAATCCAAATTAGTATGAAATACAAAATATTCAATAATTGTTTTTTAAAACGAAATATTAAAAAAAACAAACTTTAATAAACTTAATGTTTAAATAAATGATATTATTATTTTATTACTTACGTATTACATTAGATAAACTTTTAATCCTATTATTATTATTATTATTGACTATTTATTATTTTCTTATTCAACCCGTGTAAATCACGGGGTATTAACCTAGTAATCTTATATACAAACATATACGAAATAAACAAATAAAAGAGTCACAATTTACAACCCGACAAATTAACAAACAACAATCGTATAATAGGAGTGAAACATATAGTAAAATGCTTTATATACAAGACCACTTTTTTTCATCCAAATCATGTTCGTCTTGTTGTAAATCACTAATGTTCGTTAACTATATATAAAAATTTCAGTTTGTTATTATTTCGCTCAATGTGCCCATTATTATTTAACGTGTTAAGTGCGTGGCACTTTATAACCTGAGCTTAGAACTTATGATAAATTGAATGAAATCTCATAATAGTTTATGTTTGAATTTCGTGGTCAAAACCGTAATTTACTCTATAAATAATTAAACATTTTTTCTCCATTTTATTGTCAGTGATATGTTCATATTTTTTACTCTAAATTTTTCCAATGCAATTTTTATAATTATTTTTGTTCTACGATTTTACCACGACGTGCTTATGTTTGTGTCTGTATTATTGGGAGTGTCACATGCTTTTGTGATGGTTTGGTTTGTTGTTTCTGGACGAATTGATATCCACTACGACTGAATTTTGGGTCTATGTGTTTCATATTCATGATATTATATTGTTACCGTTGTTGTGACAGATTACTCATATCAACAAAGTGGTATGTATCAAACTTTTTTTTAATTAGGCGACATTGTGTACGACGTGTTTTAGACGTTTTTAATTTTTTACTATTATTGAATGTTCACAAATGAACAATACTAATATTAAAATAAATAATAATTAAATTTTCACGTTTTATTTGTTGATTCTATGTTAGTTTCTTGATAATAAATTTTATGACTAAGCGCGACTGTTTCCCTTTTTGTGCGACGAATGAATATATTTATAATTTTATGTCAGGGTAACATTCCATGTGTCGTGTTTTTTATGTTTATTTTGATATACAATATCATGTATTCTTTTTGACATTTACAATCATAGTGAAATTCCCACCGTAATACGCGAATACTTCTCGAGTTAATTTACATGTATGTTTGGATGAGTAGTAAAAAAGATTGCTTCAAATCAAAGTCATAGACATATAAATGAGAGAAAGTGTGATATCATACTCAGCATGCCTCTTAAAATTACACGTAGTCCCATAAGATTAAAACTTTACATGGGGTAGGTGTCACTTTAGCATAGGACCGGATCAATTATTTTGGAGTCAGAAAAAAATGCAGGGTGTTTAATTACTGGTTATGGTAAAAAATCCAGGGTCCTTCATTAATGGTTATGTTAAAAGCCATCATTCTTTAATTTCGGGTTTGAAACCGACAATAATAAACTAAAATTTTACAAGATCTGATGGGTTAAAAAAGTTATTTATATTTGCATGCATAAGATGTTTAGATTAAATTTGTTTTCTAGTTTTCTTAATGGTAAATCCTTTAATAAAATGTTCATAAATTTACCTATAAAAAAATCTGTTTCAATTGAATATTGTAAGATTTTTATGTAGGCTCTTGTTGTATCTTTTATTCTCTATAGAGCTTGATCACAAGCTAAAAAAATCTACAAACCAAAAAAAGTCACACTACATATAAAAAGCTTTAAAAATTTAGGAGTTCTAAGTTCTTATTTGAGTTGTCAGACGTATTATATATTTTTTCTTTAAACGGCGGCGATACCACATACAACATATGTTATCTTAACAGGGCCCACCGGGCAGAAGTAAGACGCAGCCACATCAGATGCACGGGAACCCCCTGGAATGGGAAAACCCTCGCCCCCATTGGTCCAGAACCCAAGATTAAGCTCAAGATTCTTTTCCTCACCTGGATGTACTTCAAATCGCCTCTGGCAGGGCTAGATACCATGACCACTCGGTCACAAGCTAAAATCCCAACCAGTAGGCTGAATTCGCAGGATGTTTGACGTATTATTTAGGACGTTTGACGTTTGACCAAAGGGGATTTGCCCTAGCGGTACCCCATGGCTTTTCAAATGGAAGGTCATGGGTTCAAATCCCTCCCAATACAAAATAGGGGTCTTTGAGAGGCTAGGGGTTTTCCGGTGCAGTTTTCTCCGGAGGGGGGGTGGTGGGGTCTCAACGGAGGTCATGGTAACTAGACTTTGGTGATATGACTTGAAAATCAGTGGTTCACACATTAAGATCAAATGTCGTTCAAAAAAATGAGAATAACATTGATGTTAAAAAGCTGTCAAACAATTTGAAATTACATACAATTAGGAAACCATGTATTTAATGAGACTCTCGTACCGCATTTAATTTATGGTGTTTGGTGCATTTAATAGGAAACATATGAGGTGGCAATTTTATTTGGTTAGCCTATATCTCAACTGCTATATTAAAATGTACATCATTGGGTCGGTTTGGTGGCACCATATGTTGTTTTTTCTAGCCAACATGTGTTGTGTCTAAAGCCTAGTGCTTTAAGCTTTCATTCCATTGCTCCACTAACTAATGTTTAGTATTCAAAGGATAGAAAGGTTTTTAGTGGTGGACAAGAGGCTCAAATGTATTCTCCCTTAGGTACAAAATATAACGCAAATGTGGGACTAGCCCACTTGACATAGACAACACCTCTTAAAAGGAGGTCTTGGGTTTAAATTCAAACAAAGGAGGAATATTGGGTGTAATTGGACTAGCTCACTTGACATAGGCAACACCTCTTAAAAGGAGGTATTGGGTTTAAATTCAAATAAAAGAGGAATATTGAGTGTAATTTAGGAAGTAGGAGTACGATAGTATGACTGTTCAAAAAACAAAACAAAACCTATCTAACCTATTCATCTTCACCGGTTTATAGGTGTACTAGGTTACTACCCCGTATGTTACACGAGTTAATAAAAAAAACATTCAATAGTATAAATTTAAAAATTGTAAATGATTTTTTGATTTAAAATATGATCAATATTGCATAGAAAATAAAATAAGAATATTGTATTTTAAAATTTTCTTTTTCAAAGAATGGTTTTTAAACACCTTATTTTAAAATAGTTGTTTTTAAAAAAATGTCACTTCTCACAAAATTATAGGATGTTATCTCTTATTGCACAAGTTGATAAAGATTAAAAATAAATAGTTAATTAATGACTTATAAATTATAAAAGAAAATTATGAGTTATAAATTATTGGAAAATTTTCATATTTTATAATAATTTAATTTTTAAAAATGTTCTTTTTAATATTAAAATATTTTTTTTATTATATTAAGAAATCGTTTTTAATTATAAAAGGTATATATAATATAATTAGTATTTAATACTATTATGTAATATATTTTTTTAATAATTAGAACTTTTTAATTAAAAAATGTATAAAGAATATATAATTATATAATTAGTATTTATTAAAGCTGTGTATTTATTAGGAGAGAAAAACGGAAAAATTATGTGATTAAATACTCTAAATTTGTGACATGTGTCTTACAATTATTTTGATTTATTAAGTACTAGCCTAGAATCTCGTGTATTACACGGGTTAGGTAGTAAAAAAAACTTAAAATTTTTAAATGTATATATAATCAAAAATGAGATAATTTTTTAGAAAGAAAAATCGTACAAGTAAAAATCATTTAATTCAAAAATTAGGGTTTGTGTTTAATTTATTGAAAAACTAAAATAAGGGGATTCTAATTCGGTATAAAATGATTCATGTAAAAATTAGTTTTGGGTTAAGTAATAGGCGGGAAAATGAAAATTTTGGGATGCTAGTAAATTGACAAGTGTTCCCTAAATATATTCCTTTATTAGTTTTGAGAGATAAATAGATAAGTGTCCATCGGGTCGGATAACAGTTATCCTGGTTATTCGAATTTGAAAATTTTAAGACCATATCCGAAACCTGGCCCGATACAAATTCGTAATTTGTTAATTTGATTCGAATATATCTGAATAACCTCATTTTTTCATCTGAATAACCCGAATAAAAAGGGTTTATTCGGATTGAATTCGGATATCCATTACGAATTATCAAAATTTTGTATATCCGATATGCAATCCGATCCGAATTCGGAAAACATATATCCAATCCGAATAAAGAATTTTTTGTATATCCGATATCCAATCAGAATCTATCCGAATATCTGCCTCTTTAATTTGGATCGGTTATTTCTGGTTGCGGATATGATTCGGATTTCAGATTTTTTGAACACCCTATATAGCTAGGTGGACCAAGGTGTTTGTGTTTTCAAGCCTGGTTGGTGTTCGATGTTTCAAAGTCTGGTTCGAAGAAGACCGTAAGTCCGACAATTTTCTTTCGTGGTGGAGTTTTGGTTGGTTCGGTGTTAATTGTATTTCTTTGTAGTTTTGGGACTACTTTATTTGTCACGCATCTTGTTACGTGTTAGAAATTCGTACCATAAATTTAGATAATCTTATAATTAGAATTGGTGTGTTTCACTTTCAGATTAAAATAATTCAATGGTTTATTCGCGACTTTCAATTGGTTAAAAATTAATAATTGATAAAAACAAAATATGAAGAATGTGCATGATTTTGAGAGAACTAGCAAAGTTAGGGGAATGTTCCCCTAAAAAGTATATTTTGCTTAAGAAGAATAAGAAAGACTTTTAAAAACTCGAAAACCAACTCAAACAAGCTCCAATTGAATTCATTTTTGCATCATTAGAACCGTCTTGTCGAACCCTAAAACTCAAACCTTAAATTATAAACAATAAATCGTATAACTAAAACCAAAACTTTAAAAGCGAATATTAAACCTAAAGATAAAACCTAAAAGCTAAAAATCAAGCCCTAAAATCAAAATTCCGAAACTAGTTGTTAAACCTAAAACTTAAAAGCTAATATTGTAGGGTTTGATGAGACGGTTCCAATGCCATCAAAATGAGTTCAATCGGAGTTCATTTGGGTCGGTTTTGGAGGTTTTGAAAATCCTTTTTAGCCTTATTAGGCAAAATATACTTTTTATTTGATCTTTCGCCAGCAAAGTTATATATATAATCAAATCAAAGAAATTGTATTCAATGGAGAGTGACACTCTCCCAAGGGATTGATGCCCTTTGAAAATAATCTTATGCTTCTCGAGTTTATTGAAGATGAGAACATAAAAGAAAATGAAGAAAAGGAAATGAGGAGGGAAAAAGAAAAAATATGGAAATCTTTCCTTCGATTTCCAACAAATCAGAAGGAAGAGAAAACTAAAGCTAGTTTTTCTGTCATTATTTTCCTTAAATGAAACTTGGAAAAATAACATGTTTTATTTTCCTTTCATTTCATTCGTTAAATGAAACTCAGGAACACAAGCATGTTTCTCAATTTCTTTAGTTTTTTTTTTTGTTTCTCTCTTTAAATGAACTCAAGAACAAGAGCATTATTATTCAAGGGTTTCACTCATAATAGTCAGTAAGATAATTAAATACCTTTAATCATTATAAAAATTTTAAAAAAATAAGTGAAATTACGTAATCATAGAATTAAAAAATCTTGAAAACAATGGAATGAAATTACGTAAGGTGTAAAAATCATAATGTTGGCCTTTGCGTGCTTAAAGCGTTCAAACCAACAAGCAATCACCATGTGCTTTCCGCAGGTGATAACACCGAACAAGTTTGAGTACGTGTCACGTTGGGTTGGGTTGGCTTGTTTGAAACAAAAATTAGGTTGTTGTTTAGGGTTCTTAAAAATTTGGGTTCTTCAATTCTTACAAAATTTTATCTTGAAATTAAATTTGGGTCAACCTAGTTAGATGTTAGTTTAGTTAACTTGTTATGTGTTAATTAAAGTCATACTTGTTTAGTTATTATGTGTTATATTGCTTAAAACTTATTTATAATGACATGTGACAAAAAACCGTCTTTTTTCTCGCCTACGACCTCTAATATGATTCAGTTGTCTCTGGTGTCAAGTGAATGTCACATAAGTGGAGTGCGTAGTGATTGGTAGAGGTTGGTAGATGTAAATAAAAAATGTACGTAATGGAAAAAAATATAATAGGTGAAAAGGTGAATGGTAACACAAGTTATTTTTATTGATTCTAAATCAATAAAAACAAAATTAATGGTGGTGTTATGATCAACCAAGTTACCATGGTTACTTGTCTACATTTGTTGATTAAGCTCCTATATAAGATGGTAAGAAGAGTGTGATGATGGTATGAATGTGTGATCAAGTATTACCTTATAAAGTCCATTAATTCTTATTGAAATAAATATGATTTTTAGATACAGTTTACATGAATTTTTGACTTTTAGATGTGGTTTTGATTTTTGATTTTTAAACATTGTTTAAATTCTTGGATTTGGTTCGCGGTTAATTATTTTAGACACGGCTAGTTGAAATAAATTTAACTATAGATGCGGTTTATACGAATTTTTTATTTAATTATTGGCATAATTTTGAATTTAGATTTGTAGCTATTGTTTAGATTTTTCACTGTATTACAAGTTGTATTTTAATTAATTAAACAAATAGTATTATTTTTTCCGAACGAATTTTAGTGAAGTGATGAATTATAAGATTAAAATACACGATCACCTGACGAGTATAAAACTAGTTAATACATGGATTTACATGAACCAAAATTTTTGGATTCTTTTTCAGAAGTTTTATTATAAATTAATTCTCATTGTTTATCCGACTTTAGAATTGATAATCATAAACTTTAAAGTTTATTAGTATACAATTTTTGCACGTCGAAAAATATATTTAGATTTAATTTCAATTTTGTAGATTTATTTAATACAAATTGTTCTACATTTGCAATGATGTGAAACTTTTTGTGAAAATGGCCAAATGGGGTTCCGAATCATTTGTTTTATTTGCATAACCTTACTAAACCAACGTCTAAATTTGATTATCACAAAAATCATAAAGAATATGTCCTACATTCATGTAACGACCTGTTTTTAATAAAACGAAATGTATTTGTAATAATCGTTAATTGCGAAATCACGAAACGAGACTCTGATTTCAAGATACGCTGAGTTGAAGATAGCGTTAAATAAGAGATCATATATTTTGAATTTTTCAAGTCTTGAAAGTATAACCATTGGAAAGAGCTCGAAAAATCGTGAACGTAGGCGAAAACCGTGCGCAAAACGGAGTTCGTATGCTCTCGGAATCGGGAAACGAAGTTTTGGCCGAAAAATGGGTGAAAATACCGTGGGGCGGTACGCCCCGGGCCACGCACGCACGTGGGGCGATGCGCCCGGAACCCAGAAAATATCTGGTGACCTCCCTTGATCCACGCGGTACACCCCGACTCCCCGTTTGGGCTGGGGCGATGCTCCTGGGGCCAGAAAACCGGGAAAATGGCTTAAAAAGTCAAGATCTCATCCACAACTCAATCTCTATCTTTATTTTCGTCGATCTTATCACCACAAACGAAAAACCATCACTTTAATCCACCAAATCTTTATTTCTAAGCCTTTTGATCGCGTGGATCGCACCGGGGAAGGTTTTTGCAAGTCTGGATCGCTGTTCTATGGTTGAAACTCCGTCAGAATGGGTAACGATTCGTTTTATCCTACTAGTTTAATATTTTGTGAATTAAATCTAGTTTTGATTGTAATACTATGATTATGGGTATTGATTATTGCCTAGTTGATAACTAGGGGTTGTTAGAAACGAAGAACTTGATATTTTGACGGTGAAATCTTCGTTTTGAAGCCGGTATAATGTCCGGTTGTTATGAAACCCACATCATGGTGTGATAACTAGTATGATGGGTAAATTGTGGTTTTGAAATAAGTATGGATTATAATCCATGGGTTAAATGACGATTATGATGAATTGATGTTAAAAATTATTAACAGTTATGATCTTAAATAAAAATTGAATAATAGAAATGATTAAAGACCGTAACTAATATAATGAACATCAATTATTTGATAAAATGTCTAGGGAGGCATGAAATATGATTAATTGTGATAATTGACTAAAACTTGCTAAAGACAGTAAGATAAAGTCAATTATGTGATAAATTGACTTTGAGGAAGTCAAATCAGTCAAGTGCGTTAAACTTGATTGTATGTGCTATATGTATTGAAACCAGTTGTATATATGTGAATACAACTAGGTATTGTTGGTGAAAGTCAAAGGACAATTCACAGAGGTGGAAAAGAGGTTGTAGGAAGTAAACAACCGCTTGAACCAGGTAAGTTACCCAACTTACTGTAACATTACATATAAGTAGTAGAAAGAGTCTACTTGTATACTTGATATATGTGATTGATGTTAAGTATATGTGATTGAAACTATGGGATGAGAAATCCTTTAGTTTGTGTTTGTTAAGTTTCAATGGGAAACGTATATGCAATACAGTTGCATTAGAATAACCGGATGACCCGGTGATTAATTAATAGGATTTGGTGTTTATAGAATGATGGTGCATAACTTGATTAATGAAACTAATGGAATTAAAAGACCTATGAGAAGGCGTTATTAGTTTCAAAACGAATGTTATGCTTGTGTGGTATGCATAGTATAAATGCATTAAAATTTAGCCGGATGAGCCGGTGAAATTGATTTAATTGAACCACAAATGTGTGGCTAACCGGTTAATCCGGGAACTAAATTGTTGAACCACAAATGTGTGGCTAACCGGTTAATCCGGGAATTGAATTATTTATGACTCCACAATGGTGGATATCTAGAAGTGCTAGCAATTGTCTTAGATGGAAGTACCGGTGGGTGAACATCTTAAGACTTATTATATGTATGACTCCACAATGGTGGATAGCCAGAGGTGCTGGCAATTGTCTTAGATGGAAGGACCGGTGGGTGAACATCTTAAGACTTAAATTAATTATGATATCATGAATGTGTGAATAGTCAGAAGTGCTGACAAATAGCTATGGTGGAAGCATAGGAATGTGAACACCATAGTGTAATATTGATTAAACTATTGTGAGCAATAGTTGATGAGTGATAATATGATATTATTACCTTGTGAGAGATTTTTAATATATGTATGATACCACAAATGTGTGGATAACCGGTTAATCCGGAAACTAAATTATTGAAACCACAGGTGTGTGGGTAATTGGTTAAGCCAATAAATATATATATATATATATATATATATATATATATATATATATATGGTGTTTTAATTTAGACAGAGGTGCTGGTGATAGAGTTGGATTAGATAATATAATCATATTTGTGAAAATGACCCGTTAAAGAGAATAAATGCACAATGTGTAGTGTGTGCAATTTGATGTTTGAATATGATATATTATTATCTAAACTTGATAAACATCCATATGATATGTATGTGGATGTGTTTTAACATGAGTTTTGGAAACTCTGGGAGGGGTTACTTACTTAGTTCATATGAACTAATTGTGACCTTATATGTGATGTTACAGGTCAAAGATATATATGCATCGGGCGATCAGATCGGGCACGTTGTGAAGCAGAACCAAACGTTATGTAAATCTTTGGTGGTAATAAAATTAAACACACTAGTTTTATTAATCATAAATGTAAATGATTGAGATTAAGTGTGTTTAACTTATGAAATGTAAATTTCACGCTTCCGAACATAAATTTTTGATAAAGTTTAATCTGGGACCTAAAATGGGACACGTGTAATCGTGTGAAAAGTTTGGGTGTTACAAGTTGGTATCAGAGCAACGGTTTGAGTGAATCAAGTGCGTCTTGATCTCAAACTCTTGTGCTCTTGATATGAAAACATAACGTTTGATTCGAAGACCCGATCATGATGTCGAATGTATGAGGTCAGCATATCTACTTCCCGTATTATCTGATAAATGGAATATGGAATATTGTATATGAAATTTGATTATGTGATTGTTGGAAACCGAAATCAATGTCTTGAGTATGAAATGAAGGAAGTAAGGAATTGGACATATAATGAGTGGACTAGTATGTCTGGCCAACTTACTAGTTCAAACATGATATGAACAAGTTCTTTTTGGGAATTATTTTATACTTAAGCTATTGAGATTAGGTAAAGTGTTATGAGCTTAATGTGTCTATTACTTGTGCGTAATAGGGTTGCGAGTTCAAGAAAAATGAATTGGAATATTAATGTGGAAAGCCTACATGAATGTAGGAAATAACACCTGAAGTGTTAGGAAATTAATCCAATTGAGTATGGAAAAATGTCTTCATGTGTATACATGAATCAAAAATGTATAATTTGACCCGTTTAGGATAAAATAGGAAAAAGACACATAATTATGTTTATGTGTTCATACATGTTTAAGTTTGAGATGTAATGATTTAAACATGTTAATAATTTATATAATGTGCATATAATTTATATGCGTGATATATAGAGTTGTAAGTATACAATGTGTATACGTATGGTGAATGTTATGATATGGTTTCATAACTAGTGATAGTGTCATTACATGTTGATAGTAATTGACATATTGAAATGGAAACTATTTATATAATAGTGTTAAAGCAAATTTAAGACCATAACGTATGGCATTTTGTGTGTATTAACATGTAAGACCACTGGTGGGTGGCATTGGATTTAACATGTAAGACCATTGGTGAATGGCATTGGATTTATCATATAAGACCACTTGTAAGTTGAGAGGCCCCGAGCCCCTCAGTTGGCAAACATCATACCCATAATCCTTATACCATATTTACATTACCATAGCAGCGGAATTTAAGGTGATTACATAAGTAAAGTACACATATTAAAACATAACCCACTCTTCTAATAGTCATATACTACAGCCAGTCTATGCCAGGGTTAATCTTCAACATATGCCATGAGCCCTCCTGGTCTCCCTTCTCACACTATTCAACCTGATATGCATGTAAAACAAGTCAGCTTTATGCTGGTGAGTTCTAAGTTCATTTCTAAAAAAAAATCCTTATCCATTCATGTTATCATATAGCATAATCCAAATACATAACATACATGTTCTCATATCATAATTTCATCATATACATGTCATCATAACATAATTACATAATATACATATCATCATAACATCATTCATACAGTGAAGGAACTTCACCGTCAACTGCTGACTCTGAAGTCAAACAGGTTTGTGCAGCACAAGGCTCTTAAACTACCAAACCGCAGCTGGTAACTCATACATGTATAAGATTTCTTTAACACTATCAACGCGCAGCTGATAACTCAAGCATGCCTAAGATTTCTTTAACTGAACTGGCGACACACAGTCGGCAGGCCTATGTTTCCACAGGACTCTTTAACCATCAACCGAAATTGACGGCTCATACCGGTACAAGACTTCTTTTCATATATCATTCATACATAATATGGTTTAAATCATTTAAACCATCATCATCATAAACGGCTCCTTTCACCGTAGTGTTCAAGTTTTGCCCAACCGCAGCCAGCAAGACCTCATTTCCTACTTAACCTCGGTTGAGTCCTTTAAAATCATTTCTTTCTCAACCGCAGTTGAGACTTTAAAACATTCATTATATTTCAACTGAGATTCTTAAAAATCATTTACTTCTCAATCATAATTGAGACTTAAAACATTCTTTTCTTTAAAACATTCTTTATCTATAAACATTCTTTATCTGTAAACTTTCTTTATCTGTAAACATGTTTTACCTGACCATAATCAGGTTAAAATCACTCTCATACAATACTTTATACATACATACAATCATTTTCATAAAAGAACTTTATAACATGCATATCAGTCCAAAATGATAAAACATTTAAAACAGGGCTTTAAGAACTCACCTGAGCTAAAACACAATTTGCTAGCTTTTCTTTCTTTCCTTTCCTTACTTTCTCACTTCAGAATAATACCCTATTAATATGAATGTATTATCATGATTATAACCTTATCATATAATATAAACCCTCTTTTTCAGGGTTTCTAAACCGGTAGCACAACGACTACGTTATAGTTATCTTCAATACGAGTGTTTAGCTCGTTATAACGACCCGAAGAGTTTTATAAACTTAATATTATTTATCTCAATTAATAATAACTTGAGATAAATTTATAATACTTATTATGAAGATGCTCAGATTTACGATTACCGCTCGAAACTTCGGCATGTCATAACTTTCAATCGGAGCTTTATTTCAAAATTTCGCTTCCACTCATTTTGACCATTTTTATCTCTAGAATCTTGTTATGCTTAAAAATTACTTATTTGTTCGGCTTAGATAAGCGTATTCTCTTATTTAATTAATTCGTCTTAGTGCGTTGCTAAACTTACTGCATAATACATGAGTTTAAGGCAACCAAAAGAGTATATATATTATACCCTCACAAAACTCATGAAAACCTGATCATTATCTAGTTGTAATTGGGCTTCAATCGGATCAAGTTCATGTTCATCATACAAAACCAAACTTCCAACTAAGCATGGTGTTGGTCTCTTTAATCAATCAAAGCTAAACTAACACGAGATGAGAATTATGAACGCATACCTTAACGATGTGTGTAGTTAGTAGTAATCAGTTTGATCGATTCTTCTTGATTATCTTCACTGCTCGAAGTTTATCAGAAGGAACTTACAACTCTCAATTGTTTGATGCGATCTGTAAAACTTTTGTATACGAATTGATATCTAATTTTTGAGTCGGTTTCAACTTCCTGACGTCACACAATTTTTTTTTTTTTAGATGATAAGATTGAATTTATTTAGAATTTACACTTAGGGCCCTTGAACTTTGAGGTCCTATTTTTAAAACCCCCTTCTACTTTGCTCACATATTTTTAATATTCACGAGCTTATATCGGGTTCATACTTTATCGTATAACGGTCCCGCTTATATCACTTTGATCGTAATTACTTCAGGATTGTTTATAAAAATTTCAAACTCAAGCGGTCACAGAAATTTTTTACACGTTATTATTAAGCATTATAACGTGTCCATACATTATCAGATATTTTTATCGTTTATATCCTTTTGATCATAATCACTTTACGAACGTTTATATCAATTTTGGACATAAACAGTTCCCGAAATTTTCGGTTGTTACAAATCTACCCTCCTTACAATAGGTTTCGTCCTCGAAACCTGTTACGTTTCAAACAAATGTGGGTAGAGTTGTTTCATCTCGTCTTCAGTCTCCCATGTAGCCTCAGATCCTTTTCGGTGTTTCCATTGAACCTTAACTTGTCTAATCATCTTGTTACGCAATTGTTTTTCTTTCGTGTCAACAATTGCCACCGGTTCTTCTATGTAATTTAACCTTTCATCAACTTCAATATCATTTAATGGCACATATGCTACATCATCTGCTAGACATTTTCTCAGATGTGAAACGTGAAATGTAGGATGAATTCCACTCAGTTCATCTGGCAGATCTAATCGGTAAGCTACCTTACCGACCCTTGCCATTATTCGAAAAGGTCCAATAAATCTCGGACTCAGCTTTCCTCTTTTCCTGAATCGAATAACTCCCTTCCATGGTGAAACTTTTAACAATACTTGATCACCTACTTCAAATTCTATTGGTCTCCGTCTTTTATCAGCGTATGACTTCTGTCGATCTTGTGCAGTTTTCATTCGCGCTTTAACAAGTTGAAGCTTTTCAGTCAAATCTATTACTGCAGCTTTGCTCCCTACTTCTTTCTGTCCTACTCCTCCCCAACACACAGGTGTTCTACAACGTCGTCCGTACAATGCCTCATATGGTGGCATTCCAATACTAGCATGGTAGCTGTTGTTGTACGAGAATTCCACCAATGGTAAATGATCATCCCAACTACCACCAAAATCAATAATACAGGCTCTGAGCATGTCCTCTAAAGTTTGGATAGTCCTTTCAGACTGTCCATCTGTCTGAGGATGATACGCAGTGCTGATATTGAGTCTTGTGCCCATCGATTCATGAAACTGTTTCCAGAATCTTGAAACAAATCGCGTGTCACGATCTGACACTATAGAAACTGGAACTCCATGTCTTGTAATTATTTCTTTCACAAATAATTCAGACAGTTTCTCTGATGTATAAGTCTCACGTATAGGCAAGAAATGAGCACTTTTCGTTAACCGGTCTACAATCACCCAAATAGCATCATGACGTTTCGCTGTAAGAGGCAACTTGGTAATAAAATCCATAGTGATGTGTTCCCATTTCCATTCCGGGACTTCTAAAGGTTGCACATAACCATAGGGTTTCTGATGTTCAGCTTTTACTTGCGCACATGTCAAACATTTATTTACGTACTGCATTACATTAAACTTCATACCTGGCCACCAATAATCTTTTCGAAGGTCTTGATACATTTTCGTTGCACCAGGATGAATAGAGTAACGTGACTTATGTGCTTCGTTTAGAATACTTGACCTGATGTCCCCATTTCGTGGAACCCACATTCGACCAAATCGGATCTTAATACCAAATTCATTTTCTTCTAGACTTTTAACTTGACCAAAGATTCTTTCGAATCCAACATTTTCTTCCTTTAGTCCTTCCTTCTGTGCATCCTTGAGATTATTCAGGAAATCTGGTGTTATCACCAAACTATAAGACTTAACTTGTATAGCGGAGTGTTCTGTCTTGCGACTTAGAGCATCAGCCACCACATTGGCCTTGCCCGGGTGATACAAAATTTCACAGTCATAATCTTTGAGTAGCTCAAGCCATCTTCTTTGTCTCATATTCAAGTCTTTCTGTTCAAAGAAGTATTTTAGGCTTTTATGATCTGTGTAGATTGTACATTTAACTCCATATAAATAGTGCCTCCAAATTTTTAAAGCAAATACCACAGCAGCCAATTCCAAATCATGTGTTGGATAATTAGCCTCGTGGGTTTTCAATTGTCTTGAGGCATATGCTATTACCTTTCCCCTTTGCATAAGTACACAACCCAAACCCAGATAAGACGCATCTGAGTACACAACCATGTCTTCATTACCATCCGGCAGTGTTAAAATAGGAGCTTCGGTTAATCTCTTTTTCAATTCATCAAAAGCTTGGACTTGAGCTGGACCCCAATCATATTTTGTTTCTTTCCTAGTCAATTTCGTCAGTGGGGTAGCAATCCTGGAGAAATCCTGGATGAATCTTCTGTAATAACCTGCTAATCCAAGAAAGCTACGAACTTCCGTTGGTGTTTTTGGAGGATTCCATTTCATAACTGCTTCTACTTTAGCTGGGTCCACCATTATGCCTTCTGGACTAATAACATGACCTAAAAATTGTACTTCCCGTAGCCAAAAGGCACACTTAGAGAATTTAGCATAAAGCTTTTCTCTTCTTAGTATTTCAAGAACTTCCCGGATATGACACGCATGATCACCTTCACTCCTTGAGTATATTAAAATGTCGTCAATGAACACAATCACTGATCGGTCTAACATAGGTCTGCACACCCGATTCATCAAATCCATAAACGCCGCAGGAGCGTTTGTTAATCCGAAAGACATCACAAGAAACTCATAGTGTCCATAACGTGTGCGAAACGCTGTCTTCGGAATATCTTGTTCTCTCACCTTTAATTGATGATACCCTGATCTGAGATCTATTTTAGAAAACCAACTTGCCCCTTGCAATTGGTCGAATAGATCGTCAATCCTTGGTAACGGATACTTATTCTTTATTGTGAGCTTATTCAATTCCCTATAATCAATACACATTCTCATACTTCCATCCTTTTTCTTTACAAACAACACTGGTGCACCCCAAGGTGACACACTTGGTCGTATAAAACCTTTGTCTAGAAGATCTTGTAGTTGGGTCATTAATTCTTTCATTTCCGTTGGAGCCAGACGGTACGGTGCCTTGGCGACAGGTTGAGCTCCTGGCACAACATCAATTTGGAATTCGATTTCCCGATCAGGTGGAATTCCTGGCAAATCCTCAGGAAATACATCAGGAAAATTACACACCACGGGTACGTCTTCCAATTCTTTTACTTTAATTTCTTTATCAATAACATAAGCCAGATAAGCCCCACACCCTCGCCTCATAATTTCACTCGCCTTAATCATTGAAATGACTTTAGGCGCAGTAAACACTTTATCCCCGTAAACCGTTACTGAACTCCCATTAAGAGCCGTTAAGAAAATCATATTTCGTCGACAGACAATGTTAGCCTCATGTTTGGCCAACCAATCCATACCCAACACTACATCGAAACCTCCTAACGTAATCACAAATAATTTAACAGGAAATCTATGACCTTCTATATCAATGTAACAATCATCATCAATAGCCTCCGTTACTCTAGTAGATTTACCAAGAGCAGTTTCTATGTTAAAGGCATTTTCTATCTTTTTAACATTTGCACACAGTTTATCACAAAACGCAATAGCCACAAAGCTCATACTTGCACCAGAATCAAATAGAACTGAAGCAGGGATACCATTAATCAAGAATGTACCTGTCACCACATCCGGATCTTTATCTGCTTGATCTTTAGTCATAGTAAAGGCACGAGCTTTTGCCTTTTGCTTCTCACCTCCCTTGCTACTTTCAGGTTTACTGGCTTCAGTAGGTATTGTCTTTGGTTTAAAACAATTCTTGCTCATGTGACCGATCCCACCACAATTGTAACACTTTAGTATGGTTGGACAATTATACGAGAGGTGTCCAGTTTTTCCACAACGGTAGCACAAAGTAGTCCCCAGGCGACATTCTCCCCCATGCTTCCTTCCACACTTGGTGCACGTTTCAAATTCTTCTACTTTAAGCTTTTTCATGGGGAGTCCCGGTTTACCATTTCTATTTCTTTTGAATCCCGGTGACCACTTTTGCTTCGGTTCTTCCTTTGTTGGTTCAGCTTCCACAACATCATCCCAGACAATGCCGCTGATTTCTACTGCTGATTCAAAAGTCCTAGGAGCATGCGCCTTCACATGTGTTCGGACTTTAGGTGGTAACCCTTCCACATATAGCTTCAATCTGCGTTCCTCCGTGTTTACCAAATGAGGAACCAGTCTTGACATTTCATTAAATTTTGACGTATATTGCCGATGGTTCATACGTCCAGCTTTCAAAGTCAGAAATTCTCGCTCAACTTTATCAATTTCATTCTTTGGACAAAAGTGTTTCATAACTAACTCCTTCAATTCCTCCCATTTCAAGCCCTCCACATCAGTAGTGGTCTTTGACTGCTTAACAGTGTTCCACCAATGTAGAGCTTCTTCAGTAAATGAATGAGCTGCAAATTTCACAGCTTGGTCTTCCCGGCATTCACTGATAGCGATAACCGCCTCCATAGCCGAAACCCAGTGACAGGTGGCCACAGCATCCTT
Organism: Mikania micrantha; assembly: GCA_009363875.1. Taxonomy (NCBI): domain Eukaryota; kingdom Viridiplantae; phylum Streptophyta; class Magnoliopsida; order Asterales; family Asteraceae; genus Mikania; species Mikania micrantha. The sequence continues at coordinate 106,043,311 of CM018692.1, read as the reverse complement.
CTTACCATCAAATGAGGGTGGATTGCATCCTTTGAAGGCCTTATAATCACAACCCTTCCGTTTCTCTGACGTAGAATCACCGTTCTTAGTTCCGGTGATCACAACTTCTTCTTCTTTAGTGCTTTCCTTAGTTTCTTCAGACTTTTCTTTCAAAGTATCCTTCAGTATTTTTGTAACCAAAACTGGTAGCTTATCATCCAAAACTTTACAGACCTCATCAGAAATAGCCTTCACTACGATAGGCTCTAGAGTAAACTCATTTTCATCTTCCGGTTGCTCGTTGTGCTCGTAGTCGTCTTCATTGACGGGTTCTTCATTCTCGATATGTGGTTTTTCATGTTCCTGTGGTTGCTTACGTGGTCTACCCCTTTGTCCAGCCATTTAACTACCTACAAGATGCATCAATTGGAGAGTCAGTACAGGTTTAGTTTAGCACGAAATAAGCTTTGTAAATCGTTAATGACGTTGATCAGGTGTTATTAACCATTTACCTAACTCATAGGCTCTAAACGTTTCCCATCACGTCACCCCAAAGTGCATGACTCTAACTATCTTTCTAACCTTACACCTATGTCTTAACTCATACATAACATTCATCTCATGGCATCAAACTACCCTTGACTGGCATTCTTATCCTTCAGTCCCATTTTCAGTTTAAGTCTAGTCATTAGGGATGACCAGATCTCTCAAACTATGGCTCTGATACCAACTTGAGAGGCCCCGAGCCCCTCAGTTGGCAAACATCATACCCATAATCCTTATACCATATTTACATTACCATAGCAGCGGAATTTAAGGTGATTACATAAGTAAAGTACACATATTAAAACATAACCCACTCTTCTAATAGTCATATACTACAGCCAGTCTATGCCAGGGTTAATCTTCAACATATGCCATGAGCCCTCCTGGTCTCCCTTCTCACACTATTCAACCTGATATGCATGTAAAACAAGTCAGCTTTATGCTGGTGAGTTCTAAGTTCATTTCTAAAAAAAAATCCTTATCCATTCATGTTATCATATAGCATAATCCAAATACATAACATACATGTTCTCATATCATAATTTCATCATATACATGTCATCATAACATAATTACATAATATACATATCATCATAACATCATTCATACAGTGAAGGAACTTCACCGTCAACTGCTGACTCTGAAGTCAAACAGGTTTGTGCAGCACAAGGCTCTTAAACTACCAAACCGCAGCTGGTAACTCATACATGTATAAGATTTCTTTAACACTATCAACGCGCAGCTGATAACTCAAGCATGCCTAAGATTTCTTTAACTGAACTGGCGACACACAGTCGGCAGGCCTATGTTTCCACAGGACTCTTTAACCATCAACCGAAATTGACGGCTCATACCGGTACAAGACTTCTTTTCATATATCATTCATACATAATATGGTTTAAATCATTTAAACCATCATCATCATAAACGGCTCCTTTCACCGTAGTGTTCAAGTTTTGCCCAACCGCAGCCAGCAAGACCTCATTTCCTACTCAACCTCGGTTGAGTCCTTTAAAATCATTTCTTTCTCAACCGCAGTTGAGACTTTAAAACATTCATTATATTTCAACTGAGATTCTTAAAAATCATTTACTTCTCAATCATAATTGAGACTTAAAACATTCTTTTCTTTAAAACATTCTTTATCTATAAACATTCTTTATCTGTAAACTTTCTTTATCTGTAAACATGTTTTACCTGACCATAATCAGGTTAAAATCACTCTCATACAATACTTTATACATACATACAATCATTTTCATAAAAGAACTTTATAACATGCATATCAGTCCAAAATGATAAAACATTTAAAACAGGGCTTTAAGAACTCACCTGAGCTAAAACACAATTTGCTAGCTTTTCTTTCTTTCCTTTCCTTACTTTCTCACTTCAGAATAATACCCTATTAATATGAATGTATTATCATGATTATAACCTTATCATATAATATAAACCCTCTTTTTCAGGGTTTCTAAACCGGTAGCACAACGACTACGTTATAGTTATCTTCAATACGAGTGTTTAGCTCGTTATAACGACCCGAAGAGTTTTATAAACTTAATATTATTTATCTCAATTAATAATAACTTGAGATAAATTTATAATACTTATTATGAAGATGCTCAGATTTACGATTACCGCTCGAAACTTCGGCATGTCATAACTTTCAATCGGAGCTTTATTTCAAAATTTCGCTTCCACTCATTTTGACCATTTTTATCTCTAGAATCTTGTTATGCTTAAAAATTACTTATTTGTTCGGCTTAGATAAGCGTATTCTCTTATTTAATTAATTCGTCTTAGTGCGTTGCTAAACTTACTGCATAATACATGAGTTTAAGGCAACCAAAAGAGTATATATATTATACCCTCACAAAACTCATGAAAACCTGATCATTATCTAGTTGTAATTGGGCTTCAATCGGATCAAGTTCATGTTCATCATACAAAACCAAACTTCCAACTAAGCATGGTGTTGGTCTCTTTAATCAATCAAAGCTAAACTAACACGAGATGAGAATTATGAACGCATACCTTAACGATGTGTGTAGTTAGTAGTAATCAGTTTGATCGATTCTTCTTGATTATCTTCACTGCTCGAAGTTTATCAGAAGGAACTTACAACTCTCAATTGTTTGATGCGATCTGTAAAACTTTTGTATACGAATTGATATCTAATTTTTGAGTCGGTTTCAACTTCCTGACGTCACACAATTTTTTTTTTTTAGATGATAAGATTGAATTTATTTAGAATTTACACTTAGGGCCCTTGAACTTTGAGGTCCTATTTTTAAAACCCCCTTCTACTTTGCTCACATATTTTTAATATTCACGAGCTTATATCGGGTTCATACTTTATCGTATAACGGTCCCGCTTATATCACTTTGATCGTAATTACTTCAGGATTGTTTATAAAAATTTCAAACTCAAGCGGTCACAGAAATTTTTTACACGTTATTATTAAGCATTATAACGTGTCCATACATTATCAGATATTTTTATCGTTTATATCCTTTTGATCATAATCACTTTACGAACGTTTATATCAATTTTGGACATAAACAGTTCCCGAAATTTTCGGTTGTTACATAAGTGGCGTTGAATTTGTTTGTAAGACTACTTGTGAGTGGCCTTGTGTTAGATGTGTAAAATCATCTTGGAATGACATTGAATTTGTCATACAAATCCTCCTTAGAGAGGTATTGGGGAAAATCCACATGCGTGTGGATTGGTCAACATGTGAGTAGGTGTTGAACGATGTTGACTTTTAAAAAGTCAAAGTTATGGTTAATGTGAATAGGTGAGTTACTTACTTACCAATATGCAACCATAAGACATATTAATGCTTATGTGTTATGTGATTATGTTGTTGTTACTACTTGTAATTGTCTTGTAGTAATTGTAATAAATTGAATGGTAAATTGACCATATGTGTCATGAAATTTTGAAAATATGATAATGAAACCACATGATGGTGGTATTTAACTACTTGATAGATATCTTGTAGTATTGAATTAATGTTATGTGCTAATTGCATAAGTTGAAAAGTGTTATTAAATGATAATTTATAGTTGACACTATAAATTGATGATAATCCACATTGTGTGGAAGTATATGAATATGAAACCACATGGGGTGGTATTTGGATTGCTGAAATTGATTAATATTATGATAAATTGCATAACTAATGAAAGTGTCGTTATATGTTTACAATAACTAACACGGATAATGGATGATGCTTCACATTCGTGTGAAACTGATGTAAGACCACTGGTGTGTGGCATTAATATTGTCATGTAAGTCCATATTGAAATGGCGTTGATGTTTTTCGTGTAAGTCCACATTTTTGTGGCATTGGGGGTAATTCATGTATATGCACATGATAATAAGTTACATATTTTGTTGAATTTGTAGTTATAGGACTGGGTGAGTCCACACTACAATTGTTAGTGCAATTAGCATATATGTGATTTGTTGTTTTAATTGAAGTTGATGTAAATGGTTATGGTTAGTGTTATTATTGTAGTTGAATGATTTACGAGGTATGTGAACATTCAACTAATGATAATGATGGAGTTGATTTACAAAAGTGTAAACAACCATCATACTGTGGATGTGGTGATCTACAAATGTGTAGACATTAAATTAGTAATATGCAGGCTTTGATTCACAAGGTGTGTGAACATAAGACCTGCAAATCCAATGTAGTAGATTCACAAGGTGTGTAAACAAAAGATGATCTACAAGAGGGTAGATATCAAATTTCAAGCGTCAAATTGTTTAAGTTGACTTTTGGGAAATATGATGCACAACTGGAGTTTGTGTGTACACACATGCATCGTGTTAAATGATAATGGTTGAGCAGGAATGGTAGATATGAATGTCTATTTATGTGAATGAATGCACTAATTACCATTGTGTGTAATTAACAGCTATTAAGAGATAACGAATAACGCAAATGTGAAGTCATTCGGTTATGGAATGAATGAATAACGCGAATGTTAAGTCATTCGGTTGTGGTGGTGTGTTAAATACATTATACATGATGTTTGACTTTAAAAAGTCAAAGTTATGCCTATTTGTAAAGAAATAGGATAATTATTGTATGTAGAAATACACTTGAGTGTATGGTTTGGTTTGAATGAAGAAAGTCAAACCAAATAATAAATTGTAGATTGATTATGTGGAATCATGTATAATGATCACGTTTATTTAAGGGTAAACGTTCAATTATGCTTGAAATATATGTTAGAGAAGTGGTGTCTAGGCATGGTGTGCCAGTAACGATTATTTCTAATCGAGACACTTGATTTACTTCTCATTTCTGGAGAAATTTCAGAAAGAATTAGGAATGTTGATAAGCACGGCGTATCATCCTCAGATTGATGGTCAAAGTGAAAGGACCATTCAAACGTTGGAGGATTTGTTACGAGCGTGTATAATTAATTTTGGGGGTAGTTGGGATGATTATTACCTTTAGCCGAGTTCTCATACAATAACAGTTATCATTCCAGTATTGGAATGCCTCCATATGAAATGTTGTATGGGAGGAAATGTCGTACTCATGTGTTAAGGAGAAGTTGGGCAATGAGAACTGGCAAATAAAAAGGCAGTTAAAGTAACGAATGAATGTAAAGATCAGATTCTGGTTCATTTGAAGACGGCACAAGACCGTCAGAAATCTTATGCTGAAAAGCATAAGAAGTTTATTGAGTTCCAGGTGGGAGACTTTGTATTGTTAAAAAGTCTCACCTTGGAAAGGTGTTATACGTTTCAGAAAGCGAGAAAAGTTAAGTCCATGTTTTATCAGACCATTCAAAATTATAGCTCGGATAGGTAGTGTTGCTTATCGTCTTGAGCTACCAGAGGAATTGAATGGCATACATGACACTTTTCATGTGTCATATCTGAGAAAATGTTTGACAAATGAATCGGCTTATGTGCCATTAGAAGACTTGGAAATTGATGACAACTTGAGCTATGTAGAAAAGCCGGTAACTATATGAGACCGAAAGGTCAAACATTTGAAAAACAAGTCCCTGAACCAGGTAAAGGTTCAATGGAAAAACAGAAGGGGATCTGACGCCACGTGGGAGTCAGAAGTATTATCCTTTCCTTTTGAGGTTTAATCGGTTTCGAGGACGAAACCTTTGTAAGGAGGGGAGAGTTGTAACGACCTGTTTTTAATAAAACGAAATGTATTTGTAATAATCGTTAATTGCGAAATCACGAAACGAGACTCTGATTTCAAGATACGCTGAGTTGAAGATAGCGTTAAATAAGAGATCATATATTTTGAATTTTTCAAGTCTTGAAATTATAACCATTGGAAAGAGCTCGAAAAATCGTGAACGTAGGCGAAAACCGTGCGCAAAACGGAGTTCGTATGCTCCGGAATCGCGAAACGAAGTTTTGGCCGAAAAATGGGCGAAAATACCATGGGGCGGTACGCCCCGGGCCACGCACGCACGTGGGGCGATGCGCCCGGAACCCAGAAAATATCTGGTGACCTCCCTTGATCCGCGCGGTACGCCCCGACTCCCCGTTTGGGCTGGGGCGATGCGCCTGAGGCAGAAAACCGGGAAAATGGCTTAAAAAGTCAAGATCTCATCCACAACTCAATCTCTATCTTTATTTTCGTCGATCTTATCACCACAAACGAAAAACCATCACTTTAATCCACCAAATCTTTATTTCTAAGCCTTTTGATCGCGTGGATTGCACCGGGGAAGGTTTTTGCAAGTCTGGATCGCTGTTCTATGGTTGAAACTCCGTCAGAATGGGTAACGATTTGTTTTATCCTACTAGTTTAATATTTTGTGAATTAAATCTAGTTTTGATTGTAATACTATGATTATGGGTATTGATTATTGCCTAGTTGATAACTAGGGGTTGTTAGAAACGAAAAACTTGATATTTTGACGGTGAAATCTTCGTTTTGAAGCCGGTATAATGTCCGGTTGTTATGAAACCCACATCATGGTGTGATAACTAGTAGGATGGGTAAATTGTGGTTTTGAAATAAGTATGGATTATAATCCATGGGTTAAATGACGATTATGATGAATTGATGTTAAAAATTATTAACAGTTATGATCTTAAATAAAAATTGAATAATAGAAATGATTAAAGACCGTAACTAATATAATGAACATCAATTATTTGATAAAATGTCTAGGGAGGCATGAAATATGATTAATTGTGATAATTGACTAAAACTTGCTAAAGACAGTAAGATAAAGTCAATTATGTGATAAATTGACTTTGAGGAAGTCAAATCAGTCAAGTGCGTTAAACTTGATTGTATGTGCTATATGTATTGAAACCAGTTGTATATATGTGAATACAACTAGGTATTGTTGGTGAAAGTCAAAGGACAATTCACAGAGGTGGAAAAGAGGTTGTAAGAAGTAAACAACCGCTTGAACCAGGTAAGTTACCCAACTTACTGTAACATTACATATAAGTAGTAGAAAGAGTCTACTTGTATACTTGATATATGTGATTGATGTTAAGTATATGTGATTGAAACTATGGGATGAGAAATCCTTTAGTTTGTGTTTGTTAAGTTTCAATGGGAAACGTATATGCAATACAGTTGCATTAGAATAACCGGATGACCCGGTGATTAATTAATAGGATTTGGTGTTTATAGAATGATGGTGCATAACTTGATTAATGAAACTAATGGAATTAAAAGACCTATGAGAAGGCGTTATTAGTTTCAAAACGAATGTTATGCTTGTGTGGTATGCATAGTATAAATGCATTAAAATTTAGCCGGATGAGCCGGTGAAATTGATTTAATTGAACCACAAATGTGTGGCTAACCGGTTAATCCGGGAACTAAAATATTGAACCACAAATGTGTGGCTAACCGGTTAATCCGGGAATTGAATTATTTATGACTCCACAATGGTGGATATCTAGAAGTGCTAGCAATTGTCTTAGATGGAAGTACCGGTGGGTGAACATCTTAAGACTTATTATATGTATGACTCCATAATGGTGGATAGCCAGAGGTGCTGGCAATTGTCTTAGATGGAAGGACCGGTGGGTGAACATCTTAAGACTTAAATTAATTATGATATCATGAATGTGTGAATAGTCAGAAGTGCTGACAAATAGCTATGGTGGAAGCACATGAATGTGAACACCATAGTGTAATATTGATTAAACTATTGTGAGCAATAGTTGATGAGTGATAATATGATATTATTACCTTGTGAGAGATTTTTAATATATGTATGATACCACAAATGTGTGGATAACCGGTTAATCCGGAAACTAAATTATTGAAACCACAGGTGTGTGGGTAATTGGTTAAGCCAATAAATATATATATATATATATATATATATATATATATATATGGTGTTTTAATTTAGACAGAGGTGCTGGTGATAGAGTTGGATTAGATAATATAATCATATTTGTGAAAATGACCCGTTAAAGAGAATAAATGCACAATGTGTAGTGTGTGCAATTTGATGTTTGAATATGATATATTATTATCTAAACTTGATAAACATCCATATGATATGTATGTGGATGTGTTTTAACATGAGTTTTGGAAACTCTGGGAGGGGTTACTTACTTAGTTCATATGAACTAATTGTGACCTTATATGTGATGTTACAGGTCAAAGATAGATATGCATCGGGCGATCAGATCGGGCACGTTGTGAAGCAGAACCAAACGTTATGTAAATATTTGGTGGTAATAAACTTAAACACACTAGTTTTATTAATCATAAATGTAAATGATTGAGATTAAGTGTGTTTAACTTATAAAATGTAAATTTCACGCTTCCGAACATAAATTTTTGATAAAGTTTAATCTGGAACTAAAATGGGACACGTGTAATCGTGTGAAAAGTTTGGGTGTTACAATTCAGACACCTACAGAGGCCAATGATGTTATGATTTAATAGTCCAAAAAAAATAAGAGACAGAGCTTAATGAGTCTTCAGATCTTAGGTTATAATTATAACTAGGTTTATTTTCCCCCGCACGTTGCGGCGGGTTATCACAATACACTTCTGAGAACGGGTATTATATATCATTTACAAAATCATAAGTTACAAAGCAAAATCAAATCTTTCATCACGAACTAAACCTAAACCCTAAATCCACACTTTTTTCTTCTTGTGTCAAAAGTGTGAAACTCAAAAAGATACTATTCTTTTTTCTTCTTGTGTCAAAGTGAAACTCAAAAATATATCACAATACACTCATGAGAACATGAGAACATGTATTATATATCATTTGCAGAATCATAAGTTAAATATCAAAATCAAATCTTTCATTACGAACTAAACCCTAAATCCACACATTTTTTTCTTCTTGTGTCAAAAGTATGAAATCCTTTTGTTTTTGTGTCAAAGTGTGAAATCTTTTTGTTTCTTCTTGTGTCAAAATTTGAAACCATGAAAAAGATACTATTCCTTTTTCATGGTTTTTAATTATATATAGTAATTCTAGAGGCTTTACCAAGATAGTAGGTTTTCTCTATAAGACCGGTTGGTGTGCCCCGGGATTGGGCGTGATTGGGGCGTGGGTAGACGGCGTGAGTGGGGCAACGGTATAGGAATCCGTTGGACCCCAAACCACTCGACCGTTACATCATTAAAAAAAATAATTTTTTTAAAAAAAACTATATATACAACCATCACACACTAATTTTTTCTTCATATCACACACTCTTTAATCTTCGCATCACACAAAAAAATCAAACAAAAAATCAGTATTTTTATAAAAATGGAGTTTTTACGGGAAGATGACGATTTTAGCGAAGGCGGAGATTTTTTAATCGAAGCCGCACAACTTACTCTCGACATCATCAGACAACAAGTTGAAAGACCTGTTCTAACTAGAAAAGCATGAATTAATCGAGATCGTCTTGGAGCTCACGCACGTCTTGTTGAAGATTATTTTTCAGAAAATCCGAAGTACCCCGAACATTTATTTCGGCGTCGCTTTCGTATGAGTCGGAATCTTTTTTCACGAGTGCATAATGATTTGGAACAAAACTATGATTTTTTTCAACAAAGGTGCGACAGAAGAGGTAAGATCGGGTTTTCCGGTCTACAGAAATGTACTTCTGCAATACGCCAACTAGCCAACGACACTAGCAGCGATTCGTTTGATGAGTATTTACAGATGTCTGAGAGAATGGAGCGGGAATGCATTTATAAATTTTGTAAAGACGTAATTAGATTGTACGAGAAGAAATACTTGAGGAAACCAAATTCCCATGACATCCAGCAAATTTACACATTTCATGAAGAGGTTCATGGTTTCTCCGGTATGTTAGGTAGTCTCGACTGCACCCATTGGGAATGGGGCAATTGCCCAACAGCATGACGAGGTTAATTCTAACGAGGCGACCATCCAAGACCAAGTTTTATGCTAGAAGCTGTTGCGTCGCAAGATCTTTGAATATGGCATACCTTCTTTGGTGCATCAGGGTCGAACAATGATATAAATGTTCTAGATCAGTCGCCGATTTACAACGATCTTATTGAAGCCATGGCACCCGGTCAGCAGTTTATTTGCAACGACACAACATACAAATACGGGTATTATCTAGTCGATGGTATTCATCCGCAATGGGCTACTTTCGTGAAATCGTTTACAACACGACAAACTGAAGATGATAGACGTCTGTATTTCCAGAATCGTCAAGAGGGGGCAAGAAAGGATATTGAACGAGCATTCGGCGTTCTAAAACAAAAGTGACACATGATTCAACACCCTGCAAGAGCTTGGAAGCCAAGTCGGATCCGAAACTCGTTATACGCATGTGTGATACTACACAACATGATAATCGAAGATAACGGTTGAGCTATATGTGAATTTTATGAAGAAGACGATCCGAATTTGTTGGAGCATGTGGAGATCAGCGCCGAGGAAAAACAAGTAAACCGTCGCATGCTTCGTAACGAGGATACACATGCGAACCTCAAAGCCGATTTGATTGAATATTTATGGAAAAATCGTGAAGTTTTATTTGTAATTTTTTTTATTAATTTGTAATTTTCATTTATAATTTTATGTAATTTTTTTAATTTAACATTAATTATATCTCATTTTAATTTAAAAACGAATGATGACGTGGAGTTAGTGGATAAAGTGACATTTCCACCAAAATAGTGGGGGTGAGTGGTTGTGATGAGTGCCTACGTGGCGCATAGGTGGAGTGATTGGGCCATGGGGCATACCCCATGGTCTAATGAATAAGATATAAATAGTGTATCCGATGTATATGCTTACCTATTTAAACATGACAACCGTCACAAGTGGTCGAGCCAAACAAATTTCACGACGGACGGAATCATTTAAGGTTGTTTGAGTATCGCTATATAATAATTTTTTTTAATTCTGTTCAAGTAGGGTTGGAATGTGTCGGATCGGGTCAGGTCATGTTACAAAAAGACAAACAAACAAACTAAATTTCATATACAAAGGTATAATGAAAATACAATACATGTAAAATTGTTTTATATATGTTTCGTTTGTGAAATCCATCCAAAACAACATATATGGAAATTTTCTTGAATAACTCTTTTTTTTTTTTTACAAAACAAACACAACTATGGCTTAATTTTTTATCACCAATCTGATTACATATATTTGACTTCAAGTATTATGTTCATAGGTTATCAAAATTAATAATTGATTTGTTTAAATGGGCAAGTGATGATTTAACTTATTAAAATTTATACTAAACTAGGTTTTAAATTATTAGTCAGACCTTTTCCAACTTAGTTTTATTAACCAAGACTTAGAAATTAAAAGTAAAAGATGGACGATTGAAAAAATTATGTGAAAGACGATCGAGATTTTAACATGTATATATTATTCAAAATTTTTTTAAGGTGGACGGCTTTAGAATCTAATAAGAGAGGGGTTGGCTTTAGTAGCAATAAGACCACCTGTAGTGGTGAAGCCGCGGGACGAGCGGGGTGCAACAGCCAACAGGGCTGCGCCATCCGGCGGGAACCCCCCCTCCGGAGGGATCAAATTTTGGCACCGGGCGGCTCCCGCTCCCCGTTGGAGCTCTCTCACCCCATTGAAGCGCTCTCTCACCCCATTGAAGCTCTCTCTCACATTTTTAGTGGATGACGGGGTTTTAAGGTTTTTTCAGTGAGGTGATGACGTAACAGAAAATTTTGATGGGGTTGCTATTATGGATGGTCTAAGGATTATGGTAGGAGTGTTCAAAAAATCTCAATTCTGAAAAAAAAAATCGAAACCCGAATCATATCTTGAATCTGAAAACATGTTAGCATGTTAACCCATCTTGAAATAATAAATCTAACCATCACAAAATTGAAGTGTCACTTTCAAGGAATATTAACCCAAACATAAACACATAATATTAATAGAAATGATACAGTAAAAAAAAACATTCTCAATCGTATAAACTAGCTTCAAAACTGCAAGCATAAGACAAACAAAAATTTAATTATTATTGTTATTATTTTTTTACTAATACAAAATTTTTTATTTAATAACAATTATTATTATTATTGAAATATAATATTTATTAACTATTTAAATATTTTTACTATTCACATAATTACATTTAATGTTTGTATATACAGTAATAATTGTCAAACTATGTAAGATATTTTTAATAATTATTCTGTGAAGTATTATTGCTTTTATGGTGGACAGTGACAAGTTTCTATTTCTATTTCTTTCATATTTCATTTAAAATTAATTGGTTCTAGTTAACTAACACATTTTTTTAACTGTCAAATATACTAGACTTGTAAACTTAAGTTATATCCAAATTAATTATTTATTTTTTATATTTTAATTTATAACCCTTATATAAAATCATACAAGTAACAAAACATTTATCAAATTAGTAGTCGTTTCAACCAATTATTTTAGACATGTGATTGCCAAAACTTATATAGGATTCCTATTGATGCACCGACAAAGAAACGCTGCCGTTTATAACCAAATTCCTTTCCTTTTTATGTCTTGTTTTATCCTCCTTTTTTCTTAATATTAATACTCCAAATTATATGGTTACATCACTCAAATCCAATTACCAAAATATCCTTCTAAAGACAAAACAAACAAAACATGCATTGCTAAATTCAACCCAAATACATCAAGAGTGTGACAAAGATGCACCTTACATTTTGTCAAAAAATAAATAAATTTAATAAAAAAAAGATGTTGCCGCCAGGGACGATTCTTTATGGGGCCCCGGCCCCCCTGTTTTTCCGGTCAGAATGGTCGATTCCGTAGTATTTTGTCGAAAAATCATTCGATCTCCTTTGTTTTCTTCCTAAAAATCCTTCGGCCCCATCCGTTTTCTTCCTAAAAATCCTTCGGGCCCCTCCGTTTTTTTCCTAAAAATCCTTCGGTCACCTCAATTTTCTTCCTAAAAATTATTCAGCCCCCTCCGAGCTTTTTTTCAAGCTCCGTCCCTGATTGCCGCTAAAGACACCGTCAACTTCTAAAAAGTATTTTGTTCATTTTTTTCGGAGACAAAATACATGCTCAAAATAGCTTCGTAATACATATCAAAAGGGGAAAGTCATGTAGTGGTTAGAGCAGAGAATAGACAATTTAAAGATTTCAAGTTCAATTCTCACCTAAAGCAATTTTCTTTGAAGACCACCGACTCAGTTGCTTGCCGGCGCATTTTGCATGTTTCTCTCGGTTAGTTGTGTATTGAGTGGACACATAAGTTTACCATACAAGTGAATTCCCACGGTCATCAATGTTATAAACATATCATAAAATTTATATGGTTGGAGTTTGTTTTTTTCATATCTAATATAACATGATGCTAATTTTAATTAAGAATTGTGTTATGTTATAAATAATACATATTTGGTAGGAAAAATCACATATAATACATTAAAGTAGAAGGGACAAATAGGTGGGTGGCAATCCACTATATGTAACATCAACATAATGTTTGGATGCATATAGAGTGACATTTGGTATTTATTACATGTAAATAAAATATAAAAACTAATAGACAGTGATTACGAGGGTATATAGCGATTATGACTTATGAGGGTATATGTGTAAATTACCTAGCCACAAAGGGTTTCCTTTTTCTTTTTCTTTTTCTTTTTTATTTTTAATCGAATATTTGATGACTTGATACGGCTTCGTCACACAATTTGGTAGGGTAATTTTCTTTTAAGCATTTAAATATAAAATAAATATCAAATAAAAAGAGATTTTGCTTAAAAAAGTAAGAATTAATAACAATTTGACATTTGGCATTAAAATTTAGGACCAGTGGTGAGCAAAAACCCGAAAAAACCGAACCGGAACCTAAAAAACCGAACCAAATGAATAACCAGGAAAAACCGAAACTGAAATTTGCTATTTGGTTTTGGTTTTCCATATTATAAAAACCGAAAAAACCGAACCGATCTTTAATCTTTTTTAAAAATCTACCTACTCTAATAAATGAGTATTTTTATGAGACACGTGTTGCGTTCTGATTACATCTGAACAAGTTTTTCCCGCCTCTCTCTCCTAATAAATAAAATTAATTTTATTAATTAAATTATATAATTAAATATTTAAAAAAAAGTTTTTCTTCAAATAATTTACTAAATATATTAAAATTTAATAAACAATAAGAATAATTCAATTATATCATATCCTAAATATAATTTTATAATTGTTAAATATTTGTTATTATTTAATGCTAATAAATTATATTTTCTATTATCCAACCAGTGTAATACACGGGGTTTTAAGCTAGTTAATATATATATATATATATATATATATATATATATATATATATATCTATGTATATATATGTTGCTATTTTCATACTTATTTAAAGGGAAAAAACAGACAAAAAGCCTACAGTTGGAGATGATAAAGATTTAGATTATATGTAATCTACCATTTTAAAATGTAAAGATCGGAATTATTGTATATTTAGTTATTTACTTTTAATTTTTTTTAAATGTAAGAAATGATGATAATTATTTTGTTTTATTTTAATTAGTTAGTGTTCGATCAATTAATTTATTAATTATTAATTGTTATACATGTTCGCTTTTTCAATGTTGGGCGTAAAGGAGAACAAAAAAACAAAAAAAAAAGGAAAAAAACCGAAAAACGAACCGAAACCGACAAAAAAAACCGAACGGTTTGTAATAACTAAAAACCGACTATGTCGGTTTCGGTTTTAGCCAAAAACCGAACCGAACCGTGCACACCCTAATTTTAGGTATAACCTCATATTTTTTATATTAGATTTTTTTTCTAGATTATTTTTTTGTTTTCATTTTTCTTGTATTAGATTTTTTGTGTTTTTTGTAGCACATTTTTATTTTTTATGCTGGATTTTCATTTTTTTACTTAATTTTTGTTTTCTTGTACTGTATTTAATTTTTTTGTACTTGATTTTGTTTTGTTGTGTTGGATTCTTGTGTTTTTTGTACTGTCTTTTTGTTTTTTGTACTATATTTTTATTTTTTTGTACTAGATTTTTATTTTTTGTATTGGATTTTTTTGTTTTTTATGTGTTGGATTATGTTTTTTGTATTGAATTTTTGTTTTTAAATATCATACATATCATAAAATCAGACGTTAAAAAATCGAATGAAAACGTAGACACTGATAAAGATTAAAATTAAACTCAAAGTAAAGAAAAATGAAAAGAAAAGAGCACAAAAATGAAAAAAAAATGTTATACATATAAACATTTAACAAGTTAAATTGTAAAATGTTAATTTATCAAAAGATTGTTGTTCCTCTATACATAACAGTAAAAAAATACTACTCATAGAATTGGTTTTCTAATCTATGTAATATAATAAATGAAGGTTTGTGAGTGTCATGTGTCATTCAATGAGGCACCTTATGGACTCCATTTCCCATTCAAACAATCTCCACAGGATTAAATTATTCAAACTATAATTTTAATAAATTGTAGCAATTAATGGCATAAGTGAACTTATTACAAAGCCTAAGAATTAATTTATATACATTATGACTTTAATAAATTATTCTCACCGTTGTAGTTGTTTTTCTTGAGAGTCTTCTTTTTATATGGAAATTGTAATTGGTATTCTCAATGGCATGTAACTAAGAAAAAAAGATTTTTTAATACATTAAAATCATATTAATACCCAAAAACTCACTTTTTTTAAAAAAAATTATTATAAAATATCTAACTTTCAAAAAGAAAATTAAAAAAATTAAGAAATAAAATTTGAAAAAACTATATTATTTATAAAAATAATATCATTATTTTATATTAAAAAATTGTCTTATATTGTTTAAATTTTTAATGATAATTATTTATTATATTTTTCTATTCATCCCGTGTAATACACAGGGTACTAACCTAGTATATATATAAAGAGAGAGGTAAGTTTATGAGAAAACTCCTCATTTTGAAGAAACCAAGAAAACTAATACTAACCAATAAATTTTTTTAAAATAAAACTCATACTAACCAATAAATTTTTTTTAAAAAAAATTCACAATTTTTTATTATAAGGGTACAAATGTTATAATAAACAAAATTTATTTGAAAAAAAATATGTAAATATGAAATTACATATATGTAACTCAAAAAGTTTCGTATGTCACTTATCAAGTTATATATATGTAATCAGTATATACTGATTACATATGTGTAATAACCTAAAATACTTATTTTTTCTTTTCTTTTTTCTTTTTCTTTTTATATTTCTTATCTACCTACTCTAATAAAGGAGTATTTTTAGGAGACAAGTGTCCCGTTTTGATTAAATATGAACAAATTTTTCCCGTACCTCTCTCCTAATAAATACTATTAATTTTAATAATTAAATTATATAATTAAATATTTAAAAAAATATAATTTTTCTTCAAATAATTTACTAAATATATTAAAATTTAATAAACAATAAGAATAATTCAATTATATCATATCCTAAATATAATTTTATAATTGTTAAATATTTTTTATTATTTAGTGCTAATAAATTATATTTTCTATTATCCAACCCATGTAACACATGGAGTTTTAAGCTAGTTAATATATATATATATATATATATATATATATATATATATATATAGGGAGAGGTTCAAATGTTAACCCTCCCTTATAGCGTTAACCGCTTAACCCTAGCGTTTTTTGCCCGAATCTTAAATTTTTTTTTTTCATGGTTTTTATTATGTAAAAATAGGGGGGGTTTCTTTTTTGTGTTTTTGCTAATTCATTACCGTTTAGAAGTTATTGTAAGTGTAAGTTACTTACACTTACTTACATTTACTGCATCAGATACGGAAATGTAAGTAAGTGTAAGTAACTTACACTTACAATAACTTCTAAACGGTGATGAATTAGCAAAAACACAAAAAAGAAACCCCCCTTATTTTTGCAAAATAAAAACCATGAAAAAAAAAATTTAAGATTCGGGCAAAAAACGCTAGGGTTAAGCGGTTAACGCTATAAGGGAGGGTTAACAAAGGAACCATCCCCTATATATATATATATATATATATATGTTGCTATTTTCATACTTATTTAAAGGGAAAAAACACACAAAAAGCCTACAGTTGAAGATGATAAAGATTTAGATTAAATGAAATCTACCATTTTAAAAGGTAAATATCGGAATTATTGTATATTTAGTTATTTACTTTTAATTTTTTTTAAATGTAAGAACATGATGATAATTATTTAGTTTTATTTTAATTAGTTAGTGTCCGATCAATTAATTTATTAATTATTAATTGTTAAACATGTTTGCTTTTTCAATGTTGGGCGTAAAAGAGAACAAAAAAGGAAAAAAAACCGAAAACCGAACCGAAACTAACAAAAAAAAAACGAAAACCGAACGGTTTAATAACTAAAAACCGACTATGTAAGTTTCGGTTTTAGCTAAAAACCGAACCGAACCGTGCACACCATAATTTTAGGTATAACCTCATATTAAATTACCTTTCTTTTAAATTCTTATACATATACGAAATATTATATTGTTTTCTATTAACATTTTTATCTCTACACCTGATACACTTAATTTCATACCATAATTTCATATGCTTTGTTAATCATATCGTTAGTTTTAATCGCACAATTCCATCTACATCTTTGCCCGTTTCTATTAAAAGACACATACCATGTAATTTAGTGCATGATATTAATCAACTTTTGATGCGTAAAGAATGCATTTTATGATGTCACATAAGTTACATGGTTGCTTAAGATGTGGGTATAGTAACCGCTTATTTATTATGAATTTCTATTTCAAGGTAAGAGTTGTATTCTAAAAGAATATATTAATTATATATTACGTATTATGTAATCAAAATTTTGTAATCTTATTTAGTGAACATATTACATACATCAATTGAATCAATCTATTTACGAAATAATATTAAATACTTAACAACACAAATTTTGTTACTATGGAAGGTGTGTGTTATAACTTTTTTTAACGGCTTGAAGCACATAGACCTAAGACGAGATTTTAACCGTTAGTTTGGATATGATGCTTTAAGGCATCCGTTCAAGACCACATCAGTCATCAGGAAGAACCACACAATTATACTAAACTTCTGACATTGCCTTAACAAATATGTTTTGACTTAAACATAAAACCTTGGGAAGTCAATAGAGTAACGACTAGGCTAGAAACCCTTTGGTGTGTATTATTAGTACATTGAAAATCATTTATGACGCACTGTCAAGTTATAAATGTAATGAAAAGAAAAGAAAAAAATTGAAAGGATGATTGAGTAGATATAAATAGAAATAAAGTTTTTCTTGTTTATTTTAGGATATTATCATACTCACATAAAAAAAATATTCATTTCACACGTCTTGTAAATTCTATATGAGCATCTACTACTCCTAATAAAAAAGTAACTCAAACACCACATGTCTTTTAACTTGCTTGTTCACCTCATTAAGATGACACGTGTCACTCAAATACCATCGCCACCTAAGATAATTTGACAAATGTCATAACCACAAACAAACTTGTAATTTTCCATAAATACCGAATTAATAATTTATTAAAGGAAATAAATACTAATTGACTTTTAAATACTAAAAATTTTTCTTTCTTATCTCTCATATTAAATACTAATTGACTTTTATATTGAATTCAATAATAATAATTTTTAAATAATTAAATTATACAATTAAGTATCAAATATATAAATCTTCTTGTAAGAAAATTTCAATTTATACCATCTTAAAATATAATTTTATAATTCTTAAAATTTTATCATTTGTAATTTATTATTTTTAAGTATTCATAATTTATTATTTTATGAACAATTATTGTTATCAAACATACAAATCTTCATAAAATATTGTTTATAATATATTAGATTTGTTCAACCCATGTAATACATGAGTTTTAACCTACTATTACTTGTATAATAAATCAAGGTTTTCTAGGGCACATGGCGCATTCCTAGAGCACCTTGCACATCTTTTCCCGCCTAAAACATCTTATCTTATCTAACTTCTTACTTAACTGATAAATAAATGTTTCTAAAGACATTTGACACATTTCTAGAGCACGTTGATGTTTTTTTTTCTCACCTCTCTCTCTCCAATAAATATATTATGCATTAAATATTAAATATACTTTTAACAAATTTTAAAATTAAAAATAAGACCTTTTCAAAATAATAAAAATATTTTAATATTAAAAACACACACTTTTTTAATAAAAAAATTATTATGAAATATAGAATTTTTAAAAATAGTTTTGCAAAATGAAATATTTAAAAAAAGAAACTTTGAAAAAATTAATGTTTAAAAAAGAATATAATTATTTTATTTTCTAATATATGAAATTATATTCAATCATATTTTATATTAAAAAATCTTCTTATATAATTTAAATTTGTATTAGTAACTATTAATTAATAATATTTTTTATTCATCTCGTATAATACACGGGATACCAACTTAGTATTATATATAAGACTATTGTCAGTATTGATAACTGATCTCATATATGACCCATATATGTTTAATCATTGCCGAAACAACATATGTAAAAGGACCTATACTTTTTGTATTGATATATATAAGAAAACAATTTAGGGTGAGCAAAAAACCGAAAAAACCGAAATAGAACCGAATTGGCTGAAAAAACCGAACCAAATAAATAACCGAAAAAACCGAACTAAAAAACCGAAACCTAATTTTTTGGTTCAGTTTTGGTTTTTCATATTCTAAAAATCGATTTTTAATTTTTTTAAATATATATATATATATATATATATATGTCACACCCCGAGCCGGCGGGCTGGATCAGCTTTCCCGTCGGGAGGAAGGTTCCCGGGGCGCGATATCGTTTGATAATCGTAATGATCAGATTGTCTACATGGCACATGACATATAATGAGAAATGCTAACATGACATATGATATAGAATTACAAAGTTAAATTACAATGTTATGTTCATAATTTAACTAAGTAAATCTATCCAAAAAGAATCATTGAGTTCCTATCTTGTATCTGCACAAGATTTACAAAAGATGATTCATTGTTTTTCATTCAAAAGTATGTTCAACACAAAATGAAGCTAGGTCTTCTAAAGTCCACTAGCTAAATCCTTGAATGCTGGTGACTAAATATGTTCGTCACCTGAGAAAACATGCATTTAAACAAAGTCAACACTAGGTTGGTGAGCTCATAAGTTTGATAATTTGAAAACAGTTGATTTGTTGTCATTCATGATCAATGTTTCACACCAGTTATTGTCACACCCCGAGCCGACGGGAACGGATCGGGTTTTCCCGTCAGGCGGAAGATTCCCGGGGCGCGATATCTTGAGTGATAATCGAATGATCAGATTGTTTACATAACACATGATAAATAAATGAGAAATGTTAACACGTCCATGATATATAATTACAAGATTAAATTACGATGTATCGTTCATAATTTAACCAAGTAAATCTATCAAAAGAATCAATGAACTATATCTTGTATCTGTACAAGATATACAAAAGATGATTCATTGGTTTTGTCATCAAAAGCATGCAACACAAAATGTAGCTAGGTCTTCTAAAAGTCCACTAGCTATGTCCCTGTAATCATGGTGACTAAACATGTTCGTCACCTGAGAAAACATGCATTTAAACAAAGTCAACACTAGATTGGTGAGTTCATAAGTATGTTAATTGAAAACCTTGATTCATTCACATGCACAATCACAAGGTTGATTATGTTGCTTGTATGTTGTAATGTTCACCTGTTCACTCAATGGCTTCTCAATAGTTATATTTACAAGTATTATATCATCCTAGTAGTGATGCTTATATATAGGGCATATGTAAGGGAACTAAGCCCTAGCCAACATCCCACCACATCACTACTAGAACTCCACACTACTTGCAATACAACTATTGATTTCCATTCCCAAATCCACATGTTCATCTCATTCTCGATCACCTGTGATATCATGTATAGAATAATATGATGATGGAGTTGTAGTTATCAAACCGAAGTTTAGATAACCATTATTTGTGTTAAGGATATTAGATTTATCAAATCTGTTCCTTGTATTATTCTATAATTGTGGGGTTAACTGTTGTTTCACTTCTAAATATTAAAAGTGTTAGTTAACTGTTTGTAATGTATTCTCCAATGCAACGTATAGATCCTAAAAGGATTCCATTGTGATCCTCACGTAATCAGATTACAATGCACCCGATTCACCTCTATCCCGCCGTGTGATCCCATAGCCTTCATCGAAACTGTTACTAATAATATGACATGAGAGAAAATAAATTCTTCAGTCTACTAGTCCACAGGTAACGATGGATGATGTACATCGATGTTATTGTGTATCTCAATGTGGGATGTTCTCATGTAATTAACAAGATCGAGTAAGAACTAGTCTCATTACGTTATGTTAATCATTGTGTGAATGATATTGTCATCATGAAGTTACGTTGTCATGATTATCATTCATGTAATCCATATGTTCACCATGTAATCCTTAAGCCGTAGTAAGAACTAATCTTAGTACCCTTAAGTGACGCAGGTGGTGGATAATCAATGCATTCATACTATCGCATAGTATGTTTTTAAGTTGTAAACTAAGTGTTATAAGTAATTAACTTATCCCACTTGGTTTATTATAATGTAGAATGATATTTAGAAGATGTTTTATCTTCTAATCATTCATGTGCGGTGTTGTGTCATCATGTTTCTCTATAATTGTTCTCCTTGTTTGTTTGTGTATGAATTTCCCCAACGTTTGTTCATGTAAGAATAACTCAGTGTTGTAAGATAAAAATCTTACAACTATGTTATTCTAATGTATTGATGAATTATGAAATTATATTATCATTTTCATCTGAGTTTCCCTGTTGTCTCATGATCATACAAGCATGCAATGATAAGCGATAATAAACAATTTAATTTTATCTAAATCAAAGTATAAGCAATATGTTAAGCAAAACTTTTAAACAAGTAAAAGTAAGCATGTTTCTCAGCCCCGAGAGTTTAAAATCAGTTAAGATTAAAGAAAAGGGGCATATGAACTCACCTTGTTGTGGAAGTGGTTGACTTAGCTTAAATAGAGAATGCACGCGCTCTTGATTTCACTTGTTGTGTTGATCACGACCCTGTATTGATTTCACGTTGTTTTTGACTCATAAGTGTCAATTATTGTGATTTGTGCGCGTGTATGTGTTAGCCCTAACTTGGCTAACACTCGTGAGTCACAGTCCTTATTCGGCCCCCATGTATTTGTTAGGAGTTTTACTTGTTCACCGATTCGTGTGGCTAAGCATTTGAGTTCACTAGTTAATACATTCAACTACATTGTTTTAGATTTACGAACTTAAGTCCATAATATTGACATTTTTGTAGCAACTCCCTAGTTTTGTGAATTTTATCATACATGATTTAGTTTTATAGTTTTGTTCAATTCCCTTGCATGTGGGCCGAATAACCCTAATGGGCCGAGAGGTTAGTCATGGGCCCAATAGGTTCTTGTGGACTACGTGGGTGTCGTTTGGACCGGAGTTTGGCAATTCAATTGGGTCAATCCAATCCATTGGGCCGAATTAGTGAACCTTAGGCCGGTTATTATATACATGGTTTCTGTTGGGCCTAAGGCGAATGTCATTGGGTCGATCCCATTAAGCTGTTGGGCCAAATAAGAAAACTTGTGCCTTAGTGTGTTGTTGGGCCTAGGGTGGTTCCATGGGCCGGTTAATGATTATTGGGTTATGTTTGTAAGCGGGCTTTGGACCGAAAATCCCATGGGCCGAAAGAACATGTTTGGGCCGAGTGTATGTGTTTGGGCCACTTGGGTTGGTCATGGCCTAGAGAATAGCACAGCCTAAATCATGGAGTATAGTCTCTCGGTTCTAAACCGTTCCACTCCAGCGAACCTATCATCACTAATAAGGGTTCGGCTATGTTCAAAGCTGGTGATGGTTCGGTGATCATAATAGTTAGCCATATGGTTCGTTCCAGTCAATATTGATCAGCCAAGGTTCGGCATGGTGGGGGTTCGCCGGACTAGTTAGCTTCTACTCCAAAATGGTTCGGTGATAACACAAGGTTCGGCTAGATGAATTTCACAAGGTTCGTCGCACGTGGGATCCCAGGGTTCGACTAGGAGCACAGGATATGGTTCGGCTACATCATAGGAGTCATAGGTTCGCCCGTCTGTAGGGTTTGGCGACACATGGTGGGTTCGTTCACATTCACAGGTTCGTTTCCCCACGTGGACATGGCTGCATGAGGGTTCGGTGCTGGTTAGTTAGTAGACCCTAGGTTCGTTTAGAACAAGGGTTCGACTAGGGTTCGGTGACTGCTGATCGTTCGTTGTAACAGGAAAGGTTCGTTGGGCTGAGAAGGTTCGCTGCCCCTATCTGGGTTTGTGGCATCCGAAGTGATCGGCTAGGTTCGCGGCTCCAGGTTCGGTGGTTTAGGGTTAGCAGCCATAGGTTCGGCCTCCACATGAAGGTTCGGCCCCTCATCCCTTCACCCTAACCTAGTTCGTCACTCGTCTTCATCACCAACCCAGGTTAGTTGCAGGTCCTTCCCAAGCCTCCTCGTCCTTTTGTCGGTTCCTTTTTCATCGAAGTGTAGCTCACATGGTGGTTAAGTCGACGGTTTCGTAGTATGGCCCAACAAAGAATGGAAAACCCTAATTTTCGTAGTTTTTCACAGCTTCATACCTCGTTTTCTAGTGGCTAAATCTTCAGATCCCTTGTACTTTTACGTAGAGGACACCAAGAGCTTCACGTGGGTTCAAGAATCATCGAATTTCGTTGAGAAACGAAGGAGATATGAAGGATTGAAGCTTGAATTTGTAGTGAGAGAGAGATGGATGGAAATTGTGTTTTAGAGAGAGAGAGAGAGAGAACAAGATGAAAAATGAAGTAGAAAGCTTCATTTGATGTTTATATACCCCGGGGGTATTCGGGTTCATTTCGGTTGCTCGGTTCACGTTTTCGTCGCGTTTCCGGAACGTTACGCGTAATTTAAAGGTTTTAAATAAAAATAAAAAGAAGTTAATTTATTTATTTTGATGAGTTTCAAAATTGTAAAATGTCATTTATTATATTTTATTAATTTAAAGTCGTCCGCGTCGTGTTTCGTTTTCGTTTCGTCGGATCGCGTCACCATCGCGCGTATTCGTTCGAATCGTCACTTGAACAAACACGTCGATGGCTTGGCTTTCTGACTTTTGTTTTCTACTTCCCAGTCATCATTTCAGAACGTTAAACTCGCAGATATTTTTGTGTGAATCGTCACCCACGCAAACACACTATCAGTTCGTTATTCTGAAACGACACTGCAACATTGTTTGAATTGTGTTTCCTCACTGTCGGACTCAACTAAACATCCTGTTTTCACATTGTTTTCACACTGATTTGTCGGCTATCTGATTCCTGTCATCTATGGATATCAGATCGCAACCGATTTGTTTCTGTTATTCACATAAACACTGTTGTTTCTCATGATCTGTTGTGTTAATTGTACTTAGGTTTTCACTTAAATACACACAACTAATGTTTCAAATGTATGTTGTACTTACAGTATTTAAGTTTACACGAAAATACGTACAACTGTTTCTTTTATTTAGGATCCTGTCAATACAAGTACTGTTTATGCACATAGAATTACACATAGTTACTGTTGATAGTACACGCACCGTACGGACTTGCCGGCCAGTCCGGTACTAGTTGTTACAGTTATATTGTTAATTGTTCCACATGTTTCACACAATGTCCTCTCCATAGTTATACTTACAAATAGTTTCTCATCCTATCAGTTATGCTTATATATAGGGCATATGTAGGGTAACAAGCGCCAGCCAACATCACTGATAGAAGTCCACACCACTTGTAACACAACTATGGATACCCATTTCATTTGACCCACAAATCGCCAAGTATGATTGTTCCAACATTTGAAAAAGGGACGGAATTGTCTTTGTTAGCTATTCCTTACGGGTTAACCTTGCGTGTAAGATATCCTTCTCGATATTTAGAACAAAACTTTATTGTTTTTGTAGCTAATCATTTCTGATTAGCCCGGAGTGTAAGATATCCCCCAAAGATATCTAGAACAAGACTAAATAGTCTTTGTGACTGTCAGTACTGCCCAGTCCGGTTTCTAAGATATCCTCCCCACAATATCTATTTGAGTGAGACTGAATCGTCTCTAGGCGTGTTCCATTGATAAGTTTGGCGTGCAAGATATTCTCCCTATAATATCTAGAAAATGAAAGTTTAGCGTCTCTAGGTATGTGGTCTCTGACCGGTTTGGAGTGTAAGGTATCCTCTCCATGATACCTAGATTGAGACATAATTGTCCAAGTGGTTGTCATTCCTGACCAACCCGGTGTGTAAGATATCCTCTCTACGATATCTATTTGAATGAATAGGTTCTCAAAACCTTTGGAGTGTTAATAATTAGAATGTTATCGCATACAATGCCCCGTATGATCCTACTGAGTCGAGTCAACTCCATCTCTATAAAGATGGAGTTATGACTCTTTTGGTATAATGTTTATTAGGAATGATGTATGCGTTATGATTATTTAATAAGGTTAACCAAATGTCCCATGTTCACCACTATAGAATCCCCAAAACCCTGTTCCAAGTGTGTGATTTATTATAAATAACCAAGTAGTAAGCAAGGTATGATATCCTCAATAATGTTCCCATTGTTATTTGTTCCCATGAGTTAACCGTGTATACTAAGAACTTGTCTTAATATACATGGTTGGCTTGTATAATTGATTAATGATATCATTATCATGAATGTATAATATCATGATTATCATTCTTGTTGTTCTTGTAATTGTCTCGTATAGTCATGTTATTACCTCATTGTAAGTGTCGGAATGATATAAGATCACATCTTATTTCACCTGTGTTATATAGATATTGAAATGATTTCATGAAGTTACAATATCATGGATCATTTTGAATGTCTCAGTTATGTTACGTTGACACAAGCATGCACACAATGATAAACGATAATAAGGATAAACAATATTATCTAAATCATAGTAAAATCAGTATGTTGTACCAAAACTTTTAAATAAATAAAAGCTTTAAGCATGTTTCTCAGTGTCACACCCCCAAATTTCAACTAATAGAATCATACTGTTTAGGGCGTGACAAACCAGGATCTCAGTCATTAGACACAGCGAAAGACCTCTATATGATTTTCAAACATAATTTTTGGTCTAAACTGTAATATCAAAGTTTCAAAGTTTGCGGAAGCGTTTTAAAACAAGTAACAAAACGTAACGGTTTGTAAAACGTAAATTACAAATCAAAGTCTTAAATAGTCAAATTCAAAACACATGAATTTAAAATGTATGCATGCGACTCCACATCCTAGTCCATGCTTGTCCTTACTTGTGCTTTAGTGTCCTGAGAAAACATGTAAATCAAGTCAACACAATGGTTGGTGCATAAACAGGTTTGAATAATCGTAAATGTTTGAAATAACTGTTTGAAACGAAATGTTTGCAGATAATATATTCACACATGCATAGTCATGATAGCTAGTCATTTGTACTATTTACATAAGCGGTCGACACCGAAGCTGACTGTTAGAATGTTGGTTGCCTTTCCACTATTGTCTAGCACAAAAAATAGTAATGTTTGAATTGGCTAGTCAAACACCTGCGTAGACCTACAATCTACCAAGTGAGGTTTGTCAAACCCAATAGATCTATTTCCAACTACTACGCTTTTCCATACGGCAAACTAAACGGTTCGATATGTAAGGACTTGTAATGCTATGTTCGCACTTATTGTAAATAGCTAACTCATGCAAGTGATATGTATCTAAAATGTTTTTTTGCACATGTTTTCTCCCCCAAAACATTTAAAATAAGAAAAGGGGCCGTGTACGCACCTTTGAATGCAGTAGAATGATGAAACACACGTGAAATCGCGTAGACAATCCTCTACGAAGAATCTGTGTTTTAACAATAACGTTGTGTTATTCGGGATGTCGTTTTATGTTTGAAATCACATACGTGTCAACACACGTATGTTAGATTGTTTGAAATGTACATACGAAAGTATGCACGGTTTTAGGTTCGTTTGTTTAAATCATATGTGTAGTTATGATTTCGTTTGCGCATGCAAAATCACACGCGATTAAGGTTTCGAGTCAAAATATAAATTTTATTATTTTATTTTGTTCGGGATTCCGTTACGGTTCCAACGCAACTTGAACGGGTTAAATCGGATTTAAAATGAGAGAATTATGATTAAAATACTAAAAACTGGTTTTTGATTCAAAAACATGAGGAAGCAAGGTTCGAACCCCCGACCTCCTAGACAACACACACATGCCAAACCAGTTGCTTTGCTTCTGCATTTGCAATCTGTTTTGGTTTTAAATAGTTTTAAGAACCATCCAACTGGCTCCCCTTTGTTACAATAACCCGAAACATGTGACCCCCAATTGGACCACGATTTGACTGAGTTCGATTCCATCACCATAGGGCTTTGATTCTGGATACTCAATCGAGTTCAGTCATGTTCCCAATTTGAAGATTCATCAACTCAAACGATATAATGGTGTACACATCATCTCGAACATATGTATCAAAACTTTCAAGTTGATTTGATCAAATTCGATTATGTTAATCCAAAAAATCATATGGTTCTCATTAAACAGGAGTTTTCGAACTACCTGAAAGATTTAATTTGATTTTTATGCTCATTAAAACCTAAACCCCCAAATCGTTTTAATCTAGGAACCCTAGAACATGAAATCATGAAATCCGTAGTTCTTTGATGAAATCAACATAGGGTTATCATTAATCGGGACCTTCTGAAACTACAGGTACCATTTAATTTGGTTTTTAATTTCGTTTTCATGAAAACCCCCAAACGGTTTTAGATGATAAACCCTAGAAATCAAAATCTAACAATTCGTTTTTGTTTAACAAAATTAGTATAGGGTTATTATTAATCGGAGTTTTCTGAAGCTATCAGTACCATTTGATTAGATTTTTAAACCCATCTAGACCGAAACCCCCAAAACCATTCATTTCAAGAACCCTAGAATTTGAGCTTGATTAATTCGTTATAATGTGATGCAGTTGACATAGGTATTTCTTTTAAAATGATATTCCGAAGCTGCCTATGGGTTTCAATTTGATTATTGATTTTAGTTTCTTAAAAATCCCCAAATCGTTTAATATGAAGAACCCTAACATTCAATTCAATTAATTCGTTGTTAGGACCTCAAATGAGCATAGGGTTATGCTTAATCGGGTGTTTTAGGTTATCTAGGAATGAATTCTTACTTGATTTGATGCCAAATTGATGAAGATCGACTATGTGCTTCAAGTTCAACCACCCCTTGATCGTATATCTTCTTCTCGAGCTTCTGGAATCGATTGGTTGTTTGTAAACGACTCTAAAAGTGCCGAATGAGGTTTAGGAGGTTCAATTGCGAGAGTTTTGATCGATTAATATAAGATTAGTAGTTAATGGCGACGGTTTCAACCTTTGAGACCGTTTCTTGATTAATTCGGTGATTAATGGTTCTAAAAACGCATGATAATCACTAATCATCATCAATGTGAGCTGCATGACTGATTAATTTTATTATTTACAGTGTATTAATTTGAATTTCGAGTTTCCCCCATTTTTATGAACGAATTTTGACTTAAAAAGTCAAAATTGCTTGTTTCATGTAATTACAAGTTTAATAATTGTAATTTTATTGTTGTTTAGACTTGTTTAGATTAATTCTATTCCTTCTAGTTTGATTTCATATGATTTCGTGTCATTTTATGTTAATTTTTGTTAACGGGGTTAACCCGAATATATCGAATTGTCACACTCAGCCCCGAGCTTTGAAATCAGTAAAGATTAGAAAAGGGGGCATATGAATTCACCTTATTGTTGTTGTGGTTGACTAAGTCTAAGCAAGAAGGCACGCGCTCTTTGTTGTACTTGTTGTTGTTTTCACGATCCTGTGTTGATTTCACAATGTTTGTAACTTATAAGTATAAGTTATAGTTGGTTTGTGTGGGTGTTTGTGTCAGCCCCAAAGTTGGCTAACACCTGTAAGTCTCGGTCATCATTCGGCCCTGTTTCGCTTTTGAATGAATTATACTATTACTTAATCAATTTGATTGGGTTCAGTAGGTTGTTTTAGTTTGCGATTGCAAACTTAATCCTTATTACTTTTGTTTGCCTTAAAACCATTCCTGAAATCCACAACCTTGTTCTAACATGCTTGTTACTTGTATTGATGGGAACTTTGCAAAATCAACCTAAGTATAAACTTAGGCTTATAGTTTAAAATCACCCATGTTGTCTTTGTTATTTTTGCACCTATTGTCACGTAGTTAGTTCTTAACCCTGTCACAATTCTTTATGAGAGCTTAAGGTTTTAGAGCTTTGTAAATTTCCTTAACCCAAACCTACCACCTTTGTATTAATCCCCATATCCATATATGTTGTTCTCATGTAGGTTATTCATGGCATGTGTTTGTTTATAACCAAGATCAAGTGGGCCGAATCAATCAAGTGGGCCGATTGGTATGTGGGCCAAGTCAGCTCCTTGGGCCGAAGAATACATGACCGTATGTGGGTGTATGGCCCCATTGAATCACATGGGCCTATTGCGTGATGATGTTGAGCCTAAAGCAGTCCCATGGGCCGAATGACTTAGTTATGGGCCAACATTATTGTGTGGGCCGAATAACTGGGCCGAAGCAGTCTCATGGGCTGCCCCAACCTCTTGGGCCGACTGATTGATACTTGGGCCGAAAGGATGATGTCGAATGTCGGTTTATGGCCGAATGATCTGAGAGTGTCTTGGGCGAATGTGTGTGGCCAAATAGGATGAGAAAATTAGGCCGACTAGGGAAGCTTCGGCCGAAGGGTGATGGTCCAGCGAATGGGTAGGCCGAAGGATGGGTTGTAGCCGAACTAGGGTGTCGACCGAAGGGGAGTTGCTCTTCATATGAATCTTAGGCGACCGAATAAATGCATGCGAATGAGGTGATGCCGACCAAATTGTAACATCAGTGCCGGAACCCTTACCGGAACAGTGATCTCTACAGTACATGAACAGTAAAACAGGTACGGATTATATACATTTCAGTACTTTTCATATTTATATCATTTATCATTATCATAGTGAGTTGTCATAGAACAGTTGCAGAAACATTTAACAGAAACACAGTTCAGAATAATGGTTCTTGAGTCAGATAATTATCTGGCAACATAGAACCATCATGTGATAAATTGTTTAGGATTTATTATGTATAAACGTATGTGAGGCTGTACAGAACAAAACACACGACTATTGCTATGTGAATGCTAAATTGACGGGTTATTCGTATAGGTGACGATCTGTACGAATAAATCTGAAATTTTAACGTTCTGAGTGATATTCTTTAATTAGAAAACAAGATTGAAAAGTATAGTTATCGTCGTGTTCGTACGGGTGACGATTCGAACGAATACGCGCGACGACCGTACGTTTCGATTTAAACATAAATTAATATTTTAAAAATTTTAGAGAAATAAAAGATATTAGTTAATTTATTAGGAATCACAACTTGGAATAATTAATAAATTCTATTTTATAAATTTGTATCGCGTCTTCGTTGCGAAAACTACGCGGTCCGGGAATTCTACGCGAAACCGAACGAGACCGAACAACCGAATATATTAAAACTCATTAAATGAGACAATTATGTCATCACCTACCACCACCATCTCCATTTTTCTCTCATTCACGTTTTTACACCTCTCTCTCTCTCTAGAAATCGTTTCTCCACCTTCTCTCTAGAAGATCTCACTTGTTTCAAGTCGGATTCGAGCAAATTTGGTGTCAAGACGTTCCTCTCAACACGTAGATCACGGAAGTACAACTTATTCAAGCTTCCATCCACGAAATCTAAGGTAAACATCCATTATATTTTCGGTTGTAGAGGGTTTTCACGAGTTTTATGGGTTTTGCTATTATAATCGAAACTAGCCACTTAAAACACTTAGATGATGATGTCTCACGTGGTTAGGAAGTGTTAGGGATGAATTTCAACAGGTTAGGATTCGAAATCAACGAAGAACTTGGAGTCTATTTGCAGGTTCGTGGGACGAAGGTGCTGATTGGTGATGCAGGTTCGCTGGCCGAACCCTACACGAACTCACCAATGCAACGAACCCTGCAACCTTCTGGGAAACGAACCCTGCTCCTTTCTGCAACGAACCCTGCTCCTTTCTGCAACGAACCCTGCCCCCAACTGATCACCGAACCTATTACCCACGAACCCTCTTTGGACGAACCCTAGAAGACGAACCTGCATGCATGGCGAACCTTTACTTGTTAACCGAACCATAGGGTGACGAACTATGGGCAAACGAACCTTTATGTTAAAGCCGAACCCTACATCAGCCGAATCTACGCCTTGCACACGAACCCTGATGACCACGAACCAATGTGTTGGGCGAACCTTGTAGCAGCAAACCCTACACGAACCTAACTTTGAACAGCCGAACCTATACCCATATCCTAATAGGTTCGCTGCCCTAAGTGTGATTGAACTCAAATATTGGTCAATTAAGGAAATTCAGAACCTAGGGCTATTGAAATTAGTTGTAAGAACAAGGAAATGATGATATGAGTACTCAAAGCTTTGAAATGAACTAAGGAACATGCATAAAGTGTTGGTGTTAATCTCAACATCTATACTTAACACTTAGAAATCCTATTCAAATGTATACGACTAATTTGGATTGTTCAATTATGCACTCCAAATTAAGTTGTAAACTCGGAAGAGCAAGAATCAAGTTGGGAAACAAAGAACTACCAAAGGGCTTGGAATTGACCTAAATGGGGTAATTCAAAGTTCTAACATGTTTAATTTATATGTTTCATGAAAATATTTTATGTTTTAAATAAAATGTGATGATTTTATTAGTAGCTCATTGTTATATTTTAAAAATGTCTTTGGTTTCTTTTAAAGTTAGTTTAATATAATTGATTGGGATTTTGTTATAAAATAGACAATATAATTGTCTGGATTTAAATTAAAAACAAAGGAAACTCTGCCGAAATTTTCTAAAATTTAAAGGTAAGTTAGTAACTAACCATGGGAATTGGGATCATAAGAAGGGTAATTAAGATAGAGTAGATCTTAGATACACGTAGTACTAAGACACTTAGTTGCACACACAACAATACTCAAAGTCTTAGGCACAACGACTATTACGCGTACTTATTACATTCGAATTCTTATAAAATAACTCAGGAACCGAAGAAACTTAGCTTACATACAAGAGCGCGCATTTTGTGTTAAATCAAGTTACATAGCAGCACAGGTGAGTTCATTGCCCCTTTTCTAACATTTTTGTTTTAAAACGCGGGGCTGAGAAGCATGCGTAAACTGTTTACTTAAATTGTTTACTTTAATGCTTTTAAATTTATATGTTTCATATATATAAATGTTATCCTAAACCATGTTTAGGAAGATTTTATGCAGGTTTTACTAAGCTTATTTACTTATATATTAAGTGAATAAACGAGTTAAACTAAACTTTTCAATAAGTCAAAACATTTCAAAGGAATCAAATCAAACATTTTGGGAAATCAAGTGGGTGAATTCAAGGAATCAAATCAAACATTTTGGGGAAATCAAGTGGGTGAATTCAAGAAATCAAATCAAACATTTTGACAAAACAAGTGTGGGACTTCAAGACATCAAACAAAACAATCTTTGCAAAGATAACATTCAATGTTCTACAAACCAAGTGTTTGTTGGAAAATGAATCAAGTGTACAACCGATCAATGAATCTTGTATTCTATGATCAACACATTAAGTACATCTTGTGACAAAATCAGACGATCATTAAATCATTTTTAAGGGATAGTATGGGAAATATCAGAGATAACATTTGCCAACACATTGAACTCAGAAATCCTATATTTCAAGAAGTCCTAGCTAGACTGATTGACTTGTAGGTCTTATGTTTGATGATATTTACAGAATTCCCTAACTACTAAGTACCTAGATTGACAGACTAGTCTACTCGAGTATGACCAAAGGCCCCAATCATAAGGACTTAGATTTTATTAAATGTTTACTTACTTGTTTAATTAAGCATTTATAACTGTTTATACAATTGTGTGGTTGATCATATTGTATGATGAACTTAAGGAATCAACAGGGATTTCAAATGATTGTAATGACAGGAACAATAAACAGAGGTACATATGGGATTGTGTTAAGGGTAAAAATGCTTAATTATTATTAACAACAATGTCATATGTGAATTAGTATGTGGTGGGATGTTGGCTGGGCGGGCGGTAAGTTCGACCCTACATATGCCCTATATATAAGCATACCGATTTGGATATTACATGTGAAGTTAATGAGGTTAAGGTCTTTACCAAAGGAGGTTTTCAAATCATTTTCAAATCATTTTCAAATACTAAACTATATGAACTCACCAACCATGTGTTGACCTTTATTTTGCATGACTTCTCAGGTGACGAACAGGTCAATTAGGAAGTCATTTCTTTTGGACTAGGACTTCAGATAGAAGACTAGTATTTTGGACCTGCATATTTTTGAAGACATCATGATATAAATTATTTTGTATATCTGGTGTAAATACAAGATAGTCATTATTGATGTTTTACAATAGATTTATATTGTTAAATTATAAACGTTACTGCTGTAATTTAACTTTGTAATTCTATTTTAATTAGCATTTCTCATTTATATCATGTGCAATGTAAACAATCTGATCACTTCTGATTATCACTCCCGATATCGCGCCCCGGGAACCTTCCGCCCGTCGGGGAAACCCGATCCTACCCCGCCGGCTCGGGGTGTGACAGATTGGTATCAGAGCCATGGTTATAGAGAAATATAGGTCACTTATTTAAATGGTTTGGCCTAGACTATAACCTAGGGACCCTGCATGTAGAGAACATAGGATTTAAGACTTATTTGCATATTGTCTTCTGTATTCGATCATAGCACTAACCGATGACTTTATTGGTTATGATCAGAATGCCTCCACGAAAACAACCTCCTTTGATACAGCTACCACCACAAGACTTGGCTCCACACTCCTCCACACCGTCTCCGAATGACTCTCCACCACCACCTCCTCCACCTCCTCCTCCCCCTCCTCCATTGATTACTCAAGCATCTGGTTCGGGCACAGTACCGACCATGGATCCTGCTACTATCGCTCTGGTGACGTTACTGAGTAGCCAGATGACGAATCAGATGAAAGAAGCTATACCGGAGATGTTCCTTCGTCTTCGTAATGAGATCCTTAATACTGGCAACACATCAGGGGAAGCCAGTGGAAACACTGGAGATTCATCTCACTACTCCTACAAGTCCTTTGTAGGATGTAAACCACCCAGTTTCAGTGGGTCTGAAGGTGCCGTTGGATTAATCCAATGGATTGAGAAGATTGAGGCAACATTGGATCTTTGCAGCTGCCCCGAACACCACAAGGTCCGTTACTCAGCGGGAACATTCAACAAACGGGCTCTGACCTGGTGGAACGGTCAGATCAATGTCCGAGGAAGAGAAGAAGCCATGGCCATGCCATGGGAAGACTTCAAGACACTGCTGCGAACAGAATTCTGTCCCAAGAATGAACTGCAGAAGTTGGAGGTTGAACTATCCAACCATGTGATGAAGGGGGCTGATCACATGGGGTACACTACTCGTTACCACGAGTTAGTTGCTTTGGTACCAGATATGGTACCAACTCTGGAGAAAAGGATAGACAGATATGTGGGTGGACTTCCCGCCTGCATTCAGGGTATGGTTGTTTCAGCCAACCCTACTACTGTTGAATCTGCAGTGAGACTGTCTGGGAAACTCACTGATCTTATGGTAGCCTCTGGAACTTTAAAGAAGGAGGCTGAACCCAGCAAGAACAAAACTGAATTTTCAAAGAAACCCCACCACTATCAAAAGAAGAAACAGAAGACCATCAAGAACTACACGGTGGCCACACCTCTCCAACAAGTAACAGCAGCACCACAAAACCTCAACCGCAAGCCTTACACTGGCACGTTTCCTCTGTGTGCCAAGTGTCAGTATCATCACCCTGCTGACGCTCCGTGTAAACATTGCACGGGATGTGGAAGAAAGGGCCATTGGGTCCAATACTGTAGGATGACACCTAACCAAGCAGTCAACAATGCTGCTTTGGCTCTTCCTCCACCAGCTAATCAGAACCATGGTGGATGCTACAACTGTGGCGAACAAGGCCACTTTGCGAAGAACTGTCCAAAGAAGGCTCAACCAGCAGTACAAGCACCCCGTGGACGAGCCTTTGCCATCGGAGCACCAGCTGCACGCCAGGACCCAAATGTGGTCACTGGTACGTTTCTCTTACATGACTTTTATGCATCTGTCTTATTTGATACTGGTGCGGATCAGAGTTTTATCTCTACCGACTTTGCATGTCAACTAGATTCCATAGAGGAACAATTAGACTCCCCTTACATTATAGAAGTAGCTAACGGGAAACAGATCACAGTTAGTACAGTTTATAGGAACTGCCCATTGACACTAAATGATTATACATTTACCATCGATTTGATACCGATGGAGCTGGGTAGTTTTGACATCATTGTTGGAATGGATTGGCTTTCATCTAACCGAGTGGAAGTCATCTGTTCTGAGAAGCTGCTTCGAATTCCATTGCCGAGTGATCGTGTATTGGAAGTTAAAGGGGATCAAGCAAAGCGAAGTGTCAAAATCATTTCTTGCATAAAGGCGCGTAAGTGTCTACAGAAGCGGTGCATAGCATTCCTGGCTCATGTGTTGGAAAAAGAGAAAGACAAGAAGAAGATTCAAGATGTACCAGTAGTGAAAGAATATCCTGAAGTATTCCCCGAAGACCTACCAGGTTTGCCACCTGCGCGACTGGTAGAATTTCGTATTGACTTAATTCCTGGAGCAACTCCTGTTGCTAAATCTCCTTACAGGTTAGCACCTTCAGAGATGCAGGAATTGTCTAATCAGTTACAAGAGCTACTTGACAAGGGTTTCATCAGACCGAGCTACTCACCTTGGGGAGCTCCGGTCTTGTTCGTGAAAAAGAAAGACGGATCGTTCAGAATGTGCATAGATTACCGTGAACTGAACAAACTAACCATCAAGAATCGGTATCCATTACCGAGGATTGATGATTTGTTTGACCAACTGCAAGGAGCTCAATACTTCTCCAAGATTGACTTGCGGTCCGGATATCATCAGTTGAGAGTTCAAGATGAAGACATACCGAAAACGGCCTTTCGAACAAGGTATGGGCATTATGAATTTATGGTGATGCCCTTCGGATTGACAAATGCACCAGCGGTTTTCATGGATCTCATGAACCGAGTGTGCAAGCCGTACTTGGATCAGTTTGTCATTGTCTTTATTGATGACATACTGATTTATTCCAAGACCAAAACAGAACATGAGCAACACCTTAGAAAGATCTTGGAGCTGTAGAAAGAAGAGAAACTCTATGCCAAATTCTCCAAATGTGAGTTTTGGCTAAGAGAAGTTCAATTTCTGGGTCATGTGGTCAACAGCGAGGGAATTCATGTAGACCCTGCCAAGATTGAAGCGATAAAGAATTGGGACACCCCGAAGACACCGACGGAGATACGGTCTTTTCTGGGATTGGCGGGTTATTACAGAAGGTTTATCTCAAACTTTTCTAAGATAGCTTTGCCTCTCACTAAGCTAACCCAGAAAAGCGAACCGTTTGTCTGGGAGCAGAAACATGAAGATGCTTTTCAGACATTGAAACAGAAACTATGTGATGCTCCAATCCTATCACTCCCAGAAGGCTGTGATGACTTTGTTGTATATTGTGATGCCTCCCATCAGGGACTCGGTTGTGTATTAATGCAACGGGATAAAGTCATAGCCTATGCATCAAGACAGTTAAAGATTCATGAGAAGAATTACACTACTCATGATCTTGAACTGGGAGCTGTAATCTTCGCGTTGAAGATTTGGAGACATTACTTATATGGCACCAAGTGTACCATATTCACTGATCACAAAAGTCTACAGCACATCTTTGATCAGAAGGATCTCAACATGCGACAACGCCGTTGGGTTGAACTTCTGAATGATTATGATTGTGTGATCAAATACCATCCGGGAAAGGCGAACGTTGTAGCTGATGCCTTGAGCCGGAAGGAACGAGTCAAACCCCTACGTGTTAGAGCAATGGGGATAACCGTGCAGACCAGTTTAAGTGACAAGATTATTCAAGCGCAACAAGAAGCACTTGACCGAGATAATCTGAAGAAAGAACTTGATTGCGGAGCAGAGAAACAGTTTGACACGAAGCCTGACGGAAAGATC
This sequence comes from Mikania micrantha, assembly GCA_009363875.1. Taxonomy (NCBI): domain Eukaryota; kingdom Viridiplantae; phylum Streptophyta; class Magnoliopsida; order Asterales; family Asteraceae; genus Mikania; species Mikania micrantha. Next base: position 106,005,925 of record CM018692.1, on the reverse strand, counting down.
TACTATCGGGAACGTGTATGGATACCGGCGGTAGATGAATTGAGGAAACTTATCTTCGATGAAGCACACAAGACTAAATACTCCGTTCATCCAGGTGCTGATAAGATGTACCAAGACTTGCGTGGATTTTATTGGTGGCCGGGAATGAAGAAAGACATAGCCGAATATGTCGGTCAATGTCTAACGTGTGCGAAAGTAAAGGCGGAACACCAGAGACCGTCTGGTTTACTGGAACAGCCTGAAATTCCGCTCTGGAAGTGGGAACAAATAGCTATGGACTTCATTACCAAGCTACCCCGCACTTCCAGTGGTCACGATACAATTTGGGTGATCATTGACCGTTTAACAAAATCTGCTCATTTCTTGCCAATGCGTGAAACCTTCACGATGGATAAACTGGCAAGATTGTACATCAATGAGATAGTGGTACGCCATGGTGTGCCATTGTCAATTATTTCTGATAGAGACAGCAGATTTACTTCAAGGTTCTGGCAATCACTGCAGAAATCCCTGGGAACACAGTTAAATCTGAGTACAGCTTACCATCCACAAACGGACGGTCAGAGCGAACGTACTATCCAAACCCTGTAGGATATGTTAAGAACCTGTATTTTGGATTTCGGTGGGAACTGGGATTCCCATTTGCCACTGATTGAATTCTCCTACAATAACAGTTACCACAGCAGTATCGGATGTGCACCATTCGAGGCTCTTTATGGCCGGAAATGCCGATCACCGATCTGTTGGACTGAAGTTGGAGATAACCGAATAACTGGGCCAGAACTTATCCAAGAAACCACTGACAAGATAGCTCAGATCCAAAGAAGACTACAAGCAACCAGGAGCAGACAAAAGAGCTACGCCGACAAACGGCGCAAGCCGTTGGAATTCCAAGTGGGAGACCGTGTAATGTTGAAGGTATCCCCATGGAAAGGTGTTGTACGCTTTGGAAAGAAAGGCAAATTAGCACCACGATACGTAGGACCGTTCGAGATCATCGAGCGTATTGGTCCTGTAGCTTATCGACTGAGGTTACCAGATGAACTCAGTAGTGTGCATGACGTGTTTCACGTCTCAAACCTAAAGAAATGCCTTGCTGACGAGTCTCTCGTCATCCCAATTGAAGAAATTCAAGTCGATGAACAGTTACATTTCATTGAGGAACCCTTGGAGATTATGGATCGCAAGGTTAAACAACTGAGGCGAAGCCGTATTCCTATTGTAAAGGTTCGATGGAATTCAAGACGCGGACCCGAGTTCACTTGGGAACGTGAAGATCACATGAAATTAAAGTATCCCCAACTGTTTGAAGAGAGTGCAGTACCTGATAACAACTCTTAAATTTCGGGACGAAATTTCTCTAACAAGGGGAGACTGTAACATCAGTGCCGGAACCCTTACCGGAACAGTGATCTCTACAGTACATGAACAGTAAAACAGGTACGGATTATATACATTTCAGTACTTTTCATATTTATATCATTTATCATTATCATAGTGAGTTGTCATAGAACAGTTGCAGAAACATTTAACAGAAACACAGTTCAGAATAATGGTTCTTGAGTCAGATAATTATCTGGCAACATAGAACCATCATGTGATAAATTGTTTAGGATTTATTATGTATAAACGTATGTGAGGCTGTACAGAACAAAACACACGACTATTGCTATGTGAATGCTAAATTGACGGGTTATTCGTATAGGTGACGATCTGTACGAATAAATCTGAAATTTTAACGTTCTGAGTGATATTCTTTAATTAGAAAACAAGATTGAAAAGTATAGTTATCGTCGTGTTCGTACGGGTGACGATTCGAACGAATACGCGCGACGACCGTACGTTTCGATTTAAACATAAATTAATATTTTAAAAATTTTAGAGAAATAAAAGATATTAGTTAATTTATTAGGAATCACAACTTGGAATAATTAATAAATTCTATTTTATAAATTTGTATCGCGTCTTCGTTGCGAAAACTACGCGGTCCGGGAATTCTACGCGAAACCGAACGAGACCGAACAACCGAATATATTAAAACTCATTAAATGAGACAATTATGTCATCACCTACCACCACCATCTCCATTTTTCTCTCATTCACGTTTTTACACCTCTCTCTCTCTCTAGAAATCGTTTCTCCACCTTCTCTCTAGAAGATCTCACTTGTTTCAAGTCGGATTCGAGCAAATTTGGTGTCAAGACGTTCCTCTCAACACGTAGATCACGGAAGTACAACTTATTCAAGCTTCCATCCACGAAATCTAAGGTAAACATCCATTATATTTTCGGTTGTAGAGGGTTTTCACGAGTTTTATGGGTTTTGCTATTATAATCGAAACTAGCCACTTAAAACACTTAGATGATGATGTCTCACGTGGTTAGGAAGTGTTAGGGATGAATTTCAACAGGTTAGGATTCGAAATCAACGAAGAACTTGGAGTCTATTTGCAGGTTCGTGGGACGAAGGTGCTGATTGGTGATGCAGGTTCGCTGGCCGAACCCTACACGAACTCACCAATGCAACGAACCCTGCAACCTTCTGGGAAACGAACCCTGCTCCTTTCTGCAACGAACCCTGCTCCTTTCTGCAACGAACCCTGCCCCCAACTGATCACCGAACCTATTACCCACGAACCCTCTTTGGACGAACCCTAGAAGACGAACCTGCATGCATGGCGAACCTTTACTTGTTAACCGAACCATAGGGTGACGAACTATGGGCAAACGAACCTTTATGTTAAAGCCGAACCCTACATCAGCCGAATCTACGCCTTGCACACGAACCCTGATGACCACGAACCAATGTGTTGGGCGAACCTTGTAGCAGCAAACCCTACACGAACCTAACTTTGAACAGCCGAACCTATACCCATATCCTAATAGGTTCGCTGCCCTAAGTGTGATTGAACTCAAATATTGGTCAATTAAGGAAATTCAGAACCTAGGGCTATTGAAATTAGTTGTAAGAACAAGGAAATGATGATATGAGTACTCAAAGCTTTGAAATGAACTAAGGAACATGCATAAAGTGTTGGTGTTAATCTCAACATCTATACTTAACACTTAGAAATCCTATTCAAATGTATACGACTAATTTGGATTGTTCAATTATGCACTCCAAATTAAGTTGTAAACTCGGAAGAGCAAGAATCAAGTTGGGAAACAAAGAACTACCAAAGGGCTTGGAATTGACCTAAATGGGGTAATTCAAAGTTCTAACATGTTTAATTTATATGTTTCATGAAAATATTTTATGTTTTAAATAAAATGTGATGATTTTAATTAGTAGCTCATTGTTATATTTTAAAAATGTCTTTGGTTTCTTTTAAAGTTAGTTTAATATAATTGATTGGGATTTTGTTATAAAATAGACAATATAATTGTCTGGATTTAAATTAAAAACAAAGGAAACTCTGCCGAAATTTTCTAAAATTTAAAGGTAAGTTAGTAACTAACCATGGGAATTGGGATCATAAGAAGGGTAATTAAGATAGAGTAGATCTTAGATACACGTAGTACTAAGACACTTAGTTGCACACACAACAATACTCAAAGTCTTAGGCACAACGACTATTACGCGTACTTATTACATTCGAATTCTTATAAAATAACTCAGGAACCGAAGAAACTTAGCTTACATACAAGAGCGCGCATTTTGTGTTAAATCAAGTTACATAGCAGCACAGGTGAGTTCATTGCCCCTTTTCTAACATTTTTGTTTTAAAACGCGGGGCTGAGAAGCATGCGTAAACTGTTTACTTAAATTGTTTACTTTAATGCTTTTAAATTTATATGTTTCATATATATAAATGTTATCCTAAACCATGTTTAGGAAGATTTTATGCAGGTTTTACTAAGCTTATTTACTTATATATTAAGTGAATAAACGAGTTAAACTAAACTTTTCAATAAGTCAAAACATTTCAAAGGAATCAAATCAAACATTTTGGGAAATCAAGTGGGTGAATTCAAGGAATCAAATCAAACATTTTGGGGAAATCAAGTGGGTGAATTCAAGAAATCAAATCAAACATTTTGACAAAACAAGTGTGGGACTTCAAGACATCAAACAAAACAATCTTTGCAAAGATAACATTCAATGTTCTACAAACCAAGTGTTTGTTGGAAAATGAATCAAGTGTACAACCGATCAATGAATCTTGTATTCTATGATCAACACATTAAGTACATCTTGTGACAAAATCAGACGATCATTAAATCATTTTTAAGGGATAGTATGGGAAATATCAGAGATAACATTTGCCAACACATTGAACTCAGAAATCCTATATTTCAAGAAGTCCTAGCTAGACTGATTGACTTGTAGGTCTTATGTTTGATGATATTTACAGAATTCCCTAACTACTAAGTACCTAGATTGACAGACTAGTCTACTCGAGTATGACCAAAGGCCCCAATCATAAGGACTTAGATTTTATTAAATGTTTACTTACTTGTTTAATTAAGCATTTATAACTGTTTATACAATTGTGTGGTTGATCATATTGTATGATGAACTTAAGGAATCAACAAGGATTTCAAATGATTGTAATGACAGGAACAATAAACAGAGGTACATATGGGATTGTGTTAAGGGTAAAAATGCTTAATTATTATTAACAACAATGTCATATGTGAATTAGTATGTGGTGGGATGTTGGCTGGGCGGGCGGTAAGTTCGACCCTACATATGCCCTATATATAAGCATACCGATTTGGATATTACATGTGAAGTTAATGAGGTTAAGGTCTTTACCAAAGGAGGTTTTCAAATCATTTTCAAATCATTTTCAAATACTAAACTATATGAACTCACCAACCATGTGTTGACCTTTATTTTGCATGACTTCTCAGGTGACGAACAGGTCAATTAGGAAGTCATTTCTTTTGGACTAGGACTTCAGATAGAAGACTAGTATTTTGGACCTGCATATTTTTGAAGACATCATGATATAAGTTATTTTGTATATCTGGTGTAAATACAAGATAGTCATTATTGATGTTTTACAATAGATTTACATTGTTAAATTATAAACGTTACTGCTGTAATTTAACTTTGTAATTCTATTTTAATTAGCATTTCTCATTTATATCATGTGCAATGTAAACAATCTGATCACTTCTGATTATCACTCCCGATATCGCGCCCCGGGAACCTTCCGCCCGTCGGGGAAACCCGATCCTACCCCGCCGGCTCGGGGTGTGACACAAATGGGTGGCTTAGGCGAATGAGGCCCTTCGGCATGCCGGCCATTCGACCCTCCTCTCGGCCCTGGTTCGGCCTAGTTTTGTCGGCCAGCTATTCGGCCAACCTGTGGGATGCTCATTCGGCCGATCGAACCCTCCAGTTCCAGCCCCCTCATTTCGACACTACAACCCACCTATGGGAAACCCCAAGCTCACACTCCAATAGAGATGGTCTAGTGATGGTGTATAAAGGTTTAGATGATGAGAAAACCGATTAGGGTTAAGGGTCTAACAAAAAGGTTTGAAAACCCTATTTTTCGTGCTCTTTGCAGCTAAATACTTCGAATTTGGTTGGGTTTTGCTCCAGATCGGTTGTACTTTCGTGTAGAGGGTGATTGTAGCTACGTTTGGACACCAAGAACACCGATTTTCATCAAGAAATGAGCTAGATCTTGAGGTTTGAAGTTCAAAACTCTAGAGTGAGAGGGAAAACCGGGGTTGTAGAGAGAGAAAGGTGTAGGTGAGGGTATTAAATGTGATTTAATGCTTGAAATGGGGTTTTTATACCCCGCGTGTGTTCGGGTTCGTTTCGTTTGCTCGGTTTTCGTTTTCGTCGCGCTTCCGAAACGTAAACGCGTATTTTACGAAGTTTAAATAAATAGTTCGTCTCGAATTGTTTCAATGAGTTTCAAAATTGTAAAACATAATAATACTATGTTTCCTCTATTTTTACTGTTTCATTCGCGATTCGACTGTTAAGCCTGTTATTTCGTTTCGAATCGTAAATTACGAGCTGTTTTTACTGAGTTGATGTTATAAGTTAGGGTTTTGGTGTAAATTTCTAAAATATATTATTATTATCTTATTTTTATTATTTTAACGATGGAGGTCGTTAGTTTTCATCGTTTCGTCAGAAAACGTCATTTACGCGCGTTTTCGTACAGAGCGCTAACTGTACGAACACGATCGTATGTTTCACTTTCTGATTTGGTTTTCAACTTTTCGGTTATCGTTCAGAACATTAAACCCACATATATGTTTGTGTGAATCGTCACCCACACAAACACCCTGAAGTTTATTATTCGTATACGATACTGAGTTATTGATTTGCATTGAACATTCTCACAGACGGACTCAACTAAACTGCCTGTTTTCACATTGTTATTATTGAATTCACATTGCTTTCATACTGAGTTGTCGGTCATCTGATTCCTGTTATATATGGATATCAGATCGCAACCGATATATTCTTGTCATTTGTTTGTACACTGTTGTTTCTCTTAAGGTGTTGTATTTCCTGTATTTAAGTTTTCACTTAAACACATACAACTGTTGTTTGTGTTTCTGAGTTCTGTTGTTATACAACTGTTTACACCTTGTATTTACACACACTAAATAATGAAAGTACACATACCGTACGGGCTTGCCGGACGGTCTGGTACTGGTTGTCACAATATATATATATATATATATATATATATATATATATATATATATATATATTTTTACTTATTTAATAAGATAAAAACACACAAAGAGTTTAGCGTTGGAGATGATAAAGATTTGAATTAGATGAATACTATCATTATAAAAGGTGAAGATCAAAATTATTACATATTAGTTATTTACTTTTGAATTTTTTTAAATGTAAGAATATAATGATAATTATTTAGTTTTGTCTAAATTAATTAGTGATTGATCACTTAATTTATGAATTATTCATTGTTAAACATGATTGTATTTTCAATATTGATCTGAGAGAAAACAAAAAAAGTAAAAAAAAATTGAAAATCGAACCGAAACCGACAAAAAACCGAAAACCATCGTAATAACTAAAAACCGGCTATATCGATTTTGGTTTTTGACAAAAACCGTACCAAACCGAACCGAACACAACTCTAGAAAACATATGCTTATCGTATGATCATGTAATATTTATTATGTGCTAAAATTAAAAAAAAATGTGTGAGAATAAACTTATTTAATTTAATTTATTAGTGGTCTCAAGTTAAAAAAAAATTAAAATAATAGAAAAGTAAAAACTCAAACGTCTTAAAAGTTAAAAACTAAACATATGGATTGCACGTGACTCAATCGTGTCTTAAGCTCTAACTCTTATGTTTAATGTCCGTTTACCTATACATACAACATTTATATATATAATTCTATATTACTGTGTGTAAAGATGTAAACCCCGCCGCCACCGACACCTCCGCCACCGCCGGACAACCGCATAACACCACTTCAAGATTCAATGTAATTACAATTTTACCCCACCGACAGTCAATCTCAAACACTTCAACTCTTTGAAAACCAAGCCGACGATTGGATACAATTACAATTTTACCCCTCATCGGACCCTCCAAAACCACCGTACATGGTGGGGCCCACCGTCTGACCACCACCACCTCTTCGACAGGGCCCCACATCCTCCAAATTACAACTCATACTCTTACTTTCTCTCTCTAAAATCATCAAACAAAGCCCTCTCACAGATCCATCAATCGATCTGCATCTGTATCCCTTCTTTATTACGCGTTGATCTTTCAAGATTCAACTCCAATTTCTCTCTCTCTCTCTAGAAATTAACACAATTATCCCCCTCTTTCTAAAACAAAACCCCAACTGGGTTCTCATCTCTCTATCAAGAAAGAATCAATCAAACCTACCAATTGATTATTTTAATAAATATTTGGGGGTTTTTAATAATTGGGTTTGTTTTTTCTTCGTCGACGAGTGTTTTAAGAACACACAAGTTTAGAGAGAGAAAGAAAGAGATAGATAGAGAGAGAAAGCTCTCTACTTTCTTGATGAAAGCGTGTGAAGTTGGTTTCTCTGAAGTGTGTGTTACTTAAGGGGCTTATGTTTTGAGTTAGTGTGTGTAAATTGGTGTGAGATTCAATGGATACCAAAGGAAGGCTTGTAGCAGGTTCACACAATCGGAATGAATTCGTTCTTATCAATGCTGATGAAGTTGGAAGAGTAAGTTTGCATTCCCAATCTGAATCTTTGCTTATCTGATCTGTGTTTTAAATCTTGATTCGATTTTGCAAAATCTTCAACCGTGAAACTGAAATTTATGCATTTGGAATGTTTGGTTTCAAGTTTCTGTAGTCAATTACATCAATTTTTTATATTTATTGCTGTCGGTGGCTTGAATAGTGTTCAAGAACTACCCTTTTGGATAAGAAACTCTGCACATATGTTAGATTTGAGTTTTATATCACACAATTCATGTGGATTTGAAGGATATTTATATAAAGTTCATCACTTTGCTTGAATTTCCATGAATTTAGGATCTATGGCTTAAGATTTTCATGATTTAGTTGACTTCGAAAGAACTTGTTAGTGGGTATTTGATATCTTGATCTAAAGTTAATTTTAATTTCTTTGAACAGGTGACATCTGTAAAAGAATTAAGTGGCCAGATTTGCCAGATTTGTGGTGATGAAATTGAAATAACAGTTGATGGTGAACCATTTGTTGCTTGCAATGAATGTGCTTTTCCAATTTGTAGACCTTGCTATGAGTATGAAAGAAGAGAGGGTAATCAAGCTTGTCCTCAATGCAAAACTCGATTTAAACGGATCAAAGGTAGCAACGGTATCTTTTCATTGGCAAATTTTAATTGAATTTCAAGTTTTTGTGAAATAATAAGTTGGATCATGGTTAGGGAGTCCAAGAGTTGATGGTGATGAAGATGAGGAGGGATTTGATGATTTGGACAATGAGTTTGATCTTGCGAATGGTGTTTCCGAGTCGGTTCTTTCTTCACACCTTAACGTTGGGCGGGGTCCATATAATGCTTCCGGTTTTGCTGCTTCTGAGGTGGATGGGGCCACTCTAAAGCCCGAGATCCCTCTTCTTACTTATGGTCAAGAGGTAATTTATATAATGACATTCTTTTCTTTGTAATCCAAATTATGTATAATATAGTAGCAGAGTTAGAAAACCTATAATGGAATGCAAAAGTTCTTTAATTTATGATACCAAGAACATAAACATTCATAGGGTCATTGATGAAGTTAAGATCTGTGATTTTTCATGTTGGTTAATATGATCATGTTTGTTTATCATAGGATGATGGGATTTCAGCTGACAAGCATGCTTTAATCATCCCACCATTTATGAATCGGGCAAAGCGTGTTCATCCTATGCCATTTTCTGATACCGCTTCATCAGTTTCTCGTAAGTATTTGGTTTATGTTTGAAGTGTGAGTTTTCAGATTTTTTTAGTTTTCTTGAATTAATTTTTATGACGATTGTTGGATTTTTATGTGTTTAGTGCCACCTCGACCCATGGATCCGAAGAAAGATTTGGCCGTTTATGGGTATGGAACAGTTGCTTGGAAAGATAGAATGGATGAATGGAGAAGGCGGCAAAATGATAAACTGCAAGTGGTTAAGCATCAAGGTGATGGCGGTTATAATGATGGAGACGTTGATGATCCGGACTTGCCGAAGTAAGGCATTTTTTCATTCTGATTTTTATATCATTGTCATAATTAATGATTATTAAACGAATTTTCAAGTCTTGATAGATTGGTTTATACAAGTAAAAAAATTGGCTGAAAATGACTTCTTGATCATTAAATTTAATAATTTAATAGGACTCTCCTGTCACACGAAAATTGCAACTTTTGTGTCACGTGTGTTGATTGTTATGATTACAAGTTATTATGCTATTGCTTTTAGTCTCCCTAGTTTATGTTCTTAGTGATTGTGAAAGGGTATTTGTGGTACTTTATAAATTTATATACAGTTAAAAACTTGGTCAAACATTTGACTGAAGTTTAGCTGCAGTATTTGTCTTGCTTACTATAGACACAGACACATGCTTAGCCATGTACATGTATACGCGTATACGTATGTGTGTGTGTATGCGTATGTATGTATATGTATATGTATATGTATATCTGAGTATGCGTATGTATGTATATGTATATGTATATCTGAGTATGCGTATTTGTCTTGCAACTTTGATTCGCAGTTTTACATATTTGAGCAGGTTAATAAAATTATGAAACTGTGTTACAAAGTTATTAAATTGGTTTGCTTCTCACAGACCCTACTCTACTGATTAGTGAAAATTTATTTCGTATGTTTGTTTGTTTGATCCTCACAAATGTTTACTTTCTCATTTGATCATGTCTCCATATATATGTGTATCTAGATAAATATATGTCTATATGTACTAAAGTTTCTAGCTTTTAGAAGGATGCTTTTTTTTTAAAAAATTTATAGAAATTTATTATTTGTTATTTATGCTTAGGATGGACGAGGGAAGGCAACCACTTTCAAGGAAGTTACCGATTTCTTCAAGCAAAATAAATCCATACCGAATGGTTATATTGATTCGTATGGCGATTCTCGGTCTCTTTTTTCACTATAGAATCCTACACCCTGTTAATGATGCATATGCGTTGTGGCTCATATCAGTCATCTGTGAGATTTGGTTCGCAGTCTCATGGATTTTTGACCAATTTCCAAAATGGTTCCCAATTGAACGTGAAACCTACTTGGATCGTTTGTCACTAAGGTATGCGGGTCTTCTTAGGGTTATTTTTTGATTGCATTTGGCTTTCTAATAGGTTATATGGTTGAAGTTAGAAATACTATTTAGAAAGCAAATGGATTAACCATACAAAGATTCACCCAAAATGTATTAGAAGATGCTTACAACTTTGTGAATAATTTTTTTTAAGATAAGTTTTCATTGATATATTTATAACCATACTTAAAAAATTAGTTTTTTGTAAATTTTAAGAAAAGTGAAGACAAAAAAGTGGTCATGTCCAACTAGGCCCAACATATATCGGTTCATTTTGACCTATTACCCGACTCACAGTTTATCACTTAGGTGATAAAGGGCCTACTCATTTATGGGTTATTGGGTTACTTTTGGTTATATTTTATGGTTGGAATGGGTAATGTTTATAGTCTGTTAAAAAATTTGAAGGGATTAAAGATGATCCAGAATGTATAAAAAAAAGTGCTTTACACTTCCTAAATATTTTTATTTAAAAAAAATAGAATGTCATTGTAATAACTCAATTTTAAATCATACTTAAAACTGTAATTATTAATTTCAGGAAAAGAAAGGATAAAAATTTTTGTGGTCCTGTACAACCCAACCCGACCCACCCATTTGCCACCTCTATTTGTCTTTCAGATTAAATTTATTAATATTTGGTAACAGGTATGAGAAAGACGGGAAGCCATCTGAACTGGCTCCTGTAGACATTTTTGTGAGTACCGTGGACCCAATGAAAGAACCGCCATTAATTACCGCCAACACGGTGCTATCCATCTTGGCCGTGGATTATCCGGTGGACAAGGTGGCTTGTTACGTCTCTGATGATGGTGCTGCCATGCTTACATTTGAAGCTCTCTCGGAGACGTCTGAATTTGCACGAAAGTGGGTCCCTTTTTGCAAGAAATTTAACATAGAACCACGAGCTCCTGAGTGGTATTTTGCTGAAAAAGTTGATTATCTTAAAGATAAAGTACATCCCACATTTGTCCGGGAACGACGTGCCATGAAAGTAAGAATATTATTTGACTTTTTTGATCAACCGTGTTGACTTTTTTATGATTCACTTGCAAAAATAGGAATTTAACACTACACTTTGCGGAAACAAGTAATGTTGATGAAGTTAAGGCAAATTAGGTTCATAAAAGACCTTTTTTTTTGTCAAAATATGATCAGTCTTTTGCATCTTTGTAACAAAAGGCAAATGTGATCTTTTTATTTATTTATTTATTTTTTGCATTGGTGTTTGATATACACTAATATAAACTTACTGAAATACAGAGGGAATATGAAGATTTTAAGGTAAGAATAAATGGGCTCGTGGCAATGGCACAGAAAGTTCCGGAAGAGGGATGGACAATGCAAGATGGTACTCCATGGCCTGGAAATGATGTTAGGGATCATCCTGGAATGATCCAGGTTAGCCTAGTTTTAAAGTTCTTGGAATGATTTGAATAATAAGGTTACTCTAATAAAATTTCATCACAATTATAATTACAATTATTATTTTTTCTAATGAAATCAGGTTTTTCTTGGGAATAACGGTGTCCATGACATAGAAGGAAATGAGTTGCCACGCCTTGTATATGTTTCTCGTGAAAAGAGGCCTGGATTTGATCACCACAAAAAAGCCGGTGCCATGAATGCTTTGGTATCGCCTTTTCTTGATTATTGTTAGTTTACACTTTAAATAGAAGTGGCAATCCAATCGTCACCCTTTGGTTTTGAACTACTTGACTCGGGCTATGCATCATTTCTAAGTTCTAACAGGTCAAAGGGGGCAAAACAGTTAAATAGAATAAAGTTAGGTAAAAAGAAAGGGTTAAAACTTAAAAGTCTCCTAAAGTATTTAAATACTTTGATATGATATAGCATTTTCTTAATAGATTGTTTGTCTTGATATAAAAATTAAAGAAAAGCTAACCAGATCCCATTTTGATGTATACCGTATTAACTTGTTACCCGACCTGCCTATTTTGCCACCGTTTAATTTCATACATTTTCAAGGACAGTTTCTAAATTTTGGGTTTTTTTTGAAGATCCGAGTATCTGCTGTGATTTCAAATGCACCTTATATGCTCAATGTTGATTGTGATCACTACATAAACAACAGTAAAGCACTAAGGGAATCTATGTGTTTCCTGATGGATCCCACATCAGGAAAGAAAATTTGTTATGTTCAGTTTCCTCAAAGATTTGATGGGATCGATCGTCATGATAGATACTCAAATCGCAATATTGTCTTCTTCGATGTATGTATCGATCTCTTTGACTTTTTCCAATCAATCTTAACAAAACGTCATCATCCTAATACATGTTTTGTGTTTAGATTAATATGAAAGGGCTTGATGGGATCCAAGGGCCGATATATGTTGGAACAGGTTGCGTGTTTAGGAGACAAGCTTTGTATGGTTATGATGCCCCGGCTAAGAAAAAAGCACCCGGGAAAACTTGCAATTGCTTGCCTAAATGGTTATTATGTTGTTGTTCATCAAGAAAGAAAAAAGTCAAAGGAAAGTCAAAGGAAAAGTCAATAAAGGGCAAGAAGAGCAAAGAGCCTTCGACCCAAATACACGCGCTAGAGAATATAGAAGAAGGAATTGAAGGTAAGTGTAATATTTCTAAAGGATACTGAATTATGAAATAGTTTTTTAGCATAAATAAAAAGAAGTTTTCTTTTATTTTTTGTAGGTATAGATAGTGAAAAGTCATCGCTTATGCCTCAAATAAAATTCGAGAAAAAATTTGGTCAATCTCCCGTCTTTATCGCTTCAACACTTTTGGAAGACGGGGGTGTTCCTCCGGGTGCCTCCTCGACTTCGCTTTTGAAAGAAGCCATTCATGTGATTAGTTGTGGTTATGAAGATAAGACCGAGTGGGGAAAAGAGGTATGTGCAAAAACAAGAACAAATTTATATGTTTAAATATGTTTATTATATATATTTATTTATTTATTTATTTTTTGCGGGTCGTGTTTTTGTAACATGAGACAGAAACATGACTCGCAATATCAGTATGTCACTAGATGTACATATAACTAGTTATTACTTGAAAATTCAAATAGGTCGGATGGATTTACGGTTCGGTTACTGAGGATATCTTAACGGGCTTCAAGATGCATTGCCATGGGTGGCGATCGGTTTATTGCATTCCAAAGAGGCCTGCATTCAAGGGTTCGGCTCCTATTAATCTTTCTGACCGTCTTCACCAAGTTCTTAGATGGGCCCTCGGGTCGGTTGAAATATTGTTTAGCCGACATTGTCCGATTTGGTATGGATATGGGTGCGGTTTGAAACCGCTGGAAAGATTTTCGTATATAAACTCAGTTGTTTATCCGTTAACATCCGTCCCGTTGCTTGCTTATTGTACACTTCCAGCTGTATGTCTTCTCACTGGGAAGTTTATTGTTCCTGAGGTAAGAAAAACTCTTACCAACTTCAATAAATTTTGTAGGTGGACTTTAGAACTTGTTAACAAGGTTATGCACTTTTAACATTCCCTATAAAAGACATACAAATATCAGCCCGGCTCGGCTAGTTATCGAGCCAGCTCAGTCTGACTCGAATTATTGTTATTATTTTATTATATATATATATATATATATATATATATATATATTATGTATATTATGTATATTTGTAAATGTATGTTAGTGGTTGATGTTTTTGTTAGTCTACTCATTCCTTTGTAAAAACCATAAGAGTAAATTATGGTTTTAGCCTCTGTGGTTTATGTGTTTTAACTATTTCGGCCCAAAATATAATCTTCTATCAATTTCAGCCTCTGTGGTTTTCGATTTTGGCCCCTCAAACTTAACTATTATAATATGGTTTTGGCCCAAAATCTAACTATGACTGGGGGCCAAAAACGTTATTTGTCTAAACTACAGGGGGGTTGAATTGATAGAAAATTATATTTTGGGTCGAAATAGTTAAAATACTTAAACCACATGGGCCAAAACCGTAATTTACTCAACCAATAATTATATACATTTTTATTATTAGTATCAAGATGTAATGAATTACATTATATATGTTATCCTAATGGTCATGAGATTGATTACAGATAAGCAATTATGCCAGCATTCTCTTCATGCTCATGTTTTTGTCCATCGCGGTTACAAGCATTTTAGAAATCCAATGGGGCGGTGTCGGGATAGATGATCTATGGAGAAATGAGCAGTTTTGGGTGATCGGTGGCGTCTCGTCTCATCTTTTTGCCCTTTTTCAAGGTCTCCTAAAGGTCATAGCTGGAGTCAACACAAATTTTACAGTTACTTCAAAAGCAGGTGATGATGGTGATTTTTCAGAGCTATATCTCTTCAAATGGACCACCCTTTTAATCCCGCCA
This sequence comes from Mikania micrantha, assembly GCA_009363875.1. Taxonomy (NCBI): domain Eukaryota; kingdom Viridiplantae; phylum Streptophyta; class Magnoliopsida; order Asterales; family Asteraceae; genus Mikania; species Mikania micrantha. Next base: position 105,990,853 of record CM018692.1, on the reverse strand, counting down.
TTAACCCTTTTAATCATCAACATAATCGGTGTTATTGTGGGCGTATCCGACGCAATTAGCAATGGATACGATTCTTGGGGCCCGCTTTTCGGTCGGTTGTTCTTTGCGATATGGGTGATCTTACATCTGTACCCTTTCCTTAAAGGTATGATGGGTAAACAAAGCGGTGTTCCCACAATTCTTGTCGTGTGGTCCATCTTGCTGGCGTCGATTTTCTCACTTTTATGGGTTCGAATCAACCCGTTTTTGGATAGAGGGGGGATCGTGTTGGAAGTTTGCGGGTTGGATTGTGATTGAAGATACAGAAACCGAAGAATAGACATGAAACAGAAGATGAAAATGAAATGTTTTTCAGTGATTGTGTGTAGATAAAATGGGTTGGAACCTGATGATACAGTGATGATTGATTTTGGAAAGTCTTTTTTTTTCTTTTTTTTTTTTTTAAATTTTATCATTGATTCTTTCGAATTTGGGTAATTTTTGTGGGTCGTGAGGGATAGACTTCAAGAACGATGAATCTGTCTGTAATCTCAGGAAGAACATAAAGTTTAGTTATTTCAGTATAATTTAATATTTTCTTTTTAAATAAAGATTTTGAAACCTTCTGATTGCTTCAACCTATTTCACTTCAATTAAAAGAAAACTGCACACAAACAACTCCATAATCAGTGTTTTGTTTACAAATCTTTATAAAATCTATTGTTTACAACATGTTACATTTATTCAATGTAATATATGAGCTTCTAATACACATAACTAAATTTAATTAATTTAAACAATTTGATTACGGTAACATTTATTCAAACCGTCATTTGAGGGAGTAGAAGTCGCCCTCAGAAACCCTAAAACGGGTGCGAAGGAGAAAGGGAAGCCAAACGGAAGCGAATCGACAAACGACTCAAACGTATGTTTTTATCATGATCGAACAGTTGTCCGTGGAGCATACTCGTTCGTTGGTTAATCGTATCCAAATTTTGGGGCGAGCTCCTGTTAATGCTCATTCGTTGTGTTTTAAAAGATAGTATAGTAACAGTTTTGAAAAGAGTGCATTGGTAAAAAGAAAGAAGTGAGGGCCTGTAGACAGGTTAAAATTATGCCCGGCAAAATGGGCGGATTGGGTCGGGTTGGGTAACGGGTCAGAACGGGTTAGGGTCAGAATGTGTGCGGGTCAGAACAGGTTTTAAGAAAAATAAGTTTTGGTCTAAATGGATTGTTCTTAAGAAACATCAATTTAATTTAACTTAAGATGTGTTATAAATAAGCAAATAGTCCATTTGGATAATTTTTAGTGATTTTCTCACAAAATATGTTATATTAATCATTCTAAAATATTTGAATCCATTACATTTGCATACTTTTTTGGTTACACATCTTGACACACATTGTGTTTAAATGCTACCCATCTCAACCCATTCAGTATTATGATGTTACCCATTTCAGCTCATTATAATACAATTATTTACCCAAACTAACCAATTTCCTTTGACATGGGTGAAAAACTAAAAATTGCCACCTCTAGTTAAAATCAATTTTAAACATGGCTCAATTAATGAAATAATGTGGGGCTGTGGGCTGTGTTTTTGTCTTTGGTTTCAGTTGGGTAAGCCCGGGGACGAACCGAGCATGATTTTTATAAAATTTAAGGCCCAATGCAGGACAAATTATGTTTAACATGGACCGGGTTTTGGGTTTATACGGGCTGGTCTAGTAGGGTTTTGGGTTAATACGGACTGGTCTTGTCAGGTTTTTGGGTTACCCAATGCAGGATCGATTATGTTTAAGATGGGTCTTGTAGAGTTTTTTAGTTTTATACGGGCTGGTCTCGTAGGGTTTTAAGGTTGCCCAATGAAGGGCTGATTATGTTAAGCATGGGCTGGTTTTTGGGTTTAGCAACTCTTACCTCCTTACCGTTGAGTGTTTGTTCCGGGATAAATAGTAAGTATTTGGTCCTCTACCGTGAAAGGGACGGATCAAACCCATTTGGAGCCCTTGGAGATTCTAACCAAAAAGCACGCAAATCCAAAAGCGTCGAAAACAAATGTTCATCACATCGAAAAACTAAGCAAATAAACTAAGTCATACATCTGAAATAACAAAGCAAACGAAACTAGACAGCACAGTGATTCATACGAACGGAAGCATATAGTTTAAAACATCAGAACGATAAGCTTCCAAGTGGCATCAAATAGGAAAGATGACCATCCTTGTTCTCGTCTACTTTGATCAGTTGATAAGCTTCGGAATTTCTTGTTTTTTCATAAATGAACATCAAGTAGGCGATCAAGTGATACGCATTTTCCATCCAAAGGTGTATGCGTACCAGTGGATACATGATCCAACTGGTTTCTGTATAAAGCATCGAAAAAAACGGAAAAATGAAGACTAATAGAAACATGAGTGTGAAGTTATTGCAAGCAGATGGTCTCCTTTCTTGTTGATCGTCCAAATAGAAGAAACATGTAGCTATGATCCCAAACATTACACACGCAAACAAAACCCCGATCCAATTGAGCTTGGGGGGAAGAACCATCACCATCAGAAGCGAGAAAGGACCAAGAAACGCCGAGAAGCCACCAATAAACCTAAGAAAGGTGCCAAAACCATGGTCCATTGGCAAAGAATGATTAACTAAAATCAGAACAAATATGATTGCCATGACGCATGATGCGGCAACACAGCTATCTATAAACACTGGATTATTTTCAAAAGCAGATTGATTTGCCAAGTTAATTTGCAACCCCGCAGATAAACAAATCGTGAAAGACCGAACCATAAGAGCTGCGTAAGATAAATTCCTGAAACAAAAAGATGTTATTATTATATCACCTTACTTATTAGACGAAACCAAACCAAAATAAACGAAATGGAAATTACCGGTGCTTGGCAGCGCTGGAAAGTGATGGTTTGTTGGCAATGGCAGCAGCACCCATTTCAGTCTGCAACTCCAAACTAAACTAAGAGAAAACATATATATGCATGTAATGAAATGTTTCATTTGTTTTAAACCACCAAAATCCTAACATTTTTCGTGACTAAATCTCATCTGTAAAATAACCATTAACTGAGAAATTCATAACTCTGCAACCCTAAAACGCAAAAAAAAAAAAAACAAAAAAAAAACCTGCCTTTTTCTTCTTCGTATAATCAGATTTTTATTTATTTATTCTACGTATGTTGGACCTTCATAACTGCTTGCGTTTGTTTAACCAAATCCGATTATCGATTCACGCAAAGTTACTTATGATCAACCGAAATTCACAACCAGACGATGTAACGAGAAACAATTTAATAAATAAATTTGATGTAGGAACAAGAATTACCTTCGATTCGTGAGTGACCGCCTAAATTGGTTTGCAGATCTCGTCGTCTCCGTATTTCTGTTTCTGAGATAGGATTTGTTAAATTTGGGGGCTGAGTCGGTGTACTTTAGGTCTTTATCTGCAACTTAACTTCTGTTCTGTCACACTTCTTTTTTTAGCCTTCGACTATTTTCACTCCTTCACTTGGCCCCCTTTATTTACTTTTTGTTTTAAAATTTCCCTTGAGAATTATTTATAAATGTTCCATTTGTTTTTGCAAATAAGGAACAAATATTATGCTTTTTCCACTCAACTTGATTCACGTAAAGTTACTTATGATCAACCGAAATTCACAACCAGACGATATAACGAGAAGCAATTTAATAAATAATTTTGATGTAGGAAGAAGAATTACCTTCGATTGGCGAGTGAGCGCCTAAATTCGTTCGCAGATCTCGTCGTCTATGTATATGAATCACTGTTAATGGACGCTCTTAGATTTGCGTAATCCTTGGTAAAACCTCTGACAGGTTCAAATGGGTTGCATCCACCCCTTTCACGGTCGGTGGCCAATTATTTTGGAGAATCAAATCAAAACAACTAATAAACCAATGATGTCTAGTGGTAAGATAAATGTATAAGGAAAATGATAAAAGACTCAAGTAAAAAGTTCGAACCTACCAAACAGACGCCCGAACCACCTACACAGGTGCCCGAACCTACCAAACAGACGTCTACTTTTTTTTTTTGAAAACCACCCTAATGGCGTCCGACCGTAAATAATAGACGTCCGCCTGTTTATTTTATTATTTTTTTAAAAATTGTCAAACGGTGATGAATTTGCATAAACACGTAAAATAACATATTACTGTACATGTATAATAAAGATCATGAAAACGAAAACAAAAAATTTGACTTGATATTGTTAGAGTTAATTAAGTTTCCTCAATTAAGTTGGTTTAACAACCGATCCTTACCCTATATATACCATCTCATAAGTGAAACCGACATACAAACTATCTCAAAAGTTTTGGTCTCTCTCGATCCTTCTTTCCTAGTTAGCATATAACCGCCAGAGGCCACTGATATCAACCACCGTCATCGTCGAATACTCCATCACAAAACACACCGGCCAGAACCAAAGCGCGCGTATTGACGTTACCATCTCAATTAATGATACGTCTTCAGGTCAATATTAATGTATACATACATTTTAAATCCCCAACGCTTCAAGTCTCCAATAAATTAGTACATTTTAAATTCTCAGTATCAATATCATTTCTCAAGTTTCATTTCTAAATTATAATTCTCATTTCTCAAAATTTGACTACATGTGTTGAAATGATTAATGAATTAAATCATTAGATGTTTAATTGTTTATTTGCATCCCATTATCCTAGTTCCTAAGTTCCTAATTTGTGTGTTTTAAACTTTTAGAAATGTTTTCATAACCGGACCGGACGTCGAACCGGTCTCCTTACTGGTCAGAGGTACGACCGGTCGGACCGGATTTAAAAACCGGATGATTTTATATACATTTTATAAATATATATATATATATATATAAAATCAAAAAAAAAGTTAAAAAAATTAAAAAAAAAACGGTTCAACCACCGGTACGACCACCGGTTTTCCGGTCCGACCGCCGGTTCACCGGTTCGACCGGCCGGTTCACTTAAAAACGGCCCAGAACCCTTAACCGGACCGGACCGGTCCGGCCGGTCCGGTTTTCAAAACATTGACTTTTAGTTTGTTTAATTGTTTGACTTTTTAGATCCCAATTAAAAATGATTAATTGTTTAATTTTTTAAATCATTCGTGTGTTTTAAACTTTTAGTATGTGTGTTTTATTAGCACCCCCAGTTCATAAATTTTGAATTCTTGAAATATATGTATTGAAAACAAAATGTATCGTTGTGTTAGTGCGTAAAAAGAGGAATTAACGAGTTATGCATCCTGAACAAATTTCCAGTTGTCAAAAACGAAAAAAAGAGGAAAATAGATGAAATATGAGAAAGCCGTAAGCCGATGCTTTTTATAGGACCTTTTTTCTCCGGCTTGTCATGGGCAGTGGGCACTCTATTTCTCAGGCCACCCCTAACTTGATTCAACAGAAAACCACATATGAGGATCTTATAATATTTCGTTAGAAAAATACATAAGTGAATAATCTAAAGAATGAACACTATAATATGTTCTATAAGTGAACCTTCAAAAAAAATTTCTAGCTTCTCGGCATGATTAACAAATAAAACATCTTTTATTGCCATCTCAAAGAAGTTCAATCCCAAATTTCTAGCTTCTCGACATGATTAACAATTGCTTGAGTCACCTGATTACCAACTAAGTGTCAACACAATGGTTAGTAAGTTCACATGTTTTGATAAATATTGCAATTCAGAAATCATGTGCCATACTGTTTATTAAATGTTAGTCCCGAGCCCTAGGCTCCAAGTGTCAGTGCGTCACTACCGAAACTAGACTTGTTAGTCCTTGCCTCCGCTATGTCTCGTAATAACATAGCAAGATAGGTCGAGATTTCACGTGTTATGACCTCCAGTCAACATTTTCGCCACGCGGGGCTCGTCACACCCAAATAGATCTATTCAAACTCACCTCGTTGTTTATACATTAACGGTAAGACTTTGCGAGGGCTTAATTACGATACAACACTTATGTTTGTCCAATAAACCAGCATACACAATTTGTTTGTACAAGTATAAATGTTTGACTTGATTCAACAAGCATTCTCCCCCTATTTGAAAAGTTTATAAAAGAGTTAAAGAGGGGCCGTAAACTCACCTTTGTGATGTGAACGAAGTATGCGTAAGCTCCTGTTGTGATAAGCACGTCGGTCACCGGCAACCTATATCGTATACCGTTCGTGAGTTCGTGTAAGTGACCGTGCTAGTGTTCGTGTTAGTGCTCGTGTTTGTGTCCAACAACCCTTGGTTGTTCATGTTTGTCCGTGTCGGTCCACAATGACCGTGTTTGCTCGTGTTGGTCCACATTGACCGTGTTTGACCATGTTTGACCATGTTTGACCGTGTTTGACCGTGTTTGACCAAAGTTGACCGTGTCAAGTCAACGATCCGTTAGTGAACCGTGTGACGGTTTGTGAATCGTGTAGCAACGTGTAAGTGTTTGTCGTGTGCAAAACACGCAAATCGCGTCTATGGACAACTTACTATTTATAGTAAGTTTCCATTTATGGAAAGTTCACAAAGCATATCGATTTTTATAGTTCTAGCATGCTCATTAGTCCTACGTGATCATGTTAACACATAACACATCATCATGCGATTTCACATAAGTCGTTTTCATCATGATAGTGCACAAAAGTTTCCTAAAATGGAAAGTTTCCATTTAGCATACATGACATCGGAAACCATCTAACTTAGCATCTAATCATCATGTTATAACATAATAAGTCATTTAGCATGCTCACATCATACAACACGTTGACAAATCGGTTTTTGTTAAAATGAAGTTACTATAAATAGTAACTTTGTGGTTTTTCATGAAAACAACCATTCTAACATTTCTAATCCTATTTCCATGTCACCAATAATCATAATATACCTCTTAGCATCATGTAAACATATTATCATAACCAAATTCATCACCTATCAACATTTCATTCATAAAAGTTACTAAATATAGTAACTATGTCAAAATGACTATATACATATCAAAACCACATTCTAACAAATCAAATCATCATATTATCAACCTAATAGCAAATCCACATACATGCATGTTCATGAATTCATCTCCAAAAATCATTTTGCAAATAAAAGTTACTAATAATGGAAAGATTACTAAAAATCAATATTTTGACCATTTTAAACAAGTCCAATCATGAGTAATCCTTCTAACATCATCAATAAGTATATCAACATACTCAAGATCATCCCTACCATCATGGATCATGCATGCATGGCCATCATTCAACATTTTGCAAACAAATCATGTGTTTTATCAATGCTCATCATCATAGATCATCACCAAATGCATTTTAATCATGTTAGATCATCATACAACACCTTAAAATCAACAAACCCAGAAGATAAATTCGTGCATGTGCACTATAGGTGCTTGCATGTGTGATTTTACACTTGTATGTGTGTGTAATGGTGTGTAAATAGATGTTTTGGTCACAAGAACTACCTCAAAGGCTTAAGAGCAGCAAGATGTTGATGTTAGCAGCTTCCTCAAGCTCCTGGACAACTGATTCGAGTAGAGATGAAGTGATGGTGATGGTGTCAAGCTCCCAACTTAGTTCTTCAAGCTTCCAATCCTCACTCTAAGCTTCCACAAGCTTGATAATGGCTTCAAACAGGGTAAAAATAGAGTTTTCTGGTGGGGAAGACGACTTTGAGTGGTCTAGAGCTCGAGAAGGTAAAATAGGGTGGCTTGAAATGATTTTTCTTGGATCTATAAAGATTTTCTGCAAACTGGGCATTGTCGCGTAGCGCGACACGTATAAGGGAATCTCTCGCGTAGCGCGAGGGAATTCGGGTTCGAATTTCCCCCGCCCACCTGCCGCGTACCGCGACAGTTTCCTTGCGGGCCGTCGCGTAGCGTGACACATCCACTGAAAATCCCAATAGGCCCATTTTCAGTGGGTTTGATCCGTTCGTCACCGTTTTCACGTCTACGAACTATCGGTTGGCCTTGTTTGAACTTCCAAGTTCAATGTGTGAGTGTTTCGTGAAGTTTCGGGTGTTGTGCTACACAATGTGCTAGACGTTCACCAACGTTCGTGTGTTTTGACACGTGTGTGCTGTTTGCCGATAATTCCACGAATTATCTTGTTGTGTCAGTGTTCGTACTGTCGTGCCACGTGTCACACTAAATTGTTCTAATTCTAGTGCCACGTGTACATAAGGCATTTAAATAAACATTTAAATAAAATCATAGCTGACCTGGAAATTACGGGGTGTCACTTCCTCCCCATGTTAGAAAGAATTTCGTCCCGAAATTCAACTCGTGTTGCCAGTGTTTGTCTGTTCCATGAACAGGTGTGGGTACTTTTGTTTCATCTGGTCTTCACGTTCCCACGTGAATTCCGGTCCTCGTCGCGAATTCCATCGCACTTTTGCAATCGGGATCTTGCTGAGTTTGAGCTTCTTAGTTTCCCGGTCCATAATTTCCACCGGTTCCTCAACGAAGTTCAATTGTTCGTCGATCTGTATCTCCTCAAGAGGAATAACAAGTGTCTCATCAGATAGGCACTTTTTGAGATTCGAGATGTGAAATACGTTATGAACGCTGTTCAGCTCGTCTGGCAGGTTTAGCTCGTAGGCCACATGGCCTATTCGTTTAGTAATCTCGAAAGGTCCAATGTAACGAGGGTTCAACTTTCCTCATCTGCCAAACCGAATGACTCCCTTCTAGGGCGAGACCTTGAGTAACACTCTGTCTCCCACCTGGAACTCCAACGGTTTGCGTCGTTTGTCGGCATAGCTTTTCTGTCTGTCTCGAGTTGCTGCCATTCGTTTGCGTATTTGCACGATCTTTTCAGTCGTCTCGTGAACGAGTTCTGGACCGGTTAGTTGGCTGTCTCCAACTTCTGCCCAGCAAATGGGTGATCGACACTTACGTCCGTAAAGTGCCTCGAATGGTGCAGCTTGGATGCTAGTGTGGTAGCTGTTATTGTATGAAAACTCAACTAATGGTAGATGAGTTTTCCAGCTACTACCAAAGTCAATAACGCATGCCCGGAGCATGTCTTCCAGTGTTTGTATGGTTCGCTCACTCTGTCCGTCTGTTTGCGGATGGTAAGCGGTACTCATATCCAATCTCGTTCCTAAAGCCTTATGCAAGGACTTCCAGAAATGTGACGTGAATCGACTGTCGCGATCAGATATAATTGAGATTGGCACTCCGTGTCGGGTAACCACTTCCTTCAGATAGATACGAGTGAGTTTGTCCAACTTGTCAGTCTCCTTGATGGGTAGGAAGTGCGCGGACTTTGTCAGTCGGTCTACGATAACCCAGATGGTATCGCAACCACTTGTTGTCTTAGGTAGTTTAGTGATGAAGTCCATGGAAATCTGTTCCCATTTCCACATTGGCAGTTCGGGTTGTTGAAGTAACCCCGATGGATTTTGGTACTCAACTTTGACTTTTGAGCACGTTAGGCACTTACTCACGTAAGTCGCTATCTCGGCTTTCATGTTTGGCCACCAGTAAGTTGTTTTCAAATCATGATACATCTTGTTAGAGCCTGGGTGCACGGAATACTGGCTCTTGTGTGCTTCGTCCATCACTACTTCTCTCAATCCTCCGTAGCGTGGAATCCAAATTCGATCCATTAAATAATAAGCTCCGTCGTCTTTTACCTTCATTTGCTTATCCATGCCACGCATGGCTTCCAGAGCCAGGTTTCCAGTTTTCAGAGCTTCCTGTTGCGCAATTCGTATTTGATTTGGCAATTCAGAGTGAATCGTGAGTTGTAGGGCACGCACGCGTTTGGTTGTTTCCTTCCGGCTCAACGCGTCGGCCACTACGTTTGCTTTTCCGGGGTGGTACTTGATAGCGCAATCATAATCGCCGATAAGCTCAACCCACCTTCGTTGCCTCATATTTAACTCTTTCTGGTCGAAGATGTGTTGTAGGCTTTTATGATCGGTGAAGATGGTGCATTTTGTGCCATACAAGTAGTGTCGCCAGATCTTCAAAGCGAACACTACTGCTCCCAACTCAAGGTCATGGGTCGTGTAGTTCTTCTCATGCACCTTCAGTTGCCGTGAAGCGTAAGCTATAACCTTCTCGCGTTGCATCAGTACGCAACCGAGTCCCTGTTTCGAAGCGTCGCAATACACCACGAAGTCGTCGCATCCTTCCGGTAAGGATAGAATAGGTGCAGTACACAGCTTCTGCTTCAACAAGTTGAAAGCAGCTTCTTGTCTCTCTCCCCAATCGAACTTCTTGTCTTTGTGAGTTAAGGATGTCAGCGATTGAGCAATCTTCGAGAATCCTTCAATGAATCTCCGGTAGTACCCGGCCAGACCTAGGAATTGTCGCACCTCGGTCGGAGTCTTGGGTGCTTCCCAGTTCTTGATAGCCTCGATTTTGGCTGGGTCTACGTGTATTCCCTGCTCATTAACCACGTGTCCAAGGAATTGGACTTCGCGAATCCAAAAGTTGCACTTTGAAAACTTCGCGTATAGTTGCTCCTTCTTCAGTAGTTCCAAGACTAGCCTTAGATGTTCGGCATGTTCCTCCTGATTCTTTGAGTAAATCAGGATATCATCGATGAACACTATTACGAATTTGTCTAGGTAAGGTTTGCATACTCTATTCATGAGATCCATGAATACAGCTGGTGCGTTGGTCAGTCCAAAGGGTATAACCAGAAATTTGTAGTGTCCGTATCGGGTTCTGAAGGCTGTCTTAGGAATATCGTTCTCCTGTATCCTTAGTTGATGGTAACCTGATCTTAAATCGATCTTCGAATAGTAGCTTGACCCTTGCAATTGGTCAAATAGATCATATATTCGTGGCAACAGGTATCGGTTCTTGATCGTCACCTTATTCAGCTCTATATAGTCGATACACATACGGAATGATCCGTCTTTCTTCTTTACCAACAAGACCGGTGCTCCCCAAGGTGATAAGCTTAGTCTGATAAATCCCTTGTCTAACAGTTCCTGAAACTGGTGAGACAGTTCTTGCATCTCAGTTGGTGCCAATTGGTATGGAGCTTTAGCAATCGGTGCTGCTCTTGGTGTGAGGTCTATCTGGAATTCGACTTGTCGTTTCGGAGGCAGTCCAGGTAGATCCTCGAGAAACACTTCGGGAAATTCGCGGACCACAACGGTGTCCTCAATCTTCCGTTCCTTCCTTGGTTGTTCTGTGATGAGGGCTAGTATTGGGGTGTATCCCTTCTGCAGATACTTGCTCGCTTATATACATGATATGATGTTTAATGGTATTCTCCGTCATTCTTCCTGGATCGAGAGTTGTTCTCTGTCTTGCAACGTCACTCGCATGATCTTCTCGTTACATGCAATCTCATCTTGGTTTGTAGATAGCCAGTCTGCTCCATGACTTCATCGAAGCTCCCGACAGTCACCGGTATTAAATCGATTTTGGGCTCGTGATCGGCCAAAACCATGGCACATCCTCGGAAAACGTGTTGCATTTCGATTAGCTGGTCGTCGGCTATCCTTATGGCATACTTACAATCTAGTGGTGTTGAGGTAACATCAAGCGATTTACTGAATTCACTAGATACAAAAACTCCTATCGGCCCTGGTATTAAATAATATGCTTGCATATTTAAAGGAACGTACCGGTTATGATGTTGAGATCATTCTTAGCTTTTCCGGATTCAATTACGTATGCCTTATCCCTTCCAGCGTCGCTGTGACAATCCGACTTTTCGAATTAACCTCGTTAACTGAAAATAACGAAATCACAAATATGAGGCCCAAGGTAGGCCCAATGAGGCCAAGGTAGGCCCAATGAGGCCCAAGGTAGGCCCAATTGTAAATATGAGGCCCAAGGTAGGCCCAATTGTATTTATGAGGCCCAAAAAGATTAATCTAGCCCAACAATGTTCTAAGTGGCCCAATTCGTGACAATTCGATATTTTGGTTTAACTTCGTTAACCAAAAGTCAACGAAATCAATGGAAATCAATCAATATTAGGTTAAAAGGATCTAAACTTAAACAAAACTAGTTTATAAATAATTAAATTAAAGAGGGTAGTGTTGAAATAACACAAAATATTAGATTTTGACTTCCAAAGTCAAAATTCACGTAGCAAATCAATGCAAAAATTCTAAATCCCTCACAATTCGACTTGTAACTTATCATTAACCTTTCTTAACCATCATATTGATGATTATCATTAATGATTAACAGTTATATTACACAATAATGTCGAATTGAACTCAAAAGGTCACAAGAACTTGAAACCGTAGCCCTCAACTCTAGAATTCGCATAATTCGGTTTCAACTCACACAATTGAAGTCTAAGAACTCCCAATCGGCACTCTTAGAGGAATTATCACAAGACAATTCAATCGTAGAAGCTCGGGCTAGAAGATTCAATCGTGAGGTGACCGAAATCTAACCTAGAAGTCGATCTCTTTCAATTGGTTATCAAAACAAGTAAGTATTTACTCCTACATCTTCTAACATGGCCGAATAGGGATAACCACATCCTAATTTCATCCTTTAACATCGGATTATTAGAATTCGATTGCTAGGGTTCATGCTATGAACGGGTTTAGGGTTTTCTATTAAAATGGATTTAAAAGTCGAATTAAATGTTATGTATAGCTTCGGAATAACTCATTTTACGAAACTCATATGATAATCACATCGTACAATATCGAATTGTATGAATTCGATTCGAGGGTTCTTGATGGAAAACTGTTTTGGGGGTTTTGTCTTAAACGAAACTGAAAATGAAATTAATTGGTTCCTTAAGTTTCAGAAGGTGCCGATTATGGTTAAAGTTCTATCAATTTTATAAAAAAAATATCGAATTTCATGAGATTGAAACCTAGGGTTCATGGGGTAAATGGGGTTTGGGATGTTGATGTAAATAGATTTAGTTTTCGAATTATATTATGCAGAAGGGTTCGAAATCCCTTGAGTAGTGAAAACCATATGAGTTTGTTGAATAACATTATCGAATTCGAAGAATTGAACCAAAGCTCACGGTTTTGAGTTTAAACTCGAATTGGGGTTATAAAACCCTAATAATTCGATGAGATAGTGTGATTAAAACCACAGGTGAACTCGTTTAAATCTCTGGAACTATAACCCTATGGTTTTAGGATCGATTGAGTTCGAATCGCAGGTCAATTGGGTCTCCATGGTTTCGGTTAAGGATAATCAAAGGGAATCTGATTTATTTGTGTTTAAAAACATTTAGAACTCAATCTTAAAACAAAAGCAGAACCAGATCAACTGGTTGGGTGCGTGGGTTGGAGTTAGGGGTCATGGGTTCGATCCTTTGCCCCAACAGTTTTTGATATTAAACCCATTCTTAGTGTTTTGATCATATCTCATTCGTTCTAACTCCGATTCGATCCATTCAAATTGCGTTGGGACCGTAACGGAATCCCGAGCTAATTAAAATGATAAAATTCACATTTTAGACCGAAAACGTAATCGCGCATGATTAAGCTTATTTAAATAAAATCATAAACAATTATATGATTTTATTTAAACGATATCAAAGGCACGCGTACATAGGTATGCACATTTCTAACACTCTAACATACGTGTGTTGACACGTATGTGATTTCAAGCACAAAACGACAATCCGAATAACACTAGGTTATTGTTACAACACAGGTTCTTCGTAGGAGGACTTTTTACACGAGTTTAAGTGTGTTTGATCATTCTGCAACAATCAAAGGTGCGTACACGGCCCCTTTCTTATTTTAACTGTTTTGGGGGAGAAAACATGTGCAACAAACACTTTTAGATACATATCACTTGCATGAGTTAACTGTTTACATTATGTGACAACATAGCATTTACAAGTCCTTACACTTCGAACCGTTTAGTTTGCCGTAGTGCAAAGCGTGGTAGTTGAAGATAGATCTATTAGGTTTGACAAACCTCACTTGGTAGATGGGATCTACGCAGGTGTTTGACTGACCAAACACTCATTACTATTGTTTGTGCTAGACAATAGTGGCAAGGCAAAACATGCGATAGCATGCACTAGTCAGCTTCGGTGTCGACCACTTATGTAAATAGTACAAATGACTAGCTATCATGACTATGCATGTGTGATTATGTTATCTGCAAACTCTATATTCAAACTGTGGTTTTAACATTTGTGAATGCTTAAACCTGTGTAATGCACCAACCTTTGTGTTGACTTGATTTACATGTTTTCTCAGGACGTTAAGGTGCACAAGAAAGCAAGCATGGACTAGGAGATCGAGTCGCATGCATGTCTTTACATTATAGTTATTTGAATTTGAACATTTGAAAACTTTGCATTGTAATTTACATATTACAACTGTTATTGTTTTAAAACGCTTCTGCAAACTTTGAAAACTTTGATGTTACAGATTTAGACCAAAGTATGTTTTGAAATTCATATAGAGGTCTTCGTTATGTCTAATGATCTGAGATCCTGGTTTGTCACGTCCCAAACGGTATGATTCCGTTAGTTGAAAATTGGGGGTGTGACAGATTGGTATCAGAGCCATTGGTTATAGCGAACTAGGTTTGCATTTGTAGACTTAGACTATAACTGTTAGACATTAGACATGCATATTTACACACATCACTTAGAAAATTACATAGGGCATTATGTGATAGACTTGTTTACACATTCCATGGCACTGCACTTACATACGATATTATGTAACAGGCATGGCATCTTCATCATCAGCACCATACATCTACATTGATGATTCTGAGGATGAGGAGCCGATAGTTCCAGCACCACCATCATCACCAGCACCACCTATCCCATTTCCTCCACCATTTGAGAGAGATGATTCAGACCCGGAGGAGGATCCGGAGGAGGATCCGGATGAGGACCCGGAGGAGGATCCGGATGAGGACCCGGAGGAGGAGCCAGCTGAGGGTACTCAGGAGATTCCTGCTGAGGGACCTTCTACTCATCCACCACCTGCATTGGATGTTCCTGAGCCTAAGAGGCAACGGACTGATTCTGAGGAGATTGCCAAACTGCGTGAGGACTTGTACTGGGCAAACGATAGGATTGAGTACAATGTTCGGGAACTCTGGGATGCAAATGAAAGACAAGATAACCTTGCCCACCTAGTTAATGACATGCGGGATGAGATCATCCATTTGATTGGTCGTCTTCAAAATTCTGAGAACCGAGCTGAGATTCTGGAAGGCAGACTTGTAGCCTTGGAAGATTTGGTGGTCTCGGATAATGAAGAAGAGGAGGAAGAGGATGAAGAGGAGGAAGGGGAAGAACCAGCACCAGCTGTTGATTCTGATCCTGAATCCACTGTTGAGGATGATTGATTTTCTTTATTTTGTTTAAACTTATTAGGGACGGGTTGTGTTCCTACATTAGATGTTTGGAAAATTTATGTTTTGATTTCAAAAGTATTGTACTCAAATCAGATTTCTATCTATTGAAAATTTTTACTTATTGCCAACAGTTGTATTGATTTCTACATTACATGTTTGTTGTTTGTGGTAATGTTTACACATGTCACATTGGACTTTGAAAACACTCTAACACTTCTTTTAACTAGGAAGATAATGGCTGAGGAGAACATTCACATGACAGTTGCTGAGCTCAATGAGCTGATTAATAACAGGGTCGCGGAGGCAATCGCGAACTATGGTCAGACACACACTACAGGGCCACAGGGTCCAGCAGGGGGATTAGTGAATCCACCGGTGTGCACGTTCAAGATGTTCTTGGACTGTAAGCCACATAACTTCAAAGGATCGGAGGGGGCCATTGGACTCCTTCGATGGATTGAGAAGGCTGAATCAGTGTTTGAGATGTGCAACTGTCCTGATGAGAGCAAAGTAAAGTATGCTACGGGAACATTGGAGGGTCCAGCATTGACTTGGTGGAACTCGAATGTTCAGACTTTGGGACTAGGTGAGGCTAATGCCTTAACCTGGAATGGATTCAAAACTTTACTGCAGGAGGAGTACTGTCCTCGCAGTGAGATGCAGAAACTAGAGGAGGAGTACTGGCATCTCAAGATGGAGGGATCAAACATCGAGGAGTACACGACTCGATCACACGAACTGGCCAGACTTCTACCTCATATGGCTACTCCAGTCAGTAAGTGGATAGAGAGGTACATCGGGGGATTGGTGCCTCAGATTCAGGGATTGGTTACTTCTGCAAATCCCACGACGATTCAACAAGCTGTGCGACTGGCGCACCAATTGACTGATCAGGCAGTGTTGCAAGGGACTCTGCCTAAACGAACAGCTGCTACTAAGGTAGGTGACCACAAGAGGAAGTGGGAAAGCAGTAACTCTAAGAACTTCAATCAACAGCCGTTTCAGCAGAACCGAAAGCAGGATTCACACAAGTCTTATCACAACTCAAATAGTGGTCAGCAATCGTCATCATCAGGGGGTTATATTGGTAAACACCCAAAGTGCAACAAGTGTGGATTTCATCATGCGGGAAATCAGTGTGATAAAGTTAAGTGCCAATGGTGTGGTAAAGTTGGACATGCAGCTAAGGATTGCCGTGGAAAGCTGCAAAACAATTCCAACAATCAGAATAACAACCAGAACAACGCACAGAAGGGTTGTTTTGAGTGTGGCAAGATGGGGCACTTTAAAAAGGATTGCCCACAACTCAAGAAAGGCGGGGATAACAATGCAAATGGCAACGGCAACGGCAACGGTAACGGCAATGGCACCAATAACAACAACAACAACAACAACAATGGTGCTAGGGGCAGGGCGTTTGTGATTGGAGGACGTCAAGCACGGGAGGATCCCAACATTGTTACGGGTACGTTCCTCTTAAATAATCACTATGCCTCTATGTTATTTGACACTGGTGCCGACCGGAGTTTTGTATCTACTTCACTTGCTAAGTTGCTAAATGTTAGTCCCACTGCCTTAGAAAATCCATACACTGTAGAATTAGCTGATGGTAAGTTAATTGTAGTTGAACAAATCCTTAAGGGATGTATGCTTGATTTGATGGGTCAAACATTGGAAATTGACCTTATGCCTATTGCTTTAGGCAGTTTTGATGTAGTCATTGGCATGGACTGGTTGTCCAAAAACCAGGCTGAAATAGTATGCCATGAAAAGATCGTTCGTATACCTCTTTCGCATGGAGAGACATTGTATGTACAAGGCGAGAAGAGCAGTACGCCACTGCGTCTCATATCTTGTATGAAAGCACACAAATGTCTGCGTAAGGGTCATACGGCAGTTATAGCACTTATAACTGAAAAGCCGGTAGCTGAGAAGAAGATTGAAGACATTCCAGTAGTTTGTGAATTTCCGGAGGTATTTCCAGAAGACTTACCGGGATTACCGCCTATCAGACAGGTAGAATTTCGAATCGACCTTACACCAGATGCAGCACCGATAGCTAGGGCGCCTTATCGACTTGCACCGTCAGAGATGCAAGAATTATCTACACAACTGCAAGAGTTGTTGGATAAGGGCTTTATACGACCTAGTTTTTCACCGTGGGGAGCTCCAGTTTTGTTTGTTAAGAAGAAGGACGGGACTTTCCGTATGTGTATCGATTACCGGGAACTTAACAAGGTTACTATCAAAAACCGGTATCCGTTACCCAGAATTGACGATCTGTTCGATCAGTTGCAAGGTTCGAGTTACTACTCGAAGATCGATCTCAGATCGGGTTATCATCAACTCAGAGTTCAAGAAGAAGACATTCCAAAGACAGCATTCAGAACGCGCTATGGCCATTATGAGTTCTTGGTCATGCCATTTGGGTTGACAAACGCTCCAGCTGTATTCATGGATCTCATGAATCGTGTTTGTAAACCTTACCTTGATAAGTTTGTCATTGTTTTCATTGATGACATTCTCATCTATTCACAGTCTGAGGAGGAGCACGCTGAACATCTCCGATTGCTACTAGAATTACTGAAACAAGAACAATTGTACGCTAAGTTCTCGAAATGTGACTTCTGGATGCGAGAAGTTCAATTCTTGGGTCATATAGTTAATGAAAAGGGTATACATGTTGATCCAACGAAGATGGAAGCGATTAAGAATTGGGAAGCACCAAAGACCCCTACCGAGGTACGACAATTCCTTGGTTTGGCGGGTTACTACCGACGATTCATTGAGGGATTCTCAAAGATCGCTCAACCACTTACAGCTCTTACGCATAAGGGAACAGAGTATAACTGGACGGATAAACAAGAAGCTGCATTCCAGTTATTGAAACAGAAACTCTGCAGTGCACCGATTCTGTCCTTACCGGAAGGGACGGAAGACTTTGTGGTGTATTGTGATGCATCTGCACAGGGTTTGGGATGTGTGTTGATGCAACGTGATAAAGTGATTGCTTATGCTTCAAGACAACTACGACCACATGAAAAGAATTACACTACTCATGACTTGGAGTTAGGAGCAGTGGTTTTTGCTTTGAAGATTTGGAGGCATTACTTGTATGGAACTAAGTGTACCATTTACACTGATCATAAGAGTTTGCAACATATCTTTGATCAGAAGGAACTCAACATGAGACAGCGACGATGGGTTGAATTGTTGAACGACTACGAATGCGCGATTAAGTATCACCCGGGAAAAGCTAATGTGGTAGCTGACGCTTTAAGCAGAAAAGATACTTCAACAAGACGGGTTCGCGCACTTGTGATGACGATACATACTGATTTACCTGACAAAGTACGCAGTGCTCAGATCGAAGCCTTGAAAAAGGAAAACTTGGTACAGGAATCCTTACGAGGAATGGAAGAACAATTGGATGTTAAATCTGATGGAATTCGTTATTTGATTAATCGATTGTGGATACCTTTGTATGGAGGTTTAAGGGAACTCGTGATGGATGAAGCACACAAGTCCAGATATTCAGTCCATTCGGGATCAGACAAGATGTATCATGATTTGAAGGCACTGTACTGGTGGCCTCACATGAAAGATGACATTGCTAAGTACGTTAGCAAATGTTTGACTTGTTCGAAAGTCAAAGTTGAATACCAGAAGCCATCTGGTTTACTGCAACAACCAGAGATACCGATGTGGAAATGGGAACAGATTTCGATGGACTTCATTACTAAGTTACCCCGTACACCGAGTGGTTGTGATACGATATGGGTAATTGTCGATCGATTAACGAAATCTGCACATTTCTTGGCAATCAAGGAAACTGACAAGATGGAAAAACTGACTCGTATTTACATTAAGGAAGTAGTAGCACGACATGGCGTGCCAATCTCTATCATATCAGATCGAGATGCTCGATTCACTTCAAACTTTTGGAAATCACTCCATAAGTCATTGGGAACTCGTTTAGACATGAGTACCGCCTATCATCCACAGACCGACAGTCAAAGTGAACGTACGATTCAAACGCTCGAGGATATGTTACGAGCTTGTGTAATTGACTTTGGTGATAGCTGGGAAAATCACTTACCGTTAGTGGAATTCTCTTACAACAATAGTTATCATACAAGTATTCAGGCAGCACCGTTTGAGGCATTGTATGGTCGTAAATGTCGTTCACCGGTTTGTTGGGCTGAAATTGGTGACAGTCAGATTACAGGTCCTGAACTAGTGCACGAGACGACTGAGAAGATAGTTCAAATCCGGAACCGTATGGCAGCAGCCCGGGATCGACAAAAGAGTTATGCTGACAAGCGTCGTAAACCATTGGAATTTCAAGTAGGAGACCGAGTTCTTCTAAAGGTATCGCCTTGGAAAGGTGTGATACGATTCGGCAAGCGCGGAAAGCTTAGTCCACGTTACGTAGGACCTTTTGAGATTCTGAAAAGGATTGGTCCGGTTGCGTATCAACTCAAATTACCGGATGAACTCAGTGGAGTTCATGATGTCTTTCATGTATCGAACTTAAAGAAATGTCTTTCTGATGAGACATTGATTGTACCATTGGAAGAAATACAAGTGGATGAACAGTTACGATTCATTGAAGAACCAGCAGAAATCATGGACCGAGAGGTCAAAGAACTTAAGCAAAGCAAGATTCCGATAGTCAAAGTCCGGTGGAATTCAAGACGTGGTCCTGAATTTACATGGGAACGAGAAGATCAAATGATGAAGAAGTATCCTCATCTGTTCAAAACAGCAACTACAAACACTGAGAGCGCACGTTAAATTTCGAGACGAAATTTCCTTCAACAAGGGGATGACGTGATGCTTCACACATCAACACTTCGGATTTTGAACTGTAAGCACAAACACTTTATTCAATTGGTTTTGTTACAAACATTTGTGCTACATTACATTTTATACATTTTATGTGCTACATTTCATATGTTACATGTTATGGTAGTACATGCACGATTGGTTAACATTCGTGCTACATTACATTTTATACATTTTATGTGCTACATTTCATATGTTACATGTTATGGTAGTACATGCACGATTGGTTACACACATTTTGCTATGTGCGGGGTTGCATAGTACAAACAGTTACAGACACTCACTATGTGTGAGGTTACACAGCACAACATGATCAAACACAAACAGTCACAGTTAGGTGAACTAACTAGTGTACACACAAACAGTCACATTGAACGATCACACTTAGTTGTGATGTTGCAAGTATTAGATTTTGTGTGTGAGTACACACAAGCACACGGAATGATCAAACCACACTAACACGTACGATTTAAACTCATAAGTAGTTTCCTAACTATTCCTAACATTTACTAATTTTCGGGACGAAAATTCCTTCAACAAGGGGATGATGTGACAATCCGACTTTTCGAATTAACCTCGTTAACTGAAAATAACGAAATCACAAATATGAGGCCCAAGGTAGGCCCAATGAGGCCAAGGTAGGCCCAATGAGGCCCAAGGTAGGCCCAATTGTAAATATGAGGCCCAAGGTAGGCCCAATTGTATTTATGAGGCCCAAAAAGATTAATCTAGCCCAACAATCTAAGTGGCCCAATTCGTGACAATTCGATATTTTGGTGTAACTTCGTTAACCAAAAGTCAACGAAATCAATGGAAATCAATCAATATTAGGTTAAAAGGATCTAAACTTAAACAAAACTAGTTTATAAATAATTAAATTAAAGAGGGTAGTGTTGAAATAACACAAAATATTAGATTTTGACTTCCAAAGTCAAAATTCACGTAGCAAATCAATGCAAAAATTCTAAATCCCTCACAATTCGACTTGTAACTGATCATTAACCTTTCTTAACCATCATATTGATGATTATCATTAATGATTAACAGTTATATTACACAATAATGTCGAATTGAACTCAAAAGGTCACAAGAACTTGAAACCGTAGCCCTCAACTCTAGAATTCGCATAATTCGGTTTCAACTCACACAATTGAAGTCTAAGAACTCCCAATTGGCACTCTTAGAGGAATTATCACAAGACAATTCAATCGTAGAAGCTCGGGCTAGAAGATTCAATCGTGAGGTGACCGAAATCTAACCTAGAAGTCGATCTCTTTCAATTGGTTATCAAAACAAGTAAGTATTTACTCCTACATCTTCTAACATGGCCGACTAGGGATAACCACATCCTAATTTCATCCTTTAACATCGGATTATCAGAATTCGATTGCTAGGGTTCATGCTATGAACGGGTTTAGGGTTTTCTATTAAAATGGATTTAAAAATCGAATTAAATGTTATGTATAGCTTCGGAATAACTCATTTTACGAAACTCATATGATAATCACATCGTACAATATCGAATTGTATGAATTCGATTCGAGGGTTCTTGATGGAAAACTGTTTTGGGGGTTTTGTCTTAAACGAAACTGAAAATGAAATTAATTGGTTCCTTAAGTTTCAGAAGGTGCCGATTATGGTTAAAGTTCTATCAATTTTATAAAAAAAAATATCGAATTTCATGAGATTGAAACCTAGGGTTCATGGGGTAAATGGGGTTTGGGATGTTGATGTAAATAGATTTAGTTTTCGAATTATATTATGCAGAAGGGTTCGAAATCCCTTGAGTAGTGAAAACCATATGAGTTTGTTGAATAACATTATCGAATTCGAAGAATTGAACCAAAGCTCACGGTTTTGAGTTTAAACTCGAATTGGGGTTATAAAACCCTAATAATTCGATGAGATAGTGTGATTAAAACCACAGGTGAACTCGTTTAAATCTCTGGAACTATAACCCTATGGTTTTAGGATCGATTGAGTTCGAATCGCAGGTCAATTGGGTCTCCATGGTTTCGGTTAAGGATAATCAAAGGGAATCTGATTTATTTGTGTTTAAAAACATTTAGAACTCAATCTTAAAACAAAAGCAGAACCAGATCAACTGGTTGGGTGCGTGGGTTGGAGTTAGGGGTCATGGGTTCGATCCTTTGCCCCAACAGTTTTTGATATTAAACCCATTCTTAGGTGGTGTTTGTTTTTTCAGAGGTAAAACGTCTGCGGTCTGCGGACCACATCTGCAAACCTCTTTTGTAGAAGAGGTGGACTAAACATCTGCAAGAAGATCTTTTAGAGGTGTTTGTTTTTCAGTTTTAAAACCTCTTCCAGACCCAAAAACCAACGCCACCATCCACCACCTACCCGGCCACCGCAGACGATCGCGACCACCGCAGACGGCGGCGGTAGGTGAGATGTACATATTATCCTTCTCCTCCTCCTCCGGCCACCGCAGACGGCGGCGATTATGCAGCCGTTCTCCTCCTCGCCACCGATCGTCTCCAACCTAGGGTTCGATCGTCCACCGATCGTCTCCAACCTAGGGTTCGATCGAACGACCTACCGCCGCTCACGACGGATCTTCCAACCTAGGGTTCGATCGAACGACCTAGAGGTCTCCAATCTTCCACCTACCGCCGCTCACGATCGCGACCTAGAGGGCTCGTTTTTCGTCGCCCCTCATCTCCGATCGAACGACATCGGTGGCTTGGGAGGCGGCTGTGGAGGAGATTGATGGTGGGGGGAGGCGGCTGTGGAGGACACCGGCGGTGGGGGGAGTCGGATGTGGAGGAGACCGGCGGTGGGGGGAGGCGGCTGTGGAGGAGACCGACGGTGGGGGGATTCGGATGTGGAGGAGATCGACCAAAGGTGAAGAAATGAAGTGAGAAGAGGTTAGAAGAGCTCAAAAAGAGCTTGGTCCAGGTCTGCGCCAAGAAGAGGCCGCGCAGACGTTT
Organism: Mikania micrantha; assembly: GCA_009363875.1. Lineage (NCBI taxonomy): Eukaryota > Viridiplantae > Streptophyta > Magnoliopsida > Asterales > Asteraceae > Mikania > Mikania micrantha. The sequence goes on along the minus strand of CM018692.1, from coordinate 105,967,755 downwards.
TTTAATGAAACGTCTGCGAGAAAACAAACAGCCTAACCTCTTCCCGCGTCTGCGCGGCGCAGACATAAGAGGTTAGAAGAGGTTAGAAGATGTTTTTTACAAAAAACAAACACCCCCTTAGTGTTTTGATCATATCTCATTCGTTCTAACTCCGATTCGATCCATTCAAATTGCGTTGGGACCGTAACGGAATCCCGAGCTAATTAAAATGATAAAATTCACATTTTAGACCGAAAACGTAATCGCGCATGATTACGCTTATTTAAAAAAAATCATAAACAATTATATGATTTTATTTAAACGATATCAAAGGCACGCGTACATAGGTATGCACATTTCTAACACCCTAACATACGTGTGTTGACACGTATGTGATTTCAAGCACAAAACGACAATCCGAATAACACTAGGTTATTGTTACAACACAGGTTCTTCGTAGGAGGACTTTTTACACGAGTTTAAGTGTGTTTGATCATTCTGCAACAATCAAAGGTGCGTACACGGCCCCTTTCTTATTTTAACTGTTTTGGGGGAGAAAACATGTGCAACAAACACTTTTAGATACATATCACTTGCATGAGTTAACTGTTTACATTATGTGACAACATAGCATTTACAAGTCCTTACACTTCGAACCGTTTAGTTTGCCGTAGTGCAAAGCGTGGTAGTTGAAGATAGATCTATTAGGTTTGACAAACCTCACTTGGTAGATGGGATCTACGCAGGTGTTTGACTGACCAAACACTCATTACTATTGTTTGTGCTAGACAATAGTGGCAAGGCAAAACATGCGATAGCATGCACTAGTCAGCTTTGGTGTCGACCACTTATGTAAATAGTACAAATGACTAGCTATCATGACTATGCATGTGTGATTATGTTATCTGCAAACTCTATATTCAAACTGTGGTTTTAACATTTGTGAATGCTTAAACCTGTGGAATGCACCAACCTTTGTGTTGACTTGATTTACATGTTTTCTCAGGACGTTAAGGTGCACAAGAAAGCAAGCATGGACTAGGAGATCGAGTCGCATGCATGTCTTTACATTATAGTTATTTGAATTTGAACATTTGAAAACTTTGCATTGTAATTTACATATTACAACTGTTATTGTTTTAAAACGCTTCCGCAAACTTTGAAAACTTTGATGTTACAGATTTAGACCAAAGTATGTTTTGAAATTCATATAGAGGTCTTCGTTATGTCTAATGATCTGAGATCCTGGTTTGTCACGTCCCAAACGGTATGATTCCGTTAGTTGAAAATTGGGGGTGTGACAGATTGGTATCAGAGCCATTGGTTATAGCGAACTAGGTTTGCATTTGTAGACTTAGACTATAACTGTTAGACATTAGACAGGCATATTTACACACATCACTTAGAAAATTACATAGGGCATTATGTGATAGACTTGTTTACACATTCCATGGCACTGCACTTACATACGGTATTATGTAACAGGCATGGCATCTTCATCATCAGCACCATACATCTACATTGATGATTCTGAGGATGAGGAGCCGATAGTTCCAGCACCACCATCATCACCAGCACCACCTATCCCATCTCCTCCACCATTTGAGAGAGATGATTCAGACCCGGAGGAGGATCCGGAGGAGGATCCAGATGAGGACCCGGAGGAGGATCCGGATGAGGACCCGGAGGAGGAGCCAGCTGAGGGTACTCAGGAGATTCCTGCTGAGGGACCTTCTACTCATCCACCACCTGCATTGGATGTTCCTGAGCCTAAGAGGCAACGGACTGATTCTGAGGAGATTGCCAAACTGCGTGAGGACTTGTACTGGGCAAACGATAGGATTGAGTACAATGTTCGGGAACTCTGGGATGCAAATGAAAGACAAGATAACCTTGCCCACCTAGTTAATGACACGCGGGATGAGATCATCCATTTGATTGGTCGTCTTCAAAATTCTGAGAACCGAGCTGAGATTCTGGAAGGCAGACTTGTAGCCTTGGAAGATTTGGTGGTCTCGGATAATGAAGAAGAGGAGGAAGAGGATGAAGAGGAGGAAGGGGAAGAACCAGCACCAGCTGTTGATTCTGATCCTGAATCCACTGTTGAGGATGATTGATTTTCTTTATTTTGTTTAAACTTATTAGGGACGGGTTGTGTTCCTACATTAGATGTTTGGAAAATTTATGTTTTGATTTCAAAAGTATTGTACTCAAATCAGATTTCTATCTATTGAAAATTTTTACTTATTGCCAACAGTTGTATTGATTTCTACATTACATGTTTGTTGTTTATGGTAATGTTTACACATGTCACATTGGACTTTGAAAACACTCTAACACTTCTTTTAACTAGGAAGATAATGGCTGAGGAGAACATTCACATGACAGTTGCTGAGCTCAATGAGCTGATTAATAACAGGGTCGCGGAGGCAATCGCGAACTATGGTCAGACACACACTACAGGGCCACAGGGTCCAGCAGGGGGATTAGTGAATCCACCGGTGTGCACGTTCAAGATGTTCTTGGACTGTAAGCCACATAACTTCAAAGGATCGGAGGGGGCCATTGGACTCCTTCGATGGATTGAGAAGGCTGAATCAGTGTTTGAGATGTGCAACTGTCCTGATGAGAGCAAAGTAAAGTATGCTACGGGAACATTGGAGGGTCCAGCATTGACTTGGTGGAACTCGAATGTTCAGACTTTGGGACTAGGTGAGGCTAATGCCTTAACCTGGAATGGATTCAAAACTTTACTGCTGGAGGAGTACTGTCCTCGCAGTGAGATGCAGAAACTAGAGGAGGAGTACTGGCATCTCAAGATGGAGGGATCAAACATCGAGGAGTACACGACTCGATCACACGAACTGGCCAGACTTCTACCTCATATGGATACTCCAGTCAGTAAGTGGATAGAGAGGTACATCGGGGGATTGGTGCCTCAGATTCAGGGATTGGTTACTTCTGCAAATCCCACGACGATTCAACAAGCTGTGCGACTGGCGCACCAATTGACTGATCAGGCAGTGTTGCAAGGGACTCTGCCTAAACGAACAGCAGCTACTAAGGTAGGTGACCACAAGAGGAAGTGGGAAAGCAGTAACTCTAAGAACTTCAATCAACAGCCGTTTCAGCAGAACCGAAAGCAGGATTCACACAAGTCTTATCACAACTCAAATAGTGGTCAGCAATCGTCATCATCAGGGGGTTATATTGGTAAACACCCAAAGTGCAACAAGTGTGGATTTCATCATGCGGGAAATCAGTGTGATAAAGTTAAGTGCCAACGGTGTGGTAAAGTTGGACATGCAGCTAAGGATTGCCGTGGAAAGCTGCAAAACAATTCCAACAATCAGAATAACAACCAGAACAACGCACAGAAGGGTTGTTTTGAGTGTGGCAAGATGGGGCACTTTAAAAAGGATTGCCCACAACTCAAGAAAGGCGGGGATAACAATGCAAATGGCAACGGCAACGGTAACGGCAATGGCACCAATAACAACAACAACAACAACAACAATGGTGCTAGGGGCAGGGCGTTTGTGATTGGAGGACGTCAAGCACGGGAGGATCCCAACATTGTTACGGGTACGTTCCTCTTAAATAATCACTATGCCTCTATGTTATTTGACACTGGTGCCGACCGGAGTTTTGTATCTACTTCACTTGCTAAGTTGCTAAATGTTAGTCCCACTGCCTTAGAAAATCCATACACTGTAGAATTAGCTGATGGTAAGTTAATTGTAGTTGAACAAATCCTTAAGGGATGTATGCTTGATTTGATGGGTCAAACATTGGAAATTGACCTTATGCCTATTGCTTTAGGCAGTTTTGATGTAGTCATTGGCATGGACTGGTTGTCCAAAAACCAGGCTGAAATAGTATGCCATGAAAAGATCGTTCGTATACCTCTTTCGCATGGAGAGACATTGTATGTACAAGGCGAGAAGAGCAGTACGCCACTGCGTCTCATATCTTGTATGAAAGCACACAAATGTCTGCGTAAGGGTCATACGGCAGTTATAGCACTTATAACTGAAAAGCCGGTAGCTGAGAAGAAGATTGAAGACATTCCAGTAGTTTGTGAATTTCCGGAGGTATTTCCAGAAGACTTACCGGGATTACCGCCTATCAGACAGGTAGAATTTCGAATCGACCTTACACCAGATGCAGCACCGATAGCTAGGGCGCCTTATCGACTTGCACCGTTAGAGATGCAAGAATTATCTACACAACTGCAAGAGTTGTTGGATAAGGGCTTTATACGACCTAGTTTTTCACCGTGGGGAGCTCCAGTTTTGTTTGTTAAGAAGAAGGACGGGACTTTCCGTATGTGTATCGATTACAAGGAACTTAACAAGGTTACTATCAAAAACCGGTATCCGTTACCCAGAATTGACGATCTGTTCGATCAGTTGCAAGGTTCGAGTTACTACTCGAAGATCGATCTCAGATCGGGTTATCATCAACTCAGAGTTCAAGAAGAAGACATTCCAAAGACAGCATTCAGAACGCGCTATGGCCATTATGAGTTCTTGGTCATGCCATTTGGGTTGACAAACGCTCCAGCTGTATTCATGGATCTCATGAATCGTGTTTGTAAACCTTACCTTGATAAGTTTGTCATTGTTTTCATTGATGACATTCTCATCTATTCACAGTCTGAGGAGGAGCACGCTGAACATCTCCGATTGCTACTAGAATTACTGAAACAAGAATAATTGTACGCTAAGTTCTCGAAATGTGACTTCTGGATGCGAGAAGTTCAATTCTTGGGTCATATAGTTAATGAAAAGGGTATACATGTTGATCCAACGAAGATTGAAGCGATTAAGAATTGGGAAGCACCAAAGACCCCTACCGAGGTACGACAATTCCTTGGTTTGGCGGGTTACTACCGACGATTCATTGAGGGATTCTCAAAGATCGCTCAACCACTTACAGCTCTTACGCATAAGGGAACAGAGTATAACTGGACGGATAAACAAGAAGCTGCATTCCAGTTATTGAAACAGAAACTCTGCAGTGCACCGATTCTGTCCTTACCGGAAGGGACGGAAGACTTTGTGGTGTATTGTGATGCATCTGCACAGGGTTTGGGATGTGTGTTGATGCAACGTGATAAAGTGATTGCTTATGCTTCAAGACAACTACGACCACATGAAAAGAATTACACTACTCATGACTTGGAGTTAGGAGCAGTGGTTTTTGCTTTGAAGATTTGGAGGCATTACTTGTATGGAACTAAGTGTACCATTTACACTGATCATAAGAGTTTGCAACATATCTTTGATCAGAAGGAACTCAACATGAGACAGCGACGATGGGTTGAATTGTTGAACGACTACGAATGCGCGATTAAGTATCACCCGGAAAAAGCTAATGTGGTAGCTGACGCTTTAAGCAGAAAAGATACTTCAACAAGACGGGTTCGCGCACTTGTGATGACGATACATACTGATTTACCTGACAAAGTACGCAGTGCTCAGATCGAAGCCTTGAAAAAGGAAAACTTGGTACAGGAATCCTTACGAGGAATGGAAGAACAATTGGATGTTAAATCTGATGGAATTCGTTATTTGATTAATCGATTGTGGATACCTTTGTATGGAGGTTTAAGGGAACTCGTGATGGATGAAGCACACAAGTCCAGATATTCAGTCCATTCGGGATCAGACAAGATGTATCATGATTTGAAGGCACTGTACTGGTGGCCTCACATGAAAGATGACATTGCTAAGTACGTTAGCAAATGTTTGACTTGTTCGAAAGTCAAAGTTGAATACCAGAAGCCATCTGGTTTACTGCAACAACCAGAGATACCGATGTGGAAATGGGAACAGATTTCGATGGACTTCATTACTAAGTTACCCCGTACACCGAGTGGTTGTGATACGATATGGGTAATTGTCGATCGATTAACGAAATCTGCACATTTCTTGGCAATCAAGGAAACTGACAAGATGGAAAAACTGACTCGTATTTACATTAAGGAAGTAGTAGCACGACATGGCGTGCCAATCTCTATCATATCAGATCGAGATGCTCGATTCACTTCAAACTTTTGGAAATCACTCCATAAGTCATTGGGAACTCGTTTAGACATGAGTACCGCCTATCATCCACAGACCGACGGTCAAAGTGAACGTACGATTCAAACGCTCGAGGATATGTTACGAGCTTGTGTAATTGACTTTGGTGATAGCTGGGAAAATCACTTACCGTTAGTGGAATTCTCTTACAACAATAGTTATCATACAAGTATTCAGGCAGCACCGTTTGAGGCATTGTATGGTCGTAAATGTCGTTCACCGGTTTGTTGGGCTGAAATTGGTGACAGTCAGATTACAGGTCCTGAACTAGTGCACGAGACGACTGAGAAGATAGTTCAAATCCGGAACCGTATGGCAGCAGCCCGGGATCGACAAAAGAGTTATGCTGACAAGCGTCGTAAACCATTGGAATTTCAAGTAGGAGACCGAGTTCTTCTAAAGGTATCGCCTTGGAAAGGTGTGATACGATTTGGCAAGCGCGGAAAGCTTAGTCCACGCTACGTAGGACCTTTTGAGATTCTGAAAAGGATTGGTCCGGTTGCGTATCAACTCAAATTACCGGATGAACTCAGTGGAGTTCATGATGTCTTTCATGTATCGAACTTAAAGAAATGTCTTTCTGATGAGACATTGATTGTACCATTGGAAGAAATACAAGTGGATGAACAGTTACGATTCATTGAAGAACCAGCAGAAATCATGGACCGAGAGGTCAAACAACTTAAGCAAAGCAAGATTCCGATAGTCAAAGTCCGGTGGAATTCAAGACGTGGTCCTGAATTTACATGGGAACGAGAAGATCAAATGATGAAGAAGTATCCTCATCTGTTCAAAACAGCAACTACAAACACTGAGAGCGCACGTTAAATTTCGAGACGAAATTTCCTTCAACAAGGGGATGACGTGATGCTTCACACATCAACACTTCGGATTTTGAACTGTAAGCACAAACACTTTATTCAATTGGTTTTGTTACAAACATTTGTGCTACATTACATTTTATACATTTTATGTGCTACATTTCATATGTTACATGTTATGGTAGTACATGCACGATTGGTTAACATTCGTGCTACATTACATTTTATACATTTTATGTGCTACATTTCATATGTTACATGTTATGGTAGTACATGCACGATTGGTTACACACATTTTGCTATGTGCGGGGTTGCATAGTACAAACAGTTACAGACACTCACTATGTGTGAGGTTACACAGCACAGTATGATCAAACACAAACAGTCACAGTTAGGTGAACTAACTAGTGTACACACAAACAGTCACATTGAACGATCACACTTAGTTGTGATGTTGCAAGTATTAGATTTTGTGTGTGAGTACACACAAGCACACGGAATGATCAAACCACACTAACACGTACGATTTAAACTCATAAGTAGTTTCCTAACTATTCCTAACATTTACTAATTTTCGGGACGAAAATTCCTTCAACAAGGGGATGATGTGACAATCCGACTTTTCGAATTAACCTCATTAACTGAAAATAACGAAATCACAAATATGAGGCCCAAGGTAGGCCCAATGAGGCCAAGGTAGGCCCAATGAGGCCCAAGGTAGGCCCAATTGTAAATATGAGGCCCAAGGTAGGCCCAATTGTATTTATGAGGCCCAAAAAGATTAATCTAGCCCAACAATGTTCTAAGTGGCCCAATTCGTGACAATTCGATATTTTGGTTTAACTTCGTTAACCAAAAGTCAACGAAATCAATGGAAATCAATCAATATTAGGTTAAAAGGATCTAAACTTAAACAAAACTAGTTTATAAATAATTAAATTAAAGAGGGTAGTGTTGAAATAACACAAAATATTAGATTTTGACTTCCAAAGTCAAAATTCACGTAGCAAATCAATGCAAAAATTCTAAATCCCTCACAATTCGAATTGTAACTGATCATTAACCTTTCTTAACCATCATATTGATGATTATCATTAATGATTAACAGTTATATTACACAATAATGTCGAATTGAACTCAAAAGGTCACAAGAACTTGAAACCGTAGCCCTCAACTCTAGAATTCGCATAATTCGGTTTCAACTCACACAATTGAAGTCTAAGAACTCCCAATTGGCACTCTTAGAGGAATTATCACAAGACAATTCAATCGTAGAAGCTCGGGCTAGAAGATTCAATCGTGAGGTGACCGAAATCTAACCTAGAAGTCGATCTCTTTCAATTGGTTATCAAAACAAGTAAGTATTTACTCCTACATCTTCTAACATGGCCGACTAGGGATAACCACATCCTAATTTCATCCTTTAACATCGGATTATCAGAATTCGATTGCTAGGGTTCATGCTATGAACGGGTTTAGGGTTTTCTATTAAAATGGATTTAAAAGTCGAATTAAATGTTATGTATAGCTTCGGAATAACTCATTTTACGAAACTCATATGATAATCACATCGTACAATATCGAATTGTATGAATTCGATTCGAGGGTTCTTGATGGAAAACTGTTTTGGGGGTTTTGTCTTAAACGAAACTGAAAATGAAATTAATTGGTTCCTTAAGTTTCAGAAGGTGCCGATTATGGTTAAAGTTCTATCAATTTTATAAAAAAAAATATCGAATTTCATGAGATTGAAACCTAGGGTTCATGGGGTAAATGGGGTTTGGGATGTTGATGTAAATAGATTTAGTTTTCGAATTATATTATGCAGAAGGGTTCGAAATCCCTTGAGTAGTGAAAACCATATGAGTTTGTTGAATAACATTATCGAATTCGAAGAATTGAACCAAAGCTCACGGTTTTGAGTTTAAACTCGAATTGGGGTTATAAAACCCTAATAATTCGATGAGATAGTGTGATTAAAACCACAGGTGAACTCGTTTAAATCTCTGGAACTATAACCCTATGGTTTTAGGATCGATTGAGTTCGAATCGCAGGTCAATTGGGTCTCCATGGTTTCGGTTAAGGATAATCAAAGGGAATATGATTTATTTGTGTTTAAAAACATTTAGAACTCAATCTTAAAACAAAAGCAGAACCAGATCAACTGGTTGGGTGCGTGGGTTGGAGTTAGGGGTCATGGGTTCGATCCTTTGCCCCAACAGTTTTTGATATTAAGCCCATTCTTAGTGTTTTGATCATATCTCATTCGTTCTAACTCCGATTCGATCCATTCAAATTGCGTTGGGACCGTAACGGAATCCCGAGCTAATTAAAATGATAAAATTCACATTTTAGACCGAAAACGTAATCGCGCATGATTACGCTTATTTAAATAAAATCATAAACAATTATATGATTTTATTTAAACGATATCAAAGGCACGCGTACATAGGTATGCACATTTCTAACACTCTAACATACGTGTGTTGACACGTATGTGATTTCAAGCACAAAAAGACAATCCGAATAACACTAGGTTATTGTTACAACACAGGTTCTTTGTAGGAGGACTTTTTACACGAGTTTAAGTGTGTTTGGTCATTCTGCAACAATCAAAGGTGCGTACACGACCCCTTTCTTATTTTAACTGTTTTGGGGGAGAAAACATGTGCAACAAACACTTTTAGATACATATCACTTGCATGAGTTAACTGTTTACATTATGTGACAACATAGCATTTACAAGTCCTTACACTTCGAACCGTTTAGTTTGCCGTAGTGCAAAGCGTGGTAGTTGAAGATAGATCTATTAGGTTTGACAAACCTCACTTGGTAGATGGGATCTACGCAGGTGTTTGACTGACCAAACACTCATTACTATTGTTTGTGCTAGACAATAGTGGCAAGGCAAAACATGCGATAGCATGCACTAGTCAGCTTCGGTGTCGACCACTTATGTAAATAGTACAAATGACTAGCTATCATGACTATGCATGTGTGATTATGTTATCTGCAAACTCTATATTCAAACTGTGGTTTTAACATTTGTGAATGCTTAAACCTGTGTAATGCACCAACCTTTGTGTTGACTTGATTTACATGTTTTCTCAGGACGTTAAGGTGCACAAGAAAGCAAGCATGGACTAGGAGATTGAGATGCATGTCTTTACATTATAGTTATTTGAATTTGAACATTTGAAAACTTTGCATTGTAATTTACATATTACAACTGTTATTGTTTTAAAACGCTTCCGCAAACTTTGAAAACTTTGATGTTACAGATTTAGACCAAAGTATGTTTTGAAATTCATATAGAGATCTTCGTTATGTCAAATGATCTGAGATCCTGGTTTGTCACGTCCCAAACGGTATGATTCCGTTAGTTGAAAATTGGGGGTGTGACAGTCGCCTCCTGCTCTCTTGTTTTGTGGACAGTCTCGGCGTATGTGGCCAGGCTGGCCACAGGTGAAGCATCCCCTTTGTGGTGTCACCTTACCTGCTTTTGACCTCGGGTTGGCACGACACTCCCTCGTAATATGCCCATTTTTCCCACATCTAATACACTTGATCCTATTGCATGGGCCAAAGTGATGGTATGAGCATTTGTTGCACTTGGGGTAGTTACCTTGGTATACTTTCTTGCCTTGTGCATCAGATTGAGTGGCAGTAAACACTTTTGCTGGTGCGGGGAGATGCTGGGTTGATTGTTGTGGTGAGAAGGTCCTGTCGTTACTTGGTTCCCACTTCCGCTTGGTCCCTTGGAGCTTCAGGTGTTCACCCCTCTTGGGTAGTTTACCCTGTGCTACTGCTTGGTTGGTCAGACAATGAGCCAAACAAATAGTGGGTTGAATGAGCGTGGGGTCTTCCGTAGTAACTAAGCCTTGGATCTGTTCAGGTAATCCACTGATGTATCGTTCAATCTTTTTGTATTCCGGAGTCACCATTTCCGGATTTTGTTTACACATCTCATGGAATTGAGCGGTGTATTGTTCAATCTCGGATCCTTCCATTTTGTGAATCCAGAATCCCTCCAGTTGTTTGATTTCGTTTCGAGGACAGTATTCTTCCTGCAACATCTTGACAAAGTTTTCCCATGGGATGGAGTTAGCAGTCTCCAGACTTAGTGTCTGAATGTGCGAATTCCACCAAGTGAGTGCATGTCCTTCCAAAGTTCCGGTAGCAAATTTTACTTTATTTTCTTCGGAACACCTGCTCATGCAGAAGATTGACTCAACCTCCTTAATCCATTGGAGCAGTCCTACCGCTCCTTCCGATCCCTTGAATATATGAGGTTGGTAGCTGATGAAGCATCTGAATGAACATCCCTTTGAGTTGTTGTTGTGAGTCTCGTTGCTTGTCTCACTGTTTAGGCGTGCAATCTCGTAATCCGCAATGGCTTTTCTAACCCGTTGGTCTACCATAGCTTCGATAGCCGCAGAACTGATTGATAGGTTGTCTGTATGCACATTCGTTCCTCGACCAGCCATTCGTAATGTCTATATACAATAGATATTGTATTACCAATAGTTAGAGATAGTTGGGTGTTAGCATGTGCAGAGGGAAAATTTGCCATTTTCTTCAAAATTACAGTAATAAGTTTCATAACATTATTATTACCAAAATGATTCGTATGAGCATAGCTTTCTCATGTAGTTTCTAGCAATACTAAATACAATAGGGAAATGAGCTACTCAGTGTAAGTAGCGGGGTTCAGATCTCCACTAGCAGCGTGTGCTACCCAGTTTCCCTAATGGTGTAGCTTTCTATCTGAATTTGCCAGAATTCGTATGTACCTATAAATTCACGATTACGTTGGTCACCATAATCGTCAATTTATCTTACACAGTCATTCTAGTTCCTTCAATCTGAAGCTAGTGATCACCGTAGTGCTCGAGGTTCCTCTTCGAAGTGCTGTCACTAAGGTGCTGTTTGTTTTTTCAGAGATAAAATGTCTGCAGTCTGCGGACCACATCTGCAGACATCTGCAGAAGAAGAGTTGGACCAAATGTCTGCAGTCTGCAAGAAACAGACTGTTTGTTTTTTAACGTCTGCAAGCTGCTAAAATTGATTAAAATTTAAATAAACCATTTTAACTTATAACAGCTTTCAACACTAAAATTTAAATAACACCTATCTTCTTTCCATGTTGCACATTTAATATATAATTAACCAGCTGAACAAAAATCAACATATCAAAATCAAAAACACGATTGGAAGGACATATCAGCATTCGACATCGTAATCTCGAAAGCTTGTTTCTATGATTATATTTGTGTGTTTGCTAATTGGGATACAATTTGCATAACTGGATACGATTGACTTTATAGCAATAGTAGCAAATGTTAAGTTTAATTTAGCGAGATAGTACAGTTGGTTTGCCGGCGCCGAGATAGCCGGTGATGACTGTCACGCCGACCGGTGGAAGTTCTTCAACGGCGAGTGGCGGGTCTCCGTCTTCTTCATCCATTTTCGTGCACATCTAACGATTTTTCATCCCAATCAAAACCCTTTGTATTTTGGTAAGCGGGGGGAGTATCCAAATCCGATAAGCCAAAAAACCCTAAACGAATTGAAGGGGGCGGAGGCGCCGCGGCTGTGGAGGGTGGTGCTACGCATGTCTGTGAAGGTGGGCGGTGGTCGTCGCGGCAGTGGACCTGGGCGGTGGTTGTCGCGGCAGTGGAGGTGGGGGGGAGAAGGGGCGCCGGCTGAGATGAAACGGGGGAGAAGAGGGCAACATATGGAACCCTTGTCAAGTGGAGGTGGAGGGGGAGATTGTGCGGCGATTGGAGATGGAGGGGAGGTGGGCTGATAGGGTTGTGAAAAGAGGCGTAAAGTGAAAGAATGAAAAAAAAATCTGGAACCCTTGTCAAGTTTGACACGGGAAGAGGCAAGAAGAGTTTAGAAGATGTTAGTCCACGTCTGCGCCAAGAAGAGGCCGTGCAGACGTTTTTTAATGAAATGTCTGCGAGAAAACAAACGGTCTGCAAACCTCTAACCTCTTCCCGCGTCTGCGTGGCGCAGACATAAGAGGTAAGAAGAGCTTTTTTAGAAAAAACAAACACCACCTAAGGGTCTAGTCCGCGAGTGTACGTCAGGTGAATGGGTTTACGCCCAAGAATGGAGATTGGGAAAAGCGTTCGATTTGGGTTAGATCGTGCTAGTGTAGTCTTCTTCAGAACATTGAAGACTTCCCCTCAGTCTTGTGTTCGTCCTTTCACTAATCCCATCACACAGTTCTCATGCGTAGTCGGATGTGGATACCCGCTAAGGGTTCCAAAGGTATGCTCGTAGGTATCTGATAAAATCACAAAGCATATAGCTAAACTATGCACATAGTGTGCTGTGCGAAACTAGTGTAGTATCTAATGTTGAGCAATGGCTATAGTCTAAGTTTACTACATGCAAACCTAGTTCTCTATAACCAAGGCTCTGATAGCAGTCTGTCACACCCCCAAATTCCCACTCGTGGCGTATGTCCACGTGGATGTGACGTGTCCAGAATCACAGCTCAAAGTCATATAGAACAACACTATATGCATTTTCAAAATACGTTGTTGACATAAAAGTAATAAATAGTTTGCAGTGGAAAGTAATGTGTTTGACATATGCAGCGGAAATATAAGTTGTCAGACATTACATTTTCTTAATACATGTCATAAATGAATTAAAACGTGTTTGTTCCAAAACGACACAACATAGATGCATGATGTTCATATGCTCGTGTCCTTAAGTGCACCCTGATATCCATAAGCAGCTAGTTACCTGAGAATACAAGTTTAAGAAAAAGTGTCAACACAATGGTTGGTGAGTTCACAGGTTTTGATAAATATTGCAATTCAGAAATCATGTGCCATACTGTTTATTAAATGTTAGTCCCGAGCCCTAGGCTCCAAGTGTCAGTGCGTCACTACCGAAACTAGACTTGTTAGTCCTTGCCTCCGCTATGTCTCGTAATAACATAGCAAGATAGGTCGAGATTTCACGTGTTATGACCTCCAGTCAACATTTTCGCCACGCGGGGCTCGTCACACCCAAATAGATCTATTCAAACTCACCTCGTTGTTTATACATTAACGGTAAGACTTTGCGAGGGCTTAATTACGATACAACACTTATGTTTGTCCAATAAACCAGCATACACAATTTGTTTGTACAAGTATAAATGTTTGACTCGATTCAACAAGTATTCTCCCCCTATTTGAAAAGTTTATAAAAGAGTTAAAGAGGGGCCGTAAACTCACCTTTGTGATGTGAACGAAGTATGCGTAAGCTCCTGTTGTGATAAGCACGTCGGTCACCAGCAACCTATATCGTATACCGTTCGTGAGTTCGTGTAAGTGACCGTGCTAGTGTTCGTGTTAGTGCTCGTGTTTGTGTCCAACAACCCTTGGTTGTCCATGTTTGTCCGTGTCGGTCCACAATGACCGTGTTTGCTCGTGTTGGTCCACATTGACCGTGTTTGACCATGTTTGACCGCGTTTGACCGTGTTTGACCAAAGTTGACCGTGTCAAGTCAACGACCCGTTGGTGAACCGTGTGACGGTTTGTGAATCGTGTAGCAACGTGTAAGTGTTTGTCGTGTGCAAAACACGCAAATCGCGTCTATGGACAACTTACTATTTATAGTAAGTTTCCATTTATGGAAAGTTCACAAAGCATATCGATTTTTATAGTTCTAGCATGCTCATTAGTCCTACGTGATCATGTTAACACATAACACATCATCATGCGATTTCACATAAGTCGTTTTCATCATGATAGTGCACAAAAGTTTCCTAAAATGGAAAGTTTCCATTTAGCATACATGACATCGGAAACCATCTAACTTAGCATCTAATCATCATGTTATAACATAATAAGTCATTTAGCATGCTCACATCATACAACACGTTGACAAATCGGTTTTTGTAAAAATAAAGTTACTATAAATAGTAACTTTGTGGTTTTTCATGAAAACAACCATTCTAACATTTCTAATCCTATTTCCATGTCACCAATAATCATAATATACCTCTTAGCATCATGTAAACATATTATCATAGCCAAATTCATCACCTATCAACATTTCATTCATAAAAGTTACTAAATATAGTAACTATGTCAAAATGACCATATACATATCAAAACCACATTCTAACAAATCAAATCATCATATTATCAACCTAATAGCAAATCCACATACATGCATGTTCATGAATTCATCTCCAACAATCATTTTGCAAATAAAAGTTACTAATAATGGAAAGATTACTAAAAATCAATATTTTGACCATTTTAAACAAGTCCAATCATGAGTAATCCTTCTAACATCATCAATAAGTATATCAACATACTCAAGATCATCCCTACCATCATGGATCATGCATGCATGGCCATCATTCAACATTTTGCAAACAAATCATGTGTTTTATCAATGCTCATCATCATAGATCATCACCAAATGCATTTTAATCATGTTAGATCATCATACAACACCTTAAAATCAACAAACCCAGAAGATAAATTCGTGCATGTGCACTATAGGTGCTTGCATGTGTGATTTTACACTTGTATGTGTGTGTAATGGTGTGTAGATAGATGTTTTGGTCACAAGAACTACCTCAAAGGCTTAAGAGCAGCAAGATGTTGATGTTAGCAGCTTCCTCAAGCTCCTGGACAACTGATTCGAGTAGAGATGAAGTGATGGTGATGGTGTCAAGCTCCCAACTTAGTTCTTCAAGCTTCCAATCCTCACTCTAAGCTTCCACAAGCTTGATAATGGCTTCAAACAGGGTAAAAATGGAGTTTTCTGGTGGGGAAGACGACTTTGAGTGGTCTAGAGCTCGAGAAGGTAAAATAGGGTGGCTTGAAATGATTTTTCTTGGATATATAAAGATTTTCTGCGAACTGGGCATTGTCGCGTAGCGCGACACGTATAAGGGAATCTCTCGCGTAGCGCGAGGGAATTCAGGTTCGAATTTCCCCCGCCCACCTGCCGCGTACCGCGACAGTTTCCTTGCGGGCCGTCGCGTAGCGCGACACATCCACTGAAAAGCCCAATAGGCCCATTTTCAGTGGGTTTGATCCGTTCGTCGCCGTTTTCACGTCTACGAACTATCGTTTGGCCTTGTTTGAATTTCCAAGTTCAATGTGTGAGTGTTTCGTGAAGTTTCGGGTGTTGTGCTACACAATGTGCTAGACGTTCACCAACGTTCGTGTGTTTTGACACGTGTGTGCTGTTTGCCGATAATTCCACGAATTATCTTGTTGTGTCAGTGTTCGTACTGTCGTGCCACGTGTCACACTAAATTGTTCTAATTCTAGTGCCACGTGTACATAAGGCATTTAAATAAACATTTAAATAAAATCATAGCTGACCTAGAAATTACGGGGTGTCACATGATGCCCCTTCACCGTTGACCTAGATTCAGTCGTCGAGAACCTCGTCGGCTCCAAAAGCCACCGTTGACCTCGATTCAGCCTCCATCTTCGGCTTGGCTCCAAAAGCCACTGTCGACCTCGATTCAGCCTCCTCATCGACCTTCGATTCGTCCCGTCGACCTTCGATTCATCGAGCTGGGTGCGGCGGAGAGAGGCGGAGATGGGTAACACACAGACGATGGAGATGGGTGCGGTGGAGAGCGGCGGAGATGGGGCGGCTGATTGAGAGGGGAAGGGGACCAATGGTTTCAGCTGGTTTACACTCCATTTAGACTTGTTCTCAAGTCTGAATCATTCAGACCCCATTCAGACCTTCTATCCCATTCAGATGTTTTTTTTGTACCAAACAAATGGTCTGAATCTGAACCATTCAGATTTAGACTCATTCAGATGTTACCAAACAACCCCTAGGTTAACAAAAATTCCCTTGGAGGCCCTTAGTCGCAGTTTGGAGATGGCCAGGGGGATTCAGCTAAATCTCACTGATTGTATAATGATTGTGAGGGAGTGAGATAGACGAGCAGTGAGGAAGGGCATCTTATGAGAGGAAGCTGCCAGTAACACCACTCCTCCATCGAAAATGGCTCGGTGATTCGGTGGTATGACTAGGGATGTCCGTGGTGCGATTCGGTCGGTTTTGCTAACATTTTTGAACCAAACCGCTAACTGCAGTTTCAAAAAATGACAAACCAAATCGACCATGTAAATTAGGGAAACCAAACCGACCGGTATTGATGGTTTCACGGTTCGGTTTTGCGGTTTCACGGTTCTACAAAAATACAATAGAGAACAGATAATATAATAATAGAAAATAACATAATCCATTTTAAATTCACATTTCAAAAGTCGAAAACCATAATACAAATGTCCCCCATTATCAAAATAACAAAAGCAGTTTAAAAAGAATGATAATATGTTAGATAAAGTATTGATTAGTTACAATGGTTTATAATACATTTCAAAGTCAATACGCTATTTTGAAAGCTACTGGTCTCCATGCCTTTCAAACTTCATTTCATACTTGTGTTGTCATTTAATGTGTTTCGTACAAAGATTTAATATGTTAGAAAAATCTAAAAAAATAACAATAAAATATATTTTGTTAGACAAACGAAAAGACTCTTATGTTTTCAATAATATTTTAAATAAAAAATATATATAGACACACACATCCATATATATATGCGATTGGTGCGGTTTATACGGTTTAAAAAAATGCAAACCGTGAACCGCACCGAACCACTCGGTTTTTAAAATACTCAAACCATAAACCACACCATTAACTTTTAAAACTAGGGCTGGCCCAATGGGCCAAGCAACCCAATCAAGGGCTTAGGGCCCCAAAAATCTTAGGGCCTCTAGAAAAAATTATCAAATGGGCTTTAGTTATGATTTGGGCTTAAATAATTTTGATGTAGGAAGAAAGATTACCTTCGATTGGCGAGTGAGCGCCTAAATTCGTTTGCAGATCTCGTCGTCTCTGTATATGAATCACTGTTAGTGGACACTCTTAGATTTGCGTAATCCTTGGTAAAACCTCTGACAGGTTCAAATGGGTTGCATCCACCCCTTTCACGGTCGGTGGCCAATTATTTTGGAGAATCAAAACTGACTAGTAAACCAATGATATCTAGTGGTAAGATAAATGTATTAGGAAAGTGATAGGAGACCCAAGTCATGGGTTCGAACCTACCAAACAGACGCCTAAACCACCTACACAGGCGCCCGGACATACCAAACAGACGTCTCCTTTTTTTTTGAAACCACCCTCACAGGCGTCCGCCCGTAATTAACATGCGTCCGCATGCTTTTTTATTATTTTTTTAAAAATTGTCAAACAGTGATGAATTTGCATAAACACATAAAAGAACATATTACCGTACATGTATAATAAAGATCATGAAAACAAAAAACCAAAAATTTGACTTGATATTATTAGAGTTAATAGGGTTTTCTCAATTAAGGTGGGTTAACAACCGATCCTTACCCTATATATATCATCTCATAAGTGAAACCGACATACAAACTATCTCAAAAGTTTTGGTCTTTCTCGATCCTTCTTTCCTAGATAGCATATAACCGCCAGAGGCCACCGATATCAACCACCGTCATCATCGAATACTCCATCACAAAGAACACCGGCCAGAACCAAACCACGCGTATTGACGTTACCATCTCAATTACTGATACGTCCTCGAGTCAATATTAATGTATACATGCATTTTAAATCTCCCACACTTCAAGTCTCCAACATGTTAGTACATTTTAAATTCTCAATATCAATCTCATTTCTCAAGTTTCATTTCTAAATTATAATTCTCATTTCTCAAAATTTGACTATATGTGTTGAAATTATTAAATGGATTAAATCATTAGATGTTTAATTGTTTAATTTGCATCCCATTATCCTAGTTCATAGGTTCCTAATTTGTGTGTCTTAGGCTTTTAGTTTGTTTAATTGTTTAACTGTTTAGATCACAATTAAAAATGATTAATTGTTTAATTTTTTAAATCATTCGTGTGTTTTAAACTTTTAGTATGTGTGTTTTATTAGCATCCCCAGTTCATAATTTTTGAATTCTTGAAATATATGTATTGAAAACAAAATGTATTGTTGCGTTAGTGCGTAAAAAGAGGAATTAACGAGTTATGCATCCTAAACAACTTTCCGGTTGTCAAAAACGAAAAAAAGAGGAAAAGAGATGAAATATGAGAAAGTCATAAGCCGATGCTTTTTATAGGGCGTTTTTTCTCCGGCTTGTCCTGAGCAGTGGACACTCTATTTCTCAGGGCCGCCCCTGACTTGATCCAACGGAAAACCACATATGAGAATCTTATAATATTCCGTTTGAAAAATACATAAGTGAATAATCTAAAGAATGAACACTATAATATGTTCTATAAGTGAACCTTCAAAAAAAATTTCTAGCTTCTCGGCATGATTAACAAATAAAACATCTTTTATTGCCATCTCAAAGAAGTTCAATCCCAAATTTCTAGCTTCTCGACATGATTAACAATTGCTTGAGTCACCTGATTACCAACTAATGGTCCTATGGTAGAAGAAATGATGTGGAGGTGTTGTGCCGATGTTGTCATTTTGAAAATTATTATTTTTTCAACATCTTTTTCACGAAAGAAAAAAAAGTTTGCAACAATACCTCATCTTGAACATTTTGCATTAAAAAGGTTATTGGGAACAAACAAAAGTACCTAGCAAAACACTTCTCAACCACATGATTGGAGAATAAGGTAAAAATATGGTAGAAACCAATCGTGAAATTTTTTTTAGGAACAAATAGATTTGGGACTGGTCTTGTCGGGTTTTTGGGTCATCTAATGCAGGACCAATTATGTTTAACATGGGCCGGTTTTTGGGTAAAGATGGGCATCTAAACCAGTTTGGGTTTAGAAACCGGTTCACAAACCGACCCGAACCCGTCCCGAAACCGGTTTAACCGAAACCGGTTCCAAACCGACCCTAACCGCCGGTTCCCATACTGGTTTAGGATGTTACCGTTGTAAACCGAACCGGTTCGTAACGATTCACCAAACCGGTTTCAAAACTGGTTTTAACGGCTATATCGAGCCGTACGAGAATATGACCGTTTTTGCCCAAAAATGACCGTTCTTTCCATTTTTTTGCATTTTAGTCCCCCAATAATTAGTATAAATAGGTATTGGTTGTTTCGGTTTAACCACACAACTCAAAAACGCTCTATACACTTGCAGAAACGCTCTATACACTTGCAAAAACAAAAGACACTCCCTAGTCTCTACCTTCTCTTAACGTTCCTCTCAAATGGCTTCATAAAGTGGTAACTCCTTGGTTGGTTGTGGTGCTTCTTCCCCTCTTCAAGTTCTTGAAGTTATCCCAACGAAGAGGAATCCAGAAATTTGGTGCAACTTTGATTTATGAGTTATGTCGAGCGGCCCGAACAAAGCGCGTTGCAAGTTTTGTGGTACTTTATTTAAACACGATGCTAATAGCACTTTGAAGAACCACATTGCACAGAAATATTGCAAAGCTTTGAAAAACCAAACATCACGGGGTCAAAATTCAATGACGAATGAAAGAAATGTGTTTGCGTATAGCGTTGATGCGGTTCGGGAGCAAATGGCGCATTTTGTGATCCAAGAAAGTTTGCCATTTAACAACTTCGACAACCCGCATCTAACTCGGCTTATTCAACAAACTCTTCAACCTTGTTATATGCATGTAAGTCGTGCTACTCTAAGAAGAGATTGTTTAAAAATGTGGAAAAAAGCTAAAAATGAACTAATTTTAGGTTTGGGAAAATTAGAAACCGGTGTTAATTTAACTTCGACAACCTGCGTCTAACTCCGGTTATTACTTGTGCCGCCGCGTTGAACTTGAACCGTTGCCTAAATGTTGCGGGTGTAGAAACTTTAATTGAAAAAATAATTTTTGATTTGGATTTACATGAAGAGGATCCTTTTTATGCTCAAACTTTAAAATCACAATTTAACAATTCTCAAGTATGTTTGATATTTATCTTGCAAAATATTGTTCAACATCAACCATACACGAAACATTTAGGAGCGCGGCTTCAAGATCAAGTAGTTCTCAAAAATCTTATATCGATTTATATAATACTTTAATGAATAAAAACTCAAAACGACAGCGAGGCAACACTCCAAGTAGCGAACTTGGAGATATATTGGGACGGACTTTTTGTCTAATATGAGTGACCGAGACTTTATGAATTTTGATATCTTGGAAACATGGAAAGGTATGGAAGATCAATTCTCGATCCTATCCGCCATGGCTCAAGATCTACTAAGCGTCCAAGCTTCCACGATAGCTTCAGAATCAACTTTTTCTGTGAGTGACAGGGTTATTTCATTACGAAGAACAAGACTCACTCCTCCTACGTTAGAGATGTCGATTTGCTTGAAGGATCACTTGGATGCAACGGAAAGAATACAACATATATCCTCACTTGAAGGCGAAATGGAATACGAGAGGGAGGTTTTAGAAGACGAGGTCGAGGCGAGAATGTCGGAAGGAATAACCGACGAGGAAGAAGCCGCATATTATGAGGCATTAATTAGCTCGGGTTCGGCGGATGAAAATTAAACGTTAAGAAATGAAAGTTTTTATCAAGTTTTTTATGTTTTGTTTATTTTTTTTACGAACTTATGATATGCTTATTTATATTTTTATTTTTCAAGATAATGAAAGATTTTATTTAGTTTTTTATGTTTTGTGTTTAAGTTAAGTAATTGGTTAAAATGGTAAAAAAATAAATTAAAAAAAAACCAAACTGGTTTTAACCCCTAACCGAATCAGTTCCTATAGGTTCGACTTATCCCAACCTTAAACCGGTTTCTAAACCGAACCGGTTTGTAAGAAAAAAACTGGTTTGTACACCACTATTTTTGGGTTTATATGGGCTAGTCTTGTAGGGTTTTAGGGTTTATGCGGGCTGGTCTTGTAGCGTTTTCGAGTTACACTTCGCAGGGCCGATTACGTTTAAGATGAGCCGGTTTTGGATTTAGCAAGTTGCAACATGTCGATTTGTTAAGACGTTATGTTTTCCACTAATGCAAGGTGCGAAGATAATAGATTTGAAACTTTTGATTGGCTACCGAGTCAAATAACACTCTAATGTAAACATTATTGAATGGGAACATAACATAGCTGTCATTTTTCCTTAGCATTATGGGTGTCCATAATAAAAACTAAAACTCGTGTGTTATTCTTGTTACCATTGGACGTATTCCCTGAATTACAGATATAGATTAAAACGTTGTAGTGATTTATTCTTCAAGCATGTTGAGATAACCCTAAGTTCCAAGATAAATAGCAAGTATTTGTTCCTCTACCGTGAAAGGGGCATATCCAACCCATATGGACCCCTTAGAGTTTCTAACCAAGGAGCACGCAAATCCAAAAGCTTCCAATAACAGACGTTCAACACATCGAAATACTAAGCAAATAAAGCAAGTCATATATCTGAAATAAGCAAAGCAAACGAAACTAGACAGCACCGTGATTCATATGAACAGAATAATATAGTTTGAAACATCAGAACGATAAGATTCCAAGCAGCATCAAATAGGAAAGATGACCATCCTTGTTCTCGTCTACTTTGATCAGTTGATAAGCTTCGGAATTTCTTGTTTTTTCATAAATGAACATCAAGTAGGCGATTACGTGATACGCATTTTCCATCCAAAGGTGTACACGTTCAAGTGGATACATTATCCAACTGGTCTCTGTATAAAGCATCGAAAGAAACGGAAAAATGAAGAAGAATAGAAACATGAGTGTGAAGTTACTGCAAGCAGATGGTCTCCTTTCTTGTTGATCATCCAAGTAGAAGAAACATGTAGCTATGACCCCAAACATTACACATGCGACCAAAACCCCGATCCAGTTGAGCTTGGGGGGAAGAACCATCACCATCAGAAGGGAGAAAGGACCAAGAAACGCCGAGAAGCCACCAATAAACTTAAGAAAGGTGCCAAAACCATCGTCCATTGGCAAAAATGATTAACTAAAATCAGAACAAATATGATTGCCATGACGCATGATGCGGCAACACAGCTATCTATAAACACTGGATTATTTTCAAAAGCAGATTGATTTGCCAAGTTAATTTGCAACCCCGCAGATAAACAAATCGTGAAAGACCGAAGCATAAGAGCTGCGTAAGATAAATTCCTGAAACAAAAAGATGTTATTATTATTATATCACCTTACTTATTAGACGAAACCAAACCAAACGAAATGGAAATTACCGGTTCTTGGCAGCGCTGGAAAGTGATGGTTTGTTGGCAATGGCAGCAGTAGCACCCATTTCAGTCTGCAACTCCAAACTAAACTAAGAGAAAACATATATATGCATGTAATGAAATGTTTCATTAGTTTTAAACCACCAAAATCCTAACATTTTTTGTGACTAAATCTCACCTGTAAAATAACCATTAACTGAGAAATTCATACATAACTGCTTGCGTTTGTTTAACCAAATCCGATTATCGATTCACGCGAAGTTACTTATGATCAACCGAAATTCACAACCAGACGATATAACGAGAAACAATTTAATATATAATTTTGATGTAGGAAGAAAGATTACCTTCGATTGGCGAGTGAGCGCCTAAATTCGTTAGCAGATCTCGTCGTCTACGTATATGAATCACTGTTAATGGACGCTCTTAGATTTGCGTAATCCTTGGTAAAACCTCTGACAGGTTCAAATGGGTTGCATCCACCCCTTTCACGGTAGGGGGCCAATTATTTTGGAGGCTCAAAACCAATGTTTTCATAACCGGACTGGACGTCGAACCGGTCTCCTTACTCGTCAGAGGTCCGACCGGTCGAACCGGATTTTAGAACCGGATGATTTTTTATACATTTTATAAATATACATATATAAAAAATAAAAAAAAATCAAAAAATATATTAAAAAACGGTTCAACCGCCGGTCCGACTACCGGTTCGCCAGTTTGACCAGCCGGTTCACCCAAAAACGGTCCAGAACCCCTAACCGGACCGGTCAGACCGGCTGGTCCGGTTTTCAAAACATTGCTCAAAACAACTTATAAACAAATGATGTCTTGTATGAGTGAAGTGACAGGATACCTAGGTTATGCGTTTGATTTTTGATCCCACTCGATTTTACCGGCTTTTCATCGTCGTGTCTTTGTGCGGGTGATTGAGTCAGGTTTTTCCCGAGAATAGGTGGCTGGTGGGCTAGGGGCTCCGTCCGTTTGAACTAGGGGCTAGCTTGGGCATACTTTAGCCATTGGAGGCCGCGTACGGTGTACCCGACAATTGATTAGTTGGCCATTCGAAAAAAAACAACTAATAAAATTAGGTTTTTTTAGTAAAAAAAACATCTTACTTTCGATTCTAATAAATATTAACAACAAAATCAAAATATTATTCTTTTCATAATAACAACATAAGTATATAACAAAAATCTAATAAGTTAATTGCAAACGGAAATAACAAAATTGTATTGAACATGAACAAAAATTGTATTGTCCATACCCTTACTGGTCGCCTCCGTCTGTTAATAAGCGGGCGGGTGCCTGTATAGGATCCACTTAAAAAATGACATCTGGCTTATACGGGTGTGGGCGCCTGTGAACTCTGACGCACGCCCGTAATTTCAAAATTCTTGTCACGGGCGTCGGACCCACTTTGACACACTTGTCACAGGCGGCTTCCTGCTAAGAAATTTTTTTTTTAACGGTCGTCATTCTTACAGGCGCCCGAACCTACCAAACAAACGTCTACTTTTTTTTTCGAAAATTGATAGTCTAAGTTTTGTAATAATTGAGTTGTAATAATTGTTTTGTCTTGGTTCGTTGTGGATGTAACTGATAGTTAGTTTTTTGTTATTTCAGTTTGTAATAAACAGCTTTAAATAGCTGTGAGTCTGTAATTGTTCGCAAGCAGACAAAAAGTGAAATCAAAGAGATCGATTTCCAAATCTTCTTTTCTTTTTCAATCCTTTAATCAGATACCATCTATCAAGTGGTATCAGAGCTCGGTGATTTCAGATCCACCGAATCGAGCTCGACGAACCGAAAAAACCTAACGAAGGAATTCGATCGAAGATAATCGATTGACTGATTGATCCGACGGACCGGATCAAGAAGCGTTGGTGACCTATCGGAGACGAAGAAGACGTTCTAACATGGGAGACGGACCAGCAGCTGGCGCGATGGTTACGATCAAAGAACCCGGCACATCCTCGCTCCAGTGCCCGATGCTGAACAACAACAATTACAACATTTGGGCGATTCGACTAAAGGCGGTGTTCAAGGTTCACGGGATCCTCGAGGCTCTTGAGCCAGGAATCGGTATGGCGGTAGATGTGAAGAAGAATGACATGGCTGTGGCTCTTCTGTACCAAGCGATTCCAGAAGAACTGGTGCTACAGGTGGCACAATGTCAAACGGCCAAACATATATGGGAGGCCTTGAAGGTGAGGTTTGTAGGAGCCGATCGTGTAAGGGAAGCGAGACTCCAAACACTCCAATCCGAATTAGAATCTATGAAGATGACCGATAGTGAGGGAATTGATGAATTTGCGGGCAGATTGAGCCATTTGGTGTCCAAAGCAAACAGCCTAGGGTCTACAATTGAAGACAAGACACTTGTGAGAAAACTGTTGGGGTCGGTCCCAGAAAGGTTCTTGGCCATTGTGGCGTCCATAGAGCAGTTTGCAGATTTGAACGTGATGTCCTTTCAAGAAGCAATTGGTAGACTCAAGGCTTTTGAGGAAAGAACAAAGATGAAGGAAAAACAACCTGCTGCAAAGTCTGAACAACTGCTCCTGAGTTTCGACGAATGGCAGGCCAAAAGGAGACCTGACTCAAGTCAAGGGGCTGGCCGAGGTGCGGGCAGGCAAGGCTCAAGGGGCAGAGGCAGAGGTAGAGGTCCGGCGGGTAGAGGGAGAACCCAAGATCAACCATCTACCAGTTATCAGACAAGAAAAACTAAAGATAGGACGAAAATAAAATGTTTCAGATGTGATACAATGGGGCACTTTGCCTCTGAATGTCCTACAAAGCCAAAAAAGGAGGAGATCAACCTTACTGAAGCCAGGGAAAATGGACCGGCCTTGATGATGGCACTTGCAGTCTTCTTGAACGAAGAGAAGGTGGTTCCCAAAAGGTACCAGACCGAGGAGCAAGATGCTTGGTTTCTGGACAACGGGGCCAGCAACCACATGACAGGAAATAAAGAACTTTTTGCCAATCTTGACCAAGGTGTGACTGGAAAAGTCAGGTTTGGAGATGGCTCTTGTGTAACTATCGAAGGAAAAGGGGACATTGTGTTGGAATGTAAGAATAAAGACCAGCGGGTCTTGTCAGAGGTCTACTACATCCCCATCTTGAAAAGTAACATCATAAGTCTAGGCCAACTTACAGAGAAAGGGCATGAAGTGCGAAAGAAGGAGGAGCACTTGTGGATCTTTGAAGAAAATGGATCTCTGTTAATGAAGGTGCCTAGATCTTCGAATAGATTGTACAAGATCATGCTCAAGGTGGTCCCACCAGTGTGTCTGCTGGCCAGTGTTGGTGTCAATTCGGCTTGGCTGTGGCACGCTCGACTTGGTCACTTGAACTTTGATGCAATCCAGAAGCTGTCAAGCAAGGAAATGGTGCATGGAATGCCTAAGATCACACATCCATCCCAGGTCTGTGACTATTGCTTGGCAGGTAAGCAGACCAGGGCATCCTTCCCAAAAGAAACCCAGTTTAGGTCAGAACATCCATTGGATCTGGTCTATGATGATGTGTGTGGCCCAATTCAACCAGAAACTCAAGGAGGAAACAAGTATCTGTTGCTGATTGTTGATGATCACAGCAGGTACATGTGGCCATATCTCATTAAAAAAACCAAGGCTGATGTGTTTGGGAGATTCAAAGAGTTCAAAGAGGCTACTGAACTGGAGTATGGGAGGAAAATAAAGAGTCTAAGGACTGATAATGGAGGGGAGTTTACCTCTAATGAGTTCAAGGCCCTGTGCGAAAGATCAGGGTTGTATCATCAGCTAACAGCCCCATACTCTCCACAACAAAATGAAATTGTGGAGAGAAGGAACAGAACTGTTATGAGCATGACCAGGTGTCTTTTAAAGGCTATGAATCTTCCACAAGATATGTGGGGAGAAGCAGCAAGACATGCGGTCTATATTCTAAACAGATCACCCACAAAGTCCATAGAAACCACACCTTATGAAGCAATCAAAGGAAGGAAGCCAAGGTTAGAACACTTGAAGGTGTTTGGGTGTGTTGGCTATGCAAAAGTTTTGGGAACAAACCTGAAAAAGTTAGATGACAGAAGCAAGAAGTTGGTACACCTGGGATGCCAACCAAAAACTAAAGCATACAGGATGCTGGACCCAGAAACAAAAAGGATCCATGTCTCAAGAGATGTACAATTTGATGAATCAAAGTCTTGGAATTGGGAAAGAACAGAAGACACTCCTAGAACTGAATGGACTGAGTTTTTAGTTCATACAGAGTCTGGGAGAGAAGAAGAGGAACAACAGGTTTTTGATGGTGAACCGGGTGTTTCAGAACAGTACAACCTGGATTTAGAAAGTGAAGATGAATCAGTCTGGAGCAGCCCAGAGTCATTTGTAAAGGGCAGGGTCCCATGTTAAGCAGACAACCAGGTGATTATGTGGGAAGGAATGATCCTACTCAGGCCCAGATGAAAGATACGACCATACTCCCCTAAGAGGATCAGAGGATATTGATGTGATCTATGAGAAAACACAAGGGTCTCAGTTGCTGTTGCTGGAAGGAGAACCTGTTAATCACAAGGAGGCTCAAGGTGTAAAAGAATGGGAGGAGGCAATGGCTGCTGAAATTAGATCCATAGAGAAAAACAAAACATGGGAGCTTACTGATAAACCGATTGGAGTAACTCCAATAGGTTTGAAGTGGGTGTACAAAGTGAAGAGAGATGCATCAGGGGAGGTTTCTAAGCACAAGGCCCGGCTTGTTGCAAAGGGATATGTGCAGCAATATGGAGTAGATTTTGGAGAAGTGTTTGCTCCGGTGGCCAGGATGGAGACTGTTAGATTAATTCTGGCAGTGGCAGCTCAAAACAACTGGTGGGTTCATCACATGGATGTCAAATCAGCCTTTTTACATGGTGATTTGAAGGAGTTAGTGTATGTGACTCAACCAGAAGGTTTTGTTCAGAAAGGGGCAGAACAGAAAGTCTATAAGTTGTCTAAAGCCCTGTATGGGCTCAAACAAGCACCAAGGGATTGGAATATCAAGCTGGATGGTGTATTAAAGGATCTGGGTTTTGTTAAGTGCAAGCATGAACCAGCTGTTTATCGAAAGGGACAGAAAGAAGAGACCTTGATAATTGGGGTTTATGTTGATGATCTTCTAATCACAGGGGGATGTTCAGAAAAAATCAGGGAAATCAAAAAGGATATGGAGAAAAGATTTGAAATGACAGACTTGGGTCTGTTGTCTTATTACCTGGGAATTCAGGTCACACAAACTGATCAAGGGATTAAGTTGCAACAATCAAGTTATGCCAACAAGATCTTGGATGAAGCAGGATTGAGAGATTGCAATCCAACCAAATACCCGATGGAGCCTGGGTTGAAGCTGTCAAAGAAGGATGAAAGTGAGGATGTTGATGCAACTCAATTTAGAAAATGGATTGGGTGTTTGAGGTATTTAACTCACACAAGGCCTGACTTGACATATGCAGTGGGTTATGTCAGTAGATTTATGCAGACTCCCAAGCAAGCTCATGTGCAGGCTTTGAAGCAAATCCTAAGATATGTAAAGGGAAGTACCAAAGTGGGCTTGTTCTATCAGAAAGGTGTGCTGCATGGGTATAGTGATAGTAGCCATGCAGCTGATCGAGATGATGGCAGAAGCACCACTGGGATGGTATTTTTTTATGGGGCAAGACCAATAGCATGGAATTCTCAGAAGCAATCCACAGTGGCTCTATCTTCATGTGAGGCAGAGTTTATGGCTGCCTCAGCGGCAGCTTGTCAGGCTATTTGGTTAAGGGGTCTGTTGGCGGAAATTACTGGAAAGGAGGAGGCTCAAGTGGAGATCAAAGTTGATAATAAGTCTGCCATTGCATTAATCAGAAATCCAGTTTTTCATGGACGCAGCAAACATATAGATACTAGATATCATTTTATCATAGAGACTGTTGAAAAGGAGCATATTAAAATCGAGTATGTCAGCGGTGATGAGCAGAAAGCTGACATTTTAACCAAGGCTCTTCCCAGGGTAAAATTTGAAGAAATGAAAATCAAATTGGGGCTGAAAGAAGTTACAAGCTTAGGGGGGTGAATTGATAGTCTAAGCTTTGTAATAATTGAGTTGTAATAATTGTTTTGTCTTGGTTCGTTGTGGATGTAACTGATAGTTAGTTTTTTGTTATTTCAGTTTGTAATAAACAGCTTTAAATAGCTGTGAGTCTGTAATTGTTCGCAAGCAGACAAAAAGTGAAATCAAAGAGATCAATTTCCAAATCTTCTTTTCTTTTTCAATCCTTTAATCAGATACCATCTATCAAAAATCACCCAAACATGCGTCCGCCCGTAATTAATAGGCGTCCGCCTGTATCAAACAGGCGTCCGCCTGCTTATTTTATTTTTTCAAAATTGTCACCTTATTAGACCGAAGCATAAACAAAAATCGTGAAAGACCGAAGCAGCACCCATTTCAGTCATCAACTCCAAACTAAAGTAAACTAAACTAAAGTTGTAATATTTTTCATCATTAAATCTCATCTGTAAAATAACCATTTACTGAGATTTCATAACTCTACAACAACAACAACAACCTTACCTAGTATATTCCCACTTTTAAGTAGGGTCTAGGGAGAAGGATAGATACAAACCTTACCCCTATCTGATTTGGGATAGAGAGGCTGCTCCGAAAGAGTCACCGGCTCAAAGTTATCATTTGAAATTGATCATCCAAATGATTTTAACGTTATTTTCACAAAATAATTAAAATAACGTTAAAATTAGTGCACTTTTACTTTTGTTCCTTAAGGGCCCACACATATATACATTATATGCGTGCACCGCAAATGAAACGTATGATTAGTGCACTTTTACTTTTGCCCCTTAAGAGCCTATCAGATTTCATAACCCTGTGTTGCTCGATTTACCCTTGCACCACAGCAGCCCCTTACCACCATCACCATCTAACAGGGTTAGATGGTTATTGATATTTTCTTCTTTTGTGTTAAGCTTATTTATTTTTTTTTGATAAATTATTCGCTACAAAAGGATTTTTTTTAGTAAACGTGTCACAGCTTCCTTCTTTTTTCTTTTTTGTAATAACGAAGAAAGAAATTCTATTTTCTCTCCTATTTACTTGATATCCTTCTTCCCTATCCTAATTCTCTAGAAAATGAACAGAAAATCGAAAGATCAGGTAAAAAACTAAAAATTGATTCAAAGAATAAGTTAAAGTTTTCATTGAATGCAATTCTAACTAACCATAAATGCGAAAAAAAGTATTGGAATAAACGAAATTGGTAAAAAAAAACCCTGTGATGGTTATACTAACAGTGTCAGTAGTTACTGTTTTTTTTTATGAAAATAATTAATATATATACATTTTACAAACGACATCATTACGAGTGAATAGTAATAATAATTAAATATTAATAATAATTAAATAATGACTATTATATATTATAAATAGTAATTAAATGTTAGTAATTGTTAAAATACACGACATTGGGTCAAAAAAAAACGGCGCCAATAGCCGTAATAAACAATAATTAATAAAAAAAAATTATATAATATTAGTAATAATTAAATAATTTATTATTTAATACTAATATACTAAACAAAGGTTTATAGCCTAATGGTACCTCCTTGAATTCTATATGAGATGTTTTGGATTCGAATTCAGACCGAAGCATATTTGCTGAGGCAAGTTCAGAGTGTTTACCCAGTTATAAGATTTCTTCTGGGAAGGGCTCAGGCGTATGCCCAGAGCTTCAAATCCGAATGAACGGTTGAAATTCCGTTTTGGGTGTGGTCATACTAGGCCGTTCAAAGAAAAAGAATACTAATATACTGATTGCTTTATGATAATTAAATAATAATATTTAATTAACTAATAGTCAAAATTTTTGCATGGTTTTGATTTATTATTTTAGGATGGATTGACAGCCGTTGCAATTATTTTTTTGTTTACGTTTTGATATTCGTGATTCTGTCACCACGGCAGGATGAGTTTATAAGACGGCTACAAGCCGTAATTATAATTAACAATTAATAATATGGATCATTATTATTATATAATACTAAAACTAATTATTATATAACAATTAAATAATAATAATAATTAATTAATTAACTAACAGTGAAAATTTTTACACACATTTTGATTTAACGTTTTAAGATAGATTGACAGCCGTTGCAACTAGCTTTTTTTTTACGTATTAATATTCGTGATGTTGTTACCAAACCAGTATAATAGACTCAAAATTAATTAATAACAGTAATTGTTAAATAATAATTAATTTGTTACCGTTTTGTTTAGTCGTTTTATGTTCATGTTTATTAATGCTATATTTTACAACTAAGCACAAAGTTTTTTTATTATGGTGTTACAGACACGTTTATAACGGCTACACTTTAGGATTTTGAGTCGAAGTCACAACTGTTGTAACATGTTTTTATATCTGTGTTTTTTATACATGAGATCGTATATGCGTTCTTATATTAGAAATGGTGACAGAATTTTCCGTCTCATGGTTTTATATTTTAGAGTTTTTTACGCGGTTATGTTTATTTTTATGTTTTTAGAGACGATTTCTTATAATAGTTTTTTTAAATTGATAGAAACTGTAGCAATTGTGTATATATATTCTAATTTTAGAGCCAACAATTAATCTGTCATGATTCCAGTGCAATGAGAGAATTTAATTTTGACGTATGCATAAAGTAAATAACTAATACTAACAATACTATTAAATAACAATAATAATTAAAAATTAACATTAACAATTCTTAAATTAAATGTTGATGCTAAGTAAAAGAAATAGCGATTTTATGAAAGCAAACACATTTGTTTGTTGTTTTGATTACATAATTTTTCACATTGTGCCTACTATCGTGATTAAATACCCATATCAAAGGACGATTAATATTTGTGATATTGTTATCACTAGAGGTGGCAATTTTTATCCAAATCATAGGAAATGTGTTAGTTTTGGTAAATAATTGTAGTATAGTGGGTTAAAATGGGTAACAACATAATATTGAATGGGTTGAGATGAGTAAAACTTAAACACAATGAAATAACCAAAAAACTATGTAAATGCAATGGATTCAAACATTTAAGAATGGTTAATAACATATTTGATGAGAAAACCACTATAGATGATCCAAATGGACTATTTATTTACTTATAACACATCTTAAGCTAAATTAAAATGATGTGTTTTAAGAATAACACATTTAGACCCAAAATGATTTTGCTTAAAACCCGTTCTAACCCGCACCCATGTTGACCCGAATCATTCTGACCCGTTACCTAACCCGACCCAACCCGCCCATTTTGACGGGCATGGTTACCACTATCAGAATTAGATATCAATATCTATATTGATAGATTAGTATGACTTAATATTTTTTGACATAATTTTAATCGATTAGATACCGTTTTTTGTATTAATATGGGGTTACCGCAGCAACGCGCGGGTAAACCCTTAGTTAATTAACAAAAGTGAAAGATTGCAATAAACTGGCAGGTAAGCGTGCAACTAGTTGAGCCACAACCCCTTTTGAATTGCAAATCCGATTCTACTAAAAACAATTTTTTGGGTCCTAGGAGCCGTGATGTTGCTATTCATGACCCTCTAAACACGGCTCAGAAAATTCACAGCCTCCGGGCCAAGAACCTAAAACACAATTGTAAACATAACTTTTCAATTGCAATATACAATTCTCTGTTCTTGTTCATATCGATCCAAATACGAATCTATTGCCACAGATCCGACCACAAGAACCCAACATCATATTCTGAGTTTAATCCCTACAGAACCGGAGGATTATAAACTCGAATGGCTTAAAGATCATCGGCAAATGACTGTCCGACATTCAATTATTCAAATCAAAACACAAAAATCCTAATCAGAACGGTTTCTCGACGAAGGACTGCCGGAAATCATAAGCATCCAGATCCAAAAGAAGGTTATAAACCATTCAAAATCATTCCCGAAGGACAGTCTAAATCAACAAAACAAAATCAAAAAGCAGAAACCAATCAAATAAAATATACCTTGAAGGACGAAGGTTTGATCATTCAGTGATCAGTCCTCAC
The DNA here is from genome assembly GCA_009363875.1 of Mikania micrantha. Lineage (NCBI taxonomy): Eukaryota > Viridiplantae > Streptophyta > Magnoliopsida > Asterales > Asteraceae > Mikania > Mikania micrantha. The sequence goes on along the minus strand of CM018692.1, from coordinate 105,934,603 downwards.
AATCTCCGGGAATTCAAACCAGAAGGCGCGCATTGGATTTTTGATCGAAGATTTTTTTTTTCTTAAAACCCTGACGTGGGGTTAACTTTTAACAAGTAAAAACCTAAATGGGCGGGTGGGGTAGGTTGAATAACGGGTTAAAATATGTTCGGGTAAAGATAAGAACGAGTTATGATGGATTATAAGCAAAATCAGTTTGTGTATAAATATATCGTTTTTCGAATATAGGAGTTTAGTTTTAAGTTAAAATAGGTTGTAAGTAAACAATTAGTTTATTTACATATAATCTTTTGTAATTTTATTATCAAATATATTATTAATAATTTTTACTTGTTTAAATCAATTCTATTTTAATAGTTTTAGGTTACTTATCTTGACACAAATTGTGTTAAGGTATACGTCATCTCAATCTGTTCCATTTTATAATATTACCCATTTCGAATCAAAATACAATAATTGCTCACCAAAATCAACCCATTTATTATGCTTTAAGTTGAGAATGTTAGGTCTAAAAAAAACCGAAGGAAGCGTTAAAATTTATTTGGTGGACACAGGTAGGTGCAAAAATCGGGTTTTTTTTGGAACCGGTTCCGGTTCCAATCCGTTCCAGTTCCGGTCAACAAAGTCAATACCCGGTTCCGGTTCCGGTTCCGGTTCCAGTTCCGGGTTTCGACCGGTTCCGACCGGTTTTTTACTGGTTCCGGTTCGGGTTTTGGCCGGTTCCGGTTCGGGTTTTGGCCGGTTCCGGTTTTAATTTGTCTAGAAAACCGGACCCGTTTTTACCCACCGGTTCGGGTATGACCGGGTCTGGTTCCGGTTAGGGTTGCCGGTTCCGGTTTGGGGTCCGGTTTTTTTGCCCACCTCTAGACACAGGCATACACTTTATACGAAAATACGCTTTCTTATTCAAAATTTAGCCCATCAAAGTTTAGTAAAATCATTTTATTAGGAAAAATATGTCGCAAATATCTAAACCTTATTTTATTTTTTTTGTTAAATTATACTTCCATTCTATCTTTCGTTACTTCATTATGTTATCACTTTCACAATTGTTTCATTTATTTGCAACTGACATTCTCTCGTACATTATCTCTCCATTCATAAACCTAATTTTCATTTTCATTCTCTCATACATCATCATCTTCTCATTCATAACCCTAATTTTCATTTTTCGATTGTATCTCTAAATCTTCATTCTGGATTACTACTACGTCTTTTATTATCGCAATTTAGTTTCTATTACTATCATCGTTCACAATTATGCAGGTTTGTTTCGTCTTCCAACCATTGGGATGGTTGTGTTTTCTTACTATTTTTATATTTTTTTGGGTGTTTAATGATTTTTGGGTATTAATGGTGATTACTTTGTATATAATTAGGGCAAGTACTTAATTTTAATATACCATCAATAAATTTTATCTTGTTGTTTCTGATAACATAGCTAAAAACAAAAATCAAGCATAACTAAATGAAAATCACATATGAAAATTTTATACAATTCCGTCAGAAAAATACATCAAGTGAATAATCTCAAAAACGAACACTATAATATGTTATATAAATTGAGTGTCGGTTGCTCCGCAACAAAGAGTACTAGGGGACTCATCAAGAATAGTCAAATAAAACATCTTTTATTGTCATCTCAAAAGCTTAACACAAAAAAAAAAAAAAAAAAAAAAAAAAAAAAAAAAAAAAATTCTAGCTTCTTGGCATGATTAGCAAATAAAACATCTTTTATTGGCATCTCAAGGAAGTTCAATCCAAAAAAAAAAAAAAATCTAGCTTTTCGGCATTATTAGCAACTGCATGATGTCACATGATTACCAACTAATGATCATACGGTAGAAGAAAAGATGTGGAGGTGTTGTCTAATGTTCTCATTTTGAAAATTATTTTTTCGTCATCTTTTTCGGGAAAGAAAAAAAAAATTGCAACAATGCCTCATCTTCAACATTTTGTATTAAAATGGTTGAGAACAAACAAAAATACGTAGTAAAACAGTACTATCATCCACATGATTGATGAATCGGGTAAAAACCATGGTTGTAAAAATCCCCGACTAAACCGATTAATCGTTAGCCCCCTAAGGTCGACTAGGCCTGACTATCCGATTAGGCCGATTAATCCCAAATAATCCCGATTAATCCTTAGTCCCCACCCCACTAACCGACTAGCGACTAGTGATTTCTACAATATTGGTAAAAACATGTTAGGAACCGATCATGAAAAAAAAATCTAGGAGCAAATAGGATTTAGCAGGACTGGTCTTGTCGGGTTTTTAGGTTACCAAATGCAGCACCGATTATTTTTAACATGGGGCGGTTTTTGGGTTTATACGGGCTGGTCTTGTAGGGTTTTCGGGTTTCCCAATGCAGGGCCGATTATGTTAACATGGGCCGGTTATTGGGTTTGGTAACTCTAACCTCCTGACCGTCGCCACTCGCCACGTGTGAATTTGTTAAGTGTTAACACATTTGTTTTCCATTAATGCAAGGTACGAAGATAATAGATATGAAACTTTGATTGCTAGCAAGTCAAATAACACTCTAGTGTAAACACTATTTGTCATTTTTCCTAGCATTAAGGGTATGCTTGGCAAAATGGACGGGTTGGGTAACGGATCAGAACAGGTTCGGGTCAGGATGAGTATGAGTCAGAACGAGTTTTAAGCAAAATCAGTTCGAGTCTAAATGGATTGTTTATACAAAAACATCAATTTAGTTTAACTTAAGATATGTTATAAGTAAACAAATAGTCTATTTGGATAATTTTTAGGAATTTTCTCATCAAATATGTTATTAATCATTCTTAAATATTTGAATCCATTGCATTTACATAGTTTTTTGGTTACCCATCTTGACTCACATTGTGTTTAAGTGCTACCCATCTCAACCCATTCAATATTATGATGTTACCCATTTCAACTCATTATGCTACAATTGTTTACCCAAACAAACCAATTTCCTTTGATATGGTAAAAATTGACACCTTTAATTATGGGTGTCCATAATAAAAAATAAAAATCATGTGTTATTCTTGTTACCGGTGGACATCTTCCCTTAACCACATTATTACAAAAAGTTTGTGATAAAGGAACACACTTGTTATTACCTTGTTACGAGTTGACGTCTTCCCTTATATTAAAACACAGATATAAATTAAAACGTTGCAGTGATGTATTCTTCAATCATGTTTTATTTAAAAAAAAATGACTAATTTCAAGTGGGAGTTAAGCAAAATACATGGAATAGAATTCAAAAATAGATCTGACTTCAAGAGTGTCCATTAACTGACGTTCAACACGTCGAAAAAACGAAGCAAATAAATTCCTTGGCCCCTTGAACTTTAAAAAATAATAAAGTTGAACTAATATTGTAAGTTTAACATTACCTTTAAGGGTTTACTCTGACGGTTGTTATCTCATTTTGTTAGCCGATCTTGAGTTTAAAGCTTATTTTAGGCCTTAAAAAATAAAATGGACCTTAACTATTAAACATTGCCCATTTACCTAGTGTAAAAAAAAAAGGAAATCCACCAGCTTAGCCAGCCCAAACATTTTTGTTGCGCCGAATTGTGATTCTTCTTCCGGGTACTCACCTTTTCATCTTGAACATTTTATTTCTTGTTTGATACATATATATTTATTTTTTTGAGTGAAACAAATATTTGATATTTTAAATTGTTTAACCCTGACCCGAATTACCATTTGCTAAACCGAATTTTTAGCCCGAAATATAATAATAAGAAAAAAAATTTGGCCTATAACTTTCGGTCCTTTTGAACATATTTTTTAAGCTCCGCCACTAGACCGCCCAGATTTAGGCTACACAACTGGTGGATACGTCCTTGCACAGGAGATGTTGACAGGCAGGAAACAAGAGCATTTGATGGTTTTTTTTTTTTTTTTGGGGGGGATATCTGGTGTGACGATATGTTGACTTGGTTTGACCAGGAGTTAACTTATTGACTATAATTTGATATTAATTATTTTCTTAATATGCATGACATTAACTTATGGTGTTTTGAACGTTTTTTGAGCATTAGATATGTGTACGTGTTGTGTGTTCAAACCATAACACCCACCACATATTTATACCAACATGTTAAAGAAAAAACACCAAAGAAGGAAATCAAGAAGCTATTGATTTCAATACAACGATCATGAAGAATACAATCTTAGAGAGAACATGTTCTCTTATATCTTCTAACTAGCAATTAACCGACTAATCAATGCAATTAACGAACTCATATCAAAGAAAACAAGATAAACTGAAAAGACAAAACTACCCTCATCACTAAAACTAGAGGATTTAACTTCGTTGACCTTTTATTGACCATGACTAATCTTATCTTACTATTATAATAAATAAAATTATTTTTTGCCATATGTCATATTTTTAAATTAAGCTTGCCAAATGTCATCTTTTTATCACCCAACTCATTATCTCTCCTATTTAATAACTATATTATCTCTCTTATTAATAATTATAATATAAATGATATTATTTAACTTTTTAATATTAAAAATAGTTTTTTAACTAATTAAAAATCAAAATTTTTTAATAAAAAACACTTTAAAAAAGTTTCTAAAATGTGAAAATTTTCTAAAAATTAAAATTTTAAAATAATAAATTATAAAAACAAATTTTAAAAAATTGAAACAAACTATAAGACAGATTTTAAAGAACATGATTTTTAAAAATAAATGAAATTTTTAACCGAAATGCTTAAAAATAATATCTTTAAAAACCAAAAGTCACAAAAATGATAAGAAATATTACAATTTAATCTATTATGTTTCACGATATTTTCAAATTAAATCATTTAACTTTAAAGATTAAAAAAATAGTACCTTAACTTCTTGTTATTGCAACATGCATATTTCTGACAAAATAAAAAACTGAAGTTTTTAAAATCAGTTAGTTTAAAACTTCAGTCATTACACATCAAGGAGTTTGAGTACTAATTCTTTATTTATTAAAATTTTTACTTATTATTTTATTACTTAAGTAAATATCAATATGTATTTATTCATTTATCTCAATATATCATTTTATAATTTTTAATTTTTATTATTAATTACTTAATATTTTATATTAAATCCGTGTAAAACACGGGGTCATAATCTAGTACTATATACAACAATCTCCACCTTAGTATAAGTCAACCAATTCCAATTCCCAGAACACCCAAACAATTTTCAAATGCAGGACCCGACAAAGCCTTCGTTAGCATATCAGCACCATTATCCTTGGTGCTTATTTGCTTTATCTCCGACTCCTTTGATACAACATCTTTAATAAAATGTAGCTTCACGTTTATATGTTTAGTTCTTTCATGATAAACTTGATTCTTAGACAACTGAACTGCTCCCTGATTATCACACAACACAACAGCACCAGAAACTTCAATTCCAAGCTCAAATATAAACCTTTTTAACCAAAGACATCCTTTCACAGCTTCAGTAAGATCTATATGTTGGATCGATTCCTTTGATTCAGATTTAAAGATTCAGATTTAAAGATGAACACGTAAACATGAATGAAATAGAAATTAGATGAAACCTGTAAATTCAGTGAATCCATTGTTGATTCCAGACATGATTCCTGTGATGACGATCTGATCGGGTTCCCGTTTAGGATGTACGGTGAGGATGAAGATGAGATGAGAAGAGAAGGCTCGGTTATGGAGGCTCGCGAATTCTCTTGAGATGAGGAGATTCGTGATTAGCGATGTTTTGAGTGAGTAACCTCTATTAGGAACCACAAGTCTCATATTTATATACACCCAAAGGGAAACCCTAATTAGGATGAATAAGGATAATTACGTCTATCAAATAATTATCTATCTGTTAGGGGTATTTAGGTAATTGATCTTATTTAATTAAATAATCATGAGGGCCACATTTAACTATTTAGTCTTACACTATATACTCAGATTTTGTTGTAGATAAAGCCACTACATGTTGTAAAACTATTTTCCAGCTTACCAAACTACCCATCACCTGAAATGCATAAACTGATAAAGATCTTTCTTTATCAAGATCTTTAGCAAAATTAGCATCAACATAACCAAGTACCACTGAACTATAATCTTTCATCCCACCAAAAATTAAACCAAAATCCTTGGTTCCATTCAAATACCTTAAAACCCATTTAGCAGCATTCCAATGAACCTTACCAGGATTTGATAAGAATCTACTAATCAAACTAACAACATAAACTATATCTGGCCTGGTACAAACCATCAAATACATCAAACTACCAACCAAATTTGCATATAGAATCTTTTCCATATATTTCAAATCTGCTTCAGACTTAGGACAGTTTAGACTGGACAACATGAAATGCTGAGCAATAGGAGTAACCACAGGTTTACTATCTTCCATACAAAAATTCTTTAACACCACCTTTCTTACATAAGATTTATGTGTCAAAAATAGCATACCTGCTCTTCGATCTCATCTTATCTTCATACCCAAAATTTTATTAGCATTTCCAAGCTCCTTTATATCAAACTCATCCATTAGCAATTTCTTTGTAAATTCAACTTGATCCTTTATCATTGCTGTAACGACCGGTTTTAACAGTCACGACTGTAAATAAATAAATGTTATTATGTTTTTAAAATTATGTCGAGATAATAATATAATAACATTTGGGGTATTAAAGTTAACTAGTAACTAACTTGATTAGGTTAGTTAAGTGAGTTAACTAGTTTAAAGATTGAGGGGTTAAACTTGCCAAATAGGCAAACTTGAATTTGGAAGAGATAAGAGACCTTGACTTGGTCAAAGTCTCATATCTCTTGAAAATGTGGGTGTGTGTTTACGTATGGAAGCCAAGAGGAGAAGAAGAGAAGCTTCAAGCCCTAACTTCCAAATTCGTTGATTTCTTGGTCAAAACTAGAGATTGAAGCTTCTAATCATATCTTTAAGTGTTAGTTAACATCTTGTAAGTGATTTTAACTTCATTCTTGATGTTGGTTATAAGTTCTAGCGATGAACAAGTTTGGGGTTAAACTCAAATCTTGAAATTTGTTGTTAAGATGAGTTAGAAACCATGAATCTATGCTTGTTTTGTGTTTAGAACAACCAAGCTACTAGTTATTGTGTTATTTGTTGAATTTGATTGGGTATGGATTTGGATAACTTGAGAAGTTAAAAGAAAATCCATATGATAATGTTTAATAGCTAGTAGGATGGTTAATAACATGGTTTTGACTTGTGTGATGCATCAATTGTAAATAATCTTTTGTAAAGATTAAGAAATTGGTGATTTTTGAGACTTTGAATGGAATTGGTTAATGTTTAAACATTAACAAAAATTCCTGGAATTTAATGATGCACACCAAGTGTTTGTTGAAATGCCAATAGTTTGACTTTTGGTCAAATTTGGTGAAGTGAATCATGAAACTTGTTTGAAGTGATTATAATTGTAAAATAGAGAATTTGATAGTCAATGAATTGACTTAGATAAGTCAATGTAATCTTAACTAGAATGATAGTTAAGAAAACTGAAATTTGTTGTGAAATAGGTGGTATTGGAAGTGCTAAGGAAAGACAAAGAGAAGGCAAAGCACTCATTTGCTAATCTCTAATCATGTGCTAAGGTAAGTTATCTAACTTGCTAAACACCATATATGTGAAGTAGTAATAGTCTACTTATTGAATTGGTTTGACTATGGATGGTTTGGTTCATAGTGTTGTTTGTTGATTTGGGCAGTTTGACTTATTTAGTCAAACTGTGCATATCTAATGTGGCGCTTGAATTGTGATTAGTTGCAAGTACATTGAGTGTCAATTGATGTGCTATTCTAATACTTGAATTGAATTGCCTATGAATTGATAAATTCATAGATAGATTTTGGTTGAGTAAATTGAATTGACTATGAATTAATAAATTCATAGATATAGTTTGGTTGAGTGAGTTGGATTGTAATTATGTGTAGTCCACTAATTGAGTTGAATGGACTATGAATGGTTGAATACCTACTTGAATGGAATTGGTTATAAATTGTTGAATTCATACTTGAATTGGATTAATTATGAATTGTTTAGTTCATAATTGTAATTGGGTTGATTGTTAGGTTTGACTTTATTTAGTCAAACTGTTTATATATCATAATGTGTGAATTGTGATATTGAGTAATTGGATTGAATGACAATTGATTGGGCAAATCTATGATAGAAGTATCGGAGGATGAATATCATAGAATCATGGTTTATAAATGATTATAAACCTATGAATGGTTTACTTGATTGAAATCTATGATGGAAGGACTAGAGTGTGAACATCATAGTATGAATTGAAATTGTTGATTACTTCACCACTTGAATGTGGAAGTAAAATTTGGTAAGTTATGATGGAAGTACTTGAGTGAGAACATCATAACTATGTTGAATATCAATTGTCACTTGATTGTGATAATTGAGTTTATTTGGTTGAAATTGCTTAATTGAGTTAAATTTGTTTTGAAATCTATAATGGAATCACCTAAGGGTGAACATTATAGTAATTTTTGTTGAAATATGATTGGTTATCAATGGTATAACTAATTGAATTGATTTGAATGGAAGTTGGAGGGTTAAACCCTTTGTGGTGACTTTGACCCATTTTGAGGTCTTGATTTCATCATAGATGGATTTGGTGTCAAATTATGTTTGAATTCATTATATTATGATCCAAACATGATAATACTCCATATTATATGTATATGGATGATGGAAATAGGTTTTGGAAGGGTCAGAGCGTTAATGGCTCGAAATTGAAATTTTGACCCGTTTTGAGGATTTGATGTCCAATTATGTTTGGATATGAAATGATGTAATTTGATGATTTGAATCCAAGTAATATGGTTGAATAGACCTTTTGGATGTGTGAAATCACTTTGAAAAGTGAAAGAACGAAAACGGGTCTTCGGATGGGTCAAAACTACACAAAACAAAAAAATCTGCTTTGCTGGTGCAAGAGACCATAAGCTACGGCCCTGGGACCATAAGCTACGGCCTGGGGTAGCTGAACTCTCTGATTTACGGCCCTGAGACAGTAGGTTACGGCCTTCCTTACGGCCCTGACCAAAATTGATGTGTTTTGCCATTTTTGGGTTGGGGGACCATTGGGGATAATCTTACTTAGTTCTTATGAACTAATGGTGAAATTATATGTGGTGTTTTGCAGGTCGGAGTTAGATGATGCGTTAAAGCTCATGATCGGGCGCGTAAGTTAAAAGTTCAAACGTTTTGGTAAATTTTGGTTGTTAATTTTTAATACAAACTATTGTATGATAATATTGGAATGTAATTAGTAACTAATCAAGTTCATATTACATATAAAAATGTTTTTGTCGCTTCCGCATAAATATTTGATAAAGTTTTGAGTTAAAACTTAACTGGGACCTAAATTTGACACGTGTAAGCGTGTATGGATTTTGGGTGTCACAATTGCATGCTATTAACATATCATCCACATATAAGAGCAAATTGATAATATTACCTTGTCCATAGCTCGTATAATACACACAATTGTCATAACAGCTCCTCATGAACCCACACAAAATCATATGTTCATCGAACCGCTTATACCACTGCCTGGGAGATTGTTTCAATCCGTACAAAGATTTTCATAACAAACAGACTTTATCTTATGACCCTTTAACCTCAAAACCAACTCGTTGCTTCATATAGATCTTTTCTTCTAAAACCCCATGAAGAAAAGCAGTTTTAATGTCACACCCTCAATTTCCCACTGATAGAGTCATAATGTATGGAGTGTGACATACCAGGATCTTAGTCATTAGACATAACGAACAACCTCTATATGCTTTTCAAACATAATTTAGTCATTCAATATTAGTTTCTAAAATCTTTCAAAGATAACATTTGCGGAAGCGTTGTAAAATCCATAACAAGAATGTATCAGTTGCGGAAACATAAATTACAATGATTATTCAATCCTTTCAAAACAACTAAACATAATAGTGCACGAGACTCGATCATCCTAATCCATGCTTGCTTGTGCTTGTGTTTTAGCGTTCTGACAAAACATGTAAGCATCGTCAACACAACGTTGGCGTGTACACAAGTTTGTATAAATGTTCATAAAATGTTTGCATAAACTGTTTGTAAATAATGGTTACATATCACATAATCACAAATTGCATAGTCAATGATAGCTAGTCATGTATACAATATCTACGAGCTGTCGACATCGAAGCTGACTGTTTGTTAATATTTACCTTCTCACGATTACCTAACACAAACAATACAAATGTTTGATTGGTTAGCTAAACACTCGCGTAGACCTACAATTTACCAAGTGAGGTTTGTCAAACCCAATAGATCTATTTCCAACTACCATGTTTTTCATCATAGCAAAATTAAACAGTTCCATATGCAAAGACATTCATGTTATGTTCGCACTCTAGAAAAATAGCCAACTCATGCAAGTGAATTATGTATCTAAAAATGATTTTTTCACTTGTTTCCCCTCCCCCCCCCCCCCCCCCCCCCCCCACAAGGGACAAATGATAAAAAGGGTCGTGTACGCACCTGATAGCATGAAATGAAAGTGGAATGTCAGGGCACGCATATAGACAATCATCAACGAGAAATCTGTGTTTTTACGATAGCACTGTGTTACTCAAAATGTTTGTCATGTTTGTATTCACATACGTGTCAACACACGTACAGTTAGGTACTCAAAACATACATACATATGTACGTGTATGTTTGTGCTTGTTTGTTTAATTCGTAGGGGCAGATACAATTACAATTACATATACGTGTATATATATGTGACCGTGTTTATGGTCAAAATATTAGATTTAATATTTTTATATTGTTCGGGATTCTATTCTGGTTCCAACGGAACGAGAACGGATTAAAACAAACTAAAAATGGAGTTATTACAACTAAAAGTATGAAATTTGGTTTTAATATAAAAAAAATGGCAGAGACGTGGGTCGAACCCGCAACCTCCCAGAAACACACCCACGCCCAAACCAGTCTCGCCCGCTAGGGTTTCGCATTAGCATTGGTTCCTTAATTGTTTTAACCGTCCCTTGGTCTGGTTCCCTTTGTTTAACGATTCGAACCTATTTGGTTCAAATTGACCCACGATTCGACTATAATCGAGTCTGAAATCATATGGTTATCGTTCTACAGGTCCAGACGAGTTCAGGGATGGTTTCAATTTGATGATTAGTTAAAGAAAACAGTTTAATTCGGCATGAACAAGTTCAAACTCAAGTTTTAAATCCTTGATTCGATTGAATGAAATTTGTTAATGAAAGGTCATGTATTCATATGGGTTTTCACTAAACAGAAGATTTCAAATCCATATGTGGTGTTTAATTTGAATTCCAAGTTCATTTGGGTCAAAATCCCCAAATCGTTTTTAGTTTGAAATCTTGTAATCGATTCATTCTCAAATCGGTGTTGCTTAATGTAATTAACACATGGTTTTTGTTAATTAGGTCATTGCGAAACTAGTGTATACTTTAATTTGATTATGGAACACGTTTGAATCGAATTCCCCATATCGGTTTGTATGATGAACCCTAGTATTAGAATTTATTCAATTCGTTGTTGCTACATGAAATTAGCATAGGGCTTTCATTAGACAGAACATAAGGATAGTGTAGGTGTCGATAATTACCCGGATTGATGTCGAATTGGATAAGTTCGACTAGAAGGTGGACTTTCGGTAGTGTTCTTGAACAAAGCTTCTGCTCAATACTTCTTTGTTTGAATTGTTGTGTGCAGAGGATTAGGAGGTGCCGATTAAGCTTTGTGAAGGTTCAATTCGACTGATTAACTTCGAATTTTACAAGTTCTAGTTCAAACGGTTTAAGTTTCGACTTTTGGGTTGTCATTTGGTTTAATTCGAGCATTAAGATTGAAATTAACGTCCGATTGATGATAGAAATCATCTATGTGGTAATCATTGATAGTTTAATTCACTTGTAACTGTGTAAATATCAAATTTCGGTTTCAATTTGATATAGACAAAATTTTGACTTTCAAAAGTCATAATTGATAGTTTGATGTAATTGCAAGTTTAGTCCCAATAGTTTAGGTGTATGTAAATTCATTTTGTTCAAATCCAGCCCCTCTGGTTTGATATTGTTTTATTTCGTGCAATTCCGTTAGTTTCGGTTTACAGGGTTAGTCAATTTGACTAACGGAGTTAGTCGTTTTAGTTAACGGGGTTAATTGAAATGTTGGGGTGTCACATCATCCCTTTTTGAAGGAATTTTCATCCCGAAAATTGTTAAGCGTTAGGAGTAGTCAATATATCACTTGCAAATGTACGTGTTGGTGTTTTCCGGAGTTCGATGTTTGTATCATCACGCCTAACCCAAGTGTAAATGTTCGTAACGTTCATAGTGTACTATGTAATGTCAAACATAAGCAACAATGTTTGCAACATACTTTGTTTGTTTCAATGTAATGTAACATGTAATTGTGAGTGCTTGAAATACACGATGTTTGTGATCAGAGCAAATGTTTGTAACAATACCAAAAGTATAAAGATGTTTGTACTTACAATTTTTATGATTTAAAATCTCGAGGTGCTGAAGTGTGATGTCTCACACTTAACATCAAGCTGCTCAAGTTCAAAATCATATATACTTACGATTTTTATGATTTAAAATCTCGAGGTGCTAAAGCGTGATGTCTCACATTTAACATCAAGCTACTCAAGTTCAAGATCATATGTAGCAGTTAAAGCTAGAGGTATGTTTCACAACAGGCAAAAAAACCTCGTTATAGTAAATTCCAGCCCTTTGAGTAAACCCCTTTGCTACTAGCCTGGCCTTAAACCTCGGCTTACCTTCGGTACTTTCATTAAGCTTATAAATCCACTTATGGTCAACAAGTTTATGATTATCAGGCATACCAACTAATACCCAAATTTCACTCTTTTGTAAAGAGTTCATCTCATCTTCCATAACACTGATCCATAAATCCTTGTCTATAGAACTTATAGCTTCATTAAAGGTCCAGGGCTCCATTATAGCTTCCTGTTCTGCTACATTAAACATAAAGGCAGAGATATCCTCCCTATCTCTATATCTAACAGGAGGTACAATTACTCTTCTTGATCTTCCCTGAGCAATACTCTCACTTGATTGAATTATCCTTAAAGAATCATCATTTAAACCAAAATGATTACCATCACGGCCAGACTCCACCTCAAACTGAACACCACAATCTTTTTCAATTTTATCAATAGCTTTTCCTTTTTCATCAGATGAATTTACTATATCTTTGTACGTCACATTCTCCTTGAATTTCACTATATCCCTACTCACCTTTACCTTAGGCCCTTTGTCATCCAACCTCCAAACCCAGCACCTTTTTACTCCTTCAGGGTAGCCTAAGAAAATACATTTCTCTGCTCTTGGGTCCAGCTTTCCCTGACTGATGTGTGCATAACATAATGACCCAAAACTTTTAAACCACCATAATCAGGTACACTACCAGACCATTTCTCCATAGGAATCTTCATGTCAATAGCAATAGAGGGAGACAAATTTACCAGATAAGTAGTAGTAGACACTGCTTGACAAACCAGAACTAATCAGCATGCATCTTACCTTATTTAACAAGGTTCTATTCATTCGTTCTACAATTCCATTCTGTTGAGGATTCCCTGGCATTGTCAAATGTCTTGCAATGCCATAATCTTTGCAAAACTTATTAAACCATCCACAAAAGAATTCCAAACCATTGTCAGTTCTAACATTTTTAACTTTTCTCTCGGTTTGCTTTTCAACAAGAACCTTCCATTCCTTAAATCTAACAAGTCTCATCCATATGCTTCAAGAAATACACCCATACCCTCCTTGAATAGTCATCAACTATACTCAAGAAATACCTTCCCCCTCCAAGAGAAAAAACCTTAGATGGACCCTAGAGATGTGCATGAACATAGTCCAATATACCTTTTGAATTATGTACCTTTTTTCCAAAACTTACACGTTTGGATTATCCCATAAGGCCATAACACAGTGTTCACAAAAATCCAAATCTTTTGTTTGCAAATTATTAAACACACCAGTCTCATTCAATTCGTGAAGACCTTGCATACTTATATGACCCATTCTATTGTGCCATAACATAGTGGATTCTTCACTTTGCCCATTCACTACATTTGTAGACCCTTCAATTACTTGACCATCTAAAACATAGATATTATTACACTCTCTGGTTCCATTCAGTATCACCGTTGATCCTTTTATTATTCTGGCTTTCCCATTTCTTAAACTCACGTGATAGCCATTACCTTCAAGAGTTCCTGGGGAAATTAGATTTCTGGCAAGTTCAGGAATGTACCTTACATCAAACAAGAAGAAGGTAGCTCCACCTTCTATCTTCAATTTAACATTACCATATCCAACAATCTTGCAAGGCTTGTCATTCCCCAACTGGACTGTTCCAAGATCTTCGAGTTTCAGATCTGTAAAGTAATCTTTGTTTGATGTCATATGAAACAAGCAGCCTGAATCCATTATCCAATCTTTATCAGATCCTCCTTGAGTCACCATAAGAGCTTCTGAGCTCTCATAACCATCAACAGAACCTTCAGGGGACATTATTTTGTACCTTTGAGGATCCATAATCATTCTTCTTCCTCTTTCTTTCAGGACAATCCCTTTTAAGATGTTTTCAGAATTACATACGTAGCATCTTCTCTTAAACTTGGACTTCGATCTACTGTGATGCTTTGACTTCAAGGTTCTTTGTTCAGGCCTTCCTCGGGCATACAATCCACTGCTACTTGCATGTTCTTCAATTGCTTCATTTTCCTTCGAATTAATGGTTGCCAGAACATCTTCCATTGTTAAAGTATCCCTTCTGAACATTAGTGTATCCACAAAATGTTCATAGGAATGTGGAAGTGAAGATAAGAAGATTATTGCCTGATCTTCTTCATCTAGATTTACATCAATATTTTCTAGATCAAGAATCAACTTGTTGAATTCGTCAGCATGATCCTACACAGTTCTTCCAGATTGCATCTGAAAAGTGTAGAGCCTCTTTTTCAGATACAACCTGTTTGCCAATAACAAACTCATATCAAACAAAACAAGATAAACTAAAAAGACAAAACTACCCTGAGCACTAAACTAGAGCAGTTAACTTCGTTGACCTTTTATTGACCATGACTTATACTATATACAACACAACAACTTGGTCCAACTATTTTTGAAAATTACTCAACACATTTACCCAACAATAAGGCTTCTTACATGGATCAAGACCTTCCTCCAGGAGCTTGATGAGATTAGCTGGTTGCATGTTCAAGCCAGTAGGCTTTAGGATGGTTAGATTAATTGGTTAGAGGATGATCTAGCGTGATATTCAGCGGTTGAGAGCTACAAAGTATCTTGATGCGCCTTAGTTTGCATTTTGTATTATATTTTAGTTTACATTTATAATGTGTTTGTATTGTTTAATATGTGATTACATTGGTTATTTATATTTTGTTATGTACGTATAAACACGACTTACCAACCAAGACTCAAGTAGTATCATTAATCATAAGATAACATGTATTTAACAATATAAAAAGTTAAAAATGCGAATATATTACCTGATCAAATGACACAAACCCATTAACACATTTGCTGAGATTGATTTGTGAGACTTAATAACTAAATTTAAACATATGTGATTTGACTGAAAGATGATTGTTCAAAAAATATAATTGTATAAATAATAATTGATTATTTTAATTTAAAAGACATATGCATTGAAAATATATTGTCGTTAATAAAACAATCAATGTAAAATTATATTTTAGGTTTTTAAAAAAACCAAAAAGAAAAGATTATTAATTACATGTTCAAACAAAAATTAAAATTTGTTACTAAACAAAATCATTATTAATAAACAATCGTTAAAACAATTCACTTTATTTATATATATTCATTGAAAAGAAATTGTCGTCAAAAAAACTCATACGAACTACAAAATAAAAAAAACATATATTTATGTATGTATGTATGTATATATAGCACGCATCGGTATTCTTAGTCATCATGTGTTATTTAAAAAAAAACCACTTAGAATTGCAATGAGATTTGTCTCTCATACCATCATAAAATGGTAGGGTAATTTCGGTTTTAATTTGTAACAAGCTCAAAAAGCCAAAAACCAGAAAGCTCAAACCGTAAATCAAACTGAAATCAAACCATTAATAACAGTTGGTTTGGTTCGGTTTTAGTTTTAAATGTTTGGATTTGGTTTTAATTATTCAAAATCGTTATTTATAATTTGGTTTACAATTTCACTTAAAAACCGTAAAAGCCACACTATAAACACCTTGATAACCTAAGCTGGTGAGGGGTCACAAGAACCAATGAGACGTTGGAAAAAAAAGCAAGTTCTCGATGGGACGAAGAGCGTCGAACTTTAATGCCGCCTAGGCCCTAAAATCAATTGAACCAACCCAACCAGCAAGTTGTGTGGGTTTCACAAAAGATACTACAATTTGAAGGCACATGCTTTCAATCAACATACACACAAATCAATTGTATGGTATGCATTATAACTTGATAGATCATGCGAAAAACCTGATTTTAAATATAAAACCTTAAATCTTATTTGATACAAATATATGTTCTTTATGAGTATTGGCTAATTCACAAACGTTTAAGATTTACAACAATTATAAGCTCACATTACACTGCCCGCAATTATTTAACATGATTTCAACTTACACTAAGGTAAAATTTTAAACGAATTTTTTTTTACACAAATACATTAAAAAAACCTAGTCTTGTACATCTATAATAAAGTACATAAAAAAAAACTCCAAATATTTGAGTTGATCTTATCATGTATATGAGTTTCCACAATAGGGTAAGGTTCTATTGCAAATAACCCTGACAAGATGAAACCAAATCTTTAGTTTTTTTGCATGACATTTATTGTATATATACACGAATATGTTTTTATATGTAATGGCTAATTCACAAGCGTTTACAATTTACAAGTATGAGTTTACATTACACTTCACATTTATTTAACGTGATAACTTATACCGTGTAAAGATCTTAAACAAAAATAATATGTTGCCCGAATACATAAAATAAACATAGTTTTATACAGGCATAATAAAGTTCATGAAAAAAAAACCCAAAGATTCTAATTAATCTTGTGAGAGTTTTATGAGTTTCTACAATAGAAGTGAGTTATTATTTGATCTCTTCCTTGAATAGGGTAAGGTTCTATTGCTAATATATTGTGGAAACCTAAATAATTCAAGACAAGATTAAACCTCTTTATTGTTTTTTCCATTACATTTATTATACATATACAAAACTATGTTTTTTATTTGTCTTTTAGCTAACAGCTTAAGTATATATAATAATAAGGGGTATGATCCCAGATGTAGTTTTTTTGTGTATTTTGTTTGTTTTTTTCTTATATTGATTGATATCTTATTTGTTCAGTTTACAATGTCTGGGACCCCTCTCGTAACATCTATACACCAATTACCTCCTCATGTGACGGTGGTCGCCCCTGCTGATGTGAATATGTATCACAACCTCCTTAAAATACAAATCTGGTAATTATTCAACTTTCAAGGTAATTGAAAACATGATAATTTTTAACCTTAATTACCTTACTTTGTTGCAAAAATAACACAAGTTTTTTATATTTTAAGGAGACTTGCCCTTGGTGTGGTTATACAAGTGGCCAGGTTATTATTATTTTATTTTGCGTAAAAAGTAATTTTTTTTTCCAAACAGCAACACCGCTTTAGGTTATTTAGCAAATTTCAAGAAGAGAACCAATTTTCTCTTTGCTAGCTGGGGATCGACATTGATTACGCTTGCTTACCTTCATGAAACATTACCCATACATGAGAAATCATGAGAGGAGCTCCTACGTTTCATTTGGGTTTTGACTTATTTATCACTATACATATGAAGCTACGAAGAGCGACCTTATACAAATATTTTGGTGTAGGTTGATTCCACACCCATGGTATGACTTAACTATTTAGGCTTTATACATGACCTTCCGGACGTATTTCCCAGGGGGTAGAGGAGAGGATGGAAGAGATAATAAACAAAACATAGTTTATTCAATTTTTCTTGGAGGGCGATTGATGCGTTAGTGATTGGATTCGATATTATAAGATATTGGGAACAATTAAAGACCTTGAGGGTGAGACTAAAGAATTTTATGACTAGTTTGTCCTCCTGGTAACTAAGAGGAAAAAATAGAATCTAAATAGGTGAAACTTAGCATTTTTACTTTTATCAATTGTTTTGAATTAGAAGCAGTTTCACCTATTCAAATTCAACTTTTTTCTTCGAGTTGTTAGCAGCACAAGTTTGCCATAAAATTATTCAGTCTAACTCATAAGTCTTCAATTGTTTCCAATATTATATACTCTTTAATACAACCACCAACACACCAATCGCCCCTTCAAGCAAAATTAAATAAAATATGTTTTATTCATTATCTCTTTCATCCTCTCCTCCACCTCCTGAGAAATACATCTGTAAAAGCCATGCTTAAAGTTTGAATCGTTAAGACATAACACAAATGTAAAATCATCCTAAGCCAAAAAAGTTTGTAGGTCGCTTATTACAGTTTCATATATATAGAAAAGAACAAGTCAAAACTCAAAAGAAACAACTACCATAGCAGCTCCTATAATCTTTTCATATGCAGGTACAGTTTCATGAATGTAAGCTAGTGTTATCAATGTCAACCCCCAACCAGCAAAGAAAAAATGGGTGCTCTAAATTTGCTAAATAATAAGTGGTGTTAATGGTTGGAAAAGAAGTACAAAAAATAACTTTTTACCCAAAACAAAATAATAATAACCTGACCACTTGTATAACCACACAGGGGGCAATAGCCTCCCTAAAATATTAAAAAAATTGTCATTTTCGCGACAAATTAAGGAAATAAAATTTAAAAACTAGCATGTTTTCAACTACCTTGTGAGTTAAACATCTATCGGAATTGCAGTTTCCGGATGATGTGTTAGTTGTGATATACATTTACACGAGAAGGCAAATTAAGGGACGACCATCACCACATAAGAGTCACAAGGTCGTAATTGGTAGAAAGATGTTATCAGAGAGATCTCAGACATAATAAACTAAACAAATAAGCAAATGAAGATGGCAACTAATATAAAAAAAAGATCAAATAAACAAAAACTGCAATTGAGAACATACCATGTATAACGACAACGACATCGACAACGAGAACGAGAACGAGAACGAGAACGACAACGAGAACGAGAACGACAACGACAACGACAATGAGAATGACAATGAGAATGACAATGACAATGACAATGACAATCACAATCATAATCATAATCATAATGATCATAACAATAACAATAACAATAACAATAACAATAACAACAATAACAACAATAACAATAATAATAATATAATAATAATAACAATAATAACAACAGTGACAAAAACAAAAACAATAATAGTATGATTTAAGCTTTTTGCTATAAATAAGCCTAATCATCGCTTTCATTAGTTGTACCTTCTTGATAATTTGAAATATCAAGACCAAAGCAAATTCAATTTCTATTGTTTGATTTTGTTTGTTATTATTTTTAATCCAATATACTTCAATTTGTACCAGACCAGAGCTTGATATAAGCCACTATTCCATTACCAAGGAAGGTTCAATCAAGCAAGGGGTTGTAATTCTCGAAGGGCTGATGTGCGACCCATTGTTTTATTGCTGGAATCCAATATTAGTTACTCAAGTAATTTTACATGTAATTTTACAAATATTTATTATATATACACATTAATATCAATAATTTAATATAATACTTCAAATATATTAAAAAATAAGCTTAAACATACTGTACTTTAAATTACAAAATTAATGGCAGTGTTTAATGTTTCAGATGTTGGATTTGAAGTTTTAGAGACATATTAAGTATTTGGAGTTGAGAAATGTCTCAAATAATCACTTATTCGGTCCTTTTTACTCTAAAAAAGCCAAAAAAAACAAAAAAAAACAAAAAAAAATAGGCCGCCTAGCGCCTAGGCACCGCCTAGGGCAAAATTGTATGGGCGCCTAGACGCCGCCTAGGCCGATTTTTACAACACTAGTTTTAATGTTGACCCTACAAATAACAGTTTAGCAATACCTGAAGAATTGTTGCACAATTCGAGCATGCAAAGGAAGTATGTGATGCTTTGAAAGTTCGTTTCGTGTTTGTAGATCTAGCAAACGCTGCCAAAATGAGCTCTCTGAAAACTGCATTTGAGTCTTTAAAGAGGAGGCGGCAAAATCAATAAATGACTTTGTTAGTCAGATCAATGATATTGTTGCATATATTGAACTCTAGTTATACAAGCAGAAAAAGGGGACGGGCAACTGATCCTAAACTTTAGGATACTTATTCTGCTTTTTATTAACCCTTGTTTTCATTCTTTATACTTTAAACTTCTACTTTAGAACACATCATAATAAGGCTATGTGTTATCATCACTCCCTTTCACTCCAGGTAAGCGCCACGTAATCAACCAATAATATCACCCACTAATCACTTCACATCATCATTTCATATGTTATCATCACTTCCCCATCACTTCCCTATCACTCCACGTTATCACCCCTTTTTCCTCATTTTCTTTTTCTTTCACCCCATGATGCTCCTTACTCCTGCCCCCTTCACGCCCCTGTGTAATGGGGGAGGGCGCCGCTGGGGCGCGACCGGCCCCTCTCACGTCCTAATCACACACCATAACACATACCCTAAAAATATCTGAATATCCTAGTTATCATTCATGCATGTAGGTGAGCATAGACCGAACCACATTAAACCCTCGTGTTGTTTATTTAATTAATGTGTGTGTTCAGATTCGTGTGTAGTATCCCTAACAAGTGGTGTCAAACTTAGTGCCATCACATGATCTACACGTCCTCATACGTGTTAAGTTTGATTATTTGTGATATTTTGTTTACATTTGTTACTTATGGTTTGACGAGGCATATATGATAATTTGAAGAACTCGTTTACTGAATCATGTGTAATTGTGATTACCGTAAATTGATAATTGGTATACACATATTTATATGTACCTATTTTTGTCACATAGGCCCCGATATATACACACACACACATATATACACATGGTTGTAAAAATCCCCAACTAGGCCGATTAATCGCTAGTCCCCTAAGGCCGACTAGGCCCGACTATCCGATTAGGCCGATTAGTCTCGAATAGTCCCTAGTCCCCACCCCACCGACCAACTAGCAATTTCTACAACATTGTGTGTGTGTGTGTGTATGTTCGCTTGTTAGGCATGTATATATTATCAGAAAGACGAATATAAATACCTAATAACTATTTACGTTTTAATTTCATGATACATAATAGATGATATATGTCATACTAAATTCATTCTTATGAAATAGACAATCCCTAATTATTTACCAAATCAGATGTATTTATATTGGTAAATAATGATTTACTTTGTTTAATAACTAAATTATATTTATCAAAACGTATAATCAGCAAGTCTATTTTGGCTAATAAGACTAAAAAGGATTTTTAAAAACGCAAAAACCGACCCAAACAAACTTTGATTGAATTCATTTTTGCATCATTGAAACTGTCTTGTCGAACCCTAAAACCGAAACCTTAAATTACAAACAATAAGGCCTATTACGAAAACCAAAACTTTAAAAACAAACCCTAAATCTAAGATAAAACCTATAAGCTAAAAACCAAGCCCTAAAATCTAAATTTTGAAGCTAGTTGTTGAAGTTAAAACCTAAAAGCTAATATTGTAGGCTTCGATAAGACGGTTCAAATGTCATCGAAATGAGTTTAATCGGAATTCGTTTGGGTCGATTTTGAAGGTTTTGAAAAATTTTTAAGCTTCCTTAGGCAAAATATAATTTTTATTTGACTTTTTCCCTTTGTTTATATATTTATAGTTGTCACAAATACACATATTACTTATCTAAAGTTGATTTTTATCGAAAATCTCATTTGTGTTCAAAGACGATTACCTTACTATTTATGTGTCCATTCCTAAGATTCCTTCCGTGCCATGACACGCACTTCGTTAAGCTACCTAGTTTATAAATTTAGGGTAAGGATCAAATAAAAAGTCTTTTTTGCCTAAGAAGGCTAAGAAGGATTTTTAAAAACTTTAAAACCGACCCAAACGAACTCCGATTGAACTCATTTCGATGGCATTGGAACCGTCTCATCGAACCCTACAATATTAGATTTTAAGTTTTCGTTTTAACATCTAGATTTAGATTTTAGGTTTTAGGGCTTGATTTTTAGCTTTTAAGTTGTATATTTATGTTAAAGATTTGTTTTTAAAGTTTTGGTTTTAGTATTAGGGTTTATTGTTTATGATTTAGGGTTTGGGTTTTAGGGTTCGACAAGCCGGTTCCAATGACGCAAAAATGAGTTCAATCGGGGTTTCTTTGAGTCGGTTTTCGAGTTTCTAAAATCCTTCTTAGCCTTCTTAGGCAAAATAGACTTTTTAGGAGAACCTTCCCTATAAATTTAATTATTTTATTAAATAGTATCCAATATCTACCTATTATAATAAAAGAGTATTTTTAGGAAACAGATGTCACGTTTAGATGCAATCTGAAAAAAAATTCTCGCATCTCTCTCCTAATATATATTTATAATTTTTAAGTACTTAAATTATATAATTAAATATTAAAAAATATAAATCTTCTTATTTTAATATTTTACTAATTTAATATAATTTATAAATTATAAAAATATTTCAATTACGTTTTATCTTAAAATATAATTTTATAATTATTAAAAATTTATTATTACTTTATATCAATAAATTATGTTTTAATTGTCCAACCTAGGCCAGTTAATTGATATAACACTAATCATTTTTGTATAATTTAGGCCTTATTTCGGATTGCTTATTTATTTTCAAAAAAACTTTTTGTCAAAAGTGTTTATTAACTTATGGCTTTTTAAAATAAAGTTTTTAAAAATGTGTTTGGATTAACTTTCCAAAGTTAATTTTCAAAATGACCAAAAAGGACATTTTTTATTGACATTTTTTTAATGTTATTGGGTAAAGAGTGGTAGATTTGTAATTTTACGTCAATAGAAATTTTTAGCTTTTAAAAAACAATTTTATCACCATTTTACAAAAAAGCTATTTTCAAAGGTTATTTTTGGATGAAATTCTAAACAAAGTCTTAGTCGTTAATCTAATCTATATCTATATCTATATCTATATCTATATCTATATCTATATCTATATCTATATCTATATCTATACTATATAATAAATAAAGGTTGGTGGGACACATGTCACTATTATAGACAACTTAAAAATTGGTTTTTCCCGCTTATCTTTCATATTAATTGTTTGTAAATCATCTTTTATTAGATTTTGATTTTTCTTATTTCTCTTCTATTTAATAATAACAATTTTATTCAATTTAACAAATAAAATTATTACATCACAAGTCATATTATTTTTTTTTGTATAAAGTCTTTGAAAAATATGTAATATGTTACTTAAAATAAATAATTTTAAAATTTATTTACACAGGTTTTTAGCTAGTTAATAATGGGTCCTTAAGCTTTTTAAACATATACAAATTGACCTTATGGTTTTGTTTGTTAAAGATTATGGACCAAATCGCTTAACTAAGGTTATGAAAAACAGCAAACAAAACTTGGGTTATTTGGACCAGCCAAAACAGTTAAGTTTACCGGTTTGAACTATGTTTTTTAAAACAAACTGATTCGAAACATTGGTTTGCATTAACTTAAAAAAAAAAAAGTAGGTTCATGAATATCATAAATTCATACGTATTGAAGAGTGAAAACTACATATTCCAAAAAAGAATAAAGAATAAAATAATTAATATATCTTGTAACCGTGCCCAAATCGTTAAACACGGTTTTTCGAGTTGTAAAACGTGAGTTCAAAATCTTAAATCACCTATTTGCTTATTTTTTTTCATTACCGGGAAACCCACTTGCGTGGTAAACCCCGGGACCCCCAATACCCGACTAACCGGGGGGGAACGGGTAAACTGCGGTGCAAGCACCTGGGTCGGTGGCCTTGTGAAAGAATCTCAATTTAAGTGTTCGATCGGTTATTTAAAGTATTAAACTGCTTATTTTGATTAAAATCTCACTTATTTCACATTGGCTTTAATTGACGAACATCAAATTTCGTAGATCAAACACATTACTCTCTTCAAAACAATAAAAACATGAGGGACTCTTTTTTTTTGTCATTACCACATTCAAATCCAAATTTCTTCCCCCACCCATGAACTAAATGCAGCCATGGATCATGGATCCTTATCGTGACTGGTTCAATTTGGTTGTATTATAAAGTTGAAGAGCTGATTTTGACAAATTTATATTTTATATTTTGAAGAAGGGGTGTGACAAGTAATAATGGGTACATTTAGTAGAATTTAAGGTGGAAATAACGTTTCGATGCATTTTGGTTGTTTTATAAAGTTGAAGGGCTGACTTTGTCAAATTTTATATTTTAGAGAGAGGGTATAACAAGTAATAAGGGTGTACATTTAGTAAAATTTAAGATGGAAATAACGTCTGGTGGATTTTGGTTGTGTTATAAAGTTGAAGGGTTAATTTTAACAAATTTATAATTAATAATTTGAGGGGTATCACAAGTTATAAAGGGATGTATATTTAGCCTTACCCTTAATATAATATACGCACGAGTGGACGGTGGACCGAGTGGTTGTGAGGGTATAACTAGAGATTAGCATGTAGTTATACCTTTCGGATCGGTTTGCCTTCCAGAACTCGTTTTGATAACCGGCATCGTAGTACACCGGTTTTGTGTCACGAATGCTTCCGATCATTTGACTTCTTTCGTAACCCATGTCTGTCTGTTTGACCCGTTTGATAAGATTTGATTTGAGTGTCAAACGAGACTAGTTTCACCAGATTTTCATCGTTAACCAACCCAGCTTTCAGATCTGTTGGTCGAAAACAGTTTTATACACACACGAACATTAAAATAAAGTAGATCGGGTTACAAACCACTAGATTAAGACATGAAATAGTAGATCTACGGTTAAGATATTGGGTTTTACCTTTTTCACCGAACGAAACCACCAAAGCTTCATTCTCATTTCTGGTAGGAAATAACGACTGTAAATTGCAAGAGTCGGTCTTAGCCGCTGTTGGAACTTAGCTTCGGCGCCGGAAATGGTTTAGGCGAAACCCTAGCTACCGTTTCAGCCGGAGATGCCTGAGGAAGGCTGAGGCTGTAGGAGATGTTGACGCCGTTGTAGTTACCGGAGACGGCCAGGAATGAGGCTGTTGCATCGTTTTCTTCTTTTGGACCAGATGCACACATTGATGTGTGTGAATGTGGCTGAGGAAAAAGTCAAAATAATGAGAGGAAGGAGACGCATCTGGAAGTATGTGGGAGGGAGAATATGCCGCTAGGGGGTTGTCGGAGGTTGGCCGGAGAGACACCGGAAGGAAGCCGGCTGCTGCTTTTCTTCTTCCTGTTTCGCACAGCAATTACACGCACAAGTGTGTTTGACGGCTGCAAGAATATGAGGGAATTTTAATAACTAGGGCTTCAAGCGGGTGCAACCAGGGGTGTCAAAAATATCATAACCTGATTAACTTAAACCATACTTAAATCCAAATAAGCTTAATAGTGTCGGGTTATTTCAGCCAAAAATAGTAGTCGGATTATTCGGGTCAACCCGATTAACCCAAACTGTTAATAGGGTCGGGTTTTAGGTTAATCTAAATAACTGCATAAGAATGATTATTATTTTTTATTTTAATTAGAGTAAATTACGGTTTTGGCCCATGTGGTTTAAGTGTTTTAACTATTTCGACCCAAAATAGAATCTTCTATCAATTCAGCCCCTGGGGTTTAGATAACTACCGGTTTTGGCCCCTTAAATTTAATTATTATAACGGTTTTGGCCCAAAATCTAATT
This sequence comes from Mikania micrantha, assembly GCA_009363875.1. Classification (NCBI taxonomy): domain Eukaryota; kingdom Viridiplantae; phylum Streptophyta; class Magnoliopsida; order Asterales; family Asteraceae; genus Mikania; species Mikania micrantha. Next base: position 105,908,615 of record CM018692.1, on the reverse strand, counting down.
ATGGTTGGGGGCCAAAAACGTTAGTTTGTCTAAACCACATGGGCTGAATTGGTAGAAGATTCTATTTTGGACCAAAATAGTTAAAACACTTAACCACATGAGCCAAAACAGTAATTTACTCTTTTAATTATTAAATATAAGATATATTTTGAAAAAAATATGACTATGACTATAAATCAAACCATATATAGAAAATAATTATTTGTATCAATTTAAAATTGGGTAAAGATAATAGCAAATAAATATTAACTCGACTAACACGACTGACCCATCCTGAATAAACCGAACTCGACTAACCCGAACCCGATTAACCCAAACGTTGTCCGGGTTGGGTTACGGGTCAATTATTTTTTTACAAAAAACCCAACTAACGCGACCTAATTAATCCGATCGGGTTGACCCGATCAACACCCCTAGGTGCTACCATGTATAAATCGTGTAGCAAACCCGTATGAGTTGTGTTTGCTTTCATGATTATTATTTTAAGACGGACGCATTACGAGGATAATGTAAACACTTGCTGAATATTTAATTCATCTAATTCGGACTAATCTCGTTAATAACTGAGTTAACATCACTTTAACTTGATTTTCTGTAACTTATTCGTTTGTCACGTATAATTGTCAAGATAGTGGGGAGAACGAATGTCAATAATCAATATTAATATATTATCAGTTTGATTATTATGTTATATTCATTATTCAGACTAATCTGATGAATAATTAGATGTATAACAGGTTTAAAGTTGTGTGTTCATTGTTTAAATGTTTTTTAGGTTCTTTGCGTACTTTGTGTTTTGATGTCTGAATATGCTCCCTAACTGATTTTTAATAATAATAATAATAATAATTACAACAACAACAATAATATCAATATTATCTAATGTTAAAACTTAGTTATCAAATCTTCGATAATAACCAGTCATCAAACGCATTAAATCGTTAAATATTTTGTTTTGTTTTTCGAGCACCATCAATTTACAAAACCGACTTGTTAAGCAAAATTTGTTAGTTTAAATGGGATTAGACTTCATAGATTACGCCTTAGGTGACATGGACCCTTATTGGTCTTAATGGCTAAACTGGGCCTAGTTTTTCGATCAATTAACCATGAATCGATTATTGAATTTTTTACGAACATTTCAAAAATCAATTTCTAAATCCGAAGGACATTTCAACCTCTCTATCTCCATCGTCTGCCTCTCCGTATCCACTGTTCGCTCTTAAACAACGATGAGTTTGACTACCTTTCACCGCCACGAACTAAAATGGAAGATGATTTGTACTGCCAATGAAGACGATGATTTTAACCACCTTCTCTATTATAACTCAACCCGATTAGGACTATCGTGTCATTTGAACAAAAATCAGAATCAATGCAACAATCCATAACATATTTAAAACGTAATTAAAGTCTTAAATATTTCAATCGACAACATAAATGAGAAGTCTTATAATCTATCTATTACATCTATTCAAATTAAGGATGACCCTTCGTGATTCTCTTTTAATGACTTCTCGATTCCTAACTCAATTTCCTTGGTTACCTATACAAAACATAAGAAACAACACAAAAAAATATGATTGAACAAAGTTTGCTTAGTAATAGAGAAACAACAGTAACATACTAAAAAGTTCATAAAATAATAATTGTTAATGTAAATGTAAAAGTGATTACGGAAATCTAAAAACTGAAACTTGAAATTGAAAAACACAAAACTGAGAAGTATAAAATCTATCATATACAACATTTCAAAATAAGAATACATGTTGTAATATATCGAAATACACCCTGAGTCGAATCCGTACCATGTAAAAAAGTGAAGGATACTTGGAAAGCTACTCACACATATCAATCACGTGAAATGGCACGTGTGGCCATACACATCAATCATTCCCGAATTCAGAAAATGTACAGTAAATATATCTTAGCACTAGTCCATATACCTCCCAAAAATAATTATCAGATATATGTAAATATATGTAATGTATTATCAAAGGTGCTACTGGAGACAATGTGAACTCAACATAACTAATGATTTCGTATACTTGGTTCCAAGATGATGAATCTTTGATCATCCTCACAAATAAGGAAATGATACGGTAACAAAGTATAATTATTGAAAATCTGTAGGGTATGAATTACTATCAAATTATATTATATTATATTATTAAGTATATTAAAAACCAAAAGTGGTTTTGTGTGTTGAAGTCACTATTCCTTTATGTATATGCTTTGATGCATATGATACAACTTTGTAATGCATGTGTCTACACACACATCACACACACACAAACCACTTTTTCACACACACACGCACACACATCACACAAACGGTGGGTCCCAACATCTCACACACACACACACACATACATACATACATACATATATATAGAGTTTGTATCGTGTGAAAACTCGATCTTAGAGAGAAAACCCTTAAACCCTATCTGGGTCGTTGATTTGGAATCTTGAAAATAAACATGTGGTCTACATTAACCCACATTAAAACTGATTTGTTTATCCAAAATCTAATTTTTTATTCAACTTTAATGTGTACCACATATTTTATTTTCAAAAGTCCAAATCAATTGTCCAGATAGGGTTTAAGGGTTTTCTCTCTTATATCGGGTTTTGACAGGATACAAACCCTCACATAATCACTATTCACTACCGCGTCTAAAGATCAAAAGATAGATTTTAATACTTTTCAATTAATTTGAAATTTTCGTTTATACCCCTGAACTTTGAACTCTTATTTTTAAGGCGCTCTCACTTTACTCACATATTTTTAATGTTTACATGATTTTAACGCGTCATTAGGTTATCTGATAAATGTCATAATTATATTAATTTGATCGCAATGGCCTCATGAACGTTTATATAAATTTCTAACCCAAACGGTCACAGAAATTTTGCGCGTTGTTTACATGTCTATAACGCATCCTTACGTTATCGAATATTTGTATCGTTTATATCATTTTTATCGTAATTAGTTCACAAACGATTTAGATTTAATAATTTTATAAACCATGAGAATTATATATACTACATATATATAAGATTTACATTTAATAATTTTATAATATTTGTATCATTTATAAATTTTACATTTACGCATGGCCTTTTTTTAAGTGTCTAGTAATCACATTCTTTCTTTACTATTAAATAAGTTCTTAATCTTCAACCCTTAATTTCAAAGCTTACGTTATAGATCTTGTATAGGGTATTTTCGTGCATTTTATTGTACACGATTTTAACCTTATGTTCTGTTGGTTTTTTTACGTCAGTATATAAGACCCCGCCGCAACGCGCGGGGTCCTAATTCCTAGTACTTACTTAAAAAGCAATGTTGATGGGTTCTTGGGTCGAGACAAAACTTACTTGAAAACTAATATATGAATTTGTTGTTAGAAATCTAACTAAAAAGGCATCTGGGGGAGTTGGTTAGTCGGTCTGTATAGTTTTGAAGAGTTAAGGGATCAATCCTTACAGGCCAATTTTTCCACAATAAAACAAAATAGATGCTGCCAACTATATTTTTATGTGGAAGGTGTGTATTGCTCTCACATAAAAGACACCTTTTCCTACTTTATTTTTTGCAATATTTTATTTTCTAATTTATTTTCTTATTTATTAGTATCAATTACTTTAACTAGAGGTGTTCGCGGTCTGGTGAGAGCGCAGGAAGGCTGGAAGCAAAGTTACCTACTAAGCAATGTTTAGGCTCCCTTTATTGTAAAATTAGGCAACAACATACGGCTATTTTAAAATGAGTTTTGAGCCACTATGATATGATTTAAGGCTTAATTTTTTGGATGTTATTACTATTTATTTGAACAACAAAGAAGAAATACCGAAACAAGTCGGCCTAGAACGAAGCTGTAAAGGGTAGGGTGTTAATGTCCAAACCATAAAACCGCCCAAACTGATCATTGGTTTACCATAAAACCGTCCAAGCTGGTCATTGGTTTGGTTTAGCGGTTAGTTTTTCTCAAACAGTTGATCGGTCGGTTTTCAAAATTTTGAAACTGTACTATTTGGTTTATGGTTTTTACAAAAAACAGATGTGTGTTTAAATATATAAATATAAACATAGACATACAAAATACGTACGTACGTACATACAGATATGTATCTATGTATGTCTATGTATGTATGTATTATGTATATATGTATGTATATTGTTGATGATGTGTGTTATTTAAAAAAATCCACATGGAATTGCAATGAGATTAGTTTATCTCATACCATCATAAAATGGTTAGGTAGTTTCGGTTTTAATTTTTAACAAGCTCAGAAAGCCAAAACCAGAAAACTCAAACCGTAAATCAAACCAAAATCAAACCATCAATAACGGCTGATTTGTTTCGGTTTTAATTTTAAATGTCTGGATTTGGTTTTAGTTATTCAAAATTCGTTATTTATAATTTGGTTTACGATTTCACTTAAAAACCGTAAAAGCTGGACTGTAAACACCCCTAATAAAGGGTCGCCTAAGCTGGCCAAAAAACATGTGAATCAAAGAGACGTCGGAAAAGAAAGCAAGTTCCCAAAGGGACGAAAGGCCACGGATTTTAATTCCGCCTAGGCCTTAAAATTGGTTGTATGATATGCATTATAACTTGTAAAAAAAAAGGAACGGTAAGTCTGTAACACTAAATCATAGAGAATCTTCCATTTAATACACGTAATCAACCTAACTATTTGCATATGTAAATGATTACATATATGTAATAATACAAATAGATTAATTCGACCAAGTTACATACATGCAAACATGTTTACATATATATAATAATACAATTAAACTTAATTACATATATGTAAGCATTCAAGAAAAAAGATACATGTAAGCATTCTTTTTTCAATAAAAAAGAAATGTTTCGGGTAAAAATTAACATGTATAATTTTTAGCAAAACCGAATTAGTTAAGTGGAGGATTGTGCTTTTTAATCAAAAAACAGTTTACAAGTAAGTTGTTATAAAATTATCCTCAAAGATTTGTAGGGATATTGAGAATATGAAAACAGCTCAACACACGAGATTTATACGAGGAAAAACCCTTAATCCCTTGGGATTGTCGGCATAAAAATCTCGGGAGGTGACAAAACGTCACTCTGCCTAGTTTATTACTAAATAAAGAAATTGAATACAAGGAAAGGGCACAATAAGATAGATGCTAATAGTGAAAGTGAGTATTTCTGATGTTGCTTAGTGTTGTGTCCCTATTATCGATCATTGCCTAAATATATATGTATAATAAAGTTCATGAAAAAAACGAAATATTCAAGTTGCGCAAATACATGAAAAAACATAGTTTTATACATGTATAATAAAGTTCATGAAAAAACCCAAAGATTCAAATTAATCTTGTTAGAGTTATATATATGTTTCCACAATAGAAGTAAATTAGTATTTGATCTCTTCCCTATATAGGGTAAGGTTTTTTTTTTGCTAATCTATTCTGAAATCCTAAATAATTCCAACAAGATTAAACAAATTTTTTCGTTTTTTTCATTATCCATGTACAAACTATGTTTTTCAAGTGTTCTTTTAGCGAAAAGCTTAACTATTTATAATAGGGAAGCGTTATTTGGACACCTCCTATAGATCAGTTGACACCACGGGCCATATGGTCCTATACGGGTCGTATGAGTGTCAGACTTTGTCAGGAAAATGTTTAGCAGTTGAAAGTACATATGGGTCGTATGACCCTATACGACCCGTAAAGAAATTTGAGAATACTTTCATTTATTTTTCTAGATGGTTGAAAGTACTGCTGTGATCAAGAGTAGGGTTGGATGGTACAGGTGGGTTGGAGTTTTGAGTATAGGCTTGAGGTAGATTAGGCATAGGTACAGTGGGGCTGGTGTTAGGTAAGGATTCAGAGTGGGATATAGGAAAATGGTCGATAAAATGGGTTTCTTGTGAGGTCTTTTCAGTCCTTGATACTTTTGTCCAGTCCCATCTACTGCTTTCAATAAAAATGACATTTCTTTGCAATATGAATTTCTTCTTGAGTGGATCATATAGTCTATACCCTTTGGTTTTGGAGGCATACCAAGAAGATACATTTTCCAGACCGACTATCAAGCAGAGAATCTTTTGTGTATGAATTTGGGTTTGAATAGATATTAGTGGGAGTAGTTTACTTAGGGACGTATGGCCCTATACGGGCAGTATGTCATCATACGGGCCGTATGGGTTGTGTGTCAGAACTATGATTTGATGTGCTAGGTTTTGTCGGAAATAAAATATCTATACGACCCGTATAGGCCAATACGAGTCGTATGGATGGTGTATGTTGAACCATCCTGGCGTATCTCTAACATGTCCCTTATAATAATAGGGGGTATGATATTAGTTGTAATTTTTTTTTTTGATTTGTTTTTTCTTATATTATTAACTGATATCTTCATTTGTTCAGTTTATAATATCTGGGATCACTCTCCTAACATCTATACACCAATTGCCTCCCGCACAACCAACACAACCTCACGAAAATACAAATCTGGTAATTATTCAACTTTCAAGATAATTGAAAACATGATAATTTTTAACTTAAATTACCTTACTTTGTTCCAAAAATAACATAAGTTTGTTTATATTTCAGGTGTTTCATACAATTTTCGACTATCAGGTGTTCAATAAAATTACTCAGTGAAGGATCAGGTTTGTTTTGGATTAGTCATATCTATTATGATAAATATGCTTTGCTGGTTATTTGAGTGTTCATTTAGAAGTTATCTGAACTCAATATGAAGTAATATTTGGCAGTATTTTGATTTTGCAAATAAATTTGCTGGTCAATCATGGTGAACAAAGGAAATCCAGGAGACAATAGAACTAGAAGATCGTTTCCCATACTTGTATATTTGGTTTATGTTTCTTTTTCTATCTCGTGGGTGCATGGTAAAGAAGAGGTTTTGAAAAAGGAGACATTATAGCTCATGAAATAACAAAAAACCTATTGTAGTGTTATATTAAATCTAAATATTGAGCTCATTGGTTTGGAGTGAAAAACCCTGATGATTTACGCTCTGTTTACGAGTTCATTTAAGGAGAGAAAAGAAAGAAAATAGAAGGAAAGGATAAACATTTTTGTTTTCCTGAGTTCCGTTTAAGGAGGGAAAAGAAGAGAAATGGAAAGAAAACTAGGCAAAATTTCTTAGTTTTTCTTTCCTTCTAATTTGGAAGGAATTGGAAGGAAATAACTCTTTTTTTTCTTCTCTTTCTCTCATTTCTTTTCTCATCTTTTCTCTGCTTTAATAAACTCGGGAACAGCGTTAAAGTATTCCTACCATGTGATGATGGGTTCATTGATTTCACAACTTGTCATGATAAAATCCGGTATGGTGAATTACCATCACGATAAGAGTGTTGAGGAAAGACATTGTTCACCTTATAATGAGAAGCTACACTGTCTTATTCCTGCCTCGAAAGGGTATGTCATCCTGTTTCCATGGCCCACAAGCTATGACCATGTGTCTTTTGATAATTCTTTTTTTTTAAATCATAGGAGCCCACTTACGTTGTAAACCCTTGGGTCCCCCTACCCGACTAACTAGGGAACACATAAAGTACGGTCTCAAACAACTTGGTCGGTGGCCTCTAAAAAATAGTCTCGGCCTTTTAATGTTACTGCTCAGACTTTGCTTTTTTGGGGACAGGAGTGGCTGTTGTTCTTGAAATACTAATGATAAAAAAAAGTGCATAAACTAAAGTTGCAGGTTATACTGCACTCATTGTTATTGAAGGTCATAGATTTGGGGTCATGTGTTTATATTTATGGATGCAACTTGGAATCTCTTATGCATGCATATTGCTTCTTGTAAAATGTAAAGGTTGGTAAGCATTAGCATTTGAGGAATTTTCTGAGGAAATATGGCTGATGATGGGTTATTTGTAGGTTTGTGATATGATTCGATACGGGTAAGAGAAGAACTCGACCCGGTATTATGAAAATAATAGAGGAAGCAAAATCAAGTCAAGATGATAAATATCAACCCCTTTTTTGCACCAAAGATCTTACCATTTTGTAAGGAATTGAAGTCCAACAATCATATCTAAGAAAAAACCTAAAGTGATAAATGTCTATTCTAGAAGGGGTAAAGAGGCAATTACTAATAGTAACTAGTGGTATGGTTAGTGTGTAGGCAGGATAAGGAGTGATGAAAATTGATTGTACGAGTGTGAAGAGATTTGCTTAGATTTGGGCTCTTGCGTATGTTTGGATAAGGGTTTTCCTTGGATCATCTTCTTGTCTTGTAATCGTTTGCTCATATAATCTAGAAACTGATTCTCTATATTCCTGTGTTATTTACATTATCTTTCTATTATCTCTTATCTAAAGGTGGCAATTTGTACGCATGTCAAATGATAAATCACGAAATTACGTGTATGTACTCAAAAAGTTTCGTATGTAACTTACAAAGTTACAAATATGTAATCAGTATGTGTAGCATAGAAGTTATATATATATCCTAAAATACAAAAAATTTTCTTTTTTTTTACATTTCTATTTATATATATATATATATATATATATATATATATATATATATAGCATGAATTGATGCTCTCCATTTAGAGGTGGCCAACGTACCCAGAACCGGAACCTAGGAACTGAACCAGAACCAGTCGTACCCGAACCGGTGGGTAAGGATGGTTCCAGGTTTTTCAGAGAAATTGGAACCGGAAAAAACGGAAGCGATTCCAGCCTTAAACCGGTCAAAACTGGAACCGGTTCTTGACTTTGTTGACCGGAACCGACTCCGGTTCTAAAAAAAAACCCTGTTTGGCCACCTCTAGCTCCATTTGATGGTGGTTAAGCACCTTAACTATCTATGAGTTGTTTAGCTGTAGGAAGCAAAGAAGCAGCAATTCAAGATACAAGACCCAAACATATTCAGAGACCTAGGCCTTTCTATTTTGTTCCCTAGATCAGCCCTTTACGTGAACTACTAGACCTATGACTAATAATCACTTGTCTTTGGAAGAAATTCACATATAAACAATAACAATTTAAAAATAAATTAATAAAAGCAACACTCACAGTATGTTAACAACTTTTACATCATACTTGATTTGAATATAAGATTTACTCTATGAAGTAAACATATAAATTTTAATTGATATATTCTTTTGCTTATTAGTTCAGTTTTAATGTATGGGTTCCCATTGATAACATCTCCAAACCAATCAACTCCTCAAGACCCATACGCGGCGGTGTCGTCCCTTCTAATGTGATTGTGTATCGGTCAACACCGCCTTCTTATAATACAAATCCGGTAATTGTTTAACTTCCAAAATAATTGAAAACACAATAATTTTAGTTATCGTAAATTGTTGCAAAAATAACACATGTGACTTTTATATTTCATGGTTGTACAACTGTCAAAAATTAGTTCTTTTTACTGCTAAAGTTGGTTTTTTCTACCAACATCACTCTGGATTACTTAGCGAATTTCAAGGAGAAATCTAATTTCCTTCTTTACTGGTTGGGGATCCACGCTAGCTTACATTCACGAGACGTTACCGGTTCATGAGAAAGTTCAGAAGGAGCTGCTATACTAGTAGCTATTTCATTGCCACCAAGAAAAGATAACATGGAAAATCAAAGTATTTAATATAAAAATTGTTTTTGAGTAAAAAGAAAAGAAAACTTTATGATTGTTAACCGAACTTTCAAAATAAGATGAGTAAATTACCGATATGGTCCTTGTAGTTTCCTATTATTTTACTCTTGATCATTAGGTTTCATAAATTACTAATATGGTCCCAAATTTTAAACATTTGTAACACATATAATTCTTAAGTTACAAAATTATTCTCACATAATTAACCAAATTACCCTTACATAAGAATTATATGTGTTATATATGTTTAAAGTTTGGGACTATATGTGTAATTTATGAAACCTAGAGACCAATATTGAAATATTAACAAAACATAAGGATCATCTATGTAATTTCCTCGAATAAGATATATAGAATAGAACGGAATGGAAGTAGGGTTTGGACACTGAAAATGAGCACGGAGCACCCAGCAACCGGGCACGCAAACGAGGACCAAGCACGCGGCCGAGCACCGGTTGTGTGGGGTTCGTAGACAGCATACCGTTAGAGCAGACTCCCGACCGCTCCACCGCAGAGCGGACCGTGCCACTGCAGAATGCCTGAACATACCACCAAAGCTCACCAGACTAGCAGAGCCTAGGGCTGCCTTTCTTCTTGACTTCTTTTCTAACACCCGTCAAAAATTTGATAGAATATGCTTGTTAATTGGCTCAAGCAAAATAGACCTGGTTAGCATTAACAAGACCCAATTTAAAGTTTATAAGCCCATTTAAACTAACATGATTTCCTTAACAAACTGTTACATAATTTATTGGTGTTCACGAAAGAAAACATGTAACTCTAAATTATGTAACAGTTTGTTAAAAAAAAATGGTGAACACCACCATTAGGCGCCCCTCACCGACCGGTCCCACGGCCAACATGAGAGGTAAATCGCGTGACCCAGGGAAAATTGGGTGGTGCCGGGCTTTGAACCCTAGACCTTTATTACAGATTCTCATCCCCTTACCACTGGGCCACCATCACAGGGACGAAAACTTTAGTTCAAATGGGCTTATAAACTTTAAATTGGGCCTTGTTAAGGCTAATTGGGTCTATTTTACTTGAGCCAATTAATAACCATATTCTATCAAATTTTTGACAGGTGTTAGAAAAGAAGTCAAGAAAAAAGGCAGCCCTAAGCTCTTCTAGTCTGGTGAGCTCTGGCGGTATGCTCAGGCATTCTGCGGTGGCGCGGTCACTGGTCACGGTCTGCTTTCGCGCTCTGCGGTGGAGCGGTCGGAGGTCTACTCTAGCGTCTGTCGTTTACGCACCCCAAACAACCGGTGCTCAGCCGCGTGCTTGGTCCTCGTCTGCGTGCCCGGTTGCTGGGTGCTCCGTGCTCATTTTCAGTGTCCAAATCCTACTTCCATTTCGTTCTATTCTATTCTATATATCTTATTCGAGGAAATTACATAGATGGTTTCTATTATTTGTTAATATTTCACTATTGGTCTCTAGGTTTTATAAATTACAAACACAGTCCCAAACTTTAAACATCTGTAGCACATATAGTTCTTATGTAAGGGTAATTTGGTTAATTATGTGAGAATAATTTTGTAACCTAAGAATTATATGTGTTACAAATGTTTAAAGTTTGAGACCATATTAGTAATTTATGAAACCTAACAATCAAGAGTGAAATAATAACAAACTACAAATACCATGTCGGTAATTTATTCATCTTATTTTGAAAGTTCGGTTAACAATCATAAATTTTTCTTTTCTTTTTACTCAAAAACAATTTTTATATTAAATACTTTGATTTTCCAATTTAATGTTATATTTTCTTTACTTAGTGGCAATGACTACTATATGAGGTACACGTACACAGCAACAGCCCAACCTACTACTTGGATGCAGCTACAGCCCAGCGAATGAAGCAACAGCTCATCATTTCTACTCAGCCCATTAGCTCTAAGTGTAGTCCAATGTCCAACAGCAGCACTCCAAGTATCCATACATACAAAAGATTATAAAATTGATTAATATATAATTAATACCAAACCACATATTTTAACATTTATCATGGCCTAATCCTACTACAGCGAAAGGGATCCGGAGTTTTTTGAGATTGGCCGGGTATTATAGGAAGTTTATCAAAGGTTTTGGTGGTATCGCTGCTCCTTTACACAAGTTAGTAGGTAAATGGCCTTTCTTATGGAATACCAAGGCAGAAGATGCTTTCCAAGCTCTAAAAATTTCCTTAACTACCACTCCGACATTAGCTTTACCCGATTGGTCGGAACCGTTTACAATTGAGTGTGACACGGGTGGGGTGGGCATTGGGCTGTTCTTACGCAACATGGTCCTCCAGTGGCTTATTTTAGTGCTCAAATAAAGGGTACTATGTTGACTTGGTCCACCTACAAGAAGGAAATGCTAGCAATTGTGAATATTTACTGGTTCGGCCATTTGTAGTCAAGACGGACCACTTGAGTCTCAAGTACCTACTGGAACAACGGATTACCACACCGGCTCAATCAAGGTGGTTACCTAACTATGTTATTAAAGATGTTGCACACACTTCTGTAATAAAAAGATGCCTTTTATTCATTTACTAAAATTTAGAAACCGCACATTGAGTCAAGTTTGATATACACATGTGAAACATATTATTCCTTTATATTGCAGTAGGTAAACTACACGTTAATAAAATGTTCTATCAACAAACCCGCATCTTGCACTAGATACATTAAATACAAATTTTAATGTATATTGAAGAAAAAAAAATCTGGTGTGTAAATGCATGTGTTGTAATAAAGACGTTAACAATATCCAAAACCTATAAAAAAAACAAAGCTCGTTGTTACGGTGTCGCTAACAATATTTAAAATTAATTATTATTTCTTATGCTCTAGCTAATATGTATGCATTATAGTAATATAGTGTGTTAAGTACTTAAAGCACTTGAGGAGTCTAGGTATGTTCTATGTTTATATGCATATACACATACTGTATAAGATGCTAAAGCATTAGATTAGCTATGCACCATACTTAAAGACAAAGTTAGAACTACTGGTCTGATTGTTATACCTTAAAATGAAATGAAGATGGATTTATAAGAAATACTTGACCTTAAAATTTCAATTCGTACAATTTGAATATCATGATTTAGATGGAAGGAAAACTCAAAATGCTAATTAACAATTCAAGGTTCTCAATCAGATGTAAAATGTTAATTAAACATATTGTATTACATTAACCGAAAAAGTTGCTAATATGATATCTTCTTCAAAAAAAGATTCATCATTTGTCACCTAAAATATTAATATTATGACTAATAATCACTTGTTTTTGGAAGAAATTCCAATGTAAACAATAACAAGTTAAAAATAAATGAATAAAAGCAACACTCCACCAATGTTGTAGATATCGCTAGTCGGTCGGTGGGGGTGGGGACTAGTGATTAATCGGCCTAATCGAATAGTCGGGCCTAGTCGGCCTTAGGGGATTAGCGATTAATCGGCCTAGTCGGGGATTTTTACAACCATGCACTCCACAGTATATTAACAACTTTTACATCATACGTGATTTGAATATAAGATTCACTCTATGATGTAAACATATAAATTTTAGTTGATATCTTCTTTTGCTTACTTGTTCAGTTTTAATGTTTGGGTCCTTTGATAACATCTCCAAACCAATCATCTCCCCAATACCCATATTTGGCGCTGTTTGTCCCTTCTAATGTGATTGTGTATCGGCCAACACAGCCTTCTCAGAATACAAATCCGGTAATTGTTCAACTTCCAAGGTAATTGAAAACATGATAATTTTAGTTACCTTAATTTATTGCAAAAATAACATGTGTCTTTTATATTTCAGGAAGATTATACCCTAACGTGGTTCTACAACGGGCAAAAAGTAGTTCTTTTTACTACTAAAGTTTGTGTTTTTCCTTCTAAGAACATCACTCCGGGTTACTTAGCAAATTTCGAGAAATCTAATTTTCTCTTTGTTGTTTAGGGGCCACACTCGTTACGCTAGCTTACCTTCATGAGACATTACCGGTTCACCAGAAAATTATGGGAGAAACTGCTATACTAGTAGCTATTTCATTTGCGATGTGGCGTTTTCTTTTTTATATATATGAAACTGCGAAGAGTGACCCTGGCTGAAATTTTTCATTCAGGATATTACTACACACGTGTAATGCCTTAACGATTCAAACATGACGTTCCAGACGTTGTATTTTCTAGGGGAAAGAAGAGAGGATGGTAGAGATAATAAACAAAACATTGTTTATTCAATTGTCCTTCGAGGGTTTATTGGTTCATTGGTGGTTGCACCGGAGATTGCAAGATACATAGAAATCCAGCCTTGTGGGATAGTAAAGAATTTTATGGCTAGCTTGTAGTGCTAGTAAATGGTACTGAGGTGGTTTGAATAGAAAATTTACTCTATGATTGAATAACCAAGAACCGTAATTTGTTATCATAAAGTAAGTCCTCTATTCAAACCACATCAATACCATTTGCTAACACTACAAGCCAGCCATAAAATTCTTCATTCTCTCTCACAAAGCCTCCAGGTATCTTGCAATCTCCACTGCAACCACCAATAAACCCGTCAAGAACGATTGAATAAACAATGTTTTATTTATTATCTCTACCATCTATTCCTCTTCCTCTAGAAAAATACAATGTCTAGAACGTCATAACTAAATCTTAAATCGCTAAGACATAACACGTGTGTAGTAATATCCTAAATTAAATTTTTTGACAGTCGCTCTTCGCAGTTTCATATATATATATATATATATATAAAAGAAAAGTTCACATCGCAAATGAAATAGCTAATATTATAAAAGCTTCTCCCATAATTTTCTCATGAATCGGTAACGTCTCGTGATGGTAAGCTAGTGTAATGAGCGTGGACCCCAACCATCAAAGAGTGGTGTTGTTGGTAGGAAATAAAACAAATTTTAGCCGTAAAAAAACTACTTTTTGCCGATAATAAATAATAATAACCTGGTCAGTTGTACAACCAGAGGCAGTAGTCTCTCTAAAATATAAAATACACTTATGTTATTTTTGCAACAAATTAAGGTAACTAAAATTAAAGACTATCATGTTTTCAATTACCTTGAAAGTTGAACTATTACCGGATTTGTATTCTGAAAAGGTTGTGTTGGCCGATACATAGTCACATCAGAAGCGACGAACATCGCCACGTATGAGTCTTGAGGAAGTGATTGGTTTGGAGGATGTTATCAAAGAGACCTAGACATTAAAACTGAACAAATAAGCAAAAGAAGATATCAACTAATATAACAAAACGAACAAACGTACCCAGTTGAATCCCACTTTTAAGTAGGTTCTGCGAGGGTGAGATTAAAACGAGCATTTCCTCTACCCCTAGAAGAGGTAGAGAGGTTGTTTCAGAAGAGGCCCCGACTCACTGCAAATCAATAATATAACAAATAAACAAAAAATTGCAACTACGATCATACCTCCTATTACTATGTATACAATTGGAAGTGCCGTCGGGTTGAAGTGGAAAGTAATAGTAATATTATAATAAAACCGCAGCAAAAAATTCAGAGTAAACCCTGAATATAACCAGCTTCAAATGGTGATGTAAAGATATAATAATAATGTTTTTTTTACCTTTTATTTTTAAAAACCACTTCAAAAAATCAAAGAACAAAAGTGCTAGTTAATTCCTGGTTCATAACAGCAAACATACAACTACCTTGACAGATAAACTTTGTTGTTAACTGTTAAGTGATTGATTGTGTTTTTTCTTGTTTCCTTAATTATTGTTCGTGTTTTTGGTTTGATTAGTTATCTCCCATAATGTTGATTATAAAAGATGATAGGGTTTTTTTGTCATTTATTCAATCCTTTATTGTCTTGTTTCAGTTTTAAATAAATCATGCCAACTATTTTCTTCCATAATTTGATGAAGTGCCAATTGTTTATTGTCTAACAATTGGTATAAGACCCCTGTTCTAAAAGATCCAACAAGGTGTCTACCAGTTGATTAACAACCACCTCTCAAAGTATTCTGATCACAAGTCATATACTACCATGGGTGATAATGGAGTGAATGACCGAGATGATGCAATTATTATTAATGTTATAGACGAAAGCTCTACATCCTATAAGTGCCCTTTGCTTACTGCAACAAACTACACATCTTGGGCAATCAAAATGGAATCTTTCAAGGATGCCAAAGGCATTTGGGATGCCATAGAACCAACATATGTGACATGTGGACATCAAGATTTGGATGAAGGCAAGGGCCTTTATATTCCACGCATTGCCGAAAGACAACCTGTTGCACGTTGCAAAGCACAAGGAATCTAGGAAGGTCTGGGATGCCCTCAAGATACGATTTCTTGGAGCTAACCGGGTTCAAAAGGCCCGGATTCAAACCTTGAATTGAGAGTTTGTATTGCTGAGTATGAAAGGGAATGAGTGTGTGGATGACTTTGCAAGCAAAATCAGCACAATCACATCCAAGTATCGAGAACGACCCGATCCGGCTCAAATCTACCAGATCCAACCCGTTCACGGTCCATCACCATCAAAATGGTCATAACAACAACATAATCCTCCAAATGTAACCCATGCTTACTAATCTGTACAAAACAAGCAGATCGGAAGAAATTAACACTTGTTTGGTGGATTCTCACCTTAAATCTAATAGGCATGGCCGATAGCAGACTCAGATCCGGGCACGTGAGTTCAACAGCTGCCATTAGAGTCACAACCGTTAGGTCGGTGTCAACTAAAACCACCAGCATCAAGGTGGTTCACGGCTGAACCCTACACAGCCACCATGACCCGAGGTAGATCTCGGGAGTTAGTCGGCAGTACCGGGTTCTAATAGCCAGGACAAGCCACTGAAAGGAGCTACGCGGTCGGAGTGCCCAACTAGCATCACAACTAACCCTAGCCGTCGGTCTCTAGCCCCACGCAAGGAACCACCGGTAACCGCCACCAAGTAAAGACCTGGTAAGTCAACGAGATTGAGTAGGTGTGGCTGAGGTTGTTGTCACGGTTCTGGTCGAAGGTGGCTCGGACGAGAGAAGGGCTGGTCGAGGAGCTGGTGGTTGGAGACAGAAGGAAGGCTCGTCGGAGCTGTTGTCGGAGGTTATCTGCTTCTCTGAAACAGGTGATGATCGGAGTAGGGGAGGAGAGGCTGGTTGTTTAGGGCTTCACTGGAGACGCAGCAGGAGTGCTGTCGTGGGGCGGTGGTTGACCAGCCAAGATGCTCCCCGGAGAAGGGAGGAGATGGCCGGAGGTTAGCCGGGAACTTCTTTTCTGGTCGTCTGCTGGATCAATTCACGCACACACACAGTGAGTGTGTGTCTTATGTGGGAAACGGCTGAGAACAAGGAGAGGAGGAAATTCCCTTTTATAGCTTAAAAGCTAGGGCTTTGAATGGGTGCAACCGCATATCAATCAAGTTACGAACCATTCGAGTCATGTTAAAAGCTTAAAAGCTAGGGTTTTGAATGGGTGCAACCGCATATCAATCACGTTGCGAACCGTTCGAGTCATGTTCATCACTACTGAATATTATTTCGAGACCGGAATACTTTAGGACTAATAGAATCCTCTTTTAATATTAAACTTGCTAAATAAAATTTATCCGATGAGTAAGGGGCTGTTTGTTTTTTGATAAAACGTCTGCGAAGGTTTGCGAAACCTCTTATGTCTGCACCTCGCAGACCAAGGAAAGATGTAGGGTGTTTGTTTTCTCGCAGACGTTTCATTAAAAAACGTCTGCGAGACCTCTTCTTGGAGAAGACATGGACCAACATCTTCAAACATCTTCAAACCTCTTCTCATTTCTCACCCCTCATCTCCTGCTCACCACCGGCAGCCCCCCACCGCCGTCGCCTCCCACCGCCGGCTCCCCCACCGCCGGTCTCCTCCACAGTCGGCTCCCCCACCGCCGTCTCCTCCACAGCCGGCTCCCCCACCGCCGTCGCCTCTCACCGCCATCGCCCCCACCGGTTCGATCTAGGGTTCGCCCCTTTTCAGTCGCGTCTCCCACCGCCGTCGCGCCTCCCCGTCGTCATCGCCCTCCACAGTTGAACCCTAGAGCCGCGGTGGTGATGGTGACAGTCTCAATCGCATCCCGTCGTCGAACCCTTCGCATCCCTTCGTCGGATGAAACCCTAGAGACGCGGTGGTGATGGTGACAGCCTCATCGACGGTCGACGGTGGGTGGAGGGGGACGATCGGAGGTGATGGTGGCAGTGGATCGGTGGCCGGAGGATCGGTGGCCGGAGGATCGGTGGGTGGAGGGGGACGATCGGGAAATGGACGGTGGGTTGGGTTTTGTTATGAAGAGGTTTTTTGTTTGAAGATGTTTTTGATAAACAAACACCCTCAAAAACTCTTCTTGCAGATGTTTGGTCCACCTCTTCTGCAAAAGAGGTTTGCAGATGTGGTCCGCAGATCGCAGACGTTTTACCTCTTAAAAAACAAACACCACCTAAGTGAGTGTAACGGGGTTAAATTGGCTTTTAAACATATTTTACAAATTTAAATCGTTTTGTAGGTGTATTTCATGTTTGTATCTTTGGATAGAATTTCTAACTGAATATTAATGATAATATTAGTATTATATCGTCATAAATTCTTATTTGTCACACGGTTGATACAAACTCATTTCTAACGCAATAATCGGTTGATCACATGTTTTCTTTCGTGAACACCAATAAATTATGTTATGGTTTGTTAAGGAAATCTTGTTAGTTCAAATGGGCTTATAAATTTTGAATTGGGCCTTGTTAAGGCTAACTAGGCAAGTTTTGTTTGAGACATTTAACAACCATATTCTATCAAATTTTGACGGGTGTTACAAAAGAAGTCAAGAAGAAAGGTAGCCTAGGCTCTGCTCGTTTGGTGAGGTATGGCGCTCTGCGGTGGCGCGGTCAGAGGTCTGCTCTGGCGGTCTGCCATCTACGCACCCCAAACAATTGATGCTCGGTCGCGTGCTCGGTCCTCGTCTGCTCAGTGCTCGCCTGCGTGCACGGTTGTCGGGTGCTCCGTGCTCAGCTTCAATGTTGAAACCTTATTTCCATCCCATTCTATTCCATTTCATTCCATTCTATTCTATATATCTTATTTGAGGAAATTACCGAGATGGTCCCTATGATTTGTTAATATTTCACTCTTGGTCTCTAAGTTTTACAAATTATACATATTATCACAAATTTTAAACATTTGTAACACATATAGTCCTTATGTGAGGTTAATTTGGTCAATTATAGGAGGTTAATTTTGTGACCTAAGAATTATATGTGTTACAAATGGCTAAAGTTTGGGACCATATTAGTAATTTAGAAACCTAAGGATCAAGAGTGAAATACTAGCAAACCACAATGACCATATGAGTAATTTACTCGTCTTATGTTGAAAGTTCGGTTACCAATCATAAATTTTTCTTTTCTTTTTTACTCAAAAACAATTTTTATAGTAATTACTTTGATTTTTCCAATTTAATGTTATCTTAGCCTTAGTGGCAATGACTCAATGCTTTTAAAGCTAACGTTGTAGGTTCGACGTCTTGCTATTTTTTTATTTGTACTTTTTTTCTTTTTTTTCCCTTAAACTTTCTTATATTTATATCTAAAATTATTTTTTAAACTTTTTATACCACCACATGTGATTAATGGCAGGACTATACTAAGTATAGATTGGAATCAGTTCTTTTTCCAAACCTTCATGTTCATGTTACAAAACTTGTATTTTTGCCCATATCTTGTCAACCATAAGATTTAAGAAGGGTGAGATAAAAACAAGTATTAACGTTCATCTCACGAGATAAAAGAGCTAATCACAAAGAGATCTCGATTCTAATTATAAAGTGAAGATCTATGGTCTACTTTTGAATATATTTCGGTAACAAAATGAGTGTTTTTCACGTATGTCTTTATTTTTAACTAGTTTATTATATTTTTTTGATTCAATTAAAATAGAAAATCTAAATAGACTAAAGTGAATTGATTAAAAAAATAGGAAAATTGTATTGTGGTATAATAAATTCGTTAAAAATAAAGAAATAAGTGAAAAACACCCATTTTGGTAAATATTTTTCAAATCACCCATTTTGGTAAATAATTTTCCCAACAACGCCTTTTTGGAAGGAAAAAAACTCGTTTTTGAAATGAAGATTTTAAAAAATTGTTTGGATTAGTTTTGATATGTGAATAGTCAATGTCACACCCCCGCAGTCGGCGGAAACACGAGAGATGCAACGACACTGTATATCGAGAACTCATTGAATATGAGAGAATGCTAATCCTTCTGATTAAGTGTAAAGTACATATCTAGCCTTAGGTTAGTACCTGAAATACATGCAAAGAACAAGTGTCAACTAAAAAGTTAGTGAGTTCGTAGGTTTTGTTTAATCAAACAGTTTAAATAATAGTGATCGGCATTCAAAGAACAAGTAAAATGTTTCAATCAAAATCTTGTAGGATCGCAATCCCAAAATGTTATGTTGTCAGGATAATATGTAAAATCATAAGTGTGATTTGTTGCAATCTACATGAGTCCACAACCATACCTATCGACTTCTTGTATTCCCTTTTCTTGCTAATGGCTTATCACGAAAACATTAGTTCTTGGTGGAAATATACCATTCATATAACCATGGAGTTGTGGTTGGCGCACCAAACCATGAATGGAGGTTTGTCAAACACCGCTAGTACTAACTTATATTAATCCTTTGGCTCGAAACCCCGAGTTAAATGGTTGTGTAGGATACTGGGGATTTAGTGTGATAAATTCTTGTCTCATGCAATATTCATTTCTTGTGTCATGCAACATACCTCGAGAGGTATGTGCATGAATATAGTAAAAGAATTCTTGTATCATAGTAAAATTCAAGTATTGTAGCGTGTATTTCCCCCCAAAATATGCAAAATGAAAACAGGGCTACGAATACTTACAATGTGTATAGCAATGGAACCTATGTCCATATGTTGTGATAACCAGAGACCAAGCGACCATATACAACACCTATGTCACACCCCACGCCGCGTGCGGAATCCACGGCGCATGACGTAATGATTGCATAGCCATAGTTAAAGATTCCCCCTTGATTTCTGGTTTACATAGATAATTGATCCACCGTTCTTGAGCTGGTGGGTGATTTGTAACCTGGAACATGTAGCATAAAGAGTCAACTAAAAATAGTTGAGTGAGAATCATAGGTTTTGTTGATGTAAAATGATTGCTCAAACATTGATTTTTATGATATAGTATTCACAAGTGATCAAGTAGGTACTTTGAAATTGAATCCACCTGGGCATGCAAACATCAAACCTAGTGATAAATGCTAACGTTAGCTACCCGCCAAACGCCGTGATAATGCTAACGTCTTGCTACCCGCCAGACGCTGTGATAATTGCTAACGTCTAGCTACCCGCTAGAACGTCGTAATGATGATACTTGAGTTCCCGCATATGATCATACCAGTACTACCAAGGGCTTGATAACAAGTTAATGATGTTCACATAAGAATGTCCCCAAATAGCCTCCACATAACCAAAGTTCCCAAGTGATACGCTTGTTTTTAATGATTTGATAAATGAATTTTTTGATGATTGTTTACCATGATTTTCCTGATGATACTGATATATGATTTCATGGTAGTTGATAAATGTTTATCATGACGTTCCTCATGATAATGATATATGAGTTCACAATGATTGATAAGATATGTTTTGAAAAGATGTCTACATGTTCCACCCCGAGTTTTAGAAACAAAACTAGGGGTGTGCACGGTTCGGTTCGGTTCGGTTTTTGGCTAAAACCGCAACCGAAACCGACATAGTCGGTTTTTATTTATTACAAACCGTTCGGTTTTCGGTTTTTCGGTTTTTTTGTCGGTTTCGGTTCGGTTTTCGGTTTTTTTACTTTTCTTTTGTTTTTTTTGTTCTATATTATGCCCAATAATGAAAATGCAAACATGATTAACAATTAATAAATTAATTGATCAAACACCAACTAATTAAAATAAAACAAAATAATTATCATCATGTTCTTAAATTTAAAAAAATCAAAAGTAAATAACTAAATACGCAATAATTCCGATCTTTACCTTTTAAAATGGTAGATTTCATCTAATTTAAATTTTTACCATCTCCAACGGTAAACTTTTTTGTGTGTTTTTTCCCGTTAAATATGTATGAAAATAGCAACACACACACACACATATATATTAATTTTTAAAAAATATAAAAAATCGGTTCGGTTCGGTTTCGGTTTCGGTTTTTTTGGGTTCGGTTTTGCCCGGTTATTCATTCGGTTCGGTTTTTTCGGTTAATTCGGTTCCGGTTTGGTTTTTTCGGTTTTTTGCTCACCCCCAAAACAAAACATTAAAAGGGGAACTATGAAACTCACAATAGTTGATAAAATATGTTCTGAAAAGGTAACTACATGTTCCACCCCGAGTTTTGGAAAACAAAACATTAAAAGGGGAACTATGAAACTCACAATAGTTGATAAAATATGTTCTGAAAAGGTAACTACATGTTCCACCCCGAGTTTTGGAAAACAAAACATTAAAAGGGGAACTATGAAACTCACAATAGTTGATAAAATATGTTCTGAAAAGGTAACTACATGTTCCACCCCGAGTTTTGGAAAACAAAACATTAAAGGGGAACTATGAAACTCACATGTTTATCGAAGTGTTTTGATTTTGAGGTATCACACAATCTGAAGAGAGTTCTGCAATTAATTAATGTTTTATGAGTTCCTTGTGTTTGAATTGGATTATCGAAATATTCCTTGACTTTTGATAACGTGGAATCGTAATCCCAGTCATCAAGCTGATCTTAATCATTAATCAGCCTCCTTAAGTTAATATTGCACAAAGTGCGATAAACAAGGAACCTATAATGATTTAGGTTCTTATTAAGGAGTTTATGACTTACTGGATTAATCACGACTTTTTCGGATTAATCAAATAGATGTTGATTGTTGATTATTTCACTAACGATTTCCTAGATGAATTTCTGGCTTAGGAATAGTCAATCCTTGTTATTGATCATTTAGGTATCATGAAACATGAGAATGTGATATTAAAATATGTTTAATAACCATGCTCGATGTACTAATCTGACTGTTATCATAAACATCAGATCGTTATTCCGGTGATTATCTTTATGCTTGTCATTAGTTTGAAACACTTGAATTTAACCTAGCATTTCAAGAAATGATCAAGACAATCACAATAATTGTTACACTCAAATGGTTTAAACCATTTTAATCTAAGATATAGTTTCATGAAAACCGGGCATTACAACGGCTCAAAACAAGGATTTACCCGTTAACAGTTCGAGTTCTTCGTTTATAATCATTCCTAGCCATCATCTAGGCAATAATCAACAACCCTAACTATACCCTTATGTTCAAAAACAAGATCTGATCAATCAAAATCAAACTAGAAGGTTAAAACAAACCGTTACCTAATCAGACGGAGTTCTGAGTGTAGAACAACGATCATGACTTGCAGAGACGTTCCTTGGTGCGATCCACGCGATTAGAAGGCTTCAAAATGGAGTTTGGATGATGAAAATATGATCTAGAGGCGTTTTTGAGCGTACAAGATCTAGATAAATGAAAAAAATAAAGTTCTGGAAGCAATCTGATGTTCTTATCCAATTTGCCGACTCTGCAAACCCCGGGCGCATCGCCCCAGCTCGAAGGTTGGCCCTGGGCGTAACGCGCGGATTGGGGATCGCAGATATTTTGGATTTCCTTCGTTTCGCGATTCCGGGATGTGACACCCCAATCACTATCATGTCCCCACCGGACATTTAACATCATTATTTAATAAATTATGTTTAGGTCCCAGTCAAAACAAAAACGACTTTTGTGTTTTACAAACTTTTAAACATACTATTACCAACACCTGTTAAAAACAAGTTTAAGTTTAAGTATGTTTACAAACTCCACCAAACATCTATTACACAAAAGCTTCACGCATGTTAGATTATTTATATATTAAACCACCACACGAGCCTCCACGTTCGATTCCCGATCACCATCACCGCCCACCCTGCTCTTTTGTACCTATAACACCACATTTAAAGTCACCATTAGTTCGTTAGAACTAAGTAAGATTACCCCATCATTCACCAAGTGTATTCCATAACACCATATGGATACACTACTGAGGTTTCACATAAAATGTTGACAACAACATTTAACCACATTTAAAACGATTTACTAACGGTTCGTTTTCAACCAAAACCTCAATATATCTCCCATTCATGCGCAATTGTTATAATTTAATATAACACCTATATTAATACCCAACACACCAATTGTGCATCATACTTCACAAAAATCGTAATTCACAAATTTGACACTTGAATTTCAAATGTCAACACCAAAACATAAACCTTACCAATCCAACATCTACGCATTCGTAGATCACGGCATATTCACACACCTTGTGAATCATGCAGCAACAATAACCAAAATAACGATAACAGCATGTTCACACACCTTGTGACTCATGCAGCAACCATAACTACAATTGTGATAACGGCATATTCACACACCCTGTGAATCATGCAGCAACAATAACCACAATAACGATAACGGCATGTTCACACACCTTGTGAATCATGCAGCAACCATAACTACAATTGTGATAACGGCATGTTCACACACCTTGTGAATCATGCAACAACAATAACCACAATAACGATAACGGCATGTTCACACACCTTGTGACTCATGCAGCAGCCATAACTACAATTGTGATAACGGCATGTTCACACACCTTGTAAAATCATGCAGCAACAATAACCACAATAACGATAACGGCATGTTCACACACCTTGTGACTCATGCAGCAACAATAACCACAATAACGATAACGACATGTTCACACACCTTGTGACTCATGCAGCAACAATAACCACAATAACGATAACGGCATGTTCACACACCTTGTGACTCATGCAGCAGCCATAACTACAATTGTGATAACGGCATGTTCACACACCTTGTGAATCATGCAGCAACAATAACCACAATAACGATAACGGCATGTTCACACACCTTGTGACTCAAGCAGCAACAATAACCACAATAACGATAATGGCATGTTTACACACCTTGTGACTCATGCAGCCACAATAACCACAATCACATATAACACCATCACTTGTAGTATGGACTCACCCAGTCCCTAAGTACAAGTTCTATCAAATAGGTAACTTACCTTAATTTGAAGAGTTATCAAAAATCACCAACTCTTTTCTAGGCCTTCTAGAACTAGATTCACCTCCACTTCCTATTATATATTTACATATAACAGGATTTAACAACATGAACACACAACTTGTGTTATTTATATAATCTAATTCATTCGACCTGTTCATTCTTTATTTTCAGTTAAAACCTCGTTGAGGCTTTTACCAACACCCCATGTGTAGAAATTTATCTACACATGCTCTTAATCATATTTAAATTATCACAACATCGTTTTATGTTAAAATCATTAACTTTCAACTTTACACGCTAATTTATCATTCTAAAGAATGATCCAAAACCATCACAACCACTCTTTAATCACCCCACTAATAATCATACTCAATTAATATGAGTTTCATAACTAACGGGCATCATAACGGATCAAAATCAAATTTTCACCGTTAAAACACCTAGTACTTCGTTCCTAATCATCCCAGATCATTATACAATACTCAAAACTATATTTAATCCGTATATTATCAAAATAAATAAGATTAATCGAATCGTTACCCTTCAAACGGATTCCTGATTGAAAAACAACGATCTGGACGCGTAGAAACGATCCACGGCTCACCCCGAACGTTTGGATAGCTTCAAAATTGAGTTTTGATGGCAAAATTTCGATTTGGGTAGGTGTGTGTGAGTGTACGATCGAGAGAGATATAGAATTGTGTGTGTGGGTGAAATCTGTTGAAGATAAGGCTTCTGCCAAGCCGCCACACCCATCGCGTATCGCGAAGAAATCCGGAGTTCTCAGATATTTTTGGTCTTTCGCGTACCGCGAGGGAACCTCATAATCATCTTCGTGTACCGCGAAGAATCCCAAACCAGATTATCTCTGTTTCGCGATTCCGGACAATCCGTAACCCCGTTTCTCGAACGGTTTTCTCCCACGTTCATAATTTTTCACATACTTTCAATTTTTAATAATCACAATCATTCTAGTGGCGAATATTTTAAACGTGTTCATATTATTAAAAACGGGTCGTTACAAACCTCCTCTCCTTACAAAGGTTTCGTCCTCGAAACCGGTTATACATCAAAAAGAAAAGGATAAAATTTCCTCATTTCATCTTCTGACTCCCACGTTGCGTCAGATCCTCTTCTATTTTTCCATTGGACCTTCACCTGGTTCAAGGACTTGTTTCTGAGTTGTTTGACTTTTCGATCTAATATAGCTACCGGCTTTTCCACATAGTTCAACTTGTCATCAATTTCCAAGTCTTCTGGTGGCACATAAGTCGATTCATCAGCCAGACATTTACTCAGATATGATACACGAAAAGTATCATGTATACCACTCAGTTCCTTTGGTAGCTCAAGGCGATAAGCAACATTACCTATCCGAGCTATAATCCTGAATGGTCCAATGAAACGCGGACTTAATTTCCCTCGCTTACGAAAACGAATCACACCCTTCCAAGGAGAAACCTTTAACAATACAAAGTCCCCCACTTGAAATTCAATCGGCCGTCTTCATTTATCTGCATACGACTTTTGACGGTCTTGTGCCGCCTTCAAGTGAGCTCGTATCTGATCAATTCGTTGGTTTGTAACTTTAAGTATCTCTTTATTTTCGAGCTCTCGCGGGCCAACTTCTCCCCAGCAAACGGGAGTACGACATCGCCTTCCATATAACATTTCATATGGAGGCATTCCCAACCCAGAATGATAACTGTTGTTATAAGAAAATTCAGCCAGAGGTAGGTAATCATCCCAACTACCTCCAAAATCAATAATACACGCTCGTAACATATCCTCCAGTGTCTGAATGGTTCGTTCACTCTGACCATCAGTCTGGGGATGATACGCCGTGCTCAACAACAGTTTTGTGCCCAATTCTTTTTGAAAATTCCTCCAGAAATGCGAAGTGAATCGTGTGTCTCGATCGGACACAATCGTCACTGGTATCCCGTGACGCGACACTATCTCTTTCACATACACTTCAGCCATCTTCTCGGACGAATATGACTCACAAATAGGAATAAAATGAGCACTTTTAGTCAACCGATCCACAATGACCCAAATCGCATCATACCCCTTTCGGGTTTTCGGGAGTTTAGTAATTAGGTCCATTGTGATGTGTTCCCATTTCCACATAGGGATCTCTAAAGGCTGTAATTTGCCATAAGGCTTTTGATGCTCAGCCTTAACTTGTAAACAAGTTAAACATTTTTCAACATACTTAACAATATCTCGTTTCATACCTGGCCACCAGTAATTTACCCGAAGGTCTCGATACATTTTAGTGGCCCCCAGATGAATTGAGTATTTTGATTTATGAGCTTCCTCCATCAAATCAGTTTTCAAAGAGCAAATGGGAGGTATCCACACCCTACCCCATCTTGTCTTTAAACCACGACTATCTTCCTCCAGATTATGAGCTTGCCCCTTAATTCGGTCTCGTTTCCAATTTTCTTCCTTTAAAGCTTCAATTTGAGCTTCTTTAATTTGATCCACCAAATCAGAGGAAATCACAATCTTCATTGCTGTAACCCGAATGGGTTCATGTTCTTCTTTCCTACTCAAGGCATCCGCCACCACATTGGCTTTTCCTGGATGATAAAGGATTTCACAGTCATAATCCTTGAGTAGTTCTATCCAACGTCTTTGCCTCATATTTAATTCCTTCTGTGTGAAGAAATATTTCAGGCTCTTGTGATCAGTGTAAATTGTGCATTTTACACCATACAAGTAATGCCTCCAAATTTTTAAGGCAAACACCACCGCTGCCAATTCCAGATCATGAGTAGGATAGTTTACTTCATGAACTTTCAGTTGCCTCGACGCATAGGCAATCACTTTACCCCTTTGCATAAGAACACAACCAAGCCCAAGATAAGATGCATCAGAATATACCACCAAATCATCAGGTCCATCTGGTAGAGTCAATACCGGTGCTTGAGTTAACTTCAGCTTGAGTTCATTAAAAGCTTTTTCTTGATCCTCACCCCAAATAAATTTCACATCTTTTCTGGTCAGTTTAGTCAAAGGAGATGCAATTCTCGCGAAATCCTGTATAAACCGCCGATAGTAACCGGCTAGACCAAGAAAACTTCTAATTTCAGTAGGAGTTTTAGGAGAACTCCATTTCATTACCGCTTGAACTTTTGAAGGATCAACAAGTATGCCATCAGCACACACCACATGTCCCAAAAACTGGACTTCACACAACCAAAATGCGCATTTAGAAAATTTGGCATATAGTTTCTCCTTATGTAAAGTTTCAAGAACTTCACGCAAATGACAAGCATGATCACCCTCATTTTTAGAATAAATAAGGATGTCATCAATAAAAACAATGACAGATCGATCCAACTTTGGGCGACACACCCGGTTCATCAAATCCATGAACGCAGCCGGTGCATTTGTCAACCCAAACGACATCACCAGAAATTCATAATGACCGTAACGAGTACGGAAAGCGGTCTTAGGAATATCTTCCTCTTTAACCTTGAGTTGATGATAACCCGAGCGAAGATCGATTTTAGAAAACCAGGACGCTCCTTGCAACTGGTCAAAAAGATCATCAATTCTAGGTAGAGGATATCGGTTTTTCACAGTCACTTTGTTCAGCTCTCTATAATCAATACACATTCTAAGGCTTCCGTCTTTATTTTTAACAAAAAGAATTGGTGCACCCCACGGGGAGATACTTGGACGGATAAAGCCTTTATCCAAAAGATCTTGTAACTGTGTCATCAATTCTTTCAATTCAGATGGTGCCAACCGATATGGAGCTTTAGCTATGGGTTTAGCCCCAGGAATAAGATCAATTTTAAACTCAACCTCCCTATCACAAGGAAGTCCCGGTAAATCATCCGGAAATACATCAGGAAAATCCCTGGCTACTGGAACATCATTAAGTTACTTTACCTCATTCCTTACATCAATAACATAAGCTAAGAATGACTGACCCCCATGGTTCATGTAATTCATAGCTTTAGCTAAGGAACACAATATGGTTCCACCTCGTTTCTCTCCCTGAATACATACTTCATACCCACTCGGAGATATTAGTTGAATAACCTTTCGGTTACATACAATGTTAGCTCCATATTTAGACAGCCAATCCATCCCAATCACAACATCAAATTCTCCCAAGATCATTGGAATCAAATCAACCTCATCATCCTCACCATCAATGGTGAGTTTACATCTATGACAGATGTCATATACTAAGAAACTCTTAGAATCAGCTATTTCTACCTTTAATGGACAAGGTAGCTTAGCTAACACAAACGAATCATGATTCACAAATTTCACAGATATAAAAGAGCGACTAGCTCCAGAATCAAACAATATATAAGCAGGTAAGGAATTAACATGAAAAGTACCTGTCACCACATCTGAAGTGACCTTGGCCTCTTCCGCTGTAATTTTGAAGGCTCTACCCTTTGGTGGGGGTATTTTGTGACACCTCGTAATTTCCAGGTCAGCAACTCTATTATTTTATTAATGATGTTTATTATTATTTCATACGTGGCACTAGAATGAATGCATTTAGTGTGACACGTGGCACAACAGTCTGAACATACCGATAATTCAGGGAATTATCGCACAACACTCGCACGTGTCTTGAATAATGAACGTTGGTGAACGGGTCAAACTGTAACACGAAAACACTGCACATAGGTTCAGGTGAACCTAATTTAATTAGAACAATGCCTATGTGTCGAGAAACGATAATCGTATTCGAGAAATACGCGAAATTCGCTTCAAAACAATGAAATTGGGCTTATTGGGCTCAGCCGAGACCCATCGTGGTACGCGATGGGCACCCAATTGGGCTCCCGTGGTACGTGGAGCTTAAGCGGGAGAATTTGAATTCTCCGAAAAGAGTCGCGGTACGCGACGACCGATCAACTTCCATCACCGCGATACGCGGCGTGATTCGGGAACAGAATTATTATTTTAATCTCCGCGGTACGCAGATGTGCTTTTTGGGCAGCCTCCGCGGTACGCGACGACCCCAACACGCAAATAATCTTTATAAACCCAATGTTAATCATTTCTGCCGTCCTACACCACTTCTCTCAACTGAAACTCATCTTCTCCGACCTCCATCACTCTGTGAACGCCATTGGAGCCACTTGAGACCTTTGAGGAGCAATTTCGAAGACATTCTAGAGGAGCATTGAAGGTTTGAAGCTAAAGAACACCATATCTACTTCTTGCTCGCGACTAGCATCATTCCAGCGAAGTTTAGGGCTTCTACAGATCTGCTCTAACCTTTCCTTGACGTTCTAAAGCCTTGTAAGGTAGCTCTTGTGTTCAATCTAGCCTAAAATCACTTGTAGTCACACATGCAAGCCACTTAGGCCACATGCATCACCATCACCACCATTAACACGAAATTTTGATGTTCTAGATATGCTATTTGGTGATTTATTTACTGATTTGATGATCTTATAATGATCCATGATGATTTTGATGAGGTTAGATGACTATATGTTAATTTCGCGATGAGATGGTTACTTTAAACAACATGCATGTATGATCTACCATGTTTTATGCAAATTTCAGTATTGAAATGATCTTAGAATTGATGTATGAGATGTTCTACATGATTGGGATGGTTGATTTTGATCAAGATATGTCAAGAAATCGATAGTTACTATAAATAGTAACTTTAATGTTACTAAGTGTGTGTTTTGATGAAATAACCACATGCATGTGTTTAGATCTATATGTTATGTTTAAAAATGAAGTTTGGAAGTTAAATGATGATTGTTTGATGAATAGGAATGATTAGAATGGTCAAAGTATGAATTTCGTGAATGTTACTATAAATAGTAACTTTTTATCACAAGTTTACAAATGGTCGATACGTATGATAATGTTATGAGTCTAACATATTTATTTGTTGATTATATGATGATATTGAAAGGATTATGTTATTGGGGGACTTGATTTTTTGTAATTTTCATAAGTTACTAAATATAGTAACTTTATTTTGCTAAGTCGATGATTTGTCACATTTAATCGTAACGATCATGATTAAAGGATTATTTAGGACTAAGATGATGATATTAGATGATGTTGATTGTTAAACTTGATGAAATATGCTTATTTTAGAAACTTTCTAAATATAGAAACTTTTACGCGCAAACTATGCTAAACCGGCTATGTGTAACTACGTGCTATTTGATAACATGCTCATTTAGGATGAATATGCATGTTAGAATAATCGGAATGTGATTTAATGCATGACTTGCCTAATGTGGAAACTTTCCTAAAATAGGAACTTACTATAAATAGTAAGTTTCCTCATAGGAATGACTTTTGGTATCGTACACTTCACACGACACTAAATCGCACGTTACACGAACACTTGATCCAAAACCGTCACCAACGGGTCGTTAGGTCAAACACGACCGACACGGTCAAACACGGTCAACTCGACCCTCATAACCACTTAGTGTTGTTGAACACTAACACGGTCCGGTGAGACCCACATATGCAAACACGAACTCATAGTACCTATGTGATATAGGTGACTACTAGCCGGCGAGCTACACAAACTCTTTGAGCAAACGCATTATCTAACTCAGGTGAGTTTACGGCCCCACTTTTACTCTTTAACTATTTTGCTAAACTTTTGGGGTGAGAATACAATGCAACTGTTTTAGATATATGACTGGTATGTTATGAAAACCATTTTCGAGTGTAACTATTATCGCTTAAAGTCCTCACTTATCCTTACCGTTAGTTGTGTATTCAAACGAGTCGTAATTACGTAGTACTACTGGGTTTGGCTAGCCCCACTCGGCACCAATGTTGACTGGAGGTCATAACGAGTGTAATTTCGATGTGAATGCGGGTTCAGCGATGACCCGCGGAGGCAAACGGAAACAGTCTAGTTTCGGTAAGATGAACTGACACACTCCACGGATCGTAGTATCCAACAACTAAACTTAACATACCCAGTATATGTCTGTTTACTATTTCTGTCTGTCTAAACCTGTGAACTCACCAACTTTTTAGTTGACACTTTTCGCATGTATTCTCAGGTAACTAATGGAGCACACGCTAGGATGCGCACAAGGAAGCCTTAAGAGTCTGGCCTGCATATAGACTCGAGTCCTAGGCATTGTGTGCATTGGACGTGTTTTATGCAGCAACCATAACTACAATTGTGATAACGGCATGTTCACACACCTTGTGAATCATGCAGCAACAATAACCACAATAACGATAACGGCATGTTCACACACCTTGTGACTCATGCAGCAGCCATAACTACAATTGTGATAACGGCATGTTCACACACCTTGTAAATCATGCAGCAACAATAACCACAATAACGATAACGGCATGTTCACACACCTTGTGACTCATGCAGCAACAATAACCACAATAACGATAACGGCATGTTCACACACCTTGTGACTCATGCAGCAACAATAACCACTATAACGATAACGGCATGTTCACACACCTTGTGACTCATGCAGCAGCCATAACTACAATTGTGATAACGGCATGTTCACACACCTTGTGAATCATGCAGCAACAATAACCACAATAACGATAACGGCATGTTCACACACCTTGTGACTCAAGCAGCAACAATAACCACAATAACGATAACGGCATGTTCACACACCTTGTGACTCATGCAGCCACAATAACCACAATCACATATAACACCATCACTTGTAGTATGGACTCACCCAGTCCCTAAGTACAAGTTCTATCAAATAGGTAACTTACCTTAATTTGAAGAGTTATCAAAAATCACCAACTCTTTTCCAGGCCTTCTAGAACTAGATTCACCTCCACTTCCTATTATATATTTACATATAACAGGATTTAACAACATGAACACACAACTTGTGTTATTTATATAATCTAATTCATTCGACCTGTTCATTCTTTATTTTCAGTTAAAACCTCGTTGAGGCTTTTACCAACACCCCATGTGTAGAAATTTATCTACACATGCTCTTAATCATATTTAAATTATCACAACATCGTTTTATGTTAAAATCATTAACTTTCAACTTTACACGCTAATTTATCATTCTAAAGAATGATCCAAAACCATCACAACCACTCTTTAATCACCCCACTAATAATCATACTCAATTAATAAGAGTTTCATAACAAACGGGCATCATAACGGATCAAAATCAAATTTTCACCGTTAAAACACCTAGTACTTCGTTCCTAATCATCCCAGATCATTATACAATACTCAAAACTATATTTAATCCGTATATTATCAAAATAAATAAGATTAATCGAATCGTTACCCTTCAAACGGATTCCTGATTGAAAAACAACGATCTGGACGCGTAGAAACGATCCACGGCTCACCCCGAACGTTTGGATAGCTTCAAAATTGAGTTTTGATGGCAAAATTTCGATTTGGGTAGGTGTGTGTGAGTGTACGATCGAGAGAGATATAGAATTGTGTGTGTGGGTGAAATCTGTTGAAGATAAGGCTTCTGCCAAGCCGCCACACCCATCGCGTATCGCGAAGAAATCCGGAGTTCTCAGATATTTTTGGTCTTTCGCGTACCGCGAGGGAACCTCATAATCATCTTCGCGTACCGCGAAGAATCCCAAACCACATTATCTCTGTTTCGCGATTCCGGACAATCCGTAACCCCGTTTCTCGAACGGTTTTCTCCCACGTTCATAATTTTTCACATACTTTCAATTTTTAATAATCATAATCGTTCTAGTGGCGAATATTTTAAACGTGTTCATATTATTAAAAACGGGTCGTTACACGGGAGCATACGAACTCCGTTTTGCGCACGGTTTTCGCCTAAGTTCACGATTTTTCAAGCTCTTTCCAATGGTTATAATTTCAAGACCTGAAGATTTCAGAATATTTGATCTCATATTTACGTTATATTTGACTCGGTGTATCTTGAAATCTGATCCTCGTTTTGCGATTTCGCTTACACTCATTTTCTTCATTTCCGAGTTATGATTCTAGACATGAAATCGGTTGGTCATCTATTTGAATAAGCATCATGTGATGAATGTTTCTTTGAGATCTACTAACACCAAATTCTTGAGTAACTACAAGTCATGAACTGATATGATATGGTCCTTCTGACACATACGTAATAATGAATGTGGATTTCAAACATGACCAAATGTGCTCACGTCATTGATGACGTAATTCTCAAATGAAATTGTCTTCTGTTAATTTGTCTGGGCTCCGAATGCTTTAGTTGAGTCTAGAAATATGATCGAATCCTTGTTGGGCCTTATTGGGCCTAACTCTTATTGGCCCTTACCGGGTCTCGCGTCTCTGGTCCAATGTTGACGGATGTTACAACCTAAGTGTTGGTCAACTCTAAACGTTTGATATAGTATAACATTTCCCAATCAAATGAATATGAGGTCCTATTTGTAAATCAAATGCGTATCAATAACCAATAGTCTTGTTTTAGGTGTCTATTTGACACAATTGCCATATGTATTCTAACGCCTCCTCACTTCAGTTAGCTTGATTTTGTTGATTTATATCGAATAAGTTTTGGTTAAAACGGGGCTACGAATACTCACAATGTGTATAGCAATGGAACCTATGTCCATATGTTGTGATAACCAAAGACCAAGCGACCATATACAACACCTAAGTGCTGGTCAACTCTAAACGTTTGATATAGTATAACATTTCCCAATCAAATGAAATATGAGGTCCTATTTGTAAATCAAATGCGTATCAATAACCAATAGTCTTGTTTTAGGTGTCTATTTGACATAATTGCCATATGTATTCTAACGCCTCCTCACTTCAGTTAACTTGATTTTGTTGATTTATATCGAATAAGTTTTGGTCAATAATGGGTGTATTTATAAACTTGTAGAAAAATCCCATCATGTATTTTATCATATGCCATTATAATTGTTATGCTTGAACATTAACATATTTAATCTTGATTATTAAGAGTTGATATTTGTTATTGTTATATAGTAACATTGCTAAAAAGTTAGCTTGCATTTATAGATTGAAGACACAACTTGAATTTCATCCCATTTATGTAGCATTCATTAGAAGAAGTTCGTTATAATCTGAGATGTTATTATTGCGTTCAGATCGTTGTTGATATTCAATGTATAATATCAATTGTCACATTTAGTAGTAATTATTGAAATTTGATTATATATATATATATATATATATATATACATACTCTATTTAAACTATTTTTTAGAATTAATAGTCATTAGATGCCCGTACAGGTCTTTATAATTTATTCATCAATGTGAACTTATATTATAGGAAACTCGTTTATTTATATAGTGACATATCAAAATTTTGAAAGTACATAACACTTAGATTTACATAAAGTGATCGTTCTTACATCCTTTGTCATAAAAGCCAATGTTTGGGTGTTAATAAAATCAAAACATTTCCAATTGTATGATATGTTTAGCAAAAACATTAATATTCAAATTTTCTTTTTTAGGGCAATCAAGAGCGTACTTGTGTGTGTGTATCTATTTATTATTTATTGATCAAGACTTGTTCAAAGCTAACGTATTTAAGTGTCTAGCAATTTTATATTTGCATTTATATATAGTTTTCTTAATAATTAACATTTGTTTATATATCCAAATCTCATATAGTTGAGATTACCCAACCATATTATCAAATAAATTCTCGGTTAATAACAAACGTATTTGTCACAATTGTGTTAATGTAGTCATTCGCTTGGTCGATTACTCCAACTGATCGTTTATTAATATATTTGTGTTTTATTAGATGTTAAACGACGTTAAATTATATAATTATTATGAACCATTTCCGTCCGCTCTTACTCGTGTAATAAATAACGCAATATTTGAGATTTAATATGGTAGAGATTAGTGTGCGGGTATACCTTCCGGATTTGGTTCGCGTACGCTCGTTCTGATAATCGATAACCCGATCCTTGAACCAAATACACTTTCGGAATTGTTTTCGCGTCACGAGTCCAAAGGAGCACAAGTTTTATGCTGTTGACTAGTTGTTGTTGACTGAATCCCGAGGCTGTCGGTGATGACCCGAGCAGCACTAGTTTAATCAGATCTGATCATTTTTCAACCCAAGCACCAACCGATACTAACTATTACTCTATTAGTGATTTTAGCCTCTCAACCACCACTACTCCACTAAATAAAATACACTACCACTCAAAACTCACATATGAGATAAAATGCTTTGAAGAACAAATGGTTAACAAAAGCAATATAAACCAGAAAGGTGCTTACTGTCATTCTTCTTTATTCATTCAATTGCCATATATAGGCATACATTTTAATGACATTTTCAAAAGAAATTCTCAAACTAACCCTTTCAACACCTAAAGACCCGGACAATACTACCAACTAAATAAAACCTACAAAAGATTAATTAATAAAAACCGACCCATGACCCGTCAAGATTAACCCACCAGATCCAAGCATGTCGCGAGAAGTGGAAGCTGATGTCGAAGATATGGATCAGAATCTAAGAATAAGGCTCAAGCTACTGGCACTTGAGATGAAAGAACCACCGCACAGCCACCATGGTTCCTAGAACGGACAGGCCTTTGGCCGAGCTGAAGAAGGAGCTGTGGTCGTGGCTGAAGAAGGAAGCTACACCTGTCTTTTTGTCGAGGGTAGTCGACTGGACATCGGACTGGAGGCTGGCTGCTGGAGGAGCTGAAGTTCGCCGGAGGCAGCACCACTCTTCTCTCTCTTTCTCACGAACACATACACACACCCTTGTGTGTGTCTCTTGCGGCTGCCATCAGAAAAGAAACGATCGAAGGGAGATGACCAGGCTGGTAGCTGGCTAGAGTGTTCTTCGGAGGTCCTGGGTGTTGCCGGAGAAGCATGAAGGCCAGCTGGGTTTGGGTTCTGCTTCTTACTCCCGTTCAAAAGAACACAAACAAGAGTGTGTATTATGGTGTATGATGGCTGGAATTGAACCATATGAGAAGGATGAGGGTTTATTTTCCTTTTATAGTTAGGATTTTGAGTGGGTGAGGATACCCTAGGTTGGTTTGTATAGCTTACAACACACGTATTATTCACATAACGAACCCGTTCGAGTCGTGTATATTTCTCGTGACTATTATATTGTGACCGAAATATTTTAGTTAATATATAAATATACTTTTTTTTTTAATATTTCTTTCGTTGGATACGATTACTCCAGGTGCATAAATCGAGTTTAAACAACTTAACTCTGCCCCGTCTAACTGCTTAACCGTTTTAAACAGTCTCCTTAATTTAAGTTTAATAATAATGATAATAATCATAATAATAATATTAAAAATAATAATAATAATAATATTTAGAATTTAATTATTACATTTTGTGAATATCCGATCACCGTACGTTAATCAGTTCTTTGTCTGTTTTCTTTCACAAGCATCATAATTAAGAACAAATTCATTAAGAAATGTTTCTAGGTTTAAATGATTTCACTTTATATATTGGGCCATAGTTTGGGCCTTAGTTATTATTGGGCCTCGTTGGGGTTAACTGGGCCTAGCCCATTTGACTCGGTTAGCAACTAATAGTTTACTGAAATTTGTTAGGTGTTAGAGTCAAAAAGTCAATAACTTATTTAAATTAGCTTTTAAAAAAGGTGTTGTCATTAATTTTTAGCTTATTTCATAAAAAAGTTAAAAAAATATTCTAAAAGTTATTCTAGAAGTTATAAATTATAACTTTTTAAAAACAACGTTTAACTTTACTCAAAAAAGTTAAAACAAAAGGTTCTTTTGACATTACCAAACATCATTTTTAACTTAACGACTTGTTCATAAAATCAATAAGTTAATAAGTTAGTTTTAAATGGAATATCAAACATGCAATAAGTCAAATAACACTCTAGTGTAAACATTATTGATAGGGAACATACTTGTTATGACCTTGTCATTTTTCCTTAGCATTATGGGTGTCCATAATAAAAACTAAAACTCGTGTGTTATTCTTGTTACCATTGGACGTATTCCCTGAATTACAGAAATAGATTAAAACGTTGTAGTGATTTATTCTTCAAGCATGTTGAGATAACCCTAAGTTCCAAGATAAATAGCAAGTATTTGTTCCTCTACCGTGAAAAGGCATATCCAACCCATATGGACCCCTTAGAGTTTCTAACCAAGGAGCACGCAAATCCAAAAGCGTCCAATAACATACGGTCAACACATCGAAAAACTAAGCAAATAAACTAAGTCATAGATCAGTAATAAGCTAAGCAACCGAAACTAGACAGCACAGTGACTCTAATTAAACATTATTGAATGGGAACATAGCTGTCATTTTTCCTTAGCATTATGGGTGTCCATAATAAAAACTAAAACTCGTGTGTTATTCTTGTTACCAGTGTTACAAAAATTTTATGATAAAGGAACACACTAGTAATGACCTCGTTACCAGTGGACGTCTTTCCTGAAATACATATATAGATTAAAACGTCGTAGTGATGCATTTTTCAAGCATGTAAAGATCACCGTTTGTTTTAGTATAAATAGTAAGTATATGTTCCTCTACCTTGAAAGGGGTGGATCCAACTCATTTGGACCCCTTAGAGGTTATAACCAAGGAGCACGCAAATCCAAGAGCGTACAATAACAGGCATTCAACACATCGAAAAACCAAGCAAATAAATTAAGTCATAGATCCGAAATAAGCGAAGCAAACGAATCTAGACAACACAGTGCTTCATATGAACGGTAGCATATAGTTTGAAACATCAGAATGATAAGCAACATCGTTTATCATGAAAAGTTGAGGTTTACTGCACTTATGACCCTAAGCGTATCGTTTGTCACAATAGTAACATAGTCCTTTCTCCTAGCGTTCACGGCCTCACGGGCTTCTGCCTCTGAAATCCAACGAACTGGAGTTGGAGCTGGAAGGGCTGATTTAGGTTTTGTGGGCGCTAGGCCTAATAAATATTTTGCTTTCAATTCTAATAAATGTTGATAACACACTTAACATAATATTATTTTGATGATACCAAAACAAATATTTAGTTAGCTAATGGCAAATATAAGCAACAAAATGGTATTGAACATACATCAAAACGTGCAACTAAAAAAAGGATAATGTATTATTATCTTATCCAATAATTGAAGATTTTAACAAAATATATAGTCATAAACTATATATGCAATAAATGTTCAAAAAATAAAATTAGCCTTTAATGAAAGTAAAGAATTCAAAAAACGAACAAATCAGTTGGTATCAATATATCAAATTACTAAATAAATAACAACAAAATCAACAAAGTTAAGATAAATAGACACCTAGAAATTTCAATTGAATAAAAAATTTAAAATATCATATTAATCCAGATGAAGAAGCAAAAAATAATAATATAAGAATCAAAAGTACTCTAAAAGTTCAAATTTTAAATAAGTGAACAAATTGATGAATACGTGATTAAATTTTTCCATAAAAAATCTCAAAGCTACTTTATTATAAAATATAAATTGTTGTAATTTTTCACTTTGATTTTTTTATTTTGGAACAATTTAAAAAAACTAAAGTATATAGAAAATTTGCTAAGAAACGAGGCTATTTTTCATTTTGGATCACTGATAGGTTATATATCCACCCGATCATATCCAAACCCTATATGAGAAAACCCATCATTGATGAGAGAAAACCTCATAACCCAGCATAGTTACCCTATTTTATCCATACAAGGAGTTGAACCCCAACCTACCCAATATTGAAACCACATGGAACCTTCTCTCAACCACTTGAGCTGAGAATCATTGGTTACACCTCATTCTACTAGTACTCTATTCTATAACCATTTATTTTATATTTTTTTTGGAACGGCGGTTGATGCAACGACAAGACCGTTGCCTCAGAGTGCAATGACTGAGTATCAAAACATCAGCCTTACACTCATTCTATAATTACAGTTGTGCATTTTTCAGTGGTATTAGATAAGCTCCCCATGTTGCGGTTGCAGCAGTGACTTCACCCAACCCTTCTAACGAGTCAAGTTAGTTTGAATCGAATACTCGTTATTACCCAATAAAGAAGATTATCACCTTATTTTAATTAATTATTATTACCCAATAAAGAAGATTCTCAATAAATGCAGCTATTAATCTTTTTGTAAAATCATGGGTTATGCTAGTTGCATCTTGCAAATCCCTTACTCTCATTAGTTACTACTTACTGCATATCATTAATTATTATCTATTATTAAAGTAATCTAATCATTTATAATTTATTGCATATCTAAGTTATTAATTAAACATTAATTTATGTATTATTAGATATCAATAATTAAATAACAATAAGTTATTTAATATAAATAACAACTTATTTAAACAAATTACTGCTTTAACATGTTTACAACAATTAAAACTTTATAATTAATAAAAATTTAATCTATAAATCCACAATCAACATGTTTTGTTATTCAATTTTTATACAGTATGTAGTGCAAACAATGTTTCTTTTTATAGTTTTTATTTTATGAGCCTTTGGTCTATCGTTTTAAACAAAAACCAGAACTGATATATGGTTTCTATATAATAAACCAGATTTACAATTTACCAATTAATTAGAGTTGATTTAATGTTGAAATAAAGAAACCTAATTTGAATTTAATGATATATAAATTAATGTTTAAGTTAATTAATGATAAAAAATATTGAATGAATAAGTCAAAATAAGTAATTTATATAGTAGGTTGGTTTCATTAGTCTATAAAGTGTGCAATTAGACTCACCCATCACCAATTGCTATTTTATTCAATTAAACAGATAATTTAAATCTTGACTATTTTTAACTCGTTACCTCTTAAAAAATAAATAAATAAAAATATTATATATATGTTAAAAACCAAATTTTGATTGTGAGTAGAAAACCACTGTTCACTTCTTACACTTTTTATTGCGTGCGGTACAACTCAACAGCCGTCCTCTTGATTATTTTTTTTAGAATTTCATTTATAGGTTTTCTCTCTCTTTTTTGCAGCTGCTTCCAACCTTCTTCATCCTTTCTTTATTGTTTCTTAATCCCCTTTTTCATTCCTTTAAAGAAGCGACTATCACTGTGTTTGATGGTAAAAGTAGTCGGCGGTTTGATGGTGGTAGAGAGGGTAAAGAGATAGTTGAGACACAAAGAGAGCACCATGGAGTAATTTTTCCAAATTTGTTCGCTGTTGTTAACCACCACCTGGCAACCAAGATTCAACATTAACTACCGGACAACGAATTGCAAGAAAGAAGATGAGGACGATGATGGTGTGAATGATGTTGATGGCGGTGGGTTGTGGTGTGGTGTTATGATGGTTGAATTTTTAGAGTTTAAGCTGAGTTTGTTTGTGCAGGAAGGAACCTTAAGACACATATGAAATCAAAAAATGAAAAACAACAAAGCTGGATGTGTTCATGGGAAGTATGGATTAGAAATGAGGCATAGTCTTACCTGGTAACATTATATCCTGATGCTTTGTTACATGAATTTGATGCTTCATTTGAATGGATTTGGTGATCCTATATATATTAATTTGAAATGCACAACAGTTTATTAGGATTATACAGTTAGGCTAACTTTGAAGTTGTTGATTAGGGCTCCTTTTGTTTGTTTTTTTAACCAGTGTTGTAACCCAAAATTGGGTCCGCCTCTCTGTGTTATACAACTGATATGTAATTGTAAATTGCTAATACTTGAATTGTCATTTGAAGATTCTCTGCTTCCTTTTTACTAAATGGAATATATTGTCATCTTCTTTAAAAATTCAGGTATTTTGGTATCTCTGCTTCAATTTTACGAAATGGAATATATTGACTTCACTTGAGACTTTGATTCGTGTTTGTAATTACATGTAAGAAAGTTATATGTGGTTATTTTGATGTTGAAGTCCTTTGGTAATTCATCTTTGAAGTTGACATTGAGGCAAATGTGATTTAATTTGGAACTTTTGGACTTTAATCACTACTATGATTGTACCAGATAGTTGAATGAATTGAATTTTCAAGTGCTTTTGACCTAGGTTATTCAAATGTGATTGAATGACCAGAGATTCGAAGTAGTGGTAGTCTGCAAGAATTTGTGTTCAATCAATGGCAAATGCCTTTATCTTACAATGTTTGAGATTCTATGAGGAGTAAATCATAGGTGTCAAGGCGTATATGCTATGCACCGCTGTGCATAGGTGCCTAGGCACTTGCTGCCAGATATTACTAACTAACCCGGGGATACGATTTTGGGTTATAGTAATTGAAATACACCTACGGATTGGGTCTTGAGAAATTTACGAATAATTTAGTTAACTACTAAAATGAAAGCAATTCTGAGAAGTAGTGGTAGTCTGCAAGAATTTGTGTTCAATCAATGGCAAATGCCTTTATCTTACAATGTTTGAGATTCTATGAGGAGTAAATCATAGGTGTCAAGGCGTATATGCTATGCTCCGCTGTGCATAGGTGCCCAGGCACTTGCTGCCAGATATTACCAACTAACCCGGGGATACGATTTTGGGTTACAGTAATTGAAATACACCTACGGATTGGGTCTTGAGAAATTTACGAATAATTTAGTTAACTACTAAAATGAAAGCAATTCTGAGAAATACTCACAGGGGAATAACAATAATGTACTTATTTAAACAAAACAACCCAATAAAAAGACCGAAACGATATAACCAACCTGATTAACTTCTGATCAGTGACAATGGAATAGCAGCTGTCTAGGAGAGTGTGGCGTTTGACTTCTGTTCCTGATGATGCATGACAACAACAATGACTGCTGTTATTTCCCTTTTTGACCTGCAGCAATCAACAAACATCAATAGTTGGCTGCTGTTTGATTCTGGTATGCGAACAACAACGGTAGTTCAACCTACGTTGAAAGATGCTTGCTTTTCCGATTTGAAAACGAGGGTTATGACTAGCCTTTTGGTAAAACATTCTCATCTACAACGATTGACATTGTTTTATGATATCTTTTTCTTCGTTAAATCCTTCAACTTAGCAAGTCTTTTTCAAAAAAATTTGACATCAAAACATATGGTCTGGTTGTTGATATATCAAGCTAATGCAACTTTTCGCAAGCCTATTTTCTCATCTCAACATCTTTGTGTTAATTACAAAACATATAAAAACTTTTATCTCATTCAACCAACATGGTCGACTTCTACTCTAATGTAAACCTCCTTTTATTTATTAATTTAGTCTAATGCTAAACTAACTATTTCTTTTGTACATTCAGAAAATTAGTGTTTTCATCTTTTTGGTTACATAATCTAAAGGTATGATAATCGTTAGGTAAAAAAAAAAAAACTCTTTCATAATTCAATTAAACTCTTTGGCCTCTATTTCATTGAAAATGAAATCGAATTGATTATTTTGACCCGACCTTCAACCAAAGAAAAAGTTTGAGATACAACCTTCTCATGCTGCTAAATAGCAACCTCCATTCCATTAGTGTTATTATTATTAGCGATAGTTTAGAGTACTAAAAAATGCCTCTGTAATCCTAACGTTCTTTCTTTGATGTTTACCAGATTAAGATCAACTAATATTAATTTTTTTTATCCAACTCAGGTTGTAATCTAATGTTTACCGAATCAATATCTAAAAAAAATATTATTTTTTTATCATTATTATTAAAAGTTGCTATACTTTATGTAGTATGAATTTTTAGTTCAACTTAAGTGTTTTAACGAGATGACAACGTGGATAATACGTAAAAGCATCTGT
Organism: Mikania micrantha; assembly: GCA_009363875.1. Lineage (NCBI taxonomy): Eukaryota > Viridiplantae > Streptophyta > Magnoliopsida > Asterales > Asteraceae > Mikania > Mikania micrantha. The sequence goes on along the minus strand of CM018692.1, from coordinate 105,865,067 downwards.
TAATCTACATCATAATTTCTTTTTATATAATTTATTCTTTTAAAAGTTATAAAGTTTTGCCTTTAAATGTTAAAACTTTATGTACTATCGTTTATCAAAAAAACAACCTACGTCCCGCTGCGGAGCGCGGGTCTTGCACCACTTGTTAAAACAAAATCATAAGAATACTCATGGCTCCACCGACCGCTCTTTTTCTTCTTAATGCCGGTGATTTTGTTGGGTTAGACGGTAAATAGAAGAATGCTAGAATTTATGCATTGGGCAACTATCTCATAATTAGTTCAATAAACTCATCTCCAAATCTGAAATCCAAAAAAATATTCAAAATATCTAAATTTATAAGAAATATTCAAAAACCGTTCGTATATCCAAAACTTTCGAAAATGAGCATCCGAATCTGAATCCAAATCTAAATCCAAAAATCCTGATATATGAATTTTAAGATATTTCAGGTTTGGAATTTCGAATAATTCTGGTTCTGTTTCGGTTTCGGGTATGCACTTTTTTGCACGCCTTATGTTCAATATGTTAGATGATATTAATCAAATATATAAACTAAAAGACAAAGATTTTATTATTAACTTTTAATAATGCCTCTGAGGCTATCTACAGCGGTCACCCAACTGAAAATCCATTCCCACCGAAATTTCCTGCCAAGTCATCACCCCATTGAAAACCTTAAAACCTCACTGTGGTTACCACACTGAAAACCTTTCCCCACTATTCCACGTGGGCCAATCAGAAAAAAAACTATCCTACGTGTGCCAATCAGAAGAAAGCAGGAGTGCGGGGGCCGTGGAAGGGTGTTTGATGGGGGCCGCGCAACAGGGTGGCAGTGTTCCCGCTTGAGGCCGCCGAGCGGGGCACCCGCTGCGGTTGAAAAATGTTTGAAAACTTATTAGGGCAAAAAGAGACTTCAGAAAATTTTCATAGATGATCTTGCCATACAGGGTCGGGTCTTTTTACACCTTGTGTTGGAAAACTAATAAAATTGAACTCATTTACTTAAAAATTTTTAACCAATGATACTCATCTCAAATGGTTGAAAAGGGGTACCATGTGGCTTCAATATCTGAGAGGTAATATGTTCAAGTCCCGACTCAGCCCCCAAATTGAACTTATCTCAACTCAGAAACAGAAGTATGGAGACAACAAGATCTGCGAACGAATTTAGGCGGTTACTCACGAATTGAAGGTAATTTTCTTTCTACATCAAAATTATTTATTAAATGTATACATCTATGACCAATTTTTGGAAGAAATTCACATGTGAACAATATGTTCACAAGTTAAAAATAAATGAATAAAAGCAACCCTTGAAAACTTTTACATCATACGTGGTTAGAATAGAAGATACTGAATGATGTAACCATATTAATTTTAGTTAATATTTTCTTTTGCTTATTTGTTCAATTTTAATGTTTGGGTCCCTTTTGGTAACATCTCCAAACCAATCACCTCCTCAAGATCCATACATAGTCCCTTCTGATTTGACTCTGTATCGCCCAACACGGCCTTCTCAAAATACAAATCCGGCAATTGTTCAACTTCCAAGGTAATTAAAAACATGATAATTTTAGTTACCTTAATTTGTTACAAAAATAACACAACTGTCTTTTATACTTCAGGGAGACTATTGCCCGTGGCGTGGTTGTACAACTTACCAGGTTATTATTTTATTCTGGGCAAAAAATAGTTATTTTTATTGCTAAAGTTCGTTTTTTTCCTACCAGCGGCACCACTCCAGATTAACTTAATGAATTTCAAGGAGAAGTCTAATTTTCTCTTTGTTGGTTAGAGGTCCACGTTCGTTACGCTAGCCTAACTTCACGAGACGTTACTGTTTCATGAGAAATTATGGGATGAGCTGCTATAGTAGTAGTTATTTCATTTGCGATGTGGCTTTTCTATATATATGAAACTGCGAATAGCGACCCTTGCTAAAAATTTTCGTTTATGACATTACTACACGCGTGTTATGCCTTTGCAATTCAAGCTTTAGACATGATGTCCAAACGTATTTTTCGGGGGAAGATGAGAGGATGGTAGAGATAATATTCAAAACATTATTTATTCAATTGTGCTTGGAGGGTTATTTGTGCATTGGTGGTTGCATCGGAAATTGCAAGATAAATGGAAAAATTGGCGGCTTTGTTGGTGAGAGAAAAATTTTATGGCTGTCTTGTAGTGTTAGCAAATGGTACTGAGGAGGTTTGAATATAAGATTTAGTCTACGATGTAAACAAATTACGGTTCTTGGTTACTCTTACTTGACAATGTTTTGTTTATAAACCCACTATGCACAATTAAATAAACAATGTTTTGTTTATTATCTCTATCATCCTCACATCTTTTCCCCGGAAAATTGAAAGTCTGAAATGTCACGCCTAAAGCTTGAATCGCTAAGGCATAACAAGCGTGTACTAATATCATAAACGAAAATTTTAGCAAGGGTCACTCTTCGCAGTTTCATATACATAGAAAAGAAAAGGCCACATCGCAAATGAAATAGCTAGTACTATAGCAGCTCCTCCCATAATTTTCTCATGAACCGGTAATGTCTCGTGAAAGTAAGCTAGCGTAACGAGCATGGCCCCCCAATCAGCAAAGAGAAAATTAGATTTCTCCTTGAAATTTGCTAAGTAATCTGGGGTGGTGTTGCTGGTAGGAAAAAAACAAACTTTAGCAGTAAAAAAAATTACTTTTGCCTAGAATAAGATAAGAATAAGATAATAATAACGTAGTCAGTTGTACAACCACACACCAGGGGCAGCAATAGTTTCACTTAAATATAAAGTGAGAATTGCATATTTTCCCTACCTAAAAATTACATATTTCCCCAATGTATAAAATTTTAATGCATAATGTACAATGCACTTAAAACATGATTTTGGAAAATATGTAATTTTGCAAGTTAGGAAAAGAAAATATGTAAATGCCCCAAATACAAAAGACACTTGTTTTATTTTTGCAACAAATTAAGGTAGCTAAAATTAAAAATTATCATGTATTCAATTACCTTAAAAGTTGAACAATTACTAGATTTGTATTATAAGAAGGCTGTGTTAGCCGATACACAGTCACATCAGAAGGGACGAGTACCGCCACGTATGGGTTTTGAGGATGTGATTGGTTTGGAGATGTTACCAAAGGGATCCAGTTAAACAAACAAGCAAAAGAAAAATATCAACTAAAATTAATATGCTTACTTCATAGAGTAATTCTACAAAATATCCTATGGAACAATGGGCTGAAATTAGAAAAAAATGATGACAGTGAGCTGGTTAACCCAACTGATTATAGGAAACTTATAGGTTGTCTTCATTATCTAACACATACAAGGCCGATTAAACAATGTTGTTGGGATACTCAGCTGATTCATGGAAAGTCCAACACAAACACACATGCAAGCTGTAAAACAAGTGCTGCAATATGTAAAAGGAACAGTTAACTATGGCATACGATATACAAAAGATGAAAGTGAAAATTTGATCGGCTATAGTGATAATCTCATGCACAACTAACCCAAATGATGGAAAGAGCACAACAGGTATAACTTTCAATTATGGGGTAGACCTGGTGCATAGTGTACTCAGAAACAAAGCACGGTGACATTGTCTTCATGTGAAGCAGAATTCATGGCAGCGACAGCAGCTGATTGCCAGGCCATATGGTTGAAAGAAATGCCTAAAAAGCTAACAGGTCAGACGCTTCAAGGCATAAAGCTGCTGGTCGACAACAAATCAGCTATTGAGCTGATGAAAAATTCGGTTTTCATTGTCAAAGTAAACACATTGACACAAAATACCATTTAATTCGTAAATGCGTTGAAAAGAATTTGGTGAAAGTTGAATATGCATGAGGTGAAGAACACGCTACGGATATTTTAACTAAAGCTCTACCAAGCATGGTTGGAGAAATCGCTAGTCGGTCGACGAGGTATGGACTATAGATTAATCGGGAATAATCGTGATTAATCGGGTTGGAATTTTTATACAAATACACACATTAATATAAATATAGTACTTCAAAATTCAAATACTTTTCTAATAAACTTAAAGATAATAAACAAAGTCTTTAAAAATTCAAACATTAATATAAGCATACTTGGGAGTCAACTGAGACCGATCGTGCGCAGCTGCTTTTTGATCGATCGATCGTGATTTTGGGAGTCGACTGAGACAGGGAAGGAGAAAAACCACAATTTTTTTGAGCTTGGACCAAAATTTTTGGGTTCGACTTAAAATTATTGACCTTTTGGCCGATTTTTTGCCCCTGTTGACCGGTTTTTTGCCCTTGAGCCGATTAACCCGACTAGGCCCGATTAGTCCCGACTAGCCCCGACTTGGTCCGACTAGCGATTTTTGAACCGACTAGAAAAAATTAATCGGCTTAGGTCCGACTAGCGATTAATCCCTATTAATCGGCCGATTAATCCCGATTTTTACAACACTGCTACCAAGGATAAAGTTTATTGAGATAAGAGAAATGCTAGGAGATGGAGAATTGGATGAAAAGGGATCGGAATTAAGGGGTGAATGTTGATTAATTCCAAAGACTCGGAGTACAAGTCTTAGCAGCCAAGTTTGACTTCTATGTTTATATTCATCTTTTTTTATTTAAAAGTTTGTTCCTAAATAATAGGAGTTAAAGTTATTATATGTTTCTTGTTCTGTTAGGATTTTGTAATCAATTCATAAGAGAGTTTAATAAAATACAAGAAAAGATTCGTGGGGTGTTTGCCACAAAACTCAAGAGCGTGATAATAAAGAAGAGAAGGTTTTCCTAATTCGTATGCTCAAGATAATAAAGAAGAAGGTTTGTGATACTTAGACAATGGAGCAAGTAACCACATGGTCGAGATGTAGAGATTATTTCAGTGAACTTGATGAAAGAATTGTGGGTCAAGTGCGTTTTGGAGACGGGTCAGCGGTAGAGATCAAAGGAAAGGGATAGGTGCTCTTACAGTGCAAAAATGGTGATCAAAGGCTTATCACCAACATCTATTACATACCAGACTTATGTAATAACATTCTTAGCTTGGGGCAATTTGATGAAGTGGGTTGCAAGATGGTAATAAAAGACAGCTTCTCAAGGCCGTACGAACTACTGTTAAAGGTAAGCAGGTCTCAAAACATCAACTTGTTTACTCACAAAGATGGAGGAGACCGCATGACTTTGGCATGCACGTCTTGGCCATCAAAATTTTGATGCCATAAAAAGATTGACAGGAGGAAGGATGGCACACGGAGTCCCAATGATCAACCACAAGTCAGAACTGTGTGAAGCCTGTTTGGCTGGATGCCGAAATTAGATCATTCTTGGACCCACAAGATCAATGTTGAAGGCCATGAAGTTACCCAAATGATTGAGGGGAGAAGGAGTTAGACATGCAGTGTACATCTTGAGCAGGTCACCAACGCATGCTCTGGAGAGAAAGAGTTCGTATGAAGCCTGGAAAGGTTGCACGCCAAACTTAGATCACTTAAAGGTGTTTGGATATACTGCTCATGTAAAAGTACCATCCATCAAACTAACAAAGCTGGATGATCGAAGCGAACCAATGGTACATCTCGGAAGTGAGCCTATTGATTTTACAATACACAAAGCAAGAGAATTGTTGTAAGTCGTGACGTCTAATTCGAGGAAAACAAGCCATGGGACAGGTCTAACGATCTTGAAACAAAAAGAAAAGAGGACAGGAATGAATTACAGGTCAAAAATGAAGACCAAACCACATATGGGAGCCCTCCCAATTCTGACCCAGTTGGTCCTTTGTTCAGTCAAAACAAAGACCCAATAGCATAACCGAACATGTCATCACAGATTGGGTCAATCAGCCCAGGAGCTTCTTATGAACTTTGTATATTGATTGATTTGATAACACAACCATGAGGTACATAAATACACAATAAAATAACCACATATCCTATTCTATAGTATAGATCCTATTCTTTAGCTATACCTTTGACTAAGAGAAAGAATAGGAAAAACAAACCAACTAATTATAATACAAAAGAAAATAATAAATATTAAATCTGATTATTTGTTGTTAGTCAATATGCCCCCGCAAGACGGACGCCGAGAGAGAAGTCCGATCTTGTTAAATAGCAGCTGATGACGTGGTTTGTGTAGAGGTTTGGTAAGAGCATCAGCGAGTTGGTCATCTCTAGATATATGTGTTACTCTAATAGTGCCATCTTGAACCTTTTCTCTTACAAAATGAAAATCTAATGCAAGATGTTTCATTCTAGAGTGAAAAACCGGGTTTGCAGAATAGTGGGTAGCACTTAAATTGTCACAATAGATTGTAGGAGTGATGCAGGAGCGATAGCCAATTTCAGACAGTAAGGAGATGAACCATTGCATTTCTGTGGCTGTAGAAGCAACCCCACGAAACTCGGCTTCAGTAGAGGATCTAGCTGTGGTTGGTTGGCGCTTTGAGCTCCAAGAGATGGGGTTGGTACCTAAGTAGATTAGATAACCAGTGGTGCTCCGGTATGTAGTTTTGTCTCCGGCCCAGTCGGAGTCGGTAAATGCATGAAGGTTGAGAGGGGTATTCCGGCGAAGCAGTAAGCCATGATGCATGGTACCATGCAAATAGCGTAGGAGGCGTTTTAAGGCTGCCCAATGAAGATCCGTGGGTTTGTGCATGAACTGAGAGAGGCGATTTACAGCAAAGGCAACATCCATGCGGGTTAAGCCAAGGTATTGTAAGGCTCCGATGATAGATCGGTAGTCTGTGGGGGAAGGTAAAGGAGAACCATCAGATGGATTTAAGGAGGCCGATGTGGACATCGGGATGGATGTCGGTTTACAATCACTCATATTGGCTTTGTGGAGAAGGTCGAGTATGTATTTAGTTTGAGACAAGAAAAGACCTTGAGGATGAGGAAGAACTTCAACGCCCAGAAAGTAGGATAAGGATCCAAGATCCTTTAGAGAGAATCGGTGTGCAAGAGTATCAATGAAAGAGTTTATTTGAGAGGAGTTGGGGCCGGTGATGATAATGTCATCAACATAAACAAGAAGATATATAGGTGAAGAGGAGGATTGGAGCTTAAAGAGTGAAGGATCCGAGATGGTTGGTTTGAAATGTATCGAGAGTAGGTAATTTTTGAGTTCATTGTACCAAGCGCGGGAAGCTTGCTTTAGGCCATAAATAGCCTTGTTGAGTTTGCAAACGTGGTGAGGGTGTGAGGAATCAACAAAACCCGGAGGTTGAATCATGTAAACAGATTCTGAGAGGGTGCCTTGAAGAAAGGCATTATTTATATCTAATTGGCGAAGAGGCCAATTAGAGGAAGTGGCAAGGGAAAGTAAAAGACGAAGGGTGCCGGGTTTAACAACAGGGCTGAAGGTTTCATTGAAGTCAAGTCCAGGACGTTGGTTGAAGCCTTTAGCAACTAGGCGAGCTTTGAGACGGTCAATGGTACCATCTGATTTATATTTAGTACGATAGACCCATTTGCAGCCAACTATGTTAGGAGCAGTGTCGGGTGGGACAAGGGACCAAGTTTGATTTCGAAGAAGGGCTGAGAATTCATGTTGCATGGCTTCGCGCCAAAGGGGGTGTTTGAGTGCTTGAGTGATAGTGTGGGGTTCGGTAATAGAAAGGGGGGTGTTATGATAGAGGACGTATTGGTCATTATGGTATTTGGGGTTGGGTTTCTTGATTGGTCGTGTGGTGTAAGGAGGAGTATGAATGGGAGATGGATCGGCTGTAGGAGGGGGTGAGGCAGTAGGGAAAGAAGTAGAAGGGGAAGGTGAGTTTGGGATGGGTGATGTGAGGGATGAAGTAGGATTAGGTGGCGAAGATGGGCAAATAGGAGGGTTAAGGTTGTGTGATCCACGAAAGTATGTACGGGTGGGGTTAGATGTACTGGTGGGTTTAGATGGAGTGGTGGAAGTTGAGGGAGAAATTGGAATGGCTTGGATGGTTAAAGGAGACCAACTGTCAAGGGAAGGAGAGGGTGGTGAGGGAGTATTTGTGAGAGATGGGTAGGGAAAAACATGTTCAACAAAATGAACATGTCGTGAAGTGTATATACGATTAGTGAGAGGATCGAGGAGATGATAAGCACTTTGTGAGGAGGAATATCCAACAAATATGCAAGGTGTAGAACGAGATTGAAGTTTGTGAGAGGAATATGGGCGTAACCAAGGGTAGGAAAGGCAACCAAACCCACGAAGTTTAGAGTAGTTTGGTAGCTTGTTGAAGAGTTTGAAAAATGGGGAGTGAAACTGGAGGGTTGGTGTGGGGAGACGATTGATGAGATAAGTCGCGGTTGTAAAGGCAAGAGGCCAGAAAATGGTGGGCATCTTGGCATGGGATAATAAAGTGAGACCGGTTTCAACGATGTGACGGTGTCGACGTTCCGCATAACCGTTGTGTTCGGGTGTGTGAGGTGGAGATGTTAAGTGAGAAATGCCACAAGAAGAAAGATGAGAAGCGAGTTTAATATACTCACCACCATTATCCGAAAAAAATTGTATAATTTTTGTATTAAAATAATTTTCCACCAGTTTTTGGAAGCGAATGAAGGTTGTTAATGAATCTGATTTGTGTTTTAATGGGTATAGCCATATGTATTTAGTGAAGTGGTCAACAAAGATGATGTAATATTTGAAGCCATCATAAGATTTAACAGGGGAAGTCCACACATCAGAATATAAAAGTTGAAGTGGTTTTGTAGAAACTAAAGAAGAATCAGAAAATGGTAACTTATGACTTTTATTAACATTGCAAGAATTACATGAATCCTGTTTGTGTGAAATAAAAGGCACAAGTGATGCTAATTTATTAAAAATTTGCAAATGGGGATGTCCAAGCCGATGATGCCAGGAGCAATCTTTATTTGAATGAAGATGGAAGACTTGAGGGGATGTGCGCGCATGAAGTTCATAGAGACCACGTTTAACTTGAGCTTGGATGAGGAGCCGATTGGTTTAAAGGTCCTTGATAAGAAAATTGCAAGAATAAAAGGCAATTAGTATGGGATTATCAATACATAACCGTGAGATGGAGATAATATTACGAGAGATTGAAGGAACACAAAGAACATTGGTTAGAATGATAGGAGTATGAGAAAAGTATAAAAACATTTTGCCAATATGAGTAATGCGAAGAGACGAACCATCCCCGATGATTAGATCATCGGTACCATCATATGGAGCATGAAGGGAGAGGGAACTGAGATCATTAGTGACGTGATGAGAGGCACCGCTGTCGTATAGCCAAGGTTGATCCGAGCCAGTAAGAGGAGAACTTGCAAAATGAGCCTGGGGTTTGGAGTTCTGATTTGGTTTAGGATAAGTGGGTAAAGAGATGTGTGGGTGGGCTTTCTTGAAGTGATAGCAGGTGGTAAGGGAGTGGCCCTTGGTAAAACACCATTGGCATTTACCAAGGTATGGTTTTGAAGGGGTATTGGGGTTAGGCTGTGGAGTGGGAAGTAGACCAGTAGTTGGTCGAACATTCCAGGGTTTTGAGGGCTGGCGGGTGTGAGCAGCAAAGGCTGTGAGGGGTTGATGGGAGGGTGTGGGATCAGGAGGTTTTGGAGAGATGGTGAGTTCATGGTTTATCAATTTTTCATGAAGTTCATGAAATTGAATAGGAGAATCCCGAGCATGAACAGCATCAATGACCGACCGATATGTTTTTTTGATCAAGGCCATTGAGGATGAGATCGGAGACATCTTCAGCATCCATCGTTTTTCCAAGAATAGCAAGCTGATCAACCAGTTCCTTTATAGCATGCATATACTCTGTGATAGATTGGGTTGGCGATTTGGATAGATTTTTAAGGCGATGTTGTAGTTGTTTTATGTGACCACGAGTTGGGGATGCGTAGGTGGTGGCAAGAATCTTCCAAGCTTCAGCCGATGAGGTTGCGTGGTTGATCAAGGAGACAATCGGGGCGGAGAGAGTGCCGACTAGGGCACCAAAAAGAAGACGATCTTGCCGGTACCATTTGTTGAAATCTGCGTGGGGAGTAGAAGTGCCATCTGGTATTAAGGTGGGTAAAGGGGGTGGATGAGTTCCATCAATGAATTTATAAAGGTCAAGGCCTTGAAGGAAAGCTTCAATTTGAGTTTTCCAACTTAGATAGTTGGTGGATGTGAGTTTGAGGGAAGAAGGAAAATTTACCATTGTAATGGTAGATGGGTTGGTGGGAATATTTGTGGTTGTGATGACAGCTGCATCAGCCATGGTGAAAAAAGGATGGATGGTAGCAGATGAAGAGAAATCGCAGGGATAAGGATCGGTGGGTGGCGTGATACCATATGAACTTTGTATATTGATTGATTTGATAACACAACCATGAGGTACATAAATACACAATAAAATAACCACATATCCTATTCTATAGTATAGGTCCTATTCTTTAGCTATACCTTTTGACTAAGAGAAAGAATAGGAAAAACAAACCAACTAATTATAATACAAAAGAAAATAATAAATATTAAATCTGATTATTTGTTGTTAGTCAATACTTCTGGCTCACCAGGTGTTTCAGGCTCACATCTTAATTCTTCGTTTAGCCCAATAAACAGTCCAGACAGACTATTTGAGAACAAAAGTTCCTCTTCAGCAGGTCCAAGTTCTATTCCAAGATCAACCTACGATGATACACCAATAAAGGGATTTCACTTCCTTTTTGGTGTATACACAAACACATCACCGACTCCGCTAGTTCCCTTCAAGTGACTTTTGTTCCTAAATGAAGAACCTGTCAACTACAAAGAAGCCAAGAATGACGAAAATTGGAGGAAAGCCATGAAGGAAGAACTAAAGTCAATCGAACGAAACAGAACGTGGAAGTTGATAGCACCTCCCAAAGGGGCTACACCCGTTGGTTTAAAATGGGTCTATAAGATCAAAAGAGATGCAAAAGGAGAGATCACTTGCTACAAGACAAAACTAGTGGCAAAAGGGTATGTTCAAAAACACGGCGTTGATTATGAAGAGGTGTTTGCATATGTAACGAGGATGGAGAAGGTCCGACTAATGTCACTAATCTTAGCCTTATTCGCACAAAATGCTTGGGAAGTTCATCATCTTGACATCAAGACTTCTTTCTTAAATGGTGACTTGAAAGAAGAAGCTTTTGTATACCAACAAGAAGGATACGAAGTACCGAGGAAGGAGCATTATGTTTACAAGTTAAACAAGGCTTTATATGGGCTGAAACAAGCCCCAAGGGCCTTGGACTCAAAGCATGACGCCACCCTTTAGCAGCTCAGTTTCAACAGGTGTTCTCGAGAATATGCAGTTTACAAACAGGTAAAACATGAAGAAATTTTGATAATTGGTGTCTGTATAGATAACTTGATCATTGATGGATCAAATGCGGGTGTGATAACCCGATTCAAGGAAAGAATGAAAGGACAGTTTGACATGAGCGATCTTGGTTTGGGAATCGGGGTGATGCAAGACACTGCTGTGATTTTACAGAAGCGAACAGCTTATGCAATCAAAGTGCTTAAAGATGCCAACATGTGGGAAACCAATCCAACTAAATTTCCTATGGATCCACGATTAAGACTCACAAAGAAAGAAGAAACTGAACCTGTTAACACAACAGAATACCAAAGGTTGATCGACCGACTTCGGTACCTAACTCACACTAGACCTGATATAAACTTCGCCACTGGTGAGCAGACTCATGGAGTTCCCCATAATGACACATTTACAAGCAGTAAAACAAGTTTAGAGATACATAAAAGGTACTATTAACGATGATATTCGGTATAAAAGAAATGGAGAAAAGATGAAATCTATCTAAAGTTCTGGTCCACAATTTTAGACTGGAATGAAAAGAAAGAAGTCCTCCTTCCTTATCATCTCGTCCAACTTGGTGCAAAAGGAGAAACTAAAGAATTGGTAGAACCTACTCCGGTTAAGCCATTAAACTTTGAAGATCTAGTTTATGAAAGAGCTAGTGGTTATTTCTATATTAGAAATCAACTAAGGTTTTCAATAACAAGATCAAATATTAGAATAAACTATTGTACCCCAAATCTTTTGGTCTTTAGTTTATCTTCTCAAGAAACAAGAGAAAAAGATATGAATCTCTTGAAAAATTGGAGCCAACTGGTAGAGACTGTAAATCTCAACCTGTCAAAGGCAACAAGAGAAATAATTGCAAATGCAATTATTGAAAATGAAAAAGAAAAGAAGACCAAAAGAAAACGTCGAAAAGAAGCCACGACATCCAAAGACAAAACTCCAGTGTCGGCAGAGAAAGTGGTCAAGAAGGACAGCACGATGTAGGACCCCTACAGCTGTAAAGAAGAAATAATGTAATCACTTTTAATTTTGTGGTTGTAAAAAACGCGTCTTAAATTATTGTAGGCCATGTGCCATTATAGTACGCGTCTTTAGATGTAGCATCTCGCCTATATAAGAGATGTAGAACTAAGTTGAACATCATGGTATGTTCAACACACCCCTCACTTCCCATTGTAGTATTTCCAAGAAATAAAATCCTCCTAGAAAGGAAGCATTAAAAATATATCTTCGGATGTATAAGACAAGGGTCTTTTTAGACCAAAAATATAGTCGTTTGACTATATCAAAGAAGGCGGTTGCCTTTAAATCATTAAAGGAAACCAGAGGTTTCTTCTTTAGTGGTAATGACAGGATTGTCCTGGACTGCGATTAAGTACGCGGGAGGCGGAAGAAGCGGTGGACACATAATCCAAGAAGATTACAAAGAAAGAAGAATTGCAGGTAAATTCCTTATGAAAATGATTAAATTCGATATGTTCGATAATCAAAAAATGTTACAACAAGAATTAAAACAAATTGAAAATTTAGAAACAGAGATAAGAAATAAAAATAGTAATAAAGGAAAAGGTCTTATCTTCGATATACCTTGTCCACCTCCACCACCGGAGATTATACTATTTGATGGACAAACTCCACCTCCAAATTTCCAGTAAAGTAAATTTCGGGAACACGAGAGTAGTAAAAAGAAAGGTTCTGATAAATCTAGATGGATAGACTAACTAGAAAAGAACTCGAAGAAAAGTTTAATAAAGGAGAAGATCTCCATGAAGTTATTAAACAATTAAGTATCATTCCTAACAATATAGAGACAGTAATGTCTTTTGAGGAACAGGATAATGATTATGAAACTGGATCAGAAGAGTCTGTTTCAGAAGAAGAGGTTCATACCCCAAAGGTTTTTCCTGATCAAAGGGTAATACCTAAGGATGAACGAGATGAAGGACCATCAAATATACATGATGTTCCAGAAGAATATGTCACTTATGAAGACATGGGTGAAAGAAATTGGGATCGTAGAAAACAACCCTACAACAGGAAAAGATCTATTCCATCGAATAGAATAATTCCTAGGGAATATGATCCAAGAGAAAACAGGGATAGAGATCCAACTATTTTGGATCTTGACTGTTTAAGAGATAAAGTAAAAGTGCTAGGCGATTGGGCAAGTAGCATGAATGTAACAATCAGCGTGAATACAGGATTAAAAACTGATTTAAGCGCAACAAAAAATTACTTGATAAATAAAATGTCAGGAAATGTAAAGGCTTGGTTCGGTAATCTTACCGAAGAAGAAAAAAGAATGTTATTGCAGGGATGCACTACTGGTAATGACTACCTATGGCATGTCGCAGATGCAATATACAATGAATTCCTTGGTCTAGATAAACTTAGACACAAAGAGGAAGTAAAGAAAGAATTGCAAGCTCAAGCCAGATGGCATCTTGCAAATTTAAAGATATGTGATATGTGTTATTTCGAACCATTCGCATGTGAATTTTCAAAGTTTTTCTATAAACTTAACAAAGAATTTCAAGAAATATATAAGGATGATATAATAAATATACTTCCTAAAAATATTTCTGATGAAATAAGAAAACAATGGGATGCTAGAGAAAGCACATTCCCAGATACACTTGGAGGAAGAATCCGAGTAATTCAAAATTACATTTTGATGAAATGTAAGAAACAAAAGGCAGTAAAAGAAGTTAAAGGTCTCCACAGAATATGTTGTGATCCAAGCAACTTTGAAATGCAAGGAGAATACGGATGCGTTCGTATTAATAAAAATAAATACAAAAAGAAAAAATATAAGAAGAAGTATTATAAAAAATACAACTTCAAGAAAAAATTCAAGTATAAACAATACAAGAATAAATATAAGAGTAACTTTCCGAAGAAAAAACGATTCTTTAGAAAGAAACCAGAAAAATGGTGCCCAAGCGGCAAGAAAAACTGCAAATGTTGGATTTGCAATGAAGAGGGACATTATGCAAATGCATGTCCTAATAGAAAAGAATCAAGGAACAAAGAGAAGGTAAAAATGCTTGAAGTAGCATTTAAACTTCAAAAAATACCGATAGAAGATTCAGATATCTCAGATACTGAAACTATCTATGAAATATACTCAGAATCGGAATCCGAAAGCTCTACAGATGAGTGCTATTCAGGAGAAAGTTCTGACGAATAAAACGAATCCAAATTCTACCTATATCAAGGTTGAATTTAAATTCAAAAAATATAAAAAGTATCATCTACATGCATATGTTGATACAGGAGCAAGTATATGTGTAGCCAATCCAATGGTTATACCTCAAGAAAATTGGGAAGATCTTAAAGATCCTATCAAAGTAAAAATTGCAGACAAAAGCGTTGTCTCAATTAACAAAGTGGCAAAAGAAGTAAACGTAAAACTGGCTGGAGAGAAATTTGTTTTTCCAACAATTTACGGTCAAGATACAGGTGTCGATCTAATCATAGGAAATAATTTTCTAAGGTTATATCACCCCTTTGTCCAAGAATTAAACCATATTGAGTTAACTAATCTCAAAGGTCAAAAGGTGTTTGTTCCAATACAACATCAAGCGTTCTCAGTAGCGCATAAAGATTTCTTTAAAAATCTACTACGGAATCGTGGTGAGATTGAAGAAATTCCAATTCAAAATATTTCAATTTTAAATCAGGAAATTGAAGAAGATTCAAATCCTTTTTTATTTGAAATAAAACAACTAAACGAATTAACAGAATTACTAAAACTTGCTAGTTCTGAAAATCCGTTAGATGAAAAGAATACTTCGAAAGAAGTAGCAGAAATAAAGCTTAAAAATGAATCAACCATTATAAGAGTAAAACCAATGTATTATACTCCAGATAATGTTGAAGAATTAAATAAGCAAATAAAAGAACTTTTAAAATTAAAAGTTATAAGACAAAGTAAAAGTCCTCACAGCTCACCTTGTTTTCTTGTTGAAAATCATAATGAGATAAAAAGAGGAAAGAAAAGAATGGTAATAAATTATAAACAGCTCAATAGTAGTACTATTGATGATGGTTATTTTTTACCTAACAAAGAAACCTTGATAGCTTCTATCAGAGGAAAAACTTATTTTACAGGTCTCGATTGCAAAAGTGGATTCTGGCAAATAAGATTAAAAGAAGAATGTAAACCATTAACGGCATTCAGTTGTCCAATGGGTCATTACGAATGGAATGTTGTTCCATTTGGTCTTAAACAAGCCCCTGGTCTTTTTCAAAGACATATGGATAATAAATTTAAAGATTTTCAAAAAATATGTTGTGTCTATGTTGATGACATATTAATATTTTCAGAAACTCTTGAACAACATTACAAAGATGTAAAAACTATTTTACAAGTTTGTATAAAAGAAGGCATAATTCTATCTGAAAAGAAAGCAGAATTATGTAAAAGAAAAATAAACTATTTAGGATTAGAGATTGAAGAAGGTCAAATTCGACTTCAACCTCATATTTTAAATAATATCCAAGGATTTCCTAGTGAAATTTCTGATAAAAAGACATTACAAAGGTTTTTGGGATGTTTAACTTATGCTGAATCTTATATTAAGAATTTGGCTGAAATAAGAAAGCCTTTACAGGCTAAACTTAAAAAAGATCATGTCTGGAATTGGTCTATTGAAGACACCAGATATATTGATAAAATTAAGAAAAAATTGGTTGGTTTACCCGTTTTATACCATCCAAAAGAAGAAGATAATCTGATAGTCGAAACAGACGCATCGGATACATTTTGGGGAGCAATCCTTAAAGCCAAAACTATTGACGGAGTTGAAAAACTCTGTAAATATACATCTGGTAGTTTCAAAAATTCTGAAAGGAACTATCATTCAAATGAAAAAGAATATTTAGCAGTTAAACTTGCTATAAAAAAGTTCAGTATTTATCTAATACCAAAAAGGTTTTTAGTAAGAACTGATAACAAAAACTTCAGCTATTTTTTGAGAACCAATATTGCTGGAGATTATAAACAAGGACGGTTAATACGCTGGCAACAGTGGTTTAACCATTACAAATTTGATGTCGAGCACATCGAAGGAAAGAAAAATTGTCTTGCTGATGCAATGACGCGCGAGTTCGCAAACGAACTAGCACAAGAACGAAGTCTGCCATTAGTGCAGAAGTATTTGCTACTGCAAATACAAAAAGATTGCCTATGGCAACAAAATGAAAAAGATTGCCAATGGCAACAAAAGAACAAAAAAGACTGTAGTTCATACAGCACAAAGAACGAAAAAGTCTGAAAACAGCAAAAAGAACGAAGTACGCTATCAATGCGTAAAAATCTTTTTCAAAAAATATTTTTGCAGGTAACAGGTTTCTGCAGAAAAGAAAAATGGATGCAAGCATGGAAGCTCAGCTCCTAGAAAAGAAAAGAAAATAAAACTAGCTACGCTAGAAAAAGAAATTTTGGAAGCAGAAATCAAGCTTTTGGAGCTTAGATGCAGCCAGAAGAAGAATGAAGAAGTCAAGCCAGAACCAGCAAAGACTAATGCGGCAACAACTTCAAAAGAACCAACAAGAGAAGAACTCTTCTCAGTAAAACTTCCAAAGAATGATCTTGTCCAGATCATGAAAGAAGAAAAGAAAGCTGTTGAAGAAAAAGAAAAAATGACCTATGTCATCTTCAACACCAAATACAAAGGAATTTACTCAGATTTTGATTTATTTGAGTTAAATTGCAAAAAGAACAAAGCGGCCATTTCAAAGATCTATGCAACTAAATCTGAAGCTGAAGCGGCTATGAAAGAATACACGAGTCCAAAGACTCCTGAAAATCATTTCAGAAATACCCTGATGATGGCAAGTACTTCTGAAGACCCAATCCTTATTTCCAAAAAACCAATGGAAATATTGGGAAAAATTCGTGATAATAAGCCTGTTATTATCATGAAGCAAGATCCACAGAAAATTACGCAAGAATCTTTGCTATGTTCTGTTAACAATTTACGAGAAGCAGAATCTGTTTTCGTCAATAAAAATCTAATCTTCCCATCAAGAAAGTTTGAAGGTGAAGTAAGAGCAACAATTTTCCCTGGATGCAAGCCAGTTAAGGTCTATGATCTTTTCTGTAAGGGATTAATAGATTGTGTTTATCCAAGCAAAGATCTTGAAGAAATAAGATACTTTCCTGATAAACTCAAGAAAGAAATTAAAAGGTTCATCAACAATGTCAAGCGTGATGAAATCTATCTAAAGTTCTGGTCCACAATTTTAGACTGGAATGAAAAGAAAGAAGTCCTCCTTCCTTATCATCTCGTCCAACTTGGTGCAAAAGGAGAAACTAAAGAATTGGTAGAACCTACTCCGGTTAAGCCATTAAACTTTGAAGATCTAGTTTATGAAAGAGCTAGTGGTTATTTCTATATTAGAAATCAACTAAGGTTTTCAATAACAAGATCAAATATTAGAGTAAACTATTGTACCCCAAATCTTTTGGTCTTTAGTTTATCTTCTCAAGAAACAAGAGAAAAAGATATGAATCTCTTGAAAAATTGGAGCCAACTGGTAGAGACTGTAAATCTCAACCTGTCAAAGGCAACAAGAGAAATAATTGCAAATGCAATTATTGAAAATGAAAAAGAAAAGAAGACCAAAAGAAAACGTTGAAAAGAAGCCACGACATCCAAAGACAAAACTCCAGTGTCGGCAGAGAAAGTGGTCAAGAAGGACAGCACGATGTAGGACCCCTACAGCTGTAAAGAAGAAATAATGTAATCACTTTTAACTAGCGGTATACCCATCCGGTGGCCGGGTAAGTTATTGCAATTATTTTATCACTGAGTTATACCGCAAATAAAAAACATTTTCTTTAACAACAAAATACAAATTTGTTCAAATAATTAACCACTAAATTCAGAATTACATGAACAAAAGCAAAAAAAAAAAAGAAAAAGAAAAAAGTAGTTGTTAAACAATCTAGACATAACAATGTAAATGGATACATAGATTGAAAATGACACATAATAGTCATGATAAATAATTTAACTGACAAGATAAATGAAATGCTTTGTTAACCATTGATCTTTGTCATTATGCTAAATCACATATTAAGAAACATTTTGTTTAACAACAAAGTATAAATTTGTTTACATAATTAACCAGTAAATTACAAAGTACATTAACAAAAGCAACAAAACAATGTTAAGAAGTAGATGTTAAACAACTTAAGTATAACAACATAAGCGGTCGTATAAATTAAAAATATCACTTAATATTCATGAAAATAACTAAGTGACAAGACCCGTGGAATGGTTTGTTAATCATACATGTTAATCACACCTAATACACTTTGGCTTCTGAATTATCCTGTTAGGACTTATGTTTGTTTTTTTGTTAGTCCTTGTTGTTTTGGACACTTGACGCCATGGGAACTATTGCATTGTCACAACTCAAATCTCGTGTAGACATGTTATTAATTCCCGCTTGATTCCAAACAGTTGTCTTGGTTTATTAAAACACCATTAAAATTTGTAGAAAATAAAAACAACATTAAAAATAAATTCCGATGATGATGTTGACACAATAGATTAGACATATGGAACACATTTTGCCCATAACGCTTCATTTGTAATTTATCATTCATCAATTGTGATCCTTAAAAGAAACTCGTTATCTTTTTTGTCTATTAAACAAATGCATTTTTTGTTATATAATCATATATTCTTAAGTTTATAGTATAAACGAATTTGTTTTTATATAATCGAAAAAAAAAAGTGGTTGCAAAAAACCAAACCAACCCACAATCTTGTATTTAGTTTAAACATAAATTGTGCTTATTTATTCAAAGCTAAAATTAAAAATAAAAATAAAATACGAAGAATCAGTGATAAAGGGAGACATTAAGACTATAAAATATACACACGGTCACATAAATAATATAGATAAAATTATATTGAAATTCAGTATTTTTCTATTTTCTGATATATTCATAATAAATTTAGGCTTACAAATACAAGTGCACACATTATGCAATATTCTATTTTCCGATATATTCGTAATTTGGGCTAACAAATATAGAGTTTACACAGGCCCAAACAAAGATTGGGTTGACGTAATTTATTCATGACCAGAAACCCTATCTCATATTCGTTTCCTTTGTGTTTCCTCTATCGCAAGTCGCATCACTTGATATCCAGAAGGTTTCCGTTTGGGGGCGCTTCACCAAACTATCAGATCTATAATGTGGAAGTTATGATTAAGTCGATCGGTATATTTTTGATAGCCTTTTAGTATATTGTAATCGTTTGATATGGTGGATGTTTTTATGTTCATGCTATCTCATCGGTCGATGGACTAGATGTTCGATTTTGTGGTTTCTTTCCAAAAGATTTTCTCGAGCCGATTAAATGTTCGATTAAGTTGATGTGTTCGTTTTCTATATCTTTTATCTCTTTGAGTCGTGGGTTCTTGGCTATTTTTAAGCTTTAGAGTTAGATTAGGGTTTATACAACTTATAATTGTGGTTTTTTGAACTATCTTTTCTTTTATGGTATGATTCCAGTTATGTGAACATGTTTTGTCGAAATAGGGTTTTGATGTTTATTTTGTTATTTTTTTACCGTTTTACATAGATTTTTTTTAATTAGGGTTTTCTAGAGTTATATGTGTGCTTGTATTTGTTGTTTGCAATCGTAAGCTACAACAGTTTCTGATCCTGATGTTTAAACTTGTTTGTTGTAAAACATGCGAATATTTAGAAAAAATTTATCACAGTAAAAGACCCTAATGCAAATTTATCAAAAAAATTCAGGTTCATCAAATCTGTGATGAATCCAGGGGCATTTGTTACTTCAAATGACATATAACATATTAGCTTTTTATGCACATGTTCATTCTAATTAGATGTTTTTTTGTCATGATATTGGTATGTCTAACTTCATAGTTTTATACATTCAAATGTTTTAATAATTGCGAAAATCAAATTTTAAGAAGTCAATGGCAATAAAATCGAACAATGAATTACATAGACAACACACAAAGATCGTAGAACAAACCGGCATTAAATTAAAAACTGTATAATTAGATGTTCATTCTATTTCATGTTTCCAAACAAAGTCCTAAATTCAAGTGTTTATGTTAGAGGGTGAACCAATTTCATGGATGCCAACAACATAACATTTTCACATCCAGCTTTATTGATCGAGGTATAAAATTGCTCCCTATATATTTTATTCCACTTAATAAAGAAGTTCAAAAATAAATTAAAGCATTTTTATTTTTTTTCAATAAAATGTTTATTAATATTTAATTGCACTTTCTGTTGTGTTGTTTTTTTTTTTAGTTTTTATATGAAATGTTTACAAAAAACCAGTTTAAAAAACACTCATAAATGTTTTTGTACACAACTTAATGAAAACTTTAAATTAACCACAAACTGTTTAATTAAAATTAAATTTAAGTCATTTAAATTCAACTATGTTTCTTGTATTTTTTTACATCTTGTGAATTATTGGTTTATTAAACAGACATTTTGTTAAACAGATGTATAACTATTAGACTGAAAGTGAACCTTGCATCAGCTGGGATTCGTACAAATTCTGCAAAGTGCGTTTCATTTTGTATCATAGATCGGTACGTGTCTTGAATATGATTTTGAAATTTATGGAGAAGCAGTAACAAACACCTATAAATTTAAAAAAAAAAAAACAATAACGACAACCTACATCATGTTAATATTCACATGCAATTATTACAATCAACTATCATGGTAAAGAAATGAAAAAGTATATAAATTTTAAAAAAAACATAAATCAAGTTAAATCACATTTCTTAATGCGGAATTAATAATTCAATAATAAGTTTAAAATCATTTGTTTATTTCAGTCAAAATGAAAAAAAAAGCAGAAAAAAACTTTTATACACACACACACACACACACACACTAAAAGTTAGTTTACCTCATTTGTTTGGCTTTGCCATCATTCTGTAAATGTCAAAACTAAAAAATAAACATGTTAATAATAAAATAATGTTTATAAAAGATTACTCAACATTTATGTTTAT
The DNA here is from genome assembly GCA_009363875.1 of Mikania micrantha. Taxonomy (NCBI): domain Eukaryota; kingdom Viridiplantae; phylum Streptophyta; class Magnoliopsida; order Asterales; family Asteraceae; genus Mikania; species Mikania micrantha. The sequence continues at coordinate 105,843,736 of CM018692.1, read as the reverse complement.
TAAGGTTTTGTAAATTGAAAAGGGTAGCAAAACTTAAAGTTTATAGAATATCCTGATAAAAAATATGTTGCAAACACATGATCACATGGTTTGAGTATTTGTATTTTTTACTGAAAATGAATCAGGTATCATTTTCCTACATAATTTCTTATTTCACATTTTTGGTTATAAATGTATATTATATTATATTATAAGCAGTTTACAGAAAAAACGTAAATAAATGTGTGTGTGTGTATATATATTAAAAGTTAGTTTGCCTCATTTGTTTGGAACTTGTCATCATTCTACAAATGTCAAAAGTTAAAAATAAACATGTTAATAGTAAATTAATGTTTCTAACTGAGTCACTTGACAACTAATTTTATGTTTCTAAGTATATATATATTATCAGTAGTAAATGGCAAGAAACGTGAATATATATATATATACACACGCAAATTAGTTTACCTCATTTGTTTGTAACTTAGCCTCATTCTACATGTGCTCCAAGTAAAAATGAAAATGTTAATACTAAATTAATGTGTTAAAACATAAAGTTTACAGAATATGTTTATAAAAAAAAAATTTACTTTACCTCATTTGTTTGGGATTTGTCATCTTCTTTCATTGTAGGTAGCTTCAAGTCCTTTTACGTCATTTTTTCTTCTGTAATTGTTTAGTGTAAATAGTATGTATTTGAAAGAAAGAAATGGACGAATTGAAAAGGTGAGGATTACCTTTCGAATAAGCATAAATGCGATTTTTGATGATCCTGTTGGTGCTTTATATAGGGGTTGCGGTTTGAATTTAAATTGTTTAATATTTAATTATTGGTGGTTTTCTTGCAGGATAAAACTGCTATTTACAGGATTACTGACTTAGTAGGACAGTTATTTCATATAAAATAGGTAACCGCAGCTTGGTTACTTAATTAATAAACTCACTTTGATTACCTTTATATTTTTCATGACTTTAGTATTACTAATTTATAAATTTTGTAATATTTATTATATAAATATTTAATTTATTCGGAATCTTTAGGTTCAATTTTTATTTGATGCAGATCAAGTGTAAGCGATACCATTCGATTATGAAATCCATGTTGTCGAGTTTTATAATTTTTATTTTATGAATTTGAGTTTTTTGTTTTAGATTTTTTTATTATCTTTTGTTTTTATTCGTTTTGGATTTGAGTTGTAATAAATTAGTTTTAAGACGTATTGTTCAGGTAGATGTTTTAAGTTACCGTGGCTTTGACACCTGGTTATAAACTATAGCTGTGGGGTTAAATTATGCGCATAATCATGTTGACGTGTAATGTGGTGTAATGTAACCGATTAAACTCTACAGAGTATAGGCAGGCGGTTTATTGGGAGTTCCAATGCCTTTTAGTGTGCAGATTATTAAGGGACATGGCATAAACTGTTTGTAACTGCAATTTGACAGGAAAGAGAGTGTAAAACTGCTGTGAACTGCTGCTTCTAGAAGCATTTTAGGCACTTTGTATGGTTGAGATTTAATATTGGTGACTTTAAAGGGTCAAGATTTGCCTAAAAGTTAGTTAATTTAATGGTGTCATAATAATATATAATTTTGTGGTTGTAAAAAACGCGTCTTAAATTATTGTAGGCCATGTGCCATTATAGTACGCGTCTTTAGATGTAGCATCTCGCCTATATAAGAGATGTAGAACTAAGATGAACATCATGGTATGTTCAACACACCCCTCACTTCCCATTGTAGTATTTCCAAGAAATAAAATCCTCCTAGAAAGGAAGCATTAAAAATATATCTTCGGATATATAAGACAAGGGTCTTTTTAGACCAAAAATATAGTCGTTTGACTATATCAAAGAAGGCGGTTGCCTTTAAATCATTAAAGGAAACCAGAGGTTTCTTCTTTAGTGGTAATGACAGGATTGTCCTGGACTGCGATTAAGTACGCGGGAGGCGGAAGAAGCGGTGGACCCATAATCCAAGAAGATTACAAAGAAAGAAGAATTGCAGGTAAATTCCTTATGAAAATGATTAAATTCGATATGTTCGATAATCAAAAAATGTTACAACAAGAATTAAAACAAGTTAATCTTGAAATCAAGCATATTAATTTTCTTATTTCCAACATAGGAAAAAGCAAACTTAATAAGAAAGCAAAATCAATTCGAAAGAATGGTTTAAATTCAAGTCTAACTTCATTGTTAGCAAGAAAGAAACTTCTGGAAGATCAAATAATCGTCTTAAAGTGTTAAGATGCTTGATCAAAAGAAAGTTTTTCAGCAAGAATTAAAGAAACTTAACTCTGAAATAAGAATTGAAGTTTCTGTAATAAAAAAGTCTGGAATAACCATGACTTATGAACAAAAAGCACATTTAAATTTTCTATTTAAATGTCGAAAATTGATTGAAAAGATCAACTAATTATCTTTCAATCATGAAGAACCAAATTCCGCCCTATAAATGGTATCAGAGCTATGTGCTCTAAATATCAAATATAAATCTAAATAATGGATTTATATGAATTGGGTAAAGAAAAAGAAACAATTTCAAATGAAATTGAAAGAAAAAGTGAAAACTATGTTTTTACAAATGAAAATGAAAATGGTTTTATCGGAGAACTCATGATAAACCAAGATCATATAAAACAAATTGCTAAGGCAAAACTAAAACTTGAAACAAACCAAGTTTTCAAGCAAACTTTATTTAAAAGTATCAAAAGTACTTTTAATAGAAAGAAAAAGAAGTTTTTTTTACTAAACTTTTTTTCTATCAGCAACATCACTCCCGATTACTTAGCAAATCTCCTTGAGATTCGCTAAGTAATCGGGGAGATTCGCTAAGTAATCAGGAGTGATGTTGCTGGTAGAGAAAAAAACAAACTTTAGCAGTAAAGAGAACTTCGTTTTGACAGTTGTACAACCACGCTTGGGACAATAGTCTCCCAGAAATATAAAAGACACTTATGTTATTTTTGCAACAAATTAAGTTAACTAAAATTATTATGTTTTCAATTAACCTGGAAGTTGAACAATTACCGGATTTGTATTTTGAGAAGGTTGTGTTGGCCGATACACAATCACATTAGAAGAGACAAGCACCGCCACATATGGGTCTTAGGGAGGTGATTGGCTTGAAGAGATGTTACCAATGGGGACCTAGACATTAAAACTGAACAAATAAGCAAAATAAGATATCAATTAAAATTTATATGTTTACATTATAGAGTAAATCTTATATTCAAATCAAGTATGATGTAAAAGTTGTTAATATACTGAGGAGTGTTGCTTTTATTCATTTATTTTTAACTTGGTTATTGTTTACATGTGAATTTCTTCCAAAGACAAGTGATTATTAGTTATAAAATTAATATTTTAGGTGACAAATGATGAATCTCTTTTCGAAGAAGATATCATATTAGTAACTTTTTCGGTTAATGTAAGACAGTATGTATGATTAACATTTTACATCTATTGAGAGAACCTTAAATTGCTAATTAACATTTTGAGTTTTCCTTCCATCTAAAATCATGATATTCAAATCGTACTAATGGAAATTTTAAGGTCAAGTATTTCTTTTAAATCCATCTTCATTTTCAAGGTATAACAATTAGACCAATAGTCTAGCGGCATCCGAGTAGTAGTTTGGGCTGTTGCTGTGTACGTGTCCGGTGTACCCCATATGGCATAAGAAAAAGCGTCAGTGAGAAGCTAAGTGATTGCCTAAAATATTACAATTTGACCATTATTATTTCATTAATTACAATTGAACCATAAAACTATTCTAAGCATATCAGAATCATAGGATCTTAAGGATGAATGGATGAACTGGATCTTACTTCTCTCTTTCTTGCCATTCAAGCTTATTGTTCCTATTTTGTTCACAGGGTTTAACCCCCTCTTCGCATGCATTCAGTCGATCTATGGCTTCCTCAAATGACATTGTGTCCAAGTCCAAATATTGCTCAATTGAAGCAAAGATCGTTGGGAATCGTTCAAGAGTTGAGTTTAGAGGCTTTTTTTACCGGAATTATTAAAATTGATCCAAGTGGTCGATAATTGGATGCAAATTGTGCTGATTTTGCATGCAAAGTCATCCACACCCTCATTCTTTTTCATACTGAGCAATAACAACAACAACAAGCGTACCCAGTAGAATCCCACTTAGAGTGGGGTCTGGGGGAAGATAAAGACACACCTTACCCCTATCTACAAGTAGAATAGAGAGGCTGCTTCGGTAGAGTCCCCCGGCTCAAAAAAAAGTTTATTTTATTTTATTTTTTTAGCCAACATACTGAGCAATACAAACTCTCAATTCAAGGTTTGAATCCGGGCCTTTTGAACCTGGTTAGCTTTAAGAAATCATACCTTGAGGGCATCCCAGACCTCCCTCGCTTCCTTGTGCTTTGCAACGTGCAATAGGATGTCTTCCGGAAATGCTTGTAAGATAAAGGCCCTTGCCTTCTTTCAAATCTTGATGTCCACATGTCTCATCTGGTTGTTTAATGGCATCCCAAATGCCTTTGGCATCCTTGAAAGATTCTATCTTGATTGCCCAAGATGCGTAGTATGTTGCAGCAAGCAAAGGGCACGGATAGGATGTAGAGCTTTTGTCTATAACATTAATAATAATTGCATCATTTCGGTCATTCACTCCATTATCACCCATGGTAGTATATGACTTGTGATCAGAATACTTTGAGAGGTGGTTGTTGTAACAACTGTTGAAATTCGATAATAAAGCTACTATTAACTGAGTCAAATGGGCTTGGCCCAGTTAAGCCCAATAAGACCTACTAAGAATTGAGATCCCAATTATGGTCCAACCTATAAATTTAAACTATTTAAATCTACAAACATTTTTTTAATGAAATGATTCTTAATTATTGATGACTGCAAAAGAAAACAGTCATGGAACCAATTAACTTGCGGTGATCGGGTGTTCACAAAATGCGATAATAAAATTCTACTTATTATATAATAATAATGATATTATTATTATTATTATTAGCAACATCATCATCATCAGTATTATTATTCAATTAAAGAGGCGGGTTAAAACTATTAAACAGTTACGCAGACGTAAATGGGTTTAAAACGTTACATTTATTTTTATTCGATGAATTAATTTTTCGAGATTGTTAGTGTTATTTTTAACATGTTCCGGTCACGAAATAATAATCATTAGAAGTGATAACGTGACTTGAGCTGGTCATTACGTAAATGGGTATCCTTACCCCCTTAAAAACCCTAAGTATAAAATCACCTAAACCACTTTGCTCCCCACTTTTGTTCAGCCGCAAGACACACACAGCACACCTTTTGTGTGTGTTCTTCCGATCGGGAGCCAAAAGAAAGCCAGCAGCTTCGGCGAACTCCCACCGCTGCCACCGTCCTTAGCTCATCTCGAGCATCTCATCTACTTTCTCCTTTCCAGCCTCCTGCTTCATCTCTACTAGCTGTGACTCACATGCTAGAGTGTCGATCTTGTGCGTGAAAATGAGCAGGAGCAACCACTCTCTTTCCCGGCGAGTCCTCCTCCGGCAACTCCACTTCCCAGCTCATTCCGACCACCCTCATCCCTCTCGTTTGTTTTATTCAGCCGTGAGACACACACAATCTTACGTGTGGGTGCGATCGTGAACTAGGAAGAACAAGAGGCCGGCGGCGACTTTCTGCAATTTCAGGTAACCCGACAACAAGCATGGCAGTGGCATCATCTTGTGTTTGAAAACGGTTGTGGTATCATCTGAACACGAGGAGGAGTTTACTTTCTCCGACGAAACCCACATCAACCTATGGCTTTGGGTTGGGTAGCGCCTGGTCATGGCTGAAGGGTGCGGTCCTTAACAGCAACAAACCACCCCATGACGCCGAGTAGGGGTGGTAAACAAATTATATGATGATAGGTCCAGTAATTGCGAGTGTTAAGGTGAGACTTTGGAGACTGTTCTCATTAAACTCGATCAGGACCTATGAATAAGTTTTAATCTTAGTTGTAATGAGCAGATCGGAAGTTTAAAGTTAGTGACCAGCCACGGTTGGTGATGATGTAGTGATGGGTAATTTGGGAAACAATTGGTAGCCGTGGAGAAGTCTCTTGGCAGCTAGAGATCCCAACTAGGATCCCGGGATCAACCACCGATGGCTAACTAAACTGGTGAGCTGGTTATCGAGGGCCGATCTTACAAAACAGAGGTTGTTCGGGTCATTCCCGACAACTCGGGTCCCATACAACGAGTAGTCATAGCTGGTCAAACGGTTAACCAGACAGATCTGGTCAACAACGATAACCAACTGCTCCGAAACGATTGTGATGCAAGACCGAGTTCATCGGTGAGGTCGGATCTCTAATCGGGTCCTCGATTCTCTAAACAAAGCTTGCGTACGCGAACCGATCCGGAAGGTATACTCGCGCCCTAATCTTTTATCATATCCATCACATTAAACTCGACTCGTGCAATATTATAATTTATCCCTCGTGAAACATTAAGCGAAAAACGATTAAAAATTCTATAAATTAACAAAGTTTAATGTTTAGTAATATATAAACATAAATTGATTTTTCAATTATTGAATCATTTCATTTTACCAAGTTCAATGTTAGCGAGATTAGAGTGTCTACCGAGATAGACAGATTTGATAATGATACATTTATTATCAACCAAGATTTAAGCACCGAAGGTTGGGTAACTTTGACTATATGAGACTCGGATATATATATAACACTTTCAATTTCTTTAAAACGAGAGTTTTCAATGCACTTCAGAAGGTTTTAATTATGTTAAAACCCAAATATTAGCTTTTACGGTGTTTGATTTTTTTTTGAAATGATCATTTTGTATTAATGTAAGTGTTAAACACTTTCAAGTTTCAAAATAATATAACTTTATATCGACAAAGCAATTATAGAAATAAATATTTAAAGCTAATGATTTTTATTCAACAAAATCGCTTAAAACACATTTATACTCGGACCCAATGACTTTTAATTCAACAAGATAGTTTTAAACATATTTCGTGTATATATAACTAAATACACTTCGGGATACAATAAACCGGTTACAACGGATCGTACATACATAAGTTAGAACATTTTCAATATTTTTATTATAATCATGGATTAATTATTCGACAAATCTATATATTAACAATAATTATCAAGATTGATAATTAATATTTTATATACGTATTTAAACATATCAGGTATAAACACATTCGAATAAATAAATAATCGAGTATAAAAGGAGTAGACCTGATTAATCGAAAGTGACATACGTAAACAAAAAGTCTTCGGTTAATCAAATTTAACACATGTGAGGGCGCGTTATAACACATCCGACAGTTGTGTCATGTAGGCACATGAAACAAGATTGTTGGTATTGATTATTGATACACATTTGATTTACAAACAGGAACTTATATTTCATTTGATTGGGAAATGCTATACTTTATCAAACATACATAGTTGGCAAGCACTGATGTGCTGACTATGTTCACTCGAACTCTGGTTATCACAACATATGGACATGGGTTCCATTTCTATACACACTGTGAGTATTCGTAGCCCCTTTTACTTTTTACATGTTTTGGGGGAAATACATGCTACAATACTTTGCTTTTATACTATGATACTTGAAAGGTTTTCATTACTATGCTAAATGTGTTAATGCTGGAACATAAGTTAGCCGGATGTAAATTGCAAGAGAGTTTGTTATTCTATTGTAAGTCCCTTTATTTATGTTTAGACACAACCATTAACTCAAGGGTTTGAGCCAGGGGATATATTGGATAGTACTATCCTGGTTGACAGCCCATTCACCTACCGGGTGGTCTTGCTAGCTACAGTCACCCAATGATGCCTATACGGTGGATGAATATGTCTAACTCTATTGTATACTTTGAACTCGGGATGAGTTTGGTGATCATGCGATCATAACACAAGGGCAATCAGTCATAGGTTTGGTTGTGGACTCATGTTGATTGCATCCATTCACACTTATGGCTTAACATATTATATGATAACATAGCATTATGGGATTGATGATCCTACTAGATTTTATTGAAACATTTTACTCGTGCCTGGAATGGCCAACACATTATGGGATTGATGATCCTACTGGATTTTATTGAAACATTTTACTCGTGCCTGGAATGGCCAACACATTATGGTATTGATGATCCTATTGGATTTTATTGAAACATTTTACTCGTGCCTGGATGGCAAATATTATTACTTAAACTGTTTGATTAAACATAAAACCTACGAACTCACCAACTTTTTAGTTGACACTTGTTTTTGCATGTATTTCAGGTACTAATCTAAGGCTAGATATGGACCTTACACTTAAGCAGAAGGACTAGCATTCTCTCATACTCAATGAGTTCTTGATATACAGTTTCGTCGCATCTCCCGTGTTTCCGCCGACGGCGGGGGTGTGACAGTTGTTAATCAACTGGCAGACACCTTTGACCTGTGGTGCCTGGTTGGATTTCTTAGAACAGGGTTATGATACCAATTGTTAGACAATAAACACTTGGCACTTCACCAACTTATTGAAAAAAAATAGTTGGCATGATTTTATTAATAACTGAAACAAGACAGCTGTATTTTTGTTGTTATGAACCAGAAATTAACCAGCACTTTTACTCTTTAGTTTTTTGAAGTGATTTTTAAAAATAAAAGGTAAAAACATTATTATTATATCTTTGCAACACTATGGTTATATTAGGGGTTTACTTCGAATTTTTTGGAACGGTTTTATTATAACAGTATTATATTACTTTTCACTTCAACCTATTGACACTTCCAATTGTATATATAGTAATAGAAGGTATGATCTCAATTCCAGTTTTTTGTTTATTTGATTTGTTATATTAGTTGATATCTTCTTTTGCTTATTTGTTCACTTTTAACGTCTGTGCCCCTTTAGTAACATCTCAAAACCAATCACCTCCTAAAGACTCATACATGGCGGCTCGTCCCTTCTGATGTGACTGTGCATCGGCCAACACAGCCTTCTCTGAATACAAATCCGGTAATCGTTTAACTTCCAAGGTAATTGAAAACATGATAATTTTTAATTTTAGTTATAGGTACCTTAATTTGTTGTAAAAATAACATAAGTGTCTTATATATTAGAAAGACTATTGCCCATTGCGTGGTTGTACAATTGACCAGGTTATTATTATTTTATTCTGGGCAAAAAGTAGTTTTTTTACAGCTAATTTTTTTACTACCAGCAACACCACTCCGGATTACTTAGCGAATTTCAAGGAGAAGGAGGAGCTGTTTCGTGAGAAGTCATAGGAGGAGCTGCTATAGTAGTAGCTATTTCAGTTGCGATGTGGCATTTTCTTTTCTATATATATGAAACCGTGAAGAGCGACCCTAGCCAAAAATTTTCGTTTTTGATATTACTGCACGCGTAGTATGCCTTAGCAATTCAAGCTTTAGGTATGACGTTCTAGACATTGTATTTTCCGGGGGAAAAGGAGAGGATGGTAGAGATGATAAACAAAACATTGTTTATTCAATTGTGCTCGGAGGGTTTATTGGTAGTTGCACTGAAGATTGCAAGATACATGGAAGAATTGGATGTCTTGTGACAGAGAGTAAATAATTTTATGGCTGGCTTGTGCTGCTAGCAAATGGTACTGAGGTGGTTTGAATAGAAGATTTACTCTATGATGTAATAACCAAAACCGTAATTTGTTAATTCATAGAGTAAATCTTTTATTCAAACCACATCAATACCATTTGCTAGCACTACAAGGCAGCCATAAAACTTTTCACTCTCTATTACAAGGCCTCAAATTCTTCCATGTATCTTGCAATCTCTGGTCGGACCACCAATAAGCCCTCTAAACACATTTGAATAAACAATGTTTTATTTATTATCTGTACCATCCTCTCCTCTTCCCCCAGGAAAGTACAATGTCTAGAATGTCATGTCTAAATCTTGAATCGCTAAGGCATAACACGTGTGTAGTAAGATCATAAGCGAAAATTTTTGGCCAGGGTCGCTCTTCGTAGTTTAATATATATAGAAAAGAAAAGGCCACAACGCAAATGAAATAGTTATTATTATAGAAGCTCCTCCTATAATTTTCTCATGAACCGGTAACGTCTCGTGATGGTAACCTAAAGAGAAAATTAGATTTCTCCTTGAAATACGCCAAGTAATCCGGAGCGGTGTTGCTTTTAGGGAAAAACCAAAGTTGTAAAAAAAACTACTTTTTGCCCAGAATAAAATGATAAGAACCTGGTCAATTGTACAACCACGCTAGGGGCAATAGTTTCTCTAAAATTAAAAATTATCAATGTTTTCAATTACCTTGTAAATTAAACAAATACCGGATTTGTATTCTGAGAAGACTGTGTTAGCCGATACACAGTCACGTCAGAAGTGACGAGCACCGCCACGTATGAGTCTTGAGGAGGTAATTAGTTTAGAAATGTTACCAAAGAGGACCTGGACATTAAACTGAGCGAATAAGCAAAAGAATATATCAACTAATATAACAAAAAGACAAATCAAATAAACAAAAACTGCAACTCAGATCATACATCCTATTACTATGTATACATTTGGAAGTGTTAACGGGTTGAAGTGAAAAATAATAATACTATTATAATAAAACCGCTGCAAAAAATTCGAAGTAAACCCTGAATATAACCGCTTGAAATGGTGCTCCAGAGATAGAATAATAATGTTTTTTTACCTTTAATTTAAAAACCAATTCAAAAAATCAAAGAGCAAAAGTGCCGGTTAATTCCTGGTTTATAACAGAAAAAATACTGCAGCCTTGACAGGTAAACTTTGTTGTTAAGTGATTGATTGTGTTTTTATTTGTTTCCTTAATTATTGTTCGTGTTTTTGGTTTGATTAGTTATTTCCCATAATGTTGACTTGTATTAATATCTATTTCTGGTAACGAATAATAACTTATATTAATAATCATTAGTTTGTAATTGTTACGTTTATAGCCAAATTTTAAATTCTATGCAAGCACACGCGTCGATCTTAAATATGATAAGGAGTTAGCGTGCGGGTATACCTTCCGGGCCGGTTCGAGTGCGCGAGCTCATTTCGAGAATCGGAGACCCGATTTAAGATTCGAATACATCTATGGTGACGTTTTCGTGTCACGAATGTTTCCGAGCACTTTAACAATGCTGTTGACTAAGTTTGTCCAGGTTGACCCTTTGATCAGTCTGATCGGGGTTTGACTTTTCTTTTATTGGCACTCGCGAGTATCGAGAACGACCCGATCCACCTCAAATCTACCAGATCCAACCCGTTCACGGTCCATCACCTTCAAAATGGTCATAACAACATAATCCTCCAAATGTAACCCATGCTTACTAATCTGTACAAAACAAGCAGATCGGAAGAAATTAACACTTGTATTAAGGGTTCGACTTGTATTAATATCTATTTCTGGTAACGAATAATAACTTATATTGATTATCATTAGTTTCTAATTGTGGCGTTTATAGACAAATTTTAAATTCTATGCAAGCACACGCGTCGATATTAAATATTATAAGGAGTTAGCGTGCGGGTATACCTTCCGGACCGATTCGCGTGCGCAAGCTCTTTTCGAGAACCCGAGACCCGATTTAAGATCCGAATACGTCTATGGTGACGTTTTCGTGTCAAGAATGTTTTCCGAGCACATTAATCGTGCTATTGACTAAGTTTGACCAGGTTGACCCTTTGACCAGTCCGATCGGTGTTTGACTTTTCTTTTATTGGCACTCGGGAGTATCGAGAACGACCCGATCCGCCTCAGATCTACCAGACCAACCCATTCACGGTCCATCACCATCAAAATGGTCATAACAACAACATAATCCTCCAAATGTAACCCATGCTTACTAATCTGTACAAAACGAGCAAGATTGGAAACACGAATTCACCACAAAACAAGCAGATCGGAAGAAATTAACACATGGTTGATGGATTCTCACCTTAGATCTAATAGAAATGGCTGACAGCAGACTCAGATCCGGGCACGTGAGTTCAACTGTTGCCATTACAGTCAAACCACCAGCATCAAGGAGGTTCACGGCTGAAAGGAGCTACGCGGTCGGAGTGCCCAACTAGTCGGGCGTACCGGGTTCTAATAGCCGGGACAAGCCACTGAAAGGAGCTACGCGGTCGGAGTGCCCAACTAGCATCACGGCTAACCTTAGCCATCGGTCTCTAGCCCCACGTAAGGAACCACCGGTAACTGCCACCAAGTAAAGACAGAAGGAAGGGTCGTCAGAGCTGTTGTCGGAGGTTCTCTGCTTCTCTGTAACAGGTGATGGTCGGTTGGTTGGTTGGTTGGTTAGGGCTTCACTGGAGACGCAGCAGGAGCGCTGTCATGGGCCGGTGGTTGACCAGCTAAGGTGCTCGCCGGAAAAGGGAAGGGAGGAGCTGGCTGGAGATCGTGTTACTAACACAGTGAGTTTGTTCCTTATGTGTGTAACGGCTGAGAACAAGGAGGAGGAGTATATTCCTTTTTACAGGCTTATAGATAGGGTTTTGAATGGGTTCAACAGGTATAAATAATCCTTTTTTTAATATTAAACTTGCTAAATAAAATCTACAGTAAATTACTCATTATATCTTTTAAAAATATAGCAATTTTCTGGTTTCGTCTTTTGACTTTAAAAATTACTAGGGTGTCCTTTTTTGAAAAGTTTGCACGGGTTACATCTTTTGTCACTAACCTCATTAAAAGCTTCTGTTAAAAGGCTCATGTGCCACTCACGTGAGAGGCAAATTTGTCAATTCATCCCCTTCTTCTTCCTCCATAACTAGGGTTTCAAATCTGAAATTGCCAACTCTCTGAAATTGTGTGTACGGATGCTGGAAAGGAAGCACACGTGATGACATTCGAAGTGGGTGCGGCTCTTGAGGATGCAAAGTGGCAGGTTCCATGGTATTGTTTTGAACAGGTTGCTTCACCTGCAACAATGGCGGATGTTAATGGCGCCATCACGCATCGAGGTTTGTTGAATCTATTGGTTTTGTTATATTTATCTGCACTTAAAGGTGAATCAATTTCTTGTGTTCTTCCTTAGTGATGATCTGGGTTATGAATGAAAAGGATGAACAAGTGATTTTCTAAAAACCCACAATCTGAAAATCAACGCAACCTGTATAAACAATCGAAATTCAATCTTATAAACAATCGGAATTCAATCGTGGGATATATAATGGCCGACAAACCCAACAGGAACAAAACCAATAGATTCAACAAGAACAAATCTGCAATTTCATATTTGAAAACCCAAGATGTGGAAGAAGATGACAATTTGACCATTTTACCCCTTATGTGACTGGCACATGGGTGTTTTAACGGAATAAGTTAACGGGGTTAGTGACAAAGGACGTAACCCGTGCAAACTTTTCAAAAAAAGGACACCCCTAGTAATTTTTAAAGTCAAAGGACGAAACCAGCAAATTGCTATATTTTTAAAGGACATAATCAGTAATTAACTCTAAAATCCATCTGATGAGTAAGGGAGTGTAACCGGGTTAAATTGTTTTTTTTAACATATTTTACAAATTTAAATCTTTTTGTAGGTGTATTTCGCGTTTGTATCTTTGGATAGAATTTCTAACTGAACATTAATGATAATATTAATATTATATCATCATAAATTCTTATTTGTCACACGTTTGATACAGACTGATTTCGGACGCAATAATCGATTGATCACATGTTTTCTTTCGTGAACATCAATAAATTATGTTACGGTTTGTTAAGGAAATCTTGTTAGTTTAAATGGGCTTATAAACTTTAAATTTGGCCTTGTTAAGACTAACTGAGTCTGTTTTGTTTGAGTCAATTAACAACCATATTCTATCAAAATTTGAGGCGTGTTACAAAAGAAGTCAAGATGAAAGGCAGCACGAGGCTCTGCTCGTCTGGTGAGGTCTGAATGTCTGCTCAGGCATTTTGTGGTGGTGTGGTCACCGGTCACGGTCTGCTCTAGGACTCTGCGGTGGCGCTGTCGGAGGTCTGGTATGGCGGTCTGCCGTCTACGCACCCCAAACAACCGGTGCTCGGTCGCGTGCTTGGTCCTCGAGTCGATGCTTGCCTGCATGCCCGGTTGCTGGGTGCTCCGTGCTCAGCTTTAATGTCCAAACACTATTTCCATTCCATTTTATTCCATTCTATTCTATTATATATTCAATATATCTTATCTGAGGAAATTACCGAGATGGTCCCTATGATTTGTTAATATTTCAATCTTTGTCTCTAGGTTTCATAAATTACACATATGGTCCCAAACTTTAAACATTTGTAACATATGTATTCCTTATGTGAGGGTAATTTGGTCAATTATGTGAGGGGAATTTTGTGACCTAAGGACTATATGTGTTACAAATGTCTAAAGTTTAGAACAATATTAGTAATTTATGAAACCCAAGAATCAAGAGTGAAATACTAGCAAACCAAAAGGACCATATCGGTAATTTACGCATCTTATTTTGAAAGTTTGGTTACCAATCATTAATGGAAAACATAATGTGTTAACAAATGCACACATGGCAATGGTTAGGAGGTTAGAGTTATTAAATCCAAAACCAACCCATGTTAAACATAATCGGCCCCGCATTTGGTCACCCGAAAATAGAGGTGCTCAAACCGGGTTTTATCACCAAACCGGTTCGGTTTCTACAGTGGATGGGCAAACCGGTTTCAAGCATCGAAATCTCGAACCTTTACAAATCGATTCCCATTTAAGAAAACCGGTTTCTTTTTGATTTTTTTTTTCAAAACTTAATAAAAACCTTAACCTTTAATAAAAATTTAAACTAATAAACTCTTAAACTAATAAAACCTAAACCTTAAACTAATAAAACCTTAAATTAATAATTAATAAAACCTTAAACTAATAAAACCTTAAATTAATAATTAATAAAACCTTAAACTAATCAAATCATAACTAATAATTAATAAAAACCCTAATAAAACCTTAAACTTTTCAAAACATCTAATAATTAATAAAACCTTAAACTAATCAAATCATAACTAATAATTAATAAAAACCCTAATAAAACCTTAAATCAATACTTAAACTGGTATTTAAACTAATTGTATTATATGTATATTTATTAAAGAATAGTTTAAGGTTATGATTTGATTAGTTTAAAGTTTTATTAATTATTAGTTATTTTGATTAGTTTAAGGTATTATTAGTGTTTTTATTAATTATTAGTTTATTATTTGATTAATTTGTCTTTCATCTATTATAACCAATACATCACTTCCTTGAAGGTTATCGTTTAAAACAAAATAAGTGACCAAGCTCGCCCCAGAATTTGGATATGCTTACCCACGAGTATGCTCCACCTACAACTGAGTTTCAGCCTCTCATTTCTTACTCTTCCACTACATATTTCAATCATGAGAAACACATACGATTGGAGTCGTTTGTCGATTCACTCTTGTCTGGCTTCCCTTTCTCTTTCTTACCTGTTTTAGGGTTTCTGGTGGCAACTTCACCTCCCTCAAATGACAGATTCAATAGATTTTATTGTAATCAAATTGTTCATAATATTTTATATTTAATATTATTGTAATTGAATTGTTTAAATTAAAAAAAATTAGTTGTGTATCTTAGAAGTTAATTGATTAAGGGGTCGTTTGCTTGGGTGTGAACCATTAAGTGCTAAATGGTTAAGATGTCTGAATGGTTAATAGGGTCTGAACCATTAAGTACTAAACCAATTATGACTGTTTATTTTGCACATCTGAATGAAAATAAAATAAAATAAATCCAATTCAAAACCCTAGCCACCAGCAACCCCCGCCCCCACCCCTCGTCTTTTCATTATGTTCACCGTCGATGCTTTCATCTTCACAAAAACCCCATGGCCCCATTCAATACAAATCAGATCTGAAGTGCAATACAAATCTCAATTCACAGAAACCCCGATTCAATACAATAAAACTAAGGTGCCAAAATGGCGGTTGAGAATCGTGGTGACTAGTGGGACAAAATCGCCACCGTTGAAGCCACCATCAAGCAACCCCGTCGCCACCATTGAGGCCGCCATCAATGTCACACCCCGGGCCGGCGGGAACGGATCGTGTTTTCCCGTCGGGCGGAAGGTTCCCGGGGCGCGATATCTTTGAGTGATAATCAAATGATCAGATTGTTTACATAGCACATGAGATATAAATGAGAAATGCTAACATGACATGAAATAGAATTACAAAGTTAAATTACATTGTACATCATAATTTAACTAAGTAAATCTAATCAAAAAGAATCAATGAGTTTATATATTGTATCTGTACAAGATATACAAAAGTGATTCACTGTGTTGTCATCCAAAAGTATGCAATCAAAAGTAAGCTAGGTTTTCTAAAAGTCCACTAGCTTAGTACTTGCATATAAGTATCTACACCTGTCCGTCACCCGAGAAAACATTCATTTAAACAAAGTCAACACTAGGTTGGTGAGTTCATAAGTTTAGTAATTGAAACCATTGAATTGATCATACACACATTCACAATGTCATACTTGTTACTTGTAATACTTGATTCACCTGTTCCACCCAATGGCCTTTCCTTAGTTATATGTACAAGTAGTGTATCACCTGATTAAGTATGCTTATATATAGGGAATCACGAAAGGGTCAAGCCCAAACGCTATCCCACCACATACTCAGTCAAGTTCCACACCACTTGCGATACAACTAAAGATATCCATTTCCCGTTTGTTCAACGTGTCTAATATGTATTCGTCTGTTGTATCAATTATAGAATAATATAGTGTGAGGGGTTTAGTTATCAAACCGAAGTATTGATAAACCCTCCATGTATTAAGGGGTTTAGATTTATGTAATCTGTTCCTTGTATTATTCCATATTTGAGAGGGGTTAACTGTTGTTACACTTTTAATTATTAAGAGTGTTGGTTACCCGCTTGCAACTTGTTCTTGAACCATAGTGCATAGAGCCTAAAAGGAATCCATTGAAATCCTCACGTAATCAGATTTCAATGCATCTGATTTACCTCTACCACTTTGTATGTCTTGCGTCCTCAACGAAAGCTATTACTAGTAGTGAAACATGAGGTAAGATCAATTCCTCAACCTACTAATCAATAGGATCCCGTTGGATTAATTACTTATCACTGTAGATTAATATCACCATGTGTCGCTTACCAGAACCTGACTTGGGGTAGCCCTGTCACCGGTCATACGTTACCGGCCAAATGAATCAATACGATCAACATACTAGCCCTACAAGCTAGAGGTTTGTCAAACCTATGGTACCACTATGCTATCGTCGGTTTAGTCACGTCAAACTAACTGGTCAGCGAATTAAAGGGGCTTACATGATCTACTTGAACAATTTGGCACATGATTGAAATGATATAAATGCAACACGTCAATAGTAACTAATTGTAATTGTATTCACTTGTATTCTTGTTCCCATTGTCATATGTTCTCAGTGATATTAACAAAGTTAAATAAGAACTTGTCTTATTACATTATGTTAATCGTTTGAGTGAATGATGTTGTTATCATGAAGTTACATTATCATGATTACCATTCTTTGTTCCTTGTTCTCTTGTAACATGTATTGAATTGAAAAGCTAAGTGTTATAAGAACTAGTCTTATTACACTTACTTAATTCTTGTATCGAATGATGTAATAAAGATGTGTTATCTTTATATCATTCTTATGTCTTGTTCTTGTCATCTTGATCCTTGTAATTGTTTCTATATTAATTCTTGTAAGAATAACTAAGTGTTGTAAGAGATAATCATACAACTATGTTATTCTATTGTATTGATGAGTTATGATATTATAATATCACAATCATCTTATTTTCCCTGTCATCATGCAATCATACAAGCAAGCATACAATGATATATGATAATAAACAATTTAATATCATTTAATCAAAGTATTAACAATATGTAAGCAAAACTTTTAAGTAAATAAAAGTAAAGCATGTTTCTCAGCCCGAGAGTTTAAAATCAGTAAAGATTAAAGAAAAGGGGCATATGAACTCACTTTGTAGTAGTAGGGTTGACTTAACTTAACAAGAATGAAGACACGCGCTCTTGATTGTCCTTGTGGTAGTTTTCACGCTCCTGTATTGATTTCGAGATGTATTCATCTTATAAGTATTGATATTATTATTTTTTTATAGATTTGTGCGCGTGTATGTGTTAACCCTATAGTCGGTTAATCCATCGTAGGTCTCGGTCTTCATTCGGCCCTTGTACAGTAGTCATGAACTTACTAACACTTAGCCATTTAATAATTATGTTATTCCCTTAAAATCCATGACTCTTTGTAACCCACTCTAGTATTTACTTAGCTTTGAATTTAGAAGTCCCATCATTGCCTTTGATATATATAAAATATATTTAGTTTGTTACATGGTCATCAATTAACCATGCAACCATCAATGAAAATGTTAAGTTTTCATCTTAATAATGCATTAAAACTAACCTTTATTATCATTGAAACAATTAGATCATAACCCCACGCATTTATCTTTAATTGTTTAATTTCGTATATTCGTTAACCTTTAAACCATGTGGGCCTCCCATTTGGGCCAAGTGTTAGTTGCATGGGCCGAATGGAATCACATGGGCCTTATTTGTAAACTGTGGGCCGAGATATAATTGATGTGGGCCGATTGCTAGGAGTTTGGGCTAGGGATGTGGGTTACGAAAGGAATGGCATGGCTTTATGTTGGGCCGACTAAAAATTGATCCATGTGGTGTGTGGGCCGGTCAAATGTCATGGCCTGTTCTATGCTATTGGGCCGATTACATATGGTTCTTGACCCACGATTTATACAGTTGCCGGAGTGAACAACTACACCACATTTCCAGCGAACCTTCGTGCCTGAGAGTCATAGGTTCGGCAACATCAACAAGCAAAGGTTCTGCTGTTCAGTGATGACGAAAGGTTCGGCTAGCATGACATGAACAGCATGGGTTCGTGGTCAATAACTCCGGCCAAGGTTCGTCGGCCATACAGTAGGGTTCGGTGAGGTGATGAGGGTTTGGCTGAAGAATGAGGTGCATGGGTTCGTTGCTTCAAGGTCTGGTCACTAGGGTTTGCTTGACTGTTGCTGGTTCGTCTAACATGGGGTAGGGTTCACCCATAAGGAGGTTCGCTGCACTCTAAGGATTCGGCACTGACAAGGAGCAGATTAGGGTTTGGCAGACTCATGGGGGTTCGTCTAGAGTGGATATAGGTTCGCTCGCGATGATGAGGATGACGGCCACAGGTTTGGTGCTGTTACGTTCGACTGACCAGGGTTCGGCTGATTCGTAGCTTGTGAACTCGTACCTGCATCATCATCTTCGAGTCTCCCAAATCCCCAGAACCTTGTTGTGTTGTTGTTGTGACAAAATCAGTTTTCGAGGGTATGGTGTCGATCTTATCAAGATCCAAGGCCGAATGATAAATGTTGGGTTGACAAAACACAAGAAACCCTAACTCCCGTATTATTATGACCTCGTACATATTTTTCCAGTGGCTATCTCCTCCGATCTGATGTACTTTCACGTAGAGAATGTCAAGGGCTTCGCGTGGGTTCAAGAATCACCCAAATCCATGGAAAAATGAAGGAGATATGAGGTTTTGAAGGTGCTAAAATGGTGGTTTTTGATGATGGCCGGAAATGAGAGAGAGAAAGGGTTGTGGAGGTGATAAATGAAAGAAACCCTTTCATTTAGGGTTTTTATACCCTATGTGGTATTCGGGTTCGTTTTGGTTGCTCGGTTCGCGTTTTCGTCGCGTAACCGGAAAATTATGTGTAATTTATAATAAGTAAATAAAGGCTCCAATTTAATTAATTTGATGAGTTTCAAAATTGTAAAAATGTTAATTATTTTATTTAATTAAATTTAAATTCGTTTCGCGTCGTGTTTTCATTTTCGTTTCGTCGAATCGCGTCACCATCGCGCGTATTCGTTCGAAACGTCATTCGAACGAACACGACGATGGTTTTGCTTTCCGACTTTTGTTTTCTAGTTTCCAGTCATCATTTCAGAACGTTAAACTCACAAATATGTTTGTGTGAGTCGTCACCACGCAAACACACTGTCAGTTCGTTATTCTAAAACGACACTGTAGTTTATGTTTGAATTGTGTTTCCTCACTGTCGGACTCAACTAAATATCCTGTTATCACATCGTTTTCACTTTGAATTGTCGGCCATCTGATTCCTGTCATCTATGGATATCAGATCGCAACCGATTTGTTTTCTGAATATTGTTTGAACACTGTTGTTTCTCATGATTTGTTGTGTTAACTGTAATTAAGTTTTCACTTAATAAACACAACTAATGTTTCAAATGAACGTTGTACTTAATGTATCTAAGTTTACACAAAAATACGTACAACGATTTCTTGTATTTAAGAATCTGTTAATACAAACATTGTTTACACACATGTACGTACACATAGTTACTGTAGAAAGTACACGCACCGTACGGGCTTGCTGACCGGTCAGGTACTAGTTGTCACAGTCTCCCCTTTTTAAAGAAATTTCGTCCCGAAATTTAAGCATAAAGGTTGGGCTTTATTTCTCGAACAAGTGAGGGTACTTGGCTTTCATGTTGTCCTCGCGCTCCCAAGTAAATTCTGGTCCACACTTGGAGTTCCATCGAACCTTTACAATAGGGATACGGCTACGTTTCAGTTTCTTAACTTCACGTTCCATAATCTCTACAGGTTCTTCAATGAAGTGTAATTGCTCATCAACTTGTATTTCTTCCAATGGTATGATCAATGACTCATCTGCTAAGCACCTCTTGAGATTCGATACATGAAACACATCGTGTACTCCGCTGAGTTCATCAGGGAGTCTGAGTCTGTATGCCACAGGACCTATGCGTTGAGTAATCTCAAATGGTCCGACATACCTAGGTGCTAGCTTGCCTTTAGCCCCAAACCGAACTACGCCTTTCCATGGGGACACTTTCAACATGACTCGGTCACCCACATCGAATTCCAAAGGCTTGCGCCGTTTGTCTGCGTAGCTCTTTTGGAGGCTACGTGTTGCTTGTAATCGTTGTTGTATCTAGGCTATCTTATCAGTAGTTTCCTGAATAAGTTCAGGCCCAGTGATTCTGTTATCTCCCACTTCGGTCCAACAAATTGGAGACCGACATTTTCTACCATAAAGTGCTTCAAAAGGAGCACATCCAATGCTATTGTGGTAGCTATTGTTGTAGGAGAATTCAATGAGAGGTAAGTGTGTGTCCCAACTTCCACCGAAGTCTAGGATGCATGTTCTCAACATATCCTCTAGGGTTTGAATAGTGCGCCCGCTTTGTCCATCCGTTTGAGGATGATAAGCAGTGCTCAACTTAACACTTGTCCCTAAGGATTGTTGCAATGATTGCCAGAACCGCGAAGTGAATCGACTGTCCCGGTCTGAAATAATAGATAATGGCACCCCGTGCCTCGCTACTATTTCATCAATGTATAGCCTTGCTAGTTTCTCCATCTTGTATGTCTCTCTGATCGGCAAGAAATGTGCGGACTTGGTCAATCTATCAATGATGACCCAAATCGAATCGTATCCGCTGGAAGTGCGGGGCAGCTTGGTAATGAAATCCATAGCTATTTGTTCCCACTTCCATTGTGGTATCTCTGGTTGTTCCAGCAAACTCGAAGGTTTCTGGTGTTCAGCTTTGACTTTGGCACATGTGATGCATTTGCCAACATAAGTGGCAATGTCTTTCTTCATACCAGGCCACCAATAAAATGACCTAAGATCTTGGTACATCTTATCGGCACCGGGATGAACTGAATAACGTGTCTTGTGTGCCTCGTCAAGTATGAGTGTTCGAAGTTCATCTACTGCTGGAATCCAAACACGATCCAGATAATAGATAACTCCATCTTGTTTTGTCTTGAAATGTTTCTCGGCTACACAATCGAGCTCGCGTTTCAGATTGTCTCTTGCCACTGCTTCTTGTTGTGCTTGTAGAATATGATCTCTCAAGCTTGTTTGCACAGTCATTCCCATTGCGCGAACACGTAAGGGTTTGACTCTTTCCTTCCGGCTCAAAGCATCTGCAACAACATTTGCTTTGCCCGGATGGTATTTGATTACACAATCGTAATCGTTCAGGAGCTCAACCCAACGTCTCTGTCTCATGTTAAGCTCCTTCTGATCAAATATGTGCTGTAAACTCTTGTGATCTGTGAAGATAGTGCATTTAGTACCATATAGGTAATGTCTCCAAATCTTTAAAGCAAAGACAACAGCTCCCAGTTCGAGATCGTGTGTTGTGTAATTCTTCTCGTGTATCTTCAGCTGTCGTGAGGCATAAGCAATGACTTTGTCTCGTTGCATCAAAACACATCCGAGTCCCTGATGGGAAGCATCACAATAAACTACAAAGTCATCATTGCGTTCTGGGAGTGTTAAGATTGGAGCATTGCACAATTTTTGTTTAAGTGTCTGGAATGCCTCTTCTTGTTTCTGAGTCCACACAAAAGGTTCAGACTTCTGTGTGAGCTTGGTGAGAGGCAAGGCTATCTTAGAAAAATTGGAGATGAATCTCCTGTAATAACCTGCCAATCCCAAGAATGATCGGATCTCGGTCGGTGTTGTAGGCACATCCCAGTTCTTGATTGCTTCTATCTTGGCAGGATCCACGTGAATACCATTATTGTTAATCACATGACCCAAAAATTGAACTTCTCTTAACCAAAATTCACACTTGGAGAATTTGGCATAGAGTCGTTCTTCTTTCAGAAGTTCCAAAACTGTCTTGAGGTGTTGCTCATGTTCCTTCTCGTTCTTTGAATAAGTCAGTATATCATCAATAAAGACGATAACGAACTGATCAAAATACGGTTTGCACACCCGGTTCATTAAGTCCATGAACACAGCCGGTGCGTTCGTCAATCCGAATGGCATTACCATGAATTCGTAATGACCATATCGGGTACGAAAGGCCGTCTTTGGTATGTCTTCCTCTTGAATCCGTAGCTGATGATAGCTTGATCTCCGGTCTATCTTTGAAAAGTACTGTGCTCCCTGTAATTGATCAAACAGATCATCAATGCTCGGTAACGGGTACCGATTCTTGATGGTAAGTTTGTTGAGTTCTCGATAATCAATGCACATCCTGAAAGTTCCATCCTTCTTTTTAACAAAAAGAACCGGAGCTCCCCACGGGGAAAAGATCGGTCGGATGAATCCTTTATCGAGTAGCTCTTGTAACTGATTGGACAACTCATACATCTCTGATGGAGCAAGTCTATAAGGAGACTTAGCTACAGGAGTTGCTCCCGGAATTAAATCGATTCGAAACTGCACCGATCTCTCGGGTGGCAGTCCCGGTAAGTCGTTCGGAAATACTTCTGTAAAATCTCTCACAACTGGTACATCTTGTATCTTGATCGCCTTCTTGTCTTTCTGAATCATGTGAGCTAGAAATACAACGCATTGTTTTCGTAAGTACTTGCGAGCCTTCATGCACGATATTATCTTGACACTGCGTTTTGCTTGGTCTCCACAAATCTCCAAGACCTCATTGTTCTCCATTGGAATGCGTAGTAGCTTATCGGAACAGATGAACTCAACTCGGTTAAGAGATAGCCAATCCATTCCGATGATGATGTCAAAACTGCCCAGCTCCATCGGTATCAAGTCGATGGAAAATGTGTGATCGCCAAGTGTTAGTGGGCAATTCCTAAATATAGTGTCTACTGTAATCTGTTTGTTGTTTGCTATCTCAATAGTGTAAGGGGAGTCTAACAATTCCTTATCATAATTAAGATGGCATGCAAAATCGGATGAGATGAAACTCTGATCCGCACCAGTGTCAAATAATATGGATGCATAGAAGTCAGATAAGAGAAATGTACCCGTAATAACA
Source organism: Mikania micrantha (assembly GCA_009363875.1). Classification (NCBI taxonomy): domain Eukaryota; kingdom Viridiplantae; phylum Streptophyta; class Magnoliopsida; order Asterales; family Asteraceae; genus Mikania; species Mikania micrantha. The sequence goes on along the minus strand of CM018692.1, from coordinate 105,819,871 downwards.
TTTGGGTCCTGTCGGGCGGTAGCAGCTCCTCTCTGAAAGGCTCTACCTCTGGGTGCTTGAGCCCTTTGCTGATTCTTCTTAGGACAATCCCGAGAAAAGTGTCCAGGTTCGCCACAGTTGTAGCAGGACCTGTGATCAGCAACAGTAGCAGCAGTAGTAGTGGCTGCATTGTTGTTTCTGTTTGGAGCTCCCGTGCTCCTGCAGCGGTTTGCCCAATAGCCAAACTTTCCACAGTTGGTGCATTGCATGCATTGAGTGTTTGGCGCGTGATGATACTGACATGTGTTGCACAACGGTGCAGTGCCAGTGTAGGGCTTCCTGACTTGCAGTGGGGGTGGCTGGTTAAGCATGGGGGTTTGAGTAGTGGCAGCAAAGTTTCTGGCCACTTTCTGTTTCTTTGCCGACCTCCTGTCCGGCTTTCTTGAAGTTCCAGTCTTGGCTGAGTCAGCCTCCTTCTTGAGTGCTCCAGAGGCTACCATCATGTCTGTCAGAGATGCTGACAGAGTAACAGCCAATTCCATGGTGGTAGGATGAGCAGGAATCACATGCCCCCGGATGCAGGGCGGCAATCCACCAACATATATCTCGATCCTTTTATCTAGTGTTGGCACCACATCAGGTGCCAAAGTAGCAAGCTCATGAAATCTTGTGGTGTAAGCCAGATGCCCACCACCAATCATCTCCAGGTTGAGCAGCTCAGTCTCAACCTTTTTCAGTTCGTTTCTTGGGCAGAACTCTGCCCTCAGTATGGCCTTGAAGTCATCCCAAGGCATGGACAGAGCCTCATCCCTGCCCCTTGTCTGAACCTGGGCATTCCACCAAGTTAACGCCCGCTTGTTGAACGAACCCGCAGCATATCTGACTTTGTGCTGCTCAGGACAGCCACTGATATCAAGGGTGGTTTCCATCTTTTCGATCCACTGGATCAATCCAATTGCACCCTCGCTGCCACTGAAACTCGGTGGCTTGCATCCTACAAAGTTCTTGTAGGAATAATCCTGTTGTTGCCTGGTGTTACCACTGCCTTCTCCAGTTGAGTTGGCAGCATTGTTGCTGTTGTTGCTGTTGATGTGGTTCATCATCTCTGGGATTACGTCCCGCAGTTGGCTAGTCAGAAGAGTGGCCAATCCCACGGTAGCAGGATCCAACTGATGAAGTGGTGGCAGTGGTGGAGGAGGAGGTGGAGGCGGTTGTGTAGGAGAGTCAGACGGTGATGGTGTCGATGAGTGCGGAGCTGAACCTTGAGTCAGCGGTAATAGAGGTGGTTGTCTCCTCGGCGGCATTCTGATCATAACAGAAAAGAAATCAGTTAGTGCAGTGATAAGAAGCAGAAGACATATGCAAATACAATCCTAATTCACATGATTTCTATATGAGGGTCCCTAGGTTATAGTCTAGGCCAAACCGTTTCAGTAGTATGACCTATATTTCTCTATAACCATTGCTCTGATACCAATCTGTCACACCCCGGGCCGGCGGGAACGAATCGTGTTTTCCTGTCGGGCGGAAGGTTCCCGGGGCGCGATATCTTTGAGTGATAATCAAATGATCAGATTGTTTACATAGCACATGAGATATAAATGAGAAATGCTAACATGACATGAAATAGAATTACAAAGTTAAATTACATTGTACATCATAATTTAACTAAGTAAATCTAATCAAAAAGAATCAATGAGTTTATATATTGTATCTGTACAAGATATACAAAAGTGATTCACTGTGTTGTCATCCAAAAGTATGCAATCAAAAGTAAGCTAGGTTTTCTAAAAGTCCACTAGCTTAGTACTTGCATATAAGTATCTACACATGTCCGTCACCTGAGAAAACATTCATTTAAACAAAGTCAACACTAGGTTGGTGAGTTCATAAGTTTAGTAATTGAAACCATTGAATTGATCATACACACATTCACAATGTCATACTTGTTACTTGTAATACTTGATTCACCTGTTCCACCCAATGGCCTTTCCTTAGTTATATGTACAAGTAGTGTATCACCTGATTAAGTATGCTTATATATAGGGAATCACGAAAGGGTCAAGCCCAAACGCTATCCCACCACATACTCAGTCAAGTTCCACACCACTTGCGATACAACTAAAGATATCCATTTCCCGTTTGTTCAACGTGTCTAATATGTATTCGTCTGTTGTATCAATTATAGAATAATATAGTGTGAGGGGTTTAGTTATCAAACCGAAGTATTGATAAACCCTCCATGTATTAAGGGGTTTAGATTTATGTAATCTGTTCCTTGTATTATTCCATATTTGAGAGGGGTTAACTGTTGTTACACTTTTAATTATTAAGAGTGTTGGTTACCCGCTTGCAACTTGTTCTTGAACCATAGTGCATAGAGCCTAAAAGGAATCCATTGAAATCCTCACGTAATCAGATTTCAATGCATCTGATTTACCTCTACCACTTTGTATGTCTTGCGTCCTCAACGAAAGCTATTACTAGTAGTGAAACATGAGGTAAGATCAATTCCTCAACCTACTAATCAATAGGATCCCGTTGGATTAATTACTTATCACTGTAGATTAATATCACCATGTGTCGCTTACCAGAACCTGACTTGGGGTAGCCCTGTCACCGGTCATACGTTACCGGCCAAATGAATCAATACGATCAACATACTAGCCCTACAAGCTAGAGGTTTGTCAAACCTATGGTACCACTATGCTATCGTCGGTTTAGTCACGTCAAACTAACTGGTCAGCGAATTAAAGGGGCTTACATGATCTACTTGAACAATTTGGCACATGATTGAAATGATATAAATGCAACACGTCAATAGTAACTAATTGTAATTGTATTCACTTGTATTCTTGTTCCCATTGTCATATGTTCTCAGTGATATTAACAAAGTTAAATAAGAACTTGTCTTATTACATTATGTTAATCGTTTGAGTGAATGATGTTGTTATCATGAAGTTACATTATCATGATTACCATTCTTTGTTCCTTGTTCTCTTGTAACATGTATTGAATTGAAAAGCTAAGTGTTATAAGAACTAGTCTTATTACACTTACTTAATTCTTGTATCGAATGATGTAATAAAGATGTGTTATCTTTATATCATTCTTATGTCTTGTTCTTGTCATCTTGATCCTTGTAATTGTTTCTATATTAATTCTTGTAAGAATAACTAAGTGTTGTAAGAGATAATCATACAACTATGTTATTCTATTGTATTGATGAGTTATGATATTATAATATCACAATCATCTTATTTTCCCTGTCATCATGCAATCATACAAGCAAGCATACAATGATATATGATAATAAACAATTTAATATCATTTAATCAAAGTATTAACAATATGTAAGCAAAACTTTTAAGTAAATAAAAGTAAAGCATGTTTCTCAGCCCGAGAGTTTAAAATCAGTAAAGATTAAAGAAAAGGGGCATATGAACTCACCTTGTAGTAGTAGGGTTGACTTAACTTAACAAGAATGAAGACACGCGCTCTTGATTGTCCTTGTGGTAGTTTTCACGCACCTGTATTGATTTCGAGATGTATTCATCTTATAAGTATTGATATTATTATTTTTTTTATAGATTTGTGCGCGTGTATGTGTTAACCCTATAGTCGGTTAATCCATCGTAGGTCTCGGTCTTCATTCGGCCCTTGTACAGTAGTCATGAACTTACTAACACTTAGCCATTTAATAATTATGTTATTCCCTTAAAATCCATGACTCTTTGTAACCCACTCTAGTATTTACTTAGCTTTGAATTTAGAAGTCCCATCATTGCCTTTGATATATATAAAATATATTTAGTTTGTTACATGGTCATCAATTAACCATGCAACCATCAATGAAAATGTTAAGTTTTCATCTTAATAATGCATTAAAACTAACCTTTATTATCATTGAAACAATTAGATCATAACCCCACGCATTTATCTTTAATTGTTTAATTTCGTATATTCGTTAACCTTTAAACCATGTGGGCCTCCCATTTGGGCCAAGTGTTAGTTGCATGGGCCGAATGGAATCACATGGGCCTTATTTGTAAACTGTGGGCCGAGATATAATTGATGTGGGCCGATTGCTAGGAGTTTGGGCTAGGGATGTGGGTTACGAAAGGAATGGCATGGCTTTATGTTGGGCCGACTAAAAATTGATCCATGTGGTGTGTGGGCCGGTCAAATGTCATGGCCTGTTCTATGCTATTGGGCCGATTACATATGGTTCTTGACCCACGATTTATACAGTTGCCGGAGTGAACAACTACACCACATTTCCAGCGAACCTTCGTGCCTGAGAGTCGTAGGTTCGGCAACATCAACAAGCAAAGGTTTTGCTGTTCAGTGGTGACGAAAGGTTCGGCAAGCATGACATGAACAGCATGGGTTCGTGGTCAATAACTCCGGCCAAGGTTCGCCGGAGATGCATAGCTCGTCACAGGTTCGTCGGCCATATAGTAGGGTTCGGTGAGGTGATGAGGGTTCGGCTGAAGAATGAGGTGCATGGGTTCGTTGCTTCAAGGTCTGGTCACTAGGGTTCGCTTGACTGTTGCTGGTTCGTCTAACATGGGGTAGGGTTCACCCATAAGGAGGTTCGCTGCACTCTAAGGATTCGGCACTGACAAGGAGCAGATTAGGGTTCGGCAGACTCATGGGGGTTCGTCTAGAGTGGAGATAGGTTCGCTCGTGATGATGAGGAGGCCGGCCACAGGTTCGGTGCTGTTACGTTCGACTGACCAAGGTTCGGCTGATTCGTAGCTTGTGAACCCGGTACCTGCATCATCATCTTCGAGTCTCCCCAAATCCCCAGAACCTTGTTGTGTTGTTGTTGTGACAAAATCAGTTTTCGAGGGTATGGTGTCGATCTTATCAAGATCCAAGGCCGAATGATAAATGTTGGGTTGACAAAACACAAGAAACCCTAACTCCCGTATTATTCATGACCTCGTACCTCTTTTTCCAGTGGCTATCTCCTCCGATCTGATGTACTTTCACGTAGAGAATGTCAAGGGCTTCGCGTGGGTTCAAGAATCACCCAAATCCATGGAAAAATGAAGGAGATATGAGGTTTTGAAGGTGCTAAAATGGTGGTTTTTGATGATGGCCGGAAATGAGAGAGAGAAAGGGTTGTGGAGGTGATAAATGAAAGAAACCCTTTCATTTAGGGTTTTTATACCCTATGTGGTATTCGGGTTCGTTTTGGTTGCTCGTTTCGCGTTTTCGTCGCGTAACCGGAAAATTATGTGTAATTTATAATAAGTAAATAAAGGCTCCAATTTAATTAATTTGATGAGTTTCAAAATTGTAAAAATGTTAATTATTTTATTTAATTAAATTTAAATTCGTTTCGCGTCGTGTTTTCATTTTCGTTTCGTCGAATCGCGTCACCATCGCGCGTATTCGTTCGAAACGTCATTCGAACGAACACGACGATGGTTTTGCTTTCCGACTTTTGTTTTCTAGTTTCCAGTCATCATTTCAGAACGTTAAACTCACAAATATGTTTGTGTGAGTCGTCACCCACGCAAACACACTGTCAGTTCGTTATTCTGAAACGACACTGTAGTTTATGTTTGAATTGTGTTTTCTCACTGTCGGACTCAACTAAATATCCTGTTATCACATCGTTTTCACTTTGAATTGTCGGCCATCTGATTCATGTCATCTATGGATATCAGATCGCAACCGATTTGTTTTCTGAATATTGTTTGAACACCGTTGTTTCTCATGATTTATTGTGTTAACTGTAATTAAGTTTTCACTTAATAAACACAACTAATGTTTCAAATGAACGTTGTACTTAATGTATCTAAGTTTACACAAAAATACGTACAACGATTTCTTGTATTTAAGAATCTGTTAATACAAACACTGTTTACACACATGTACGTACACATAGTTACTGTGGAAAGTACACGCACCGTACGGGCTTGCCGGCCGTTCAGGTACTAGTTGTCACAATCAAGCAACCCCGCCGATGCCACCGTTGAAGCCATTGATTGCTGTCCACTGTCGCGGGGATCAATCAAGCGTGAAGCCATTGATCGCAACCCCTTCGATTGTGCTCCACTATCGCTGGGACGGCCGGCGTACTAGCGGCAGCGGCGCGCGGTCGGGAGCGGCGGTGGAGCCGGCACCTTGATGTTATGCGGCTGAATTAGAAGATCGGGACCTTCGGTGGATCATTCAGACCTTCTTCGCTTCTCTTCTTTCTCATTCAGACATTTTACCCCATTCAGATGTTTTTTTTTTGCACCAAACAAAATGTCTGAATCTAAACCATTCAGATTCAGACCCATTCTAATAATACCAAATAGTCCATAAATAAATGTAACATGTTATAAACAATAGTCTTTATAAAGATTAATAATAAATAATAATTAATAATATGTAGTAACTAATGAGAGTAATTAATAATAAATCTATTATTATTGTTTATATTAAAAATTATTATTGTTTATAATTATTATTAAAGATTAATAATAAATAATTAATAATAATTAATAATATGGTAGCTGTGTTTATATTAAAAATGTCATTTTAGTTTCTAAATAAAATTTGTTGTTATTTTAATCATTGTGTTTTAATTTAGTTGCCAATATAGCCCTTCGTCTAAATTTTAGTTGTCATTTAAGGGATTATATTGGCAATTAAATTTCAAACACAAGTATTAAAATATCAACAAAAGTATAGGCGAATGACTATATTGACAACTAAATTAAAACATAAGTATTAAAATTGCAACAAATTTTATTTAAGGACTAAAATGACATTTTTAATATAAACATATGGACCATTTTGTCCTTTAACTCTAGTTAAAATTACATCTTTTTTATATGCAAAAATTTATTTATTATAACTTTATAAAAGTTATTTCTCAAATAATTTTTATTATGTAAAAGCAATTCCAACAAAAATTATTAAAATAAAATTAAATGTTAAGTTTCTATATAAAAAAATCTATTTATTATAACTCTATAGATTAAAACAAAAATCAAACTTACTCGGCATATTTTCAGTATTCAATAGGGTTTAAATTAAGGATAAAGACAGATTTACCCATGACTGCTCCAAAAGAGTTTTTCGTTTGAACTTAATGAATTCAACGCTTTTAAAATTATTTTTCTCAAAAGCAATTAAAATAAAGTTAAAATTAGTGTAATTTTACTTTTATTACTTAAAGTACACACATTTATATATTATACGCGTGCATCGCAAATGTTGCAATTCTTATAGGTTAAGGTACTACATAAAAAATATAATCTAACAAACATTTGAATATGTTAGTTGAATGAAAAATGTTAATTATAAAAAATGTTACAATTTCACAACTAATATTAAATAGTAAAAGCAAAAATTTTATAAATTCTTGCTGATTTTTATGCTAGTTGAGTTATTCTTTTCTAGTTTTTTTGTTTATTGACACATAAACTAAAAAACCATAAAGTTATATAGGATTTTCATGTTATGTTCTAAGTCAATCTTATATAATTATTGATCATAAATTTTCAAAAACACTCATATTTACCAATGAAGCAGTACCTCAATTGTACCCTAGTATTCTTCCATACGGGATGTCTTGAATTCAAATCTCTCTTATAACGAAAAAGGGGTTTGAAGGGGTCAAGGGGTTTTTCCAGTGGGGTTTTCGCCTGGGTGGTTGTGGTGGCTCATGGGATGTTCAAGTAACTAGATCTTGGTGACATGGCCTGGAAACAGTGGGCTCACACGATTGAGACCTTCGCTGTTAAAAAAAGAAGAAGAAGAAGTGATACCACTCACAAATTGGATTTGTTTTCTTAGTTTTAAAGCTAAACCAATACTTTGTCAAAAAAATTTAGAAAATATATTTTCAGTAAATACATCTAGAAAAACACTTTCATTTTTGTTTAATAAACCTAATTTGTTTTCTCGAAACGGAAAAAACCCTATTTTGTAATGGGTAATACTTTTTACACCTCATTCTACTATAACCGTTTATATATTCATCACCTAATTTTAATTAATTATTACCCAATAAAGAAGATTCTCCATAAATGCAACTATTAATCTTTTTTAAAATCACCAATGGGTTATTTTTTTTGAACGACAATTTGGATTACTGATGGGACATACACTTAACTGATCATATCTACATCTAATTGGAGGAAACAAATCATATGTGAGAGAAAAAACCTCTTATCCCAGCATGAAACCTTTATTTTGTGCATGTCCGGACTTGAATATGTGACCTCGCCAATATTGAAGTCACATGATGCCAATGAGTTATCTTAATTACACCCACATTTGCACCATTACTCTCATTAGTTTTTTTGAACGGCATTTGATCTCAACGTGAGAACCACTGTTTCCAGGCCATGTCACCAAGGTCTAGTTACCATGACCTCCGTTGAGACCCCACCACCACCCTAGGAGGAAACCGCACCGGAAAACCCCTGACCTCTCAAGGACCCCTATTTCGTCTTGAGAGGGATTTGAACCCATGACCTTCCATTTGGAAAGCCATGGGGGTACCACTAGGGCAAAACCCCTTTGGTAACTGTGTAAACAATAATATAAACAATAATAATTTTTAATATAATAATTTTTTAATATAAACAATAATAATTTTTAATATAAACACAGCTACCATTTGGCATTTAACTCTTTTAACTATTAATAGATTTATAATAAATAATACTTTGTATTTAATGAGGATGTGATGATTAAAAATTAGGTAATATTATATAATGTTGGATTTATTGACAATATTTAATTATATAATAATATTTAGAAACATATATAATATGTTTTTTTAATGGCTTGGTACAACGACACCCAAGACGGACCGTCTCCTCGGATTGGACGCTCTGGGGCATATGCCTAAGTCCACCCCAAGAAGAACCTCACAACTGGGTAAACCCCATGGCCTTGCCTCAGCAAATATGCTTCGGCTCGGATTCGAACTCAACACCACTCATACAAAAATATATATAATATGTAATAAATGTTATTGAATGAAGGTTTTAGTAGAGTATGGTACAAATAGTCGATTAGTAACACCCAAATTAAAATAAAAGGAATAGTCACCTTTTTTTTGAACGGCTATTTTGGGGATCGCTAACGTATCATTAGAGTATCATCATGTCATCAATAGTACCATCCGAACATATCCACCACCAACTCACCAAATCCGGAATAACTCAATAATTTGAGAAAACAACCTTGTGGGATTCGAAGCTGAGACAATTTGGTTCATGAGCCTTATTCTACCAACAAGATATCATTATGTTGAAGCACTAGTGCAAAGGTACCACGTGCGATCCGAGGGAGACAGACAATATGTTAAATGCGTGATTCAGATCAGTTGGAATGTGACCAGCTTCATAAGTCATATAAGCCTGCTTTGGCCGTGGTTCATATAATGTGTTATTGTGTATACTGTATAATGAGTTACAAAGGAGCTTATATAGAATTTACACTCTAATCCATATAATTACACGTGTTTATATATATAGCTTAATTGTCTAGTAGACCAAGAGACCATGGGGATCCTGTTAAAATGCACTTATAATCATCAAAATAATTCGAATATAACTTATTAAAATCGTTTGATTTTCCATAACCATAATCATAATTGCCTAATACCCACAAAACATCCATGGATGTTTGAAGTTGTTCAACAGATCATCTTCTGATTAATCAAAAACGCAACAGATTTTCATCCGTTCGTCCTTGAGATATAATTCTGATATGTTTAGAATAGCCTTATGATTCAATTGTTATTAATGAAATAATAAGGGTCAAATTGTAATGTTTAAGCTAACCATTTAGCTTCTCACTAACGCTTTATCTTCTTAGGCTATGTGTAGTGATCACATACCCATTACTTCATGTAGACGTCACATAAACAACCAACGCCATCACCCCCTCCTTTTTCCCCTTTCTTCCTCCTTCATGCCGTGAAGGTGGTCACGGATTTGAAACCACAAGGTGAATTCGAGTGAGATGGTCACGGACGATATGCATCTTATTCCTCTTAAAAATTATGATATGGCTCTGGGAGTTTGTTAGTTATTTCCATCAGGGAGTATAAACCGGAATTTCAGCAACATGACCATGGAATTAAAATATTGATGGCACTAAATTTTTGTTGAAAGGAACAGAACTAATATAGTTTGTGTTCAGCTGAAAAAATGTCTAATATGTTTACACATGATAAATTGGTCCATACCTCCATTCTCAAATGTATGGATTGCAATTGATCTCTCCGACGGCTGAGTTTTTGCATGGATCAGTGACAGAGATTATAGTTATATTAAACATGTTGGTAATAGATAGTAATAATGATAGGATCTATAAGGATAGTTTGGTAATATTGATCTTTAGTTGATTATTATTGGGTTATAAATAGAGGGTAGAATTATGAGTTGAGGGTGAAGAACCGGTTTCGGTAAGGTTCCAAACGGTTCTGGTTCCGGTCAACAAAGTCAAGAACTGGTTCCGGGTTTTGACCGGTTCCTACCGGTTTTTTCCGGTTCCGGTTTGGCCAGTTTGAGGGTGGAACCGGTTCCGGGTTTTCCTTCTCCGGTACCGGTTCCAATTTCTCTGAAAATCAAGAACCACCCATACCCACCGGTTCGGGTACAACCGGTTCCGGTTTCAGTTCCAATTTCCGGTTCCAGGCACGTTGGCCACCTCTAGTGTAACCCTGGATTTGATTTCCTTTTTATAATGTAATCAGTTGTTCATTAATATCATCATTTCCATTATCTTCTCCTTTTCAATTCTTCCTGTTCTATTGTCAATTTTCATTTCGTGATTAATCTCAATTTTCATCAATCGGCTATTATTGGACTCTGCTATGTACATACAATTTTTGACTATCAGGTGTTCACTAAAATTACTCAGTGAAGAATCAGGTTTATTTTGGATTAGGCATATTTGTTATGATAAATATGCTTTGCTGGTTATTTGAGTGTTCATTTAGAAGTTATCTGAACTAAATATGAAGTAACATTTGGCAGTATTTTGATTTTGCAAGGAAATTTGTTGGGCAATCTTGGTGAACAAAGGAAATCCAGGAGACAATAGAACTACAAGATCTAAATATTGTAGTTTTGTATTAAATCTAAATATTTTGACTCACTGGTTTGGTGAATTACCATCATGATAAGAGTGTGTTGAGGAAAGACATTGTTTTCCTTATAATGAGAAACTCAACAACAACAACGACACGTACCCAGTGTAATCCCACTTTGTGAGGTCTGTGCTTATAATAAAAAACTACAGTGTATTATTTTTTCTGTACCTGCAATGTATCCAGGGGCAGGTGGCTGTCTGCAATATCTATGTTATACTGCACTCATTATTATTGAAGGTCACAGTTTTGGGGTCCTGTGTTTATATCTATGGATGCAACTTGGAGTCTCTTATGCATGCAGATTGCTTATTGTAAAATGTAAAGGTTGGCAAGCATTAGCATTTGAGGAATTTTCTAAGAAAAAATGGCAGATGATGGGTTATTTTTTAATCAAAATTTAAACTCATCTAGATGCAGACTGAAGGATCATAGGAATTTATATGTGGGTTATTTGCGGGCTTGTGATACGATTAATCCAACAATCATATCTAAGGAAAAACCTAAAGTGATAAATGTCTATTCTAGAAGGGGTAAAGAGGTTATTACTAATGAGAGATTCAAAATGAAAGAACGATCAACATCGTTTCTACAAACTTACATACATGTATATAGCATGAATTGATGCTCCATTTGATGGTGGTTAAGCACCTTAACTTTAGCCGTAGTAAACAAAGAAGCAGCAATTCAAGATATAAAACCTAAACATATTTAGAGACCTATGCCTTTCTATTTTGTTCCCTAGATCAGCCCTATACGTGAACTACTAGACATATGGCCCATATTAACATTATAAGGCTATATGATTAACAAGGACACAAACTCATAAACGGATTAATATTGCTAAGAAAACCAAATCTGGTGTGTAAATGCACGTGTTATAATAAAGACGTTAACAATATCCGAAACCTATACAAAAAAAAAAAAAAAAAAAAAAGTAAAGCTCATTGTTACGGTGTCGCTAACAATATTTAAATTTAATTATTATTTCTTATACTCTAGCTAATAGGTATGCACTATAGTAATATAGTGTGTTAAGTACTTAAAGCAATTGAGTAGTCTAGGTATGTTCTATGTTTATATCCATATACACATGCAATATAAGAGGCTAAAACATTAGAATGACTATGCATCATACATAAAGACAAATTTAGAACTATTGGTCTGATTGTTATACTTTGAAAATAAAGATGGATCTATAAGAAATACTTGACCCTAAAATTTCCATTAGTACGATTTGAATATCATGATTTTAGATGGAAGGAAAACTCAAAATGTTAATTAGCAATTTATGGTTCTCAATCAGATGTAAAATGTTAATTAAACATATTGTATTACATTAACCGAAAAAGTTGTATGATATCTTCTTCAAAAAGAGGTTCATCATTTGTCATCTAAAATATTAATTTTATAACTAATAATGACTCGTCTTTGGAAGAAATTCACATGTAAACAATAACAAGTTAAAAATAAATGAATAAAAACAACAATCCGCAGTATGTCAACAACTTTTACATCACACTTGATTTGAATATAAGATTTATGTAAACATATAAACTTTAATTGATTATCGTCCTTTGCTTATTTGTTGAGTTTTAATGTCTGGGTCTCGATTGGTAACATCTCCAAACCAATCACCTCCCCAAGATCCATGCGTGGCGGTGTCGTCCCTTCTAATGTGATTGTGTATCGGCCCACACAGCCTTCTTATAATACAAATCCGGTAATTGTTCAATTTCCAAGGTAATTGAAAACATGATAATTTTCGTTACCTTAAATTGTTGCAAAAATAACAATATTGTCTTTTATATTTCAAGGAGATTATTGCATGGTTGTACAACTGCCAAAAATTAGTTCTTTTTACTGCTAAAGTTTGTTATATTATTGATTTGTAGTGAGTCGGGGGTCTATTGTGAATCAGTTTCTCTACCTAAGGCTTGTCATCATCTCACCCCTTCCAGACCTACTTAAAAATGGAATTTGACTGGTACGTTTGTTATATTATTTGTTTCGTTATATTAGTTGATATCTTCTTTTGCTTGTTTGTTCAGTTTTAATGTCTGGTCTCTTTCGCAACATCTCCAAACCGATCACCTCCTCAAGACTCAGACGTGGCGGTGCTCGTCCCTTCTGATGTGACTGTGTATCGGCCAACACAACCTTTTCAGAATACAAATATGTTAATTGTTTAACTTCTAAGGTAATTGAAAACAAGATAGTCTTTAGTTTTAGTTACCTAAATTTGTTGCAAAAAATAGCATAAGTGTATTTTATATTTTAGAGAGACTATTGCCCTTGACGTGGTGGTTGTACAACTAACCAGGTTATTATTATTTTATTCGGAGCAAAAAGTAGTTTTTTTATGGCTAAAGTTTGTTTTATTTCCTACCAACAACACCACTCTGGATTACTTAGCGAATTTCAAAGAGAAATCTAATTTTCTTCTTTGTTGGTTGGGGTCCACGCTCATTACACTAGCTTATCTTCACAACGTTACCGCTTCACTAGAAAGTTATGGGAGGAGCTGCTATAGTAGTAATTATTTCATTTGAGATGTGGCTTCTTTTATATATATGAAACTACAAAAAGCGACCCTGACCAAAAATTTTCATTTAGGATATTCCTACAAACATCTAACGCCTTAACAATTCAAGCTTTAGGCATGACGTTTCATATGTTGAGTTTTCCCAGGAGGGGGGGGAGGGTTGAGGAGAGGATGGTAAAGATAATAAACAAAACATTGTTTATTCAATTGTGATTGCAGGGTTTATTGGTGCATTGGTGGTTGCATTAGATATTGCAAGATACATGAAAGAATTGGATGGCTTGTGGTAGATAGAGAAGAGTTTTATGTCTGCCTTGTAATGCTAGCAAATGGTACTGAACTTGTTTGAATAGAAGATTTACTATATGATGTAATAACCAAGAACCGTAATTTGTTAATTCATAGAGTAAATATTCTATTCAAACAACCTCAGTACCATTTGTTAGCACTAAAAAGCAACCATAAAACTCTTCACTCTCAATCACAAGGCCTTTAATTTTTTCATGTATCTTGCAATCTCTAGTGGGACCACCAATAAGCCCTCTAAGCATATTTGAATAAACAATGTTTTATTTATTATCTGTATCATCCTCTCCTATTCTCCTCGAAAAATACAATGTCTAGAATGTCATGTCTAAATCTTGAATCGCTAAGGTATAACACATGTGTGGTATTATTATAAGCGGAAATTTTTTGCCAGGGCCGTTCTTCGTGGTTTTGTATATATAGAAAAGAAAAGACCACAACGCAAATTAAATAGCTATAATTATAAAAGCTCCTCCTATAATTTTCTCATGAACCGACAAAGTCTCATGATGGTAAGCTAGCGTAACGAGCGTTAACCCACAACCAACTTAGAGAAAATTAGATTTCTCCTTGAAATTCGTCAAGTAATCTGGAGTGGTGTTGCTCTTAGGAAAAAAACAAACTTTAGTTGTCAAAAAACTATTTTTTGCCTAAAATAAAATAATAATAACCTGGTCAGTTGTACAACCACGCAACAATAGTCTTTCTAAAATACAAGACACTTATGTTATTTTTGCAACAAATTAAGGTAACTAAAATTAAAAAGTATCATGCTTTCAATTGCCTTGAAAATTAAACAATTACCGGATTTGTATTATGAGAATGCTGTGTTGGTCAATACACAGTCACATCAGAAGAGACGAGCGCCGTCACGTATGAATCTTGATAAGGTAATTGGTTTTGAGATGTAAACAAAGGGAACCCGGACATTAAAACTAAACGAATAAGCAAAAAAAATATCAACTAATATAACAAAGGGCAATTGCATACATCCCCCTATAAATTTCATTTATTATATACATACTCAATCCAAAATTTTAATTACATATATCCCCTCCTCTAATTCTAAAATTTCAAATATGCCCATTTTAATTAAAATGAATTAAGAAATTTTTATTTTACTCTTACTTTTAAAAAAATTATTATACATATCTTACCCTTACTTCAAATATACCCTTATTTTACGTTCTTTTTCCTTTTTTTAGTGTTTTTGCTTCTTTTTTTAATCATTTTTCGTGTCTCTTTTTTTATTTGTAATTGACGGAGCTTCAGTCGTATGGGGAGGAGGGCGATGAACGAATGTGGTGTTTACCTATGGAGTTTCCATATGTGTGTTTGGAATTCAAAGGTTACTAAAAGGGTATGTTGATAGTAAAATTAGGTATATATGTAATTAAATTTTTCAGTTGGTATATATGTAATTAGACCTCAAAAGAAAAAGAGATATATGTAAATATACATATAACAAAAAAGCAAATCAAATAAACAAAAACTACAACTGAGATCATACCTCCTATTACTATATATATGTTTGAAAGTGTCAACGGGTTGAAGTGAAATGTGCAGCAAAAAATTCGAAGTAAACCTGAATATAACCGCTTTAAATGTGCTGCAAAGATAGAATAATAATGTTTTTTTACCTTTTATTTAAAAACCACTTCAAAAAATCAAAGAGCAAAAGTACTAGTTAATTCGTGGTTCATAACAGCAAAAATACAACCGCCTTGACAAATAAACTTTGTTGTTAAGTGATTGGTTGTGTTTTTATTTGTTTCCTTGATTATTGTTCGTGTTTTTGGTTTGATTAGTCATTTCCCATAATGTCGACTTGTATTAATATCTATTTTTGGTAATGAATAATAACTTATATCAATAACTAGGTTATTTCATCCCGCGCGTTGCGGCGTGTTATCACAGTACACTCTTGATAACGGGTATTATATATCATTTTCAGAAACATAAATTGTATAGCAAAATTAAATTTTTAATCACGAAGTCTATACAATTTTTAATAAAAACATAAAATCATATAAAATTCACACAAATATGTTAAAAAAAAAAGAAAAAAATTATTCATAAAATTTTTTTCATCAGCAATCAATTGGTTGAAATAAAACAAAAGTCTTTAATTATATATATATATATATATATATATATATATATATATATATTACTATTTATTTTCATTTAATTATATATATAATAAAATATCAAAAATTTACTATTTCTTTTGAGTTGGTTTTTAATTATATAGCATAATTGTTAGTTTGTAATTGTTACGTATATAGCCAAATTTTGAATTCTATGCAAACACACGTGTCAATATTAAATATGACAAGGAGTTAGCGTGCAGGTATACCTTCCGGGCCGGTTCAGGCGCGAACTCATTTCGAGAACCGGAGAACGGATTTAAGATCCGAATACGTCTATGGTGACGTTTTCATGTCACGAATATTTCCGAGCACATTAACCGTGCTGTTGACTAAGTTTGACCAGGTTGACCCTTTGACCAGTCTGATCAGGATTTGCCTTTTCGTTTATTGGCACTCGATAGTATCGAGAACGACCCAATCCGCCTCAAATCTATCAGGTCCCACCCGTTCACGGTCCATCACCATCAAAATGGTCATAACAACAACATAATCCTCCAAATGTAACCCATGCTTACTAATCTGTACAAAACAAGCAAGATTAGAAACAAAAATTCACCACAAAACAAGCAGATCGGAAGAAATTAACACTTGGTTGGTGGATTCTCACCTTAAATCTAATAGACATGGCTGATAGCAGACTCGGATCCAGGCACGTGAGTTCAACTGTTGCCATAAGAGTCACAACCGTTAGTTTGGTGTCGACTAAAACCACCAGCATCAAGGTGGTTCACGGCTGAACCCTACACAGCCACCATGACCCGAGGTAGATCTAGGGAGTTACTCGGCTGTACCGGGTTCTAATAGCCGGAACAAGCCACTGAAACGAGCTACGCGGCCAGAGTGCCCAACTAAAGATCTGGTTAGTCAACGAGATTGAGTAGGGGTTGCTGAGGTTGTTGTCACGGTTCTGGTCGAAGGTGGGTCGAACGAGAGAAGGGCTGGTCGAAGAGCTGGTGGCTGGAGACAGAAGGAAGGCTCGTCGGAGCTGGTGGTTGGTTGGTTGGTTACGGCTTCAATGGAGACGAAGTAGGAGCGCTGTTGTGGGGCGGTGGTTGAGCTGCCAAGGTGCTCGCCGGAAAAGGGAGGAGCTGGCTGGAGATCGTGTTACTAACACAGTGAGTGTGTGTCTTATGTGTGAAACGGCTGAGAACAAGGAGGAGGAGTATATCCATTTTATAGGCTTTTAGCTAGGGTTTTGAATGGGTGCAACCGCGTATAAATCACGTAACGAACCCGTTCGAGTCACGTCATCGCTACCAAATATTATTTCGAGACCGGAATACTTTAGGACTTAGAATCCTCTTTTAATATTAAACTTGCTAAATAAAATCTATCCGATGAGTAACCGAGTGTAACCGGGTTAAATTGTCTTTTTAACATATTTTATAAATTTAAATCGTTTTGTAAGTGTATTTCGTGATTGTATCTTTGGATAGAATTTCTAACTGATTATTAATGATAATATTAATATTATATTGTCATAAAATTTTATTTGTCACACTTTTGATACAAGCTGATTTCTCATGCAATAATCGGTGGATCACATTTTTTTGTGAACACCAATAAATTATGTTACGGTTTGTTAAGAATATCATGTTAGTTCAAATAGGCTTATAAACTTTAAATTGGGCCTTATTAAGGCTAACTGTGTCTATTTTGCTTGAGCCAATTAACAACGATATTTTATCAAATTTTGACGGGTGTTACAAAAGAAGTCAAGAAGAAAGGCAGCCCTAGGTTGTGCTAGTCTGGTGAGGTCTGGCGGTATGCTCAGTCATTCTGTGGTGGCGCGGTCACCGGTCACGGTCTGATCTGGCGTTCTGCGGTGGAGCAGTTGGAGGTCTGCTCTGTTTGCCGTCTACGCACCCCAAACAACCCGCGCTCGGCAACATGTGTTCGATCCTCAATCGTTGGGTGCTCTCATGCATGCCCGATTGCTGGGTGCTCTATACTCATCTTCAATGTCCAAACCCTATTTCCATTCCATTCTCCTCTATTCCATTCTATTGTATCCCATTTTATTCTATTGTATTCTATATATCTTATTTGAGGAAATTACATAGATGGTCCCTATGATTTGTTAATATTCAACTCTTGGTCTATATGTTTCATAAATTACACATAGGGTCCAAACTTTGTTAACTTTAAACATTTGTAACACATATATTTTTCTTATGTGAGAATAATTTGGTCAATTATGTGAGGGTAATTTAGTGATCTAATAACTATATGTGTTACAAATTTTTAAATGTTTGGGATCATATTAATAATTTATGAAACCTAATAATCAATAATGAAATAATAGCAACCTACAAGGACCATATCGGTAATTTACTCATCTTATTTTGAAAGTTCGGTTAACAATCATAAATTTTTCTTTACTTTTTGACTCAAAAACAATTTTTATATTAAATACTTTGATTTTCCAATTTAATGTTATCTTAGCCTTAGTAGCAAACTAGCAATGACTCAATGCTTTTAAACCTAACATTGTAGGTTCGACGTTGGCTATTTTTATTTGTACCTTTTTTTCTTTTTTTCCATTATACTTTCTTATATTTATATCTAAATTTTTTTTAAATTTTTTATACCATCACATGTTATGAATGACAGGACTTTACTAAGTATAGGTTAGAATAAGTTCCTTTTCCAAACCTTCATGTTCCTGTTACAAAACTTGTATTTTTGCTCAAATCTAAATCAACCACAAGATTTAAGAAGGATGAGATAAAAACAAGTATTAACGTTCATATCACGAGATAAAGAATTAAATCACTGAGAGACCTCGATTTTAGTTATAAAGTGAAAATCTATAGTCTACTTTTGAATATATTTCGGCAACAAAAAGCAAATTCTAATTCTTGACCTATTCAAATCATTTGATTTAGTGTTGAAAGTATGAGTAAAATTTTTTAATCTGAGAGTGATTTACGTTACTTAAAAAAGACCACTCTTGCACTTACAAACCACAAAGCTTGAAACGAGAACTCGTACTTAACTATTTTAAAGTTTTTTTCTAAAAATCATGCTCAGCTCATAAAATCATAAGGATAAATACATCATCTTCTTCATATTGTATACAAAAGATTGAAAACAAATCAAAAAGAATGCACAACTAAAGACCACTCAATGATAAGATTTAAAAAGAGCAACTGCAAGTTTTATCATACATATCTCAACAATAAAGAGAATCCAAGAAAAACCTCAATTCTTTTTTGGTATACATTTAAAACATATTTTTATTCCTAAGCTTTTCGAATTAATTGATTAAAGTTTTGAGAACGCAAGTAAAATATTTTAAGCAAAAAGTGAAGTTTGTGATCTAGAAAAAAATTTCCTTGCACATACAAACTACAAAACCTAAAAAAGAGAGATTGAGCTGTTAAGTTATTTTTGAGGTTTACTTTTAAACTTGATATATTTGATACACACATATGTTCATTATACAATTTATATCTACTTTGATTATAAAAACTAGCTTTTTACCAACATGGGATACACACGTTATGTATTTTTTAATCATCATTATAATTATACTCATATGTAATAGTATATTTATTGTCTTAAATAGAACTAATTATACTAATATAATGAAATTGGCTAATTTAGGCTCACAAGTTACAAATAGGTTTGTCTATGAACAAACTATTCTACAATATACAAACAAACATAAAACAACACAAACACATTCATTATATCAATAAACAAACACAAGCAAGAAATAAATTTGTTGTAGTGTTTGTTTTCATTCTTTATTCATTAAAGTTGAACAAACACAAACAAGGATCATGTTTGTTCAGTTTCTGTGAGATCTCGATTAAGTGTTTTCTGAGAAACATTTACCATCCGAAAAGAGAACGGCTACGATATTATAAGTTTCTTCTTGTTGATGACGTATGTATTGTGTATAAAGTAAGAAATTAACAAAATATTGCGGAATCAAAAGTGGCTCTAGTTTACGGTCAAATAAATGAACCGTCGCGAGCTGGTATGAGAGTTGGTTTGACTGTCCTAAAACTTACTCACAAGCCAATTTATGCTTGGCATACAAATCTTAGGCTAGAGCTTGGGTGATAAACAAGATCACTGCTTGAGCTTCATCTTGATTCAAACTTTTCAGTAACAAAATGCATTGAAGTCAATAACCATTAAAACCATGATTGTAAAAGTCGCTAAATCTTAGTCGGACGACGAGGTACCGCCTAGGGATTAATCAAGGTTAATCGACACTGGGCGGATTGTAATTTTTATATATAATTTTACAAATATATATTATATACACATCAATATCATTAATTTTATAAAAAAACTTTAAATAATTTTAAAAATAAACTTAAACATACTAAGTTAAGTTAAGTATTTTAAAGTTCAAACTTATACAAGAACAAAAGAAGATCAAAAACTCAAACAACAAAAAAGATTGAAACTAAGTCTAAAGTTTAGAGATGAATGTTGATGTTTCAAAGACATATTAAGGAGGACTGAGATACGTCTAGAATAATCATACATTTGGTTCCTTTTTGGCAGAAAAAAGTCAAAAAAAGTATTAAAAAAAACTGACTAGGCCGACTAGACCGCCTAGACCCCGCCTAAGTTGTCTAGGTAGGGCTGTAAACGAACCGAACGTTCAGCGAACAGTTCGTGAACCGTTCGGCGGGAAGTTCGTTTAGTTAAATGAATGAACATAAACAGAGGTCGCGTTCGTTCATTTGTGTTCATGAACGTTCGGTAATATGTTCGTTTACGTTCGTTTATGTTCGGTTAAGTTCATTTATTATATTTATTCATTAAATATGTTGCTATTTTTCATTTTTAGTTTAATACCATAATACTTAAGTTATTTTTAGTTTAATACTATAATATCTTAATTTAATATTTATAAATGATTATCTTCATTGCTTGAAATTAAAAATGTTGATTTTTCTTGTTTAAATAATATGTGCTTGTTAGCGTTCGTGAACAAGCTATAATTCCTTAATGAACGAACACAAACAAGAATTTTCGTTCGGTAACCGTTCGTGAACCGTTCGTGAACAAGTTAAAAGTTAAACGAACGAACACGAACAAAGTCTCGTTCGTGTTCGTTCGGTTCGTTTACAGCCCTATGTCTAGGCACTGTCTAGCGCCAAAGACAAAATCGACACAGTAGAGAGGCGCCTAGCACCGCCTAGGCTGATTTTTAGATTAAAATAGCCTAAGGCACGGTGAGAATGGCCGCTATCAGAGACGTCATTTGATGACAATAAAAATTTACTAAACATGTCCGGTTGTCCAACCATCAACAAAACTCATGCCAAAACTGGTCCTTTAAAAATATTAAAAAAAACACTGGAAATAAATTTTAAACCAACAAAACAGTAATTTAATGGCATTAAAACCATCTTTCACAGCTTACCAAACACGATATCTCTTTTTTCATGCCTTCTTGCGATTGTAAAACTTGAGCTTCTCGTCTGTAGTCTGGAAACGACCATGACCGAATTTGGATGATGTGTCAATGAACTTGAGCTTGATTTCTTCAAGAGCCAAACGAGATGTCTGAGCAAGCAACGATTGGCGGAGAGTAACAACCCTCTTTTTGGGACCCACACAACAACCTTTAATCAACAAATAGTCATCTTTCACCACACCGTAATGAGGGAACCCACCCATTGGAGTTATGTCTTTCTCAGTCCTATAGTAATTATCATGTGTTAGCATTACAAAACAAGTACATAATTTCTAAAATTCACCCAAAAAAGATTTAAAATTTGGGATTGAATTCAAAATTATTAATATCTAAAAAAGATAACTAACCTGTCAAATTCAGTAAGAGCAGTATGGGATTCTTGTCCATTTTTTCCCAGCTTGTAAATCTTTTTGTTCATTTCAGTACGGTGATGGTATCCATTTTGACCAGCCCTAGCAACAGTAAATGACACTCTGGCAGGGTGCCATGCTCCAATACATGCAACCTTACGAAGACCCCTGTGAGTCTTGCGTGGCAAACGGGTCACACCCCAACGGGTCACAACACCTTCATAACCTTTTCCCTTTGTTACACCAATTATGTCAATCATTTCATCCTTCTGGAAAACAGCATCAACTGGGATTTGCTTTTCAAAAAACCCATAAGCAAAATCAACTTTTTGAGCAACAGTACCACCATTTACTTGTATTTCCATAAGATGTGCCTTCTTTTGCTTCAATCCCTTCATTTTCCTTATCTGCACATAGCAAAACGATATATTTCAAGTTTATTAGCATAAGAATAGCTTAATGCGCGTTTGAAAACATATTCTAAGGCATCGAATACACAATTTTTACCTGTGTGTGAGCCAAGACCCTGATAACAGTTGCATATTTCTTCATTTTCTCCAACTGTGATTGAATATCTTTTTTCCCCTCATCTGATTCAAACTTCTTAGAATACTTAGTAAACGCCTTCTTCTTTGACTTGCACCAGTTCTTGTAGAATCTCCTCTTCACATCTTCACTCAGATGTTGAGCCCAAACAGTGTTCAAAGCTCGAAGCCCACGTGGTGTCTTGACATAAGCCACCACACCAACAATTACCATTGGAGGGGTCTCAATAATGGTAACAGCCTCACATGTTTCCTTCTTGTGAAGCTCTACATATCAAAACCCAACATAAGTACTTCAAAAATTATTCTAAATTTCTAATATAAACTTTAGTTATTAAAAAAAAGAACCCATGCATTGAAAACAGCTTACTTGATCCGGGTTTCTCGACCTCTCGGACAATGTGGGTCATCCCAGCTTTGTAGCCCAAGAAAGCAGTTAGCTTGCACGGTTTGGTTGGGTCATCCTTGGGAAAAGCCTTAACTGGAAGAGAGAAAACAAAGAGATAACTGATCAACAACTTTACTTCATACAGCTTTTTTTAATTGTTATAAGAAAAAAGAATATTAAACTGCATAAACCCGCAACAACATGTACCATCAAAAAAACATTAATCAAAGACCAAGAGCCCTTATCTAATAGATTAAGTTTGAAGATAACAACACAATTTCACAGCATGTAAAACCTCAAAATTAGGTAAAACAGTTGCTTTTGACAATAAAACCACCCATCAATATAAAATTACCTGTTGAGCTAAGTAAACATGTAAACACAGCTAAGATATGAATAAAGACTTGAAAATAAAACCAGCCAATAAGCAAAACTAAAAGTCTTAGTTAGAAACCAAAAACACAACATATGGATTGACAGTTAAAAACTTTCACTTCGTTCCCTTAAACCCATTTATACAAACATGAAGGTGCCTCTTACATGTAATTTTACAAACATACAGACGCAAAAGTAAAATTGCAATAATTTTAACACAATTTTAATTAATAAAGTAAAATTGCAGTAATTTTAACGCAATTTTAATTAATTTTGGTCAGTTAATAAGGCTTCATGAATCCATAAAATGATTACAAAAGATGCAAGCAAATGCATCACGATGTCAACAATTAAGAACTTATCACGAACAGAAATGTTCAAACTAATGACACACACATCTTTCAGTAATAGAATCATCAATCAAGAAGCTCAATCACAGATCAAAAAAGGCAAATGCAAAATAATAACATTTAATTTCTATAAAAAAAAGAGAGGATAAAATTAACAAATACCTTTTCCTCTGTGACGAGCAGCACGTTTCCTTGGAAGAAATCCAAGAGAACCATGTCTGGGGTGCTCAAACTTCCTGTGCGACATCCTTCTCTTTTAACTGCAAATAACAATAAAAAATTAAATAAATAAACGATTAAAATCACTTGTTAACATCGTCAGATAATGTAGAACACTCTAATTCAATGTAAAACACAACATTTAGGGACTAAATTGAACATGATTGTATGAATTTGGATTCATATTCCGTACAAATTGACAAATCAAATTCAAGTTTTGAATAAACAGAAAACGGAGTTAGAAAGTTGATGAGTCTTTTACAATCATCGATTGTCAAATGAAACAACGTTGAAAGAAATCGAAACCTGGAAGTGCTGTAGAGATAGTCGTGCGGCGATAGTTGCCCTCTAACCAGACTTAAACCCTAGCTGGTGATATATAATCATTAGTATTTATATAAAGCACCCTAAAGTATACTGAGAGTATCAAAAGATCCCTAAACATTTAAGTTACGCATGATAAGCGTCCCATTTGTGATGCACGAATATATATGCTATATAATCTAAAAGTTTTTAAAAGATACGTGTCAGTTTTATAAACTATCCAAAAATTGGTTTTTCTATCTCTTTCTCAAGTTAAATATTTGTAAGACATATTTTTATATTTTAATTTTTTTCTCTCCCTACTATTAAATAATATGGATTTTATTTAATCTTGTAATAATATGATTATAAAATAAGTCATATTAAAAAATACCTTTGAAAATATATGATACATTATTCAAAATACATAATTTTAAATTTTAATTGTAACATGTGTAACACACAAGTTTCTAACCTCGTAACGTATATATGTGTGTGCACTCAAAGACAAAACTAAAATTGCACCACTTTTAACGTTATTTTACTTATTTTATGAAAATATTGTTAAAAGTGTTGGGATGATTAATTTCAAATGATAACTTTGAGTCGGGGACTCATACAAAACATCTCTATTCCAACTGAGATAGAGGTAATGTCTGTCTTCATCCTTCTTTCCAGAAATACTAAAAAATGATAGTATACTTGATAGGTTTTTTTTGTTATCACACCTCTCTGAGCTTGTGATTTATGAATCATTTTACTCAACAAAATGTATTATTACACGTATAAACCTAACATTGTAACATAGTTTTATGCAGGTTTTTTTTTGTTCATATTTTCTAATCCATGTATTACTAATTAGAGATTATCATACCTTTGATTTGACTTAATGTCTTCTAATTTAATCTAATCCATGGGCATACATCAAGTTACATTTTTTGTCACCATTGAAAATATTCTTTGCATCACAAATGTGTGAATTCTAGCATAGGGATAATAGGTTTTCTTCCTGAAGATCGAATGCATGAATTGAAACTTCCACTCGTGCCTTTCTCAAACAAATCACATGCCCTATTAACATCGAAAAAGCCCTTGACCAAGTAGTTGGATTCTTTTCAATAAGATGAGTATTAGCTTCTCTGTTAATACTTTTCATATCTTGCATTATCTTCTCAAAGTGTTGTTGAGTTGTTGCTTTAGAAGCTTTCCCAAACAAGTTTTTAAATTGAAGCCCACGAGACTTCTTAAAGTTAGCATAAATACGCCTTGTACATTATCTAGAATTGTTTAGTATATTTTATTCAATCAAAAAGAACATTACAGTGAGGCCTAAATAGGCATAAAGAATAAACATTAAGTATGGAAACTCACTAATCTAGCCACTAATATAGGGATGAAATACGCACAACATATGGAATGTAATTGACAGATAATTAGGGAAGAATATTATACTTCTATACTCCCCCTCAAGGTGGAGCGTGTAAATTTCGCATGCCCAACTTGACAAGTAAGGATTCGAGTTGTTGTGATCCCAAGGCTTTAGTGAAGAGGTCTGCGATTTGCAACTTTGTGTCAACATAAAGTGGTTCAATTTCTTGTGACTCAACTCGCTCCTTGACAAAGTAACAATCCATTTCCACATGTTTTGTTCGTTCATGAAACACAGGATTATTAGCAATATGTCGAGTCGCTTGGTTGTCACAATAAAGAGGCATAGATCCGTTTTGTTCTGCCTCTAGTTCTTTCAAGAGCCATCGCATCCACAAGATTTCGCTGGTAGTGGTTGCCATGGCTCGGTATTCTGCTTCAGCTGAGGAGCGAGAAACGACCGATTGCTTTTTTGATTTCCAAGAAACAGGAGCACCCCCTAAAAGTATAAGGTATCCAGTTCGAGATCTTCTAGTAAAAGGACATCCTAGCCAATCGGCATCACAATACGTGACCAATTTAGTTCCTCCATCTTTAGGAAAAAATATTCCTTGTCCTGGTGTGGCTTTTAGGTACCGTAGTACCCTCATGGCTGCATCTAAATGTTTTTGTCGGGGATCCGAGACAAATTGACTTAAGACATTCACAGAATATGTTAGATCAGGTCTTGTGGCTTGGAGATATAGCAACCTTCCTACCAACCGTCTATACATGTTTCCATCTACTTGAACATCATCATCTTCATTGTCGAGTTTTAGGTTTTGTTCCATAGGGAAAGTGCATGGCCTACACCCTAGCATCCCACTATCTTCCAAGATGTCTAGGGTGTATTTTCGCTGACTCAGGACCAATCCATCTTTCGTGCGTGTTGCTTCGATCCCAAGAAAATATTTGAGTGGGCCAAGATCCTTAATACTAAAATTTGTATTAAGGTAAGTCTTTGTTTCTTGTATCTTGTCTTGATCATTTCCCACAATTACAACATCATCAACGTATATAAGAGCACCAACAAACATCTTGCCCCTTTTGTAAATAAAAAGTGAGTGATCTGCAAAAGATTGTTTGAAACCAAGTTCAAGTAAAGCAGATGTGAATTTTTGATACCAGTTCCTCGAAGCTTGTTTCAAACCATATAACGATTTTCTTAATCGACACACCTTCGATCCTCCCCCTTTGTCGTAACCGAGTGGAATTCTCATATAGACCTCCTCATTTAGATCCCCATGCAAGAAGGCATTATTCACATCAAGTTGATGAATTTGCCATTCCTTTTTCACTGCAATGGCAAGCAAGCTTCTAACCGTGACCAATTTTGCTACTGGTGCGAATGTGTCATGATAATCAATGCCTTTTATTTGTGTGTAGCCCTTTGCAACAAGTCTCGCTTTGTACCGTTCTATTTCACCATTTGGTTTATACTTTATTTTGTAGACCCATTTTGAGTCTATTGCTCGCTTTCCAGCCGGTAAATCTTCAATGGTCCATGTCCCATTTTCTTCAAGTGCCTTTATCTCTTTTTTCATGGCATTTCTCCAATTTTGGTCCTGCACGGCTTCTCTGTAATCTTTCGGCTCATCATTAGAAGTGATGGCGGCTAAAAAAGCTTTGTGTGAGTCCGAAAAATTTTCATAAGAAACAAAGTTTGAAATAGGACATACCGTTGAGGAGTTTTGACTTGAAGCGGGTTGTGCATGGTCTATCGATGGAGGAAGTTGGACATCATAGTCATTGAGGTGTGCTGGTCTTGACTTGTTTCGTTTCTCCCTTCCAAGCCCAACATAATTATTTTGAGCTTCACTTAAATTTTCAGTTTCTTCCAAAATATGTGGGTGACCGAGATTGACTGGGTTGTTGTGGTCCAAGTCTTCTGTTTCAGATTCATTTTCTTCAAATGGGTGTGGCTCTATGGAGCTTATTGATTTATTATGGCCCACATCTTCCATTTCGGTTTCTTCTAGATTTTGGAGGTGATTTGTTAAGCTACCGTGCTCCAAGTCTTCCACTTCCTTTTGGTCATTGGACGTTCTTTCTTCAACAAAAGGAAAATGAAATATGTCTTCTTCTTTATTCTCAAATTCTTTATTCTTTACAGCAAATGGAAACATTTTTTCAGCAAATTTGACGTGTCTTGACACAATAATTTTATCATGAATAGGATCATATATTTTATATCCCTTTGTGCCATTTGGGTAGCCCATAAAAACACCTGGTCGACCTCTTAATTGGAATTTGTCACCTTTGGCTTCAAAGTTAAGATAGTAGACCATACAACCAAGAATTTTCATGTGATCATAGCTTGGTTTTTGGTTATATATTAGTTCATATGGTGTTCTATTCCCAATAATTTTGGAAGGAAGTCTGTTAATGATATAGGCCGCAGTTAAGATGCATTCGCCCCAAAATTTTATTGGAAGGTTTGCCTCGAATTTAAGTGCTCGAGCCGTTTCAAGTAGATGTCTATGCTTTCGTTCCACAACTCCATTTTGTTGTGGAGTATGTGGACACGTTGTTTCCAAAACAATTCCTTGCTCGGCATAAAAATTTAACATTTCGTTTGAAGTGAACTCCCCACCGTTATCGCTTCTTATTCTTTTAATGTTTCTTTCAAATTGAGTTTTAACCATCTTGTGAAAATTGACTAGACACGTGCTTGCTTCATATTTATGTTTTAAGAGGAATACCCAAACTGCCCTACTATAATCATCGACTATCGTTAAAAAATAGTTCGCCTTTGAAAGAGAGGGTGTTCGATACTTTCCCCATATGTCGCAATGTATTAAATCAAAACAAGCACTCGTTTTGGTCTTACTAATAGGAAAAGGTTGCTTAGTCATTTTAGATTTAACACAAGAATCGCAAATGTAACCATTGTCTTTGAAAGAAACATTATTACTAAGAAAACTTAATTGAGACAATTTATCATCACCGGCATGGCCGAGTCTTTTGTGCCATATATCCCCGGATGCCATCATTGCCTTCCTTATTCCACCGAACATCCCCATTTGATAAAGACCATCTTTACACTTACCCGCTCCAATCAATCTCCTCGAATGCAAATCCTGCATAACGAAAAATTCAGGAAAGAATGTTACGGCACACTTTAGATCTTTTGCAAGTTTGCTAACTGATAGGAGATTGCAAGTAAATTTTGGAACGTGCAAGACTCCTTGCATTTTCGTTCCATTTGGCAAAGTATGACTCCCTTTTCCAGCAACTGGTATGGCTTCCCCATTTGGGATGATTACTGGTGCTTCATTAATAGAGACAACTCTTTCTTCAAGGACGTCTTCCCTGTTAGTTATATGTTCTGTACATCCAGAATCAACCACCCATTCATTATTATTAAAAAATTTACCTGCCATGTTAGCTGCTCGAGGTCCATCATTTTGTGTGGTTTTATTTTCAAGATCAAAGTGCTTTAAAAATTGTTCATACTGTTCTTTTGTAAGACCCGCAGTAGAGGTTGTTTCAACCTCCGCACATGCTGCTCTCGGCTTCTCCTTTTCACGTTTGTTTTTTCCCGGCCACCACTCCGGATAGCCTATGCGTTTAAAGCATCCATCCCGTGTGTGTCCGTTTCTTCCACAAAAAACACAATGATCTGTGGACTTCACATCCTTCTGTCCAGTTTTGTTCGGACCTGTGTTTCGGTTAACGGAGGCCTGAAAAGCTGCTGTCTCGGTGAGGATTCTCTTCCCTCCGGTTATTGCTCTTTGTTGTTCGTCCTCTGCAACCAAGTGGTAAGCATTTCCGAGAGATGGAACCGGTTTTGTTGCAAGAATTTGAGTTCTGATGGTGGAAAATTCTTTATTAAGACCCATAAGAAATTCATAGAGATGTTCCTTTTCCTTGATTTCTTTGATCAATTTTCCAAGACCACACGTACAGTTGTTACATGTGCATTTAGGTGTAGGAAGAAAAGATTGCATCTCATCCCACAGTCCCCGTAACTTTGTGTAATAGGCTGAAACCGTCAATCCGTCTTGTCTTGTGTTAGAGATAGATTGCTTCAACTCGTACGCGCGGGGTGCGCTTTCTTTGCCAAATCTTTCTTGGAGGTCTGACCAGATTTCCGCAGCGGAATTAGCGTATTTCACACTAGCTCGGATCTCTCTTTCCATGGCTGTAGTAAGCCATCCCTTGATCATTGCATCACATCGCATCCAAGCCATGTAATTTGCATCGTTTTCTTCCGGTTTCTTGATGGTTCCGTTGACAAATCCTATCTTGTTCTTAGCAAACAAGAAATTCTCCATCTCTTGAACCCAATCAAGATAGTTGTTGTCCGTCAAGACATCATTTACTTGCATTTGGCGTGGGTAATCAGACGGATGAAGGTAGAATGGTGATCCATGATTAGATGCATCATCATCGGTTTTGTGGCTGTTTTTCTTTGCTTCATCACCAGTCATGATGAGGCTGGTTTGAATAATTAGGGTTTAGGCCGTTTGGATCGAGCTTGACTGCTCTGATACCATCTAGAATTGTTTAGTATATTTTATTCAATCAAAAAGAACATTACAGTGAGGCCTAAATAGGCATAAAGAATAAACATTAAGTATGGAAACTCACTAATCTAGCCACTAATATAGGGATGAAATACGCACAACATATGGAATGTAATTGACAGATAATTAGGGAAGAATATTATACTTCTATACATTATGTATGCTCGGCATAAGGAAACACGTCCTTCAGAACTTCTATAATTCCCTAATCAAAACAAATAATAATAAATGCATCCAAACACAAGTAAAGTTATATACTGGGCCATTTTGGAGTATAATGCAAACGATTAGTGAAAATAAATCACATACCTTATGTTGATCAGAAATCAGAGTTAGTTCGAGTCCACCATCAACTCCAATGTCATCCTTCACAATATTAAGAAACCATGTCCAATTTCCCTTATTTTCAACAAGCACAATGGCATAATCCAAAGGAAATATGGTTATTACCTATTGGCAGCTGTTCCAATATTTGAGAGTTGTTGGCTACTATTTTTTTTTAAAGCACCCATTTAAACAAATGACTTTTCTTTGTTCATTGATCCATCCAACTTTGGCATCCTTAAAACATTTATAGTAACTACCAAAGTAAATGTCTCCATCTATTTCATTCATGGTCATTGATGTGTGCAAAGTAGTTTAATTAAAAATAACAAAAATTACAACTAACCTATACACTAAGTAATACTATAAACTCTCTAAACTTGTGACAATTGCAGTTGAAAATTACATCATCGATGGCATGAGCACATTTGGTCGTTCTAGAAATCCACGTTGATTTGATGATTGTAATTATTACAAGTTGATAATATGCGAAAAATGGTGAACGTGGGCAAAAACCGTGTGCGGAACGGAGTTACGAATTGTCCGGAATCGTGAAACGAAGATAAAATCAAAAATTGGACGAAAATAGGTTGGGGCGGTACGCCCCAGGCCAAACGCCCAGTTGGAGCGGTACACCCGGCGGCTCCAGAGGCGGTGGATGAGTTTAAAGCTTGGAATTTCATCCAAAATGCTATTTTATTTCTTCATCTCGATCCTTCTTCATCTGCAAGCAAAAAACCAGCCTCTTAACTCATAAAATGTTCATTTAAAAGCCTTCTAATTGCATGGATCGCACCAAGGATCGTATCTACAAGCCCTAATCCTTGTTCTACGCGAAGAAATCTGTCAGATTAGGTAACGGTTTGTTTTAACCTTCTAGCTTGATAATGATTGATTATATCTTGATTTTGAACGTATGATATAGTTAGGGTTGTTGATTATTGCCTAGATGATGGCTAGGATTATTTATAAACGAAAAACACGATGTTTTAATGGGTAAATCCTTGTTTTGATCCTTTGTAATGCCCGGTTTGCATGCAATCATACACATTATTATAATGGTTTAAACCATTTAATTATGACAATGTAGGTGATTAGTTTAATTAATATTTGAAATGCAAGGTTAAATCCAAGTGTTTCAAACTAATCACAATCATTAACATACTTATTGGAACGATTATCTAATGTTTATGATAACAGTCTGATTAGTATGCTAAACTTGGTTATTAAACCTATTCTAATGCTACATTGTGATATTTCATGATATTTGGGTAATCAATAACAAAGATTGATCAATTTTAAGCCATTAATTTGTCCTGAAATTGTTATAACATTATAATCAACAACATTAAGTATTTGGTTAATCCGAGATTATTCTGGGTAATCAAGTATGTCATCAACCTTGTATTAGGAACCTAATTCAACGTAGATTCCTACATTATCATACATTGTATGATATAACATAAAATTAACTAATTATATACTTAACATCAGTTTGATGACTGTTAAGACAATGTCTTTGACATTGGACATTCAAAAAGATCTAATCAGTAAGTTAAAACATAAATAACTCATTAAACATAAATAAATGCATTATCACCTCTTTATTATCAGTTGTGTGACATTCTGCTACTTCTAAGTTCTCAGGTGAGTTTCGTACAACCCCTTTTCTTTCTACTCTTTTATAAACATCAGGGTAGCACTGTGAAACTTTTCAGAATTATATGATATGTATCACTATTATCTGCATGATTTCATTGATTGTTGAGAACTTGTGGATTTCATGGGATTTTGCCTGTAGAACAGTAGACTATCACATAACTTAAAAGTCCTCATTTTTAAACTGTATCTAGCGAACCCATGTGGGGGCCGAATGGGGAACAATAATAATACTATCGACTGACAACCCATTTGCTAGAAGTTTGCAACTCCCCTTGCTGTGAATGTTTGTTACCTGTTTTTAGACTTCTTAATATTGTGATAGACATTAAGACAATGAGGCATTAAGATGTTATTGACAGGTAGTATTGATACAAGAACAAAACATACAAAAGGAACTAGATACGAGTTCCATGGTTATCTTGAACTGAACACTTTGGGAACTTACATATTATATCATATTGTTGAACATGAGCTTTACGAACTCACCAGCTTTGTGCTGACGTTTTAAATCTAAACCTTTTTGCAGGGAGACAGTGACTGCCGGGTGAGGATGCACTTTATATATAATTGTAATTAAATTAGTCATGTAAAAAACTTAGTATGTAAAATTTACTGTTGATTGTGATTACGACATCCTTGTAATATATTTACTATAAGTTAAACTGTGTGCTATGATATCGGATCAAGTAAGTCACACCTCATCTCTGAGGCATCACCACTATGCTTCTGCAACCTTATCGGAGTGACGAGTGACATCATCTTAGGTGACGAGAGGTGGGGGTGTGACAAAACTAAACTACTAAAAGGCAAGTGAACCTATCAAAAAATAGTAAAGAAAAGTAAGTCCGGATATCGAACCCACAGACTTCTATAGAAAATGCTAACTAGACTCAAAGACTTATCTATACAAATGTACTACTTAAATAAAATAATAATAATAATAAAGAAGGGGAATTTGCTAACAAGACTAAGAATAACTTAAAGAAAGACTATAGAGAAGACACCAAACAATAATGAGGATAAAAACGAAGATCAGACGAAGAAAGAGCACTACCTAGGCATGAATCCTACGCATGCTTGTAACCCCCAGTTACTATACAACATTTTCAAATAATATCAGAGTTGGTCTCAGCAAATTTTTCATTTTTAAAAACCTTGTTTGACCCTCTTTATTTAATAATATTAAACAAAGTTTAACGCAAACGCAAACGTGTCACACATTTTACAATACTTATTTATATAAGTACGTTTAAACCAAAATTTCAAACGTTTGCAACAAGGTTTGTTCGTTCGATTCCCAGTCCACCTCGATCTTAATAGACAGATTCATCATGTTTGACCTACAAACATCACACAATAATTCCCATTAGTTCATAAAAACTAAGTAAGTAAACCCCAATGGTTTTGCACAACCAAATGTAAAAATACATTTTTCACAATCAATATTCAAACTAAGTCATTTCTATTCGAATTGACTCTCACAATGTAATAATATCATATTACAAATCATCAACTATTGCTCACAGTAGTTTAATCAAAATTACACTATGGTGTTCACATTACTGTACTTCCACCATAGCTATTTGTCAGCACCTTTGACTAGTCACACATTTATGATATCATAATTAGTTCAAGTCTTGAGATGTTTACCCACCGGTACTTCCATCTAAGACAAATTGCTAGCACCTCTAGCTATCCACCATTGTGGAGTCATAAATAATTCAAGTCTTAAGATGTTCACCCATCGGTACTCCCATCTAAGACAATTTCCAGCACCTCTGGCTATCCACTATTGTGGAGTCATAAATAATTCAAGTCTTATGATGTTCAGCCACCGGTACTTCCATCTAAGACAATTGCTAGCACCTCTGGCTATCCACCATTATGGAGTCATAAATAATTCAAGTCTTAAGATGTTCACCCACTGGTACTTTCATCTAAGACATTTGCTAGCACCTCTAGCTATCCACCATTGTGGAGTCATAATTATTTCAATCAAATTAATATGATGTTCACCCACCGGTATTTCCATCATAGAATTCCCACACTAATATTCATCAAGGTATTGGATTTATCATAGGTTGTTGAACTTTTATTTTTTTCAACATTCGCCTATTACCAATGCCATATTTATCATACAAATTATTCAACAACAAATTCAATGTTTATTATGTGATGTCATAGTTGTGGGATTACTTACCTTGATCAGATAAGATATTAGAAACTGCATGCTCCTTTCATGTTCTATGACTAGTGGTTTGACTTCCACTACCACCACCTAGTTGCAAAATACATATACAACTAGTTTCAACACGTATAGCACATACAATTAAGTTCAACACACTTGATTGATTTGACTTGCTCAAAGTCAATTTATCACATAACGACTTTATCTTACTATGTTTAGTAAGTTTTAGTCAATTATTACAATTAAACATATTTCATGCCTCCTTAGGCATTTCATCAAATAGTTGATGTTCAGTTATATTAGTTACGATCTTTAATCACTTCTATTATTCAAAATTCATTTATGATCATAACTGTTAATAAGTTTAACATCAATTCATCTC
Source organism: Mikania micrantha (assembly GCA_009363875.1). Lineage (NCBI taxonomy): Eukaryota > Viridiplantae > Streptophyta > Magnoliopsida > Asterales > Asteraceae > Mikania > Mikania micrantha. Next base: position 105,785,295 of record CM018692.1, on the reverse strand, counting down.
ATATCAATATTTAATCCATGGATCATAATCCATATTTCATTTTAAAACCACAATTTACCCATTCTACTAGTTATCACATCATGATATGTGTTCCATAACAACCGGACATTATACCGGCTTCAAAACGAAGATTTCACCATCAAAATATCAAGTTCTTCGTTTCTAACAATCCCTAGTTATCAACTAGGCAATAATCAATACCCATAATCATAGTAATATATTCAAAACTAGATTTAATTCACAAAATATTAAACTAGTAGGATAAAAAAATCGTTACCCAATCGAACAGATGTTCAGTCGCAAAACAACGATCAGATGTTGCAGATATGTTCCAGGGTACGATCAGTTGGCTTAAATAGCTCCAAATATGAGTTTGGATCTTCAAATTTTCGTCTGAGGCATATGAAAGTCGAAAGAAAGAGTTTTTGAAAACTCTTCTGCAAGTTTTCTTATTAAATCGTGATTCACCAAACCGCCTCACCCGTCGCGTACCGCGAAGAGGGGCAAAATGAGCCTTTGCGTACCGCGAAGTAATTCGGGATATTCAGATATTTTGGGTTCTTCGCGTACCGCGAAGGAACCTCAAAATCACCTCCGCGTACCGCGAAGAGTCCCAAAGCATAATATCTTTGTAATTTTCTTCGTTTCGCGATTCCGGACAATCCGTAACTCCGTTTCGCGCACGGTTTTCTCCCATGTTCATGATTTCTCACATATTTTCAAATCACAACAATCACAATCGTTCAATTAACGATTATTTCAAATACATTCATTTATTAAAAATCGGTTGTTACAATGCTCAACAAAGGATCTATTGATAATGGAAACGATGTCATACCGGAATCTTAAAATACTAAACTCAAAGGAAACCTAGAGCGCCTCAAGGATTGTCAACTAAGAGTCCTTAAAGCCGTTAAACCACCGGTTGAATGGATTTCCCTCACAGATCATCCAATTATACTCAAAATGTATCCGCTAGACAATCTACCTTACAGCGCGAAAGTCTCAAAACAACTAAATGCAAGGGATAACTAGGATTTTCCTATTGGTTACGGTAAACATGGATGTAAAACGAACTAGAAATATCTTCTCACAAAGTCTCTAAACTAGTAAATCTAACACCCTAAACAAACCGACAATCTCTCACCTCACAGCTATCGAGATTGGTTGCACATCTAATATATCTATATCAAGAAAATAACTCCTATGGTAAACCCGTACGCGGTAAATTATCCACGAATTAAAAACACACAGTAATTGATCTAACATGCACCTATTACATGAAAGACATTCACCAAGGCACACAAGGAGTAAATCATCAATCCATAAACGATCATTGACACACATAAAACATCCAATAATCCAAACCAAGTTTGTTACATCATGAGTTCATCACATACACAAAATCCAAAACTGATAAAGACTATTGTCAAACATGCGCAATCATCAAAACATGGGTAGTTCTATAAGATTAGCCAAGAAACATCATACGAATATTATTTATAATCTGCTTAAAGTAAAGGAGAAACATGGAAATCAATGAGAAACATGGAAACAAAGTGAACTGAATGAAGAACACCCGATATCTTTGATCCTATGCCTTGATTCTTCGATCCTATGCCTTCCCAACCTTCAATTCACCTTGAAACAACCTCTTTTCGTCCTTCTAGTTCGCCTCCAGCCGTCTAAGAATGTCTCCTCCTTTAGGGTTTTCGATTTTTTTGCTTAAAACTGATTTTCTGCGATTTTTCCTCTGTTGTGTAGCTCGACATGATTTCAAGAATACGTCGCGTAGCTCGACAGGATGCAAAAGCCGACAAAACAGTCGGGTCAGCCCAATTAATTAAGTAGGGGTAATCTGGTCTTTTCCCACCTCTCGCGTAGCGCGAGAGGGTTTCAAATTCACCCCGCATAGCGTGACGACCTGGATATTCTTGACTTCTTCCTCTCTCCAACTCCTGATCCATCCTCGCACTTCCGCCAGTCCGTTTCTCTGCATTTTCAATCATATTTGCTTCCTTTGTGACCTATTAACCACAAAACATGAAATAACTAAGTGTAGACAGTTATTAGCTAAAAACCGAGACAAAACATAATAAAAAGGGGAATAAAATAAACAGTAAAACATATGTATTTCACAATACATCAGTCATCTTGACAATACTCTCTGGATTAGTTTTTAATATCTCGACTTTATATCAGAAAGTCTAGCATAATGTTCTTTCAAGCTATCTTAATAATCTTCTAAAATCTGTTTTTTTTTGTTCTGCTACATTGACCAATGCTCACCTTTCAATCAAATTTTCTCATGATATCAACGTGCATTTCCCTTAAACTATGGTTTTCAACTATTTTTTCGATATCAACAGCACTAACAGATTGTCCAAATATCTTTTGATTGATGAAATGCATATTTGTGATGAAATGCACACTTGTAACAGACTGTCCAAATATCCTAAAACATTCCAATAAAATTACTATATATATATATAAACGACATCATTGCGAGTGAATAATAATAATAATAATTAAATATTAATAACAATTATTTGATAAACATGTTTGGTCAAACAAAACGGATACTACAAAGACGTAATAAAAACATTTAATAAATAATAATTATTCTATAATATTATTAATAGTTAAATAATTTTATTATTTAATACTAATAATACTAATTGTTTTATAACTAGTTGGGTCCATTTGGTTTTGGTTTTTGTTTTTGTGGAAATTCAAGATGACTCCAAACCCGAAGATGACACTCACCAAAATAAAAACAAACATTCTTGGTTTGTGCTAGAAAAAGACTTTATTTAAGAGTTGAAGGTGTTAATCGTTAAGATCAATAATTATGGAAGGTAACAAAGTTAAAGTTTGGTTTCATATTTAACTGAGAGAGAATTATCAATATGGTACATTGATACATGTGTTTTGTTAGTCTTTCACTCTTGGTTCTTAGGATTCATAAATTACCTATATGAAACTTTATACATTTATAACACATATACAACTTAATTATGTTATCAAATTAGACTCACTTATTTGACCAAATTGTTTTCGCATAAATAATATATGTTTACAAAATTTTAAAGTTTTGGGCCATATATATGAGTAATTTATAAAACTTAAGAACCAAGAGTAAAATATTAGCAAATTACAAGGATCATCTCGGTAATTTACTCATTAATTAATAGATAAAATTAGAGTTTGAGTTTAGGAGCTTGAGTTTTAGCAAGAAACTTGCTTAGCATTAATGCATATTATAAATAAGTTTATCAAATTGTGTTTTATCCGTACGTAGTTTAGTTTAATAAAATTCATAGAGTCGTGACTTGAGTTTAGTCATCAAATTAATCTTGGTGCGTTTTTTGAATTATTTATCAATTCTGAGCCAATAGCATTTGTATTGGTTAGACAAAATTGTGTATTTATTGTCTAAAAGTTAAGTTTATTTTTAAAATATATATTTTTTTTTTCTAATTTAAAAACTTCAATGTACAATTATACTATGAATGGCGAATTATTTTTGATTATATGACAATTTTCATATCATAAGAATTAGTCATGATAATGAATCATGGATGGTGGCGCGTTTCTTCCCTTATATAAGAGAGTGAAATTTTTATCATCTCATTTAAAAGAGGGTATGAGACATCGTATTGTAGGGAGGAGGTGATCTGGTGATGTACGTTGATGGCAAGTCAATCAAACATTACTTCCCTCTTAAGACCAAACAAATAAACATACTCAATATATTTATACTGAAAAGTAGGCATGGGAGAAAACCGATGAAGACAAACATTGTATCTATCCCAGTTGCAATATAGCTAGAGACTGATTTGAAAGGGTTCCCGACTCAAATTTATCATTTGGAGTTAATTATTCCAATGCTTTTAACTTTATTTTCAAAAAATAAGTAAAATAACGATAAAATTAAAAAAATATTATTTTTGCCCTTAAGAGCCCACCCACACACACGTATATTAAAGTAAATTATTGAAAAATCGTGATCGTGTTGTCGTGAATAGCGTGACAGTAAATGCAATGAATTTTATAACGTGGCTTAAATGTTGTATAACTAGGGGGTTACCCGCGCGTTACCGCGGGAATTCCGTCCCGATTCCATGTATTAAAACGTAAATATGTGTTGTCACTACGACGTAAAACCTTAATAGTAGTCATTGTAAATATGTCCGCTATGCCAATGTGAGTATTTGATTTTGATTCTGTTAAGATTAAACAATCATATCAAATTGAGTATAATTTTCTTCTCCCTTAAGATTAAACAATTATATCTTATTGAGTATGATTAGTAAAACAAACTATAAAAAAATCATTTACGTTTTCTAATTATTATTATTATTTAAATACTATTATTTAACATTTAATGAATATTTAATTATTATTAGGTAAATATTACTATTAAATCTAAATCGTTTGTGAACTAATTGCGATCAAAATAATTTACAAACGATACAAATATTCGATAATGTACAAATATGTTATAGGCTTTGGAATAACGTGCAAAATTTGTGTGACCGTTTGGGTCAAAATTTATATAAACGTTCGTGAGGTCATTGCGATCAAATTAATATAATCATGATTGTTATCTGATAACTTAATCAAATGTTAAAATCATGTGAACATTTAAAATATTTTAGTAAGGCTTTAAAAATAATAGTTAAAAGTTTAGGGTTAAAAACAAAATATTCAAATTAAAACTTTTGGAACGAGTCAGTGAAGCTTTTGCCGCGGTTTGTCTCTTTTTTGCCACGGTTCCATTCTTTTTGTAGTGGTTGTTGTTTTTTGTGCCGTGGTTTCACCATTTCAAACCTAATTTTTTGTTGCGGTTTATTATTAGCCGTGACTGAAACTAATTTTTTTCCGTCTTTTTTCCCCATAAACAACGAAAAGTTTTAAATAGAAAATTATTATTATTGTTCACTCGAAATGATTGCAGTTTGTAAATGTATATATAGTAATAATAAAATAATTGTCACCACAAAATCACTCTAAATATAATATAGCCGTTGAAAAAAAAGACGAATATATTATTAATTAATTATGAGTATATAATCTTGCCATGGTGACAGCATCACGAATATCAAAATGTAAACAAAAAAACTGGTTGTAACGACTGTTAATCCATCCTTAAACAGTAAATCGAAATATGTGCAAAAGTTTTGACTGTTAGTTAATTAATTATTATTATATGCCTTGGTGACAACATAATGAATATCAAAACGTAAACAAAACGTGTGCAAAAGTTTTGACTATTAGTTAATTTATTGTTATAAAACAATTAGTATATTAGTATTAAATAATAAAATTATTTAACTATTAATAATATTATATAATAATTATTATTTATTAATTATTATTATTATTACTGCTTTCTACACAGTCGTATTTTTTTTTACCAAAACATAGTTTATTAAATAATTATTAATATTTAATTAATATAAATATTATATAATAATCATTATTTAATTATTATTAGTATTTAATTATTATTACTATTCACTCGCAATGATGTCGTTTGTAAAATGTATATATAGTAATAATTATATAATAATAAATTAACTAATATTCAAAACTTTTGCACACGTTTTGGTTTACTGTTCTAGGATGGATTGACAGCAGTTGGAACCATTTTTTTGGTACGTTTTGATATTTATGGTGTTGTCACCACGGCACATAATAATAATTAATTAACTAACAGTTAAAACTTTTGCACATGTTTTGATTTACTGTTTTAGGATGAATTACAACTGTAGCAACCGGTTTTTTGTTTACGTTTTGATATTCATGATGCTATCACCACGGAAAGATGATATACTCATAGTTAATTAATAGTAATTGTTAAATAATAATTAATTTGTTGTTGTTTTGTTTAGTCATCTTATGTTTATGTTTATTAATGCTAACATGACATTTTTTTATTTGATAAAAAAATAATTATAATATAATTGTCTTTTTTCTTTCAACGGCTATAATATAATGTAAGGTGTATATTTAGAGTGATTTTGGGGTGACAATTGTTTTTACATTATATATGCATTTAGGAAACGACATCTTAGTTTATTAAAACTATATACAATGTACAAACAGTACTGATTATGAGTTAACAATAATAATAACTTTCTATTTAAAACTTTTTGTTGTTTATGAGGAAAATAGGCGGCAAAAAATTAGTTTCAACCACGACTAATAATAAACGCAACAAAAAATTAGGTTTGAAATGGCGAAAGCGCGGCACAAAAAACAACCACTACAAAAAGAATGGAACCGCGGCAAAAAGAGACAAACCGCGGTAAAAACTTCGCTAACTCATTCCAAAGGTTTTGACTTAATTTGAATATTTCATTTTTAACCCTAAACTATTAACTATTATTTTTAAAGCCCCGTCTCACTTTAGTAACATATTTTATATTAATTTGATCGCAATGACATCACGAACGTTTATATAAATTTTGACCCAAATAGTCACAAAAATTTTGCACGTTATTCAAAAGACTATAACGTGTTTGTACATTATCGAATATGTATATCGTTTGTATATTATTTTGATCGTAATTAGTTCACAAACGATGTAGATGTAATAGTAATATTTACCTAATAATAATTAAATATTCATTAAAAGTTAAATAATAGTATTAAAATAATAATAATTAGAAAACGTAAATGATTTTTTTTATGGTTTGTTTTACTAATCATACTCAATTCAATATAATTGTTTAATCTAAAGGGAGAAAAAATTATACTCAATTCGATATGATTGTTTAATCTTATTGGAGAATTTTTGTTGATAACGATATCATAATCGAATACTCATATCGGCATAGCGGACATATTTACAATAGCTACCATTAAGGCTTTACGTCGTAGTGACAACACATATTTACGTTTTAATACACAGAATCGGGACGGAATTTCCGCGGCAACGCGCGAGACCCCCTAATTTAAATACAAAGTACACGCAATTTAATTTATGTATATGAAATAAATACCTTTAATGGTAGAATAGTCAAAAACCGCTAACAGATTGTACAGATATCTTATGATTGATGAAATGCATACTTGTTAATGTATGCACGACTTATCTTTCTAGTAGGTTAATATCACGTGTATTATACGAGTTAAATAACAAATATTGTAAATATTCGCTACTGAAAATTTAGATGATATAAAACGATTTTTAATATAAAATATGATTAAAATTTCATATAATTTAATTAATAAAATAATATTATTATTTATTTAAACACTAATTTCTTTAAAATTTTGTTTGTTTAAACATTTTATTTTAAAAAATTACATAACAAATTTGCATTTTATAATAAATTGGTTTTTGTAAAAAGTGTTTTTTTAATATTAACATATTTTTAATGTATTAAAATATATTTTTAATTTAAAAATATAAAAAAATTTATTATTTAATATTAAACGCATTTAATATGAGAGAAAGACGAAAAATTAGAGATGAGGTGATTTAGAAACATCACATGTGTTTCTAGAAACCTTTATTTATTAGTATATGTAGATACGTAAATTTTTAATGTATTAAAATATTTTTTTAATTTAAAAATATAAAAATTATATTTGATATTTAATATTAGATGTATTTAATATGAGAGAGAGACGGACAATTAGAGATGAGGAACTATAAAAACATGACATGTGTCCCTAAAATCTGTATTTATTAGTATCGGTAGATTCAAACAAATAGAATAAACTATTTTACTATTATAGTAAGCTTGTGCATGATTACCTTACCATGTCATGAATCGTAAACACAAATAAAAAATGTAAACACAAACCAAACCTGGTAATGTGCACAAATCGGTTAACCGGTCGAAAACCGGTTTTGGAATAACCGAACCGGTTAACCGGTCAAAGGCTAGAAACCAGGCTTTCTAATAAGCGGTTCGGTTAATAACTGGTTTTTCAAGCTAAAAAACTGAAACCGTATAATAACCGAAACGGTTAACCGAACCGGTTAACCTTCAAATAACCGATTTTTAGTGAGTTGGACCGGTTAACCGGTTTGGTCTCTTGAAATCTCAAACCGGTCCTAAACCGCCGGTTTTTCCAAAAAACCTATAACCGATTGCAATAACCGGTTTAAAAACCGGTTACGAACCGGTACCGGTTCGGTTATGTGCATCTCTAAGTCACGCATCCATTCATCATCGATTGAAACCCTAATTAGGTCACAAATGTTTGAGTCACGGATATGGTCGTCGACTGAATCATCAATCGTTGACCGAAAGTACCCCAATCGATCGTCAGCGTCTAGTGAAACTCGAAATTGCTCATCATTGTTTGAATCTTGTTGGCTCGTTGCTGGGTTGTAGGCTGAATCACAGACTGAATCATGAATATTAACATCATTGTGAATCCTTGAAACACTGCTAAATCGCATTGCTGGTCAAGTGATCACGAAATCGGTTCGAATGTTTGTTGATCAAATCTGATTGCTTTCATTGTGAATGGATATTGAAATTAACGTCAATGAAACTTTGTTTAAATTTATATTTTGATTTTATATAATCCACTAATAAATTAATATCTACATAATCATTAAAAGAAAATCAAAAGTTAAGAAAAAATCCTCCTAAGACAAGTAATATCCACATAAGCAATAAAAGAAAATAAAATATTAAAAAAAATGATAACATGATAATTACATAGTATTAGAACAATAAATTAAAGTTTAGTGAATTTAGGTAGAAAAACAAAGTTTTAGACTTTTATTCATTTAATTGAAACATTTAATAAACTTAATTACATTTATGTAGCATTTTTCTATTGTTTTTTAAAACCCATTATATATGTCTTTAAATTGAATAATTTCTTATAGCTTTAATATATGTGTGGAGTTTTTTTTAATCCTTTGTATTTGTTTAGTCATTGTCTGATTCTAATTTCTTATAGCTTGAATTTCTTTGAAAATTTCATATGTATCACTATATAAAATTATGAATATCATATATACTAACTTAAATTTGAAATGTCTGTATCGTTCCAATTTGAAATGTCGTCTCCGTGATGGTGGCCTAGTGGTAAAGGAGTGAGAATCCATAATGAAGGTCTAGGGTTCAAATTTCGGCACCACCCAATTTTCCCTGTGTCACGCGACTTACCTCCCTCATGTTGGACCGGTCAGTAAGGGGTGTCTAATGGTGGCGTTCACCATTTTTAAATTTGAATGTCCGCTCAACCAAAGTGAATGTGTGGCCTATACTCTTTTCAATGCATAAACCATTTTGAGATTGTATCCAACCAAAACAAATTTCAAAATGAAAGTTTTTGAAGTAGTTTGTTGCATATGAATTTGTTAAATGGAGGACGTTGGCTTGCCATTTTACCTATGCCAATAGTTGGCGTTGTTAGAACTCGGGCAAATCATTAAGGTAGCCTCCAGGTCTATGAGCGTTAGTCGGATCCGATCTAAATTATGTACGCTTTTGGTAAGGATGTAAACGAGCCGATTTCCAGCTTGTTAATGCTTGAGTTTGATCTTGGATCGTTAAGAGCTTTATTTCCAAAGTTTGGTCTCTCCTTGTTATAAAATTTTCTGGTCGGCTTATTAAAAGATTTTCAAGCTTGAGTTCGCCTCGTTTATAATTTAAGTTAAGAAAATTTAAATGTTAAATAAAGTTGGGACATGGTTTCTTGAATAGTTGAACTCATAAACTTGGGTTTTAAAACCAAGGTATTTACCGACACAATTAAGTCTCTAATCTTTTCCACCTCTTAATAAAAAAACACATACATTAGAGTCGCATATACTAATTGTTGATTTCAAGGCTCTTTGGTAGTCTTTTAACAGTATTAAAAAGCTATTTTTGTATGGATCATAGCCACTTTATGGTTAAAAGTAACCTTAGGTATGAATTGTTAAGAGGAAACATTAAGAGTTAGTGGTCCTTTGGTAACATTTGAACCATTAAGTACTAAATCGTAATATGTCTGAATGGTTAAGACTATCTGAACAAGTGAGTGCAGAACCAGTTAAGACTGTTTGGTTGAAAATCTAAACGACTATGCAGAGAAGATATGTCATCTGAGAGGAGAGGTCTTCGTCGGAGAGAAGTGGAGGTTGTCAGAGAGGATTGGAGAGGTGGAAAGGAGCCAAACCTTTTCATTCAGACATATACCCAGATCTAAACCACCCAAATAACCAATCAAACATTTATTTTTTATTCAGATGTTTGAAACAAACGGTCTGAATCTGACCAATTCAGACATGACTCCATTCAGACCTATTCATATCCTATGAAACAGTCGCTTAGCATCTTAATCATTCACACTTAAAGCTATCTCTTAACCATTAAGACTATAATGTATTAAAAAGTAACCTCTTAATGGTCTACCAAACATCCCCATATATATGTCAATCATACATTAAATATTTATACTAATAAATAAAAATAATTTGAACACTTGTTACTTATTTAGATCATTTACATATTAAATTTATATAGCCTCTCTTATTAAATGCATCTCACTTTTATTAAATAATAATATTAAATATAATAATATTATTTATAACTAAATAAATTTGAAATACGACTTTTTTAACATGTTATAAAAATGTATTTATTTAAAACCACACATTCTAAAAAACAAGTTCTTATTAATACGAAATGTTTGTAAAATAAGTTAAACAATTTTTTTTTAAAAATATGAAATATTTTATAAATGGTAATTTTTAAAAAAATAAAATTTTTACAAATAAAAAAAACAGAACTACAAAAAATAATTCAAGCCCAAAGTTTTTAAATAACGTACATATTAATGTTAATATGCTAAAAGTAGGAAGTCACATGAAAGCGCCATGTGTCATTAGGGTAAATGGTATTATCGTCCATATAAAATTACAGACCGTGATTTACAAAATTACAGACTAACATTTAACACACATAATCACGGACCATCGGATAATCACAGACCAATAATTACGGACCACATTATATAACAACCACAGACCGTATTTTAACACACATAATCAAGGGCAAAATGTATAATCACAGACAAATAATCACGGACCACGATATATGAAAATAACAGACCGTCATATAACATGCATGATCAAAGGATCAACTGAATAATCACGTACCAATAATTACGTACCATGAGTAAAAATCACGGACCACGTAAAAAAACTGAAAAAAACTATAACAATACTATACTCAAATTAAAGATAATAAAATTCTCAATTTTATGGTGTAATTTTTTTTTAAAATAATAAAGCATGTAAAAGTTATTTAATTTTTAAAAAACGAGTGGAACTTGTTGTAACATTATAAAATGTGGTTGTTTCCTCTTTTGCCCTTCCAGTTATATTTTACACTTATTTTGTGGAAAAAATTGTAAAAAGTGGGGACCACTAAATCTTAACAATTGATTAGTCTGATCAAAGGGTCCAGAATCCAACCTACGTTTAGTACGTTAAGAAACATATGTATTTGATCCTTCTTCTATATATATATAATATTTTTTTTAAATTCTAAAACATGATAGTAGGAAAAAACGATTTTAATGTTTAATTACAATCATCTTTTATTTCGAAATATTGTTTTATAATTTTTAAATCTAATTATTAAATATTTGATGTTTTCTTCAACTTGAATAATACACTTACATCAGTCTATATTTTTGTAAAAAGTGACTATTTTTCCAAAATTAATATAAAAAACAAGACGTTAAAAACTTTCAGAAAAACAAAGTTTAAAATATAATACATATTATTTTAATACTTAAAATAATAATTTAAATATAATTTTATAATATAATTTTTTATAATATCTAAATTTCATTACTAATTATTTAATATTTTCTTCAAAACTCATTTTATAGTAGAGGTGTACAAAAAAACCGGGTATGGACCCGTACCCGGTCGAAAACCCGAACCCGGACCCGAAATGTACCCGAACCCGGTTGAACCCGGTTCCAACCCGATTATACCCGCCGGTTCCTACCCGGGTATGCATTTTTCTGAAAAAACCGGTTCCTACCCGACCCGGACCCGACCCGAAAAAACCCGACCCGGACCCGGTTCCTACCGTTTTTTCGAAAAAGAGCCGTTTTTTTTGGAAAAACTAGCCGTTTTATGACCGTTTTTTCGAATTTTTTGGACCCTTTTACCCCTCCAAGCTTCTATATAAAGTTTTTTGATGATTTGGTTGATCCACAACACTCAAACGCAATCCCGATCGCAAAAAAAAACGCAAAAACGCAAAAAACTCTCGTGTATACTTTGTTCACTCTCTTTTTCTTCCTTCTCATTTTCTTACTATGGCTCATTCACATTCATCGGTTGGGCAAGAAGGTTGTTCATCTACCGACCTTCTTGTTGTTCGGGTTTTACCTAACAATAGGGCCCCGGAAGTTTGGTGCAATTGGGATTTATGTGAAATGAGTGACGGATCTTCAAAGGTTCGTTGCAAATTTTGTGGCGCTTTGTTGGCCAAAGAGTCCAACACTACATTGAAGAAACACATTTCTAAATTTTGCAAAGGCAAGAAAGAAAATCCGGATTCCGATCAAACGCAAATCGGTGTTGACGGTGGAACGTTTATATATAACGTAAAGAATGTTCAAGATAGAATGTCTAAGTTCGTGATACAAGAAGGTTTGCCATTCGACCATTTCGACAACCCTCGTTTAACGAAAATGATTCGTGAGACGCTCCAACCTCGCTACGCACATGTAAGTCGCAACACTCTTAGACGTTATTGCCTAAAAATGTGGAAAAACGTAAAAATAGATTTAATTTCATTTTTTGAAAATTTACAAACCGGTGTTAACCTAACCACCGATGTTTGGTCGGCTCCTCATGGTTTGCCCGAGTCATACCTTTGTGTTACCGCTCATTGGATAAATCCCGACACGTGGCAAATGATGAAGCGCACAATCGCGTTTGAATTATTTCCCTATCCACATACCGGCGAAAATTTGTTTTACATTTTAGATTATGTAATACAATATTTTAAATTAGAAAATAAAATATTTTCAATGTCGTTCGATAACGCGTCAAACAATACAAACGCGGTTGAAAAACTAAAAATTAAATATAAACCGATTTGCAACGGTAATTTTTTCATAGTCGATGTGTTGCACATATTATAAATTTGATTGTGCGAGACGGGCTTGGAGTTGACGAAGTTGAAATTCTTAGAGACGATTTTAAAACTATGTTACATGACGTTTTTAAAAAAAGTAGAAAAATATTTATGAATTATCGAAAACTATGTAAAGATACGAATTCCATTTGTTTAGGTCCGAATTGGGACGTACCTACTCGATGGAATTCAACTTTCAATATGTTTAAAAGTGCTTTACGACAAAAAGACACTTTATCTATTTTTCATAATAGTCTTTCGGGTAACGGTCGAGCGACACCGTTTTACGACGAGAATTGGGAAAATATTCTTTATATCACCGAATTTCTTGAAGTTTTTAGTAACTCAACTACAAAATTATCCGGGGTTTATTATCCCACTAGTAGTTTAGTACTTTCGGAATTATATTTAATGGCTAATAATATACAAAATTTTGAAAATAAAACCGATTTGTTTACAAAAATGGTAAAACCAATGAAAGAAAAAATTAAAAAATATTTTCAATCGTTACCCGGTGTTTTTACTTGTGCCGCGGCCTTAAATACTCTTTTAAATGTTACGGGGGTAGAAACTATAATTGACGAAATAAACTCCGATTTATCATTGTACGAAGACGAACCAAATTTTGCTAACGAAACAAAACGTATTTTTCTTCAAAACCTTCAACAAATGTATGAAGTTTATGCAATAAAATATGGGCCTAATATCCCATCTGGGTCAATGGCATCGGGTTCAAGTCGTACGAGTAAGGATCCGGTGGTTAATTTATTTAATACGTTACGAAACGAAACGGTTAAACGCCAAAGAGGTAATACCCCAAGTAGCGAGCTTGGGAGGTATAGTGGAACATATTTCATATCCACTATGAGTGCCGAAGAATATATGAAATTTGATATTTTGGCTTGGTGGAAAGGAAAGGAATCCCAATTTCCTATTCTATCCGCTATGGCCCGTGATTTACTAACTGTCCAAGCTTCTACGGTAGCTTCGGAATCCGCTTTTTCTCTTAGTGGCAGGGTTCTATCTTTAAGAAGAACAAGACTCACCCCGACTTCCGTGGAAATGTGCATTTGTCTTAAAGATCACTTGGACGCGGTGGATCGTATACAAGATTCTACAAATCTCGAAGACGAAATAATAATTGAACCGCAAGTACACGAAGAGGAGGTTGCCGAGGGATTATCATCCGGTTTGTCGGACGAAGAACTCGCTTATGACGCATCGATTCGGTTGAACAATAGCTCCGGTGAAGATGAAATGTAAACTACGAGCGAAATTAAATAAATTTGTATGATTAGTTTTTTTTTTGAATCTTTGTATTGTTTTTAGTTTTTTAAAAAATATGAAAATGATATTTATGTTATTTAAATGTTTTTGTATTAGTTTGTAAATTGTTTAAAATAAATAAAATTGAATTTTATGTTATTTAAAAATGTTTAGTTATAAGAAAAAAAAATTTTTTTTTAACACATACCCGGTTGTACCCGGTTTCATACCCGACCCGGACCCGACCCAACCCTAACCGGTTTCAATAGGGTATTGTCTTCGCCTTCAGGACCTGACCCGGAACCGAAACCGGGTACACCTTGGAACCGGACCCGGTTGTACCCGATTTGAAAAAACCCGGACCCGGTTTCTAAAAAACCCCGAAATGTACACCTCTATTTTATAGTATGTAAATTTTATCATTAATTTTGGGGGAATGGATATTGGGCTATATTGTATGCTGTGGGCTTAAAACAATCGGGTTTTTGGTTAAGTGGTAATGGATAATTGGGTAATTGATTATTGATGCACTAATTAAAATATTATGGTTGTTAAGAAAAGCTGTAAAATTAAAAATTTAAATAAATTTTTCTTTTGGTTTGTTGGTTATAATTTTTTCATGGATAATTTTGGGGCCACTTGGCTTCGGTTATATATATATTATACTTTATATTTTCACTTATATATTATATATACTTAAAAGAAATTTTTTATGGTTATTGAGTCCGTCTATGAAACCACTCCAAAAGCTCTTATAATCTCTCTTAAAGTCATCAAGTAAACTATAAATCATTGTGTTGTTTCATTTGAGATTCGTTTGAATCGTTGCTATTGATAAGCAACGATTTATCAGATGTTTTTATCTTTTTTCACATGGTGATGATAACCACATAAAAAAGATAAAACCCCAACCATTATGTGTGTATTATATACAACCATAAAATTTTCTTTTGTGTGTGTATTATTTTTAATTTTATACAAGAAACTATTAAACATTTGAAATGTTAAAGTGTTTTCAATAAATTTCAACAAGCATTTTTATATATCTTTCAATATCTGAAACTTCGATTTTTATACACACATGTTTCTTATTTTATTGTTTTACAATTAACTTAACTTTTAGTCGCCTTTTTACAATAAAATAATTCTAAATAAAAATTTGTTCAGAAAAAATAAATGAAAAAACTACACAACTAAGAAAATGATAAAAGTCCTAAAAACCCTGCTTAATGGTTAGGGCTCTTACATTTAAATATGGATGTCCAGGGTTTGAATTCAACCATAGGCAAGTTTGAAGGACATCAAGTGAATAACCAGCTTGAGCTTATCCTAGGTTTGATTCTGATGAGGGGCAAATATTTACCATTCAACGGGGTTCCAGTGCATCAGGGGGTATGGGATCTCACTGAGGTTGGAGGAGTCTGACTTTGGACGATCATGGGCAGAGGTAATATATAGTGACCGAGGTCCTTGGACAACATCGATTTTCAATGTATATGAACATTTAACATCGATTTTTAGACTATTGACATCACTCGTTGCAACTGCTAGTGTTAAATTTTTTTTTTCAATGAAGTATGTAAAGACATAATTGCGTAAGAGGATAGATTGGTACCTAAATGATTTTTGCATAATAAATGTTATATTTTTAAAAAAGAGTTATATTTTTTAAAACTATCGGATTTATATTACATGTTCTTTTAGTTCTTTTTACGATTTTTATTTGATCGGTTTGATTATGTGACAAGCATTACACGACCCAAACAGTAAAACCGTCTCGAAAAAATTTAAGTCTTGTACTATGAAACTCGAGTATACAAATACAGTGACATTATTGGAAAAAAATCCTAGATCTGTCACTGTGAACGATCGCCCCTAAACATTAGAAAACACGTGAGAATACCACCTTTTAAAAAAAAGTGATAAAAGTAGTTTGCCAAAAAAGAAAATAGAAATTAAGTGATAAAAATTGAATGCCATGTTTTTGCATGGGTCAAAGTCTGCGAATCGAAAGGCACGGTGAGAGATGTCAAGAAGAAGAAATTAAATGTTGTCTGACCCCTCCACTTGAGCAGGTACGTACCACTTTTTGTCATCTTGTTCTTCCACCTTTTTCCATTTTTAATATTCCTTTTTTAGTTTTTTAACGGCTAATTTTTGGATCATTGACGGATCATTGTATTATCAACGTATCATCAATGATACCAACCGATTATTATTACCATCAAATCATAAGTTCTGGAGAAAACTCAATACTTTGAGAAAGTCTCTTTATGAGATTCGAACCAAAACCATTTGGTTCATAATCTTATCACACTACCAAAATACCGTTAGGTTTTAAAGCCTTTTGTTATTCCATTTTTATTTGAGATTAGATCTTTGCCTCTTTGTTTTTAAATCTTAGAGATATTTGAAAGAATTTAGTTTGATAGTATATTTTTAATTTTGGTTATGTAAAAATTTTGGTTTGAGTCTGTTTATGAACAATTATTTTTTCATAAACAATTTTTTTTCAAAGTGATAAGTTTCTTTCTAAATAATTTACGACATATGTGATTTTGTTATGAACTTCCTTTGATAGCGTGCTAACCAATTAATTGGTGTCGATCAAGAAAGAATAAGTTATTTGAAAGGATGCTATTATATGAGATGACATGTACAACTTGTTAATAGCTAGATAGCACATTTTTTTTATATCTATATAAGTCTCTATATCCTCTATACAATTCATATAGAATTCTATCAAGTTGTCTACATTGTATACAAGTCCTATAAAATTAGTGGCATTGATGCCTAAATGCCTGTGCTTGGGTGTTGTTAAGTTGCAACATGATAAATCATGTGACACTATCTATATAACTTGTATAAAGTTATACAAATCGTATAACATATATTTAACCAAAAACCTACCTCATACCATAACAAACATCATATTCAAAAGTTTCAATCTTCATATAATAATTAGTTTTTATTAAGCTTATGCATCCTTAGAATTATAAGCTAAAAAATAAGAGAAAATAATTTATTCATAAGTCCATTTATAGCCAACCAGGCCCACTGCATCTCCACTGGACCTGTTCTCGAAAGTATCCTAAAAAAAGAACCTTTGCTCTCCCCAGTCATTTCGGGTTAAGTTAGAATATATCATAGCGTCTTTATCTCTACTTTATCTTTATAAGAAAATCACTTCTTTTATGTCATTTTCTACTTGATTAAAAATATAGAATTGTTTGTGTCTCATTATGTCTTCTATATCGCGTATAGGGGAGTAAGCATTTAAAACTGATAAGCGGAAAAAAGTGGAACCGACTTAACCAATCTTTTACGGTTAAGATAGGGGCCAAACCAAACCATTTGGTTACGATTTTGGTTTGTCCCTCTTTCATAACCAAAATAAACAAAACTGACATAGGCTACATATTTATGTATTTCAACCATATTTTCGTTATTTTTCATGTATATTTTGATTTAATTTTCATATACTTTCATGCATTTATATATTTGAAAGAGGTTCAAAAGACTCAAAACAGTTAAACCAAGCTCTATATCCAAATTCATAGCTTCAAAATAAACACTCTATATAACCAAAACTGAACCAAACCGGTATACGGTTTCAATTTCAGTTGCATGAATTCTAATAACCGAAACATCGGTTTTTGTTAAGTGGAGCATAAAAACCAACCCGAAAGACACCCTTTTAGTGTATAAGTTTTTTTTGAATGGCGAGGGTCTCAATCGTGTAAGCTCACTGTTTCCAGGCCATGTCACCAAGGTCTAGTTACCTGGGCCTCCCATGAGCCACCACAACCACCCCAGAAGGAAACCCCACTAAGAAAACCCCCTGACCCCCTCAGACCCTTTTTTTGCTGTAGAAGGGTTTTGAACCCAAGAACTCTCATTTGAAAGAATCTCATGTACCATTGAGGTACTGCCTCATTGGTTTTTAGCGTATAAGTTAATTCCAAAAAGAAAATTCCACCAACTCATGCATTAAATACCACACAATATTACCCTCATGGAGCTTTAAATACATAACAGCATTTTTTTCAATAAATGTCAAAACTTATGAACAAATTTGACCTTCCCTTCACTTCCATTCTCTTCTTTTTTTACTTCAATAAAGATAAATAAAACATCATATATGAAAGATGGTCGAGGAAAGAGTTGAAGTAGCATATGATATAGGATATGGTTACGGTAACCCTTGTAGGTATTTACAAGAAGTTTTTAGAAGCTTTTTAAGGTGTTTGGGATTGGAGAAACAAGAAGGAAATCATGGCGGCGGTGACGGTGGTGACGACGACAGTGGCGGAGGAGAAGGCGGCGGTGGTGGAGGTGGAGACGAGGTGGATGATCCACCTACTTCATCACCTCCTGATGATCCATCGATCATGGATCCTACTGATGAACCTATTTCTGCAACCGTAAGTAATTTTATGTATTTTTATTTCGGGTTATTGCATATTTAGTGAATTATTTTTTTATTCTTTCCCTATATATATATATTAGGTCAATACCCCGTGTATTACACGGGTAAATAAAAGAATAATAAATATTCAATAATAATATGATTAATAATTTATATAGTTTAATAAATAAGTAATAAAATAATAATATTATTTGTTTAAACACTAAGTTTATTAAAGCTTGTTTTTTTGAATATTTCGTTTTGAAAAACAATTATTGAATATTTTATATTTTATAAAAATTTGGATTGTTAAAAAATGTACTCTTTTAAATTAATATATTTTTTAACTCTTTAAAAACCTTTTTAATTTAAAAATGTATAAAAGTATATTTAAAATTATTATTATTATTGAATATGGGTGCATTTAAGACCATGCACAGCGGTAAGGCCGCTAGCCTTAGCGGGATGGCGGGCACCGGCGGGAACACCGCCCCCCTCCCCCGGCGGGAACGAATTTGTGGGTTGAGCGGGTACCGCTCCCCGCTCTACCCCTCTCACACAACCGGCGGCTTCTCTCACAAATGGGGAAGTTTTTCGGTGGGGTGACCACTGCGGGGTTTTAAGATTTTCAGTGGGGTGATGACGTGGCAGGAAATTTCGGTGGGGAGGGATTTTCAGTGGGGTGACCACTGTGGATAGTCTAACAGGAGAGAGACGAGAAAAATTTTACAAAGATAGTATAAGAAAATGACACGTGTCACGTTTTATTTTTATTTATTAGTATAGATAGATTTGAGCTGTGATATTAATTTAAAGAAGAAAACTCCTCTCACAGCCCGGATTAGGTCACAAGATATCCAAAATGACAAAGTAGAGGTGTGATAATTTTTAAATTAGATTAATTGTAGAAAAGAAAGTGTTATTTAAAATACATTTATGCATTTATTGATAAAAGGACCGGTTTTTGAGGTTTGTGCAATATTAACATTAATAGGTTTTTGCATACTACTTAATAATTATTAATAGAAGTCTAGAACAATGACATTAATTTATTTTTCAACTTTATTTATGGTATTTTATTTTATTTTATCTTTTGTTTTTAACATATTTCAAAATCAATGTGTGCTAGAAAATGGTGGTTGAAAGTATTTTCTTTTCATTAATTCGATATTTTTATATCATATATTAAAAAGAATGTTACAATAAATCGGCAGAAAGCCAGAAACTATACCATTCATTTTCTGTATATATCAAAATAAATTTTGATATCATCTCCGTCACATTCCATTTTCTTTTTCATTTTATTTTGACTATTTAAGCTTTTCCTACCATTTCTATATTGTTTTTCTATAGTTGTATGTAATGTTTTTTTTTTTATTTCTTTATTATTTTTATGTTTTTCCAAACAACAATTCTATCATACTCTAAAAACTAACCTCAAATTAATATAAATCTTGTCTGGATTTAACTCTAAATATCTCATTAAAAAAAAGACCTCTTTCAAATGAGATACCTATTTTTTTGTGTAATAACACGAATACCTGTCAATCATTTAAGTTAATAATAAATAATTTTCTATTATTTTTATGTAACTTATTTTTGAATAAATATACGAATGCTTTTCAGACATTTAAGTTTATCATTAAATTTTAATTATTTGAAATTAGAAGTAAAAAAAACTGTATTTGACTGTTTAACAGACATTGTTGGTGCAGGGGATTGCAAGCAGACGCCCTCCGCCAAGGGGTCCGATTAGCTCTGGAGGACCCGGTCAAACCAACTAAGTCAAACCATTCCATTTGCTTCCCCTTCAATGAGTATATTAATGTTGCAATTGTGGGCGTTTATTTTATAAAAAGTAGGATTTAAAATTTTTTAAATTATAATACATTTTCATGCATCTGATGAAATGTGGTTGCTCTCATGCAACATGCATGTATGTAGTTTTTATTTTTTTTTTTGTTTTTAATTATTTTTGATACCATCATGCATGTCGTTAGATTTATAAAATTCCTAAGAGCTAGTGGTGTACAAAGTACAAACCTCTTTCAAGGGGTTTGAAACCGGTTAGGATCAGGAACCGTTTTTTGACAGTAAAATCTCGAACCTGTGCCAAACCGACGGTTTGGATGGAACTAGTTTGAGATCAACCAAATACCGGTTTGTAAACCCAAACCGTTTTTTTTCACCTCTACTAAGAGCCATATAAGCCCAATTTAAGAGTTATTCTTCAAGAAATAATATAATCTATCTACGACTCCTAATAAAAGAGTAAATATAATGCCACTTGCATTTAACTAGCCCATCCACCTCACTATTCAGCCACATGTCAACTTGATAATATGCCACATGGAATAAAATACACGTGTCAATACCATGATAAAGCTCCCAGTCTAAAATAAACCGTGTGACTCGTTTTAGCATTACACGCGGACCCTAAGCTCCGATCCATGCGTTAAACTCGGATGAACGCCTCCCCAAATCTTCATTCTTCAGAATCTCTAATTTCCAATTTCGATCCTTCATCGGCCGTCGACAACACCTTCTTGAGTCCTCTCACCATAGGTACCATTTGATCGTATCAATATTCCTGTATATCGTCATCTTCGGTCATACCCTTCGACTAACTTGAATGTATTTTCGTTTTAAATCTTTTAGGATACCATCATACCTGGATCCTAGTATTTAAGGGATTTGCGAGTTATCATCTTCAACATTCGATCTCGGTTACATAGTGAACGTAATGACCAGGATTCCGTATTACTAAATCAGTAAATCTAACTGTCTTGATTCATATATTAATTGGGAATTTGTATTTTGATTAACATTATACCCTAATTTTTTTTGCATGTTAACCGGATTTCTTGATTTCGGAGTAGAAGGAAGGTATACCTATTTTTGTATATCTAATTCTTCCGGTTTAGTTTCATATATTGATTGATGTTTTTTTTAAATACACAAATAAACCCTAAGATTTTGGTTAGCCTATATGGGATTTCGAAAGAGAGACATTTTTTACATTTTTTCCTTTACATGCTTTACATTGTGCGATTTTGATTGTAAATTATCATTTCTTGTCATTAACTAAACATGATTTGCATGTTATAAAGGTGTATTTAAATGTGGGTGGTATGTATGACAATATGTGATTCTTTTATTATTTGTATATATGCTATAAATTTTTTGCATGTTAACCGGATTTCTTGATTTCGGAGTAGAAGGAAGGTATACCTATTTTTGTATATCTAATTCTTCCGGTTTAGTTTCATATATTGATTGATGTTTTTTTTAAATACACAAATAAACCCTAAGATTTTGGTTAGCCTATATGGGATTTCGAAAGAGAGACATTTTTTACATTTTTTCCTTTACATGCTTGACATTGTGCGATTTTGATTGTAAATTATCATTTCTTGTCATTAACTAAACATGATTTGCATGTTATAAAGGTGTATTTAAATGTGGGTGGTATGTATGACAATATGTGATTCTTTTATTATTTGTATATATGCTATAAATTACAATTTGTGTTTTTATTATGTGTTTAGTTTTCTTATTGCAAATGTTTAAATCTCAAAACAATCACAAGAAATGGTCAACTAATTGGTATATGCTATTATTATGTGTGGTGTTTTGTTTACTCCTCCTTATTGCACATGTTTAAATCTCATAACAATACATAATTTTATAATGATGCTATATCATTATGAGTGTAATGCCAAATGAAAGTGAACATTCAGATGAGATTAATAAAATGTGGGTATAGTTATTTCTTGAAGTTAAAATAATATACTGTTGAAATTTTCAATTAATTAACATTCATATATTATCGGCTAAATATACAATTACATAAATTTGTTAAATGTGGCTGATATGTATTGCATTATATGTGATTGGCTTTGTAACTTTTTAAATACATATAAACATTCTGAAAAGTGTATGCTATTATTTACAAACTGTTTTTTAATTATTGAATGCTTTTGTAGTTGCAAATTTATATCTCATGATGATACATAATATGTTTAATATGTCTTTATGTTTACTTGTAACCTTATATCTTATTTTAATCAAATAGTGCTGCCAACATTTGAGTCAATGGATCCTGGTTTTTTTAAAGTTGTGCGTTATCCTTCATCTACACACATGGTAATTGTATTCCTATATATATAATATAGGAATCGTTTATTTTTGTTTTAAATTTAACTTATCAATACATATGGTAATGTATGCAGACCATACCTGTTAAATGGGTTGAGAATCACTACCATGGTGAAGAACCTCCGGTTAATGTATTGCTCAAGTCTCACGATGGTTCACTATGGAAGGTAAAGGTTGTTAAGATAAACAATGTCTACTCTCTTGAGTCTGGTTTGAAGTCCTTAATCAAACACATGGGCGCCAAGAAATTTGATATTCTTGTATTTAGACCACTTGATAAAAACACCTGGTCTGTCACTCTTTTCCCATATGCTGAAAGTCAGAGGAAACTTGAACCTGTCTTCTACAACATAATGTTAGACACATAACATGAATCATGTGTATGTAACTATTATAATTTTTACGTATTTACATAATGTGCAATCATGTTTAGATATCTTATTTTATTTACTCATGTATTTTCAGCACCATAATCCTGTGTTCGATAAAGAACCTCTTAAGGTCAATGTCCCAAAACAGTGGGTTACTTTAGAGGTTAAAGATGGGCATAAGTTTAGAGTTAAGGTGGTGAAGGAGGAAAATTATTATAAGATTTCTAATGGATGGATTGACGTGTGGCGTGATATACCACTTCATTTGGGCGACTTTATTGCATTCTTCCTGATTGACCCCTATACGTTCCACATGATTCCATTTCTACCAAATGAAATTGAACTCATCTGTCCGAAAAAAGAAATGCAAGATTCAGAATATATTGCAATTGAAGAGGAAAAAGAGGTTAACTTTGATGACAACAATGCGGAGGCGGATGAAGTCCGTAAAACTTTCACAAAAACAAATACTTCTAGATTTGTGAGTTTTTTAATACATATTTACCTTTATTTTAATTTCAGGTATTTATCTAAATATTGAAGTGACATTTATTTTTTTAATCCATATGATTTATAAAATTTTACAAGCAACATCTGCCAATACATGTTGCAAAGATGGCAGGATTGGATCAGAACAATGAAATGAGGTTTGTAGATCTGACTGGTCAAGAAACAACCGTTTCTGTTAGATCTGAGAAGTCCGGAAACTACAAAAGGTACACTACAGGTGCTGCTTTTTGGAAAAATTTCATGAAAAAAAACACAATTGCATTAGGTGACAGCTGCACGTTCGATTATAACATCTTAGATCATAAATTGTCCATTGTTAGAGTCGATATGGTATGAGGTGCACCTTGAACTAATAGTGTAAGGTCAAATGTGACAGTTTATTTTTGGTCTGGCCGGTTTTTATCTTCCCACTTTGGCAGTTTTAATGGGTGGAATCAATACTATCAAAACTCTATGTGGCGTGAACTAGGTTATTTTAATTGTCTTATAATATTTTGTAGTTTTAAAGTACGTTTTCCTTTTAATATACATCATAGAACAAGTTACGTAGATGGTTGAATGATTTTTTTGAGGTTTTTAAATGAATAAAATAACCTTAAAGTTGTGTTTAATATATTATACTTTATTACAATATTATACTTTTTATTAATTTGTATAAGAAGAAAGTGTAAATTGTGAATCAAAAATCTGTAGTTAAAATTGTAGTAACATATAAAAGGTAAATGTACTTTAAAACTACAAAATATTATAAGACAATTAAAATAACCTAGTTCACGCCACATAGAGTTCTCATAATATTGATTCCATCCATTAAAACTGCCAAAGTGGGAAGATAAAAACCGGCCAGACCAAAAATAAACTGTGACATTTGACCTTTCACTATTAGTTAAAGGTGCACCTCATACCTTATCGACTCTAACAATGGACAATGTATGATCTAAGATGTTATAATCGAACGTGCAGTTGTCACCGAATGAAATTGTGTTTTTCTTTTTCATGAAGTCTTTCCAAAAAGCAGCACCTATAATGTACCTTTTGTAGTTTCCGGACTTCTCATATCTAACAGAAACGGTTGTTTCTTGACCAGTCAGATCTACAAACCTCATTTCATGGTTTTGATCCAATCCTGCCATCCTTGCAACATGTATTGGCAAACGCTGCTTGTAAAATTTTATAAATCATATGGATTAAAAAAAATAAATGTCACTTCAATATTTAGATGAATACTGAAATTAAAATAAAGGTAAATATGTATTAAAAAACTCACAAATCTAGAAGTAGCTGTTTTTGTGAAAATTTTATGGACTTCATCTGCCTCGGCATTTTTGTCATCAAAGTCAACCTATTTTTCCTCTTCAATCACGATATATTCTGAATCTTGCATTTCTTTTTTCGGACAGATGAGTTCAATTCCATTTGACAGGAATGGAATCATGTGGAACGTATAGGGGTCAATCAGGAAGAATGCAATAAAGTCGCCCCAATAAAGTGGTATATCACGCAACACGTCAATCCATCCATGAGAAATCTTATAATAGTTTTCCTCCTTCACCATCTTAACTCTAAACTTATGGCCATCTTTAACCTCTAAAGTAACCCACTATTTTGGGACAATGACCTTAAGAGGTTCTTTATCGAACATAGGATTAAGGTGCTGAAAATAAAAGAGTAAATAAAATAAGATATCTAAACATGATTGCACATTATGTAAATATGTAAAAATTATAATAGTTACATACACATGATTCATGTTCTGTGTCTAACATTATGTTGTAGAAGACATGTTCAAGTTTCCTCTGACTTTCAGCATATGGAAAAAGAGTGATAGACCAAATGTTTTTATCAAGTGGTATAAATACAAGAATATCAAATTTCTTGGCACCCATGTGTTTGATTAAGGACTTCAAACCAGACTCAAGAGAGTAGACATTGTTTATCTTAACAACCTTTACCTTCCATAGTGAACCATCGTAAGACTTGAGCAATACACTAACAGGAGGTTCTTCACTATGGCAGTGATTCTCAACCCATTTAATAGGTATGGTCTACATACATTACCATATGTATTGATAAGTTAAATTTAAAACAAAAATAAAAGATTCATATATTATATATATAGGAATACAATTACCATGTGTGTAGATGAAGGATAACGCACAACTTTAAAAAAACCAGGATCCATGGACTCAAATGTTGCCAGCACTATCGGATTAAAATAAGGTATAAGGTTACAAGTAAACATAAAGACATATTAAACATATTATGTATCATCATGAGATATAAAATTTGCAACTACAAAAGCATTCAATAATTAAAAAACAATTTGTAAATAATAGCATACACTTTTCAGAATGTTTATATGTATTTAAAAAAGTTGCAAAGTCAATCACATATAATGCAATATAGATCAGCCACATTTAAAAAATTTATGTAATAGTATATTTAGCCGATAATATATGAATGTTAATTAAATTAAAATTTTCAACAGTATATCATTTTAACTTCAAGAATTAACTATACCAACATTTTATAAATCTCATTTGAATGTTCACTTTCATTTGGCATTATACTCATAATATGATAGTTAATACAGTTACACATAGCATCATTATAAAATTATGTATTGTTATGAGATTTAAACATGTGCAATAAGGAGGAGTTACAAAACACCACACATAATAATAGCATATACCAATTAGTTGACCATTTCTTGTGATTGTTATGAGATTTAAACATTTGCAATAAGAAAAGTAAACACATAATAAAAACACAAATTGTAATTTATAGCATATATACAAATAATAAAAGAATCACATATTGTCATACATACCATCCACATTTAAATACACCTTTATAACATGCAAATCCTGTTTAGTTTTTTTTAACAGCAACAACTGAGCATAACGTCGTGGCATATGCACCACGCCAGCAGGCCTTGGAAACCCCTTCCTCAAGGGAGCGATACTCCTTTTACCAGGCGCCACCCTCGGAAGAGTTGCACCTGATGCGCAGAAACCAGCTTATTTTTGCTGTAAAAACTGCGCCCCCATTGGTTCAGAACTCGAGATTAAGTTCAAGATTTCTCCCCTCGCCTGATATACATCAAAGTGTCTCAAGTGGGAGTAAAACCTTTGACCTCTACATTGGAATGTGAGTCTTCTACCACTAGGACAACTTATTTGTTTAGATAATGACAAGAAATGATAATTTACAATCTAAATCGCACAATGTCAAGCATGTAAGGGAAAAAATGTAAAAAAATGTTTCTCTTTCGAAATCCCATATGGGCTAACCAAAATCTTAGGGTTTATATGTGTATCTAAAAAAAACCTCAATCAATATATGAAACTAAACCGGAAGAATTAGATATACGAAAATAAGGTATACCTTCCTTCTACTCCAAAATCAAGAAATCCGGTTAACATGCAAAAAAAATTAGGGTATAATGTTAATCGAAATACATATTCCCAATTAATATATGAATCAAGATAGTTAGATTTACTGATTTAGTAATACGGAATCCTAGCCATTACGTTCACTATGTAACCGAGATCGAATGTTGAAGATGATAACTCACAAATCCCTTAAATACCGGGATCCAGGTATGATGGTATCCTAAAAGATTTAGAACGAAAATACATTCAACTTAGTCGAAGGGTATGACCGAAGATGACGATATACAGGAAGATTGATACGATCGAATGGTACCTGTGGTGAGAGGATTCAAGAAGATGTTGTCGACGGCTGATGAAGGATCGAAATTGGAAATTAGGGATTCTGAAGAATGAAGATTTGGGGAGGCGTTCATCCGAGTTTAACGCATGGATCGGAGCTTAGGGTCCGCGTGTAATGCTAAAACGGGTCACACAGTTTATTTTATACTGGGAGCTTTATCCTGGTATTGACACGTGTATTTTATTCCATGTGGCGTATTATCAAGTTGACATGTGGCAGAATAATGAGGTGGATGGGCTTGTTAAATGCCAAGTGACATTAGATTTACTCTTTTATTAGGAGTAGTAGATTATGGTGCAAATGAATTTAGCTCTTTTCAATTGGTTTATTTGGCAATTCAAGGTGTTGTAAAAACCTTCGCCTCCGACTAAACCAGTGTTCGGATCCTCTTTGTTTTTTTTTTCCCACGTATATGCATAAATAAGTAAACCTTAAAATAGCAATATTAATTAAAAAATAACATTAACCAATCTTAAATTAAAAATAACAATACTAATAAAAAAACAATCTTCAACAGTGAACGCATTTTTATATGATTTAGTTATATAATTTTTAACATTGTGTATTTTTATTTAGGTTCTTATTGCTTAAGATTGGCATTTGTTTTTATTATTGTCCAATTTATTGTTGGCGTGGTTGGTTTTTCGTCCGCGTTTTAATATTCGTGGTGTTCGAATCCTTGCATCACTTTTTTTTATCACACATAGATAAATAATGCACACCTACATAAATAATTAATCACCAAAGAGACATTGCCTCAATGTACCCCAAAATTCTTCCAAATGGAAGGTCTTGGGTTCAAATTTCTCCCGCAGCAAAAAAGGGGTCTGAAGGGGGTCAGGGTTTTTACAGTGAGGTTTCCTTCTGAGGTGGTTGTGGTGGCTCATGGGAGGTACAAGTAACTAGACCTTGGTGACATGACCTGAAAACAGTGGGTTCACACGATTGGGACCTTCTCCATTAAAAAAAACATAAATAATTCATCACTAACAATTCTTAAAATTAAATAGCAATACTAATTAAAAAAAATAATATTAACAATTCTTAATTAAATTATGATACTTATTAACAAAGTATTGATTTGATAACTATGAACATCTTTTTTTTAGTTATATGATTTTTAATATTGCGCATTTATATTTGTGTTCATATTTCTTATGATTGACATTTGCTTTTGTTATGGTTCGATATATTATTTAAAGACAGATTAACAACTGTTGTGGTCAGTTCTTTCATCTGCATCTTAATATTCGTAATGTTCGAATCCTTACACCACTTTTATTCACACACATAGATAAATAAATACATTAACAATTCATAAATTAAATAATGATACTAATTAAAAGAATATTATTAACAATTTTTAAAATAAATAACTATTTTACTATGACAAATGTTTTTTTTTAGTTTTAGTTATATGATTTTTAGCATTGTGTACTTTAATTTGGGTTTGTATTCCTTACGATCAAAATTTGCTTTTGTTACGGTTAGATTTAGTGTTTTAGGACAGATTAACAGCCTTATGACCAGTTTTTTCATCTGCATTTTTAATATTCTTGATATTGTAACCGTTGTCGTGATTGAAAACACATATCCGCAAGGCGAATTTGTAGCATTGTGTGCTATTAATTGTATCCATGATGGACTAACAGTCGTTGGCCGATTTTTTGGTATGCGTTTAATATTCATGATATTGTCACTGTCATCATGATCGGATACCCATATTGACAGAGTTATAAGACTTAATATTTTTTTAACATAATTATAATTGAGTAGATATTGTATTTTTCGGTTCAATACGAGATTACCGCCGCAACGCGCGGGTTAAACCTCTAGTTATATAACAAAGTAACAGGAATGAGAGAATATGTAACAAAATAAATAAATAAGTAAATAAGTAAACACTAAATAAAAGCAACACAAAGGTTGTAAAAACATCGAGATTTTCATTTATCATGATCAAGATGTAGTGGAGTTAATGATCATATTTAATGTATTATGAAATCTATTTAATACTAGCTTGTAGGGATGGCAAAAAAACCCGAGCCCGACGGGTTTACCCGAAACCCGCTACATATGGGACGGGTATTCCCAAACCCGATGGGTATTGGGCCGGGTATGGGATTAATTTTAAAAATTTTCGCGGGTATGGGACGGGCTTGGGATTTGTTCATATACCCGTTACCCGGCCCGATTACCCGATTATATATACCCGTTTACCCGTCCCGTGTACCCGATCATAAATATCATTTATATTCATTTGAATTAATAGAATTTGTTTCTTTTTTAATCCTTTTGAACTTTAGAAATTGTTCATATAATATGTTTCTTTTTTTATCTTTGTTTTTTTTGCGGCAACTTCAAAAAAAATTTTGAACCATTTTATTAATAATTGCTATTTTTTGGTTTATCTTGAACAATGATAATCAACTTATAACATTCTGAAATTTCATGTTATTTGATATATTAATAGCTTGTTTTTGGCATATTTAACATATAGTTTTTTGTTATAAAAAAATAAATTTATTATTAGTTACCCGATACCAGACGTGTTTTAAGCCAGTTATTCTCAACGAATATATTTAGTTAAACCCGCCGGGATACCAGAAACCCGCCGGGATACCCGATACCCGATGGGTAAATACCCGATAGATACCCGATGGGATTTGGGACGGGTATGGGACATACTTTTATAAACGGGTATGGGACTGGGATTACTCAAACCCGTCCCAAACCCGGCCCATCGCCATCCCTACTAGCTTGTATCTAAAGCCATCATTTGTGTACTACATGAAGTTGTATAAAAACTAAAAATTGCAAAGTAATCACCGATAAAGAAACATATATACAAATAACGTAAATTTTTTTAATTTTTAAAAAACATAAAAAATTAAAGTTACAAATCTTTACACAATTATTTAGGTGTCTAAAAAATAATAGAATTCATAAATTTGTAAATAAATGTTACGATAAAGATTATGTATTGATTATGTATTGCATATAATAATACAAAAATGACAAATTTTAGTTCTTTTTAGATGCTATTAGTTTCATCAAAAAAAAAAAAGAAAAAAAAAGAAAAATTCACACACATATTAAATGATATTTGGAATTTCATAAATTTTGAATTTCAAAATTATTGATTAAAAATGTAAAGTTTGAAATGATTGAACTCCATTAATACCTAAGGAAAATAAATATAAGTTTTTTTTAATTTGGAAATGTCATGTGCTAAATATTTAAGACATGTAAATGTGTTAAACATGATATGTATAACCTAAAAAGACGTCACATGCAAATATGATATATGTATTTTAGAAAAACGGCATGTGACAACTTCTTATTCTTTTACTATATAGTATAAATTTTTTAGAAGTCTATGACTATATATTTAGACTCCGAAAATTCATATTCTTATATCAGTACTAAAATTCTGAAAGTAAGCTGAAACTAGCTTTAATAAATAATAATTTTAATAATTCTAGATCGACATATATAAGGGTGGACGAGTTATCCGAAGTAGCAAATGAGACATGTTCGATATAACACCCTGACTCATAATAGACTTACTCACTTACATATTACATTTATAGAAATTAAAATCTAAAATTTACAGATTAGACCAATTTCTTAAAAACTAAAACCAATCGTGTGATTTCCTTGTTTGTGCCTTCCGACCCAAATCTTGGTCACGTTTTCGTTGCGGTGCATGCATATATGTATATGTGTGTGGGTCTTTAAGAGACGAAAGTAAAATTGCACTAAACGTTCTTTTACTTGAATTTGAGGTCGTCGGGGACGGGGCCGGTGTGCCCGCTCAGCCCCGCCTCGACGCTGAAGCCCGCCTCTTCCACAGAAAGACCATTACAAATGGTCTAAAAGTCATAGTGGTTAAGTCACCCCACTATTCGATGGTAGAAACTATAGCAATAAAGACGTACGACACACTATCAAGAATTTTCTTAGCAAGTTCCTCGTCTTTAAGTGTAATTTCGAGGCTATTGAACTTGTTTGATATCTCTGATATTTTTCCAAAATAATCTTCAATTAGCTCTTTCTTTCCCATCTTCAATTGCTCTAGCTAGTTCTCATTTCAAGGAGCAAACACAGGTTTGTTGAGAAATAGGATATATACACACACAGGGGATGATTCAAATAAAAACACATTACTTTGGAGAAAATTAAGAAAACTCGTACTAAACAATCAATTTTTTTAAAAAAAATTCATGATTTTTTATATTTAGCTTAGAAATGGTATAAACAAAGAAATTTTTTTAATAAAAATATGTAGATCACGAAGTTACGTATATATAACATATAAAGTTACATACATGTAACTCATATATGTAGTTTACAAGTTACGTATATGTAATCAATGAGTTACATATACGTAATAACATGAATTATATATATTTTTTTTCTTTTTGTTAACGAATATAACATTATAATAAAACAAAATGTAAAACAAAAAACGAAAAACGAAAATGATTGATAACAATTGTGATTAGTTTTCTTAGTTTTCTCCAAAATGATGGTTTTTTTAGGAACCCTCCCCTATCTATATATATATGGTAGACATGAAATCAGGCTCTAAAATGTTTACTTTGTAAAACTTGTTCGCTAGGCCAAAAAAGTCTTAGCTAGAGGCCATCAAAACTAAGAGGCGAAAAAATTTTTAGTGTAACAAATTCTGATTGGTATCAAGTTTCTTGTTGTTTTAATATATGTAATTAATTTACATACTTTGTTTATTATTTATGTTTTTTGTCACTTTCTTCTTTATGATTATCTATACTTTTTGTGTTATAAGTTTACATAAAATATGAAAGTTTTTATATGCAGTAGAAAAAAAATCCCCTTTAGGTGAGAAAACATCTTAAGCCAGCCCTGGTCCTGAACCCCTGATTAACGTGTTCATTTTTACTGGTATGACATGTTCTCACGTTTAAGAAGCTCATTATTTTATGATTTTCATTACTTTTTGGTTCTTTTAATAGAGTTGGTTTTCGTTTAGAATGTTAAGGACTACGAGTTGTTATTATGACATGAAACTGTTGGGTTTTAAACATGTCTTGTAAAATAATTTTGCAACGGAAGCTAGTTTTAACATATTTAAACTAAAACTTTAGAAACCAAAACCCATCAAGGATCCATATGTAGTTCTTGAAACTTAAATAAAATACAACCATAGGGTGTTTAGAATCAACAACCTTTGTAGAGAAGTGGTAGCTACAAGAATAAGGATGGTATGAACACAAATGTCTTCACTCCAAGAGATGAACACACCAAGCAAGTTTCTCCAAGATGCTAGTCAATACCCAATGTCAAGAACACACTCTTTACTAACACTTATTTAGAGAATATTTTGTATGTAATGTAGAAATCCAACCACCTTTAAGAACCTAAACAAACTACTAGAGGTTAAAGTTTGCTTGTGTTCTTGATGTGGTTTTCATTCAAAATTGCACTCTCCTTTTTCTTTGAAATTTTTGGCCGATTAATCCTTTTGGTTCAAGAGAACCTAAGTATTTGAACTAATAAAATGGAATGGAATGAGTTGCCTTTTTTAACAGTAAATCATGCCCCTCTAAATCCATGCAATCTCATTCTCCACAATTTAAGTCAAACAAGTAAAAGGAGCATGGTTCCCATGCCATGCTTTCTGCCAAAAAAAATCAAGAATATATATGGACTTGATTTCACATATTCCTTTGGGTAATAACATGCATTCTCAAAAGATTTATTTTATAAATCTATTAAAACATATTACATACACCATGTAGTGTTACCAAGTAAACATTACATATAATATTAATGTTTCATTATACATTATTATTTTACTTAATAATAATAATAATAATGTATTCTTGACGTAAGTTGGGTTATACACATTAAACCGAGTTTGAGTGTACATTTGGAATATTTGCTCAGTGTGTGACCTTTTGGGATATCATATCAATAGTAACATTGTTACATGTTGTGTCTTAGGCATACAGGTCCAACATAAACTACCCGGCCACCGAACATGTATAAACTAGTTTTGGTGGTTTATAAGGTACCTCCATTTATATTTAAGATAAAATGGTTCAATTGCCATTCTAAAAGAATTAGTTTTATTCTTGTTGGATCAAAAAAAGTGATGACCCAAAATTTAAACAACTGCTTCACAACAATAAACAACAAATGACCAAGATCATCTAACAACAAATAACTAAAATGAAAATGATGATAAAGACACATAGTTGATCAATATAAACTATTGAAGTTTGAAGATGGAATGCTAAAGACCGAAAAAGTGTTGATTGGTTAAATGACTGAACAAGTTAGTTATTTTGTTATTTAGGGTATGTGTTATCCAGCGTGAGGGGGCTTGACCACCCTCCCTCACACCCCCATCATCATAACACACTGGGCGTGACCACCAAGTGGTGGTTCGGCCAAGAGGGCTGTCACGCGGTGAAGGAGAAGAAAGAAGGGGAAAAGGGGGAAAATGTGGTTATGACGTGGAGTGATAGGGAGGTGATGGGGGAGTGATGGATAACATAGGTAAAGATGGTGTTGGTTGATTATGTGGCGCCTACGTGGAATTAGGGGGAGTGATGGATAACATATATAAAGATGATGTGGAGTGATAAGGGAGTTATGGTGTTGGTTGATTATGTGGCACCTACGTGTGAGGCCCTCTTTTCCCGGCGACCCCACGTACGTTGGTTTCGTCATAACACATAGCCCTTAAACTAAAAACTTTCATAGATAGCAGCGGAATTTAAAACATAGTTTGTCTAACATGAAATAATGTCTTAATTAAAACATAATTGATTGCCAATGCCACCGAACTCTCTTTATCTGGATGCCTGAGCTCTATGCCTTCTCTGACCATAGCTTAACCTGACATACATGCTAAATCAAGTCAGCTTACGCTGGTGAGTTCTAGTTTTTCATAAAAATAAAATCTTTACAGTACATAAAACATTAGCATTCGCTGTTGGCCAAAGTCAACAGTCTCAATCACCCTGAACAAAACACATTTCATATACATAACATACATGACATCATAACATCAATCATACGGCGAAGGAACTTCACCGTCAACGGTTGACCTAAGTCAGACAGGCTTGTGCGGCACAAGACACTATAACTATCAACCCACAGCTGATAACTCATGCATGCATAAGATTTCTTTAACTATCAACCGAAGTTGACAGCTCATACCGGTACAAGACTTCTTTACATAAATCATTCATACATCACGTATACATACTCATAACACACATTCATTTACATCATCAGGACCGTTGTCCTCATCATATCCACTGTTTTTAACAGTGGGCTTATACCGGCATAAGACTCCATACTTACCCAATAACAAATACTGGAGCTACCATACTTACCCAGTAACAAGTACTGGAGCTACCATACTTTCCCAGTAACAAGTACTGAAGCTACCATACTTTCCCAGTAACAAGTACTGAAGCTACCATACTTTCCCAGTAACAAGTACTGGAGCTACCATACTTACCCAGTAAATAGTACTGGAGCTACCATACTTTCCCAGTAACAAGTACTGGAGCTACCATACTTTCCCAGTAACAAGTACTGGAGCTACCATACTTACCCCATACGAATATGGGAGCTACGTCATACTCATCCCGTAACAAGTACGGGAGTAACCATACATACCCAGTTATAGTCATGGTTGACTCTCATACCCAGTTATAGTCATGGTTGACTCTCATATCCAGTTATAGTCCTGGTTGACTCTCATTCATTCATCTTCCTATAACACGTATAGGAACATCATTCCTTCATCATTCATGACACACTAGCGTCATATGATCATTCATCGTATTCATCATAACATCATAACATTTCATGCCAGTCTCTTATCATCATGACATCATCACATTGTCCTAATATCTTAGGAATCATCATATTATATCATGCCAGTATCATTTCGTCATACTATCATAACATCCTAGCAATGAATATACATCATGCTATCATCATATCATCAGATCATACATTCTGGCATTCATGAACTTTTCATACTAGCATCTTATCATCATAGTATTCTGCCCTAGCAGCAATGGCACATATCATATCATAATATATAATGCTAGCATCTTTATCATCATATCATCACTTACATGTTACAATAGAACCTATTCCTCGTATCCCACATCATACCTTCATCCTAGCAGTCTAGGATTTCATCATAGCTTAACATATGTAATCATCCTCATAGCGTGTTATCATACCTCTCATCCTTATGTCTTACTAATATGAACACATCATACTTAGCATATCATCATGTACAAATCATATTAACACATTAACACGCATACATAGTCATGGCATATCATTATTCATTTAACATCATCTTAAGCACATAACATCATGAACATAACGTTAAGCATGTATGCCAGCCCAAAACATTAAACATGAAAATAGGGCGTCTAGAACTCACATGATGTCTCACGGTAGCGAGATCACTCACAACTGGTGCTAATGGTATAGTCCTGCATTAGGTTACGTATAATATGTTATATACGTTTTAACATACTGATTAAATCTTTTTTGAACGTCCAATGTCAAAGACGTCGCCTTAATAGTCATCAAATCGTTAATGTTGTTGATTATCAAGCTAAAACAGTCTCTATACAGTTTAATGGCTTAGGAATGACCAATCCTTGTTATTAATTGTGATTAGTTTGAAACACTTGAATTTAACCTTGCATATCAAAATTAATCAAACTAATCATCTACCTTGTCATAATCAAATGGTTTAAACCACTATAACCATTGTTATGATTCCATGCAAACCAGGCATTACAACGGCTCAAAACAAGGATTTTCCCATTAACAGTTCGAGTTCTTCACTTATAATCAATTTGTCACACCCCCAATTTCCCACTCGTGGTGTCAGTCCACGTGGGCGTGACGTGGCCATAATCACAGCTCAAGGTCATATAGAACACCTCTATATGCGTTTTCAAAAACAATGTTTGACACACACACTTAACAACAGTAGGTTGCAGCGAAAATAATAAATCATATTGCAGCGGAAATCAAGTGTTTAACAATTGCAGCGGAAAAGTAATAAGTTTAATACAACACTGTTTAAAACAGAATAAAAGTCTAAATTGTTTCGAAAGGCAAGAATTAAAATGCATGCGGGATCCTATGCTCAAATCCCCTAAGTGCATCCCTGTTTCCGAGTGCCTGTCTGCTAGTTACCTGAGAATACAAGTTTAAGAAAAAGTGTCAACACAATGGTTGGTGAGTTCACAGGTTTTGATAAACATTGCAATTCAGAAATCATGTGTCATACTGTTTATTAAATGTTAGTCCTGAGCCCTAGGCTCCAAGTGTCAGTGCGTCACTACCGAAACTAGACTTGTTAGTCCTTGCCTCCGCTATGTCTCGTAATAACATAGCAAGATAGGTCGAGATTTCACGTGTTATGAACTCCAGTCAACATTTTCGCCACGCGGGGCTCGTCACACCCAAATAGATCTATTCAAACTCACCTCGTTGTTTATACATTAACGGTAAGACTTTGCGAGGGCTTATTACGATACAACACTTATGTTTGTCCAATAAACCAGTATACACAATTTGTTTGTACAAGTATAAATGTTTGACTCGATTTAACAAGTATTCTCCCCCTATTTGAAAAGCTTGTAAAAGAGTAAAGAGGGGCCGTAAACTCACCTTAGTGATGAAGTAGTAAGTCAAGCGTAAGCTCCTGCGTAGATGGCACGTCGGTCACTGGCAACCTATATCGTATTCGGTTCGTGAGTTTGTGTAAGTGACAGTGCTAGTGTTTGTGTTAGTGCTCGTGTTTGTGTCCAACAACCCTCGGTTGTTCATGTTTGTCCGTGTCGGTCCGCAATGACCGCGTTTGCTCGTGTTGATCCACATTGACCGTGTTTGACTGTGTTGGTCCACATTGACCGTGTTTGACCATGTTTGACTAGAGTTGACCAAGTTTGACCGTGTCAAGTCAACGACCCGTTGGTGAACCGTGTGACGGTTGTGAATCGTGTAGCGACCGTGTAAGTGCTTGTCGTGTGCAAAACGCGCAAATCGCGTCTATGGACAACTTACTATTTATAGTAAGTTTCCATTTATGGAAAGTTCACAAAGCATTTCGATTTAAGAGTTCTAGCATGTTCAATAGTCCTACGTGATCATGTTAACACATAGCACATTATCATACGATTTCAAATAAGTTGTTTACAACATGTTTGCACATAAAAGTTTCCTGAAATGGAAAGTTTCTATTTATAACATACGTAACATCGGAAACCATCTAACTTAGCATCTAATCATCATGTTATAACATAACTAGCCATTTAGCATGCTCAAATCATACAACACGTTGACAAATCGGTTTTTGTAAAAATAAAGTTACTAAATATAGTAACTTTCTAGTTTTGCATAGAAATGATCATTTTAACATTTCTAACCCATCCTTATGCCACAAATCATCCTAATGATCAATCTAACATCGTTTAAACATGTCAACATAACCCAAATTGCCATCTATCAACATTTTGACCCAAAAAGTTACTAAAAATAGTAATAACGCTAAATATGACCATTAAACATTATCAAAATCACATTCTAAACTTATCATCATCCTAATAACATCTAAACAACCATCCATGAACATGCATGACACCAAATATCATTCGCATTCTCATTTCATAAGTAAAAAGTTACTATTAATGGCAAGTTTCATAAAAATCGTAATTTTGGCCATTTCAACATCATCCAATCATGTGAAGATCTTCTAATATCATTTATAAACACGTTTACAACTACAAGATCACTCCATGAGTCATGGATCATACATGCATGGCACTTTTTCAACGTTTTATAACCAAATAATGATATTCTCATAAACACATCATCATAGATCATCACCAAATGCATGCTAATCATGTTAGATCATCATAAATCACATCAAAACTAATAAACCCAGAAACAAAATTCGTGCTTGTGCTTTACCCATGCTTGCATGTGAGTTTAAAGTCTTGCATGTGGGTGTAAGAGGTGTGAAAGTGAGTTTCTAGTATAGAAACTACCTTTGAGTGCTCTAAAATGGTTGAGATGATGATGAAATCGAGCAAGAAGGCTCCTAAGTGCTTCTGGACAGCTGGTTCACGCAGGGATGTAGAGGTGGTGATGGTGTCGAGCTTCCAACGTCGTTCTTTAAGCTCCCGATCTTCACCTCAAGCTTCCACAAGCTTGATAATGGTTGTAACAGAGTAAAAATGGAGTTTTTCTGGTGGGGAAGACGATCTTGAGTGCCTGGGGTTCGATTTGTGCGAAATAGGGTGGCTAGTGATGATGGTGTCTTGGTTAAATAAAGATTCTGCGAACTGGGTCTTGTCGCGTAGCGCGACATGCTCAAGAGAGTCTCTCGCGTAGCGCGAGGGATTTCGGGTTCGAATTTCCCCCGCCCACCTGTCGCGTACCGCGACAGGTTCCTTGTGGGCCGTCGCGTAGCGCGACACATCCCCTGAAGAGCCCAATAGGCCCATTTTAGTGGGTTTGATCCGTTCGTCGCCGTTTTCACGTCTACGAACTATCGTTTGGCCTCGTTTGAACTTCCGAGTTCAAAGTGTGAGTGTTTCGTGAGGTTTCGAGTGTTGTGCTACACAATGTGCTTGACGTTCACCAACGTTCGTGTGTTTTGACCCGCGTGTGCTGTTTGTCGATAATTCCACGAATTATCTTGTTGTGTGTCGGTGTTTGTACTGTCGTGCCACGTGTCACACTAAATTAATCTATTTCTAGTGCCACGTGTACAATAAACATTTAAATAAACATTTAAATAAATATGTTGCTGACCTGGAATTTACGGGGTGTCACACAATCCTAGCCATCATCTAGGCAATAATCAACAACCCTAACTATATCATTACGTTCAAAAACAATATTTAATCAATCATAATCAATCTAGAAGGTTAGAATGAACCATTACCTAATCCGACGGAGTTCTGCGGTTAAAAAGACGATCCGGGCTTGCAGAAACGTTCCCTGGTTCGATCTAAACCTTGAGAAGCCTTCAAAATTGATGTTTTGATGGATTGGATGTTGATTTTGTGTGTGTGTGGCCGAAATCGTCGAAGATAAGGATGAGATAAACATTCTGGATGAAAAACTGACTTTTTAAGCCATTTTTGCGATCTGCTGACACGGGGCGCATCGCCCCACGCCAGACGGCGAAGTGGGGCGTACCGCGCGGACTCATGGCGGCCAGATATTTTCCACTTTTCGATTTTATCTTCATTTCGTGATTCCGGACAATCCGTAACTCCGTTTGGCGCACGGTTTTCGCCCACGTTCACCATTTCTCGCGTACTATCATCCTGTAATAATTTCATTTATCAAATCATCGTGGATTTCAAGCACGATCAAATGTGCTAAATTTTCGGCTGTTACACTACGTGTAGTGAGAGGAAGTGTTGGATAACGCATAGTATTAGTGTCAATTTATAGTAACATCACACTCTCTTCACCGTAGACAGTTTCGCCTATAAATAGGCTCCATTAACATTGTATCATTATCTGATCACCAGTTGTAAACACACAGTGTGATTGAGTCAAGAGAGAGCCATGAATTGTCAAATTGTAAACATTGGAATCAGTAATGAAATCAAGTGTTTGAATTATTCAATCATAAATTATATTTCCATTGCTTAAACTATTTGTTCTATTTTGCATTAAATCAATCTGATCCTGACAAATCTAAAAATATAGTTGGTTTTAAGTGTTCATGCGTATAATTTTTCTTTTCTTTTTACAATAAACACATTATAAATTCTTTTCAGAAAAGAAGTAGTTTATTTTATCACAATAAATCATCGAACTGTGGGTTTTCTTTAAAATAGTGAGTGGACCGAATCACCAAGGATGTCTGCGTCTTGCAGGTTGCATGACCTTTCATCAATGTTTCAAAAACCAGTATTTTAGGTGCACCGGATTTGGCTGAGAGATGGTTCAACTAGTTGAACTAGATTGTACCGGATGGTTCAACCGGACACACTAGTTAACCATGAAATTCCATAGAAATACAACTTATACTCAAATAAATTTCCAAAAAGTATCCAAATTCATCCAAAAACAATTAAAAAAGTACTCAAATTCATCCAAAACAATTTAAAAAGTACTCACAATCTAATAATTTTTTTAATATAAAAGTGAATAATATGATTATGACATTGGTGTGTTAAACGCATCAAGTTCACGATCGCTTAAAAGCCGAAATTCACTATCATCGTCGTCTTCATCAACAAGAGAATAATTACTTTCGTTTCCTACAAATTTAAATAAGAAGTTTTAGATATTTACTAAATTCAGTAGTCATAAAATACTACAATTACACAAGAAGTTATCTTGTATTTTTTACCTTGGCTAAAATCTTGTGTTTTTAATTTGAAACCGGGGGGTCCGGGAATACCGGTTTTACCGGTATAACCGGATTGAACCGCCGGCACGGTCGATCGAAGAAACCTGTATAATATCGAAGAGTTTCGTACCGGAATAGGGTGGCTAGTGATGATGGTGTCTTGGTTAAATAAAGATTCTGCGAACTGGGTCTTGTCGCGTAGCGCGACATGCTCAAGAGAGTCTCTCGCGTAGCGCGAGGGATTTCGGGTTCGAATTTCCCCCGCCCACCTGTCGCGTACCGCGACAGGTTCCTTGTGGGCCGTCGCGTAGCGCGACACATCCCCTGAAGAGCCCAATAGGCCCATTTTAGTGGGTTTGATCCGTTCGTCGCCGTTTTCACGTCTACGAACTATCGTTTGGCCTCGTTTGAACTTCCGAGTTCAAAGTGTGAGTGTTTCGTGAGGTTTCGAGTGTTGTGCTACACAATGTGCTTGACGTTCACCAACGTTCGTGTGTTTTGACCCGCGTGTGCTGTTTGTCGATAATTCCACGAATTATCTTGTTGTGTGTCGGTGTTTGTACTGTCGTGCCACGTGTCACACTAAATTAATCTATTTCTAGTGCCACGTGTACAATAAACATTTAAATAAACATTTAAATAAATATGTTGCTGACCTGGAATTTACGGGGTGTCACATCCTCCCCATGTTAGAAAGAATTTCGTCCCGAAATTCAACTTGTGTTGCCAGTGTTTGTCTGTTCCGCGAACAGGTGTGGGTACTTTTGTTTCATCTGGTCTTCACGTTCCCACGTGAATTCCGGTCCGCGTCGCGAATTCCATCGCACCTTCACTATTGGTATTTTACTGAGTTTGAGTTTCTTGGTTTCCTGGTCCATGATCTCTACCGGTTCCTCAACGAAGTTCAATCGTTTGTCGATTTGTATTTCCTCAAGAGGAATAACAAGTGTCTCATCAGATAAGCACTTCTTGAGGTTCGAGACGTGGGATATGTTATGTACGCTGTTCAGTTCAACTGGCAGGTTCAGCTCGTAGGCTACAGGGCCTATTCGTTTTGTAATCTCGAAGGGTCCATTGTAACGAGGGTTCAACTTTCCTCGTTTGCCAAACCGAATGACTCCCTTCCAGGGCGAAACTTTGAGTAACACTCTGTCTCCCTCCTGGAATTCTAACGGTTTGCGTCGTTTGTCAGCATAGCTTTTCTGTCTGTCTCGAGCTGCTGCCATCCGGTTGCGTATTTGCACGATCTTTTTAGTCGTTTCGTGCACTAGTTCTGGACCGGTCAGTTGGCTGTCTCCAACTTCCGCCCAGCAGATGGGTGATTGACACTTACGTCCGTATAGTGCCTCGAATGGTGCAGCTTGGATGCTAGTGTGGTAGCTATTGTTGTACGAGAACTCAATTAATGGTAAATGAGTCTCCCCGCTATTGCCAAATTCAATGACACATGCCCGAAGCATATCCTCCAGGGTTTGTATAGTTCGCTCACCCTGTCCGTCCGTCTGCGGGTGGTAAGCGGTACTCATGTCCAATCTCGTACCCAAAGCCTTATGTAAGGATTTCCAGAAATGCGACGTAAAGCGACTGTCGCGATCAGAGATTATCGAGATTGGCACTCCATGTCGAGTGACCACTTCCTTCAAATAAACCCGAGTGAGTTTGTCTAGCTTGTCAGTCTCCTTGATGGGTAGAAAATGAGCAGATTTTGTCAGTCGGTCTACGATAACCCAGATGGTATCGCAACCACTTGCCGTCCTAGGCAGTTTAGTGATGACGTCCATGGAAATTTGTTCCCATTTCCACATTGGTAGTTCCGGTTGTTGAAGTAACCCTGATGGCTTCTGGTACTCAACTTTGACTTTTGAGCACGTTAGGCATTTACTCACGTAAGTTGCTATCTCAGCTTTCATGTTTGGCCACCAGTAGGTTGTCTTCAAATCGTGATACATCTTGTCAGAGCCCGGATGTATGGAATATCGGCTCTTGTGTGCTTCGTCCATCACTACTTCTCTCAATCCCCCATTAAGTAATAAGCTCCGTCGTCTTTTGCCTTTATTTGCTTATCCATGCCACGCATAGTTTCAAGGGTGAGGTTTTCAGTTCTCAGAGCTTCCTGTTGTGCTATTCGAATTTGATTCGGCAATTCAGAATGGATCGTGAGTTGTAGGGCACGCACGTGTTTTGTTGTTTCCTTCCGGCTCAACGCGTCGGCCACTACGTTTGCTTTGCCTGGGTGGTACTTGATGGCGCAATCATAATCGCCGATGAGTTCGATCCATCTTCGTTACCTCATGTTCAACTCTTTCTGGTCGAAGATGTGTTGTAGGCTCTTATGGTCGGTAAAGATAGTGCATTTTGTGCCATACAAGTAGTGTCGCCAAATCTACAAGGCAAATACTACGGCTCCCAACTCAAGGTCATGAGTCGTGTAGTTTTTCTCATGCACCTTCTGTTGTCGTGAAGCGTAAGCTATAACCTTCTCGCGTTGCATCAGCACACCACCGAGTCCTTGTTTCGAGGCATCGCAATACACCATGAAATCGTCGCATCCTTCCAGTAGGGATAATATGGGTGCAGTACATAGTTTCTGCTTCAACAAATTGAATGCAGCTTCCTGTTTGTCTCCCCAATCGAACTTCCTATCCTTATGTGTCAAGGATGTCAGTGACTGAGCAATCTTTGAGAGTCCTTCAATAAACCTTCGGTAGTACCCGGCCAGTCCTAGGAATTGTCGCACCTCAGTCGGAGTCTTGGGTGCTTCCCAGTTTTTAATGGCTTCGATCTTGGCTAGGTCTACGTGTATTCCCTGCTCATTAACCACGTGTCCAAGAAATTAGACTTCGCGAATCCAAAAATCGCATTTTGAAAACTTTGCGTACAGCTGCTCTTTCTTTAATAATTCCAAGACTAGCCTCAAATGCTCAGCGTGTTCTTTCCGATTCTCTGAGTAAATCACAAATGTCGTCAATGAACACTATTATGAATTTGTCGAGATAAGGTTTTCATGCTCTATTCCTGAGATCCATGAATACAGCTGTTGCGTTGGTCAGTCCAAAGGGCATAACCCAAAATTCGTAGTGTCCGTATCGGGTTCTGAAGGCTGTCTTAGGAATATCATTCTCCTGTATTCTCAGTTGATGGTAACCCGATCTTAAATCGGTCTTTGAATAGTAGCTTGACCCTTGCAATTGGTCAAACAGATCATCTATTCGCGGTAATGGGTATCGATTCTTGATCGTCATTTTGTTCAGCTCTCTATAGTTGATACACATATGGAACGATTCGTCTTTCTTCTTCACGAATAAGACCAGTTCTCCCCAAGGTGAGAAGCTCGGTCTGATAAATCCCTTGTCTAACAGTTCCTACAACTGATTAGACAGTTCCTGCATCACTGTTGGTGCTAACCAGTATGGAACTTTAGTGATCGGTGCTGCTCCTAGTGTGAGGTCTATTCAGAACTCAATTTGTCACTTCGGTGGTAGTCCAGGTAAATCCTCGGGAATTACTTCAGGGCAGTTGGGACTACAGCTATGTCCTCGATCTTCTTCTCAGCCTTTGGTTGCTCAGTGATGAGGGCTAGTTATCGCAGA
This sequence comes from Mikania micrantha, assembly GCA_009363875.1. NCBI lineage: Eukaryota > Viridiplantae > Streptophyta > Magnoliopsida > Asterales > Asteraceae > Mikania > Mikania micrantha. The sequence continues at coordinate 105,740,704 of CM018692.1, read as the reverse complement.
GTATCCCTTCTGCAGATACTTGTTCGCCTACATACGGGATATGATGTTCAATGGTATTCTCCGTCGTTCTCCTTGGATCAAGAGTTGTTCCCCGTCTTGCAACGTCACTCGCACGATCTTCTCGTTACATACAATCTCAGCTTGGTTTGCAGATAGCCAATCCGCTCAAATGACTTCATCGAAGCTCCCGAGAGTCACCGGCAATAAATCGATTTCGAGTTCGTGATCCGAAACCATGACACTTCCTCGAAAGATGTGTTGTGTTTCACTTAGTTTGCCGTCGGCTAACTCTACGGTATACTTATAGTCTAGTGGTGTTGAAGTAACATCAATCAATTTACTAAATTCACTAGATACAAAACTCCTATCGGCTCTGGTATCAAATAATACGCTTGCATATTTAAAGGAACGTACCAGTTATGATGTTGGGATCATCTTTAGCTTTTTCGGATTCGAATACGTATGCCTTACCCCTTGCAGCGTTGCCTCCTGCTTTCTTGTTTTGTGGACAGTCTCGGCGTATGTGGCAAGGCTTGCCACAGGTGAAGCATCCCCTTTGTGGTGTCACTTTACTTGTGTTTGACCTCGGGTTGGCACGACACTCCCTCGTAATATGTCCATTTTTCCCACATCTGGTACACTTGATCCTATTGCATGGGCCAAAGTGATGGTATGAGCATTTGTTGCACTTGGGGTAGTTACCTTGGTATACTTTCTTGCCTTGAGCACCAGATTGAGTGGCAATAAAGACTTTTGCTGGTACGGGAAGATACTGGGTTGATTGTTGTGGTGAGAAGGTCCTGTTGTTGATTGACTCCCACTTCCGCTTGGTCCCTTGAGGCTTCAGGTGTTCACCCCTCTTGGGTAGCTTACCATGTGCTACCGCTTGGTCAGTCAGACAATGGGCCAAACAAATAGTGGGTTGAATGAGTGTGGGGTCTTCCATGGTAACCAAACCTTGGATCTGTTTAGGTAATCCACTGATGTATTGTTCAATCTTTTTGTATTCTGGGGTCACCATTTCTGGGTACAGTTCACACAGCTCATGGAATCGAGCGGTGTATTGTTCGATCTCGGATCCCTCCATTTTGTGAATCCAGAACCCATCCAGTTCTTTGATTTCGTTTTGAGGACAGTATTCTTTCTTCAACATCTTAACGAAGTTTTCCCATGGGATTGAGTTAGCAGTCTCCAGACTTAGTATCTGAATGTGCGAATTCCACCAATTGAGTGCCTGCCCTTCCAAAGTCCCGGTAGCAAATTTTACTTTATTTTCTTCAGAACACCTGCTCATGCAGAAGATTGACTCAACCTCCTTAATCCATCGGAGCAGTCCTACCGCTCCTTCCGGTCCCCTGAATATATGAGGATGGTAGCTAAGGAAGGTTTTGAATGAACATCCTTTTGAGTTGTTGTTGTGAGTCCCGTTGCTTGTTTCACTGTTTAAACGTGCAGTCTCGTAATCCGCAATGGCTTTTCTAACCCGTTGTTCTACCATAGCTTCGATAGCCGCATGACTGATTGATCGGTTGTCTGTACACCCATACGTTCCTTGACCAGCCATTCGCAGTATCTATATACAATAGATATTGTATTACCAATCGTTAGAGATGGTTGGGTGTTAGCATGTGCAGAGGGAAAATTTATCATGTTCTTCAAAAGTAAGATAATAATTTTCATAAGACTACTACTACCAAAGGGATTGGTATGAGCATAGCTTGCTCATGTAGGTTCTAGTAATACTAAATATAACGGGGAAATAAACCACTCGGTGTGAGTAACGGAGTTCGGATCTCCACTAGCAGCGGTGTGTTACCCAGTTTCCCCAATGGGTGCAGCTTACAACTTGAATTTGCCAGAATTGTTATGTACCTATAAATTCACGATTACGTTGTGTGACACCCAGATCCCACACGGATCATAAAACACTTGTTTAGACATAAACACGTTGCGGAATTTGGTCCCAAAAAAAAAATTTTGCAAGGGTTTGTTTGAAAACTCATTAAATAACCCTTTATAACCTGTCACATTCAAAAACTGACACAAACTTATTTACAACATTTACACGTCATCAAAACATAGTAAGTTTAAGTTACATCCACAAAAAAAACAACCAACATAACGAGTGATTCTGCTCCAAGACATGCCCGATATGATCGCCCAATGCATATCTATTTTTGACCTGTAAACATCACATATAAATTCACAATTAGTTCATATGAACTAAGTAAGCAACCCTCAAAGTTCTCAAAACTCATTCTAACACATCCACATACATATCATATGGATGTTTATCATGTTTAGATCATAATATATCATATTCAAACATTTAATTGCACATAACTCACCATTGTGCATTAATTTCCCTTAACGGGTCATTTTCACAAATAATTATATGATCTATTTTCAACTCCATTACTAGCACCTCTAGTTAATCATCAATTAAATTCACTATCTTGAATCATTCAATTACCCACACTCTAGTAGGTTTTTATCAATTTAACTCCCGGCTCATCCGGTTATCCACACTCTAGTGGTTTATAACATTATCTACCGACTCATTCGGTTATCCACTCTCTAGTGGTCCAATTGATCAATTTTACCGGCTCATCCGGCTATCCACACTCATGTGGTATCATGAACTCATCTACCGGCTCATCCGGCTAATTTTATGCCATTTATATCAAACACACAACTCAAGCATAACATTTATATTGAAACTAAAAATGCCTTCTCATAGGTCTTTTAACTCAATTAGTTTCATTAGTCAAGTTATGCACAATCAATATATAAACACCAACATTCAAGTAGACTCTTTCTACTACTTATATGTAATGTTATAGTAAGTTGGGTAACTTACCTTGTTCAAATAGTTGGTCACCCCCTACAACCTCTTTTCCACTTCTATGACTTATTCCTTGACTTCCACCACCAACACCTAGTTGCAATTCACATATATATACAACTAGTTTTAATACACACAACACATATACATATTGATTCAAACTAATTTGAATCTCAATTATCAATATATAGTGTTTAGAAGTCAAGTTACTACTTATAATCACATGTTTATGTTAAAAAAAACATTGACTTTCAAATTTCAATTTTGTGCAGCAACTTTCTGAGTTGCTGCTGTAATCAACACTTTTGACACATTTACAATATGTTTTAGCTCTTCATGTTCAAAGATGGTTTGTATTAGACTCTTATACCTTTCCAGGCATATAAAATACGCCTCAAACGGATACACGGTTGATTTTATACACAATTTACAAAATCAGACCTGCACCTTCATTTTCTCAATTCAGCTTGCTGAATTTTTCAATGTTGCTGCTGTAATTGCCATTTTAACCCATCTTAAGTTTGTTTTCAGCTTTTCATGTCAAAAGATGGATTGTAGCCCTTTCAAATAGCTTTCCAACCATATAAGGCTCATTTTCTAATTATTTTTCTATGATTTTATACGATTTTTTGAATAACAGTACAGCAACATATTTTCATTCAATTCAGCAACTAATCACTTTTGGTTCAAGCATTTCACCAAGCATCTTATGTGCATAACTTATAGGCACATTCATTCAGCAAGCTTACTTACTAATTAACCCATTCATGTTTCATTAACATCAAAGTTCATAACTTTATGCAATCACACACAATAACTAGTAGTTTGATTGTCTCAAACACTTAATAAGCATCCATTTATGGTTTCTAACCCATTTAAACAACCAATTTCAAGATCTAAGTAAAACCCTTATCTTGCTCATCACAAGAACTCACTATTAACATCAAGATAGGATCTAAAAACACTTACAAGATGTTAGGCAACACTTATGGATGAGTTTAGAATCTTCAATCTTGAACTTTAGCCATGGAATCAACAAACTTGAAAGCTAGGTTTTTGCAACCCTTCTTCTCTTCTCTGGTTCTCACGCACACACACATATACAAGGAATGAAAAATCTGATTTTGACCAAGTCAAGCCTCATCTCCTCTTTAATTTTTCAAGTTTGCCCATATGGCAACCTTGGTCCCTCAATCTTTTTAACTAGTTAACCCACTTAACTAACCTAATCAAGTTAGTTACTAGTTAACTATAATACCCCAATTGTTATTATATTATTATCACAACATAATTTAAAATATAATAAAGTTTATTTATTAACACACGTAACCGTTAAAACGGTCGTTACACGTTGGCCACCATAATCGTCAATTTATCTTACACAATCATTCTAGTTCCTTCAATCTGAAGCCAGTGATCATAGTAGTGCTCGAGGTTCATCTTCGGAGTGATGTCGCTAAGGTTCCAGTCCGCAAGTGTATGTCAGGTGACTGGGCTTACGCCCAAGAATAGAGATTGGGAAAAGCGTTCGATTTGAGTTAGATCATGCTAGTGTAGTCTTCTTCCGGACATTGAAGAGTTCCCAAAGTCTTGTGTTTGTCCTTTCACTAATCCCATCTCACAGTTCTCAAGCATAGTCGGATGTGGATACCCGCGAAGGGTTCCAAAGGTATGCTCGTAGGTATCCGAAAAAAAATCACAAAGCATATTGCCAAACTATGCACATAATGTGTTGTGCGAAACTAGTGTAGTGTCTAATGTTGAGCAATGGCTATAGTCTAAGTTTACTACATGCAAACCTAGTTCTCTATAACCAAGGCTCTGATACCAGTCTGTCACACCCCCAATTTCCCACTCGTGGTGTCAGTCCACGTGGGCGTGACGTGGCCAGAATCACAGCTCAAGGTCATATAGAACACCTCTATATGCGTTTTCAAAAACAATGTTTGACACACACACTTAACAACAGTAGGTTGCAGCGAAATAATAAATCATATTGCAGCGGAAATCAAGTGTTTAACAATTGCAGCGGAAAAGTAATAAGTTTAATACAACACTGTTTAAAACAGAATAAAAGTCTAAATTGTTTCGAAAGGCAAGAATTAAAATGCATGCGGGATCCTATGCTCAAATCCCCTAAGTGCATCCCTGTTTCCGAGTGCCTGTCTGCTAGTTACCTGAGAATACAAGTTTAAGTAAAAGTGTCAACACAATGGTTGGTGAGTTCACAGGTTTTGATAAACATTGCAATTCAGAAATCATGTGTCATACTGTTTATTAAATGTTAGTCCTGAGCCCTAGGCTCCAAGTGTCAGTGCGTCACTACCGAAACTAGACTTGTTAGTCCTTGCCTCCGCTATGTCTCGTAATAACATAGCAAGATAGGTCGAGATTTCACGTGTTATGAACTCCAGTCAACATTTTCGCCACGCGGGGCTCGTCACACCCAAATAGATCTATTCAAACTCACCTTGTTGTTTATACATTAACGGTAAGACTTTGCGAGGGCTTATTACGATACAACACTTATGTTTGTCCAATAAACCAGTATACACAATTTGTTTGTACAAGTATAAATGTTTGTCCAATAAACCAGTATACACAATTTGGTGGTTCAGGTGGAAACTCCATTCTTAATTGTTGTTGAATGCTTGGAGATGCAAGCTCTGTTCGATGGAGTACTCGATTTCTACGAGCAGTGCGTTCAATTTCTGGATCAAAATTCAAAGGTGAAGATCTCCCAGAATACCTAGTATGCATGCAAACCTGTAATTACCTGCACACTAACACAACCCGTGTAAATCTGACAAATAAACAAAATAAACTAAAACGAAATTGAAAGTAATTTGCGCACGACTCCCCGGCAACGGCGCCAAAATTTGATCGGTGTCGAAGTACCAACCAAAAATAAGAGTTTAAACTCAAGTCCTACAACCCAATTTAGTTAGGGAAGTCGGGTATCGATCCACGAGAAGTCAAGTGGAAACTACTTTCAACACAACTAATTGACTACTTGCAATAAAAATTTAAACTTGAAATTGTTGATTTTAGGGTTGAATTAAGAAACAATTAACTTAACTAAAACAAACGAATTAAACTAAGAATTTGTAAACAATTAATGGAAAAGGTGATCACTCCGGATTTCAGGTTAATCCAGTAATTAAAGATGCTTTGAATTGTCGATTGGAAACTACGTAGACATAGCTTATGCTTAAATTGATTAACACCTAGAATTTGGAAACCAATTAATGACCTTATTGACAACCGATAACTAGACCGATGTTGTTGATTCGGTTAATTATTAATTTCACAAAACCAATTGATCATAAAAGCTTTGAAAACTCAAATTCATCAATCACCAATCCACTCAAACTATGAATGAATAAAAAGTAAACGACTTGAACTTGAAATTGAAAAGTAATGAAACAATGGTTAGGGTTTCACAATCAAACAATACTAGATAAGTAATCAATGAAAAACTAATCTAATACCAATGTTTAACAATCCAAAGTAAACTTTAACTACTAAACCTAACCATCCATCCGGAGACGATCACGCGAGACTTAGCCGGATATAGCAACACTTGAATCTTCAATCTTCACTTGAAATTGCATGTTGGAATCTTGATTTTGCTGTTAGGATTGATGAATCAGGGCTTTAGAACGCTCCAAAATACTCCAAAATCGCCCAAGAACTTGCCCCCAAGGTGTGATAGTCGATTAGGGTTGATTTGGGCCTTAAATACCCCAAAAAACGCGAATTTTGACCTTTTCCGGAAGCACCCGGCGTAAGTTACGCCCCCTAGGCGTAACTTACGCCTACTGACATACACTTTACGCCTTACAACCTCTGTCTTACGTTTCTGGTTACGGAACAGCTTCCCGGCGTAAGTTACGGCCCCTTAGGCGTAACTTACGCCTGCTCTGATGTTACCATTGGCTTTATCTCGTCGAGAAACGCGATTTTCATATATTATACGTCCCGTAACTCTTCTCCTAACCCAAGATATGCCTCTTCAAAGTTCTTGGCTTCCATTTCGCATACGCGGATGTTCGGATGTGCTCGGTTTTGCTCCTCTTTGCTCGGTTTCCTCTTAAAAACGCTTTCTTGCTTCATCCAACCTACAAACATACAAGGACAACCGGTAGCTTCTATTCCGAATAAATAAACACGTCAAATAACATAAAAACAACCAATTAATCAAGTTAGAATCAATTCCAAACCCATTCCATCACATCCCCACACTTACCTTTTTGCTTGTCCTCAAGCAAACTTTCTTGAACATTACTCACCTTCTCTACAACACACACATGCAATATCCACCAAGTTATAGATTAAGGTTATCAAAACATACTCATCCCATAGACTGACACAATCGAGGTTGACATGCTGACAAACATATGATCTAAACTTATCCAATGCAAAGACTACTGCAAGCAACTCTTTTTCTGTAGTTGTATAATTTAATTGTGCATCAGAAAGAGTTTTGCTTGCGTAGTAGATCACCACGGGTTTCTTGTCAACCCGTTGTCCCAACACAGCTCCAACTGCATAATCACTTGCATCACACATAATCTCAAAAGGAAGAGACCAATCTGGTGATTGCAAGATTGGGGCTGCCACAAGTTGTTCCTTAAGCAAGTTAAACGATTTCAAACATTCATCATCAAATTCAAACGGGACATCTTTTAAAAGCAAATTACACAAAGGTTTTGTTATGACACTAAAGCTTTTAATGAACCTTCTGTAAAACCCGGCATGTCCTAGAAAAGAACGAATGCCCTTGACATTTGTGGGAGGTGGCAATGTAGAAATAACATTTATTTTTGCCCGATCCACCTCCATTCCTCTTTCAGAAATCACATGACCCAAAACCACCCCTTCACGAACCATGAAGTGGCTCTTTTCCCAACTTAAAACCAAATTAGTTTCCACACATCTTTTCAATACTTTGGTTAATTGATTAAGACATTTATCAAATGATGAACCAAATATTGAAAAGTCATCCATGAAGATTTCCAAAGACTCCCCCACCATATCTGAAAAGATACTCATCATACACCTTTGAAAGGTGGCGGGGGCATTGCACAAACCAAATGGCATTCGCCTAAATGCAAAGGTGCCATAAGGACAAGTGAATGTCGTCTTATGTTGATCATCTGGATGAATAGCAATTTGATTATAACCAGAATAACCATCAAGAAAACAAAAGAATTTCTGACCTGATAAGCGTTCAATAATTTGGTCAATGAATGGTAAAGGAAAGTGATCCTTAGATGTGGCGGCATTCAATTTCCTATAGTCAATGCACACACGCCACCCGGTTACCGGCCGGGTCGCGATTTGCTCGCCATCATCCCCTCGTACTACCTGAATACCTGATTTCTTTGGAACCGTCTGAGTGGGACTCACCCAAGTACTATCAGAAATAGGGAAGATAATACCTGCATCTAGCCACTTGAGTACCTCTTTCTTTACTACTTCTCTCATGTTGGGATTGAGCCTCCTTTGTGTGTCACGAAATGGCTTCGCCTCCGGCTCAGTGATGATCTTGTGCATGACAATTGATGGGCTTATACCTTTCAGATCTGCTATTGTCCATCCAATTGCTGATTTGTAAGTGGATAGCACCTCAATAAGTGCTCTTTCATGCTCCTCAGTCAAATCAGAAGCAATGATGACCGGTAATGTCTTGTTGCCTCCCAGAAACACATACTTGAGATGTGTTGGCAACTCCTTCAATTCAAGCTCTGGTGGTTCTTCCAATGAGGGTTTCAGCTCCTTGTTCCATGAATCGGGAATCTTCTCTTGATGACAAGACCATGGTGGTCTACCCTCTTGTGTAGCTTTCACTTCAACATCCTTTTCAGCATCCATCAACTCTTGAATGTGTTCATTATCCAACCTGTCAAACACAGAAAATACCTCGACTGTGTTGTCCTTGCTCACTACAGGATCATAGCAAGGAACACAGCTGTCAATAATATCTGCCATAAAACATGTGTCATGAGTAGAAAGATTAGTAACAGGAGAAAACATATTCATACGCAACTTTCGGTTCCCAAATGTCATGTCAACCGTGCCATCAACACAATTGATTTGGGCATGAGCAGTGGCCAAAAATGGCCTTCCCAATATGACATCCGGTTGCCTACCCTGTATACCTGACACATAATCTAAAACCAAGAAATCTACCGGGTAGTAGAAGTCTTCCACCTTGACAATCACATCCGTTAACACCCCCCTAGGAAGTTTAGGGGTCAAATCAGCTAACACAACTGTGGTGTCAGCTTTCTGAAGTGGACCAAAATCAAATTGGTCATAGAGACTTCCTGGGAGGATGCTAATACTAGCACCAAGATCCAACAACGCCCTTTCACTTGTAAAATCACCAATTTGAATAGAAATCAAAGGCGTTCCTGGATCTTCCAACTTAGGTGGAAGAGCACCCGACAAAATAGCACTCACTTGCACATTAACATCAAGCTTTTTGGGCAACTTATGTTGCCTTTTCTGTGTGCAAAGATCTTTCAAGTACTTAGCATAGGAAGGCACCTGTTTGATTGCATCTAACAAAGGAAGATTGATTTTAACTTGTTTGAAAACTTCCCACATTTCATCTTGTTGTGGGCCCCTTTTTGTTTTATTAGAAAGATCCGGTTTTACCAAGGCCTCCGGAAAAGGAGCTTCCTTGGTTGTTTTATTTGAAACACATTCGGGTTTAGTTACCGGTTTAGATGCAATAGGTGTCTCCTCACTATCACTTTCCTCATCCTCATCAACATCTTCCACCACACCTTCTACAAAGGTTGGTGGAACATCAACTTTGTTATCATAAACCTTACCATTTCTAAGTGTGGTTACCTGTTTTACCTGACCATGCTTAGAAGATGATCCTTGATGAGCGGGATTTACCTTTGTATCACTTGGCAATGTTCCAGGATTCCTCTTTGCCAAGTCTTCAGCCATTTGTCCCACTTGCTTGTTTAATGCATTGAAGGCTTTGTCCCTCATCTCATTTTCCTTCTTCATTTCTTTCAACATCTCGAATATCTCATCAATCTTTGAGACTTCAGAATTAGATGTTGATCCACCTTGTTGATTTGCTTGTTGAGAAGGTTGTTGTTGCCTATAATTTCCTTGAAACCCTTGGTATTGTCTTTGGTAACCTCCTTGATTATACCCTTGGTTGCGGTTGAACTGCTGTTGATTTCCTTGATTATTGGGTGCTTGAAAGTTGGGGTTCATTTGATTTGAAGTGTTGCCATACCTGAAGTTCGGATGGTTTCGCAACCCCGGATGATACGTGTTGGAATTCATGTCTCCATACACTTGGTTCACTTCTTCTGTTGGACCAAATTGAGCTGAGCATTGGCTTGCCTTGTGTCCAATCTCTCCACATCCACCACATACATTAAAAACATTTTCAGATTTGGTGTTGTCCTTTCCCAATCCCGCAAGTTTGGCCATCTTTTGTGCCACAACCTCCAATTGCTCCTCGTTTAATTGTGTGGCTGCACCATTAACCGTTTCATGCTTCGACCGCTTGTTAGATTGTTCTAGCCTCTTTGAAGTAGTGCTCATGCGTTCAAGCATGTCCCAATCCACTTGTACATGGTTGTACAAGAAAGTCCCATTGCTTTGGGAGTTGATGTCCCTTATATCCTCCGATGACATCCCATCATAGAAAGCAACTAGTAACTCCCACATGTTGATCCCGTGATGTGGGCATTTCCTCAACATATCCTTAAACCGGGTGAAGGCCTCATGAAACAATTCTCCTCCTTTCTGTTTGAAATTTCTAATGGCAGCCCGAGCCTCTGTTGTCTTCTTCATTGTATAGAACTCAATTAGAAACTGTTGCTGCATTTCTTCCCAAGTAAAAATACTTGCTGCTGGTAGTGTAGAAAACCACTCCTTAGCTCTATCTTTCAAAGTAAACGGGAAGAGAATCAACTTAACTTCATCGGCTGAAAATCCTTGTCCACCCGTGACTTGACAGAATTGCTCGAATTCTTGCAAGTGTTGATATGGTTCCTCAGTGGCTCTTCCATGGAATGTGGGCACGGATGTCAATACAGCCGGTCTCACCTCAAATGATCTACCATGCCTAACGGGTGTGACCACCGGTGAGGAATTGGTAGTCAAAGCAGGTCGGAAGTGAGTAGTGGCACCTTGTGCATGTGCCATGCCTTGATTGTAGTTCATGGGCACTCCCATGTTTGGAGGAGGCATAGGGATTCCAGGCCCATAGTTTTGATTTTGTGGCCTTGGTGGCCTGTTGAACCCTTGTTGAGGTGGATAACCAAACTGTGGTGGCTGATGATGAAAACCATAACCCCCTTGATTCAATGGTTGTGGATTTGGGTTTTGCATTTCTGGTTGTGGTGGAGGATACCCGTAAGGATCATCATAAGCAGCATTGACATTTTGCAAGTTGTAATCACCACCATTTAAACCATCATCCCAGTTCTGGATGTTATTCTCATCACTCCCAATAGTACCATGATGGCTTCCTCATCTAAAAGTATGTCTCTCCTCCGTAGTATTGGTATGGTGGTCATCATTAGGAGGATGGTTAGGGGGAGGAATATGCTGAAATTGGGGTTGAGCAGGTGGTGGTGGTGGATTTGGGTTACCTTGTGGATTCTCAAAATCCTCAAACCTTGGTGGTTCAGGTGGAAACTCCATTCTTAATTGTTGTTGAATGCTTGGAGATGCAAGCTCTGTTCGATGGAGTACTCGATTTCTACGAGCAGTGCGTTCAATTTCTGGATCAAAATTCAAAGGTGAAGATCTCCCAGAATACCTAGTATGCATGCAAACCTGTAATTACCTGCACACTAACACAACCCGTGTAAATCTGACAAATAAACAAAATAAACTAAAACGAAATTGAAAGTAATTTGCGCACGACTCCCCGGCAACGGCGCCAAAATTTGATCGGTGTCGAAGTACCAACCAAAAATAAGAGTTTAAACTCAAGTCCTACAACCCAATTTAGTTAGGGAAGTCGGGTATCGATCCACGAGAAGTCAAGTGGAAACTACTTTCAACACAACTAATTGACTACTTGCAATAAAAATTTAAACTTGAAATTGTTGATTTTAGGGTTGAATTAAGAAACAATTAACTTAACTAAAACAAACGAATTAAACTAAGAATTTGTAAACAATTAATGGAAAAGGTGATCACTCCGGATTTCAGGTTAATCCAGTAATTAAAGATGCTTTGAATTGTCGATTGGAAACTACGTAGACATAGCTTATGCTTAAATTGATTAACACCTAGAATTTGGAAACCAATTAATGACCTTATTGACAACCGATAACTAGACCGATGTTGTTGATTCGGTTAATTATTAATTTCACAAAACCAATTGATCATAAAAGCTTTGAAAACTCAAATTCATCAATCACCAATCCACTCAAACTATGAATGAATAAAAAGTAAACGACTTGAACTTGAAATTGAAAAGTAATGAAACAATGGTTAGGGTTTCACAATCAAACAATACTAGATAAGTAATCAATGAAAAACTAATCTAATACCAATGTTTAACAATCCAAAGTAAACTTTAACTACTAAACCTAACCATCCATCCGGAGACGATCACGCGAGACTTAGCCGGACATAGCAACATTTGAATCTTCAATCTTCACTTGAAATTGCATGTTGGAATCTTGATTTTGCTGTTAGGATTGATGAATCGGGGCTTTAGAACGCTCCAAAATACTCCAAAATCGCCCAAGAACTTGCCCCCAAGGTGTGATAGTCGACTAGGGTTGATTTGGGCCTTAAATACCCCAAAAAACGCGAATTTTGACCTTTTCCGGAAGCACCCGGCGTAAGTTACGCCCCCCTAGGCGTAACTTACGCCTACTGACATACACTTTACGCCTTACAACCTCTGTCTTACGTTTCTGGTTACGGAACAGCTTCCCGGCGTAAGTTACGGCCCCTTAGGCGTAACTTACGCCTGCTCTGATGTTACCATTGGCTTTATCTCGTCGAGAAACGCGATTTTCATATATTATACGTCCCGTAACTCTTCTCCTAACCCAAGATATGCCTCTTCAAAGTTCTTGGCTTCCATTTCGCATACGCGGATGTTCGGATGTGCTCGGTTTTGCTCCTCTTTGCTCGGTTTCCTCTTAAAAACGCTTTCTTGCTTCATCCAACCTACAAACATACAAGGACAACCGGTAGCTTCTATTCCGAATAAATAAACACGTCAAATAACATAAAAACAACCAATTAATCAAGTTAGAATCAATTCCAAACCCATTCCATCACATCCCCACACTTACCTTTTTGCTTGTCCTCAAGCAAACTTTCTTGAACATTACTCACCTTCTCTACAACACACACATGCAATATCCACCAAGTTATAGATTAAGGTTATCAAAACATACTCATCCCATAGACTGACACAATCGAGGTTGACATGCTGACAAACATATGATCTAAACTTATCCAATGCAAAGACTACTGCAAGCAACTCTTTTTCTGTAGTTGTATAATTTAATTGTGCATCAGAAAGAGTTTTGCTTGCGTAGTAGATCACCACGGGTTTCTTGTCAACCCGTTGTCCCAACACAGCTCCAACTGCATAATCACTTGCATCACACATAATCTCAAAAGGAAGAGACCAATCTGGTGATTGCAAGATTGGGGCTGCCACAAGTTGTTCCTTAAGCAAGTTAAACGATTTCAAACATTCATCATCAAATTCAAACGGGACATCTTTTAAAAGCAAATTACACAAAGGTTTTGTTATGACACTAAAGCTTTTAATGAACCTTCTGTAAAACCCGGCATGTCCTAGAAAAGAACGAATGCCCTTGACATTTGTGGGAGGTGGCAATGTAGAAATAACATTTATTTTTGCCCGATCCACCTCCATTCCTCTTTCAGAAATCACATGACCCAAAACCACCCCTTCACGAACCATGAAGTGGCTCTTTTCCCAACTTAAAACCAAATTAGTTTCCACACATCTTTTCAATACTTTGGTTAATTGATTAAGACATTTATCAAATGATGAACCAAATATTGAAAAGTCATCCATGAAGATTTCCAAAGACTCCCCCACCATATCTGAAAAGATACTCATCATACACCTTTGAAAGGTGGCGGGGGCATTGCACAAACCAAATGGCATTCGCCTAAATGCAAAGGTGCCATAAGGACAAGTGAATGTCGTCTTATGTTGATCATCTGGATGAATAGCAATTTGATTATAACCAGAATAACCATCAAGAAAACAAAAGAATTTCTGACCTGATAAGCGTTCAATAATTTGGTCAATGAATGGTAAAGGAAAGTGATCCTTAGATGTGGCGGCATTCAATTTCCTATAGTCAATGCACACACGCCACCCGGTTACCGGCCGGGTCGCGATTTGCTCGCCATCATCCCCTCGTACTACCTGAATACCTGATTTCTTTGGAACCGTCTGAGTGGGACTCACCCAAGTACTATCAGAAATAGGGAAGATAATACCTGCATCTAGCCACTTGAGTACCTCTTTCTTTACTACTTCTCTCATGTTGGGATTGAGCCTCCTTTGTGTGTCACGAAATGGCTTCGCCTCCGGCTCAGTGATGATCTTGTGCATGACAATTGATGGGCTTATACCTTTCAGATCTGCTATTGTCCATCCAATTGCTGATTTGTAAGTGGATAGCACCTCAATAAGTGCTCTTTCATGCTCCTCAGTCAAATCAGAAGCAATGATGACCGGTAATGTCTTGTTGCCTCCCAGAAACACATACTTGAGATGTGTTGGCAACTCCTTCAATTCAAGCTCTGGTGGTTCTTCCAATGAGGGTTTCAGCTCCTTGTTCCATGAATCGGGAATCTTCTCTTGATGACAAGACCATGGTGGTCTACCCTCTTGTGTAGCTTTCACTTCAACATCCTTTTCAGCATCCATCAACTCTTGAATGTGTTCATTATCCAACCTGTCAAACACAGAAAATACCTCGACTGTGTTGTCCTTGCTCACTACAGGATCATAGCAAGGAACACAGCTGTCAATAATATCTGCCATAAAACATGTGTCATGAGTAGAAAGATTAGTAACAGGAGAAAACATATTCATACGCAACTTTCGGTTCCCAAATGTCATGTCAACCGTGCCATCAACACAATTGATTTGGGCATGAGCAGTGGCCAAAAATGGCCTTCCCAATATGACATCCGGTTGCCTACCCTGTATACCTGACACATAATCTAAAACCAAGAAATCTACCGGGTAGTAGAAGTCTTCCACCTTGACAATCACATCCGTTAACACCCCCCTAGGAAGTTTAGGGGTCAAATCAGCTAACACAACTGTGGTGTCAGCTTTCTGAAGTGGACCAAAATCAAATTGGTCATAGAGACTTCCTGGGAGGATGCTAATACTAGCACCAAGATCCAACAACGCCCTTTCACTTGTAAAATCACCAATTTGAATAGAAATCAAAGGCGTTCCTGGATCTTCCAACTTAGGTGGAAGAGCACCCGACAAAATAGCACTCACTTGCACATTAACATCAAGCTTTTTGGGCAACTTATGTTGCCTTTTCTGTGTGCAAAGATCTTTCAAGTACTTAGCATAGGAAGGCACCTGTTTGATTGCATCTAACAAAGGAAGATTGATTTTAACTTGTTTGAAAACTTCCCACATTTCATCTTGTTGTGGGCCCCTTTTTGTTTTATTAGAAAGATCCGGTTTTACCAAGGCCTCCGGAAAAGGAGCTTCCTTGGTTGTTTTATTTGAAACACATTCGGGTTTAGTTACCGGTTTAGATGCAATAGGTGTCTCCTCACTATCACTTTCCTCATCCTCATCAACATCTTCCACCACACCTTCTACAAAGGTTGGTGGAACATCAACTTTGTTATCATAAACCTTACCATTTCTAAGTGTGGTTACCTGTTTTACCTGACCATGCTTAGAAGATGATCCTTGATGAGCGGGATTTACCTTTGTATCACTTGGCAATGTTCCAGGATTCCTCTTTGCCAAGTCTTCAGCCATTTGTCCCACTTGCTTGTTTAATGCATTGAAGGCTTTGTCCCTCATCTCATTTTCCTTCTTCATTTCTTTCAACATCTCGAATATCTCATCAATCTTTGAGACTTCAGAATTAGATGTTGATCCACCTTGTTGATTTGCTTGTTGAGAAGGTTGTTGTTGCCTATAATTTCCTTGAAACCCTTGGTATTGTCTTTGGTAACCTCCTTGATTATACCCTTGGTTGCGGTTGAACTGCTGTTGATTTCCTTGATTATTGGGTGCTTGAAAGTTGGGGTTCATTTGATTTGAAGTGTTGCCATACCTGAAGTTCGGATGGTTTCGCAACCCCGGATGATACGTGTTGGAATTCATGTCTCCATACACTTGGTTCACTTCTTCTGTTGGACCAAATTGAGCTGAGCATTGGCTTGCCTTGTGTCCAATCTCTCCACATCCACCACATACATTAAAAACATTTTCAGATTTGGTGTTGTCCTTTCCCAATCCCGCAAGTTTGGCCATCTTTTGTGCCACAACCTCCAATTGCTCCTCGTTTAATTGTGTGGCTGCACCATTAACCGTTTCATGCTTCGACCGCTTGTTAGATTGTTCTAGCCTCTTTGAAGTAGTGCTCATGCGTTCAAGCATGTCCCAATCCACTTGTACATGGTTGTACAAGAAAGTCCCATTGCTTTGGGAGTTGATGTCCCTTATATCCTCCGATGACATCCCATCATAGAAAGCAACTAGTAACTCCCACATGTTGATCCCGTGATGTGGGCATTTCCTCAACATATCCTTAAACCGGGTGAAGGCCTCATGAAACAATTCTCCTCCTTTCTGTTTGAAATTTCTAATGGCAGCCCGAGCCTCTGTTGTCTTCTTCATTGTATAGAACTCAATTAGAAACTGTTGCTGCATTTCTTCCCAAGTAAAAATACTTGCTGCTGGTAGTGTAGAAAACCACTCCTTAGCTCTATCTTTCAAAGTAAACGGGAAGAGAATCAACTTAACTTCATCGGCTGAAAATCCTTGTCCACCCGTGACTTGACAGAATTGCTCGAATTCTTGCAAGTGTTGATATGGTTCCTCAGTGGCTCTTCCATGGAATGTGGGCACGGATGTCAATACAGCCGGTCTCACCTCAAATGATCTACCATGCCTAACGGGTGTGACCACCGGTGAGGAATTGGTAGTCAAAGCAGGTCGGAAGTGAGTAGTGGCACCTTGTGCATGTGCCATGCCTTGATTGTAGTTCATGGGCACTCCCATGTTTGGAGGAGGCATAGGGATTCCAGGCCCATAGTTTTGATTTTGTGGCCTTGGTGGCCTGTTGAACCCTTGTTGAGGTGGATAACCAAACTGTGGTGGCTGATGATGAAAACCATAACCCCCTTGATTCAATGGTTGTGGATTTGGGTTTTGCATTTCTGGTTGTGGTGGAGGATACCCGTAAGGATCATCATAAGCAGCATTGACATTTTGCAAGTTGTAATCACCACCATTTAAACCATCATCCCAGTTCTGGATGTTATTCTCATCACTCCCAATAGTACCATGATGGCTTCCTCATCTAAAAGTATGTCTCTCCTCCGTAGTATTGGTATGGTGGTCATCATTAGGAGGATGGTTAGGGGGAGGAATATGCTGAAATTGGGGTTGAGCAGGTGGTGGTGGTGGATTTGGGTTACCTTGTGGATTCTCAAAATCCTCAAACCTTGGTGGTTCAGGTGGAAACTCCATTCTTAATTGTTGTTGAATGCTTGGAGATGCAAGCTCTGTTCGATGGAGTACTCGATTTCTACGAGCAGTGCGTTCAATTTCTGGATCAAAATTCAAAGGTGAAGATCTCCCAGAATACCTAGTATGCATGCAAACCTGTAATTACCTGCACACTAACACAACCCGTGTAAATCTGACAAATAAACAAAATAAACTAAAACGAAATTGAAAGTAATTTGCGCACGACTCCCCGGCAACGGCGCCAAAATTTGATCGGTGTCGAAGTACCAACCAAAAATAAGAGTTTAAACTCAAGTCCTACAACCCAATTTAGTTAGGGAAGTCGGGTATCGATCCACGAGAAGTCAAGTGGAAACTACTTTCAACACAACTAATTGACTACTTGCAATAAAAATTTAAACTTGAAATTGTTGATTTTAGGGTTGAATTAAGAAACAATTAACTTAACTAAAACAAACGAATTAAACTAAGAATTTGTAAACAATTAATGGAAAAGGTGATCACTCCGGATTTCAGGTTAATCCAGTAATTAAAGATGCTTTGAATTGTCGATTGGAAACTACGTAGACATAGCTTATGCTTAAATTGATTAACACCTAGAATTTGGAAACCAATTAATGACCTTATTGACAACCGATAACTAGACCGATGTTGTTGATTCGGTTAATTATTAATTTCACAAAACCAATTGATCATAAAAGCTTTGAAAACTCAAATTCATCAATCACCAATCCACTCAAACTATGAATGAATAAAAAGTAAACGACTTGAACTTGAAATTGAAAAGTAATGAAACAATGGTTAGGGTTTCACAATCAAACAATACTAGATAAGTAATCAATGAAAAACTAATCTAATACCAATGTTTAACAATCCAAAGTAAACTTTAACTACTAAACCTAACCATCCATCCGGAGACGATCACGCGAGACTTAGCCGGACATAGCAACATTTGAATCTTCAATCTTCACTTGAAATTGCATGTTGGAATCTTGATTTTGCTGTTAGGATTGATGAATCGGGGCTTTAGAACGCTCCAAAATACTCCAAAATCGCCCAAGAACTTGCCCCCAAGGTGTGATAGTCGACTAGGGTTGATTTGGGCCTTAAATACCCCAAAAAACGCGAATTTTGACCTTTTCCGGAAGCACCCGGCGTAAGTTACGCCCCCCTAGGCGTAACTTACGCCTACTGACATACACTTTACGCCTTACAACCTCTGTCTTACGTTTCTGGTTACGGAACAGCTTCCCGGCGTAAGTTACGGCCCCTTAGGCGTAACTTACGCCTGCTCTGATGTTACCATTGGCTTTATCTCGTCGAGAAACGCGATTTTCATATATTATACGTCCCGTAACTCTTCTCCTAACCCAAGATATGCCTCTTCAAAGTTCTTGGCTTCCATTTCGCATACGCGGATGTTCGGATGTGCTCGGTTTTGCTCCTCTTTGCTCGGTTTCCTCTTAAAAACGCTTTCTTGCTTCATCCAACCTACAAACATACAAGGACAACCGGTAGCTTCTATTCCGAATAAATAAACACGTCAAATAACATAAAAACAACCAATTAATCAAGTTAGAATCAATTCCAAACCCATTCCATCACATCCCCACACTTACCTTTTTGCTTGTCCTCAAGCAAACTTTCTTGAACATTACTCACCTTCTCTACAACACACACATACAATATCCACCAAGTTATAGATTAAGGTTATCAAAACATACTCATCCCATAGACTGACACAATCGAGGTTGACATGCTGACAAACATATGATGCCATTTTAACCAAAAACAAGAATTGCATAACTGAAAATACATGCTTTAAAATTCTTACCCATGTTACACACCCCTCACAATAAGTCACTCCTCTCGGTTTCTGAATACTAGCAAAGAATGTGCTAGGAACTCTATCACTCTCAACCGGGCATTGATTCTTGTGAACATAAGCTTGTATGTCAATCACACATCTACCTCAAAGTTAAATAATGCACCAATCAAAGGTCTTTTCGGGTTTTTTTTTTTTTTTTTTGGCTTTGGCTAGGGAAAGGGTATAGGCTATTTAGTGGGTGATAAGATGAAAAATCCAACTAAAACACTTAAACCAATGACATCGTATTACCACGATCCATTGTCCTTATTTTTCACCAAGACTTTTATTTTTAATTTTTTCTTTTTTTTTTTTTTTCTTTTTTTTTTTTCATAGTTGGATCCTCATTACATTTTTCATAAGATTTTGCTTTCATGCTCGGCTATTGGGCTTAACAAACAAAAGGGACTTTTTTGTAAACAACACGGCTCAAAAATGGCTAACTAGGGAAGTTGAACATGTTCATAACGGGTTAACAAAAGGAAATTTGGTGTAATCCTAATGCCTTCTCATTTTAGTGCACTTATTCACTTAAGGTTTCAGCATGTATCAAAACACACAAGTTCTATCACAATCCCCAACTACCGGTCGCTCTCAACAAATGAAATTCAACTCACAAATATTACACTCTAAGGCTCAAAATCTCACACATATATGGAGGAATACGGTTACCGACATGCAACATATGCAATTATCTCAAAACATAATATCCTTAATTAGGCAATCCTTTAAATTTTTCCAAAAACCATTTGTCAGCAAAACTCTCATGAAACTTAAAGGAACAAGCATGCTTAAAAACTTTTATCCTTTCCTTGTTAGATATCCATTAGTGTCTTGCAAATCAAGTTTTTATGCCCAATCCAGTTCGCTTACAAGGACATTTTTGAAAAATTTACAAGATTTTCAAGACATGTGATATGTGACACCTTTTCTTTCAACCATTCCCCTCCCCACACTTGAGTCACATTGTCCTCAATGTGTGATAGTATGCAATTCACCCAACAATGTATGGACTTGTCCAACAAATGCTTTTGTGACCTTCCCCAAATTAAACTACTTAACTTTACTCAACAAACACAAAAAGAATAAAGCAAAACCAAATAAAAGTACAAAACACAAATTGTTTCCAAGCTCCACCCGCCACCTAAAGTTATATACCCAACAAATTTACAAGTCACAAATGAGTAAAGCACATGGACCTGAATAATCAGTGAGTGCTTAATAATAGCGCGGGTGTGGTGGTCCAAAAATGGAGTCCATCATAGACTGCATGTCTCCAAAACTGAAAGAGGAAGAGGAACCTTCAGTGCCTTGATGATCTTGCTGGTTCTGATAGGGGTCCAACCACTCCGAGTGATGCACCTGAGGCTGTGGGTACCGAACTGACCCACCCCTTCACAAACGTCGTGTTGACCCCAACACGTTCACACTGAAGCACACATCTATCACCCGCGTGAACCGATTTGTGATTAGACTAAGTTAACCCAAAAGTAAATAAAGAATTAAAAGAAAAATTAAAAATTAAAAATTTAAAAAATATAATAAAATAATAAATAAAATAA
Source organism: Mikania micrantha (assembly GCA_009363875.1). NCBI lineage: Eukaryota > Viridiplantae > Streptophyta > Magnoliopsida > Asterales > Asteraceae > Mikania > Mikania micrantha. The sequence goes on along the minus strand of CM018692.1, from coordinate 105,719,678 downwards.
ATAAATAAAACCAAAACAAAAATCCCAATGAAACGAAAATACGAATAAAATAAAATAAAGGTGTACAAAATATACAACTCGAGATTTCTCCCGAGGTTACCTGAACCTCAGACGTCCACGTAATCGGGTGAGCTTGTAACAAAGCTCACCGATTCCTTTGATGCACCTTGAAAATCCGTTGCTTCCAAATATGGCTTCAAACGATGACCATTAACGACTTGTCGTATGTGATCATCAAAATCTTCGATCTCGATATCGCCATAATTACCGATGCGCACAATAGAGTATGGTCCCATCCATTTACTCTTAAGCTTGCCCGGAAACAACTTCAATCGTGAGTTATATAACCACACCTTTTGACCGACTTCGAACTGTTGCAATCTCAGCTTCGCATCATGAACTTTCTTGAATTTGTCTTTGTATGCAGATGCACACTCATATGCCTCGTCCCGCAATTCCTCCAACTCGCACAGATCCAATTTCCTTTGTTTACCTGCAGCATCATAATCAAGATTAACCTCTTTGACAGCCCATAAAGCTCTATGAGCTAACTCTACCGGTAAGTGGCAAGCCTTCCCATAAACCAATTGATATGGGGTGGTGCCAATAGGCGTTTTGAAAGCGGTTCGGTATGCCCACAAGGCATCATTAAGTTTGTTAGACCAATCCTTGCGGTCAGGCCGAACCGTCTTCTGTAAGATTTCCTTAATTTGCCTATTTGACACTTCAACTTGCCCACTTGTTTGTGGGTGGTACGGTGTTGCAATTCGGTGGTTAACTCCATACCGTTGAAGCAATTTTGCAAAATGACTGTTTTTGAAGTGAGTGCCCCCATCACTTATGATCACACGAGGGACTCCGAACCTTGTAAAAATGTTTGTTTGCACAAACTTGCATACAACGGAATGATCATTAGTCTTGGTGGCGATTGCTTCAATCCACTTTGACACATAATCAACTGCCACCAAGATGTAATAGTTACCACACGAGTTCGGAAATGGGCCCATGAAATCGATGCCCCATACATCGAATATGTTAACAATCAAAATCGGTTGTAAGGGCATCTCATTCCTCTTTGAGATGCTGCCTAATTGTTGACATCTATTACAACGCTTAGCAAATTCGGCAGCATCTTTAAAGATAGATGGCCAAAAGAAACCACTAGTTAAAATCTTGTGCCCTGTTTTGTGTCCACTAAAATGGCCACCACATGCAAAGGAATGCACGTGCTCCAACAGACTTGGAATCTCCTCATCAGGCACACATCTTCGTATCACTTGATCCGCTCCCACTTTGAACAAGTCCGGTTCATCCCAAATATATTGCTTGACTTTTGAAAAGAACTGCAGTCGTTTCTTCTTCACCCAATGCTCCGGTACTTGACCTGTCACTTTGTAATTCACAATGTTAGCATACCAAGGCAAAGTAGAAATGGACATAATGTGCTCATCTGGGAATGTGTCATTGATTGCAAGTGAGGTGTCATTCTCCGTAGGTGGTAGTCGAGATAAGTGGTCCGCAACCACATTCTCACACCCCTTCTTGTCTCTGATCTCCAAGTTGAATTCCTGTAGTAGAAGAATCCAGCGAATCAACCTTGGCTTTGCATCCTTTTTCTCCATCAAGTACCTGACAGCACTATGGTCAGAATAGATAATAACTTTACTACCACAAATATATGATCTAAACTTATCCAATGCAAAGACTACTGCAAGCAACTCTTTTTCTGTAGTTGTATAATTTAATTGTGCATCAGAAAGAGTTTTGCTTGCGTAGTAGATCACCACGGGTTTCTTGTCAACCCGTTGTCCCAACACAGCTCCAACTGCATAATCACTTGCATCACACATAATCTCAAAAGGAAGAGACCAATCTGGTGATTGCAAGATTGGGGCTGCCACAAGTTGTTCCTTAAGCAAGTTAAACGATTTCAAACATTCATCATCAAATTCAAACGGGACATCTTTTAAAAGCAAATTACACAAAGGTTTTGTTATGACACTAAAGCTTTTAATGAACCTTCTGTAAAACCCGGCATGTCCTAGAAAAGAACGAATGCCCTTGACATTTGTGGGAGGTGGCAATGTAGAAATAACATTTATTTTTGCCCGATCCACCTCCATTCCTCTTTCAGAAATCACATGACCCAAAACCACCCCTTCACGAACCATGAAGTGGCTCTTTTCCCAACTTAAAACCAAATTAGTTTCCACACATCTTTTCAATACTTTGGTTAATTGATTAAGACATTTATCAAATGATGAACCAAATATTGAAAAGTCATCCATGAAGATTTCCAAAGACTCCCCCACCATATCTGAAAAGATACTCATCATACACCTTTGAAAGGTGGCGGGGGCATTGCACAAACCAAATGGCATTCGCCTAAATGCAAAGGTGCCATAAGGACAAGTGAATGTCGTCTTATGTTGATCATCTGGATGAATAGCAATTTGATTATAACCAGAATAACCATCAAGAAAACAAAAGAATTTCTGACCTGATAAGCGTTCAATAATTTGGTCAATGAATGGTAAAGGAAAGTGATCCTTAGATGTGGCGGCATTCAATTTCCTATAGTCAATGCACACACGCCACCCGGTTACCGGCCGGGTCGCGATTTGCTCGCCATCATCCCCTCGTACTACCTGAATACCTGATTTCTTTGGAACCGTCTGAGTGGGACTCACCCAAGTACTATCAGAAATAGGGAAGATAATACCTGCATCTAGCCACTTGAGTACCTCTTTCTTTACTACTTCTCTCATGTTGGGATTGAGCCTCCTTTGTGTGTCACGAAATGGCTTCGCCTCCGGCTCAGTGATGATCTTGTGCATGACAATTGATGGGCTTATACCTTTCAGATATGCTATTGTCCATCCAATTGCTGATTTGTAAGTGGATAGCACCTCAATAAGTGCTCTTTCATGCTCCTCAGTCAAATCAGAAGCAATGATGACCGGTAATGTCTTGTTGCCTCCCAGAAACACATACTTGAGATGTGTTGGCAACTCCTTCAATTCAAGCTCTGGTGGTTCTTCCAATGAGGGTTTCAGCTCCTTGTTCCATGAATCGGGAATCTTCTCTTGATGACAAGACCATGGTGGTCTACCCTCTTGTGTAGCTTTCACTTCAACATCCTTTTCAGCATCCATCAACTCTTGAATGTGTTCATTATCCAACCTGTCAAACACAGAAAATACCTCGACTGTGTTGTCCTTGCTCACTACAGGATCATAGCAAGGAACACAGCTGTCAATAATATCTGCCATAAAACATGTGTCATGAGTAGAAAGATTAGTAACAGGAGAAAACATATTCATACGCAACTTTCGGTTCCCAAATGTCATGTCAACCGTGCCATCAACACAATTGATTTGGGCATGAGCAGTGGCCAAAAATGGCCTTCCCAATATGACATCCGGTTGCCTACCCTGTATACCTGACACATAATCTAAAACCAAGAAATCTACCGGGTAGTAGAAGTCTTCCACCTTGACAATCACATCCGTTAACACCCCCCTAGGAAGTTTAGGGGTCAAATCAGCTAACACAACTGTGGTGTCAGCTTTCTGAAGTGGACCAAAATCAAATTGGTCATAGAGACTTCCTGGGAGGATGCTAATACTAGCACCAAGATCCAACAACGCCCTTTCACTTGTAAAATCACCAATTTGAATAGAAATCAAAGGCGTTCCTGGATCTTCCAACTTAGGTGGAAGAGCACCCGACAAAATAGCACTCACTTGCACATTAACATCAAGCTTTTTGGGCAACTTATGTTGCCTTTTCTGTGTGCAAAGATCTTTCAAGTACTTAGCATAGGAAGGCACCTGTTTGATTGCATCTAACAAAGGAAGATTGATTTTAACTTGTTTGAAAACTTCCCACATTTCATCTTGTTGTGGGCCCCTTTTTGTTTTATTAGAAAGATCCGGTTTTACCAAGGCCTCCGGAAAAGGAGCTTCCTTGGTTGTTTTATTTGAAACACATTCGGGTTTAGTTACCGGTTTAGATGCAATAGGTGTCTCCTCACTATCACTTTCCTCATCCTCATCAACATCTTCCACCACACCTTCTACAAAGGTTGGTGGAACATCAACTTTGTTATCATAAACCTTACCATTTCTAAGTGTGGTTACCTGTTTTACCTGACCATGCTTAGAAGATGATCCTTGATGAGCGGGATTTACCTTTGTATCACTTGGCAATGTTCCAGGATTCCTCTTTGCCAAGTCTTCAGCCATTTGTCCCACTTGCTTGTTTAATGCATTGAAGGCTTTGTCCCTCATCTCATTTTCCTTCTTCATTTCTTTCAACATCTCGAATATCTCATCAATCTTTGAGACTTCAGAATTAGATGTTGATCCACCTTGTTGATTTGCTTGTTGAGAAGGTTGTTGTTGCCTATAATTTCCTTGAAACCCTTGGTATTGTCTTTGGTAACCTCCTTGATTATACCCTTGGTTGCGGTTGAACTGCTGTTGATTTCCTTGATTATTGGGTGCTTGAAAGTTGGGGTTCATTTGATTTGAAGTGTTGCCATACCTGAAGTTCGGATGGTTTCGCAACCCCGGATGATACGTGTTGGAATTCATGTCTCCATACACTTGGTTCACTTCTTCTGTTGGACCAAATTGAGCTGAGCATTGGCTTGCCTTGTGTCCAATCTCTCCACATCCACCACATACATTAAAAACATTTTCAGATTTGGTGTTGTCCTTTCCCAATCCCGCAAGTTTGGCCATCTTTTGTGCCACAACCTCCAATTGCTCCTCGTTTAATTGTGTGGCTGCACCATTAACCGTTTCATGCTTCGACCGCTTGTTAGATTGTTCTAGCCTCTTTGAAGTAGTGCTCATGCGTTCAAGCATGTCCCAATCCACTTGTACATGGTTGTACAAGAAAGTCCCATTGCTTTGGGAGTTGATGTCCCTTATATCCTCCGATGACATCCCATCATAGAAAGCAACTAGTAACTCCCACATGTTGATCCCGTGATGTGGGCATTTCCTCAACATATCCTTAAACCGGGTGAAGGCCTCATGAAACAATTCTCCTCCTTTCTGTTTGAAATTTCTAATGGCAGCCCGAGCCTCTGTTGTCTTCTTCATTGTATAGAACTCAATTAGAAACTGTTGCTGCATTTCTTCCCAAGTAAAAATACTTGCTGCTGGTAGTGTAGAAAACCACTCCTTAGCTCTATCTTTCAAAGTAAACGGGAAGAGAATCAACTTAACTTCATCGGCTGAAAATCCTTGTCCACCCGTGACTTGACAGAATTGCTCGAATTCTTGCAAGTGTTGATATGGTTCCTCAGTGGCTCTTCCATGGAATGTGGGCACGGATGTCAATACAGCCGGTCTCACCTCAAATGATCTACCATGCCTAACGGGTGTGACCACCGGTGAGGAATTGGTAGTCAAAGCAGGTCGGAAGTGAGTAGTGGCACCTTGTGCATGTGCCATGCCTTGATTGTAGTTCATGGGCACTCCCATGTTTGGAGGAGGCATAGGGATTCCAGGCCCATAGTTTTGATTTTGTGGCCTTGGTGGCCTGTTGAACCCTTGTTGAGGTGGATAACCAAACTGTGGTGGCTGATGATGAAAACCATAACCCCCTTGATTCAATGGTTGTGGATTTGGGTTTTGCATTTCTGGTTGTGGTGGAGGATACCCGTAAGGATCATCATAAGCAGCATTGACATTTTGCAAGTTGTAATCACCACCATTTAAACCATCATCCCAGTTCTGGATGTTATTCTCATCACTCCCAATAGTACCATGATGGCTTCCTCATCTAAAAGTATGTCTCTCCTCCGTAGTATTGGTATGGTGGTCATCATTAGGAGGATGGTTAGGGGGAGGAATATGCTGAAATTGGGGTTGAGCAGGTGGTGGTGGTGGATTTGGGTTACCTTGTGGATTCTCAAAATCCTCAAACCTTGGTGGTTCAGGTGGAAACTCCATTCTTAATTGTTGTTGAATGCTTGGAGATGCAAGCTCTGTTCGATGGAGTACTCGATTTCTACGAGCAGTGCGTTCAATTTCTGGATCAAAATTCAAAGGTGAAGATCTCCCAGAATACCTAGTATGCATGCAAACCTGTAATTACCTGCACACTAACACAACCCGTGTAAATCTGACAAATAAACAAAATAAACTAAAACGAAATTGAAAGTAATTTGCGCACGACTCCCCGGCAACGGCGCCAAAATTTGATCGGTGTCGAAGTACCAACCAAAAATAAGAGTTTAAACTCAAGTCCTACAACCCAATTTAGTTAGGGAAGTCGGGTATCGATCCACGAGAAGTCAAGTGGAAACTACTTTCAACACAACTAATTGACTACTTGCAATAAAAATTTAAACTTGAAATTGTTGATTTTAGGGTTGAATTAAGAAACAATTAACTTAACTAAAACAAACGAATTAAACTAAGAATTTGTAAACAATTAATGGAAAAGGTGATCACTCCGGATTTCAGGTTAATCCAGTAATTAAAGATGCTTTGAATTGTCGATTGGAAACTACGTAGACATAGCTTATGCTTAAATTGATTAACACCTAGAATTTGGAAACCAATTAATGACCTTATTGACAACCGATAACTAGACCGATGTTGTTGATTCGGTTAATTATTAATTTCACAAAACCAATTGATCATAAAAGCTTTGAAAACTCAAATTCATCAATCACCAATCCACTCAAACTATGAATGAATAAAAAGTAAACGACTTGAACTTGAAATTGAAAAGTAATGAAACAATGGTTAGGGTTTCACAATCAAACAATACTAGATAAGTAATCAATGAAAAACTAATCTAATACCAATGTTTAACAATCCAAAGTAAACTTCAACTACTAAACCTAACCATCCATCCGGAGACGATCACGCGAGACTTAGCCGGACATAGCAACACTTGAATCTTCAATCTTCACTTGAAATTGCATGTTGGAATCTTGATTTTGCTGTTAGGATTGATGAATCGGGGCTTTAGAACGCTCCAAAATACTCCAAAATCGCCCAAGAACTTGCCCCCAAGGTGTGATAGTCGACTAGGGTTGATTTGGGCCTTAAATACCCCAAAAAACGCGAATTTTGACCTTTTCCGGAAGCACCCGGCGTAAGTTACGCCCCCCTAGGCGTAACTTACGCCTACTGACATACACTTTACGCCTTACAACCTCTGTCTTACGTTTCTGGTTACGGAACAGCTTCCCGGCGTAAGTTACGGCCCCTTAGGCGTAACTTACGCCTGCTCTGATGTTACCATTGGCTTTATCTCGTCGAGAAACGCGATTTTCATATATTATACGTCCCGTAACTCTTCTCCTAACCCAAGATATGCCTCTTCAAAGTTCTTGGCTTCCATTTCGCATACGCGGATGTTCGGATGTGCTCGGTTTTGCTCCTCTTTGCTCGGTTTCCTCTTAAAAACGCTTTCTTGCTTCATCCAACCTACAAACATACAAGGACAACCGGTAGCTTCTATTCCGAATAAATAAACACGTCAAATAACATAAAAACAACCAATTAATCAAGTTAGAATCAATTCCAAACCCATTCCATCAGCGTTTGCTCGTGTTGGTCCACATTGACCGTGTTTGACTGTGTTGGTCCACATTGACCGTGTTTGACCATGTTTGACTAGAGTTGACCAAGTTTGACCGTGTCAAGTCAACGACCCGTTGGTGAACCGTGTAGCGACCGTGTAAGTGCTTGTCGTGTGCAAAACGCGCAAATCGCGTCTATGGACAACTTACTATTTATAGTAAGTTTCCATTTATGGAAAGTTCACAAAGCATTTCGATTTAAGAGTTCTAGCATGTTCAATAGTCCTACGTGATCATGTTAACACATAGCACATTATCATACGATTTCACATAAGTTGTTTACAACATGTTTGCACATAAAAGTTTCCTAAAATGGAAAGTTTCCATTTATAACATACGTAACATCGGAAACCATCTAACTTAGCATCTAATCATCATGTTATAACATAACTAGCCATTTAGCATGCTCAAATCATACAACACGTTGACAAATCGGTTTTTGTAAAAATAAAGTTACTAAATATAGTAACTTTCTAGTTTTGCATAGAAATGATCATTTTAACATTTCTAACCCATCCTTATGCCACAAATCATCCTAATGATCAATCTAACATCGTTTAAACATGTCAACATAACCCAAATTGCCATCTATCAACATTTTGACCCAAAAAGTTACTAAAAATAGTAATAACGCTAAATATGACCATTAAACATTATCAAAATCACATTCTAAACTTATCATCATCCTAATAACATCTAAACAACCATCCATGAACATGCATGACACCAAATATCATTCGCATTCTCATTTCATAAGTAAAAAGTTACTATTAATGGCAAGTTTCATAAAAATCGTAATTTTGGCCATTTCAACATCATCCAATCATGTGAAGATCTTCTAATATCATTTATAAACACGTTTACAACTACAAGATCACTCCATGAGTCATGGATCATACATGCATGGCACTTTTTCAACGTTTTATAACCAAATAATGATATTCTCATAAACACATCATCATAGATCATCACCAAATGCATGCTAATCATGTTAGATCATCATAAATCACATCAAAACTAATAAACCCAGAAACAAAATTCGTGCTTGTGCTTTACCCATGCTTGCATGTGAGTTTAAAGTCTTGCATGTGGGTGTAAGAGGTGTGAAAGTGAGTTTCTAGTATAGAAACTACCTTTGAGTGCTCTAAAATGGTTGAGATGATGATGAAATCGAGCAAGAAGGCTCCTAAGTGCTTCTGGACAGCTGGTTCACGCAGGGATGTAGAGGTGGTGATGGTGTCGAGCTTCCAACGTCGTTCTTTAAGCTCCCGATCTTCACCTCAAGCTTCCACAAGCTTGATAATGGTTGTAACAGAGTAAAAATGGAGTTTTTCTGGTGGGGAAGACGATCTTGAGTGCCTGGGGTTCGATTTGTGCGAAATAGGGTGGCTAGTGATGATGGTGTCTTGGTTAAATAAAGATTCTGCGAACTGGGTCTTGTCGCGTAGCGCGACATGCTCAAGAGAGTCTCTCGCGTAGCGCGAGGGATTTCGGGTTCGAATTTCCCCCGCCCACCTGTCGCGTACCGCGACAGGTTCCTTGTGGGCCGTCGCGTAGCGCGACACATCCCCTGAAGAGCCCAATAGGCCCATTTTAGTGGGTTTGATCCGTTCGTCGCCGTTTTCACGTCTACGAACTATCGTTTGGCCTCGTTTGAACTTCCGAGTTCAAAGTGTGAGTGTTTCGTGAGGTTTCGAGTGTTGTGCTACACAATGTGCTTGACGTTCACCAACGTTCGTGTGTTTTGACCCGCGTGTGCTGTTTGTCGATAATTCCACGAATTATCTTGTTGTGTGTCGGTGTTTGTACTGTCGTGCCACGTGTCACACTAAATTAATCTATTTCTAGTGCCACGTGTACAATAAACATTTAAATAAACATTTAAATAAATATGTTGCTGACCTGGAATTTACGGGGTGTCACACAATCCTAGCCATCATCTAGGCAATAATCAACAACCCTAACTATATCATTACGTTCAAAAACAATATTTAATCAATCATAATCAATCTAGAAGGTTAGAATGAACCATTACCTAATCCGACGGAGTTCTGCGGTTAAAAAGACGATCCGGGCTTGCAGAAACGTTCCCTGGTTCGATCTAAACCTTGAGAAGCCTTCAAAATTGATGTTTTGATGGATTGGATGTTGATTTTGTGTGTGTGTGGCCGAAATCGTCGAAGATAAGGATGAGATAAACATTCTGGATGAAAAACTGACTTTTTAAGCCATTTTTGCGATCTGCTGACACGGGGCGCATCGCCCCACGCCAGACGGCGAAGTGGGGCGTACCGCGCGGACTCATGGCGGCCAGATATTTTCCACTTTTCGATTTTATCTTCATTTCGTGATTCCGGACAATCCGTAACTCCGTTTGGCGCACGGTTTTCGCCCACGTTCACCATTTCTCGCGTACTATCATCCTGTAATAATTTCATTTATCAAATCATCGTGGATTTCAAGCACGATCAAATGTGCTAAATTTTCGGCTGTTACACTACGTGTAGTGAGAGGAAGTGTTGGATAACGCATAGTATTAGTGTCAATTTATAGTAACATCACACTCTCTTCACCGTAGACAGTTTCGCCTATAAATAGGCTCCATTAACATTGTATCATTATCTGATCACCAGTTGTAAACACACAGTGTGATTGAGTCAAGAGAGAGCCATGAATTGTCAAATTGTAAACATTGGAATCAGTAATGAAATCAAGTGTTTGAATTATTCAATCATAAATTATATTTCCATTGCTTAAACTATTTGTTCTATTTTGCATTAAATCAATCTGATCCTGACAAATCTAAAAATATAGTTGGTTTTAAGTGTTCATGCGTATAATTTTTCTTTTCTTTTTACAATAAACACATTATAAATTCTTTTCAGAAAAGAAGTAGTTTATTTTATCACAATAAATCATCGAACTGTGGGTTTTCTTTAAAATAGTGAGTGGACCGAATCACCAAGGATGTCTGCGTCTTGCAGGTTGCATGACCTTTCATCAATGTTTCAAAAACCAGTATTTTAGGTGCACCGGATTTGGCTGAGAGATGGTTCAACTAGTTGAACTAGATTGTACCGGATGGTTCAACCGGACACACTAGTTAACCATGAAATTCCATAGAAATACAACTTATACTCAAATAAATTTCCAAAAAGTATCCAAATTCATCCAAAAACAATTAAAAAAGTACTCAAATTCATCCAAAACAATTTAAAAAGTACTCACAATCTAATAATTTTTTTAATATAAAAGTGAATAATATGATTATGACATTGGTGTGTTAAACGCATCAAGTTCACGATCGCTTAAAAGCCGAAATTCACTATCATCGTCGTCTTCATCAACAAGAGAATAATTACTTTCGTTTCCTACAAATTTAAATAAGAAGTTTTAGATATTTACTAAATTCAGTAGTCATAAAATACTACAATTACACAAGAAGTTATCTTGTATTTTTTACCTTGGCTAAAATCTTGTGTTTTTAATTTGAAACCGGGGGGTCCGGGAATACCGGTTTTACCGGTATAACCGGATTGAACCGCCGGCACGGTCGATCGAAGAAACCTGTATAATATCGAAGAGTTTCGTACCGGATGAGTTAGCTGCGGCCGGTCGAACCGGTCGAACCAGCCGGTTCGAACCGGTTTTTAAAACATTGCCTTTCACTATTGGATTTATCCTAGAAACCTGGTGCTTTCCCGTTAAAAATAACAATAATAATTAATTACATTTCATTTCATTAGAAAATCAGTTTCAACCGGCATTTAATTGATTTTTGTCAACGATAGTAAGTCAAACATGAACCAGCGAAAAAATATTTTCATATACACATTACTTTTTCTTATTTATATAACCTCAAACTTACACAACTTTGTACAAATCCACATGATTTCGACTAGAGAAATGAATTTCAATAATAAATGTTGTAGCAACATCATATTATCCATATTCTTTATTTTCTTAGCGGAGTTTGTATGTTGTGATGCATTGCTTCGACACCATGAGTTTTTTGTAAGTTGATTTCTAGTTTTGAAACGGAACAACTTAAATTAACGTTACGTATCGATTTTTTTTATTGTTAATATGTACTCGATATATGTTATGGATTTCTAATTTTATAGGTAAAGGAAGCATCATACACTCGTCTTTGTGAAACCAAAAGCATTTTAACAGTAAACGGACAATTTCCGGGACCAACTTTGTATGTTAGGAGAGGAGAGACAATTTATGTGAAGGTGCATAACAATGGACGATACAATATCACCCTTCATTGGTATCACACTACATCATAGTATATTATTTTATTTTATTTTTGAACGACAGTTAAACTATCTCGTCGTGCTACCTTCAGTTATCCTGACGATTGATAGCTAAGATCGATTCCTCGATCTCCGACCTGAGACACGTGTGCCCCCAGATACGCGGAAACCGGATGGAGTCCGTAAACCCTCGCCCCCCCCCCCATTAGGTTCGAACCTGAGATTAAAGCCCTGATTCGTTCCTTCACCTGGATATCCATTAAATTGCTCCCAACAAGGTTTGAACCCATGACCTCCACATTGGAAGGGTGAGCCTTTACCAGTTGAGGCAATTCTCCGGATATATTATTTTATTATATAAGTACTATCATACTGTGTTATATTTTTATTATTTTCTCTTTGATTCAGCAAAAGTTGACGCTATTCAAAATTTTGAGAAGAATCAATAAATGCATGATCAATAATATTTATATCATATTACACTGCATCATAGTATATTATTTTATTATATAAGTACAGTTATATCGTATTATATTTTATTTTAGTACAAATTTATTACAGTAAAAGTTTATTATCAATATTTATTTTATTGAAATAATATTGTGATTTTATTGACTTGTTTGATTATATTGTTCTAACACAAATTTATGTTTATAATTTCTAGAATAAATGTTAACCGGAAATTCGTTCGAGATTCAAACTTTATTAGATTATAAGCTTTGTATAATAAATTCTAATTCATTCAAAATCAATGGATGAATACCATAAATTGATATGATTTACAAATATTTATATAGCGAAGGGTTTGAAAGTAAACTTTTCAAATGAGAAGAAACTTAGAAAACCACCGAATTTCTAAAAATTTTTAATATAAAATTTAATTAGGTATAAATGTTATAAGCAAAAAAAAATTAAATAAAGATATGTGCTCACGAAAGAATGTATATGTAACTTTCGAACTTTCATATGTAACTCATAAAGTTCGTACAAGTTACATACTATCTATTAATACTAATACATAAAAATAATTGTGTACGCTTGTCTTCATTTTTGACCACTTAATTTTTTATTTTCCCGCTTCTATATCTAATTTAATGATATATATATAATTTAGTTAAAAATTATGGACAGTGAAATTAATTACAAATCTTTTAAATAAACTTATTTTTTTATTTAACACGTACTATTTAAATATTTAAATATCATCAAATTCAAATTATATATCTTAAAATATTTAAAATTAAAATGATATAATAATGGTACCAATTGTTTTTATAAGTGATTTTAAAAAAATTAAACATTTAATGATATTGAAGGATTTGAATGACAAATATACATTATATTGAAATATAAAAAATAAGTAATATTTAAAGAGATAAGTATACTTTAATTAATTAAATTAACATTTATTAATTACATTACATAAAACTGTTAATTACGAAAAAAAATTAAAACATAATTTATATGTTTTTTAATCATATTTTGGCAAATGTATGTATTAACAAATTATATTATATTTTATTTAACTATGCAATGTGCACGTTTTTTTAGTTACATAAGATTTTGTTACTAGTTATTTATAAATAAATAGTGTGATTAGTTTTATGTGTTTTTTTTTCCTAAAATGAAGGTTTTCTCGTAAACATTTCTTATATTAATAACCATATAATGATATGACTTTAAATTACAGGCATGGTGTAAAACAACCTAGAAATCCCTGGTCAGATGGTCCGGAATACATCACACAATGCCCAATTCAACCGGGTGATACATTTAACTACAAGATCATATTTTCCATGGAAGTGGGAACACTTTGGTGGCATGCTCATAGCGACTGGTCACGAGCCACGGTCCATGGTGCAATTGTGGTGCATCCCGAACCGGGCACACGCTACCCATTCCCTGAGCCCTATCAAGAAGTGCCCATAATATTCGGTACATATACTGATAAACATGTTTCACCGCAAACAATTTACATTTTCAATTCGAAATATATATACAAAGTTGTTTATTTCATTGAGAGATAGCAAAATTCACTCATTATTATTATTATATATATTATATGTCATGCAAAAGATCGGAGGAGTTTTAACATTTTTTTAGTTTGACATCTGTTTATAAGGATGGAGCTTAAAAAGGGGCCGGGGGCCCAACCTCCTGTTTTTCCGGTTAAAAGGGCCTTTTTAGTAGTATTTTGTTGAAAATCCTTCGGTCCACTCTGTTTTATTCCTAAAAAACCTTCGGCCTATTCGTTTTCTTCCTAAAAATCTTTCGCCCCATCCGTTATCTTCCTAAAAACCCTTCATCCCCCTCCGTTTTTCCGTTCAAGCTCCGTCAATGCCTGTTTAGTTTTTAAATATTAGCATCATAATTTATGTGTTTATGGTGTTGCAACATATCTTCTTATCTGCTTTTTGATATTTGTAATCGTGTCATCATTATGACTGTACACGGGTTTACCACTACATCACACAACTTTATAAACTAGTTCTTATTACCCGACCTATTTGACCTATATGTTCATATTTAACTATAGTTGTGTTGAATTCTTTTTAGGTGAATGGTGGAAAGAAGATGTAATGACGGTGCTTCATGAATTTGTTGCATTTGGTGGTGCTCCTAGAGATTCTGATGCATACACCATCAATGGTCAACCTGGTGACTTTTATCCATGCTCAAGCCAAGGTTAGTTTGGTAATTTCATATAAACAAAAACTCATGTTATTTTAACTTATTTTTCATTTAAACTTTTGAAATTTTCCAGATACGTTCAAGTTAAATGTGGAATATGGGAAAAGGTATGTTTTGCATATAATAAATGCAGTGATGAACGAAATACTCTTTTTCGCCATCGCGAATCATTCGCTGACTGTTGTAGGAGCCGACGGTAGCTACACCAAACAATTAACCAAAGAATACGTAGTAATTGCCCCTGGTCAGACACTTGATTGCATGTTTGAAGCAAACCAAGTTCGACCAGGTGGTCGTTACTACATGGCTGCTAGAGCATATTCTTCTGCCACAAGTATTACCTTTGATAACACCACCACCACCGCAATACTCCAATATGGCGGTGGTGGTTCCGTTTTAACCACCACATCTCCTATACATCCTTCCCTACCCTATTACAATAACACTACCGCGGCTTTCGACTTCCTTGCTAGCCTTAGGAGCTTGGGCCCGCTCTTATTCCCATTAAACGCATACGACAAACGAATAATTTCAACCGTTTCCATAAACACATTCCCGTGTAACAACAATTGGTGCGAGGGACCAAACGGAACACGACTAGCTGCCAGTATGAACAACATTAGCTTTCAAAATCCTTCAATTGACATACTTGAAGCATACTATCATCGTATCAATGGTGTTTTCGGCACACGATTTCCTCAAGTTCCACCATTTTTTTACAATTTTACTGATAGTAATTTGCCGGTGATTCTACTAAGACCTAAGAGGGCAACACAAGTCATGGTGATAGAATATAGTACAATTGTGGAAGTGGTTTTTCAAGGGACCTCTTTGGTGGCAGGGCTTGATCATCCTATGCATTTGCATGGGTTTAACTTTTTTGTTGTTGGATGGGGATATGGTAATTTTGATGTAAAGAAAGATCCCTTGAACTATAACCTTGTAGACCCACCATTCAGAAACACTGTTCTTGTTCCGATAAATGGGTGGGCCGCGATTAGGTTCAGGGCTTCAAACCCAGGTAATGTTTACATTTTTACATGGATATTCATCAACTGTTGAAACTCGCCAACTAGTCCAAACCAAAGCACCAGTTTGGGTAGGAGTGTTCTTTTGTTCGGTTAGCGGTTTGTTTTGTTTATTTGGTTTTCAAAAAAAAATTTTCCTAACCGAAAACCAAACCGTACTCGAGAAATGATTTGGTTACGGTTAAAACCGAACAAATTGAATTCAACCGAACAAACCGATTAAAAACTAAATAAACCGGTTAAAAAAACGAATAAACCGAATTAAACCTTATATACTACTAATAAAAATAATAAATTTAAATATGAATTTGGTTTATACCGAACAAACCGGATCCAAAAAAAAATTGAAAATGATAACCAAACCGAAAAACGAATTCAGGATTGGTTTTTTTTTTTTTATTACGAATACGGTTCAGTTATTGATTTTAAACGATTTTTAGTTTTTTTGAACACTCTAAAGTTTGGGATCCAAATGATTCTGGTTTGACAATTTGTGGGTTTAACAATTTACTTTAAAGTTTGGACTACCAAACCGTCCATTAAGCTTTATTAGAGATTCATTCTGGTAAGAACCAATAAGTTGGCTAGAAATATTTCTTTTAGTTCTCAACTAACATTGGTTTTCAATTGAACATCCTTCACATTTATTATCTATATATTTTTTTTATTTTTAAATATGAAGCTATATAATCATGAACAAATTGTGATTTGAAAAAAAAAACTAATATATATGAGCTAATGACTTGAAAAAATAATGAAAAAAAAAAAGTTCAAACCATCAAAAATGGTAAACCTAATTGTTTGGTTTGCCTATACCAGAAACTATATTCAACGGTTAGACCTATAACTTATGTACACCGTCCAAACCAAATCATGAATGCCTCTATATGTTTATATAAGCTAACCAAATACGTTTACCATAACTATTTTCATAACAATAATGTCTCGTTGTTTTGCTAATGATGTCAAATAGGTGTATGGTTTTTACATTGTCATCTTGAACGTCACCTTACATGGGGGATGGAAACAGTATTCATCGTTAAGAACGGCAAACATGATGAAGAAAGTATGCTACCACCGCCGGTTCACATGCCTCGGTGCTAATTTCGTGTGCATTTGGACTCAAACTTGATGCAAGATTTTATAGATTTAAGCAAGTGCTTGTGACAATGATAAAACGATTTATATAAGACTCATTTATGCATCCACATTATGTTTATTTAGTTTGGTGAGTTAATATTAATGAACCTTACACACAATCTATATATTGATTCGTGTATAGACGTTTTATTTAATGTACGTCCACCACTATAAACCGAGTTTGAGTCCACATGTGATGGGATTTTAACTGTCCTAATTGTTTGACACCCGACCTGAACTCGAGACTACCCTATGAAAAATGTTGAAGGAAAAATTCCATGCCCTGCCGAAACAGGGATTCGAAGACAAAACATTTCAAATGAAAAGTTAAAAGATGTACAAATACTTTTGTAGAAGATTATTGTTATTCACGTAATTGATAAGCCTTATATGGCTGAATACAAGAGTAATTACATGTAGAGGCGGGCAAAAAACCCTGAACCGGAATCGGTGGGTACAGACGGTTCCGGATCCTTAGAGAAATCAGAACCGAAAAAAGCGAAACCGGTTTCATCTTTACCCGGCAAAACCCGAGCCGGAAACGGCCAAAAATCGGTTGGAACCGGTCAAAACCAACCAGTTCCAAAAAAACCGGTTTGCCCACCTCTAATTACAGGAGTGAAGTTACGAGCTAAACTAGGGATGAGATTTTAATACCGAGTATCGGTACCGTACCGGTTTCGTACCGGTACCGTACCGAACCGATACCGTATCGGTAGATTCGGTACCTGTAACGGTACTTGATTTTCTCATATTTCGGTATCGGTACTAACCGGTACCGGTACCGGTAAAATACCGAAAATTCCCGAATTGATACCGGTACCGAAATATGCATACTTTTTGTTTTGAATGTGATTATTTATCAATCTAATGTATTTAAAAAAATATTTAACGTAATGCTTTAAACCTAATTATTGTTTTAGATATTAAATATAAAAAAAATACCATAGAAATCCAAAAGAAGATACATTCGTATTCTTTTGTTTACAATTTATAGTTTTGTAAATTTAATTTTTCATATGATGTGTTCATATAATGCATTTATATTCCTAGATTTTTTGGATTTTTATTATAATTATCGCATAATATCATCAATACTTTAAAAACTAATATTCTTTATCTTTATTCCAACAAAAATGTTTAAAAACGGTACAAAACCGGTAAAATACCGAAAATACCGATACCGGTGCTGGTACCGAACCGGTACCGTACCTATGATTTCGGTACCGGTATCGGTACTCACTTTTCTGAAATTTCGGTACCGGTATTTTCGGTATCGGTACCGGTATGGTACCGATCTCATCCCTAAGCTAAACTAGGTATATTTGACTTTACAATTTTACTGCACATTTGAATACGTAGTCGAATTATAAATCCATCCTAAGTAGGGTGTGTTAGACTTGTTGATCTAGGGGTGAGCATAAAACCGAAATAACCAATCCGAAACCGACTTAACCGAAATAACCGAACCGAGTAAAAAAACATTAATAACCGAACCGAAAATAACCGAAACCGAACTTATCGGTTCGGTTTCGGTTAAGTGTTTTCATATGACCGAAAATAACCGAACCGAACTGAAATAACCGAACCACCTATTGTAACCGAACCGAACCGATTAACCGAGTATTGTAACCGAACCGAACCGATATGATCTACTACTTATGTTATAATTTTCTATGGTCAAGCCCAATTAATTGTTTGTTATTTAAGCTAGTGATCCAATAAGGCCCACTTTTTAATTTATTAACCTAATAAAAACCAATATTATTTACCCATTTTGAAAACTTACTAAGTACGTTTCTAGAAGCCAGAAAGCAAGAGCCAAGAAAGATACTCCATGGCTTTTCATCTTCATTCTTCAGCAATCAGCTTCATGCGTTCCTTCACTCCAGGTTTCATAACCATCTTCAAGACATCAACATTTTAGACCATCATCCAAACCGACCAGCACCAGGTACGATCATCAACATAGTTCTATGTGTACACGCACTCACGCAATTCTTATCATACTGATTTCGTGATGTTTACCGTCGTGCGATTATAAATAAGTGGGACTCAGAAATTGTGTTTTCAACATAAACAAGAAGTTGAATAATCTTTGAATTTGACATGACGTGTAGTAGGATGGCTGAAAATTAGGTTAGATGATAGTCTCTTGTTTTAAAATATCAAAACAATTGAAGTTTTCGTAATAATTTTTTTTTTGTGATCTAGTTGCATATTTTAAGTTGGCAGATGTATATTTTAAGATACACGAAATTTGTTCTTGATTACATGAAATTTGTTCCTGATTACATGAAATTTTTATGTCTATGTTATGTTGAAAAATAGACGGAACCATCCAGGTAGCGAGACTCCAAGTGAAAACGATGCACCAGTCATTGATATTGATTTAGAAAACTTGAAGGAAGCAGACAATATTGTTGATGACCAAACCATTAAGGAAGAAAAAAAACATGGTGGTACTAAGCGATCGTACGTGGGACCATTTTACAATGGATAAAGAAACTAACAAAGCAATGTGTTCCTTTTGTAAAAATTTGCTTGCGGCTGCTTCAAAAAAGAATGATACAAGTGCCTTGAATAGTCATTTAAAGTTTGCATGCAAGACATAATCACCTTATAACAATAAGGTAGATAAAAACAAACAATCAACAATAAGCTTTAAGCCTAAAGGTTTGGGAGAAGGTAGGGGTACCTTGACATCTCATAAATTTAGCCAAGAAAAATGTAGAAATGCCCTTGCTCAAATGTGTATAAAAGATAATCGTCCGTTTAGTGTGGCGGATGATGAGGGTCTTAAGGAATTTGTTTGGGAGTTAAACCCGATGTTTAAGTTCCCATCTAGATGGACAATTGCTAGGGATTGTGTGAAGATATATCAAGAAGAAAGAAAGAAACTAAAAGCTATATTAAAAGATCAAATGGTATCTCTTACAACAGACACATGGACATCAGTACAAAACTTTAATTACATGTGTCTTACTGCGCATTGGATTGATGATGATTGGTTAAGGTGGTGTTTGTTTTTTCAGAGGCAAAACGTCTGCGGTCTGCGGACCACATCTGCAGACCTCTTTTGCAGAAGAGGTGGACCAAACATCTGCAAGAGGAGCTTTTGGGGTGTTTGTTTTTCAATCTTTTCAAACCTCTTTTTCAATATTTTCAAACCTCTTTCACAACCCAACCCTACCCACGACCGTCGCCATCTTCAAACCACCACCGCTGTCTCCATCTTCGAACCACCATCAGTCACCATCACCTGCTTCTTCCTCACCGCCAACTGTAGATCCACCAATGGTGGTCACCTCCTTCGCCGTCGGCTCCTTCGCCTGCTTCTTCGAACCGTCAGTCACCATCGCCTGCGTCTTCGAACCTCCTTCGCCGTCTGGCTCTGCCTCCTTCGCCATCACCTTCGGGACCGGAATCAAAACCCTATGCAACCATATGCGACGACCGGATAAGGGGGAAACGTCGTTCGATTAAGGACGACCGGAAAAGGGGCGAACCCTAGATTGAACCCATGGGGGGCACGACTCTGAAGGGTGGCGGCGGTGGGAGGCGACGGTGGGGAGGTGCGGCGATGGGGAGGCTCGACGGTGGGGGAAGCGGCTGTGGAGGAGGCCATCTGTGGAGGTGGCGATGGGGAGGCCGACTGTGGAGGTGGGGAGCTTGGGTTGTAGAAGTGAGAAGAGGTTGGGAAGAGGTTAGAAGATGTTGGTCCACGTCTACGCCAAGAAGAGGCTGCGCAGACGTTTTTTAATGAAATGTCTTCGAGAAAACAAACAGTCTAACCTCTTCCCGCGTCTGCGCGGCGCAGACATAAGAGGTTAGAAGAGGTTTTTTAAAGAAAACAAACACCCCCTAAATGTTGGACATTATGGTTTTGCTTTTATTGTAATTTGTTTCTTATCGCTTTAGTTAACTTATGCATTATCTATGACCAAACATTTCATTTTTTAACTTTCTGCCTTTTACTACACAAAAAAAGAAAAAAAGAAAAAAAAACCCGAAACCGACACGTAACCGAACCAAAACCGCAAAAAAAGAACCACCGAACAACCGACTAACCGATAACCGATCGGTGCATAAAAACCACTAACCGAATATATCGGTTTCGGTTTCGGTGGGTGTTAATAACCGAACCGAACCGAGCTCAGCCCTAGTTGATCTCCTTATCCTTAATAAGCCAACACAAGATGAAGGAACTGTCGGATACTCCAATCTTGGAGCGATTTCAAAGCAAAGGTGCTTGGGAAAGTGGTTTGCTCAACATATCTGCAAGTTGCAATTGTGAGCTTACGTGATGAGCCTGGAAAAGGCTAGACGAAACTTGCTCGGCATACAAATTGATAGTCAAGGGCTACATGCTTCATTCGGGAATGACAGATTGGGTTTGCACATAAACACGTAGCACTTATGTTATCACATAACAAAGTAGGTATATGTGAAGCACTAATGCCAAGTTTCTGTAATAAATGTTTGAGCCAGATCAGTTCAGCCAAAGCATTAACTAGTGCTTTGTACTCGGCCTCGGTTGAAGAACAAGAGGCAACTTTTGTCTCGTTGACTTCCACGAGATTATATTGTTGCCAAGACATAAAAGATAAGCCGTATCGGACAGACCAACATCATTAGCACCACCCCAATCCAAATCTAAGAAGGTTGAGAGAATATGCATTGGAATATGCATTGTACACCAATCAATACAATATGTATTCCTAGATAATTCCGCGCCCCTAACTAGAGCCTAAATAAAACCATAACTTTGCTTCTAGGCAACCATTACTCCCTCTAATTACATGTTACAGTTTAAGAGAGAAACTAAATGACATCAAAAACTAGTTATCTTGATTTCAAGAAAGTGTAACAATGAGTTTCATTTAAAATTCTCATACCCTCAACGAATTATCAGCAATCAAATCAGTTGGTTTGTAGATACAATCTTTAAGAAAACAAATAGTATGCAACAAAACAGTACTTCCGTAGTTCCATGCTTTCATTAAAAAGAACTACTAGATATCATGTTTTGTGAAGGAAAACAAAAAAAAAGCCAGACAATTTCCCCTAAAACCATAATATTTATAAAGACCGGACATAACCAGAAACTACGAACATCAATCTAAGCGAAAAGGACTAAAACAAAGAGAAGATCGTTTTGTGTAGCTTAAAAAGCATACCATAGCAGAACACGAGCCCTAACGTAGAAACGATAAGAACTTCGGGATGCTCAGAAATGACAGAGTTCTCCACCATAATTACTATAAGGCGAAAATATAAAAAGAGTGATATGATGAACTTAAGATACATACGGTCTTTAAACCTGCATTCAAATAAACAAAGCAATGAACCCACAAGGTGCATTTTAATTTTAAAAACAAAAAACAGAATAAAAAGTGTAACTTTACCTTTGCTCCCTAGCTTGCTCCTGCTGCTGCACGTCATGTTGCAACTGCTGCCACTTCTCCCTCAGCTCGTGCGTGAACAGCATGTGCACCTCTGTCTGCATATTGTGCTGAAGGCATTGAAGGAGCACCTCCTCCTGCAGATGCACCTCCTCCTTCAGATGCTGCAGGAACAGCAGGCACACCTCCACTTGCAACTGTTGCTGCAGGTACTGAACGTACACCTCGTCTTGCAGCTGCTCCTCCCACAGCTGCTGCTGCTGCAGGAGCTCATGCTCTAGTTGATTCTGCATTTTTTTGTACTTCTTTTTGTTTCCTGCAAATCCAAATTTACTAGGATTTATTAACAGACCCTACTGCTCCTCCCACAGCTGCTGCTGCTGCAGGAGCTCATGCTCTAGTTGATTCTGCATTTTTTTGTACTTCTTTTTGTTTCCTGCAAATCCAAATTTACTAGGATTTATTAACAGACCCTACTGAAAAGTGAGAATATACTCGGTATGTTTGTTTGTTTGTTTTATCAACTGGAAGGTTCTATGAAAGTAGTTTACTAGTTTATAGACAATAAGCTTAAATTATGAACTTCAAGCTTTTGTTTAAAATCTTTATTGTTTGAAAGGTCATCTTGGTGCCCTGTTGTGTGTGACATTTGTGTATCATTTTCAATTGTCAATTAGCAAATCTTTTGTCCCCAAGGGGATACCCTAATTGTCAGGTACAAATTACGAGTAGCCGTTCCAAAAAAAAACTTTTATTGTACATTAACTTTTTTGGCTTTGATCATATTGCCTAACAAAAAAATCGAAATTTGTTACAAATTATAAGAGCATAGATACATTTACAAAAAAATAACTTTGCTAGAATAAAAGTGAAGTTTGAAAGTCAAAAGAGGGCACCAAACAAAGGATTGAAATATCCACAACAAAACCATTTTACAAATCTTTGGCAAACTTATACAAATCATGATTAAAATTTGAGTTAATGACATCTGCGATAAATTAACAGCTCATGCACAACAAAACAAAGAATGTAATGTTGATTGATGTGGCAAATTCTGTATTTGAATAAGTAATACTTATCAAATGGTAAGCAAACTTTAGAAAGATTATTTAACAAATTACTAAGTAGAACAAATGGTTTTTGATTAAGGAATCAATCTTGGCAGCCTTAAATAATGGATTCGGTTAAACTATATCAGTTTTCCGGTTGGTTTTAAATTATTTTAGAATCAGGGTGAAGCGAAAACTGAAAATCCAAACTGAAAACTGGACCATGTATTGTATATAAGTAATCGAGCATGTTTTTGGTTACTGATACACGAATATGTGCATCCTAAAAATTATTTAGTAATCAAAATCACATGTTTAAGTAATCAATTTTCACAACTTAGTTAAATTTCAACTTATTTAAATTTCATCAACCAACAATTTCCGTTTTATTACAACTTTAAACTTTAGAGTTTCAATTGACCAATATTTAACCTAGACGTTCATCTAACTGTCATACATTACTAATATCATCACAATCCATACTAACTAAAAAAATGTAATTAACATGAAATAGCTTTGGGGATCCACTGAGTTTCAAAGCAAAAACCTAGCTATACATACAAAATTAATAATTAATTCGAAAGCTAAGGTGGTAATTTGCCTAAAATCGTGATTAAACTACTCGACAAGTTGAACTTTGCCGATACAATATCTTCATGAGGTTACTATTCATGCAAAATCATGTAACTAACCCTTAGGCACCCAATCAATCAACTCTAAACACGTTTATAAAACTAGATTAATGATTTATTCAAAACTTATGGTGTAATTACCAGAAATCGTGATTAAACTCCGGCGACTGGTGGAAACCGCTTCTGCTTCGCCGGTGCAATATCTCATTCGCTTAGTGTCGTCATTCTTGTGAGTGTGGGTTGCGTGAGAGACAAGGGTTTATATCGTTCCGTGACCGTGGTTTTAGGGTTTTGTATGGACGTTAAAAGTAGAGACGATATCAAATCTTTTATGTATATAAAAAAATACATCGTTTTTTGTCTCACGATACTTTCTCATATTTTAATCTTTTAAATATAAACTAGGATATTTCAGAGTTTTTTTTTCTTTTCAAAAGAATGTTATTGAAAAATATTATTTTATCAAAATTTGAAAAATATTTATCTATAATAGTTATTATAATAGTTAGTTGATTGAAATAATTAAAAAATGAAAAGTTCGATTGAAATTTCATTAATTTAAATAAAATGAATATTAGGTTTTGTTTAAAATTTAAAAGTTTTACTAAATTGTATTAAATGTAACTCATCTTTAAATTTGTCAATTATATTATGTGGATATTATAGAAAGACACGCATGTTAAATATGATGTGAATATGCTAGAAAGACGACATGTGATATATTATTATTTTTGTTTTATATTGTATGGGATATATCCACTAAGAAGAGATTTTTGATTAAGAAAAGTAAGAATCAACAAGAGTTTGACATATGATATGTTAAAAATAATAAAAACAAAAATGCAATACAAAAAAAAAAATTAGCACAAAAAATGCAATACAAAAATCAAAAAATCTAGTACAGAATAATAAAAATACGGTACAAAAAAATAAAATATATTATAAAAACAAAAATACAGTATAAAAAACACAAAATTCAGTGCAAAAAAAAATACAGTACGAAAAAATATAAATATAGTACAAAAAATAAGATATAATATCTAAATTATCATGAAACATATCAAAATTTATATAGTTTTTACTGTTTTTAAACAAAACTCTATTTTTATTTAATTTTTCTTAATTATTGATTTTTTATATTTTTTAACCCGTGTAATACAAGTGATATAAAACTATCATATGAAAAACGCATCACGGCTCAACTGAGACTAACTTGTTCAGAAAAAAAGACCGTCACCACTGTAAAACTGTAAAGATTATAATGCCCAATCAGATCAAATATGCCAAAAAAAAGGTGCAATAAAAAGCAACTTTATTCATCGTAGCATGTAATTCATTGTGAATCGCTAAGGTGTGCTTTTTTTTTTTTCCCCCGTAAAAACATTCGTAATTTTAACATAAACCTTGAAAGCTTGGCATTTGGATACGTGGAATCAAGAAACCCGTTGCAGACAGTGACATAACAATAAAAATAATAATGATAATAAAATTTAAAACTAAAATAACAACAAAAATTGTGTTAAAAAAAACTTAAATAAATTGATGATTAGAAAACCAAAAAAGAAAAAGAAAAAAGTTTGTATTCGTAAAGTTTTGACTAGAAATATTTCTTTTTAACTTAAAAATAATAATAATACTTAATTGAAAAATCTTCTATGATAACCTTTATTATTTAAATTATTTAATTTTATGCAATTTGATAATATTTCAGCTTAAAATATCAACATATATATATATATATATATCTTTATTATAATTATTAAATCTTTATTGTTAATTTTTTAAAATTTTATTTAATTACTTATATTTTTTTTGTTAGTAATTTCAATCTCATTTTATCCTTAAATATCATTTTATATTTATTAAATTTTTATTATTAATTTACCTTTTAATGTTAGGTATTAGCCATTTACACTTAAGGTTACATTTTAATTATTAAGAGATTATGAATTATTAATAGGTAGTCTCTTGTTGACCATTAATATGTTACTAAACTGACTCTAAATATCGTGAATATGTGATCAATCGCACTCATCTTTTGGGATTCTTTGAGTCCACCGTTTAATTAATCATTTATTAATCCTCATGCTCATTCGTCTTGTTTCATTTTTTAGAAGAGTAATTAACGCTTATTAGTATATGAGTTTATTTTTGTTCGTCGTTCTTCATACGTGTCACTATTCTTTTTAAGTAGGATTTCTCGTTAGATCTTTAGAAGGTTTTGTTACTTTGTACATGTTTATTTTGAGTTTTTGTATTATGATTTCTTTATGTATCTTAGAGATTGAGTTTATACGATTATAATCAACTAAATAGTCTCTTTATCCTAAAAAGCCTAAGAAGAAATATTGATCATTAGATTATGAGATCAAATTTAAAAGGAAAAAATTAAAATTTTAGAAAGAAAATTTGTTAGAGGGTAATTTAGACATAACCACTCTCCCCCCACATTTTTAAACATTCATAACTTTTACATACGATATTATTTTTTTCAAAAAAAATATATCATAAAAACAAGCATTTTTTTATCTTCAAAATGAGTATAATATTTCTACAAAAAATTAAATTTTTTCAGCTCATTGTGTCTAATTTTTATCATTGTATCTTTTTAAACGTTTGCATACATAATTATCTTTTTGTGTTTTTATTAAAGATAATTTTGTTTTTTTACTAAGTAATTGTGTCTTTTTTAAATAATAGTGTGTTATTTATACTCGTCGTTGTGTCATCATTGCTTAACATTATGTATTATGCAACATCATTGTGTCTTAAATTGTTTAGAAAAACACAAGATTGAGCAGAAACACAAAAGACACAATTCTGTACAAAAGACACAATGTTTAAGCAAAAGACACAATTACATGTACAAAAAACACAATGTATATACAAAAGACAATATTAAGGAGAAACACAAAAGGAACAATGACTCGTCATTGTGTCTTTTTTACATGTAATTGTGTCTTTTTTCAAGATTATTGTGTTATTTATAGTTGTCATTGTATCATTTTTGCTTGGCATTACGTATTATGAAACATCATTATGTCTTAAATTGTTTATGAAAACACAGCATTGAGCAGAAACATAAAAGACACAATGACATGCACAAAATATACAATGACATGTACAAAAGACATAATGACCTGTACAAAATACACAATTACCTAACAAAACAAAAATTTTATATAGCAAAAATTATATTAATTTGATGATAAAAAATGCTTGTTTTTATGGTATTTTTTTTAAAAAAAATAATTCCTCATGTAAAAGTTATGAACGTATAAAGAATATGGTGGAATTTGATAAAAAGCCAACAAAAGTAGGCATGACTAAAATACTCTTCAACAATTTGATTTAATCACAGTCATTGATTAATAATCTAATGGCTCAAGATCCTTCTTAGGCTTTTTTAGTTAAGAGGCTTATTTAGTTGAACTTAACCCTGAGTTTATATAAAGCTTTAGAGTAGTTTAACACTTCTTTATGTCATTTGCTACTTGCTCGCTTTAAATGGTGTAAAATCTTCTCCTAAACACGAGTTGATCGCAGATTTGTTATTGTACCTCGCTGTTATTTGCCCCCAAACACCTTGACTAGATTGTGTCCATATGTCGCTTTTGTTAATATATGTTTATCATTGCGTTTATGTTTTCATTTAAATTTATTTAAAAATCGGTTCATCCTCATCGTTTGAGTATTGTTCGTTAGTTATATACATTGATAGCTTTATCCTCTACTTCATGTTCATGGAGATGGCACAAGTGATCCAACATTATATGTTGTTCTAAAGGGTTATGAAACTTATAGATTTGAACCCAAGCACTTTAACAAATATAAATAATAAATATATATATATATGATGGTTTAAATGTTAACACTTCCTTATTGCGATAATCGAATAAATATATCTTATTACTTTAAGGCCCACATTAAAGTAAATCTAAATATTTAGGTTTTTCTTATTTTTTATTAATGTAAGTGGACCTTACATTAATTAAAAAAAATAAAGAAAAAACCTAAATCTTTAGATTTATTTTAGTGTGGGCCCTAAAGTAATAAGTGATGTATGAGGGTTGGAATGATGGTTATGTGTGTTTAATGCTCAAATTTAAACATATTCATGTGCATAATTGGTTAAAATTAGATAACTATACGATGTGGTTGTTTTGTAGGTTAAATGCACGGAACAGAAGCATTTTGGAAAAATAAAAAGTGATTAGAAATGAATGGATTTCAAGCTTAAATGATAGAGGATTGATAGACGAGGATTTGAGCGTTTACGGTGTGAGAAACGGACTTGAAATGAGAAAGTTATGAAGAAAACAAGATTTGGATTATCCTGGCCAGAGTAGGTTACGCCCGGAAGAGTAGGCTATGCTGCTGGGACTACTTTTGACAGAACTCTGAAACAGTAGGCTACGCCTGAGCCTACGCCCGTCAAGAAGCCTGCACGTATTTAAACCTTCAAAATTAGGGTTTTGAGGATGCTAACTCTTTCCATTCTACTTGGGACGATCTTGAAAGCCAAAATTGAAACCTTTCCACCATTCTAATCCATTCAATCATTCCCTAATCGTCCATGATGAAGATCCAATCAAGTTTTGAAGATCAATTTGATGTCATGAGCGGCTAATTTCTTCGTGGTTTCCTCCAGGTGGAGGATTCTTGTAAATTTTGAGATAAGATTTAGTTTTCATTCTTGTTTGGGACATGCAATCTAAAAATTAGATGCTTTTTGCTAGTTGTTTGATTCGTTGATTGTAAACGATTGGATTTGATTTGAACCTTAATCATTGTTTTTCAATTCCTGAGAATTCTAGAAATTAGGATATATTAAGTTGTGTTTTGGTTTGATAAACTTCAATTGATGTTCTTGTGATAATCTTCCATTGTTTTACAATCGAAGCAAATGGTCCTTGTGTGTCACAATCAATGAATTCGTTCATGTCTATGTGAATTCTCAATTGAAAACTAAGTTAATTATCTATCTTTGAATCCAAATTCCAGAGGAATCATCGTTTTCATTATTGTTTAAAACCATTTTAGTAAATTGCAATTGATTTTCAAAGTAACAAACAAACTCTTTAATTCAAGTTTAAATTTTCCGTTTTAGTTAAGTTTAGGTAACAAATCAAGTAACAGTTACACCATCCACATAAACTCTTCATGGTTCGACACCCGACTTACTCTAACTAATAAGGTAGCTGAGACTTGAGTTTTACTCTTATTTTTGACTGACACTTCGACATCGGTCAATAAGATGTAATTATTCGGTTAACGAAATAAACATGGGTTAACATTTGATTCTCTCTCTCTATATATACACACATATCTTACTATCTTAATAAACAAAAATATTGTTTGCCACTTGTCACAATTTTAGGTCATTAGTGCCACTTGACAACTTCATATTACCTTTTTAATTCTCACTCTTATTAACTTTCATCATATTCAATAGTTATAATATTAATATTATTATTGACCTTTTTAATTCTAAAAAGTTTTATAATCAATTAAAAATAATATTTTAATAAAAAAACACTTTAAAACAATTATAAGATATGATTTTTTTTCTATATATAAAAAAATTTTAAATTAGTATTTATTAGAATTTTTTTTCTAAAAATTATGTATTCTAAAAAAATAAAATAGACTATCATACATAGATTTTAAAAAATAGTTTTTTTATAAACAAATGACATTTTTTAGTATTAAAATTTTAAAAATTAATTTCTTTTAAAAATAAAGTTTTTGATCATTTACTGTAATATGCATTTTAAACATTTTATATTAAAATATTAATTTTATAATTAATAAATTTTTATTGTTAAGTATTTAAAATTTTATATTAAATCCGTGTAACACACGGGGTATACTTTAGTATTATAATAAGTAAAGGTTTTTAAGTACACATGTAATGTTCTTATAGCACCTCAAGTTTAATTTCTCGTTTTCGTCCTATTAAATACATCTTATATTAAATAATAATGTTAAATATTAAATATTATTTATACATTTTTAAAATAAGTAAAGTTTTATAATACATTAAAAAAAATATTATTATTAAAAAACTCATTATTTAAAAAAAATATATCAAATTTAAAATTTTAAGAAACACAGTTATTCACTTATTTAAATTAAAATGTTTAAAGGGTTAATATTAAAAAAATAATATTATCAATTTAATATACGGAATAGTAATCGTATTTTATATTAAAAAAATATTTTATATTGTCTAAATTTTTATTAATAATTATTTGTTATATTGCTTTATTCAAACGTGTAATACGCTCATTAATAACATAGTGAATTAATAAACATAAATTATATATATATGAATCACGTGTTCTGTCACAAAGCGTGGGTATTATTTACTAGTTATTTACCATTTTTTTTCATCAATTATATGAATTATATGAATCGTGCTCTCTGGTTTCAAGGCTTATTGTGATCAAGGTATTTAACATTATATGTTTTTCTAAATGTACGTTTTCTAAGCTCTAATTAAATGATCTAATGGTTAAAGACTTAAAGTGGAAGTGAGACAATCTAGAGGCCTAAAGTTTAATTCCACTTTAGATGGGTTTTTTTTTTGTATACCACCGACCCGGTTGTTTGCGGTTACACATTACATGTTCTTTCCGGTTAGTCAGGTATTGAAAAGACTCGAGGGTTTACT
Source organism: Mikania micrantha (assembly GCA_009363875.1). Lineage (NCBI taxonomy): Eukaryota > Viridiplantae > Streptophyta > Magnoliopsida > Asterales > Asteraceae > Mikania > Mikania micrantha. Next base: position 105,689,180 of record CM018692.1, on the reverse strand, counting down.
AGGTAAGTGGTTCTCATGATATTTTTAATGTACGTTTTTTGAATTCAAATTTATTTACAAGGATTCTGCGTTCTTTAAAAACGAAATTTAATTATATAGAGATATAATTAATAAATAATTAAATATACAAATCTACCTACTCTAATAAAGGAGTATTTTTAGAGGACACGTGTCGCGTTCTGGTTAAATATGAAAATGTTTTTCCCGCCTCTCTCTCCCCTAATAATTACTATTAATTTTATTAATTAAATTATATAATTAAATATTAAAAATATAATTTTTCTTATTCAAATAATTTGCTAATATATTAAAATTTAATAAACAATCAGAATAATTCAGTTATATTTTATCCTAAGAATAATTTTATAATTGTTAAATATTTATTATTATTTAATTATAATGAATTGTATTTTCTATTATTTAACCCGTGTAATACACGGGGTTTTAGGCGAGTTAATAGATAAAGAAACATAATGAAAATAAAATTAAAAAAAAAAAAAGCTAACAAAAGATAATTTATTCTGCTTTAATCTTTCAATCTATAAATCATATACATATCAATCACGCAAATTAATTTACATCAAATTAGCACCTTGGCATTTTTCGGGGAGGTGGTAGCATTCGTTCTTCAGACTTCTTTCCATCCTTCACTATGAACACCGTATCCATCCCCCATGTAAGATGTCGTTCGAGATGACAATGCAAAAACCATACCCCAGGGTTAACGGCCCTGAACCTAATCGTAGCCCATCCATTTACGGGAACAACAACAGTGTTCCGAAATGGCGGGTCTACTAGGTTATAGCTCATTGGGTCCTTACACGGGTCGAAGTTGCCAAATCCCCACCCGAGTATGTAAAAGTTGAATCCATGTAAATGCATTGGATGATCAAGCCCCACAACCAATGAAGTACCTTGAAAAACCACTTCCACGATCGAGTTATACTCGATCACACGGACTTCCGTGGCCCGCTCGGGCGTTTGCAGAATCACCGGTAAATTACTACCGGTGAAGTTGTAAAACAAAGGGGGGACACTAGGAAAACCCATGCCAAATACACCACTAATGTGACCATAGTAAGCTTCAAGAATGTCAATTGATGGAGTTACAAAGCTTATGTTATTCATGCTAGCCGCTAGTCGCGTGCCATTTGGTCCGGCACATGACGTATTTTGACATTGTAACGTGTTGATTGAAATGGTAGAATAAATTTGTGTATCGTACGTGTTTAATGGGAATAAAAGCGGGTCCAAACTTTTTAGACTACCTAAAAAGTCGAAAGCCGAGGTGGTGTCATTGTAAAAAGGTAGAGAAGGGAGGAGAGGGGATGTGGTGAAGATGAAATTGTCGGTATATTGGACGATGGCGGTGGTGGTGGTGTTGTCGAAAGGAACATTTGTGGCGGTTGAGTATGCTCTCGCCGCCATGTAGCAGCGGCCCCGTGGCGGAGCCTGGTTTGCTTCTAGCAAGCAGTCGAGTGTTTGGCCAGGTGAGATTAATACATGATCAGTGGTTAGTGGCTTGGTATAGCTACCGTCAGCTCCCACAACAGTTAACGAATGATTTGCAATGCTAAAAAAGAGAATTTCGTTCATGGCTGCATTTACCATACGCAAAAGGTATCTTTTGCCATATGTTACATTTAACTTGAATGTCTCTGAAAAATATAACAAATTTAAATAAATACAAGTTAAAACAATATATTATTGTTTTATTTACGTAGGAAATGTATGTATAAAAAGTTCATTTTGTCTAAAAAGATTAAAAGTGACCTTAAAAACTCAAAACCAACCGAAATAACAAACTCTGATTGAATTTATTTTTGGTTTGTTCAACACTAAACCTCAAACCCAAAAAGTAAACCTCAAATCCTAAAGATAAAACCGAAAAGTTAAAAATCTAGGTATAAAAACTAAAATATAAACCTAAAGGTTAAAGCAAAATTCTAAAGCTAATTTTTTTTTTCGAAACAGTTATACACTGACAGAATGAGTTAAATCTGAATTTGTTTGGATTGGTTTCAAAGTTTGAGGAATTGTTTTCTGCCTCTTTCGACAAATTAAACTTTTTAGTTAAACATGTCTATATTTATGCATATGGACTTTTTTGCAATGTGTAACAGGTTTAGCAAGAACTTGTGTTGTTTTATTAACATAGTTCAATTTATATTTTAGAAAACCAAAGCTCGTCTCATTTAATAATTACTAATTACAAATTATTTTTTTATCAAAAACGATATATCATTAAAATATTTTTATCGTAATTTTATATAATATAAAAAAGTACATAAATTATATCTGTTTTGGATAGATTGCAAACATAGTTAAGCTTGATATATAAAACTCTGTGTTACCAAAGAGACATTGTCTCAATGGTACCCCAAGATTCTTTCAAATGGGAGGTCTTGGGTTCAAATCTCTCCCGCAGCGAAAAAGGGGTTTGTGGGGGGTCAGGGGGTTTTTCCAGTGGGTTTCCTCCTGGGGTGGTTGTGGTGGCTCATGGGAGGTCCAGGTAACTAGACCTTGGTGACATGACCTGGAAACAGTGGGTTTACATGATTGAGACCTTCGCCGTTCAAAAAAATATAAAACTCTGTCTTATGCTTGATAATTAAATATACACTAATAAAGCATCAAGCTCGTTTAAGCTTAGCTATATGCCTATGTTTAAAGACGTCAGAAGACCGAATTAAATAGCTTACAAACGTACCAACTCATTTACGTCGTTAGTTATAAGAAAAGGTGAGCAAACATTAACCGTTAACCGAAATTAACAGATTACCGAACCGTCACCGAACCGAATTAACCAATAACCGGAATTAACCGACGGTTATGGTTAAGATTTTTTAATTAACCGATAAATCGGTTATGGTTATGGTCAAAGGTGTCTCATAACCAAACATTAACCGAATCGAACCGTTACAACCTTTTATCCCTTGTAGCTTGTGCGTTTCTCTCATAATTCCTTCTCCAAATTCTAGTGAACAAGTCTCCAAATCGTTGGGTATAAGAATTTGATCATATACTACTTATTCGTGTTATTGCATTGCATGTTGACTTGATTAATTAATCAAAATTAACTAAAACCGATCGAAAACCGGCCTTATTACCAATTAACCATGTTCATTTAATTAGTTCAAATTTTAACTTGAATTTAGGCTTGGTTAATTAACCTAAATTAACCAAAACCGATCCAAAACCCGACTTTATAACCGATTAACTGAAACCGAAGTTCGGTTATGGTTATGGTTATGGTTAAGAAAATCTCATAACCGAAGTGGGTGAAAACCAAACCGAACAACTATTTGCACACCCCTAGTTATAAGTATGTAAATTTAAAAAAAAAAAAAAAAGTAACCTTCACTTGAACATGGATAAAGATCACCGGGTTGCCCGTTAATGGTATAAGCATCCGAATCTCTAGGGGCACCACCGGATTCAACAAATTCTTGTAACACTGTCATTATATCTTCTTTCCACCACTCACCTAATATTGAATCCAACACAATGGATATAATAAACATATCCATATTTAATTTTTTTAAAAAAAAAAGAATATTTAATTTTATGATATAAAAGTTTTAAAAAATGTGATATGTTGTTAGTTTTAAAGTTTAACCATGTGTATGTTATATGTTACCGAAAATAATGGGCACTTCTTCATGAGGCTTAGGGAAGGGGTAGTTTATGGGCGTCTTGGGGTGTACTATTATTGCACCATGTACCGTGGCTCTGGACCAGTCGCTATGAGCATGCCACCAAACTGTCCCTATCTCCAAAGAAAATATGATCTTATAGTTAAATGAGTCGCCTGGTTGAATCGGACACTGTGTGATGTATTCAGGACCATCTGACCATGGATTCCTGAGCTGTTTTACTCCGTGCCTACAATTTTGAACTCATATCGTTGAATCACATCCAAATAAGTAGATAGAATTAGCGATTAAATGGTCAAAATCGATGTTATATAATTATATAAATGACTAAAGTTTAGTATACCAATGAATAGTGATGTTGTATCTTCCATTGTTATGGACCTTGACATAAATGGTATCTTCTTCCCGAACATGCAACGTTGGTCCCGGAAATTGCCCGTTTACTGTTAAAATGTCTTTTGTTTCGCAAAGGCGAGTGTATGATGTCTCCTTCACCTACACAATTAGACATGTAAGATTAAGATGAGTATCTTAATGGCTTCTGAAGAATCGATCGAACGATATGATGAATTTCAAAATAAAATCGCTTACGAAAAATTTATGATGTCGAAGCAATGCGTCACAATGTACGAGTATTGGTAACAACAATAACAACAACAAGAAGATTTTGTTGCGTGAAGGCATTTTAATTGAATATGTTATATGAATTTGTGGTGATTTTGGAGCGTGTATTTGAATGATGATACCGTTAAAGGTCGTAGTATTTAGATGTAACACGGTTTCTCATTAAGGTCTTTCACTTTAACAAGAATGAATTTGCACATATATTTGGAAATATGAACACATAAATAGAATAAATAGAATACGTTATGCAGGGAAAGGTTTAAGGGTTCACTTATTGACACACACGCATTCCATCTATCCCACACCTCTTATTACTTATATGTCTCGTTTAGGTCTATACGAGGTGTATAGGAGGTAATCATTGGGTGTCAGAATTTATCAGTGTCAATGATTGGACTCATTATAGGTCCTATACGCGACCAATCACTGGTGTCAGTGCCAATGATTGGACTATTATACGAGAAGTATAGGCCTATACGCGAGGCTATACACCACGTATAGACATATACGAGGCGTGGTGGGTGAGGGTGTTAAAATAAAAAAAAATAGGGTGTGTGATTAACCAGTCCCTTAACTAAATGTTGACTCACTCTTATTGCTTTAACCCGTATAATTTTGCCAAAATCAATCCAAATCTTCGTTTTTTTAAATATCACTATTACATATAAATATAACTTTTATTTCTTTTATGTGTATGCATAAATTTATTACTATTTAAGATTTAAAATCAGTGTAAGTTTAAATTACATTGTGCCGAAAATAATAAATCAAGTTAATGTTAAGGTGTAAACGAATCAAGACAGCTCGTGAAATACTCAGGATCGGATCGATAAAAAAACTCGAACAAGTCAAGCCCGAAAATGTGGCTCGTTTAGTTATCAAGTCCAAGCCCGAGCTTTACATATCGAGCTCGAGCCGGCTTGCGAGCCTTAACGAGTTTTTTTTATATAACTTTTATTTACTACAATAAGTTTTTATTTATAAAATTAATTATTTTTGTATATAAAATTATGATAAATATATTTAAATCAAATATTTTATGTTAAATTTGGAAAATATTATTATAAATATTATTAAATTAGTAATTAAAGTAAATAACTTAAATAATTAAAATCTAGCCGAGCTCGAGCCTAAAATTTTTCTAGTCGAGCTCGAGCCTTGTAAATAAAACTCTTAACAAGCCGAGCTCGAGCCTTAACGAACCCGGGATCGGCTCGGCTCGTTTACACCTCTAGTTAATGTAACCAAAACTTACATTGCTTTTAAATTTTAAACGGTGATAAAAATAACACATATATTATTTATGTGTAATAATGAATATTTAAAAAATGAAAACAAAGATTTGGACTGATGTTGGCGTAGTTATACATGTTAATGTAATAAGAGTGTGTTAACAATTGAACCTCCCCAAGATATGCATATACATTACGCACACACACACAAACACACACACACACATATATATATGTAGGGGATGGTTCGAATGTTAACACTTTCTTATTGCGTTAACCGAATAACTATATCTTATTACTATATAGCGCACATTAAAGTAACTCTAAAGGTTTATGTTTCTTCTTCTTTTTTTATTAACGCAAGTGGGCCCTACAATAATTAAAAAAGAAAAAAAACATACCTTTAAATTTACTTTAATGTAGCTCCAAAATAATAAGATGTAGTTATTCGGTTAACACAATAAAATGGGTTAACATTTGATTATCTCCCTATGTATGTATGTATGTATGTATGTATGTATGTATGTATGTATGTATGTATGTATGTATGTATGGAGAGAATCAAATGTTAACCATCCCTTATAACGTTAACCCGTTAACCATGGCGTTTTTTTGTCTAAATCTTTGTTTTTTTTCATGGTTTTTATTATACATAAATAGGGGGTTTCTTTTTTGTGTTTTTGCCAATTCATCACCGTTTAGAAATTAAATCAATTGTAAGTTTAAGTTACACTATCTGATGTAAGTTACACTTTGATTTAATTTCTAAACGGTGATGAATTAGCAAAAACACAAAAAAGAAACCCCCTATTTATGTATAATAAAAACCATGACAAAAAAAAGATTCGGGCAAAAAACGTCAGGGTTAACGGGTTAACGCTATAAGGGATGGTTAACAATGGAAACATCCCCTATATATATATTTATATTTATATTTATATTATTCTACTTTTATTGGTAACTTAATTACTAATGACTCAAGTTATCATTTTAATCGTAGAATGAAAACTTGAATAATTTTTTTAACCATACTAATATTGGTAAATCAATACTGGGAATGGTAAGTCGGTAACAATTACGACGTGTAATTTACTTTTAGTTATCTTTCTATTACAAAAATAGTTAAATGTTATTGCATTGTTATGAAGTTATTTGTGTGTTCAAAATGCTATATTTATAGGAATAGTTGTATTTGAGAGAAACCTAACTTAAGCAGTATTAATAAACGATTGCAAAGAAAATATTTACATTCTATTAAATTGCCAATTTACAAACTTTATTAGTAAATTAGTTTATTTTCGTTTATTTTTTCTAGTAAAAATATTATTTATGTTGTGTTTAGTATGCGAAACTTTCTTTAAAAAATGAGTGACATAGGCAAGAGCAGCAAGGTGGTGGATAAAAAAATGTGACAACACTAACAACATACGTACCCAATGAAAATATATTTTATGGTAGCAAAACATAATAATAATAAAATAAAAAAGGAGGAAGAAGTTATATTTATTTTCAAGTAAGGATGCAAATAAATTAATTCAAATTTTAGTTTTTGTAAATTTTATGAACCACGTTAAATCACAATATAAAAAATTGACTAGTCAAGTTAATTTAAAAGCACGTATTGTTGCAGAACAAAATTTAGGAATGATTCAACAACCTTAACCATCACTTTACATTAAAAATTAAAAAAATTTCAAAAGAATTAAATATAATCTTCCTATCACAACAAAATTAAAGTTTAAAAAAAACTCACTCTTTATAATAACTAGGTTTATTCCCCCGCGCGTTGCGACGGATTATCACAGCACACTCTCGAGAACGGGTATTATATATCATTTGTATAAACACAAGTTACATAGCAAAATCAAATCTTTTTTCACGAATTAAAAGCTAAAACTAAACCCTAAATCCTAAACCAACAAAAACTCAAATCTCTAAGCAAATCTTTCAAATTTAATGAAAACTCAAATCTTTGAATAAGTATCTCAAATTTAATACACTCATCATGTTTACTAGTTGTCAAAGTTAAAAAAAAAAAAGACAATTCTGACATGACAAGTCTAAATTTTCAAAATGTCCTTACATGAATCAGACACCTCATTAATAAATGTATATATTTAGTATTCAAAATTATATATATGTGTGTGTGTGATCATAAGACCCACATAATATAATATATATAATTTTACTATTTGTTTTTCATGCATTTTAATATTATATATAATTATTAAATATATATACAATTCGCAACTTCAATCATTTGAGTGTGAATAGTAAAAACAGATTTGGTTCTAGTCCACGTCTAGTGGTCATTTGAACCTCCTTACTTACACTTGTGTCTATTTAAGCAATAATTCATCTCTAAACAGGTTAAATAAAAATGTTAAACTAAGAACCTCGCACATCAAATGGCTCAAAATTTGGCTGAAGTAAAACATACAATCTTTTCAGTCTTTTTATTAGAAAGCATAGATCATTATTTTGATAATATAGTTTATTCGGTAACCATAATTAGAATATTTATTATTTGTTTAAAGAAAAACAAAAAATATGTCTTCAGCTTCAATATGGGAGGTCTTGGGTTCAAATTCCTCTCGAAGCGAAAAAGGGGTCTGAGGGGTTAGGGAATTCTACAAGTAAGGTTTCCTCCTGAGGTGGTTGTGGTGACTCATGTGAGGTCCAGAAAACTAGATATTGGTGAAATGGCCTGGAAACAGTGGCCTCACACGATTGAGACCTTCGCCGTTCAAAAAAAATATAACCAATTCACCTAATTTGCCATCTCTGCTAGTCAAAATAATCCCCAAGCCATAATTAGTTCCTAGGATGTTAATTTATAACAAATGCACATTAGGCTATGTGTTATGCTACGTGACCCAGGTGTGATGCCCCTGGGTCACGCCCCGGTCGCGCCCCACCCCCATTACACAGGGGCGTGAGGGTGGCGTGAAGGGCCCCTACGTGAGGGTGGTCACGGCGTGAGAAAGGAGATATAGCCGTTGGAAAAAATAAAAAAAAATAAATAAATAAAACAAAATAAAAATTATAGCCGTTGGAAAATAAAAATAAAAATAAAAATAAAAATAAACCACTATAAATATACCAATCCTCTTAAACCAACATTCAACTCCATACAATTCTCTTTAAAATAATCATTATTTTTCTATAAAATAACCCAATTTACAACAAAAAAAATGAGTTGGGAGGAAGAAATCGTCATCATCCGACTCAGACGAAGGAGCGTTCATGTTTTTACGCAGCGTTCAAGCAACGGTAACATCCGTCGTAGCAGATATTGAAGAAAACGCTGCACAAGTGTTACGAAGAAAAAAAATAAACTGTGATCGTAAAGGTGGTAACAAACGTCTCATTCAAGATTATTTTAGTCAAAATCCAACATACGACGAAAAGCATTTCAAACGTCGTTTTCGAATGAGCCGCAATTTATTTCTTCAAATCGTTAGCGATATGGAAGAAAATTTTCCGTTTTTTCAACAGAGGTTAGATGCAGTGGGTGTAGCAGGTTTCACACCATTGCAAAAGTGCACAAGTGCTATTAGACAGTTGGCCTACGGCACATGCAGCGATTCTTGGGACGAATATTTACGGATGTCGGATAAAATTTCACGAGATAGTGTTTACAACTTTTGTAAAGGTGTTATCGCATTATACGGCTCGCGATATTTGAGAAAACCGACATGGAGCGACATTCAACAAATCTATGCAGTCATGAATATGTCCACGGGTTTCCCGGCATGCTCGGAAGCATTGATTGCACACACTGGGAGTGGCAAAATTGCCCAACCGCTTGGCGAGGATCTCATCAACGAGGCGATCACCACCATCCTACAATAATGCTGGAAGCGGTGGCCTCTAATGATCTCTGGATATGGCATGCGTATTTTGGTGTTTCTGGTTCGAATAATGATATAAACGTTTTAGATCAATCCCCAATATTTGACGACATATTAGACGGAGTCGTGCCGGGGTCTTCATTTTATGCTAATCACACCTACTACAAGTATGGGTATTATCTGGCCGATGGTATCTACCCTGAATATGCTACGCTTGTCAAACCGTTTACATATCCTCGTGAAGACGATGACAAACGAAAATATTTTAAAAAGGCTCAAGAGGCGGCGAGAAAGGATGTCGAACGAGCGTTCGGTGTACTTAAAAAGAAATGGCATATGATAGATAATCCATGTAGGATTTGGCACAAAAGTAAAATTCGGGACGCTATGTATGCTTGCATTATTTTGCATAACATGATTTTGGAAGACAAAGGAAAAGCCATTTGCCAAAATTACGAAGAGGTCGACCCTCCGGTCCAAGAGGTTGCACCGGAAGAAAGAGTTGAAATACGAGCCGAGATTCGAATCAGGGAGATACATAACATGCTTAAAGGCGATTTGGTTGAGCATGTTTGGAAAAATTACGAAGAAAATTTGTAGTTTTTTTTAAAAAGTTTTTAAATTTATTTTATTGTTTTTTATTTAATTATGTAGTTTAATTTTTTTATCATGTAATTTTTTTATTTTATTTTGTAATATTAATTTTTTTAATAATATTAAGTCTTTTTTTAATTTAATTTATAATTAAAAAAATAAAATTCAAATTAATAGAATATTGAATAAAGGCGGTGATGACGTGGAGTAATGGGGGCGTGATGGATAACATAGGAAAAGATGATGTGAAGTGATGAGGGGGTGATAGTGTTGGTTGATTATGTGGCGCCTACGTGGAGTGAGGGGGCTTGATGATAACACATAGCCTTACAGAATTAGTTGTTATAATTTTTGGATTAATAAATATTATGCAACAACTTGAAGTTACTTTCGTGATCATTATTATTTATTAACACGATACAAATCCATAAAAAAAATGCGTGAGCATAATATGAACAAATTCAGGTAAGTTTTACGTACATACGTGTTTAGCTAAAAAGCTAAACATGCCATGTCGGCATGTCCAAAGTCACTTTCGTATCTTTTTTATTACATGTTTTATGTCAAAACTAAAACTGATTGGGTATTTAATTTAATGCAAAAATTGAAAGATAAAAGAGAAATAAACATAGTTTTATCGTATAAGCATAATTATTTTGATATGTGTTTGTATATTTGGTTGTGAATTTTTAATTTGAGTGTATCAATATGTAAAAAAATCAAGTTTAAACAAACCATATTCTTGTCAATTTGCGAATATACATGCCATGTGTTTGGCATGATTTTGGGTTGACGCTCTACGGTGTATGTCTGAGCCCACCCCAGGAGAAACCAATATCAAACCACACAACGGGTAAACTATCAGACCTTACCTCAACAAATATGCCTATGTTTGAACCTAAAACCTTTCATAAGGAAGTAAAGGATGTAACCATTAGGCTACAAATTTTTTGGCCTTAGTTAAGATTCAACATATATACATAGGCATTGTCTCTAAAGACGGTGACCTTGAGCTGACTTCTTAACAAAGACATGGCGAAAAAACTATTGAACAAGATTTCACATCTAGAGAGAGATTGGCATCGAAAAGGGGGGACCAATTTCGATTTGTATGTTGAAACAAGAGAGAGGTGCAGCTGTCGTGACCTAATTGACCATCCACTTAAGATTTAACATCAGCTCACACAGAACAATCGTACAAGTCAAACATAACCATTTCATGATAACATCAGCTCACAACTCACCCAAAACTGTTTTTCCAGCTCACCCATAAGGCCAGAACCTCTTTTGAACACAAAGATCACTTCCTTTCCTTGCAGAACCTTTTCTTTGGCTCACATAGAACCAACCTTTTTTCACATGGTTGCAACGCTCCTTCCTAATCACTTAGATCAGATTTTGCTTTGTTTCACACAGAAACTCTACTAGTCTCAACATCGTCTTCTCCAGACTCACTCAGAGCCGTATTTGGCTCACGCAGAACCGGTTTTGGTTCACCCATAATCTGATCACGCAGATCACCTTCCTCCTTTTCAACTCCTGCTCATGCAGAGCCGTTCGATTCACCCAGCTCGATTTAGTTTCAACACAGAAACAAAGACTCTATTTTTTCTTCTTCGAATCAGTTTCAACACTCAAACAAAGATGCGGTTTCGATCGCCTGAAGCAAGACTTCAATGTCACCTGGAACAAGTCTTCGATGACGCCTGGGATGAACCATAGTCACATAAATCGCGGTTCGCTACGGTACGAAAACGCGGTTTGGGTACGTGGTTCGCAAGCTTCAACGAATTCGGTACGAAGGGGGGTAGGTTCATTTCGGTACGCTCTGGTACGGTGTACCATATATTCCAATTCGTTGTACCCCATTAAAAATCAGTTAGATGTCAAATTAACAACTAGTTAAATGATTAACAACAGAAATTTAAGTGATAAGTTGATTAACATGATAATAGTAGCTACAAAAGCTTAAAATCTAAAAAACACCAAATAGAGTAATAGTAACATATTAACAAACACATAGAACAAATCGGAAAATAGTAAACAAAAAGTGAGGCATTTCCACTAATCAATCCTTTTCCCTTTTCCTTTCCCGTTGTCAATGCTTGCCAAATGCCATTTTCGAAATTGATATTCGATTTTGGAAACCGGATGAATGTAAAAACGTACCAAATCGTAGCTGACATTGGGTTATTGAAAGGTTGTTCTTTTCTTCCCGCCCAGAAACTTAAATCGACAAAATCGGACCAGATTAACCCAACATCGCGATCCCAAATCAATGAAATTCGATGTTCCAGGCGATTGCAATCGACGAACCATGGTGATTGAAGTCGCCGATCCATGCGATTGAAGTCGACGAACCCAGGCGATTGCAATCGACGAACCGGAGCGTACCAAATCGCTGGCGAATTCCGATTGGGTACAGTTCGTACCAATACGAAATACGCGGCCTTTATGGCGAATTCTGTGACTATGGGATGAACCTTGGTCGGCTCTCACAGCCGCCAACTAAAACAATCTAATCCAAAGCCTAATCTATCTTTAAACTTTATATTTAATTAAATAAACCCTAAACAATTTAAAACTAAAATTTCTAACTTTAATCCTTAAACTATCTGATATTACAAGATTCGTCTAAAAGGCCTTAATTATGATTCAACATATATACATAGACGTTGCCTCTGAAGACTGTGACCTTGAGCTCCGTCTTAACAAAGACATTGCGAAAAAACTATCAAACAAGATTTCAAATCTAGAGAAACAGACATCGAAAGGGGACCAATTTGGATTTGTATGTTATAACACGAGAGAGGTGCAACTGTCGTGACCCAATTGACCATCCACTTAAGATTTAACACCTCATTTAAACAAACTCCATTCACAAGAAATGAGACACCAAACCCACCTCACTCTATGTCTCTAACCCACATGACACATTTAACTATAACAAAGTGGTGGCTTCACACTCGGTTTCACAAACTCAGTTCTCCAAACCCGGGGGTTCACTACAAGGAATACTACTCTAATATATCAGATCTTTCCCGACGACAGAATATCGTCAGTATAAGCTTCTTTAGGCGACGACATGTCGTCGGTATAACTAAGCCACACTTTTTTAATTATATGCCGACGACGTGTCGTTGGTATACAAATATACCCGCGGCAATCATCCATTAGGCGCGATTTCTATTCACTTTACCACTTTGTTGAAAACTTGTCTCGACGTCAGGAATGTTATTTTAATCTTTTTTTTTTGTTATCTGGCTTTTATTATAAATGATTTTTCAAATAATATTTTCCCTTTGTGCTAACGACATGTCGTCGGGTCAGCGTGTGACGACGAGAAGTCGTCGGTAAAGGACGACGTACCATATTATAGTAGTAGAAATTTAACTTTTAGATGCAGTTAAATATGTTTTTAGCCGCGGTTTCCCACCGCGTTTAAAAATACCGATGCAAAAAATAATAAACATCTTTAGTCGCTGTTTGGTTAGATTAAGAATTCCACTGATTCTAGTATCTTTAGTCGCGGTTTTGATATCCAACTTTTAGTCGTGTTTGGAGACATTTTTAGACGCGGTTTTGTATTTGTTTGGGGCTTTATTTTTAGTCACGTTTGGATGTTTATTTGCGGTTTAAGAACAAATTTTTTCAGATATTTAGACGCGATTTCCATCTATTTTTAGTCGCAGTTTTCTTTTTAATTTAAACAATTATAAACCTTGTTATATTTATTGGTCATCATGATAATCGCTCCAATAAAATCTTGCTGAACACAGTAAGCTGGACAAATTCAATTTGTTTTGCATTACTACCATAACCAAGAATTCAACCCATTCTTAATAAATCACAACCAAATGTTAAAATATCATTTGAAGAGTACAAAGTCACCAAAAATACTAAAATGTATTAAATCACCAAACTTTAGGCCATTAACTAATCAAAATGTGATCATTTACTAGAATCCAAACAAGTACTTTATCCAACATATAAAAATTCAATCATTTACTAGAATCTAAACCAATAGCTTGCTAAACGAATACCTAATTTGTTAAAAAGTAATGGCATCACATTCTGGAGTAAGTTGTCAAAATCATTTTCTATAACCATGCTTGTGTCGTCCCACATATAAAGAAAAGAAACAAATAAAAAACTTTAAACTTCAAGAACATCAAACAATCAGTAAAATATAAAATACTTACAATATTGGGAAATCTTTATTGATAAAGATAGACAAAATCATAAATATACTTGATCACCATGTATCAACATTCCCACGCGGACATTTGTTGTTTACACTACAATAAATTAACAATTAGTTATTTGAAATTTTGAGAAAATTAAACAAACTAAATATAGAAAACATACTGGAACCATTGTCCGTGTGAAATTTACTTAACTAAAAACACTCTGAATTACTGGTGTAAGAAGATAACAAGATTGGTCCTTTATGCCCGTTAACATTAAAGAAACTAAAAATGTGTACTTGTACTTTTCTCGGGGCAATCATGAATAGAGTCGAATAACCACTAAAAACAATTATATAATAATTGAATAAACTAAAATAATAAAATAAATAAAATATTTTTTTTAAAATACACTAATACGTAAAATACATGCATACATACATACATATATATATATATCACTTCTTAGTGTATTTAAAAGAATTTCTGTTTATTTATTTTATTATTTTAGTTTACTCAATTATTATATAATGTTCTTTTTTTAGTAGTCATTAGACTCTTCATTATTGCCCCGAGAAAAGTACAAGTATATATTTTGGATTCTTTGATAATAATGAGCATAAAGGACCAAATCTTGTTATCTTCTTACACAAGTAATTCAGAGTGCTTTTAGTGAAATAAATTTCACACGGACAATGGTTCCGGTATGTTTTCTATATTTAGTTTGTTTAATTTTCTCAAAATTTAAAATAACTAATTGTTAATTTATTGTAGTGTAAACAACAAATGTCTGGGTGGGAATGTGAATACATGGTGATCAAGTATATGTATGATTTTGTCTATCTTTATCAAGAAAGATTTCCCAATGTTGTAAGTATTTTATGTTTTACTAAATGTTTGATGTTTTTGAAGTTTAAAGCTTTTCATTTGTTTCTTTTGTTTAGATGTGGGACGACACAAGCATGGTTACAGAAAATGGTATTGGCAACTTATTCAAGAATGTGATGCCATTACATTTTAACAAGTTAGGTATTCGTTGAGTAAGCTATTCGTTTACATTCTAGTAAATGACTGAATTTTGACATGTTGGATAAAGTACTTGTTTGGATTCTAATAAACGCTCACATTTTGATTAGTTAATAGCCTAAAGTTTGGTGATTTAATACAATTTAGTATTTTTGGTGACTTTGTGCTATTCAAATGATATTTCGATATTTTAACATTTGGTTGTGATTTATTAAGAATGGGTTGAATTCTTGGTTATGATAGTTATGCAAAGCAAATTTAATTTGCCCAGTTTTTTGTGTTCAACAAGATTTTTTTAGAGTGATTATCATAATGAGTAGTAAATATAACCAGGTCTATAATCATTTAAATGAAAAATTAAAAAATAAATTAAAAAGAAATCCGCGACTTAAAATAGATGGAAATAGGGTCTAAATATATGATAAAGTTGTTCTTAAACCACAACTAAAGATTCAAAAGCTACTAAAAATAAAGCCCCAAACAAATAGAAAACCGCATCTAAAAATGTCTTCGCATCTAAAAATGTCTCCAACCTCGACTAAAAGTTGGATGTCAAAACCGCGACTAAAGACACTAAAATGTGTGAAATTCTGAAATCTAACCAAACCACGACTAATGATGTTTATTATTTTTTGCATCGGTTTTTTTAGACGTAGTGGGAAACCGTGGCTAAAAACATATTTAACCACGTCTAAAAGGTAAATTTCGACTAGTATAATCTGATACGCTGCCATAGGTTGACCCGGTGACATGTCGTCAGCACAAAGTGAAAATATTTTTCGAAAAATCATTTATATTAATAGCCAGATAACAAAAAACCAAAAAAAGATTAAAATAACATATCCTGTCATCGGCACAAGTTTTCAACAAAGTGGTAAAGCAAAAAAAATCGCACCTAATGGATGGTTTCACGAGTCTTTTTCTATACCAATGACACGTAGTCAGCATATAATCAAAAATATTAAAAGTGTGGCTTGGTTATACCGATGACACGACATGTCGTCGTCTAAAGAAGTTTATACTGACGATATGTCGTCATCTAAAGAAGCTTATACCGATGATATTTTGTTGTCATGAAAGATTCAATATACATTAGTAGTATTCTTGTGAATGAAGTTTGTTTAAATGAGGTGTTAAATCCACGACAGTTGCACCTCTCTCATGTTTCAACATACAAATCCAAATTGGCCCCCCTTTCGATGCCAATCTCTTTCTCTAGATTTGAAATCTTGTTTGATACTTTTTTCGCCATGTCTTTTTTAAGAAGTCAGCTTAAGGTCACCGTATTCAGAGGCAACGGCTATGTATATATGTTGAATCATAATTCAGGTCTGTTGGACTAATCTTGTAATATCAAATAGTTTAATGATTAAAGTTACAAAGTTAAGTTTTAAATTGTTTTGGATTTATTTGATTGAATATAAAGTTTAAAGTTAGACTAGGTTTTGGATTAGATTGTTTTAGTTGCCAGGTTTTTTAAGGATAAAAATTTTGACTTTGGTGTCTTGTTTTTAACATAAATATGGGTAAAAGTCTTTGGTTTAATTGTACCAATTCTGATTCAATTAAAATTTTGTTTTTATTTGGCTTCATAATCACAACAAAGGGTTCTGATTTCATCAATTGGTATCAGAGCTTGGTCTTTGCCGGTTTGAGAGTCGTTTTTTATCAAGAGAGCGGCCCTTGGCTGCTGGGCTGAAAAATAATGTTAACAAGTGACTTAATCGGAAAAGGGCAGTGATACTTCTGAGAAGTTGCAAATATCTGATTGTGTGACGCAATCAAGATTTTTGGTCAGACCTTGTGCGATTCAGGTGGAACGATGAGAGAAACAGGGAGTAACATGTGATAGGTTCGAACCTTGGTGTTGCCGGCTGTGAGAGCCGATTAAGGTTCATCGCACAAGAGTTGTGATAGTTTAAAGAGTTTTGTTCTTTAAACTATGGAGCAATGAAGTATTTTTTATCTTGATGATAGCTATATAAAGTATAGATGTGTTCTTCAGCTTCCGCGCGATGGAACTTGCACCAATCCTCTGCGGTTGTATTTGTATTTAAGAAAGCACATGGGTTGGTTTTTTCACAGGATACCTCATAAAACTACCTTTAATCAAGAAAAAAAAATGACAAAGTTAATCAATTTACTTATATATAAGAAGTATAATACCAAATGAAAACAAAATAGAAGAACTTACGGGAAAAGCATAATACAACATTGAGATCACCCCATTCATTTACAAATAGTTGTAACATCGCTTCACATTCCAAAACTTACGATGTGGGCTTTTTCTTCTTCTACCCCCGATGTACAATTTAGAAGAAGTAGATTACTTCAAGTTTTTGCTTCAAACCCTTATACCCAGAGACCAGAGCGTCCAGTCCATGCCGGGTTTTTGTTTTGTAGCGCACTAAATCTTACTTTGACACTTTTAGCGTACAAAAAAAATCAACAAACTATATTATTAATATTTGCGAAAAATATTACAATAATAACAATATTAAAAATTAATTAACATATACCATAGTTGCATTGGTAGACCTGGCTGCACAAATTCTTTCCATTTTGATTGATCAAAATATTTATATTTTGTACACGAATTATTCCCTGTTGTGATGTAATTTCTATATAACTAATACGTCTTTACCTATTTATTTCTATCAAGCTACAGCCAGTAGTCGTCTTCAAACCTCTGTGATTTACCGTAGCTCTTATACGTGCAGCCTCATTCCATCTTTCACTTTCTGCATACAAGTTTGCAACCAACCCATAAGAACTTGACTTTTGAGGGTTAAAATCCAAGAGCCATCTCCCTAAAGCCTCACCCATTTCACTGTTTCCATGAACCCTGCAAGCAGCCACAAGCGCACCAAGTGCCGAGCCACTCTGTGTAGGGGGAACACATTTCAAGAATTCAAACGCTTCCTTCAGTTGACCGGATCGACCCAACAAGTCAACCACACAACCATAATGCTCTTCACCAGGAACAAGCCCGTACTCCTCTTTCATCATCCTGAAAAGATTTAAACCTTCTTCTACTAAACCAGCATGACTGCAGGAAGACAGTGCTGACAGAAAGGTGACACCGTCTGGAAAGATTTTTTCTTTTTTCATTTGGTTGATTAATTCGAGTGCAGAAAAGCAATCACCGTGCATCCCTGATGCAGCGATCATTGTGTTCCAAGAAGCCACACACTTGGTACCCATTTGATCAAACAAATCTCTTGATGTTTTGTACATTCCACATTTACTATAATTAGTCAGCAGAGAGTTCATGATGGTGATTTCATTCTCCATTGATAGTCGAATCACATGACAGTGAATCTCCTTGATTTGACTGACACATCCGAGCTGAGAAAATGCTTGAAGCAAACAAGTTATAGTGATCATATCAGGGTTTGGTTGTTCTTCCGAGTTCATCATTTTGTAAAACAAGGTTATCACTTCATTAGCATGGCCAAGATTCTCATAACCCATCATCATTGATGTCCAAGATACCAAATCTTTGTGCTTTATTTGACCAAAGACTTGCCTTGCATAGTCTATATAATCACATTTTACATACAAGTACATAACCTGATTTGCAATATCGGTTTTTGACTCAAACCCATGTGTAATCACAAATCCATGGATGCTTCTACCTTGCCTAATGTCTTTCAGATCAGAAAATGCAGAAACAACGGTCAAAATGGTAGCTTCATTTTCGGCCAAATCAGATCTTCTCATGTCATGGAATGATTTGATTGCTTCACGAGCATGCCCATTTTGCAGATAACCTGCCATCATCACGTTATAGGATATGACATCTTTGTCCTTCATGGTATTAAAAATTTCCCTGGCTTTTCCACAATTGTTACATTTTGAGTACATATCAATAAGAGCTGTCTCGGTGACAACATCAAGCTGAACTGCAGTTCTAAACATGTAACCATGGATGCTCTTACCAACCCGTAACAATCCTAAATTAGCACAACTTAGAACTCCATTTGATAATGAAATTAAATCAAAGTCGTGACCTTCTTGAGCCATGCGGGAGAAAAGATTCAAGGCTTCAAATGGCTGACATGATTTCATATGACCATCGATTAGTACATTCCAACAAGCGGTTGTCTTTGTGCTTATTTGACTAAAAATCACAGTAGCCTTGTGCAGTACCCCACACTTAATATACATATCCATAAGACTTGATTTGAAAACTTCATCAAAACAATTGATTCCTCTTCTAACTGCATAGGCATGAATCGACTCCCCATGATTCAGCAACCGTAGATGTGATGCTGCCTGTAGTAAATTCACCAAAGTCACCCGATTCGGTTCAAGGTTATCAGCATGCATATGTTGAACAAGAGCCAGTGCCTTACAAGCAGCATGATGATCATTGGATTGGATATATCCGGTTATCAAAGATGTATAGGCAACAATATCTCTCTCAGTTATTTCATCAAACACCTTACACGCGTCCACCGTATCTTTAAACAAGGAGTAAAACCCGATCAAAGACGAGCCTACAAACCGATCTGTATTTAAACCAAACTTCAAAATATCAACATGAATAGACTTTCCAAGTTTCTGTCTACACAACTGAACACAACTCTTTAAACTAAATGTAAATGCTGAACCATATAATCCAATTTTTCTTTGCCTGAAACTTAAATACACCCTTAGAACTTCATCAAATTCACCAGCCCTAAAATACCCAACAAAAACTGAATTCCAAATAAAGAAACTGTCGTTAACTATTCTACTAAAAACCCATCTCGATTCACTCAACAAACCAAAATAAGCATAGTAATTTACAAGCTTAGAACCCAAAAAAGAGTTGGTTCCAAGACCTTGAATAATTGTGCAAGCATGAATCTTTTTCAAATAACGAACTTGGTAACACCAATCTAATGAATAAGCCAATTTTTCTGCTAAAATGGATGAATCTGAAGGAATCTTTTCTGCACCAATGTTAGAGAAACAAAGAGAGTGAGATTTGATAGGGAACAAAAGGGTGATTTTCTTGAAATTTTTGATTCCAGTAGAGATGGGATACATAATTACACAAAGAATAGAGTCAATCTGATTGATATACCCAACCCTAAAATAGAAAGATGCATTATTGTATTGTTTCCGGTGTCGCAAGTTCCCGGAGATGCCGGCCTCCGTCGCAAAGCGGCCACTTTTTGCATTAATCACAGGTTGCCGAGGGCATGGGTGTGTACAGAGAAACCCAGACTACATAGTTCAGAGTTTAGGACTTTGGATTCTACATGTGTGACTGTGTCGACCACCAGAACCACCGGTGCTGAGGGTGGCTACAACCAGTCACATACGAACCTGGTAAGCCCACGAGATTGAGCAGGGGTCGTCAAGGTTGCCTTGAGAGGGACGAATGGGCTGGCTGGATGCTCGCCGGAACAGGATGAGGGTCGACGGAGCTAGAGCTGGGTGTGAAGCCGAAGGAGTCGTTTGGCGGGCGGCCGGAGGGCTCACCGGGTATGGGAAGCCGCCGGAGCTAGGGCGCTTCTCTAGTTCTTCTCTCGTTCGGCAGATCACACACATAAGTGTGTGTTTGGGTGAGGGTAGCGGCCGCAGCAAGAATGACGAGCATAAGGATTTAGTCAAATGATCAATTGGTGGCTCTTGGTCCCGAATATGAAAAGAGTTTTGTTAAACTAACATCCTAAAATTTAAAAATACACCTATACGGGCCAGTCTCATTTCTTAGATAGACATTCCTCTGACATCCTAAGACAATGATTGAAAGCAAGACGGTTCGTACAGACATGTACGGCCCTTCTTTCTTTTTCCTCCGGACAATGATTGGATCAAGACAGCTCGTACTGACCTGGCCGTATAGGTGAGACGGCCTGGTTTGGGTAATACTGGTCGTATTGGGTAGCACGGTCCGTATAGTGAGACGGTCTGGTTTAGGTGATAGACGACCTAGTTTCTCTGAGACGGGGTAGTTTTGGGTGAGACGGGTCGTATTGGGCAGTACGGTCAGTATAGTGAGACGGCCTGGTTGGGATGATAGACGACCTAGTTTCTTTGAGACGGGGTGGGTTTGGGTGAGACGGTCATATTGGGCAGTACGACCAGTAAAGTGAGACGGCCTGGTTTGGGTGATAGATGTCCTAGTTTCTCTGAGACGGTGTGGTTTTGGGTGAGACGACCAAGGGCAGTACGGGCCGTACTGGTATGTACGGACCGTATTTAAATTTTTTTTTATAATGTTCTTTACTTAATTTTTCTTTTTGATACAGTGAATCTGTCTACTTACAAACTCATTATTGTCAGATGTCGGAGCCACGTGTCTACCCAGATGTCTACCTAGATGCCGGATCGTCCACTGTACCTCTTGGAGGATCATAGCTTAGGTTTTTTTTTTTTTGTGTTTTGTTTTACATTGTATGTAAAAACTCATGTTGTTTATTTGTATTCTTTCGTTTAAAATCATTACGTAACAAACTTATAATGTTCAAAATTAACATAATATACGTATATTGTTACAAATTAACAAAATACATATATTAAGTTTAAATAAAATAAACAATTTCTGTACGGCCCGTACTGCCATGTACTGGCCGAATAAAATTACTCCACACCAGTTGAGACTCAGATTGGCTTGGAAAAATAACTCAAGGCCTGTACGGTCCGTACAGGGCAGTACCTGAATCCAAAACATTCTCATATAATGTTTGTCTGTAGTATATACGGGACGTACATGGCAGTACGGGCCGTATAGGTCGACATGGGTGTTAAAATTAAAAGTGAAGTGTCTAAATAAAATTGCCTTATAAAAATCTCTAATAACGGTCCGAACTTTTGACAAATTTACCTCTACCGAACCGCCGTAAAAAAAACTTAACGACGTTAATTTTTTTCGAGTTTCGAACGGATTTTTGAGGGCCGTAAAAAGAGGTTTTATCTAAAAAGAATAATAACTAATATGAGTTTAACATAAGACATGTTAAAAAAGAAATGAAGGATAATTTAGGTATAACACCTTATTTTTTATATTATATTTTTATATTTTTAGCAATGTTTCTTTTTTGTACTATATATTTTTGTACTGGATTTTTGTACTGGATTTTTTTTACTAAATTTTTTTGTACTGGATTTTTTTATACAAAATTTTTTTTGTATTGTATTTTGGGTTTCCTGTACTATATTTTTGTTTTTACTATATTTTTGATTTTTTTGTATTAGATTTTTGATTTTTTGTATTATATTTTTTATTCTGGATTTTTTGTATTAGATTTTTGTTTTTATGTTTTCAGTATGACATATGTTAAATTTTTATTGGTGCCTATTCTTTTTACGCAAAAATCACTTCATATTGAATCCAACCCTTATTTATAATATGGATATTAATATTTACACATAACCCTTGTCATTTATACGCCAAGTCAAATTACATTTTTCATACATATTTTTTAAATATTATTAACAATAAAAATTACTATAAAAAATATAATTGATAGAATGTTGTACCAATAAGTAACTCATACGAGTCATCAAAGTCTTAGTACAATAAATTATATAAGAACAAATACTCAAGACTATTTATTTGGTAATATTTAGGGTGTTCAAAATGAAATTCGAAAAAATTTGAAATCCGAATCGTATCCGATATCCAAAAAATCTCATCAGAAGTCTAATTCAGGTTGTTCGGATTGTTCGGGTCGGATAATATGATTTTAGATTCGGGTCGGGTCGGATTTCAGATATGCAAAAAACTATTTTCGGGTCGGGTATCCGAATACCCGGTTTATTCGAAAGTACAATTTCGGGTTTTTCAGGTCGGATAATATATTTTGAAATTCGTATAGCCCAAGAAAAATCCAAATCCGAATAACCAGATTCGAAAAATTCGAATAACTCGTTATCCGACCCGACGTGGTAATATTTTTGTCTTGTAAGTAGTAAAAATTCGACCAACCAAGTGAACGTAAGCATTGTTCAGTCAAAATATCGTCACCTCCTTTGACCAACGATGCTACTAAAACCTTGAAGTTGACAGGGGTGTGTTTGTCATTTGTTCAAACATGGAGTCGTATGAATGCAACTATACACGGGCTATGGAAGCTAATGTTCTCGGATGTTTCATTTGAAAGTTGAAATTGACAATACCCTTTGCACAAAATGAGTAAATGATATTTTTCTTATATTTTTTTTTGTTAATGGCTAGAAAATATATTTTAAATCCAGTCACCGGCGTAAACCCAATGTCGAAAAGCCACTGACGCCCGCGAAATATAGACAATGCTGGTGACCTGGCTAGACCTTTATTCTAAAGGAAACTCGCCTTCTGAAGACGCACTGTGATCTGTGGCTTGCATTTATGTTTCAATTGAGACTCAAACCCATGACCATCATATTAGAAAGTCATGGGATTATCTCCCCTCCTAAACTAATTAATCTATAACTACATATCCGGAACAACTAAAATACTAAATTGAATATTTTTTAATATTAAAAATAAAAAAACTCATATGTATTTTTCCAATTAAAATTTTATCAAAAGTCGATTGTCGGTGATAATCGAAGCAAATCAAATAGTTTTATTCATGCAATAAAATTTAACAATACATTGTTCTATATTTGCATTTTTTTTTAATAGAAAGCAGTACTTGCGTCCTATTCGTAGTCTCAGTTTAGAATAAAACAAATACTAAGCTCAAGTTTAAGATTTTTTAAGGAAGTTAGTTTTATTCAATATTTTACATTATCATATAACATAAATTTATTAGTTTTAATAATCTTCTAATTTAATATTATTTTAAATTTAAAATTTTATAAATTAAAATAAACAAATTATTGATTTATTAAATGAAATCTAATAAATGATTGAAAGTCGTATTAACGTATTTTTAAACAGATTTCCTTCGATTTCTCATTACTTAAAATATAAAACAATTTTTTTTTCATAAACATAAACGTTTTATATGGTTGTGTACTAATTCAAAATCCTGGACGTTTTTTTAATAAAAATCCTAATATTTTGCAATTATTATATTTACATTTATTTGATACATAATTATTTAATTATATACATTAATTTTATGTATCTTTCCCTTTTTAATTGCATTCATATTTAAATACTAACAATACTTTTTTCTAAGTCTATACTTAATTTTGTTTCAAAAATATATTTATTCTAAAGTCAAGTTTTAATATTTGTCATACACTTTAAAATAAGAAAATATTTGGAAGTAGGCATGATATTGTTCTCTCTTTGGAGCATCCAAATAAGTTAATCGCTTTTTTCATCTGTGACGAAAATATAAGTTGTCACACGTTGCAAACGATATTACTTCTGATTTTCCAATTAAAATTTCATGAGGTTGCAGGTAAGTTATATCTTTAAAACTTTGTTTTTTTAAAGTCGCAACGCAGTTTCAACTTAACGAGAAAGATCCATTAACATTTTACCCAAAAAAAAAAACTAAAACTCCTTATTGTTTTCATAAAACGCACAAAATTATACAATAAAATCATCTGCCAAATGAATATCCAATGAAAACATAAAACTTAAGATAATTACAATGTAGTAACTCTAAGCGTAGTGTTCTTGATGCAATCGATCCAGTCCCACGAGAACGACGCTGGAAGGCATAGATCGCCACTTCAACCTCCTAACACCTCGAACGATGTTTGCAACATAGCTAAAGCTGCAAGTGTTTTATGATAGAAATAAATTAATTAAGCAAAATAAAACAACTTAAAAATTTCAGATATTAATAGCTTCACACACTAGAAATTATAAATCTTAATTGTTACACTAAATTCACTTAAATCCTTTTTTTATTTTTTCTAAGAGAGTAGTAACTTTTAGTAAATTTAATCACGTGACTATAAATGATTATTCTAATAAGAACCAGCAAGTTGTAAAGAACCAAATGAACTATATTTATAGCCACATGATTTAAGGGGTATAAAAATAATTTTCTTTTGAAGTAAAGAAAGTTACTATTATACACTCTAAACTTGTGGCTACAAATGATTCATTTAGTTCTTAAATAATTATCAATTGAACATCCCTCTATATAGAGATTAATTCTATTAATTAACCAACAAGTTGTAATGAACAAAAAAAAAACTCATATATAGCCACATGATTTAAGGGGTATAAAAGTAATTTTCATTTAAAATAAGACAAGTTATTACTATATCATTTAAACTTGTAGCTAGAATTGGATCCTTTAGTACATAAGTATGAATGTTTCTTAATCAAACATCCCTACACACACACACACATATATATATATCAGGGATTTGAAAGCCTTGCTTACGTACCATCGTTGTTATCGGTACCATCGGTTAGAACTCCACTAATATTAAACGCCTCGATGGCGTTTATGAGAGGGTGAGATTAGAATCAACGGTAGCGATTAAAGAAATGTTGGTCACGAAATCAACAGTGTGATTACTAATGTTTCGTATAACCATGCAACCGAAGGGGAAACTGTGCCCAAAAGTAAAGCATCCGACGTGAATAGAATTAAGCTATTGGGACCACCTAACAACATATTGATTTTGAAAGTCAGTGTTCCGGTTATATTACTAAGAAATATTGATCAGAAAAATGGCTTATGTAATAGAATCTGACTGCAAGTGATAAAACTTGGTAATCGTGTTGTTGAAGAAGAAATCATTTCATGAAGTAATATTAGGACTCGAAAGTTTATAACTCGAATTATTTTAAAATCATATGATAAAAAGATCCCTTTCAAATATACAAGAAGAAAATTTCCACTCTCTGTATGCTTTGCGATGACACTAAACAAAAGTCAAGTCCAATCACTATCAAAAGTTGGCTTATATTTAAGAGATTCGGTTTTTACACATGGTCAATTGTATGTTGCATTATCCAGGGTGAAATGTAGGGATGGATTCAAACTTCTAATTTTAGATAAAGATGGAAAATACACTAATACAACAACAAACGTTGTGTATAAAGAAATACTTGTAAACTTATGAACAAATTCTTGTGACTTTTAACTTTAATTTATTATGTTTTGTGTGACGAATACGTTGTTATGTTAAAGGTAGTTCTAATTTATTGTAATGTTCAATTTTTCGTTTCAATATCATATCATTTATATACTGTCAAATTATACTTTATCATACTATTTTATGTTTTTTTAATGATTGAATTCATAATGTTTTACGTTTATTGTAATTGTATCGTATTATGAAATTCTTTTTTCAATTTGCATTATAACTATAACTCAACCCGTGTTTTACACGAGTTACTAACCTAGTATATAATAAGTTAAAAGATATTCATACTAACCAATAGATAGTTAAAAAACTTCAAATTGTCATCCTAGTCGAAAGCAAAATAACATGAGGAGTGAATGTGTCATTTATCAAACTTTAAGGACTGCATATGAAATTATCCAAAATCTATGATAGCTTCGCGGACACTTCCTTTCCCGTTCACACACCAAATAAAAACCAGGGAAAACCCGGTAAATGCTTTGTCAGTAGAAATCCCCAAAATCTTCCCCTTTTGGGGGTCTCATTTCTTCTCCTACACGCCTCCCCCAAACAATCAAAACCCTCAAAAATCATTATTCCGATATAAGATTCAGGTGAATCGATCACTTAAAAAGTGTCAATCCATCGAAAACTGGTACTTTCTGTCCCAATTTGATGGGTTCTGAGTTGATCGATGCTGTTACGGTTTCGAAGTCAAAGCTGTCGTCGTCCGCCGGAAAATGCTTCCCACCTGGTTTCAGATTTCATCCCACTGATGAAGAATTGGTTCTTTATTATCTGAAGAGGAAGATCTGCCGGCGATCGCTCAAGCTCAATATCATCGGCGAACTTGATGTTTATAAGTGGGATCCAGAGGAATTACCTGGTATGTACACACTCTTTACCCCATTTTCCTATGTTATGTTGTTAATTGATGTTATTAGATGCTTTATTGATTGTTAGTTGATATGGTTTATGTCCAGTGTGCCACTTGGTTGGTTTTGATCCGTTTTGATTGGGTTTGTGAAGTATTTTGATTATGTGATCATATGGTTTTGATTATGTGTTGTCTGGTCAGTTGGATCATGTTTCTTGTGCTGCTTCTGTATGTTAGGATCTTGTTTCTTGAAGTATTTGATTGTTGTAAGTTTTGATTCTGTAGTTGTGCTATGGTTTTGGTTACTTCTGATTGTGCTTTTATTGGTTAGTGTTGATCATTTGGAATTGATTATGTGTTGTTTGGTTAGTTGGATCATGTTTCTTGAATTATTTATATGATTTTTTATTAATCTGAATATTGTTTTTGTGACTCTTGTTGATTTTTATGTTTTAAGCTGTTGGTGTTCTTTTGGTGACATGATTTTATGATTGTTTTGATGCATCCAATACATGATACGATTGTTCACTTTTTGTTTATAAAAAAGATTGATTTTTTTTATACTTATTCTAAACACTTTTTTTATGGTATGCAGGACAATCTAAGCTGAAAACTGGGGACCGTCAGTGGTTCTTTTTTAGCCCGAGAGATAGAAAATACCCGAATGGTGGAAGATCAAGTAGGGCCACACTGAAAGGTTACTGGAAAGCAACCGGAAAAGATCGAGTAATCAAACGAAAATCATCTTCGGTCGGGTTTAAGAAGACCCTGGTTTATTACCAGGGTCGTGCACCATCAGGCCTAAGGACTGATTGGGTCATGCATGAGTACACCATGGATGAAGAAGAACTCAAAAGATGTCCTGCTGCTCAAGAACACTACATCTTGTACAAAATCTTCAAGAAAAGTGGACCGGGACCCAAGAATGGCGAGTCGTACGGTGCACCGTTTATTGAAGAAGAATGGAACGATGAAGATTGTTTGGATTTTGATTCTCTTTTGGTTCAAAAGCCAAATCCAGGTCCGTTAAATGAATTTGAAGATACAAATACCCGAAAAGAAGATGGAACGGGCTTCTCAAATGATATTGAGGAGTTTTTGCATAAAATTATCGATTCACCAGACATTCTTCCATCAGAGCCTGAAATCTTGGAAAAGAATGAAAACCTCTTGCTTGAGGGTTCTTCGGGTCAAGTCGAGGAAGATTTTCTTGAAATGGATGATTTGATTTGTCCAGAAATGAAGATTTGTAACCCGGTTACTGATCTTGATTCGTTCCGGGAGTTTGATTTTTACCATGATATGAACAATTTTGAGTATGGTTCTGGGCCTGAAAACTTGGGCCTTGTGAGTCAGGTTTTGAATTATGATCAAGAGCTGCACAATGAACTCCCAATAAGCTATGATCTATGGAATCATCATGATCAACACAATCAAAGCGTCATGAGTATTCAAACAGTTCATGAGCCTGTTCCCAACCCATCATCAGGTACTGAATTGATACTGGATTTCTAAATAGCGTGTAAAGATAATTGTAAACTAGAAACCCAACACTAGTAAGTTTGTAGAAATAGTTAAAATGTGATATGACATCATTTATTATGTTTTTTTTTTCTTCACGGGTTTTCTAACAATATGAGCTCGTGACCAGATGGACAATGGGTCAATGACAAGAGCTCTCGAGCCCGACTCGTGGAGTTCAAGACCAAGCTATTTTAGCACGGTTCTAGCCCATTTTATGAACGGTATAATATCATTAGCTGATTATGTATTTTTCGCCATTTTTGGTGTGTTTATAGGTGTGGTAATTGAAGAAAATATCGAGAAACCTGAATATTATCTAAATCAAAGTCCCGAAAACATGGAAAACAATACAGATTCCTGGTTTTCATCTGCTTTATGGGCTTTTGTTGATTCAATACCATCAACACCAGCTTCAGCTTCAGAAAGCAGTGCACTTGTGAACAGGGCGCTTGAGCGAATGTCTAGCTTTAGGAGCGGTAGAAATGTACATTTAGATGCTGCCACCGCCACGCTTGCTGGCGGCGCCACCACTAAAAGGTTAGCGAAACTGAAACCGTCAAGATCAAGTAGGGGTATTGTGTATTTTTCTATTCTTGGTGTGTTGTTTGCTATGTTATGGGTATTTGTAGGATCTTGTGTCGAGTTGTTAAATAGATTTGTGTGGTTGTGATGAGTTAACCAGGTGTTCACATTTGGAATTTGGTCTAATCTTGAAATAGAAGTCAGATTCTTGTACATGGTAGATCTTTTTTTTGTTTTTTTAATATATTAATTTTATGGATATCAAATCTTATATTAATTTATAGATATCAAATCTAATATTGTTAATTGATCAAGCAACCACATACCCAAATAAATTTCATAAATATTTATTTATAATTATTATATAAGGTGGCTATATTGTTATTGTTAATGTAACAATATAACCTTCTACAACAAGGGGATAAAGTAATCTATGAATTTTTCTATTTGCTAGTTTATCCTGATTTGAAGTTTCGTCCATTATCATTAAAAATCCAGGAATTTTGTATTTGTTGGTTTATATTAATTTGCAGTCTGGAATATAGGTTTATTTGTTGGTTTATATTAATTTGCAGTTTGTAATATAGGTTTTATCTTGTGAAAATTTTATCTTACAGAATAAACTTTAAAACTATATATGGGTCCTTTGTTTAAAATCTTGAGCACAAATATATGATCCAAAGTTAAATAAAATATTGAGTTTTGAATAAACTAATTAATTTTAATTTGTATCATATATTTAGATTGATTTTTGCAGGATACAATCACTATATATGGGTTGTTTGTTATGAACAATCGATCTTAGAGCGGAAATCTATATAAAAGATCGTGTATGTATGTATTGAAAAACTTAAAATACAAAAGGAGTTGTGCATGCAAATTGTACACATAAAATACATAATTGACACACACAAATAGAATTGATACATATAACAAGTTAAGAACTTAAACTTGAATTATGTTAACATCACCTATTTTTTTTTTAATTATTTTGCATGTATTTAACATTTGAATGTTCCAACCATGTTAAATATTTTAAAATTTTTAGAAATCACTCTTCAAAAACAATTGCTATATTATTTTTCCTTCTTCAATATTTTAATGAATATCATTTGAAGTTAATGACATTTATTGGCTTAAATAGAAGGTTTAGCTAGGGAAATAAGTTTATTTAGTAACATTATCATTAATTTTATATTACATTCACTTGTTTAATAATATATTAATTAGTATTCATAATACATCATTTATAACTAAATATCTAAATCAAGAATTGCTAATGTGGGAGTAACTCATTTGATAAAAGTCTTGCCTCTTAGATAGAAGATCTTGAGTTCAAACCTAGACAAGAAGAATATTAATTTGAGGATAGTATATGAGTAGTATATATTTGTCGTTCTAAAAAAATCAATAATAAAACAAAGAGAGACAAAAAAATTAAAAATTATATGATATACATTGATGACAAATTTCTTTAATTATTTTTATTTATTAGTATTAAAAATTTTAAATACATAACAACAATTTAACATAAAAGAAATCATATGTGATATGTACGAGTATTTATTTTAATATCTGGATTTTACCATATAATTTGTTGAATAAGTAAAAAATTATCTAATAATATTTAATAATATTACTATTGGTGTTGTAAATGAACCAAACATTTAACAAAAAGTTCGTGAAATGTTTGTTGAGAAGTTTATTTATGTTCGTCCGTTCAATATACAAACGAACAC
This sequence comes from Mikania micrantha, assembly GCA_009363875.1. NCBI lineage: Eukaryota > Viridiplantae > Streptophyta > Magnoliopsida > Asterales > Asteraceae > Mikania > Mikania micrantha. Next base: position 105,658,374 of record CM018692.1, on the reverse strand, counting down.
GAGCAGAGGTCCGTATTCGTTCATTTGTATTTGTGAGAGTTTGGGAATGCATTTGTTTATTCTATTAGTTCACTAAATGTGTTTTATATTACTATATTTTTAGTTTTAGTTTATTATTAACATTTCAACAGTTCAACTAAAACATAGTCATTTTTATTTTATATCTTGTTAGAAACATACTAATTTAAAACTTATATCTTTGAAACAATATTTTAGAAGACTTTCGGTTGTGATTATTATTTCTATCTTGAACTTTGTTTTAAGTTAATTATATTTTATTTTATATAAAATAAACTTTTTATTTACATAAGATAATTATATATAATGTTTAAGATTGAGAATGTTGGTTTTTATTTTAAAATAATGAATGTTCATTTGCTTTCGTGTTAACAAACATGAACAAAAATTTCGTTTGGTTAATGTTCGTGAACAGCCCAAATGTTAATCGAACAACATGAACAAGAGCTCGTTCATATTCATTTAGTTCGTTTGCAGCCCTAACTACTATGCATAAAAAGAATTAGCTGTTATGAATTGCAAGTTTACTTAATTTAAGTATAATTACTCAAACAAGTTTACTTAATTTAAGTATAATTACTCAAAATATGACAAAATTTAAGAGACGAGTCCTTGATTTGGAAGTATTAATCTCACGCAGGTTTTAAAATGACGACGTTTAGGAGCAACCATATAAAGATGTAGAAGGTTTCAATGGTGTATAGTTGGTGTTCCGGTGATTATACATCGAAAAATATGTAATCGATGACATTATGCAATATTTTATGCATTTAATAGCTTGTTTATGATGCTAACAAATCTTAAAACTGAAATTTCAAATTGTGGAGACTTCTTATGTATGAATTGTTATTATTTTTAACGGTAACAATCGATTTACTGACAAGTTCCTGAATAAAATCCCGTACATCAGTCACATCACCTATGTATTATTAATCTATAAAAAAAACTCATCACTGTGATAAAATTATTCAGAGTCAAGATTAGAATACACGACCTTAAAAAAACCCAAGCTTCATGCATCTTCTCCAACATCAACATCACTCACCCTTTCTCTCCTCTCTCCCCTCACATTAAACAAAGAAAAAAAATATTTCCTTTACTTTCCTATTTTTCCTTTAATTATTTTAATTTTGTAATTACAACTTATTTAATTCGACACGTTGGCCAATTACCGTGTGTTACACAAAATGATATTTGGTTGAGCGGTACAAAGGTCTAAGAAAATGTTCATCTCAAGGTGATTGAGAGTTTTAAATTCAATGATAAATTTAAGATGTAAATTTAAAGACACGATTATTAAGTGTGTCTTGTGTTATTAAAATATGAATTTTTTTTTGGTGAATGAGTAGTCAAATGTTGATTTTTAGTAGCTTAAATGTATATGTAACAAGTTAAAAGCATTTACCCGTAGTAACATATTCATAAAATTTGGTAAAAAAATTATTTTTAAGATTACACACATATATATATATATTAGAAGGTTGATTTAATTGTAAATTAGATGATGGTAAAAAAGAAAAAAAAAATGGATAGTGATTTTCAATTTATTAACGTATTTTGTGTGAATAGCAACCCTTTTATTTTTAATTTTCTTACGTGTAAAAACCTGAGACCATGTGCTTTGGCTCTGGGACCATGTGAAATATAACATATTCATAACAAATGAGATTTGACAAACAATCTATACAATAAATACACAAAATGACTCAAACTGATTTACAAACAAAACAAGATCAATCTGTACAAAGAACATTACAGATTTAAAACAAAAGAGACTCAATCTCATACAAGATACAAATACACAGGTCTAACAATAGATCTAAAACAAAGATACAAAGATCTAAGAAAATATTGAAGAAACCCAGAGAGAGAGAGAGTTGCGAAAAACAACTTTAGAGAAGACAAAAAATGTGATGTCTTCAATAGGACCGTCTCTGAGAGTTTAGATGCTCTGTGCGAATGCTAAAAATGGGCTCCTATGCGTGCGTGGTAATTAGTTTGTAACTAAATATGAAATGAGTTAATTTGTTTTTTTACCTAAATTTTAAATTGTAATGAGTTAGTGAGTCAAATGTTTAAAAAAAAGTTTTTCTTTTATATTTTATAAAATTCGTAATTGGGTTAAATATATTTAAAAAATTGGAATGTAAATTATATGTGTTTGTTGTAAAATAAATTAATATATATAATATACACAATTTTTTTTAAAAAATTAGGCCCCTTAAAAAATAGACCTTGTGCGGTCCCACACTTTCACCTTACGCACTTGCTCTCAATTCCACACACACGCAGAGGTGGCCAAACCGGGTTTTTTTTTGAACCAATTCCGGTTCCGGTCAACAAAGTCAAGAACCGGTTCCGGTTCCGGTTTGGCCGGTTTGAGGGTGGAACCGGTTCCGGCTTTTCCGGTTCCGGTTCCAGTTTCTCTGAAAATCAGGAACCTTCCGTACCCACCGGTTCCGATTTACGGTTCTGGTTCCGGGTCCGGGTACGTTGGCCACCTCTACACACACGTATGTTTCTTATACGCTAACACCACAAGCCTCTCATCCGGTCCAATTATATAAGCCCATGATCCACTATGCAAAGCTTCCGTAAGCCAGTAACATCTAGAAGCCCGTATTATGTTGCTCCAGCCCATATGCAAAAACATACACAAATAGAATTATAAAATTGAAAGTAATACATTTATATTAACATACATTTTTGACATAATTTTCTCAAACTTCATTGTGTAAAGATAGCTAAACATATTCAAGATTTCTAAAAAATTAGATCAGTTAAAAACTCAGAGTTCAGTTACAAATATTTTTAATAAAAGTGTACTGATTGATCAAGATTAATGTCTATTAATCAATAATTCATACCTAACTTCCAACTAACATCTAACAATCTCTACAACACTATAAACATCTTATTTCATACAATGACAATACATGAAAAACAATGAAGTGACATATATAAACCCTTTCGGAGCATATCCTATTTAAAATAACAATATACGAAAGACAAAAAAAATGAAATGTAACAGTCATAGTATAAACTCTTCATGAACAAACATCTACATAAAAGACACAATTCCGACAGTAAAGGCTAGAATTTATCACCAAAGTCAATACATAAATACACTAATTATAGAAGCAAATACACTAAACCGTTAGTTTGGTATGCTTATGTCTTGTAGCACAAAAAACATAAACAACCAAATGATACTTGGAACTTTAATTTATTTAGGGTCTTGTATGGCAGTTGATCAAACATGGTGTCATGTGAATGAAACTATAACCCATGGGGCCATGTCGCCATAGAAGCAAATGTTCTAGGATGTTTCACTTGAGAGCGACTACACCCATGAGTCAATAGACAAATAAATTGAATGTACAAAATCAAAAATTCAAAAAAATACGGGAAAATAAAAAAATTGCATATAACTTTTTCACTAAAGTTTTTATCAAGTCATATTTTCATAACTAGACTCTTCGTCAATTGGTGGACCTATATTTTTTTTTTCACAGGGGCGAAAATATTTTAAAGTTGTTTAAGAATCGGTATATAATGAATTTTTTCTGTTCTGTTCAAATTGGGTTAGGTCGAATCAGGTCGGGTAATGTTAAAAAAGACAATCAAACTAAATTTCATATATACAATTATAATAAAAAATACAATACATCTAAAGTTGTTTTAATACCAGGAAAAATGGACGGGTTGGATTGGGTTGACTAACAAGTCAGAACGGATGCGGGTTAGGTTGAGTGCAGGTCAGAATGTGTTTTAAGCAAAATCAGTTGGGTTTAAATAATTTATTTTAAAAAACATCAATTTCATTTAAGTCAAAATGAATTATAGCTAACCAAAAAGTTTAATTTAATAAATTTTAGTAATTTTCTCATCAAATATATTATTGATCATTCTTATCCGTTTGAATTAATTATAGGCAAATTGGATTTTTAATAATCCAAAGTTTTAAGAGTTGGTCTCTGCTGGTCTCAACTATGAAAATTCCCAATAACAGTCCATACTTTCACATTATTTTCCTCTGATGGACCTCTTTTAAAAAAAAACTAAACCCCATTCTGATCAAAAGTCTTAAAAGATCCATTGAAATTCGAAAAAAAAAGTTATCGAGGTTAATTTTTTTGACGGAAGTCCACCAGAGATAATAGGTCGAAAGTGTGGACCGTTATTGGGATTTTTATAGTTGGGTACAGTAGCAGCCAACTAATAAAGGTTTGTATTATTTAAATCTAATTTGCTTTAATTATATTCACATAGTTTTTAAGTTACATCTTGTTATAACTCAAGATTGCCAGGCCTAGTTGTTCTCTACGAGATTTTATTTTCTAAAATATATCAAAAACATCTATGGAGATTTTTAAGTAACTTTTAAAAACACGTACAAGTACCACTTGAATTCTCATAACAAGTTTGATTATGCAAATCTAAGGGGGGTGATTGTAAAATATTAAAGGGTTGGTTTGAATTTTAACATATATACTTACTGAGAAAAAAAGTTCAAAGGGGGCGGCTGCCCCCCACTCTTAAACATATGTACTTCCATGTCGTCAAACGAAGCAATCAACCAATACAAACAACTAATTTGTTGATGATTAAACCAAAACAAACAAGAAAATCAACAACCAAGACTTGCTAGATGTGATTAGAAAGAACCCTCAAGCACGTAGAAGCCACCTAGGCCACCGACATGTGGCGATTTTGTTCTATTATTTCTAGTCGAATGCATGAACAAGGAACATGTGGTTGCTTCACCTTTGATGTTTGTGATCAACGAACAAAAACAAACACACAAAATATAATCTTGCATAAAATAAAGAAAAGATAAACATAAGATATAACGTACTTTGGTCAGTGTGACCTACGTTTACTGATCAATGAATATTTAATAAATGAGTCAGATTGGACTATTTATTTTCAAACTAAGTCAGATATATAGTTCAAATTTAAAATCATTTACTTTTCAAATCAATTCAAGTATATCATCAAACATACATGAAGAGTAAAAAAAAAGCTCATTATAAAATAACATATAAAGTAAAAATGTCAAATCATTAACGGTAAAAAATTTAATGAAAAAACTCAAACTTTATCTTCACTTATCAATCGTCATCAATGCAATGTTATTATAAACATCTAAGAAAAACTAAGAAATTTAACAACATTGATCAATTATATGGAAAATCAATTGGAAGTTCTTCTCTTTTTGTTAAACAAACTACGATCGATGTTAAATGCCCCGGCCGACATATGAAAATATTATGTTAAATTATATTAGATAACCTCTAATTGATTCATTCTCTTGTAGTCGGGTTTAGACTCTGACTGGACCGAGACCAGTATTGTAATGAAAATTAAGACCCTGAACCGGCCCATATGATGTTTATCCATGTTGTAATGGGTCGGCTCGGTTGTTTTTTTGGGTTAGCTGGGTTGACCCGTTTTATGCACACTCCTAGTGCCATGTACATGTACATATAGCATTTTTTTAGCATGTACATGTACTTGTACATTTGTAATCTTTAATATTTATTCTTTAATGTATTTCCATTGCCTTCCACCTATTTTTCTTCCCTGATGCACGTGATTAATTACTAATTTCATATCACTTTCATCATCATATCATAATTATAACATATGCTTTTGCTGCCTAATTCCTTTAAGAAAGTCCTCAACCAAATAAGCTCTTGCAATCTTCAGTCATATACTCAACTTATGTGATTGAGAGTGACATGCCCTTGACATCCAATAGATAACATTACCACTGGCACCCATTGTTAACACATACCTAGTCGTAATCTTATAAGTCTCCTTACATCCACTTAAATTGTCACACTCTAACCAATGGTGAAATACGTCAAGGCATAATTTTGATTGTTTGTTAGTTTATGATGCTATTATAAGGTTTAACTATTTAAAACTTCCATTTTAAATAAATACAAACATTGATTCAAACATAAAAAACAATTATATGAATTCAATATCCAAACAGTTACAAATGAAATTCTAAATACCGTTTTAAAATTTAACTAGGTCTACTAAGCTTATTCTACGTTTTTACCATGTCTTCAACTTAGCTTGTTGTATATGCAAAATTGATTTGGGTCAATTATATGAAATAATTGGTGAGCAATTAATATAGTACATACAGATATATATAAATTTGAATAATAATAGCAAACATAGCCGAAATGTATATGATCTAAAAGCAATGCATACTACAAGTTTAATATCATATGTTTTTTCTTTGACATTTCCACCTTTACTATCGACATAAGTTATTAAAGAAATACTACTAGTTTAGACTCTTTCACCCTTGTATTACAGTAACATAAGTTATTGACAAAAGCAACTAGTACAACAGTTGAATTTTTGGCTCCTTCATCTTTGTATTACACAATAACATAAGTTATTGATCAAATGTTACTAGTACTACAATTGAATTTTGGCTTTTTCACCTTCACACAATAACTTAAGTTATTGAGCAAAGATTACTAGTTACTAGATATACAAATAACATAATATGATTTCACATGACATACAAACAAGGAGACACACTATAACATTCAAGTCAAACAACGTAAACTAAGAGTTTACTTCTAATTTGGTTTCGACTCTAGAATAACATGGCCGGTTTGAATATGCATATGTAAAAGCCTTATGAAGTTTAAACCCAAGCAAAATAATATTTCTTTCTTATCTAATTATTTTCATCTAACTATTATTATTATTTTTTATTTTTTATTCTGTTTACTTCAATATTATTACCTGAATATTTAAAATGTACATTTATATTTATTAATTTATTCATGGGTATTATATTCACTTTCAAGAACTTCTCATATTCTTCTTGATTTTCCTGCTCAACTTCTTTTGAATTATGATATTCTAAATTTTGATGGACATTCTTATGGTTTTCATTTCAACCTATACATATTCTTGGTCACTTTCCTGTGTAGATGGCGTTTTGTTTTTAAAGCCTTGTTTCATTAAAGACATGATTAAATCTTTATAGTTTTGTTGCCTCATGATCCTAGAATCAATAGCACATTTTCTCATCTTTATAGCATGTAAAGGTACACTTTCTTACTTTAGGGTCAAGCTTGTCTCTCTAAAAGTCTCTCACATCAATGTAGTCATGAGAGAATTAGATATATTCCATTAATGTAAAAGTCGGCTTCAATTGATGTTTCTAGAGGCAAGCGTTATGGGTGTGCTCGGTTCGGTTCGGTTTTTAGTTATTACAAACCATTCGCTTTCGGTTTTATGGTTTTCCGGTTTTCTAGTTTTTTTTGGTCAGTTTCGGTTCGGTTTTCAGTTTTTTCAGTTTTTTTTACTTTTTTTTTACTTTTTTTTTATTTTTTTTTGTTTTCTCTCACACTCAATATTGAAAATCCAAACATATTTAACAATGAATGATTCATAAATTAATTGATTGAATACCAACTAATTAAAATAAAATTAAATAATTATTATCATATTCTTACATTAAAAAATTTAAAAGTAAATAATAATTAAATATACAGTAATTCTATAAAGCTCATCTAATCCAAATCTTTATCATCTTCTCCAACGGTGAACTCTTTGTGTGTTTTTTATCTCGTTAAATAAGTATAAAAAGAACAACATATACATACATAAATATATATATATATATTAATTTTTGAACAAGATTAAAAATTGGTTCGGTTCGGCTTTTTCGGTTTTTTGAATATGAAAAGACTAAATGAACCAAACCGAAATTCGGTTTTTTGGGTTCGTTTTTTTTTTCTTTCTTTTTTTCCGGTTTTGGTGCTTAAAATTAGGTCAAAATATTAACAAATGAATAGTAACCCAATTAACCCGAATGACCTGATCCGAATAATTCGTGACCCGACTAACCCGGATGTTATTCGGGTTGGGTTGCGGGTTAATAATTTTTTAGGGAAAAGCAAATTAACTTGTCCGGCCCGATTAACTCGAATCCCGATCAGGTTGACCAGATTAACACCTAGGTGTTGCTATAAAAATCTAAGAAAATTATGTTATTGGTTTTAAATTAAATCATCATTATCCACAGCTTTGTGAATTTATATATATATATTTAGATAAACTGAAATTAGAGATAACTATCGACACTTTTTGAATTTATATATATAGATATCGCAATCCTCCAAATCTGATGCCTGCCATCTTCTTCGATCAGTGGATTCAACTTTAATCTCGTATGTTTAACATTCTCTCTTACTTGATTTGTGTGTATATATGGATTCATAGTAACCATTGATGGTGGTTTGTCTATATCTGTTGCGATTAATTTTTTTATGTTCTTATTGTTTTCACGTCATTGTTGCTATTTAAATGTTTGTTTCTGGTGGATTCAAATTCATTGGGGATCGAACATTAATGTATAGTTTCACAAAAAATATTTGTTGGTTCCAAGGGCGTTGAGATCGAACCCATGCTTTCATAGAACCTTCAAACACACACGTACAACATAAGACTTTACATGTTGGTCCATGAAACCAATGTTGAACCCATACATCGAACCTTGGCACGATGATATTCTAGGCTAAGGCCCTATTTGGTAGTCTCTTAATCTCATTCAGAGGATACCTCTTGATAGTTCATATCATCTGAATGGTTAAAAAATATTTTTAAGTCTGAATGGTTAATAGGTTGTTAATGGTTCATACACTCTAAATGGTTAAGAGGTAACCCTAATTCTGAATGGTTAAGAGGTTATGAACCATTCAGATGCAAACAAACAACCCCTAAGCCTCTCGAACCCACTCCAACCCATACGTGGAACTTGTAGCTAGGGTTTTATAGATTCTAAGTTAAATGAAATAGGTAAAACAATAAATGATCGATAAAACTTTATATTAATTTTCTTTCCATTTTGAAAAGAATATTATAACTTATAATGGGTTGGTTTGGGTAAACAATTGTAGTATAATGGGTTGAAATGAGTAACGTCATAATATTGAATGGGTTGAGATGTGTAACACTTAAACACAATGTGAGTCAGGATGGGTAACCAAAAAAACATGTAAATGCAATGATTCAAACATTTAAGAATGATTAGTAGAACATATTTTGATGAAAAAAAACAATAAAAATTATCCAAATGGACTATTTGCTTACTTTAAGTTAAACTAAATTAATGATTTTTTAAAAACAATCAATTTAGACCCGAACTGATTTTGATTAAAACCCGTCCTGACCCGCACCCATTCTGACCCGAACCCATCCATTTTACATGGCATAATTAAAAGGAGGGATTTGAAGATCATTAAAAATCTTTACCTTCACTTTCTTCAGTTTTACAAATATTTGTTTTTAGTTTTATCTCCACTTTATCTCGCGAAAGGGGTAAAATAATAAGCGATTTATAAAATGTTTTTACCTTGTAGATTTAGTTTCTAATTGTTACTTCATATTAGCAGGAAACATAAAGAACCTCATGCATAAAATGTATCAGCAACATGAAACATTCGAAGAATTGATGCAACAAATGCAGCAGCAAGTGCTACAACTACAAAGGATGCATCATGAGCACATACAATGTTAGATATTTTAGTGTAATTTGGGTTAATTTTATCGATCAATATGAATTATGATATTATTAAACAAGTTGGGTGTGGGGTGCACGTTTGTTTAATATATTATAAATTCAATGGGGGTTCCAAGGGGGCAACGCCCCCTTGGCGGGGGTCCGGGGGCAGCGCCCCCGGTTAGCGGGGTCCAAGGGGCAGAGCCCCTGGCTGGGGTCGAGCTGCCTGCGCCCAGAAATTGATCGTTTTTACAGATTGGTTCACACACGAAATTCACAGCGAATTTCATACTTGTTCTTGAGATAAATCGAATTTTATCCGATCAAATATTTGGGTGAACCACAAATAGTTTGATCTGAAAGTGTTATCCACGACTTTCGATTTCATCCGGTGTTCGTGATTTCTGGAATTTTTCTACATAGAACACCTAGAGCAACAACTATTGCTGCTGGAGGAGCAGAAGCAGCACTACTTGCTCGACCCGCGTGGGCGTTCACTGGAATTTCTTCTGACGAAATTCAATTTTATAATGCTAAATGTGCAGACTCACATTGAGTTGCAAACAACAGTTGCAGGAAATGCTGAAGGAGTATTATGACGAGTATGAAAGCTGTGAGATTGGCTTTGGCTGCAATATCATCAATATCATCTACCGCATCATGTTTTTACCCTAGTTGTTGCGCAAACTCTATTATTTTTAAACATTTGATGTTTATACTCTTTGCGTTATTAATTTTTGTTTGTGTTAACTATTACAAAATAAGCCTAATGTAACTTTTTTCTGACACAAAAGTTTGCAAATAGGTTGCATTAGATGAAGTAACATTAGTCTAATGAAACCTTTTTATTACATAATACAACTTTTTTTAAAAGGTTGCATTAGGAAAAAGAAAGTTGCATTATGTAACAAAAAGGTTGCATTTAGATCTGATGCAACTTCAGCTAATACAGCCTTTTTTTGACTATAAAGGTTGCATTATGGTGATTTTTGTAGTTTATAACTCGTACGGATATTATGATTGAAATCTATTGCAGCCAATGCACTCGCTATCTTTCTAAGCTGAATCTTGCTGCATCAGTTTTTTGTTCAAGTTCATATAATACTTATGGTGTTTTGAAGTGATATATATGCATGGATATTTGAAAATGATCTTAATTTTTAAAGTAACTTCCAAGAATGATGAATTTTGCTATCAAATGACTATACGGAAAAAAAATCATCAAACATGTTTTCTGATTTATATTTCATAATTTTGTAAGTTGACAATTTACATGGTTTTGTGATCTTCTAAACTAAAAAGTAATGTTCATAACTCGTGTTATACCTCTATCAGGAATCATAATGAAAATATTTGAAGTTAACATCCCTGAAATATGCAAATTGAGTGGCATTCCAACAGGGTGCAACAAGTCCCTAATGTAAATATATACTCGTATTTTTATTATATGAAATTGAAAAATATAAGGATTGTATAAATTAGTAATTAGTAAAAGCTAATAAAGAAAACGCAACATGCTATCTTAGGTAATTTGACCCATTACGAACAAAACTGAACCTAAAATTGCAATCTGACCCTTTAAACCAAAAATCACATTTAGCATTTCAAAGATGGCTTCCAGTGGCAAAGATTTTCAAGGGCCCGAGGGGGGCAAGGGACCACCAGTGGCGGATCCAGGAATTTTTTTCGGTGGGTTCACTATTTTCCGACGTTTTAATTAAATAGAACTGGACATAAAAATTTTCGGGTCGGGTTGACGGTTTAGGTCTTGTAATGTTCTTCACGTAATAACAGTGTGATATATTAAGTCAATGATTAAATTTTAAAAAAAAAACATTGTCATTAAATAGTTAGAATGTACACAGTGCATTTTGTTTAAGATTTCTGAGCTTCAGGTACCAAACGGGAGTCAAGGGGGTCACGTTGCGGGGTCCAAGCAGTGGCGGAGCTTGAACAAAATGAGAGGGGGACGGAAATTTTTGAAACCCAGAATATGCTAATTTTTTCAAGCAAAGAGGCGAAACCACTATTTTTAACTAAAAATAATATTTCGACCGAAAAATTAACATTACGGATGGAAAAAGAGGGGGCGGTCGCTCCTTGCCCCTATTAAGCTTCGCCCCTGAGTCCAAGGTGGCGGTCGTGCTGGCCATTCAGCATGCATGGATCAAGGAGGCAACGCTTGTTGTAGGGTTCGGGGCAACGCCCCGAAATCTTAAGGAAATATGCTAAGTTTGTATGACCAAAATTAACTTAATCCAAGAGTTTAACTACTAATAACTACCATTTTGTTTACTAAGTTTATATAACCGGAAAGTGATTTTAACACGATCATATAGAAATCTAATAATTGATTATCGAGAATTCTCTAACAAAGATCACTTGTCACAATCAAGTTGACAAATTTCTGTGAAAATTACATTAAAAATTCACTTTTAAAAATCTTAATAGGTTCATCTTAGGATTCACCACTAAAATATTAATGGGTTCATCCTATTGTTTAACTCTTTTGGAAAAAAAATTTCCTGCTAACGAGTCGAAGCGCGGTGGGTTCATGTGAACCCACTCCAATAAACCTACATCCGCCCGTTAATTTTTCGACTGAAATGTTATTTTTAGTTAAAAATAATGGTTTCGCCTCCCTCGTTTCAAAAATTAACATTATTATGGTCCATGAAACCGATGTTGAACACATACATCGAATCTTGGCACGATGATATTCTAGGCTAAGCCTCTCGAACCCACTCCAACCCATACGTTGAACTTGTAGCTAGGGTTTTATATAAAAGGGTAAAACAATAAATGATAAAGCTTTATGTTAATTTTCTTTCCGTTTTGAAAAGAATATTAGCAGGGAAGATCATTAAAAATCTTTCCTTCACAACTGCGGCAGCAAGTGCGAGAAATATGGCGTATATATGATGAGAACATAAAACACCTAAGGCAACAAGAACTACTGCTGGAGGAGAAGCAGCAGCTGCAACTGCTAGACAGTCGCGTGTGTTCGCTGAAACCGACTCTGCACCACTTCTATTTTCAAAACGAGTTATTCAGGGTTTTCGGGTTTGAAAAAGCTTTTGGTCTATCTAAAACCCGACCCTACTCAAAATTCAAAATATATTATCTGGCCCGAATAACCCGAATTCATGCATCCGAACAACCCGAATAAGCCTGTTTTTTCGGGCTTTTCGGATATCCGACCCGAAAAACTACTTTTTTCATATCCGAAACCCCCGTATCTAAAATCGTATTATCCGACCCGAAAAAGATTTCGGATAAGGTTTTTTCGGGTTTCGGAAGCGATTCGGATTTCGAATTTTTTTGAGTTTCGGATATTTTGAACATCCCTAGCTAAATACACAGCTCCAATTGGAGTTGCAAACGGAAGAGCCACATCTGCGACAACACGTAGAGTCGATGCATCAATGCATACAACTATTACGGGAAAGCCTGCAGCAGTATCATGACGACTATGAAAGCTGTGAGAGGAGGGGAGGCTGCAATATCATCAAGGCCATCTTTTGCTTCCTATTTGAAATTTATTGCTGCGTCCGTTAACTTGTTTTGTTTAAGTTCATATAATACTTTGTGTTTTGAAGTGATATGCTGTTGGTCATTAATTCAAACTCAAGGGACCTAGATGGAACTTGCTATTAGTAGTACTATTTGCATGCATTATTTATTTAAGTTATTTCATGTTTTTAGATAGTGGGGTTTTGGACTTAGTGATGGCTATGAGTATTGGAGTATTCGCATGCGCACAATTTTGAAGTCCAGACCAAACCGCACACGTACCATCCAAAAGAAAGATGCACATGCAATGGCCCTTATACAACAAGCTGTTCATGATACACTTTTCTCTCTGATTGCGGCTGCGAGTTCGGCAAAGGAAACTTGGGAAATTATTCAGCAAGAATTTCAGGGCGATTCACAGGTGAAAGCTATCAGACTGCAAGGTTTAAGGCGGGATTTCGAAAACCTTGCTATGAAAGAGACAAAACTGGTTGGTGATTATATGCTCGTGTAATGGTGATTGTGAGAACATTGTTACGGATGGTGGGAAAGTGTCAAATAATATGAGGTATCACAACTTACAGATTCCAATGAATCTGTGATCAATAGACTCAAAAATAAAGAGTACAAACTTAGATTCTAACCTATTACAACTCGATCTAAAATACAAGACACAAACCCTAATCTTCACGATATCTGCATAAGGCTCAAGGATACAATACAATACCAGAAAACAAACACCAATCAGATACAAATCTGATCTACAAGTGTATAGACATAGATATTCATCAATATGATGTAACCTTTATCAAACCCTAAATCTAAAGCAGATGATCGAGAAGAAGATTGAGAATGAGAGATGAAGCGTAGATTAGACTCATCTTAGTCCAAAAATGAAAGACTCCAGATCATTTATCTCCTTGAAAGCCCAACTGCAGCTACAAGCCCAATCCATTCAGCATCAGGCCCGGAAATTTTAAACAATTACAAGCCCAACAATCAACTCCATAAGAACACTTGTCAATTGTTATCCTGCATAAAAACACTTATGCAAAATAACAAGTTAACATATTCAAACTAACATAATCAACACTAACTGAATTACGAACTGTACTATCAACATATTTTAACATCCCCCATATTTCAGTTAGTAAAGATGTCTATAAAACCCGAACCCTTTACAAAACAACTTGTGTTGATCAATACTCAAAGCATTAGTCCTTTTAGTTCATTGAGCATTCTCGTACAGTTCAATAAACTTATTTTATTGTAAACTTTGATTAAAAAACATTTTATTGGAACCTTGAAAACACCACCTACAACCAAGTTGATATTATTTAAAAATCAATCTATTTTCAAGTTTCAGTCAGATTTTTAAAAAAACATTCAACAAAAACTGCAACTATTATTCTACAAAAAAACATATAACTTCCCTGAGAGCTTCCTCCGATGTCCACTTTAGTTTACCAAACCTGACAACTTCAAAATGTATATTGATACCAGCTTCAACACATTAATTTCAACATGCAATGTCACTAGAAGAAATTTGACTAATTTCCAAAAAATATCCTTTATTTTTAAGAAAATCTTGTTTATCACCATTAAACAGTTTATAGCAAAGTTAACCAAATTGGTTTAACTTTCTCATAAACATAACTAAAGTGCAACTTCATGATCACAAACAAAAAATAATACCAATTAATGACACAAAAAAATGAATACCTTCAATTTTAACAGACATCAGACAAATGTTTACAAACTATAAAGAACTGTATTACAATATCAAGTTCCCATTTTTATTAGCGAATTTTAAATCCACCACACAAAAACATAAGCCAAACAAGGCAAAAGTAAGAACTTTCCTATTCAGAAAGTAAATCAAATCAAAACCTATAATCTGATTAACAACAAATCATTTGATTCTACAACAAATATCAGAGAAGCAAGTCACACAACTTTTATAAACCCTCGGAATTATATTCGGAAAAAAAACTGATTAAACAAAAAACAAAAAAAATCATTCTAAAAAAACAAAATACCAAAACTGATGTTGATACAAGCAAACCATTCAGATTAGCAGAAATCTTTAATGCATTAGACCATATTTACAAAATCTTCAAAAATATGAAAAACCTTTAATGAAAAAACTCATTATTTTGGATTTATTTCACACAACACATTTGGCTATGTCGCAAAAACTTGTATGTAACTCAAACCGTAAAAAACATTAGTAAACATATTAAATGATCCAAACTATATCATCGTATTTAAACATAACCAAAAGATGTTTACATTTGAATTTATTAACTCCACAATTTTGGCGCATGCCCCCTCAATTCAAATAGTAAACATATCAAATGCTCCAAGTTTTTCCAAATTATGTTGATTTATCATGTCCTTGAAAAAAACATTAGCAATTTTCATTTCAAAATTACTTTTTATAGTTTTCAGTTATCCTAGCAGAAACGTTTTTTTTTCTAAAATATGTAAGTCTGTTACATGAATAACGAAACTTGTCTTCAATGAAAATCAACTTATGAACACACAAACAATCGATCACCTCGTCACAATTTCAATCATAGCGAATGAATAATTTGACGTCCATGTGAAAAACAAACACTTAAGATGAACTCAATACAAAAATATGACACAAATGTTCAGATCTTTACAAGCAAAACATGAAACATCAACAATCATATATACAGTAACATTATTACAATGATGCTTAACATCTCAACAAATAGCAATGGAAACCCTATAATATGTGAGAGAGATCTAATGTGAATAAGAGATGAAAAAAATACTCTCTTACAAAACACAATTTATTTTTAAAAAACAGATCAACAACCATAAAAAATACAATTTACCATTTTCAAACAAACTTGAGAATTGAGCATCAACAAATCTCAAGATTCAATTACTATACTAAAAACATACCAACTTTCTGAAACAATCAGAAGAAAATATTGGTCAACAAAAAAACATATGATTATGTAACCAAATCATATTAATATCCAATACACAAGAAACAATCAGACAACACCAACACTAAACCAAGTAGTCACACGACTCTATACAACTCAGAATAATGCCTGAAAACTTGAATCACTTGATTTCAGAAACAATATCAGAAAATAATATGATAATACAAAGAATTATCATATTATTCTATAACAATATCAGATACACATCTGATCAACAAAAGTCACACGACTTTTAAAACTTCAGATTCAGGTCTGAAAAAAACTTGAACATTGTCAAAAAAACAACTTGTATAGAACATAAAAGACTAATTTGATTTATTCAAAAACTTTTACAACTTTACAAGTTTACATCATGTCAAAACTTATAAAGAACCTAAAGACTAATTTGATATAATCAAAAACTTTTACAACTTTACCAAACAATGAATCACAAGATTTAAAACAATAGTCTAATAACAATGTTAAAAATATGATATTACATCATACTTTAAAAACACAGCCAAACAAATTCTGATTGAGCACACAAATCTCACGACTTTAATCAGAAAAGAACATATCTCACACAAGAGAGAAAAACAAACACGGCTGCTAAACATATTCAAGAATAAACTTGACAATACTACTGGCTAAAATACGTGACCCTCATGGTCCGACTAGCCATACAAAAAAAAAATTACAGTCAATAAGACATTCGGGTCAAACAAACCATCATGATATGATTTTAGATACTCAAAAAACTATCAAGAAATGGGCATAACCAAAAAACATTCTAATCTATGTTTGAGACATAATTGAGTACGAATTCAATATAAAAAACTTGAGAACTTTAATAAATCTTGGAAAAATTACACATTTGAACCTTTATGTTTGTAAGAAATAACAAATATGAACCTTTAACTATTTTAATTACGCTAAACAACCTTTAAGTATTTAAGTTGTTTCAAATTTCAACATTTACATTAACCCTGGTTAGATTTACAAGTTAAATCTAGTCATGTGCAAAAAATGTGATGGGTATTCTAGATATTTTGATCTTTTGTTATTTTTAAATATAAAACTCACTATTCACGTATTATCGTATCTTATTCAATAATTTACTCCAAATTGGGATGTTCGAAAATTAGGGCTAAAACCCACCCAGAAGTTCGCGTGGTTCCTCCCTCTTCGGTTAGTGTTCACCCAGAAGTTCACGTGGTTCATCCATCTTCATTTAGTGTTCGACACCTAAGGTTGTAGTTGGATATGATTTGTCATTTTTCTTTTTATCATTATGTAACAATAGCAGTAGTAACAATGATAAATCATATCCAACTACAACACTAGGTTTCGAACACTAACTGAAGAAAGAACCACGTGAACTTCTGGGTGAGTTTTAGCCATAATTTTCGAACACACCAATTTGAAGTAAATTATTGAATAAGATACAATAATACGTGAATAGTGGGTTTTATATTTAAAAATAACAAAATATCAAAATACCTAGAATACCCATCATATTTTTTGCACATGACTAGATTTAACTTGTAAATCTAACAAGGGTTAATGTAAAGGTTGAAAGTTGAAACAACTTAATTTCTTAAAGGTTGTTTAGCGTAATTAAGATAGTTAAAGGTTCATATTTGTTATTTCTTACAAACATAAAGGTTTAAATGTGTAATTTTTCCATAAATCTTTAGACTAGCTAATTCAATAGCCTTCGGAGAAAAACAAGTACCACTGGACAAGCAAATCACTTTTGGAATCACCCCCAGCTACGTGTCCTTTGGACCTTTCGCCCACCCGCCACCGGTGGAAGCAAGCACCTTGAAGGGAATGGAATTTCCATTGCGAAGGATTCAATACTAGCAACTTTGATCAAGAATAAAGAACAATTTCAGTACTTAGTTCCTAATTAAGAAGAACAATTTCAATAAAGATAAGCCTGTGATACTAAACCAATATAGTTGAAACTAGATACTAAAAATAAGAACAAAAATTAAACAACCAACAAGACTATGCAACAATGATTTTCCTTGTTAAAAGAAAAAAACACCAAATTTCATCTTGAACTACATTTAGAAAAAAATGTTCCTTTTTTTTAAGAAAACAAGACAAAAAAACACAACGATGAACACAATAAGCAAATCAACATATTGCCACATACTGAAAACAACTTTTAAATGACAAGAGATAACTAGCCACATTGCTTTAACATCAAGCAATTACTATACACCATACACACGATGTACAAAAATATCAGAGTTCTTATAACCTTCACTTAGGGTTACATGATCTCAACCATAATATTTGCTATTCTTATCTACAACTAGCAAAAGACAATGGAAAACTATAGACAAGATCCAACCCCAAGATCAACCAATAAACTAGTTGTGAAGAGTAAAGGAATAAGTTGACCTTTAGACATTGAACCTATAAAGAATGTCCGTTAAACCACACTTTAAGCAAAAAAGAAAACAAACAATGAACAATTTTCACAAAATTCAAACATGTCATTATATACAAAAAAATAACTGAATTTATAATTTAGAAACAAAAATATGAAAAAACGTTTTTATCCTTGAACTAAAAACGAAGTACTTATAAGGTTCCAGAAAATAATTTCTTTAATCAAGAAGGCCTTCAAGAGTGTTAAAGTTTCCAACATCAAGAATTCGAAAATCAAACTAGAGATGCACACCAGGTGCTTGACTAACATTGTTCTTGATCAACTGCACAACGAACTACAGTTGATCTACCTTTGAAAAATAAATGGATTTTAAGAATTCGTTGAGTTGTGACTTATCATTGATTTCTTGAAAGATTCCAATTCAAACCAAGTTTGCTTCCAATCATTGTGCAAACTTGAATAATTATCTTTCTGCAAAAAACTAGAATCACAATGTAAACTGCAACATGTCTCTCAAAATTAAATTGACCAATATAATTGTCACAAGTGATTTAACAAATGAAAGAAATCTGACAACCAGTATCCTCACTAAAAATCACCAAGACCTGCCATATACTCAAACGCACAAAGATATAAAAAAATAGGTTTATCTAAACAATTCGAGAGATAGTCAATTTATACAAATTGATTTATATCAAGAACATGAAGTTTCAAACCTAAAGTGCTAAACCTTAGGATCTTATAAACTAGAACAAAGTATCAATTTACAAGAACAGATTAACAAATAATTACACAGATATACAAGCAGACCAAACGCCACGATTCAACCTACGAAGAAATAACTAAAACTCTTCAATAATAAAGAAGAATCAAGAAGACTCACCAAACAACTTATGGTGAAGAGTTTTAGAGTGACTTACAGTAGTGTGGAGAACTAGAAGTGAGCTTACTTATCTCGTAAAGAATCACATCAAATCTCCATTGCTTCTAACCTTTAGCGTTTCTCTTCCAACCAACCGAACACAGCGGAATCGATGCCCAGGATGTTTATGATCCAGTAGCAACCAGAATCCCTCGAATGACTTAATATAGAACCTCACAAACATATACAGATCCAACCGAGGCTCTGGTACCATGTCAAAGAATATGAGGTATCACAACTTACAGATTCCAATGAATATGTGATCAATAGACTCAAAAATAAAGAGTACAAACTTAGATTCTAACCTATTACAACTCGATCTAAAATACAAGACACAAACCCTAATCTTCACGATATCTGCATAAGGCTTGAGGATACAATACAATACCAGAAAACAAACACCAATCAGATACAAATTTGATCTACAAGTGTATAGACATAGATATTCATCAATATGATGTAATCTTTATCAAACCCTAAATCTAAAGCAGATGATCGAGAAGAAGATTGAGAATGAGAGATGAAGCGTAGATTAGACTCATCTTAGTCCAAAAATGAAAGACTCCAGATCATTTATCTCCTTGAAAGCCCAACTGCAGCTACAAGCCCAGTCCATTCAGCATCAGGCCCGGAAACTTTAAACAATTACAAGCCCAACAATCAACTCCATAAGAACACTTGTCAATTGTTATCCTGCATAAAAACACTTATGCAAAATAACAAGTTAACATATTCAAATTAACATAATCAACACTAACTGAATTACGAACTGTACTATCAACATATTTTAACATCCCCCATAATTCAGTTAGTAAAGATGTCTATAAAACCCGAACCCTTTACAAAACAACTTGTGTTGATCAATACTCAAAGCATTAGTCCTTTTAGTTCATTGAGCATTCTCGTACAGTTCAATAAACTTATTTTATTGTAAACTTTGATTAAAAAACATTTTATTGTAACCTTGAGAACACCACCTACAACCAAGTTGATATTATTTAAAAATCAATCTATTTTCAAGTTTCAGTCAGATTTTTAAAAAAACATTCAACAAAAACTGCAACTATTATTCTACAAAAAAACATATAACTTCCCTGAGAGCTTCCTCCGATATCCACTTTAGTTTACCAAACCTGACAACTTCAAAATGTATATTGATACCAGCTTCAACACATTAATGTCAACATGCAATGTCACTAGAAGAAATTTGACTAATTTCCAAAAAATATCCTTTATTTTTAAGAAAATCTTGTTTATCACCATTAAACAGTTTATAGCAAAGTTAACCAAATTGGTTTAACTTTCTCATAAACATAACTAAAGTGCAACTTCATGATCACAAACAAAAAATAATACCAATTAATGACACAAAAAAATGAATACCTTCAATTTTAACAGACATCAGACAAATGTTTACAAACTATAAAGAACTGTATTACAATATCAAGTTCCCATTTTTATTAGCGAATTTTAAATCCACCACACAAAAACATAAGCCAAACAAGGCAAAAGTAAGAACTTTCCTATTCAGAAAGTAAATCAAATCAAAACCTATAATATGATTAACAACAAATCATTTGATTCTACAACAAATATCAGAGAAGCAAGTCACACAACTTTTATAAACCCTCGGAATTATATTCGGAAAAAAACTGATTAAACAAAAAACAAAAAAAAATCATTCTAAAAAAACAAAAAAACCAAAACTGATGTTGATACAAGCAAACCATTCAGATTAGCAGAAATCTTTAATGCATTAGACCATATTTACAAAATCTTCAAAAATATGAAAAACCTTTAATGAAAAAACTCATTATTTTGGATTTATTTCACACAACACATTTGGCTATGTCGCAAAAACTTGTATGTAACTCAAACCGTAAAAAACATTAGTAAACATATTAAATGATCCAAACTATATCATCGTATTTAAACATAACCAAAAGATGTTTACATTTGAATTTATTAACTCCACAATTTTGGCGCATGCCCCCTCAATTCAAATAGTAAACATATCAAATGCTCCAAGTTTTTCCAAATTATGTTGATTTATCATGTCCTTGAAAAAAACATTAGCAATTTTCATTTCAAAATTACTTTTTATAGTTTTCAGTTATCCTAGCAGAAACGTTTTTTTTTTCTAAAATATGTAAGTCTGTTACATGAATAACGAAACTTGTCTTCAATGAAAATCAACTTATGAACACACAAACAATCGATCACCTCGTCACAATTTCAATCATAGCGAATGAATAATTGAAATAGAAAGAACAATTTCAATCTTGTTCCATTCCATCAATCATTAATAAAAGCCTCCTATTGTGTCGATTTGAGTAATCAGTTTGTTTGCATTCGTATCATTTTGCACACAAACACGTTCCACGTAAACTCCCTCGTCGTCCTTCACTTGAGGCCACTTTCGACCAGTTAACAATCTATGGTTACATTATATTTTGTTGTATGTTTTTAATTAGTCTCACTGATAAGGTCTGAGGCTTCTGTTTTGGTTGTTTGGAGTTAATCCTAAAACAAATTGAATTGGTTGACAGAAAGTTTTAAGTAAAAGGTTTATCTTTCGTAAAGAATTAATTATCTTTTTAAATGATATGCAGGCAGCCAGTCGATAATAAAGAAAAATAGATGTCATTTTCAGAACCTAGAGCCCATGTATGAGCAACTATACTAAAAGAGCAAAAGTACATCACTCAGCAAGATTCACTGATGCAGAGTTTGCAACCAGATTAAGTCCAACCTAACCAGCTATTGTAGCATCAACATATTCCACAAGAGCAGCTGGACAAAATTAGCCACATTCACAAGGAAGGGGGCTTGACGACGGATGTGAAATTGCTACTAATTTATGTACAGGCGCTGCACAACCACATACAGTTGCGGATACAACCATCCAACAAGGACCATAGGTAATTATTCCCTCTAGAGGCGTTCAAATGAACGATATCTCTTAAATTTTAGACTGTAACATAAGGTTTAATTGATAAATCTTTTTTATATATGATGCAGTTTTCGTGTCTATGCTTTTCATAGGATGTCTTTAATCATTGCACTCATGGCCACGATCTGAGCCTCCCTTATGAGCATTTTGGCTACGCGGTCTGCTATTGATGCTCATTGGATAGTTTTCTTGATTTCAATGGTATTTTTATTCTCGTTTGTTATGATTGCATACAGGCTGCTTGCTTATTATTATAGTGTCAGTTCAGACCCGTCGGCTAACCCCTATGTGTGACTTGTGAAGGCGAGTTACTTCTTCGTCTGCGACGCTTATGTGGCACTGTTCTTAACGTTGGTTTTTTTCACCATGAAGTAGTGTTTGTTATGTTGTTTTGATTTACTTTTTAAGTTGGTAAAAACATAGGTACAGGTGACGTCTCATATTGTCTCCTGATCTTGGTTTGCTTTTTCAGCTAATAAAACATAGGTACAAATGACCACTGATTACATAATGGACATGAGCACTATATGTTGATTCTAACCAATTAGCTCTGAGTTTCATGTTGACCTTTTGAATTTGAATTTATGTTTAAATTGAATTCCTAAATGAATTTAGTTTTTAGGTGGGTGTGAAAGTAGTTGAATCCAGAAAAGTTGATGTGTTATGTACATTTATAAACATAGTTCTTTATATACTTGGATGTTCATAAATGTACATAACCCATCATCTTTTCTGGATTCACCTCCTTCCACACCCACCTAAAAATTAACTTCGTTTAAGAATTCAATTTAAACATACATTTAAATTCAAAAGGTCAACATGGAACTTAGGGCTAATCGGTTAGAATCTACATATAGTGCTCATGTCCAATATGTAATCAGTGGTCATTTGTACCTATATTTACTAGCTAAAAAAGCAAAACAAGATCAGGAGACAATATCAGACATCAGTTGTACCCATGTTTTACCATCTTAAAAAGTAAACCAAAATCAAAACAACATAACAAACACTACTTCATGGTGAAAAAAACCAACGCTAAGAGCAGTGCTACATAAGCGTCGCCAATGAAGAAGCAACTCGCCTTCACGAGTCTCACATAGGGGTTAGCCGACGGGTCTGAACTGGCGCTATAATAATAAGCAAGCAGCTCGTATGCAATCACAACAAAGGAGAGCAAAAATACCATTGAAATCAAGAAAACAATCCAGTGAGCATCAATAGCAGATCGCGTAGCCAAAATGCTCATTAGGGAGGCACGGATCGTGGCCATGGGTGCAATGATTAAAGACATCCTTTGGAAAGCATAGACACAAAAATCACATCATATATAAAAAAGATTAATCAATTGAATTTTATGCTACAGTCTAAAATTGAAGGGATATCGTTCATTTGAACACCCCTGGAAAGAATAATTACCTATGGTCCTTGTTGGATGGTTGTATCAGCAACAAGTTCTGCAGCAGTATGTGGTTGTGCATCATCTGTACATAAGTTAGTAACAGTTACACATCCGTCGTCAGGCCCCTTGTGAATGTGGCTACAGCTGCTCCTGTAAAATATGTTGATGTTGCAACAGCTCGTCAAGTAGGAGTTGATCTGGCTGCAAACTCTGCATCAATGCATCCTGTTGATTGAGGTACTTTTGCTCTTTTAGTATCTTTTCTAGTTGATCATAAATGGGTTGTAGGTATTCTGGAAATGACTTCTCTTTATCCTTATTATCGACTGACTGCTTGCATATCATTTAAAATATAATTAATTCTTTACAAAAGATAAACCTTTTTACTTAAAACTTTATATCGGTCAATTCAATTTGTTTTAGGACTAACTCCAAAAAACCAAAATAGAAGCCTCAGACCATATCAGTGGGTGGAAAAGGCCCCAAAAATCTTGGGTGAAACCTAATTGTAATCTATTTATATCTCTCATTTGTACTTATAATATTTGCCACAAAGTAATACAAGAGGGAAACCTGGTTAGTGCCCGTGGAGATAGGTCATCTTGACCGAACCAACATTATATCGTGTCCTTATTTATTGCTTTCATTATTATACGTGTTTGTGTGTGTGTGTTTGCCGCTGCCGTCAGCCCATCTTATGCCGCCACCCAGAAGAAAACAGTCGGCCCTAACCCTAAACAGCCGCAGGCGCTGTTGTTGTCTGTTACTGCCAACCAAAAAGGGAAAAGAACTGCAACAGGTTGTTCCTACTGTTGTTGTTTGCTGATCAGAAGTCCCAAACAGTAGCAGGTTGCCGCTGTTGGTTTGATTAGCAGACTGGCAGTACAGCCAGCCCCGGATAGAAGCCATATAATCATTAGTCTTCAACCAGGTCCTATTAAATTGGCCAGTTTGACGGAAAAATAAATGGAGTAGCATCTAGAGCAGTGAATCTTGAGAAAGTTTTTAAAGACAGAACATCGATAAGGAAACTAGACAACTACTTCCATCTTGTTGCTGCAATAGAACAAAGCCCAGACCAATATGACATTCGAAAATGTCGTTGGAAGATTCAAAATCTTTGAAGAACATCTTCGTGGAAAAAGAATCAGAATTGAGACCGCAAGGTAAACTTTTATTTAATAAAACAGTTCCAAATAGTAAAGTTAGACATGCCGAGTATGCAAGCCGAGGCCAAGCAGCAATAACCACTGAGGCCAATGGAATGGTCAAGGAAAGGGTAGAGGTTAGAGGCGTGGACACTCTAACAGTGGGTGCAAAGTCACGGCTTGATGTAGACTGAATGAGCTTG
Source organism: Mikania micrantha (assembly GCA_009363875.1). Lineage (NCBI taxonomy): Eukaryota > Viridiplantae > Streptophyta > Magnoliopsida > Asterales > Asteraceae > Mikania > Mikania micrantha. The sequence goes on along the minus strand of CM018692.1, from coordinate 105,633,301 downwards.
GGTTGGTCAGGAGCGTGGTAATCCATGGAATGGTTTCGAAGGAGAGGCTGCCAAGGTCAAGTGTGAGTTGTGACGGGTAGTAGGGTATGGACAAGCGGGAGGAGACATCAACAACTCAATTCTGACCTAAACATATGGAATTCGTATCTTTACATAGTTTTCTATTATCCATAAATCTTTTTATACTTTTTTTAAAAAACGTCATGTAACATATTTTTAAAATCCTCTCTAAACTCCAAGCCTGTCTTGCATAACCAAATTTATAATATGTGAAACACATAGACTATGGAAAACATCGTCGTTGCAAATCGGTTTATATTTCATTTTTAGTTTTTCAACCTGTTTTGTGTTGTTTGATGCGTTATCGAACGACACATAAAATATTTTATTTTCTAATTTAAAAGTTTGTATTACATAATCTAAAATGTAAAACAAATTTTCGTCGGAATATGGATATGGGAATAGTTCAAACGCGATCGTGCGCTTCATCATTTGCCACGTGTTGGGATTTACACAATGAGCAGTAACGCAAAGGTATGACTCGAGCAAACCATGAGGAGTCGACCAAACATCAGTGGTTAGGTTCGCACACGTTTGTAAATTTTCAAAAAATGAAATTAAATCCTTTTTAACATTTTCCCACATTGTTAAGCAATAACGTCTAAGAGTAGTGTGACTTACATGAGCCTAGCGAGATTGGAGCGTCTCTCGAATCATTTTCGTTAGACGAGGGTTGTCGACATGGTAAAATGACAAACCTTCTTGAATCATGGACTTTGATATTCTATCTCGAACCGTGTTTACGTCCTACATAAACATTCCATCATCAACACCGATTTGTGTTTGATTGGAATCTTTGGCCATGTAAAATTTAGAAATATGTAGTATTGGACTCTTTGGCCAACAAAGCGCCACAAAATTTGCAACGAGCCTTTGAAGACCTCTCACTCATTTCACATAAATCCCAATTGCACAAAACTTACGGGTTTCAATTGTTAGGTAAAACCCGAAGAACGAGAAAGTCGGTAGAAAAACAACCTTCTTGCCCAACGGATGAATGTGAATGAACCATAGTAACTTAGTAAGAGAATAAGAAAGATTAAGAAAAGAGTGAACAAAGTTAAAAAGAGATTTTTTCGCGTTTTTGCGTTTGAGAGATGTGAATTAACCAATTCATCAAAAACCTTTATATACTTGCTTAGAGGGGTAAAATAGTCAAAAAAAAAATTCCTAAAAACCAGTCCCAAATGGTCATAAACGGCTAGAAATTCGAAAAAAGGCTAGTTTTTGAAAAAAATGGTAAAAACCAGATCCTGGTCGGGTTCTCGGGTCGGGTTGGAACATGTCTCAATTTCAGGAGGTATACCCGGGTAGGGTCCGACGGGTTTTTTCGGGTTGGAACTGGGTATGACCAGGTTCGGGTATTTGACAGGGTCTAGGTAATAAGTATGGAACCGGTTTTTATGTGCACTCTACGTGTGTGTATGTTTACAAATTAAATAATAAAATTTGATAATAAACTGTAATTTTTCTTGAGATTTAATTAAAATTTAATTTCGTTTACAGAAAGTGGTATTAAGGTAGTAAATAAGAAATTGAGTTAATTACACGGATGGTCCATGTAGTTTATCCAGATTGCATTGATAGTCCCTAACTTCGAGAAATTACAACTGTGGCCAAATAATTTGCAAAAACGTATTACGGGTGGTTCCTGGAGTGGATATTTGTTATCTTTTGCTGTAAGTGAGATGTAAAATTACCAAATACCTTCCTCTATTATTGGGGAAAAAAAACACACCCACCATATCCGGTGTTTCCACCACCACCGCTACCTGAAGAGACTGTATTTGACGGAGGTGGTGACCGGAGTTGCCAGCAGAGATGGTGACCGTAGAACCCAATTTAATCTGACCAAATTCCGATCGTTACCTCGTTCGTTTTACCAACACAGAACCCTCATTCAGCAGATGATAATTTCACTATTTTCCAATTGATTCGACACAAAAATTCCCCTTTTAATCCTTCTCCATTAACTTATTCACTGGTCTATTTTATTTTCTTTATCTATTCATACAAATTCATTTGTGCATTTGATTGACGCATATGTGGAAGAAAAATGAAAAGGGGAAAATCACTCAAATTAGTCGATTTACTAAAATTGCTCAAATAAATTAAAATTAATCGAATTACCTTGAAACTTCATCCCAAAACTGACCTTTGAGACTCGAATCACGAACACGACATCCATATATTGCCGAATTTTAAGCAAAGGACAACGTCTCCTGGCTCGGCCAGCTGTTGACGTCGGAGCTCCGGCCACCGTATTTAGTCCTTCCTCTTTCATCTTCACTAAACCGACTACTAGCACCGGCGGGATTTCGGTCGTCGGAGCTGAAGCCGCAGTGTCGCCAGAGTTAGCAGTCGTGCGTTGCTTGCGGATTTATCGGGATCAAACTCCGGCAGGATCCGAACCGAAAACTCTCTGTTCGCTTTCTTCATGGCTGCCGAAAACTCTCTGGTGGTTGTGGACTAGTGGTGGTGGTGGTCTTTCTTTTGGGGTTGGTGGTGACAGGCGGTAGGGAGAGTAAGAAATAAATAGAGATAAATGAGACAAGGTTTGGGGTATTTTGGTCATTTTTAAATTTTAATGGATAAAGACAATAGACATCCATTTTAGGTACCACCCGTGTTACGTTTTTACAAAATATTCGGTCATCGTTTTAATTTCTTAAAGTTAGGGATCAGTAGTTCAATCTGGGTAAACCACATACACCATCAGTGTAATTAACTCTTAAAAGTTTATCTTATATGGAACAAATGAAATAATATCATTTTGGCATCTTAGAAAACTGTAAGACAGGTCTTAACGAGTTTTAACATGTTTCAGACAACGCAATTAATACAAATATAAACATGAAACGACTTGCTTAACACTTGATTTGGTGATTTAAGCGTGGCAGTTCTATATTTTATATAGCAAAAAAAAATTATGAAGTCTAGCCTCTTAATTTTTACTATTTTAGAAAAAGTAAAAAATAATAGTAAAATTTTTGTTAAATATGTTTAATTGTATCTTAATAAGTACCCATTTTGTCGGAAGTAGAAAACTGAAATCAATTTTTAGAAAACTGAAATCAATTTTTGTTACAATTTTTAGAATAAACTTAAATAGTTAAATTAATTCTGCTGAACTCTTTAAATCATAAGCTTTATTTCCCTTGTTAATATCTACATAATTTCATTGTTTTATTACAAAATATCTCAACCCAATTTTCATATATTAAATTTCGTAAAAATGTAAAATAAAAAAAAAGTACGATAAAGTTTAGTGACTCAATATTGCTACAAGTCCTTGAAACTATCTACCTATGAAAAAAAAAAAGATTTAAAATATGAAACTTGTGTTGGGTTTAATTTGTAAAAAGTAAGAAAATGATTTTTAGTAACTCGTAAACCTACTCAAACCAACTCCGAATGAACTCATTCAAGTGGCGTTGAAACCGGCTTGTCAAACTCTACGATAATTTAGCTTTTAGGTTTAGCTTTAAGCTTTGGATTTTACGGTTTAACTTTTTGGATATAACACGTACATTTTCAGCTTAGTGTGTCTTTTTTTTTTTTTTACATCACCATGTCTTTTCAACTTATCGTATTGTTTCTATCATTCTCGTCATTGTGTCTATCAATCTCGTCATTGTGCGTTGAAGTTTAATATTATGGTATCTCTTTAAGGTTTATATTTAGGGTTTCATCTTAAGATATAGTTTTTAGGTTTTAAAATTTATGTTTTACAACTCTTTGTGTCTTTTTGTTCGTTAGTGTATCTTTTCTACTCGTCGTTGTGCTTGTCGTTATACTTGTCGTGTTATTTAAAAAATATGCCATATTACTTATCTTACATCACATCTTGTTATCTTAAACTCGCGCATTCACGCAACTAACTTTTCTACATGTTTTTCAGGTAATAATTATGTTGCTTGGAATGCTGCTAGACATGCATAAAGACCCTGCATTCTTTTTTGAACTAGTTCGGTTTTTTAACTTCTTTTGTACAGGGACGACCCAATAGGTCAAGCAATTCAAACAAAAGCTTAAGGCTCCAAAAATATAGTGCCATCAACGTACTAAAAAAATTTACATGCTATAGGTTTTTTTTTTTATTTTTAGGATTTTTTTAGCTTATGGGCTCTGCAGAATATAAAGAAATATAATAAAGGATCACATAAAAACATTCTAATATTCAATTGAAAAGGATTCAAAAAAATTGATTACAAACATTTTATTAAATAATTTGCATTTAAAAAATTATGGAAAAAATCTAATATAAACATTTTATACATGTAAAAAAATTATTTTTTTTAATTCCACCATATATAAACATTTAATTTATTATTATCGGTTTCAAGTCCGGATAAAAAATGATGGTTTTTAAAGTAACCGTTACCCCAGATTTTAGTTTCGCTTAAGGTCTTAAAAAATGGTTGAGTATTCCTTGTGTTTATACTATATTCTTATTTGAAAGCTTGTTATTTTCTTGGAATGTTTGACTATGTTTTTCATAGCTTTTGGGCCATTCAAGAAACATGATGGCAACGTGATGCATTTAGGTGGAGGAGGTTGTTACATCCCCTAATTTCATTTACAATTCACAAGTTCGAAAAGTTTTTGAACACACATTGAAGCATCTAGACCTGATAAAAAATAATCTGGATCGTTTCTTAAAATTTTGAAATAATTTTAAACTTATTTTGACGATCTCCTCTTGCTAAGATCACTTATTAGATATTAATTTAAGTAAAAAAAAAGTCAATTACATGTTTCTTCTTCTTGAATCATATTTCCTCTTACAAATAAAGAAGTCAATTAAATAGTTCCCCTTCTAAGAATAAATTTATAATTGATTTTAAATGTAAATATGTAATAAAGAGTCTTTAGTAGTATAAGAATATATTGAAAAGTACGTACAAGAAAAGGTACAAAAAGCTCACAGAACTTTTTCATAGAAGGATCATGAACATCATGTGAATATCAAGATATTTCCTTTGAAATGTATAGAATTCTCTAGAAGTTGCTATAAAGACATTTAAAGTAAAGTAATATTTAGATGCATCTGGATGAGCCCCCTAAATACTAACATCATGTGAATATCATGATATTTCCTTTGAAATGTATAGAATTCTCTAGAAGTTGCTTTAAAAGATTTAAAGTAAAGTAATATTTAGATGCATCTGGATGAGCTCCCTAAATACTATAAATAGGTGATGTGGCTTGCATCAAAGCTTTGCGATATTCTTTTTGTGTAATACAAGCGTTGTTCCTTGTGAAACTACAATAATTTTTCTAAGACAACAATGTTGAATCACTAGCGAATCACCAAAAGATTGACTTGTGAATTATCAAAGTGTCATACGAGAACTGAAATTTTTTCAAAGTGTCATGTAAGAGCTGAGATTTTTAGTTCATGACTTGTTGTCAATATCTTTTAAAACAAAATTGGATAGCAAACATGTCCTTTTTACCCGGTGGTCGAACCTTTCAAATATGTTAGATTGGATTTAAGAATCGGACTGCATTATTATATATGCCATTATTGAAAGTTACTTAAAAAATAGTTTTTTTTGTCTCTTGTTTCTTTAAATAGCGGATGCTACGTATCGAATTCTGGTTAATTATAAATTCTGATTTTTTGACTCTCTTCTATTGAATAATAATAATAATCTTTAATATTATAAATAATATGATTATATGACATGCGTATTATTATTCAACTTCTTGTAAATGTTCTTTAAAAATATATGATTTTTTTACTTAAAACAAAAATATTTTTAAAATCCTTTTATTTAACATATATTACTTGTTTCCAACCTGGTATGTGTGTATTTCAATATCAAAATGGTCTACTAGTCTAGTTTAATTATAATCTTATTTAGATATGTTAAATTTTCATCGTTACAACCTAGCTCAAACTTGTAGTTTACTTGCATTCCTTCACTTGAGATGTTAGAAACGAAACCTATAGCCACAATACAATTAATTTTAACCAAGATTTTTTAATGAATATTGTGTCTACCATGGCTTAAATTCTAGCTAGAAATAGTCTTTTAAGTCTCTAAAAAGATATGTATTAAATAGACTAAACTATCCACAAAAATTAAATAAATAATATGTCCCACATAGTGCTCCTTTGTTCTCTATACATTATACCTTGTTCTCTATACATTACTGGCCTTCGATGTTGATCAGTAATTGTTTTAACCAACCTGTTAAATCAAAAGATGGCCCAAAATAGGCAAGTCGGTGAATGATCTTCATGGCAATTTTGTTATGTCATTTTGGTGTGGCCTCTTATGTGTTGCTTGCCATTTATCATATATTCGATCAAGACCCAATGACCAATCAATATATGTGCTGCCTTGTGAAGGCAACTTGTTCCTTGGCCAGTGACACTTTCGTGATACTTCTCTTTGAAGCAGTTTTTCACCAGGATTTTAGGTATATTTTCTATGAGATTTGTGGGATTGATAGAGTATCATTTGCTTTCTTTATGGTATTGTCATGGTGGTGCTAATCAGTAACCGCGTTTTGACATTTATTTTGTAGTAAACTACTTTGTCAAAGTTTTTCTACCTAGGGATGTTCAAGGCCAATTTGATGGTTTTAGTGACAAGTTGTTAGTAAATTTTTAATTAATATGAACCAATATCGTATTCAGGGGCGGCCCGGGGGAGGGGCAAACCCGACCTCCGTCCCGGGCCCAATTTTTTGAGGGGCACATTTTTATATATGTATTTATATATATATTAGGTTATAAACCCGAGTATTACACGGGTTTGAGTAACAAATAACTCAGTTAAATATATTTATGGGCCCATTTCATTTCTCAAAAGCCCTTTATCCTAACCGGCTCCATGGACGCTCACGTTCAAGAAGAAATTGAAATTCAAAATCCCAAGAAATTGGGCCCATGGATTTACAGTTTACTGATTATTGAATGACTGATTTAGGTAAAATACGGAAGTTAATCCCGAACATATTAATTAAGACATTTCGTTTAGGTTTCGGGGCGTTGCCCCGAACCCCACAAGGGGGCGCTGCCCCCTTGACAGCGGGACCGCCACCAGGGGCTCTGCCCCTTGGACCCCGCCAGGGGCGCTGCCCCTAGGACCCCGCAAGGGGGCGCGGCCCCCTTGACCCCCGCTTGGTCAAGAGCTTTGAATGCGTTAGGGGCCTTTTTTCCCCGACTCGTCCTGGGCACCCAATTTCTCAGGGCCGCCCCTGATCGTATTGTTATAATCTGTAACCAAATCTAACTAAATTTTTAGTAACGGTATATGTTTAAATTAGATTTTATGATTTGGGCTTATTTAACATGTGTAGAGGTTATTCACACTAGAGATTTGAACTTAAAGCAACTCATCAAAAAAAAAGCCTTAGATATAGAAAACTTAGATATTGAAAACTTGAAAGAAATACAAAGTCACTTCTATTTACATCTTCAACTGATCTTTTAATGTGAATTTATAAAATTGGGTTGCACTTTCTTGTCAATTCAGTTGTTTTTATGCATAAAGTATGACCATAGCAAACTTACATGCCCAATGTGTACATCTTGATCGTGCTCAGAAGCTATTGTTTGAAATTTTAAAAATAACTTAAGAGCACTAGCAATACAATAAATGGATTTATGAAGCTTTTAATTTGATTCAAGTGCACAAGAATGCACGTGTCATCAGAGGCATCACATAAAAGATTAAGAGTTCTATGGTAAAAAACTTATGAATAAAGAGTAATTCAAAAAGTTTGTAGCTCGGATAAAGCTTAAAAGCCCAGTTAAAATTAGGCTTGTTTGTAGCTCACATAAGAGATTACGAGGCTAATGGTTTCAAGATTACCTGGATCGGATTCGAGTTGCTTGAGTTTGTGTATACAGTAGCCATGATTGTTTTTGGATTCAAAATGGATAGGAATAATGATGTTTGATGAAATTGAGGCCACGATTAGGACTGAATGAGTGTCAACTAAGTTTATGTGAGTTCAATTTTTGATTGAGAGAATGTATTGTGACTGTTAGGTTCGATTTTGCGATTCAAGTTAACGGAGTTACAGTTCTGTTTGGACGGGAGTGCCAGCAAAAACTAAGTTTAAAGTAGGGAGCGACATGAAACATTTCCTGAGTATGGAGTATCGCCGGCCAAGAGGTTAAAGTTGGGAGTATTTTAATCCAATAACCAAAATATTTTGGGTGAATAAACAAATTTTTAATATTAAATAATTGGGATTTATGGATCATTTCTTCTAGGTTCAAATTCGTATCATTATAAAAAGAGCTAAAACACTCATATCCCACATAAATTTCAAATTGAGATCATTATAAAAAAGAATAAAACATTTATATCCCATATAGATTCACAACCACAACAAAACAATAACTTCTTCAAGCTTAAGGTAAAACTATCAATTGAAGCTTTTTACCTCTTCTTCAAACTTCCTAAATGCCACTTTCAACCTATTTATTGTTGTATTATATTTTGTTATATATTTTTAATTAGCCTTTGTCATATGGTTTGAGGTTTCTGGTTTGGTTATTGAAATTAATCCTAAGATATATTGAATTAATTGATTAATTTTCAAAGTAAAAAAGGTTTATCTTTAATGAAAAAATTGTTAATTTTCTTTCAAATGATTTGTAGGATATAAATCTTATTACTCTAATAAACAATTTTTTTTTCACCACTTGTCATGTTTTTAGCTAACTAATGTCACATGTCATCTTATTGTTATTTCATTTAATTATATTTCTTAGTAAATACTTATATCATCTCTCCTATTAACTAATCAAAATATTAATCATATTATTTAGCTTTTTCATATTAATAATTAAAAATAGTTTTTAAATAAATTAAATTTTTTTTTGTTAAAAAATATGTATTTTTTCAAAAAAATAGAATTTTCTTATAAATAAGAAATATTTAAAATCGTTATTTTTAGGAAATTAACAGTTTTCTAAAAAACAAGTTTTCTTAAAAGATGATTTTTTTATAAATAAAATTAACATTAAAAATAAGTTTTAAACAATATGATTTTATAAATAAATGACATTTTATTAAAACAAAATATTTAAAAATGAATTTTTTTAAAAAATAAATCATAAGTTTTAAAAAAATGATAGGAAAAACTATACTTTTGACATAAAAAACTATATGAGTTTTTAACGTTATAGTTTAAAAATATTAGCTGTTATGAACTAAGAAGATCAAATAATAATTCTTTAGTTATTAGAATTTTTAATTGTTAGTCTATTTCATAAAATATTTGTCTATACTTACTTTGATATTTCTATACCAAAATATTGTTTTATAATTCTTAATTTTTTATTAATAACTATTTAATATTTTATGATTAATTCGTGTAATACGCAGGTTAATAAACTGGTGGATAATAAAGAGAGTGTAACCATTATTAGTACACCAACAACATACACATGATCAACTACAAAAGTTGTAGCAAAGCAACAATACCTCTAGTGCTAGAATGCACTTTAGCATGAGTATCGTTCACGCGGCCAAATCAAGTCATGCACGATCGACTCTTGCAACAATATCTTCTAGGTGGCAACTACATAACATGCCTCGAAAGCAAGAAATATAGTGCTAATGCATGCAAAGTAACAACTGAATCATATACAGATGTTACACAACCACATGCAGGTGTAGTATCAATTATTAAATTAATGACATAAAACAGACATTAGGTAATTATTCTCTGTAGATTTGTTCAAATAAACAATATCATCAAATTTTAAAGTGCAATATATAGTCTTATTGATTAATCTTTTTTATATATGTAGTTTCCATGGCTATGCTTACCTGTAGATAACTTTGTTCATCGCACCTATGGTCTCAATCTATGTCTCACTTATGGGCATTTTGGCTTTGTGGTATGTTATTAATGCCCACTAGATCATCTTCTTGATTTCAATGGTGGTGTTGTTCTACTTTGTTGTGACTGCTTACGGGCTGCTAGCTTTTTATCATAAGGTCAGTCAAGACCAATGCGCCGACCGACGATGCTTTTGTGTTGCTGGTCTACTTTGTTGTGACTGCTTACAAGCTGCTAGCTTTTTATCATAAGATCAGTCAAGACCCATTAGCCAACTGTTAAAATTAATATGTTATAAGTCAAATTACATGTTATAAACATGTCTTAATCTTGGTTTCACTAACTTGGTTATTTTTTGGTGTGTTTATTGTTTTTCAGAAAGTTGAGGGACTTGGCTTGTAAAATATTAAAAGATGAAAGACTAGCAAATGTTTGTAGGTTAGGTAAAAAGTTTTTTGTGAAAATATACAAGATATGATCTGGAGTTTGGTGAGAGAATCATCATGAAGGTTTATCTTCACCTTTATACTTCATCTTCTTAAACTCTCAACATTGTTCTAGGGTTTTCTTCTTCATTATGTATCTTGTAGATCTTAGTATGTGTTTCTCTCATTGTTTGTATTGTTAAAAGATTGTTGTGTAGATCTTTAGATCTGATGTATCAGATCAATGGTTTAGGGTTTCGAGTCTATGTATATAGATCGGGTTGTAATAGATTAGGGTCCTTTGTGAGTCGAAATTTTTGGTATTTATTTTAGTATAATCACATATTCGGTTGAATCTGTAAGTTGTGATTAGATTTGAATTTCTTTACATGGTGGTCGATTGGATCTTGGGCGTTTTTTCTCTTCTGTTGTTCCGGTTCGATAAGTTCAAGGACGATTGTTTGGCTGAAAGTCAGATTTACAAGGTTTATTTTCTTGCTTGAAGACATAAGGCACTGTGACATTGTTCTAATTTTTCTTTAATTTTTCTACATATAAAATGCGTATATTTGTGAGATTTATATTTGCAAATTTTGTGGCATTGGTTATTTTCTTTTTTCACATATATGTGTGTTATATTTTATCTTGCATGTGATTCCTTGTTGTCTTTCATTATTTGTTCGTTTAATAAGTGTTTGTGAAATATGCTTGAAGACTTCATATGGATTTCTTTGGTTAAGATTTAATTACTAGATACAAGGCAGCTTTAAGTTTCTGAGTTCTTTTCTTGATTATCACTAATTCATATATTATGAGATTTTACAGCATTATCACTCGTACAAAGCTCTAACATCTGCTCTTGGTAAGGGTTCTGCACGCATGTGTAAGTGAAACTTGTATCTTAACTTAAATAATGGTTTGTGTAAACAATTTTAACAATTTGAACTTAAATCAATGGTTCACACGTTGAGATCAAATGTCGTTCAAAAAAATCATAAATTAAAATATTAAAAGTTAAAAAAAGTTCATGTAGAGAGATAATATATAATGAGAATTAACTTGAATTGGATAACAAAAACTCTCATTAAATTATGATCAAACATAATTAATACGATAGTTATAATATATTGAATTGTTGGTTTATTTATCTTGAGTTGGTTTATTTTTCCACACCCCATTATGAAACACGATACGAATATACGATTCTTTTTTTAAAAAATAGTGATAAAAACATATTGAAGAAAACTCTTCAACAACCAAAAACTTCATATACGAAGCATAATAAAGAAAGAATTAATCATAAAAAATTGAGTTTTTAGCCAAAAAAAAAATGTTAATAAGAAAAGATAAATTAACTTTTAATAATCCAAACTTTGATCAATTAACCGCTTCCGGTTCCAACTATGAAAATCCCAAATAACGGTCCAAACTTTCGACATATTTAACTCTGGCGGACCGCCGTAAAAATAAACTTAATGGCGTTAACTTTTTTCGAGTTTCGAACGGATTTTTGAGGGTTTTTGTTCAGAATGAGAAGACGAGTCGAATGACGTATAACTTACAACGTTGCTCCAAATTTTCCAATTTGATGATTTCTTTGATGAATTGAAAGTTTAAACACCAAAATTGCGATTTGGCCTCTTGAAACCTCAAACCGGTCCTAAACTATGGGTTTTTTCAAAAACCGATAATCGATAAGAATAACCAGTTTAAAAACCGATTTCTAAACAGCTACATGTTTGTTCATCTCTAACGATGTGTTCCCGAGTTTATTAAAAAAGAGAAATGAAAGAAAATGAAAGGAAATGAAAGAAAAGAAAAGAAAAATTAAATAATTTTGCCTAGTTTTCCTTCTATTTCTCTCACTTTCCCTTCTTAAATGAAACCTGGGAACACACCATTTATTATTTTCCTTTCTCTTTCTACGTTAAATAAAAATCGAAAACATAAACATGTTTTTGTTTTTCTTCCGGTTCTCTTCTTTCCTCCAGAGTCTTGTTTAACAAGATAAGAGAAGGGAAAAGAGGCGATAATTGGGAATTTCGTGTTTCAGAGAATTTTTTTTGGAAAGAAGTGAGAAGAAAAGAAGAGAAGTTACTCTTGATCTCTCTCCATCCAAATTGGAGAGATTTGGAAGGAAAGAAGTGTAACATTTACGAATTTTGTAATAATCATTTAAATGTAATAAAGGGATTATGACGTCAATGGGAATTTTATTATTTTTATTAATTGTATTTATTATAAAGTTTAGAAATTATTTACAATTTTATAAAATAAACAAATAAAATTTTCTTATAAATCTTTATAAACTCTATTAAATAATAACAAGTAACATGATTTAAAAATTTATAGTAAAACACTAAAATAATGTTTTTATGAAATATAATTAATTTATATTTATTATGGATTCTTAAATAAATTTTTTTTTAACAAGTAAAACAATGTATAATAAAGTTGAGGGGGAAAATCTGCCAAATTCAAAATTAATATTAGAGAGGAAAACTGGAGGGGTAAAAACTGTCAAAACCTCAAACACCCTTTTCCCCTTTACCCGTCTCCACCAAGCAGCCGACCCAAACCCAATTTTCGACCCAATCGCGACCCAGTTTCAAATCTCAACGATTCCAGCGTATTACAGCTAATCCCGACCATTTTAGGAAACTATTCAAGACGCGTAAACTCTTCAAATCAGTGATTCGAACGAATTATTCAGTGTAAATGCCATAATTTCTTTCCAAATATAAGAGATTCGACCGGAATTCAAAATCAAGGCATTCGGCTATAAAATCCAAATCAATTCGACCCTAACAATCCTTTAGACCTCACGAAACTCTCTGTGTATCCAAAAACTCATTCCAAACTCGAATCACAAGCGAATCAAGACCATAAAGCCTCGGGTTCGTGCGCACCTATTCTTCAGTCGAACTCCATCAAAACGAAACTCAAGGTTAGTGTTTCTTACATCCAGATACTCGGTTTTTCATCTAAAACATTAGCCCCATCATTAGGTTCTTAATCGGGGACCAATTCGAACGAATTTCGAATGAAAAGAGACTAGGGCTTGTTTTGTTCTTGAGTATGAAATGGGGATTAGAACATGGGTCATGTTAAAACATTTAAAACCGGTATACAATCGCGGCCTAGAGCCTTAGATCAACCGGTAATCACTTGTGTTTCAAAGTTTAAGGTCGGGGGTTCGAACCGGGTTAAAAACCGGTTTTTGTCATTTTTTTTGATATTAAACTTTATTTTAAATATTTTAATTAACCAGGAAATATTTTTATAAACAAAATATTATTCTGTTAAAAAAAATGTTATATACTTAAAATTTTAATATTAACTTTTATTATCAATTTTATTTATTTAACAATTTTTTTTACTTATTTAAATAAATTTACTTATTTTAATTATTTACATAAATAAACAATTTTATAAACTTATAACTTCTTAGATCATTTATCTATTAATTTATTTATTCATTTATATATTTATTGAATTATTTATTTATTTATTTATCTAAAACTATTCATCTCATTTATTTATTTATTTATTTAATTACAACACGTTATCTCGTTTATTTAGTTAATTATTTATTTACTTATTTATTTACCTAAAAATTATTTATCTCATTTATTTAGTTATTTATTTATTTATTTAAATTTCAATTCGTTATTTCATTTATTTAGTTAATTATTTATTACTTATTTATTTATCTAAAACTATTTTATCTCATTTAATTACTTAATTATTTATTCATTTATTTATTTATTAACAATTCTTTATCTCATTTATTTATTTATTTATTTATTCATACTTATAAACCTATTCTTATTATAAACATAATACTTAAATATGTTTATACAAGAATTATCAAAAGTAAATTGTTTTAAATCAATATTTAAATTTGTAAATAAATACTTTAAAGTTGACATTTGAAATTTAGATATTTTATTATTTTCATAATAAACCTAATTGTGTTTATTCAAAATAAATCGAACCCGTTGATCCTTTTAGAACTTAGATCCATAGAATGACATAGTTTTGTTAAACATATGCCTATTGAACTATTTAGGTGAACATTGAATTTGTGTTGGACATATTTGAACTATATTTGACAAGACATTGCAAAAGCTAGCTCACACACTAAGGTGAGTATTCGTAGCCTCTATTTTACTTGTTTTATGTTTTAGAGGTGGAACATGTTATATATATGAACTTAACTTATCTTTAAACCATGTGAACTTAGCTATTGGCCTTAGTTGTAGTGAACTTGTTTGTTGAACTTGCATTGATCATAACTGTCACACCCCGGGCCGGCGGGAACGGATCGTGTTTTCCCGTCGGGCGGAATGTTCCCGGGGCGCGATATCATTGTGTTGATAATCAAATGATCAGATTGTTTACATAGCACATGAGATATAAATGAGAAATGCTAATCATGACATGAAATAGAATTACAAAGTTAAATTACATTGTACTTCATAATTTAACTAAGTAAATCTACTCAAAAAGAATCAATGAGTTTATATCTTGATCTGTACAAGATATACAAAAGTGATTCAGTGTTCTGTCATATCAAAATGTATGCAATCAAAAGAAAGCCAGGTCTTCTATGAGTCCACTAGCTTATCATTTGCATATAGAGTCTACACCTGTCCGTCACCTGAGAAAACATGTAATTTAAACAAAGTCAACACTAGGTTGGTGAGTTCATAAGTAAGTCAATTGAAAACCATTGAACTGATCATGCACACATTCACAATGTATTAACTGTTATATCTGTTGCTTGTATATTTGTTCATCTGTTCCACCCAATGGCCTCTCCTTAGTTATATGTACAAGTAGTATATCGCCTAGCTAAGTATGCTTATATATAGGGAATCACGAAAGGGTCAAGCCCAGACGCTATCCCACCACATACTTAACCAAACTCCACACCACTTGCGATACAACTAAAGATATCCACTTCCCAACTATCTGTATTGTCCATTGTATCAGCATGTGTAGAATAATGATATGGTAAGAGAGGTTTTGTTATCAAACCGAAGTATTGATAAACCCTCATCAAATTAAGGAATTTAGATTATTTAAATCTGATCCTTATATTATTCTATTACTTGTGAGGTTAACTTTTATGATACACTTTTAATTTAATTAAAAGTATTAGTTAACTATTCATCATATGTCTCCAAATGCAACGTATAGAATCCGAATGGAATCCATTTTGAATCCTCACGTAATCAGATTAAAATGCATTCCATTCTCTCCTATCCCGCCGTGTGATCCCAAAGTTTCCGTGTGGGATTGTCTCATGTGATTAACAAAGTCGAATAAGAACTTGTCTTATTACGTTATGATAATCGGGTGTAAATGACAAGAATCCCATGAAGTTACGTTATCATGATCGTCATTTACTGTAAATGATAAGAATCGTCATTTACTGAATCCATACGTTCCCAAAGTATCCGTGTGGGAATGTTCTCGTGTGTTTAACAAAGTCGAATAAGAACTTGTCTTATTACATTATGTTAAATATGTGTAAATGACAAGAATCCCATGAAGTTACGTTATCATGATCGTCATTTACTGTAAATGATAAGAATCGTCATTTACTGAATCCATGTTTTCCCAAAGTATCCGTGTGGGAATGTTCTCGTTATACAATTAAGTGTAAATTGTTTAAGTATTTGATCATGTGGATATAACTAAGTGTTATAAGTTACAATCTTATAACCAAGTTATTATAATGTAAAGATAATTAAGAAAATTATCTTAACATAATCATATGAGTTTCCCTGTTATCTCATAATCATACAAGCATGCATACAATGATAAACGATAATAAACAATTTAATATTATCAAATCAAAGTATAATAACATGTTAAACAAACTTTTAAATAAATAAAAGCAAACATGTTTCTCAGCCCCGAGAGTTAAAATCAGTAAAGATTTATAGAAAAAGGGGCATATGAACTCACCTTGTAGTTGTTGTGTTTGACTTAGCTTAAACAAGAATGTGCGCGCTCTTGATTGTACTTGAGTGTATTTTCACGATCCTGTATTGATTTCACGATGTTCATAACTTATTAGTATGAATTATAGGGATCTTATGTGTATGTACGTGTTAGCCATAATCTTTGGCCAACACTTAAAGTCTTCGGTCTCTGTTGGCCCATCTTTGCTTGTTATTGGTTCTTGTAATCCGTAGACTTTCTTTGATTTATTCTTGTATTAACAACTTGTATCAAAGCCCATTTGCGGTTTCATGAGATCATGTTATGTGTTACAAGACCTTATTGCAAAAATTGTCGTTTCGGTAGTAATCCCTTGGTTATCATACTTGTTATGTTAATTTAAAGAGTTGCAATAGTTCTTTAGTCATGTGGGCCAACAATTTTAGTTGGGCCAATGATATTAGGTGTTGAATCATGAAGGCCTTGCCAAAAGTCACAAAACTAGAGTTCAAGTGGCCTTTTGGGCCTTGTTTTGGGCCTCCAAGGAAATCTATTGGGCCCAAGGTGGGCCTTGGCAATATTTGTTGGGCCTAGAGTCATACAAGACTGTTGGAATTGATTTTGGACCAGAATTGGGTTGTTGACTAAAGAAATGACAAATTGGCTCCAAAAGGAAGGACAAAGGCCTCCAAGTGGGCCTCAAATCAGTTTTCTGTGGGCCTCGAGTAGATTTTGATGGGCCCCATGGGTTTTGTCTCGGGCCTTTGCTAAAATAGTTCATGGGCCAAGTTGGGCCTGGATTAGAATGGCTGAAAACATTGTGGACCTTGAATTTGAACTTTTGGCCCAAAATGGTGGCCTTGGGCCAAAGGTAGTGGGCCTTGAGCCCTAAACCATGGGCCTTGAGCTGTTTACTACTTGTTGGAACTTTCTAGAGTTATTGGATCAGTTTTAGAGATATTGGGCCTAGGATCTGAGTTGTGGGCCTATTGGGCCACAAGTTGGCCAAATACTCTAATGGCTCAAGTTAATTGACCTAGGTCCTTTTAAGTGGTTATTGGGCCTCTAGGTGAACCAATCTAATAGGCTATTTGTATGTGAAGGTGATTGGGCCTCAGGGTGCTATTGGGCCAGCTGAAAAGGAGTTGGGCCTGGACACAATCAATGGCCTGTTAATTCTAAGTTGGGCCTAATAAAAGGCTGATTACAATAGTTTCATTTCCATGTAACTTATTAGGCCATAGTGTTTCTTGGACCAAAATTTTGTTATTCAGAGAGTGAGGGTGGCCGTAGGCCATAATATGGGCCTCGAATGAGCTAATGGACTGAATAACATGTTATTGGGCCAAATCTGATTGGTTGGGTCAGGTCACACGTTGGGCCCAAAAATAGACTGCGTTGGGCCATATCCAATTGCATTGGGCCTCAACAGGTTGCCGAAATAAGGGAAATGGGCTGAAGGGATTTCTGCTGACAGATGGTGGGTTGACCTAGGGTTATTGACCGAAGAGTTCATCCTAGCCACTTGGTGGCCGCATACCTGTTGCATGGCCGAATGAGTGTACAGGTGGGACGACCGAAGGAGGTACATGTTGTATGAATCGGCCGAATGAAAGTGATAATAGTCGAATAACATGCCAGCGAATGAACTCCAGCGAGTGACTGGCGAATGGAGAACCAACGAATGAAAGAGGTGATTGTCGAATGGTTAGGCCGAGTGAGCTGGTTCGGTGATGGTTTCATTCGACGAGTTGAATGGCGAATAAAGGTAGATTCGGCCGAGCTAGGAGGCTGTCGAATGAGGATGACACGTAAGTGGCGAATGGGTATACTGTTCGAATGAAGGTGACCGCGAATAAGGTCATTCGACCATATGTATGCCGAAGCTCATTCGGCCATGGCCCTGGGCCATTCGGCCGCCTGAGCTCTTCCCTTCGACCAGCAGTAGCTCGAACCAAGGGTTTTGACCCAGTGTAATGTTCAACCAAAAAGTGTTCTCTCATGGTGATGTTGAGTTCGGCACATGGGTGTTGTGTGGTTTTCAGACGAGATATGAACAAGAGAGGTGAAAACCCTAATTTTCGTCAACTTGGCAGCACAATACCTTGATTTTCAGTGGAGATAAGCTTAGATCCGTTGTACTTTTGTGTAGAGGACGTCAAGGGCTACGCGTGGGCGAAAGAATCACTCGAATCGGGTAAGAAACGAGAAAGTTATGGAGGTTGGAAGCTTGAGAAAACCCTAAAATGGGTGTAGCCGGAAATTTGAAGTTAGAGAGAGGTTGGGGAAGAGAAGAATGAAGGAAATGACTCAATTAGGTGTATTTATACCCCGAGGGTGTTCGGGTTCGTTTTCGTTGCTCGGTTCGCGTTTTCGTTACGTTTCCGGAAAATTACGCGTAATTTAAATGGTTAAATAAAAAGAATTTAATTTAATTCTTTTGATGAGTTTCAAAATTGTAAAATGTTATTTATTTCATTTTATTAAATTATTTTCGTTCGTGACGTGTTTTCGTTTTCGTTTCGTCAGATCGCGTAACCTTCGCGCGTAATTCGTTCGAATCGTCACCCGAACGAATACGACGATGATTTTGCTTTCTGACTTTTGTTTTCTACTTTTCAGTCATTATTTTAGAAATCTAAACTCACCGATATGTTTGTGTGAATCGTCACTCACGCAAACACACTGTCAGTTCGTCATTCTGAAATAACGCTGCATTATGTGTTAATTGTGTTTCCTCACTGTCGGACTCAACTATACATCATGATTTCACACTGTTTTTGTACTGACTTGTCGGTCATCTGATTCCTGTCATCTGTGGACATCAGATCGCAACCGATATGTTTCTGACTGTTGTTTCTCATGTTTCGTTGTGTTAACTGTAATTAAGTTTTCACTTAATAAACACAACTAATGTTTCAAATGTACGTTGTACTTAATGTATTTAAGTTCACACGAAAATACGTACAACGTTTTCTTGTATTTAGGATTCTGTTAATACAAGTACTGTTTAAACTTACGTATGCACACATAGAATACAGTGAAAGTACACATACCGTACGGACTTGCCGGACGATCTGGCACTTGCTGTTACAGTCTCCCCTTGTTAAAGAAATTTCGTCCCGAAATTTAAGCATCAAGTCGGGCTTCAATTCTCGAACAAATGGGGATACTTTGCTTTCATGTTGTCCTCGCGTTCCCAGGTAAACTCTGGTCCACGCTTGGAGTTCCATCGAACCTTTACAATAGGGATACGGCTTCGTTTCAGTCTCTTGACTTCACGTTCCATAATCTCTACAGGTTCCTCAATGAAATGTAGTTGTTCATCAATTTGTATCTCTTCCAATGGTATGATCAATGTTTCATCTGCTAGACACCTCTTGAGATTTGATACATGAAACACATCGTGTACTCCACTGAGTTCATCAGGGAGTCTGAGTCTGTATGCCACAAGACCTATGCGTTGAGTAATCTCAAACGGTCCGACATACCGAGGTGCTAGTTTGCCTTTAGCCCCAAAACGAACTACGCCTTTCCATGGGGACACTTTCAACATGACTCGGTCACCCACATCGAATTCCAAAGGCTTGCGCCGTTTGTCTGCGTAACTCTTTTGGCGACTACGTGTTGCTTGTAATCTCTGTTGTATCTGGGCTATCTTATCAGTAGTTTCCTGAATAAGTTCCGGCCCAGTTATTCTGTTGTCTCCCACTTCGGTCCAACAAATTGGAGACCGACATTTTCTACCATAGAGTGCTTCAAACGGAGCACATCCAATGCTGCTGTGGTAGCTATTATTGTAGGAGAACTCAATAAGTGGTAAATGTGTGTCCCAACTTCCACCGAAGTCTAGGATGCATGTTCTCAACATATCCTCTAGGGTTTGAATAGTGCGCTCGCTTTGTCCATCCGTTTGTGGATGATAAGCAGTGCTCAAGTTAACACTTGTCCCTAAGGATTGTTGTAATGATTGCCAGAACCGCGAAGTGAATCGACTGTCCCGGTCTGAGATAATAGACAATGGCACCCCGTGCCTTACTACTATCTCATCAATGTATAGTCTTGCAAGTTTCTCCATCTTGTACGTTTCTCTGATCGGCAAGAAATGTGCGGACTTGGTCAATCGATCAATGATGACCCAAATAGAATCGTATCCGCTGGAAGTGCGGGGTAGCTTGGTAATGAAATCCATAGCTATTTGTTCCCACTTCCATTGTGGTATTTCTGGTTGTTCCAGCAAACCCGAAGGTTTCTGGTGTTCAGCTTTGACCTTGGCACATGTGAGACATTTGCCAACATAAGTGGCAATGTCTTTCTTCATGCCTGGCCACCAATAAAATGACCTAAGATCTTGGTACATCTTATCAGCACCAGGATGAACTGAATAACGTGTCTTGTGTGCCTCATCCAGTATGAGTGTTCGAAGTTCATCTACTGCTGGAATCCAAACACGATCCAGATAGTAGATAACTCCATCTTGCTTTGTCTTGAAATGTTTCTCGGCTCCACAATCGAGCTCGCGTTTCAGATTGTCTCTTGCCACTGCCTCCTGTTGTGCTTGTAAGATATGATCTCTCAAACTTGTTTGTACCGTCATTCCCATAGCGCGAACGCGTAAGGGTTTGACTCTTTCTTTCCGACTCAAAGCATCTGCAACAACATTTGCTTTGCCCGGATGATATTTGATCACACAATCGTAATCGTTCAGGAGCTCAACCCAACGTCTCTGTCTCATGTTAAGCTCCTTCTGATCAAATATGTGCTGTAAACTCTTGTGATCTGTGAAGATAGTGCATTTGGTACCATAGAGGTAATGTCTCCAAATCTTTAGTGCAAAAACCACAGCTCCCAGTTCAAGATCATGCGTCGTGTAATTCTTCTCGTGTATCTTCAGCTGTCGTGAGGCATAAGCAATGACTTTGTCTCGTTGCATCAAAACACATCCGAGTCCCTGATGGGAAGCATCACAGTAAACTACAAAGTCATCACTGCCTTCTGGGAGTGTTAGGATTGGAGCATTGCACAATCTTTGTTTCAGTGTCCGGAATGCCTCTTCTTGTTTACAAGTCCACACAAAAGGTTCAGACTTCTGTGTGAGTTTGGTGAGAGGCAAGGCTATCTTAGAGAAGTTCGAAATGAATCTCCGGTAATAACCTGCCAATCCCAAAAATGATCGAATCTCTGTCGGTGTCGTAGGCACATCCCAATTCTTAATCGCTTCTATCTTGGCAGGATCCACATGAATACCATTACTGTTAATCACGTGACCCAAAAACTGAACTTCCCTTAACCAAAATTCACATTTAGAGAATTTGGCATAGAGTTGTTCTTCTTTTAGAAGCTCCAAAACTGTCCTGAGATGTTGTTCATGTTCTTTCTCGTTCTTTGAGTAAATCAGTATATCGTCGATGAAGACGATCACAAACTGATCTAAATACGGCTTGCACACCCGGTTCATCAAGTCCATGAACACCGCCGGTGCGTTCGTTAATCCAAATGGCATCACCATGAATTCATAATGTCCATATCGGGTACGAAAGGCCGTCTTTGGTATGTCTTCCTCTTGTATCCGGAGCTGATGATAACCTGATCTCAGGTCTATCTTTGAAAAGTACTGTGCTCCCTGTAATTGATCAAATAAATCATCAATCCTCGGTAACGGGTACCGATTCTTGATGGTGAGTTTGTTGAGCTCTCGATAATCAATGCACATTCTGAAAGTTCCATCCTTCTTTTTGACAAAAAGAACCGGAGCTCCCCACGGGGAAAAGCTCGGTCGGATGAATCCTTTATCGAGAAGTTCTTGCAATTGGTTAGACAACTCTTGCATCTCCGATGGTGCGAGTCTGTAGGGAGACTTGGCTACAGGAGTTGCTCCCGGAATCAAATCGATTCGGAACTGTACTGATCTCTCAGGTGGCAGTCCCGGTAGGTCATCCGGAAATACTTCTGCAAAATCTTTCACAACTGGCACATCTTGAATCTTGGTTGCTTTCTTGTCTTTCTGAATCACGTGAGCTAGAAATGCAACACATTGTTTCCGTAAGCACTTGCGAGCTTTCATGCACGAAATTATCTTGACACTGCGTTTCGCTTGGTCTCCACGAATCTCCAAGACTTCATTGTTCTCCATAGGAATGCGTAATAGTTTATCGGAACAGATGAACTCAACTCGGTTAAGAGATAGCCAATCCATTCCGATGATAATGTCGAAACTGCCCAGCTCCATCGGTATCAAGTCGATGGAAAATGTATGATCACCAAGTGTTAGTGGGCAATTCCTAAGTACTGTGTCAACTGTAATCTGTTTGCCATTAGCTATCTCAATACTATAAGGGGAGTCTAATGATTCCTCAGCATGGTTAAGATGGCTAGCAAAATCGGATGAGATAAAACTCTGATCCGCTCCAGTGTCAAATAATATAGATGCATAAAAATCAGATAAGAGAAATGTACCCGTGATCACGTTCGGGTCTTGTCTAGCAGCAGCTGCTCCGATCTGAAAGGCTCTTCCTCTTAGTGCTTGAGCCTGTTGTTGATTTCTCTTAGGGCAATCCCGAGAGAAGTGACCAGGTTCACCACAGTTGTAGCAAGACCTGTGGTCGGTAGCAGCAGCAGCAGTGGCTGCATTGTTGTTTCTGTTCTGAGTCCTCTGACTCCTGCAGTAGTTTGCTGTGTGACCAAATCTTCCACAGTTGGTGCAGTGTCTGCACGGAACATTTGGTAGATGATGGTACTGGCATGAGTTGCACAAAGGTGCAGTGCCAGTGTATGGCTTTCTGATCTCCAATGGGGGTGGCTGATTGCGCATCGGAGTTTGAGTAGTGGCAGCAAAGTTTCTAACCACTTTCTGTTTCTTAGCCGGACGTTTATCCGACTTCTTGAAATTTCCAGCTTTGGCTGTTTCAGCCTCCTTCTTGAATGCTCCAGAGGCAACCATCATATCTGTCAGGGATGCTGACAGTGTAACAGCTAATTCCATGGTGGTAGGATGAGCAGAAATCACATGACCTCGGATACTGGGCGGTAATCCACCAACATACCGCTCAATTCTCTTCTCAAGTGTTGGCACCACATCCGGTGCCAGAGTGACTAACTCATGAAATCGTGTGGTGTAGGCCAGATGCCCAGCACCAATCATCTCCAGATTGAGTAGTTCAGTCTCAACCTTTTTCAGTTCATTTCTTGGGCAAAACTCTGCCCTCAACATCGCCTTGAATTCGTTCCACGGCATGGCCTGGGCCTCATCCCGGCCTCTGATTGAAACCTGAGCGTTCCACCAGGTTAACGCTCGCTTGCTAAATGATCCAGCAGCATACTTTACTCTATTCTGTTCAGGACAGCCACTGATGTCGAGGGTAGCCTCCATCTTCTCAATCCACTGGATCAGTCCGACTGCACCCTCGCTACCACTGAAACTGGGTGGCTTGCAGCCTACAAAGTTCTTGTAGGCATAGTCCTGACCCTGTCTGGTGTTACCGCTGCCTTCTCCAGATGAGTTAGCAACGTTGTTACTGTTGTTGTTGTTGATCCGGTTCATCATCTCTGGAATCACTTCCCTCAGTTGGCTTGTAAGAAGAGTAGCCAGTGCCACAGTAGCAGGGTCCAACTGATACGCTGGTGGTGGCGGAGGAGGAGGTGGAGGTGCTTGTGTAGGAGAGTCTGGCGGTGTCGGTGTCGAAGAGTGCGGAGCTGAACCTTGAGTCAGCGGTAGTAGAGGTGGTTGTCTTCGTGGCGGCATTCTGATCATAACCGAAAGAAAATCGGTTAGTGCAGTGATCAGAAGCAGAAGACATATGCAAATAGAATCCTATATTATAAGAACTCTACATGAGGTCCCTAGGTTATAGTCTAGGCCAAACCATTTTAGTAATATGACCTATATTTCTCTATAACCATGGCTCTGATACCAATCTGTCACACCCCGGGCCGGCGGGAACGGATCGTGTTTTCCCGTCGGGCGGAATGTTCCCGGGGCGCGATATCATTGTGTTGATAATCAAATGATCAGATTGTTTACATAGCACATGAGATATAAATGAGAAATGCTAATCATGACATGAAATAGAATTACAAAGTTAAATTACATTGTACTTCATAATTTAACTAAGTAAATCTACTAAAAAAGAATCAATGAGTTTATATCTTGATCTGTACAAGATATACAAAAGTGATTCAGTGTTCTGTCATATCAAAATGTATGCAATCAAAAGAAAGCTAGGTCTTCTATGAGTCCACTAGCTTATCATTTGCATATAGAGTCTACACCTGTCCGTCACCTGAGAAAACATGTAATTTAAACAAAGTCAACACTAGGTTGGTGAGTTCATAAGTAAGTCAATTGAAAACCATTGAACTGATCATGCACACATTCACAATGTATTAACTGTTATATCTATTGCTTGTATATTTGTTCATCTGTTCCACCCAATGGCCTCTCCTTAGTTATATGTACAAGTAGTATATCGCCTAGCTAAGTATGCTTATATATAGGGAATCACGAAAGGGTCAAGCCCAGACGATATCCCACCACATACTTAACCAAACTCCACACCACTTGCGATACAACTAAAGATATCCACTTCCCAACTATCTGTATTGTCCATTGTATCAGCATGTGTAGAATAATGATATGGTAAGAGAGGTTTTGTTATCAAACCGAAGTATTGATAAACCCTCATCAAATTAAGGAATTTAGATTATTTAAATCTGATCCTTATATTATTCTATTACTTGTGAGGTTAACTTTTATGATACACTTTTAATTTAATTAAAAGTATTAGTTAACTATTCATCATATGTCTCCAAATGCAACGTATAGAATCCGAATGGAATCCATTTTGAATCCTCACGTAATCAGATTAAAATGCATTCCATTCTCTCCTATCCCGCCGTGTGATCCCAAAGTTTCCGTGTGGGATTGTCTCATGTGATTAACAAAGTCGAATAAGAACTTGTCTTATTACGTTATGATAATCGGGTGTAAATGACAAGAATCCCATGAAGTTACGTTATCATGATCGTCATTTACTGTAAATGATAAGAATCGTCATTTACTGAATCCATACGTTCCCAAAGTATCCGTGTGGGAATGTTCTCGTGTGTTTAACAAAGTCGAATAAGAACTTGTCTTATTACATTATGTTAAATATGTGTAAATGACAAGAATCCCATGAAGTTACGTTATCATGATCGTCATTTACTGTAAATGATAAGAATCGTCATTTACTGAATCCATGTTTTCCCAAAGTATCCGTGTGGGAATGTTCTCGTTATACAATTAAGTGTAAATTGTTTAAGTATTTGATCATGTGGATATAACTAAGTGTTATAAGTTACAATCTTATAACCAAGTTATTATAATGTAAAGATAATTAAGAAAATTATCTTAACATAATCATATGAGTTTCCCTGTTATCTCATAATCATACAAGCATGCATACAATGATAAACGATAATAAACAATTTAATATTATCAAATCAAAGTATAATAACATGTTAAACAAACTTTTAAATAAATAAAAGCAAACATGTTTCTCAGCCCCGAGAGTTAAAATCAGTAAAGATTTAAAGAAAAAGGGGCATATGAACTCACCTTGTAGTTGTTGTGTTTGACTTAGCTTAAACAAGAATGTGCGCGCTCTTGATTGTACTTGAGTGTATTTTCACGATCCTGTATTGATTTCACGATGTTCATAACTTATTAGTATGAATTATAGGGATCTTATGTGTATGTACGTGTTAGCCATAATCTTTGGCCAACACTTAAAGTCTTCGGTCTCTGTTGGCCCATCTTTGCTTGTTATTGGTTCTTGTAATCCGTAGACTTTCTTTGATTTATTCTTGTATTAACAACTTGTATCAAAGCCCATTTGCGGTTTCATGAGATCATGTTATGTGTTACAAGACCTTATTGCAAAAATTGTCGTTTCGGTAGTAATCCCTTGGTTATCATACTTGTTATGTTAATTTAAAGAGTTGCAATAGTTCTTTAGTCATGTGGGCCAACAATTTTATTTGGGCCAATGATATTAGGTGTTGAATCATGAAGGCCTTGCCAAAAGTCACAAAACTAGAGTTCAAGTGGCCTTTTGGGCCTTGTTTTGGGCCTCCAAGGAAATCTATTGGGCCCAAGGTGGGCCTTGGCAATATTTGTTGGGCCTAGAGTCATACAAGACTGTTGGAATTGATTTTGGACCAGAATTGGGTTGTTGACTAAAGAAATGACAAATTGGCTCCAAAAGGAAGGACAAAGGCCTCCAAGTGGGCCTCAAATCAGTTTTCTGTGGGCCTCGAGTAGATTTTGATGGGCCCCATGGGTTTTGTCTCGGGCCTTTGCTAAAATAGTTCATGGGCCAAGTTGGGCCTGGATTAGAATGGCTGAAAACATTGTGGACCTTGAATTTGAACTTTTGGCCCAAAATGGTGGCCTTGGGCCAAAGGTAGTGGGCCTTGAGCCCTAAACCATGGGCCTTGAGCTGTTTACTACTTGTTGGAACTTTCTAGAGTTATTGGATCAGTTTTAGAGATATTGGGCCTAGGATCTGAGTTGTGGGCCTATTGGGCCACAAGTTGGCCAAATACTCTAATGGCTCAAGTTAATTGACCTAGGTCCTTTTAAGTGGTTATTGGGCCTCTAGGTGAACCAATCTAATAGGCTATTTGTATGTGAAGGTGATTGGGCCTCAGGGTGCTATTGGGCCAGCTGAAAAGGAGTTGGGCCTGGACACAATCAATGGCCTGTTAATTCTAAGTTGGGCCTAATAAAAGGCTGATTACAATAGTTTCATTTCCATGTAACTTATTAGGCCATAGTGTTTCTTGGACCAAAATTTTGTTATTCAGAGAGTGAGGGTGGCCGTAGGCCATAATATGGGCCTCGAATGAGCTAATGGACTGAATAACATGTTATTGGGCCAAATCTGATTGGTTGGGTCAGGTCACACGTTGGGCCCAAAAATAGACTGCGTTGGGCCATATCCAATTGCATTGGGCCTCAACAGGTTGCCGAAATAAGGGAAATGGGCTGAAGGGATTTCTGCTGACAGATGGTGGGTTGACCTAGGGTTATTGACCGAAGAGTTCATCCTAGCCACTTGGTGGCCGCATACCTGTTGCATGGCCGAATGAGTGTACAGGTGGGACGACCGAAGGAGGTACATGTTGTATGAATCGGCCGAATGAAAGTGATAATAGTCGAATAACATGCCAGCGAATGAACTCCAGCGAGTGACTGGCGAATGGAGAACCAACGAATGAAAGAGGTGATTGTCGAATGGTTAGGCCGAGTGAGCTGGTTCGGTGATGGTTTCATTCGACGAGTTGAATGGCGAATAAAGGTAGATTCGGCCGAGCTAGGAGGCTGTCGAATGAGGATGACACGTAAGTGGCGAATGGGTATACTGTTCGAATGAAGGTGACCGCGAATAAGGTCATTCGACCATATGTATGCCGAAGCTCATTCGGCCATGGCCCTGGGCCATTCGGCCGCCTGAGCTCTTCCCTTCGACCAGCAGTAGCTCGAACCAAGGGTTTTGACCCAGTGTAATGTTCAACCAAAAAGTGTTCTCTCATGGTGATGTTGAGTTCGGCACATGGGTGTTGTGTGGTTTTCAGACGAGATATGAACAAGAGAGGTGAAAACCCTAATTTTCGTCAACTTGGCAGCACAATACCTTGATTTTCAGTGGAGATAAGCTTAGATCCGTTGTACTTTTGTGTAGAGGACGTCAAGGGCTACGCGTGGGCGAAAGAATCACTCGAATCGGGTAAGAAACGAGAAAGTTATGGAGGTTGGAAGCTTGAGAAAACCCTAAAATGGGTGTAGCCGGAAATTTGAAGTTAGAGAGAGGTTGGGGAAGAGAAGAATGAAGGAAATGACTCAATTAGGTGTATTTATACCCCGAGGGTGTTCGGGTTCGTTTTCGTTGCTCGGTTCGCGTTTTCGTTACGTTTCCGGAAAATTACGCGTAATTTAAATGGTTAAATAAAAAGAATTTAATTTAATTCTTTTGATGAGTTTCAAAATTGTAAAATGTTATTTATTTCATTTTATTAAATTATTTTCGTTCGTGACGTGTTTTCGTTTTCGTTTCGTCAGATCGCGTAACCTTCGCGCGTAATTCGTTCGAATCGTCACCCGAACGAATACGACGATGATTTTGCTTTCTGACTTTTGTTTTCTACTTTTCAGTCATTATTTTAGAAATCTAAACTCACCGATATGTTTGTGTGAATCGTCACTCACGCAAACACACTGTCAGTTCGTCATTCTGAAATAACGCTGCATTATGTGTTAATTGTGTTTCCTCACTGTCGGACTCAACTATACATCATGATTTCACACTGTTTTTGTACTGACTTGTCGGTCATCTGATTCCTGTCATCTGTGGACATCAGATCGCAACCGATATGTTTCTGACTGTTGTTTCTCATGTTTCGTTGTGTTAACTGTAATTAAGTTTTCACTTAATAAACACAACTAATGTTTCAAATGTACGTTGTACTTAATGTATTTAAGTTCACACGAAAATACGTACAACGTTTTCTTGTATTTAGGATTCTGTTAATACAAGTACTGTTTAAACTTACGTATGCACACATAGAATACAGTGAAAGTACACATACCGTACGGACTTGCCGGACGATCTGGCACTTGCTGTTACAGTCTCCCCTTGTTAAAGAAATTTCGTCCCGAAATTTAAGCATCAAGTCGGGCTTCAATTCTCGAACAAATGGGGATACTTTGCTTTCATGTTGTCCTCGCGTTCCCAGGTAAACTCTGGTCCACGCTTGGAGTTCCATCGAACCTTTACAATAGGGATACGGCTTCGTTTCAGTCTCTTGACTTCACGTTCCATAATCTCTACAGGTTCCTCAATGAAATGTAGTTGTTCATCAATTTGTATCTCTTCCAATGGTATGATCAATGTTTCATCTGCTAGACACCTCTTGAGATTTGATACATGAAACACATCGTGTACTCCACTGAGTTCATCAGGGAGTCTGAGTCTGTATGCCACAAGACCTATGCGTTGAGTAATCTCAAACGGTCCGACATACCGAGGTGCTAGTTTGCCTTTAGCCCCAAAACGAACTACGCCTTTCCATGGGGACACTTTCAACATGACTCGGTCACCCACATCGAATTCCAAAGGCTTGCGCCGTTTGTCTGCGTAACTCTTTTGGCGACTACGTGTTGCTTGTAATCTCTGTTGTATCTGGGCTATCTTATCAGTAGTTTCCTGAATAAGTTCCGGCCCAGTTATTCTGTTGTCTCCCACTTCGGTCCAACAAATTGGAGACCGACATTTTCTACCATAGAGTGCTTCAAACGGAGCACATCCAATGCTGCTGTGGTAGCTATTATTGTAGGAGAACTCAATAAGTGGTAAATGTGTGTCCCAACTTCCACCGAAGTCTAGGATGCATGTTCTCAACATATCCTCTAGGGTTTGAATAGTGCGCTCGCTTTGTCCATCCGTTTGTGGATGATAAGCAGTGCTCAAGTTAACACTTGTCCCTAAGGATTGTTGTAAACATAATACTTAAATATGTTTATACAAGAATTATCAAAAGTAAATTGTTTTAAATCAATATTTAAATTTGTAAATAAATACTTTAAAGTCGACATTTGAAATTTAGATATTTTATTATTTTCATAATAAACCTAATTGTGTTTATTCAAAATAAATCGAACCCGTTGATCCTTTTAGAACTTAGATCCATAGAATGACATAGTTTTGTTAAACATATGCCTATTGAACTATTTAGGTGAACATTGAATTTGTGTTGGACATATTTGAACTATATTTGACAAGACATTGCAAAAGCTAGCTCACACACTAAGGTGAGTATTCGTAGCCTCTATTTTACTTGTTTTATGTTTTAGAGGTGGAACATGTTATATATATGAACTTAACTTATCTTTAAACCATGTGAACTTAGCTATTGGCCTTAGTTGTAGTGAACTTGTTTGTTGAACTTGCATTGATCATAACTTAACTATTTGGAAGCAATAATGGTGCCATTGGATTGACCACCCACCCATTTTGGATTTTCCCCTTTAAAGGAAAACTTGTGGTGATTGTTACCTATTGGTCAAACTTAACTATTTGATCTGCCTTAGTTTCACTTAAAGCTTTGTGCTTTTGGCTTATGTTACACATGTGTTCAACTTATCTATTATTAAAAACTATTTTATTTATATGACCAAACCTATGAAACTCACCAACTCTTTGAGTTGACACTTGATTTTAACATGTTTCAGGAGGAAATGGAAACTAGCAATCACATGAGCTTGGATTTAGTTTTGTTGATTTGAATTATGTAATTGAATTTGAATTTGAAATTGAATGATGTAATAGTTAGGTTTGAATTTGTTTAACTATGTATTGAATGCTTGAATTAATTGCATTAAATGATTTATTTACATCTTTATACCCTAAGCTATGAACAATCTACACTTCGTGTCACCCCGATGTTTCCGCCATCGGTCGGGGTGTTACAGATTGGTATCAGAGCCTGGGTTATAGAGAATTAGGTTATTTGAACTAGATGACCTAGACTATAACCATAGGATGCCTTAGTTTGAACTCAAAGGTCATGAACTGTTATTTGGACTCTCTAGTTGCCATACTAGACCATGAACTGTTATTTGAACCCTTATATGCCATGATAGGTCATACTTGCTTATGTGACTACTTGTTTGATAGGTCAAATATTTGAACCTAGTTTAGGATACCTTAGTATGCACACACTAGACTTTAAGGTTCAAAACTTCTCGACCCCTTTCTTACGACTTGAACGAGGATCGTCATTACGAGGAATGATCTTAGACTTCTAAGTCTATTCTTGAATCCCGTCAATAGTCTTTAGGTTCATTCTAATGATTAGGAAACACATACAATCTGGAAGGGGGAATACCTGTACTTTGGGGAGTTCTGTCTAGGAAAGCATTTCGTATAAATCCAAATCAACCGATGGACCTGTTATGCTTTCCTGGGAACCCTTGGAGTGAGTATGAACCTATAGGCTAAAGTATGTCTTTCTGAAAGTTAAGATGAACTTAAACACTTTGATCTGTCAAAAGTATTCCTTTAGGAATGCAATCCAAATATTGCTTTGTGATTGAACTTTCATTTGAACTATCTATTTCTTATTTGAACTCTTTGAGTTATATAAATTCTAACTCGCTTCAATTGAACTCTTGTAGAATCATGCCTGTTCGTCGTACTCGCAGAAACACCAACAACACCAATGACACCAACACCAACACAAATAACACCAACAATCCGAACCCTACTATCCAAGAGTTGGCCCAGATCATTTCGCAACAAGTGGCTGTTGTGTTACCCACTTTGGTGACCCAACTCAATCAAGCTGCTAATGTGAACCCAGTTCAAAACAATGGTAATGGTGGGGGTGCAAATCCAACTTGCACTTTCAAGCATTTCAATTCATGTAACCCCACTAAGTTTGTTGGCACTGAAGGAGCAACTGGACTCCTTCAATGGTTCGAAAGTATTGAGAGCACCTTTATCCATTCGGACTGTCCTGAGAACCTTAAGGTTCGATATGCCACTAGTGTCTTTCAAAAAAGGGCACTGACTTGGTGGAATGGTGAGAAACGAACTAGGGGTTCGGATGCTGCACTTGCTTTGACTTGGACCGAGGTCAAGCAACTTATGACTAATGAATTCTGTCCTCGCAACGAAATGAGGAAGCTTGAAGCTGAGTTTTGGGATCTCAAGCAAGACAGTGGGGAGAACCTTGCTTATACGACCCGCTATCATGAACTTAGTCTACTAGTGCCACACTTGGTCACTCCTTTGTCTCGGGCCATTGAAAAGTACATTGGTGGCCTTCCTATGCAAATTCAAGATACTGTCTATGGTAGCAACCCTAACACTCTTGAAGAGGCAATCAGACTTTCTGCAACCTTAACTGATAATCATGTTAAGGATGGCACTTTGACAAGAAAAGGTGCCAAGAAGGTTGAATCCAAGCCAACTACTAATGAACTCTCAAAGGAGGTCAAAGTTGAACCCTCAAACACTTCAAAGTTCAATCCTAGAAAGCGAAAGGCTAAGAACTTTGCCATGGTAACCCCTGCAATACCTGCTCTCCCTGTTAACCATCAAGCCCCACCAACCAACAAAGCATATGTGGGAGTTCAACCTTTATGCAACACTTGTAGGTTGCATCACCCACCTAACCGACAATGTCGTATATGCACGGTTTGTGGTAGATATGGCCATTTTGCTAACACCTGTCGAAGTGGACCTTTAGTACAACAAGCCCAACAAAGGCAACCAATGAACAACCAACCCGCTGCACCCGCGGTCCCTGCCATTGCCAACCAAAGGGCTTGCTATGAATGTGGTGACCCTAACCATCTCAGAAACACTTGCCCGAAGCTTGCGGGCAACAATCAAAGGGTGGCCCGAGCTAGAACCTTTCAACTTAATGCCCAAGCTGCCCAAGCCAATCAGGACGTGGTTAACGGTACGTTCCTGATCAATAATTGTTATGCCTCTGTGTTATTTGATTCTGGTGCTGATAGGAGTTTTGTGTCACATGAATTTGAACCTTTACTTGGTAGCATAAGAACTAGACTAGATAAACCATTTAATGTGGAAGTGGCCGACGGTAACTCGATCGATATTAACTCTATTATAATTGGATGTACTGTGAACCTTTTGGATCACGTTTTCCCAATTGATCTTATCCCAATGAACCTTGGAAGCTTTGATGTTATTATTGGAATGGATTGGTTAGCCACTCATAGAGCCGAGATAGTATGTTTTGAGAAGCTTATTCGAATTCCCCTACCCTCGGGCGAGACTCTAAGAATCTTTGGAGAGACGTCTAGTAAGGGTCTTAAACTCATGTCTTGCACAAAGGCCCAAAAATATCTGCGTAAGAAATACGTGGCCTTTCTAGCCCATATTGTGGACAAGAAAGAAACGGGCAAAACTGTTAAAGATATCCCTATCATACGCGACTATTCGGATGTATTTCCCGATGATCTCCCGGGAGTTCCACCAACGCGACAAGTTGAATTTCGTATTGATCTAATGCCCGGTGCAAATCCTGTGGCTAAATCCCCTTATCGCCTTGCACCCTCTGAGATGCAAGAACTAGCAAGTCAACTTCAGGAACTTTCTGATAAAGGGTTTATTCGTCCAAGTCATTCACCTTGGGGTGCACCGGTTCTTTTCGTTAAAAAGAAGGACGGGTCATTCCGTATGTGCATTGATTATCGCGAACTTAATAAACTCACCATCAAGAATCGATACCCTTTGCCTCGTATCGATGACCTCTTTGATCAACTTCAAGGTTCGGTTTGGTTTTCTAAGATCGACCTTCGTTCTGGTTATCATCAGTTGCGTATACATGAGGATGACATTCCTAAAACCGCCTTTCGAACTCGTTATGGTCACTATGAATTTTTGGTTATGCCATTTGGACTAACCAATGCACCTGCGGTCTTCATGGATCTTATGAACCGAGTGTGTAAACCATACTTGGACAAGTTCGTGATCGTATTCATAGATAATATTTTGATCTATTCCAAGAGCAAAGCGGACCATGAAAAACACCTTAAGTTGGTTTTGGAGCTCTTAAGAAAAGAACAACTGTATGCCAAATTCTCTAAATGTGAATTTTGGCTTAAGGAAGTTCAATTCTTAGGACACATTGTCAATGAAAAAGGTGTCCACGTGGACCCCGCGAAGATTGAAGCTGTTAAAAATTGGAGTACACCAAAGACTCCAACTGAAATCCGTTCATTTCTTGGACTTGCCGGTTACTATCGACGGTTCATTTCAAATTTCTCTAAGATCGCCGTTCCTCTCACTGCTTTGACTCATAAGGATAAACCTTATGAATGGGGGCCAAAGCAAGATGAAGCTTTTCAATTGCTAAAGCAAAAGCTTTGTGATGCACCTATCTTAACTCTTCCAGATGGTAATGATGATTTTGTGGTCTATTGTGACACGTCGAATCAAGGGCTTGGTTGTGTTCTAATGCAACGTGGGAAAGTCATTGCCTACGCATCAAGACAATTGAAGGTTCACGAAAAGAATTATACCACTCATGACCTTGAACTTGGTGCGGTCGTTTTTGCCTTAAAGATTTGGAGGCACTATCTCTATGGCACCAAATGTGTGGTTTTCACTGATCATAAAAGCCTTCAACATATTCTAAACCAAAAGGAACTCAACATGAGGCAACGATGTTGGGTTGAGCTCCTAAACGATTACGATTGTGAGATTCGTTATCATCCCGGCAAAGCAAATGTTGTAGCCGATGCACTCAGTCGTAAAAGCCATGTCCAACTTCATAGCATTCGAATCCAAACCAATCTTCATAACGACATCTTTGTAGCTCAACAAACATCTTTGAACCTAGGCAATTTGTATGATGAAATGTCATGTGGTGCTGAACGTAAATTAGAAACCAAGTCTGATGGTTTGCTTTATTTCTTGAACCGTATTTGGATTCCAAATCGCAATGATCTTCGACTCACTATTATGAATGAGTCACACAAGACTCGTTATTCCATTCATCCCGGTGCGGATAAAATGTATCAAGATATTCGAGTCCATTATTGGTGGCCCGGCATGAAGAAAGACATTGCCGAGTATGTAGCAAAATGTTTGACCTGTTCTAAGGTCAAAGCCGAGCACCAACGACCTTCGGGTTTGCTTGTTCAACCCGAAATTCCTATGTGGAAATGGGAAAACATTTCTACGGACTTCATCACTAAACTCCCGAGAACACTTAATGGTCATGATAGTATATGGGTAATCGTTGACCGTTTGACAAAATCAGCTCATTTCTTGCCGATTCGCGAGAACTATCCCGTGCGAAAGTTAGCTCGCATCTACGTTAACGAAATAGTAAGCCGACATGGTATACCTCTTAGCATCATCTCTGATCGCGATGCTCGTTTCACGGCTCGTTTTTGGGAATCGCTTCACGAATCATTCGGTACTCGTTTGGATCTTAGCACGGCTTATCATCCTCAAACGGATGGTCAGACCGAGCGCACGATTCAAACTCTTGAAGACATGCTTAGAGCATGTGTCATTGACTTTGGTGGCAATTGGGATAATCATCTACCGCTAGTCGAGTTCTCGTATAACAATAGTTATCACGCGAGTATCGGCATGGCGCCTTTTGAAGCTCTATACGGTCGTAAGTGTCGATCGCCTATTTCTTGGACTGAGATTGGTGAAGTTCAAATCACTGGTCCTGAACTGATTCAAGAAACGACCGACAAAATTCAGCAGATTCGCGACAACTTATTAGCTGCTCGAAGCCGACAAAAGAGCTATGCTGATAAACGTCGTAAGCCTTTGGAATTTCAAGTTGGTGACATGGTACTTCTGAAAGTTTCACCTTGGAAAGGAGTGATTCGATTTGGGAAGAAAGGTAAACTTGCACCTCGTTACGTTGGTCCTTTTAAGGTTCTTGAAAGAATTGGGAAAGTGGCCTACAAACTTGATCTACCTTCTGAACTTAGTAACATTCATCCGACCTTTCACGTGTCGAACCTGAAGAAGTGTTTGTCCGATGAGAATTTACAAGTGCCTCTTGATGATATTCACATTGATGCTTCGATGCGTATTATTGAGAAGCCGGTAGAGATCATAGACCGACACGTCAAGCAATTCAGACGAAGCAGAATTCCTATTGTTCATGTCCGTTGGGAGTCAAAGCATGGTCGAGAGTTCACTTGGGAACGCGAAGACCAAATGAAAGCCAAGTACCCTCATTTGTTTTCCACAGTTTCTTCTTAATTTCGGGACGAAATTTCTAAAAGTAGGGGAGACTGTAACATTTACGAATTTTGTAATAATCATTTAAATGTAATAAAGGGATTATGACGTCAATGGGAATTTTATTATTTTTATTAATTGTATTTATTATAAAGTTTAGAAATTATTTACAATTTTATAAAATAAACAAATAAAATTTTCTTATAAATCTTTATAAACTCTATTAAATAATAACAAGTAACATGATTTAAAAATTTATAGTAAAACACTAAAATAATGTTTTTATGAAATATAATTAATTTATATTTATTATGGATTCTTAAATAAATTTTTTTTTAACAAGTAAAACAATGTATAATAAAGTTGAGGGGGAAAATCTGCCAAATTCAAAATTAATATTAGAGAGGAAAACTGGAGGGGTAAAAACTGTCAAAACCTCAAACACCCTTTTCCCCTTTACCCGTCTCCACCAAGCAGCCGACCCAAACCCAATTTTCGACCCAATCGCGACCCAGTTTCAAAGCTCAACGATTCTAGCGTATTACAGCTAATCCCGACCATTTTAGGAAACTATTCAAGACGCGTAAACTCTTCAAATCAGTGATTCGAACGAATTATTCAGTGTAAATGCCATAATTTCTTTCCAAATATAAGAGATTCGACCGGAATTCAAAATCAAGGCATTCGGCTATAAAATCCAAATCAATTCGACCCTAACAATCCTTTAGACCTCACGAAACTCTCTGTGTATCCAAAAACTCATTCCAAACTCGAATCACAAGCGAATCAAGACCATAAAGCCTCGGGTTCGTGCGCACCTATTCTTCAGTCGAACTCCATCAAAACGAAACTCAAGGTTAGTGTTTCTTACATCCAGATACTCGGTTTTTCATCTAAAACATTAGCCCCATCATTAGGTTCTTAATCGGGGACCAATTCGAACGAATTTCGAATGAAAAGAGACTAGGGCTTGTTTTGTTCTTGAGTATGAAATGGGGATTAGAACATGGGTCATGTTAAAACATTTAAAACCGGTATACAATCGCGGCCTAGAGCCTTAGATCAACCGGTAATCACTTGTGTTTCAAAGTTTAAGGTCGGGGGTTCGAACCGGGTTAAAAACCGGTTTTTGTCATTTTTTTTGATATTAAACTTTATTTTAAATATTTTAATTAACCAGGAAATATTTTTATAAACAAAATATTATTCTGTTAAAAAAAATGTTATATACTTAAAATTTTAATATTAACTTTTATTATCAATTTTATTTATTTAACAATTTTTTTTACTTATTTAAATAAATTTACTTATTTTAATTATTTACATAAATAAACAATTTTATAAACTTATAACTTCTTAGATCATTTATCTATTAATTTATTTATTCATTTATATATTTATTGAATTATTTATTTATTTATTTATCTAAAACTATTCATCTCATTTATTTATTTATTTATTTAATTACAACACGTTATCTCGTTTATTTAGTTAATTATTTATTTACTTATTTATTTACCTAAAAATTATTTATCTCATTTATTTAGTTATTTATTTATTTATTTAAATTTCAATTCGTTATTTCATTTATTTAGTTAATTATTTATTACTTATTTATTTATCTAAAACTATTTTATCTCATTTAATTACTTAATTATTTATTCATTTATTTATTTATTAACAATTCTTTATCTCATTTATTTATTTATTTATTTATTCATACTTATAAACCTATTCTTATTATAAACATAATACTTAAATATGTTTATACAAGAATTATCAAAAGTAAATTGTTTTAAATCAATATTTAAATTTGTAAATAAATACTTTAAAGTTGACATTTGAAATTTAGATATTTTATTATTTTCATAATAAACCTAATTGTGTTTATTCAAAATAAATCGAACCCGTTGATCCTTTTAGAACTTAGATCCATAGAATGACATAGTTTTGTTAAACATATGCCTATTGAACTATTTAGGTGAACATTGAATTTGTGTTGGACATATTTGAACTATATTTGACAAGACATTGCAAAAGCTAGCTCACACACTAAGGTGAGTATTCGTAGCCTCTATTTTACTTGTTTTATGTTTTAGAGGTGGAACATGTTATATATATGAACTTAACTTATCTTTAAACCATGTGAACTTAGCTATTGGCCTTAGTTGTAGTGAACTTGTTTGTTGAACTTGCATTGATCATAACTTAACTATTTGGAAGCAATAATGGTGCCATTGGATTGACCACCCACCCATTTTGGATTTTCCCCTTTAAAGGAAAACTTGTGGTGATTGTTACCTATTGGTCAAACTTAACTATTTGATCTGCCTTAGTTTCACTTAAAGCTTTGTGCTTTTGGCTTATGTTACACATGTGTTCAACTTATCTATTATTAAAAACTATTTTATTTATATGACCAAACCTATGAAACTCACCAACTCTTTGAGTTGACACTTGATTTTAACATGTTTCAGGAGGAAATGGAAACTAGCAATCACATGAGCTTGGATTTAGTTTTGTTGATTTGAATTATGTAATTGAATTTGAATTTGAAATTGAATGATGTAATAGTTAGGTTTGAATTTGTTTAACTATGTATTGAATGCTTGAATTAATTGCATTAAATGATTTATTTACATCTTTATACCCTAAGCTATGAACAATCTACACTTCGTGTCACCCCGATGTTTCCGCCATCGGTCGGGGTGTTACAAGAAGCAGCGTCCTACTATAAATCTTTTAAAATTCCTAATTTATCCTCATTTCAATTGGAGTTCATCACTTCTCTTCGATTGCTTCCAATATTTGATTAACAGAGGTAAGAAAATAA
Source organism: Mikania micrantha (assembly GCA_009363875.1). Lineage (NCBI taxonomy): Eukaryota > Viridiplantae > Streptophyta > Magnoliopsida > Asterales > Asteraceae > Mikania > Mikania micrantha. The sequence continues at coordinate 105,594,422 of CM018692.1, read as the reverse complement.
CTTGGTTGATTGAAATTTGTATTTATTTGTTGATATATTTTTTTATGAAAACTTCAAGCTGTGATAAATTGCATTATACGTAATTTTTTGAGTATTGTGTTGATAAGTAAAAATTAGGGCTTTCTTTTGTTCAGAATGTTGTATTTTGAATCCTTGAATAAGACTTTCTGGTTCTCAAAGCTGCATGAATATTGGGTTAAAAATAGATATTTGGTTACTATAAATCATAAATGGCTTGCACACAATCCTATAACTCACATGGTTTGTAACCATAATAACATTGCATTTTCAAGACCTGCAAGTTAGATATACATGAATGTTGGCTTTTAAGAATATAACCTTTTGTTCTAAAGTAACAGTAAGCCATTTTGTCACTTTACTATGTTTTTTTGGTTGAATTGTATATTGTGCAATAAATATGGATGAGCCAAATGTAACAAGCTTAGCCCTACAAAAAACCTTTTAAGAAACTCTGATGTTGAACATATCCATATTGGTATATGGTCTTCTGTAAATTGCCACCGAAACAAACACAGTCACTATTGGTGTAGCAAATTCATATAAAATGATAAGTTATTTGCAATTAAAATGATTTAATAAGTAAATGTACTTCAATTCAATATTGTTGGAGGTGATGAGGTCACATAAGTAGTAATGTGTGTTATATGTTGTGGTATGCATTACCAGCTAGTAGATATAGGCTAGAGTATAAGAAGTTGTATAATTAAATATAAATGACCCACACTACGATGCATATGTTAGCAATTCAAAAGAAAAATGTAAGTTTGGTTGTACATTTTAGACTTTTTAGTAGTTTGATAGTTGTCTTGGATTAACCATATAACAATTGAATTTGATTATAACTTTTACTATTGTAGTTTCATACATTTTTTCAGTATTATCATTACTATCCAACAACATGTTGTTATAGGTATTATGGATCAACATTTACAAAACATAGATAATGTTGTGCGGGCTAGACAATTTCAAGTAGTTAACCTGATCTGCTTATTGGTTGCTTTCATTATACGACGTAGACTTTCCTTAAAAAACATGCCAATTTACCTACTAGAGATGAAATTTTACAACGGAGATTAGTACGAGAAGAGATGTTACACGACCTTTCGAATAGTGGTAAATGTCGCGAACTGAATCGTATGAGTGAGAAGGCTTTTATGACATTATGCATTATCTTAAAGCGTGACGGGGGTCTTCGAGCTACTCAACGTATGTCTGTTGAAGAACAAGTTGCAAGATTTTTGCATATTGTTGGTAACGATTTGAGAAATCGCTTTGCCTCTTGGATATATCGTCGTTTTGGATCAACCATCAGTCGGTGCCTCCATAGAGTTCTACGAGCAATTATATCGTTAGAAAGTCGTTATATTCAACAACCTAAAGGTGAGACTATACCGAAAGAAATTCAAGAAAAAAAGAGATTTTATCCATTTTTCAAGGATTGTATAGGTGCAATTGATGGAACACACATTCGTGTCAGAGTACCTAATAAAGATGCCCCTAGATATCGTGGTCGTAAGGGTTACCCAACAATAAATGTGTTGGCTGCTTGTACATTTGATTTAAAGTTTACATATGTTTTAACTGGTTGGGAGGGCACTGCATCAGATTCAAGAATTATAAAAAATGCACTTAGTAGGGATGACAAATTAGTAATACCCAACTGATTGAAGCAGAGGATGAAGTATGAGAAAAGTTAATAGATGTAAGTTTTTTATTTAGTTATTTAAATACTTTATGTTAATGCATGTAATAATTATTGCCTTTGTTTTGATAAACAGTCAAAGCCTGAAGCTGCGATGTTGAAGACAAAAAAAAGTGTCAAACTACTACGAAATGTTAGAATTATTTGCCAAGGATAGGCATCAGGTGCACATGCTGAAACATCGAAAGAAAGAAATGGAAGGTACGAGAAAAGTGGCACCATTAAAATAGAAACAATTACTGAAGTGGATGACTTATTAGCAACGAATGAAGTAACTTTGGAGAACCAGGATAATAATGATGATGATGTTCAAGTGCTAGATTCAATGACTTTCCCACCTGACCATTCTTCAAGCGCAAAGAAATATAAAAGTAAAAACAGAAAGGTTGAACAAGAAGATGAAGTAATTGAGTTAAAGCTAATGGATAGCATTAACAATGTGGCCAATGCTATACAAGAAGGCAATAAAATACTTGAAAGAGTTTATCATCACGAGTATACAGGTGAGGAAATATATAAACAATTGGAGCCGATGTGTTTGGAACCCAATGAATTACCAGATGCTATGATGTTTTTGGCAGAAAATCAAGCTAAAGCAAGACTGTTATTTAGTTGTCCTTTTGAGACACGAATGTGCATGTTGAAAAAGATGATGAGTGGAGGTAGTTAAGCGAGTTCAGGAGACGATGAAATGATTAACTTATGCTATTAGTTAATTGCGTAATTTTGGTTGTTTTTTTTGTTATGGATCTTGAAAACGATTGTTTGATGTCATTTTGCTTGTTTTTTTGACATTAATTAAGTACGCTCTTTTTTTATTATTATTAATATTGTTATTGTCCTTGTTATCGTTTTTATTGTCTCTAATTTATCAATTATATGATGTATTTGGAGCATTATATGAAAACTCTGACTGCATCTATCGAAACCAATGTGAAAGAAGCGCTTCATCTTATAAAAACAAGCATATGAAGCATTTGTATGTTGTTTGATTACATCACATGAAATAGCAATTTCTTTTGCTGTTGTGGTTCTGTAATACATAGCCATAAACGACTGTGTTTTAGAGGTGGCCAAACCGGTTAAGACCCACCGGTTCCTCCAAACCGGTTCCACCCAAGACCCGAACCGGTTCCGTACCCGGTTCCACTCCAAAAAGACCCTATTCGATGTACCCGGTTAGGGTAGGGTCCTAAACCGGTTCCTGTTGTAGAACCGGTTCCACTTGTTTTTTTTTCCCCTTAAACTATAAACTAATAATTTATAAACCCTAATACCTTACACTAACAATTAATAAACCCTAATAAAACCTTAAACTTATTAATAAACCTTAAACAAATCAAAGAATTTAACCTTAAACAAATAAAACCTTAAACTGTAATTTAATTTGATAAGTTTAAGGTTTAATTAGGGTTTGATTTGTTTAAGGTTTAATTAGGGTTTATTAATTAATTATTAGTTAAATGTTTGATAAGTTTAAGGTTTTATTAGGTTTGATTTGTTTAAGGTTTAATTAGGGTTTATTAATTAATTATTAGTTAAATGTTTGATAAGTTTAAGTTTTATTAGGTTTGATTTGTTTAAGGTTTAATTAGGGTTTATTAATTAATTATTAGTTAAATGTTTGATAAGTTTAATGTTTTATTAGGTTTGATTTGTTTTAGGTTTAATTAGGGTTTATTAATTAATTATTAGTTAAATGTTTGATAAGTTTAAGGTTTTATTAGGTTTGATTTGTTTAAGGTTTAATTAGGGTTTATTAATTAATTATTAGTTAAATGTTTGATAAGTTTAAGGTTTTATTAGGTTTGATTTTTTTAAAGGTTTAATTAGGGTTTATTAATTAATTATTAGTTAAATGTTTGAATTGGTTAATAATAACAAATGTAAAAAACAAACATAAATTCATTAATTATTTTAAGTAATTTAAAAACAAAAGAAAATAAAAGTTACAAACAACTAATAAAACATTAAAATCAAAGATTTGTGTCGTTTTGTTGCGAACGACTGAAGTTAGCTTCAAATGCGAGTTCTTCGTCGGATAGGCCGGGTAATAAGCCTTCTTCAACTTCTTCGCCATGTACTTTTACTTCAATGGATGTTTCATCTTCGAGGGTTGTTTGATCTTGAATACGATCGATCGAGTCCAAATGATCCTTTAAACATATGCACATTTCTACCGACTCGGGAGTGAGTTTTGTTCTTCTTAACGACAAGACCCTGCTACTAAGAGAAAATGCAGATTCCGAAGCTACCGTGGAAGCTTGGACAGTTAGTAAATCACGGGCCATGACGGCAAGAATCGGAAACTCGGATTCCTTTGCTTTCCACCAAGCCAAAATATCAAAATTGCGATATGACTCGGCCGTCATATCAGATACGTAATCCGTACCACTATACCGGCCGAGTTCACTTGAAGCGGTATTACCCCTTTGACGTTTAGCCGTGACGTTTCGAACCGTGTTCAATAGGTTAACCATCGGATCTCGTGCTCGAGAAGCACTCGAACTTGATGAGGAACCAGGGGTGGGCATATGTATGTTTCCACCATATTTAATCAAATAAAAGTCATACATAGATTGTAAATTATTATTAAAAACATTTTTTGCTTCGGTTGAAAAGCTTGGATATATCTCGTGTATGTCAAGAGCGTTATAAATTTCGTCTATCAAGCATTCCACCTCCGTAACATTTAAAATTGGGTTTAAAGAGGCCGCGCAAGTAAAAACGGGTGGCAAGTCAAGAAAATACTTTAGTAATTTATTTCGCATCGGTAATATCATGTTAGAAAACATTTCATTTTTATTTTCAAAAGTTTTAAAGTTTGTAACCATTAAAAATAACTTCGAAAGAACCAAAGAACTAGTCGAGTAATAAGTCTCTGATAGTTTAGTAGTTGATGATTTAAAAACTTCAAGAAATTCAGATAATAATTGGACATTATCCCAAGAACTATCCAAAAAATGCGTCGACATAACCTCGGTCGACGAGACTTGCGTGAAACATTTGCAAAGCATCTTTTTGTCGTAAAGCACTTTCAAGCATTAGGCAAGTGGAATTCTGTCGCACCCCGAGAAATCCCGTCCCTTCCTGGGGCGCGAGCGACGGCAGATTGTCAGGATCGCAGTCTCCGGTCACACAACATGCGAGACCTACATGTCTGGTTATATACGTACATCCAATTACATGGATAAATCAATTTGCAAAATCAGAGTTGCGGAAGTTATACAATCTCAAACAAGTATAGTTCGTAAGTTGCGGAAGCGTTATTTTAAAACAGTTTTCAGAACATCATAAATTTAAAGTTTGCGGAAGCGATTGAAAGTTGTTTATCAATACAAGACATAACAAAGTAAAAACGTTAAATGTTATCGATGATCTAAGACACTAAAGCTGATGCATGGGACTCCATCCTAGCATCCTATCCTTGTGCGCGTGCCTTAGCTACCTGAGAAAACATGCGAGTAAAAGGGTCAACACAAAGGTTGGTGAGAGCACAGGTTTGAATCAGCAGTAAACATCAAAATGGTTAAAGTAGTTGTTTGTAGTTTTATATATCATATGCGGGTTCGAAACCGAAGCTAACATGCTGCCTCCCGCCATATCCATCCAACAAGATATGGCAATGTTTATTGGTCAATTATGCACTGTTCCAACCTCCAGTCGGGGTGTCCATACGGCGCACAACAGTGGGGCTTGTCAGGCCCAAATAGTACTATTCAGAATTACCACGCTAAGCGCTACACGCTATTAACGGTTCGAGATGTGTTTAATGAGGACTTATCAGTTTTGTGGATGAGTGCCACACATATGTATATACGATATTAGCATGTACAAATGAAACCAAAAGTATGTATGTTGATCAAAATCAGTTGTATGCAATGTTTTCTCCCCCAAAGGTAGAAAATGTAAAAAGGGGGCCGTGAACTCACCTGATGAAGCAGTTCCGGTTTATGTGATGTTCGCGACTGCGAAAGCTAGCAGTCCTGCTAGTAAGCACCTATGATCATATAGGTGTAAGTATGTGTTTTGTGATGCGTTGTATTCCATACAACTCCAAGTGTCGGTGTGCTCAACCGAGTATGTGTGTTTTGATTTGTGTTGACTCGACGAATCGTTGGTGACACGATTGTTGTGTCTATGTGCCTTGATGCGCATAAGACACCAAATGCATCCTATGACTCTAATCACGTAAGTTTCCATTTTTCAAAAGTTTCCAATTTAGGAAAGTGTGGTTATGAAATTCCATTTCATAAAACTAATAGCTCTAGTATGTTTGTAAAAACACGTTTATACACTTAAAAACATCGTTTGCGCATAAACCACCATTTATGCCGTTTTGCCCAAATAAAGTTTCCTAAAATAGTAAGTACTTGTTTAAAAGCTCGTTTTCACAAATTAAGGTTTCCAAATATGTTAGGAATCATTTCTAAACATGTTTCAATAATCAAAGTTCATCAAAACTCTTTAAAACATCAAAAGCCCTCTTTTGATTTATAAAAGTTTCCATTTATAGCAAGTTTCTACAAAACCAAGTTTTTGACAAAATCAAATATCCCAATGTGTTTCTAAACACTTCAATACACATTTAACAACATCTAGACATGTCTAACATGTCTAGATTATCACAAATCCAAGACTTGCAACATAAAAGTTTCCTTTTATGGCAAGTGCACCAAAACATCATCAAACCTACCAATAACTCAATCAAACTCAAATCTAACATTCTAATATTATCAAACCAGTAAATCTATAACATCTATTCAACAAATCACCAACAAAATCGTGCACAATGGTCACATGGAGTTGCATGTGGGTTTTCACCCATTGCATGTGCGATCTAACTATAGGTAAACACAAGAAACTACCTTAGAAGCTCCTTGGTGAAGAGATTTGATCTGGACAGAAGCTACAAGGGGCTGATGAAGATCCTCTTGCTTGTTGTTGGCCTCCAAGAACTCCCTTTTGTGCTCCAATGGCTTCAAATCACCAACTATGGCTTCTAATGGTGTTAACAGAGGTTGAAGCTTGATTTCAGGTGGGTTTGGTCGCAAAGGTGAGTGGAAGTTCGGAGAAATGAGTGAAGAACCGAATGAAAATGAATTGGGGCTTGTTAAATAGAAATTTCGATCTGCATGGCCTTCGCGTACCGCGGAGGCCGATCAAAATTGTTTGCCGCGTACCGCGACAAGATTCGGGAGTCTCGACTCCCGGTTTTCTCCGCGTACCGCGAAGCTTCTCGCCGAGGGGCCATCGCGTACCGTGATGAGTCCACTTCCATGTTTTTCGATTTCGTTGAAACGATTTCGCTCATACATGATTCCTAACGTTTATCTAAAGCATCTAATGCTCGTTTAAGCACGTAAATACAAATAGCATATAAGTTTGATTGATCACCAACGTTCGTGAGTCTCGTGTGTGTTTCGATAATTCCTTGAATTATCTTCGATAGTTTGTGTTCGTGTTCTACGAAGTGTTTGCACGCTTGATTAATCCTAATCAACGTGTAATGCACAATACTAGTCCAAGCTATTGTTTTGTGTTTGTGTTTAGCTCATATAATTAGATGAAATACAACAAGTATGAATGTGAAATACGTAGAGTTTAAGAGTTGCAATTTACCTGAAATTGCCGGGTGTCACATCATCCCCTTGTTGAAAGAAATTTCGTCCCGAAATTTGGTTGTTGTTGATAGTGTTTGAGAAGCAAGAGTGGTTGAGAAACAAAAATTTTCTGGTTGTCACATCATCCCCTTGTTGAAAGGAATTTCGTCCCGAAATTTAGTCGTTGTTGTCGGTGTTCGACGTTGTTTGGAGAGATGGGGATACTTGCGCATCATCTGATCTTCACGTTTCCACGTGAATTCAGATCGTTTCGAGTTCCATCGGACTCCGACAATCGGAATCCGAATTTGCTTTAGTTGTTTGACCTTTCGGTCCAGGATCGCTACCGGCTCTTCTACGAACCGTAGTTGTTCATCCACCTGGATTTCATCTGGTGGAATTACGAGTGTCTCTCAGATAAACACTTCTTTAAGTTTGAGGCATGAAATATGTTGTGAACTCCATCGAGTTCCGCTGGAAGGTTGAGTTGGTATGCTACCGGACCAATCCTCTTCAGGATCTCGAATGGTCCAATATATCGTGGGTTCAGTTTGCCTCGTTTACCGAATTGAATGACGCTCTTCCAAGGTGAAACTTTTCAGAAGGATTTTGTCTCCTACCTGAAATTCCGGTAGCTTTCGGCGTTTGTCGGCATAGTTCTTTTGACAGTCCCGAGCTGTTGCCATGCGATTTCTGAATTTCACCATTTTCTCCGTTGTTTCGTGTACGAGTTCCGGGCCTGTGAGCTGACTGTCGCCCACTTCCGCCCAACAGGTAGGTGATCGGCATTTCCTGCCATAGAGGGCCTCAAAAGGCGCCGCCTTGATACTTGTGTGGTAGCTGTTATTGTAGGAGAACTCTACCAACGGTAGGTGAGTTTCCTTGCTATTGTCGAAGTCTACTACGCACGCTCGTAGCATATCTTCGGGAGTTTGTATGGTGCGTTCACTCTGGCCATCAGTTTGTGGGTGGTATGCTGTACTCATGTCCAATCGAGTGTCAAATGACCTTGGCAGTGAATTCCAGAAATTAGAAGTGAATCTAGCGTCTCGATCCGAAATGATGGGGATCGGTACTCCGTGTTGCAAGGTCACTTCCTTGACATAGATTCTGGTTAGCTCTTCCAATCTTATCGTTTTCCTTAATCGCAAGGAAGTTTGCTGACTTAGTTAGTCTTTCCACGATTATTCAGATAGTGTCACCTCCACAAGGAGTACGTGGTAATTTGGTAATGACGTCCATGGAGATTTGTTCCCACTTCCACATGGGGGCAGAGGAGTGTCGCTTCTTTCACGGTTGATGTCTAGGGTTTCTCCACTAGGGAGAGGTATGCGCACAAACTTGTTGTGGCAAGTGATTTTAGCTTAGTTTTTAGACAATCATTCCATGTCCACTATTATCTCAAAAATGCCTAATGTAACTAGCATGAGGGCGTTCTTAAGATTTATGGTTTGCTATCCTTAAAGTGCATTCTCTTTGAATGTGCTCAGTTACAATCAGTTTAACATCAGCTAATTCCACGGTGTATTTAGCCTTTAAGGATATTGGGGGTTTTGACAAGTATTTACTAAGGTACTTAAATATAAGACTTTCCTCAGTTTCAGTATCAAACAATACAAAAGTGCAATGACCGTTTAAGAGATACGTACCTGTTGCAAGATTAGGATCATTTCTGGCTTCCTTAGCCCCAATTATGAGGGGTCGTTCCTTCGGACCGTTATTGTTCCTGTTATTGTTGTCGTTCTCTAGATATGGGCAGTCCTTCCTGAGGTGCCCTGGCTTCCCACATTCGAAGCAACTTTTCGGTGCTTCATCCCCATTGTTTTTCACATGGGGGCAGTCCCTCTTAAAGTGCCCTGGCTTTCCACATCCGAAGGAACCTTTTGGTTCTTGGTATCGCTGCGGTTGAGGCTGCGGGGTTTTGGCCACCAGATCACTCCTGCAATTTTTAGTTGTGTGGCCTCGCTTTCCGCACCATTGGCATCGGTATCTTTCACACGGTCCCCGTTTATGATGATAATCACAGTTGTTGCACCTTGGGTTTTTGCCAGCATAGGCACCCTTACGTCGTCTTGGTGGTTGTAGAGTGGGGGTTTCGTTTAGAGAGTTATCCCATTTGCGTTTGTTGTCGGTGGTTTTGATTACTGAGCCACGTGGAGGTAATAATCCTTGAATGATTGCCGTATCGGTCAGTTCATGAGCTAAGTAAACGGCTTGTCGTAAGGTGGTGGGGTCAGCGGATAGTACCATATCCCGAACCTGTGGTGTCAATCCCTCGATGTATATTTCGAGATGTTTGTAGGCTGGGGTCACCATTTCTGGGCACATGCGTGCCAACTCATAAGATCGGGAAGTGTATGCCTCGATCTCAGAACCGATCATCCGGTGGTTCCGGAATTCCATTTCTAATTTCTGAACTTTGTCGTGAGGGGAATATTCGTGGTTCATCATTCTTTTAAACTCTTCCCAGGGTAGAGCATTACATGTTTCCCATCCTATGGTTTGAACATTTGTGTCCCACCAAGTGAGGGCCGCTCCCTCTAAGGTTCCTGTTGCGTACCTCACACGATCATTGACCCTACAGTTGCTCATGATGAAAGCCGATTCCAATTTCTCCATCCATCGGAGGAGACCGGCAGCACCCTCCGTTCCATTGAAAGGATGTGGTTTGCAGTCTAAGAATGTTTTGAATGTGCAGTGGGGTGGTTTAGGATTTGCTCCTTGGTTCGGTGGGTTTTGGTTACGATTATTCTCTCGTGCAGCTAGTGCTTCATCAACTCGCTCGTTGATGAGTGCATTCAGTTCTGTTGTAGTGAGGTTAATGTTTCCTCGTCCTACTGCGTTCCTGCGTCCTTCGTGTCTTCCAGCCATGATCTTCATAGCGAGAATGAGTGTTAGTATAGGTCTAATGACTAATGTAGCGTGTGATTGATACGGTAGGAAAACATGTATTGATTGGCATAGGCAAAATTTTCAATAACAGTTATTAGTCTTGATATATAATAAGTCGTACTGGTTACAATTCATTTAATACCCAAGACACTAGTATTCCAAAGTTTCGAGTCAAGAGACGCAACTCAAAATTCGTCTCTACCAGGCCTATGCTAGGTTAATCGGAGGCATTATCGATAGTGGAATCAGAATCAGCATCCGACACTGGTTCCTTTTCCTTAGTGTCAAGTTCTTCTAGGACTGGACCGACGACCTTGTTTTCCAGCTCTTCGATTCTAGCTTTAGCGATGGCAGCCCGGTCTTCTACTGCCTAGAATATTGAAATCAACTGGGTTATATCCCGCCCCAGCTTGTTGACTACGCTACAAGGTCCTGCTTATTGGGCATTCGTATATCTCAGTTCCTTTGCAAGACACTCGATTCGGTTGTTTGCCCAGGTCAGGTCACGAGTCAATCCAACTCAAGACACTGCCTCTCAGGCTCAAGTGAGTCTGGTATGAGAAATGTATTGTCGGGTGGCTCTTCCAAGGGGTCCTCCTCAGGATCCTTGTCATGGTCCTTATCAGAAATTTTGATACGTTGCTTCATGTGAAGTGTAAAGTCGCAGCATGAGGTCTTTGTGGATATATGGTAGTTCGAACTATGGCTGGGAATTTGATGAATGCTATGCTGAAATCTTGATACGTTGCTTGAATTCCGTTGCACCCATCAGGGTGAGGAATAAGCGAATGTCAATGCATGTGTTTTCGGAAATAGACTCATAATAGAATTTGCCAGAATTCATGCGTACCTGTAAATTCACGATTATGTTGCGCACCATGATCGTCAATTTACCTTACGTAGGAATTCTAGTTCATCCTTCTTAGAGCTATTAGGTTTTACTGGATTCGGAGTTTATTCATGACATCAAGATTCAAACAAGAGTCATATGAGGTATGACTGAATAGCCTATCGAAACTAATACTTGGGATAGTTACGTGAGTTGAATGATATTATAGGATCTTGCGTAGATCCTATAAGGATAGCTACGTGGCTTGAGCGTGTTTTCCTTAGGTCACTTGGTGTTGAGTCACTGATTGTGTGAGTGTTAGTATTGATGCTTCTGGATGACCACCTAGCACCCGTAATGAAATCCCCCCTCATGGTCACCCTAGTTTTCCTTAACTCGAGCGACCATGATCGTTCGGTGATATGCTATGAGTGACAAGGAGTTGAGTTTGGAATCTCCTCATATGGTCCTTGTAAGCAGTATGTGTAGCGGTACCAAAGGGTTACAAGAATATTGTTGAGCCATAGGGCCTGTTTCATCCCTGGACTTGTTTAAGTTTCATCCCTGATCAGCTTTTGTCGTCGCCTCTTCGATTCGGGCACCGGTGATATAGCGTATGTGTACCGGCTGCTCCTCCTGCGATGGCTCAGACGTGCTGTCTTCGGGTGATAGTTGGTGCTTGGTTCGGTGACTCAACTGCTACCGGTAGTGTTGATACTGAAGGAGGTAGGAACAATCTGTTCCTTCTCATCTAATGCGAGCATAGTTGATTACGACAGTGACCCCATATCAAAATGTGCGTCTTGTGTATATGTACGGTAATGTATGCAAGTAGTACTAATACTAAACACTATGTGTTGTGTGGAGACTAATGGTTATAGACTAAGTTCACTAAATGCAAACCTAATTCGCAATAACCGGAGGCTCTGATACCAATCTGTCGCACCCCGAGAAATCCCGTCCCTTCCTGGGGCGCGAGCGACGGCAGATTGTCAGGATCGCAGTCTCCGGTCACACAACATGCGAGACCTACATGTCTGGTTATATACGTACATCCAATTACATGGATAAATCAATTTGCAAAATCAGAGTTGCGGAAGTTATACAATCTCAAACAAGTACAGTTCGTAAGTTGCGGAAGCGTTATTTTAAAACAGTTTTCAGAACATCATAAATTTAAAGTTTGCGGAAGCGATTGAAAGTTGTTTATCAATACAAGACATAACCAAGTAAAAACGTTAAATGTTATCGATGATCTAAGACACTAAAGCTGATGCATGGGACTCCATCCTAGCATCCTATCCTTGTGCGCGTGCCTTAGCTACCTGAGAAAACATGCGAGTAAAAGGGTCAACACAAAGGTTGGTGAGAGCACAGGTTTGAATCAGCAGTAAACATCAAAATGGTTAAAGTAGTTGTTTGTAGTTTTATATATCATATGCGGGTTCGAAACCGAAGCTAACATGCTGCCTCCCGCCATATCCATCCAACAAGATATGGCAATGTTTATTGGTCAATTATGCACTGTTCCAACCTCCAGTCGGGGTGTCCATACGGCGCACAACAGTGGGGCTTGTCAGGCCCAAATAGTACTATTCAGAATTACCACGCTAAGCGCTACACGCTATTAACGGTTCGAGATGTGTTTAATGAGGACTTATCAGTTTTGTGGATGAGTGCCACACATATGTATATACGATATTAGCATGTACAAATGAAACCAAAAGTATGTATGTTGATCAAAATCAGTTGTATGCAATGTTTTCTCCCCCAAAGGTAGAAAATGTAAAAAGGGGGCCGTGAACTCACCTGATGAAGCAGTTCCGGTTTATGTGATGTTCGCGACTGCGAAAGCTAGCAGTCCTGCTAGTAAGCACCTATGATCATATAGGTGTAAGTATGTGTTTTGTGATGCGTTGTATTCCATACAACTCCAAGTGTCGGTGTGCTCAACCGAGTATGTGTGTTTTGATTTGTGTTGACTCGACGAATCGTTGGTGACACGATTGTTGTGTCTATGTGCCTTGATGCGCATAAGACACCAAATGCATCCTATGACTCTAATCACGTAAGTTTCCATTTTTCAAAAGTTTCCAATTTAGGAAAGTGTGGTTATGAAATTCCATTTCATAAAACTAATAGCTCTAGTATGTTTGTAAAAACACGTTTATACACTTAAAAACATCGTTTGCGCATAAACCACCATTTATGCCGTTTTGCCCAAATAAAGTTTCCTAAAATAGTAAGTACTTGTTTAAAAGCTCGTTTTCACAAATTAAGGTTTCCAAATATGTTAGGAATCATTTCTAAACATGTTTCAATAATCAAAGTTCATCAAAACTCTTTAAAACATCAAAAGCCCTCTTTTGATTTATAAAAGTTTCCATTTATAGCAAGTTTCTACAAAACCAAGTTTTTGACAAAATCAAATATCCCAATGTGTTTCTAAACACTTCAATACACATTTAACAACATCTAGACATGTCTAACATGTCTAGATTATCACAAATCCAAGACTTGCAACATAAAAGTTTCCTTTTATGGCAAGTGCACCAAAACATCATCAAACCTACCAATAACTCAATCAAACTCAAATCTAACATTCTAATATTATCAAACCAGTAAATCTATAACATCTATTCAACAAATCACCAACAAAATCGTGCACAATGGTCACATGGAGTTGCATGTGGGTTTTCACCCATTGCATGTGCGATCTAACTATAGGTAAACACAAGAAACTACCTTAGAAGCTCCTTGGTGAAGAGATTTGATCTGGACAGAAGCTACAAGGGGCTGATGAAGATCCTCTTGCTTGTTGTTGGCCTCCAAGAACTCCCTTTTGTGCTCCAATGGCTTCAAATCACCAACTATGGCTTCTAATGGTGTTAACAGAGGTTGAAGCTTGATTTCAGGTGGGTTTGGTCGCAAAGGTGAGTGGAAGTTCGGAGAAATGAGTGAAGAACCGAATGAAAATGAATTGGGGCTTGTTAAATAGAAATTTCGATCTGCATGGCCTTCGCGTACCGCGGAGGCCGATCAAAATTGTTTGCCGCGTACCGCGACAAGATTCGGGAGTCTCGACTCCCGGTTTTCTCCGCGTACCGCGAAGCTTCTCGCCGAGGGGCCATCGCGTACCGTGATGAGTCCACTTCCATGTTTTTCGATTTCGTTGAAACGATTTCGCTCATACATGATTCCTAACGTTTATCTAAAGCATCTAATGCTCGTTTAAGCACGTAAATACAAATAGCATATAAGTTTGATTGATCACCAACGTTCGTGAGTCTCGTGTGTGTTTCGATAATTCCTTGAATTATCTTCGATAGTTTGTGTTCGTGTTCTACGAAGTGTTTGCACGCTTGATTAATCCTAATCAACGTGTAATGCACAATACTAGTCCAAGCTATTGTTTTGTGTTTGTGTTTAGCTCATATAATTAGATGAAATACAACAAGTATGAATGTGAAATACGTAGAGTTTAAGAGTTGCAATTTACCTGAAATTGCCGGGTGTCACATCATCCCCTTGTTGAAAGAAATTTCGTCCCGAAATTTGGTTGTTGTTGATAGTGTTTGAGAAGCAAGAGTGGTTGAGAAACAAAAATTTTCTGGTTGTCACATCATCCCCTTGTTGAAAGGAATTTCGTCCCGAAATTTAGTCGTTGTTGTCGGTGTTCGACGTTGTTTGGAGAGATGGGGATACTTGCGCATCATCTGATCTTCACGTTTCCACGTGAATTCAGATCGTTTCGAGTTCCATCGGACTCCGACAATCGGAATCCGAATTTGCTTTAGTTGTTTGACCTTTCGGTCCAGGATCGCTACCGGCTCTTCTACGAACCGTAGTTGTTCATCCACCTGGATTTCATCTGGTGGAATTACGAGTGTCTCTCAGATAAACACTTCTTTAAGTTTGAGGCATGAAATATGTTGTGAACTCCATCGAGTTCCGCTGGAAGGTTGAGTTGGTATGCTACCGGACCAATCCTCTTCAGGATCTCGAATGGTCCAATATATCGTGGGTTCAGTTTGCCTCGTTTACCGAATTGAATGACGCTCTTCCAAGGTGAAACTTTTCAGAAGGATTTTGTCTCCTACCTGAAATTCCGGTAGCTTTCGGCGTTTGTCGGCATAGTTCTTTTGACAGTCCCGAGCTGTTGCCATGCGATTTCTGAATTTCACCATTTTCTCCGTTGTTTCGTGTACGAGTTCCGGGCCTGTGAGCTGACTGTCGCCCACTTCCGCCCAACAGGTAGGTGATCGGCATTTCCTGCCATAGAGGGCCTCAAAAGGCGCCGCCTTGATACTTGTGTGGTAGCTGTTATTGTAGGAGAACTCTACCAACGGTAGGTGAGTTTCCTTGCTATTGTCGAAGTCTACTACGCACGCTCGTAGCATATCTTCGGGAGTTTGTATGGTGCGTTCACTCTGGCCATCAGTTTGTGGGTGGTATGCTGTACTCATGTCCAATCGAGTGTCAAATGACCTTGGCAGTGAATTCCAGAAATTAGAAGTGAATCTAGCGTCTCGATCCGAAATGATGGGGATCGGTACTCCGTGTTGCAAGGTCACTTCCTTGACATAGATTCTGGTTAGCTCTTCCAATCTTATCGTTTTCCTTAATCGCAAGGAAGTTTGCTGACTTAGTTAGTCTTTCCACGATTATTCAGATAGTGTCACCTCCACAAGGAGTACGTGGTAATTTGGTAATGACGTCCATGGAGATTTGTTCCCACTTCCACATGGGGGCAGAGGAGTGTCGCTTCTTTCACGGTTGATGTCTAGGGTTTCTCCACTAGGGAGAGGTATGCGCACAAACTTGTTGTGGCAAGTGATTTTAGCTTAGTTTTTAGACAATCATTCCATGTCCACTATTATCTCAAAAATGCCTAATGTAACTAGCATGAGGGCGTTCTTAAGATTTATGGTTTGCTATCCTTAAAGTGCATTCTCTTTGAATGTGCTCAGTTACAATCAGTTTAACATCAGCTAATTCCACGGTGTATTTAGCCTTTAAGGATATTGGGGGTTTTGACAAGTATTTACTAAGGTACTTAAATATAAGACTTTCCTCAGTTTCAGTATCAAACAATACAAAAGTGCAATGACCGTTTAAGAGATACGTACCTGTTGCAAGATTAGGATCATTTCTGGCTTCCTTAGCCCCAATTATGAGGGGTCGTTCCTTCGGACCGTTATTGTTCCTGTTATTGTTGTCGTTCTCTAGATATGGGCAGTCCTTCCTGAGGTGCCCTGGCTTCCCACATTCGAAGCAACTTTTCGGTGCTTCATCCCCATTGTTTTCCACATGGGGGCAGTCCCTCTTAAAGTGCCCTGGCTTTCCACATCCGAAGGAACCTTTTGGTTCTTGGTATCGCTGCGGTTGAGGCTGCGGGGTTTTGGCCACCAGATCACTCCTGCAATTTTTAGTTGTGTGGCCTCGCTTTCCGCACCATTGGCATCGGTATCTTTCACACGGTCCCCGTTTATGATGATAATCACAGTTGTTGCACCTTGGGTTTTTGCCAGCATAGGCACCCTTACGTCGTCTTGGTGGTTGTAGAGTGGGGGTTTCGTTTAGAGAGTTATCCCATTTGCGTTTGTTGTCGGTGGTTTTGATTACTGAGCCACGTGGAGGTAATAATCCTTGAATGATTGCCGTATCGGTCAGTTCATGAGCTAAGTAAACGGCTTGTCGTAAGGTGGTGGGGTCAGCGGATAGTACCATATCCCGAACCTGTGGTGTCAATCCCTCGATGTATATTTCGAGATGTTTGTAGGCTGGGGTCACCATTTCTGGGCACATGCGTGCCAACTCATAAGATCGGGAAGTGTATGCCTCGATCTCAGAACCGATCATCCGGTGGTTCCGGAATTCCATTTCTAATTTCTGAACTTTGTCGTGAGGGGAATATTCGTGGTTCATCATTCTTTTAAACTCTTCCCAGGGTAGAGCATTACATGTTTCCCATCCTATGGTTTGAACATTTGTGTCCCACCAAGTGAGGGCCGCTCCCTCTAAGGTTCCTGTTGCGTACCTCACACGATCATTGACCCTACAGTTGCTCATGATGAAAGCCGATTCCAATTTCTCCATCCATCGGAGGAGACCGGCAGCACCCTCCGTTCCATTGAAAGGATGTGGTTTGCAGTCTAAGAATGTTTTGAATGTGCAGTGGGGTGGTTTAGGATTTGCTCCTTGGTTCGGTGGGTTTTGGTTACGATTATTCTCTCGTGCAGCTAGTGCTTCATCAACTCGCTCGTTGATGAGTGCATTCAGTTCTGTTGTAGTGAGGTTAATGTTTCCTCGTCCTACTGCGTTCCTGCGTCCTTCGTGTCTTCCAGCCATGATCTTCATAGCGAGAATGAGTGTTAGTATAGGTCTAATGACTAATGTAGCGTGTGATTGATACGGTAGGAAAACATGTATTGATTGGCATAGGCAAAATTTTCAATAACAGTTATTAGTCTTGATATATAATAAGTCGTACTGGTTACAATTCATTTAATACCCAAGACACTAGTATTCCAAAGTTTCGAGTCAAGAGACGCAACTCAAAATTCGTCTCTACCAGGCCTATGCTAGGTTAATCGGAGGCATTATCGATAGTGGAATCAGAATCAGCATCCGACACTGGTTCCTTTTCCTTAGTGTCAAGTTCTTCTAGGACTGGACCGACGACCTTGTTTTCCAGCTCTTCGATTCTAGCTTTAGCGATGGCAGCCCGGTCTTCTACTGCCTAGAATATTGAAATCAACTGGGTTATATCCCGCCCCAGCTTGTTGACTACGCTACAAGGTCCTGCTTATTGGGCATTCGTATATCTCAGTTCCTTTGCAAGACACTCGATTCGGTTGTTTGCCCAGGTCAGGTCACGAGTCAATCCAACTCAAGACACTGCCTCTCAGGCTCAAGTGAGTCTGGTATGAGAAATGTATTGTCGGGTGGCTCTTCCAAGGGGTCCTCCTCAGGATCCTTGTCATGGTCCTTATCAGAAATTTTGATACGTTGCTTCATGTGAAGTGTAAAGTCGCAGCATGAGGTCTTTGTGGATATATGGTAGTTCGAACTATGGCTGGGAATTTGATGAATGCTATGCTGAAATCTTGATACGTTGCTTGAATTCCGTTGCACCCATCAGGGTGAGGAATAAGCGAATGTCAATGCATGTGTTTTCGGAAATAGACTCATAATAGAATTTGCCAGAATTCATGCGTACCTGTAAATTCACGATTATGTTGCGCACCATGATCGTCAATTTACCTTACGTAGGAATTCTAGTTCATCCTTCTTAGAGCTATTAGGTTTTACTGGATTCGGAGTTTATTCATGACATCAAGATTCAAACAAGAGTCATATGAGGTATGACTGAATAGCCTATCGAAACTAATACTTGGGATAGTTACGTGAGTTGAATGATATTATAGGATCTTGCGTAGATCCTATAAGGATAGCTACGTGGCTTGAGCGTGTTTTCCTTAGGTCACTTGGTGTTGAGTCACTGATTGTGTGAGTGTTAGTATTGATGCTTCTGGATGACCACCTA
Source organism: Mikania micrantha (assembly GCA_009363875.1). Lineage (NCBI taxonomy): Eukaryota > Viridiplantae > Streptophyta > Magnoliopsida > Asterales > Asteraceae > Mikania > Mikania micrantha. The sequence goes on along the minus strand of CM018692.1, from coordinate 105,575,826 downwards.
GCACCCGTAATGAAATCCCCCCTCATGGTCACCCTAGTTTTCCTTAACTCGAGCGACCATGATCGTTCGGTGATATGCTATGAGTGACAAGGAGTTGAGTTTGGAATCTCCTCATATGGTCCTTGTAAGCAGTATGTGTAGCGGTACCAAAGGGTTACAAGAATATTGTTGAGCCATAGGGCCTGTTTCATCCCTGGACTTGTTTAAGTTTCATCCCTGATCAGCTTTTGTCGTCGCCTCTTCGATTCGGGCACCGGTGATATAGCGTATGTGTACCGGCTGCTCCTCCTGCGATGGCTCAGACGTGCTGTCTTCGGGTGATAGTTGGTGCTTGGTTCGGTGACTCAACTGCTACCGGTAGTGTTGATACTGAAGGAGGTAGGAACAATCTGTTCCTTCTCATCTAATGCGAGCATAGTTGATTACGACAGTGACCCCATATCAAAATGTGCGTCTTGTGTATATGTACGGTAATGTATGCAAGTAGTACTAATACTAAACACTATGTGTTGTGTGGAGACTAATGGTTATAGACTAAGTTCACTAAATGCAAACCTAATTCGCAATAACCGGAGGCTCTGATACCAATCTGTCGCACCCCGAGAAATCCCGTCCCTTCCTGGGGCGCGAGCGACGGCAGATTGTCAGGATCGCAGTCTCCGGTCACACAACATGCGAGACCTACATGTCTGGTTATATACGTACATCCAATTACATGGATAAATCAATTTGCAAAATCAGAGTTGCGGAAGTTATACAATCTCAAACAAGTACAGTTCGTAAGTTGCGGAAGCGTTATTTTAAAACAGTTTTCAGAACATCATAAATTTAAAGTTTGCGGAAGCGATTGAAAGTTGTTTATCAATACAAGACATAACCAAGTAAAAACGTTAAATGTTATCGATGATCTAAGACACTAAAGCTGATGCATGGGACTCCATCCTAGCATCCTATCCTTGTGCGCGTGCCTTAGCTACCTGAGAAAACATGCGAGTAAAAGGGTCAACACAAAGGTTGGTGAGAGCACAGGTTTGAATCAGCAGTAAACATCAAAATGGTTAAAGTAGTTGTTTGTAGTTTTATATATCATATGCGGGTTCGAAACCGAAGCTAACATGCTGCCTCCCGCCATATCCATCCAACAAGATATGGCAATGTTTATTGGTCAATTATGCACTGTTCCAACCTCCAGTCGGGGTGTCCATACGGCGCACAACAGTGGGGCTTGTCAGGCCCAAATAGTACTATTCAGAATTACCACGCTAAGCGCTACACGCTATTAACGGTTCGAGATGTGTTTAATGAGGACTTATCAGTTTTGTGGATGAGTGCCACACATATGTATATACGATATTAGCATGTACAAATGAAACCAAAAGTATGTATGTTGATCAAAATCAGTTGTATGCAATGTTTTCTCCCCCAAAGGTAGAAAATGTAAAAAGGGGCCGTGAACTCACCTGATGAAGCAGTTCCGGTTTATGTGATGTTCGCGACTGCGAAAGCTAGCAGTCCTGCTAGTAAGCACCTATGATCATATAGGTGTAAGTATGTGTTTTGTGATGCGTTGTATTCCATACAACTCCAAGTGTCGGTGTGCTCAACCGAGTATGTGTGTTTTGATTTGTGTTGACTCGACGAATCGTTGGTGACACGATTGTTGTGTCTATGTGCCTTGATGCGCATAAGACACCAAATGCATCCTATGACTCTAATCACGTAAGTTTCCATTTTTCAAAAGTTTCCAATTTAGGAAAGTGTGGTTATGAAATTCCATTTCATAAAACTAATAGCTCTAGTATGTTTGTAAAAACACGTTTATACACTTAAAAACATCGTTTGCGCATAAACCACCATTTATGCCGTTTTGCCCAAATAAAGTTTCCTAAAATAGTAAGTACTTGTTTAAAAGCTCGTTTTCACAAATTAAGGTTTCCAAATATGTTAGGAATCATTTCTAAACATGTTTCAATAATCAAAGTTCATCAAAACTCTTTAAAACATCAAAAGCCCTCTTTTGATTTATAAAAGTTTCCATTTATAGCAAGTTTCTACAAAACCAAGTTTTTGACAAAATCAAATATCCCAATGTGTTTCTAAACACTTCAATACACATTTAACAACATCTAGACATGTCTAACATGTCTAGATTATCACAAATCCAAGACTTGCAACATAAAAGTTTCCTTTTATGGCAAGTGCACCAAAACATCATCAAACCTACCAATAACTCAATCAAACTCAAATCTAACATTCTAATATTATCAAACCAGTAAATCTATAACATCTATTCAACAAATCACCAACAAAATCGTGCACAATGGTCACATGGAGTTGCATGTGGGTTTTCACCCATTGCATGTGCGATCTAACTATAGGTAAACACAAGAAACTACCTTAGAAGCTCCTTGGTGAAGAGATTTGATCTGGACAGAAGCTACAAGGGGCTGATGAAGATCCTCTTGCTTGTTGTTGGCCTCCAAGAACTCCCTTTTGTGCTCCAATGGCTTCAAATCACCAACTATGGCTTCTAATGGTGTTAACAGAGGTTGAAGCTTGATTTCAGGTGGGTTTGGTCGCAAAGGTGAGTGGAAGTTCGGAGAAATGAGTGAAGAACCGAATGAAAATGAATTGGGGCTTGTTAAATAGAAATTTCGATCTGCATGGCCTTCGCGTACCGCGGAGGCCGATCAAAATTGTTTGCCGCGTACCGCGACAAGATTCGGGAGTCTCGACTCCCGGTTTTCTCTGCGTACCGCGAAGCTTCTCGCCGAGGGGCCATCGCGTACCGTGATGAGTCCACTTCCATGTTTTTCGATTTCGTTGAAACGATTTCGCTCATACATGATTCCTAACGTTTATCTAAAGCATCTAATGCTCGTTTAAGCACGTAAATACAAATAGCATATAAGTTTGATTGATCACCAACGTTCGTGAGTCTCGTGTGTGTTTCGATAATTCCTTGAATTATCTTCGATAGTTTGTGTTCGTGTTCTACGAAGTGTTTGCACGCTTGATTAATCCTAATCAACGTGTAATGCACAATACTAGTCCAAGCTATTGTTTTGTGTTTGTGTTTAGCTCATATAATTAGATGAAATACAACAAGTATGAATGTGAAATACGTAGAGTTTAAGAGTTGCAATTTACCTGAAATTGCCGGGTGTCACAAATTCCATCTATGAGGTACATCCCAATTTGCACCCAAAGAAATCCTCCCTGTATCTTTACAAAATTTTCTATATGCCATATGTCGTGCCCGACTCTTTTTAAAAATATCATGTAGCATTTGTCGACAAACGTTTATAAATGTTGTAACATCATCAGTGTCAATACCGTCTTGCACAATTAAATTTATTATATGTGCAACACATCTTGAGTGAAAAAATGCACCATTACATAACGGCAAATATTTTAATTTTAATTTTCAACCGCCGTCGTATTGTTGAAGCATTATCAAATGCCATTGAAAATATTTTTTTTCTAACTTAAACGTCGTTATTACATAATCTAAAATTTGAAATAAAAGGTCACCGGTATGTGGATACGGAAAAAGTTCAAAAGCAATGGTGCGTTTCATCATTATCCATGATGACGGTTCTACCCAATGAGCGGTGACGCAAAGGTAGGATTCGGGTAGATTATGTGGAGCCGACCAAACATCACTAGTTAAACCCCCGTATTTAAATTTTCAAAATATGCAACTAGTTCATGTTTGGCATGTTTCCACATCTTTAAACAATGGCGTCTAAGAGTTTGTCGACTTACGTGGGTGTAGCGTGGTTGAAGCGTCTCCCGAATCATGTTTGTTAACCGAGGGTTGTCGAAATGGCTAAACGGCAACGCCTCTTGAATCACGAACTTCACCATTCGATCCCGAACCTGATCAAGGTCATAATTAAATATTCCACCTTCAACATCCATTTGCTTTTGTTGAGACTCGGGATCCTTTTTCAACGCCTTGCAAAACGGTTTGGTGATGTGTTTCTTCAAATTCGAATTCGATTCTTTCCCTAAATATATTCCACAAAACTTGCAACGAGCTTTTATAGAACCATCACTAAGCTCGACCAAATCCCAATTGCACCATATCTTCGGGTTCCGATTGTGTTCAATAACACGAACAAACGATGATCCGATGTTGGAACCTTGACCGACCGAAGAATTTGAAGCATCCATGATAACAAAGTGAAAATTATAAAGAGTATTGAGACTTTGAGAGTAGGAAACGAGAACACGAAAAACCAAAACGAGAGATGGAGACTAAACAAACGCGTATAAATAGCGTTTTTTTCGCGTTCGGGATTGCGTTTTGAGTTGTGTGATCACTCCATACCACCCAATACCTATTTATACTAGTTTAGGGGGTTAAAAACGGCTAGTTTCAAGCTCCAAACGGTCAAAAAAACGGCTAGAAATGGATCTCCAACGTTCATATTTGTTCTAACGGCTATAACCGGTTCCTAACCAGTTCCAATCGGTTCCGGTTCGGGTCCGGGTACTAACCGGTCGAGTGGGAAAAACGTGGAACCGGGTCTTAACTTTCGGGTACTACCGGGTAGGGACCGGTTCCTGAAAATATCGGGTAGGAACCGGTTCGGTTCCGGGTCGGGTCCAGGAACCGGTTACAATGGCCACCTCTAATGTGTTTGTTATAATTATTCCCTTTCTTAATGTCTTGTTAATTTTTGTTATCATTCCTATTAGTTGATCATTCTTATAATGTTATTAATCTCTACATAATGAAATCATATGTATAAAGGGTATAATTGTAAAATTGTAAATTTCCTTTCTTTTCCATTCAACTGGGAACATAAAAAATAACTAGTTTTCTTTTCTTTTCTCTTCTTTCCACTCTGGAACACACAATTAAATTATATCTCTTCCTTTCTTTTCTTTTCCCTTCTCTCGTCATTTTCCCTTCCCTTCCCTTGTTTATTGAACTCGAGAACACAGCGTAAGTGAACTCGAGAACACCTTTATTTTTTTTCCGTTCTGTCGTAATTTTCCCTTCTCTTCCTTCCTTTGCTTAATAAACTCAGGAACAGAGCCAAGTGAACTCGAGAAAAGAGTGCTAAAAAGTGCGGGTATACCCTTCTTGTATAACAATATCTATTTTCTCCTACGGGTCGCCGGATGAAACACTCTTCGGAGTTTTTTACCAAATTAGTGTCGAGGGAAAAAATATTTACCAAAATAGTGTTGTTTAAAAATTAATTACCAAAATAGTGTTTTCAAGAACCGAACCGAGCGATGGTATGCTCGTGCTTGGCTCGTTTATAAACCTAGCGGCTCGGTTTGGTTCGGATTTATAAAATCGAGCCAAATGTTGTGCTCATTGCTCGGCTCGTTTTAAACCGTGCGGCTCGAGTTGGTTCAGTCTGGCTTGGTTTAATAATAAAATTTAATGTAAACTCAAAATATTTATATCAATTGCAAACTCAATAATTAAACAACAATAAGTTCAACCACATATAAATCTAAAACAAAAATAAAGTTCGTAAACTACTAATAGTGATATTACGAAAACATAAAAAAAAATATTAAAATGTTTAAATCGTAAATTAACATTATTATTCATTAGTTCGAATTCACCAACGTCATTACTTATCATCAAAAACTTGAAATTTATCAATTGAGTGTCTAGCGACGAACATTTTGGATAGCACTATATGTTTTAAAAGTTCTACTTTATATAAATATGAAAATAACTCTTTTTTTGTAAATTATGTATAATATTTTCGTGTAAAAAAATCATTTAATATAAAACGTATCTTGAAAAATTAAATTTTCAACTAAAAAAATTTCCGAAAAGATTAACTTTTTACCTTGTAAAGTTTAGTCAACATTAATTCTAAACTACATACGTAATAGTAAAAGTTTTTTTTTTATTATTTTTTACATAAACTAAAAATATATAGAGTGAATTCTAAATCTTGATTAGTTTTTTATTTAAATATTTTAAGAACATTTATATGAAAAAAAATTAATTACAAAGAGAAAATAATTAATCAAAGTTAATCTTTGATGGCAAGAAAACACCAATTTGGTAATTATTTTTCAAAGAACACTTAAAGACTCCACTCTTCGTCATACAAACCAAACGATAGCCCTTCTTCTGCAACAAAATCCGGCAGATTTCGTCGCCATTGATGGGTACCACCGCAAAAATCATAACCCTATCGTTATCTTCGTCTTCCACCACCCGTTTATCTTCCACTCTCATCACTTTCCCCAAGTTTCACCCTCATCGTAAGCTTTTTCAACGCTTTAGACCCCTCTCCACCACCACCGACGAACCATCGTTAGAATCTTCAAAACACTCAATCCTTCTCGAACGTCTTAGAATCAAACACCTCAAAGATTCGGTGGGTAATACTTTCAGAACCAAAAAACCCCAATCGAATGTGGGTTCGGAGAGTGAAATTGGTAATGGGTCTTTTACGAAATTTGAGAAAAAGAATGAGAAGGTTTTAGGGTTTTGTGAATTGGGGTTGAACGAAGAGGTTTTAGCGGCTTTAGGGGAGATGGGAATTACAGTTCCGACTGAGATTCAAAGTTTGGGGATTCCTGCTGTTCTTGATGAAAAAAGTGTGGTTTTGGGGTCTCATACTGGATCAGGGAAAACACTTGCTTACATGCTGCCACTTGTGCAGGTTTTGATTTTTTGATTTGTTTGGTTTGGTTTATACATGTTTGTGATTCATGGAAGTTTAAATTTTGATTATAATAAAGCATAATTGGAATCCGAAAACTCTGTTTTGTAATTTGGGTGTTTATAACTAACTTTGGGATGTTTGAATGTACATTTTGAAAGGGATTATATAAACAGGTAATAATCAGTTTACAGGTGTTGAGTATTGGTAATTCAGTCTTATAGCACTTGATTATCAAAGGGCATAGTAATTTTACTTATATAATATATACCATTATGTTATCAGTTAACAATTATTCATAAGTTTTCAAAAGTATTCAACACCACAAACAACCTAGTATATTCTAACTCTTCAGTGTCTGGGAAAATAGGAAAAGGATTAAGACAAACCTAAGTTGGGATAGAGAGCTCGGGACATATATCGGTTGAAGTTAATCACAAATTACCTAATGTTAAAATTAGTGCAATTACATGATTACTAGAAGGTGGTGTTTGGGCTTTGAACTTATTGTGTTATCAAAATGCAATAAGCTTAGCCAAAAAATTTAGCTTGTTAAAACTCTGTTTTTGATAAGCTAAGCCAACAACTCCTAAATGTACTAAAATAACAAATATGATCAGTTTTGATCACTAACTATACTATTAAAAGAGTAATTTAATCTTTTGGTTAAGTGATTTGGCATGTTTGATGTTGTAAACATGAATACATTCACTCACGCTTATTTTATTTTGTTTTTTATAATTATTCTATGTACAGCTATTGAGACAAGATGAAGCTTTGAATGGTATGGTGATGAAGCCCAGGCGTCCGCGTGCTGTTGTCCTCTGCCCAACACGGGAGTTATGTGAACAGGTTAACAATTATACTGTTATATCCTTGGTTTAAGAAAGAACATGCATTCTTTAATATCCTTTTCGATATGTTTGGATGTCATGGTTATGAGTATATCTGTATATGTAATGTACAAAAAATAAAAATGTTTGTTACCCTAATTAAAGTGCATGCACTGTAAAATAGGTTTTATACGGAAGTGTATATCGTGGTTTGCGTTTCAAGAATGTTTCTTTTTGGTCATTTTATGTATAACTAAAAAGAAAGACTTTGCCTATTTATTTTTATTTTTACAATTGCAAACAACAAAAATACATTCAAACATCATCTCATACAACTTGTTTTATAACCTATAAATTTTTAATTCTAATTATTTAAAATCTTATAATTCATCCAACCACCCCTTAGGCCTTAACTTTGATGAAGTTTGTTTGTTGCAGGTATTCGGTGTTGCAAAGTCTATTAGTCATCATGCTCGGTTTAGGTCAACCATGGTTAGCGGAGGTGGTCGTTTAAGACCCCAAGAGGATGCACTAAATTCACCAATTGACATGGTGGTGGGGACGCCTGGCAGGGTTCTTCAACATATTGAAGAGGGGAACTTGGTGTATGGTGATATCAAATATCTGGTGACCTAATTCTTCTCTTTGGTCCATATTACTTATGAATGGTTTAAGTGGGTTATGTTGGGCAAAGGAAAAGAAAACTTTAGCTAAAAAAGGAACGACTCAAACGATTCAAAAGTTTCCCAACGTGCTTTTTCAATGCATAAAACCTTCCAAATTGTTTCTTATTCAAAATTTTTGATTAATATTATAACAATACAAAATTTTATAACACTGGGCAAAAAGTGTCGAGGGTTGACCAAACCGTTTTTAACGCTCTAGAATGTTTTTCTACCCACAATCAGAATACATTTAACCCATTTTTCAACCGCTGCCTGTTTGTCAAATTTACTCGAAAATGTAGTAAATTTTAAAAGCCAAGTTTCGTTTATATTTTGCGTTTTTTCAAGTATGCTTGTGAATGCAATGTTATTAGGTACTGGATGAGGCAGACACAATGTTTGATCGAGGGTTTGGGCCTGATATCCGCAAGTTTCTTGGCCCATTGAAAAACCGGGCACAAAAGGCTGATGGTCTTGGTTTTCAAACCGTTTTGGTGTCTGCAACAATGACAAATGTATGTTAATCACTTCTTTTTTACTGTGCTCTAGTATTACATGAAGTGTTCTAAAATAGTTAGGATTGTAATATGAAAATGATTTTATTGAGTATTGCGACCTCAGGCCACAAGCCCGCAATATCATTTTTACTGAATGCATAAAATAATGTTTCTAGAGGTCAAATAATCAGTTTTGAATGATCACTCAACAAAACGGAACTTTCAATGGAAAAGTAGTGCTGCTTATATACCCCTCTATTTTACCTTGCATTGAACATTTATCATCTACATTTGGGATTGTTAATATATTTATTATTATGAAAGATATTTACTTATTGTTGGAAAAATATATATTATCTAATTTTATTATCACTTATAACGATTTATACAACATATTATTGTCATTGATGTAAGATAAGTTTTATGTTTGTATTATCTGGTATTTCAACAATATGTAAAAATATCATTGTGGGTCATTTTATTTTAAATAACTGAAATAAACATAATTTGCCAAGTATTCAAAACAATTTACTTTTTAATCATCACATCCTAACCAATAAAATAAAAATTAGAAGGAAATTTTGAAACTTGATTTATTGCAGGCCGTACAAAAGCTAGTTGATGAAGAGTTTCAAGGTATAGAACATCTCCGCACATCAACCCTCCATAAAAAGGTTGCTTCCGCTCGCCATGATTTTATCAAGCTTTCGGGTTCAGAAAACAAGTTGGAAGCATTACTACAGGTTCATTTTTTTCTTCTCCTTCATTGGTTATTTGGTACATTTGATATTTTTTCCCCCTAATTTAACAATAGTTAAGTGACTGCTTTTTATGTCCTGTTGGTTATCAGACCTTGTAACTTCTTGTGCTAGATTAGAGAGCTAGAATAAAATTTACTGTATTTCTACATGTTCGAAGAGAAACTGAAATTATTGGGTTTTTTTTTTGGAAATTACTAAGGTTCAAAATCTGCCATGAAATTTCAGAAATCAGAACACACGTTTTTGTTTTATATGAAGGGCATATTCAAAATAATATATCTTTTGATGCAGTTTTTTAATTAAAAAAAAAAAGCTTATGAAAAATTAGTAATTCGAGTTTCTTAACCGATTCAAATATGAAAAGTTACTCTTCATTTCTATTTTAAAATAGAAATTAATTTCTTACTATATGTAATGATGGTGGTTATGTAGGTTCTTGAGCCAAGTTTAGCAAAGGGAAACAGAGTGATGGTGTTCTGTAATACGCTGAATTCTAGCCGTGCTGTGGACCATTTTCTTAGAGAAAATCAACTCGCTACTGTTAACTATCATGGTGAGGTGCCTGCAGTTGAAAGGTGAAATTATCTTCTTAAATTGTTTACCCTTCTATCACTAGTAAACAAGAAATATATTATACATGAATTCTTGGTAATTATATCATTATATGTATCTTGTGGATCAAAAGCGTCATCTGAAACACTTTGTAAGATAACAAAAAGGATCAAATAAGTAGCCTTATACTGAACTAGAACAAAAAGTGATGCAGTTAGTACTATTAAATTTATTCTTTCCTCACTTTTGGTATAATATGAAATCAAAAGTAGCTACTGGCCTGTTGATGCAAATTAAGTTACAATGGGGGCGCAATTTCTTAGAAATTAAGTTGATTTGGGTTATATTTTACTTCTAACACGTAGATCTTTATAAATGTTATAAAAATGAAAAGGGAGATAGGGGTCTCCACGACTCCGCCTCTCTCTATCTCCTAATATTGAGGAAAGTTTTGCCGTCTTCTCGCCTTCTAGAAGCCCTAGAAATAGCTTATGCTATGAATGGAATTTTACTGTTTATGATGGTTGGCTGGTTTGTTTGTTATTTATAAAATTCAAGGAAAAAGGGACAAAAGTTTGTAGGGCAACCCAATCAACTTAATTTGTTACTTGTTGTAACTTGTAAACTGTTCAAATTTGCAACTCATTTTGCCATCTCTGTGTATAATTAATATTCTTGTGTTCAACAATGGAGTTTATTTATGAACCAGGGTTGAGAACCTCAAAAAATTTAAAAGTGATGATGGAGATTGCCCCACACTTGTTTGTACTGACTTGGCAGCTCGGGGATTAGACTTGGATGTGGATCATGTTATTATGTTTGATTTTCCATTGAACTCTGTAAATGATACTCTCTTAAGTTCATCGTAATTCTTTCTTGGTATTACAAACGATAATCTTTGTTCTATTTTCATTTTAGATTGATTACCTTCATCGAACTGGAAGGACTGCCCGCATGGGAGCAAAAGGTTAATTTCATTGTTGGTATTATATTATTAGTTTGTTGCCTCATTTTAAAATCATTATTTATTTATTATTCCTTTATCTTGTAAAGATTTCGACTTATTTTGTATTGAGGTTTGGGGTAGTTAATTCTTATTTTCTTACTTGGCAAACAATTAAGCTAGAATTACCTACTTGCACTTTGTGGTGGTGTTGCTAAACATCATTTCTGGATGTGGTCATTATGACAAGCATGGGTAAAGTGGTTGATTTGGGTATGGGGTTATAATATGGGTCTAACAGATCAAACAAAAATGTATTCAAAAATACATGATACCAAGTTTTTATTTTAAAATTAAGATCATCATTTGTAGTAATATAGTTTCTAGTTATACTTGAATCATAATTATTAGTAAAGTTTAAGAAAAGAGAGACAAAAAGACTCGTGGATTAGCACAACCCGGTTCGATGTTTTTTGACCCGTTTTAAAAGCACCCACTATCTTTGACTACCTGTTCTACCTGTTGTCCAGTGACCTGTTACCCGAACCACCTATTTTCCCACCTCTAGGCATTTCGGAAACTGGATGTCTACTAAACTGTGCATATGATAACGTTACAATTTTCATGTGATGATTTGTTTATCTTCATTTTTTAACTGTTTTAGTTGTTTTTCAGGTAAAGTAACGAGTCTAATTACTAAAAAGGACCTCACTTTAGCAAATGGTGTTGAGGAAGCCATGAGGAAAAACGAAAGCTTAGAGTCTCTCTCCATAAATAAGGTCCATAAAGACGGTGGCAGGCCAAAACTACAAGAACATAAAGCAAAAGTTACAAAGTCGATCAAAGTCAAAGCGTCTGATCAGAAAAACAACAAAACTTTTCGGGCTGCAAAAACTCCAACCAAAGGAAGCTCATCGGGGTCCACCAAATCTAGTAAAGTGGTTGGCTTTTCCAAATCATCATCTAAAAGAAGCCCATTAGGGCCCAAGTCAGGTAAAGCAGTCGACCTTTCCAAATCTAGAAAACCAACGGCTAAAGGGCCTACCAAAAGCTCGAAACGACTTGTATGGAACATTGGCAAGAAAACTCGCACGGCCAGCCAATCTGATTTTGAGAATTTTTCTTCAAAGCTAAATGTTGTGGGATTTAGAGGGCGGAGCTCAACGAGGGCTAGTTGATGGGACGTGTAAGTATGTTAAGTTCTTTAAAGTTCTATTCATGATATTTTGGGGGTGTTTGGATATGTGTTTGGATATGTGTTTTAAATCTAAGAATCATAATTAATCCTCAGATTTTTAGATAAAGTGATCCGTATTATGTGGGTCAAATAGTTTTTCTATAGCAATGAGTTTGATAAAAGTAACATGTGCCACAAAAATGAATCTTCAAAGAGAAATTAAAGTTACTGTTTACTATATTTTAAAAGTTTTGCACCAATCTATAGTATGGTCAACAGTACTATTTAGGGGAAAAAAATTTGTAACTATAAACATTTTAGGAAAATAATAATAATCTATAAAAAGGAAAATATGATAACATTAGCCAATTAAAAGTTTAAACTTGCATCCAAACACCCTCTTTGTTATCATTATCTTTTTACATTTATGATTCCTGTAAACTCCATAAAATTATTTTACCAGGCAACTGCTTTCAACAAGATATTGATTTCATGATCATCGTATTCAGTATATCTCATCATTAACAAGAAACAGATTTGATATGGACAATTCTTCAAAATGAAAAAATCATTTTAAAAATGCATAGTACACACCCTACCACAAATCTTGATTTGCAAACTAAAATCTTCAACAACTTGACTTTTGATTTATTAATTTTATTAACTATTTCCGTCTTCTATTTCCAGGTTAGAGCAAGAAGCCTTGGTTTGGGTGGAACAATATTTCCCTCTGAATCATAAATTATGACCCCTGAGAAATCTGGTAGTTGACACTTTCCACCCATAAGTATATTCTTTTGCCAAACGGATTCCTCCTCTTCTTTTTCTTCATCATCATCATCATCACTTTGAAACACATGAGTCATGCCTTCATTGTTGAGCTGTATGACAGGTTCTTCATAACTGTAACTATAGCAAGCTTTTAACTGGTGAACCCATTTCCGAGAATGGCCAGTACACATGAACAATGCAAACACACATAAGAAAACCGAGCCAATGGCTAGGCTTAGTGGTGATGCACCGGCTAGATGGTAGTTCGGGATTGGTCGAGCCATTGGTTCTTTTTTTCTTTTTTCTTATGGTTTTTGTAGTTGGTTGGTCCTAAAGATTTTGCAAAGGGAATTGATGTTTTATAGTGTCATTTTGTGGGTTGGTTAAGATTTTATATGTGGGTTTAGGTGGATCCAATCCAATGTGTAATGGTTAAGTTTTGTGGGTTTGGTGACATGAATTGCTATATTTTTAGATATAAAACAATCTTAATTAGAGTCATAATTAATTTGCTGCGTAAGATAGAAAGGGTTTGTTGGGCATGTACGAAGCGGAAAATAGGGCGTGGGTTCACCGGGTGAAAAACTAACCCCAGCCAGAAATGAAGGAGAAACCGCACCAAAAGCCAGACGGCGGTTTTAGAGGTGTAAACGAGCCGAGCTGATCCCGAGCTTGTTAAGGCTCGAGCTCGGCTCGTTTTTACTAAATAAGGCTTGAGTTAGAGCTTGGTTTGTTAAGAGCTTTACTTTCAAGGCTCTAGCTCGGCTTGTTAGGAAATATTTAAGCTCGGCTCGTTTATTTTTTAAGTGTTCAATTTATTTATTTTAATTACTAATTTAATATATATTTATAAGTATCCAATTTTAATTAACAACAAGCATACCCAGTTAAAATCCCACTTTTAGTGGGGTCTGGGGAGGAAAAGAAAAAGACAAAATATATTATTCAAATATATTTATCATAATTTTATAAACATTCACTTAATATAATAAATAGAAATTATATAAATAAAAAACTCGTTTAGGCTCGCGAGCTGGTTCGTGCTTGATATGTAAGGCTGAGGCTCGGGCTCGATAACTAAACACAGGGTTTGATGTACAGTTTCCGTTTCCATGTAAAGTGCGTCATCTCTAAATGAGAAATTGGTTTCATCTCGCACGGCTCCTAAGTGATAACATGTGTGGTTCTGGCTGTATTAACTGCATCTTTTGGTGTAACTGGTTATTCCAAACAGATAGATGAGGATTTATTCAATCACATAGTTTGGGCTTCTAGAATATGACGCCTTTGGGCATACTCAATATGATGGAATTGTTAGATGAGGCAATGAGCCATATTTTTGGGATTGGGCTCGGGCTTGTTTAGGCTATGTTCGTCTAAATTTTTTTACCGATCCGATTCCGAGTATTTCATGAGCCGGTTTGATTCTTTTATTAGTGTTATGTGTGTCGTTTATTTGTATTTATATTTGGTTTTGCTTTGTGTCTTTTATTAATAACTAGTATACATGACCCGCGCGTTGCGGCGGGGTCTGATATACTGACGTAAAAAAAAACAACAGAACATGAGGTTAAAATCGTGTACAATAAAATGCACGAAAATATCCTATACAACATCTATAGCGTAAGCTTTGAAACTAAGGGTTGAAGATTAAGAACTTATTTAATAGTAAAGAATGTGATTACAGAAGACTTAAAAAAAAGGCCCTGCGTACATGTAGAATTTATAAATGATACAAATATTATAAAATTATTAAATGTAAATCTTATATATATGTAGTATATATAATACTCATGGTTTATAAAATTATTAAATCTAAATCGTTTATGAACTAATTACGATAAAAATGATATAAACGATACAAATATTCGATAACGTACGAATGCGTTATAGGCATGTAAACAACGCGCAAAATTTCTGTGACCGTTTGGGTTAGAAATTTATATAAACGTTCATGAGGTCATTGCGATCAAATTAATATAATTATGACATTTATCAGATAACCTAATGACGCGTTAAAATCATGTGAACATTAAAAATATGTGAGTAAAGTGAGAGGAGGCTTTAAAAATAAGAGTTCAAAGTTCAGGGTTACAAACGAAAATTTAAAATTAATTGAAAAGTATTGAAATCTATTTTTTGATCTTTAGACGCAGTAGTGAATAGTGATTATGTGAGGGTTTGTATCATGTGAAAACCCGGTATAAGAGAGAAAACCTTTAAACCCTATCTGGACCATTGATTTGGACTTTTGAAAATAAAATATGTGGTACACATTAAACTTGAATAAAAATTAGGTTTTGGATAAACAAATCAGTTTTAATGTGGGTTAATGTAGACCACATGTTTATTTTCAAGATTCCAAATCAACGACCCAGATAGGGTTTAAGGGTTTTCTCTTTAAGATTGGGTTTTCACATGATAAAAACCCTCTCTCTATATATATATGTATGTGTGTGTGAGTGTGTGTGATGTGTGTGTGTGGATTTTGTGTGTGTGTGAAAAAGTTTCAAAAGGAATAGTGACTTATGTGTGTATGGCAAACTTTGCAAATTAATATATATATTAATATGTTTATTTTATTTAGATTTAGGATTTACAACAGAATTGATACTCAATTTTAGAACGGAATATGACTGTAGTTTGTAGTTTTACGACAGCATATTAACTGTTACGAAGTTTCTTTATTTCGTGTTTTGGTATTTGGTATCATGCTCTAACCACAATGTGACAATAGTAGTTTTCTTTATTCCGTGTTTTAATATTTGGAATTATGCTCTCATCACAACAACGTGGCCTAATGGTAGTTTGCCTTTGGTGAGTTTTTTTATACTTGTGTTTGTTTTTTTAAATTAATTGGTTTATTAGATCCATGATGGTTCTATACATTTTTCAATCCAAAATCCTTAATATGTTTATGAAATCTCGAATCTAACATGTGAAACATCGAATCCAGTCACAGAAAACCAAAATCCATCACTAAACTTTGAACTCAGCTTCGATCTTCTTTGTTGTTAGAGTGTTCGATCTTTTTTGTTGTTTTAGTGTTTAAGTTTATTTTTTAAATTATTTGAAATATTATATTAAATTATTGACATTGATGTATGTGTATAATATATATATTTGTAAAATTAAATATAAATATTTCAATTCGTTTATCTCCGATTAATCTTGATTAATCCGTAGGCGATACGTCACCGCCCGTCTAGCGCCTAACACCTTTTACAACCATAATTTCTATTAATGTTATGTTTATTGTTTCGTTTTATTTATATTCGTGTTTTCGTTGAAGTGAAACTCTTTTATGATGGAGTATGTTACACTGTTACAGGGCTTTACTATTGAGTGACACTAATTATATTGTTTTTCATACTTGTTTTAATATTCATAATCATGTCAAGCGTAATATGTGGCTTGTTCAACTTGTATAAAACCAAATCCAAAAACAATTTATCGTACTGTCTAGAAAATAAGAAGTTTGAAATATGTAATGATAGGTAGAATTTTTGAAGAAATAATAAATAAAATAAACTGAAATCTGGTCCGATCACCTCAATAGTTATGATTCAAATGCACAAGTTCTTTGGCTGTTCTCAGTTGGGGTGTGCATGGGTCGGTTTTTTGCTTAGTCCAAACCTAAAACCGAAATTCGGTTTTTTCGGTTTTTAAACCTGTGTGGGTTTGGTTTTTTCAGTTTTTGTCTTTTAAAAAACCATTTGGTAGGGTTCGGTTTGGGTTTGGTTTTTTCGGTTTTTCAACTCAGGGTTAAAATTATGCTTGTAAAAAAATAAACCAAAATATTGTATTTGTATTAAAAATATTTGAATTTTGAAGCACAACACTACTTAACATTTAAAATTATATATAAAAATCTTTAAATTTAATACAAATCATATGTGTTTTAGGTATCACAACCCTAAAAATTAATAAAATGTACAAAATGTATATGACTAATGGTATCAAGAACCAAGAAAATAAAAATAGATGGTTTATAAATTATTGAAATTTTTGAAAGTTAATATATACATATATACATACATAGCATGCATTTGGTTTTTTCGGTTTTTATTTTAGGTGCAACCAAACTCAAACTATCGGTTTTTTAGAAAACTTATATCAAACATATAAGTTTCTATTTGTGTTCGGTTATTTCGGCTTGAATTTTTCGGTTTTTGGATTTTGAGTCGGTTTTTTCGGTTTTATGCACACTCCTAGTTCTCAGTCTAATCGTTAGTGTAACATTCCTGAAATTTAATAAGCAATTATATTTAATAACCGAATTATGATGTCACTTGAAACTTCGATAATAAGAGTATACACATTCATAATGTAAGTGTACAAAACAAAATAATAATAATAAATATATATATATAAACAAATTTGATGTAATTTAATATACATACGTATAAATACTATGTATGTCGTGGGTATGAGAATTATTTATAATTATATAATTTAAACAAATGAATCAAATCACATTGTGATAGTTAAAATAGTTTACAAAATGATCTCATAAAAGATTTTATAAAATTTAAACAAATAATTTTGTCATAATTATATAATTTTAAATTAAGCATTTATAAGCTTTTGAAATAATAAATAAAACATTTATGAATTTCTAACTTAAATCATAAGATTCTTTTATAAACTTTAATTATGGTTAAATAAAAAAAAGACAAATAATTACGTTGTAATTTTTATAATAGCATTTAAAATAATTTTTTTATATAAAGATAATCAGATTTTATTAATTGTAATTTTTAAACAATTAAAAACAATTAAAAACAAGATTTTACAAAAGTTGAAGGTTAAAAGTGACAAATTTGAAACTGGATTTACTAAGGAAAACAAAGAGGGACTGAACTTGCCAAAGTCCCAAAGTACTCATCTCTCTCACCCATGTCTCACCTGGATCACCCACGACCCATTTCTTTGACCCGATACCAAACCTAGCTATTTTTATAAGATGACAGCTCGACTAACTCAATTTAGGTAAGGATTTAAACGCGTCAATCATCCCCGATCCTCAATTAAACGAATCAAACTCGAAATCAATCAAAACCATTACCATAAATACAAACAAAAACGCGGAATTCAAACTCGACACAAACGAGTATAAATGTCGAATCAAAGCAACCATAACACTTCCATCATCATTTCTAACAAGTCTGTAAGATCGAACAACAAGAAAAAGCTTTGAAATTCGAAAAATCAAGACGTTAAAACTCTCATTTCGTCGGCCCTGTTCTTCAGTAGAAATCCGATCAAACGCACGTTAAGGTTAGTGGTTCTTACATCAATCAATTCGATTTTGAGTCTAGAACAACAGCCCTAAAGTTTTAATCACAATCGGGATTGAATTCGACTGATTTTGAGCGATTTTAAAAACTAGGCTTCGTTCTTTGGGATCTTACTGAATCTAATTTTGAGAATGGATATTGAACTATGATAACTTAAATTAATTAGGTTCTCATAACGAGGCCAAGGCCTAGGTCAATTGGTAGAACATTGTTGTTGCTTTTCAATGGTCGTGGGTTCTAGCCGGATTAAGACCGGTTGGGACCAATTTTTTTCATTTTTTTTTATATAACTTTTATTTAAAAATACATTTTTAAATTCTGTTTTCACAGAAAAATCTTTTTATTAAAATCCTATCATTTTTTTAATAACAATATATAAATATCATCTCAACAATAATATAGACAACATATATATTACTAGTAAATAATCATATTTAAGTAGATTTTATAGAACTTAATTTGCGTTCAAATAAGTTTTAAATATTTTATTTCAAGTTTTTTTTTATATAACTTATTTATTATTTCATTAATAATTTTATGAAATTGAAATAAAAAGTTATTTAAAAACTAAAATTTATTAAAAATCTTAAAAAGATATAATATTATATCAATTGAACAAATATTGTATAAATTATTTTTCTTTCCTATTTATACAAATATTTTAATAAACTAAAATGTTTTCATTTTATAACATCTAAATAAACATCAATTATTCAAGATATTTATAACTTATCAAATCAATTATTTTGTTGATAATATAATAAATATTTATTTTGACATATTATTTAATAAATTCCTTGGAAAGATTATTAAATATCATTTGAAATTTTAGATGATAAAAAAACAAGTATTGTAACATTTTGGGTTAAACATAAAAAAAAAAAACTTGATTTCAAAACTTTTAAATTTTATTTTATGTAATCTAAGCAAAACTAAACATTCTAAGACATTATTACTATTTTCATTTAACAAATAAACCATAATGAATTTAGAGTTTTAACAATTCAAACAAATTGTAAATCGTTGATCCATTTAGAACTTAGAAACATATAGTTATGTTAATGTTATGCCAAATGAACTATATAGGTGAACATCGAACTTATTACGCATATTGTGAACTATCATTTGACAACTATTGTGCAAGTCTATCTCATCCATCAAAGTGAGTCTTCATAGCCACTCTTTACTTGTTTTGAACTTTTGGGGTGAAACATGTTATCTTTGAACTTATTTTTACTTCTAAACATTTTCATGTGAACTTAGCTAATGTCTTTATAGTTGTGAACTTTAGTTAAGGATAGGCATTGATCACACTCATTTAGTGACTATGATAGATCTATTGGACCGACCATCCCACCGTTGTTTGATTTACCCTTCGGGGGAGGCCCGCGGTGATAGTTTACTATTTGAGCATTTTAGTAATGCTAATCATAGGTCAAACATCATTTGTTATCATTTGTTGATCTGCTTTACTTGCTAGTTCATTTTAACTATGTTCATTATGATTTGTGTTCACATATGACATCATTTGTAACATTTTTGTAAACATATTTTGGTGTGAGTATTCAAACCTATGAAACTCACCAACTATTCGTAGTTGACACTTGATTTTAAACATGTTTCAGGTGGAAATGACAAGTTAGCTATATTAACGAGTTTGGATTAGCTTGCATTTAATTTGTATTTAATGTATTATAATTGAAACGATGTAACATTTAGGGTTGGAGAATTTAAAGCAATGTAATAAATGTTTGAGTTTAATGTTTGAAAAATTTACAACTTTATACCTTTTGCTATGAACAATCTACACTTCGTGCCGCCCCGATGTTTCCGCCATCGGTCGGGGTGTTACAGTTAGTTCGGTTCAGTTTTAAAAAATGTTGTTTAAAAGTATCTAAAGTAAGATGACTACACATTTAGTCGCTAGTGAAATTGTTCCATTTCCATCGTCCTAGGATTGACACTTGACGACAATATTATGTATCAAATGTCGATTTATCATGCACCGTTCTTTATTTCACCAAATCACCCTCCCTTAATGGCTTAAAAGAATAACAAAAAGAAATAACAGACAATGTATTGAAATACGAAGCGTCAGCATTCACAGTTTACCAATTTAACCGGTTGGCCCACTATAAAATAGTGTCGGTTATCATCATGAAGATGAGAGTTTGGTTCAAATGACAAAGTAATAAATCTATCAAAGTTAAAAAAATGGTGAACGCCACCATTAGGCGCCCCTCATCGACCGGTCCCACGGTCAACATGAGGGAGATAAATCTATCAAAGTTAAGACGTTGCTGCTTTAAGATTAAGTGTTTGAGCCATACATACTATCCGAGGTTTTAGTCACTTACCAGCCTCTTTTTTATAAAAATTTTTGGCTGTTCAAAAAAAAAAAAAAGTGTTTGAGCCATACGAATAGCAGATCGTTATAAGACAAATATCATTAGGATTCCTTTTTTTTTTTATTAATTACACCTAAAACCAAGGTTAATTCGTGTCACATCTAAGGTGGTGTTCTGCAGTCTGCGGACCACATTTGCAAATATTTGTAGAAGAAGAGGTGGACCAAACCTCTGAAAGAAGAGGGTTTGTTTTTTAAAAAGGTTTTCAAACAAAAAAACCTCTTCCCCAAACCCTCGTCGACTTCGGCGAAGACCATCAGCTGCTCCTGCTCCCTCGGCTGGTCCGACCATCGGCGAAGACTATCGACAAACCCATTTACTAGGTTGAGGGTTGTACGAGGCCGAGGTCAGCGAATCATGCGGTAGAGTTACCGGTGGAGGGGCGACGACTCTAGAGGGAGTGGCGGTCGGCGACGACGGTCGATTGAGGGCGTCGGGCTCTGGAGGGAGCAGCGGTCGGCAAGGTGGTGGAGGGGCTGCGGCGGTGGAGGGGCGAGGTTGAGGATCGGCAGCGGTGGAGTGGCAGGTTGATGTAGAGTTCGAATTTTAACCTAGAAGAGGTGGGAAGACTTTGGTTCAAGTTTTCTTCAAGAAGAGATCAGGAAGACATTCTTTTAATGAAATGTATTCGAGAAAACAAACAGTCTGTATCTCCCTAACCTCTTCCCTTGTCTTCGCAGGGCAGACATAAGATGTCAGAAAGATGTTTTCTCAAAAAACAAACAGCCTCCTAAGGCTTAGAAGAGTGTTTTACAAATGATTGAATAAAACATGCATAACCTATTAACTAATTGCCTTAAACATGGTATCTTTTACTTTTTATGATCCTAAAATAGTTGTAAAGATTGATTTGTTCGAGGCACATTGTTGGTGTTATTGATCCAAAATTTATGGAGTTTGGATCTCTAGGGACTAGAAATCTTCTTGCTTAGTTTACCTTGAACTTTAAGTCAAGGTGGACAACTAATGTGTCAAACTTAACGATGAATGGTTGGCTTACACACGTCGTTTGACCTATAGGGTGTGTGTAATGGTCTCTACGCATACAGCTCAGCTGTGGCAATGGCTAGATCAAAGAAGCGGTTGTACGGTAAGGGAACACCTCTCATGATGTAGGGCGAAAAAAGATGACGTTTATAGAGTGATACTGGGGTGACGAGTGATGTAAGGATGAAGTGTGATGACTTGTATATATGTATGAACCTTTTATATATTTATGTTTTGCACCATATACCATATTATTATAACTATCTTTATCTAAAACTTTTAAATCATAAGTGGATAGCTAAAAAGATTCATAAACAAATACATTAGCTTGACAAAAATACTAAAAAATAACTCATAGGATGATGATACCTTGACAGTGGGGGCATTACATGATTGTTGTTAGTCATGACGGAGAGACATACTCTTATGAAACAACAACGCATACCCAGTCTCATGAAACAAAGGACTAAATTAGAAAATTCTTGGTTGTCAAACTTGATCCAATCGGTTTGTGTAACAATTACTATGACACCAGTCTTGTCTTTAGACTCATAGATCAACCCGAAAAGACAAAAACAACTGTCAAGCAAACGTCGACTGGTTGGGTTTGTTTAACATGCTAAACGAATACTGGTATATCGATAGACAACAATAGATAGACAAAAAGCCCGGTTTCTATATTTTATTTTTGTTTGTTTTTTCTAGTGTGTTGTAAATGGGAGACATGGTTCATGGGCGTTGTTTGATATTAGAGTAGAGTGTGTATTGTATCTTTAAGTCCCTTTTTCTCTTTTTGACCAGATTACATGCTTCTTTCTATAAACAACAAAACAAGGAGATATGGACCAATTTTAGGACTTGTGGGCCTCTTTTTGTCATCTAGAATCATGGCTTCTCTCTCTTTTAATATTAAAATATATAGATATAGACAAATATGTATAACTAGTAACGTTACCCGCGCTCTGCGGCGGGTCGTTACAATTAAAAATCAAGTGTTATAAATGATGATAACATTTAAAAAAACATTAGGATGTGATGAATCGGTTATGCAAACAAAAATGAAAATAAAAACACATATGAGAGTACATAGTACAATATATGAGGGTACAAAGTACTCCAAGCGAGTCTCGTCTGATTTTTTTGATAGTCGTCAATTAAAAGGAGCCATTTTTTCTATTTTTGTTATAGCTATTGCAGCTGCTGAAGCAGCTATTGGACTTGCTACTGTTTCATCAATTTATCGTAACAGAAAATCAACTCGTATAAATCAATCGAATTTATTGAATAAGTAATATCATCGATTCACCCCTTGCTTGTTTTTGGTCCAAAGATGAAATTCTGAATGATAGCTGGTTGTATTCACCTATTTTTGCAATAATAGCTTGGTCTACGGCGGGATTAACCGCATTTTATATGTGGCGGATCTATTTACTTACTTTTGAAGGACATTTACAAAATGGCGGTTTGTTGAATAATTCACCACCAGTCACAAATTCCAAAACAATGTATATTTTTTTCTTGCTAGCCATAACCTACAAGAAAAAAGGCTTTAATCACACATGCACCATCATTCATTGGGCCTACATGTGTAACATTAAAGAATGTTATAATGCTAAGGGTCTGTTTTGTAACAATAAACTTAAAGATAGTAAATTAGCAAAAAAAAAAAAAAGGTTTTTGTCGACATGTTGAGAAAGATTTTAACTACTGGCTTTTTGCCTACCGCAAGATTCTTATTTATTTGTGCTACAAGAAAATTAAAAGAAAGTTACTCTCGGCATACATGAGAATGAGAACAATTTTTTTTTTTTTTTAATCTTTTTAGCCTTTTAATTCCTTCAATGGTTGGTTATTTAATTAACATGTGATTCTTAGGACTGCATTATAAAATCAGTCAATATAATCATGAATAAAAGGCTAATTTAGAGCAAATTATGTTGCATTCAAGTTTATAAACAAAAGCAAGTATAGCAATATAAACTTGAATAAAATTCAAGAGATCAAGTAAAGAAGAACATGTTAGCAACTCAGTGACAGACTAACTGACCTCAAACATGCGAATCACATTCGGGTGTCTAATTAGTTTCATAGTTGATATCTCCCTTTTGATCTACATTTTAGCAAAATAAATGTCACATAAACCTACATAACTCAAAAAATATTAAACATCACATGATAAACAATTACACAATCTTTCTAATCATATTCCAGTCCTTCACAAAATCAATTCAACAACCTGAGTGATCATCTTATGCTTAAGAACTTTCTCTTTATCAAGAATCTTGATGGCAACATTCTCACCAGTTTCAACATTTCTAGCAAATTTCACCTTCGCAAATGTCCCTTCACCAAGGGTTCTTCCAAGTTCATACCTCCGTACTCTTGTTCTTGAAGGTGTTGAAGACGCCATTGTTATGACCCAACTGTAAATTATATCAAATCACATATATATACAGGTATATTCCTATCAGTCACACAAAATTTCTTCCTGAAAATTCCATTATTTCATCTTCTTTATTCCTCTAAATATCGAGTATAGATACATATACCATCCTTTTATTTCAAATCAAGATCGCTTCTTCTTGCAGGGTTGCCAAACTTGAGATCTTGAAACACTCATCTTCCCTGAACTAAAAAACCAAGAAAATATAAACCCTGAATCGAATTACACTCGTACGAACGACTTTCAAGATCTTTAAAGATTACTAATGAAAATCGTATGTATGGAAATTATTGCCTCCCACTTCCCACATCGAAATATGAAACAGAAAATTCTTTGTATAAATCGCCTTTGTGAGAAATGCAAATGTGATGTTTTTTGTAATTAACAAAATAACAAATTGACGTTGCCATTTACGTACGCGTTGGAGTTTTTTTCAAATGAGTACTAAGGAATATACATATTTGTATAAATATATACAAAAACCAGTAAAGAAATGTAAAAATAACATAGTACCTTAAGAAATGTAATAATAATATAATAAACATACATTAGAGAAAAAAAAAACAAGAAAAAGGATAGACATTTACATGACAAGCTTATGTGTAAAAATTAAAACAAAACATGCATACACAAGTTTGTTTTGTTTTGTTTTGTTTTTTGAGGGGGGGGGGAGGGGACCAATGTTGTAATGACTTGTACTTCCGGTTAATCTCACATCCACCTCACTCTATATAGTTTTTATAGGCATATACGAGACGTAAAATAGGGCAATTATTGTTTGTTAGAATTCGTCAATGTCGATTGGACTCCTATATGCCTCGTATAGGTCTCTATGGGGCATACAAATCCTGTACGAGGCGTATACGAGATCATTCACTGTCGAATCATTGGGTGTCAGTACTGGCTATACGCCTTGCATAAACCTATGCGAATCGTATAGGATCCATAAGGTGTTAAAATAAAAAAAATTGGATGTGTAAATAACCAAGCCCATAAGAAAAGATCACCTACCATAAACAAACTGCACCAATGATACCCATTTATCCAAATCTTTCTTTCTCATGATCAAATCACATAACTGTATTCCTACCCATTTGACTAAAACTCCCTCAAATCTAAAACAAAACCCTAATTTATCATTGTGGCAAGCTATAACTATGAGCAGATGATTGTTTCATTAAAGGTTGTGAAGTTTTCCCCCATTCTTCAGGTGAACTCTTAACTTCCATCAACAATGCAACCACTTCTTTCATTGTTGGTCTCTCTGCAGGTGAAGAATTCACACAAAACATCGCGATCCCAAGTGTTTGTAGCATTTCCTGAACCATTTGGTCCGGCATCCCTTGTAACTTGGTGTCCAATATGGTTACCGCAGGCTCAAAGCTGCCCATTTTCTTTTTGACCCACTCGACTATATGTGAACCCTCTCTGACCCGATTCTCAACCGCACTTCGTCCACTCAAGATTTCTAATAACACCACCCCGTAACTGTAGACATCACTCTTTTCTGTTATGTTCATTGTGTAACCATATTCTACATTTAAAAAAAAAAAGAGAGTGAAAATGGTTAGAATGTTGGTCACTTCGACTCGTTTGACTCAAACAGACTCACGATTCAATGATAACAACAGAAAGATACTTGCCTGGAGCGATGTAACCGTATGATCCTGCTACGCGTGATATGGCATGTTGATAATTTGTAGAATTCATCTGCTTTGCGAGCCCGAAATCCGCCAAATAAGCCTCATGTTTACAATCAAGAAGAATATTATTGCACTTAACATCTCTATGAAGGATTGCAGGCACACAATCATGATGAAGATATGCAAGCCCTTGTGCAGATCCAACAGCAATCTTGTACCTGGTTTCCCAATCCAAATTCCTATTACTTTGCAATAACTGTTGCAAATTCCCATTAGGAATATGATTGTAAAGCAAAAGCTTCACACTTTTGTTAGAACAATACCCTAAAAGTTTGACTATATTTCGATGGCGAATGTGACCCAGAATTTGAATTTCAGCTGCAAATGAATCAATTACAGGCTCTTCGTCTGTTTTCGTTTTCCAAAGCTTTTTGACCGCTATAATCTCTCCGTTTGGCATTTCCGCTTTGTAAACGACTCCTGAGCATCCTTTCCCGATTACATTCTCGTCTTTTAAACAATCCACTATGTTATCGATAGTAAAACCGAGCTTTGTGAAAGGAATGAATGTCCACGGGTATGAGAAGTTTTCACCTTGGGAATCAAGGTTTGGGTCGGCTAATGAGTGCTTGATCATGTATTTGTGGTTTCTTGACATAAAGATCCAAGTGGCTGCAGCCATGATGGTCACCAACACCAGGATTAGAACCACTACACCTATGGTTTTAGCTGACTTCATCCGGTTTCTTGCTGGTGGTCTTGAAGAACATGAATACCCATCTAAGGATTCGCAAAGACCAGGGTTATGGATGAATGATTCTTGTGTTAGTGTTCGAAAAAACGGTGTAACTGGGATCGGGCCCGAGAAATTGTTGTAGGAAACATTTAGGGAAGTGAGGCTAGTAAGTGAACCCAAGATCAAGATTTTCCCATGAAACGAGTTGTGTGAAAGATCAAGTGATTGTAACTGAGTCAGCCCGTTGATCGACTCAGGTATCTCACCTTCGAACCGATTAGAGCTCAAGTCAAGACTAATGGTTAAGCTAGTGATCGACCCGATCTCAGGTGGGATTGGCCCAAAAAGACTATTAGAACTCAAATCAAGAAGTGTCAACTTCTGCAGGTTCTTGATTGACCCGGGAATCAAACCAGTGAGCAGATTGTTCTTGAGGATGAGTTTATTCAAGTAACTAAAGTTACCAAAACTCGATGGAATCCGACCCGTGAACCCGTTTTGACTCAAATCAAGCTGTTCAAGATTCACCAATTCACCTAATTTTACTGGAATTTCCCCAGTTAAACGATTGTTATGAACATCTAAGAGCTCAAGGACCGTAATGTTACTGATTTCATGAGGTAAAAAGCCCGAGAAATGATTCGTGTATAGATCAAGAAACACAAGGTTTGGCAACTGACCGATTTCTTTAGGAATCGGGCCCGAAATCTGGTTTTCACCGAGCCTTAATCGAACCAACGATTGGCATTTCCCGACACTTTTGGGCAGCTTTCCGGACAGTGAATTCCCAAGCAGCAACAGTTTGCTCAATTTGCTTAAACCAAAAATTTCTTCAGGGATTTCGCCGGTGAGCTTGTTTTTCGAAAGATCAAGCGAGTAGAGCTCACTGCAGTTCCCAAAAGATGCCGGAATCACGCCGGAAACCATATTCCCCCATATATAGAAGTTCTGTAACATCTTCAAGTTCCCAATTTCCGACGGAATTTTCCCGGAAATTTGGTTTTTATCAAGCTGGATTGCTGTAAGACTCGTACAGTTACTTAGCTCCGGTGGAATTGATCCGGTTAACGAATTCTCCGACAGATGAAGCTGTTCAAGAACTGATAATTTCCCCAATTCGAGTGGGATTTCGCCACTTAATTCATTAGCAGAAACATCAAATACGACAAGTGATGAACAGTTTGAAATCTCCTGCGGGATTGTGCCGGTGAGGGAATTACCCCACAGAAACAAGCTTGTGAGCTTTTGAAGTTTACCCAATTCTTTTGGAATCGGTCCTGTAAGTTTGTTCATATGAAGGTACAAGTTTCTAAGCTCCGAGCATAACCCGAGCTCCGGTGGGATTGAACCGGAAATCTCGGTATCATAAATGGCTAATGTTTGTAGATTGATCATGTTCTTGAATGTCGTCGGAATCACGCCAGAAAGTCCGGTGGCTGCAACTCCAAAAGTGGTGAGATTGGAGAGAAACCCTAACTCCGGCGGAATTTCTCCGGTCAAATACGGGTTACCACCGAGTCGAAGCTCTTGAAGAGATACCAATGATCCCAGTTGAGGTGGGATCGTGCTGTTTATGAGATTATCTTGGATACAAAAGTATTGGAGGGATGAAAGATTTGAAATTTGAGGTGGGATTTTGCCGGTGAGTTGGTTAGAGTCAAGATAAAGAAACTGGAGGGAACTGAGTTGACCGATTTCCGGCGGAATGGGGCCGGATAGTGAGTTTGACGAAAGGTCGAGTAGCCGGAGGTGTTTGAAAGAGCCAAACGCCGGCGGTATTTGGCCAGAGATGTTGGTGGAGGAGAGGTTGAGGAGTTGCAGGGATGAGAGAGAGGATAGCTGTGATGAGAGAGAAGAAAGATTCAAGAATGTGTTTGGGATTGAAACAGATATTACTTTGTTTTGTGGTGAACAAGTGATGCCTTGCCATGAACATGGTGTTGTTGAAGATGAGTTCCATGATGACAGGATGGTGGAGGTGATTTTAGAGAGAGAGTCGGCGGAGGAGAGGAGAGAGAGTAGGGCTTCCCCGTCGGGGGAGACGGCGGAGACCGGTGGTGGGAGAGAGTTGTAGAGAGAGAGGATCAAGAAAATGAAAAAGATTGAAGCTTTAACCATCTTGAATGGGGTTAACTAGTGGCGGGTGTTGGTGGAATTTGAAGAAAGATTCACCTTTCGGAAACAAAATGCATGCAACAATGACAGAGATTGATTGGAGCCGGTGGTGGTGGATGACGGTGGTGGTGGTGGATGACGGTTGTTGGCGGTGGTGGATGGTAAAAGTGTAAAGAATGATTCAAACTTTGGAGACAAAATGCATGCAATGAATAGAGGATGGAAATGAGTAAGTGATGGAGGATGACGGTGGTGGGTGGTGGGTGGTGGTGGATGACGGTGGTGGGTGGCGGTGGAGATTGAAAAGGGATTCAAACAAGGGGGACAACATGCATGTGAACGAGGGTTTTAAGGTGGTGAATACTTGAAACTCACTCGTATGTTTGTTACTCAAAAAAAAATCTCATCCACGTGAAGGAATACAAAAGAAACCATCTTTGCTTCTATCGGAAACTTACCGGAAAACTGTATGCTCCACCTTTCACGGCGGCGTCTCCAGTTCTTCTACCGGTGGTGGTTAGTGGCGATGGCGGCGGCGACGTCAGGAGTTATGTTACGATGGAAGACATTGGAGTTTGAAAGGGGAGAGAGGGAAGGGATTGGAGCATGGAGATGCTCAAAATGTTTGGTTTTATATACCAACAAATTTCCTTGAATTATAAAAATGATTAGGGCAGCAAAAGCAATTAAAAGTACCAGATTACCCTTGCATTAATCTCCTTAATTTTTTTTGAACGAAATTTGATCTCAATGTGTGAACCACTGATTTTCAGGGCACGTTACCAAGGTCTAGTTATCATGACCTCCGTTGAGACCCCACCACCACATTAGGAGGAACCGCACCGGAAAACCCCCTGAAGTTCCAAGGACCCCTATTTCATCTTGGGAGAGATTTGAACCCATGACCTTCCATTTGGAAAAGCCAATGGGTAAATATATTCAAAATAGTAATTAGTTCGGTTTTACGGTTGATTTTTCCAAACATTTAGTTGGTTGGTTTCAAAAGTAAAATAGTAATAAAAGGTTTAGTTTATTATTCACATCAAAAGCAAGTTTTCATCAAGTATAAAATACGGTTTAGTGTAGTTTATAGTTTAAGGTTTATATCATGATTTATGCACTATTTAAAAATTACATTAGACTTTATGTAATTAGTCTGTTTCAAACCGTAAAAAGTTTGGTTTGATTTTGTTTTATTTTTAACAGCCTAAAAAACCACGGAAAACCCAAACCATAAGCAAAACCATTTTTAACGGTTCAGTTTGATTTGTTTTTTTTTAATTGTTCGGTTATGGTTTTCATTATCCAAAAACCTTTGTTAACTGTTTTGTTTACGGTTTACAATCAAACGTGTTATATTTTAGCAAAAGCCTATAAAATATTTTCTAAATTTGTATGTTTATACCCGCTATATGAACATAATTGTTCGTGCAATATATCATTTTTCTAGAAAGATAAAGGAATCTTATCCGTAAACTATTTTAAATAAAATTACATATTGATCGGATTTGAAAAGACAAAGTGTATATCAAGTAAACTAGTTTCACGTTGGTTAAATATTAAAATGACATTTTTTTTTCTTCTTGTATTGCATGTTTAAGTCATTGAGGTGTAAGCATGCATGAGGAAATTTAGTGATTTTTTTCCAGTTTTAGAATTATAAGAATAAATAACAAAATTAGTAATTCCCTTACATGATTGTTTTTTTTTTTTTTTTTTTTGGGGGGGGGGGGGTGGTTGAAGAAATAAGTGGGTAAATGGAAATATGTATTATATATGGTTTATAAGAAGAAATAGGGTTTCACTTTTTTATAACGTAAAAGAGAAACACAGAGATCTATCAAGAACAAACACTCTGATTTCATCCAAAACAATTCAGATTCTGAACCAATTCTTGATCTTATCTGTAGCATGTTGTAGTGCACAAATTGTTTCATCTGAAAGAGTAATCAATTTCAAGAATATTCAAGTTAAGTGATTTCTATATAACTGATTTGATTGATTATTTAAAATCTATAACAGATTGTATGTATGTGACTACAGATTTGTATGCATGTTAACTGATTGTGTTTGTATGTGTGTCATATGGAGTAAGGATAATAAGAAAATTTCGTATTTTAATAATCATTGTTAAGTTTTTTTTAAACGGCATTTGATCTCAACATGTAAACCACTGATTTTTAGGCCACATTACCCAGGTTTAGTTACCATGACCTCCGTTGAGACCCCACTACCACCTTAGGAGGAAACCGCACCGGAAAACCCTATGGCCTTTTAAGAAGCCCTATTTCATCTTGAGAGAGATTTGAACCCATGACCTTTTATTTGTAAAGCCAATGGGTACCGGTAGAACAAAACACCTTTGGTAATAATCATTGTTAAGTAGAGATGAATATCATTAGGCTTATAGCCCAGTGGTACTCTTTGACCACCAGCAATGGGAGATCTTGGGTTCGAGTCTCGCCTAAAGCAAAAAATGTTCTGGGTGAGCTAGGGGGTTTTCTCAGTGTGAGTTTCCTCCTAGATGGTGTGGCAGTTCCTCGATTCGGCACTCGCCAACGCCCGGATTTAAATGTTTCCGGGGGTTGGTAGCGGTCTGTGGTCGCAGCGCGTGGATTGTTGGGTCGTAGGACTCGTTTAGCTGTTAAAAAAAAAGTAGAGATGAATAATAAAACTCTAAAGAAGAAAGTTCCAAACTAAGGGTAGATTTGGGATTTAAAAAATCTGTCCTTTTTTACGGTGTAATTATTGTTTAGCACGGTAACATTTATTTGGGTAACCCGAGGAAAGAGCGATAGTGGGTTTGTTTTGGGAAGAGGGTTAAAGTTTTAAAAACTAATTAAATTAATCAATTATTGTATTATATAAAGTCACATGAACAAGAAATAAGTTTTAAGTAAGGTAACTTTAAATATTTAAACGCCTTAGCACAAAATTCAAAAAAAGCATCGTCATCACATAATAAAATGTCACACACAAAACCAAAGACTTGCATTAAATAAGTATTCATAGTTAACACGATGATAGAGTTGTGCATCCATCATCCTTCAAAGTCACGGGATGATTGAAGAGGTAAGGTTATCTAATAACACTATAAAATTCTTTTATGTGTTTTATACACGTAATACGTTTAATTCATAATTTATATTTTAAATAATTAGATCGTTTGTTAGAGTCATATAACTTAACAAATAAACTTATTACTCACTTAAACTAAATACTTACTACCCGCATAAACACAACTATATACGTTCAAATAAGCTCATATCAATTTCAATCCATTAGCTACTAACTCAACCTCACACGTCAATTCCTTTCCACTTTAATTTGTCAGCTCGTGAGAAAATCTCACAGGAAAAACTAAGAGTTAGACGCATATAACAAATAACAAATTGACAAAGAAATACTGTTGTTTGATAAAGCATTAGAGAATAAAAAACACTGATAGATAAAGTTATGATAAAAAAGAACTGACAAAGTAAACTATCGAGTATCAAAAGTGTAGATTAGGCAAACTATTGATAAACACTTGATCAGTTGTTTGTTCACTCATCAATTGATTAGTAAATGATTACAAATTAGAAGTTTTGTATTTGTTATTATTATAACTTGGTTCTTTGCAATTGTTCTCGGTTGTTTTATAATGTTAAATCAATTAACTCGTTACTCAAGGCCGTTTTGTCTATTAGACCACACGCAGTGGGTACCCCGTTGGGCACGCGGGCATGACCCCCGCCGCGGTGTCCAGCGGGAACACCGCCCCCCTGCCTAGCGGTGCCCGCCGAGACAAGCCCCACGGCCCCCGCTCCCCGTTGGGTGTAGTTAAACCTCATTGGTCCATTTTAAATGGGTGGGCCCCCTTATTTTAGCCGTTGAACAATAAAAAAAAAATTATAATAGAATCAATCTTTATATAAATCACTCATTTCAACCATTTTACACACTCAATTTCATCCAAAACTCTCTTAATTTTTATACATTTTTTTATAAAAATGTCATCATCCTCTACGGTGTTCTCATCTTCTGATAGCGAGGGTACTGATCTTTTTATCGCGGCTTTGTCTACCATGGCTCAAGAAAACGCTTCTCAGATTCCTCGGCCTATAATTAGAAGAATTCAGATTAATCGAGACAGGGAAGCTGGGCATGATCTGTTGATGCGTCATTATTTTGGGCCCGAACCGTTGTATAATGAGAAGTTGTTCAAGAGGCGTTTCCGGATGCAACGACCTCTATTTGAACGTATCGTGAACGATCTGGAAGTTGCAGATACTTATTTTCAACTGAAATGGGATGCTCGCGGCAAGCGAGGATTCACACCGTTACAAAAGTGTACGTCGGCTATTCGACAATTGGCTTACGGGAGTACGGGAGACTTAATGGACGACTATTTACAGATGTCAGACAGCACTTCCAGAGAGTGCCTTTATAATTTCTGTAAGAATATCCGTCGACTCTATGGTCCTAAATATTTGCGCAAACCAAATTATAATGATGTTATGAATTTGTACGAACACCATGAAAATTATCATGGGTTTCCCGGTATGCTTGGTAGTATTTATTGTATGCACTGGGATTGGGAAAATTGTCCGGTTGCATGGAGAGGACAATTTATGAGAGGCGATCACGGATGCCCCTCGATTATTCTTGAAGCAGTTTGTTCACAGGATTTATGGATCTGGCATGCATATTTTGGCATGCCTGGTGCGAATAACGACCTAAACGTTCTAAACTCGTCGCCGTTACTCAATGATATGGAAAACGGTGTGTTTCCACAATCATCGTTTTTTTGTAACGATAACGAGTACGCTCACGGTTATTATCTTGCTGACGGGATTTACCCAGAATGGCCGGTTTTTATGCAAACAATAACATGTCCAACAACCTTTAAACGGAAAAGGTTTCAAGTAGCACAAGAGGGTGCAAGGAAGGACATTGAACGGGCGTTTGGTGTAACATCAGTGCCGGAACCGACACCGGAACAGTGATCGTAACAGTACATGAACAGTAATCAGGTACAACTTCCATGTAATTCGGTGTATTTCATAATCATGTTAAGTTTCAGAATCATTTCATGTTATCAAAACAGTGAATTCATAGTCATTTCAGAGAAATCAGTTCAGAACAATGGTTCTTGAGTTAGATTATTATCTGGCAACACAGAATCATCATATGATTTATTTGTTAGGATCTTAATATGTATAAACGTATGTGAGGTTTTACAGAACAAAATGACACGAATATCGTTATGTGAATGCTAAACCGACAGATTATTCGTATAGGTGACGATCTGTACGAATAAATCTGAAAGTTTAACGTTCTGAATGATATTCAATAATTAGAAAACAATATTGAAAAGTGTAGTTATCGTCGTGTTTGATCGGGTGACGATTCGAGCAAATACGCGCGATGACCTCGCGATTCGATTTTAAACGTAATTAAATATTTTGTAAATTAATAATTAAAAGATATTTGGTTAATTTATTAGGAATCACAACCTAAAATAATTATATAAATTATATTTTTATAAAACCGTATCGTTTCGTTACGACAAATGAAACGAAACCGACGTTATAAGCGAAACCGAACAATCGAAACGAACCCGAACTCACCCGGAGTATAAATACCCGGAATGAGCCTTCTTCCTCATTTAACCACTTCACTCTCTCTCTCTCTAAAAACAAAAACCCGGAACTCTCTCACTCTAGAATTTCTCATTCTCTCTCTAAGATTTCTCCCCCATTTCTTGATGAAATCTCGCGTTCTTGGTGTCTAAACGACCACTACAACTTGTAGATTGTAACATCAGTGCCGGACGCGTGCCGGAACAGTGATCGCTACAGTAAACATGTACAGTAATTCAGGTACACATTTCGAGAAACTATGTTTAGACTATTAATGCATTTGATTAAACATGAAACTATTATACGATTGTCTGAATCTGACTGAAACCTTAGGGTTAAACAGTCTGAAACATGTCAGACAACACATTGTTGAAACACAAATACTTGATGTGATAATTGTTTGCATAAACGTATGTGAGGTGAAACAAAACGAAACTAATACAGTTATTGTTGCGGAATGCTAAACCGACGAGTTATTCGTATAGGTGACGATCTGTACGAATGATTCTGATAGTTTAACGTTCGGAAATAGTAACTTGACAGTAGAAAACAAGAATCAGAAAGCCAAACCATCGACGTGTTCGTTCGAATGACGATTCGAACGAATACGCGCGATGGTGACGCGATCTGATGAAACGATAACGAAAACGAATAAAGACACGAACGATCATAAATTTAAAGAAATATAATATTTCTTATTTTACAATTTTGAAACTCATCATAAAATAAATTAAATTTAAAATTTTTTTTTTGTTATATCGCGAATAAATTTAACGAAACGCGAAAATTATTAAAACACGTAAAATACTATAATGCGACATTTAATTATACGCAATGATATTTTATATAATCTATAAAGATATTTATAATTTAGTCATCCTAAAATATTCATTTTATTTTATTTACGAAAAACACGCGTAAAGTGCCGGATACGCGACGAGATTACGAACCGAGCAACCGAAATGAACCCGAACACCACATAGGGTATAAAAACCCTAAATGAAAGAATTCCTTTCATTTTTATCCAAACTCTCTCCTTCTTCCTCTTATTTCCGGCTAACCAAAGAAACACCATTTTTACACCTTCAAAACCTTGTATCTCCCTCGTTTCTAGCCCGATTTGAGTGATTCTTTCGCCCACGTGAAGCTCTTGATCTCCTCTACGCAGAAGTACAACGGATCTGGAAGATTACCCAACCATTTTCGAGGTATTTGGCTTTAAATTGGCTGGAAATTAGGGTTTTCTACCCCTAGATCGACACACACTCACATAATCGGTCTCTATCACTACACTTCGAGTCTAGCAGCCTTATTAACTTCTCTACAGCATGTAAATATGGTTCAGTGATGATGAACAACAGAGAGGAATGAAACTCGAACCAGGGTTCGTGAGCCACAGCCATGGCCGAACCCTGGGGTGACGATTACGAACCTGTTAGCTCCTCACCTTGCGAACTCTTGATGCTAGCAACGAACCCAGTTATCACTGAACGAACCTTGGTCATCCACGAACTATCTTGAGCAGCTGTGACCGAACCCTCGAAACCCACGAACCCAGCTCACCTGAGACGAACCATGCATTTACAGCAAACCCTTCTGTCATCACCGAACCCACCTTCGAATCACGAACCCATTAGCAGCGAACCTAGAGCAGACAAACCATAACACCGAACCATTGTTAGAGTTGGTCCTAGCCGAACCTTTCGAAGCCAGACGAACCATTCTGAGTTGCAACCGGCCTGCGAACCTACACCCTGCATTTGAACGAACCCTAAGACATGCTTGAAGCCGAACCTTTCTGCTGGACCACCTTATGATGTCACGAACCCACCTGAGCTGGAGACGAACCATTACTCCCCTAGGATTAAGGTTCGCTGGGTCTAGGATGTAGCGACGAAGCAGTAACTTTGACCACCTTCTTCCAATTTAGCTTTAACAAGCTGATCCAATTCGTTCATTTGAATTGAAGGATACGGCCCAGTAACCAACCTTGGGCCCATATACAATTACGGCCCAATAATAATTAGCCTGGCCCAAGTGAAAGATCTAGCCCATCGTGGCCCAATTGGCTCTACACATACATCCGACCCAGGAACGTTCGGCCCATCACTTTAACAAGACCGATTAAACAAACCGGCCCATAAATTCGGTTCATATCTTTAACACTTGTCCAATAGGAGGCCCAATGGGTTCTCAATTCATGAAGTAAATTACAATTGAAATAACTAAGTCTTGAAAACAAATGAGGAATGGGTTCTAATAATCTTTTACATCTACAAGATTTATTATGACAAAGTCAAACTTTAAACAATAAACCTAAGTCAACCTTATGACTTGGATTTTTGTATAACCTAAGACTTGATCATATAATTATCTAAGTGGAGGAGATTAAATATGGGGAAATCTAAAAACCAACAACAAGGGTCGAATCATTATCGAGACTCACATGTGTTAGCCAACTTAGGGCTAACACATACACGCGCACACAACACACTAACTGACACTTATAAGTTACAACACCGTGTAAACAATACAGGATCGTGAAATCAACATTGAAGAACAATCAAGAGCGCGTGTCTTCTTCCTTTTAAGCTAAGTTAAACCTACAACTACAAGGTGAGTTCATTTGTCCCTTTTCAAATTTATTTGTTTTACTTCGGGACTGAGAAGCATGTTAAACATTTTCCTAAAACTCTTGAAATGTTATTTATGCTTTAAACATAAACATGATACTTATGTTGAAACTTATGCTAGAGCTTAGAATACTTGGAAAGCAATAGCCTTGAAACTTATACTTTAAAAATTGAGGCTTGAAAACATATGTGGGATGCTTAGGAGACTTGATACTTATGCTACAACAATATGCTTAAACTTGGTGATTGATGCTTATGTTGCAAACTAGAAGTTTAATATATTCTTAAACTATATTCTTGAAGCTTATATTATAAACTATATTCTTAAACTATACTCTTACTACTTATGCTCTAAGCTATATTCTTAAACGCTACTCTTGATGCTTACGCTGTAAACTATATTCTTAAACCATACGCTTGAAGCTTATGCTATAAACTATATACTTAAATTAGATGCTTAACATTTATGCTATAAACTATATGCTTAAAACTACGGATGCTTTAAACCTTTTGTAAGCTATAAACTTGTTATGCACAAGCAACGGTTTGGCCTCTCAGTGCTTGCCTCTCCGGTTGCTAAACTTAAAAGCTATAAACTTGATAAGCAAAAGCAACGGTTTGGCCTCTCAGTGCTTGCCTCTCCGGTTGCTAAACTTAAAAGCTATAAACTTGATAAGCAAAAGCAACGGTTTGGCCTCTCAGTGCTTGCCTCTCCGGTTGCTAAACTTAAAAGCTATAAACTTGTTATGCAAAAGCAACGGTTTGGCCTCTCAGTGCTTGCCTCTCCGGTTGCTAAACTTAAAAGCTATAAACTTGTTATGCAAAAGCAACGGTTTGGCCTCTCAGTGCTTGCCTCTCCGGTTGCTAAACTTAAAAGCTATAAACTTGATAAGCTAAAACAACGGTTTGGCCTCTCAGTGCTTGCCTCTCCGGTTGTTAAACATTGGATGCTATAAACTATTGACTATGGAAGAACAATAGTTGGTCTCTCAGTGCTTGCCTTCATGTGTTCTTCCTAGTCGGGACTTGAAGAACAATAGTTGGTCTCTCAGTGCTTGCCTTCATGTGTTCTTCACAGTCAGGACTAGAAGGCACCTATTATGGTCTCTCAGTGCTTGCCATAGGGTGACCTTTATGGTCGGGACTTGAGGGGTAAACTTATGGCCTCTCAGTGCTTGCCATACAGTGATTCCTCAATGTTCACTCATGCTATAAACTTAAACATAATGCTAAAGCTATAAACGATATGGAGGGTAGGTAAGACGCTTAACTATCATTAACAGCAATGTCCTATGCGACTTAGTATGTGGTGGGACGGCGTCTGGGCGGGTCGTAGGCTCGACTCAGGGGTATGCCCTATATATAAGCATACCGGGTTGGATGATACAGGTGGTGTTAATGAGATTAAGGTTGTTACCTAGGGGACGCATGAATGCTTTTGGGTAAACAGTATAAACTTTTAAACACGATGCTTGTTAATCTTATTGAAGCTATTACATTCAAATGCTATAGACTTGTAAACTTTGAAAACAGTAAACTAAAACTATGATGAAGGATGAATCGAACGGTAGGTAGAATGCTTAATTATCATTAATAACAATGTCCTATGCGACTTAGTATGTGGTGGGACGGCGTCTGGGCGGGTCGTAGGCTCGACTCAGGGGTATGCCCTATATATAAGCATACCGAGTTGGATGATACAGGTGTTGTTAATGAGGTTAAGGTTTTACCTAAAAGGTTTGCTAAAGCTATTTTACAAATACTAAAACTACATGAACTCACCAACCGTTGTGTTGACTTGATCTTTTTTTTACATGTTTTCTCAGGTAATGCACAGGAGTAGGCTTAATCTGTTGGATTGCATACTAGGATACCAGTTAGCAGACCTAGTAGACTTTTGGAGAAGCACATATTTTGCTATGGATGCGATACACTTTTGATATCTTGAACAGTTACAAGATATAAACATGATATTCTTTTGATAGGTTTACCTAGTTAAATTGCAGAACATCGACAATGTAATTTAACTTTGTAATCCTAATTATCATTTATTTGTGCTTAGTTATTCTTAAACATTGATGCTATGTAAAACAATCTGATCATCATGATTATCACCCACGATATCACGCTCCGGGAACCTTCCGCCCGGCGGGGGCTCCGATCCAACCCCGCCGGCTCGGGGTGTGACAGATTGGTATCAGAGCTCAAGGTTATAGAGAATATTAGGTCATTTACTTAAATGGTTTGGCCTAGACTATAACTTAGGGACCCACATGTAGAGAATTTAAGACTTAAGTTTGCATTATGTTTTCTACATTCGATCACTGCACTAACCAAATTCTTTTGGTTATGATCAGAATGCCGCCTAGAAAACAACCGACCCCGGTGCCTACTACACAGACATCTGCACCGCACTCTTCAACACCATCACCACCAGATTCACCACCGCCACCTC
Source organism: Mikania micrantha (assembly GCA_009363875.1). Taxonomy (NCBI): domain Eukaryota; kingdom Viridiplantae; phylum Streptophyta; class Magnoliopsida; order Asterales; family Asteraceae; genus Mikania; species Mikania micrantha. The sequence goes on along the minus strand of CM018692.1, from coordinate 105,536,627 downwards.
CTCCTCCTCCACATAGTCCTCCTCCAAACCCGACTGCAACTATAGTTTTGGATCCTGCTACTACTGCTTTGGCAACGTTACTGAGCAGTCAGCTGACTAATCAGATGAAGGATATCATCCCGGAGATGATCAACAGGATTCAAAGCCATGGCAACAACTCTGGCCACACTACTGGAGAAGCTAGTGGAAACACTAGCCACACTTCAGACTGCTCCTACAAGTCATTCGTAGGATGCAAGCCACCAAGCTTTACTGGAGTTGAAGGAGTCGTTGGACTGATCCAATGGCTGGAGAAAATGGAGAATACACTGGACATAAGCAGTTGTCCGGGACACCACAAAGTTCGTTATGCAGCTGGTTCGTTTAGCAAGCGAGCGTTGACGTGGTGGAATGCTCAAATCAGAGCCAAGGGCAGGGATGAAGCAATGGCAATGCCATGGTCAGAATTCAAACTTCTTCTAAGGCCTTGGCCGAAGCATGTTGATTCGCCGAATGCTTAATGCCGAATCACTCTCATTCGATCGGCCATGATATTCGCCCTACCCTCATTCGCTGGAAACCTCATTCGACCATCTACCTATTCGGCCCAACTCATTCGCTCCCTCCCTCTTTCGCCTGAACTTCCTTCGGCCTACACCCATACGCTCAAGGTCTCATTCGACCCAGTTACACTCGGCTTAGGGTTATTCGACAGAGTCCCATTCGCCAAAACCATACGGTCTAGCCCTCATTCGGCCTTAGGTCTAGTCCAGTCGGCCCATTCATTCGGCTAGGATTGATCTGGATGAGGTTCTAGTCCACGCGTGTGTTTGTTTGTAAAGATGCATGCATGGTGAGCAATTATAAGTGTGTGTGCATGGGAGGTGTATTAGGGTTTCATCTCATGCCACCAACTTTGAGGGAACATGGTTTTATCAGGAGGCCATAAAATGAGAACTTATCTTTAGTTAACAAATTCCATAAGGAGATCTAACAAGAGAACCTTAAAAGTTAGTATCAATTTTCACATAAGTAGTGAGCATTACTTGGGTTTAACATACTTGAGACATCATGGGAATCGAACCACACCTTAGGGTTTCGAGTGTTGAGATAATTATCAACATTTAACCCTTAGGAGATTCGTAAAGACATGAAATCAACCTAAGTGATTCACTAGAAATGTCAAGAAATCGTTGAAGCTCAAAGTCTAGTAATGGGCCCAAAGTTGGCCCAATGGGCTTAACTCAAGCCCAACATTTTAAAGTTACATTTCTTCAGTTAATTAGGTTTTAACAAAATAAAATGGACTTATAAATCCTAATAAAATTAAGTAAATGATTTCCTAAATAAATATTTTTAACTTAAAATGAATTAACTTGAAACCACTTTACTTAAAGACAGTTAAAGGATGTTTGCGGGATTAGGGTTTATGAATGGGTAATAAGGTTAGCTTAGTTAGAGAAAACCATAGAAACACATTAGTAATCTAGGACACTTAGTTGCACACCGAGACCAAACCCTAGTTACGACAACTACCGTATGTACTTATTGTATTCGAATTCTTTTAAAACAACTCGGGGACTGAAGATACCTAGGCAACAATCAGAGAGCGCGCATATCTTTTGTGGTAATTCATTTCAGAGCAACACAGGTGAGTTCATTGCCCCTTTTCTAAACATTTTTGTTTTAAAACGCGGGGCTGAGAAGCATGCGTAAACTGTTTTTATTTAAACTGTTTATTTAAATGCTTTTATTTATTATATGTTTTACATATATATGTTTGTGGATACTCCTAGACTCCTGTCTAGGAAATTATTGAACAGATCTAGTGATCTAATAAATTTAAGTACTCTTAAGAGTAATACCTTAAATTTAAATCCTAATTCAACCCTTAGTCCATCAAGTTCAAATTCAAGAGCCTAAACTCAAAGTGAAATCAAATGAACAAAATCAAACGATCATATTCAAGGGAATCATAACTCAGTGTGTGATCTGAGGCCCAAGAATCATAATCAAATCAAATCAATTATCATTCAAAATCATAAGAACTCAAAGAATCAAGAATCAAGAGACTCAAGAGATCAGAAATCATAAATGTGTGTGACTCATTGAAATAATGAAATCATTATGATCTAATGAACTCATTAATACTCAAGTCAAGGTGGATGTCAGTTGTATATGGAATCAAGACCACGTGTAACACACATATAAAGTCCCTCTCAGGTATAGAAGACTCTTGTAGTCAGGCTATACGGGCAATAACATGAACGATCAAATGAAATCAATATCAAAGTCAAAATCAGGAGAATCAAGAGGTCAAGAATCACAGGATATCCTTAAAGTCCCCGCTTGTACAGAAGACCTTTGGGTCAAGCTGTAAGGGCAAAACAATAAAGTCCCCGCTTGTACAGAAGACCTTTGGGTCAAGCTGTAAGGGCAAAACATTAAAATCCCGCGCAGTTCAGGTGTACTCCTTGTGAGTTATGCCTGACATGGGTCACGTGTGAGAGGTTACAACTTGGACAACCACCAACAACTAAGTCTAACTGATTGAGTAAAATTATACCCAATCATCATGTCTTAGTTGTATTTAAATGTTTTATTTAATTAATAAATTAAATATTTGACGTTTTACTATTATCACTGTCTTTTTGGGAAATCATATATCTATGAGGAACCCAATAAATCGAAGGCATATCAGATTTCAATATCATGATCTAAATCAGAGGTGTTGGGTAAAAATGCTTAATTATCATTAACAACAGTGTCATATACATATTAGTATGTGGTGGGATAGAGTCTGGGCTTGACCCTTTCGTGATTCCCTATATATAAGCATACCGATGTGGATATTACATGTGGAGTTAATGAGGTTAGGGTCTTTACCAAAAGAGGTTTTCAAATCATTATCATACCATTTCCAAATCATTTTCAAATACTAAACTATATGAACTCACCAACCATGTGTTGACTTGATCTTTCTGCATGACTTCTCAGGTGACGGACAGGTCAACTAAGGAGTTATTCCTTTCGTACTAGGACTTCAGATAGAAGGCTTAGCTTTTGGACCTGCATTATTTTTGAAGACATCATCATGCAAACTATTTTGTATATCTTGTGTAAATACAAGATAGAAATACATGATGTTAATGGTAGATTTACATTGTTAAATTATAAACAATACTGATGTAATTTAACTTTGTAATTCTATTATGTTTAGCATTTCTCATTTGTATCATGTGCAATGTAAACAATCTGATCATCACGATTATCACTCCCGATATCGCGCCCCGGGAACCTTCCGCCCGACGGGACAACCGATCCTATCCCGCCGGCTCGGGGTGTGACATTTGGTGTTCTTAAAAAAAGATTTCAAATTATAAAAAATCCGGCTAGAGCATGGCATCCTAAAAAAATTAGATCCGTTATGTATGCATGTATCATAATACACAATATGATACTTGAATGTGAGGGCAAGTCGATTAGCCCGTTTGTTCCCGATGAAGACGAACCGCCATCTCCTTTTGACATTGATGACCCGCGTAGAGATAACCAAATTTTGGCGTTGCGAAACAAAAGCATTCACGAGTCGTTAAAAGCCGATTTGGTCGAACATATCGAAAGGGTTCGAACCGATATTGTCGTTCGTAGCATCTAAGCCGTCTAGAATATTTTTAATATGTTATTGTTTTTTTAATGTAATGTGTCTTTTTTTTTGTAAAATATTGAATTATTTTTAAATTAGAGTAATGTTTTTTTTTTTAATTTTAATTGTTGATGACGTGGAATAGTGGGGAAGGGTTTTCAGTGGGGTGACCATTGTGGGTGTTAAAGGATTTCAGTGGGGTGATGACGTGGCATGAAATTTCAGTGGGGAAGAGTTTTCAGTGGGGTGACCGCTGTGGATAGTCTTAACAGAAACTGTTTTACCTATAGCAAGTACCGATCAACATTGTAAATTATACACATGGTGATTGTTTGATTGAGTCGAAAGAGAATTCATTGTAAGGAAGTTGTAAATTTGAGTTGATTAATTAAATATGCTATGTTCTTGTAATTTCGGTTACATATATAGATTACTCTTTTTGTTATTATATGTCAAACTATGTTATACGTCCATTTTTGTTTCACACATATAATGTATGTATGTGTTGGCCCTTAAGGGACTCCTTCGGAACAGTTGAGGTGATTAACCTCAAACGATAACTTTGAGCCGGGGACTCCTTCGGAACAGCCTTTCTATCCCAACTGAGATAGGGGTAAGGTTTGTCTCTATCTCTCCCCACAGACCCTACTCTAAGTGAGATTTTTACTGGGTATGCTTGTTGTATATCAAACTATGTTATCCAAAGTCCAAACGACTACTTCCATCTAAGAATCCTAAATCATGGTTCTAAGACCATGGGGTATGCCCCTTGGCCCCAACCACTCCACCTAGACGCCACGTAGGCATCCACCACAACCACCCACTCCACCACTTGTGGTGGAAATGCCCCTTGGTGATCACGCCCACTCCAGCGGTCCAAAAATTAAAAGCCAAACAACCGAGAGAAGCGTGGCTGTGGCCATGCCCAAGGTGATCACGCCCCAAAAGGCCGGTGTTCCACGTCCAACCCAACCCCACCCACGCCCCATCCACCCGGCACACCGCATAGTCTAACATAAAAATATCCCTAAATTGATGTTATTTGTTGATAGCCGACATGTCACCTCTGCAATTCTCCCTGCAAGCCACCCACTCCATCACGCAAAGAGTCCAAACAACTTGACTCTATTTCCTTTTAAAATATAAATTTTTATTTTATTGTTTATTTTTGTGTCTAGATTTTAAATAATGCTAATTATTTTACTTGAAATGCTTATATTGATAAGAGTAAACTTCTCTTTTGCTCCCTGTGGTTTGACAAAAGTAACCATTTTCATCCAAATTTTGAAATTTTGCAATTTTCCTCCATTAGTTTCAGAAAATTAACCATTTTAGTCCCTGTGGTTTGACAAAAGTAACAATTTTCATCCAAAGTTTAAATGGACTTTGGATGAAAATGGTTAATTTTCTGAAACTAATGGAGGAAAATTGCAAATTTCAAAATTTGGATGAAAATTGTTACTTTTGTCAAACCACAGGGAGCAAAAGAGAAGTTTACTCTATTGATAATTTTAGTTGTTGAAGTTTGAAACTTATTAATTAATAGGCTAAAAAAATGTGCATTACATATATTAAATAAATAAATTTAATAATTTAATTGCATATCAATTATTTTTGTTTATAAAAATTAAAGAATATAATTTATGATGTAATCATATTATTTATTAAATTGAACAAAGTTATAAGTATTTAATAGGAGAGATACATAAAAAAAATCAAAATCTAGTAAAAATTGTCTACGAATATTTAACTAGGGGGAAACCAACTTTTAAGTGGGTCACAAAAGTAATACATGTAAAAAACATTTATTTATTACTTATTAGTGAGTATTAATAAGTACTATATACGTAGATTTTACTTGAAATTTAGATTGATTATTTAACTAGAATATTTAGATTGATAAGATTATTTTAACTCTTACATTGTCTACTTGATTTTTCACTTAATTGTGACTTGTTTGAATTAATTTATTACTAAAAAAAGTTATTGGTTGATTGATTTATATCATCCAAAATTGAAAAAGACAATTTTGTAAAATTTTAAGTTTGAATAAAACTTTTTAAATGTTGTTGTTTTTAATGGTATTATTTTTGAGATGCAAGAAACCAATTAAAAACTTATATTACATCATAGTAACAATGTATTCATATTTATTGAGGATTTGTTGTAGATTTTTAATTTTGCGTACCATTATAAATTGATAAACACACGTGCATTAATTTCAAACATCAATTACATTAAACATATTAAGTACATTTCACTCAATTATAAAGTCAAAGATATGCTAATCAAAGAATTGAGGGATAAAAATAAGGGAAAATTCCCAAAGTATCCACGCCCACACACGTTTTTCCCAAAATGGCCACCGCCATGGGCGCCGACGCCCATGGCTCTCCGGGCGCCGCCCACCTCTGTCGACCAATTCGGTATCGCCACGTGTACTCTAGAGGCGCCCACGCCCATAAAAATGCTACGACGCCCGTAAAAAACACCCCCCGGTCACGGGCGGCGGGCCCACTCTGACACGCGTGTTACGGGCGTCCCGCCCATAGTCAATTTTTTTTTTTTTTGTAGGCGTCGGCGACCAAGAGAACCGAACCACATTGTGGGCGCCCGAACCTAGCTACGGACGTCCCGAACCTAAATACGGGCGTCCCGCCCTTTTTTTTCGAAATTTTAAGCGGGAACCCACTACGGGCGTCCCGCCCATTATGAAAATTCCACTACGGGCGTCCCGCCCACTAACACGATTTTTAAAAAAAAAAAAAAAATTTTCCCACTTTACCTCATTACGGGCGTCCCGCCCATATACTATTTTCCACTACGGGCGTCCCGCCCAATAACTCGATTTTTTTATAAAAAAAAAAAATTTTTTGCCTATAAAAATCAATTTTTGTTAAAGTTTTTCACATTCATCAAAAAGACACAACTTACAAATTTCGTAAAATGGATAAACAATATTCTTCTCAACCCGTTGAGAAACCCTCGAAATGGATTCTTTCAAAATGGAGACGTCCCAATTTTCAAAACGAGACTTCACCAGATAATTGTAATGAAATGCAAGGCGAAGGAAGTCGCTTTAACGAGACGAAGCAGCCACAACAGATTAAAAAACGTAAATGGGCTATTCCAGATGACGAGTCAGAGAAATGGTCTAAAGATGTTATTGAATTTTTTAACAACGGAGATTCTCCATTTTGTTACTCAGCTGTTTTTTTTAATTCTGAAAAGCTTGATAAACGTTTTTGGGGAACGTTGTTAGGCTATTGTAATAATGGTTATCTAACACCAAATGTAAGGATACATATTTTAAATTTATTTAATTTATTTAATTTATTTAATAATTTATATATTAATTTATTTGTACAGCATATTGAAGGTTGGGCTGGAAGATTAACCAACTGGAGAAGCAGAGAAGTTCAACAGGGTCGAACGTTAAATTTGCGTTGGACAATTTTACCACCATCCTTTGTTGACAGTCTTTTAGACTCATGCAACAAAAACGCAATAAAATTTGCTAATGGAAAAGTTTCTTCTTTTCCTTCTTTTTTAGACATTGATTACGTTTATTTTCCGTTATGTTTTGGTTCTCAAGATTGGTCATTAATCATGATTGATTTGAATTCTTTGGATCTTATTATGTATAACCACAAATGTATATCTGGTGATAGATACAGAGAGCGTATTCATCCAATTTTGAAGAAGATAGCAGTATATTTTACGGCGTTGTTGGTGAACATTCGTTACTGGAAAGTTAAACGACGTCAAGAAAGCAATATCACATACGGAGCTAATGATGATTACATAAGACCCGAAAATGAAACATACGGCAACGAGGCTTTATACGTTTGTATGTTAATGGAACATTTAGTTACCGGAAAACCATTAGACTTAGCTGATGGATTCAAACAATGTTGTACGAATTATCGACTATTCATGGCCGAGCAAATTTATTTTTGGCGTTGTTTGCCTCGACCATGTAATGTATAACAAATTGTAATATTATATTTTTATTAATAGTCTGTCGTGTATAAGTAAGTTAAATAATTATAAACACACCCAAATTTAAACTTTACATAAATACTTAAAAACATAGATTAAATTAAAAAAATACATCATAATTTTCTCTAATCTGAATAACTATCGTTTTCATCTTCCCATGGGTTATGACAAGAATATGAAATCTCATACTCGTCCTGCCATGGATCACGAGGCACGTATTCGTCCTCGGGTCGGTTTTCATATTGCAAATGAAGATAATCTTGTGCAGGAAGGACATAGTCTTCATCTGGATCGTAGATATCTTCAGAACCTTCGTTTTCGTCAGCAACATTTGTTGGCAAAAACGTATCAAACGCCCAGTTCCAGAAGCGTTCTTCTTCATTGTCACACCCCGGGCCGGCGGGGTTGGATCGGAGTCCCCGTCGGGCGGAAGGTTCCCGGGGCGCGATATCGGGTGTGATAATCGGGTTGATCAGATTGTTACATAGCATCAATGTTAAGAATCACTAGAGCACAATAAAGCATATGAATAGGATTACAAAGTTAAATTACACTGTCAATGTTTGATAATTTAACTTGATAAACCTAACAAAAGAATCAGCGTATTCTATCTTGTAAACTGTACAAGACATCCAAGAATGATTCCTATGATTAACAAAATATGTGCTTCCCAAAATCACTAGGTCCTCTATCTAGGCCGCCTAGCATGCAATCCAAAAGCATATGTTTAAACCTGTGCATCACCTGAGAAAGCATGTAAGAAAACAAAGTCAACACAATGGTTGGTGAGTTCATGTAGTTTATAAGTTTAAATAGCTTTAGCCTAACTCCTTTCGGTAAAACCTTAATCTTATTAACTCCACATGTAATATCCAAATCGGTATGCTTATATATAGGGCATACCCCTGGGTCAAGCCTACAACCCGCCCAGACGACGTCCCACCACATACTAATCCGGATATGACACTGTTATTAATAATAATTAAGCCCTTTACCGACCCGTCCGTATAGTTTCTCTGTCATAGTTTAAGCACTTCTGTTTGTAAGTTTACCCCATACATCAATAGTATCCGTGAGTTTGTTTGAATGTTACCGGAATAGACAACTGAATGCCCGAAGGAATTCAGTATCAATCCATACCAGCCCCAGGATTTACGTGTAACTTAGGGGGAGATAAGGGCTACTCATGATGACACAAAGTCAACTAAGATTCACCAATACCGTCCTAGTCACTGATCACCTGAGTAAATAGTTTATGGGAAACACTGCATGGCAAGCACTGAGAGGCCATCAGTCCATTTCCTCGATAAGACTATGAAGAACACATGAAGGCAAGCACTGAGAGACCAACTATTGTTCTTCAAGTCCCGGCTAGGAAGAACACCTGAAGGCAAGCACTGAGAGACCAACTATTGTTCTTCCATAGCCTATAGTTTTAGCATACAAAGAGTCCAGCATTTACGTAACTTGTGCACAAGAACTAGCTTTACAACCAGTAAGGCAAGCACTGAGAGGCCAAACAGTTGTTTGAGCATGGCAATCACATAGCATTCAAGAGTTTATAGCATCCATAGATTCAAGTATCCAATGTATATGTATGTATGCATTCAGTATCCCCGTGGCCTTATAGTATACTTAGCATTTAGAGTTTACATTAGTCTTTAGCATTTAAAACCCGTAGCATTAGCCCGTGGTATTAACATTTAGTTTAACCCGTAACCTTAGTATTAGCATAACTCATAGTATAAGCTTGAACATGATTTCATAGAATTAGCATCCCCAATAGCATCATCAAATAGTAAATACCTTTAGCACTTGGTATTATCACATAGCTTTATTATTATCAAGTAGCTTATGCCTTTAGCACTTGGCATAATCAAATAGCATTGAGTTTAAATAGAGTCTTATGCCTTTAGCACTTGGCATAATCAAATAGCATTGAGTTTAAATAGAGTCTTATGCCTTTAGCACTTGGCATAATCAAATAGCATTGAGTTTAAATAGAGTCTTATGCCTTTAGCACTTGGCATAATCAAATAGCATTGAGTTTAAATAGAGTCTTATGCCTTTAGCACTTGGCATAATCAAATAACATTGAGTTTAAATAGAGTCTTATGCCTTTAGCACTTGGCATAATCAATAGTATAAAAGCATTTTGTTAAATTTAAAACATTTGTTTTAAAATGTATAACATGCTTCTCAGTCCCGAGTTAAAAACCAAAATAGTTTAAAAAGGGACAATGAACTCACCTTGTGGTTGTGGTAGTTGACTTAGTCTCAAACAAGAATGCACGCGCTCTTTGTTGTAAGTGATATTGTTTTAACGTGTCACACCCCCAAATTCCCACTTGTGGCAAATGTCCACGTGGATGTGACGTGTCCAGAATCACAGCTCAAGGTCATATAGAACACCTCTATATGCGTTTACAAATCCAATGTTTGACACATACACAATTAAAATAGTTTGCAGCGGAAAAAGTATTTCATCATATAGCAGCGGAATATTCAAATGTTTGACATATGCAGCGGAAAATCAAAAGTTGTTAAACACTACGATGTTTGATAAAGATACATATTCATAATAAACAGTGTTTGCATGAAAACATAAATAAATGCATGTAGGTCCTATGCCTGATCCCCTACGTGCATTCCTGGCATCCATAGCCTGCTAGTTACCTGAGAATACAAGTTTGAAAACAAGTGTCAACACGATGGTTGGTGAGTTCACAGGTTTTGATATACATATAGTAATAAAAGTGTGTCATGCTGTTTATCAATGTTAGTACCGAGCCCTAGGCCCAAAGTGTCAGTGCGTCACTACCGAACTAGACTTGTTTGCTCTTGCCTCCGCTATGCCTCGTATACATAGCAAGTTAGGTCAGAATTTGCACGGGTTATGACACTCAGTCAACATGGTGCCCCGTGGGGTTAGTCATTCCCTAATGGATCCATCCAAATCTACCACGTTGTTTGTACATTAACGGTAAGACTTTGTGAGGGCTTGTAACGAGTTCAACACTTAATGTTTGTCCAATAAACCAGCATACACAAAAATGTTTGTACAGTAGTAATGTTTGACTCGATGCAACTAGTATTCTCCCCCTATTTAAAAGCATTTGAAAAAGAGTAAAGAGGGGCCGTAAACTCACCTTAGTGATGAAGTAGTGTGTAAGCGTAAGCTCCTGAACGTCAAGTAGCACGTCTCGGTCACCGGCAACCTATATCGTATACCGTATGTGAGTTCGTGTAAGTGACCGTGCTAGTGTTCGTGTTAGTGCCCGTGTTTGTGTCCAACAACCCTTGGTTGTTCATGTTTGTCCGTGTCGGTCCACAATGACCGTGTTTGCTCGTGTTGGTCCACATTGACCGTGTTTGACCATGTTTGACCGAAGTTGACCGTGTTTGACCAAAGTTGACCGTGTTTGACCAAAGTTGACCGTGTCAAGTCAACGACCCGTTGGTGAACCGTGTGACGGTTTGTGACTCGTGTAGCAATCGTGTAAGTGTTTGTCGTGTGCAAAACGCGTAGGTCGCGTTTATGGACAACTTACTATTTATAGTAAGTTTCCATTTTTAGAAAGTTCACAAAGCATGACGGTTTTATAGTTCTAGCATGTTCAATACTCCTACGGGATCATGTTAACACATAGCACATCATCACACGGATTCACATAAGTCGTTTACAACATGTTAGTGCACAAAAGTTTCCTAAAATGGAAAGTTTCCATTTATAGCATTCGTGACATCGGAAACCATCTAATTTAACAACTAATAATCATGTTATAGTATTTTAAGCCATTTAGCATGCTCAAATCATACAACACGTGTACAAATCGGTTTTTGCAAAAATAAAGTTACTAAATATAGTAACTTTGTAGTTTTTGCATCAAATCACCATTTAAACGTTTCTAAACAACTTTTCATATCATCATTCATCATAATATGTCATCTAACAACATTTAATCATGTCAACATATCCGATTTCATCATCTATCAATATTCTTACCCAAAAAGTTACTAAAAATGGTAATATTGCTAGAAACGACCATAAACATCATCAAATCACATTTTAGACATTCTTATCATCATATTAACATCCTAGCATCAATTCCATATACATGCATGTCTACCATATCATTCATAACATCATTTTACCAACAAAAAGTTCCTATAAATAGAAAGATTGTCAAAAATCATATTTTAACCATTCTAAACTAAATCAAATCATGTAGTATGCTCCCAATATCATCTATGAACATTCAAAAGTACTCAAAATCATCCCAACCATCCTAGATCATACATGCATGGCAATATATCAACATTTTGCATACAAATCATGTGTTCTATCAATACCCACCATCATGGATCATCACCAAACATCATCTAATCATGTTAGATCATCATAGATCACATCAAAACTAATAAACCCATAAACAAAATTTGTGCATGTGCTTTACCCATGCTTGCATGTGTGATTTATCACTTGCATGTGAGTGTAGGAATGAAAAGAGTGTGTGTAAACATGTAGGGGATACCTCACAAGCTTTAGATCGACAAGAGGGTGTTGGAGCAGCTCTGGAGACTTCTGGACAGCAGCCTTATCAGTCAACAAGGAGGTGGTGATGGTGGTTGAGGTCTAGAGGCCTCCCTTCAATGGTGTTCAAGCTTCCAAGAGCTTCAAATCTTCAAAAAAAATGGCTTCTAGGAGCTTCAATGGTGATGTTGCAGGTGAAATGACGAAGTAGAGCCGAATTATGGTGCTAGAGCTCGGGAGATGTGGGTAGGGTGGCCAAGAAATGATTTCATCTTGGTTAAATAAAGATTCTGCGAACTGGGTCTCCTCGCGTAGCGCGACAGGTTCAAGACTTCCCCTCGCGTAGCGCGAGAGAGTTCCGCGTTCAAATTTCCCCCGCCACTTGTCGCGTATCGCGACAGTGTCCTTCTGGATCGTCGCGTAGCGCGACAGATCCCCTGGTGAGCCCAATAGGCCCATTTTCATTGGTTTGATCCGTTCGTTGCCGTTTTCACGTTTACGAACTTTCGTTTGGCCTTGTTTGAACTTCCAAGTTCAATGTGTGAGTGTTTCGTGAGGTTTCGAGTGCTGTGTTTCACAATGTGTTAGACGTTCACCAACGTTCGTGTGTTTTGACACGTGTGTGCTGTTTGCCGATAATTCCACGAATTATCAAGTCATGTGTCAGTGTTCGTACTGTCGTGCCACGTGTCACACTAAATCAATCTAATTCTAGTGCCACGTGTACATAATGCATTTAAATAAACATTTAAATAAAATCAAAGCTGACCTGGAAATTACGGGGTGTCACATCCTCCCCATGTTAGAAAGAATTTCGTCCCGAAATTCAACTTGTGCTGTTAGCGTTTGTCTGTTCCGCGAACAGGTGTGGGTACTTTTGTTTCATCTGGTCCTCACGTTCCCACGTGAATTCCGGTCCTCGTCGCGAATTCCATCGTACTTTTACAATCGGGATTTTACTGAGTTTGAGCTTCTTGGTTTCCCGGTCCATAATCTCCACCGGTTCCTCAACAAAGTTCAATTGTTCGTCGATTTGTATTTCCTCGAGAGGAATAACAAGTGTTTCATCTGATAGGCACTTCTTGAGGTTCGAGATGTGGAATACGTTGTGTACACTGCTCAGTTCAACTGGCAGGTTTAGTTCGTAGGCTACAGGGCCTATTCGTTTTGTAATCTCGAACGGTCCAATGTAACGAGGGTTCAACTTTCCTCGTTTGCCAAACCGAATGACACCTTTCCAGGGCGAGACCTTGAGTAACACTCTGTCCCCCACCTGGAACTCCAACGGTTTGCGTCGCTTGTCGGCATAGCTTTTCTGTCTGTCCCGAGCTGCTGCCATTCGTTTGCGTATTTGCACGATCTTCTCAGTTGTCTCGTGCACCAGTTCTGGACCAGTCAGTTGGCTGTCTCCAACTTCCGCCCAGCAGATGGGTGATCGACACTTACGTCCGTAAAGTGCCTCGAATGGTGCAGCTTGAATGCTAGTGTGGTAGCTATTGTTATATGAGAACTCCACTAACGGTAGATGAGATTCCCAGCTACTACCAAAGTCAATGACACATGCCCGGAGCATGTCTTCCAGTGTCTGTATCGTTCGCTCACTTTGCCCGTCCGTCTGCGGGTGGTAAGCAGTACTCATGTCCAATCTCGTGCCCAAAGCCTTATGCAAGGACTTCCAGAAATGCGACGTGAATCGACTGTCGCGATCAGATATGATGGAGATTGGCACTCCATGTCGAGTGACCACTTCCTTTAAATAAATCCGGGTGAGTTTGTCTAGCTTGTCAGTCTCTTTAATGGGTAGGAAATGAGCAGACTTCGTCAGTCGGTCTACGATAACCCAGATGGTATCGCAACCACTTGCCGTCTTAGGCAGCTTAGTGATGAAGTCCATGGAAATCTGTTCCCATTTCCACATTGGTAATTCCGGTTGTTGAAGTAACCCTGATGGCTTCTGGTACTCAACCTTGACTTTTGAGCACGTTAGACACTTACTCACGTATGCTGCTATCTCAGCTTTCATGTTTGGCCACCAATAGGTTGTCTTCAAATCGTGATACATCTTATCAGAGCCTGGGTGTACGGAATACCGGCTCTTGTGAGCTTCATCCATCACTACTTCTCTCAATCCTCCGTAGCGTGGAATCCAGATTCGATCCATTAAGTAGTAAGCTCCGTCGTCTTTTGCCTTTATTTGCTTATCCATGCCACGCATGGCTTCAAGAGTGAGGTTTTCAGTTTTCAGAGCTTCCTGTTGTGCTATCCGAATTTGATTCGGCAGTTCGGAATGGATCGTAAGTTGTAGTGCGCGCACGCGTTTTGTTGTTTCTTTTCGGCTCAACGCGTCGGCCACTACGTTGGCTTTACCGGGATGATACTTGATGGCGCAATCATAATCACCTATGAGTTCAACCCATCTTCGTTGTCTCATGTTCAACTCTTTCTGGTCGAAGATGTGTTGTAGGCTCTTATGATCGGTAAAGATTGTACATTTCGTGCCGTACAAGTAGTGTCGCCAGATCTTCAAGGCAAACACCACGGCTCCCAACTCAAGGTCATGAGTCGTGTAGTTCTTCTCATGCACCTTCAGTTGACGTGAAGCGTATGCTATCACTTTCTCGCGTTGCATCAGCACGCAACCGAGTCCTTGTTTCGAAGCGTCGCAATACACCACGAAGTCATCACATCCTTCCGGTAGGGATAGGATGGGTGCAGTGCATAGTTTCTGTTTCAACAGGTTGAAAGCAGCTTCTTGTTTGTCTCCCCAATCGAACTTTTTGTCTTTATGGGTCAGGGATGTCAGTGATTGAGCGATCTTCGAGAATCCTTCAATGAATCTTCGGTAGTACCCGGCCAGACCTAGGAATTGTCGCACCTCAGTTGGAGTCTTGGGTGCTTCCCAGTTCTTAATGGCTTCGATCTTAGCTGGGTCTACGTGAATTCCCTGCTCATTAACCACGTGTCCAAGGAATTGGACTTCGCGAATCCAAAAGTCGCATTTTGAAAATTTCGCGTACAGTTGTTCTTTCTTCAGTAGTTCCAAGACTAACCTTAGATGTTCGGCATGCTCCTCCCGATCCTTTGAATAAATCAGGATGTCGTCGATGAACACTATCACGAATTTGTCCAGGTAAGGTTTACACACTCTATTCATGAGATCCATGAATACGGCTGGTGCGTTGGTCAGTCCAAAGGGCATAACCAAGAATTCGTAGTGTCCGTATCGGGTTCTAAAGGCAGTCTTAGGGATATCGTTTTCCTGTATCCTTAGTTGGTGGTAACCCGATCTTAAATCGATCTTCGAATAGTAGCTTGACCCTTGCAACTGGTCAAACAGATCGTCTATTCGCGGTAAGGGATATCGATTCTTGATCGTCACCTTGTTCAGCTCTCTGTAGTCGATACACATACGGAATGATCCGTCTTTCTTCTTTACGAACAAGACCGGTGCTCCCCAAGGTGAGAAGCTTGGTCTGATGAATCCCTTGTCTAACAGCTCTTGTAACTGGTTAGACAGTTCCTGCATCTCCGTTGGTGCTAGTCGGTATGGAGCTTTGGCAATCGGTGCTGCTCCAGGTGTAAGGTCTATCTGGAACTCGACTTGTCGTTTCGGAGGTAGTCCAGGTAGATCCTCGGGAAACACTTCGGGAAAATCGCAGACTACGGCGATGTCCTCAATCTTCCTCTCCTTCTTCGGTTGTTCTGCGATGAGGGCTAGTATGGCAGTGTATCCCTTTTGCAGGTACTTGTTCGCCTTCATGCATGACATGATGTTCAGAGGTACTCCCCGTCTTTCCCCTTGAATCGAGATCTGTTCTCCGTTCTGCAACGTCACTCGTACGATCTTCTCGTTGCATACGATCTCGGCCTGGTTAGTGGATAACCAATCCATTCCTACGACTACATCAAAGCTTCCGAGAGTCACCGGCATCAAATCGATTTCGAGTTCGTGATTCGCCAAAACCATGACGCATCCTCGGAAGATGTGTTGTGTTTCAATCAGTTTGCCGTCAGCTAACTCTACAGTATACTTGTAGTCTAGTGGCGTTGGGGTAATATCTAGTAATTTGCTAAACTCACTAGATATAAAGCTCCTATCGGCACCGGTATCAAATAATATGCTAGCATAGACATTATTTAAAAGAAACGTACCGGTTACGATGTTTGGGTCATCCTTGGCTTCTCCCGAGCCAATCACAAATGCTCTTCCTTTGGCCGCTCCTCCTCCGGCCTTCTTCAATTGAGGGCAATCCCTCCTCATGTGGCCTGGTTTTCCACATTCATAACACCCCCTGGAGGTGTTCTGGTTGTTGTTCTGGTTGTGGTTAGGGTTGTTGTTACTGGGAAATTTGGATCTGCAGTCTTTGGCCATGTGGCCATGTCGTCCACACTTCAAGCAACGATATCGTTCGCATTGCCCGAAGTGGTGATAAGAGCATCGGTTACACAAGGGGTATTTCCCTTGGTACACACCCTTCCCCTTGTCGTCGGGTTGGGTGGCAGTAAAGGCTCTGGCTGGTGCAGATCTTTGTTGTTGTTGAGGTTGATGAGATTGGTGGTGGCTGGGTTCCCACTTCCTCTTCTGGCCTTCTTGAGGCTTCACATGCTCGCCTCGTTTTGGTAGCTTGCCCTGAGCTACAGCTTGGTCAGTCAGTTTATGAGCCAGCCTGATCAGAGGTTGGATAGTGGTGAGGTCAGACGCAGTCACCATGCTCTGAATTTGCTCGGGCAGCCCACTGATGAACTGCTCGATTTTCTTGTACTCCGGCGTCACCATAGCCGGACACAGCTTACACAGCTCATGGAATCGAGTACAGTATTGCTCGATCTCAGAGCCCACCATCTTCAGTACCCAGAACTCAGCCTCTAGCTTTCTGATCTCATCACGAGGACAGTATTCCTCTTGCAGTAGTCGGGTGAAATCAGCCCATGGCATGGAGTTGGCACCGTCCAACCCCAGGGTTTGTACATGGGTATTCCACCATGTGAGTGCTGGTCCTTCCAGTGTACCAGTTGCGAACTTCACCCGGTTCTCTTCAGTACATTCGCACATGGCGAATACAGACTCCACTTTCTCCACCCAGCGGAGCATTCCCACGGCTCCCTCAGTCCCCTTGAATTTGTGTGGGTGGCAGTTCAGGAAGGATTTAAAAGAACATCCTTTGTTGTTGTTGCCTTGTGATCCTGTCAGTCAGAAACCAATGTCGTAGGTCAGAGCGTGTTAGCTATACTATGTTAGTCATGTTAGGCGAGGGTTAGTACCGTTGTTCGAGCCACTGGTTTCACTAGCAAGGCGGTGTGCCTCGTGCTCTGCCAGTATCTTGTTAACCCGTCTGTCAACCATCATCTTAATGACGGCTGCGTCCAGTGTTCGTCTAGGAGGGCGTGCATGTGGTCCTCTTCCCGCCATAGATATTTTCTATACGGAAGGGATAGAATGTTAGTAAGTCAGAATGTTAGTCAGATGTTGTGTCGGAAGTCAGATCATATGTCATGTTAGTTGTCAAGTCAAAGCAATCATGGTCAATATGTAATAAGTAAGACAAAACATAATTCTCATTAATAATAAGTTGGAAGTACAATAATTTCAAAAGGAAATACATAATAAGTTCTTCGAGCACATCCCGCTCGTCTAGGCTAAAATAAAGAAAGTACAAAATACAACAGTCCACTAGTCAGAATCCATGGAAACATGCGAAATATCGCTAGCAGCGTCCCCGTCTTCTTCATCCTCCTCCGGATCCTCATTAGGATCCTCATCAAGGTCCTCATCTTCGAGGTCCTCGGCCTCGAACTCGGGACCATCATCCTGTGGTGGTTCCTCGATGAACTGTGCAGCCCATGCATTAAGCATGGCATCACTGGCCTGCACCATGGCCTGAGTCTCGGTGATGTCCGTCCGATTCTCGGTTATACGCACGTCGTGTTCCTGCACGACATCGACGACCTGTCCATGCTCGGTCAGTAGTTGGGACATTTGGAGTCGTAGGGCCTCCATCTGGGCTTCCAATCTGTTGTTGCGCTCCTCCAGTCTCTCGTTCTGCCTCTCCAATCGATCGCTCTTCTCGCGAAGAACTCGGACCTCGTCTGTTAGCTCCCTACCCCTCCAGACTTCCCGTCGTGTGCAAGCAACATGTGCCGCGAAGGCCTGCTCCATCGGCACTCCGAACGGTGGTAGTCGGTGTCCTGGAGTGGTGTCGCCGGGATATCGATATGGAGGTACTCTCTCCTCGACGATCCAACTCTGGAGTATGGTGGGAAGCCATCCCCAATATCTGGCCCGTGCTGCGTCCCTCGCCCGCCGGTCCATCTCGGCGTCAACCTGTGATACTATATCGTGGACCCGGCGTCGGCTCTCTGCGGCCATGTCATCAGTGGTCGGGTGTCGGTCTGCGTTCCTGCCGGTACTGTCATTGTTGGCCATCCTGTAAGTTTTAAGTTAGTAAGCAATAGTTCAATATAAGCAAAAACATCATCAATGTGCAAGTTCTACGTGTAGTGTCTAAAGTTGAGCAATGGCTATAGTCTAAGCTTACTATATGCAAACCTAGTTCCCTATAACCAAGGCTCTGATACCAGTCTGTCACACCCCCAAATTCCCACTTGTGGCAAATGTCCACGTGGATGTGACGTGTCCAGAATCACAGCTCAAGGTCATATAGAACACCTCTATATGCGTTTACAAATCCAATGTTTGACACATACACAATTAAAATAGTTTGCAGCGGAAAAAGTATTTCATCATATAGCAGCGGAATATTCAAATGTTTGACATATGCAGCGGAAAATCAAAAGTTGTTAAACACTACGATGTTTGATAAAGATACATATTCATAATAAACAGTGTTTGCATGAAAACATAAATAAATGCATGTAGGTCCTATGCCTGATCCCCTACGTGCATTCCTGGCATCCATAGCCTGCTAGTTACCTGAGAATACAAGTTTGAAAACAAGTGTCAACACGATGGTTGGTGAGTTCACAGGTTTTGATATACATATAGTAATAAAAGTGTGTCATGCTGTTTATCAATGTTAGTACCGAGCCCTAGGCCCAAAGTGTCAGTGCGTCACTACCGAACTAGACTTGTTTGCTCTTGCCTCCGCTATGCCTCGTATACATAGCAAGTTAGGTCAGAATTTGCACGGGTTATGACACTCAGTCAACATGGTGCCCCGTGGGGTTAGTCATTCCCTAATGGATCCATCCAAATCTACCACGTTGTTTGTACATTAACGGTAAGACTTTGTGAGGGCTTGTAACGAGTTCAACACTTAATGTTTGTCCAATAAACCAGCATACACAAAAATGTTTGTACAGTAGTAATGTTTGACTCGATGCAACTAGTATTCTCCCCCTATTTAAAAGCATTTGAAAAAGAGTAAAGAGGGGCCGTAAACTCACCTTAGTGATGAAGTAGTGTGTAAGCGTAAGCTCCTGAACGTCAAGTAGCACGTCTCGGTCACCGGCAACCTATATCGTATACCGTATGTGAGTTCGTGTAAGTGACCGTGCTAGTGTTCGTGTTAGTGCCCGTGTTTGTGTCCAACAACCCTTGGTTGTTCATGTTTGTCCGTGTCGGTCCACAATGACCGTGTTTGCTCGTGTTGGTCCACATTGACCGTGTTTGACCATGTTTGACCGAAGTTGACCGTGTTTGACCAAAGTTGACCGTGTTTGACCAAAGTTGACCGTGTCAAGTCAACGACCCGTTGGTGAACCGTGTGACGGTTTGTGACTCGTGTAGCAATCGTGTAAGTGTTTGTCGTGTGCAAAACGCGTAGGTCGCGTTTATGGACAACTTACTATTTATAGTAAGTTTCCATTTTTAGAAAGTTCACAAAGCATGACGGTTTTATAGTTCTAGCATGTTCAATACTCCTACGGGATCATGTTAACACATAGCACATCATCACACGGATTCACATAAGTCGTTTACAACATGTTAGTGCACAAAAGTTTCCTAAAATGGAAAGTTTCCATTTATAGCATTCGTGACATCGGAAACCATCTAATTTAACAACTAATAATCATGTTATAGTATTTTAAGCCATTTAGCATGCTCAAATCATACAACACGTGTACAAATCGGTTTTTGCAAAAATAAAGTTACTAAATATAGTAACTTTGTA
The DNA here is from genome assembly GCA_009363875.1 of Mikania micrantha. NCBI lineage: Eukaryota > Viridiplantae > Streptophyta > Magnoliopsida > Asterales > Asteraceae > Mikania > Mikania micrantha. The sequence continues at coordinate 105,516,334 of CM018692.1, read as the reverse complement.
GTTTTTGCATCAAATCACCATTTAAACGTTTCTAAACAACTTTTCATATCATCATTCATCATAATATGTCATCTAACAACATTTAATCATGTCAACATATCCGATTTCATCATCTATCAATATTCTTACCCAAAAAGTTACTAAAAATGGTAATATTGCTAGAAACGACCATAAACATCATCAAATCACATTTTAGACATTCTTATCATCATATTAACATCCTAGCATCAATTCCATATACATGCATGTCTACCATATCATTCATAACATCATTTTACCAACAAAAAGTTCCTATAAATAGAAAGATTGTCAAAAATCATATTTTAACCATTCTAAACTAAATCAAATCATGTAGTATGCTCCCAATATCATCTATGAACATTCAAAAGTACTCAAAATCATCCCAACCATCCTAGATCATACATGCATGGCAATATATCAACATTTTGCATACAAATCATGTGTTCTATCAATACCCACCATCATGGATCATCACCAAACATCATCTAATCATGTTAGATCATCATAGATCACATCAAAACTAATAAACCCATAAACAAAATTTGTGCATGTGCTTTACCCATGCTTGCATGTGTGATTTATCACTTGCATGTGAGTGTAGGAATGAAAAGAGTGTGTGTAAACATGTAGGGGATACCTCACAAGCTTTAGATCGACAAGAGGGTGTTGGAGCAGCTCTGGAGACTTCTGGACAGCAGCCTTATCAGTCAACAAGGAGGTGGTGATGGTGGTTGAGGTCTAGAGGCCTCCCTTCAATGGTGTTCAAGCTTCCAAGAGCTTCAAATCTTCAAAAAAAATGGCTTCTAGGAGCTTCAATGGTGATGTTGCAGGTGAAATGACGAAGTAGAGCCGAATTATGGTGCTAGAGCTCGGGAGATGTGGGTAGGGTGGCCAAGAAATGATTTCATCTTGGTTAAATAAAGATTCTGCGAACTGGGTCTCCTCGCGTAGCGCGACAGGTTCAAGACTTCCCCTCGCGTAGCGCGAGAGAGTTCCGCGTTCAAATTTCCCCCGCCACTTGTCGCGTATCGCGACAGTGTCCTTCTGGATCGTCGCGTAGCGCGACAGATCCCCTGGTGAGCCCAATAGGCCCATTTTCATTGGTTTGATCCGTTCGTTGCCGTTTTCACGTTTACGAACTTTCGTTTGGCCTTGTTTGAACTTCCAAGTTCAATGTGTGAGTGTTTCGTGAGGTTTCGAGTGCTGTGTTTCACAATGTGTTAGACGTTCACCAACGTTCGTGTGTTTTGACACGTGTGTGCTGTTTGCCGATAATTCCACGAATTATCAAGTCATGTGTCAGTGTTCGTACTGTCGTGCCACGTGTCACACTAAATCAATCTAATTCTAGTGCCACGTGTACATAATGCATTTAAATAAACATTTAAATAAAATCAAAGCTGACCTGGAAATTACGGGGTGTCACATAACGATCCTGTATTGATTTCAAGTTGTGTATCACTCGTAAGTATAAATTTATGAATGATTTGCGTATGTGTTAGTCATGACTTTGGCTAACGCTTGTAAGGTTCGGTCATCACTCGGCCCTTATACGACTATCATTGATTTCACAATCCCATACCCCGTTTAGGTTGAGCTTAGTGTATCTTTTTAGCTATCATAAATAGCTTAGTCTTTCACACTTAAATTTCACTTAATATAATTTAGGCTTATAATTTAAGATCATTCATAATGCCATGGTTCATCTTTGTATGTTTACCACCTTATTATTAGGAAATTAAGTAGCAACTTTGTAAAACTTAAGGTTTTATCGTTTATAAAATACATCAACTTAACCCTACTACTTTTGAAAGGTTTCTTGTTGATTTTCCATGTATGGTCCCCCTCTTAGTTAGTGTTCTTTACTGAATTAATAACCGTGGGGTAAATAAGAGATTTTGATCCATCTAGATGGTCATGGGCCGAGTGCAATAGATTACATGGGCCGCATCAAAGGAACTAAGCCAAATAATTTGTTATTGGGCCGAAACAAAGTGTATAACCCATAGGAATCCCATTGGGCCTAATAGATCTTGTCGTAGACTGAATGTAGTCTAGTGGGCCTGGTGTATACTACATGGGCCGAGTGTGATTTCTGATGGGGCCCAAGGGTGGATGTTTAAGTTGCAATAGCGTTGGTAGGCTAAACAAGGTGTCGGGCCACGAAATTCTTCATGGGCTGCTCAAAGTAAGTGGTTTTCTTCACTGTGAACAATTTAGAAACTATTGGGCTTTAGGAAGGTCAGTTGAGCAAAATGGATTCTGTTGGGATGAACGATTGGGCTTTGATAATGGGCCCTAATCAAATCAGAACTTTATGGACAATTAGTGAGTTTAAGGTTTATGATGGGCCTAACTAGCTTCATGATTTATGTTCCTTGGCCGCATGGTACTGCTAGTGTAGCACTAAGAGATAAACCTGATAACTACAATTGGTTTACTAGTCTGGCCGAATAGGATGGATCTCACGAATGGGTGTGTCCTTCGGCAAGATAATGGCGAATGAGGGCGTCTTAGGCCGACTGAGTAGGGGTCGAATGATGGTTGCTTAGCTAATGGTGGCCGAATAAGGCTGGAGCAAGAGGGATGTAGCCCCACGAATGAAAGTGGCGAATGGTGGTGGTTCTGTGGTGGTTGGCGAATGAGAGCTGTGGGGTGGCGAATGAAGGCCGGCGACTGGGAACTGCCGAATGACTGAACAGTGGTGGTGGTCGAATGGTAGTGGCGAAGGAGGGTGGTCGAATGAGAGTAAGGGGCGAATGACAGTGTGGGAAGAAAGATAGCCAGCGAATGAGAAGATTGGTCGAATAGTGCCCGATCGAATGGACCATTGGCGACTGAGTTCAGGCCGAATGAAGATGCTGTCGAATGGCCATGATAAATCGAATGGGGTTGGTAGCCATTCGGCCGAATAGAAGGTGGTGTCATTCGACCAGCTGGTCATTCGACCACCTGCTATGCTCCATTCGACCGATCGTGAGGTGGGGTGTACATCCACTATCTCCTGCTAATCGACTAAGGAACCAAGAAGGGTTTGCAGAAATGAAGTTTCGAGACTTAGGAGTCGAAAATATGCATAGGATCTGTTAAGGTTGATGGTTTAAACAAAAAGGGTTACGAAAACCCTAATTTTCGAATACTTTGTAGTTCATTACCTGAATTTTCAGTGGATATCCCTCTAGATCGGCTGTACTTTCAGATAAAGGGGGTTAAGATCTTCGTTTGGGTTCAAGAACCTCTCGATTTCATCAAGAAATGAGGGAGATATGATGATTCAAAGTTCAAAAATGGGGGTTGGAGATGAAAACCGGGATTAGGGTTTGGAAAGGGAGAAGAAGATGGGAAAAATGGATTAAATGGGCTCATTCAAGGTATTTATACCTCGGGTGAGTTCGGGTTCGTTTTCGTTGCTCGGTTCGTGTTTTCGTTACGTTTCCGGAAATTATGCGCGTTTTTCGTGAGTTTTAAATAAATGAATTATTCTTGATCTTTAAGTTGAAAAATATATTTTAGAATATCACAATATTTATTTATTAACGCTTAAATTAATTTAAGCGTCGTTTACATAATTTATTTAATGAATTTCGTACTATTACGCGTTAATTAAATTTATTCGTGATTCCTTTAAAATAGTTTAATTAAATTTATTAAATGATGAGTTTCAAAATTGTAAAATAAGAATTATCTTATTTCTTTGAATTTATGGTCGTTCGTGCCTTTTATCGTTTTCGTTATCGTTTCGTCAGAACGCGTCACCTTCGCGCGTATTCGTTCAAATCGTCATTCGAACGAACACGACGATGGTTTTGCTTTCCGACTTTTGTTTTCTACATTTCAGTTATTATCTCAGAACGTTAAACTATCAGAATCATTCGTACAGATCGTCACCTATACGAATAGCTCATCGGTTTAGCATTCCGTAACAACAACCGTTATCGTTTCGTTTTGTTTAACCTCGCATACGTTTACACATAATAGCACATCAACAATCATTAGTATCACTGTTCCATGTTGCCTGATGTGTTTCTGACTGTTAAACTGTTACGTTTAATCAGATTTCAGAAACACTAGCATAGTAGTTTACTGTTTAGCATTACGTATTCAACAGTTCAACAATAGTTTGCATAGTTTGTACCTGAGTTACTGTGCCGTTACTGTTCCGTTCACTGTTCCGGTGACGGTTCCGACACAGTTGTTACATTCATCTACACGGTTCTCTTCTTGTTGGTCGTTATTTGGGTTTTCTAATTTGTTTTCATCTTCCGGTTGTTCAACCAAGTTTGTTGTATCTTCAGCTTCTTTGTTTGTTGTGTTATCGAGCTTTAACGAATCGGACATTTTTTGTTTGTGGATTAAACTAGCAATTGTAATATCATTTATATGCCATTTATATGCCATAGTGGTCGTCCCGCCCGGAGCCACAATTTTATGTGGGCGCCACGCCCGTATACATGTTTTTTAAAATTTTTTTAACTTTTTTTTTTTACACCCATTGTGGGCGTCAAGCCCGGAGCCGCTATTTTATGTGGGCGCCACGCCCGTCTACGTTTTTTTTTTAGATTTTTTAAATATTTTTTTTTACACCCATTGTGGGCGTCACGCCCGGAACCGGTATTTTATGTGGGCGCCACGCTCGTATACGGTTTTTTTTAAACTTTTTAAATTTTTTTTTTTACTCCCATTGTGGGCGTCACGCCCGTATCCGCAATATTATGTGGGCGCCACGCCCGTATACCGTTTTATTAAAAAAAAATTTTTTTTTTAATTAAATTATGCCCATTTGTATGTGGGCGCCCGGCCCGGTTAGAGAAAATTTTGTGGGCGCGCCGCCCACCTAGTTCCCGCCAAAAAAAAAAAAATCATTTTCCCTCCATTTTTTATCTTTTATACCGAAATTTGGGACCACATTCACACTTTGTCGGGCACATTCTGTCGGGTTTGGAGCAGCTAGTGGAACACTTGTCGGGTTTGGAGCAACTTTGTCGGGTTTCGAGCACCGGGTGGAATACTTGTCGGGTTTGGAGCACCGGGTCGAAAACGTTTCGGGTTTGGAGCACCGGGTCGAAAACGTTTCGGGTTTGGAGCGTCGGGTCGAAAACGTGTCGGGTTTGGAGCACCGGGTCGAAAACGTGTCGGTTTTAGAGCTGAGATAGTTGTGTACATGAGTATATCAGACAAAATGACAGAAGTGAGTTTTTTCTTCTTTTAAGAATATATTACCATTTTGTCCAAATGTTTATCATTTTTTTTATTTTTCAAAAAAATATAGGCGCCCCTCATGTTGTATTTACTTATTCTATAACTATACCTAGGAGACAGGAATTTTCTTTTTTAATTTGCACAAATAATATTTAATTTTTACTAACTTTATACCATATTTAATAGGCGGCTGAATGCAAAATGCGAGTTTCATGGAGAAACGTTGAGTTAGTTAAAACAATTATCTCAAGAAACGAGAATAGATTAAATTTATGGAGACAACAATGCTTCGGACCATGGTTAGATGTAAAAAGCACACAACAAGATGGTCAATTAATTCACTCCATTCTGAAACTTCAACAAAATTTTAATATTGAACCAGAGTTTGACGGGATATATTATATTTTCAACAACAATTCCCCACCGTTACGTTTCGGACCCCGCGAATTTTGTGTTATTACCGGATTTTCATTTGGTGATAACACAAATAAAAATAAAGGAAGTTGTGTCTTTATTAACCGCGTCCTGTCCGACAATATTATTATTCCGTTTTCCGTAGACGGTTTAAAGTCGTTTTTGCAAGAAAACGAAAATAAATTTGATGACGCCGACATAGTGCGTCTATCATTGTTGTTGATGTTATACTCTCTCTTTATGGGAGTTGAAAATGACAAAAGAGTAGAGAAAGAACACCTAATGCTTGTAGACGACTTTCAAGCATGGAACGAATTTAACTGGGGTTCATATCTGTGGGGTCGGACATACCCGAGTTTATTAGATGTTCTTACGAAAAAAAAGATTGAACCGGGAAAAAAGTTGAATTATTCCATGACCGGTTTCATTTGGGCTTTTAAGGTACATTTTTTTTTTACTTGAGTTAAATTTTAAAAATATTTTGTTGTAATTTGGGCCTAATTTTTTTAACAGATTTGGATATACGAATCTTTCCCTTATATGAAAAAAGTTTGTACTTATTCTGAGGCCATACCACGTGCAATTGGATGGCAAAAGCTGAAAAAAATAAATTGTCAACATTTGACAAAATTCTTAAGTTATCAAACCAGGTTTGATTATTACTAATTATATCCATTTATAACTAATATTTATAACCGATACTTGTTTAACTTATATTTTTTTTAATAATACAGCCAGAATTTTTACCAATAACCGTTCTACCCACACCTGAAGAGTTTAAAATGCAGTGGCTTAATGATAGTTTCGCTTACATTGGTCAGATGTTTCCGTTGAAACTAAAATTTGATACACCTCAACAAATGAGCATGGGTTTTGAGAATCCACCCCAAATGAGCATGGGTTTTGAGAATCCACCCCAAATGAGCATGGGTTTTGAGATTCCACCCCAAATGAGCATGGGTTTTCAGAACCCACCCCAAATGAGCATGGGTTTTCAGAATCCACCCCAAATGAGCATGCCTCCACCCCAAATGTACATGCCCCCACCTCAAATGCCTTCTGTGGACGGGTATAAGCCGGCTCAAGACGATTTTTTTGGAGACATATACTTTGATGAAAATAATGAAATAAACTATTCGTTTGGAAGAACCAATGACGGTTCAAGTTCCGGCACCGGTAATTTAAATCAAGTTTTGGAAAAACTTGATTTAGTTATTAAGTCTCATGATACGCATCATCAGTATTATCAGGTATCAAATATAATTTAACTTCCTACGTAATATTTTTTTATATTGTAAAGTTATTTAAATAAATTTTAATACGTTTATTATTTTACACAGGGATATCTGAATGACAACATCAACCCATTCATTTCAAGGATGGATGTAATTTTTTATTACGGAGAAAATTATTGCAAGCTAATTTAATAATTAAAATGTATGTATTTTTTTTTAATTTTTTTATTAAATGCAGAGATTTGCCTCGGTGAGTGAAAGTAAAGAAAAAGTGGTGGTAGAAGATGATGATGATGATGTTGCAAATGATGTGGAAATGTCTAAATTTAAAACCCCGTTATCACATATGCTTAGCTCGTGCAAAGACAAGGTCTATTTTGTAAATTTCTTGTATTTAATTTCTCTCTATCTTATTACACTTTATAAATTTGCAGTTCACCTCAATAAAGGGGCGGGGAAGAAGAATAAAGAAAAAATCAAAGCTGTTAAAGTCACCATTTCAAGAATTTGATTCTACACCTCGTGATAAAGAGGAAGAATTTTCTGAACAGTTAATTAATAACTTGATTGGTCGAAAAAACTATTGGGTATACACAGAATATCATCCCAATGTAGCTATGGATTCTGATTTTTGGAAAAAAGCAACCACTGGTTGGTTTGATACGCCAGTAAGTGTTGTTATACATTTAATTTTTAAATACTAATTAATTTATAATTTAATAATTAATCTAACTTATTTTTTTGTAGCATATGTCCTGCTGGATTAACAAGTTATTGTTGGAAAGAGATCCAGAGGCTGATTGGACCATTTTACCATCGTTTTTCTTGTCTTCTGTTAAGATGTTTGGAACGTGGTTTCATGATCTCGCAAGTGGTCAAATGTGGCCATTTCCGGCTATCGAACATGTTGATATTGTAAGTCTCAAACCTTATAAGTTGTGGTTCCTATTTATACATTATAATAACTAATGTTTAATTACCATACAGTTTTATGTACCGGTAAATATGGATAATCAACATTGGTGTCTTGCGGTCATAGACATTCCGAAGTGGTCAATGACTGTATATGATAGGTGATTATGAAATATATTTAAATTAATAATAATAGTATTTCTTATTTTTTCTTTTTGTTAAAATTCTAAATAACTTTTTATTGTTATAGTTATCCTGAAATTTGCTCGGCCGAAAGATCCGATATGTTAAACTTTCTGGATTATATGTTTACCACATGGTTGGCCTATAATAACTACGATATGGGACCTACTTTTCGGTATCCTCCATTTGAGCGAAGCTATCCGATTTCGGTTCCACATCAAAGTGGATCAGTAGGCGACTGTGGAGTTTGGGTTTGCATATTTTTATAGAGACTGACTTCTAATGAAGAATTGTACATTTCTAACGAAGACACCGCTAAAACGGCAAGAGAATTTCGTTGGAATTTTTGTAAACTGATGTACGAGAAAAAATTTAGGGTGCATATAACAAAGAGTGTTTAAACAAGAAATGTGTAAACGTTGTAATTATTAATATATTATCATTTTTGTTTCGTTCTTTTTTATTATTGTTAATATATAACCATTTTTAATTATCAATTTAATTATGTCAAAAAATTAAAAAAAAAATAGTTTTCTTTTAAAACCAATATAGGCGCCGCCCACATCTTTTTTTTAATTTTTTTTTTTTACTTGAAAAATACCCATAGTGGGCGCCCGGCCCACATCCAAGATCCATTTTGGGCGCGCCGCCCACATCCCTTTATTTTAATTTTTTTTTTTTTTAACTTGAAGGATACCCATAGTGGGCGCCCGGCCCACATCCAAGATCCATTGTGGGCGCGCCGCCCACATCCCTTTTTTTTAATATTTTTTTTTTTACTTGAAGGATACCCATAGTGGGCGCCCGGCCCACATCCAATATCACATAGTGGGCGCGCCGCCCATATTGGTTTTTTAGGGAATTTTTTTTTTTCATTTCTTCCTATAAATAGTTTGAAAGAAAAATTTTCGTTTGCATTTCAACACATTTGGTTAAACATGTTTGACTTACTAAAGTTTTTGGGGCTTAACAACTATTTTATAAAATGTTTTATAAAACCGAAAAATTGCAATTCTTATTGAGTTAAAACCACTTTGTTTTAATTCTTATTGAATTAAAACCACTTATATATATAAATATGTTTTTAATTATCTTTTATATAAACCCTTTTTGCTCGTAATGGACGATGGGTTTTAAAAAATTCCAACATGGGTTTGTGTGTAATACGATTTACACAATACTTAACGAGACGTAAATTGACTAATTTAACGTAAATTTGGTGGTGCCGAAATTTCGTCCTCGCACTCCTATAGCTAATCAGAAGGTAAACCGCGTGACTCAGGGAAAATTTGGTGGTGCCGCTCAAGTTTGTATAACTAGTTTGTACAAATTATTATTATGATGTAATTTTTACATTTTTTTTGTAACTTTTTGATTATTGTAATATGATCGTTTGTACAAATTTATTGATAATATTATGTTAATTTTTAATTAATGAGAAATAATAAGTGCTAATAATATCTTGACTACTATATTTAAAATTCATTCAAATCGTAACAGTAATTATTTTGGCCACTTGTCCCTACTAAGAAATCACGAAAATTACCTGCGTCAACGTACTTTGTTGTTTCCTTATTTTTTCCATAAACTTTTGATGATGACGGAACTTGTGATGCCAATAGAGTTTTGCATTGATGACGCATATGTCCATTATGATGACATCTTGAACATATTGTTGGGCTTGTTTCTTCACCTCGAGATGGAATACGTTTATTTTCTCGTGGACGACCAGCTTGCCTTCGATCCATTTGAGGGGTTTCTAAAAATTCAATATCTTCTTCTACTTCCCATTCATATTCATCTGGAACCGTATTTACAGACTCAGCGTATGTGGCAACGTGAACCTCGTTTTTGAACCAGTCCATCGCCCAATGGGTACAATCAGATTGTTTCAAAAAAACAGATACAGCTATCACATGACCACATGGCAAACCAGATAACTGCCATTTGCGACAACCACATTTTTTGTTGAAAACATCAACGATACATCGGTGAATTCCGTCGTCAACGTTAAAATGATACTCATCAACACCCCTTACTGTCCAAGTTTTGGATTTTTGTATTCTTTTGGATATTTTGTTTTCAGCCCACTTGGTTAAGTGATGGCCATTTTTTGCTGTTAGATAAAAAATATTTAATTATTAAGAAATTTAAAAAAAAAAATTAAATAAATTATAATCAACCATTTCTAATATAATACTTACCACCAAGTTGTCGTCGTTCAAAAAACCATTTCTGTACCAATGAAACAAAAAAATCAATTAGTTTTGTGATTGGTAATTTTCTCGCGTTTCGAGACAATGCATTAATAGACTCTGCACTGTTCGAAGTCATTATGTTGAACCGTTGTACAGGGCAGTGCGACCGTGCCCATTTATGAAACCCAACTCTTGTTAGTGTCTCTCTGATTGCCGGCCGCATAGCACATAACGCATTGTAGTTAGTTTCAAAGTCACTGATTGTGTACGCTTTACAGGTTGCCCACCATAAGCTTTCTTGCGCTTTACCCTTTAAACATAAATTAACCATTAAATGTCGGCAACAAAGACCATGATATGCGAGCGGGTACACTGTTCTGATTGCCAAATCAATAGAAGACGCTCTGTCAGAAATAATAGCAAGTTCTGGATGATCCGCTATGCCATCTTTTAGTTTAGACAAAAACCAGGTCCAGGCATCACCGCTTTCAGTTTTCCCGACACCGAATGCAATTGGTAAAATTTGGTTATTTCCGTCCATACCAACTGCAAGAAACATGGTGCCTTTAAAAGTACCTTTCAGATGTGCCCCGTCTATTATTATGATAGGCCGCATACAATTAACAAAACTTCGGACCTGCAGTTAATATAAAAATAAAATATCCAACTTTTACGTTAGTGGATCGATTATATCTTCAAAATAAATAACTTACAGCTGCACCAATAGCAATAAAAACCATTTCAAAACGGTTAAACTCGTCCCTCAGAATGTGAGTAATTGTTACAGGGTTAGCTAACTCAAGATTGTGACAGTATGCAGGGAGTTTGACAAAAGCCTCCTCGGCTGATCCGGACAAAAGTTGTTCTGCATAATGTTTTCCTCGCCATGCCTGTTTGTAAGATATATTAACCTTAAACCTTTGATTGATGTCCTTCACGATTTCTTTTCCCCGATAAACACGTCCACAGTCGGTAAGTTGATCTTTTATGATATGACCGATAACTTTTTTATTTGCATTTCTAATATTAGGATACGTCTGCGTTCTTGAACATGTGTGCTCGTTTTTAAAAGAAGTGACATGAAAAGCATTAGTATCCTTATAAGTAGAAGCTCTTAATACCCACTCACAGTTATCACCACAACATTTCACAACAAACCTTTCTTTTGATGACTTTTGCACTTTGAATTCAAAACACTCATTTAAAGCCATCATTGATACTTCTAACTTTAATTCTTCTTTATCTTTAAAAACTTTGTTAACAATTGGATGTGTAGATGATAATAAAACATTGGAAATGTTTGTTTCGTAATTTTGAAAGGTTTCGTTGTTATCAATATACTGGTTGTTTGTGTCAAAATTATTAGGCTCATTACTAAAATCATTCATGTGGTTAAATGGAATGTTTAAATCCGGAACAACATCTTTTTTTTTAGAATTAGACCCATATGATGAGTCTTTTTTCCCAAGAGGTAGACGAACCGTAAAAGAGTCAACTACATAAAGATAACATATGTCTGTATGATTTTTCTCTAAAATTTTTAAAAACACAGACATATCGTTGTCATCGTATATGTCAACGGGATACACGTATGTTGAAAACTTATAAGATAAACGTCTTATATGTTGAATATTAAAACGAACCGAAATCAAATCAGTCAGCTCACCGTAGCTGACTTTAGAAGAAAAATATAAACCACGACGAATACAATCAACTGGAACATAATCGTATGTACCATCTTTATGTTCCCAGTTGCCACCCATACAAACTACAACGTTGAACTCCATACTTTAAAAAGGTAAAAAACGAAATTTTGACGAAATTTGTAAGTTGTGTCTGTTTGAAAATGGATTTTTATAGGCAAAAAAAATTTTTTTTTATAAAAAAATCGAGTTAATGGGCGGGACGCCCGTAATGAGGTAAAGTGGAAAAAAATTTTTTGATTAATTTTGAAAAACTTTAACAAAAATTGATTTTTATAGGCAAAAAAAATTTTTTTTTTATAAAAAAATCGAGTTATTGGGCGGGACGCCCGTAGTGGAAAATAGTATATGGGCGGGACGCCCGTAATGAGGTAAAGTGGGAAAATTTTTTTTTTTTTTAAAAATCGTGTTAGTGGGCGGGACGCCCGTAGTGGAATTTTCATAATGGGCGGGACGCCCGTAGTGGGTTCCCGCTTAAAATTTCGAAAAAAAAGGGCGGGACGCCCGTATTTAGGTTCGGGACGCCCGTAGCTAGGTTCGGGCGCCCACAATGTGGTTCGGTTCTCTTGGTCGCCGACGCCTACAAAAAAAAAAAAAATTGACTATGGGCGGGACGCCCGTAACACGCGTGTCAGAGTGGGCCCGCCGCCCGTGACCGGGGGGTGTTTTTTACGGGCGTCGTAGCATTTTTATGGGCGTGGGCGCCTCTAGAGTACACGTGGCGATACCGAATTGGTCGACAGAGGTGGGCGGCGCCCGGAGAGCCATGGGCGTCGGCGCCCATGGCGGTGGCCATTTTGGGAAAAACGTGTGTGGGCGTGGATACTTTGGGAATTTTCCCTAAAAATAAAATAATAATATACTACTCACATCATGCATGATTTTTGAAAAGAAATTAAGTTAATAATGAAATTATACCTATTCTGAAAAGTGTCATAAAGTTCATAGTAATAAGAAACTTTATATTAGGAGACTAGTTCATTTTGTAACAAGAACGAAGCGACTGTCTTGTGGGAAGGATTATGTTTTCATAACAACAGTAATAATAATAACAACAATAACAAAATTATTATTATTATTATTATTATTATTATTATTATTATTATTAACATTTAGATACTAATTTTAATCGAAAGTGATTGCAGAAAGAAAGGAAAATGGATTGTAGTTTATTGGTTTTAAAGTGTGTTTTTAATTTTTACTGAGTTTGAATATTAACATGCTTCTTCTCACATGACGTAATGGGCTTTCCAGTTGTATTAAGCATTATACCACTATAAATTAGAGGTGGACAGACCGTTTTTTAGAACCCGTTTCGATTTTAATCGGTTCCGGTTTTGGTCAATAAAACAAATAAACGGTTTCAGTTTTAACCGGTTTTTAACTGTTCTAGCTAGGGTTTTGGCCGTCAGGTAATCGATTCCAGAACCAATTTTTTTTGACAATCTCTACTATAAATAGTAATATACTATAGATAGTGACCAGTATGAATGTAAGTTTTATATATATATATATATATTTAAATTTTGTTAAAAAAGTTTTGGTGAAAGAAATTAAAACCAAAGTAAGAGCACGAGACTTTCTTTTCAATTTTGATATTTTCATTAAAGGTGTTTATTCATTATTTTATAATGTTCTCAAATGATGCTCAACGTAATATTAGTTTTGAAATGAACGAGCCTACATACAAACATCATTTATATACACATTAATTGTATGTGTGTGTTTGTGTGTATGGGATGTATATTTTAGAAACCCCTTTTAAGTTGAGAAAACTTTAAAAACTTTAAAAAAACCATGTAAAAATAGTTTTTTTTTAACTTTTTACTGTTTTGTAACATATTAAGGTTATTTTATAAAAAAATTATAAAACCTGAAAAATGTTTTTAAAAAAATATAATTTGTAAACGATGTAACCCAAATGTAATTGTTTCGTCCATAACTGATAGATGTGTTACACAACGTTTACATATTATTATTTTTTTTAAAAAAATTGTCAGAGCTTCTACCATTTTTTATAAAAAATAACCTTAATAATGCTACAAAACATGAAAAAAAAAAGAACTTTTTTATACGATTTTTTTTTCAAGATTTTCATAGTTTTCTTAACTCAAAAGGGTTTTCCAATTGATCCATCCCTTGTATGTATGCATGTAGCCATGCTGTGAAAAGTTGAAACATGATTTTCATATAGTGTTATGAGCCGAGTCAGGTTGTTTAAAAAACACACTAAAATTTTAGCTTAATTTTACAATTCAGCTAAGCCAGCTTTGTTATTTGAACCGAGCTCGAGTCAAGCCTAAATATGAAGTTAGTCCACTTGTTTAATTATTTCTAATTATAATTTGTTTTACTTTATGCAAGTGTTTTAACAAGATAATAATACTCATGATACACGAACCTACGTTCCGCTGCGGAGCGTGACCCTCTTGTTTATATCAAATAAAGACTTGAGGAAGTGAAAAAAATAGCTAAAAATCTAAACTATGACTTAATTGTTTTTCTTTTTTTAAAAAGGAAAATTTAATTATCAATATGGTCTCCTCATATTTTCATATTAGATCACCTTATGAACCCGGTATAGTTATCCGAATCAAATACGATCAGTTCGATCCTTATCTCTTTCGTAAACATGAATTGAACGACTAACAAATATAGAGCTTATCATGTGTGATTTGTCTTTAACATCTTTAATATTTAAATTTAAATATAATATTATTAAAAATGTTTAGTTTCATTGAGCCCCAAACCACGAATAATATTATAGAAAGAATTGGTTGCCATGATTGTCAGCTTATTTTTTTCCAGTTAAAGAATTATTATTTTATGTTTTTTATAACAATTAATACTTCTTAACTTGTAACTCATTTCCAATAACCACTACGTAATATTTTGAATTAGCAAGTTCCACATCTCAACGTCGGATTAGCCCATTTGATAGAATCATTGTCTGTTGAAAAAGAGGCCTTGGGTTCAAATCCAAGTAAGACAGAAATATCGAGTGTAGTTTAAGAGTAGGATAATATGACTGTTAAAAAAAAAACAAGTTCCACACCGTGGTTGACATGTGTAGGTGTCATAGGAGTTGCAGTTAAATTTAAATTGTATTCGAGTGCATATAAAGAAATACTTTTAAAAATAAATATACTTCTTATATCTGGTAAAATATGTGGGTTGGATTGGGTTGGGTTGTTTAATGGATTAGAACGTGTGTAGTTCAAGATTGATGCAGATTATGATGAGTTTAAGCAAAATTAGTATGGGTCCAAATGTGTCGTTTTTATAAAATATAAATTTAGTTCAAGTTAAAATAAGTTGTTATGAAATAAATAATTTATTTTAATAAATTAATTTTAATGGTTTTTCTCATCAAAAATATTATTAATCATTCTTATATATTTGAATCCATTATATTTACATAAATTTTAAATTATGCATCTTGACCTGTATTGTGTTAAGGGTATCACTCATCTCAACCCATTATATATTATAATATTACTCATTTAACCCAAAATACAACCATTGTTTACCCAAATTTACTCATTTATCTTATTATGAATCAAGATTATCAGATCAAGCTAGTAATTTTATTTTTAAACAATTTTTTTTATTTATAAAATCTTTATGTTTTGAGTATAAATGTAGACAGTGATACGCTGTTTGTCAGGTTAAAAAATGTAAATCGGTAACTAACACTAAAGTGTAAAGTATCTACTAATAATAAAATTTGATATCAATCTTATGATTTCGTGGATCGTATTCAACGCAACTTTTCCTTGCTTACATTTGGTGGCTAACCAGCTTGATAACAAGCAGGGATGTTCAAAAGCATTCGTATCCGAAACCGAAATATTCGAAAAAATCATATATCTAGAAGTTCGGATATCCGGAAATTTGGATTCAGATTTGGATACTTATTTTGAAAATTTTCTGATAGTTTGGATGTCCGATATCCGAAACAGTTTTTCGGATAATTTTCGGATAGTTTCCAGATATTCGGATATCCGAAATATATTTTTTTTAAATTTTTAATTTTTTCCTGATTTTGAATATCCGAAATTTCGGATTTGGATGTTGAAACCAACTATCCGAAATACCGTATATCCGAAAATAAACATCCTAATGTTCACCACTATGGCTTTGCTCTTGTAACCAATCCACAAGCTAGAGGTGGCCAAACCGGGTTTTTTTGGAACCGGTTCCGGAACAGTTCCGGTTTCAAACGGTTCCGGTTCCGGTCAACAAAGTCAAGAACCGGTTCCGGGTTTTGATCGGTTCCTACCGGTTTTTTGCCGGTTCCGGTTTTGGCCGGTTTCGGTTCGGGTTTGGCCGGTTTGAGGGCGGAACCGGTTCCGGGTTTTCCGGTTCCGGTTCCAGTTTCTCTGAAAATCAGGAACCGCCCGTACCCACCGGTTCGAGTACGACCGGTTCCGGTTCCGGAACCGGGTACGTTGGCCACCTCTACCACAAGCAGGGGTTTCATCCCGGATCCTCGTGGTCTAAGGGTTTCCTGTTAAATCTTAGAGATTTTGATTTAAATAAATTTAATTAAATGAATACTTCACACCTACTAACTCACTCAACGTTTATTTTAATTTAGTTATATTAGGACATAAGTAACCCAACGTATACATTCATATGGCCTCACACAAACAATGAGTGAGATTTTTTGGTAAGGCCTGCAATTGAGTCAAAAGGAGTCATGGCTCGAGCTTGAAAATAAGGGCTGCAATTGAGTCAAAAGGAGTCATGGCTCGAGCTTGAAAATTGTTTTAGCCAAGAATCCGAGTTCGAGCACGAGCTCGTCATAAAAATCACATACTGTGAGTCGGCTCGTTTTTTTTCTTTGAGCATATATATGAGAAAGAAAATTTGAAAATATACTTAATTTGAGAAAACATGTGAAAAGTTGGTGCAACATTCTTTTTTTTTTGTTCATACATGTAATATATGCTATTAAAAAAAAATAAAAAGTTATATGTGTTTGTTATACATATGTTACATTTGTTTATATTATTATACAAAGTAAAAATGTTATTTTGTAACATATTTGCACTAATTACTAATAATTATTTTTAGTTTTATATTTTTATGTGTTTCAAATGAAATGTAATAATTATTATTATCATTATCATTATCATCATTAAAACTTCTAATTAAAAAAAAAAAATCTTTGACCGTAAACTATTCGCTAAAATATCGTGGCAACGTACGTTTCATAGAGTCTAATGAATTTTAAAGTATATTACAAGAAATTGTGTTTGATTATTGTGGCAACATTTTTAATGCTTTAGATTAGTTTGGCACTCAACTAGGTTTAGTATAAAGGAGTTTTGTGTGTTATTACTATGGGATGAGTTAATGTTCACTTGATTTTTACTTTTTTTTTTCAATTATTCTTAGTTACTCTAACCGAGCTACACTTAGATTTTTATTATCAATATATCTTTAATTCACAAGCTTTTACACAAGCCTTTTATTAGTTTTTCAACAATTTCGTTATTAACTGAAACCAAACCATAACCGGCGGTTAACCGATTAATGATTAACCAATCAATTGATTATGGTTACGGATATAGATTTAGAATTAACTGAACTAGTGGTTTTGGTTATGAGAATAGTCATAAACGCACCGAACCGTATCATCAACATCCCTACTAAATACAACTAAATTTTTATAGCCTCTTCTATATTTAAAAAGTTTCTTTACTATTTTATTTAAGAAAAAAGTAATATTTTTTATATTTTAAGCATGTAACTTATTATTAACTATATAATTAAGTAATGACCAAGGGGCTTATAGCCTAATAGTAACCCCCTTGACTTCCCGAATGGGAGGTATTGGGTTCGAGTCTCGGCTGGAGCAAAAAAATGCTCTAAGTTGAGCTATGGGGTTTTCCCAGTGTGGGTTTCCTCCTAAAAGATGGTGTCAGTGTACTTATTTATATAGTGGTACTTGTTGTTAGCTGTTAAAAGAAAAAAGTAATGTTTGCTTTAACTTCATCTGGTTCTTGAAGGGGTCTAACCGGTTGCCTACCTGTTTGATAGCCAACCCCCTTATGAAATTAAACGAAACATTATAAAAATAATTATTGTTTTACTACTTATACATTCTTTGTCTATATGTGTCTATGTGTATCCGTTTGCTCTTTTTCTTGTGGTGTGTTTGATGATGATAATAATAATAATAATAGTAATATATATATATATATATTGCTTTACTACTTATACATGCTTTGTCTACATGTGTCTATGTGTATCTGAAGCAGTTTCTCTACCCTTCTGAGGGTAGGGGTAATGTTTGTTTTCATCTCTCCTCCTAGACCCTACTTTTAAGTGGGATTTCTTATGTGTTATGTGTGTATTATAAAAATAATTAAAAATACAAATTAAAGCATATAAGACTTAGATACCAAGGGTTTATAGCCTAATAATACCTCCTTGACTTTCTGAACGGGAGGTCTTAGGTTCGAGTCTTACCTAGAGAAAAAAATGCTCTAGTTTGAGCTATAAGGTTTTCCCAGTGTGGGTTTCCTACTATATTGTGGTGTCAATATATTTATTTAAACAATTATACTTGACGTTAGTTGTTAAAAAAATAATAATAAAAATATAAACACTAAATTTTATAGGATACATAGATATTAAGTTGGTGGCAGATGCTTCACAAATGAAAACAAACACTAAATATTACACAATACTTTATGCTTTGAGCCAAGGAACCACAAAGACTTTTGAGAGCCTCCACATGATCAGGAAAATGAATAAAACAAGGTGAGAAAACTTGAGAGATAATCTCATTTATTTACATGTACTAGACAACCCAAATTTTATTTAAAAAATTTACATGTTGGCATGTTTTTCAAACTTTCATGATTTCTATATATTTTATTAAGGATGTAAACGAATCAAGACGAGCTCAAGCTTGTTAAGGCTCAAGCTAGGCTTGTTTTAATTAAATAAAGCTAGATGTTGAGTTTGGATTCTTAGAAAAATTTTCAAACTTGAGCTCAGCTTGATTATATCTTTGTTATTCATTTTATTTATATTAGATTTAATTTCATATATATTTATAATATACTTTTAAATCTAATATAAAATATATAATTTTTATATATAAAATAATTTATTATATAAATATTCATTTAATTGAATAAATAAAAAGTTCGTTTAAGCTTGCAAGGAGGTTCGAGCATGATATGTGAAGCTCGAACTCGGGTTCAATAACTAAACGAGCCATATTTTTGTGCTTGAGCTCGGTTTCGAGCTCGTTTAGGCTCGGCTTGTTCGAGCTTTTTATCGATCTGATCTTCAATGGTTCACGAACCAGCTTGATTTGTTTACACCCATATGATTTACTAACATTGTCATTTTTTACGCTTTATGGATTACATTTTTAAAACCAACTAAGTTTTTTGTTGATTAACGAAATCATATGTGTGATAAGTTTTCTTTTTTACAAACGTTATTTAGTCAAATAAAACGTAAACTTTCTCTTTTTTAGTCTCTTTTTTCTTTTATTTTTTTAATTGTTTTAGTTCTATAATTTTTATGTGTGGTGATTACGCTACATTCGTGTTTCTTGAACTTTTTCAATTGTTTTCCATGATGTGTATTTATGTTGCATGCTTAATTGGGTTCGTATTTCTTCATGATACATTTTACAACTAAATTCCTTCTTTTACTGTTTAGATTCTGTGGTTTTTAAAATTATGCATTTTTTTTGAACGGTTAACTAATCAACTGCCGGGTACAATCCAGACGACGGAGCCCTAGCCCACCAGCCACCAATTTCCGGGGAAAACCCGACCCAAGCATCCGCCCAAAGGCACGACGATGAAAGGTCGGTAAAACCAGGTGGGATCAAGAATCGAACCCATGACCTGGGTCTTCTATCACTTCCCTCACATCTCCATCTTACCACTAGGACAAGACTTCATTGGTTAAAATTATGCATTTATTTTTGTGTTTGTGTTCCATGGGAGTGACAATTGCCTTCTGTAAATAGAGTTGATTTAGTGTTTTACGAGGGATTGACAACCGTTGTCATTATTTTGTATGTTTTCTTATATTCATAATGATGACCGTCATTGTGATTGAGAAGCCATATCGATAGAATACTATGAATTAACATATTTTTTTGCAAAATTTTAAATACGCGGCATTTTGTTATGTGAATTTTATTTATTTCTTTTTTATTTTTTTACAATTTTTTTAACTTTTTGTGATTTATATTTTAAGATTTTATGACAAAATGACGACTCTGATATGGGTTTTGATATTTGAGATCATCTTTTTATCATATTCAACTAGAGGTGTACAAATCGGGTTTTTTTTGGAACCGGTTCCGGTTCCAATCGGTTCCAGTTCCAGTCAACAAAGTCAATACCCGGTTCCGGTTCCGGTTCCAGTTCCGGGTTTTAACCGGTTCCAGTTCGGGTTTTGGCCGGTTCCGGTTCGGGTTTTGGCCGGGTTCAGGTGGAACCAGTTCCGGTTTTCCGGTTTCGGTTCCGGTTCTAATTTGTCTGAAAAACCGTACCTGTTCGTACCCACCGGTTCTGGTATGACCGGTTCCGGTTCCGGTTGTCGGTTACGGGTCCGGGTCCGTTTTTTTGTACACCTCTATATTCAACTTAGGTAATCATCGTAACACATCATATAAATCTCTATATAAAGTTAAAGATTGCATTTTGATAGCAATTTAAACATTTCTTTTCCTAATTTTCTCAGTCGATCATATAGACCTTCGTCAGCAACAATTGGATAGCAATTTAAACATTTTTTTTTCATTTCACTTAGCTTGTTTTGGTTTATTTAAGTTTTTACACTAGTATAGCGTATTAATAGTCCATTTTGATTTTTTTTTTTTTTAAACAACAACCCATTTAAAACTTTAGGTAAAAGAGATATAAATTCAAACCACATTCTAGAATCAATCGCTAATATTTAAGCGATAATTCGTCTAACTCTTTAACACTTAACCGTAAATGTTCTTCATTATTATATAATACAATAACCCTGTACTGTTCATAATTTACTTCCTTCAATGCATTATGTACAACTTAATAATGTGTTATCTGGAACCGCCAAGAAGAAAACACACTTTTGAACCACTACAAAAAACTTTCCAAATTTTCATTTAAGACCCTGTATCGTATTATGGTCATGATTTTATTAACTTGATCGCAATTACCCATGGACGTTTATATAAATTTCGAACACAAACGGTTGCAGAAATTTTGCGCGTTACCCATGTTTACAATAGCTGCCCTTTAGTGATTTATGTTAGAGTGACAACACATATTTGCGTTTTGATATTCGGAATCAGAGTGACAACACATATTTGCGTTTTGATATTCGGAATCGTGGCTGCATACACACAGCAACGCGCGGGAGCCCACTAGTTGTTGCTACAAATAAGTATAGATTTAGAATTATTTGAACCAGAGAAAGAGTTGAATTTGTTGAACCAGTTGGAGTGTTGGATTGCTTGATCATTGATGATGTTGTTGGTAAACTATTGAAGCTAATCAATGATAATGTTGATGAGTTATTTTCGTTTTTTGAATTTTTTTTATGTTGCTTTCCTACTATGAAAAATTTGTAACTTGTGCTTAAATTGTGTTTTGCATATGTTTTTGGATAAATTTATTGTTTTTTCTTAAATTATTGAGTTTGAGGTTGATAAAAACATTTTAAATTTTATTAAATTTTAATTTGAAACCAAACCGCTCTGTTTGTAAACGAGACAAGCATCAGCACTAACATCTGGCTTGGTTTTACAAATTCGAACAGAGTTGAGTTACTAGGGTTGTAAACAAGCTGAATACGAGAAGAAGTGAGCACAAACAAACTCTTGCTTGGTTTGGTTCCATTTATGACCAGCCCTAGTTTTACTATTTATATAATTATATAAACGAGATTCATCATTCATGTATGCTTGGTTTGGTCGATAGAAATAGGGCCTTGCCCAAAAATGGGCCTTTATGAATGTGGACTTTGGAGTTCGGAACAAAAATGGAAACCCATAAAAGGCCATAGTCATATACTCATATACCTATATTAATCAATTTTGTTTATATATTTTATTTCTAACTTGCAAAATTATATACATTTTAAGGTACAAAATTTTAATATACACGATATACAATGCTCTTAAAACATTGAAATTATATAATTTTACAAATTAGAAAACAGAAATATGCAAATACCCCTTGTTTTAATCTTTAAACTTAGTTTTCTGATAGAATTAGTAAAGCTAACCATCGCGAGTTACAACAGCATCAAAACGCAGAGTACTTCGAATTTACTCTATTAAAAGAAAACGTAAAAGGATGGAATATTGAGCATTTACAAGAGAATTTCGTCCACGCAAAATAATTCTAACTATGTTTATTCCCCACGCGCATTGCATCGGGTTATCACAGTACACTCCAGAGAGCGGATATTATACATATCATTTGTAGAAGCATAAGTTGCATAGCAAAATCAAATATATCATCACGAACTCTATACAAATTTTTCATAAAAACATAAATTATACAAAACATCACAAAATCATTTTTACCGGCAATCAATCGTTTGAATTAAAATAAAAACCCAAATATATAAGTAAATTTCTCAAATTTAATAAAAACTCAAATCTTTAAGCAAATCTTTCACATTTAATACTTTTTATCTATGTTTACTACTTCTCAAAGTTAATAAAACTTCTGATGGTTTAAGTTTAACTTTTTAAAACGTTAATATATGGATCAGACACCTAATTAATATAATATAATATATAATAATATATATAAAATAAGCATCGGGACCAACTCATTATCTTACTATTCTAATAAACAAAAATCTCCAATTGTCACATGTTACATTCTAAGACCAGAATGACACTTTTCATTTTTTCATGCATTCATTTAATTCCCTTTTATTTAATAAATGATATAATCTATCTTATTAAATAAATTATATTATTTATCTTATTAATTAATTATAATACTAATAACTAATGATATTATACATCTTTTAACAATTTTGAAAATAGTTTTTGATATATTCAAAATCAAATCATTTTATTATAAAACATATTTTAAAAATTTATAAAATCTAATTTTCATAGATATCTTTTTTTTTAAATAAGAAATATTTCAATTTGACGGTAATTTCAAATTAGGTTATTTAACTTTAATAATTACAAAAATATTAACATATCATCTTAAGTTGAAATAGTTAGTTTTTGACAGAAACCTAACTAATTAAATTTTTAAATTTAGTTAGCTAGGTCAGTGATCTCAATTATTACAAATCAAGAAAGATAAATGATATTTCTATTTTTATTAAAAATTTTAATTATTGTTATATGATTTAAAGTAATTGTTAGTACACAATTTAATCAATTTACATAAAAATATCATTGATATAATTTTTAAATTTTCATTATTTACTATTTAATATTCAATCCGTGTGTTCACACGGGGTAACAGCCTAGTATATATATATATATATCCACTCAATATTATATATATAAATATATTAAGTTTAGTATTCAATATAATAATAATATAATTACTATTCTTTTATAATGCATTTTAATACATATAATAATTTTACATAGACTTCGTACACTTGGTGCATAAAAACAACCTTGTATTTTAATCCAACCTTAGAGATTTAACACTTAAACTTATTTCTAACCATCTAATTTGAACCCCTATAAGTGGTTCATATTGATTAATATTAAAATTATCTTTTTATACTTAACTATTAAAAAAAGTAGGATTATGATCAACTAAATAGTCTCTTTATCCTAAAAAGTCTAGGAAGTATTATTTAACATTAGATCATGAAATCAAATTTAAAAAGGAAAATTTAAAATTTTAGAAGGAAAAGTTGTTAGAGGGTAATTTAGTCATAACCACTTTCTTCCCATATTTTTTTAAACATTCATAACTTTTGCTTACGATATTATTTTTTCAAAAAATATATATCATAAATTTTTTTTATTTTTAAAATGAGTATAATATTGCTACAAAAAATTAAATTTTTTCAGTTCATTTTGTCTAATTATTATCATTGTATCTTTTTAAACGTTTGTGTATAATTATCTTTTTTGTGTTTTTCTTAAAGATAATTGTGTCTTTTTTAAATATCAATATGTTATTTATACTCATCGTTGTGTCATCCTTGCTTAACATTATGTATTATGCAACGTTATTGTGTCTTAAATTGTTTAAGAAAACACAATATTAAGCAGAAACACAAAAGACACAAGACATGTACAAAAGACACAATGACTTGTACAAAAGACACAATGTATATACAAAAGACAATATTGAGGAGAAAAACACAATAGACACAATGTCTATACAAAAGACACAATGCCTATACAAAAGACACAATAACTCGTTATTGTGTTTTTTGTACAGGTAATTGTGTCTTTTTAAAGACAATTGTGTTATTTATACTCGTCATTGTGTGATACTTGCTTGACATTATGTATTATGCAACATTATTAATTATGTCTTAAATTGTTCATTAAAACACAACATTGAGCAGAAACACAAAAGACACAATTACCTACACAAAAGACACAATGATATGCACAAAAGACACAATGACCTGCACAAAAGGCATAATGACCCGTACAAAAGACACAATGAACTAAAAAAACAAATGTTTCTATAAAAAAACAATATTAATTTTGAAGATAAAAAAATGCTTTTTTTATGGTATTTTTGTTTTCAAAAAATAATTCCGCATGTAAAAGTTATGAACGATTAGAGAATATGGAAATTTGATAAAAAGTCAACAAAGGTAGACATGACTAAAATACTCTTTAACAACTTGATTTAATCATAGTCATTGATTAATAGTCTAATAGCACAAGATCCTTCTTAGGTTTTTTAGGTTAAGAGGCTTATTTAGTTTAACTTAATCCTAAAAAAGCAAACTATAATATAGATTAGTAGATCACACAGTTTTTTAGAATATAAATAAATGAACAGAAATAATTTTAAAGGTTAACTATCTAATATTAGATTATCATATAATATAATTCTTATGTATATGACAAATGTATTCTGGACATACTCTCAAGTTATCTTAAAATAGGGTTAGGTTAAACTAAATAAACCTGTTAAGCTAAAAAGCCTAAGAAGGATCTTGAGTCATTAGATCATTAATCAATGACTATGATTAAATTAAGTTGTTGGAGGGTATTTTAGTAATGACAAATTTTGTTGACTTTTTATCAAGTTCCCCCACCTTTCTTTAAACGTTCATAACTTTTATATACGAAATTATTTTCTGAAAAAATATATAGTATAAAAGCAAGTATTTTTTTTTATTTTCAAAATTAGTATAATATTGCTATATAATTTTTTTAGTTCATTTTGTATTTTGTATAGGTCATTGTGTCTTTTGTGCTTCTGCTCAATGTTGTGTTTTTCTGAACATTTTAAGACACAATGATCTTTAAAAAGACACAATTACTTGTAATAAAGACACAATGACAAGTATGAACAATTTTTTACAGGTCATTGTGTCTTTTGTTTGAATTATTGTGTCTTTTGTGTTTCTTCTCAATGTTATGTTTTCCTAATGTTGTGTTTTCTTGAACAATTTAAGATACAATGATGATGCAGAATACTTAATGTTAAGTAAGAATGACATAATGACGAGTATGAATAACACAATGATATTTAAAAAAGACACAATTACCTGTAAAAAGACACAATTACCTGTAAGAAAATCATAAAAAGATAAATATACACAAATGTTTAAGAAAGACACAATGACGATGGTTAGACACAGTGAACTGAAAAAATTTTGTTTTTTTATAACAAAATTATACTCATTTTATGCAAAAGTTGGGAACACTTAAAAAATGTGGGCGAAAGTGGTTATGACTAAATTACCCTCTAATAACTTTTCCCTTTAAAATTTAAAATTTTTCATCTTAAATTTGTTCACATTATCTAATGGTAAACAATCTTTCTGAACCTTTTTATGATAAGAAGACTATTTAGTTGAACGTAATCCTCTTAAAATAAGACATTTTTTTTTATCTAAATTTGACTCAAGATCTCTCTGTTTTTTTTTATAAACAAGTTTTCTCCTTAAGCATAAAGCTAAACTTAAGTTACTTTTTTAAATAAAAAATGTTGCTTCTTTAAATACTCTATTTGCAAAACTAACTCGGCTACTCGTTATAGAATTGAATTGTATACATTTTTGTTTACATAGTTTTTAGTAATTTTATTTTAAAACCATGAGATTTTTCCTTCCTTCAATTAGAATTGAAATATTTATGACATGAGTTAAAAAGACCAAGTCACAACCAACAAATACCTACTACCCACCTTTTGGATGTCAGAATTATAAAATTATTTATTATTATTATTTTTTTTTATTTTAATACTTCTTAAAGCGTTTATAAATTATAATGTACTCTTTTGTTTTCAAGGTGGTAAAAGTAAATGTGTAAGGCAGAGTTTGAAATAGAAAGTGATAGCATTTGTTTGGTTTAACTGATAAAACCAAACGCCCTCATGTACGTGGATTTTGTGTTCGGTTCGAAGCGTCGTGTTAGTTTTGATGACAATCGATTACAAAACACATACAAAAAAGGGTCGAAACCCCTATTTATCCGACAATTCTAAAGAAGTCAATGATGTGATATTGTTCGAGAACAAAATGTAACTTCGGTTACACACGAATCTTATGGAATTTTCCCTACTTTGTGAACCACTCATTTTTGGCAGATGCATCCCATAGTTGATATATCATCAACATAATATATACCAATGATGTCTTGTCCTAATATATGTATTAGGTAACTAAAATCAATGACAAAATTCCATAAGTAAAGTTCGTTACATAATTTGTAGCGAACATTTACATAGCTAAATTTTATCTAAAATAACGGTGCCTCTTGTGATTACTTTACTTTACTTTATTTTATTTTATTTTATTTTACTTTTTTGTTTCTTTGTATCTCAATCTCAATTGGTGAACTTGGTTTCAGTCAGTCAATTTAATATTTATCTATGTATAAAAGTTAGTAGTTATAGTAAAAATTAAAATTAAAAAACAAAATATTTAACTTTGAATATTAGCTCTTTTTATCTTTAAAATGTAAATACACTTTCTAAAACTTCAATTGTGTTAACAGATCAACACACTAATCAAACACATCGTGTTCAGATTGATTTATTTTTTAAACAAGACGTGTTTGAGTTGACATATATATATACAAACAGATCACACCAGCCAACTCAAAACCTGCTTTCTTACGTAAAGCGACATGTTAGCTGGTGTTAAATTAACACTCTTACATCAAACTTAAAACTCTGATCACAAATTTTTGTGACTAAAATGAATAAAATTGTACCATTAATTATGAAATACACACCTAATACCCCATTAATTATGAAGACGAAATCCTCATACCATAGGACAGATGGGGGACCAATACCCTGAGGTCAAACCCCTTTCCTAACCATATTAGTTGGTTGACGATTGAATTATAACAACTCATGTCGTACCGTTATGTTTTCGTTTTGGGAAAATCCCCAAAATGTCCTTTTTGACCAACTTTTGCCCCATTGTATCCATTTTACATTTTCATTACAGTTTTGTCCACACTGTTAACGGGCCCCGACACCTATTAATTAACGGGCGAGCGCTTATATAGGGTCCAGTTAAGCTTGTCATCTGGCTTATATGGGTGTGTGCGCCCGTGTACTCTAACGCACGCCCGAAATTTCAAAATTATTGTCATGGGCGGCCGACCGTTGATAAAAAAAAAAATTAACAGGCGTTTGCTTTTTATTTGTTAACAGGCGTCCCCCGTAATTAACAGGCGTCTGCCCGTAATTAGCATGTGTCCGTCCGTAATTAACATGACTTAAAAAAAAATTAACAGGCGTCCACCCGTAATTAACATGACTTCGAAAAATTTAACAGGCGTCCGCTCCCTAAAAAATTTTCTAATTTTTTGAATTTGTTTTTTGAGCGGGATGTTTACGGACGCCTGTAAAGTACGGTTGGCCACACGTGACAAAGGCGTCAGTGTGGGCCTGACGCCCGTGACAAAAATTTTGAAATTACGGGCGTGCGTCAAAGTATATGGGCACCCATGCCCATATCAGTCAGATAACAAATTTTAATAGGTTTGTATATAGGCGCCCGCTAAGACCATGTATAAAATTGAAAAGAAAAGGTCAAATGGACAAAATGGAGCAAAAGTTGGTCAAAATGAACATTTTGATAATTTTCCCGTTAGTTTTTCTTCTTTAAAAGTTCATATCATCCTACCGGTTTTCTCATCGTTACTTTACAAAAAGAAATTATAACATGACACATATCCTAATCTATAAAGGACCGTGTGCGTAATATATAGAGGGATGATCAATTAAAATTACTTTTATATTTTTTAAATCATTTAATTATAAGCATTGACGGAGCTTGTAATAACTCGGAAGGGGGCCGAAGAATTTTTAGGAAGAAACGTAGGGGTCCGAATGATTTTTACAAAGAAAAAGTAGGGGGCCGAAGGATTTTTGGGAAGAAAACGAATAGGACCAAAAGATTTTCTGACGAAATACTAATAAATCGACCATTCTGACCGGAAAAACGGAGGAGGGGGGTTCGGGGCCCCTCGGGCCCTTCTTAAGGTTCGTCCATGATTATAAGCAGTTATTTTTAATTCTCGTTGATACGCATTTGATTGATCTCTATAAATAAGTGAACATGAAAGTGTTTAAGAGTACGTACGTACATACATAGGCTTGTAAACGAACCAAACAGTTCATAAACTGTTTGGCGAGAAACTCGTTTAAGTTCATATATTTAATAAATGAGCGAACATAAACATAAAATTTATGTTCGTTTAATTAAATAAACAAACATGAACATACATAGTGTTCGTTTATTATGTTCATAATGTTCGATTATGTTCGTTTATTTGTGTTCGTTAACTATATAATGTTCGTTTATGTTCGGTTAACTATCTAATTTATGGATGATATGTATTTACACTTAATAAACTTGTCGTTTGCGTTCGTTTATGCTTAATCAATTGTGTTCGTTTACACTTGTTTAATTATGTTCAATTATGTTTGTTCTTTTATTTTGGTTCGTTTGTGTTTATTTATGTTTACAAACACAGTTCGTTTAATCTTCTAACAAACGAACATGAACAAACACGAACATATTCACTTTCTTTATAAACGAACATAAACACAAAATTTATGTTCGTTAATGTGTTCGTGTTTGGTAAAATTTAAATAAACGAACATTTACATGTCTGTGTTTGTGTTCGCTGTGTTCGCTTATGTATGTATGCATGCATGTATAGAATCACAACCAATATATAGATATTCCGTTTAAACTATTCTCTTTCATTAAACTCAATTAAGTGTACGCATTATTAATTTAGGTTTTCAAACGAACCTAATTATAACAATATACTTTCAAATGGAACAAATTACATATAACACATCACTTTCTAGAATCGAATTTCATATGTGATGCAATATTCAAAAAAAGAACATAAAAATTAATTCTAACTCTACTTTTCATTTTCTTTTAGTTTTATCAAACAAAAACCACATATATAAAAATGTCACATTTCTAATGAATTATTAAAATTTTGTTACTTTTTATATATATTTTTTATCTTTTTCAAAAAAAATTCATTACCAATTTAGTAATTTACCATGTTTTTAACGGGTATTGGTGTATCGAATCATTCCATGGGTTATCAGATTCAGGTTCGGGTTCATTTATCCATTTCCAGACTAAGCTACCCACCTTGAACCCGGTTCCAAACGCCAACATCCACATCTTGTCACCCTTTTTAACCCGTTTTTTCGCTTCGAAATAAGCCAACTCGTAAAATACTAGACTACTTGACGTGTTTCCGAACCGGTTCAAAGTCATTCGGGCCGGTTCGGTCACAAAGTCATCAAACTTCATAACTCGTCCCACTTGCTCAATCACTGCCTTCCCGCCGGTGTGCACACATATATGCTCAAACGCGTTCATGAAGTCCGGCACGATCGGTTTCATCTTCCCGCTCGACATTGCCATTGCCAACACCGAGCAAATATACCTCACGAGTTGACTCAGTGGCAAAACTCGTGGCGCTAGGATTTTAACATGTTGCCTAAGATTTACCCCGGCAACTCTTATTAAATCCTTGGTGAGAGAAACACCAGTGATTCCTTTCTTATCCTCCTCTTGGAAAGCGGCCCGGTACGAAGAGTCGTCCGCAGCATGATGGGTCCTAAGTGAATGGACCAGCTTCATTTTTGCGGACGACTGACGGGCCGGGTTGTTAGTAATTAATGCAGCTGCAGACCCGACCCGAAAAATACAATTAGTGACAAGCATGGATCTTTCTTCCCCCTCGTACCAATTTAACGTAATACTCTCTGTTATCACCACAAGAATATTCTTGATTTTCCGGCCACCACCAATTAAAATCCGACGAGCTAAATCAACGGTAAGAACGCCGGAGCTGCACCCCATCCCGCTAAGATTATACGTTTTCACATCGGGTTTCATGTTATAATGATTTACAATGAGAGATGAAAGTGA
This sequence comes from Mikania micrantha, assembly GCA_009363875.1. Taxonomy (NCBI): domain Eukaryota; kingdom Viridiplantae; phylum Streptophyta; class Magnoliopsida; order Asterales; family Asteraceae; genus Mikania; species Mikania micrantha. Next base: position 105,485,869 of record CM018692.1, on the reverse strand, counting down.
TGGCGACGGTGAAAAGCCTCCACAGGTGACGATGACCACGTCGATTTCCTCCGGCGAGATGTTGGTTTTCGATAACAGCGAATCTACGGCGGAGAATATTCCTTCCTCCGCCTCCTGCACGGCGTTTTTATGTGACGGCGTTTGAGATTCTTCGAACATGAACGGCGGTACATACGTTGCGTCACTTAACCCCGATTTAGAGTAGATATTACGCATGAACTCCACCGGCTCCGGCGACGTGAACCGGCCGTGGGTGAGTAAGAACTTGGACGCCAGCTCGTAATTGCATTTCCGTTCCGGCGGAGGTTTGTAGCAGGAATAGTTAAGGAGGAAGACGGGGTGGGGTTGTGACCGGAGATGGAAGAATATGAGTACGCCGGCGGCGAGGGTGGTGACGACGGTTAAGAGGGGGTGGACGGAGAGGAAGTGGAGGATTCCGGCTGTGATCGGGTGGATGGCGTGGAGGATCACGGCGGAGGACAGGACGAAAAAAATGGCGATTTGCAGTTTCCGGTGGAGGGACAAGGTGGCGGGTTCCATGTTACTGTGTGCTGGTTGTACAAGTGTTGATGCAAGATGTACAACATACAAAAACCTTGCATGGTTAAGAAGACTTATGTTGGAATTTATAGAAAGTGACAGGGGACGGTGATGCTGTGAAATTACCAATTTGCCTATGCATATGTGTTTATTATTATTAACCTTAAATTTTAAATATTCATATTCTTCTAGATGTGAAAACATTAAAAAAACAGTCCAGAAAACGTTACATGTTGAAAATATATATATATTATGGGACTGAATTATTAATTTGGTTTTGGTTTGAATTATTAGTTTCATTGGTGGTGGAATATTCTAACGTTATTTTACTTATTTTGATGACGTTAAAAGCGGTGGAATATTGTAACTTTGAGCCGACGGCTCCTTTGGAGCAGTCTCTTGACCCTCTCTATCCTAACTGGGATAGACGTAAGATGTGTCTTCATCCTTTCTCCAGATGCTACTGAAGAATGAAAATATGCTTTGTAAGTGTGGGGATGTGGTTGACATATAATTTCAGACTAAGGTTGTTTTCGAGAAAGTTGAGGCCCTGGTAGTCAGGAGTCTAGGGGTGTTTATCGGGTCGGATAACGAGTTGTTCGGGTTATCCGGATGTGAAAATTTTAAGACCCTATCCGAAACCCGACCCGATCCGAATCTATCCGAATAAACAGGGTTTATTCGGATTGAATTCAGATATCCGATCCGAATAAACAAGATTTTGTATATCCGATCCAAATTTCCGAATCTTTAATTCGGAACGGTTTTTCGGATTTATGATTTTTTGAACACCCCTATTTAGGACTATTAACTATAAGAGACGTCTTCTAGCATGGGACAATAGATATTGTAGGTAAGGATAGTGAGACGTTTACGGTTAATGGCTATAGGTTGAAGAAATGAAATAATACGTCGCGATCGATAGAGAGGAAGATGTCGTTCTCCACGACCCTCCTACTGATAAGTGATAAAGGATTTCACGTTTGAATGAAGACTCGTTAATAAACTTAGCGTTCTTAGGAGGCAACATGTATGTTTACAGGTGTGTGCATTTTTGTTTGCCGGTTTGCATCTTTTATCTGCTTTATTATTATTTTTTGTTTTATTTTCCTTTTCTTACCGACTTGTTTAGACATGGGATCACTTTAGTGGTTGACATGGATCCATTTTGAAAATTGAAAGCTAAATTGAAAATTTTTAAGTAAAATAAGCATAGTAAACCCTCATCATGAACCTTAGGAGCCCATTATTGATTCCTTGCTACATATTCCTTGAAACCCCTATATAGTCTGCTAAGAAAACCATTGGTAGCCGGCGATAATCTAAACAGGCAAGATTTTTTATACCTTATCATAGACTGCCTACACCTGCCTTATGTTACGGATCGAAACCATTGCAATGCCTGAAACTTGGCTCACATCAGTTGTACAGGCAATTAATGTGAGTTTATAGACCAAATGAGCTCTTTTACCAATCAAAATACTTTTTGGATTGAGCTCTCCTATTTTGTTTGTGACAGTGGTATCAGAGCCATCCCGAAGATGTGATCTGAAAGGAGTTAGTCATGGCCAATGTGGCCGTGACCAACGAGGACGTTGACCCTTAAGTAGGGTCGAATGTTATGGATCGAAGCCATTGCAATGTATTAGACTTGTCCAAAATCGCTTGTATGGGTTATTGATGTGGGGTTAATAGACCAAATAAACTTTTTCATCCATCAGACTAGTCTTTTGAGTTGAGCTATCATATTTGATATGTAACACTTTAGCAGTCCATGATTTGTTCCTGCATCTAAATTAAATATAACATTCAGCTAGTCACCAACTAGAGGTGGGCAAAAACACCCGGAAACGAAAGCGGTCCTACCCGAACTGACAGATACAGGCGGTTTTGGTTTCTCAAAGAAATCATACCTAGAACCGGAACTGGCCGAAACCAGATAAAACTGGTCAAAACCCAGTCAAAAGTTCGACTCTAACCGGAACCGCTTCTTAACTTTGTTGACCAAAACTGTAACCAATTTGTACCCAAAACCAGTTTAAAAAAAAAAAAAAAGATTTAGGCGCCTCTAGCTGCAACAACCTCACATCTCTTCCTTTTTTTCTCTCTTTTTCTCTTTCGCACCCATAAATTGATTCCCACTCTCTCTAACGACAACTCTACCAACGTGACTATATGTATATCTATATACTGACCACATATATTGTGTTCTTTGTTTGTTTGTTTGTTTGTTTTCTTTTTGCTCATTTTAATATTTTATATGTAAGTTTTTTATTTTTACCATTATTTTTTTTAATTTAAAATTGATCCTTTCGTTTATGTTTTATTTAAAATTGATGATAGGGACAGATGTAAAGATTTAGGTTACACAAATTTTTGACATTGAGATGCATTAAATGGGTACGGGAAATGTTTGTTTTCATCTCACCCCTCCCAGACCCTACTTAAAAGTGGGATTAAACTGGGTACGTTTGTTTGTTTGTATGCATTAAATGGGTATGTGAGAATCCAACATCCCAACGTGGAGTTACAATGATATACTGCCCCAAGGCCCCCAACACCGACTATATTGTGGGCTGAACCATAAATATTAAATATTAATTACCCACGAATTCAAACCCAACTTGCATTTTTAGATCCGCATTCCACTTGAAACTTTAATTTTCTTAAAGTTATAAATACTTGAATATTATTATAAATATTATTATTACTATTATATCTTTTGTTTATATACATATACACTTTCTTGAATGGCAAATTTATCATAGTCTTGCTTCTAGGTGAGGGCATGGGACCGGCTTAATGGGTCAAACAACCCAAATGAATATTTAAGACCGCAAAAAATGTGAGACCTAGTATTTTTTTTTTCATATATTATAAGCTTTAGTTATAAAATTTTATACTTTGATTTTTATCTTGATTATTTTTTCTTCACAAATGTGTCATATTTTAAGATGGATTTGAAATATATGTGTGTGTAGGACATGGAATTAATAATAACACACTCTTATTACAATAATCCAAATAACTCATTCAAGATTAAGCAAATGTTGGATTTTTTTAACAATATTGTAGCACATTAAGATCATTTTCTTCTTTTATGAGTTTATGTAAATTAATCACCGTTTAAGAGTTAATATCATTGTAATTGTTGGGTCTAAAACCGTTAGAATGATGTGAGTCAAAAACTTACAACGATGTTAATTTTAAATGGTGATGAATTTACACAAATTCATAAAAGAATAAAATGTTCTAAATGTGTTCTAATGATGTTCAAAAAACTATTACTAGATGATTCATGGGTAGAGCCGAAGAATGTGAACTATACAAGTTAGCAATAACATTGATTAAATGAAGTAAAGGCTCCGGTGTATAGAGAAGACATCACTGTTTAAGAAGTAACCATAGAAACGATGGAATCCACTATTTATTTATCATTACTTTTTTCTAATACCTAGTATAGTACAATTTTGTATTTCGAGGTGAAATGCCTAGAAAAAAGAAAAATTTTGGTTGGGAAGGTTATAGTAGCCAAAGCCATTGGAATTATTAATTTATACATTGAAAAAATCTGTTTTGTTATTAATATACTAGAAAAGGGGCAAAAGAATAACTGAAAGAAAGGAAATTTATTAGTTATTCGTTAAAGTTTCATTTATTCAATGACTAGAATTAGACGGGGACATATCGCTCGTAGACGTAGAACAAAAATTCGTTTATTTGCATCAAGCTTTCGGGGGGCTCATTCAACTCTTACTCGAACTATTACTCAACAAAAAATAAGAGCTTTGGTTTCGGCTCATCGGATAGGGATAGGCAAAAAATAATATATATACACACACGAAAGTGACAAGAATTCATATATCTTCTATTTAGGTCAATAGTTTCTAACAAAAATAATAATAATAAATATATAATATTTTTAACAAGATTCGGGTATTTAACACAAGTGACTTTATGCCAAAAAAATTATCCCGCTAAATTTAATAAAACACTTAAAAGAATTGCATGCCATTAAATGAATATTTTTTCCAACTATATACCAAGTTTGAAAGAGTTATAATAACGGAATTAAACGAACTTTAATACTTGAAAAAATTAAGATCATTTACTTGTCATTAGGCAATTAGTGTGTGGACGAACTAATATGTCAAATCTATTCCGATTTTCCAAACAGAGGAGCATTTACTACAAACAAGTCTAATTGTGGCAAGGCTATAAAAATAAATTAAGTTAATTTCAAAGAATATACTCTTTAGAATTTTAATCGTTTTTATTGTGATACTCATTTTTAAATTAATTTCCAGTTTTTCTTTTACCAGCAATACCTTGGACCCAAGATATCACAGAGTCAGAAGACTCGGAACCCGGAATCATGTGACAACACCTGAACCCAGGGTAGCCCACCTCAGGAGAAAACCATTTTAGAAAACCCCCCGACCCCCTTAGCTTCAATATGCCTTGGATGAGATTTAAACCCATGTCCTTCCAGTTGCCTGGATTTAAACTTAGCATCATCTTTTTAAAAAGACAATGTCTCATTAGAGTTCACTTGTTTCTTTGCACAAGGGTAACGATGATTGCTGTTAATTCTGGCAATATATATATATTATCTATTGACTTCTCTTATAAAATGTCTTCGGTTGGAGCCTCACCTAAAGCAAAATATTGTTTTATGTCAAGATAGAGAGTTTTTCTAGTTGTGATTTTTTTCCTAGACATGTAGGTCAGATCATTACGTTCTGTTTTTCCAGCGGAAGAGTAATCTATTTGATAGGGTGATCCCGAGTGGATGTCTGTGATCATAATATGCGTGTGTGTGTGTGGGGTGGGTGGGTGTTTTTTTTTTTGGTTAATTTTTGAAAGTTATAATCTAGAGTTTTTAATTATAAAATACTAACACGATACGTAACAGAATATTATTTTACCAAATAGAATATCCTTATTTTAAAAGTAACAAACTGGGTTTGCGAATTTAACAATTTTACATAAACGATTCATGGTTGGTTGAAATTGATGGGAGCTAGAGAAAGAATGAACTTCATTTTTCTTACAAAGAAACCGACGTCAGCCAACTTTTTATAACTTTTATTTTTTTTGTTGTTCAAAATGAAATGAATACAAACGATAATCAAATTTATTTTGATCAAAGAAAATATTTATTTCCATGAACATTTTAATTGAATTTTATTGCCATTTGTTATGGTCAAATATTTGGCCTAAAATTTGGTAGACATTTGTTATTGATTAAATACGTTTGTAATGATTTTAGTCAAATAAAGCTCATATTTATTGAGACATCTTTTTTTTTTTAAACAGCTAATGAGGGCTCAGAGGCATGCCTCTTTATAACCCAAATGGGTCCTCGGACCCAACAACTCACGCGCTGCAACCACAGTCCGCTACCAACTCCCTGGTATCTAAAGCCCAGGTGTTGGCGAGCGCTGAATTGAGCAAATCCACCTGCTCCTCAGGAGGAAACCCACTATGTGGTAAAACCCCCTACTGACCGCTTTGGACAGGATTTGAACTCTTGACCTCACAAAGCCTAAGCTTTATAAGAATCATGTAGTACCAGATGAGCTACAAGCTCATTGGCATTTATTGAGACATCTAATTGATCTTTGGCATGTCCCCAAATAGCTTTTATAATCAGACTAGTCATTAAACCGACAGTGTGTTAATTACTTATCTATTCACATATCGGTTTTAAATAGTTGATTACGTACGTCTAAATTTACTAATATACGTGTGTGCCTAAGCACATAATATGAATCTTGAAATGGATATAAAAATAAGTTTAACTATTTTATCCGCCCCGCGCGTTGCGGCGAATTATCATAGTACACGCTCAAAAATGAGTATTATATATCATTTGCAAAAGCATAAGTTACATAACTAAATCAAATCTCTTATCACGAACTTTAGACAAATTTTTATAATAACGTAAAATCATACAAAATTCTCACAAATATGTTATAAAAATAATAGAAAAAATTAGTTACAAAAAATCTGTATCACCGGCAACGAATCGTTTGATTAAAAAAAACCAACTCTCTAAGTAAATATCTCAAATTTAAAGACATTATTTCTGCTTACTACTTGTTAAAATTACAGTACTTCTGATGGTTCAAGTTTAACTTTTTAAAACGTTACTACATGAATCGAACACTCAAATAATATAATATAATATATAATGTATATAATATAATAATAAATGTGGCCCACTTATTAATTATATATATATATATATATATATATATATATATATATATAGGGTAAGATTCCATTGTTAACCCTCCCTTATAGCGTTAACCGCTTAACCCTAGCGTTTTTTGCCCGAATCTTAAATTTTTTTTTTTCCATGGTTTTTATTATGCAAAAATAGGGGGGTTTCTTTTTTGTGTTTTTGCTAATTCATCACCGTTTGGAAGTTATTGTAAGTGTAAGTTACTTACACTTACTTACAATTTCGTATCTGATGCAGTAAATGTAAGTAAGTGTAAGTAACTTACACTTACAATAACTTCCAAACGGTGATGAATTAGCAAAAACGTAAAAAAGAAACCCCCCCTATTTTTGCATAATAAAAAGCATGAAAAAAAAAAATTTAAGATTCGGGCAAAAAACGCTAGGGTTAAGCGGTTAACGCTATAAGGGAGGGTTAACATTTGAACCTCTCCCTATATATATATATATATATATATATATATATATATATAATAAAGATAGGGATGCAGCCATGTGTTAGAAGACAAATTTAACCCTGGTCAAAAAAAATTTCTTCAAGATGTCAAAATTGTAAAACCTCATAAATCTATTAATTCATTTTCATGCTTTATAATATATATAATAATGTTTAACTTTTTTAGGATTGTGTTATTATAATATATGGGTGTTTATGTATGTATGTGTGTGTATGTTTGTATGTATTGAAAATTTAAAATACAAAGTTCTTTTTGTATGTAAAGTGTACGAGGTCTGCGTGATTTTTTCACACAAATGTTAATTGTTTTACGTGATTAAATCATATAGACATAGAGTTATCACACATATATAGAGTTGCACTGATGGATTATGTGAGATTTTATCATGCAAGAAATTAACATTATGTTATAAAATAATGCAAACTCGTACACTTCTGACAAATAGAAAAACCTTTGTATTTGAACCAGATCTTTTGTGTGTGCAAATTCATATATGTTCGAGATTTTGTACAAGTGGGAGTTTCTATAAGTTTGCAATGACACGTGTAAAAAAAGAAAAAACTTACACTGATGTAAAATTATAAAAATATTTGAATATACATATGCACATAAAAAAGTGTTGTGTTTATGTGATAATAATATTTGTAAAAACAAAGATTTGAATTAATCTTAACAGTTTACGTAATAAAAATGGGTTAAAAAAACCATTCATATATATGTGTGCATTCACACATATATGTGTGTGTATACATATATGATCTTTCGGGTTCAATTCGTGGTTCAACTGGATAAATGGCTAGTTGATTCTGATGGAGGCAAACAGCCTCAATTAAAACAACTAGGTTTATTCACCCCACGCGTTACGGTGGTTATCGATAATAGGTATTATATATTATTTGCAGAATCATATGTTACATAGGAAAATCAAATCTTTCATCACTTTCTTTATACAAATTTTTCATAAAAACATAAAATCATACAAAATCCTCGCAAATGTTATAAAAATAATAGAAAAAATTACTCACAAAATGCGTCACACCGGCAACAATCGTTTGAATTATAAGAAAAACCTAAATCTATAAACAAATCTTTCATATTTAATACATTTATCTTTATTTACTACTTTTTAAAGTTAAAAAACATATGATGGTCCACGTCTAAATTTTTAAAACGTCACTACATGGATGAGACATCTAAATTATAATATATATATATATATATATAATAAATTGTAACGCCCTGAATTTTTATAAACGATTAATTAACGTACAAAATTTCGGTACCCGTTTATGTTCAAAATTTATATAAATGTTCGTAAATTAATTACGATCAAAATGATATAAACAATACAACTATCTGATATTGTACGAGCGCGTTATAAGCTTTGTGAATAACGTGCAAAATTTATGTGACCGTTTGGGTTCGAAATTTTTATTAATATTCGTGAAGTAATTACGATCAAATCAATATAAACATGACTATTATACGATAAAGTATGGGCCCATTAGAAGCTAGTGAATATTAAAAATAGTTGAGACAAGTTGAAGGGGGTTTTAAAAATAGACGTAGAAAGTTGAGGGGCCAAAGTGTAAATATTAAAACTAATTTAATTCTTCATATATGAGAAGATGTGATGTAATCTTCGGATATGTTCTAGTGATTTCGTATTTTGCATCATGAATGGTAGATGTCACACCCCCAAATTTCAACTAATGGAATCATACCGTTTAGGGCGTGACAAATCAGGATCTCAGTCATTAAACACAACGAAAGACCTCTATATGCTTTTAAACATAATTCAGTCTTTAATTTGTAAAATCAAAGTTTAATATTGCGGAAGCGTTTAAAAACCAGTAACCAAATGTAACAGTTGCAAAACCATAAGTACAATGTTCAATGTTTTAAATCAAACTAAAGTAAACTGAATGCATGAGACTCAACATCCTAGTCCCTCCTTGTCCTTGCTTATGCCTTAGTGTCCTGAGAAAACATGTAAATCAAGTCAACACAAAGGTTGGTGCATACACAGGTTTGTAGATGTAAACATAGTTGTTGAACAACAGTTTGAAATGTAATGTTTGCATATAACATAATCACACATTGCATAGTCATGATAGCTAGTCATTTGTACTATTTACATAAGTGGTTGACACCGAACTAACTGTTGCATGCTATTGCATGTTTTGCCTTTCCACTATTGTCTAACACAAACAATAGAAATGTTGAATTGGCTAGTTAAACACTTGCGGAGATCCCATCTACCAAGTGAGGTTTGTCAAACCCAATAGATCTATCTTCAACTACCACGCTTTGCACTACGGCAAACTAAACAGTTCAATATGTAAGGACTTTGAGTGTTATATGCACACTTATAGTAAACAGCTAACTCATGCAAGTGATATGTATCCAAAAGCGTTTGTTTGCACATGTTTTCTCCCCCAAAACAGTAAAAGTAAAAAGGGGCCGTGTACGCACCTTAGTATGCAAGTAGAATGATCAAGCGTTTGTGAAACATATAGATAACCTTCTACGAAATGCGTTTTAACAATAGTGTTGTGTTATTCGTAATGTTAATTCATGTTTGTGGTCACATACGTGTCAACACACGTATATTAAGTCGTTTGAAATGTTCATACAATGACATGTACGAATTTACGCTCGTTTGTTTAAATCGTATAAACGTATACGATTAACTTAAGCACACGTAAATATACGCGATCGTGTTTTTAAGTAAAAATGTAAATTTTATTATTTTATTTTTTTCGAAATTTTGTTACGGTTCCAACGCAACTCGAACGGGTTAAATCGGAGTTAAAACGAAGAAGTTATGGTTCAAAAACCAAAAATGATTTTAAATTTCAAAAACAGTTGAGCCCCGGGTTCGAACCCGTGACCCCCCACCCCCCCACTCCAAACACATGCACCAGACCAGTTCCTCTACTTCTGATTTTACAATCTGTTTCTAGAATTAATTCTTTTAATTCTAAATAAATTGGTTCCCTTTTTGATAATCACCAACCGAACCAACTTCCCCCAATTGGACTTCGATTCGAACCCGATTGAACCCAAAACCATAGGGCTTTGCTTATATGATCCCAAACGAGTTAAATTATGATTTTAATTTTATATATTCATCAAGATTACACGGTTTTTATTGTTCTATTCGGATTCAAACCCTAGTTCTAAACCTTTGATTCAAATCAGTTCAATTCGTTAATGTGAATATGAAAAATCATAGGGTTTTCATCAAAATGATGTTTTCGAACCTTTCTGTGTAATTTAATTTGATTATAGAATCCATTTTGATCAAAACCCCCAAATCCAATTACATGAAGAACCCTAGAATTCGAAATCCTTCAATTCGATATTAGAACTTGAAATTCACTTAGGACTAACCTTAATCAAAATCTTCTGAAGCTACAGGTAGCATTTAATTTGATTTTTAAATTCGTTTTCATGAAACCCCCAAATCGTTTTTGATTAGAAACCCTAGAACTAGAAATCATGAAATTCGTTGTTGTTTGATCCAAATAACTTAGGGTTTTTGTTGAACACATCAATTCGAAGCTTTCTGTATAATTTAATTTGATTCTAGAATTCGTTCTATTAAAAATCCCCAATTCGGTTCTAATATGAACCCTAATTGTTTAAAATTGTTCAATTCGATATTAGAACTACAAATTAACATGGGGTTATGCTTAGTCGAGGTCTTCTGAAGTTAAAGGTACCATTTAATTTAGTTTTTAAACCCATTTCGATCGAAATCCCCAAAACGTATTCTAGGACGAACCCTAGAATTAGAACTTTATCAATTCGATGTTATTTGATGAATTTTGGTTAGGGCTTCGCTTAGTCGGCCCTTTTAGGTTGTATAGGAATGAATTCTTACTTGATTTGATGCCAAATTGATGGAGATTGACTACAAGCTTGAGTTTGGCCACCCCAAAATCAAATTCTTCTGTCCGGAGCTCTTGGAATCGAATTGTGTTATGAAAAACCCTCTAATGATGCCGATTTGTGTGTAAGAGGATTCAATTGTGTGAAACTTAATCGAATTTCGTGGTTTTATAGTCACTTAGTGACGGTTTCAACTTAATGAGTTGTTAAATCTCTTTAATTCTACAATTGATGATCAATTAACGGTTAGTAACTGTTTAACATCATCATTACGTGTTTTATGATCATTTAATTCGATTAATTTCATGGTTTTAATACAAAATTCAAATTTCTCATAGATTATACTACGAATTTTGACTTTAATAGTCAAAATAAGTCATTTCTTGTAATTTCAAGTTAAATTCTCATAGTTTAAATGTTTTTAAACTTATTTTGTTCAATTTCAACTATTCTAGTTTGATATTATTTGATTTCGTATAGTTTCTGTTAACTTTTTGGTTAACGGAGTTAATTCGGAATACCGAATTATCACATTATCCCCTTGTTGTAGGAATTTTCGTCCCGAAAATTGTTAAATGTTAAAAGTAGTTAGGATACTACTTATGAGTTCAAAGTGTGCGATACTTGATCATTCTGTGTACTTGTGTGTACTCACACACAAAGTTCAATGTTTGCAACACCACACCTAGGTGTGGTCGTTCTATGTTCAATGTTTGGCAACATCACCCCTACGTGTGATCGTTCCATGTAACTGTTTGCATGCACACCAGTTAGTGCACCTTAACTATGAATGTTCATGTTCAATCATACTGTACTATGTAACCCTACATAGTGAATGTTTGCAACTAATCATGTTTGTACTACCATGTAATGTAACACATTAAATGTAGCACATAAAATGTAATGTAGCACATTGATTGTAACTAATCATGCTTGAAAGTGTTTGAATTCTACAGTGTTTGTGTTTAGCACAATTGTTTGTAGCAAAACCAATTGTATAAAATGTTTGTGCTTACAGTTTGAAATCTGAAGTGTTGAAGTGTGAAGTATCACATCATCCCCTTGTTGAAGGAAATTTCGTCCCGAAATTTAACGTACATTCTCAGTGTTTACAGTTGTTGTTTTGAACAGATGAGGATACTTCTTCATCATTTGATCTTCCCTTTCCCTTGTGAATTCAGGTCCACGTCTTGGATTCCAACGGACCTTGACTACTGGAATTTTGCTGTGTTTGAGTTGTTTGACCTCTCGATCCATGATTTCAACTGGTTCTTCAATGAACCGTAACTGTTCGTCCACTTGTATCTCTTCAAGTGGCACTATCAATGTCTCATCAGAAAGACATTTCTTTAGGTTCGAAACGTGAAAGACATCATGAACTCCGCTGAGTTCATCCGGTAATTTAAGTCGATACGCTGCCGGACCAATCCTTTTCAGGATCTCAAAAGGTCCTACGTAGCGTGGGCTAAGCTTCCCGCGCTTGCTGAATCGTACAGACGAGTTACATGAGAATCTGGTGGAAGATGTGGAGATGATGCAAAATGCTATCGTTGAGCTCACCGATCGACTGCAAGATGCTAAATTTCGTGCAATTATGGCCGAGGCACGACAACAGGAAACGGAACTACGTGCGCCGAGGCAAGGGCCGAAGAGGCCATTGCACTATCTAATGCGGCTATAGATGGAACCAACATAGTTGGGGATTTAGCTGAGCAGGCATTGACACTCATCACCGAACATATATAGTATGATCACGTTGTAGGGGGTGGTCCACCAGAGCTGGCTGATTCATCTTCTAGTGTTGTACCACCAAATGGTGGAGTTTAGATATTTCGATGTTATTTATTTTTCAGTTAATAAACCTATATGAGTGGGATGTACTCATAACAAATAAAATGTCATGTTTAGTTGATTATTGTTATGAGAATTAATATTTTGATGTGGATAATTGTTTGTTATGTTTACTTATGCATGAATGGTGATTATGCGATGAATGAAATCTCATTATGTACATTTGTAAATGTGAAGATTATGGTTGACGGAAACATAAACATGACTGTTGCTGAACTCAACAAACTGATCAATAGTAAGGTGGCAGAAGCTATTGCAAACTATGCTCAAACGCATCCGACAGGACCACATGGTCCAACAGGGGGATTGATAAATCCGCAAATGTGCACGTTCAAGACGTTCTTGGACTGCAAATGTAACAGCCGGTTTCTAATAACTAAATGTATTTGAAATAATCGTTAATGGAATGATTGTGATTGATGTAATTTGAAAATATGTGAGAATTACGTCATCAATGGCAAGAGCACATGTGATCGTTCTAGAAATCCATGTGGAATTGATGATTGTAATTATTATAGGTTGATAGTATGCGAAAAATGGTGAACGTGCGCGAAAACCGTGCGCGAAACAGAGTTACGAATTGTCCGGAATCGCAAAAACAAGATAAGATCAAAATTCAACGAAAGAGGAGCCGCGCGGTACGCCCCGGGCCAAACCTCGGGCCGGGGCGATGCGCCTAGAGTGTTATGTCGGCAAAAATTGGGTTTAAGATCAGATTGGCGTCCGGAAGGGTTTTAAAACCCTCTTTTTTTCGAATTCTAAGCAATTCCATGCAAAAATTGGAGCTGCAAATCTTGGTTTGAAGCCGATTAAACTCACGGATCGTACCAGGGAACGTATCTGCAACATCTGATCGTTGTTTTGCGACTGAATATCCGTTCGATTGGGTAACGATTCGTTTTATCCTACTAGTTTAATATTTTGTGAATTAAATCTAGTTTTGATTGTAATACTATGATTATGGGTATTGATTATTGCCTAGTTGATAACTAGGGGTTGTTAGAAACGAAGAACTTGATATTTTGTCGGTAAAATCTTCGTTTTGAAGCCGGGATAATGCCCGGTTGTTATGAAACCCATATCATGGAATGATAACTAGTAGGATAAATAGATTATGGGTGGAAATGGGATATGGATTATGTTCCATGGGTTAAATGATGATTGTGATGAATTAATGATAAAATCATTAAAAGTTATGATCGTAAATCAATTTTTTTTGAATGATAAAAGTGATTAAAGATCTTAACTTATATAACTGAACATCAGTTATTTGATGAAACGCCTAAGGAGGCATGAAATATGATTAAGTGTGATAATTGACTAAAATTGACTAAAGGTAGTAAGACAAAGTCAGTTATGTGATATATTGATTCGAGCAAGTCAAATCAGTCATGTGTGTTAAATTTGATTGTATGTGTTATACGTGTTGAAACTAGTTGTATATGTATTCTTGCAACTAGGTGGTGGTAGTTGTGACACCCCAGTCACTTTCTGTCCCCTCCGGACATGTAAAACATTTATTAAGAATGTTGTTTAGGTCCCAGAAAACTTTTTGTGTTTTGTTTGTAAACACACCCATTTTTTTTAATCATTTAAAAACTAAGACATGTCAAAGTATATCCACATACTTATAACAAGTTAACTTCAATTCACCATTCCAATCTTTTTGTTCGATCCCGATCACCATTACCGTTCACCTTACTCTTTTGTACCTGTAAACACCACATTTAAATCACCATTAGTTCGTTAGAACTAAGTAAGTTTACCCCACTATTTCCCCAAGTGTATTCCATAACACCATATGGAAACACTACTGATGTCCCAAATATAATTTGGTAACAACATTCAATCACATACAAAACGATCTACTAATGGATCGTTTCCACTCAAAACCCCATGAATCACCCATTCATGTACAATCATTAAAATTTAACACCTCGCATACATGTGCACACAAAACTCCAGTTGTGCATCATATTTCCCAAAAGTCAAAATTTAACAATTTGACTCTTGAATTTTGAATGTCTACATCCTTGTAGGTCATCATTTGTTCACACACCTTGTGAATCAATTACATTGAAATTGCAAGTCATATGTTCACACACCTTGTGAATCAAAGCATGCACATTACCAATCCACCATTTGTTCACACACCTTGTGAATCAATTACATTGGAATTGCAAGTCTTATGTTCACACACCTTGTGAATCAAAGCATGCACATTTCCAATCCATCATTAGTTCACACACCTTGTGAATCAATTATATTGGAATTGCAAGTCTTATGTTCACACACCTTGTGAATCAAAGCATGCACATTTCCAATCGACCATTAGTTCACACACCTTGTGAATCAATTATATTGGAATTGCAAGTTATACGTTCACACACCTTGTGAATCTAAACATGAACATTACAAATTCAACATCTACGCAATCGTAGATCACCACATGTTCACACACCTTGTGAATCATACAACAACAATAACCACAATCACATATAACACAATCACATATAACACAATCACTTGTAGTATGGACTCACCCAGTCCTTAACTACAAGTTCAATCACATATGTAACTTACACACAATTTGAACACATTCACTTGTGTTTACATCAACTATACTCCCAATTCATATGTTCACACACCTTGTGAATCATTTAACACAAGATTACTACATGTGTTATTTACACATATAGTCATCATTAGACACAAACAACAAATAGTCACACAATTGTGATTCCAAATAACATATATTAGTGTCTAACTTCAAATTCAACATAAGGTCTATCACCCTTTCATATGTTCACACACCTTGTGAATCATATGAGGTAAATTAATCACAATTTGTTCACATATAAGTGAACCAATTATACTTACGTATAACAAACAGTTGTCTACATCATTGTAGATCAACTAAGTTATCCACTACCTCCTTAGTTCACATTCAAGTGAACCATTTCAACATACTTTCAACAACATTATCCACACTCATGTGGATTAATATCAATTTAAGCAAACATGAATGCCTACACACCTGTAGGTCATCACTATATCACATTCATCACATGGTTCATATCCATGTGTATCACCAATTGAGTTTTGTTCACATGATCACAATATATAGGATTCATCTTCACAACATTAAACAAACTCAACAGTAACGGGTGACTTACCTTAATTTGGAGAGCTATCAAAAATCTGCAATGCTTTCCCAGGTCTTCTAGAACTAGATTCACCTCCTCTTCCTATTATATATTCACATATAACAGGATTTAACAACATGAACACACAACTTGTGTTATTTATATAATCTAGTTCATTTGACCTGTTTTACTCTTCGTATTCAATCAAAACCTCGTCGAGGCTTTTATCAACAACTCATGTGTGGAAATTAATCTACACATGTTCTTAATTATATTCAACTTATCAAAACTTCATATTTTGAAATCTGTTGCTTGACTTCCTTTACCAACACCTAGTTGTAAATCACACATATACAACTAGTCTCAATACTCCCAACACCCACACATACTGATTCAAACTCATTTGAATCTCACTTATTAGTGTGTGGCATTTAGAAGCCAAGTTATCCTTTATAATTAGCACATCATGCTAAAATCATTAACTTTCAATTTTCAAACATTTAATCAACACTTGAACTAGATCTATCATTCCAGAGGATGATCCAAAACCACCATAACCACAATTTAATCATTCCTCTAGTTATCACACTCAATAATATGAGTTTCACAACAACCGGACATCATAACGGATCAAACTCAAAATTTCACCGTTAAAACATCTAGTTCTTCGTTTCTAATCATCTCTAATCATCATATAATACTAACAACTCAATTTAATCCACATATTATTAAAATCAATGGGATAAAACGAATTATTACCCTTCGAACGGATTTCTGATTGAAATCTGACGATCCAGACTTGCAGAAACGCTTACTGATTCGATCTGGATGATCCGGTAACTTGAAAACTGATGTTGATCCACAAAATTTCGTATATGTGTGTGTTTGTGGCGAAACAGTTCGAGATTAAGAAAAATAAATTTTCATCATGAAAATCTGATAAAATCAAGAATCTGCTGAACCGCCTCATCCGTCGCGTACCGCGAAGGAGGGCTAAAGAACTCTTCGCGTACCGCGAAGAAATCCGGAACTCTCAAATCTTTTGGTCCTTCGCGTAGCGCGAAGAGGGACTCAAAAAGTCTTAGCGTACCGCGAAGCATTCCAAAACATAATTTCTTTATAATTTTCTTTGTTTCGCGATTCCGGACAATCCGTAACTCCGTTTCGCGAACGGTTTTCTTCCACGTTCATAATTTCTCACATACTTTCAATTTTTTAATAATCACAATCGTTTTATTGATGATTATTTCAAACGTGATCAATAATTGAAAACCGGTCGTTACAGTAGTGGAAGTCAAACCACTAGTCATAGAGCAGGAAAAGAGCCTGGAGTTGCTAATATCTTATCTGTTCAAGGTAAGTAATCCCACAACTATGACAACACATAATAAACATTGAATTGGTTGTTGAAAAAATTTGTATGTTAAACATGGTATTGGTGATAGAGGAACGGTGAATAATAAAAGTTTAACAACCTTTGATAAATCTAATACATTGGTGAATAAAAGTGTGGGAATTCTATGATGGAAGTACCGGTGGGTGATCATCATAGTAATTTGATTGAATTATTTATGACTCCACAATGGCGGATAGCCAGAAGTGCTGCAGTTGTTTTAGATGGAAGTACCGGTGGGTGAACATCTTAAGACTTAAATAATTATGACTCCACAATGGTGGATAGCTAGTGGTGCTAGCAATTTGTCTTAGATGGAAGTACCGGTGGGTGAACATCTCAAGACTTGAATTAGTTATGATATCACAAATGTGTGAATAGTCAGAGGTGCTGACAAATAGCTATGGTGGAAGCATATAAATGTGAACACCATAGTGTAATTTTGATTAAATGTTGGTGAGCAATAGTTGATGATGGTAATATGATATTATTACATAGTTAGAGTCAATTCAAATAGAAATGACTCAGTTGAATATTGATTTCGAAAAATGTATTTCTACATTTTGTTGTGCAAAACCATTAGGGTTTACTTACTTAGTTCTTATGAACTAATGTGAAATATTGTGTGATGTTTGTAGGTCAAACATGATGGATCTAGCTATAAAGATCGAGGTGTATCGGGAATCGAACAAACAAACCTTGTTGCAAACGTTTGAAATTTTGGGTTAAACTTACTTATGTAAATAAGTATTGTAAAATGTGTGACATGTTTACGTTTGCGTTAAACTTTGTTTAATATTATTAAATAAAGAAGGTTAAACAAAGTTTTGAAAAGAAGAAATTTTCTGGGACCATAATTTGAATACGTGTAATCACGAAAATATTTTGGGTGTCACAGCAAACCACACAACTTCAAAGGATCGGAAGGAGCCATTGGACTTCTTCGATGGATTGAAAAATCAGAGTCAGTGTTTGAGATGTGTAACTGCCCGAAGGAAAACAAAGTCAAGTACGCTACTGGTACTTTGGAGGGTCCAGCATTGACCTGGTGGAACTCCAACGTGTAGACATTGGGATTGGGTGAGGCCAATGCCCTTACTTGGAATGGGTTCAAGACACTACTGAGGGAGGAGTATTGCCCTCGCAATGAGGTGCAAAAGCTGGAGGATGAGTACTGCCATCTTAAAATGAAAGGGTCTGATATCGAGGAGTTCACCACTCGATCACATGAATTAGCCAGACTTCTACCTCATATGGCAACTCCACCGAGCAAGTGGATTGAGAGGTACATTGGGGGATTAGTACCTCAGTTTCAAGGGTTAGTCACTTCTGCAAATCCCACAACGATTCAACAAACTGTTCGGTTGGCGCATCAACTGACTGATCAGGCAGTCCTTCAAGGAACTCTGCCTAAACGGACAGCAGCATCCAAAGTGGGAGACCACAAGCGAAAGTGGGATAGCAGTAATTCCAAGAATTCTACTCAACAGTCATTTCATCATAACCGGAAGCATGAGTCAAACAAGACTCATCACAATTCGAACAGCGGTCAGCGGTCAGTAGTCATCTGGGGGTATATTGGTAAATACCCAAAATGCAATAAATGTGGACTCCGTCACATTGGGAATCAATGTGACAAGTACCGATGCCAACGGTGCGGATAAAATGGGTCATGCTGCAAAGGACTGTCGGGGGGAATTACAGACAAACCCAACTAACCAGAATAACACACAGAAGGGTTGTTTTGAGTGTGGCAAGCCGGGGCATTTCAAAAAGGATTGCCCACAACTTAATAAGGGTGGGGCTAATGATACAAACGGCAACGGCAACAATAACAACAATAATAACTACAACAATGGCGCTAAGGGTAGGGCGTTCGTGATTGGAGGACATCAAGCACTAGAGGATCCCAACGTCGTTACGGGTACGTTACTCTTGAATAATCACTCTGCCTCTATGCTATTTGACTCTGGTTCCGACCGGAGTTTTGTATCTAGTAAATTCTGTGAATTGCTAAACGTTAGTCCTACTGCCTTAGAAAACCCATACACTGTAGAACTAGATGATGGCAAGTTAATCACAGTAGAACATATTCTCAAAGGCTGTGTCCTTGATTTGATGGGTCAAACACTTGACATTGACCTTATGCCTATTGCCTTAGGCAGTTTTGATGTAGTCATTGGCATGGACTGGTTGTCGAAACACCAGGCTGAAATAGTATGCCAGGAAAAGGTTGTTCGTATACCTCTCCCACATGGAGAGACACTGTACGTACAAGGTGAGAAGAGCAGTACGCCACTGCGTCTCATATCTTGTATGAAGGCACATAAATGTCTGCGTAAAGGACATACAACAGTTATAGCCCTTATAACTGAAAAGCCGATAGCTGAGAAGAAGATCGAAGACATCCAAGTGGTTTGTGAATTTCCTGAAGTATTTCCAGAAGACTTACCAGGGTTACCTCCTACCAGACAATTAGAATTTCGAATCGACCTTACGCCAGACGCAGCACCGATTGCTAGAGCGCCTTATCGACTTGCACCATCCGAAATGCAAGAGTTATCTACACAACTGCAGGAGTTGTTGGATAAGGGCTTTATACGACCTAGTTTTTCACCGTGGGGAGCTCCAGTCTTATTTGTTAAAAAAAAGGACGTGACTTTCCGTATGTGTATCGATTACCGGGAACTTAACAAGGTTACTATCAAAAACCGGTATCCGTTACCTCGAATTGATGATCTGTTCGATCAGTTACAAGGTTCGAGTTACTACTCGAAGATTGATCTCAGATCTGGTTATCATCAGCTCAGAGTACAAGAAGAAGATATTCCAAATACAGCATTCAGAACGCGCTATGGCCATTACAAATTCTTGGTCATGCCATTTGGGTTGACAAACGCTCTAGCAGTATTCATGGATCTCATGAATCGAGTTTGCAAACCTTATCTTGATAAGTTTGTCATTTTTTCATTGATGACATTCTCATCTATTCTCAGACTGAAGAGGAGCATGCTGAACATCTTCGATTGCTGTTAGAATTACTGAAACAAGAACAATTGTACGCTAAGTTCTCGAAATGTGACTTCTGGATGCGAGAAGTTCAATTCTTGGGTCATATAGTCAATGAAAAGGGCATACATGTTGATCCAGCGAAAATTAAGGCGATTAAGAATTGAGAAGCACCAAAAACCCCTACCGAGGTACGACAATTCCTAGGTTTGACGGGTTATTACCGACAATTCATTGAGGGTTTCTCAAAAATCGCTCAACCACTTACATCTCTTACTCACAAAGGAACGAAGTATGATTGGACAGATAAATAGGAAGCTGCATTCCAGCTATTGAAACAAAAACTCTACAGTACACCAATTCTGTCCTTACCGGAAGGGACGGAAGACTTTGTGGTGTATTGTGACGCATCTGCCCAGGGTTTGGGATGTGTATTAATGCAACGTGATAAAGTCATTGGTTACGCGTCACGACAACTGAGACCACACGAAAAGAACTACACTACTCATGATTTGGAGTTAGGAGCAGTGGTATTTGCCTTGATGATTTGGAGGCATTACTTATATGGAACCAGGTGTACCATTTACACTGATCACAAGAGTCTACAACATATCTTTGATCAGAAGGAACTCAATATGAGACAGCGACGGTGGGTCGATTTGTTGAACGACTATGAATGCGCAATCAAGTACCATCCATGAAAAGCTAATGTAGTAGCTGATGCTCTAAGCAGAAAAGACACAACATCAACAAGACGGGTTCGCGCACTTATGTTAACGATACATACTGACTTACCTGACAAGGTACGCAGTGCTCAGCTTGAAGCCTTAGAAAAGGACAACTTGGAACAGGAATCCTTACGAGGAATGGAAAAACAATTGGAAGTCATGACTGATGGAACTCATTGTTTCATGAATCAACTTTTGCATGGTGGTCTAAGGGAACTCGTGATGGATGAAGCACACAAGTCTAGATATTCAGTCCATCCGGGGTCAGACAAAATGTATCATGACTTAAAGGCACTTTATTGGTGGCCTCACATGAAAGCCGACATTGCTAAGTACGTTAGCAAATGTTGGACTTGCTCTAAAGTCAAAGTTGAATATCAGAAACCATTTGGTTTATTACAACAACCAGAAATACCTATGTGGAAATGGGAACAGATTACGATGGATTTCATTACTAAGCTACCCCGTACACCAAGTGGTTGTGATACGATATGGGTAATTGTTGATCGTTTAACGAAATCTGCACATTTCTTGGCAATTAAGGAAACTGAGAAAATGGAGAAGTTGACTCGTATTTACATTAAGGAGGTGGTATCGCGACACGACGTACCAATCTCCATCATATCGGATCGAGATGCTCGATTTACTTCTAACTTTTGGAAATCTCTCCATAAATCCTTGGGAACTCGTTTAGACATGAGTACTGCCAATCATCCACAAACCGACGAACAGAGTGAACGTACAATTCAAACACTCGAGGATATGTTATGAGCGTGTGTAATTGACTTTTGTGATAGCTGGGAAACCCACTTACCATTAGTGGAATTCTCTTACAACAATAGTTATCAAACAAAAACATTCAATGTCATTAAATAACATACAAGTGTTCAAAACAAATTACAAATGATATTCTAAACATTGTTTTAATTAACTAGGTCCTCTAAACCTAATCTATGTCTTCATCATATGTCTTCAACTTAACATGTTACATATGTAAAATAAAGGGTCAACTATTTGCATAGTTGGTGAGCAATTCAAAACAGTTTAATATAATACGTATAAAAAAGGTGCAAAACTATTAAACTAAATAGAATAGATTTAAAACATATGTAAATTTGCAAGTAGCACAAAGCAAGAATCCAAATGATCTTACAAAGTTTAAATCAAGACTAGCTAGGTCCTAACTTAAACATTTGTAAATCATAATGTTTATGTATGTGTATTTTTCACTTTTTTCACACAAGACATAAGTCAATGCGAAGAACGTCGCTACATTCTTAGGCTACTAGATATTGTTTTGTTTTTGTATGAAACGTCTTCTAACCTAAATCCCACATAACAATTAGCACATAAGTTCACATAGCCTCTAAATCATGTCTATTAAGCTTAAAGGTTTGCATCATGTATATGTTTTGACTCTAAGAACATGTTTGTGTATGTGACATATGTAACATCCCAAAAAGTTTACAAAAGTAAAAGGGAGTAAGAACTAACTCACTTGTGTTTAGTCTACACTTGTCCAAATGCTTGTCGTATGAATGAGGAAAGCTAGAAGTCCTTTCCTAATGTTTAAAGCATATGTATTAGACTAAGTTCAAATGATTGCCTAAAGTTTCAAATGTTTGCCTAAAAGTCTATGGCTTGTATGGAATCCCTAATGTTCTAAAAGTGTACTTAGAATAATGGTTTAGGTTTATTTAATTATCTATTATAATTAAATAACCTCCATTGTATTAAATAAATAAATTGGAATACTTTTATTATTCCATATTTTTATATGAAGTCTAAGAATAAATGTTTTGAGAATATTTAACTAAAATTAAATATTCTTATTTGTGTATAATAAATGAAATGTCAAAGCATTTCAAATTATTTATTACACAAAGTCTATGAATACTAATTTTTGCGCCCAATGGTAATTATTTAGATTTATAGATTACTTATGTAGAATAATTAAGTAATAATTATTGTTTATTGTTTAAAATTTTTTTTTATTCTAAAAGAAATCTTTTGATTTACAAATGTGCTTTTTTTTATTGTTTTATAAAACCTTTTAATATAAAGTCATATGATTGGTATATAATTTTTATTTATAAATCATGTTGTAAAAATTATTTGTTTCATTCAAGTTTATAACCTTTTATAAATTATAAACACAAGGTTTTATTATAATTTAAAAGAGTTTAAAATGTATGATTTATTTATTAAAGTAAAAATGAAATTGTACTGTTTTAAAATAGTTTAATGATTACGTCTAAAGGTAATTAAACCTTGTTTAAAAATATTAATTTAATCTGTCTTTAAAAGAATTATAACCATTCAGAAAATACTTTATTCAAAATCTTGTAAAAAAAAAACTGCCATTTGTTATAAATCAAATATATATTTAATATTATTACAGTTATTTGTAGCAGTTATTTTTATTCACGTTTATATGTATGTACGATAGAACAAGATGATGAAATAGAAAACGTGTTCTGTGATATTGCTTGGATGATTTTCTCTGTTACGTTATCAGCACGATGCATCTTGCTTCTATGGAATGAATCGGACAGAATCTGGATTCAACCAAGTTTGATTGTTGAAGTCTGTGTTTAAGTTTCAAGTTTCATCTTCAAACATTTTCAAGTTTCATCTTCGATTGGTTATTAAGATCATTCCAGTTGTTCTCATCCGGGTACAAATTCACAAACTTTTATTATGTTTCTGTTGATGTAATTTTTTTTAGAATAGATCTATAGATTATTATGTGGTTGAGATTAACCATATCTGAAATTGTTCAACAAAAGACGATGATGAAAGGAAAAAAAAACATAATTAATCAATGAACAAGATATACACAGATTACTAACCAACACGATGAAGAACAAACATAATTAATCAATTAGCCTCTATAAAATCATCCTGATCTGAGAAATTGTTCTTACGGCTGTGATCGTGAGTTGTTCACGCTCGTCGACAATGATGCTTCTTTCGGAAACCGCAATATAATTGCCGATGTCTTTCTTCTCTCATACCAATCGATCGGTCACACTCGCCGGAAAACAACACTGATCCGTCGCCGGCAAGAGCAAGTCACTTGTCGTTGATTGCTGCTAGTTCAGAAACGAGATCGTGATATTCGATCAACAAGTGCCGTCGATGATGCCGACCTCGAAAAAGCGATAATGTTGAGGATGCCGGAGCCCGAAATTTTATTCTTTTTCACAAATTACAATTGAAAGAAGAAGCCAAGGATTATTTTTAATGTGGCGTATGAAGGAAGCCAAAGTATATTTGAGGGAGATCTCCTATATAATAATAAATATTTTGTTTTTCCTGTTTTGTTGACAACATTTTCCAATACATGTCAGGATAATAATTAACAACATTTCCCAATGCACATAATAATTAAAACAAAGCTTTCATTTTTTTTAAATCATTATTATCACCACACAAAACAAATAACAAATTATATTAATAAATATTTATTGGTCGCGGAGCAAAACAATAAGCTCCTACTGCAAAATCATCAATCGCGACCCGTTGGTTCCCGCCCATTCCCAGAAGCGAATGTGGCATCTTATCATAATAGTCGTGGGCGAGGAAGAGGCCGTGGCCCCAGCAGAGGTCGTGGTCATGGTCGTGGACGGAGCTATTCATGGAAACGAGAGTCTCATAATTATAAACATGGTGGTGGAGGCGAATCAAGTCGACATAATTCAGAGCGACCTTCTCGGGGGAGAGCTAGTGGAACTCAGAATAACATATGTTTTAAATGTGGAATGTCAAATCATTGGTCTCGCACATGTCGCACCCCTAAACACCTTGTTGAAGCTTATCAGAGAATGATTAAAGAAAAAGGAAAAAATGTTGAGACAAATCTTCTTGAGAATGTACCTAATTTCTCATCTTCTGAACCACTATCGGACACACATCTCGATGCATGTGATTTCATCGAAAATGTTCGTGATGTTTAAGTATTATGTGTTTTTCTTTTAATGTTTGTTTATGTTTAAACTATGACTTATGTTTTAGTTTGTTTTTAAACTCGTGTAATGTTTCTTTTTAATTATGTGTTGGTTTAGTTTGCTAATCTTTACTAATTTCTTTTGTATTATTTTTTCCTGAAGAAAATATGTTTGCTAGTTCCAGCAGAACAATTATTGGTGATGAATGTCTGGTAGATAGTGGTAGTACTAATACTATTCTCAAACATAAGAAATTTTTCTCTACATTGTCTCCCGTAAAAACACCCGTTGGTACTATCTCAGGTGTTAGTTATATTATTGAAGGCTCTGGAAGAGCAAACATCATATTATCTTCGGGTACTAAACTAATTATTGAGAATGCATTATATTCTAGTAAATCAAGACGAAATTTACTAAGTTTTAAGGATATTCGACAAAATGGTTATCATTTAAAAACAATATCCAACAATAACATTGAATATCTTCAAATTATTGTTAACAAAAATGGTCATGAAACTATAATTGAAAGTCTTCAAGCTTTATCCTCTGGATTATATTGTACAAATATAAATCCTATTGAATCATATCTGATAGAAAATCATAAATCACTAAACAAAGACACATTCACTATATGGCATGATCGCTTAGGTCATCCAGGTAGCATAATGATGAGACGAATAATGAAAAGTTCAAATGGTCATCCTCTTAAAAACATGAAAGTTTTGTTACCACAAGAATTATCATGTGCAGCATGTTCATTAGGCAAACTCATTATTAAACCCTCTAAAACAAAAGTAACACAAGAAAATCTTTCATTTTTAGAAAGAATTCAAGGTGACATATGTGGACTTATACATCCTTCATGTGGACCATTTCGCTATTTCTTAGTCTTAATTGATGCATCCTCACGATGGTCACATGTGAGTCTGTTAGCTACTCGAAATGTGGCATTTGCTCGATTTCTAGCTCAAATTATACAATTAAGAACAAATTTTCCAGACTATCAAATTAAAAACATCCGAATGGATAATGCTGGTGAATTCACATCCCAAGCTTTCAATGACTATTGTATGTCAATTGGGATAAATGTTGAGCATCCAGTGCCTCATGTTCACACACAAAATGGTTTGGCTGAATCATTAATTAAACGATTACAATTAATCGCTAGACCACTTTTAATGAGATGCAAATTACCATCTTCTGCATGGGGGCATGTCATTCTACATGCAAGCACATTAATTAGATTAAGGCCAACTGCTGATCATGAATACTCCCCATTACAATTGGTCTCAGGAAGAGAACCAAGTCTTTCTCATCTTAAAGTTTTTGGTTGTGCAATATATGTACCTATCCCAGTACCACAACGTACCAAAATGGGACCACAAAGAAGACTGGGTATTTATATTGGCTTTAATTCTCCATCAATTGTTAAGTATTTAGAACCAATGACAGGAGATGTGTTTACTGCACGTTATGCCGACTGTCATTTTGATGAAACAATATTCCCTGTCTTAGGGGGAGATATAAATAAAGAAAGACTGGTAACTCAAGAACTAACATGGAATGCATCATCACTATCTAATTTTGACCCTCGAAATGGTCAATGTGAATCTGAAGTACAAAAGATTATACATCTGCAAAGAATAGCAAATGAACTACCAGATGCATTCACAGACATAAATAGAGTGACAAAGTCACATATACCAGCATCAAATACACCTGCTCGAATTGAAGTAATTCCTGAAATAATTAACATACAAAGAAAGCGTGGGAGACCAATAGGTTCCAAAGATAAGAATCCACGAAAACGAAAAGAGCAAAATAACACAATTGGTGAAAACTCAGAAAATCATATAAATGTAACTCCAGAAGAGATTAATGAAGAGGTAAATGTTCCTAAAGTGACA
Organism: Mikania micrantha; assembly: GCA_009363875.1. Lineage (NCBI taxonomy): Eukaryota > Viridiplantae > Streptophyta > Magnoliopsida > Asterales > Asteraceae > Mikania > Mikania micrantha. The sequence goes on along the minus strand of CM018692.1, from coordinate 105,458,741 downwards.
AATATGATTCCAGAGGAAAATGAAAATAAAGAGGAAACATTGGTACAAAATGAAAATGAGATCTCTATTAATTATGTACATAGTAGTAAAACATGGAACCGAAATAAAACATGCATTGATGAAATTTTTGCATATGCTATAGCAACAGATGTAATAAATGAAAATGATTATATTCCCAAAACTCTAGAAGAGTGCATGCACAGAAATGATTGGCCAAAATGGCAAGAAGCTGTTAATGCTGAATTAAATTCACTTGAAAAACGACATGTTTTTGGACCTGTTGTCCAAACACCCATAGACGTCAAACCAGTAGGTTATAAATGGGTGTTTGCAATAAAAAGAAATGAAAAGAATGAGATTGTACGATATAAAGCAAGACTTGTAGCACAAGGGTTTTCTCAAATCCCAGGAGTTGATTATGAGGAAACATATTCCCCTGTAGTGGATGCGATAACCCTTAGATTTTTAATTGGTCTCACAATATCTGAAGGACTGCATTTGAGACTTATGGATGTTGTTACCGCATACTTGTATGGTACACTTGAAAATGACATATATATGAAAATCCCTAAAGGATTAAAATTGCCTGAAGCATTAAAATCAACAACTCGAGATATGTGTGCTATAAAACTTCAAAGATCTTTATATGGTCTAAAACAATCTGGTCGTATGTGGTATAATAGACTTAATGAATATCTTGAAAAAGAAGGATATAAATCTGATGTAATTAGTCCATGTGTGTTTATAAAAAGATCTTTAGCAAAGTTCACAATAATAGCAGTTTATGTTGATGATATCAATATTATTGGATCTCTTGAAGAAATTGAAAAGGCTGCTGAAATGCTAAAGAAAGAATTTGAGATGAAAGATCTTGGTAGCACAAAATTATGTCTTGGTCTACAATTTGAACATTTGTGTAACGGGACATTTGTGCATCAATCAAATTACATCGAAAAGATGTTAAAACGTTTTAATATGGACAAAGCACATCCTTTTAACATACCTATGATTGTTAGATCGCTTGATGCAAATAAAGATCCTTATCGTCCACAAGAAGAAGGCGAAGAAATACTAGGTCCAGAAGTACCATATTTAAGTGCGATCGGTGCACTTATGTATCTCGCAAATAATACGAGACCTGATATTGCATTCTCGGTACATGTTCTAGCGAGATATAGTTCAAATCCAACACGTAGACATTGGAATGGTATAAAGCACATATTCCGGTATATTTGCGGGACAAGAGACTTAGGTCTTTTCTACCAGAAAAACAAACAGTCCTAACTTGTTGGGTATGCCGATGCTGGATATTTATCAGATCCACATAAGGCAAGATCTCAAACAGGTTATGTATTTACATACGGTGGCACAGCAATTTCATGGAAGTCTACAAAGCAAACACTTACAGCAACGTCATCAAATCATGCCGAGTTAATAGCACTATACGATACCAGTCGAGAATGTGTATGGTTAAGATCAATGATTAATCATATACAAGAAGCATGTGGATTAGAACAGATCAAGAAAGAACCAACTATTATTTATGAAGACAACGCTGCTTGCATAGCTCAGATTAGAGAAGGTTATATCAAGGGTGATAGAACGAAGCATATTTCACCAAAGTTCTTCTCAACATATGATCTACAGAAAGAAGGAGAAATTGATGTTCATCAAATCAAGTCGAGTGAAAATTTAGCTGACTTATTTACAAAGTCTTTGCCAAGAAGCAGTTTTGAGTAACTATCACAAAGGATCGGACTTCGTAGATTAAAAGATGTTAGTTAATTTATGAGAGAATATTATACACGCTGTACTCTTTTTCCTTGACTAAGTTTTATCCCATTGGGTTTTCTTAGTAAGGTTTTTAATGAGGCAGCATAACTGATCCAGTAGTATCAGTTTATCTTATAGGTCCTGAAGTACCAATTTAATAACATCTTGAAGTATGTTATTAATAGTGTATAATGTATAATAATATATATTTGAGGGGGAGTGTTATAAATCAAATATATATTTAATATTATTACAGTTATTTGTAGCAGTTATTTTTATTCACGTTTATATGTATGTACGATAGAACAAGATGATGAAATAGAAAACGTGTTCTGTGATATTGCTTGGATGATTTTCTCTGTTACCATTAAGATTGTTAAAGAAAACAAGTAAAAGGTTGAATAAAGAAAAAAAAACGGTTAAGGTCACGGGTGGGGTTAGAACCCGCGCCCCATGGGTCTGGGTGTAACGTGCGTACCATTGGGCTGCATCTGATTTTCCTGATGTAATCTGTTTTGCAAATATCTTATTCTCTCTTTGAAATGGTTTTTCCAAATGAGATGAACCCTAATCTGGATCACTCCCAAATTCGTGTGATCGGTTGATTGTGAGGGATCAAAAGCCAGGGCTTTTGATCCTCTCATCAGTACGATTCTAAAGGTGTATTACTTACTTGGATTGATGTTCGTTTGAGTGGTGTTCGGGTTCACGCAGAGAGTCGGCCGGACTTGCGTTCGAATTGGGCTCTGTAGAGTTCTTGAGTGTTCTTCTTTGGCTTAGACAGTTTCGAGAGGTGCAGGGATGCTAAGGATACCATGTGATTGGAGTTTTATACTAGTCTCCTATGAAATCGAATTCTCAGTCAACAGAGATAAAATTGGAATGGATTGGGGGTTTAATTGGATTGATTTCGAGTGAATGATGATTGCAAGCTGTAAGCGTGTTCGAATCCTTTCCATTTTTCGATTAGCATGAGCTGTGATACGGTTGTGTTCAAACGGATTGGACAATGGGTTGGATCCGGGTCTCTTGGACCATCCGGGTGAGGAACGGGTAGAGGGGATGGGTTTGGTTTGGGTTAATTTCATTTTAGTCCCTCATGTTTTCCCTTCTATCAATTCTCTTTTTAATTCTTTTCTCTCACAAACTAAGTTTTAATAAAATCAATTTTTAGTCCCTCTAGTTTAACTACCCTTTTTGTATTTCAAAATTTATAAATCTTGTATATACTTTTAGAAATTTAGACTTTATAAGACATAAAATTTTATAAAAAAAACCTTTTATAAACATATGTCTTATTATTTTATTTTATTCTTAAAGCTCAAAAATATATATTTTGTATATATATATATATATATATTAAAGATTATAAAACGTTTATTTTTTTATATTTTTTTATATTTTTTATTTTCATTTTTTAAATCTTTATGGTTTAGTATCAATTGTTTACAAAGTTTATATCATCTATTAGTAATTGTTATTACTAAGTTATTTATTTTTGACATAACTTTATAAATTGAACATCATTATTTTATTTCTAATATTTTATTAATTAAATGTTTAGAATTATACCTATATATTTTTTTATGTACTAATTGTCATATAACTTTGTCTTTATAAATTACATAAAAACAAACAAATACCTCATACTTTGCTTTATTATAATTTAGTCACGATTACATTTAATAAATTTTCGAAACAAACCTTAGGTATTACACTAGGCGTTGCGCCTGGGCTTCCAGGCAAGCCCAGTAAGCCTAATTTCATCGTTTCGATTCGTTTTTCGATTATTTCATGCTTATAACTCATCGTTTATCATTGTTTGACCTTAATTACTAATGTTTGGTCATATGTGACTCAATTGTCAATCAATTGCTTGTTCACCAACGATCGTGAGACTCGTGTGTGTCTCGATAATTCCTCGAATTATCGGTGATCCTTTGTGTTTGTGTTTTACAAAATATTTGCACGCTTGATTAATCATAATCAACGTGTGATGCACAATTCAATAATTCCCCGAATTATTGTTTTGCGTTAGTGTTTGTGTTTGCCACACTTGGTTTCCAAAACCAATGTGCAATGTACGATTCGATAGTTCCTCGAACTATCGTTTCGCAGTTGTGTGTGTTTGGCTCATCTAATCAAACATAATTAAATGAAATGCAACAAGTATGAATGTGAAATACATAGAGTGTAAGAGTTGCAATTTACCTGAAATTGCCGGGTGTCACACTTAAACGGTAAAGAATAAAGAATGAATGAATAAAGAGGCCGATTAAAGAATTAAAGAGGGGTCCCCGTTGTATAGATTACCTGCAGGTAAGCCAAAGAGAGATTGCATTCGTTGTTTTCTCGTCCGGGCATACTCGTGTAGGGCACACCCGGTTAATTGTAAAGAGGGACTTACCAAGAAATTGGTATACTCAGCTTGTAAGTTTTCTTACAAGTTTTGTAAAGAGGGACTTACCAAGAAATTGGTATACCCGGCTTGTAAGTTTTCTTACAAGTTTTGTAAAGAGGGACTTATTAAGAAATTGGTATACCCGGCTTGTAAGTTTTCTTACAAGTTTTGTAAAGAGGGACTTACCAAGAAATTGGTATACCCGGCTTGTAAGTTTTCTTACAAGTTTTGTAAAGAGGTATTTACTCCATTTATGGGGTGTAAGAAATACCGGCCCTCTCATGCATACACCCATGAGTGAGGTTAATAAAGAAAAGAGTAAAGAAATGTATAGATCAAAGACAAAGATATGTAAAAGTAAAGATGAAGGTTATAGTAAGAATAAAAGTTAAGTTAAAAAAAGAATCAAAGAAAAATTTGGTAAAGACCAAACAGAAAGAATAGAATGGTACATGATAAAGAAAAAGACAAAGTATGTCAAAGAGACATGATAAATAAAGAAAAAGATTTTTATAAGAAAACAAAGCAATGAACATGTTCTAAAAACATAATTACTGTTTAAAAGAATTACACTAGAACTCACTCTGCATTGCTGACTTTTATGCATATTAGATTGACAGGTAAGCAAACGAAGGATAATAGCTTGGCATGGATTGAGAGGCTACCTGACACTACTTAAAGACTCGCATCCTATTTTACGATAACTTTATAATTTTATTTGAGTTTCTTGTTATTTATGAAACTCAAAAGTCTTGTAATGATTTTAAGTCTTCCGCTGAAATGAATTTAAATTTTTAGTTTAAGAACTGTGATGTAAAGTGTAAATCCAACGAGTAAGGCTTCTATGGAGAGTAGGGTCTTATATAAATAATGGGGCCCACTCATAATATAATATATATATTTCTTCTATTCCGTTTTCATTCATTTTAATACATATAATAATTACATATACAACTGCATAGATTTATTAAACATCAATTCCGTATATTCACTTTGTCACGTTTTGTAATTATATATATATATAATTTGAAAAAAGGTAAATATAAAAATTACAACAACTAATACCGGTCGTTATTTCACTGCTCGACTAGAGCATGACAATTTATGTAATGTTTATTATAAATAACTATAATTAAACTCTTGAACTATTTTACATGTCCATTAATTTCTCCAAATTACTCCGTAAGTTAAATGGAAGTTGTTATACACAAACCATTTTTTCTTCTCATATAACAAAACTAGATTATTACCCTGTGTGTTACACTGATTAAATATAAAATATTAAATAAATAATAATAAATTTTAAATATTATAAAACAATATTTTGATATAAATTGATTGAAATACGTATTAATAAGTATTTTAAGTGATAAAACAATAATTAAAACTTTTAATAACGAATGAAATGGTACTTGTTTTTTTTTAATTTGTAGCAGTAATGATTTTTAAACTAACTGATGCTAAAAACTTCACTTACTTTTTTTTAAACTAATTGTTACAAATCAAGAAAATAATGTACAATTTATGTAATTATTAAAGTTAATTGACTCAATTTGAAAATATCATTAAACATATTTAACTAAAAATGTAATTTTTCTTATCATCTTTATAACTTTTGATTTTAAAATAATTACTTTTTAAATATTTCGCAAAAAGAAGCATCATTTGTTTATGAAAACCCATTATTTAAAAACTATGATTTATAGTTTATTTTATTATTTTTTAAATTGTTTTTTAGCTGATCTTTTTTTATATAAACTTTTATTAGAAGTGTGTTTTTTAATAAAAATATTTGATTTGTAATTTATCAAAAACTATTTTCTAGCTTGAAAAAATGCATATATTATTATTACTCATTAATAATATAATTATTTATTAGAAAATATAATATATAATTAATAAGAGAGAGGATTGAGTAGGATGATACAAAGGTGACACGTGGCAATATGAACATGAAAATTTGACAAGTGGTAAAAAGATTTTTGTTTATTATAATAGAAAGATATATAGGTAAACCAAAGGACAGAAATGGACATTTGATGATATATTTGGTCAAAATTATTTTTTTGCTTTATATGATATATATTGTAAATTACAACATGATCATACATACATACGTATATACGATATGAAAATGATTTAAATAAAAATAAAAAAAATGTTGAGAAACCAAAATATTCATTTATAAGCTCAAGAATAAAACTCTTACTTTAACTTTAATTTCAAAATTTAGAAGCTTATGACTATAAATTATTATTTTAGTTATAAGTAATATTGATTTTCAATTTAATATCAATCCTTATCATGTTTTCAAGATACATAAAATCTTATTAAAATTAAAAATTAAAAATATCCCTGTGCATCTAGAGATAAATGAATATTCATATTTATGATAGCTTGTGTAAGATGTAGACAGAAACCATAAATGAACTTTAAGTTTTCTGATTTAGAAGATGAATTTAAATATTTATTTTTATCATGAATTTTGTTAGATGCTTCGAACTTTTGTAATAAATGCAAAAAGTAGGTTATGTGGTCTCAACACGTTTATATGTAACCAACGAACCAACAATCCTTTACGTTAAGCTAGTTGGGCTTCTAGGCTTCGAAGTAGAGGTGCGTAAATTGGGTTTTTTTGGAATCGGTCAACAAAGTCAAGACCCGATTCCGGTTTCGGGTTTCGACCGGTTACAGTTAGGGTTTTGGCCGTTCCAGTTCAGGTTTTGGCAGAGTACAGGTGGAACCAGTTCCGGATTCGGTTCCGGTTATAATTTGTCTGTAAAACCGGACCCGTTTGTACTCACCGGTTCGGGTATGACCGGTTCCGTTTTTTTCCCCACCTCTACTTTGAAGAGCCATTGTCTTGACTCTTAAGTGTTACTAAGAGAGAATAAAAAACAGTTTTGGAATCGGAACCGAAGAAGTATTATCTCCCTGTATATCTCATGCACTTCAACGTTGAAGTAATCCAACCTCAACGTTCAATCAGTGATGGAGCTTGAACGTTTTGAAAGGGTAGCGGAAATTCAGAATAATGCATGTTAATTTTTTGAAGCGAGTGGGATGAAAACGTTATTTTAACAAAAAATAACTTTTCAGCCGAAAAATTAAGCCTATGGACGGAAAAAGAGATAAAAACTTCGTCCCTGCGCTCAATATTGCAAAATTGCTACTTTTCCTGCGTGTAATTTTTATGGATCGTATTTCTTCCAAAATGCATAACCATATATTTAGCCATTACATTCATAGTGGGATCGTAACAAAAATATGAGTTTTCTTATCAACCTATAACCATTTTATAACGACTAAATTAGTGATGTGCTTCTTAATTCGCTATTCAATCTCATCAGTGGCGGAGCTTCACTGTTATGGAAAGGGGCGGAAATTTATGTGACTCTAAATACATGTTAAATTTTTGAAACGAGGGAGACGAAACCCGTATTTTTAACTAAAAATAATATTTTAGTCTGAAAATTAACACTACTAACGAAAAAAAGACGGGGGGCGGTCGCCACCCCCCCCCCCCGGTCCCTACTAACATTCGCCCCTGAATCTCATGATTTATCAAAACGCAACATTATAGCCGGTTGTGTTACTCATGTATACCTAATACTTATTCTTATGTCCGTCTGCGGTGGTGAAAGGGGACATGGTTAGAACTTAGAAGCACCTCATTAGGACTCATTGTCCATTGATAAATTTTACTCACAATATTAATCAATATAATGAACATCCCAATTATTGACGTAGCTTGAAAAAAAAACTTCGAGAGGACGAAGGATTTTAGGAAGAAAACGGAGAAGGCTGGACTCAATAACTATAAAAATTTCCAACGAAATACTACTAAATCGACCCTTCTGAGTGAAATACGGAAATTTTCTGACGAAATACTATTAAATCGACCATGCCCCCAAGGCCCCAATGTCATTACGTAACTGTAAACAACATACAAATATAACTTGTTTATTTCACTTCAAAAACATTTTTTGTCAAAAGTGTTTATTAACTGATGACTTTTTAAGAATAAGTTTTTAAAAAAAAATATTTGGATTAGCATGTTAAAAAGTTAAAAAGCATTTCAAAAAGCTAGAAATTATATTTTCTTAAAAAAAACTTTTTAACCTTAGTAAAAAAGTTAAAACAAAAATATCTTTATCATTTCCAAATATATTTTTTAACTTATTGATGTTTCCACAAAACAAATAAGTTAATAAACTATTTTTAAATTATAAATTGCGTTACCTTATTTAGACATGAAAAGTTATAAATTAATTAAGTACTTATATTTAAGCGGTGAAGTATATATAAGCAAAATTCTATAAGAAAAAACAATTTTTGAATATTTATAACATAATTTATATGTCATTTTAATAATTTAATCTATACTAAACCGAAAAGGACGGTTGAGGGGTCGCGCATACGAGATTATTATTTGTTGGAATAAATTTGATCCGGCCCATCCATTACAATTTTTTCAAGGGCTTCACAGACAGGCCATGGGCTGACGTTTCGGACTAATCGCGTGAACTATTGGTTTTGCACTTTTGCTTCGAGTTCTTTTTTTATATATGTTTTTTGAATTGATTAAAACACACACACTGAAACGTGATTTCAACTTTCTTCTTGAATTTGGGGTCAGTAACGGAACTTGAAAAAAAGTTCAGAGGGGGCAGAACGATTTTTAAGAAGAAAACGGAGGGGCCAAAGGATTTTTAGGATGAAGACGGAGAGAGCCGAAAGATTTTTAGGAAGAAAACGAAGAGTACCAAAGGATTTTCCGCCGAAATACTATTATATCGACCCTTCTGAGCGAAAAAACAGGGGAGCCGGGGCACCCCCGGGCCCCTTCTGTCCTTCGTCCCTGTTTGGGGTATATGACTGTAACACCCCGACCGATGGCAGAAACGTCGGGATGCCACGAGGGATGTGTAGATTGTTCATAAGCTCATGAACATCTAAATAAATCATCACATATCAATTTAATCAACCAAAGTAATTACACAAAAATCATGTTCATCATGATTCAAATACAACAATTTACACAAAAGATTAGTTAAATTAACTAAACACTAGTCTTTAGTAATCCAGTTAATTTTAGCTAAGTCAAAGATCCTAAGTGATGATGTCCAAAAATGTGAGACCATCCTTCTCAACCTACTTTTCTTCATTCCCTGAAACATGTAGAAAATCAAGTGTCAACTACGAAGTAGTTGGTAAGTAATCATAAGTTTTATATTTCCAAAAGCGTTTACAAGTGTATGTAAAAGTTTATATTTTTTCAAGAAAATACACATGTGAACCTGTGAGATAATCCAACTCTGCCAACACAACAAACACAACAGTCAAGTAATTCAAGTAATCATAGATAATCAGTCAAGTATAGTCAATCAAACTCATCCAAACACAATCAATCAATAACCATCAATCATCATAATCATCTCAAGAAATTATACCGCGGAGGACCTTAGTCAACTCAACCAACGGTAGATGGAATTATCGCGGAGGACCGAAGTCAACTCAACCGATGATATTTCTAAATAGTATAAGTGTCAATACATGCACTGCGGAGAACCACAGTCAACTCAACCAACAGTGGAATCACCGAGGAGGACCAAAGTCAACTCAACAACAGTAACTCAATCATTACGGAGGACCTAAGTCAACTCAACCAATAATGACTCACGGAGTTGTGATAATCCATGTCAATCCATCAACAATCATAATCCAATAATATGTATATCATAGTGATAATCCAGGTGTCATCCTTGTGTTATCAAAATAATATTTAAATCTGGTATACATGTTCCACCTCCGAGTTTAAAAACAAAATGATTTAAAAAGGAGGTTATGAGAACTCACCTGAATGCCTTAGATTCTGTGTTTTGCAAAATGCGTGCTCACGTATGTGAAATCAAAGATACTTCAACAACATGTATTTAACGCGTGTGTCATATTCATAAGTGTCTATGTGTGATCATCATTAAGTTTTCATATATGTTCGTCTTTTAGTTATTAGGTGTACGACCAATTTAGGTTTATCATTTAAGTTGTAGTGATGATCATTAAGACTTCCTATTCTCATCATAAAAGAAAGGTTTAACACTAGTTAGTTTAACCAACTACTTTATGATGGTTTTAATGAAAGTATAGAAGTTATACATGTTGCAAGGGTGGTAAACCTTATACACATATGTACACTTTTATGGGCATGCATGCATACTTGAGTTAACCAATATATTTTTAATTTGTTGAATTGTAGTTGGGTTTAAGAAAGTCATACTTAGGTTATTCTCATAAAATGCTCAATGTATATAAATCCATAATCTAAAACTTATGTTTATTATGGAAAAGGTGGTAATTCTCAAAACATTCATGCATGCATGTTCCTTTGTTTATCCTTGGTTTTCTGTATCCGTATACCCATTCCCTTGGTTCGAAGAACTTGAGTTCAACAGTCCTAGGTTCGCTAATGGGCATAGGTTCGGCCACTTTTAGGTTTGTTGCTCACTGGTTCGCACCACCCTATGGTTCGGCTACACTAGAATTCACAGCACCTTAGGTTCGCTGGATCTAGGTTTGCATGGATGGGGGTTCGCAACTATTAGGTTTGGTCTTCCAAGGTTCGCAGCAACATGGTTCGGTCGAGAGCATAGTTTCGCTGGAATGGAAGGTTTGTGGCTTCCAGGTTCGGTCGAGAGGGGTTCGGCCCACTCAAGATTCGCCCATCTCAGGTTCGTGAAGTAGAGGTTTGCAGCCATTAAGGTTCGGCCAGCATGAGGTTCGCCGACCTGCATCTCCACGAACCAAGCTGTTCATCATCATCTCCATCAGGTTTTCTTCATGTTGCAGGTCCAAACCAACCAATCCTACCCCTTTTTACTAACTCATTTAAAGGTTTTAAGGTGGTAAGATCGTGTTTACAAGCTAAAAGTGATGACCGGTTGTTTAAAGAAGAAACCCAAAAAGTAAAATGCTCGATTTACTTTCAAATCGCGTTCAAATGCTCGAAATCTTCGTGGGTTCTTGTTCTACTCGATCACATGAACGTTTTGGCACCAAGATCTCTTGAAATGGTTGAGATTTGAGGGAGAAAATGTAGAGAGAGTAGGGTGACATAAATGGTGTTTTAGAGAGAGAAAGGGTTTGTGAAAATGAAGAAAAAGAAGTGGTTCTTTTTTATACTTCGTATCGTCCCCGCGTGCTCGGTCTCGTATATTACGCATTAACATTATCACATTGCTCGGTTTTTCTCGTAAAACATATTTAAAATATGAAACGTTTTAAATAATTAAATTTTGTTTAACATAATGATCTCAATTAAATTCATTTCATAAAATGGTTTCATTTATTATCGTTTATGTATTTATTTAATAAAACGATCTTATTCAATAATGTTGTAATTTCTTAATAAACGTTTTTAAATTACTTTTCTTAATTTAATATCGTTAGATATTATTTCGGTTACCTCGTCGAAACGCGTTACTCACGTACGAATTCGTAAAGATCGTCACCTTTTCGAATCCAACGCTCGTATCGTATTTCGATTCGATTTACGATTTATGGAATATCGTTTCAGTATATTATTCCTAATAATTATATTCGTGTGAATCGTCACCCACGCGAATACATTATTAAGTTTAATATTTCTGAAATAATACTCGCGTTAAAATTTATATTTGTAACCTCACCATCGCGTGATTATTTTAACAACGCTTCTCATTATTTTATTAATTAATCCCATTAATTATCAAATTCTCAATCCAAACCCCACTAAACCATATCATTGACACATCTATGATAAACCGAAATAAGCTTATGTATAGTGAATATGTAGGAGTAGGTCGCAACCTATCCAGCCACCGTCCCACCACCATTTCGATAAATCATGACCACGTGTCCTTGACTATGTTTAGTGATCAAACCATATCCTTTAATCATTACAAAACCAAAACCTCATATTCTCCTCACCAAATCCTCAACACTGACGTAATCATGATAAACCGAAGACAGCTTATGTATAGGGCATACGTAGAAGTCAGTTGCAACTGCTTCAGCCGCCAGCCCACCACCTTTTCGATAGACCATGATTATACCCTTGTCTATCTTTGGTGATAGAATCCTATACTACTACCAATCCCAAATCAAGTCATATCATCCCATATATATATTTCTGCAATAAACTCTCTGGTTCTGTTTAGTTGTGTTTCAAACTAGACTTTCCCATGGTTTATGATCATAATCATATGTTGTCAGAATGTATATCAGTGATAATATCATCAAATAAATCCCAAAATATATTAAATTCTCATAACAAGTTTTATCAATACATTTATATACATGTAATGACAATCCCTGAAAAACAGTGATGTTACAATGACTAAGCCCACCCTAGGATATACCTCATAGGCCATAACTACGTAAACTCATTACCTTATCTCAGCATATGTGTCTCGGTACGAATTCGAACGTAAGACCTTACATATGAAAGTCAAAAGGTAACCATTAGATTAGAATGGTCACACCCCGAGCCGGCGGGGTAGGATCGGGTTTCCCCGACGGGCGGAAGGTTCCCGGGGCGCGATATCGAGAATGATAATCGTAAGTGATCAGATTGTTTACATTGCACATGATATAAATGAGAAATGCTAAATTGATTAGAATTACAAAGTTAAATTACATCCGTATCGTTCATAATTTAACAATGTAAATCCAATCATGAACATCGTAAAATAGCTATCTCGTAACTGCACAAGATATACAAAATTATTGTATAATGATGTTCCAAAAACATGCAGGTCCAAAAATACTAAGTCTTCTATCTGAAGTCCTAGTCCAAAAGCACAAGCTTCCTAGTTGACCTGTTCGTCACCTGAGAAGTCATGCAAAAATAAAATCAACACATGGTTGGTGAGTTCATATAGTTTTAGTAGTTGAAAATGATTTGAAAACCTCCTTTGGTAAAGACCCTAACCTCATTAACACCACATGTAATATCCACATCGGTATGCTTATATATAGGGCATATGTAAGGGACAAGCCCTAGCCAACATCCCACCACATACTAATATGCATATGACACTGCTGTTAATGACAATTAAGCATTTTTACCCTTAACACAACCCATAAGTTCTTCTGTTTGTTGTCCCTGTAATTACAATCATTTGAAATCCATGTTGATTTCATAAGTTCATCACACAATGTGATCAACCCTAGTAATTGTATAAACAGTTATAAATGCTTAATTATATAAATAAATAAACATTTAATAAAATCTAAGTCCTAATGATTGGGGCCTGTGGTCATACTCGAGTAGACTAGTCTGTCAATCTAGGTACTTAGTAGTTAGGGAAACTGTAAATATCATCAAACATATGACCTACATTTCAAACGGTCTAGCTAGGACTTCTTGAAATGTAGGATTTCTTGTTTCGTTCTTGATTCGTTGTGTTGGCATATGTTATCTCTGATATTTCCCAGACTTTCCCTTGAAAATGATTTATTGATTCGTCTGATTCTGTTACAAGATGTACTTAATTTGTTGATCATAAAATACTAGATTCATGGATCGATTGTACACTTGATTCATTGTTTAACAAACACTTGGTTTGTAAAACATTGAATATAGTCTTTGCAAAGATTTGTTCGTCTGATTCGCTGGAATTCCACACTTGTTTGTCAAAATGTTTGGTTTGATTTCCTTGAATTCACCCACTTGATTTGTCAAAATGTTTGATTTGATTTCCTTGAATTCACCCACTTGATTTGTCAAAATGTTTGATTTGATTTCCTTGAATTCACCCACTTGATTTGTCAAAATGTTTGATGTGATTCTTTTGAAATGTTTTGATCCGTTGAAATCTTTTAGTTTAAATCTGATTATTCACTTAGTTTATAAGTAAATCAGTTAGTAAACCTGCATAAAATCTTCCTAGACATGGTCTAGGATAACATTTATATATATGTAAAACATATAAATTTAAAAGCATTTAAGTAAACGATTTCAATAACAGTTTATGCATGCTCCTCAGCCCCGCGTTTTAAAACAAAAATGTTTGAAAAGGGGCAATGAACTCACCTGTGCTGATGTCTAATGTACTATCACAGAATACGTGATCTTGTTTGTAAGCTAAGTATCTTCAGTTCCTGAGTTATTTTATAAGAGTTCGAATATAATAAGTACGCGAAATAGTCGTTGTGCCTAAAGATGGGTCTAGTTGTGTGTGCAACTAAGTGTCTTAGTGCTAAGTGTAACTAAGATCTAATCTATCCTAGTTATCCTATTTGATCCCAATCCCATGTTGAATTACAATATTTACTTTTAGATTTTAGAAAATTTCGGCAGAGTTTCCTTTATTTTTCGTTTAAAATCCAGACAAATAAGTTGTCTATTTATAACAAGTCCCAATTCAATCAATTCAATAAATATTTATATCAAAACATTACAATTAATCCTTTATAACAAAATTTAATCAAAGGAAAACGATGCCATTTATAATTCACATTTCACATTAGGCAAGACTTTAGAAATTATTGAAGTAACTGTTATAATTTATAACATCTTCATTTTATGTAAACGTCTTTAATTCAATGATAACGTTTTTAACTTATAATGGGCCTTAATTAGTCTATCAAGCCCACCTTAGCCCATCACTTGTTGTTGATTTCCAAATGATTTGTTATAATCCTTACACGACCACTCTCCCAACTTTAGATATAAGTATTAGGTTAATTCCATGTCAAGAACCCTATTTCTCATCCATGCACACACACACATAGCTAAATAAATCCATGCATGCAACGTATTGAATCTATACCTCGTTAGAACTTAAATTAATAACTAATTAATCCATCCTTAGGTTGTTAACACTAGTCTTGTTGATCATGGATCCACATTAGTCCAATTAAACGACCTTGAGGTTCGGTAGGGTATATAGGGCAGCGAACCCTTTAAGATTGGTCCCCAAGGTTCGGCTAACATGGATGTAAGGTTCGGCACATACACCACCGAACCTTTAGGATTCGGTTCCTAGGGTTCGCCATGCTAAGGTGTCACACCCCCACCTCCTGTTACACCAGACGACGTCATTTTTAAAGGTAGCGGAAGCATAGCGGCGAAGTCTCGAAGGTGAGGGGTGACTTACTTGATCCGGTATCATAACACACATAGTTAAGAAAAGCACTAATTACAAATCACGACAAATATTTATTACATGTCCTGAATATCCGTTTACAACTTAAGTTCCTTCTATTGCATCCCAAGTCCTAACTACATGGTGCGTGCACAGGTGTTTCCTCACCGTTGGTACTGATTACCTGTAAAAGATTTAAAGTTTAAAAATATCAGTATAAAACTGGTGAGTTCATAAATAAGACTCGATACAATATGATATGATAGTAAAGTCAATGGTACACATTAACATAAGTGAATAATCATGTGACCCGTATCCAGATCCTTTCTGACAGTCCAGTCTAGAAAATAACCGAAGTTAAAATCCGTGCCTCTAACTCAATGTCTCACTACATCAAGTCGATACCAGGAATGGTGACAAGCATTCACACAAGGGTAGACGCTATCTATCCATGAATGGGGTTGTCAGCCCGATAGTACTATCTTTGTCCACACATTCGGCCCCACGTGGGTTAACCAGATACAGTTGGTTTTGAGGACTTTTGTTGTACACAGAAAATAGTCATAATCCCATGACACCCACATGCAAGCCGGTATTGCAATTGTTACTAAACATATCACACGTTTGATAAAGATTTCATAATAGTCACCCCGATGTTAAGAAAACAGTAAAAGAAAAGGGGTTGTATGAAACTCACCTGAAGTTTATGAAAAGATAAAATCACACGAACGGTGGCTAAAAATGCTAATCTGCATTAGTTTATTTATAATTAATTATTTGTGTTTTAACTTGCTGATTAGATCTGTTTGAACGTTCAATGTCACCGACATTGTAATGAAAAGTCATCGAACTAACATTAGATGTTTAATTAATTATTTAGTCTAATATCATACAATGTACTATAATGTAGGTACCTATACCCGTTTAGGTACCTTGTGTTAAGTTGATGACTCATTGGATTAGCCGGAATAATCTCCGACTAATTAGTTAGGTAATGCTGTTGATTATATTACTTAAACAGTCCCTAGATGAAATCTCGGCTTAGGAATGATTAATTCTTGTCACTAATTATCCATGTATCACAAAACATAACAATATGACATTTGAATAGGTTAAACAATCATGTTTAACATATTAATCCGACTGTTATCATAAAACCAGACAGTTATTCCAATTGGTAGGGTAATAACTGTGATTAGTTTGAAACACTTGGGATTAACCTTGCATTTCAAAGATTAACCAAAATAATCACTTACATTGTCATAATCCAATGGTTTAAACCATTAGAAGTATTGTTATGGTTTAGTGAAAACCGGGCATTACAACGGATCAAAACAGGCATTTACCCGTTAACAAGACAAGTTATCCGTCAAAAATCATTCCTAGCTATCATCTAAGCAATAATCAACAACCCTAACTATATCATTACGTTCAAAAACACGATCTAATCAATGAAGATCAAGTCAGAAGATTAAAAAGGATAGTTACCCAAATCAGACGATTCTACGGACAAAATCACGATCAGGACGTGTATACACGTTCACCGGTTCGAGCTGAACGTTCTGGTGGTGTCAAATATGAGTTTTGGTGGGAGATTGGTCAAGATCTTGAGTTACAGAGGTTTAAAGTCGAGAGGAAGAAAATAGAATTTTTTTGCATGCTTCTGCAATATAAGAAGCTGGTTCAACAGACCGACCTACTCGTCGCGTATCGCGACAAGTGGCCCACATGTCGTCGCGTACCGCGAGGGATTCCGGATAAAATTTGATATCGTGACTTGTCGCGTACCACGACAAGACTCCAAGGAGTCGTCGCGTACCGCGAGGGATCCAATTTCAAGATTTTTCTTCGTTTCGCGATTCCGGACAATCCGTAACTCGGTTTCACGCACGGTTTTCTCCCATGTTCCCAATTTCTCGCACACTTTAAACCTGTAATGATTAAAATCATCAATTTAACACAGATTCCTAGAACGACCAAACGTGCTCGTGTTATTGATGACGTAATGTTTACCTGCAATTGTCACAGTCTCCTCCTGTTACAGGAATTTCGTCCCGAAATTTGCTTTAACTCCTACAGTTTGATCGCCTATGTAAACAAATGAGGATACTTCTGTTTCATGCGGTCTTCACGTTCCCAAGTGTACTCTGGCCCTCGTTTAGAATTCCATTTGACTTTTACAATTGGTATTCGACTTCGTTTGAGGGTCTTTTCATCTCGATCCATTACTTCGACTGGTTCTTCCGTGAACTGTAGGTTTTCGGCAATGTGTATCTCATCAAGAGGTATGACTAGTGACTCGTCCAATAGGCACTTTTTCAGATTCGAGACATGAAACACATCATGTATGTTACTAAGTTCTGAGGGTAACTCTAATCTGTATGCTACCATTCCAATCCTTTCAAGAATTGTAAATGGTCCTACAAATCTTGGTGAGAGTTTTCCTCGTTTTCCGAATCTGAAAATACCTTTCCAGGGAGAGACTTTTAGCATTACTTTATCACCAATCTGGAATTCGAGTGGTCTACGTCGATTATCAGCATAACTCTTCTGTCGATCGCATGCTGCTTTAATTCGTTCCTGAATGAGCGCGATCTTATCAGTCGTTTCCTGGATCAGTTCCGGGCCAATAATCTGACTTTCGCCTACTTCTGACCAACACACAGGAGATCGGCATTTGCGTCCGTACAAAGCTTCAAATGGAGCACATTGGATACTAGTATGATAGCTGTTATTATAAGAAAATTCAACCAATGGCAGATGAGTATCCCAGCTACCTCCAAAATCAATTACACAGCTTCGAAGCATGTCTTCTAATGTTTGATTTGTACGTTCAGTCTGCCCATCCGTTTGTGGATGATAAGCTGTGCTCATGTTGATCTGTGTACCCAAGGCATGTTGAAGAGTTTGCCAAAAACGTGACATAAATCGACTATCTCTATCAGAAATAATAGAGATTGGCACTCCATGTCGCATTACGATTTCGTTGATGTAGAGTTTAGCTAAACGGTCCATGGAATAGTCTTCCCGAATTGGTAAGAAATGTGCTGATTTGGTAAGGCGATCTACGATGACCCAAATAGCATCATGGTTATGCGCCGTTCTGGGTAATTTAGTGATGAAATCCATGGAAATTTGTTCCCATTTCCACATAGGGATTTCTGGTTGTTGCAATAGCCCAGATGGTCTTTGATGTTCTGCCTTAACCTTAAGGCACGTTAAGCATTTATTCACATATTCTGCTATTTGTTTCTTCATACCAGGCCACCAGTAGAAGTCTTTGAGATCTTTATACATCTTGTCAGTACCTGGATGAATAGAATATTTGGATTTGTGAGCTTCGTCCAAGATAATTGGTCTGATATTACCAAGTACTGGGATCCATGCTCGGTTTTTGAAATATAATATTCCATCCGTTTTGGTTTTAAGTTGTTTATCTAACCCTCGTAATTTCTCAACGGTGTAATTTGTTGTTTGCAAGGCCTGCCGTTGAGTTTCACGTATTTGAGGGTTTAGACTAGTTTGAATCGTCATTTCCAGCGCTTTCACACGTATGGGTTTGACTCTCTCTTTGCGACTTAAAGCATCGGCTACAACATTTGCTTTACCTGGGTGGTAACGGATTTCGCAGTCATAGTCGTTCAGAAGTTCCACCCATCGCCTTTGTCGCATATTTAGCATTTTCTGATCTAGAACGTGTTGAAGACTTTTGTGATCTGTATAGACCGTACACTTCGTCCCGTACAAGTAATGTCTCCATATCTTGAGTGCAAACACTACTGCACCAAGTTCTAGATCATGAGTGGTGTAATTCTTCTCGTGTACTTTTAGCTGCCGAGAAGCATAGGCAATCACCTTGTTGTTCTGCATCAGCACACACCCGAGTCCTTGACGTGAGGCATCACAGAAGACTATGAAATTCTCTGTGCCTTCTGGTAGTGCCAGAATAGGTGCATTGCAGAGTTTATGCTTCAACAGTTGAAATGCCTCCTCCTGTTGAGAGTCCCATATGAACTTTTGATCTTTCTGGGTTAGAGTAGTTAAAGGCAAGGCTATTTTTGAAAAGTTCTTGATGAATCTTCTGTAATAGCCTGCTAACCCTAAGAATTGACGAATCTCTGTTGGGGTTTTCGGTGTCTCCCATTGCTTTATCGCTTCAATCTTGCTGGGATCCACTTGTATACCATTTTCATTTACTACATGCCCAAGAAACTGGACTTCCCGTAACCAGAACTCACATTTGGAAAATTTGGCATAAAGTTTCTCATGTGCTAAAAGTTCCAAGATCAGTTTTAAGTGTTGCACATGTTCTTGTTGACTGCGGGAGTAAATGAGAATGTCATCAATAAAAACAATCACGAATTTATCCAAGTAAGGTCTACACACACGATTCATCAGATCCATAAACACTGCAGGCGCATTAGTCAGCCCGAAGGGCATTACTAAAAACTCATAATGCCCGTATCGAGTTCGAAAAGCTGTTTTAGAAACATCATCATCATGGATTCGTAGTTGATGATATCCAGATCTGAGATCGATTTTTGAAAAATAGATAGCACCTTGCAATTGATCGAATAGATCATCTATACGGGGTAGTGGATAACGATTTTTGATTGTCAATTTATTGAGTTCCCGATAGTCGATACACATCCTGAGAGTACCGTCCTTCTTTTTTACAAAAAGGATAGGTGCGCCCCAAGGTGAGTAACTCGGTCTAATGAAACCTTTGTCTAAAAGTTCCTGTAATTGACTCGATAGTTCTTGCATTTCCGATGGAGCCAATCGGTAAGGAGCTTTAGCTATAGGTGCTGCTCCTGGTACTAAGTCAATACTAAACTCAACTTGTCTCACTGGGGGTAATCCTGATATATCGTCAGGAAAAACTTCAGGATATTCTCGAACTACAGGAATGTCTTCAATACGTTTTTGATGTGGTTTGTTTTCAGTCACGTAAGCTAAAAAGGCTTGACAGCCCTTTCTTAAGCACTTTCGAGCTTGCATACATGATATGATACTCAGTTTCCTGCCAGCCCTTTCACCTTGTATCATAAGTGTATCACCATTTGGTAATGAAATACGAATCATCTTATTTTGACATATGACTTCCACTCGATTTTCTGAAAGCCAGTCCATACCAATAACAACATCAAAGCTTCCCAATTCAATAGGAAGAAGATCAATATTAAAAAGATGATCGTTTAGATTCAATAAACACCCTTGAATCACATTGTTAGTCATAATTGACTTGCCATTAGCAAGTTCAATGATGTAAGGGTTTGTTAGGTTATCAACGGCCAATCCGAGTAGTGAAGCAAAATCAGAGGAAACAAAACTTTTGTCCGCTCCGGTGTCAAAAAGAACAGATACATAGTGATTGTTAAGAAGAAACGTACCGGTAACGGTGTTGTTATCACGTCGAGCCTCTTCCGCCCCTATCTGGAAGGCTCTTCCTCTTGCTTCATTGCCCTGGTTGGTGTTGTTGGTAGGGCAGTTTTTCATGAAGTGATCCGGGCTTCCACATCTGAAACACGACCGGTTGATTTGTTGTGGTTGTTGTTGTTGAGTTCCTTGGTTTGATCGGCGAACAGGGAGATTGCAATATTTGGAGAAATGCCCGACCTTGTTACAATTGTTACAAACAGGGCAGGGTCCCACATGATGAAATGGGCACTTAGGACATTTAGGTGCTTGCCCTACATAGGCTTTTCTCTCCAAAGTTGTGGCAATGTATCCCTTTGCCATTTGCACATTCCGGCTGGGTTCCACCGGAACTCCTGGTTTGCCTTTCCCAACCCATTTTCGTTTCACCCTTTTAACAGTGCTGGGGGTAGTAGTTGCCAGACTACTGCTTGACTCACCTTTCACTGTCAATGTACCACTTCTTACTGCAACATCGGTAAGCCTGGTGGTTAAGGTGATAGCATGTTTCAAAGTACGTGGTTCAGCTGCCGTGACCATTCCCTTGATTTGAGGTACCAGACCTTTGATATATTTTTCTATCAAAGCTTGCTCAGTTGGAAACATGTTTGGCAGCAGACATGTTAATTCGTGAAATCGATCGGTATATTTCAAACAATCAGCACCGATCATAGAATGGTTCCAAAATTCCTCTTGGAGCTTTTGGATTTCAGTGATGGGACAATATTCTGACAGAATCAAAGTTTTAAACTCGTCCCAAGTCATAGCATCCACAACAGCCGTGGTCAAGGTTTTTGCCTGGGTATTCCACCAGGTCAATGCTGAGTCTGTCAGTGAACAAGCTGCATAAGACACTTTGTGTTCAGCCAAACACTGGCTGATCTTGAGCTTAGTCTCCATGCTCTCAATCCATTTCAAAAGTCCTGACGCTCCTTCCTTCCCCGTAAAAGTAGGGGGATTGCAAGAAGCGAAGTACTTATAAGTGCATCCTCGTTGTGGAGGATCCGGATTGATTGTGTTGGTACTAGTCGTATGGCGGGTTTCAACATGTCCGCCTGTAGCATTATGCTCCGTATGGACTCTACCCGAGCCAGGAGCACGATTTGTTTGATATTGGGCCAACATGCCCGTAAGAACAGCGGATAATTGGTCACCTGCTATACGAGCAACGTCCGCTTCATTTAGACTGGGTCCACTCACAGGTGGATCCTGAATGGATTCTTGAGTTTGAGGATTTTTAGCAGAACGACCTCTTCTAGGGGCCATAGTCTAATCACACACAGATAAAGTAAAGTTAGAACAAGAATCCATAGTCGTAATAAAGACAAATGTTGTATAACTACTTCGATTTTTTCACAGTTATATTGTACACCACTAAGTCATGTTCATAGTTGCAGTTATATTAGTACGTCTGTTTGTCTTGCCAAGCGTATACTAGTATCATTTTATAGTATACCAAAATGACACCGATTTAGACATGTTACTACACTGATATGTACTAGTATTACATTATTTCACTATAATGTAGTACCGATATTAATATGTTTCTACACGTGTTTGTTATGTACTAGTATTACATTATTTCACTATAATGTAACACCGATATTGATATGACCTTATCACAAATTTTGTTACGTACTAGTATTACATTACTTCACCGCAATGTAACACCGATATTGTTATGACTCCACATGAGTCTTGTTATGTACTAGTATTACATTACTTCACCGCAATGTAACACCGATATTGTTATGTTTTCGCACAATTTTCTTTTTATATGACTTGAAAAGTTAGCACCGGCTATAATGTAAAGACACAATGTTGCACATACAATGTTAAAAGAAAACTTTTATTATAACTGTCACAGTTGTACATTAGGATTAGTACATATGCAAGAAAATATCCTAATGCAGTTGTACCCACTATTACAACCTAACCGTCCGAGGCCTATTTTACAAGTCAAAACTTCCTCGGAGTAGTACAGTCCAGCCTATTCGATTCCTTTACCGTAGTAAATACAGTAAACATGTGATAATGATGGCCACCGCTGCCATCACTATTGCTGCGTCCAACAGTCGTAGCTCCATCCTCATATTGCCTAACCCTACCATCCATCCCCTAACTCTCTCTACCCCACTCCTACACATACCACCCAAAGTCCACTGAAGTCTACCCTCAATCACCTCCCTCCATGCCCTGGCACCTGCCTCCAGGACAGCAACATGTTCAGCTAAACTCTCATAGGCCGTGCGAGTTTCCCACAGAGTGTCACGTGTTTCCTGCAATGAAACACGCGATAACTAAAGATCCAATGTAACCCGTTGCAGCTGAACTCTCATCTCAGCCTGCTGAGATGACTCGCCTTCCTCATGTATGGAATGAGGTACATCCCGGGGTGCTAGTGGTCCTCTCGGAATAGGACCTGTCGAGATGCGGACTCGTCCCCGCCTTCCTCCAAACCCTGTAAATACTGGTACTTGCTGTGGTGGTGTAGGGCTTTGTGCCCTCCCGATAGCTGGTGAGTCAGCATCTAACAGATGCTGAGGTATAGGTGGTGTAGGTGGTATTGATGGTAAAGTCTGGTGGGACATTTGAGATGACGGCACTGTCTGTGTTGATCCTGAACTTGTTTCCGTGCCAAATGAATCACTTTCTGAGTCTGACATTGCTGTATCGACACACAAGTTCGTATTAGTAACATAAAATAAATAAATAACAACAACATTTATTTGAGTGTTTATATTTGTTAACTATGTTCGGTGCTCTCAGTGTAACTATTCGAGCCTATGGTTATAATCTAGGTTTCTAAGTCCGCCTAAATTCTATAACCTGTGGCTCTGATACCACCCTGTCACACCCCCACCTCCTGTTACACCAGACGACGTCATTTTTAAAGGTAGCGGAAGCATAGCGGCGAAGTCTCGAAGGTGAGGGGTGACTTACTTGATCCGGTATCATAACACACATAGTTAAGAAAAACACTAATTACAAATCACGACAAATATTTATTACATGTCCTGAATATCCGTTTACAACTTAAGTTCCTTCTATTGCATCCCAAGTCCTAACTACATGGTGCGTGCACAGGTGTTTCCTCACCGTTGGTACTGATTACCTGTAAAAGATTTAAAGTTTAAAAATATCAGTATAAAACTGGTGAGTTCATAAATAAGACTCGATACAATATGATATGATAGTAAAGTCAATGGTACACATTAACATAAGTGAATAATCATGTGACCCGTATCCAGATCCTTTCTGACAGTCCAGTCTAGAAAATAACCGAAGTTAAAATCCGTGCCTCTAACTCAATGTCTCACTACATCAAGTCGATACCAGGAATGGTGACAAGCATTCACACAAGGGTAGACGCTATCTATCCATGAATGGGGTTGTCAGCCCGATAGTACTATCTTTGTCCACACATTCGGCCCCACGTGGGTTAACCAGATACAGTTGGTTTTGAGGACTTTTGTTGTACACAGAAAATAGTCATAATCCCATGACACCCACATGCAAGCCGGTATTGCAATTGTTACTAAACATATCACACGTTTGATAAAGATTTCATAATAGTCACCCCGATGTTAAGAAAACAGTAAAAGAAAAGGGGTTGTATGAAACTCACCTGAAGTTTATGAAAAGATAAAATCACACGAACGGTGGCTAAAAATGCTAATCTGCATTAGTTTATTTATAATTAATTATTTGTGTTTTAACTTGCTGATTAGATCTGTTTGAACGTTCAATGTCACCGACATTGTAATGAAAAGTCATCGAACTAACATTAGATGTTTAATTAATTATTTAGTCTAATATCATACAATGTACTATAATGTAGGTACCTATACCCGTTTAGGTACCTTGTGTTAAGTTGATGACTCATTGGATTAGCCGGAATAATCTCCGACTAATTAGTTAGGTAATGCTGTTGATTATATTACTTAAACAGTCCCTAGATGAAATCTCGGCTTAGGAATGATTAATTCTTGTCACTAATTATCCATGTATCACAAAACATAACAATATGACATTTGAATAGGTTAAACAATCATGTTTAACATATTAATCCGACTGTTATCATAAAACCAGACAGTTATTCCAATTGGTAGGGTAATAACTGTGATTAGTTTGAAACACTTGGGATTAACCTTGCATTTCAAAGATTAACCAAAATAATCACTTACATTGTCATAATCCAATGGTTTAAACCATTAGAAGTATTGTTATGGTTTAGTGAAAACCGGGCATTACAACGGATCAAAACAGGCATTTACCCGTTAACAAGACAAGTTATCCGTCAAAAATCATTCCTAGCTATCATCTAAGCAATAATCAACAACCCTAACTATATCATTACGTTCAAAAACACGATCTAATCAATGAAGATCAAGTCAGAAGATTAAAAAGGATAGTTACCCAAATCAGACGATTCTACGGACAAAATCACGATCAGGACGTGTATACACGTTCACCGGTTCGAGCTGAACGTTCTGGTGGTGTCAAATATGAGTTTTGGTGGGAGATTGGTCAAGATCTTGAGTTACAGAGGTTTAAAGTCGAGAGGAAGAAAATAGAATTTTTTTGCATGCTTCTGCAATATAAGAAGCTGGTTCAACAGACCGACCTACTCGTCGCGTATCGCGACAAGTGGCCCACATGTCGTCGCGTACCGCGAGGGATTCCGGATAAAATTTGATATCGTGACTTGTCGCGTACCGCGACAAGACTCCAAGGAGTCGTCGCGTACCGCGAGGGATCCAATTTCAAGATTTTTCTTCGTTTCGCGATTCCGGACAATCCGTAACTCGGTTTCACGCACGGTTTTCTCCCATGTTCCCAATTTCTCGCACACTTTAAACCTGTAATGATTAAAATCATCAATTTAACACAGATTCCTAGAACGACCAAACGTGCTCGTGTTATTGATGACGTAATGTTTACCTGCAATTGTCACATAAGGTTCGCAGCCTTGCATGGTTCGGCCAGAAGGTTCGTATGCCCTAGGTTCGTGATGCTATGGTTCGCTGCATGCTAATAGCTTCGGTCGAGACTGGTTCGTGAGTCAGGGGTTCGCGACTGATGGACCAGGGTTCGGGGCTCAGATTCGTGCAGGTTTGTGGCAGACAACAGGGTTCGTGGATCAGGGGTTGCAGGGTTCGTCGCAGAAGCCATGCAGGGTTCGGCTGCATGGGTGGGTTCGTGTAGGGTTCGGCCAGCGAACCTATTTCATCAACCGGTTCTTTGATCCCACGAACCTGTAATTCCTTCCCTTTTCTAGTTCCAATTTGTTACAACAGCATCCTACCCTAGTTCTAGCCGATTACCATGGTTTATTTAAGGGTCTTATGTGCTTAGACACCGATTCTAATCACAAAACAACTTGAACTCGTGAAAACCCTATAAACCCGAAAATAACATGATCTTTTACCTTAGATTTCGTGGATGGAAACTTGAAATACTTGTACTTCTGTAATCTGAGTGATGAGAGGGTCGGTTTGACACCAAAAATGCTCGAATCCAATGAGAAATCACCAAGAATTTGTAGAGAGAAGGAGGAGAAACTTGTTCTAGAGAGAGAGAGAGAGAGAGGGTGAAAACGAAAATGGTAGGGAAAAATGAGTTTGGTGGTGGTGGTTGGTGCCATTATGAGCTCATTAAAGACTTAGGAAAATACCCGGTCTTTCGGTTTCGTTCGGTTTCGCGTAATATGTCGATTTCGCGTATTTCTCGTGACGAAACGACGCGATTTATAAAATTAGAAATCTTTTAATTATTCAAGGTTATGATTCCTAATAAATTAACTAATATCTTCTTAATTATTAAAAATTTTAAACAAAATTAACTGTTTAAATCGAAATGTACGGTCGTCGCGCGTATGCGTTCGAATCGTCACCCGTACGAACACGGCGATAACTATACTTTTCAACCTTGTTTTCTAATTATAGAATATCATTCAGAACGTTAAACTTTCAGATATATTCGGACAGATCGTCACCTATACGAATAACCCGTCAATTTAGCATTCACATAACAATATTCGTGTGTTTGTTCTATAAAGTCTCACATACGTTCATACATAATAAATCCTAACAAATAATCACATGATGGTTCTGTATTGCCATATAATTATCTGACTCAAGAACCATTGTTCTGAACTGTGTTTCTGTTAAATGTTTCTGAAACTGTTCTATAACAACTCACCATGATAATGATAATGATAAACAATATGAATATGAAAATTACTGGAATGTGTATGATTCATACATGTTTACTGTTCTTGATACTGTTTAAGATCACTGTTCCGGCGACGGTTCCAGCACTGATGTTACAAGAATTATTTGAGACTCTTGAGTTGATTCATCTTTTAAATGTCAAAATTTAAACTATTAAAGGTTATCGTATTGAAAATGTATCAAAGAGTTTATTCAATATGAAACCATTCCTATAGTGAATAAGAGATGCAAGTATAATGTACAAATCTTTAAGCGTAACAAATTCATGGGACCTTTTTTGAAATTAATATATATATTAAAAACCAACTGAAAGGAATAGTAAAGTTTTGTTTTTTCGATTTTTGTCATCAAAGCTTTTATATAATATAAAGTTTTGTTTTTTCGATTTTGGCCACTAAAACTTTTAATGTTTTGTTTTCTCGATTTTTACCACTAAAACTTTTATATATTATAAGGTTTTGTTTTTTCGATTTTACCCACTAAAACTTTTTAAAGTTTTGTTTTTTCGATTTTGGTCACTAAAACTTTTATATAATATAAAGTTTTGTTTTTTCGATTTTGGCCACTAAAAGTAAAGTTTTGTTTTTTCGATTTTGGTCACTAAAACTTTTATATAATATAAAGTTTTGTTTTTTCGATTTTGGCCACAAAAACTTTTAAAGTTTTGTTTTTTCGATTTTTGCCACTAAAACTTTAATATAATATAAAGCTTTGCTTTTTCAAATTTGGCCACTAAAACTTTTTAAAGTTTTGTTTTTTCGATTTTGGCCACTAAAACTTTTATATAATATAAAGTTTTGTTTTTTCGATTTTGACCACTAAAACTTAATAGTAAAGTTTTGTTTTTTCTATTTTGGTCACTAAACCTTTTATATAATATAAAGTTTTGTTTTTTCGATTTTGGCCACTAAAACTTTTTAAAGTTTTTTTTTTATTTTGGCCACTAAAACTTTTATATAATATAAAGTTTTGTTTTTTCAATTTTGGTCACTAAAACTTTTATATAATATAAAGTTTTGTTTATTTAATTTAGTCCATTAAAACTTTTAAATTTTGTTTTTTCAATTTTGTATAATTTTATGTATATATATATATAATTGTATTGAGTTTGTGATGAAAGATTTGATGTTGCTATGTAACTTAAGATTTTGCAAATGATATATAATACCCGTTATCAGAAGTGTACTGTGATAACCCGCCGCAACGCGCGGGTGAGATTAAACCTAGTTAGATATGATAGAGACCTTAGCTCTTAGCTTATTTGACAGAAGTTTTAACTCTTAAATAAGATCATAGGTTCAAACTCAATTAAATGATAATTTAGTTTAAAACAATTAATTAATAAATTAAGGATATATTTACTGTAAAAAAATGTATATTATTATGAAGTACATTAAACATGTATCGGGTGTACTCAATGTGTCCGAGCCCGTCCTACGAATGTATTAGAAATGATACCTTGGGACGTATGTAAAGCCAAACAAATAGCTTCTGCTCCAAGAACAGATGATTGTGTCGGGTGTAAGAGATGTGAATCCACCTACCGAGCAGATTTCTTGAAACTCCATTGTGCTTTTTCTTGCATCAACACACGTCAAACACATCCAGCAAATTTAGCCTATTGGTTAAAGTTTGACCATTTCTCCTTGAAGACCAGGGTTCAAGCATCGCTGGTGACATTCGAATAGAGGAATCAATCTTGAAACTCCACAGGGTTCCTGCGCATCAGAGGGGCAGGTCTCACGGTCAGCGATCGATGAATCAATCTTAGTTACCAACCGCCAAGATAACTGAAAGTAGCACGACGTGACCCTCTGCCACTCGAAAGGAAAAAAACACACACATAAATACAATCATTTTCAATTTTTCATGTTAAAATGTAGATAGAAATTGGTGAGGTATGCTAACTTTGCTAGCAACACCAACACTCCCAACAGGCAACATGCAACACGATATGCACTTTTGGAAATGCATTTAAGTTGAAATTGAGGGCAAAACATCTTTCAGGTAGCTATTTCTATTTTACTTTTTGTTAAGGTCTGTTATTGTGGTCGAACTGGGCCAACCGGTAGAATCAGGAACCGTCACTAGAACCTGATCGGTTCGATGCCTCTAGATCATTCTCAGTTGAATCGGCCGGTTATCGATCGGTCCAGTTGAACCAGCGAACAAGACGGTTGTCGGACCGGATATTTTTATCCTCGAAAACCAAAAGATTAAACATTAAAATCAAACCTTATATTTTTTAAACATGATTAATCATTAAAATCAAACCTTATATTTTTTTTCTTTCTCCAAATAGATAAATAAGATGCTATGTGCACGACAACTTAAAAAAACAATATTATTTGTTCAACATGTGACACAGGATACCATACATATTAAAAATTTAGGTGGTTATTCACACACCCTACTTTTTTAATTCAACATCCTTACCGACCTTATACGTCTCTTATAGGTCTGTACGAGGCGTATAGCCTCACGTATAGGTCTACACTCCTCATATATGAGTTTAATAATTGGTACTGACACCCAATGATTGGTCATGTATAGAGCCGCGTATAAGACCTATACGAGGCGTATAGTTCTATACGCCTCGTATAGAAGCCCAATCATTAGACTGACAAATTCTGACACCCAATGATAACCCAATATACGAGACGTATGGGGGTGTGGGATGGGTGTGCGAATAACACAACCAAAATTTAATATTAGACAATTATTTTCCAAAATAAAAACAAAACAGAATGTATGACTAATCATTTTATACACATCAGTCAACGAACAAACAAACAAATTGTTTAGTTTGTAAGCCGGTTGGAGTTTCAACTGATCAAAACACGATGAATAATCATCATCAACGCTCAAGGAATCGATCACCTGAGGTAATCACGCATTCGATCTAAGCACAATTCGCTTATGTTAATCTACGATTGTTGTCGATAATATGTTTTGAGTCTGTATGATTTCGATTTTTGGTAACTTGTGAAGAACTGCAGAGAAATTGGGTTGAAAAATGTTGGGATTGCACTTGCCTAGAGTTGTTATCGCCGAGGGTTGTCCACAAATGGCTCAATATTTCTACTGAAAGTTCTGATTACAGTGCCGATTCCGATGATAGCATCCATGATTCCAGTCGTACATTTTTCCCCCTAGTTTCTGTGTTAAGAATTGACAATTTGGGTTTAATTGGATGTATGTGACTTTTGGTTTTTACAGAAGTGTTGTGTTATCTGCCGAATGAATCTGGATTCAAGGATAAGAAAGGAGATGAGTTTCAAATTGATTTTAATGGTAAACCTTAGAAGATAAGCCAATTTGCTTTTGAAGTTGTATATTTTTTAACCTAGATTGACAAGTTCAATACATTGACTTTTTGTTTCTTGACATTTATTATTTAAATATATTCCTTCAAATCATTGAGCTTTATGAATAAGTTTAGAGATAACTGTTATTAGGTTGTCAAAACTTACATTACAACATGGTTTCATTGTGTGAGATGGTTTTAGGATATGGTTAGATCAATTATCTTAAGTGCTATTATAGGGAATTTAAATTTTATAAACAGTATAAAACCGAAAAGTTTTTTGTATGCCCTTTGAGATTACACTGCAAGTGTTATGTATTGCATGACAATGTAATGAACTCTAATAACAAGGAAATATTGAAGGATGCTTTATTACTGCAAATAAGAATTGGGGATGGGAAGAACAGAATTACAGAAGGAAGATGAGAGAAGGATCAATGAGATCTAACATAATTCCTACCTCATGATCATGCATTACATACTATATATAGAAACTAATAACCATATTCTGTTAGCCCTTGGCTGATGTGGCAGCCATGATGTGATCCTGGAATTTTCTTGGTACCACTTTAGTCCTTCCACTTCTTCTAAGTCCATCTTGGTCACTTGACTCCGTAACATTTCCGCCCCCATTAAGACACACCTTGTCCGCAAGGTGGAAGTCAGGAAACTGCTGCTGTAATTGAACATTATCTTCCCACGTGGCATCCTCTATAGGTAGACCCTCCCATTGCACTAAACTTTGAGGAATAACTTGAGTGCCTTTGTAAACTGATCGGGTTTAAAGGATCTGGTGTGGTTGGAGAATGATGTTGGAGGTGGAGTCCACCAAATGTAGAGGAGTGATTTGATTAGTCGGCTGACCAATACACTTTCGAAGTAACGAGACATGGAAAACCGGATGAATTTTAGCCGTTTCGGGTAAATCAAGTTTGTAGGCAACCTCTCCAATCTTGGCAAGAATACGATAAGGACCAAAATACCGATGCCCCAGTTTATGATGTCTCTGTAAGCGGACCGAGTTTTGGCGATAAGGTTGAAGTTTGACATATACCCACTCATCAACCATAAAATGCACGTCACGACGCTTTTTGTCGGCAGTTAATTTCATGCGTGATTGGGCCTTTAGAAGGTTAAGTTTAAGTGATTGCAGTACAGTGTCTCTTTCCAATAATTGTTCATTTAAAGCAGTATTTTTGGTTGAATCACGAAGATAGCGGCTGATGGTTGGGGGTTTACGACCATATAAAATTTCAAAAGGAGTCATTTGGGATGAAGTTTGATAAGAGGTGTTATACCAAAACTCAGCCCAAGGAAGGAATTGCAACCACTGTTTGGGATGATCTGCCACATAACAACGAAGATACATTTCCAGACACCGGTTAAGCGCTTCAGACTGCCCATCCGTCTGAGGGTGGTAAGCGGTACTGAATTTAAGAGTAGTGCCTTGCAATCGATGCAAGTCTTTCCAAAATTCAGTCATAAAACGGGCATCCCGATCGGTCACTATTGTTAAGGGAACTCCATGAAGGCGGACAACCTCATTTATAAAAGCATTAACAACAGAAAGACTGGTGAACGAAGAAGGCAAGGCAATAAAGTGCCCATATTTTGATAATCGATCAATAACAACCATAATTACTGTTTTACCTTGCGAGACAGGAAGACATGTGATAAAATCCATGGCAATGTCTTCAAAAACCGCTTGTGGAATTGGGAGCGGTTGCAGCAAGCCCCCTGGTGATAAAAAAGAAGGTTTTGTTTGTTGGCAAACCTGACACTGAGCAATAAACTGTTTGACATCAGCCCGCATGTTCTTCCAAAAAAAATTGGCCGACAGGCGTTGATACGTACGAGTAATCCCTGAGTGACCCCCAGTAACAGAAGAGTGAAACTCGGTAAGCAACTGCTGACGGAGAGCAGTATGATTTGGAACCATGATTCGACCCTTAAATAATAACAAGCCATCCTTATAGTGGTAGTCAGGATATTGGAGAGGAGTAGAGGTACAAAGTTGGATCAGGTTAGAGATATCAGAATCTAATTTGGTGGCCTTGCATACCTCTTGAAGGAAGGAAGGAATAGGAGCTGAAATGGCTAAAAGTTGGCTGGAAGGAAGACGAGACAGGGCATCAGCAGCTCCGTTTTGCGTTCCGGGTCGGTACAAGATTTCGAAGTCAAAGCCTAGGAGTTTGCCCAACCATTTTTGTTGTTCAGGAGTTTGAATAACTTGGTCTTGTAAGCGTTTTAAGGACTGTTGATCGGTTAAGATTGTAAATTTATGCCCCAATAAATATTGTCTCCATTTGGCAACAGCTTGTGTGATGGCGTACATTTCTCGATGGTAGGTAGATGCTTGCTGCATGCGTGGACATAATTTCTTGCTAAAATAAGCCAATGGTTGTTTTTCTTGAGAAAGAACAGCCCCAATTCCAGTGCCCGATGCATCAGCTTCGATGGTAAAGGGTTTGGTAAAATCAGGTAAGCGTAAAATTGGAGTGGAACTTAAAGATTTTTGAGTTGATCAAAAGCAGTTTGAGTAAGGGAAGTCCACAAAAATGCATCCTTGCGCAAAAGGTCCGTAAGTGGGCCGGCAACCGAAGCATAATTTTTGATGAAGCGCCGGTAATACCCGGTAAGACCCAAGAAACCTCTAACCTCCTTGACATTGGTAGGGGCTGGCCACTTTTGGATAGTAAGGATTTTGTCAGGATCGACTGCCACACCCTGGGCTGAGATGATATGGCCTAAGTAAACAACCTGTGTTTGGCCAAAAGTACATTTAGACAATTTTGCAACCAATTGGTGAGTGAGTAACAGCTGCAGAGTAATAGTGATATGTTGCATATGATCAGCCCAAGTTTTGCTATAAATTAAGATATCATCAAAGAAAACTAAGATGAAACGACGTAAGAAGGGGCGAAAAACATCATTCATGAGGCGTTGGAATGTTGAAGGAGCATTTGTGAGCCCAAAAGGCATCACTGAAAACTCATAGTGACCATCATGTGTGCGAAACGCGGTTTTCATAATATCCTCATTAGCAATGCGAATTTGATGGTAGCCGGCCAACAAATCTAACTTTGAAAAATAACGTGCAGCATGTAATTCATCAAATATTTCATCAACTGAAGGAATAGGAAACCTATCTCGAATTGTCAAAGCGTTTAATGCCCGGTAATCCACACAAAACCGCCATGTACCATCTTTTTTTCGAACCAAAAGAACCGGAGAAGAGAAAGCGCTTGTGCTAGGGCGAATTATACCTTGGTGAAGCATTTCTTGCACCAAGCGTTCAATTTCCTGTTTTTGAAAATGGGGATAGCGATACGGTCGGACTGAAACTGGAGAACTATCCGGAAGGAGAGAAATATGATGGTCTTGGGAACGGGTAGGTGGTAACCCCTGTGGCGTGGTAAATACGGAGGCGAACCGGTTCAATAGGTCTTGTAGATCAGGCGGGTATTTGGAAGGTTGGTGATCTGTGGGAACAAGGGTCAAGTGAAACATTTGCCCAACACCATCCGACCTCATTAATTGCTTAAGGCCATTAAACTGTATCGCTTGGGCCATAGAAGTACTATCTCCTTGCCATTTAATTGGTTTGCCTTGCAAGGAAAATTCAAATGTGGAAGTAGAGTAATCTGTGATTACTGGCCCCAAAGTGGCAAGCCAGGAAACTCCCAGCACCATATCCCAGCCTTGAAGTGGCAAGACATAAAAATCAATGAAAATAGGTTGGCCTTGAATCACCAATTCAACTTGCCTGGCCAATCCAGAACACGGAAGGCGCTCGCCACTGCCAACCAAAACGGTAAATGGAGCGATTGATTCGACCGTAAAATTAAGAAATTGGGCAATACGAGTCTGGACAAAACAATGGGTACTTCCTCCATCTAACAATACCTGAACCGATTTCCCATGGACCGAGCCGGTGAAACGTAGGGTTGTCGATGAACACCCACCCGATAAGGCATTATAAGAAATTGTGGATTGGTTCTGTAGCTCCTCTAATTGAAGTTTCTCAGCAAGAAGAGAATCAACAACTTCAGTGGTTGGAATTTGGGATGAACCACCCGGATCTGGAAGATCTTCCTCAAAGAGTAACAATTGAGGAGTCGTTTTACACTTATGATCCCAAGTGTATTTTTCATCACATCTATAGCAAAGCCCCTGTGATTTTTTTTGAGCAATTTCAGCGGGTGTTAAACGGCGGAAGCCGAGCTTGGGAGTACTGGAAAGGTTGGCTGGGGGTTTAGCAGGGGGCAGGGTGGGCGGAGTAGTAGAGGAGGGCATTTTGGGAGTGGGTAATAATGGTTTAGAGGAGCCCAAGGAAAGTCGGCCCAGACCTTTCTCAAATAGGATCCGTTGCTCATGTAATTGGGCTTTGTCCATTGCGTCCTCCAAGGTAGCGGGTTGGTGAATAATCACCGACTGCTTGATATCCGAACGAAGACCGGAAATCCAACAATTGACTAAAAACCCTACCGGTAATGGTATCGTGCGGTTAGAAATTGCTTCAAAGCGAGCACGATATTCCGCTACGGTGGATGTTTGGAGAAGTTTAGCTAATTGGCCTTCAGGCGATTCCAAATCATTTGATCGGAAACGCTTGAGCATAGCCTCCGTGAAGGCGTTCCAGGTGGAGATCTGATTATGGCGATGAAGCCAATCATACCAATCGGCAGCAGCCTCATCCAAATAAAAGGAAGCAATAGTTAATCGGTCGGAATCGGAAATGGTATAGAATTCAAAATACCTATTGGCTTGGGCAATCCATCTCTCCGGGTTATCACCACTGAAACGAGCTAAATACACTGGTGCAGGTTTGTGCCGCCCTAAAATGGAAGAGCCTTCACCGGTGGAAGATGAACCATGCTTCCCCGTATCTCCTTTTTTTGGATTAACATCAATTCGTTTGATCAATTCGTTGATGGACTGTTGTTGGCTTCCTACTGCAGTGATAATGGCATCGAGATCCTTACGTATGGCTGATTGATTGTCTTGTACTGATTTCACAGATTCTTCTAGAACACGAAAACGGGTGCCCTCTGCCATCTATGCAGGGGTTCAATGAAAGCACCAATTTGTAATGAACTCTAATAACAAGGAAATATTGAAGGATGCTTTATTACTGCAAATAAGAATTGGGGATGGGAAGAACAGAATTACAGAAGGAAGATGAGAGAAGGATCAATGAGATCTAACATAATTCCTACCTCATGATCATGCATTACATACTATATATAGAAACTAATAACCATATTCTGTTAGCCCTTGGCTGATGTGGCAGCCATGATGTGATCCTGGAATTTTCTTGGTACCACTTTAGTCCTTCCACTTCTTCTAAGTCCATCTTGGTCACTTGACTCCGTAACAGACAATATACTCTCAATTTGTGAAATCTCATTGTTAATCAACCATATTGAATGGCAATTTTTGTGAGTTAATCTTTTCTTCATCCTTCTTATAAAAGAAGATTGTGCTTATGGACTTGAATGTAGGGACATAATCGATAATCAAATGAAGAATGCTCCCTTTTTGGATATGCTTTAATAAAGCAGAAAGAAGTTAAGGGATTAAACCGCTACAAAATGTTTAAGCAATTTGATCAATAAACTTGTGGAATTTGGTTGGTTTAATTCAATTGTTTAAAAAAAAGGAAAAAAAAGGAGTTGAATTTACAAAGAAAACTGCAGAATTATACGATAAATTGATTCAGACCACGTTGTCTTGTTGTTTCCCTTTTGACACCAGGAGCTTTTACCAGGTCAAGAAGAAGGAAATCAGAGACATTTAGAGCACAACTTACTGACTCAAAGGAACTCAGGTTATATATGATTCACAAATTACAAAATGAGTCGCATTATTTGGCTTATGTTATCATCAATGTTGATCTAGTTAATTACTAACACCCCATGTTGTTGAAGGCGATAGGCGCACTCAAGGCTAAAAGGCCTTGCCTTGTGCCTAGGCACAAGGTGCATAAAAAGCAAAGTCCTAAGGAAAAATAAGTGCACATAGGTGAAAAAAATATAAAATTTTATTATGCATTTAAAATTAATACTCTTTCATAAAGATAAAAAAATCTATTATAATTAGCAAATAAGATAATTTCGTTAGTATTAAAAAATCTAGATATTAAGTGATTGATAATTGTCTAATCTCTCTATGTATAGTAATTATAGCTAATCTCCAAATATTAAATAAAATCAGAACAAAGAAGAAGAAAAAAGAATTAAAAAAAGATAAGATCGTCTTATTTTGAGAAAGTCCTCGACTTTGTGAGCTTGTGTCTTGATTAAAGCCAGTTTTTCTCTCTCTTTGTAAAAAACAGTTTAGCTATGGGCCTAGACCTTCCAGAGGTGCTACTTCTGGGCTTGGCTTTGTTTCTGGGCCTAGGCGTGCCCCTAAGGGCTTTTGACAACACAGCTAATACCTTAAAACTTTTAATTTATCAATTATTACTTTTCATGTTGTTAAGAGTATCTGCTAATACTTGGAATGTTGGAGGGGAACTTCCACCAGAGGACCTAGATATCAGTGACTGGCTAGATACTGACTACCCTGCAGACATATATGTGATTGGGTAAGTATCGCTTTTAAACTAAGATATAATTACATACAGTATTAGCTAAATGATGTTCCATTTGTTTCGTAAAGCACTCTAGAAAGCTGTAAGCACTTAATTATATTATGGATGTCTTTTAAGCAGTTCAATCCGTTTCGTTTTTAGCTACTTTTTTTATTTACGTGTTTAACACTACAGCAATCACATTACGTAACAACAACAACAACCTTACCCAGTATATTCCCACTTTTCAGTAGGGTCTGGGGGGGAAGGATAGATACAAACCTTACCCCTATCACATTACGTAAATTGAATCATATTTATATAAAATGGATTGATACTGATGGCTATTAGTAATGGTAAATTTAAAGACGATATTTACTTAGAAATCTATATCTTTAGTGCATCAAACAAGAAAAAAAGATCACATTTTTATGGAAAATGTACAGTCTATGGAGCATACAAGTTGACATAATGTTTTAGTTTCCAGTTTTTTTTCTTAAATTTATGTTCTTTTAAAGTTTAGATTTGAATTTGTTTTATTTTACATTATACATAAAAGCAAGCCTACCTTTTTTACTACTAACAAACATTCTTTCCTTGCAGTTTCCAGGAAATCATACCTTTAAATGCTGGCAATATATTTGGTTCTGAAGATAACCGCCCAATTCCAATATGGGAAAGCATAATTCGTGAAACCCTAAATAATATTAAACCTGTAAAACCCAAAATTAAATGTTACAGTGACCCCTCTTCTCCATCAAGATGTAAATCATCTGGTTATGCTCCAAATATAGAACATGAAATAGTGCTAGAAAGTGATGGCGAAACTGTGGTGGAAACATGCACATTTAACGATTCTGTAACAAGAGATTCTAAAGAAATATTAGAAGAATTTGTTGATCCATTCAATAATTCAAAATCTTTTAAAGATTATCATCCTTTGGAGACATATTTGAATGGTGACAACAAAGTCAAACCAGAGGTCAACTGTCTTGCAAAACTAGATATTAACTCTATTATGTACCAAAAGAGAAAACCACAATATGTTAGAATAGTAAGCAAGCAAATGGTTGGTGTTTTTATTACCATTTGGGTTCATAGAAGCTTGAGAAAGCATATACACAATGTACATGTGTCAGCTGTTGGTGTTGGTGTAATGGGCTACCTAGGTAACAAGGTTTATTTCTTTTTTCCTTTTTGAAACGGTAGTGATAATAAGATAATCAGTTTTTTTTCGTGTTTGACAAATTCTGCTATTTATGGACTTAATAAGTAAATTGACCAAAAGTTGCAACTTTATATAAGCAGAAGTTAAACATTTGCAATGCTTTTTTGTTTCCTTTTCAGGGGTCCATATCAGTGAGTATGTCCATATATCAGACAAATTTCTGTTTCATATGCACTCATCTGACATCTGGTGAAAGGGACATTGATATTGCTAAAAGGAACGCTGATGTTGATGAAATATATAAAAGAACACGTTTTAGTTCGATGTCTAAAGTTGCAATTCCAAGGAGCATCAAGGATCATGAGTAAGTATAGGATTAAGACACGTTTATTCTATCGTTGCTAATATCATATTTAGAGCTTACTAATGTTTGGTTATATTGTGTTGCAATTTTTACTTTAAGGCTGTCTTACAAATTGATTTTTTGAATGTTTAGGCGAATTATATGGTTGGGTGATCTTAATTACCGCTTTGATTTGTCTTATGAGGAAACATGTGATTTGATTTCCAAAAATGCATGGTCCGAGCTGTTAGAGAGTGATCAAGTAAGTTTTTGATGCTAATAATTTAAATTTATTGAATAAAGCAATTTATGAGATTGTATGTATGGAAAGTACACAATTTAGAAAGCATTTGATTCCTTTGACCCATTTCCCTTTTCAGCCAAGTTTGTTGTATTCTAGCCATACGACGACCCATTAACCAACAAAATCGACCCATTCATAAGTAAATTGGCTAAAGTTGTGACCTTTAGTGGGGCCACATTCTTTTTGCCTAATAAGTTTGTAGCTTATAACACTTTTCTTATAAATTTGTAGATTTTAAAATAAAGTTACATTAAATATGCAGCTAAGAAAAGGTGGTGCATTTGACGGGTGGACCGAAGGCTCTTTAAATTTTCCACCAACTTACAAATACGAGCCAAATTCCGATACATATTATGGCGAGGATCCTAAAGTTGGTAGGCGTACCCCTGCATGGTATGAACATAATCAAGAATATTTAATTTTCAGTGTTAATTTTTTGTTGTAATGTAATATTGTAATCTTTTGTTAAATTGGATGCTTTTATTCAGGTGTGACCGTATACTTTCATATGGAAAGGGTATGAGGCAATTGAGCTACAAACGAGCCGAGATTAGACTCTCGGATCATAGGCCTGTTTCCGCATCATATATGATAGAAGTTGAAGCGTTTTCATTAAAAAAGTTGCAACGGGCCCTTACATTTACTAATGCAGACATGGAGTACTATGGATCGACCCACTTAAGATCACACAAGTGAGTTTTTTTTCCATGTCAAAATGGCTTAGGGTCAAACAGGTCAATTTTTTGTGTTCAAGGGTTTAGAGTCAAAACACGTCAATTATTGTGTACAGTGTCAAATTGGTCAATTTTTTTTTCTTTGGTGTGTATATGATTCAAGGTCAAACGGGGCAAATTTTGTGTATAACGAGTTAATGTGAAAAGAGGTTAAGTTTTTGTGTACAAGTCAGGCTTGGTTCAACTGAAATAGTTTGTTTCAAATTTTTTTTTTCTTCTAATTAGTTAAGTGACAATGTCAAATATGGTAACAAATTATATTAATTAAAAATAATCTTATTATTTAAATGATTTAAGATGTATTCAGGTTAAGCAAACAAATTATCTTATTTAAAGTATTCTCACATGGATTTTGTACTGTTGCAGGGTGCATCCAGCTATGTTACTATGATAACTATCTAATTCATTTGCATGCTGAAATATGCAGTCCAGTGAGGTGATCATATACATTGTGCTCAATATTTGAGGCTGAAAACTATACGTTAATTTATTGATTTTATTATTTTTACTGATGCCATTGCATATACCATGTACACATCATTAGTTGGCAATTTGTTTGCTATCTCCTTCCAAAAAGGTTTTCTAAGAAAACTTGGCTTCCTGTGCGATTGTGATCAAGGTTTTTTTTTTTTTTTTTTTTTTTGGTCATTTTATGTATCAAAATTGATGTATTTGTCATATGTGTAAATTATGTGACTTGAATTCAAATTTAGAATCAAGGGCAAATTTGTACGTTTACTTTTTCGTAATAAGTTTTTTTCAGTTAGTCCAACATGATAAAGTTTAGTGGGATGTTCACTGTATGGTTTGGTTGGTTTTAATTAAAGTTCAGGGCTGAACAATTTTAGCGAAGGCTAAACGAACTGCTCAGCTTCTTTCAAGCGGTTGGATCAGCCATCAGGTGGTTTCATGATTTGAAACCAAATATTTTATATATTGTTATCTAAAAGAAAATATAAATATTAATGTTTTAAATAGGATAATGATGGTTCCATGAACATATTTGATATAAATACATGCCTTCATAAAGTGATAAAATAGAAAAAACGTAAACAACATTTTGCGGGGTTATCAATAGAAATTATATTTTTAGGGACTATAAAAAAAAGAGGCATGGATTTTGGGAACTGCAAAAAAGAGTTGACTGCAAAAAAGTCAATGCACCAGCCGGGAATCGAACCCGGGTCTGTACCGTGGCAGGGTACTATTCTACCACTAGACCACTGGTGCTTTTGTTAATTTCATTCAAAGTATATTTATTTAACTTTATATTGTTCTTTTATTAAATCATTTTTAAGAAAATAAAACGTTATTTAGAAGCTTTTTCTGTGAATGCTCTTTTAGTGCCTTCGATTGACAAACATATTTGGTTTTTATTACTCTTTTAAATTTAGTCACTATTTACTCTTATTTTACTTGAAATATTAGTTAATTACTAAATAACAAAACGAGGATGTGCCAAAACATAATAATTGATCTTGTTTGACATCAATCTTCAAGGAATGCTTCATTCATAATCATATGATTTCTTTACAAAAGAGGTTTAATTGCAAATTTTACGAAAGAGTTATAATTTTGCTTCAAATTATACTTTAGCTCAAACATAACGCTAGTCTGTTATATACTATATTTGCTCAGATTACGTGCGTAATTATATATATGTTATAATATGCCTTTTTTCTATATTATATTCACCTATTTTAGTTGATGTTATTACATGTTTTCCTACATGTCTTACATGTATAAAGATAATGTATATGTTATTATATATAAAATCTATAATAATACACATTCCTTCTGTGTATTCTAAAAGCTCAAATTTAGGATTGAATGTTTGGGATTGAATGGGACTTTATTCTTGCTTTTAACATTTCAACAAACTATATTCACATCAACCTTTACAACTAAAAAAGAATATGTTTCATGTTACATCAACATGACCACTAATTTTCTATTTCTTAAACTTCAAATCTACCAACTCAATTATTCCTTCAACACTTGTGGTTTCTTCAACCAATACTCACTAAACCTCTGCTTAGCATACCCTATGTAATCAAAATCAATTTGAGTAACATTGCCCTATTCAAAACATCCAAAAAGGGAGAAATCAGAACCAATCTTTATAACATGAACATCAAAGATTATAAAGACAGATATATACCGAGACGATTCCCCATAATCCCCAAAAAATATGATTGACAAGAGTGTATTTCTCCACATCATCAATAAGCTGATCTACTTCGGTATCATGCGGTTGGTTCCCTATAAAACCAATGAACAAGACATTCAATGATATAATCTTGAATTGACAGTCATGTCACATATTTGTCCGACGTATATCGTATGATTATACTGCATATCTGTGTAACATAGCTTGTATTGTATAGTATAATGTTATATAGTATAAAGATATAGTGACATAACAGGCAACATATCTCACTAAATTTCAATAATTAATTAGTTAACTGTGCTTTTCAGTCTATTCCAAGAAAGTTGACATTTTTGATTAGTTGTAGATTAGGATGTTTGACTTTTCAGCATATCATTTAAAGCTTGTGTCTAAATTTTCAAGACAAGAACAATAAGTGTAGAAAAATTAGACTTAGACTAGTTCAAATGTTTCTTTGTAAAGTAAAGTAGCTTGGACCAAATCAAATTTTGTGGGTACCAATAAGTTAAGTTCATAAGAAAAACACATACATACATACATACATACATACATACATACATACATACATACATACATACATACATACATACATACATACATACATACATACATACATACATACATACATACATACATACGTGTGCGTGCATAGCTTGGTGTTATTCAAAGAACCACAAATATTGCAAGACATTTTACTAACCTGTAGAGGCAGTAGAGCTAAGATATGACTGCACAAATCTTTTTCTCTCCTCCAAATCTGCAATTTTTTGAAACATCAATCATGATCATATGCATAATTTGGTAAATTGCAACATTGGTCTGACATTAAATCCAAGGGAGTATTTAGTTTTTTCAAAAGTAACAAAACAGAAGTCTTTAAGACCCAAATCAGGTCATCATGAAACGTTGACAACAGTAATATTTAGAAATTGAAGTTGATTATTTTTGTGGCCATAATATAAAAAAATAAAAATTAAAAGATCAGAAAATCTTGCCTGGGTACTTGTTATAATCCAAAACATGAGGTGTATCAGAGTGATAATTTGCAGCCCATTCACAAAAGTGATTTGCAAGATCATAAGCCACTGGGTTGTAACTGGCATACTCATAATCCTGTTTAAAATTTAGTAAAATTAGGAAACATAATCTTTTTTTATTTTAAGCCTATTTGGCATCACAAGATTAAAAAAAAACTAAACTTGATCCATACTCATCATGTCTAAAATCATGTAGTTTCAAGAACCAAACAAGACAAAAATGGTGTGATTTTAGAACAAGAAAAAATGAAAGATCTCAGTAGAACTAACTTACAATTAGTGTGATGGTTTTCGTTTTGTCGTTGATCATGATATTGCCATACTGTAAATCATTGTGACAAAAAGCAATATGTTGGTGGCGTTTTGATAACTTGTTTTCCAATTCGACGATTTCATTTTCTAAGATATCAAGATGGAATTCTTTTGCATGTTCTTGAGAGCACAAGCTTTTAGCCTTGATCAACCACTTTCTGGGAACAAAATGAAACACTAAATCTCAAGAAATACTATACTTAGCCTCAAATTGTATGATTTATTTTATAAAAACACACATATATATACCTCATTCTTGTCCAAAGAACAGCAGTCTTGGAGCCTGGCATATTAAGGCCATGAAATTCCCTCATTTTGGCAGCAATAAGAGTGGATATTTCAGGATCACGAAGATCAAAAGCGGACAGTGTCTAAAACCATGAAAAAGAATTAGATTTATGCTTTCGATAGTCGTAAATGTTAGGGTTATCTCTAGAAACAATCTGTCTTTTTCACCCTCCCCAGACCCTACAGATAGCCATGCGACGAGTAGGATTTACAACGCACAGTTGTTGGAGTTGTTTTATTGTTGCAAACACTAGAAAATGATTATGTTAAAACTCAATGACAAACACTAAAACTGATTATTGTTCGAACAAGAAATCAAAAGAGTAGAACAAGAACAACAAGAAGAATACGTATGTTTCTGATAATATGTTCGAACAACGTTAAAGACAAACATAGTTGGGTTTATATAACCCTAACCACAGTTACAAAGATTCCTACTAGACATTTTACATACCTAATACATTTTTTGACCCGTTAAGGTGTCTAACTTGGGTCGACAATTAAGGTTCCAACAATTATTTCAAAGACAATGCCAAACACCCCTAGTATCTCTACACTTATGATCTCCAAAACTTAAAAGTTAAAACATGAAATATGAATGTGTACCTTAGCATGAATGAACTCCTCAACTCTGCCTTCAGGAAACCGGGCAAGAAGGTGTGGACCATGCCCATGGGTCGAGATCGCCTCAAAGGTCCTAATCTCTTCTTCCCTGTCGAAGAATATATCCGACCCTTCGCCATAAATTCGAACCAAAACGGTTCGTTCATCATTTTCGGTAGGCCAAGTGATTCGATAAACAACATTAGTCATTGCACCACTCAAATGAACAGCTTTTAATTTGCTTGTATCAACCACATCTCCCCAATCAGAAGCAAGTGAAATCAGTGATTTCAATAGGTCTTTGGGTTGTGTCCCTTCA
The DNA here is from genome assembly GCA_009363875.1 of Mikania micrantha. NCBI lineage: Eukaryota > Viridiplantae > Streptophyta > Magnoliopsida > Asterales > Asteraceae > Mikania > Mikania micrantha. The sequence goes on along the minus strand of CM018692.1, from coordinate 105,414,625 downwards.
ATGATTCCTTTGATTTTGACAGTCATAACTATATTAGCTGCAAAAAGATGAAAAATAATCATTATAATTCAAGATTATTAGCTGCAAAAAGATGAAAAATAATCATTATAATTCAAGATTATTAGCTGCAAAAAGATGAAAAATGATCATTATAATTCAAGAAAATATTGTTTCCACAAAATTACAAGATTCTAGTAAACAATGCTGTGATTGGATAACCTAATTTGAAGCACAAACACATATACAATTTAACTTTTAGGATCAAAAAATTCAAAATTGACAAATTTTTATTAGATCATGATAGAAACTTAATACAAACTCAATTCGCATGAAGATCATAAACAAATCACAAAATGAATCGAAAAAACTAACCCCAGATGAATTCCAAATCAGATTGATGGTCGATGATTCACAATTTCAAGATTGAAATCCTCCAATATGAAATTAATTGCTTTTTTTGATGAAATTTAGGGGATGAGATAACAGATTTTGATAGCGGTTTTTGGTTTTCAACAATAATTTGCTTTATTTTCAAATTGTTTTTTGTGATCAAGACCCAAATTGTCCAAGAATCTGCTTTATTTTATGCCTGAAAACTTTTGAAAGATTCTGATTTCAGTTTTTTTTTTTTTTTTTTACGCAAGGACTAATCCGTTAATTGACACGTGGAGTTAATCAATTTGGAAGCAAATTAGTTGCTAAACGGAAATAACAGAAACCGTCGTTCGCATCACCATACATCATGTATATTGTACAATACATGTAGTTTTAAGAAATTAAAATTAATTCATTTTCATGATTAAATATGAAAAGATAAAATTTCACATTTTTTTATATTAAATACTAGCCTAGAATCCCGTGTATTACACGGGTCGGATAGTAAGAAAATATAAAATTTTTAAATGTATATTTAATAAAAAATAAGATAATTTTTTAGAAAGAAAAATCGTGCAAGTAAAAATACTTAATAAAAGAATCAGGGTTTGTGTTTAATTTATTGAAAATCTAAAATAAGGGGTTTCTAATTAGGCATAAAATGATTCATGTAAAAATTAGTTTTGGGTTAAGTAATAGGCGGAAAAATGAAAATTTTGGTATGCTAAAAAATTGACAAGTGTTCTAAATATACTCCTTTATTAGTTTAGGAAGATAAGAGAATAAACATTTCGAAGGGATAGCGTGAAATTACAAGAATATCCCTCTTATATATATTACTATATAATACATATAGGAAGGACAAAAGAGTAATTTACTTAAATCTCTTAAAATTAAGAGTTTTACAACTCTTATAACATATGGTACAACTTTTTAAATCTGATATAAAAAGTTTTTTTTCTACTTTCACTTTGTCCTACATTAGTAACATATAATAATTTATGTGTGATAGAGTGATTATAAAAGAAAACCCCTCAAAACAAATTAATCACATCTTGACATTTTTGGCACATTTGGTCTTTTATGTTAAAAGTTAAAGTCATTTTTTAATTAATTACTAAGTTAAAAAAATTGTTTTTATTGTGGTTATGACTCAAAAATGAACCATACAAACCTTTAAAATCACCAACTTAAGTGTTATGTTTCCCACCGCATCGCGCGGGCATCTCACTAGTATGCATAAACCGCGAAATAGTTTCAAAATTAATGTAAAAAAAATAAGCAAGATCATTACCAGCAAACTCATAGTTCTGTTAAAAATATAGTAAAATTAATCTTTTAATTATTCATGGTCCTCGGTTCACAAGATTAAAAAAAAGACTCAAACTTGATCCATATTCATCATTTCAAACATGATATAGTTTCAACAAACAAATAAGAAATAAATGATATGATTTTAGAACTGTTGGAAATTTAATAATAATAAATATGTTTTATTATTAATTTTGGACCACGATAATTATATGTTACGAATATGATTATTATTGATTACGTTTTTGTTCTATGATGTGAACTAATCACAATGAATAGAATCGGGTCCAAAACGGAGCTAAGATGAATGAGATATCGATGCTCGAAATTGTGTTGTGTAAACTTTTTCATCTACCAATTCAAGTGTAATGAATTGGCCATGAATATGTTTGTTAATGGGCATAATGGTGACCATGAATATGTTTGTTAATGGGCATAATGGTGGCCATAAATATGCTTGTTAAAGGTTCATGATGGCAACCTTTGGAATCCTATGTGATACTAGTATATATAGAGGCATTTGGCCTCTTGTTAGCTTTGCTAGGTTGTGAAATCTCTACACCATTTGAGACACACAACACACAAACAGTCGGGTTCACCTGGGTGGCCCGAAATCTGTTTTAAGGGACCTCTGTTGAACAGAAATCATCAGCCACCGAACTCTTTTGAATTCATTTCATCTTGTGCTATATTTTTTCTTGTAATTTCAATTTTAGCACTTTTATATTTCTTGTAATAATGTATTTTTCATTGTGTATTTCTAAATTGTAATTAGAGGAATTAAATAATAAAATTATTTGTTTATTTTGTGAATGTTGTTCCTATAAGCTTAAAACAGATTTTAAAAACCACCGTTCATAAGTTTGTGTTTTTTAAAATTATCGGATTACAAAACAGAAATATAAACTATTTAATTTCGTACAAATTTTTGTTTATCAAGAAATTTAAAATGTGTTTTTAAATTTTGTTTTTGGTAAACAAGTATTTTTTTAATAGGGAAATTCAAACATTTTGTTTTGGTTTTGTGTAAACCATAACTGATTATTTTCTGTTTTGATAATTGTTAACAAAGTTTGGTTTTATATAATTCAATTTGTTTTTGTGTAAACCAAAAGTTTTATAAGCCATTTTGTTAGCGTTTATTTAACAAATATATTCGAACTAGTTTTATTTTTGAACTACGAGTTTTATAAACGATAGTTATAATCGTTTATTTCTAACGAGCGTGTTAGAAAAAGGTTTATGATATAAAAAAAACTGAATATCATAATACGTATGATGCTTTAAAAAATATTAATTCGATTTTGGGGTTGGTTTTATGTAAACCATAATTCCTCAAATAAGTATCAAATTTGATTTTGATTTTGTGTAAACCATACGGTTTTGTGTAAACCATACGGTTTTTTGTAAACCACAATATTTTGATAAATTAAGCTCATCAAAGTTTAAGTTCTAAGTGACGGACTTGTAGTAACTGGAAGGATGGACATCGTTATCTGAGTTTCCTGTCTAGGAAAGCAATTCGTATATATTCCAAACAGCCGAGGGACATGTCTTGCTTTCATGGGGATTCTTAGAGAGAGTGTTTTAACCTATTAGGCCAAAACAAGTCATGCAAACGTCACATGAAGTCAAATAACTTTGTTTGAGTTAAAAAGTTTAGTTTAAACTTTGGTTTTGTGTAAACCTTATTTCTGAAAATCTGACTTGCTCAGTTTGCATTTCCACTTTTGTTTGAGAAATAACAATTGTATCTGCTCAAACTTCAACACCTATGGGACAAAAGTTAAATATAAATTAAAGAAAATTGACAATTACGAGGGCAAGGGCAAAGGCAAATGCAAGGTTGTGGACCTTGGGCCGAAAAAAGGTTGTGTGAAGAAGCAGGTTTTCCCTTTTAAAGGGAAATGTTACAATTGTGATAATCTTGGTCACCGTGATGATAAGTGTAATGCTCCTAAACAGGATCGTGCACATATAGTTGGGGATGATATGCCTCTTGTTGCCATGATTTCTGACCTCACTGCCGTGATGGAGGAGGTAAACTCGGTGACTAATGACACTAATAAGTGGTGGGTTGATACCGGTGCTACCCGTCATGTGTGTCATGATCGGATGCTCTTTAATACGTTTAAAGAGGTCACTGGTGATCAAAAGTTGTTCATGGGGAATGCAGCGATTGCCAACATCAAGGGTGAAGGCAATGTCAATGTGCTATATGTTCCTGAGATGCACAAGAGTCTTGTGTCAGGATGGTTGCTCAATAAACATGGTTTTTGTTTAGTCTTTGAGTCTGATAAATTTGTTTTAACTAAACGTGGAATGTTTGTTGGTAAAGGTTATACCCAAAATGGAATGTTTAAACTCAATGTAATAGCTAAGGTTGGAAACATGAATGAAAATGCTCCAACTTCTGCTTATTTGATTGAGTCATCTAATGTTTGGCATGGTCGTTTAGGTCATGTTAGTTTCAATTCGATGCGTCGGTTGATTAAATTAGATTGCATACCAAAATGTTCAATGGACTCAAAATACAAATGTACAACATGTGTTGAAGCAAAACAAACAAGATCATCTTTTAAGTCGGTTGAAAGAATAATCGAACCCCTTGATATAATTTACACTGATGTGTGTGATTTAAAATCGATTCCCACAAAAGGTGGAAATAAGTACTTCATCACATTTATTGATGATTGTACACGATATTGCTATGTCTACTTACTTAAAAGTAAGGATGAAGCAATCGACAAGTTTGTCTTGTATAAAACTGAGGTTGAGAATCAACTCAATAAAAAGATAAAAGTTCTAAGGAGTGATAGAGGCGGAGAATATGTCACACCCTGAGCCGGCGGGCTGGATCGACTTTCCCGCCGGACGGAAGGTTCCCGGTGCGCGATATCGTGTGATAATCGAATGATCAGATTGTTTACATAGCACATGAGATATAAAATGAGAAATGGTAAAATGACATCAATACAGAATTACAAAGTTAAATTACATAGTCATGTTCATAATTTAACTAAGTAATTATTCCAAAAGAATCACTGTAGCTTCTATCTTGTAACTGTACAAGATATACAAAATATGATTCAATGTTTTGTCATATCAAAAGTATGCAACACAAAATGAAGCTAGGTCTTCTAAAAGTCCACTAGCTTAGCCTTGACGTATAAGTGACTACACCTGTTCGTCACCTGAGAAAAAACATGCATTTAAACAAAGTCAACACTAGGTTGGTGAGTTCATAAGTATGTTAATTGAAAACCTTGATTCATTCACATACACAATCACAATGTTAATCATGTTGCTTATATGTTGTTTGATTCACCCATTCTCCCAATGGCTTCTCAATAGTTATATTCACAAGTAATATATCATCCTAGTAGTGATGCTTATATATAGGGCATATGTAAGGGAACCAAGCCCTAGCCAACATCCCACCACATCACTACTAGAACTCCACACTACTTGCAATACAACTATTGATTTCCATCTCCATTTCACATGTTCTCCTCATTGTTGATCACCTGTGATCTCATGTATAGAATAATATAATAATAGTGTTATAATCATCAAACCGAAGTATTGATAACCATTATATGTATTAAGGACATTAGATTTACTTAATCTGTTCCTTGTATTATTCTATTATTTGTGGGGTTAACTGTTGATTCACTTTTAAATATTAAAAGTGTTAGTTAACCGTTTGTCCTTTGTTCTCAACTTGAAGTGCATAGAACCTAAATGGGATCCATTGCAATCCTCACGTAATCAGATTGCAATGCATCCAATTTACCTCTACCACTTTGTGATCCCATTGCCCTCATCGAAACTGTTACTAATAATATGACATGAGAGAAAATAAATTCCTCAGTCTACTAGTCCACAGGTAACGATGGATTGTGTACATCGATGTTGTTGTTTGTTCTCAATGTGGGATGTTCTCAATGTGATTAACAAGGTTAAATAAGATATCATCTTATTACATTATGTTAATCATTGTGTGAATGAAGTTGTTATCATGAATTATCATGATTATCATTCCTTGTAATCCATATGGTCACCATGTTGTCATTAAACCGTAGTAAGAACTAGTCTTACTACCCTTAAGTGACTCAGGTGGTGGATATTAAATGCTCCATACTATTGCATAGTATGTTTTAAGTTGTAAACTAAGCATTATAAGTACTTGACTTATCACACTTAGTTAATTATAATGTTGAATGGTATTAAGAAGATGTATTATCTTCTGATCGTTCATGTGTTTTGTTGTGTCATCATGTTTCTCTGTAATTGTCTCCAATGTTTGTTTATGTGTGAATTATCCCAATGGTTGCTCATGTAAGAATAACTAGGTGTTGTAAGATAAAATCTTATAACTATGTTATTCTAATGTGTTGATGAATTATGAAGATATATTATCATGTTCATCTGATTATCCCTGTCATGTCATGATCATACAAGCATGCATACAATGATAAGCGATAATAAGCAATTTAATATTATCTAAAATCAAAGTATAAGCAATATGTTAAGCAAAACTTTTAAATAAATAAAAGTAAGCATGTTTCTCAGCCCCGAGAGTTAAAATCAGTTAAGATTAGAGAAAAGGGGCATATGAACTCACCTTGTTGTAGTGGTTGATTTAGTTTAAACGAAGAATTGCATGTGCTCCTGATTGTACTTCTTGTGTATTCACGTTCCTGTGTTGATTTCACGTTGTATTTGACTCATAAGTATCAATTATTGTGATTTGTGTACGTGTTTGCCTTAAAATTGGCTAACACTATTCGGCCCTTAAGTCGTGTGTTTAGTCTTGATTCCCTAACATGTGTCTTAGATATTCACTTGTCATATTTAATTTCATAAAATAATTTTTAGGGGTTATGTCTAAATGTTAATGACTTGGTTGCCACTTTTGTAATAAATATGCTTAGTATAGAATTTAATTACATGCTATAAGTGGTTATTGATTTGTTTAGGTGTTAGGCTAAACCATTACCCATGTGGGCCGAATGTCACTATATGACTAATCCGATTGTTCATGAGCCCATTTAACAATAATGATTAAACGCATGCATCTTGGGCCGAATTAAATTCATTGGGCCAAAGATTTTCTGTTGGGTCTAGGCATTTGTCATTGGGCCGAATTATACAAGGGTTCTGGGCCGGTTGTTTTCTATTGGGCCCATGCGATTGTTATTGGGCCTAAACAGTTTCATGACCAATTGCTTGGGTCAATCAAATTTGGTTGGGCCGATTGAACCTAATCGCCAATTGGGTTTGTGCCAAGGAGATGGTTGTGTTGGCTGCTGTTGGGCCGAACGTAAGTGGGCTGTACATGGTGAGGTAGGTTCGGCACTTATGTAGCTATTCAGACAGTAAGGTTCGTTCAGGGGAATGGGAGGTTTGCTGCTCAAGGGTTCGGGTAACATGGTTTCTTAGCCACCGAAGGATTCGGCCACAGGTCTTGAAGGTTCAGGGGTGTGGTTGGCGAACCCTAGGATCAAGGAGGGTGACGGTTCGGCATGTGGGTGGGTTCGTGAGCGATGAGGGTTTGGTACCATGCAAAGGTTCGTTTACATGCAGATGGGTTCGTGTACTTGGAAAGGTTCGCCTGCTTTGAGAAACCATGGAGGTTCGGCTAATATGACGGGTTCAACTGAGTCTCATAGGTTCGCCATCTGCATGAGAGGTTCGTCCTAGAGGATGTAGGGTTCGCCGCACATTGGTTCGTCGAGTATGGAACAAGGTTCATTGCTAGTAGCTGAAAGCAGGTTCGTATGGCAGGCTAGGTTCGGCTCCAAGTTGGTTCGTTCCTCAGCCCCCTCGTCACAGGTTCGTGAGTCCGGCCCCTGCTACGTGCGAACCTGTTTCAACAACTTCATCCTCATCGAACCTGATGTGTTTGCCGACTGTTATCTTGCTAGGGTTACACTAGGAGTTGTTCTCAAGGACGAAGGTGGCGTGGAGATGGGTTTAGATCCGGCTAGGACTCATGTTCGAACAAAACACCAAGAAAACCCTAGTTTTTCAGATCTTTAATGCTTCATACCTCGTTTTTGGTTGGATAAACGCTTAGATCTGTTGTACTTCTATGTAGAGGACATCAAGAGCTACACGTGGACACCAAGAACACCCATTTTCGTTGAGAAATGATCGAGATATGGTGATTTGAAGATTGAAATTGGTGGTGGGAGAGAGGTGGCCGGATTTTGTAGGTTAGAGAGAGAATGGAAATGATGAATATGAAATAAATGCCTCAATTGGTGTTTATATACCCTCGGGGTATTCGGGTTCATTTCGGTTGCTCGGTTCGCGTTTTCGTTGTGTTTCCGGAACTTTTTGCGCGTAATTTATTTGTTTTAAATAAAGAGAATGTTTTTAATTATTTTGATGAGTTTCAAAATTGTAAAATATTATTTATTTTATTTTATTAATTCATTTTCGTTCGCGTCGTGTTTCGTTTTCGTTTCGTCAGATTGCGTCACCATCGCGCGTATTCGTTCGAATCGTCATTCGAACAAACACGTCGATGGTTTGGCTTTCCGACTTTTGTTTTCTACTTCCCAGTAATCATTTCAGAACGTTAAACTCACAGATATGTTTGTGTGAATCGTCACCCACGTAAACACACTGTCAGTTCGTTATTCTGAAACAACACTGCAATATTGTTTTAAATTGTATTTCCTCACTGTCGGACTCAACTAACCATCCTGTTTTCACTTTGTTTTCACACTGATTTGTCGGCCATCTGATTCCTGTCATCTATGGATATCAGATCGCAACCGATTTGTTCTTGTTATTCACTTGAACACTACTGTTTCTCTTGATTCGTTGTGTTAACTGTACTTAGGTTTTCACCTAAATACTAACAACTATAGTTTCAAATGAGTGTTGTACTTACGGTATTTAAGTTTACACAATAAATACGTACAACTGTTTCTTGTATTTTGAATTCAGTCAATACAAGTACTTTTCACAAACATGTATTTACACATAGTTACTGTTGAAAGTACACATACCGTACGGACTTGCCGGCCGGTCAGGTACTAGTTGTCACAGAATATGTTTCACCATTTGCCGATATTTGTGCACAAAATGGAAATATCCATGAGTGTATTGCTCCTTATTCCCCACAACAAAATGACATTGCTGAAAGGAAAAATAGAACACTAAAAGAAATGATGAATGCCATGTTGTTAAGTTCTGGTTTAAGCCAGGACATGTGGGGGGAAGCCATTTTGTCGGCTACTTATCTTTTAAACAAAATACCTTTCAAGAAAAAGGATGTAACTCCTTATGAGTTGTGGATGGGAAGAAAGCCATCTTACAAATACTTGAAAGTGTGGGGGTGCCTAGCAAAAGTGGTGGTTCCGCCACCAACGATTCAAAGAATAGGACCCAAAACCGTGGATTGTGTATTCATTTGTTATACCCATCATAGTAGTGCATATCGGTTTCTTGTACTTGATTCAAAGAATCCCGACATACACAAGAATACTATTATGGAATCAAGGAATGCATCATTCTTGGAAGAATTGTTTCCTTGTTTGAAAAAGGAACACTGTGACACCCCGTAATTTCCAAGTCAGCTTTTCATTTATTTAAATGTTTATTTAAATGCCTTATGTACACGAGGGACTAGAATTAGTTTAATTTAGTGTGGCACGTGGCACGACAGTACAAACATTGAGACACGACCGGATAATTTGATAAGTTATCGGCAAACAGCACACACGTGTCAAAACACACGAACGTTGGTGAACGTCAAGCACATTGTGTAGCACAACACTCGAAACTACACAAAACACTCACACATTGAACTTGGAAGTTCAATCGAGGCCAAACGATGATTCGGAAGCGTGAAAACGATGACGAACGGATCAAATCCATTAAAAAGGGCTTATTGGGCTCTTCAGGGGCCCATCGCGGTACGCAATGGCCCAACAAGAAGCAGTGCCGCGATACGCGACAAACATCGCGGGGGTTTGACCTCCGGAATCCGCCGCGGTACGCGGAGATAATTTGAAAGCCTCATCGCGGTACGCGACAACGCCCAGTCGACAAAATCTTTATAAAACCAAGACAATGATGCCTATTCTACACTTTTCACTCATTATCTCCGGCTTCACACGTTATTACTCGACCAAATTCGTCTTCAACCTCCTGTTACCACCATTTTCCACCATTGTTGAGCCTCGTGAAGCTCAAGACTTGAACCTTTGAAGACACAAGAAGACCAAGGAGGACCTCCAAGCACCACCACCCACTTGCACCTGTTGTGGAGCTGCTTTCTAACCTTCCAGGAGCATCTAAGAGCTGTCAAGGATCTATCTCGAACTTCTTGAGCTTCCTAAGGTAATTTCTATGGCTAAAACACCCTCTTGACACTCACAAGCACACATGCAAGTGTAAAATCACACATGCAAACACCTTTGAAGCACATGCACGAATTTATTATCTGGGTTTGATGATATCTCAGTGTTTTATGATGATCTAAAGTGATTAGATGATGTTTTATGATGATCTATGATGATGGGTATGAGTTTTGATGCTTAAAATGATAATAGATGATGTTATATGTCCATGCATGTATGATCCATGATGATAGGGATGATTTTCAGTGTTTAAATATGCATATTAATGATATTGGATGACTATTACATGTCTAGATGATGTTGAAAAGATTAAAATGATGATTTTTGACAATCTTTCTATTTATAGAAACTTTATTTTGTCAAAATGGTGTTATGAATGATATAGTGGACATGCATGTAGATGGAATTGCTATTAGGACGATAATATGATGATTTGTGTATTTAAAATGTGATTTTGATGTGATTATAGTCATTTTCAACATGGTTACTATATTTAGTAACTTTTCGGGTCAAGATGTTGTTAGATGATGTTTCGGACCATGTTTGTATGTTTAAATGATGCTAGATGACTTAAGATGATGATTTGTGATATGAAAATTGGTTTAGATATGTTAAGATGGTCGTTTTATACAAAAACCACAAAGTTACTATTTATAGTAACTTTATTTTTACAAAAACCGACTTAGGAATATGTTGAATGATTCGAGCATGCTAAATGGCTTATTATGTTATAATAAGATGAATAGATGCTAAGTTACATGGTTTCCGATGTCACGTATGCTAAAAATGGAAACTTTCCATTTTAGGAAACTTTTGTGTGCTAACTCGATGAAAACGACTTATGTGACCTTGTATGATGATGTGTTATGTGTTAACATGATCACGTAGGACTAACGAGCATGCTAGAATTTTAAAACTGTTATGCTTTGTGAACTTTCCAAAAATGGAAACTTACTATAAATAGTAAGTTGCCCATAGACGCGACTTGCGCGTTTTGCACACGACGAGCACTTACACCTTTGCTACACGATTCAAAAACCGTCACACGGTTCACCAACGGGTCGTTGACTTGACACGGTCAACTTTGGTCAACTCTAGTCAAACACGGTCAATGTGGACCAACACAGTCAAACACAGTCAATGTAGACCAACACAGTCAAACACGGTAATTGTGGACAGACACGGACAAACATGAACAACCAAGGGTTGTTGAACACAAACACAAGCACTAACACAGACACTAGCACGGTCACTTACACGAACTCACGTACGGTGTACGATATAGGTTGCCGGTGACCGACGTGCCATCTACGCAGGAGCTTACGCTTGACTTACTACTTGCATCACTAAGGTGAGTTTACGGCCCCTCTTTAACTCTTTTCAAACATTTTTAAATAGGGGGAGAATACTAGTTGCATCGAGTCAAACATTTATTACTGTACAAACATTTTGTGTATGCTGGTTTATTGGACAAACATTAAGTGTTGAACTCGTAACAAGTCCTCACAAAGTCTTACCGTTTATGTACGAACAACTTGTAGATTTGGATGGATCCATTAGGGAATGACTAACCCCACGGGGCACTATGTTGACTGGATGTCATAACCCGTGCAAACTCTGACCTAACTTGCTATGCATACGAGGCATAGCGGAGGCAAGGACAAACAAGTCTAGTTCGGTAGTGACGCACTGACACTTTGGGCCTAGGGCTCGGTACAAACATTTGATAAACAGCATGACACACTTTTATTACTATATGTATATCAAAACCTGTGAACTCACCAACCATCGTGTTGACACTTTTTCTAACTTGTATTCTCAGGTAACTGGTAAGGCTAGCATGAGGACAGAAATGCACACCTTAAGGACGAGCATTAGGGACTTACATGCATTCTGTCATTACTTTTCAAAAACATTTAACTTTCATTCTGTTTAAGACAATGTTGTATTAAACTTATAATTGTTCCGCTGCATGTTATGACTTATTGATTTCCGCTGCTATGAATTACTTTTCCGCTGCAAACTATTTTATGAGTGTATGTGTCAAACTTTGGATTTGTAAACGCATATAGAGGTGTTCTATATGACCTTGAGCTGTGATTCTGGACACGTCACATCCACGTGGACATACGCCACGAGTGGGAATTTGGGGGTGTGACAAACACACAAGTTCATCATGTGTTGATGAGATTGTTCATGATAAAGATCAAGAACAATCAGAGGCTGAAGAAGTTGAGCCAAGAAGAAGTAAGAGACAAAGGATTGAGAAATCCTTTGGTCCCGATTTCCTTACTTACATGGTAGAGGGAGAACCTTAAACATACCGTGAAGCAGTCACTTCTTTAGAAGGACCTCAATGGAAAGAAGCAATCAAGAATGAAATTGATTCAATCTTACAAAACCATACTTGGGAGTTAGTAGATCTTCCACCAGGTTTTAAACCACTTGGATATCGATGGATATTCAAAAGGAAGATGAAAGCTGATGGTTCCATTGATAAGTACAAGGCAAGGTTAGTGATCAAAGGGTTTAGACAAAAAGAAGGATTAGACTACTTTGATACTTACTCGCCTGTGACTAGAATAACCTCGATAAGGTTGGTGCTTGCAATAGCGGCTTTAAGAAATTTGGAAGTCCATCAAATGGATGTTAAAACCGCTTTTCTAAATGGTGATTTAGAAGAAGAAATTTACATGGAGCAACCTGAGGGTTTCTCAGCTCCAGGCCAAGAAGGCAAAGTATGTAAATTAGTAAAGTCATTGTATGGCTTGAAGCAAGCTCCAAAACAGTGGCATCAAAAGTTTGACCAAGTTAGGCTTAACAATGGTTTCAAAATTAATGAATGCGACAAGTGTGTTTATGTGAAAAACACAAAGAAAGGTTATGTCATATTATGTCTTTATGTAGATGATATGCTTATCATTGGGAGTGATGATCAGATGATCAAATCTACTAAAGACATGTTGAAAGCGAGATTTGACATGAAAAATATGGGTTTAGCTGATGTGATTGTTGGTGTAAAGATCAACATAACCCAAAAAGGTCTTGTGTTAAGTCAATCTCACTATATTGACAAAATCCTTGAAAAATTTAATGCAGGGGATACGAGTGTATCTCAAACTCCCGTAGATATCACCCAACATCTATCGAAAAATAGAGGTGAGGGTGTTGCTCAGTTGGAGTATTCAAGGGTTATTGGCAGCCTAATGTATCTGATGACATGTATACGGCCAGACTTAGCATATGCTGTGAGCAGGCTAAGTGTGACACCCCGTAATTTCCAGGTCAGCTTTGATTTTATTTAAATGTTTATTTAAATACTATTTGTACACGTGGCACTAGAATTAGCTTAATTTAGTGTGACACGTGGCACGACGGTACGAACACTGACACATGACTAGATAATTCGAGGAATTATCGACAAACAGCATACACGTGTCAAAACACACGAACGTTGGTGAACGTCTAGCACATCGTGAAACACAACACTCGAAACCTCACGAAACACTCACACATTGAACTTGGAAGTTCAAATGAGGCCAAACGATAGTTCGTAGACGTGAAAATGGCAACGAACGGATCAAACCCATTGAACTAGGCTTATTGGGCTCTTCAGGGGCCCATCGCGGTACGCGATGGCCCAACAGGAAGTCCTGTAGCGGTACGCGACATACGATGCGAGGGTTTGACTCCCGAAATCCGCCGCGCTACGCGGAGAGGATCTGGGAGCCCCACCGCGGTATGCGACGCCGCCCAGTCAACAATATCTTTATAAAACCAATATCATCATGCCTAGACTACCTATACCACTCATTTCTTCCGGTTTTACACGCCATATCTCGACTAAGTTCGTCTTCTACACCCTGAAATCACCATTAGCAGCCATTAAAGCTCCTTTGAAGCTCCAAACTTAGAGGGTTGAAAGCTTGAAGAAAGATTGTGGAACTTGAAGACCATCACCACCACTTCAATCCTGTTCAAACCAGTTGTCCAGAAGCTGCTAACATCACCATTCATCATTTCTTGACTCCTTTGAGGTAGTTCTCATGGTTAAAACTCGTTTTTCCCACTATTACACTCACATGCAATGGGTGAAACCCACATGCAAGCACGTATCCTTCACATGCACGAGATTATGTTCTAGGTTTGATGAATTTAGTATGATTGATGATGATCTAGGATGATTAGATTGCATCTTATGATGATCTATGATGTTGGGTATGTATAAATTTCATGATTTGTTCATAAAGTGTTGAAATATTGCCATGCATGTATGATCCATGATTGTTGGAATGATTTTGAGTATGTTGGTATGTTCATAGATGATATTGGGAGCATGCTACATGATTTGATTTAGTTTAGAATGGTTAAAACCATGATTTTAATGAACTTTCTATTAATAGTAACTTTAAGTTACAAAATGGTGAAATGGTTGATGTTATGAGCATGCATGCCTATGTAATTGCTATTAGAATGTTATTAGAATGTTATTGATGCTTGAAACATGATTTTGATAATGTATATGACCATATTTTGCATGGTTGCTATTTTTAGTAACTTTTACGGGTCAAATATTGTTAAGTGATAATTTAGGCCATGTTAGTATGTTTAAATGGTGTTAGATGGATTATTATAATGCTTTGTGACTTAAAAATGGGTTAGAATGGTTTAGAATAATCATTTGTATGCAAATGGGCAAAGTTACTATTTTTAGTAACTTTATTTTCACAAAAACCAACTTATGAATATTTTGAATGATTCGAGCATGCTAAATGGCTTATTATGTTGTAATATGATGATTAGACTCTAAGTTAGATGGTTTCCGATATCACGTATGCTATAAATGGAAACTTTCCATTTTAAGAAACTTTTGTGTGCTAACATGATGAAAACGACTTATGTGAATTAGTATGATGATGTGCTATGTGTTAACATGATCACGTAGGACTAACGAGCATGCTAGAACCATAAAATCGTATGCTTTGTGAACTTTCCATAAATGGAAACTTACTATGAATAGTAAGTTGTCCATATACGCGACTTGCGCGTTTTGCACACGACGAGCACTTACACGATTGCTACACGATTCACAACCGACACACGGTTCACCAACGGGTCGTTGACTTGACACGGTCAACTTTGGTCAAACATGGTCAAATACGGTCATTGTGGACCAACACAGTCAAACACGGTCATTGTGGACCAACAAGAGCAAATACGGTCATTGTAGACCGACGCGGACAAACATGAACAACCGAGGGTTAGGAATGGCAATGGGCCGGGTTCGGGTAGGGTATTGCTAATCCCAGTCCCATACCCGATTGTAAAAATGTATCCCATACCCGGCCCATTACCCATCGGGTATCTATCGGGTAATTACCCATCGGGTATCGGGCATACCCACGGGTATCGGGTATACCCATTAGTTTATTAAAAATAAAAGTGATTTTCCGAGTACATTTGTATAGTATTAATTTTGTGTCATGTTATTGTTTAATTACAAAAATATATTAGAAAGATACATATAAAACCAACACCATAAAATATAAACAAATTAAATATAAATATCATGACATATAACTATTAAAAGATGTTACCATGGACTATTAATTTAATATTTAAACTGAAATTACATATCGAAAACAACAAGATTAATTTTTAAATATAAAATAATAAGATAAAAGTTATAATTTGTTATGATGTTTCATTAAAAAAACTTATGTTTTAGAAAAGAAAATTAAAAAATATTAACAAAATATTACGGGTATTACTTCGGGTAAGTGGGCTGGGTATCGGGCCGGGTATTCCCTAATCCCATACCCGTACCCGAACCCGAAAAAATATATTTTTTGATCCCATACCCGGTCCCATACCCTAATATTCGGGCCAATACCCGGCCCTAAAGTTTCGGGCTTCGGGTTTTCCCACATGGTATGGGTTTTTCTGCCATCCCTACCGAGGTTTGTTGAGCACAAACACGAGCACTAACACGAACACGAACACAGTCGTTACACGAACTCACTTACGGTATACGATATAGGTCGCCGGTGACCGACGCGCTACAACTTCAGGAGCTTACGCATACTTATTACTCTCTTCACTAAGGTGAGTTTACGGCCCCTCTTTACTCTTTTCAAACATTTCAAATAGGGGGAGAATACTAGTTGCATCGAGTCAAACAACTACTACTATACAAACATTTTTATTGTGTATGCTGGTTTATTGGACAAACATTAAGTGTTGAACTCGTAACAAGTCCTCACAAAGTCTTACCGTTAATGTACGAACAATGTGGTAGATTTGGATGGATCCATTAGGGTATGACCAACCCCACGGGGCACAATGTTGACTGGATGTCATAACCCGTGCAAACTCTGACCTAATTTACTGTGTGTACGAGACACAGGGGAGGCAAGGACAAACAGGTCTTGTTCGGTAGTGACGCACTGACACTTGGAGCCTAGGGCTCTGTACTAACACATGATAAACAGCATGACATACTTTTATTACTATATGTATATCAAAACCTGTGAACTCACCAACCATTGTGTTGACACTTTTTCAAACTTGTATTCTCAGGTAATTGACAGCATGATGGACATCCAGGAATGCACGTTAAGGAACCGAGCATAGGGACATTCATGCATTTCTGTTTCTGTTTAGCTTTTGAAAACAATTTCATTTGGGATTTGTATTAAACAATGTCATGGTCTGACGTTTATTTCCGCTGCAATACTTAAACTTATTACTTTTCTGCCGCCTGTATAACAATTATATTTTTCGCTGCTTTAATTTATTATTCCCCTGCAAACTATTTTGTTAAGTGTATGTGTCAAACATTTGATTTGTAAACGCATATAGAGGTGTTCTATATGACCTTGAGCTGTGATTCTGGCCACGTCATACCCACGTGGACTGACACCACGAGTGGGAATTTGGGGTGTGACAGACTGGTATCAGAGCCTTGGTTATAGAGAACTAGGTTTGCATATAGTGAAACTTAGACTATAACCATTGCTCATCTTTAGACACTACACTTAGAACTTGCACATTGATAATGTTATTACTTATGTTAAACTGTTGCTTACTAACTTGAGACTTACAGGATGGCCGACAATGATGATGCTAGGAGAAACCCGGGAAAGCGCCCAGAGACTGACGACCTGACTAAGGAGAGTCGATGACATTGTAGCACATGTGGACGCCGAGATGGACAGGCGTGCCAGGAGGATGATGCGTGACCGACACTGGGGATGGTACCTTACCACTATTCAGGAGTGGATCATTGGAGAGCGAGTACCTCCGCCACGATACCCTGGCGATACATCTACCGGACAGCGACTGCCACCACTCGATGTACCATTGGAGCGAGCCTTCGCAGCTCACGTCGCTTATACCAGGCATGAGACTAGGACGAACGCCGAGTTGTCGGACGAGGTCCGAGTTCTTCGCGAGAAGAACGATCGCCTTGAGAGGCGTAATGATAGGTTGGAGGAGCAAGTGGAGACCTTACGTCTCCAGATGGCCCAGCTGATGAGTCAGCACGGGCAAATGGTCGACATCATGCAGGAGCATGACGGGCGCGTTACTGAGAATAGGGTCGCCAATGAGGAGACTCATGCGATGGTCATGGCTAGCGACGCCATGCTTAATGCATGGGTCGAGCAGTTTATAGTTGAGCCATCACCTGAGGAATGGGAGTTATCTCAACTGACTATGTGAGGTCATGCTTAACGATACGACAACTACTCTCAATGGGAGTTATCTCAACTGACTATGTGAGGTCAAAAGATAATATAGCGGATCCGTTTACAAAAGGTTTAAGCAGAGAGTTAGTGTATAAGTCGTCAAGAGGAATGGGACTAAAGCCCTTGGAATAAGTTTGTACAAAGGAAAACATATCCTAGAAGATTGGAGATCCCATGATCTAGGCTCAATAGGACAACCTAATTGTATGAATAAGGAAGATCACTGTGAGGGTGTACCTCAAATATAGCAAGGGAGTTGCATACTTCCTAGTTCATTCCTTTATTAAATCAGTGATAATAATTGAGGACAAGCATAATGTGGTTAATGATTCTGTGTGAATCATAAAGAACCTGTTTCTTTTAATGATCTATGGTGATCACCTATGTGAGAGAGAAGTGAGGTCACTTCGAATGGATTTGTGAGGGGCACAAATCCTAGAGCTCTTGCAGAACCAGGCTAGTGTTCCATGACCATAACGGACACGACAATGAGGGGTTAATCATACCAGGAAGAGTATTGTGTGACATGTAATAACGTCTACGTAAACAGGGATTGGTTCAATGACATCGCGTCTACTAATCGCTAGGAGACCATGTACATATCACAAAGAAGGGTTCAAAGGGAACACCTACTTCTCCTGCAATACTCAACCGCTGAAATTTTATCGTGATACTTGAGTGTAAGGATCGATTTCTATTCATGTGGGGGGTTGTTGGAAATTTAATAATAATAAATATGTTTTATTATTAATTTTGGACCACGATAATTATTCGTATATGTTACGAATATGATTATTATTGATTACGTTTTTGTTCTATGATGTGAACTAATCACAATGAACAGAATCGGGTCCAAAATGGAGCTAAGATGAATGAGATATCGATGCTCGAAATTGTGTTGTGTAAACTTTATCATCTACCAATTCAAGTGTAATGAATTGGCCATGAATATGTTTGTTAATGGGCATAATGGTGGCCATGAATATGTTTGTTAATGGGCATAATGGTGGCCATAAATATGCTTGTTAAAGGTTCATGATGGCAACCTTTGGAATCCTATGTGATACAAGTATATATAGAGGCATTTGGCCTCTTGTTAGCTTTGCTAGGTTGTGAAATCTCTACACCATTTGAGACACACAAACACAAGCTTCAAAAGCTCACAACACAAGAAGATACTATGTCGAGTTCTCAACAGCTTACAACGATCTATTCCTAGTGCTAAACACTCTTGTTTCAGGTAACGTTTCGGGTTTTCGGTTAACTCCGGCAGTACATATTGCTTCGGCTATTGTACCCTGGGAAACAGTCGGGTTCACCTGGGTGGCCCGAAATCTGTTTTAAGGGACCTCTGTTGAACAGAAATCCTCAGCCACCGAACTCTTTTCAATTCATTTCATCTTGTGCTATACTTTTTCTTGTAATTTCAATTTTAGCACTTTTATATTTCTTGTAATAATGTATTTTTCATTGTGTATTTCTGAACTGTAATTCGAGTAATTAAATAATAAAATTATTTGTTTATTTTGTGAACGGTGTTCCTACAAGAACAATATAAAAAAAAAAAATGAAAGATTTTACTAGAATTAACTTACGATTAGTGTGATATATAGCTCTTGTTTCGTCATCGATCATCATATGTAATTTCCCTATTGTAAATCGTTGTGACAAACCAATATGTTGGTGTGGTTTCGTCAACTTGTTTGCCAATATGTCGATTTCATTTTCTAAATCTAATGCCAAACATGGGTTTGATTTCCAGTATTATGAAACATGAAGTCATCTAATTAGGCTTGTATTAATTGTAAATGAACTCAACGTTGAACGAGGTGTTTGACAGAAAGTTTATCACGCAAATCTTAAAAAAAAATCAATTGTGTAAATGAACAAATATGAACATATTGTCAAGTTTTTTTTATATTTATGAACATACATTTGTGATTTGTGTTGCTTTATTTAGAAATAAGTAGATAAAACTATGACAGGTTTAAATTAAGTTTAGCTTTAGGATATGTGCTCGTACTATGCATACATTATTCCATGAGTCTACGTATAACATGAAGTTTATTTTAGTTTTTTTTTTTAATTTGTTGTTTCTTAATTTAATTAGGTTAGTGGGTGGTTTTGAACCATGATGCAATGGCATGTGTGTTTTTTTAATCCTTTCAGAGTTATTGGCTTTTTTAGGTTTCTTTTTTTAAAACTACATCTAAAGTTTTTTTTTTCTTTTTTTTTTTTCTTTTTTTTTTTTTTTTTTAATTTCTAGCATTTCGTTATATATTTTAGTACGGTGTTGCCTACTATTCGTCGATAGTTTTATGATTATAAATTTCTCTTTTGTAAATATTGGTTTGATCCTTGCATTTACGTACATTTGCAATCGATCTACGCTTTTGTGTGCTTGACCAAATCTCTTTCATATAAGAATTGTATGTATTACAATTGTTTAAAATTTGTGATCATTTGAGCATTTTATTAAACTTAAAAACTAAGAGTAAAATAATTAAGGCTTTGTTTATAATTTGTGATCATATGGGCAATTTACTCATAATTTATTATAACCCTAATAAAATAATTGAATTTTAAAATTTCTTGCCTATTTAAGGCTTTTTTTATGTAAGAATTCGTTGATGATGTGAAGTAGGCATTAAATAAAATTTAAATGAAAACACAAGTATACAAATCAGAAAAAGCTTAACGTGGTTACTCCTAAGGTTCGTGTTAGATATTGTAGTATAATTGGGGTTAATTTTATCGATCAATATGAATTATGAAATCATTTAAACAAGTTGGGTGTGGGTGCACGCTTGTGTAATATTTTATAAATTCAACAGGGGTCCGGGGGCAGCGCCCCCGGTTAGCGGGGTCCAAGGGGCGCAGCCCCTGGCGGGGTCCAAGGGGCAGAGTCCCTGACTGGGGTCGAACTATGTTGAAAAATCAATAGAAAATTTGATTTTACGAATTTTGATATAAAATTCGGAATAAAAGTTTAGTGGCAAAAGTGTGAAAAATGAAAGTTGAATAACTGCCTGGAGGCAGTTTCCAAACTCCTCAATATCCAGAATTGATCGATGAAAGAATTTACTGGTTCATTCTCTCGAATTCACAACAAATTTGATATACTTGTTCTTGAACGAAATTGAATTTTATCCGATCAAATATTTGGGTGAACCGCAAATAGTTTGATCTGAAAGTGCGATCCACGACTTTCAATTTCATCCGATTGTTCGTAATCTAAAATTTCTCTACCAGTTCGTAAAATATGTTGTTCATGATATCTAATAATATTATCCTCATCACAAATGTATCCATCATCAGTTTCTTTTATTTTTCTTTTTTTCTACGTTTATTTCCTTTATTTAATTACATCTAGCGAATTTTACATTTTGGAGCAAACAATATTTTAAAGAAATTAACGAATGTATTAAGATAAATGCATTCATTTTGTTAAAAATACAGTGCACAAGTAGAAAGGAAACGTATTTGTTGATGCAATGTCATGAGGATTACATAATTAGAAGATTTCTCTTAAGGCGAGCTCGGGTGCATGTTTAAAGCGTCAAATCGAAGAAAATGATTGAAATCCCGTGCCTTAAAGTATTTTTGTTCCATGCTCTTAAAAAAAATAATAATAACTAATGGCAGACTACCCACTGTTAATAAACTATGACCAATCAGATTTTTTATAGATAGAAATCGTAGAAAGCCAAGTACCCAGCCAACACATTTGAACATGTTAAAGTAAAACCTTGAGAAACCGTGTACACAAATTTTTTTTTTTTTTTTTTAATATTACAATAAACTAAATTATAAAAGCATTTAGTTAAAAGTAAAAAATAATTGGTCTAGCCGTGACCATGGTCACGTATATGATAATAGAGATTGGTCACGCTCCAAGGGGCACGGATGGGTCGCACCTCAGAGAGTATTGGAGGATGGTCAAGCCTCTTCTCACATCTCATAACACATAGCCTTACAATCGGGAAACACCAGGTTTAACCAAAAGCAAATTATGCTCTATATATGTGAAACTCTATCTAATTATCTCTTATAAAAAAAATTCATGTGACTATTGTATATTAGATCAATTGGTCTTTAATATTAACGAAACATGCAAAAAAGATAAAAATAAAAACCCTGTGTATATTCACAATTATTGAATATTGATGCAAAAAAAAGCAAAACAAAAGTTTCCAAAAAATCAAATAATATGACAAAGAGGAACACCCAGCCTCGAACCCACGGTAGCTTGTAGGGAGTTCAAAAAACTCGAAATCTGAAAAAAAATCCGAAATTTGAATCGTATCCAAAACCCGAAAAAACTGATTAGAAATAAAGATTCGGATATTCCGATAGATTCGGATCGGATATTCGTTTTCCAATTCAGATTGGATTGGATATCAGATATACAAAATCGTGTTTATTCGGATCGGATATCCAAATTCAATCCGAACAAACTAGTTTATTCGAGTTGTTCAGAATATTCGGATGTAAAAATAAATTTATTCAGGTTATTCGGATAGATTCGGATCAGAATACACATTTCTAATTCGGGGGGGTCGGGTTCCAGGAGCCAAATAAACCGACTCGAATAAATTGTTATTCGACACGATGAATACCCTAGTTGGTTGGTTACAAACAGTGCTTGCAAGTTGCAACCACCGGGCTGTGGCCTCACTTGTCTAAACACAAAGGCTATACCGTTCACTAGGGGTGTTCATTTTCGGATATCTGGTGTTTCGGATTCGGATATCCGAAATCAGAAAAAAAAATAAAAAATTTAAAAAATATATATATTTTGGATACCCAAATATCCGAAAATTATCCGGAAAATATTCGAAAATTATCCGGATATCCAGAAAAATATCCGAAAAATAAAACTCATTCGGATATCAGATATCCGAACTATATGTAAATTTTCAAAATGGGTATCCGAATCCGAATTTTCGGATATCCGAAGTTCGGATATCCGACTTTTTCGGATATTTTGGATTCGGATTTTTGGATACTTCGGATTCAGATACGGGAATTTTTTGAGCACCCCTACCGTTCACATGGAAAATCAGTCACTTTTTCATATATATGAATTTATTTATTAATAATAGTATGTGTCTAGCCCTTGGTCCAATAAAAAAGGCAACTTGGCAACTTCTACATTTATTGTTGGTTTGAGATTGTTGACAATGATTTTAAAAACAAAGACGTGAGACAGATAAAACGTCTTTACAATATTGTCAATTATTTATTTATAATATAAGATATACTACTTATTTACTGTTCTAAGAGTTTTATATGGTAAGGTTGTTCTAAAAAGATATTAATTTGTATAAAAATGTGAGAAATGTTTTAAAAACTCATAAAACGGCTCAAACAGACTCTGATTGAGCTCATTTTAACGGCATTGAAACCAGCTTATGAGTGACTTAAAATTTTTCTCGCACTTTTTACAAATTAAATTCTTTTTACTAGAATTCAGTACAGGTTTTATATCATAATTTTTTTTTCACATACAGATAATTTGAAGGATACAAAGACTTTCTCGTACTTTTTTATTTCACATTTTGGCGAAATTTAAGATGCAAAAGTTGTGTCGAAAGATTTTTTAATAAAACTAAGAGATTATGTTGATATTATTAATGGTAATAAACCTTATGATTTAAAGAGTTGAGTAGAATTTAATTTAAGATTATTATAATGGCTCATGTTCAATATTGGCCAGAACAATATTTTCATATTGTAATCATATATTGTGACAAAAATCGATTTCATTTTTCTAAGATGCCAAGTTGAAATTATTTCGTTTGTTCCTAAGAAGATAAGCTTCTAACTTACTAATTACCAGTTTATGTGAACAAAATTAAAATTTAATAAAATCTCAAGAAAAACTTTACTATCAATTTTTTTATTTAATGTAAATACACACACCTCGTTGTTTGTCATTTATAAATGGTTATTAAAACACAAAAACTTTATTCTTAATAAATTTTTAGTTTTTTAAATCTAGTAATTACACCATATAGAAATATTGCTAAACTCTTATTTTACAACAGGTGGTGATATTCACACGCCGACCCTCACACCCTCCATGACCCATATACGGTATACCTCTCCTATAGGATTGCAATCATTGTTTTAAGAATTTGTCAATATCAATTATTGGACTTATACACGTCTCATATAGTCTACACGCGCCGTATATGTCTACACGTGCCGTATATATATGTCCTCTATGCGATGTGTATGTGAACAATCATTGTCAAATCATCGGGTATCATAGTAGGATATACGTCTCGTATAAGTTTATATGAGACTTATTGGATCGATAACAAGATAAAGTAAAAAGGTTTGGTGTATGAATAACCAAGCCTTTTACAAAATGTTTTCAAGTAAAAAAATTTAGTTAAAAGCTAAAAGTAAACACTAAAATTAAACAATATAATAATTAATTTTGTCCTTTTGGTTGTATTTCATTTTCACTGACTGACTTTTCAAATTTAATTCACATTTGAGTCTCCAAGTCTCCCTAGCATACTCTCTTTTTAATGGTTTCCCTATTAATGTCATCTG
Source organism: Mikania micrantha (assembly GCA_009363875.1). Taxonomy (NCBI): domain Eukaryota; kingdom Viridiplantae; phylum Streptophyta; class Magnoliopsida; order Asterales; family Asteraceae; genus Mikania; species Mikania micrantha. The sequence continues at coordinate 105,390,243 of CM018692.1, read as the reverse complement.
GATTAGTTTCTATCTGTGTGTGATATGAAAACCTGATATTAGAAATCGAGAAAAACCTTAAACATATCTAGGCTATTAATATGAAATCTTCAAAATAAATATGTGTTTCACATTAAATCTGAATAAAAATATATTTACAAAAATTTTCTTTTTGGAAAAAAATCTAAGCTCGTATCATATATATTACAAGAGTTAAAAAAATTAAAAATATTAAATAGTTTGTAATTTTTGTAATTAAATTTAAAAAAATAGATAACGATATTTTGAAATAAAATGTTAGTGAACTTACGAATAATTAGTTCTCTTATCAATTATAAACAATATAATTTTCTAAACCTTCAATTCAAAAAAATTAAACATTTTGTTTATAAACTTTTTTGTAATAAATTATATCTTAACAAAACTTTAATTTTTAATATTATAATTGATTTCATAAAACTTTTATTATTTAAATATACTTGTTGCTAGATACTTGGTAAATTTCAAAAATTTTGATTTTTTTTCTTATAAAATATTCATGATTTATAATACTTTTTAAGCATGATTTTTAATTAAAGATTGTTTTAATATATTAATATATAATTTATTTGATATAAGATTATTATTGAATTGGAATGATATATATTTAAGATGAAGATGAGATAGAAATTTAATACAAGAATGTTTTAGAAAAGTGTTCAAAATTATTTTTATCTATTAGTAGAAGGATAATAACATAGGTATTTTATGGAGTTCAATACATGTAAGTTTATTTATGTTGATTTATATTTCTAATACATTAAAAATAATTAAAAATTCAAATTTTTATAATGATAGAATTTTTAAAATTATTTTTTCAAAACAAAATATTCAAAGAAACAAACTTTAAAAAAATTAGTGTATAAAAAAATATAATTATTTTATTGTTTATTCTATGAAATTATATATAATCATATTTTGTATTAAAAAATCATCTTATATAGTACATTTTATATATACATCTATATTCTTGGTTTGTATCCTTTAAAAAGTCAACCAAGACCAAGTTACACACATACCACATTCCTTGTGCCGACATTTAATGCTCCTATTAGAGTTTTCTATAAATTGTTAAAATGATGTCACCCATGACCATCATGAAGTCGATGTGATTGATCAACAAGTTTGATCTATTCATATGAATGAATTAATGTAACAATATTATTCACCCTCATTTAATGATATTGATCTATTTAAAGTACGTCACGTCAAGAAACAAAAAATAATAATTTTGTTGACAATACGAGTTTAGTAAAGTGGTTATAATTATCTAAATACACACACTTGTGATGAATATGAATATATACTTTTTGGGATAGTTTTCTTTAAAACTTAATCATACAAGATTGTGTGATACTGATCCATCAAGAAACTTAAAATTTAATTTTGTTGACGATACAAGTTTAGTAGAGTGGTTATAATTATCCAAGTGAACACACACTTGCAATGAACATGAATATGTACTTTTTGGTACAACTTTTTTTTTAAAAAATGTCATATAATAAAAATCATATTTTTCTAGTGTTTTATTAAAGTTATTTAAAATTTTTTGCCTTTTTAAAGTCACTTAACTTTTAATATTTTTTCAATCCTATGTAATATTTCTAAAACTGTTTAAATTTTTTTAAACTAATGGAGGCAAATGAAACATGTATGAATCTTTATTAATAATAAGTGTAATTTTTTACCAATTAACTTGAAATAAATTGTAATCGTGAAGAAAATAAATTCATGATTAATAAAAACGTTTCAAAATCGTTAAATTTAAGTTTGATTGAGAACAAATAATAATCAACTTTTTATAAATATTTATGTATGTTTGATTAATTACAAAAAATTAAATATTTATCAAAAATTACATATACTTGTAATACATAGTGAAAGTTGAGTGATTTTAAAGAGATAAAAAGTTTTTAATGACTTAATTGAAACGTTTAATAAACTTAGTTACTATTCTAAAAAGTTACCCTTTGTTTTTTAAAATTGATCAGTTATACAAGATTGTGATATTGTAAGCATGGTTGTAAAAGTCGCTAGGCGCTAGTCGGGCGGTGAGGTACCGCCTAGGGATTAATCGGGATTAATCGGGATTAATCGGCGCTAGGCGGATTGGAATTTTTATATGTAATTTTACAAATATATATTATATACACACATCAATATCAATAATTTAATATAATACTTCAAATAATTTTAAAAAATATACTTAAATATTTTAAAAAAAGTACTTTAAAGTGCAAACTTAAACACTGAGTTCAAAGTTTAGAGATAATTTTCGATGTTAACTGCTTGGATTCGATGTTTCAGAGACATATTAAAGATTTTTGATTGAGAAATATCTAAATAATCATGAAATTGGTCCCTTTTTACCATAAAAAAGTCAAAAAAAGCCAAAAAAAGTCAAAAAAATGAAAAAAAAATAAAAATCTGATCGGGCCGCCTAGGCCGCCTAGGTCCCGCCTAGGCCGCCTAGACCCCGCCTAGGCCGCCTAGCGCCTAGGCACCGCCTAGGCCAAAAATTACACAGCAGATGGGCGCCTAGCGCCTAGGCGCCGCCTAGGCGGCCGCCTAGGCCGATTTTTACAACACTGATTGTAAGCACATATACGAGGATCAAGGACGAAGCTTTGAAGGGGCCCGGGGGTGCCCCGGCCCCCTCTGTTTTTTTGCTCAGAAGGGTCGATATAATAGTATTTCGTCGAAAAATCTTTTGGTTCTCTTCGTTTTCTTACTAAAAATCCTTCGGCCCCCTCCATTTTCATGCTAAAAATCCTCCGGCCCCCTCGAACTATTTTCCCAAGCTCCGTCATTGATGAGGATCAACAAAACACTTGCATGAATATGAGTATGCACTTTTGGTTTGCTGGTTTTAAAAGTCTATCATACAAGATCACGACTATGTATTACTTTCTTCACTGAAAATTTTCATAATTAATTTTTTTTTGGAACAGCAAAGGATCTCAATGTGTGAATAACATGTTATTGGGTCACGCCACCAAAGTCTGGTTACCCTGTCCGTCGTGAGATCATACCCACTAGATAAGCGATAACCGATTAAATATGTAAATGTACTCTTATGCTTAGGTTTGAAAATCTGACATCTTTTAAGGTGCAACTCCTCTTCATTACAACAAATGAGATCTTTAACGATGTGAATTATATTTTTCTTTTTCTTTTTCTGTTAATTTTTTTAAAAAAAAGATAATTCAATAGCCACAAAATTTCCTCCAATTCCCATCATACCTGTTACGATGACAAATACTTATTATATGATAAAATGTTAGAAAAACTATGAGACCCTATAGCGACGATTAATTGTCGCTATACCCTTATGTTTTACAAACTTTTATCACTTTGTATAAAATTTAACGGGGTTACATTGTATTACACATATCCTTTACATTATCTATTTAAAAAATATTAATGCATTCACATATATATTTTTTTATACACATGAATTATTAAAAAAAATATTAATATAATTCAACATGCACAAAGCTATGCTGTCTATCATGCCGTAGTTATTTTGTTTTCCACTTGTATATTTATATTATACCATGTATAACAAAGTCAAACTTGATAATCGGAAGGGTGTATTGTGTAAGTTTAATTTAGCAAGAAAAATGAATTAATATTAATAAAAATAATCAACCCTTCTAAATGTCAACCCTTAACCATGTTGTTTGTATTTCCTGCCCTGTATACAGTTTGTATATCATCATTAAAAAAACTGTATTTGACTTTGACTTTTCTTTCTTATACCTTTTCAATCTCTCCCACTTGTGTGTATACATATCCATATATACGCATCTACACACACACACATACATATATACATATATATGATTATACATCCATATATGCATATCTAGCAATAAATTCTTTGAACTAGCTAGCTTGCTGTGAAACTTTTTGATCAGCTTTTCAATCTCTCCCACTTGTGTGTATACATATCCATATATACAAACACACACATATACACACACATACGTACATATGATTATACATTCATATATGCATATCTAGCAATAAATTCTTTGAACTAGCTAGCTTGCTGTGAAGCTTTTTGATCAGCTGATGGAGAGATCAAACCAAGATTCAGAAATGGAGTTTCCACAAGATTTTAGATGCCCAATATCCATGGAAATCATGAAAGATCCGGTCATCATCTCAACCGGGGTCACCTATGAACGAGAAAACATCAAGAAATGGTTTTTTAGATACAAGAAGACGACATGTCCCGCCACAATGCAAAGGGTCGAAAATCTTGATATCACCCCTAACCACACCCTCAAGAGGCTTATTCTTGCATGGCAAAATGGTCAATCTCCATCGTCGTCGTCGTCGTCTTCTTCTTCAAGTTCACCATCGTCGTCTTCATGTTTATCATCGTTCAAGCGCGATGAAATGATGTCTTTACTCAAAACCCTAAACTCGACTCCGTTCAAGGTAACTTCTTTGAGAAAACTTAGAGAAATTATTGAAAATGGTGATGAGATGAAGCTTGATTTCATGCTATTAGGAGGGCTAGAGATGGTTTTTCGATTAATCATCCAAATTTTAGCCGATAGCTCGGATTTCATGGTGTTTAGAGCTTGTGAGGAGGCTTTAGGGGTTCTTCAACATCTTCCTATAACACAAGGAAGTGATGGGAAAGTGATTGAATTGTTTTTGAAGCCCGAATTCATGAAGTCAATGGTCATTATTCTTCAAAGAGGAAGCAAAGAAGCTAGGGTTTCCATGATATCGATTCTTAGCAAACTAGCAAACTCGGATTTCAATTGGAATGTTGCTCTAAATGATCAAGGAGTCGGTATGTTCAAATCCATTTTTGAACTTGCATCCGACGAGATTTCAACTAAAGTAAGTTCATCTAGTTTGCAAGTTTTAATAAAGATTTTGGATTCGTCAAAGGAAAGCCGATCAAAGGCCATAGAGGCGGGTGCCATGTGTACCCTGATCGAGCTCCTACCTGACTCTAACCGGTCCAAAACTGAAAAGATATTACTCATAATCAAACTATTGTGCGAATGCGCGAATGGAAAGATGGCATTCATCGAACATGGTCTAGGGATTAGCGCGATATCAAGCAAATTGTTCAATGTATCCGAGATAGCTTCAAAGATTTGCATACAAATCTTTTTGTTGATTTGTAGCTTTCATGATCCAACAAATAAGGTTTTAGAAGATATGTTGATATATGGGGTGGTTAAGAAACTAGTGATCTTGATGCATATGAGTGGACCATCATCTACAAAGAACAAGACGGTGGATATGTTCAAAAAAAATTGCTTCTTTTGGAGTCGATACCCTTGTTTTCCTAGTGAATTAAAAGAATATCTTGGTTCAAATTAAAAATACACGTCAACAATAAAATCTTTTGTAAATTTCCTGATACTTAATTTAGTAGAGAATATCTTGGGGAAGATCTTGTTAAATAGAATTTTGATGATTTAAAACTAGGGTTTTAATTTGTTTAGAATAAATTACTGACATGATTCATATGGTTTGATAGTATTTCACTTTTGGTCTATATATTTCATAAATTAACCCTTATGGTCACAAACTTTAGACATTTATAACACATATAGTACTTCGGTCACCAAATTAACTTCACATAACTAACCAAATTATGCTTACATAAGGACTATATGTGTTACAAATGTTTAAAGTTTGGGACCATATGAGTAATTTATGAAAACTAGGGACCAAGAGTGAAATATTAGCAAACCACAGAAACCGTTTCGGTAATTTACTCATTTGTTTATTATTTTCTTAACTGGGTTTGAAACCGCTCTATGCTTGTAATTATATAAGCTTGGTAATGTAAAAATTATGCTTGTGTGTGTATAAAGATGTTCGTTCATGTATTAAATTCTTGGATCTGAATTTAATCATAGTGACGTTTTAAACTAAGTACTAAAGTTCGGGTTTGTTATGTATATATTAAAAAGTTAATATTTAAAGTCATGTATGTATATGTATATAATCTAGGGGTTAGTAAGTTATTAAGTCAAAGTCAATTAGGAATTATGGTTACATATACCCAACAAATGCACGTATTTGGTAATGATCGCATGAATGCAAGAACAAATTTATCTATGCAAGTTTATCACTAATTCATTCTCTGTTCTTCAATTGTAAGTCTGATTTCCAACAACTGCAACTTAGAGATGATGAGCAAGAAATCGTTCATTTAGAGTCGAATAATGTTGATAATAGTCTCTTACCCGAGCATAAATTGGTCTATAGATAGCATTACGTACTCATGATCTGTCATGTTCATGGGCATCTTTGATAAAAGCAAGGTAGGTTTTTCTTGTTAAAAAAATCATTTTGTATCAGGGGACTCGGAGTGGGAACCGGGAGAGGGACGGGGACGACCGGGGAGCCCCGGGGCCGATCGGGAACACCACCCCTCCGGAAGTGGGGTGGGGTGAATCGGGGACTCCACACCGTTTCTCGCCGAATGGGGACAAAATCTAACCGTTTGACAACGGTTATTTTTAAAAAAAAAAAAAAAAAAAAACCAATTTTTTTTCTATTTAAACAACTCAAAAACCAACCAAAATCTCACACTTTTTTCTCTCATTTCTACAATCTATACACCAAAATTTATATAATTTTCAACTAAAATGGAAGGAGGTTCATCACGTGGTGGGTCGTCAACCAAGAAATTTAGAAAACCACGACAAAAAAATGTTCAAACGCCTCAAATGAACCCGTTCAACACACCCGGGTATCATCCACAAATGCCATCTCCGAATCAACCAACATTTTACTACGATCCAATGAACCCGCCTCCATATTTGCAATATTCACCGGGCACTCAACAACAATTCAACCGATGGGAGCAATCGTATCAACAAGACCAACAAAGTTACCAACAATTCGATCAACAAAATTTTCAACAACAATCTCCATTTCAAGGTATTTTTTATACGTTTATTTTTATAATTTATTTTTTTTTGTTTATTTTTATAAGTTTATTTTTTAAGTCTATTTTTATACGTTTATTTTTTAAGTCTATTTTTATACGTTTATTTGTATGTTTAGACTATCGTGACCATAATCAAGACGACTCGGATTCAAGCGAACATAATAAAAGTGTTCAAGTCGAGTCGGAAGAAGAAGAAGAACAAGAACCGGTTAGGCGACCGGGAAAGAAACCAATTGGAAAGAAAGCACCGGCCAAGCGTTGGTCCGATGAAGAGGAGGTTGCGTTGGCCAGAGCTTGGCTAACTATTTCTGAAAATCCCGATGTTGGTAATGCGCAAAAACGGGATGGTTTTTATAAAAAGGTATTTTTTAACATTGTTTAAGTTAACAAAAAAAGTAACGGTTGATGCTTAAATTTATTTTGTTTATATGTAGGTAACCGAACATTTTCACCATCTCGTGAAGGACAGGTCGAGGACTGTTGATCAAATCTATTCCAAATGGAACGATATGAACGCTTCCATGAAGAAATGGAATGGTTTTTACCAACAGTGTTCAATGAATCGCAAAAGCGGTGAAGGGGACGAACAAGTTTTGAAAACGGCCATGAAAAACTACAAAATCTTGGTCAAGTCAAAGGGATTCGATCACATCCAAGCGTGGGATGTGGTCCGCGATAGCCCTTTATGGTGCGACATTCCACCAGTAGGTTGTGACTCACAATCTACAACAAAAAGGCCGAAGCCAAACGAGTCGATGGGTAGTGCGAACCCCCACATCGACATCAACCTTGATGATGACGAAGACATCAACGTCAACCTTGATCGTGATGGCCCACGCATTTATTATGAACCGGATAGGCCAATAAGAAAGGGCAAAAGATCGGCCGCGTCCTCCTCGTCGCATGACGATTTAATTCAACAAATGGCGGAATTCAACTCGTTGAACAAAGAGGAATCCCAAAAAAGAGAACGCCATCGAGAAGAAAAACTCCGTGTTTTGCAAGAGGAGAAAGAAGCACGCGTTGCATTAATGCGACGACAACAACAGGCTTTAGACGAACAGCAAAAGGCTGTAGATTTAGAGTTTATGATGAAAGACCACACAATTTATCAAGAACCAATGCTACAACTGATTCTCGATCGTAAACGAGAAATTGCTGCTCGTTGGGGATGGCATTGCCCTTTCTAGGTTTTTAATTTAATTTTTTAGGTTGTACTCTTTTTTTTTTTTTGTACTCTTTTTTTTTTGTTGTATTTTTTTTTTCTGGTTGTATTTTTTTTTTTGAATTTTTTTTGTTTATTTTAAATTTAATGAATCTTTTTTTATTTTATTAATATTATTATTATTTATTGTTAAAATAATTAATTAAAAATAAGATTTGAAAATGGGGAAAAGTGGGACGACACCGTGCAAAATGGGGAAAAGTGGGCTGATGTGGCGCTGATGTGGCAACGGGAAAAAGTGGGGAAAAACAAGACCACTCCTTGTGGCCTCAAGGAACAATATGCACAGTATAATTCTCAGGAATCTTAAAGGAGTAAAGGACATCGATCTAATATATCTTTCGTGTTATATTGCTCAAAGATTATATAAAATATTAATATATTTGGTTTTCATGTAACCGAATCTGATCTTTTTTCCCATTATTTTTATATCCGTAATAGTGCGGAAAGAAGGTCCGGCCCTAACTTGTTCAGGAATAGTGTTGTTGAGTTTCTCGACACTTTATCTTAGGAGTAGTCAGTTCTATCTCTTAGGTATTGGGAAAGAATATAACTCAACAAATTTTTGGATAATCGAGTGAGGATAATTCCATTGAGGAAGCTTTTATATGGCTGGGAAGGAACATAACTCAACGAATTTTTGGATAATCGAATGAGGATGATTTCATTGAAGAAGCTTTTATAGGGCTGGGAAGGAATATAACTCAGCAAATTTTTGGATAATCGAATGAGGATAATTTCATTGACACGTTTTATAGGGTGGGGGTGGCTATCCACCCTCTTTTTCCGTCCTATTGTTAAATTTTCAGCCGAAATGTTATTTTTATTGAAAATGATGGTTTTACTCACTCTTGCTTCAAAAAAATAAGATATATTTTGGGTCTCGTAAATTGTTGCCCTTCTTTCAAAGGGTTCAAGCTCCGCCACAGGATAATTTAATACCATACCTGTGGTAAACCTGCGAAAATTTTATCAATAATCACTTATATAAAATTGTATCTGAATACCCGTCTCCAATATTTCTGGTTTAGATTCGTGTTTTTGGCAAAAGACGGGGTAATATACAAATATGAATGTGTTTAAAGGTAAGAGAAAGAACTTGGGTTGCTTTAACTGTAAAGATTAAAATTAAGAGGGTGCAATATGTAATTAGTTTAAAGTATGTGACCAAAACATCACAAGTGAGTAAATTACCTAAACGGTCATCGCCGGAGGTCAGAATCCCCAAATTGACGACCAGAAAAAATGGCGGTGCGACAGAAGGCGGTGGCGACGCTACCGACGCTTATGAGAGCGTTACGGAAGGAATCACCGTCAATTCCACAGAGATTGCCGTCACTGCGACGAGGATTCTCTCTATACGATCAAGTTAATCTAATCGACAACGTCCCCGAAGATCAATTGCGATTTCAAGGGTACAAAGTTATTCTCGATTCATTTTGTAGCTAATTTTATGATTACTGTACCGATTAATCCTAATTTCATGATTTCAAAATGAGTTATTGTTGTTCGATCGAAAATTTTATCACTGATTGTGTTTTTTAGCTGCCGGATTATACTTGAGTTAGGGTAATTCTGTGAGCTTAACATTTTTGGTGTCTGAATTGATAATCATGTTTGTTTTTTCCTTGGATTTAAAATGTTGTTTAATATTGTAACTATCTTGATGTTGGATGCTCATTATTCTTGGTTCTATCTGTTTTTAGGTATACTGATTCTGGATTCACTGTTAACGGGGTAGAATATGAAGGCAGTTTGCTCTGTGTAGGTAACTTGCTACTTTCTTGGACTCCAAAGAAGATGTCAGATATAACTATAGACAGGTATGTGTGTTTTATATGTACCTTAATTCTCAACTGTTAAATCATTTAAACTATCCTTGCAATTACATCTATTTGATTAATTTTTTCAAAAATTACCAAACTTCTGTGAGCAATATTTATGGGATTGTCTTAAAAGTTCAGCTAGATTTAAATAATGCTTGAACATTAACTTGATATTATATTGAAGTTACCAAGTTGGATATGCCTGTTGCTAGTTTAACAATAAGTTAATTTGAATTGCTAATTCATCATATCATATTATAACCCGAGCCACGACAGTTTTTATACAGAAATGAATTGATCTTATGTGAAGATCATGTTTGAATTTGTTTTCATATATCCATACTATTGTTTGATAATTTAACGGCATGGCTTCATCTGACATATTATTTGTCATTGTGTCTGCTGCAGCCTATCTATCTTCCAAGCGGTGCGACCCATACCAGGTGATTTCAGGCTCATAATATATAGCTAAATTAGTTCCTACTATGTCAGCATTTAAATTGGCTATTAGTTAAGGCAAAATCTTAGGTATTTTTGAGTCCTCTAACATGAATAGTGAACCAAGTCCTCACCATCTTTTGGAGTTTTAGTTATGAAAATCACTTGTCTAATTTTTGGTTGATGCACATATTTTTGACGGTGGATATGCATTTTGTTCCAGAAATTTTGATACTTGGCACTGGAAGATATATCCAACCTCTAGATCCTGAGATACGCAAGTTCATACGTTCTACAGGCATGAAATTAGAGGCTATTGACTCAGTGAGATACTCTGACACTTAATTTTGTATCATTTTTGCAATATTTTTCCCCATAAATGATACGAGTAAGTAGGAATATGATGATTGAGAAATTGAGTCACCATCTTTGTATCCCTGTGATAATTTGCAACAATTTCTAGTGGGCACTTATATTCAATATTTTCCAAAAAAGAAATTCTGTGTTGATTGTTGTCTGTTTAAATTACAATTCATTTTTTTTTTTTTTTGATTATATACACTTCATCTTCTTGAAGGCCTTGTACCATTGAATTGTGTAGAATTTTTTAAATGTCTGATATAACCTTTGTAAATGACATCTTGAACTTGGTGGGTCGTGACATTATGCCTATGCTTGTAAACAGAAGTAGATAATCATCTTATTGAAAACAACAAATCTCACACTAAGGCAAAATCTGTCACTTTGAATCCACCATTCCCCCAACACTAATCAGTTTGAAATAAGCAAATCTCAAAACAACTTATTTCATGTCAAAAGAAGCAGATAAGCATAAGCACCATTCATTGTATGATCCATGCATATGCATATGCATATAGTTATGTATGATTATATGTATATGCATATGTGTATGTATGATTATGTGTATATGTATGATTATGTGTATATGTATCATTTCTTCTTTTGCTTGTATGATTTATAAACACTAATCAATTTGAAATAAGCAAATCTCAAAACAACTTATTTCATGTCAAAAGTAGCAGATAAGCATAAGCACCATTCATTGTATGATCCATGCATATGCATATGCATATGCATATGGTTATGTATGATTATATGTATATGCATATGTGGATGTATGATTATGTGTATATGTATCATTCCTTCTTTTGCTTGTATGATTTATGACGTGGATTACATACTTATATGCAGAGAAATGCATCATCTACATACAACATACTAAATGAGGAAGGCAGGATTGTAGCTGCTGCACTTCTTCCATATGGAGTAGCTTCTTAGTAACTTCTAGAAGATTTCTCCTTTACGATTCACACACCGGACAATCGTTTCTACATTGTCGAAATGTTGATATCTGATGTTGGATGATCATGCTTTAGGTAAACGCTAATGTGTCAGATTTGATTGTTTAAATGAAACGTTTGTAGAATAAACTTCAGTTTTCTATCATTTTTGGAGTCATTGAAAATACAGCAAGAAAATGGTTCTTATATTAACCATTGTTAAGATGATGTAAAACCTGCACTTTGACTCTGCAACAATACAACCAAGGGCAAGAACTACAGTCAACATGCTTAAAATTGGATCATCACTTGATTATTTATTCAACAATAAAGATTATATTGTTTGAAAATAATTGATTAATGCTCTTATTAGGATGTTCATAGACCGATAAAACCGAATGTACTGCCCAAACCAAAGCAAGTCAGCTGGCCGGAGATTTATATAGTTCAGTCTTGATTCAATCGTCCGGTCGATGGCTTGGAACTTGGAAACTGACCATCAAAGTATATTTTTAAAATATGGTGTTTGAATGGAATCAATGTGTGTATTGTGCTCTTAACTAAATCCGTGAGTCTGATACAAGTTACAAAATTAAAATAAAGTGTGGTAGGCATTCATAAACCGACAATCAAATATATTTTTGTTGCATTTTTTTTACCAAAATCCGTTTAACATACGGGTTTATAACCTAGTATTTATCTACAAAATTAAAATATACACACACATAGTTCTAGTTCAAAAGCTCCATTTGTGGTATACGCATATAATGTATATATGTGTCAAATCTCGAGTGACAAAAGTAAAGTTGTACTAGTTTTCACGTTATGTTACTTAATTTTTATGAAAATAACGTTAAAAGTGTTGGGTTGATTGGTTAATCAGACATCATGAGCCGGGGGTCTTATTGAAAGCGGTCTCTTTATTCCTACGAGATAGATGTAATGTTGTCTACATTTTACCCTACTCAGATCCTACTTTATCTTTGTTAATTGTGGGATATATTGAGTTCAACAATGATGATGATATTTGTAATTTTAATTGCAATTCAAACCAAATTGAAAATCACAAATTCAAATTAGATATCAGTCTTCGAATCAAATCATATTCAACTTTAAAAACGCGAATTGAATTTTGAGTTTTTCGAATCCAATTCGAAAATTGAACACCAACCTTGGTGGGTTGCACCACTAGAGTAAGGACGCAACCCGGTATCGACCGCTCTCGTCCCTCTTTTTAGGTTTTTTCTTCACTCTTTTTCTGATTTTGATTTTTCTTGCGTTATTATCTTCTACAAGTCTTCTTTTAAGGATAAAGTTTACCAATCTGTTTTTTCTTTCTTATCTCTTTATTTCAAACAATGATTATCACGTGGAAAATTGTTGTTCTTATTTTTCATCTTACATTTTGACGCTAAATTGGAATTTTGACATAATCTCAAATATAATCAAACTTTTGTAGGTGATACGAACTAATAAAAAGTTTATTATTCTAAATTTTATGGCCAAATCCTATTTAAATCAAAAATTTATCATCTAAACCTCTTTGTGATCACAAAGTAACAAAAATTTAGCATTCGCGTGTTAAAATAGTCAAACTTTTGTAACGAAAACAAAGAAACAAAAAGTTTACAATTCAAATTTTGTGATCAAAATAAAAGAAACTAAAACAAAAGAAACAAAAGTTTACTATTTTCCTGATAGAAAGGTCTTGTAGCAAAAACAAAACCAAAAGGTTTACTATTTAAACTTTTGTGGCCAAAATAAAACAAATAAAAGCTTTCTAATTCAAAACTTGCAACTATTTGTACCTTTGTGACCAAAACAAAAGAAAAAAAAAGGTTAAATATTCCCCAATTAGAATAATCAAACTTTTGTAGCGAAAAAAAAAAAGAAAATAGAGTTATTATTAAACTTCTGTAGCTAAAACTAAAGAAATATAAATTTACTAAGCAAAAGTTTCATATTTAAATAAAAATTTTTCCTTTTAACTCTTTGTGGCCAAAGCAAAAGAAACAAAAGTTTGCCATTCTACTGTTAGAATAACCAAACTTTGTAATAAAAACGGAAAAATAAAAAAGTTTAATGTACAAGCTTTTGTGCTCAAAATATAAGAAACAAAAGTTTTTGTAAAACTTTTGTTTCCAAAACAAAACTAACAAAATGTTAGTATTCTTCTAATAGAATAGTCAACTTTTGTAACAAGGAAAAAATGTTTAATGTTTAAACTTTTGGCCAAAATGAAACAAATAAAAGTTTTTTAATTCAAAACCTTACAGTCTTCTTATAAACTTTTGTGAGTAAAAAAAAAGTTAACAATTACACTGATAAAATAATCTAATTTATGTATAGAAAACGAATAAAAAAAAGTTATTTTTTAAACTTATGTGACTAAATTGAAAGAAACATAAGTGTACTGTTCACGAAAGTTCCTCTTTAATACACACATATAATGCTTGGAAGTTAATTTTTAATGGATTCAGTTTTCACCAAAGGCTTCTACGTAGGTCCTGAGATCAAATTTAATAGCTAAATATTGAGAATCAAGTAACAATAATTTTATATGTTTCTCTATGCATACTTTACCACGTCAATGTTAATAGCATAACATGCATGTTGTCCCTATATATATCACCCCCAACACGATCCATTGCGTGAAAAGAAAGAAGAAAATTTTGTTGGGATTGGGTGGAGAGAAGTAGTGGTAAGCATAATGTAACCATAACCGAAAAATAATCAATAACCACCCTGAACCATAACTGATTTTAACCAAAACCAATTTTAACTGAAGGTTATGGTTAAACAAAAAACATTGACTGGCTTTAACCGAACCAAACCGATTATTATGTATTTAGTTTTTTTTATATTTTTATGTGTGTGTTTAGGAAGTTAATGTGCAAGTCAAGCGTAGAAGGTGGATCATAACGTTTTCCTTGATAAAGACATTATGTAACACAAACAAGACTAAATATATTAGAAGGTGAGATTGGGTTCACATGATTTTTATGTTTTGTTCACTCATTCTCAATCACTCCAAAATATTATCAGCTTTACTTAGATTTTCATCAATCATCAACAATATATCTTTGATTCACAAGTTCATTTAAAAACTTTGCTTGGTTTTTCAACAATTTCGTTATTAACTGAAACCAAACCACGACCGATGGTTAACCAACCAACTGGTTATCGTTATGAATATAGATTTAGAATTAACAGAAGTATCAGTTTTGGTTACATAAATGACTATAATCACACCGAACCAAACCATACACTTTCAATGGATTCTCTTTTTCGTAATGCGCAATGCCTAGAGGCTCGTCTCACTTTGAAGCGCAAAAAAACACGTTAGGTGATGGTAACCAAAAACTTACTGGTACCCCAAGCTTTGTAGATATGTTTTCATGCTTTCAACGAGCCGATCTCGAGTAGCTCGCTTGCCAGTTTTAGCTTCTTTACACGCCTATAGAAAGAGCAATCAATGAAGATAAAAAAATAAAAATTAAAAATATCCTATAAAAATTATAAAAACCTTTAAAAAAATCAAAGGGTTCTGTAAAAGTTGCTGTCTTGACCCTGTGATAATTAGTTAGTTAAATATGTAAAAGAATTATGAGCAAGTGTTAAAAAAACATATAAATAATTTCAAAACTTTAATGTGAAATATAAAATTAAAACTGAAAACTTCTTACAGATTTTGCCTCAAGTGGTTTTGTAGACATCATCTTTATATTCTACCTCATAATCTTCTCTTAATTCTTTTGTCTGCAATGTTCTTGAAATCTTTTTCCAAGCCTGCTGCTTTGTTGCTTGTGCCTTGTTGCTTTAACAATGACAGAAGAATGAATGGAACTGAAAATAGGAAAGCTTCTGCAGTGAGAAAATTCGAGCGCGAGTCAACTGTGAGTAAACAAACAAACATACCTAGTGAAATCCCATTTTGTGGGGTCTGGCAGGGGAGAGATGAAGATAAACCTTACTCCTAACCCAAGACGTGGTAGAGAGGTTTCTCCGTAAGAGACCCCTGGCTCAAAAAAAGTTTTTTTTCCTTTATTTTTTACGCAACATACTACTGACAGTCAGACTACGAACAGTCAACATAGAACATGAAACACACAACTATAAACGCAATGAATAAATAGCATGCATACGGCAGTTCATATGATTATATACATGAATAACTGATTGCAGGAACTCCTGGAGGCAAGTAAAGCCACAATGACCTGTAATTTGAATGCCATTAAACCTAAAATAGGTCACCAAATATTCATCATACAATCACAGATTCATAGTTAACGGCAATTATCAATGGTTTCTTTATTATTGATAAAGAACATATTCATCAATCAAGATATTTAGGCCACCATTATCCAAGTTGTTTAGGTCACGATTTATGTGTCCCAATAACACAATAAGTGTGACATGATATCAACTCACATTTGGTTAATGATAGAAATCAACTTTTTACAAGTCTTTTCAATCAAAAGTGAATAATTTATAATAAACATTAACAAGGCAGTGAAACCAGAGGCTTGTGTGTTATTGAGCTAAGAATTTGAAATTGCATAAAACCAAGAAACCATGTGTATCTGAAAATTTTTCAATATTAGTAATATATTAACATAGATATGGTATGTACAAGTTCCAAACACAACAGGAATCGTATGTAGTATGCGATACCTGAATACTAGTGATCACAATGTTTTGCCTATTTACAAACACATTTTAAAATGTAATCAAAGTAAATTACTAACCGAAAGCTTCTGAAACATCATCTGATCAATCTGTTTCTGGAACTGGTTCTGTTTCTTTTGTGCTTTAAATTGTTCAATTTCTTTAAAGCAACGAGAAAATTATTTGCCATATCTTGAGTGATCTCGTCCTCAGATAATAAACCCCTTTCACATAAATCATTTAAAATCATTTCCCCATCTGGGAAATCATTTTTATTGCAAAAAGACTTGATTATAACACAAAAGGTGTTGACCATGGGACAAATGCATTTTTTCTTCATCTCCTTGTATAGCCTCAATGCTTCAATCAAATCACCATTTTCACAAAAGCCAGTTATTAAAACATTATAAATCACAACATCAAATCTTAAGTTATGGATTTCCATGATGTGCTTTAACTTTAACGCCTCTTTAAACTCAAGCTTTTTGCATAAAGAATGAATTAAAGTTGTAAAGGTAGCAGTTGTTGGAGCAATATTTGCTCTAAGCATACAATCAAGAACCAAAAGGGCTTCTTCAATTTTTCCTTTTTGTGCAAGTCCACGAACCATAGCACTCTCAGCTACATTACTTGATAACACACCGATTGATTTAATCTCATTTTTAAGCTTATTCGCCCCTCTAATGTTTCCCACTTTACACAAATCAGTAATTAACCGAACAACTTGTTTTTCACCAGGAATAAAACCTTTTTCCAACATCTCATTAAGAAAAAGATTAGATTGCCAGCAACCATAAGTTTCTTTGATTCCCTTAAGAATGATATTAAATGTATCATGATCAGGCAAAACCCTCGACTTGTTCATAATATCCAAAAATTCAAAAGCCTTCACAATCTTACGTTTTTCGCTGCATTTCAATATTATCATATCAAACGTGTACTTATCTGGAAGCACACCTTTCAAGATCATTTTTTTCAACATTTTGGAAGCCAAATCAAGCATACCCACCTTACAAATTCCATAAATTAGGGCGTGATACGTTCTTTTATCAGGAACAAAACCGCTCCTTAAAAGGATACCATACACCTTAAAGCCTCTTGATATATCATCTTGTTTTGAGTACCCATGTAAGAGAATGTTATATGTTGCCAAATTGGGTGACAAAGTTCCATCTTTCATACTAGAAAATAAACTGTAAGCCATAGACATGTTTCCCATTCTTGAATAACCATCCATAAGTACATTGAATAGAACGGTATCAGTAGGAAGGCCCTCTACCAACATCTTTCGGTAGTAAAAAGCAGCGGATTTTGGCTGGCCATCTCTAAAAAGGCCGTCAATTAAGCATGTGTAAGTAACCATGTTGGGCAAAAGAGCTCCTGTCTGCATCCATTTTTCAGAAAGAAGAATGGATATGACCATTTTACCCTTCTTACACAAACTGGCAAGTAGACATGTATATGTATGACTATCAGGAATCACATTGTTATCGACCATGTTTCTCAACAAGAAAATAGCAGCTTGAAAATTGCCTAATTTAGAAGCTTCTGCCATTAACATATTGTAAGAAACAACATCTAAAGCACATGGAACTGATCGAATTTTATCCAAGAATTTTCTAGCCTCTTCAAAATTCCCACCATAAAAAAAAGCTTTTAGCAGACTTCCGTACGAATGAGAACTAGGGTTTTGACCAGATTTGACCATTTCTTCAAAAAAGTCCAATGCTTTTAATCCATCTCCTAAGCTTACATAGCAGTTTATTATGAAGTTGAAAGTTGAGGTGTTAGGGGAAATACCAATTCTACCCATGTGCTTCAGGAACTCCACTGCATCTTCCACTCTTTTACTTATACAAAGTGAGTCAACCAATTTATTACACAAGAAAAGATCCGGGTCAAGGCCACTATAATTCATAATCTTATAAATTTGCATTGCTTCCTTTACCTTTCCATGGTTGCAATAATCATAAACCAATGTTGAATAGATCACTTTGTTTGGTATCACACCTGATCTATACATTTTACTCATCAACTCGTTTGCAGTTTTAAACTTCCCTTCTATACAAAATCCATTTATGAGAACTGCATATGTAATGACATCAGCATCAATACCATTTTGGATCAATTTAACAAGAACTCGCACACCTTCTTTAAACCTCCCACTTTTGATAAACCCTTTGACCAACATAGTATATGAAATATGGTCAAGAAGAACTTCATTCATGCTCATGCTTTCTAGAAGATCACAAGCCAAATCTAACTCTCCAAGCTTACATAATCCATTCAAAATAACACCATAACTAACTTCATTAGGCCTTAATCCCCTTGCTTCCATTTTGTTCAAAAGTTCTACAGCTTCTTTAAAACTATTTTCTCGACAATATCCATCAATCAAAGAATTATACGTTATAATATTTGGTGAAATCCTAAATTTTAACATTTCATTGAAAACAGATTCTGCAACCCTTATTTTCCCCTCCTTAACAAAGCCTTTTATGAGAGTATTATACGTGATCTCATTTGGGGAAAGCATCCTCTTTCTCATTTTTTTTAACAACAAATAGCCTTTTGCACTCCGATTATTTTGACATAAATTATCTATAAACATGTTATATGTACATACATCTGCTTCAAGACCCTTATGACCCATGTGATCAATCAACTCTAAAGCTTCCTTGTATCTTCCCTTTTTGAAGTACCAATTAAGCAAAGTATTATAAGTAACTGAATTTGGAACACAACCACTTTCTTCCATTTTCCAAACAAGATGTTGAGCTTTCTTAAAATTCCCACTAATGCAAAGAATATTTACAAGTATATTAAAAGTAGCAACATTTGGACATATATTCAATGAAAGCATTTCTTTAAAATATAACCACGCTGTTGTATATTTATCTTTGCCAATTGCAGATAAAATCATGTTGCAAGTATAAACAGATGGACGAAACCCTCGGGTCCCCATCAAACGGAAAATCTCCAAAGCATTCTTAACCAAAGATTCTTGCAAGTAAACCCGAATTAAAAGGTCGAAAACCGCAGGATTCGATTTACAAAGAGGGTAAGTGTCCATTAAAACAGAGAAAACAGAGTTTGGACCAATACCCATGTCAATTAACCGCATCAAAATCGATTTTGCAGAAGCATGCATCCTTGATTTCACTAATATATGAACAGTTATACAGTAGATGTAACTGAGGTTTTTCAAATTTTGAAAAGAGGGTTGTTTAATTACCCAATTGAGAAACTTCAAAGCTAGCCTTCCATGAACTTGCCTGAGAGAAACCCTTTTGTAATTCATTTGATTCAGGGATTCCCATCTGCTGATTGTCAAAATTGCATAGATACTGTTCTCCAGTTCCAAATCTATTTTATGAAAAAAATCCGTAAACAATTCGTCAAATTACACCTCAGATACTGAGAAGATTAATGATTAATCAGATAAATTAACCAAAAAAATGAAAGAACTTTACCAGGGTGGTTGTGCTCCATCGATGTTTTGCTTCGATTGGCATCTTTGACTGATTTTCTTGAATTTTTGAGGAAACCCATGTTCGAGAAGTGTTTAAATTTCGATAATTTGTTCGAGAATGAAGAGATTTTTGAAGCGGAAAACATAATTAGGCTTTCTGCTTTGCGAGTGCAGATGAAAATCTTCACAAGGAATTGAATGTTGATTATTATTTTGTCTTTAATTTCAAGGGGTGTTTCAATAGAAGAAATATTCAAGCAGGAAAATGGCTTCTGTTCTTCAATTCATAGCAGGTACGTACGAGCATGTTCACAGTTTTGTTTCTTCGCAAAAACACCGAAGAAGACGAAAACGAAGGGTTTCTGATTTCATGTTTTGGGTTTAAGCTTATTAATAATAACTAGTTTTATCCGGCTTGCGCGTTGCGCATATTATATGGATTTGGCTATGTTAGTTGCAAAATCGTAATTCACCAAGGACAGGTGTTGTTGCTTATATTAGTTACAAAAGTCTAATCCATGTTATATGTTATAATTGTTTTAGTTACAGAAGTTGAGATGCAAGGCAAATCTTTTTGTTTCTGCTTTCAAGCAAGTTTCTAATTCTTCTTAATCCAACGACGAAAACTCCTGCGCTAGAAGAAGCGCCTAATCTCGTCACTTCGTTGCTCAATCCATTGCTTCTTCCTTTCCGATAGACCAATATAGGGAATTCTAATCAAACGGAAAGAGGAGAAAGTGCCATGGTAAGAATGATAAAAGTTAAACTAAAATCTCTAATGGGAAGAAAATTAAAACAGTCAGCAAAGGAAGACAATAAGGTCAAACAAAAAGAAACATACTGAAAGGAAAGAACAAACAGTACAAGCAATAAAGCCACATGTGACAAATGTATGCAGTTCACCCAAGAAATATAAAGCTCAAAAACAATACAATAACATCCAAAAACTCCCAGAAAGTTGTGTCCAACTGCAGTTTCTATTGTCATTTTTTAAAAAATACATCATGAAATGGCAGACCAAAAATAAACAAAAAATATATATACAGAGGATCACATAAAAATGGCATCAAACTACCTTGAAAAGTAAAAAATAGAAAAATGGCATCAAACTACCTTGAAAAGTAAGAAATAGAGAGAAACATGTCAGATAATCTCAGATTTGCTGCATAGTATAAAACCCTAAACAACAGAAAACGCAAGTGACAAAACCCATGTACCACATCAGATAATCTCAGATTTGCTGCATAGCATAAAAAGGCAGAAACATGTCATCCAATTGGAGACAAAAGTGACCAAAAAAACCCAAACCGAACGAAAACATCCACAAATATTAAACATCTCTTTAACATGTTTGTGTGACAGTCCAAAAACCCTAAATAACAGTATACGCAACTGACAAAACCCATGTACCACATCAGACGATAATCACAGATTTGTTGCATTCGAACCAACGATTAACCAAGTTGACTTCATGTGTAACTTTAAGACCAAACCTTTAGTAACAGTAACTGGTTAATTATTCAAATCGAATAATGACGAGTAATCCAACAAAGTCAAAAAAAAATCCCATGTGTGTGTAGTATGCGTGATATGCATATGTTGTTGGGTCAAGTCTTGTTGGGTTTTTTAGTTTTGTTGGGCTGATTATGCTTGGGTTATGTGTTGGGGACTCTTAAAGCCCACACATACAGAGATCATGTCCGTTTACGAATAAGTCTAGGTTTTGTTGAATAAGTCTGGTGCTTGATTGAGTCGTGGGTAGTGTTACCAATTCATCAGGTGATGGATACGTGAGTTGAGTCAGTAAGTTTGTTTCCGGTTTTTTATGCTAGTCATGGAGTCTGTAATTGTTTAAGTATTATTGGTTGTTCATTAATGGAATTATCAGATATTTTGAGTGAATTTGATCCATTTGTGCATTACAAGTGGTATCAAAGCGATACCTGGTGAGTACGAGTGTAAATCATCAGCAAAGAAACTATGGCAGAGGATACAGTTTCTTATCAAAGCGTGCCTCGTTTTGATGGTGATTATGAGCATTGGAGTATGGTAATGGAAAACCTACTCAGGTCGAAGGAGTTCTGGTCAGTCGTTGAGAATGGTGTTCAAGAGCCACGAACCGGAGAAGCACAGACTGAAGCACAGAAGACTCAATTGGAAGCTATGAGACTCAAGGATTTGAAGGCCCGAAATTATCTTTTCCAGTCTATTGATAGGCAAATCATGCGTACCATCACGCAGAAGGAGAGTGCCAAATTGATTTGGGACGCAATGAAGACAAAGTACCAGGGGAATGCTCAAGTTAAACGAGCACACTTGCAGCGTCTTCGCCGTGAGTTTGAGATACTAGAGATGAAGGAAAGTGAATCGGTGACTGACTACTTCAATCGCGTCATGTCTATTGCTAATGATATGCGTTCCTACGGTGATGATATGACTGACATTAAGATTGTTGAGAAAATCTTACGTTCTCTCACTGACAATTTTAATTATGTTGTATGCACCATCGAAGAATCTAAAGACATTGACCAGATGAGCATCGATGAACTACAAAGCTCTCTTCTCGTGCATGAACAGAAGCTGATCAAGAAACCGGCTGAAAATCAAGTACTCAAGGTTGAACAAGATTTTGGTAGCAGCCGAGGACGAGGAAGGGGTAGAAGTCAGGCTAGTCGTGGCAGAGGCCGAGGTAGGGGGAGGACTAGAGGAGAGTTTGACAAGTCCACCATTGAATGTTATAACTGTCATTTGATGGGACACTTTGCGTATGAATGTCCTAATGAAAGGAAGGCTCAGTATGCAGAATTTGACGATGGAGAGGAACTGCTACTGATGGCTCAAACTGAAGTACAGAGGGAGGAACAGAAAGGTTGGTGGTTTTTAGATTCAGGGTGCTCAAATCATATGACAGACTCAAAGGCCTTGTTCATAAAACATTCAGTGAAGCTTGGGAATGATCTCAAGCTTTTGGTGCAGGGGATAGGTGATGTTCGGCTATCTGTGGAAGGAGTGACACACAAAGTTACCAAAGTCTACTATGTCCCAGACCTAACCTCTAATTTGTTAAGTGTGAGCCAATTATAGGAGAAGGATCTTACTATTGTCATTAAGCACAACATGTGCAAAATTTATCATGCACAAAGAGGCTTGCTGATTACCTCTCTGATGACAAGAAATAGAATGTTTGTTATCCAAAGTGTCAAGAAAGCTATGACGAGTCGATGCTTGGAAGTTAAAGAGGATCACACAGCACATATATGGCATCGAAGGTTCTGCCATGTAAGTCTCAAGTATCTCAAAACCATGCAGTGTAATGAACTTGTACAAGGGTTACCAAAGGTGAATGATCAATCAAAAGTATGTGAAGTTTGTCTCATGGGGAAGCAGCAAAGGGAAACTATACCTAAGCGAAGTTCTTGGAGAGCCACAGAAAAGTTGCAACTAATACACACAGATCTTTGTGGACCAATAGCTCCTATTTCGCCCAGCAGAAAAAGGTATATACTAGTCTTTATTGATGATTATTCAAGAAAAGGGTGGCTTTACTTTCTAAGTCACAAGTCAGAAAGTTTTGAATACTTTCAGAAATTCAAAGTGTTAGTAGAAAATGCTACTGATAAAACAATCAAGGCATTGAGAAGTGATAGAGGAGGGGAATTCACCTCAACTGAATTCAATGCAATCTGTAAAAAACACGGCATTAAAAGGCAGCTTACTACTGCCTTTACACCACAGCAGAATGGTGTAGCGGAACGTAGTAACAAGACAATAATGAACATGGTCAGGTGTCTTTTAATAGACAAGAGTTTGCCTAAGTGGTTCTGGTCAGAAGCTGCTAATTGAGCAGCTTATGTTCTCAATCGGTACTACACATCAGCTTTGGAGGATAAGGTACCAGAAGAAATATGGTCTGGAAGAAAGCCAAATGTTGATAACTTTAAGGTGTTTGGAAGTATAGCTTATGCTCAAATCCCTGTACAGAACCGCACTAAGTTGGATGATAGAAGCAAGAAATGTGTTTTCTTGGGCATTAGTATGGAATCCAAAGCTTACAGGCTTTATGATCCGGTGCTGCAAAAGATTGTGATCAGTAGAGATGTCACCTTTAATGAAGATGACAAGTGGAACTGGAGCAGAGAAGAAATGGGTTCCACTGAGTTAATCATACCAGATGATTATGTGGAGATTATAGAAGAAGAGTTAATCAGTCAACAGAAAATACAAGATACTCCATCCTCCAGTCACATAGATGTCGAAGCACCTGGAGTCAGTAATCCTTCTAATCAAATTAATTATGAAGCTACCCGACCAGAAACTGAAGCATCTATTTCAGTGCAAGCTACTGAAGAAACAGCAACTAGAGCTTCACAGAGAAGTGGGAAGGCACCTGCATGGCTTAAGACTATCAAAGCAGTGAAGGGCTTTCAGATGAAGAAGTGAACCTAGCATTTTTCAGTTCCTTAGGTGATCCTACTACGTATGATCAAGCTGTAAAGGATGAAAAATGGCAGCACGCGATGAAAACTGAAATTGCAGCAATAGAAAGAAATGAAACATGGGATCTTGTTGATCTACCAGTAGGATCGAAGCCAATAGGTGTAAAGAGGTTGTTTAAAACAAAATTGAATGAGAAGGGGGAAGTAGACAAATTTAAGGCTCGGTTGGTAGTTAAAGGGTATGCACAGCAAAAGGGGATTGATTACAATGAGGTGTTTGCTCCCGTAGCCAGATGGGACACCATTCGCTCTCTGTTGGCAGTTGCAGCACATAATCACTGGAAAGTACATCAGTTGGATGTAAAAAGTGCGTTCCTGCATGGTGAACTCAAGGAAACAATATATATAGAGCAACCTCCAGGCTTCATTAAACAAGGGGAAGAGCATAAGGTCTACAAGCTTAAACGAGCTTTATATGGACTCAAATAGGCTCCTAGAGCCTGGTTCACACGCATAGAAGGTTATTTTCTCAAAGAAGGGTTCAAGAAAAGTTCACATGATCACACTCTATTTATTAAACAAGTTTGGGGCAAAGTCATTATATTAAGTTTGTATGTTGATGACTTAATATATACTGGGAATGATGACAAAATGTGCAAGAAATTTTGTGAGTCCATGAAGCAAGAATTTGAAATGTCTGACTTAGGTCTTATGAAGTATTTCTTGGGAATTGAAGTGGTGCAAGATACGAGAAGGATTAGCATTTGTCAGAGAAAATATGCAAAGGAGATACTAGAACGATTTGGATTGTGGGAAGAAAATGCTGTGAAAAATCCCATCGTTCCAGGCACAACAGTTGTAAGAGATGTGCAGGATCATGTGATTGATGATACAGAGTACAAGTGTTTAGTTGGCAGCCTCATGTATTTAACGGTGACTAGACTAAATCTCATGTATGCGGTTGGCTTTATTGCACGATTTATGTCAAAGCCAAGAGAGGAACATATGCAGTTGGCCACGCGAATACTGAGGTATGTTAAGGGAACTTATAATTATGGTCTCATTTATACTAACAAATCAACAGGAAGGCTGCAAGTGTTCACAGACAGTGATTATGCTCGGGATCAAGAAGACAGGAGATGCACATCAGGTTATGTGTGCATGCTCAGTGGTTCGGCGATATGTTGGAGTTCTCGCAAACAAGAAATAGTTGCACTGTCATCAACCGAGGCGGAATATGTTGCATCAACAAAATGTGCTTGTCACTGTATCTGGTTGAAAGGGCTGCTAGGTGAATTAACAGGGAAGAAACTTGGAGTAGTGGAAATTAATTGTGATAACAATTCTGCTATAAATTTGTCAAATAATCCTGTTATGCATAGAAGAACTAAACACATTGACGTTCGATATCATTATCTGAGAGATTTGGTAAGCAAGGAGGAGGTCAAATTGGTTTTCTGTACGACAGATGCTCAAGTTGCGGATATCATGACAAAACCTATCAAGCTGGATGCATTTGAAAAGTTCAGAGATTGTATGGGAGTTCAGCCGCTGGAAGATTAAACTGAATGCTGAAGTTTTTTCAGTTTATGAGAAGGTTTGTTGGGTCAAGTCTTGTTGGGTTTTTTAGTTTTGTTGGGCTGATTATGCTTGGGCCATGTGTTGGGGACTCTTAAAGCCCACACATACAGAGATCATGTCCGTTTACGAATAAGTCTAGGTTTTGTTGAATAAGTCTGGTGCTTGATTGAGTCGTGGGTAGTGTTACCGATTCATCAGGTGATGGATACGTGAGTTGAGTCAGTAAGTTTGTTTCCGGTTTTTTATGCTAGTCATGGAGTCTGTAATTGTTTAAGTATTATTGGTTGTTCATTAATGGAATTATCAGATATTTTGAGTGAATTTGATCCATTTGTGCATTACATATGTATGTGCTGTGTGTGTGATTGTTTATGTCTAGTTTTACACAATTTTTTTAACCTTGTGTATCCAGGTCATAATCGATGTACCCATTGAAGAAGAAGCCACATTACCGGCGACATTAACGGAATTTGACAGACCGGATGGACGAAGTGGTTGGATATCACATAAAATTTATGTGGAACCGAAATTAAAAGGCGAAAAGGAAGAAGATTTGAAGAGGAATTGCCGGATGAGAAGTGAAATGTCGTCCGGAGAATACGAAGAAGATATCGCCAGTGTGTCATACATGTTGGACGATAATTTAACAGAACCAGTGGAAGGCCTTTTTGTGTGTTAAGTGCATAGGTGGTGGAGCAGGAATTGAAGAAATCTTGTCTACGCGACCATATTGTAAGCACCAAACCCTAAATGATTTGAACCACATAAAGAGAAAAAAGTTGTGCTACAGATGCAACCAAAACAATGGAACAACCAGAGAAAGTAGTAGATCGAGAACACCCTAAATCGGGAATCTGAACAATTACAGAAGAGAGAAGATCGTATTGTACCTAATCGATGGAACAACCGCAAAATATATCTATGGCGGCAGAGCTTCGCTGAAGGCAGGCAGTAGAGTCTCAAGGGGCATCCAAGAAATGGTTTGCGTATGGCGGCAGAGCAGCACTTTCAGCGCTGGAGTGTCAAGAACTGAAGGGGCATCGAAGAAATGGGCTGTGTATTAGGGCGGTAAACGAACCGAACGTTCAGCGAACAGTTCGTGAACCGTTCGACGCAAGTTCGTTTATGTTTGTTCGTTTATTAAACGAACGACCATGAACAAGAAATTTCGTTCGTTAAGTTAAATGAACGAACGTGAACAGAGGTCGTGTTTGTTCATTTATGTTCGTGAACGTTCGGTAACATGTTCGTTTATGTTCGGTTAAGTTCATTTATTATTTATTATATTTATTCATTAAATGTGTTGTTTATTTTTAATTTTTAGTTTAATACCATAATATTTAAAGCTATTTTTAGTTTAATACTATAATATCTTAATTTATATATTTATAAATGATTATCTCCATTGCTTGAGATTAAAAATGTTGATTTTTTGTAACATTTCGTTTTGAGAATATAAATAAAATACTGCCGTTTATAGTTAAAATATTATTACTCAAAAATAATGATAGAAACTATCATTTTAATTATAAGATATCGTCTAATGAATAAAATAGTTTAGTTTATAAAATATGATTTATTCCAGAAAATGATAGCAGAAATGAGCGTTTGAGATTTTTGGCGTTCGTTTAACCGAATAAGTTGGATAAAACGAATATTAGAAATATTTAATGTCTAACCAATCGTTAAGTTTAATCAAAAGTCGGTTAAATAATAATAATAAGAGTAAACTTCTCTTTTGCTCCCTGTGGTTTGACAATATTAACCATTTTGCTCCAAAACTTTCAAAATGATCATTATGCTCCCTGTGGTTTGACATTTTAATCATTTTGCTCCATGTGGTTTGACAATTATAACCCTTTTGCTCCCTGTGGTTACGAAAAAAATGGAGTATAATGGAGATATATTGGAAAAGTTTGGAGCAAAATGATTAAAATGTCAAACCACAGGGAGCATAATGATCATTTTGAAAGTTTTGGAGCAAAATGGTTAATATTGTCAAACCACAGGGAGCAAAAAGAAGTTTACTCTAATAATAATGATGATGATGATGATGATGATGATGATGATAATAATAATAATTATTATAATAAGAAATATATTATATTTGAACTTGATCCGTTTTTAACGATACTTAGGTCGAAATATAGAGAAAAATGAGCAGGCCCTACTCGTATATTTATAATTTTATAAAACGCGATAGTTTAAAAGTTATAAAAGAAAAACAAATTTTGAGTTAAATTAATTATAATAATAATAATAATAATAAAAACAAAACACACAAGAATGATAAGACAAAGCTCTCATTCTATGAAGTTCTAAATTAACTCATTTGTGTGCCACGTTCATAAAGTAGGGTAATCATGCAAGGTAAATTACCGTTACGGGTGCACACGGAACGATAATTTGCAGTACATGTGAATCCTGTTGTACGGGACAATGGACACAAGCGAAGCTAACTTTGAATACAAAGCTTCAAAGAATTAAACATGATACAACAAAAGTGAATGTAGACACTAAATAACTATGAATATATAATTCTCTATCATGAGAGAAAGAAGAATATTGTAACAAATGTCTTAAGTCGAAAGGAAGAAAAGAAAAAAAAAAGTATGTGCCTAAAACTTGAACTACAACTTAATTTAATAAATCAGATTAAAGAAGCAGAAAAACAAGCCCAAAAAGATGAAAACAAAGAATGAAGTAATGAAATGCATGTCTGAACAACTCATCAAAGAAGACGATGAAATTCTTCGGATGAACACAAGATTTGGGTGCCGACCATTGGCATATTATTAGAAAGGATACTAAAAAAAAATCAGCAGATCCAAGTATATGAACACCCAGGAAAAGAAAAATGTATGAAAACATAAGGGAAACTATTGGTAGATCAGCATGAAGGGAAATATAGTTGCATAAGCTGTAAAATGTTTAACTTGTTTTCAAGTTAAAGCAAAACCTCATAAAATCTTTTAATATGTTAAAAAAAAACGTGAATTACCATTTTGAAAATGAGAAATGATAACTTTGGACTTTATAAGCAAACTATATCGAACCAGTCGTGGGAATGATAAGATATGGGTTATTGTTGGTAGACTAACTACGTCTGCTTAATTCATACAAAAGAAAGAAACTTATTCAATAGAGATAAATTAGCTCAACAATATGTTAATGAGATTATATCTCTACGCGGTGTGTTTCAAGTTTCTAACCTTCGAAAATGCTTAGATAACAAGTTAGTATTAATGCCTCTACAAGATGTTGAGGTAAACGAAAAAAAAAATTCAATAAACAACCAATTTAAATCCAAGACCGACGAGAAAAGAGACTCAAATATAATAAATTGGTATTAGTTAAGGTTGAATGAGACTCCAGATGTGGTCCTAAGTATACATGGGACCTAGAGTCATAAGTGAGAAAGGAATATCCACACCAATTTCAACAATCTTGAGGACGAGATTAAAACAAAGGTGGAGAGGATGTAACATTTCGTTTTGAGAATATAAATAAAATACTACCGTTTATAGTTAAAATATTATTACTCAAAAATAATGATAGAAACTATCATTTTAATTATAAGATCTCGTCTAATGAATAAAATAGTTTAGTTTATAAAATATGATTTATTCCAGAAAATGAGAGCAGAAATGAGCGTTTGAGATTTTTGGCGTTCGTTTAACCAAATAAGTTGGATAAAACGAATATTAGAAATATTTAATGTCTAACCAGTCGTTAAGTTTAATCAAAAGTCGGTTAAATAATAATAATAATGATGATGATGATGATAATAATAATAATTATAATAAGAAATATATTATATTTGAACTTGATCCGTTTTTAACGATACTTAGGTCGAAACATAGAGAAAAATGAGCAGGCCCTACTCGTATATTTATAATTTTATAAAACGCAATAGTTTAAAAGTTATAAAAGAAAAACAAATTTTGAGTTAAAATAATAATAATAATAATAATAATAATAATAATAATAATAATAATAATAATAAAAACAAAACACACAAGAAGTGCACGTGTGATTGTGTAAAAATAAAAGGAAAATATGTGTGTATTCAAAAGATAACAATCATGTTATCTTCAATTTGAATATTTTTATGCAACCTTCAGCGTTATCTTTTTACTTGAACGAAATAACCATATAAACATATTAAGTCGGCTAAATCTCTTATAACATTTCAAAACATTAAAACTTCTCATCAGATGAAGTTTACTTAATGTTCCTTCGACCACCAGCAACTACACAGTTAGGTACGTATTTTAATTATAGGCTTAAAATTTCAAGTTTAAGCTTTGATATAATATTAACTTATAAGGTTAGGGTTAAGATCTGATCATATCTATACAAATAATATGTTGAACTTATGGTTCGTTTTAGGATCAAAAAATAAACAGCATCGAGAACTATTTATTTGAGGGCAAAAATAAGGATAAGTTAAGCAGAAACGCTGCTCAAATTTATATTGAGAAGTTTTAAGATGTTACACAGCCAACCAAAAATCCAGGTGAATACATCTAACTTGTTTTTAAATTTATAAATGAATTTTTATGAGCATGGTATGTTTAAACTTTGACGCATAAAGGGATACTATTAGACCAACATTTAGGCTATTAGTATACGTATGATTTGCAAATCGTATCCGCATATGGGTGAAATTCCCATACGTGGCTGGTACAGGTGGGCTGAAAGGTTAAACGTAAGACGTACTTCGCAGGCAACCTAACCAGTGACCAGCTATGGGCTAGAGGGAACAAAACGTAAGACGTGCTGTGCTGTAGTTCCTAACCAATGACAGTTATAAACCAGTGTATGCAGTAGTTGTATCGATCAGTGAAATAACCTGCTAAATGTGTAGTATTGCCATTATTAATTATGGTTAAAGGACCGAACATGCTATGCTTACATATCGAGTCTGTTATTTGTATTCACCAACATTATGTTGACGTTTTATTTTCAAAAACTTTTCAGGTTATAATGAAATGTAAAAGAGAAGCAAGATTAGATATTCTTGGCCTATGATGCCTTGAATAAGATCTTGTGGTGAGACCATGGAGCTATTGGAGCTATGTCTCCAAGTCATGTATAAACCGGATATTATAAAATGATTCGTAATCATGTGTTGTGAAAATCCGGTTTCTTATAAATTGAAATGATGATGTTCATACCTATGCGTATGGAGCTTTATGAAATCCTGAAAAGTCATTTTGAAAAATTATTAACAAACGATGAAAATGTGGTTTTTCATACCCACGCGTATGAACAGTTTATAAATAATGAAAAACGGTTTCACATCCATGCATGTGAATTATTTGTAAAATTATGAAATAACGGTTCCGCTTAACACATATGAAATAGAGTAGTAAACTCTGATTGAGACATATCTATGAAACCAATTCGGGTCGCAGCGCCCGGGCCGCCGAGTGCCCGGGGTGTGACATTTTTATTGTTTAAATAATATGTGTTCGTTAGCGTTCGTGAACCGTTCGTGAACAAGCTAAATCCTTAATGAATGAACACGAACAAGAATTTTCGTTCGATAAGCGTTCGTGAACAAGTTAAAAGTTAAACGAACGAACACGAACAAGGGCTCGTTCGTGTTCGTTCGGTTTGTTTACAGCCCTAGTAAGTATTAATCAGTTGTGGTAAAACTATGAATGCATACAACATTACTATTCATTATAATTGTATTTTTTTAATTTTATTTTAAATGTAAATATTTTCTTTCTTTTTAACGACGGGTTTCAATCGTGTTAACCAAGTGTTTTCAAGAAATGTCACCAAGGTCTAGTTACCTAAACCTCACATAAGCCACCACAACCACTCCAGGAGGAAATCCCACTTGGAAAACCCCTCTTAGACTCCTATTTCGCTGCGGGAGGGATTTGAATCCAAGACCTCCCATTTGAAAGAATCCTGGGGCACCATTGAGACAATGCCCCATAGGTACGACGACTTGTAAATATTTTCTGACGGCTTGATACGACGACACATAATACTGGATTTTAACCGTCCCCTCGGTTTTGAGGCTTTGGGGCCTATGCTCGAGCCCAACCCATGATGAACCCCACAAGTGGCTAATTCGAACACAAGACCTCTCATAAAGAAGTCAAGTATGTACCATTATACTAAATTTATCTCATATTTCTTGTTTTTATTCTTTAACTACTTTAAACGCATTTATATTTTTATCTATATTTTCATGTTTGATTCTCAAACCTTCGAAATTACATGGATGATTTTTATTTTCAAAAATTTTGCAACATGACTGTTGGATTTCTTTTATTCTTTCCTCATAGAAAACAACAATGACGTTAGATTTTTTTTCTCATCCTTCTACGGTAGTCAATTGAGGAATCAACAATGGACGTGACGCGATGTTCCATGTTCATTGTTGTTGATCATTATTCGTTACCCCTTCAATAATTTTTGAAAATGAATGTCGTTACTCCAGCTCTCACAATCGTATTTTCAACACTTTAATTGGCTCTCAACATTTCAAAACCTACGTATCATCACTGTCCCAACCCCTTAAATTTCCATCCCCAACTAAATCACTCACTCTCGTCCTCATATCCTGTTTCCGACCATCACCATATTCCTACTTCGACACAATAGAATTTCATCGAAGTATTAAAAATTGAAACACAACTAAAAAACACGATGCAATAACTGCTATTCTAACATTTAACCCTAAGACATCAAGAATTCTAATTACAAAGTCAGCTTACAATAACATTTACTCCCTTAAAAAGATTAATGTGAACAAAAAAGATTATAGCTTTTAACTTGTATAATTTAATATTTTGATGAATATCTTGTGTTAGACTTTAAATCCAGCTAGGAATTAGGACCCGCGCGATGCGGAGGGTTTGAAATACTGAACAGATGTAAATGGAAGTAAAGCTACGCAATCAAAAGAATTACAAAATGGCACAATAGTAAGATTGTGCGACATACAAATTATTAAATCTCATGTTTCTTTATCCATCTGTCTCTCTCACTTGTCATTCTACCCATCTCTCTTAAAACCCTAAAATTCAAGACAAATAGAGGCACATCACCATCATTGCAACCATCACTACCAGATATCGCAACCTCCGACCATCTCATATCCTTATTTTTCTTCGACTTCTGATGCTTGCGATTGTGAAGGTAGGTTTGCTTGAACTTAGTATTTGTTCTGTGTAAGGGTTGCGAGTATTACAATATTTTTCACCATCAAGATTAACTTGCTCACTGGGACTGGATTTTGATGTTTTCTTTTCTGACATTATCATTGATAGAATTTCTATTACGATGCATTATCTACATTCTACTATTTTTAAAGTATACAATGGAGCCTTAACGGTTGAGCTATGTTTTTTTTGGCTTCCATTGTCATAACTATTATTTATTTTGTAGATATCAAAAGAGTAATTTTAACCTGATTATATTTTGTGAGTCTCATTGTATGCATGAGCAGAAACAAACATGTGATTATGACCCAATTGTATTTTGTGGGTCTTATCGTTTGTATGAGAAGAAATAAAGACTTGATTATCACCAAAATTTGCCTAATAAATTAAACTAATATTTGAACTTTAATGATAATGCAGGGCAAAATCAAAGTAATCAAAGTAGGAAGCTTTATGAATGTATTAGACTTCCGGTAAAGAAAGAAAGCCTCATTTTACAGTCTCTAATGTTGCCACTGATATCAACCCTACCCAAGAATAGGTATCATTGTTTAACCATGGGCCTGCATTTACTTTTGTGCATTTCCTTTACGCTCTTAGATATACTAACATGCTAAGTACAATTTGGAAAATTGTACTATTATGATTATAAGTTGATTGGTTGAATAAAATTGATTTAGTAGCATATATGAAGTTTATGCTACAGTCTCTAATGTTGCCACTGATATCAACCCTACCCAAGAATAGGTATCATTGTTTAACCATGGGCCTGCATTTACTTTTGTGCATTTCCTTTACGCTCTTAGATATACTAACATGCTAAGTACAATTTGGAAAATTGTACTATTATGATTATAAGTTGATTGGTTGAATAAAATTGATTTAGTAGCATATATGAACTTTATCCTGAAAAAAGGAATTAATGAACGAGCTATAATCGATTGTCAAAATTGCTATATCATTATATGCAGAACAATTAAATTGCAATGTTCTAGTGATTATACGTGTATTGAGGCATTGAGCTGACTTTATGAGTGGAAATTAAGCCCAATGCAAGGAAGCTTAATATTAATCTAACACTCATGAACTCTTTAAATAGAGAGTTTCTTCATGAAATTATCCATATTGTTTCCTGCCTCTCTAAATTTTCTTTTTAAAAACTCTTTCTAAATTGATCTACTCTATTGCATACACAGACATGCATAAGAGCTCATGTATACATAGATAGAGAATTACAAATCCATATTGAAAGTAATTCGAATGAAATTGAATACAAAAAAGGTACCTGCAGAAGATTGAGAACAAAATACTAAAAAATTGAAAGAAGATTGGGGAAATTTGATGATGGGTGTTGGTTTAAACTGTTGGGGGGAGTGAAGTGTGTAAGCTTGCTGCCATGATCGCGTAATGGTGACTATAATTGCCCCCCAAAACAGGCTCTCGATTTGAATTCTTGAGAAAGCCGGAGATGACCGGCGACCCCAACCAACGACGGTGAGCGGCTGAGCGCCATGATTTAAATTCCTGAGGAGGCTGGAGATGACCGACGACTCAACCAACGGATCCCCAATCAGCCAACGATGGTGCGGGCCGGAGATGAGTCGACGACGACTGTGTGCTTGGATGGGAAGAAGAGGCGATTGCGTGTTTGGACCGACATAGTATAGGGTTCTTAAGTTCTTCAAACAGATTTAACAATAACACTCCAATTTCCAAGTGTATATAATAGGGTTGTATGTCTAAAGATACCTGCAGTTCCTAAGAGAAGCAGGAAACCTAATACTGAAGAAGTGAAGAAGACAAAGTAAGGCTGATGTATACGAAGGGTCTTGTACGGTGTGCAATGGTGATAGTAGCAGATAAAAGGAAGATATGAAGGATGTTGTTGTACCTTACGCAAAGAATGTAGTAGGAAAATGAATAGTGTTTTTTGTGAGTGAGAAAAATGTTGGTTTTTAATATATATATTAATATAAGCTTCTACAAAGTAACATTTGATATTTTTAGATAAAATGGGGCTTCATTTTGTTCTGATTGTTAGCAGTAGTCTAATTAAACATCTCATGTATTTTATTTCAATTGAATTCCGCTCAATTAAATTCACTTTTTGAAGTATGCACTATTTTGATGGATTATAATATGCCTCTCAAAATGGGTTGGGTAACGGGTCAGAATGAGTGGGAATTAGGATGGGTGCAGGTCAAGACGGTTTTAAGCAAAATCCGTTTGAATTTAAATAGGTGTTTTTAAAAAAATCAATTTTTGCTCAAGTTAAAAAACTTAAAATGACTTGTAACTAAACAAAATAGTTTATTCGAAAAATTTTAAAGATTTCCTCATTAAATATATTATCGATCATTCTTAACCATTGAAATCCAATATGTTCACATGGTTTTCAAGTTGTCCATCTTGACCCGCTTTGTGTTAAGGTGCTACTCATCTTAACTCGTACTGTGTTATAATGTTATCCATTTCAATCCAAAATGAAATCATTGTTTACCCGATTCTATCCATTAATCTTGCTATGGGTCAAGATTCTCAGATATTGATTATACCATTTAACTTCCTCACCACTTATTGTTGTTCACGGAATTCACACTACCTTCAGCACCACATGAAAACCACCACAACTAAGGGTGTAAACGAGCCGTGCTGATTTCGAGCTCGTTAAGGCTCGAGCTCGGCTCGTTTAGATAAATTAGGGCTCGAGCTTGAGCTTAGCTCGTTAAGAGCTTTATTTACTATGCTCGAGCTCGGCTCGTTAGAAAATTTTTAGAATCAGGCTTGGCTCGGCTCGTTTAGATTTTATTTATTTTATTTATTTACTTTAATTACTAATTTAAGTATATTTATAATTATATTTTCTAAATTTAACGTAAAATATTTGATTTAAATTTCTTTATCATAATTTTATATATAAAAATAATTAATTTTATAAATAAACACTTAATATAATAAATAAAAATTATACAAACTAAAAGCTCGTTAAGGCTCGCGAGCCGACTCGAGCTCGATATGTAAAGCTCGAGCTCGGACTCGTTAAGGCTCAGCTCGTTCGAGCTTTTTACCGAGTTCACGAGATGCCTTGGTTCGTTTACACCTCAAACCACAACCCATAGTCACCAACAGCATCACTGCACCCATCTTCAATATGTCGAGTCGATGATCTGGTGTTGACCACCATTACCCTTGATCATCGCCTCCATCCCACAAACCATCACTATCTCAATATGAGCAAGGGGACATCAGCTGATAGCTGTATTTCTGAAACATATATATTCCAAATTCCACATTTTTTGGTGCAGATCATCACCATGCTATCTTTAATTTGATTGTTTTTATATTTTGGTGATTTGGTTATGCCGGAGGTATCACCGGAAGGACAAACCTTAGCGGTTTCTTGCTGATGAGCTCTCTCTTTCACTAACATATTATTTGTGATTTGTTAGATGTATATAACTTTCGGCATTTGGGTTCGTTACTTGGTGTTAAATAATTACTGTTGAGTCGATTATTTTTCGAAACTTATAAATTATTTTCTATTCATGCATGGCTACATGCTATGAAGAATTGATTACTAGATCGTCATCATATGAAAATTCAGTTTAACACATTTTTTTATGACCATAGGAACCCACTTACGTAGTAAACTCTTAGGATCTCCACCAATACCCGACTATCTGAGAGAAAAAGGTAAAGCACAACTGCTAGCAATCGGGTCGATGGCCTCTAAGGAAAATCTCTTTAACTGGAAATTGAACTGGAGACTATCAAATTATTGGAAAAAATGATAATTGAAAAGAAAAGGAAGACAGGTAAGCTTTAGGGGATCTAAAACTAAACATGAAAGGACAAGCCTTCCCACTTCTAAAAAGTTTTTCAAATCATAACAATTTAAATCATTAATTCAAACAAAAATCATATAGTATATAATTTATAAATAACAACCCAATGCCCAAACTTTCTAGCAAGATAAACAGTTTGTGTAGTGTATCCATCAAAGAAAAAACTCTCTTTTTTGTAATATACTCGCGAAAATGGCTTGTTTACACCTTCTCATCGGCATCAGAAGTTTCTAGAAGCGAGTCTTTTTTCGGTTGACCTGTTTTGGGAAGTGAATAAGATCGACGTTCTTTGCCACCTGGTTTTGATGAGGCGTTACCATACCAAATCATGCCCAAAATAGCTATGATCATACCAAGAACAACGTGCAGGTTGAGTCCTTCTCTACCAAAAAAGACGAACCCAAGTGTGAGCACGAGTATGGTTTTCATGTGACCGAGGACTTGGAATGTGACCGCGGTGAACCGCCCGATGCATATGAATTGGCTCAGGTTGGTCCCGATTGCAATCGTGCATGATAGGAATAAGAACAACTGCAAATAAACGGTGTAGTCGTTATGATAGTCAAAGTCAAGGTTATATTCTCTAACTTTATTCGCTATACATACAAAAAAAGATCTGGGTCATACATTCATACCCACATCAAGTACTTCTATTTTATGTATTTTTAACTGTCATTATGGTCTTCTGATGTAATTATAGATCCTTTATTTCAAAATTAAAATGACTTGTTTGACTTTTTCAATCAAAGTAGGATAACTGACGGGAAAAGAAAGAATAAGTGGGTCAACCTAGCCAAACCTATTTTGATTCGTCTAAAATTTTTACTTGTTTTGAACCAAACACTAGTTCTGCAACCTGTGTTTTTTAACTAAATTCTATTATTAACTACAAAAGGTAGTGTTAAACTTAAATCTCACAGTGAGCAATCTGCAAGTAGTAGTTCGTAATTCGCAAGTTAAGTACTAGAACTCTGCACAAGGTCTACACTATAATATCTATTTACTATCATTTGTTTTGTTATAAGAATTGCCACAAAAATATCTAAAAGACCTCCAAAATATATAAAATAAAGAAATCTAGTAGCCATGGGTCTATTATCAGTTAGATCAATTTGTGTGTAATAATGATCATATTTGATACAGTCCATCAAACAATCATGTAAAAGGATCCATTTAACTTTGTTAGATCTAAACCGGTCCAGATTAATTGTTAGTGAACTGACTTTTTAAACAGTATCATATCCGTTAATACTTTATGCAGCTGTAAAAAAAGGAACAAAAAGGAAGTCGTGAGTTTGTACCATATGTCTATATGAGTCTTTAATATTCTATCTTCAACAGGTCAATAAAATGAAATTATATATCAACTAAAAGGAAACGAGAGTGATTCAAAAGTAGATCAAAATGTATGTTTGATGCATAAAACCTCTTAAATATTTTAATTCAATAAAACAACTATTTTTGAAATGATATACCTTTTCTTGTAAAAATATTGATAGGGTGTTTAAAATCAACCCAACCCCCTTTGACATGTTTAATATGACTTGTTATCTAACTTGCCCAAGTAGTCATCTCTTTTAAAATCCATATATACACACACATATATATGTATACATAAAACATAAACAAACAAACAAATGTACCCAGTAATATCCACTCATAAGGGTAGAGTCTGAGAAGGGTAAGATGAGGAAAAACCTTAACATGGAACCCTGGCTCGAAAAGCCCCTCATTTTTTACATATAACTAGCATAAAGTATGATCATCAGTAAAAGAGAAAAGGAATCACCAAGCACCTAGAGAGCAACTAGCACTAACACCTAGGAAGAAGGAAGCGTAGGACAACCCAAGGCGCAGCTAAAATCTATACACCCCTCTATATATGTATGTGCGTATATTGTGAGGAATCATAAAGCACTGTAGAGTGTGTACCAGATTAGATCATCATATAACCTGATTCGAATTTGATCCATTGACATACCTAACTAGAACACATTTTCTTTCACCTAGTAGTAACTCACTTCTTTATAGTCATATCATACCTATTTTAAATACGATTAAACACAATCAATCACTACCAATGCAATAGCTGAAATATATACGATGATGCTATATTTTGCATATATGTAGAAGCATGAACAATGCAAAAGATGACAGTTTCACAGTTATTGCCTAAACTAAATTGATCAAATACAAACATACGACGGAAACGGGAAACCAGGAATAAAGTTTATAATGTGCTTACCAAAGATGCTGTATCAAACTTAAAAGCATCCACTCTTTTGCTTGTCAACCAGTAATCCACAAAGGGGCCCAATAGTAGCAAGGATCCTGCCTGGATAGGTGCAGTATGGCCTAACAGATTGAAAGAAGTCAACTGGTATTTCCTTTGAAGATGATGCACATACTGTAAAACAAATTTGGAGTTAACATAAGATAGAATAGGCAGCCGCATTTAATTGAGAAACATAAAGATGTTTCATAACAGGTGAGTCGGACAGTTCAGGTAATGGGTCAATGGATTCAGGTCCAAACAGGTCATTTTTATGTGCAGGCCAAACAAGTTGGATCATGCTAAGCCGGCTCATCAGTACTTTTTTTGTATTTTATAAATAGCTATTGTATTAAATATGATTACAAAAACTATACATTTAAAATAATAAGAGAATTTTTTTTTCAGAAAAACCAATTTAGGACATCGCAAGTATACGAGTACCTCTGACCTGTTTAAACTGTTCAATGCATTTGATCTGTTACGTGAGTTAACTTTGCATCAATATAATACAACTCAATCTGACTAATTTTAATATACAGATGTTTCCTCCTTTAGCTGTTGGTATAGTTATCCATGTGTGTAGTTTTATGTTGTTATTTAATATATAACCCAGATAATCTAGCAGGGCAAAAAAAATTAACATAGAATGGAAAACTTACGTATTGTTGAAGAGCTGTACTCCATACAGCAACAACAGCAGCAATGAAACCTTTAGTATTAACACTCACATCAGTAACAGTGCAGACAGCAAC
The DNA here is from genome assembly GCA_009363875.1 of Mikania micrantha. Taxonomy (NCBI): domain Eukaryota; kingdom Viridiplantae; phylum Streptophyta; class Magnoliopsida; order Asterales; family Asteraceae; genus Mikania; species Mikania micrantha. The sequence continues at coordinate 105,350,276 of CM018692.1, read as the reverse complement.
ACCCAGAAGAACAATTAAAATACTGAGTTTTGTGTCTCTTGAATATCGTATCTTATCAAAAGCAACTTCCAACAAGCAGGATACAGGGATCATACTCAGTTTTGCTATCTGATAAAAGATAATAAAAACTAGTCAAACATAAGTATAAATTACCTGGTGGCTGGTGTAACTACATGGATCCCTTAGATGATGGATAATAATGAAAAGAATTATATATTTTAAAATTTTACCTGGTAGAATCCCACAGAGTTCCACATTAGACTGACGTTCATTCCAACAATGGAGAAGTTAGCGAATAAGACAAATTTCATAAGATCCGAAATGGGTAGATGAGATGGTTGGATGTAACCCAGCCACCTAAGAACAATTGTCATCAAGGTTGTGGTCACAAAATGCAATCCTGTTAATGTCGTTGCTGCATACAAAGATAATTGAAAATCATCAGCCAACTAATTATTAATAGAGCAAATGTACCTAGTATAATCCCACTCATAGAAAACTATTGGTAGGGTCTAGAGAGGGTGGGATGAGGGCAAAGTGGCAAACCTTTCTTTGGTTAAGAAGATCAAAATTCTGAACTTACCAAATGTGAAACCATATGTTTGCATTAAAGCTTTGTTCACAATGATAATCCCAACAGAAGTGACTATGTTGAACATCCATGCAGCAATGTCAATTGCTGCCTTTTTATCAGCCTTGCTTGATGGAGTCATTTTCACAAATCACAATACTATGGTATTCTCAACAGAAGAATTTTACCCCTCGTGAACGAAAGACAGATTTCTGCAAATCCACATTACCCAAGGGAGCTTTCCTGTTTTGTCACTTCTATCTTACGAAAATTAATAAGAGATTGACAATAAGCAATATAGCATAGCAAGAAATTACTGAAATTAAACAACGATATCTAGGGAGAAGTAATGCAGTAACAAGTTGCATACATGGAGCCAAACTACAACAAAAATTAGTAAATATATACTTAAACTAGAACAAAACTAACACAAGATGCAATTTTTGTTATAATGTCCTAGTTTTAAAAAGTTTCAGGGGCCATTATAGAAAATAATAATGACATATTTGTGTTTATTGCTGAGAATTTCAAACAATCAATCCAGATCAAGAAGTAGTTTACCTATATGAAAGCACCTAATTTTGCAAGGAAGTGGCTCCTAATTCCCAAGTCCTAATATAACAGGTAGTATAAATTCACCTAGTTGATAATGTCTAATCCTCAGCAAGAATCTCATCATGGTCAGTACACTCTATATCAAAACCCTAGCTCAGCATTTTTCTGCTAATCCCCATCAAAAGATCATGAAAAATCTTCTTTTGTAAACATTTTTTATCCTCTTCAACTTAATCAGCAACATCAAAACTAAAAATAACTTGAACCAGTCAAAATAAAACTGTGATTCATACATTAATTAATCAGATCTGAAGTATAAATAAACTTGAAAGGTTCAAGTAATCATCCAACAGCAAGTATGGATGTTTGTGCCACTAAATGAAAATTGTCCAAATAGTCAATCTGCATTACACGTCAGCGTTTTAATCCAATTAACGTGCATATAACTCGTACGTACAATTCTAAAGGTTAGTATTATATTCATGATTATAATTATACTTTTATGATTCATCACAACTCAGCTCCTCAACTTATACCAATCTTCACATCATTTTCCTAAATGCTAAACAAAACTCCAAATCACAAGATTAGATCCGTTCGAACTCAATTAATTACAAAATTAGCAACGGTACCTCAATACAAAACTTCACTTGATCAAAATGCAGATCCATAAATTAGTCAGATCGAAAAGATATACAAACAGTTAAAACCAAAGTAATTAACACTTAATCACAATCATAGTCGAAATTTCATTATTAAAGTTAGATCGCGATAAAATCCGTGATTTCTCGAGTAATTTCAGATCTACAAACGATAATTCTAATCTCAACAGTTTGCAGTTCAGAATAAGTTTCACGAATCAAAAGTAGCGTAAACATACCTTGATGAATCGATGTGAATAAATTCAGATCTTTCGAATCAAATCACATCGATCGATCGTTCACACAATTGAAGGTGTTGTGTGTTGGTTCGAGCATATGAAGGGAAAGGACTTTGACTGAAATAAAACCCCCACACACCCAATGTGTAGTTCGAACGAAGAGGAGTTGCACGTTCCTCTTTTATATATATATAATCTTTTAATTTTAAATAATATTATTTCATGGGTCTAACAAAACGGTTACTACATTACGTGATATTTTACTAAATCAATTTTTTTTTATGTTTTAAGACGATTTTAGTTATTTACACACCCAACTTTTTTATTTTAACACATCGCATACTATGTACATAACATCACTAATTCAACAATGATTAGTCTCGTATACGCATCGTATAGGACATATACGAATCATATATATATATAGGTACATACGAGAGTATAGAAGGTGTGGTTTAGGTGTGAGAATAATATAACCTTTAAGATATGGGCTTTGATACTATGGATTATTATTATTTTCTTAAGATATATTTGTATTTTAATTTGTATATGAATTATTTGTCCAACTTTTATGTACATGTGAGTAGTTATACAAATGATAAATAATTTAATATTATCATGTTAAGAAATATAGTTAAATTATGTAAATGGTTATGGTGTTTGCCCTTTATCTCAAAGGTTTAGGTTCAAATCTTAAAGAAGACGTGTGTAAAGTAAATTTAAGAATTTATTGAACGAGTGAAAAAAAAAATAACAATCCAAAAATGTTAATCATTATTTTATCTCATCATCAATTTATTGTTTGATAACCTCTAATAATGTAAATGTCTTCAAGAAATTTAACATTCACTTTCATGCATCAATCTTGTCTCCTAATTGTTTTTCAATGTTGAGTACATTATACGTAAAATCAATATCGTTAAATCAATTCAATTATTTATTGTTAACAATTCATGAAGACATATTGATATCGATGAAAATCTTTGAAGATAATAATGATGTCATAATCTTGATGTATTTCTTTTCTCTCTTTAGATGCTTTAATTTTAGAATTTAGATAGATAATTATTGAGATAGATGACAAATGTTCTTATATGATGTTTACTTTGTAACTCACATACAAGACATCAAAGAGCAAGATCTTTCATACTATGTCATTACACTCATCATATAATTGTTGTATTAATAAGAACTTTTTATATCATTTTGTTAGTTTATTAAATAATATGGTAAACCGTGTTTATGTAAAAAGATCTCAAAGAGTGTGAGCTTTAAGAAAGTCATGTATCATGATGACCAATATGTACATGTGCGGACCTATTTGTGGGGCTTTGGGGTCACAGGACCCCATTCAATCTCAACTCGTTAAAAGAACGTTTATCTCGAAATTTCTTTTGACTCGATAAGTTATTTGAAATGACCACATAAATATAATTAAAAAAGATTTATATCACCAAAATTGAAGTTGGTGTAATGATTATTGAATGAATAATGGATCAATCTTTTAAAGTAGGTATATGGATCAAATCCAGGGAATGTTAGGTTTTTATTTTTTCTAACTATGATCATGTTTAATTACTGAATTACCCTAAAATCAGACCTGACCCACCCACAGAACTAGTCACGGTCAGAAAATTGTGACATCAAGTTACTATAAATAATAGTGTTATAAAGGCGATCACACGCTACGCCACTAAAATGTATCTATAATAAGTGTCAATGTGGGTCTTTCTTCACATTGTAATTTTTTATTTTGTAAAGATTGTAAAATGCATAGGTCAAGGAATTTATTGGAATAATAATGGGAGGGATTTAATAAGAAGATGTATTAATTTAATAAATACTGTCGAATGAAAATCTGGATTAAAAGAAAAGGTATGAATAACTTTTGACCTTGGGAAAGTTAGGTTTTGATGGTCTTACTTTGACCTTTGAAATTGTGAATTTGTTGATGTGAAAGTACACGTTAGAGTATGTTTTCAAACATATATGAATTTAACTCAATAAGTGGATCTCGGGAATTTTATAATTTCAATATTAAATTGTTAGGTCAAATCACATCCAATAATATACACCCAAACATACATACGTACTTAAGAATTGAATATTTTATTTTTTTCAGTAGGTTTGTAAATTATTTTTTATATATTTATATGTGAGTTGGTGTGCATCTTACATAGTATGTATATGAACGGCTAGCAATTTCAGACACGAACACGTTAACACGACACGACATAACTTTAACATGATTCGTGTTTACCCTTAACATGTTTCGTGTTTAAAACAGGTCAACACGTTAAGACATGTTTGTTTTTCGTGTCTAAGCAGGTAAACCCATTAAGACCCATTCAGACCTGTTAAGATCGTTAAGACATGCTTACAAATTAAAATTTAAAATAAATAATTTAATAAAATAGTTGGGTAAACGATTATTTTCAAAAAATTTTTAATTGTCTAACCCTAGTTCTTTAATGGGTTCCTTAACAAGTTCTTTAATAGGTTTTAACAGATTGTTTAACATGTCATTTATAGTGTTAATTGCTAACAGGTTCCTTAACGGGTCATTTCGTGTTTACGTGTTTTTAACAGGTTGTGTTCGTGTTGAAAAAACAGACACGATAAGAATTTGTGTTGTGTTCGTGTTTCGTGTCTTAACGAGTAGTGTATAACCCGTTGCGGCATTCATATATATGTCAAATGGCCTTTAGATGTGTTGGTATTTCATGTCACACCAAAAGATTGTGGGCTAAACTCTCCTTGTAAATAGATTAATTTAATTTGGGTGACAAGAAGTTATATAAATCACGTGAGTTCGGTATTCTAACATAAATATATTGCAAGGAAAATACGAAATAGAAAGAGTTTTTTTCTTAAAAAAAGCACAAATCAATAAAATTTTACATGTAACATATTAAAAAATGAATAAATAACAATTTAAGGTAGGGATTGGTTATTCACACACCCACCTTTTTTAATTCAACACCCCCACCGACTTTATACGCCTCGTATAGATCTATATGTGGCGTATAGTCCCGCGTATAGGTCTATACTACACGTATAGGTCCCCAATCATTGGCATTGACACCCAATGATTGGTCACGTATAGAGCCGCATATAAGACCTATACGACGCGTATAGGTCTATACGCCTCATATAGGTTCCCAATCATTGACACTGACAATTTCTGACACCCAATGCTTGCCTCCCTATACGCCTAGTATAGACCTATATATACTAGCCTACTAGGCGTATAAGGGTGTGGGGTGGGTGCGTGAATAACACAACCCTTTAGGGAACATCTTGTTTTTGTTACTGAAATTTTTTGTTATGTATTTTCTTATACTGGATTTTTTAATGATTTTGTCTTTTTGTACTGTTTTCTCTTTATTTTCTTGTATTAAATTTTTATTTTATTGCTGGATTTTTGGTTTCTTGGATTAGATTTTTTGTTTTCTTTTACTAGTTTTTTTTTGTATTGTTTTTTAACTGTATTTTCTATTTATATTTTTTTAGATTGTCATATGTTAAACTTTTATTAATTTATATCATTTTTAGACAAAATTACATTTCTTTAGGATTCAACCCCTATATTATATATTATAGAAAAAATATATATATAATATAACACGATAAGAATTAATAGCACCTACCAATAAATTAAAAGGAGACACCACTTCGTGAGGCTGTATATTCCCTTTTTATAGTTTCATAATTGTTTATTATCTACATAAACAAAACCAATTTATGAATAGTGAATATCGCGAGAAAATGATTTCTCGCGAAAATTCGTTTTCTTGTGATAAATTCGTCTTATGCGAGAAATTCATTTGTGTCGTATTTTTTCGTGCGGTCAATTCATTTCTCGCGATTTTTCAGTGAGTAATTGAGATTTGTCCTGAGAAAGTGATTTTTCAGCGAGAAATTCGTTTTTCGTTAGAAATTCCTTTAGACAAGTCATTCCAATTTCTCGTAACATGATAATTGACATGTTTTCATATGTTCTATTCTAGTTTTTTTCTTTTTTTTTTTACTTCTTGACTTATAATAAGTTTGTTTTATAGTCAAGACTCTTTACCCATTAATGTGTTTTTTTCTTTAAAGTTTGTTGCTAAGCAAAACAAAAGTGTTAAATCTAAGCGGCAACGCGCGGGAAGCACCATCCAGTTATAAAATACATCAAAATTTTTTAAAGAAATAAATATTTTATTTTCAAAAAAAATTATGCAAAAAACAATTTGTCTTATAAAATTATTTTTTTAAAATATACCATAAAATGAGTTTTTAAACAATAAAATTTTTATAAAAAATGTCATTATTTAATTTATTTATAAAATAAAGTAATAAAAATGATAGAGAAAGTTACACTTTTGTTCTGTTATGTTTAACGTTATTTTTAAATTGAGTTGTTTAACATTAATAATTACAAAAAATATATTTTATATTATTGATTTATAAAAGTTAGTTTTTAATATAATACAAACTGAAGTTTTAACGTCAGTTATTTTATAAATATCAATTGGTATATATCATAAGTTCGTATATCATTTGTATAGTGATTAAAATTTTGAAGTATTTATTTATTACTTAAAATATTTATTAGTTGTCAAATATCGTTTTATAATTATTAAATTTTCATTACTAATTATTTAATAATTTACATTAAACCCATGTAACACACGGGTTAATAACCTAGTTAATTAATACATACATCATAGTATTCGTAGATGCTTTATTGGCTTAATAATATTTATAAAGTAAAATAATCCCAAAATTCACCCTTAATTATTAGCTAGCAGAGCAATAAGATGCCGGAAGAATTATTTTTTTCACCAAATTTTAGATATTTATCAAGAAACACTGCCTCTAACACGAACGTTGGAAGGTTGCTCTTAGACTAAGTGGAGGTAATTGTTTGGAAGGGCGCAATGGAAAGGGAAGGCAGAAGTGGCTGCACGTGGGCTTAGCACTTGGGGAAGTGTCTTAAAATGCAGAAGTGCCTGAACATGCGGGAGAGATGTGAGGTCCAACGGCTTTTTGCAAAACAAAAAAGAGAAAGTGATGTAGAATAGATATGATTCATGCAAGAATGATGGGTCGAGACCATGGGAGGCCTTGAGGAGGGGCAAACTCAACCTCCGTCCAGGGCCCATTTATCGCAAGGGCCCAAAAATTTTGAAAATCTTTTTTAAATTATATATATTTACTTATATCTCCAAATACAAATCCGAAAAAACACAAGTTTATAATTCACTAGAGGCCTTTTTTTCTCAGTACGTCCGAGGCACTTGAATTTTCAGGACCGCCCCTGATCGAGACTGAAAAGAGAAGAGATGACGCGTGTAGAAAGAATACTTAAAAAGTTGAGGTGACAATAATAATTAGAATACATATTGTAAATACCGTGTTATCTATCTTTTCTTCAGCAAATGATAAAATTTACACTTAAAATCAAAAAGTATGGTTTCCAATCATAATTATTTTTTAATACGTGCAACTTTTAATAATCTTGTTATTGTCTTTATACATGTAGTGCCAAACAACAACCAACACAAGTGATTTTATTAAAATAATTTGATGTTCCTCGTTTGCATCACCAATGTCCATATGCACGTCTTTAGTACCATACATTAGCTTCTATCGGCTTCAATCAACACAAAGAACGGTAGAAAAGACGTATCATGTGCTTGACTTAACTCTCGTCTTACCTAACATGAACATTTTGTGATTTGGTACGTAACTTTAACCTATACATTTGTGTAAAATGTATTTTCATACAACTTGAACTTTATCACTTGCTCTAAGGTCTCTCATCATCAAAAAGGGTGGTGAGTGTTTCAAAACCAATTCATGTATGGTTCAACTTTTCTAGAGATGTAAACGAAGCTTTATAATTATAGTGTACAGTGAATTTTGTTCAGATGTATGGTTGAATTTCGTTGAAATAAAACCCTAACCATGGTGTTTTGGAATCCTTGAATTCCCATTAACATAATAGCTAGTGGTTAAATCATCATACCCACACATCAAAATTTACAACTCAAATTAAGAAGAAATATATGATCAATTTTGTGATGCCAAATTGCCAATTAGCGTAAAGTCATGATCATAATCAATGAAAGTTAATATGAGTTACATAGTGATTCTTTATAGTTTTTTTTTAACAGTAATAGTCGATTGGATGTCACATGCATCATCGAATGGAAGCTCATACATCAATCACACCACTTATATCTCACAAATCTATGAGGAAACCCACCATTATAATAAACTCTCTAGAGTCATGATTAGAACATTCATGCCATCCGTGATTCTTACAGCGGTCATCCTATCCTTTGTCCGATACCACTTCATTTACATCATACATATAAACAACGATTTAGTGAGTTTGATAACCAAGTTTATTGACATTGATGCAATCTTATTCAAAGGGATCAACCTCATAAGATGGTGGCATAAACATCTTGAAAAAGTAATTAACCCTTTAACCAGGCCACTAGTAGTAATGTTAAATGACTCCACTAATAAGACACTAATTAAAGTTGTAGTAGTTGCCTACCAAAATAGAAAGATAAAGCTATTCAATTCCCACTTGAGGCGGTTTTTCTTGAAAGCCATCAACCCGTTATATGTGGCCATACTTTATCTGTTCCTCCATGTTAATCAGATATTAGGGAAGACCTGAGAGTTTACCATGTAATTGAGTTTTCACGGTCATTAAAAACACTAGAAACATAAAATACATAAATTAAATAAAGTAAAGGGTAAATAAATGGAGCGGATTGTAGATGGCATTCCTGGTCGTAGTGAGTGGCATGTGCCCAAACACATCTTCTTCTTCTTTTTTTTCTTTTTCTTTTTTTTTTTTTTTCAATTCAAGGAGTTGACAAATTAATTTGAGTACATGATTGACTAAACGAATTTGAAGTATTTAACTTCCTTTATGTGACTTATACGTTAATAAGAGGGATGCTTTAAGATCCACCAAATTAATACTCTTTTGAACATCGTTTATTTTGTATCGATTGTTGCATTATTAAAATATACAAATTGCAATAAACACTTCAAGCACCATTTATTTGGCCATATATGTATGCACATGTGTGTATATATAAAAAAAAACTTATAAATAAAAATAGTTATTTTGGTTTTCAACGAATATTAGTGCTTAATTGAAAAATGAGAACCAAAATTATTAAGAATAAATATATCACATGACTTATGAACATAAAAGCAATTTTCTTCTATCTTAATTTTAATTAAAGATTATGACTATAAACGGTTATTTTGATTCTCAAAGTAAATATTAAACATAAATCTCAATTGAATAGATATATTACGGTTGTAGCTTAAATAAATATACTTAGGGTTTGATTTTACGGTTTACTGTTTAGGTTTAGTTTTTTAGATAGTTGATTTCAACCTCACTGAAAAGAGTTCATTAAAGCTCATTTGGTCTAGTTCTCGCAAAAAAATAGTTGTTCTCATTTGAATTTTCCTATATACACATACATATGTATATATGTATATGTGTGTGTACAGAGAGGGGTTAAAATACACAATGCGTGTTGCGTGAGAAGTATTTGTGGAATTGTCACACAAGAAGGAATAACACTTTTTGCGATAATTTCATGCAAACAATTTCCAGCTTATATACACGTATGCACACATATAGGTATATATAGAAAAAAAGGTTAAATACCAAGTGAGTTTTTAGAACAAGAAATCTACAATGTTTTTATTTTTAACTAACACAAACTAATCTACAATATGTTTGATTTTAAACTTAATACCTCATATACATGCATCTATCAAATAATTTAGTCTTACACTAAGATTTATAAATATACAAGAACAAAACTTGTTGATCCAAATGGAAGTTTTAATTTCTTCACATACTTTAATTGTTTTCCCATCATGTAAAATTTTACGCCAAAAAATCAAAAATACGATTGAAAGAGAGTCAATTTTATCTAAGTTGTAAATTGTGATTTGAAGTTTCTTTAACTACTAAAACGAGCACTATCTTGAGAGAAAATTCAAATACATGGTTGTGTAACAAGAGTTGTTGGTTTCATGACAAAACACTTATGGTATGTGTTATGGTGTGTGATGGGGGCGTGAGAGGGGCCGGTCACGCTCCGGTGGCGCCCTCCCCCCATTACACAGGGGCGTGAAGAAGGGCGTGAGGGGCAACTCGTGAGGGTGGTCACGGGCGTGAGAAAGGAAAAAAAAAAAATAACGGCTATATGACCGTTTGAAACAAAAAAAATTTAAATTAAACCCTATATAAACTCATTCAACCCATATAAATTTCTTCCAAAATTCTCATAAATTATTTAAACTCTCTCAAAAAATATTCTAATCTTCAAAACTTTCTACACTATCATGGATCCAAACAACCCATACTTTAACCCCTTTATGAATTGTTACCGACCTCAACTCGATCCAAAAATCCAAACAACCCAAACCCGTTTTTAACCTTCTCAAATTGGTACCCACAACAACCTTTTTTCAACCAAAACTCACCTGCCTTTGACAACGTATCTGAGAATCAACCGGAACCTGATGTTGACGCGGTTCCGGAAACACAACCCGACGCTCAACCGGCTACATCGCGTCGCAGGCACCGACGAAAGGAGGTGCAGGAAAAACAACAAAACCGAGCATCACTTGGTGGTCGGAATCTGAGGAGGTGGCACTAGCCCGTGCCTACATTGACGTTTCTGAAGACCCGTTCAGAAATAGTATTTTTATTTTGTAAATTTTTTTATTATGTAATTTTTTTAGTTTTATTTTGTAATTTTATATTTTTTTAATTATATTATCTCTTTTTGAATTTTATTTTCAATTAAAAATAATAAAAATCAAATAATAGAATATTGAATAAAGGTGGTGATGACGTGGAGTGATGGGGTCGTGATGGATAACATAGGAAAAGATGATGTGGAGTGATGAGGAGGTGATGGTGTTGGTTGATTATGTGGCGCCTACGTGGAGTGAGGGGGGCTTAATGATAACACATAGCCTTACCCTAAAGTGATTGATAGGGGAGGTGATCAGCCCCAATAAATATTATCCCACATGCATACATATATAAATTTGTAATAAGTTTATCTTAAACTATTTAAGTATTGTTGTTTAAAAAATAAAAAATATATAAAATAAGATGACCCAATTTTAGTTAGAGTTTACCTTATTTCAAACACTAATTTAATCTATTAATTACTAATACTACATCATTGTCTATTATAAGATTCAAACCAACAATCTTATAGCATGTCTATTTTAAGATTCCAACTATCAATCTTACGGGGAGCTAGAGAGGGACATTAATATATCCGTATAAAATCATTAAACTGCAAGCCTCTTGATAGTTACGAATTTTCTATTATATATATATATACACACACACATACATATACATATATATAGAGGTATGTTCAGATACAAAATGAGATTTTTATAACAATGGTAAAAAGCAAAGTGCTATTATAAATATCAAGGTGCTATTATTAACAAGGAAATGTTAAATATTATAATAACAATGTGTTAATATTATAATAACACTTTGTTTTTTATACTTTTTACAAAACTATCACTTTGTACAATAACCTTACCCCATATACATATATATATATAGGGATTGAATCCTATGAAAACTCAATCTTAGAGAGAAAACCCTTAAACCCTATGTGAGCTATTATTTGGAATTTTGAAAATAAATATGTGGTCCAAATTAAACCTGAATAAAAAATTGGGTTTTGAATAAACAAATCATTTTTAATATGGGTTAATATGGATCACATATTTATTTTCAATATTTTAAATCAATGGCTCAGGTTTAAGGGTTTTCTCTTTAAAATTGTGTTTTCATTGGATTCAATTCCTATATATATATATATATATATATTTGTAATTAACGTTATATGTGTACCACTTCAAAAACAAACAAGAAAAATATAAACTACTAATAAACCTCTATCAAGTTGCTCAATCTAATATGTAAAATTCATACAATATCATTGTGTTAGTTAACTTTCGTGTTTGTTTATCTTTGGTATGATGTGTTTTTCATCATATTGTTATTGAATACATGATATGTTTACGGGCAAAGTCTAAGCTTGTGTTCATAGCTTGACAAGCCTTTAAATTGCAAGCTTAAGTTTGTGTACGAAAGATTTGATATGGGCTTGAGCAGCTGAGGTTGACTCACATATCATGTTATATATACAACATCTTATTTATAGGTGTCGGTGGCAACCAACTATCATGTAACTTTGAAAACATTTTAAAATTTATTCCTTAGTTTTATTAAATATCATTTTAATCCTCTTGTGTTTTTAAAATTTAAGGCTTATTTTCGGTAGGATATATGTTAATATGTTGTTATTATTATTTTTCTAATAATTTTTATTAGTTAATTGGATAATAATAACAACAATAACAAAAACACTAATAATAATAATTGTTTATTTGTGTACCGATATTTGGAAGTTTGCTTTGCCGGTTAGCTTCGTAAATTTGTTTATTTGTGCTCCTTTAATTTCAACAGTACGATGACTACGATCAAATAGGCTGGCCCATTTTTGCAAATACTTAAATCAGATCGGCCCAATTTATTTTTATATCATAAATTGGGTTTAAACCCAATACTAGACCAGATATAGAGGTGCCTAAATCGGATTTTTTTTGGAACCGGTTCCAGTTTCAGTTAACAAAGTCAATACCCAGTTTCGGTTCCAGTTCCGGGTTTCGACCGGTTCCGGTTCTGGTTTTGGCCGGGTACAGGTGGAACCAGTCCCGGTTTTCCCGGCTTCGGTTCTGGATACGGTTCTAATTTGCCTGAAAAACCGTACCCGTTCATACCCAGCGGTTCCGGGTCCGGGTCCGTTTTTTTTGCCCACCGTCCAGATATTTGAGCAATTGGGCCCAAATAATACAAGAAAAGCTTTTATATTTTTATTATTTATGTACCGATATTTTTATAAAAACCGACAGCAAAACAATTTTAATAACTTTTAATTTCAGCACGTACGCGTTGCATCATATTGTTGAAACATGTATCAAGGATCTATAGAAACGATAAATTTAGAATTTTATAAAGTATCATATGTTAAATGGCTAATATAAAAGGTTCTAAGTATAAAAAATATATAAAAAATCATAAACCTTGAGAAAGCTTTGACGGATTATATTTTTCATACTTTAATAATGCATTAATAACTTGTAATGTATCAAGAAAACTTGGATCTGTAAAATTTACATCAAAACCTTGATAAAATTAGGGATCATAATTATTTATATAACTGAGCCAGTTACGTATATTCCTTATAAACTTCATAAATTACATATATACCTGACTCAAAAATAAATTACATATATCTCTTTATCTAATCATTTAAATTGCATTTATTCCTTTCCTTATTTAAATAAGAAAAAATTATGTAAGAAGGAGATATATGTAATTTAACTTTTAAGTTGGATATATATGTAATTAAAGTTGTAAATAAAGAAATATATGTAAGTATTCTTGTAAAATATTATAGAGTAATTTACTATTATGGTCCATGTGGTTTGGAATTTTAACCATTTTAGTTCAATAGGTATTGTTTTAACAAATCAAGTAATGTAGTTTGATTTTTATAACCATTTCAGTCTAATTCACTAACAAAGTTAAAATTTTCTGTTATATTATAATAAATAATCAAAATACTCTTGTCCAAAAATGTTCATTTTAATAACAAAGTTAGATTTTTCTTTTTTAAACAATTCGTTTTTCACACATATTTTTTAAAACAAACCGTTCTGCACTTTAAACTTATTTTTTAAACCCATCGGCTCATTTAAACAAATTGTTTAAAACTATTAACATTATTTAATCATCTTTTTCAAACCATCCAGTTTGCATAAACGTATTTTTAAACCATTGAGATTACTTAAACGTCTTTGAGAACAGCTCAACTTATTTAACCGAATGGTTTAATTAAAGAAATTAAGCAAACCAAATGATTTAAATATAAATGTTTAATTAACCACCAATGGTCATATGGTTTAATGGTATGGAGAATGAGAGATAGAACTTGAACTTTTTGAGGTCTCATGTTCTAATCCTAACTCATGAGGGTTTTACCACGCTTTTCTTTGGGAACGTGCCAACCAATCGACTGTTGCCGTTCAAAAAATAATGTTTAATAACTGAATGGATGAAAAACAAGCTGAAATAAGTTGAATGGTTTTAAAAATATGTTTAAATATGTCGAACGGTTTTGAAAATATTCTATTAAGCCAAGCAGTTTATATAAAAATGTTTAAAAAAAACAAACTGCAAAAAATTATTTATTAATAATCCCTTGGTTAAATCAAATACGTTTAAATTTTTTTAATGACACGGACACGTTAACATGACACAGTTTTAACATATTTTGTGATTACTCTTAACATGCATTGTGTCAAAACATGTTGACACGTTAAAGCCTGTTTGTTTCCATGTCTAAACATGTAAAAACTCGTTGAGACTTGTTAAGAGTCGTTTAGACCTGTTTATAATTTAAAATATAAAATAAATAATATAATAAAATGGGTGGGTAGCTGATTATCTTCAAAATTTTATAATTCTCTAACCATAACTCCTTAATGGGTTCTTTAATGAATTATTTATAGTGTTAACTGTTAACATGTATCTTAATGGGTCAATTCATGTTTACGTTTTTAAATGGGTCGTGTTTCGAAAAACAAACTCGATAAATTTTCATGCCATGTCTACTTATTTCGTGTTTCGTATTTTAAAATGTTGTGTCTTAACGGGTCTTGTATGACCTACTATGTCAACCTTGAAACAAGGGACTAAATTGGCAATAAGTTTAATCAAGTAGGACATTCTAATAAGCCGAATGGTTCAAAAAAATAAGTTAAATAAGATGAACGGTTTAAAAAATTATTTTATTATGATGAATGGTTTAAAAAGTCACGTGAAAAGCCAATCAATTTATAAATAAACGTCTAAAAATCGATTATTACTATTATTATTTAAAAAAAAAAGACTTTTTAGAATAGAACGGTTTTTAAAAATTAGTTAAAATAAAAAACCTTGAAAAGTAGAAATAATAATAGAGCATTTTGGTTATATTATTATTAGATTAAAAAAGAAGGAACTCTATTAGTGAATTAGACTTGAAACGTTTATTAAATGTATTTTTTGTTAGAGTAAATTACGGTTATGGGTCTGTGGTTTTAGTTTTTAACTATTTCAACTCAAAAATATAATCTTTTATCTATGAAACCGTTATTTGTTTAACTAAATCGGGCTTGGAATGTCCTTTCACTGAATTGTTGTTTTTTAAAAAAACAACTCACTTAAACTCAAACTGATTTTGTTTAAAACATATCTTGAATCTTACCCATTCTAACATGAACTCATTCTGACCCGGCCTGCCTATTGTTCTAGGCTTAATTAATTTATGTAAAGTTGTTTGAGGACAACATATTGTGACTTTAAAAAATTTAACTTATCAACTCACACATAACCTAAAATGACATTTACCAAATACACAAAGCTTTTTTAAGTTATTAATTGAAAAGGTGAACATTTAAATGTGAAACGCTATCGACATCCATCACCATGCATATAATATTATCTTCTCATTTAAAATCTTAAAACAAACACTTTCAACAATATTTTTTAATTTCAACAATATTTTTTAATATATTTGGTGTTGTAATAAAGTATACTTATTTGTTTTTAATAAGACAATAATTACTTTATATAAAAGTTTATGAAATGCACGTAACGTAAAGTAGAGACCATCATATTAATTCGTTCCTTTTCTTCGACTAATATTACAAACGTATGTGTGTATAGAAAGGTGGAGTGAGAATCGTAAACTACGTGTTAGTATAAATGAGCTAAATAAATTAACTTGTATAAAAAATTAAATATAAAATAAAAAAAGCTAGGAAATTTTTGTATTATTTTTTCTTTATAATTAATTCTAATATTAAACACATGTCAACACAGTATTAGTTTTCAGCAAATTTTTCTCCCTAGATATTCCCATTTTAAGAAAAATAAAATAAAATTTTATCATGTGTAAACCTATCAAATCACTTTTGTCATGTGTTATATTTTTATTTTTATAGGCAAATCTTTCTTTAATTAAATATTTATATTCTATTTTATGTTAATATATATATTAAATACTAATAATAAGAATTATAACTTTTTTATATTAAAACACATTTTAAAATCAAATTTCATTAAAAAAACAAATTTTTCTAGGAAAACTAAAAAACTAGAGTTTTAAATAACAAGATATTTGTATAATAAATAACGTATTTAATTACAAAACAATTTTTGAAAACAAAAATTAAAAAATTAATGCTATTTTTTTACTTCTCAAAATAATTATTAATATGTTATTTTAATCATATTTTCTCTCTCAAATTTTTTTTTTAAAAAAAATTGTTATTTATCATCATATAATGTACAAGATAATATCATAGCATCTTTAATATTATAGGTACTTTAATCCTGATAGGCATGAATTTAGAAATTCACTTATGAATGATCTGAACGCATTTGACGATTTCTTGTACATTGTAAGATAGGATAAACTCGTGTTTTAAACGTGATTAGGTTAATTAAATATTAAGTTGGTATTATATATAAGTGAAAAAGTAAAGAAAATAGTTGAAGAAAGAAATATTAAATAATTGAATACTCATAATACATTATATTAACAAACAAAACAATAAACTATTATTTAATTTCTAATAATAGAATTTCTAATATATTTATTGTTTGACAATAAAGAGAAAGGATAAATTATTATTATTTAATATAATTTTCTATTATAATTGAGGATTGGGAAAATAAAAGTGAGTATAATATTTTTTTTATCTATTAATCTTCTTATACTAATAATTGATTTCAAAAAATAGCACATGACATTCTCTTATTATTTCAAAAATAAATATTTATTTTTTAATTTAAATATGAAAACTTACAATTAATGTAGTTAATAACATATATTGTTTACTAGGTTATAAACCCGTGTATAACACGGGCAGAATAAAAAGTAGACTTTTTTATATTAAAATGAAACAATTTTAAGTGACTAAAATTACATATTGTTACATACAATAAACAACAATATAAAGTTACAACAAAGGTTCATAAAATATTTAAATACTATTTTTGTTTACAATATTTTTTTATGTTCATAATCTTACCATCTTTGTATAAAATTACAACAGTTTCAAACATTCTCTACTTATTAAATCATTATAAAAAAATAAAATTAATAAAAAATTAACGTAAAATATGAAGAAATATCTAAGAGTAGTATGTACACATATCAGTATTTTAGATAGTTCTTACAATAATTTTCAAACTTCTCTCTTATTTACTTTATTGCATATTAAATAATAACATTAAATATTAAATATAGTTGTAAAAATTTTAAATAAAAAAATATATTTTTATGGCATTAAAAGATTTATTAGTATTAAAAATACACTCTCTTAAAAAAAACAAATTATTATAAATATGAAATAGACAAAAATACTTTTTATAAACGAAATGTTTAAAAAATCTAATCTTTGGAAAAATTAGTGTTTAAAAAATTATATTATTATTTCATTAACTAAAGTATTAATTATATGAAATTTTAATCAAAATTTATACTAAATATCATCTTATACAAAATTTTCATTAGTAACTATTTATTATATTTTTATTTAACCAATGCAATAGACGGCGCATTAAGCTAGTACATGTATATAGCCATCTATATTTGTTTCTTGTATCTTTTTTTATTAAATATTATAAACATTTTTTTTGATTTAATTTTTTCTCATTTTCCTTCTATCAAATATTAATACTTTTATTTAATTTGATAAAAAATGTAATTACAATATAAGACATTATTTAAATTTTTATAAACTATTAAATGAGTTAATTTAAAATTTTAAATCAATTCTAAAAAGATTATTTTTATGAAAATTTAAATAAATTATAAGTCTCACTCAATTAAATTTTAAAAACTTAATTTGATAGTACTTGATAAATGTGATTAATTAATAGTTGTTTTATTGATTGACATGTGGCAATTGAGATGTGTGGTAATGACAAGTGGCAAAAGAAATCTTTGTTTATTAGTATAGTAAGATATGCATAAATACACTAATTAATATCATTAATTAATAATACGATAATACTTATCATTTATGGTTTATATTATACATACACGCACATATTATGAATATTTATTAAAAAATTTTATTTTTAATTTTTTTAATATAAAAAAGTATATCTGTCATTATTATTTTAATTATATAAATTTTTGAATACATAATTAAAAAAAAATCACATAATTCTTATTCACAAACCCGTGTAATGCACGGGTCAGTATAAAAATAAACACGTTACGCATAACATCGTGTTTTTGTAGATTTAGTTATCTTCGTCTTCACAATTTATTCCATAGTCTAAAGTGAGTCTCAAAATGAAAATCTTTATATAATAAACACGATTATTTTGCTTACAATGCTCATAATGACAATAGTATTACTGAATTTAACAAACATATTCCTAAATATCTCAAGTTTAATCTTTAATTGAAACAATTTTTTTGTAAACCACAGACCCTTTGCTTGTAATCGTGTTTTACTTGTTTTTATCGGTTTATTCCATAGTCTAAAGTGAGTCTCAAAATGAAAATCTTTATATAATAAACACGATTATTTTGCTTACAATGCTTACAATGCTCATAATGACAATAGTATTACTGAATTTAACAAACATATTCCTATATCTCAAGTTCAATCTTTAATTGAAACAATTTTTTTGTAAACCACAGACCCTTTGCTTGTAATCGTGTTTTACTTGTTTTTATCGGTTAGTTGGGTATTAAGGGAGACTCGAGGGTTTACAATTCAAGTGAGTTCCTATAATTATCATAAAACGCTAACAAATTCTTTGCATTGAATAATCACGTTCCATCACCCGTATTTGGATGTAAATTTGTATGCTATGAATGATGCCATCATTACTAATTTAGGAATATAAATGACAAACATCTCATAAATAGCTCGTCAGAAAGTATGTTTATGTTCGTTTGTTTACTAAATAATTAGACATGAACATAAAACGTTCGTTTAGTTAAAGGAACGAACATAAATAAAATTTGCATTTGTTCATTTGTGTCATGAATACACTAATTTTTAGAACGGAAAATAACACATATTTTAAAGAGTATTTTAGCCCTATTTATATAATTTTTATAATTCCTTAGATTTAGGTATTTATTTGTTTTAGGAAAAAAAAGTGAGATCCTATCGAATTAAGCCCCAATCATAATTATTCTAACGAAATTACAAGAGAGAGTTTGGAGCAAAAATCGTTAGTTGTTTAAACCAACATTGATTGAAGATTTTATTTTAGGTTGAAATAGATAATACACTTAAACCACACGAACCAAAACTGTAATTTACTCTATTTTGAACATACAATGTTGATGAGTAGATTATTATTATTATACCTTTTGTGACACATCATATGGCAATGGGTAACACATAAGTTCATACCTTAGTCTTAGATGATTGTCAACATTTTTTGTTAAGTCAATATTAAATTAAATGACTAAAACGAGTGTATTATATTCTACATGCTGTGTTGTGGTGACTTGATTCTGAACATCAAAACATTAATAAACATACATGTGACGAAAATATATTTGAAAATCACGAAAAATATGTTGTTAGTAGATAAGAGCATTAAGAACACAAAAGTTTATTAGTTAACATATCATATATTCATATTTAACTTGCTTTTTTTTTTGAATAAAATTTACGTTTATTTTAAATATCATATTTAATCGTCTTGATTTAGAGTGAATTATAAAATAAAACATAGACTAACTTGGTTTTTAATGAAATTATAGTGATACGTAAAAAAAATAGCATGCGATAACCACACATTTGTAATATACAAAAATATTATGATTTAAAAGATAAAAACAAAAAAAAAAATCAAAATCAATTTTAAAAGTTATAATAATAAGAATAGTAAAAAAAATAGAAAAAGATAGTTCTGGCAATTGAAAGGTTAAAACATACGCGTGCATGTTTTTGTTTACCTGGTGTTAAAAAAGTGGTGAATTTTAAGGAGGCCCAAATGGGCAAATGGGATTTGAACCCTTAGACAATTCATTTAAAAAGAGCAAAACATAAACCATATCAATAGGTCTCTAAACGAACCGAACAAACATGAACACAGACATGTTCGTGTTCGTTCATTAAAACTTAACCGAACACGAACACGAACACATTAACGAACATGAATTTTGTGTTCGTGTTCGTTTATTAAGAAAATAAATATATTCGTGTTCGTTTGTGTTCACTCATTAATAAATTAAACGAACTGTTCATGAACATAAATGAGCACAAACGAACTAAAATAAACGAGCACAAACAACAAGTCTCTTAAATGTAAATACATATCATTCGTTAATTAGTCTGCTAACCGAACACAAACTAACATTACATAGTTAACGAACATTAACGAACACAAATAAACGAACGTAAATAAACGAACATAACCGAACTGTTCATGAACATAAATAAACGAACACAATGTGTGTTCACGTTCGTTCATTTAGTTAAACGAACATAAACGACCTTCTTACCGAACAGTTCACGAACAGTTTGGTTCGTTTACAGGCCTACATACCAACCAACTTCTAACTAAAATGGCTTATAGCTTAGTGGTGTTGCGATGAAAGAGAAAAGCTGCACCTCATTGATGTCAGGGGTTCAAACCTAAGCAGAATAGAGGGTTTACGGATTTATCCCGTTTCCGCTTATTTAGTGGGTGGAGGGGTGACGATTGTGCCTACCCTTGAATGTGTGTCCGTTTGGGCTTAAATTAGTCGTTCGGCCTGAAGACGTTTAAAAAAACAACCAACTTCTAACTAATTAAACACATGCGAAAGAATGTAAAAAAAAAAAACAAACATGTACAACTACAACAAGGTTCGATTGTTAGCCCATCTGTAGCGAAGTAACCACCAAAAATCACCAATATAAAGCAAAATCTTTGTTTTTTTTATTATCGTTATACGTGCACAAAAATATCTTTTTTTTTTTTTGCAAATTAATCACCATTTAGGTCATTTATGATTTAAAGCATATGTATGTTTGCGTTATATTGTGAATATTTATTTGTTGCTCCAACAACTTACACTGACGGATCCTAAACGCTTGTAACTTAGCACAAAAAAATATTCTTGTACATTATAATAAAGATCATGAAAAAACACAAAGATTTTGCTTTATCATGACGGTGGTTGAAGGATTACCATGCCACATGTGGGCTATTATTTAATCCCATATGTATGTATGTATGTATGTATGTTTCTAACCACACACATACGACTCAGTTGGGTTTTTACGACCATTTTTTGATGAAAACCGTAAATTAAACTGTTTGTTACGGTTTCAAACTTCTGAAATCGACCAATCAAATATGAGGGATAATTCAATCATGAAATAATACTAGTATAAAGTGACGGAGGTTTTAGGGGGCCCGAGGGTGCCCCGACCCCTACCGTTTTTCTGATCACAAGTTTCGATATAGTAGTTTTCGTTCAAAAAATTTCATAGGTATTGAGCCCGACCCTTCAGTTTTTCTTCATAAAATTCCTCGGGCCCCTTGAATTTAAAAAATAATAAAGTTGAACTAATATTGTATGTTTTAACATTACGTTTTAGGGTTTAAAGTGTCGGTTGTTATCTTATTCATTAGCCGATATCGAGTTTAAAGCTTGTTTTGTGCCTTAAAAATTAAAATGTGTTTTAACTATTAAACATTACCTATTTCAAGAATCGTCTTCACAAAGTAAATTGCTGAGAATTTTGATTCGGAGTGTGTAATCAACGAGTTCAAATAGTTTAAAGGTCATCGCGCTGAATTGTAATTTTTTTCCGGGTATGCACCTTTTCGTCTTGAACATTTTATGTCTTGTTTGATACAAATCATGTATTTTTTTGAGTGGAACAACTATTTGATATTATAAACTTTAAACTGTTTGTCCCGACCCGAATTATCATATGTCGACCCGAAATTTTAACCCGAAACATAACGACAAGAAAAAAATTTGCCCCATAACTTTTGTCCTCAAACATATTTTTCAAGCTCCGTCACTGCTGGTTTTGACGGCTTCACAACTTAAAATCGGATCATGATCAGTCCTCCTGAGTACGAGACACACGAAATTAATCAATTGACAGACGTAACTAGGCCTGTAAACGAACCGAACAACTGTTCGGTAAGAAGTTCGTTTATGTTCGTTTATTTAATAAATGAACGAACACGAACATAAATTTTGTGTTCGTTTAATTAAATGAACAAACATGAACACACATTGTGTTCGTTTATTTATGTTCATGAACAGTTCGGTTATGTTCGTTTATTTACGTTCGTTGTTCGTTAGTGTTCGTTAACTATGTAATGTTAGTTTTTGTTCTGTTAACTAACTAATTTACAAATGATATGTATTTACATTTAAAAGACTAGTCGTTTGTGCTCGTTTATACTTGTTCAATTGCGTCCGTTTATGTTTGTTCAATAGTGTTCATGTTCGTTTATATGATTGTTCAATGGTGTTTACAAAATGTCCATTTAAGTTTGTTCGTTTATTTTAGTTTGTTTGTGTTCATTTATGTTCATGAACAGTTCGTTTAATTTAATAATGAACGAACACAAACGAACACGAACATATTCATTTTCTTAATAAACGAACACGAACACAAAATTCATGTTCATTAATGTGTTCGTGTTCGGTTAAATTTAAATGAACGAACACGAACATGCCTGTGTTCGTGTTTGTTCGGTTCATTTACAGGCTTAGACGAAAGCCAACCCACTGATACAACTCTCAAAAATATCTTTACCACCGATTCACAATTTGTTATAAACCGTAAAATCCAAACATGAAGCCTCTCAACCCAACCCATTTCCCCGTCGTTCGTCTGTCACGGTAGTTTCCTCCGCCACCGTCACCGTGCCGGAATCCGATTCGCCGGAAACACCAGCACCACATCTTCACCTTAGTTTTTGTACGGGGAGGGAGAGATAAGGAACGGTGTTTGTTTGTTTGTTTGTTTGTTTCTGAATCATAATAAAAATAAAAATAGTAATAATGGCGAAGAAGAGAAAATCGTTGGCGACAAGCCTCGATGAAGTCGATCGGACGATGTACTCTACGTTTTGCAACGCGGCGAATTCTCTATCTCAGCTTTACTCGCAAGCCATGAGTCAACAGAAGCTCTCATTTCTATCCGGTGAACGCCATGGATTGGTATATTAAATCATCGATTGTTTGTTGTTAGACTATGATTATATGTTCTGGATCTTATTTTGTTTTGAAAACCCTACTTTTTGTTTAAATTAGGTTTTGATTTAGGTGTCTGTGTGTGCATAGCTACTGATAATATGGTATTAATTCATCGATTGTTTGCTGTTAGACTATAATTATATGTTTCTGGATCTTATATCGTTTTGAAAACCCTAATTTTTCTTTATTATTGTTTCAATTAGGTTTTGATTTATGTGTCTGTGTATGCAGAGCCACCGATCGTTTGCTTTGATTTGGTAGTCATGACAATCTGTCTGTATAAACAAATTGATTAGGATTTCTATGTTTTTAGCAATTTTTTTGATTTTTGAGTGCACGTTTTCCATTTCCTTCTTTGTATTTGTTAATTAGGGTACATACTACATAGTGCTGGATTAACAAGACTTTTGATGTGAATAGCACAGCTTGTTTACAGCCACAAGCTTTTTCAATTTTCTTTTGTGGATGTTGGTAGTTCATAATTATGAACTGGTTGAATAAATTGAATATGTTTTATTGATGTTTATCTTTGGTTTTGGGATTACTTGTCGATCTGAAGGTTTGCATAGTTGGAAGGAATTAGTTATTGGTGATGCATGACTGTTACAGTGTGTGTGTGTGTGTGTGTGTTAATATCATGTTATTTCATCATAATCAGTCAAATAGGTATTTATAGATTGCGAAAGTGTGTGTTTGGCCAAGGTTTAGCAAAACCCTAATGAACTTTCTAAAAATTGGCTTCCAATCCAAATGCATTTTCCATTTTCCCTTGTGAGAACTCAGAAGAGGGGGTAAATCATCAGTGGTACGTTGGGGAAAGTGTGTTTTACGACAGTCACAATTTTTTCTAGTCAACATGTGTGATCAAGTGTTTATGTTGATCAAACAAATATTTATTCAATAGCTTAATTAAACCCTAATGATTGTTTCTAACTTGACCTTTTTGATCACATTGTAGATTTGTGTATTTGATGACAAATAATTTAAGTAATTGATTATAAATCTCTATTAGTGAGGGGTATACCTAAAGTGTTTTGAGGATTACAAAAATGCAAGATATATGTTTATGTACAAGGGTTAATGGAAGAAATTTTTGGTGTTATCTCCATTAGTTGACATGATGAGGTCTTATGCATTGTCTTGTGGTGTTATATTGATTGCAATTTTTTCAGTCCTTAGTTGCTTGAATTCTTCATTTGGTTTCTGATAGAGATTATGATAGTTATATTAATAATGAGAAGTTCTAGATTAGGGTAGTTTAGTAATATTGTCTAGTGTGCTTGAGAATGAATTATAAATAGAGGGAAGGCTTGTGTGTGAAGGGTGTGAAGGAAATTATTTAGAAATCAGTTTGGGCTCCTGCTTGTGCAGTGAGAAGGGTTTTACCCTGGGACATCATCTGATGATGATGTAATTGTTTCCATTGTCATTTCCATTCTCTGTAATTCTTCAATATCAATCAATACAAGTTAATCCTTCTAAATGTGTGTTGAATTCATATTATATTGTGATTGTGTGTGAGTTCAAATTTCATCAATGGTCCGACCTTGCCGTAGACCTGCCGTCGATTGTATTTGATTTTTTCCAGCTTCGTTGATTCAAATTAGCCGCCGATTTCAGTTTCTGCCGATTCTACACCTTCAATTTCATTCCCGACTCTTCCCTGTTGGAGCTAATCACCGCCGTCGTCCTTAATTGCTGCCGATTTCAAACTCTCGGTTGAATCTCCGACTTCGCTCTTCACGTAATCGCAGATTTCAGGTTTTATCGATTGATATTCCGGATCGCCTCTCAGTCAATTGCTGATTTTAGGTATCGTCTCCTTCAATTCACGATTTGTGTCTGTTTGTTTTATCTATTACTCGTAATTTTTGTTGATTCAATTTCAATTTCAGTTTATGTTGACTCAATTTCACTTTCTATTGATTTCAGTTCCGATTTTAATTTTAGCCTCGTGATTCCAATTTGATTCCATTTGAATCCTTCAATTCACCATTACAATTTCACTTTCGTTTTGTTCAGTTCACGATTTGACTCAATTAGTCTTTATCTCTTAATCTCAAGTGCTATCGATTTTGTTCGGTTAGATACCTGTGGCGCTATATTTCACTCAGCTCTCATGTTTTCCTTATCAGTCATGGGTGATCACGTCTCTCGATTAGATGCTCATGAACAACAGATCGTTTAACTTCAGAAAGAGGTGACATAAATTAAAACATCGCTCAACTTGTTGCACGAGGAACGATTGGCCTCAATAGAATTTCGCAAAACTATTCTTGATTGGATGACGAAACAGGACAAACAATTTGTTGAGGATCAAGTGGGATCATCTGGCATTAGTTTGTCCGATTCCAAGACCTCTTCAGGCTCTAAGGATGGTTCAGTGGATTTGCAGAAACTCCAATTGCCCGAATTATGTGGATTTGAACCTCCGACAAACATTCCAAAGGTGAACTTCAATTTGGACACAAATTCCACTCCTGATGCTTTGGTAACAAATGTTGAAGAGTGGATTCTCCCTATTCTCAGCAACATATATGATTTCCTTTGTGGGGACCCCCTTGGACCTTTTGAAGCTACTCACATATGGGGCCAGTCTATGCCCAAATCGGGTGGGTCAACTCCATCCTATGACCGACAGTCCACAATTCTACCAAAGAATCCATACTCGTGCCCCTCCATTCGATCAGGAGGCGCCTATATTGCTAAGCCGGGACATGTTCTTCATGGTGCTCGACGAGTTCGATATCTTCTACGTTTGGAATGGAAAGGACGTAGGAAGAAAGTAATTCGTTTGCGTTGGGGTAATCGATATGGGCCAGCTCACAAATGTCCGGAATGCAAGTTCATGGAAGCGAGGCAGGATCAATGGTTAACTCCCAAGTCTTGAGGGCAAGACTTTTAAATAAGGGGGGAGTAACGATAAATATTATGATAGTTATATTAATATATTAGTAATAGTAGTAGTAATGAGAAGTTCTAGATTAGGGTAGTTTAGTAATATTGTCTAGTGTGCTTGAGAATGAATTATTAATAGAGGGAAGGCTTGTGTGTGAAGGGTGTGAAGGAAATTATTTAGAAATCAGTTTGGGCTCCTGCTTGTGCAGTGAGAAGGGTTTTACCCTGGGACATCATCTGATGATGATGTAATTGTTTCCATTGTCATTTCCATTCTCTGTAATTCTTCAATATCAATCAATACAAGTTAATCCTACTAAATGTTTGTTGAATTCATATTATATTGTGATTGTGTGTGAGTTCAAATTTCATCAGTTTCATTTGCAATGCACCATGTGAGCTTACTGAAGTAATGTAACGAAATGGTTTATCTGACTTTCTAGAAGTTGGTCATGTCCAAAAAAAAAAAGCTTAAAATTTATAATTATTATATCGATCTACTTTTTACATACCTAATAATTTGGTTAATCTTCTTTATGTAGGGATAATATAAACTGTTTCATTTTGCAGGAAAAGCTCTACCAATGGATTTCCAAGCAAGATGCTGAAGGATTGAGAGTAACCTCAGAAGACATACTAGCGTATATCGAGGTTACTATCCTATGCACGTGACATATAATATTTAATCATATTATCATTTCATGTGTAAGCTTATTAAATAATCAGATTTCATCAAATACTCGAACAACGAAGCATCCCATTATTTCTATTTCAAACAACAAAAGCATACGAGCTCATCAAAACACTCTTCATGCAACTTATTGTCTAATTCTGATTATTCCATATCACATATACACTTTTAATAAACACATCCAAACACCCTTAATGAGTATGATGAATACATTACTGTGCAGGCTGAGCTGGATTTATCTGTAGAGGACCCACCAATGGCTCCAAGAACTTCACAGCATAACCAGCAAGTTGCCAACCCTTTTATGAGTTCCGGATCGTCTAGCGCGCCACACCATGACCAACAAGCCAGAAACTACATTTTCTCAAATGCATTATCGAGCCCTGTTCGTCGGAGCCTTCAAAACTATCATATTTCTCAAGAAGCATATGGTGGCAAGAACAATGATCATCCAGATTCTTCAATGGACATGCACGCGGATGGCACAGGTCATGATTCTTCTCATTAATAACCTTTCTAAAAATACTGTGTTTTCGATGTCTGTAACCAAAGAGAGTGCTTTAAAACGTGAAAAAAAATTGGTTTTTCAAAGAAAATTTTAACTTGCGTTTTTAGAGGGGGATGAGAAGTTGTGTGGATCTTTTTATGTTATTTATAAATTGGTTTTTACATGTATGAAACTTTGAGACATTTGGTTTGATAATGTTTTATGGTTAAATGAAGCTATTTTCGTCTGTTAGTTATTGTTGATTTCATTATTTGTAAGTGACCAAGGGATATTGATTGGAAATCAAAGTAAATAGCAACGGATAGGAAATTTGAACCCTATCGTTTAGTATTACACAGAAGAAATCAATTATAGATACTAATACAATTAGATTCGCTCAATCAAATGAATTGGCATGCAACGAGTGAACCAGGGTACAGAACCACCATCCGAATTCAGTTTTGAAGATCTCCCTAAACCACCGAGTGTAGGATCCAGAAAGACTAAATTGTAGGTTCCAAATAACACCACTTAGGAATCAGCAATGGAAAGAAAGGTTAACCTAACCCAACAGAGATTTTACACAGCTGTAATTTTAACTCTTATATTCACCACCTTTATTCCTAAACCAAAAAAATAAACATTTAAAAGGAACCCAAGGTTCTAAGATTACAGAAAACTAGGAAGCAAATTACTACCTAGGAGCCAGGAGGCCATCAATCCGTTACCTACGGCTGTACTTTACCTGTTCTTCCTGGTTAATTGGGCAATCGGTTACTTTACCACGTAAGTGGGTTCTCACGATTATAAAAAAAATTACTACTCAAGAAGCCAAGCAAATAAATCTTCATGAAGATATAAAAAAGACAAAAAAACAAAACTACTGGTGGTGGGGTAAATGTCATGCTCTCTCTTTCAACCTCCATCATCATTTGTTGTCAACTCCTTTGATTTTCTAACAGTTATGATATTAGCACCATCTACTATGGCTTTGTTGCCATGTGACATCTTATCTTGGTGGTGGTGTAGGTGGTTAAGAGGAATACAACATGAGCCGTTCTATTATATTTATTTATTTATTGCTATATTTTGCTTTTTGATTCATAAAATTGAAGATTCAATAAATTAGGTCAGACACGCTTGTTAAGACATGACACGTTAAGACACGAAACACGAAATGGGCAGACACGAACATGACCCGTTTAAAACACGTAAATACGAAATGGTCTGTTAAAAAATGTTAACAATTTACGCTATAAATGACCCGTTAGAGAACATGTTAAAGACTTGTTAAGGAATTAGGGGTGTGCACGGTTCGGTTCGGTTTTTGGCTAAAACCGCAACCGAAACCGACATAGTTGGTTTTTATTTATTACAAACCGTTCGGTTTTCGGTTTTTCGGTTTTTTTGTCGGTTTCGGTTCGGTTTTTTCGGTTTTTTTACTTTTCTTTTGTTTTTTTTGTTCTATCTTATGTCCAATATTGAAAATGAAAACATGATTAACAATTAGTAAATTAATTGATCGAACACCAACTAATTAAAATAAAACAAAATAATTATCATCATGTTCTTAAATTTAAAAAAATCAAAAGTGAATAACTAAATATACAATAATTCCGATCTTTACCTTTTAAAATGGTAGATTTCATCTAATCTAAATTTTTACCATCTCTAACGGTAAACTTTTTTGTGTGTTTTTTCCCGTTAAATATGTATGAAAATAGCGCGCGCGCACACACACACACACATATATATATATTAGTTTTTTAAAAATATTAAAAATCGGTTCGGTTCGGTTTCGGTTTTTCATACTATAAAAACCGAAACCGAACCAAAAAATTCGGTTTCGGTTTTTTTCGGTTCGGTTTTGCCCGGTTATTCATTCGGTTTGGTTTTTTCGGTTAATTCGGTTCCGGTTCGGTTTCTTCGGTTTTTTGCTCACCGCTATAAGGAATTAGGATTAGTGAATTAGAAATTTCTAGAAGGTAATCGGTTACCCATCTATTTTATTTTATTATTTATTTTAAATTCTAAATTATGAACATATCTTAACACGTTTTAACAGGCCTTAACGTGTTGACCTGTTTTAGACAGAAATATGTTAAAAATACGAAACATGTTAAGGTAATGTCATGTTAATGTGTATGTGTCTGAAATTGCCAGCTCTAGACCGGAACCAGGGCCTTCTCCAAAATTTTGAGTACTCGGTGTGAATATTTAATTGGGTCTCTATACAATTGAAAAACAATAATCATAATCGATAATAATTAGGATAAAAATAAGTTAATTAACACAATAAAATAAAATTATTGTAACAAAATGATGTTTTTTTAAAGTAAAATTATGTTTTTTTTGATAATTTTCTATAATTTTAAGTTTTTAACGCTAAAACTCAGTCCAAACATACCAAATCCAGAACTAATCCGGATGTTTGTTACAAGATTATTTGTATAACCGGTTCTTGATCAATCCGGAAGTTTTTCTGCATGTATTTATAAATTAAAATAGACCCGAAGATGTATTATGTTTGTGGTCTGGTTTTGGACCGAACAGGTTGGCTTAATGCTGTGTTCGGGAACCTTTTACCTTTCTGTTTGGCAGACTTTGATGTTTTGGGCTGTACTCTACACTGATTGGGCCTGATAACGGGCTAAGATGTGATGTTAGATATTCGGTTATGAATGATTAGACATGGGCAAAAAAACAGGTTCCTTTTCCTAAACCGGTTTATAAACCGGTGTTTGACACCCCTCAAACCGGTTTCACTCAAACCGGTTTTCAAACCGGTCCGAACCGCCGGTTTGTAATAGGTTTGACATCCTCAGCTCCCAAACCGGTTTTAACCCCTCAAAACCGGTTTCAAACCTATCCAAACCGGTGTTCATACCGAACCATTTTTTACCCAAACCGGTTTGGAGAAAACAACCTGTTTGTGCAACCCTATGAATGATATCGTGTCCGTGTTAAAGAATTTTTTAGCTATCATAGTATCATATCATCAAATCAACAATCAATATGCATAAACGATATTTTAAAGAACTTCACAAAATCTGATAATGATGTTTATAGTATGGGAATATAGCCTTTAAAAATAATTATATTTTTTTCATTATCTATTTTTGCAATATATAAATAAAAGACAAAAAATTTAGAAGGATAAAAAGCTGAAATTTAATGATAAAGCTTTATGTTTTTTATCCATCAATTTCTTTAAAGTTGGGTTTAATAAAAATTTCATAAAATCTGTCCAAAGGAAGCTTATATATGCCACTTATTATCATGGTTTTTTGTTTTTCAACTCATTTCAAGTTTGTTATACTTTTTACAAGATTTAATATGTTAATCAATTTGAAAATATTTGTATAGTTACTAATCGTATAATGTTTATGTAAACCACTACCAAGTACTAAATATACACATTCCTTATAATTTAATGTAATATATAAATATAGTATAGGGTTAGGCTAAAAAGGGTTAAAACCTTAAAAGGTGTAGGAAGAAATCTTAGCCATTGATTTTTAAGATGAATGGTTGTAAGGGTGCCACCTCATTTGAGAGAATTAAGGGGGAATTTAAGTGGTTGGAGGGGTATAATGGGTATTGTAGCCATTGTTGACTTTTTAACAACTCCCCCCTACTTTTTTTAAACGTTTATAACTTTTTTGTACGTAATTATTTTTAAAAAAAAAATACACCATAAAATAAAGCGTTTTTTTATCTTTTCAACGAGTATAATATTGCTATATAAAAAAACGACCTAAATTGGTGTATATGAATGTTGCGTTTTATGGTGTTTTTGGGATGTTCATATCACTTAACACAAAAAACATCATAAAATGTTTAGCTTCGATCTCATGAATATTCGAACAACATAAACACCACAAAATGTTAACGCCATAAACATTATAAAATAGCTCGAAAAAACACCATGAAAAGTAAACACTATAAAACTAAGTTAAAAAACACCATAAAATGTCCTGTTTTATTTTCTTTAACACCTGGAAATCATTAACACCATAAAATGCTAACACAATAAAATAATTCAAAAAACACCATAAAATGTACATATACGTTACAAAAAAAAACACCATAAAGATGTTTATGGTGTTTTTGGTGTTCAAAAAAACTATAAGACGCCTTGTTTTAGTTCGTTAACTTCTGAACATCATAAACACCATAAATAAGTTGAAAAACACCATAAAACATTTACACCATAAAATATAGACATGCGTTACAAAAAAACGCAATATAATTTTGTTTAAATAACATTTGAAAAACACCATAAAATGAACAGTTAGTAAGACTCGGTATAAGTCATTATTTTTATTTTTAAAAAAATATATTAATATTATACTCTTTAGAAAGTCAAAAAAACGCTTGATTTTATGGTGTAATTTTTTTAAAAAAATATTAATGTACAAAAAAGTTACGAGCGTTTAAAGAAATGAGAAAAATTTGCATGTGACTTGTATGTGTAATTTATTTTTTGTTTTGACATTTTTACCCTTATGCTTCTAATCCACATGTCATTCTTTTGTGGCTTCTTAGACTTTTTAAGGTTTCAAGCCTTTTTAGAATATCCTTACCCTATAAATGTATTATATTAGTTAGTTGTAAATAATATGGAAAGTAGGTTTATTCCCCCCGCGCTTTGCGGCGTGTTATCACAGTACATTCCTGAGAACGTGTATTATATATCATTTGCAGAAGCATAAGTTACATAACAAAATCAAATCTCTCATCACAAACTAAACCCTAAACCTAAGTCTACACATTTTTTTTTCTTCTTGTGTCAAAAGTCATCCCTTTTGTTTCTTCTTTTGTCAAAGTGTGAAACCATGAAAAAGTTACCATTTCTTTTCATGGTTTTTAATACTATACAGTAATATGTTACAAGTAGGGATGTTCAAAATATCTGAAATTCGAAAAACCTGAAACCCGAATTGTATACGAAACCAAAAAAATTGATTTTGATCTTGATTTGAGTTGTTCCTGTCAGATCGATCCGATTCCGAATAAGTTTATTTGGGTCGAATTTGGATATATCTGGTTTTATGTAATTCAGGTTTTCGGGTATCCAAATAATCCGATTACGAGACAATAGACCATTATTAAATTCTGGTTGTTTAGATATTTTTTGGCATCAGAACCTAACTATTCTAATGGTTTTGGCCCCCAAGCTGTACTAGGGCCAAAATCGTTAGTTGTAAAACACAGGCGTTGAACCGTTAGTTGTTTAAATCACAGGGGCTGCATCGATAGAAGATTTTATTTTGAATTGAAATAGTTAAAACACTTAAACCACATGGACCAAAACCGTAATTTACTCACAAATGATAAGATTATTATGCCAAAAACTTATATATGTAAATTATCATGTTGAAATAAAGTATAATAAATAATGTTAATATAAAAGTTTTTGGGTCCTTTGGATTTTCAAACATTGACCATACATTTGCTAAAGCCTCTTCCTTTTGGTTGGTCTAGTGTTGAACCTATAAAACACACATCTATTAATATTATTATTAACTTCACTCACTAAGTAATCATCAAGGAGGTGTTTGAATATGTTAATCATGATAACCTGATAAAGATGAATTTAGGGAATGTTTAATGTAACAATTATTTGTATTAAACATATTTATTGTGTTTATAGAAGGTAATATTAAAATACATATAAGTGTACATGTATTTAAACACTATTTGTCATGATTTAAGTATATGTAAATTGCGAATTTTTAGTTCATCTAGTTTTCTTGTTATGAAAATTGACATACATACAGGTGTTGCACACACACACATCCACATACTGACATACATACATACCAAAGTCGGCTTAATAGGCCAAATAACCCAAGCAAGTGTTTAGAGCCCCATAAAACCCCATAAAAGCCCCCTTTTTTTTTCTAATATTCAAGGAATGTTTTTGAGGAAAGAGGATATGATTATAATTCCATGAAAAAACTTGCATAACTTGATTTAATGGAATTTTGTAGTTTACAACTATATGAAAAAACTTTTAGTTTATTATTGTCGGTTACATGTCAGGATATCTAGAAAAGGGTTTATAACGTAACCGTTTGTAAAGTGCCCATGATTTTTATTTTGCTCAAGGCCCTCAAAATGGGTGAGCCGGATCTCATACATACATACATACATACATACATACATACATACATACATACATACATACATACATACATACATACATACATACATACATACATACATACATACATACATACATACATTATTGGAATGTAACTTCAAATATAAAACTAGTTAGCGGGATGAAACTAGTCACTATCATGTAATGTGTTTAATGTGGGAAGGAGTTTTATCAAGACATTAGACATCATGTTTTGTTCCACACTTTTTCTTGGACCATGATTACCAGATTTTGAGCGCCATAATGCAGCCTATACCTGATAAGGTTGCATGAGATAGTCCTTAGCATAATGGGTCTTGATATGTACCATATTTTGTAGAAGAAATATAGGCTTTTGAACACATTTTAATCACTTTTTGTTTGGTTCTTCTTGGCTATTCTTGAGAGATTGCAGTCCAGAAATTTAGTGATCTAAAACCAATAATTGAAGGTTATATGGTGATCTAGAACAACATACAAACTTATCAAGAAGGTGTGTAATATCCCACATCGGTTGTCACTTGGGAGGGAGAACGAAACCTTTTTTGCAAGAGGTGAATATTTTCCCTATCAAGATGCGTTTTTCTTGGGCGAGCAACTCGTCGAGTGAAATTAAAACCGAGAGTTCTTGGATAGGCAACCCATCGGGGGCAAAGCGGACAATATCTTGGTATGAACGTACGGTTGGCTTGGGCTATTACAAAGTGTTCTTGGAGAATCGATCATTATGCTACATCTCGAGCATCATTCTTGAAGATCATGCTTGGTGTGGATACATTTTGGAGCAGCTTCTATTTTGATCTCTTCATTCACACTATCTTCAAGGGTTTTGGTTGCCATATTTCTTCAAGATTGCATGTAATTCTAAACCCCATGTGGTGGTTGTTTTTGTGTTTCAAGTATTCTTACAATTAGATCCTTAGTGGGAACTTTTTAAAATGGTTTTTAAGGTCAGAGGTAATATAAATTAAACAAATTTTTACTGACCGGTTGTCACAGTGTATTTGCTGATAGTAACATGCATCTTTACTCTTTTATCAATTTTACACAATAAGTTTATGCTTTTAACCGGCTTATTACATATAATAATCAAGGTTGTAGAAGTCGCTAGGCGCTAGTCGGGCGGTGAGGTACCGCCTAGAGATTAATCAGCGCTAGGCGGATTGGAATTTTTATATGTAATTTTACAAATATTTATTATATACACACATTAATATCAATAATATAATATAATACTTCAAATATATTAAAAAATAAACTTAAACATAATAAGCCAAGTACTTCAAATTACAAACTTAGACACAAAATTCAGAGTTTATAGATGGATTACGATGTTTAGTGGCAGGGTTCAATGTTTCAGATGTTGGATTTGATGTTTTAGAGACATATTACGTATTTGGGGTTGAGAAATGTCTCGAATAATCATTTATCTGGGTCATTTTTACTCGAAAAAAGCCAAAAAAACCAAAAAAACCAAAAAAACCAAAAAAAAAAAAATAGGCCGCCTAGGGGGCGCCTAGGCCGACTAGGCCGCCTAGGGCAAAAATTACAAGGAAGCAGGGCGCCTAGCGCCTAGGCGCCGCCTAGGCCGATTTTTACAACCTTGATAATAATTTATAATAAATAGATAGTCTAACATGGATCTAATCAAATAACTTTATTACATGTTTGGTACAAAGTATTTTTAACAACGGCTTGCAACGCAGACCCTAAGACGAGATTTTAACCGTCCTCTCGGATTTAACGCTTTAGGGCATACGTCAGAGCCCATCCTAGGGAGAACCTATAATTGGATAAACCTCCTAATCTTGTTTCAACATATGTGTATTGACTCGGATTTTAACACAAGATCTCCTACAGAAAAGTCAAGAAGGTAACCACTAGACTAGAAACGCTTTGATGTGATACATATAGGTGATATAAACGCTTGGAGTGCTTAAAGTAATGATTGTTTTAATGTTTCTTTACAAATTTCAAAACATTAAAATAGATATAAAGCCCTTTATGAACTATAAAAAAAATCCAATATCACTTATTTTTTTTCTTTAGTTTCTTTTTCTCTAGTTGACAATGTCATGATAACCTCCATGACACCACCAACATCCTATTATATAAAAACCCATGTCAAAGGTCTACTTTAGCCATTTCTTAAAGATAAATGTATAAAAAGCATCCAAACACTAAAAAAAGTTTAAAAAATAAAAAAAAGGTTTTGTGTTGCTTTTGGACCATCAAATAATATCTTCCAACATGGTTTTGCTTTTATATTTGTTGGGGCATATCATTCCCTTGTTTATTAGTACTTATGCATTAGTTGCTTGTACTTCTTCACTTTCGTAATTTTATTCATTCTTACATGCATCAGCTTTAAGGACTTCTTTTGAATCTTTTCTTCATTCATGATGATACATTAAAAAAACGACATGAATCGGGTGTTTATGAACATATCGTTTTATGGTGTTTTTCGAATGTTATAGGAACTGAATGTTTATATCGTTATTCACCAAATAAACGAAAAATATATTAATTTTATTTTGTTGAATACATTTTGTGATTTTTTACTAAATAAACAAAAAGATAGACTAATTTATTGTGATGTTTTCAAATGAACAAGTTTTTTTAAGGTGTTTATTAAATGTTCTTGGAAGTAGACATTTTTGTAGAATAACCAGATGGTATAAAGTTATAACAACTTTATTGTGATGTTTTCGAATGAATCTTAGTTGTATATAATGTTATCGGTATGCTTATATTTTTCTTAAGTATGTACGTTGTGTTTTTAATAATTACATGGTGTTATCAAATATTTTATTTATTTATTCTAGCTTAATACTTGATGTTTAACTAGGTTTTTCCCCGCCGCGCGTTGCGGCGGGTTATCACAATACAATCCTGATAATGAGTATTATATATCATTTGTAAAAACATAAGTTACATATTAAATTAAATCTTTTATCACGAACTCTATACTAATTTCTCATTAAAAAATAAAATAATACAAAATCCATAAAAATATGTTACGAAAATAATAGGAAAAATTACTCGCAAAATTCTTCTCACCAACAACCAATTGGCTAAAAAAAAAACTAAAATCTCTAAACAAACATCTATTTTTTATGAGAACAAATAAATCACCGTTATCTTCTCTAATATATATATATATGTTAATTACTATTTGAATATAATATAAATATTTATACTGTTCAATTTGGTTGCCTTTTAATATATATATATATATATATATATATATAGGGGAAAGATCAAATAAAAAGTCTTTTTTGCCTAAAAAGGCTAAAAAGGATTTTTAAAACCTTCAAAACCGACCCAAACGAAATCCGATTGAGCTCATTTCGATGGCATTGGAATAGTCTCATCGAACCCTACAATATTAGCTTTTAGGTTTTAGCTTTGACAAGTAATTTTAGAATTTAGATTTTAGGGCTTGATTTTTAGCTTTAAGGTTTTATCTTTATGTTTAAGGTTTGTTTATAAAGTTTTGGTTTTAGTATTTGGGTTTATTGTTTATGATTTAAGGTTTGGGTTTTAGGGTTCGATAAAACGGTTCCAATGATGCAAAAATGAATTCAATCGGAGTTTGTTTGGTTCGGTTTTTGAGTTTTAAAATCCTTCTTAGCCTTCTTAGGCAAAATAGACTTTTTAGAGGAACCTTACCCTATATATATATATATAGGATTGTGATCAAATAATAACCCACTCTTAAAGCAATAACCCAGATAACTTTGACAAGATGAAGCCAAATCTTGGATTTTTTTTTTTGAACATCATTGTAATACATTTAGAACACTATGTTCTTTTATGAGTTTGCGAAAATTCATCACCGTTTATACGCCTCGTTTTATATGAGACGTATATGAGGCACTCATTGTTTATTATAAGTTGTTAGTATCAATGATTAAACTCATATACGCATCGTATATATTTAAACGTTTCATACAGGTCCTATATATACAAGACCAATTATTATTTTTTTCATGGGTGTCGGTCGAAATTAAATCGTATATATAACGAATAATTTTTTTTCATGGGATGTATGTGTGTCCGCCCATGGAGGCAATCATTGTTTGTCATAATTTGTCAGTGTCATTGGTTAGACTCATATACACCTCGTATTGGTTTATATGTTTCGTGTAGGTCCTATATGATGCATATACAAGACCAATTATTGTCGAATTATTAGATATCAGAGTGGCTATACGCCTGGTATAGATTTAAAAATAGTTTTGTTTATTTGGTAGGAGACTAGAATGACTCAATTGGAGATATAAAGAAGTTCAAATCTTGATTCGATTCCATATCATGTCAAAATTGAAACGAATAATTAATTGATTTGATGTGAGTTGCCCATAATATAAAACCTTTTAAATCCACAACAAAACAACCCCACCTCGGATACGGTTCTCTCTGTACATCTGCAGTCTTTCTTCATTCAAATCATTTTCCGGTGACCGGAAACCGCCAGAGTGTCAAATCCGGCAAGACTGGAGACCCACATGTAAGCTTAAATATATATAAGATCTCTTATATAATAATATGTTTTGCTAGTTGAATTTAATCAGGCGTTTTAATAGTTTACTACTTATGAATCTGATTTTTGTGTTTTGGATCCTAATTTTTGATTTTGTTATTTAGAATTATCTGGAAATTTGGAGATCAAGTGATGGTTTTACACACACTGTTCTTGATCTTTGATTTTTTTAGGAACAAATAAGTATTTGTGTTTCGTAACTCGTAGAAGTACATATTTCTTCAAATCATGCTTGAAAAGTATTGTAGGTTATGTAATGAAAATTAATACCTTAGGTAAATATGTAATTTTACAAGTTAAGATGTATCTAATAATAATATGTAAATTTAGGTAAATTATATGTAATTTCCTATGATTCGAGAAAAAAAAAAGATTTGAATGTTTTCGCGTCCATAGAAAGCAGTATACTATTTTTTTTTTTGAACAGCTAATGCCTAGTACCCCTCGTTTAAATGTGTACCATGACACCTCCATCTAGGAGGAAACCCACACTGGGAAAACCCCCTAGCTCAGCCTGAGCAATTTTTGCTCTAGCCAAGACTCGAACCCAAGACCTCCCATAGTTAATGCTCTAGAGTATACGTGTAGATGGTATTTGAGACGGGTTATTTCTTTATTTTATAAAGCGTGTATGAGGCGTTAGACAACAGAGGCCCCTCATGCATAAGCGGTATGTAAAAACAATAAATAAATTATGAATAGCCTACTTGATAAAAATGTTACATGTAAAAGTGCAAAATAAAAAAGAAAAGATTCCTCCTAGTAGCCCGTTTGTAGACAATTAGAGCTGACAAAACGAATATCTGATAAGACACTTTTAGACATGTTTAACAAAAAAAAAAATACACAATGTAGTTACTATTCTTTTTAGATAAAAAAAAAAGGAGGATATGCTTCATCATTTCTCATTTTTGCTACATAAAACATAAAACTGCCATGTTAAATCACCAAACCAAGTATTTAACAAGTCGGTTTTATGTTTTATATTTACATTAATCGCGTCGTCTCTAACATGTTAAACACACGATAAGCCCTAAGACAATAGTGTTTGCTTACTTTTATAGGTAGTTTGAAGTTTGAACTTTGAAGGTGATTCAATTATAGAAAAATCAAACAAAGAGAAGATTTATGGTGGGCTCAAATGAAAAGAACTGATGTTATTAGCAGTGGAAGGAGGAAGGTTCTTCTCTTCCTCAGCTTCGGGCTACCGTAACGGGCTAAACTTACTCTTTTTGGGCCAGAAAAAAGAGGAAAAGCCCATGAGAGTTAGCCCGTGGAATCAGTACCATTTGGTGGACCAAGGGCCCCGCTCTGACCTCCAACTGGCTGCCAACAAGAACCGTTGTGCCTGCGGGTCTGCTGCTTTCACCTGCTTTGGTTGTGCAACCACAGGACCCGATAGCCCGTCTGTGAGACCCACCCAGCATCAGCAGGATGTTAGAAGTTCTTCCCAGTTAGAAAAAGTGGAAGAATGTTCACGGGTCACAAATTTAATGGAAGGTGATGGGAATACTAACGGCGTAAACGTAACCGGGTTGAAGAAACAGGCCCCGACCGTTACGGTTAACGACAGTGATGATGTCGAGCCCGAGCCGGTACGCCAAAGTGCTAGAAGGAGTGTGCATTGGACAGATGTTACAGGGGGAGAACTTTGTGAGGTTAGGGAATTTGAGCCCAGGTATGGTTTTAAATAGTATTTTTTTTTATTTTTATTTTTAATTTATATGGTTTAATTCTTTGTATGATAAAATCTTTTGAGTTTGATATAGATTTATAGAATCTGTTTTTCATGTAAAGCTGTTAATTAACTTTTTTGATGATAAATTTTGCTACGTAAACAAGCAATAATGACGAAAAAGATTTATTGTTAGAGGTGGAAACATGGGCAGATGACGGATCACTTGGTTGGATAATGGATCAAAACATATACTTTTTAGTACGGGTCATAACTTTTTTTTTGAACGGCAGAGGTCCTGTTGTGTTACCTTCAGTTATCCTGGCAGTTAGTAACTAAGATCGATTCGTTAATCGTCGATCGTGAGACCGTACCCCCTGATGCGCGGGAACCTCGTGGAATATGTAAACCTTTAGTTCAGAACCCGAGATTAAGCTCAAGATTCCTCCCCACCTGGTATCCATTAAAGTGTCACTAATGAGACTTGAACCATGATTTTCAAGTAGAAAGGATCAAGTCTTAACCACTAGGCTAAGTTTGTTGGATACGGGCCAGAACTTGTTAGTTTGACGCTTTGGGTAAACCTTAAACAATATTGGTCCAAAAAGTTCATAAAAAGTAATTTCAAATATATTTTTTCAATCATGTCAAATAGTAAACAAAGGCTTATACCCACTTGGTTTCTACAAGAGGTCTTGAATTCTGACATATTTATTGAGCCAATGTCAGAAAGTTTAACCAGGTGTGTGATTCTTCTTGGGTTGGGCTCCGGCATACGCTCCAGAGTGTCAATCCAAGGGGACAGTTGAAATCCCGTCTTGAGTGTTGTTGTTTCAAGCTGTTAAAAAAATAAAGATGTAGTGTTTTTGAATAATACGATTTACGAGGCTTTAGCATTACAAGTAAGATGATTTTCAATCTGTTTGACCCGTTTTAACCCTTTTTTTGTATGACTCGACTCGTTATGGTATCTGGTGACTGTGTGATTAAACAGTGAGTTAACCAACTAATCTATACATGTTTTATAGATAATTTTTTCTTCAATTTTTTATTTAAAAAATATAAATTCTGAATTAAATTTCTATTTTTATTTGCAGTGAAAACAGTGATTCAGACGATGAATTTGAAAACAGCAGTGGGAAAACATGTGCCTGCACGATAATGTAGGTTTGGATGTGTTTTGGCAACGGTGTTTTGTATAATGTTGACCTCAAGTCAACGGTATGACATGGCACTTACTACCATTGATAGCATTTGTTCATATTCCAGTTATTTTTCCAGGTGATGATTATTTTTAATTTGTTATAACATGGCTTTATTCTCCTTTTTTTTTATTATTATTAATATTATTATTATTTTTTTGAATTTGAGGTTTATATAAGTTAAAAAATACCTTAATGGCTTTGTTTCAAGATGAACCGAACCAAACATATCTTTGCTTGTGTTTGGTTAGTTTGTAAGGTGAAACGATCCAAGCTTATCTTTGCTCGTGCTTTGTTAGCTTATAAACCAAACCGAATTAAGTGTTTTTCATCATAGCCAAATTGAACGAGTTAGCATTTTTCGAGCGTCACATAACGAAAATGCAAAGTGGGAATGGAGTTGTTAGTTTTGAGAGTAAAGTGTAGTTTTTGTTCAATTAGAAAACCTTGAACACTTTTATTCATTCACATTTTCAATTTTAGCAACTCTCCTCTAATAACTAACATGTTAATTTTTTTATAAAATGACGTAAATGATCTTGATGATGTGACATAACGCCTTCTTCTCGTCGATTTATCTTGCTACAAGTTACATTCAATTATTAAAAAACTTTTTAGCATTCACATGTAGAAAACAAAATAATAAAATCGAAATATTTCTTTTCATCTTTCATCTTACTTTTGTTTTTAATTAGGATTTCAAGTGGGCGTCTAGTCTACAATATTTAAAATAAAACATAATTATATATTTATATAAAAAATATATTCTAAATACATTGAGTGAGCACCGATTTAATATTACATTTGCTCATGCTCGATTCGTTTACAAATGAAATCAAGTGGTTTTAAGCAGAGCATAAATCACGTAAACGTATATTGTAGCATTTTTTAGCAAACGTCCATTTGGAAAGCCAAATAATTAAAAGCTATTGTTTTTAATACAAGAGAAAAAGTTCCTTATACACACATATGATGGTTCAAAATAAAACCTCTAATTTTGAAGAAAACTAAGAAAAAAAATGCTACTAACCAATCAATTAAAAAAAAAGACATTATTTTTTTATTATAAGGTTAGAATTATTATTAAAAATTGATAAAGATATGTAGATCACAATGATACATGTAACTCATGAAGTTTCATATAAAACTAATAAAGTTACATATATGTAACTCACATGTGTAATGTACAAATTACATATATACATAATAACATTAGTCACATTTATTTTTTTTTTCTTTTTGTTAACATTCATAGCTTTATAATAAAAAGAAGCAAAAAACGGAAAACAAAATTTATTATTAATGATTGATTAGTTTTCTAGGTTTTCTTAAATTCCATAACTTATGACATTTCATTTCATAACAAAAATTCTTATTATTAAGTATAAAACTATGTCATTTGAGATAAAAACCTCAAAGAGTCATATTTTAGTTGGGATTATTGTTACCAAAAAATACGCTAAAATTCAAGGGAAGACAGTCGACATAGCTATATATGGTATGATTGAAATTGTAAACTAACTAGGATTATACCCCGCGCTAAGGCAGGATAGTAATTTTTTAGCGTAAAAACATGAAACCATAGCATATTTAACCTAGTTAAAAATGTGATTAATAGGAAGGCTAGATATCCCTTCTTTATAACATACATAATCTTGTATGTGTAACAATGTTTCGATGAGTTTTAGTTACATTAAAGTAACTAAAAAGAAAATCGTCATGACACTATATTTAAACACTACATCAAGTAGAGTGTATATTTTTGATAAAATTGATAACCACATGAATTGTTGGTTCATCCTTCTCAATTCTTATTTGCACAAAATGAGACACATTAAAAAAGGGTTGCTAGATTCATGCTTCGAAATGTGAAGACCATGCTAGTATTCAATACATAAAACAATTATGGTCGATTTTTATTCCTATTTGAACTACCCTTGATTTTTTTGCTTTTGGTTGATTTCACACTTTAGATACATGAGTCTTAATTTAACATCATAATTTTAATTTTTGAATTAAATGTAAAATATTTTTTATGTAACTGTTTGTAAAATAATTGTAACAAAATGCAAGCTACTTTTATATTTTTTTACCACTAATGTAAAATAGCCCCATACATTTATACAAACATAGATACATTACATCTTTATTCTAATAAATAAAACTTATAAAAAAATCTTCATACTAATCTTTTATTTTCTCTTTTCTATTAAGTGCATTTTTTTTTACTAAATAATAAAATTAAATATAATTACATTTTTTATCCTTTTATATTTAAAAATAGATTTCTTAATATTAAAAAAAGATCTTTTATTAAAAACCACATCTAAAAAAACCAAATTACTATAAAAATTGAAATTTTTATAAAATATTAAAATTTATAAAACAACAAACACAATTTACTTTTATGTAATTTTAATAATATATAATCTCAGAATTTTGTTTTATATTTTTGAAATATTTTTTATTAACTATTTGTTATTTTCTTTATTTAACCTACGTAATACAACACAATTTACTTTTATGTGATTTTAATAATATATAATCTCAGAATTTTGTTTATATTTTTGAAATATTTTTTATTAACCTATGTAATACAATGGCTACTAACTTAGTTAAAATGTTAAAACTAAGACATAAAAGAAAAAAATAATAAAACTATAACTAACGTATTTTTTTTAATAATATTTAAATTGTATTGATGCACCTTTCTTTATTTGAATTTAATGAACATTAGTTATTTATTTTAATATTTATTAAATAAAAGCAGTAAAATTAAAATTATCTATCTATAAAAAGTGCTATTTGGAATAAACTTAACACCATGATCCTTATTTTATTTTACTCCTATTTTGAATAAAATGAAAATTTCTACTCTCTTATTTCCCTCTGATTAGATCTGATCGCTATCCATCAACATGCTTTAAAGCAATGTTTTAAAAATCGGTATTTTAGGTGCATCGGATTTGACTCAAAAGTGGTTCAACCGGTTGAACAGGGTTGTACCGGATGGTTCAACTGGACACACTAATTAACATAGAATTCTATAGAAATACAACTTATACTCAAATTAATTTTCAAAAAGTATACAAATTCATCCAAAAACAATTTAAAAAGTACTCAAATTCATCCAAAACAATCTAAAAGTACTCAAATTATAATAATTTTTTTAAATAAAAGTGCATAATAGGATTATGACATTGGCGTGTTAAACGCATCAAGTTCACGATCGATTAAAAGCCGAAAATCGCTTAAAAACCGAAATTTTGTGTTTTATTTAAACCGCCGGCACGATTGATCGAAGGAACCTGCATAATATCGGATGGTTTCGTACCGAATTAGTAACCGGCAGGCGGTTGAATCGGTCGAACCAGCCGGTTCGAACCGGTTTTTAAAACATTGCTTTAAAGATTGTCCTTCACCTACTCTCCGTTTAAGGATGTCTTCGACGCTCTTCGCTAGAGTGTTAGTCGCCATCGTTGCAACTTGCTTTTAACTGCGGCACGTTCATGTTAAGAAATTAGTTTGTTTAGTTGGCGAAAT
The DNA here is from genome assembly GCA_009363875.1 of Mikania micrantha. Lineage (NCBI taxonomy): Eukaryota > Viridiplantae > Streptophyta > Magnoliopsida > Asterales > Asteraceae > Mikania > Mikania micrantha. The sequence goes on along the minus strand of CM018692.1, from coordinate 105,305,688 downwards.
CTTAAATAGGAAAACAAAATTGCTGCTGATTAAAATAATAACTATTTGTAATCGCCCCCAAGATTCGAACCGAGGTGATATTCGAAAGAAAGGAACGTGTGCACCGCTAGGCTAGCTTTGTTTCTAAAGTTCGAGTTTGGCTAGTAGAAAATTTACCGGATTGAGCCGGCTCGCTTATTATTTAGTTAAATTTTATTATTAATTTTAAATATATTTATAGCTATATTTTTCATATATAACATAATATATATAATTTTTATTACATTTTTCTTAATTATATATATATAAATTATTATCTATATAAATAAACATTTATTTAATTAAATAAAAAGTTCTCGACGTGTTAGGCTCGAGCTCGACATGTAAAGCTCGAGCTTGATAACTAAACGAGCCATATTTCAAGGTTCCAACTCGGGCTCGTTTAGGCTTGGCTTGTTTGAGTTTTTTAACGATACGATCTCAAATATCTCATGACCTGACTTGGTTAATTTACACCCATATGCACAACACCTTAAATTAAATGTGTATATATTTAAAATGAAATATAAAATGTCTTTGATACGAAGCTTGAAGTTTTACTTCTTCGCAATTTGTCTATTTCGCATCGAAGTAATCACGAAAAATAAAAATGTCAACTTATAAAACGACTTTACTTCAAAATATTATCGTTGCGACAAATCGAAGACACCACTCTATTTTATTAAAATAATCGTTATTTTATTTTTTCTTGAAAAAATCTGTCATTTCAATTACCGTTTCCTACCAAAGATGTTACCGAGTCTTTGTGATAAGACAGAACTTATAAACTAAATGGTCTTGAATTTGAATGCCACAAGTACAGTGGTGGAGTTTGACCCATTTCAAGAGGTTCTCACACATCTGGTATGACCACATCTTACCTATATCCGGTGGGCCATGCTAAGATAACGTACGTGGCATGTATGTAGGATCTTCACCGTTCAAAAAAAAATTCTAACTGTTTCGTTTTGACACGTGGATCTAATGCACCGGAAAAGGCAATCAATCTCAAAGCCGGCGTTGGCCGGCAACTTTGTCAACTTGTACATTTTAACCCCTTGAAATTCAAAATTAATATAAAAACCCCTGCATTTGTTTCTTCTTCATTTGTATCGTCAATGTCACCTTCAATCCACCACCAAACAGTCTGTCAAACATCAGTCACATAGTATTCCCCGACATGGGATGTGCTCCAACAAAGCCATTAATGGAGTCATCCCATCATGGTCTTCACAAACTCAAAATGGATAATGGGTATGTGAGAGGATCAAGAAACTCAAATTCCGGTGGCCGGAGTTCGAGCAGCTCCACCAGCAGTGGCCGGCCTGGAGGTGGAGGCAGTGGTGGGAGGAGGGATGCAGGGAATGGTGGTAAAGAGAGGGGGGAGGGGGTACAAAGACGCCGCGGCAGTGGTGGTGGGAGTGGTGGTGACGGTGGTGATGGTGGCGGTGTGACGCGGAGGAGTAGTGTGTCGGTGAGATCCGATGATCTTGATGCGGTGGTTGATGGGTGGCCGAAATGGCTGACGGATAATGTCCCGAAACATGCTCTTGATGGTCTGGTTCCGAAGAGTGCTGACGCTTATGATAAACTTGATAAGGTGATCAACATACTCTACTTTTATACCGGCTTGGTTAACCTTCTCTCACACCCAATGATAAACATTCTCTTGATTAACACCCCATCGACCATATATGTCTCGTATAAACCTATACGAGACGTATAACCCCTCTGAAACCCAATGGTTTGACACTTATATGTCCACGTATACGTCACGTATAGAACTTATATGATGCATATAAACTTATAAGAGGCGTATAAGAGTCTAATCAGACACACAACAAATTCTGACAAACAATGATTGTCTCATTATAAGTCACATATAGGTCTATACGAGACATATAAGATGTGGGATGGGTGTGTGAATAACATGGTTCTTTATATATTGAATGGTCATTCTTGCTTTTTTCTTCTTGAAATTTAAAAAAAAAAACAGCTTTAAAAATTTTGTGTATATACCTACGTCGGAATAGCTCATTGGTTGGAATAGCTCCTTGAAGCGAGTAATCGGGGCAATATTAGGTCCTAGGTGGGAAATACTCGGGTAATACTCAGAAAGTACTTGGCCTCGAAATAACTCCTTGAAACGAGTACTCGACCATGGAGGCCGACTTTTGTAACAATGCATATATGGAATTATAATAAAGCTCAACTAATCATATAATTTACAAATTATTTATTAATTTATTTAAAAAAAAAGTTTTACGTAATATTACTTATTTTACCAAAAAAAACACATTTTGTGTGTTGACTTACGTATATGTACTAACCATTTCTTATGATTTTTGGCGATATGAAGTTACATATATATTGTTAGTGTTTCGTAAAATAACATAATAAATACAACGGTTGTTTGATAATATGTTTCATATTACATTGATATATACTTTTAAAAATAAAAATAAAATTTATGTAAATCATGTGATTGATTGAAAAGAGTCTTCGCACAAAACTTGAATCGAAAGTCATTTTATTGGTTATAATTTATGTATATATAGGTGGGTTCGGGTACATACAGCAACGTGTACAAGGCACGAGATCGTAAAACAAAAAAAATAGTAGCCCTTAAGAAGGTTCGATTCGACACATCTGAACCAGAAAGCATAAAATTTATGGCCCGAGAGATCATGATGTTGCGAAAACTGGATCATCCGAACATCGTGAAGCTTGAAGGTTTAGCAACATCTCGAATGCAATATAGTCTCTATCTTGTATTCGACTACATGCAAACTGATTTATCAAGAATCATTTCTCGACCCGATCAAAGGCTAACGGAACCTCAGGCAGGTGACATATTAATTTAATATATTATTTTACGTGAAAATTACCAAAATAATCAAGTTTGACCATCTTTTTGCCAAAATAATCACTGAAATTTAGCCCTTGTTTCAGCTTTAGACGCCCGTTTTTTGTATTTTTGTGTTCCAAGAAGAAACATATGGAACCACATGTTGGCGGCTTTATCGGAGTCTAAATAGGTGTCTTAAGACCCTTTTTTACTGGCGTCTTAAGACCCTTTTTTACTGGCGTCTTAAGACATCTTTAGATGCCTAATTTAGACTCCAATTCTGTCATCTTTTTTAGTCTTTAAACTCTAAAGTGACGTCTTTAAACGTCCATTCAGACGTCTTTACGCCATCAAATCAGGTAAGGTCACATCCATCCAGAACCGACGTCTAAAGATGTCGTTTTGAAGTCTAAACACTTCAAAAAGACATCAAAATGTGCGTCTAAAGGCCTCTTAAGACGCCGGTAGAAAAGGGGTCTTAATACACTCATTTACACCTCGACAAAGCCGCTAACATATGAGCCCGTATATGATTATTTTGGTAATTAGAGAGTCAAACTTGATTATATTGGTAATTAACCCTTGTTTTAATATTAATTCTCATTTATCTAAATTAATTAATTAATGTTTGTGTGTGTGTGTATGTTTAGGTGAAATTTTACATGAAACAATTGCTTTCGGGGCTACAACACTGTCACGAAAGAGGGATTTTGCATCGAGACATAAAGGGATCGAATTTATTGATCGATAAACAAGGGAACTTAAAAATTGGTGATTTGGGGCTTGCAAATTATTACGACCCGAAAAAACCGGTTCCACTTACAAACCGGGTCGTGACACTTTGGTATCGATCACCTGAGTTGTTGTTAGGTACCAACATTTACGGCCCGGCTATCGATCTTTGGAGCGCGGGTTGTCTCTTAGCTGAAATGTTTGTCGGAAGACCCATTTTGCCTGGGAGAACCGAGGTTTGAGTTCATATTTAATTCTATTTTATTCTGTTATATAAAATGTTTTTTTTATATATAATGTTTTTTATAACTTGTTGCGGTGTTCAAATTTGGTTTTGTTTCAATTTATATAGTTTGCTTTATTCGGTTGTTATTTATTTAAATGGATCAAACTAAAATAAGAAATTGTCTAATCGAACTGAATTCAACAAACAAAATTCAACATCATTTAATTATTCAGTTAATCGAATTAAAAAAAATTACGTCTGTTAACCAAACCAAAACCGAATTCACAGTTCAGATAGTATTATCAACTAAAAAATAATAATCATAATTAGGTTTGGTTTATACGGTTACAAATAATTTTTTTTTTTTGCACTCCTAGATTATTATCCTTGATCCGATGCAGAATCAACCTTAATAAGCTCGATTTTTTTTATTTAATTGTAAAAAGTCATTGGAAATGGCATCTTACATATATTTGCATGTTAATGATTAGATGAAAATGGGAGTAAATTGTCGTGATTGTCCATGTTGTTTGCTAATATTTTACTCTTGTTACATATGTTTCATAAATTACTCATTTGGTCACAAACTGTAAATATTTGTATTACATATGGTCCTTAGGTCAACAAATTGCCCTCACATGTTTAACTAAATCACTAAATTACCCTCACATAAGGAATGGATGCGTTACAAATGTTTAAAGATTGAGATCATATAAGTAATTTATGAAACATATGGACTAATAATAAAATACTAGCAAACCATATGAACCATCTCGACAGTTTACTCTTAAAATCAGATTTTTTATCAAATGAGTCCAACGGGTAGAAGTCACAAAGATCAACAAGAGTCAGATGACTCAAACGAGTCACACCGAGTTGCCAATCTTGCAGTTCAATTCAAGATTTTCGTAACACTAACTCACTGAGTTTATTCTGTTTCAGGTTGAACAACTTCACAAGATCTTCAAGCTTTGTGGTACACCATCGGCTGATTATTGGAAGAAACTAAAGTTGTCAACAACGTTTAGACCACCACATTCATACAAACCGAATCTTCACGAAGCGTTTAGAGACTATCCGAGACCGGCATTGGGACTTCTAATGGTTCTTTTGGCTCTAGACCCTGCTTATCGTGGTTCTGCTGGTTCTGCGCTCCAACACGAGGTGCAAAACCACCAAAACTCATTCATGTTCGTGTTGAAATATATAATATGTTTGAAACTAAAAACAATATTGTGATGGTTGTAGTTCTTTCACTCAAGCCCATGGGCTTGTGACCTGAGCGGTTTGCCAGTGGTTCAAGTGGACAATGATGATTTGGCTCAATCAAATGAACCAAAGAAGTAAGTTTCTTGATTCTTTGATATGTTAGGCTCAGAAAAGTGCAAAATTGCATGTATTGTTCAAGAGGTATGGTTATGTTGTAGGCATAGAAAGTCGAGAACTCGACATAAGTCCAGAACACTAAAAGACCAACAAGCGAAAGATCAAATGGTTCAAAATCCAGACGCATATTCGGCTTCTTTGAAAGAGGTATGATCTTGTGTTTTCACTATCTCGGGTTACAAGGCCGGGTCAATGAACCAAACAACTTAAGCAAGGGCTTTTAGCCCTAAAAATATAGGGCATTTTTCTATGTGGTTTTTCTTTTCTATCTTGTGCCTTGTGGGCTCTTAAGCCCGGATAGAAACTTTTTTCTAGCTTGTGCCTTCTAAAAATATAGGGCCTTACTTCACCAAATATAAACTTTTATTTTATTATTATTAGTCTCAAGCCCGGAGAAAAGAAGAATGGTTTTTAACGTAACCATTACTGAAGGGCCCCGACTTTTTATTTCACTTAAGGCCCCAGAATGATTGAGTCGGGCCTATCGGGTCATCAAGAACGATAAGCATACATATCAATGTGTCCACAAATGTATCATGTTTTGCAGGAAACCGAAAAGAAACTTGAGGTTGTTAGTGAAACCAAAGAGCCTATAGTAACCAAAACAAGCCCATCTGGTGTCGAGCCAAGCCCGCGCGACGAAGTTTTGGGTCCATTACCATCACCTATCGGGAATATATATCAACGGTACCAAAGACAAATGAGTGAATCACACCCGAATGCAAAAATGAATATAAAAAACCGGCCACCATTGCCTGATTCAAAGAGAGTATCAAGCAAGTACGGTGACATTATTGATGATCATCTGACCCGTGTTCCAAGATCCTTCTCCACAAGAGAGTATCGAAACATGGGTTAGATAAAACTCGATCTAATATAATTAGATCGAGTAGAACAAGATAATTGTATTTGTTTTACATCCACTTATTTTTTGAGATTTTAATTCATCACTTATGACTTCTATCATATAATCCTTATCATAAATTTTACTAAAACAGTTTTCAATTATCGTTTGTTCATCATGTATCTATTTATAATGTTTTATATTCAGTCTTGTCGCGTCTAGTTTTTCAAAGATGAACACCTAAAGAATAAAGCCCCATGAGAGGCAGGTCCACCTTTTGGGTATCAGTCAAGTAGGGCTGACAAAACATATCTTATCATATTTAACATGTTAGAATCGACACAATTAATGCAAATATAAGATATGAAAACGACCTGGTTTGATAATTTAAGCATAACAGTTCTATGTTTTAAGTAGCAAAAAAGAGAAATGATGAAGTCTAACCTTCTAATTTTTAATATTTTAAAAAATATATAAAATTAAAAAGTGAACTTTACAGAACATCAATTAAAAAAAAAAAAAGGAAAGGACAAAAGGTATTTGAGTAAGTGGTTTATAATTTTTAAAATGTATGTGAACAATACTTTGTTTTTTTTAAAAAAAAACTTATAAGCAGTTTTTTAAGGGAAAAAACAACAAATAAAAATCTGAACTACCTCAAAGGCTCAAAAATCTCATGAATCGAATCAAATACACAACCATAAAAAAATCTAATACACAGGTGTGAGGGTAATATTAGACCTGATAAAAGTACAAGCAAATTAAGCTGCTCAGTAAACCCCGTAATTACCGTAATTGGTTCAAACTGAACCAGGTCAAAAACAAGAACCAAACCGGTCAAAAAAAACCCGAATCTAACTGAAACCAGTTTTATTTACCCTTGATTTTTGACTTTGTTGACCAAAATCAAAATCAGTCCTTAAAAAAGTCGGTTTATTAAATAAAGCAATGGCGTATCCCAGTAAAAATATTTCAGAACCAAAAAAAGATGACACCAGAAACAACACAATTCATCATGTACACAAGTCCTGAATGTTTAATTTACATAAAGAATGAAGCCAGTATCACAACATCAAATCCATAAGATCACACACCATTACATAAATGCATCAATCAACTGAAACCAACCACAACTCAAAATGACAATTTTGCCCTCAAGACATTTACAACATCCACACATCCTCATGAAATTCAACTAACTAAAAGCACCCTGTAACCGATAACCGAAAGCTCAAACTTCATGATTCACCATTCCCTCTGCTACGTATATCCGATTCAATTCCTTCAATGTTATGACGTTGAGAAATCTTCAATAAATCTCCACCAATATCCAGGTCATCTTCCACCTTCACACGGCGGTCCTCCAGGCCCGCATCATTGGGGGCAGATTCTTGAGCAGTGGCTGCTGGTGGTTGCTGCACTTCTTGGACTAGGTCTCGGAATTTGTTCCTTGATGGCTTAATTCCTGTGCAGAAGACTTCTAGAAAGTTGTTTATACAACCTCGATTATAAACATTGTATCGGTTGTCTGATCTATATCGGAAGTTTTCATAGGTTGTCTGTAACAAATGAAGACTTGAATAATCAGACAACTACTTTAAAAATGCCAGCTAATTGCCATTCTAGGGGGTTTAAACAAGCCGCATCACTCGTCATTTACTTGAGAATTCGAGAGCGAGTTGCTAAAAGCTTAAAGCTAGCCAAGTTTAAACAAACTCAAACATATATTTAACCTCATATGACAATTGACAAATAAGCTCGAACCCAAGACACGTAGAGAGCTTGACCTGGCTAGCAAACCTAAATGAGTATGCCGTTTGTATAATTTTTACTTAATATATCAAATATATAGTTGCATCATAATCATTATCACACACAAATTATGATAAAAGTAGCAAAATAATATATATTATGTTATATAAATAAATTCGCCTCATGTGCGGTGCACGCATATTATGTATATATGTGTGAGCCTCAAGGGGCAAAAGTAAAATTGCACTAATTTTAACGTTATTTTACTTATTTTTGTGAAAATAACGTTAAAAACATTAGGATGATTAACTTCAAAGTTCAAACGATAACTTTGAGCCGGGGACCACTTCGAAGCAACCTCTCTATCCCAACTATGATAGGAGTAAGGTTTGTCTTCATTCTTCCCCCACAGACGCTACTGAAGACTGGGAAATAATAGGTAAGTTTGTTTGTTTTATATAAATAAATTATAGGTATAAATATATATAAAAATAACTACAAATGCATATAATAAAATAATTAGCAAATAATAAACAAGCTGGACCCAAGCTTGAAAACTACTCAAGAGCCAATCTTGGTTTAGGCGGAGCTCAGGCTCGGCTTAACTCGTTTACACCAAACATACTTCCAAAATCAACACTTAAAAGGCTAGTCATCAGTGTTGCAAGTTTATAATCTGTTAAGACCCATGGTTGCATCTATGATTTAACTATTGAACTAATTAATTATACAATCCATGATAAAATAACTATGTAAATAGGGGCTGATTTTACTAACCTGGTTTGAACCGATAAGGTAAAGGTGAAAACCCGTGAGGCCACCGACAAACCAAAGTGAAATAAAACAATAAGCCATTAATACGACCGATGCAGGGGAATCTTTCATTGCCCTCCAAACCGTACCATCATTATCATTCATCAAGACCTTCATGTAATAAGCCGACATCGAGAATACATAGATGCATAGCAATGTTGATGAAGACACAAATAGAAAAAAGAAGGGATAATTCCGCTGTATCACAAGATAATTGCAGGTATTTAAATGAATAAAAATAATATAAAATAACAACCTTAGTAGTGGTGGCAACTTGGAAAGGCCGAGTAACAAGTCAAAATAGATGCATTTTAAATGGGATGTTATTAGTGAGGATTAATAGATAGCGTTGATTGACCCACAAACATTTTGTTAACCATTTTCAAATAAATTATAAATATGCCAATCATAATTACAAAAAAGGGCACATTATGTGAAATAGAAACACGGAATTTACAATTTTTAATGGTTTAGCAACCAATTTATAGTTATTGTGAATTCTAACAACCAACCGCTTCATAAATTATTAGAAATCGTTGATGTGAGTATGTGACAATGGCATGCAACCACCAAATCAGATGCCACGTACACCAAATTTACTAAAGTGAAAAGAAAATAATAATTAATTTACATGTCTGAAAAAATGTTCTCTTTAAAAGCTATTATAGCTAGAAGTAACTACTAAATATAAGATCCTACTTGGCGTATACATATACACTTCAAAATGTAACTTAATTGTGAAAATCAGTCATAAAATGCAATTTCGTTTCTAATTTGAAACCTAGTTAAAAATTGGTTGCTAAAAGGGGGAAAAGTGTTATATCCATTTCTATTTGTTGCAATATACTACTGTAAACAATATTTTTACAATTATACAATAATAGACTGTAATCTTAAAACAAAAGAGCATAGGTGGTTATAACTTTTGATAATATAACGTTTTCTAGGATAATTTGACATATCAGAGATCCAACACAACCGAATGTAATCCGTTCATAGTAAGTAAATAGCTTAATGCCACCTCTAATCATAAGTTAAAGAGAAACGAAACCATACCAGCCCAATGCATTGACCCACCCAAGGACAGTGGTGATCGAACCGTTCGACACAATTGTTGCATACGGAACAATGAGAGCAACGAGGAGGGCGATAAAGCATACATGTATCACAATATTTGACTCTAACTGAAATCCCGTTTACCATAACTTCTTTGGTTCTAGGGAATTGTAATGATGGTGTTTGTCTTCCCCCGGTTTCGTATGTAAATTCTTCCTCTGGTGGGTGTGCGTTACGGGGAACGATCCCAGGATCACGGGCTGAAGTGAGAAGCAGCAGCACCAATACCTATCGAAATCAGTCAAGCAGGTCAGTCATTTTGCCTCATAGGTCAAAACAGGTTGTTTGTACTAATAATGCCAGATAGACAGGCGCCAAAACATGTTTAGGTTATAATGGTTACTTCGAACATGGGTAGCTATGGGTTAAAATGAGTTTGGGTAAAATGAGTACTTTTTATGTGGGTCATGAGTCGTCAGAATGGATTGACCCACCAGCAGTTTTGTCCCCTTTTTTAACAAATAGTTAAATGTTAAAAGGGATGTATTGGTTTGGTTTACAGCATACGAGAAGCAGATAATCAACCTGCTTAAACCAAAAGGATTGGCTTATGGGGCTAAGTCAATAGGTTGTCTATTTTTGTTGTTATGTAATGTGTAAACATCATATAAGTTATCTTTTGCGAAATTATAAAAGTTCTTCTAAATCTGAAATTGTTGTTATAATGAATTCTTTTATCATGATTTTTATTATTTAAGTTTTTCAAATTTACTAGTTATATGTTAACACTTAAACAACCACTACTTGCTATTACAGTATTATAATCAGTTATCTAGAAATCTTCTTTTAAGAAACATAACTCATAAATTGACAATCTTTAGTCTTTTAAACTTTCATTCCAAAAAAATTATCAGATTATTGCATTTTATTTAGAAGTAATTCCTCAAAAAAAAATGGTAAATGGTTATTTATTTTCATTCAGACCCTCAATTCATAGCCCTTATAGAGACAATTTATCTAGACAACACTTAATATAACAGAAAAGCAGGCCCTATGTCACCCTAAAGGTAAAGTTAAAACTTAGAATAGATCAAATTTTTAATATAAAAATGGCTTAGCAAAAACAGCTTACATCAACCTATAATATGCAAATAGGCATAAGTACTTTTCTTAATCCAAACACTCAAATGTGCTTACATGCGTTTTTAAAAAGCAATAGTTGTTCAACTAAGAAATCCCAAGCACCCCCTAAATATAATTACTAAAACAGCATTAGTAAAATGATAAATAATTTTCTGAATAAAAGGGTTTACAAGATTATATGTTGAAATAATGCAAGAGTGTTTTCGACTTGTTTGGCGTGTTATCATGTTAGCTCAAATTGTTGTATTTAATCTATTTGACCTGATAGAGATAATGCATAACTTGAATGCAGTCATTCATTAGCATATAGGTCAACAATGCCGCCTCAACTAATCAGGTTTAACTTTTTGCCTATTGAAATGACATTTAAGAAACTTTTGCAAACGTAAAATTCACCAGTATCAAAAGAAATTACTATTATTTTTGTGAAAGATTAAGAGGGCTAACATAGATTGTATAGACGATTGCGGCTACAATGATAGCATATCCTGCGTTATATGATGGGAATTCATGGCGAAGATGTCTTCCAACAAATATACAGAAAATAATAACCGGAATAACAATTAGTGAAACAGTGGCAAGCAGAGACTTAGCATCTGGACCAAATATCAACCTCCCTCCAAGAAAGAATTTCTGCAATAAAGACGAATGAAAAAAGTGAAAGTGCAGAAAAGAAGAAAATAGTTCTACAATAAACAGATAAATGCAAAAAATCAGATGCGATAAATGATAATATAAGGGTTGTAATTTGTAAAACATATAATTCAAGAAAAAAAAATGTCACCATAAAAACGATCATACATTAAGGAAATATAAAGAGAAGGGTCAGAATGGATTCATAGCATTCTTTTCGTATCATTCAAACGGGCTGCAGAGTTGGATTGACCCACTAACACTTTTTATCTCAATTATACTAAATAATTGATGAATGATGAGTAACAATCGTTATAAAAATAATACTATTACAATAATAAGCTATATCTTCAAATAAAAATCATTCAGGAGTTTGCATGCGTAGTTGATTGGGCAACTTTCAATCCGTTTAAATTGTTTGACCTATTTGACAGGTCCACTTTAGCTAATTGGCTCTTAGTTAAAAAGTTTGAGATCATATACAAGCCAAATCAGCCCATTTCCTGGTGTTATCTCAAGAAAATTAAAAATCCATCAATTGTAATAATATAAACAAGTAATGTTATTCTACTCACCTAGCAATGTTCTTCCAAGCTTGTAGAACTCTTAATATCAAAGTATCAAAAATTTTGGGCCCAAAAAGCTAAGAAGGGTATGCACTCCAAATACTCAATGCAACAAATAAATTCTCATATCACATGTTCAAGTAAGGACGTTAAACAACACAATAATCATATATCTCACATGGCCACATGGGTTCAAGCAGAATTGCAGAAACCTTACCCTTAACAAAATCATCAATAGTTACATTCATGATCAATCAAAATTTTCAATTTCAACATATCAAGCACCACCATAACTCGATAACAAAATAATTTTAAGTACAACTACAAGCCCAACAATAGCATTAAACAATCCCGATAGTCCAAAACTCATTTCCCTTGATTGCTGAACTCAAGTTACCAGTCCTAACCCTAAGCCTGTTAAACCCTAATTCCCTTGTTCTAAATGTGTTGCCCTGTACCTGTTCTATGTTAGTATGAAACAAACACTGACTGCCTATATCTTTTACCAATTGATATATACATTTACAGTACATATCTTCACATCATCTAAAATTGTAGAAACATGGTCTAACCCTAACACCAAATAACCCCATTTCAGTTTCAAATCATCATGACTAATTGTAACACTATGAAAACCAAAATTGTTATCAGGCAATACACAATATACAATCACAAACAAAACAACCACACTAAACCATTCAAATAAAGAACTCCACCAGAACTAATAAACAGAAAACCAGAAGCTGAAAATCTGACCTAGATTACTAAATTGAAAAGGGGAAATTCAAAATCGTAGTTTAAAATCTTACGTTTCTCCCTTTCCAGACTTCGTAAACCCTCTTCGCCATCTGAAACGATGAAAGAATACCCTAATTCGCAAAACAATTATGCGGGTAAAGAATCGAATATCTGGAAGTTATTACAGCGCATAATTTCCCTTTTTTCCCGTAAAACTTACAAGTTGAAAAGTGTCAAGTCATTGGAGTAAATTGGAGTGAGAAAATTAGGGTTTGGTCAGTGGTTTAGGATCTGAAATCGAGAGGTGGTCGCCGTCGTGAGGCGGTGGTTGTAGTGATGGTGACGGTGGTGGTTTTGAGTATTTTGAGAACGAAAAAAAAAAAAGACGGGGTGGGGGCCGGGGGTGTTTTCGGAAAGCGGCTTAATAATAGTATGCTATATATTTATAAAATACAAAGTATTAATTCCCACGAATTTATTTATTTTATTTATTTTTAACTTTTTTTTTTTTTTTGAACGGCAATAATATTTATATAAATTTAATAGAGAAATAAACATCCAGCGGGAAGCTGACACCTTACAAACCTACTAAAACATAAAGAAGTCATCTTATGTTTTGTAGAAAATAAAAAGCATCCATACACCATCTAGACCAATCAAGCCCAGTATTTTTCCCCCTATTTTTAATCCAAAGAAATGTTGTAGCTTTGATCTCCTCTGCAACTCTAGCTGGATGAGTGTTCCTATTTTCAAATTCTTTTTCATTTCTGGCCTTCCATATACACCACAGGGAACCGGCTATAATGGCATGAATGATTTTTTTGAGAGGACGATCAGATTGTATAGAGAAAGGAATGTTCAGCAGCTCACCAATTTCAGTGACCTTGGAATTCTGCAGATTGCACCATGGTAGAATGATATTCCATACACTTTTTGCAAAAGGGCATGAGATAAGAATATGGTTACAACACTCGGTCAAGGATGAGCACCAAACACAGTCAGTTTGGTTGATGTGGACACCTCTTTTGAGTAATTCAGTCTTCGTTGGTAGACGATTGAGGACAACTCTCCACAAGAAAATCTCCACTTTTTTAGGAACCCAGCTTGACCGGAACATGGGAGGACCAACCTGTGATGTCATGTTTGCTTCAATTTGTCTTCTAAGTGAACCCACTGTAAAATACTTTGATTTGTTTAAAGACCATTCCCAAGCATCATGATCTTTTGAGAACACATGTGTGGACACAAACAATTTGCATAATTGTAGGTCAAGAGCAACGCTAGGAGCACTTATATCAACATACCAGTTCCAAGAGAGGTTAAGAATGTTGCTTTGTATGCCAAGCCGATCCGATATGAGACATCGTTTTTGGGTTTCTACTTCTAGACAAGTCCTTTTCAAGCCATGTCTAAGTGTTCAATGATCCAAAGGTCAAACCTCTCTTAAAGTGTTTGTCAATTATCAAATTTGAAGTAATCTTATAGTTTTATCTCTTCTAGTAGCATAAATAGTGTTTTCAATACTGTAATTCAATCTTAATTAGATGTAGTAATTTAGTTAGCGTCAATGGTATCAGAGATAAAGATTTTAGATCATTACCTGATTGATCAAACATGGCAACAATATCGCAATATAACTCATGTTGGATGGGTTTGATTGAGTATTTTAAAACTTATCATTTGAGAGATGCAATATGTGTTGTGAAAACAACATTCGTGTGGAAACAACAAAAAAATCATTAGCTGCGACGTTTGATGTATGATGTAGAATCCACATTCATGTGGAGACAACATATATGACCTTTTGTATGGTAGATAAAATCCATGTTCACGTAAAGAGCATTATAGACTCCACAAATGTGTGAAGAAAATGTTTGATTTAATATGAAAAATGTTCAATATTGGATGTTCAAAATGGTGTTTGGGTGTTTGATTGTTTTAATTGTGCTTGATGTCATATGATCATTATGATTTAGCATTCAAAATATTAATTGTATCATTTAAAACTAATGAGAACATAATTTCTCATGTATTCTTTATATGCATAAAAATTTATGTGTTGATCATATATGAAATCGACGATTAAAACATGTTAGAGCATATTTGGTATGTATTTTGATACATGTTTGGTGCGCCTTAGTCAGATTAGGCATTACACATTGTATTTATTTTCCAAACAAACTTTATTTTTTATGAAAAAAAAAACAATGAACACTAAACTTAAAAATAGGGATAAAAAATGTTTGTAGTTTTTGATATATATATAAATACTAGATTAGTACACTGTGGGTTACAGGGGTTGTATAAAAAATATAATAAGAATTTAAACAATATAAGATGATTTTTTATACAAAATATAATTAAAATTATGCATAATTATTATTTTAAATAATTAAATAGTAATGCTATTTCTTTAAACACTAGTTTTTCAAAGTTTGTTTGTTTAAACATTTTGTTTTAAAAACTATGTTTGAAAATTGTATATTTATAATAATTTGTTTTTTTTTATTTTTTTAATATTAATGTATTTTAAACGAATTAACTTTTAATTTAAAAAACTATCAAAAATATTTAATTTTATTATTTAATATAAGATGTATTAAATAGAAGAAATCGACAAGAAATCAAAGTTGAGATAATTTAGAAATATATTTCTTAGACACATAACTTCTTTCTTGAATACAACCTTTATATGGGTGTACATCATGAATGATTATGGTTGAATGAGAAAGAAAAAGTAATGATAAATGAATAAAGAAAGTACTATTTAATTCAAATCAGAATTTATATGAGAAATAATGTGAGAAATTTAAAATATATATATATATATATATATATATATATAAAGTAGATTTATAAAATGAAAAAATGAGTACTTTAAAGCTAGATTCTATATATTTATATTTTATATTTATATATTTTTTAATTTACTAAAAGGTAAACACATGCGGATAATCTAGTAAACAAAAAAAGTAAGGCATGTGGGGTTCATCAATTCATCTTCCTGCAGGCTACATTCAACTAGTTGCAAATTCAGTCCCTGGAGAACTTCTGATTGTATGGAATTAGCCCAAAACTGTTATTTATTCAATTTCAATTTTAAATTAGGTACCTATAACATTACTCCTTTATTGAGAGAATACAACGATGTTATATATATATTTTTTTGACATCTAACGAGGGCTCAGCGGCATGCCTCTTCATAGCACAAATAGATCCTCGGACCCAACAACCAACGCGCTACGACCACAGTCCACTACCAACTTCCCGGTATCTAAAGCTCAGGTGTTGGCGAGAGCTGAATCGAGCAAATCCACCTGCTCCTCAGGAGGAGGCCCACTATGTGGTAAAACCCCCTACTGACCGCTTTGGCCAGTATTTGAACCCATGACCTCACAAAGCCTAAGTTTTATGAGAATCATGTAGTGCCAATTGATCTACAAGCTCATTGGTATACAACGATGTTATATGGGAGAAAGACAGAAAATACCTTTATATACGTCAATGTATTCGCGCTGGGGATAGGCAAAAAAAATTGCTAAATCGACCAGAATAGCTAAAAAATGCAAAGACGAGCATTAAAGAGTGAAATTTATGAAAGTTACTTGAATTTAAGTGCATACGTATGTTATATTAAGTGATACATGTTAGATTACCCAAAACTATATATTCATTTACCTAAATCATATTTCTAAATATTTTCAATAGCTTTTTATTTGGTTTTAGTCCTTCTCTGATTATGCTTTTATATTTTGCACGAAATAACTATAACTTTCACCTTTTGAGAATTGGATCATCAAATTTATATATTTTGGATATTAAAACATTTAATTTAAATATCTATTTTTGTTTATTATAAATAAATGTATTTAAAATTCTAAGTAAATATTTGATTGTAATACAGTCTTACATTAATATAAGAAACCAAGATACAAATATATCATGTCATTATTATATCTGACTACCAAAGAAAGTAACATTTATGTAAAGTAGTTATAGAATTTATTTATTATTTATTTTATTTGTTATTTTTATAACAACAAATCTATGTTATTCATAAACCCATTGTTATATATAACAATTAGAAGTGTAGGTGGCATCATTGCTTTTATGCTAGAAGACAAAACAAAAACAAAAACAAAAACAAAAACAAAGGATTATTCAATATGTATATTCTTTGAAAGTCAAAACAAATGTAAGGTGGATGAACCGGTAACTTTGGTGACAACTGGGGAAATTCGGTTAAGGGTTCAAAACTCTTCACCAAGCAGTTTTTTTTATAACTACATTTAGGAATAAATATTAATCAGATCGAGTCCGTTTAATTTTCAATTGGGTTAAATTCGATATATTTTTAGTTTTTATACATTTCGGCATAAATATATGTCAAACCCGCCACGTTACATACGATGTAATTTTACCCTTTTTAATCCAGTTTTTATACTTTGAAAATATAATATTTCTGTATACTTTAGGTTAATGTTGTTTCATTATTTTGATAACTTTATTTAGGTATAAATACTATTAAAAATGGAGTCCAACTCATATAATTTTACTTTTTATACATTTCAACATAAATATTGATCATAACCGTTGGGTTACGTACAATATGTTTTACCTTTTTTAAATACACTTTCAGGTTGCGTAAATATAATTATTTACAACGACGTGATATTTTATCCACATTTCGATTTTTTTCGTTTTTCTTAACATTTTTTATAACGATGTAACTTATACATGATCAAATATATCGTTACAGCATGTTTTAAAAGTATAAAGTTATCTTTTATGTTGTATACGATAAAATTTTTCACAATAATTCGTCTTTTATTAATCTTAAGACATAACTTCATGTCTCTTTTAATTAAACCACTACGTTGCCAAGCACACGTCTAAATAGTACCACACGCGGTAGCGCGCAGGTAACGTTTCTAGTTACCTTTTAAAAGGCAAATAATAAAAGAACTATTCTCACATATTGACAATTGTAGAATTTATTTGTCACCTTGTTAAATTTGCTCATTATTTTCTGTTAACTTTCAGTAAAATGTCTCCTAAATTATCGCTATTTCATTTTTATATTCGCCACCTTCATTATCTTAATTATCATTACCTAAAAAAAGTTGAAATAAACTGCTAAACATATCTAACTTCATCAATCATCTTTGTATATGTCTTCATATTTTTTCGTTCACACATATATATACAGGAAAAATATATTTTAGAAAATATTTAAAAGTTGAAAAAATTCATGAAATCACAACAGACTAAGGCACATATATATTTTACCAAAGGGTATAAATGTAAACAAAAAAGAAAAAAGAAAAAAAGGTACGTTGCACATATACGACAATTTCTCTCTATATTTTTAGAGCTTTAGGATAATTTTTTATATGTTAATACGTTTATTAAATTTAAACTATACAATCAATTTTTTTTATTTATGGATATAATATTGATATATCAAAAAAACCTGACCGTGTTCATAAAAATGAGCGTTTTATATATGGTTGTATTTCGAGTGGGACGTTTTTACGATATATTTGAACTCTAAACAATATAGTAAAAAAACTAAAATTAAACTTAAGTTTGTGTATGACGTTTTTAACTATGCAATTTTACATATGCCATTTGAGTTGGATAATTTTACACATGACGTTTACAATTGGACAATTTTATCAATTGATTTTTTCTAAACTTGTAAATTATTTAATCTGCTTTTCTTCAAACAAAATGCAAAAAGTTGTAGTTTTGTGTGTGTTTACAACAATGTTTTAAAAAACCAGTATTTTAGGTGCACCGAATTTGGCTCAAAAATGGTTCAACCGGACACACTAATTAACCATAGAATTCTATAGAAATACAACTTATATTCAAATAAGTTTACAAAAAGTATACAAATTTAACCAAAAACAATTCAAAAAGTACTCAAATTTATCTAAAACAATATAAAAGTACTCAAATTCTAATAAAATTTTTTTAAATAAAAGTGCATAATAGGATTATGACATTGGTTTGTTAAACGCATCAAGTTCACGATCGCTTAAAAGCCGAAAATCGTTTAAAAGCCTCAATTTTGTGTTTTTTTGAAACCGGAAATACCGGTTTTACCGGTAAAACAGGATTAAACCGGCGGCACAATATATCGAAGGAACCTGCATAATACCGGAGTGTTTCGAACCGATTTTTAAAACATTGGTATACAACATGATTTCTATGGTAAGTTGGTAACTTGTGATTGAGATATTCAATCAGGAATCAATGAGTTTGAGCGACATGATTAAACAAACTTGTGAATTGATCGACTAACCTGTGAAGAAATATTTAGCTATAATCGATCTCTTCTAGTTTACAAATGGTATCTTATACATTATAATTTCGTGGTATATGGTAAAACAAACATTGTATTTAAGTGTAAAACACCATGTGTAATATTATAAAACATGTTCAAACTAAAAATATAATGTATAGACTACAAACATCATTTACATATAAGCCTGAAAAAATATACGGGTTAGGTTGGTTTGGGTAATGGGTAAAAACGGGATCAGGTCAGGATAAGTGCGGGTCGTCAGAACGAGTTTTAAGCAAAATCAGTATGGGTCAAATTGGATTGTTTTAAAAAAAAATCAATTGTTTTAAGCCAGAATGTGTTTGAACTAAACAAATAGTCTATTAAAATAATTTTTAGTAATTTTCTCACTAAATATGTTGTTAATAATTCATAAATGTTTGAATCAATTGCATTCACATAGTTTTTAGGTTATCCATCTGAACTCATTTTGTGTTACAGAACTACTTATCTCAACTCATTTCATGTTATAATGTTACTCATTTCAACCAATTATACAATAATTGTTCACCAAATCATGCACATTTGTTTTGATTTGGGTGAAAATTGTCACATATATTTACATATTAAAAACAACTTAGTAGAAGCTTAAAACTTATGTATAAGCTAAAAACACCAAGAACAAAACCAATAAAATCATTTATAGAGACTAAAAACAACATATACAGACTTAACCAGTGTTAAAACACTAGTAAGACTTAATAACACCATATATAGACTAAAAAACTTCATGCATAAAACTTATAACACAATAAATGTTTAACTAAAAAAATACCATTTATAAATTCTTAAAACACCATTTTCGGGTGAAAAACATTGTTAAAACAAAAACACCATATGCTAACTAAAAAACCAAGTATAGGCTTAAAACAAATGTATAGACTAAAACATCATAATGATCAATGCAATTAACACCATAAAATGACTAGTTTAATAATCACACTCTAAAAAAACACCATAAAACTCTTAGTTTAATGATATTTTTAAGAGATAATAGCATATAAAAAATTATAAATGTTTAAAAATAAGAGAGAAAACCTCGAAAACCGATCTAAACGAACTCCGATTGAACTCATTTCGATGGCGTTGGAATCGTCTCATCGAACCCTACAATATTAGCTTCTAAGTTTTAGCTTTAATAACTACTTTTAAAGTTTAGATTTTAGGGCTTGATTTTTGGCTTTTTAGGTTTTATCTTTAGGTTTATGGTTTGTTTTTAAAGTTTTGGTTTTAGTATTTGGGTTTATTGTTTACAATTTAATGTTTGTGTTTTAGGGTTCAACAAGCCGGTTCCAATGATGCAAAACTGAATTCTATCAGAGTTTGTTTAGGTCGGTTTTCGTGTATTTGAAAATCATTCTTAGTCTTGTTAGGCAAAATAAACTTTTTAGTGGAACATTCCTCTAAAAATAAGAGTGAAAGGGAAATTGCATGCAATTTGCATGAACATGGTCAAATGGTTGCAATTTCTATTATACCCCTTCCACCATGCTAATTTCTCTTTACCCCCAGCCCGCCATCGCCGGACGTTGCACACTTCAATATTAGTGGCCAATATTCTTTCTTAAAATTTCTAAAATTTGAAACTTTTTAGCCTGATCTCACACAAATAGGGTCAATTACTATATAAAATCGTGTTTGCATGTGAATATATAGTGAAAAAAAAAATACAAAATAGTTTTCGTGTGTTAAGTGTATGAAATTTGCATGAATTTATCACACTTAACTAGTAACCCTTCCTTGATAATATGATAAATTAATGCAAATTTCACATGCAAAATAAACTTTGTATGTATGTGTGTGTGTATGGATGTATGTAAAAGACCAACTGGAAACATTACTATTGCAAACATCACCTTTCTTACTAACAAAATAATGTTTTTTATTTACGTTTATAATCGCAACGTACACACATGTTTTATTTGTACATCCGGCAACAACATGAATAATTTTGCTCGTTCATAATTAAACCCTAGGGTATAAAAATCTTGATAAAATTGAAAATCGATACTCAGTTATATTGAATTCAAGTTTTATCAAACGAAATAATTCACTTGACATAATCTTCCAATATTTAATTGTAATCAACTTTTGCAATTTATATAAGGGCTGACAATGA
The DNA here is from genome assembly GCA_009363875.1 of Mikania micrantha. NCBI lineage: Eukaryota > Viridiplantae > Streptophyta > Magnoliopsida > Asterales > Asteraceae > Mikania > Mikania micrantha. Next base: position 105,284,462 of record CM018692.1, on the reverse strand, counting down.
AACAATGGAACTTTTGAATTAAACAGAGAGATTGATGCATAATTTAAGGGACATAATTTGTAATTCTCTATTTAATAATTTACCCCAATTGAAATATGGATAAGGTTTGTATATATCATTCTCCTCAGACCCTACTGAAAAATGAGAATATACTGAGTAAGGTTGTTGTTATTTAATAACTTACCCATATCGAGTTATCAACTTTGACCAGAGGTATCTTGGTTGTGAGATAATGTTCAGAAACGAAATGTTGTTAGGTTCAAATCCCAAAGGGGGTTTTCTCAAAATATTAGGTATCTTGCAGAACTGGTGACTTGTGGTGGATATGATCAGGTAATATTGACGCTGACACGATAACACTCCTATGATCCGCCATTTATTAAAAAATTAACCGTTAAAAAAATAGCTTTTTACCATTGTTTTCTTCGGAACTTCCCATAAATCTAGTTCATGTTTTCTATTTGAAATTCTTTTAAAAGATACAATATTCTTTCGGCGAGGAATGATGCTTTATTCTCAGGTAACTCTCATGATTACAAATAATGATTCGTTGTATATATCACCTTACTAAGTTAGTACCCTGTTTATTACACGGGATGAATAAAAAAATATAATAAATAATTATCAATAACAATTTAAACAATATAAGATGATTTTTTAATATAAAATAATTATATTATTTTTTTAAACATTATAGTTTTTTTCAAATTTTGTTTCTTTAAATTTGTTGTTTTAATTTTCTTTTTGAAAATTCAATATTTTATAATAATTTGTTTTTTTTTAAAAAGTGTGTTTTTTGATATTAATATATTTTTAATGTATAAAAATATTTTTTTTTCTTAATTCAAAACATGTATTTAATAGGAGAGAAAACAGGGAAAACAAAATTGAGATACTCTAAGAACATGACAAGTATCCCTGAAAAACCTTTATTTATTAGAATCAATAGATTATACTCTAATTTCGTTTGTTTAAAACTAACATGGTAGTTTTTTATATATGTTTTCTAAATATTTATATTTATACTATATAATAAATAAATGTTTTATAAGGACATATGATAATTTTTTAGAGTAATTATAATTTGTTTTTTTTCATCTCTCTCCTATTAAATATTTATGTATCATCTTTTGACTAAACTTTTTTTTTTCCATCCTCTATCTATATATTATTAAATATTACTTATTTTATTAAATTTGGTAAATAATATGATTATATTATAAATAAATTACTTATTTTTTAATAAAAAAAGTTTTTAAAAAATACATAGCATGTTACTTAAAAAAATTAAAATTAAAATATTTAATGCTAGACTAAAATCCCGTGTATTACTCGTGATACACGGGTTGAATAATTAAAAAATATAATTTAGTAATTTAAAATAATAATAAATATTTAATAATTATAAAATTATATTTTAAGATAATGAATAATTGAAATATTCTTATAACTTATTAAATTATAATAAATTAGTAAAATATTAGAATAAGAAGATTTTTATTTTTTAATATATAATTACTAAAAATTATAAATATATATTAGGAGAGAGAGCCGGTAATTTTTTTCCATATGTCACTTAAAAACGACACGTGTTTCTTAGAAATAATTTTTTATTAAAGTAGGTAGAGGTAGATGTGTAAAACATAAGTTTTAACCTAGTATGTAATATATAGATGTTAGATCGTTTAAAATTTTTTTATCTAAATAATTGTAAAATATATTTATATATATCTTATAATTTTAAATTAATGATTGAAATTAAAGTGTTAAAAGAGGTGGAATAATGTAATATGTAAAATATATTTTGACTTTTTTTTTTATATTTTTTATAACTTTTAATTTCGTAAGACAGCATTTTTTTAATATAATTACATCATAAAATTAAGCATTTGTTCATATAATGGCGATATAAGATTTATTTTTAAGAAATCATAGTAAAAGTTCTGATTTCAAATGTGAAACTTTGGTATTCAATCTCTAATCAAAACGTAATCCTTCACGCCAAAGGTTAATTTACATGCATGCTAAAATTACAACATGATGTCTGTGACACCTGGCAATTCCAGGTAAATTGCAACTCTTACATTCTTTACATTTCACATTCATACTTGTTGCATTTCATTTAATTATGTTAATTATATGAGTGAACACAAACAACTACGAAACGATAGTTTGAGGAACTGTCGAATCGTACATTGCACATTGGTTTTGTAAACCAAGTGTGGCAAACACAACACTAACACAAGACAATAATTCGAGGAGTTATTGACTTGTGCATTACACGTTGATTAGGATTAATCAAGCGTGCAAACACTTCGTAAGACACGAACACAAACTACCGAAGATAATTCGAGAAATTATCGAAACACACACACGAGTCTCACGAACGTTGGTGATCAATCAAATTTATGTGCTACTTTGTGATTATATGTTAAACATGTATTAGATGTTTAGAATAAGCGTTAGAAATCGAATACGAGCGAAATCGAATCATCAAAATCGAAAAACAGGGAAGTGGACTCATCGCGGTACGCGATGGTCCCTCGGCGAAAGGCTTCGCGGTCCGCGAAGCAAACCGGGAGTCGAGACTCCCGAATGCTATCGCGGTATGCGATGAAAACTTTTGATCGGCCTCCGCGGTACGCGAAGGCCATGCAGATCAAATTTTCTTTATAATCAGCCCCATCTCATTTCTACTCGTTTCCTTTGCAATTCACTCGAACACTCACACCCATTTGCGAGCAAAACCCACTGGAACTAAGCCTCAACCCCCTGGAAGCTCTCTTGAGGCCACCTCTTTCCCTATTGGAGCTCTTGAAAGGCGTGGAGCTTGAGGAAGGAACCAAAGAAGCTTGGAACAAGCATCGAACCACTGAATCTTCATCACCAGAAGCTGTACACCTCGAATCGTGTCATCTAAGGTAGTTTTAAACGCTTTCCTAGTGTTAGATCGTACATGCATGGGCTAAAAACCCACATGCAACTCCGTTTAGTTATTGTGCTTGAATGTGTTGGTGATTCGTTGTTTAGATGTCATGGATTTACTGATTTGATAGTTTAGTAACGTTAGGTTTGAGTTTTGTTGAGTTATTGTTTGATTTGATAATGATTTTTATACACTTGCCATAAAAGGAAACTTTTATGTGCAAAGTCTTGGATTGTGATGATCTAGACATGTTAGACATGTCTAAATGTTGTTAAATGAGTATTGGAGTGTTTAGAAACACATCTTGATATTTGATTTTGTCAAAATCATGGTTTTATAGAAACTTACTAAAAATGGAAACTTTTAAAAATCAAAAGAGGGCTTTTGATGTTTTAAAGGGTTTTGATGAACTTTGATTATTGAAATATGTTTAGAAACGATTTCTAAGCATATTGGAAACCTTGATTTGTGAAAACGAGTTTTTAAACGGATACTTTCCATATAAGGAAACTTTATTTGAGCAAAACGGCATAAATAGTGATTTATGCGCAAACGACATGTTTTAAGAGTTTAAACGTGTTTTATAAACATATTGGAAGTTATTAGTTTTATGAAATGGGATTTTATAACCACACCTTCCTAAATTGGAAACTTTCTAACAAGGGTAACTTATGTGATTAGAGTCATAGGATGCATTTTGGTGTCTTATGTGCATCAAGGTACATAAACACAACAATCGTGTCACCAACGATTCGTCGAGTCAACACAAGTCAACACACACACACTCGGTTGAGCACACCGACACTTGGAGTTGTATGGATTACAACACATCACAAAACACATACTCACACCTATATGGATATAGGTGCATACTAGCAGGTGCTAGCTCTCGCAGACACGAACATTCACATACCGGAACTACTATCAGGTGAGTTCACGGCCCCTTTTTATCTTTTCTACCTTTGGGGGAGAAAACATTGCATTACAACTGTTTTGAACAACAACTCATTTTATTTACGTATGGACATGCTTTATCATTATATGTATATGTGTGGGCCCCTATCACAACTAAAAGTCCTCGCGATACTCCTCGGACCGTTAATAGCATAACGCCTAGCATGGTAATCTTGAATAGTACTATTTGGGCCCGACAAGCCCCACCCATCTTGTCTTGGAGGCCACCCGACTGGAGGTCGGAATGGGTGCAATATTGACCAATACTTTGCCATTGTCCTGTGATAACATGGCGGAAGGCACAAACTGTCAGCTTCGGTACCATCCACAATATAATATAACTGTATTGACTAGCTATCAATCGATACAGCATTGTCGTGATATGTAAATCTACTGAACTCTTACTTTAAACATTTGATGTTTACTGCTTATGAAAAACCTGTGCTCTCACCAACCTTTGTGTTGACCTTTTACTCGCATGTTTTCTCAGGTAACTAAGGCACGTGCACAAGGAATAGGATGCTAGGCTGGAGTCGCATGCATCTGTTTATGTGTCTTATTTTACTAGACTCTGATTATCATTTGATTATGTTGTGTAATGTTAAACAACTTTATTCGCTTCCGCAACTATTGTCACTTATCGTTTTAAAAACCTTTTTGAATCAACGCTTCCGCAAACTATGAATGATTAAACTGTTTGGTTAACTCATACTATACTTCCACAACTCTGATCTTACTAAACTGTTTTATCCAAATTATTGGATGTACGTACGAAATCAGACATATAGGTCTCGCATGTTGTGTGACCGGAGACTGCGATCCTGACAATCTACCGCCGCTCGCGCCCCGGAAGGGACGGGATTTCTCGGGGTGCGACAATGTCCCAATCCATACATCGAATCCAAAAAAGAAGTTGGTGCATGCAATAATAAGTACAATACGATGGAGATATGAAATATGAGAAATGAAGCAATTTTCAAGGGGATGTCCCAATCCATACATCGAATGGTGGACAACATTAAAAGAATGAGATTTCTTTGGCTCAAAATAAACAAAACAACTTATCCAGTATATTCCTACTTTTTAGTAGCGTCTGGTGAAGGAAAATTGATACAAACCTTACTCTTATCATAGTTGAGATAGAGTGATAGACATACTGTTCCTTTGGCTTAAAAACCAAGCAAATATAATGACACTAAAATGGGAAGATTGATGTTCTTTTAATGTAATTTGAGAGATTGTTTTATGGTGTAATTTTTGGTGATTCCTCTCTCTAGAGTGTCGGTTAATAAAATTTCTTTAGCTGTTAAAAAAATGTAGTTTTTAAATAAAATAAAATAACCATAGACATTACAACCTAGTTGTATCTTGGTGGTAATAAGACATAGGAACCAAATGGTCATGTGTTCGAATTCCATTAGAGGGTTTTCTCAAAGTATTGAGTACGTTTCCATTTAGAACTGATAACTTGGTGATGGATATGATCGGATAGTACTGCTGGTGACACGATAATACTCCAGTCAATGTTTCAGAACCGGTCTCCTTACCGGTCAGAGGTCTGACTGGTCGGACCGGTCCAACCGGATTTAACAACCGGATGATTTTATAAACATTTTTTTAAATATATATATATATATATAATTAAAAATTAAAAAAGTAAAAAAAATGGTTCAACCACCGGTTCGTCCAAAACGGCCCAGAACCCCAAACTGGACCGGTTCACCCACCTGTTGCCGATCCAACCGGCCAGTCCGGTTTACAAAACAGTGACTCCAGTGATCCGTAAGTGATCCAAAATTTAGCCGTTAAAAAATAAAATAAAATAAAAAATAGTATGCACAACTGCCCCACACAGACTTCAAAGATAACCAGGACCTAATTAAATGCATGCATGGGAGAACCCACATGGACCACATCACCCAACACTTGTCTTTATCATTGGCCTTCCAACATACTTTCACAAATCTTGAGGGACTAAAAAGCCAACCGTTCATACATAAGGGACCTTAAAGAAACTTCTGATCTATAAAAGTCCCCATCTTTTGTAATCTTGAACATCAAAAACTAAAGCTTGTTACTCAGCTAGCAATGGCTTGTAAAATTACAGCAATGCCCTTTCATACACTTGTAATGAGTGTGGGTCTGTTGGTAGTTATGATAATGCATTTAAAGGGTTTGGATGCACAACAGCAGCCGTTGGTGAAGGGGCTTTCTTGGAAATACTATGAAAGTAGTTGTCCAAAATTGGAATCAATAATTAGGAAGCAAATGGAGAAGGTGATCAAGAAGGATGTGGGTCTTGCTGCTGCTTTGCTGAGAGTCCATTTCCATGATTGCTTTGTTCAGGTATGAGCATATATGTATATATATATAATATTCCCAATGAACCGGCCAGTTCATTATTGCTTTGTTCAAAGTGTGTGTATAGGGAATATTCAATTAAGAACTTTTGGTACTTAACAACTAAAAGAACCAATTATAGCCGCAAGTTTAATAGGGTAAAAAAGTAACTTCCCCTGTTTTAAAGAAAAATTACTTTTATCCCTTTAAAACATGTGGTTCAAAATTAGTTCTTTTGGTTCTTTCATATGTAATGGTTCTTAATATAATAAGTCTATATATATATATATATATATATATATATATTTGTTGATATTACTTAATTGTAACTTTAATATTTCCTTCATCTAATTTCGTATAATACATGGATTTCTAACCTGGAGGTTGAAACTATTTATTTCACTAAAAAAACGCATCTGATCGAACTGATCAGCTAAACTCCTAACAATTAATATTTAAATAGAGTCTCAATGATTCAAACATCTTACTAACTTAACACTTAATAAATTAAACAATGCTAGTATGTATGTGTGTATAGGAACTCTATCATGAGACAACTCAATTTTTTGTTCAGCTTGATGAGTGACATAATTTATTTTCAAAATTTCAAATAAAGAAAATAGATAAGGTTAAAGAATTTTATTTTTAACATCAATTTTTCATACTTATATTTATATTTTTTTTGGTGGAAAATTTATTTTCAGATGATGAGGTGGCCATATAATTTTTTATTTTCATTTTCAGATAATGAGGTGGCCATATAATTTTTATTTATATATTTACTTTTACACATGTTATATCTTTTTCTTGTAACTTTAAAAATACACTCTTCCATTACATTCCTAATTAACCGTAGTGATATTCTTCTTCTTTTTTTTTTTTTTTATTTACGTTTTAGTATAAATTTCTTTTAAACGAAACCGGTTCATGTTTTCACAAAAGAAAGTTAGTATATGTTTCAACATAATGGATGTATAAATGTGACACTTTTTAATTTAATATTGTTTATCTATACACATATCTTCGCATTCATACCCTCCAAGGATACAACATGCATATAAAAGTCACTGGGTTATTAACCCGTGTATTACACGGATTTAATATAATATATTAAATAGTTAACAATGAATATTTAGCTAATTATAATGTTTTTTTTATTGTTTTTATTTTTATATAAAATATAATTAAATGTTTAATGCCATATATTTTGATGATTTTTAATTCATAATAGGGTTGTGATGGTTCGGTGTTGTTAGATGGATCGGCAAGCGGGCCGGTTGATAGCGAGAAAACGGCACCACCAAACCTAAGTTTAAGAGGGTTCGAAGTCATTGAGGATCTTCGTCGTAGGGTTCACAAACAATGTGGTCCGAGCAGTGTTTCTTGTTCTGATATCACTGCTATTGTTGCACGTGACGCTGTTGTTTTGGTAAATCCTTACATACAAACTCCTTCATAGTTTAACATTTAGAGTTAATTGCATAAATAGTCCCTGTGGTTTGATCAGATTGCAGATTTGGTCCCCAAACTTTAAAAATTGCAAATTTAGTCCAAACATTTAAAGTTAATTGCAAAAATGGTCCCTATAGTTTGATCAGATTGCAGATTTGGTCCCCAAATTTAAAAATTGCAAATTTAGTCCAAATATTTAAATTTAATTGCGGAAATGGTCCTTGTAGTATGAGAAGATTACATATTTAGTCCCCAAACTTTATAAATTGAAAATATAGAATATAAATAATTCACAAATCCAAATTAAATATTTAAACTTTATTAAAATACTTTAAACATTATTTAAATAATTTGTTTAACCTATAGAAGTTATATAAAATAGTTGTATTCATATCTATTGATTCAAAAAATAGCAAAAACTATTGAATAATAAACGTTAAATATACAAGATTTTGAATTCACAATTTATTTAAACAATATTATCTTCTATATTTAATGATTATTATTCAATATTTTTTGCTATTTTTTTAATAAATGAACATGAATACAACTATTTTAATTAAATTCAATAGATAATACAAATTATTTTAAGAATATTTCAATTAATTTAATATTTTATATATTAATTTGGATTTGTGAATTATTTTTATTCTAAATTTGTTTTCTTTTAAGTTTTGGGACCAAATCTACAATCTGAACAAACCACATGGATCATTTATGCAATTAACTTTAAATGTTTGGACTAAATTTGCAATTTTTAAAGTTTGGGGACCAAAGCTGCAATTTGATCAAACCATAGGGACCATTTATGCAAACAACTTTAAATGTTTGGACTAAATTTGCAATTTTTAAAGTTTGGAAACCAAATATGCAATCTAGTCAAACCACATGGACCATTTTTGCAATTAACTCTAACATTTATGACTGTCAAAACAGTCCCAAATCGGTTGTGAACATGCAATTTTATAAGAAAATTACCAAAATAATCAACTTTAACCCACTTTTTTTTAAAAAAAATATCATTGATATTTAGTCATCTGTTTCAGTTTTAGACTTTGTTTTATACCTACATGTTGACGGCTTTGTCGGGGTCTAAATGTTTTTCTTAACACCCTTTTTTTACCGGCGTCTTAAGACGCCTTTAAACGCCCAATGTAGACGTCCATTCTGACTTCTTTAAGCTATCAAATCAGGTAAGGTCACATCCATCCAGAACCGACATCCAAGATGTTGCTTTTGAGTCAAAAGACTCCAAAAACGCGTCAGAATGAGCGTCTAAATTGGGCGTTCACAGACGTCTTAAGATGCAAGTAGAAAATGGGTCTTAAGACACCCTTTTAATCCCCTACAAAGTCATAAACATGTGGGCTCGTATGTTTTCTTCCTGTGACACAAAAGTACATAAAACTAGCGTTTAAAACGAGGTATAAAACTGAAATAGGTGCTAAATTTTAGTGATTATTTTGGTAAAAAGGAGGTCAAAGTAGATTAGTTTGGTAATTTTCCCAAATTTTTTTTTTAATTTTTGATGATTTCCACAAAGATTTATAAAAAATTCAAATTATTAGCCCTAATTAAAGGGATTGGTAGGAATTTTAACATATGTATACTACTGCCGACGCCTTTTTCTAACACGATTATAGTTTGCATATGGTTTATATTAACATGTTTTTATTTATGTTGTGTTTTAGACCGGTGGTCCAGATTATAGCGTTCCTCTAGGTCGAAGAGACGGACTCACTTTTGCCACAAGGAATGCAACACTTGCCAATCTTCCTTCACCATTCGTCCCGACTGGCTCGCTACTAACCAACCTTGCGGCCAAAAACTTTGATGCCACCGATGTTGTGGCCCTGTCAGGGGCACACACCATCGGTGTTGCTCATTGCCCGTCATTCACACAACGACTTTACCCTACACAAGACACGACAATGGACAAAACCTTTGCTAACACTCTCAAAGGTGTGTGCCCAACCACTAGCACCAATGCCACCACTTTCTTGGACCTTCGGTCTCCAAACGTGTTTGATAACAAGTACTTTGTTGATCTCATGAACAAACAAGGAGTTCTAACATCAGACCAAGATTTGTACACCGACAAAAGAACCCGAGCCATTGTCACGAGCTTTGCGGTTAACCAAACATTGTTCTTTGAGAAATTTGTTGATGTTATGGTGAAGATGGGGCAAATGCAGGTTTTGACCGGCACACAAGGTGAAATCCGCAATACTTGCTCCAAGCGAAACTCAAATGGTTCAGTTATATCAACTGTTGTCGAAGGCCATGACATCGAGAGCTTCTAACGCGTTTAAAAGTTCTTTTCGATTTGATTTTCGTGTTGTTAGGATGTTATTGATTGATGTTTGATGATGTATTTGCACTTTGCTTTGTGTTACAATTCTCTTCAAAACTATACTCATAAAACTAATTATCATGTGAAGAATTAGGGGTGTTTATCGGATTGGATTACGGTTTTTTCGGGTTATTCGGATTTGAAAATTTTAAGACCTTATCCGAAACCCGACCTGATCCGAATTCGAAAATTTTCTATCAGATCCGAATCTATCAGAATAACCCGAAAAACCTGAATAAACTTATTTTTTCATCCGAATAATCCCGAACAACCCGAATAAACAAGGTTTATTCGGGTTATTCAGATTGAATTCGGATATCCGATCCGAATAAAGAGGATTTTGGATATCCGATCCGATCCGAATTCGGAAAACGGATATCCGATTCGAATCTATCCGAATATCCGAATCTTTAATTCGGATTAATTTTTTCGGGTTTCGGATTTCGGATTTTCCGAACAACCCTATGAAGAATCATGAAATTGAATTTGAAATTCAATCATACTGCAAGCGACATATATCCCCAATTTCAAGTTGTGCAGCAATTTCAGCCAACTGTCTCATATCAATCAGTTTAGATCCAGAATTACCGTACCTTAGGGGTGTCGTTCGGGTTGGTTCCTCGGGTTTCGGGTTGCTCGGGTCGGGTTATTCGGGTTTTTGTAATATGAAATTGGAACAGAGAACCGAACCATTTAACTTCGGTTTAATTGGTTCTCGGGTTTCGGTTCTCGGGTTTAATCGGGTTGGGTTAAACGGTTCTCGGGTAATACTTGAAAAACTATCATTCTATTTTTCAAACAAATAAAATTAAAACATGTTTAACCAAAACATATATTTTCTTGAATATTTCAAATGTTTAACCATAACATAACTAAAACGTGTTTAACCAAAACATGCATTTCTTCAACAATCTCAAAACATATAGATGCTTTGAAAATTAAAAAATGTTACCGCCCCTTAGAACCCTAGTTCGGGTTTTTCGGGTTTACCCAAATAAACCTCGTGGATACCCAAGGACCGAACCATTCTAAGTTTTCGGGTTCGGGTAATAGGCTTTTTCGGGTTGGGTATTTTCGGGTTCGGGTTTTTCGGGTTCGGGTTGGTGTTTTTCGGGTTGGTTCTTCGGGTTCGGGTAAAAAACACACCCCTACCGTACCTGATCGTGAATCCTGCGGCTAATGACTCATCATCAATCACCGTCTTCACCCTCACGTTATTCTAAATGTTTTTGATAGGTTTGTTTCGTGTTTTCAAGTAACCCGACATGCTTTTAAACCCAAACTCATTTTTCGTCATCCGTAAATTTTTTTTGATTCGTCACTGTTTCTAACAGGGGTGTAAACGAACCAAGGCAGCTCGTGAAATGCTCGAGTTTGGATCGGTAAAAAGCTCGAATGAGCCAAGCCTTAACGAGCCAGAGCCCTAGCTCGAGCCCAAAAGTGTGGCTCGTTTAGTTTTCGAGCCCGAGCTCGAGCTTTACATATCGGGCTCTAGCTAACTCGCGAGCCTTAATGAGCTTTTTGAATATATAATTTTTATTTATTATATTAAGCGTTTATTTATAAAATTAATTATTTATATATATATATATATAATTATGATAAATATATTTAAACCAAATATTTTATGTTAAATTTTGAAAATATAATTAAATTAGTAATTAAAGTGAATAAATTAAATAAATAAAATCTAAACGAGTCAAGCCGAGCTCGAGCGTAAAAATTTTCTAACGAGCCGAGCTCGATCTCGAGCCCAAATTTATCTAAATGAGCCGAGCTTGAGCCTTAGCAAGCTCGAGATCGGCTTGGCTCGTTTACACCCCAAGTTTCTAGCTAGATGTTTTTTGTCATATATGTCATTGCACTTATTTAGAACGGCCTTAATAATATCTACATCTCTTATTTCACTTAATAGCTAATTACTGGTCTATCAACAAGATTTAAAAAAATGCTTAAATAATCAATTTTAAAGTTATATTACAAGCCAATATTTGTATAATATCTATGAAAAGTACACATTTTTCATGAAACAATCAATTCACTTATAAGTGTGCCATTTTGTAATCAGGTTTGTGTCCAATGTAATCAGATTTATATTCCTTGTAATCATATTTATGCCTATTGTAATCGGATTTGTATCCCTTGTAATCACATTCGTGCCTCTTTAATCAGATTTGTGTCCTTTTTTTTCAAAGTTAAATATAATTATTTAAAAACAATACGTTTTAACATTTGCTCATGAGGACCTATCCCCTTCCCTCCCTAAGCCTTATGTAAAGAAATGTGACTGAACACTATTTAAGAGTTTACCAGATCGCGTGAATCACTAAAGTCACCCTTCAATTCATTTGACGTTATAATTTTAACAGCATTAGTTAGTATATAGTTGATACCAATGTGTTTAGCAAGTAATTCTTATTATGAGTTTGAGGGTTCTAAGTCCTAATCTTATAACAAACAAGAGGCATAGAATTAAATTAATGAGTCTGTTGTGCTTACAAAAATAATATATACACAAGCTATAATGTTAAAAGAGATATTTCATTTCATATTATTGTACTTCAATCTGTTTGTATTGTAAAATCTTTATTCTATTAAAAGAATAGCAAACATAGATACTTGTAATCTTGTTATTAGCTCTAAAACTATGTTTCCCCGCATCTCTCTCATAGTCTCATATTAAATATTATTTATCTTTTATATTAAATATTAACAATAAATTATTTTAAATATAAATATATAGATCTTTTTATCATAAAAATTAATTAAAACTTAATAAATTATAAGAAAATTACAATTATATAATATCTTAAAATATAATTTTATAATTCTTAATCCCTTTTATAGTATGTTATTTTTAGATATTCAATAATTATGATTTTATAAATAATTAATAATATTAAACACACAAATCTTCGTAAAAATTTGTTGTTTATAACATGTTATTTATTAAAATTATGTAGTACACGAGTTTCTAACCTATTACGTAATAATTCAAGAGTATTCTTCTCTTTCTTATTCACCTAAAGACAACCCAAACAAAACTAATGATGCTCTCACGGACACCTCTCTCCTTCGTTCTCTCTATGTCGGTCATAAGAACATTGAAAAAACCAATTCAAGACTGAACATAACCAAGGGCGGGCCTGAGAGTTTGCGTGCTCAGGACGAGCAAGAAAAAAAAGGTACTATAGCGAGTTCAAATATTAAAGTGGCGATGTTCAAAAAAACATTTAATGCCGAAAACCGAAACGTATTCGTAACAGAAAAAATTGAACCGAATTCTAAATTCGTTTTTCGTTTTAGTTCTAGCTGTATCCAAACTCCGAATTCGGTTTGGCTCCTAACCATATCCGAATTTCGGTTTTAATTCCAATTTTTTTATAAATTTTGTTTGTTTGGTTAACCGATTAAACCGAATTCAAATTCAAATGTATTATCTTATTAATAATCTATAAGATTGAATTTGGTTTACTATGTTGAATTCGGTTTATTTAAATCGGTTTATTTGGTTTTAATCGGTTTATTCGATTGAATTCGGTTTATTTGACTTTTAAGCGGTTTATTTGACTTTCAATCTATTTATTTGGTTTTAACCGAAATTAGAACCGAACCATTTCTCGAATTCGGTTTGGTTTTTTGATAGGGAAAAAATTGAAAACCTATTAAACCAAACCGAATAAACAGTTAACCGAATCAATGAACATATTTAGTTTGAAGGGCATGAAAGTAACTTCCTATATATACTTTAAAAAATGATTTTTTTGCACCTATTAAATAATGTGTTTATAAATGTTTTTTTTAGTTTTTTTCGTCATATTAGTTCTCATTTGAATGAATCTCTCTCTTTATACACACACACATATACTAGTCTAGTACCCGTGCGTTGCAGTGGAAAACACAACACTTAAGTTGGATGTTTTAAATGTTTGCATGGTTTGTTCTTGACTCATAACCATAACAAAAGCTATTTTTTAACTTGGTAGTTAACTAAAAATGACTTTAAGTACTAACATAAAAGGCAAAATGCACCAAAAATGTCAAGAAGTGATTCATTTGTTTTGAAAGGTTTTCTTTTATAATAACTGTATCTCACTTAAATTTTTTAAAGCTATCAATGTGGGACAAAGTGAAAACTTAAACAAACATTTAGATTATAATTAAAAAGTTGTATCATATGCTATAAGAGTTGTAAAACTCTTAATTTTAAGAGATTTAAACAAATTACTATTTTGTCTTTTTATATGTATTATATAGTAGTATAGATAAATTTTTTTGCCCACCTAAAAAATAGACTTGGTCGGGTTTGCCTCTCTCTCAGGCCGTCCATGAACATAACATCCTCAACTAAGACTAATAAATAAGGGTGGTGTTAAACTTACACCCCAAAATAATGTCTGCACACCCCTCAAACGCCCCGTAGTGGCCACTACGGGGCGTTTAGGTACGAATTGTACTAGCTCGGTCAAACGACAGGTACCATGATTAGACCTAAACGCCCCGTAGTGCCCACTACGAGGCGTTTTCGTACGAGGTTCTGCAAAAGCTTCCGACATGTCAGTTGATTAGACCCAAACGCCACGTAGTGGTCACTACGGGGCGTTTAGGGATAACCCTAAACGCCCCGTAGTGACCACTACGTGGCGTTTAATGTTTAAAACGTGACAAATAGTTTGCAACTTACGAATTCATCGCCCATATATACACATACTGAGTTACAATATTACGCATTCCCTCAAATCACTTTCCAAATACTTGAACCAGTTTCTCTTGTTTCGTTTAATAAATATCTACACTCTATAGCCGTATTTTTTATTTGAAATATGTCTTGGTGGGACGGAGACTTTTTCTTTGGTCAATATTCCGACGTTTCGCGTGTGGCTGAAACATATCAGGTACGAAACTGTATTTACTTGCTTTTATTGTTAATCAAATGACAAACTAATCATAATGTTTTTAAGGATGAGACTGGTGTGCAATCGTCTGAGGCGACAAATAGACCGGCATTGCCAGATCTTAACGAAGAGGTTGCGGGTCAAACTTCGTACTGGCAGTTTGATTTGAACCAGGAACCTTGCTATGATGAAGACGTTAACAGGGAATGTTACGGTGGTGAACAATCACAACGACCCCAAGTGGCCGTTAAAAAGGAAGAAGCTGACATTGTATACCAAAATATGGACTGGAATACCAATGAGGTAATATATTTTCACTTGTTTTTAGTTAGATGGGCATTAGTTTAATGACAACATTGTTTTCAGATATTCATTTCTGTGGAGGAGCTGATGGCATGGGTGAAAACTAGAGCCCTTGATAATGGATACATCGTAGTTACCGGACGATCTAAGAAAAAGAAGGGGACCGATAAGGTCAACAAAATCTGGCTTGTGTGTGATCGTGGTGGTGAACACAATAGTACAGCCATCTTAAGGCGTACCGGTAGCAAGAAAATCGGGTGTCCTTTTAAATTAATAGAGATATACGACTCTGATTCTTATGGTTGGAAGCTTCAGGTCAGAAACGACAAACACAACCATGAACCTGCTCAAAATCTTGAGGGGCACCCGTTTGTTAGAAGAATGTCCGAGCAAAAACAAAACATGGTGCACCATCTGACTGAGCAACACATGGACCCACGCAACATACTTTCCAGCCTAAAGAAGCATAATCCCAACAACGTCTCCATCCGTAGAGACGTATACAATGTGCAGCATAAATTTAAAAATAAACAAAAAATCGGATCAACCCCAATGCAGGTCTTAGAGAACCTGCTACATACTAAAAATTACGTATACTTTACTCGGGAAAACTCTGAAACGAATGTCGTGGAGGAGATTTTCTTTTGTCATAAAAAATCATACACCTGGTGGCGTGCGTTCCCACATGTTCTTATGATCGACGCGACTTACAAGACTAACATGTACAAACTTCCTTTTGTACAGATAGTTGGTGTTACCTCAACACACCATACGTTTTGTATTGCTCACACGTTCGTGAGTAAAGAAAAAGAGGAAAATTATCATTGGGTTCTAGAACGAGTAAAAGATATGCCAGATAAGTGTATGGAGCCCCGCGTGATAATAACCGACAGAGACCTTGCTCTGATGAATGCATGTCGTAAGGTCTTTCCGCACGCTTCCAGGTATTTATGCAGGTGGCACATAAGCGAAAATATCGCAAAACACTGCAGGGCGAGTTTTTCAGACGGTGACTGGAAAAAGTTTAAGGGTCGTTGGGGGAATTTGTGTGACTCTTCGTCGCCAGAAATTTACGACTACAACTATAACCGCCTGTACCAACAACTTGTCTCAGATAACCGTCAAAGTAAGCGTCATTCAACTATAACCATTTGTCTTTGGCCGAGTTTGGGAGCGTCCTCGGTTTGTACACCGAGGAGGAGACTCATATGCCGATCTACACGACGGCTATTCATACAGCTGACGACGCCGTCGTCAGTGCTTGGTGGCCTCGGATAGGCGACGACGCCTTTGTCGCAGCGCCCGAGTCACGCGTATTCGTGACCCGCTCATTCGGTATTTGCACCGGTGCATTGCCTCGTCTGTTACAGGACGTGGCATGAGCCAGGAGTGGTGCACTTCACAGGATTTATTTTTTTTTGTATTGTATATTGAGTGGGAGACCGTGCAACCTTGCACGTTGTCTCGCCGAGTACTTTAGCACGTATTACCACCGCCAGGAGAGGGGGCTGATCTTCGGGGGGTGTATGTGACCCGTATTGCTTGTTTTAACGGGCTTATAGTGATGCGTGTTTATTATTTAAATATGCTTTGTTGGTGATACGTGTTTATTATTATATGTTTTCTTGTTGATGCGTGTTTATTATTTAAATATGCTTTGGTTGGTGATGCATTATTTATCGTATTATTCTGTAACATCAGTATGCTTAAACAAAGAACGTCATTCATATATAAATTATTTAATATATTTAAATTTTAATTAAATCTAAAAATTAAAAACATTTTTAGCTTTCAAAACTAAATGTTTTAAAAAACAATTAAAAAATAAACGAACTGAGAGACCGTAAAAAATAAAAAACAAGTTTTAAACAAAAAAATATTAGATTTTTACAAACAAAAAAACAAGCGTTTAAAAAAATAACTAAACTTTTACGTACGAGAGATACGTCGTCGTAAAATAAAAATGCTACGAGAGATACGTCGCAAAATACGCAAAATATAAAAATAGTTTTTAACAAAAAAACTATATTTTTACACCTAAAAAATCATACCCAAACCCCCCAAATCACCCTCAAACGACCCAAGCTGTTGCGCGTTTGTTTTTTTTAGACCTAAACGCCCCGTAGTGGTCACTACGTGGCGTATAGGTCCTGAAAAAGCTGAGAAAAGAATTCTGTCGTTTAAGGTTGTCAGTCTGTGGCTCAAACGCCCCGTAGTGGCCACTACGGGGCGTATGGGTGGCGGCGGGGTGTTGAATTAAAATCCTGGGGTGTGTAGATAACCCCTCCCATAAATAATTGAGGATTATGTCCAACTTATACTACAAAAGGATACAAGAAAGATACGAATAAATAATGATAAACAAACCAATCTAAACTATTTATAAAGATTAATCTTTAACATGTACGAATACTAAGGATCATTTTGAGAAATACAAGGCATTTCGTGTTATGAATATCGATTGAACATGACAATCTGACTAGTTAAATTAAAAAAAAAAAAAGAACAATAGTGAATAGTCTTGTCAATTTTGGTTATAACTCAAGCTAATAGATTGGGTACCAACCGGTTTTGGACTAATTAGACCATACATATAGAACCCAAAGGAAACTTGAGAGATGTCCGTGAACAATTTGGTGCAGTTTTGATTTTTTATTTTATTTTATTTTTTTTATTTAACCATGCATAGGAATACAAAGCAAATACCCTAACCATCTTCATGTTTATGCAGACATGGTAATCTTGACCAAAAGCAAGATAAAGAGTAAACTTCTCTTTTGCTTCCTGTGGTTTGACAATATTAACCATTTTGCTCCTAAACTTTCAAAATGATCATTATGCTCCCTGTGGTTTGACATTTTAATCATTTTGCTCCAAACTTTTCCAATATATCTCCAGTATACTCCTTTTTTTCGAAACCACAGGGAGCAAAAGGGTTATAATTGTCAAACCATAGGGAGAAAAATGATTAAAATGTCATACCACAGGGAGCATAATGATCATTTTGAAAGTTTTGGAGCAAAAATGGTTAATATTGTCAAACCAAAGGGAGCAAAAGAGAAGTTTACTCCAAGATAAATGACTTGGTTTTGATGAATCATTATTGTATTAATGTTTATATTCTTATATGGATAGCATCACAAGATAGAACCAGTTTAGATAAGTAAATTTTAATACAATGAAAAGTACGCAAATAAAATGAAGAGTAAATTATTGAGATGGTCTCTGTGTTTTGTTAGTATTTCACTTTTGGTTCCTAAGTTTCATAAATTACCCATATGGTCCCTAACATTCGACATTTGTAACTCATATAGTCCTTATGTAAGGGTAATTTGGTCAATTATATGAGGATAATTTGGTGACCTAAGGATTATATGTGTTACTATTGTCAAAAGTTAGGGATAATATGGATAATCTATGAAATCTAGGGACCAAGAGTGAAATACTAGCAAACCACAAGGAACATATCGGCAATTTACTCTAAAATGAATTCAAACAGAAAAGAATTATTATAAATAAAATTGATGATAAAATCGCTAAAAAATATATAAATAAACTATTTATTCAATTCTCATTTTAGCTTGAACTGAACTGATGTTTTTTTAAAAAACGATCCATTTAGACCCAAACTGATTTTACTTAAAACACATCCAAAATTCAAACATGTTCTGACTCATTAGTCATTACGCGACCCGACCTAGCCTGCCTGTTTTTCCAGACTTGTGTTTTTGGCTCACATCTTAAACTTACGCTTTCTTCTCACATCAAGGTTACCACATATGTCCCTTGTTCTTTTTATCAAAAAGACATATAAGTTTTCTCAAGTGATTTTCTTCCTCACCTAGGACTTAAAGGGTGAGAAGAGCGTGAGAATAAACTAACTTATGATGAGAGCAAGGGTACATGTGTTAAATAGTATTATTTGACTTACATCTTCAACGAGGGGTAGTCATGTCAACCAATGTCACACCTCCAAATTCCCACTCGTGGTGTTAGTCCACGTGGGTGCGACGTGGCCAGAATCACAGCTCAAGGTCATATAGAACACCTCTATATGCGTTTACAAAACACAGAGTTTGCCATAAAAGTTCAATACAATAGTTTGCAGCGGAAAATAAAATGTTAAACAAGTGCAGCGGAATCAGAAATTGTCAGACACTACGATGTTTGATAAAAATACATATTCAAAATAAACAGTGTTTGGATGAAAACATAGATAAATGCATGTGGGTCCTATGCTAGATCCCCTACGTGCATTCCTGGCTTCCAAAGCCTGCTAGTTACCTGAGAATACAAGTTAGAAAAAGTGTCAACACAATGGTTGGTGAGTTCACAGGTTTTGATATACATATAGTAATAAAAGTGTGTCATGTTGTTTATCAAATGTTAGTACCGAGCCCTAGGCTCCAAGTGTCAGTGCGTCACTACCGAACTAGACATGTTTGTACTTGCCTCCACTGTGTCTCGTACACACAGTAAATTAGGTCAGAGTTTGCACGGGTTATGACACCCAGTCAACATTGTGCCCCGTGGGGTTGGTCATACCCTAATGGATCCATCCAAATCTACCACGTTGTTCGTACATTAACGGTAAGACTTTGTGAGGACTTGTTACGAGTTCAACATTTAATGTTTGTCCAATAAACCATCATACACTAAAAATGTTTGTAATAGTAATAAATGTTTGACTCGATGTAAATAGTATTCCCCCCTATTAAAAGCGTTTGGAAAGAGTAAAGAGGGGCCGTAAACTCACCTTAGTGAAGTAATCGAATGTAAGCGTAAGCTCCTGAAGCGTCCAGTAGCGTAGTCGGTCACCGGCAACCTATATAGTATACCGTACGTGAGTTTGTGAAAGTGACCGTGCTAGTGTTCGTGTTTGTGTCCAACAACCTTCGGTTGTTCATGTTTGTCCGTGTCGGTCCACAATGATCGTGTTTGCTCGTGTTGGTCTACATTGACCGTGTTTGACTGTGTTGGTCCACAATGACCGTGTTTGACCGAGTTTGACCAGAGTTGACCGTGTCAAGTCAAAGACCCATTGGTAAACCGTGTGACGGTTGTGAACCGTGTAGCATTCGTGTAAGTGCTCGTCGTGTGCAAAACGTGCAAGTCGCGTCTATGGACAACTTACTATTTATAGTAAGTTTCCATTTTTGGAAGGTTCACAAAGCATATCGATTTTATAGTTCTAGTATGCTCATTTGTCTTACGTGATCATGTTAACACATATCACATCATCATACGGATTCACACAAGTCGTTTATAACATGTTAGCACATAAAAGTTTCCTAAAATGGAAAGTTTCCATTTTTAGCATACGTGATATCGGAAACCATATAACTTAGCATCTAATCATCATGTTATAACATGTTAGGCCATTTAGCATGTTCAAATTATACAAAATATCCCTAAGTTGGTTTTTGTAAAATATAAAGTTACTAAAAATAGTAACTTTGTGGTTTTTCCTAAAAACAACCATTCTAACATTTCTAAACCCATTTTCATAACACAAATCATCATATTAAGTCATCTAGCATCATTTAAACATACAAACATGGTCCAAAACGTTATCTAACAATATTTTGACCCGAAAAGTTACTAAATATAGTAACCATGTTGAAAATGACTATAACCAACATCTAAATCATATTCTAATCATCAATATCATTCTAAATACATTAAAACATCATATCTAGATACATGCATGCTCATCATTTTAACCAAATCACCATTTTGTAAAATAAAAGTTACTAAAAATAGAAATAGTCATCAATAAACCATTTTAACATCATCTAATCATGAAATCATCATCCAATATCATCAAGATGCATATTTAAACACTGAAAATCATCCCACATGCCATGGATCATGCATGCATGTGGGTTTTTCACTTGATAATGACCAAGTCATGCATTCTAATGACATACATTATCATGGATCGTCACGAAATGCATTATAATCACTCTAGATCATCAATATCAGTAGATAAATCATCAAACCCAGAAACAAATCTCGTGCATGTGGGTGTTTCGTTCTTGCATGTGCGTTTCATGCATTGCATGTGGGTGTAGAAGTGAGAATAGTGCATTTTAAACTACAAGGAGCATTGAACTACCTTCCAAAGCTCTTTAAATCACTGAGATGATGCTCTAGTAGCTTTATAATCTTCTGGCTCGTTGGATTCGACAGAATTCAAGAAGGAGATGGTGGTCTTAGTGTGTTCTTTCTTGCTTTACACCTTCAATCTTCACTCCAAAGCTTCCCAAGGTGTGTCAATGGCTTCCACTAGCTCTAATGGTGATTTGTAGGTGTTTGAGGGGTGAAGTGACCGAACTCTAGCATGTGGTTTCGGTTATAATGAATGAGATAGGTGAAATGATGGTCTTGGAAGCTTAAAAAGCTGTTTGGCGTCGCTGTGTTCCCAGGCGTATCGCCTGGCGAGGGTGGTTGTGGCTCCGTCGTTACGCGCGAGGCAGCCGGATGAGGCGCCATCTTCCTCATCCGCGTGCATCGCCTGAGATGGGAGCTTCGGGTCAGGCGTACCGCCTGGCCCATATGTAAGGCCCAATATGCCTATTTTGTTGTTCTGGGCCCATTCTCGCCCGTTTCTCGACTGTAGGACATTGTTCGAGCGTCGTTTGGACTCTAATGGTCAATTACTAGCCATAATTGACTTGTGAGGTGTTTCTGTGCTTAAGTGTTGTGATGTTTACCAACGTTCATAAGTTTTGACACGTGTGTGCGGTTTCTGATAATCCCTTGGATTATCATTTTGTGTGCCAGTGTTTGTACTGTTGTGCCACGTGTCACACTAAATTAAACCAATTCTAGTGCCACGGCTACATAAAGCATTTAAATAAACATTTAAATAAAATCAAAGCTGACCTGGAAATTACGGGGTGTCACAACCAACATTCAAATTTTACAACTGGAATCAAAAATCATTATATATATATAGGGAAGCGTTCAAATAATAACCCACTCTTAAAACAATAACCCAGATAACTTTCCCCAGATGAAGCCGAAACTTGAATTTTTTTTTTTTGAACATCATTATAACATAACTAGAACATTATGTTCTTTTATGAGTTTGTGAAAATTCATAACCGTTTAAGAGAAATCATCGTTGCAAGTTTTTAATTTACAACACTGTAACTGTTTTAGGCCCAAAACTGTAACATCACTGTACTTCCGGTCGTCCGTACATCCGTACGATTGTACTGTTACGACCTGAGATTTTGTAATTATTAATATTGATACATTATTTGATGATTATCACTGTTACTGGTATACATGTTTAGAACATATTATACGCGTAAACCATGGAAAGTTTAGTTGTAACTCAACTAAACAGAACCAGAGAGTTTATCGCGGTTATATTGTTGATGATTATGGATTTGGTTTGGAAATGGAAAGGGGATTTAAGTTGGTTGTTGTTTGGTTACTAAACATAGTCAAGGACACATGGTCATGGTTTATCGAAATAGCGGTGGGACGGTGGCTAGGGCAGTTGCGACTGACCCTTACATATGCCTTATACATATGCATATTTCGGTCTATCATGGATGTGTCAGTGACTAGGGTTTAGTGGGTTTTGGATTGGTTTGATAATATTAAAGTTAATAAATAATGAAGGTACAATTGGAAATGAATACGCGATGGTGAGGCTACAAACGTAAGTTAAACGCGAATATAAATTCAGAAATATTAACTTAATAAAGGTATTCGCGTGGGTGACGATTCACACCAATATAATTATTAAGAATAATATTCTGAAATAATATTCCTTAAATTATAAATCAAATCGAAAAGGTGACGATCTTTACGAATACGTACGCGAGTAACGCGTTTCGACGAGATAATTAAATAATATCTAACGATATTAAATCAATAAATGAAAACTTAAAAAATTTATTAGGAATCACGACCTAAAACAAAATCGAATAAATTAATTTATTTAAATAATTGATTTAAAGAAAATAAACGGAGATTTTTTTATTTAAATGACTTTCATTGAAAACTATTTTATTGAAAATGAAACTTATTTATTTAAATGCCTTACGTTTTAAATATGTTTAACGAGTAAAACCGAATATTTATTATAAGTTACCGCGATAAAAACGAGATCGAACACGTGGGAACCATATGCGCTATAAAGAAGAAGGATCCTTCTTCCTCACTTTCCTTCTCCTACTCTCTCTCTAAAACACACAAAAACGCACACACACTTTCTCTCTACCTTCTCTCTAGCTTTTTGTGCTCGTTTCTCGACGGAATCGCGAGATCTCGGAGCCTAAACGATCGTGTGATCGAGAGGAACAAGAAGATACAAAGAAATCTAGCGTTGGACCGTCGGTTCGAGGTAAATCTGATGTTTTATTTTCAGGTTTTGTTATGAACATAATGGGGTTGCGTTTTGAACATTTGGTCGAGATTGGGACTTTGTTTTATGATGAAATAAGTTGTTATGAACCATGGGAAGCCATAGATGGCGGTTGCTGATGATGGACATGGCTGCTGATCGCGATCCACAAGTGGCGAACCTGTGTGTGGGTTGTGGCCGAACCCTGCGAACGTCATCCATCAGTCGAACCTTTCAGCCCCCTGCACTCACGAACCAATTCCCTGAAGTCCACGAACCTGTGACCACAAAGCCTTGGCCACACGAACCTTGGTTGGGCGGGTAACAAGGTGGCCAAACCTTGGGTTTAGCTGAAGTTTCCCTTGGCCGCGAACCTTAGGGAGCCGAACCTTTTCCCCTTGGCGAACCCTAGACTAACCCACGAACCTACCTTGGCTTCTCCGAATCTGTGATGGTTCCAGCAAACCTCCCTTTGAGTAGCCGAACCTCCACAAACGGGCGAACCTATGGGTTCCTAACCTAGCCGAACCTTATGGTGCCGAACCCAAAAGGTGGCGAGCCTTCGGTTGCATGCACGGAACGAACCTTACGTAAATTAGCCGAACCTAGGCCCAACAAGGCCATAGGTTCGCTGCCATTATAGGGGAACAAACCCAATTTCGTTGAACTAGGGGAGTAAGGGCAAATAGGAGACATGGTTTCCTATGTATATATGTATATATATATATATATACACACACATGTGCATGCACGGGAAACTACAACAACCACCATATTTTCACTTATTAATATAAAACTTAATATTTTAGACTTACATACATGGGATATCTTATTAGTAAAATTTGAACTTGATTTATTCAAACATGGACTAAAAATTTGATGACTTAAGGTGTAGTGGTTGAATCAAATGAGATCGTGCATGCATAACTAAACGGGTGACTAAGATTTCCTATGAAATACTTAGATAATCTCATAGCACGATTTTCAATTCAATATAGTAAAAACTTAACAAGTCTAAAACTATATTTTGATGAAAAATCTTTATAAAATGCTAAATTTATTAGTTTAACTTTGATTGAATCAACTAAGTTAATAAATGCCTATGAGTTAAAATAAACATAGATAGACACTTGCTGATAATGAAATGCCTATACTTATGAACATGAACATACGATAATTACAGATCATTGAATTGCTTTGATTTCCATACGCGAGCGCGCATATTACAAGAACTCTAATTCTAAGGAATCCAGGTGAGTTCTCATAACCTCCTTTTCTTTAAACTGTTTTGTTTTAAAACTCGGAGGTGAATCATGTATACCAAATTTAAATATTATTTTGATAACACAAGGATAATACATGTTTATCAATATGATATTCACCTTTTAGAATTGTCATTACTTATGGATTATCACTTATATGCATATATTCGTGTAACATTGTCATTGACTTCAGTCAATCACAAGGATTACATGTATTGTCACTTGGATTATCACAACTTCGTGAAACATTGCTTTTGACCTTGGTTAATTGCATTGGTTTCATGTATTGCCACGTGGATAGCTTTCACTCCATGGATCATGTTTTTAACTTATGTTATTTACATAATGACCATGTATAGTCACAAAATATTATTTGAGATTACTGACGTTGAGATTGGTTGAATGGTTATGTGATTGATTATCTATTATTGACTATGATTATCGATGATTAACTATGACTTAATTGATATGTGGTTATGTGTTGATTGAATGTTTGATTGTTGAATTGGTGGTTGTGTGTTGGATTATCTCATACAGGTACTCTTGTGGATTTTCTCGGATAAACTATAAGTTTTTATACTCATTTTTTCTAAACTTTTTATAAAACCCTTTTTCAAACACAAACTTTGATACTCATTTTATAAAACACTTTTAAGTATAAAAACTTATGATTACTCACCAACTACTTCGTAGTTGACACTTGATTTCTTTACATGTTTCAGGTGATGAAGCTAAGTAGGTTGAAGAAGATGAATTCTCACTTTTGGACATTATCACATAGGATCTTGGACTTAGCTAATTAACTAAAATTCTGGCGATTAGAGTTTAGTTAGTTTAGCTAATTCTTTTGTGTAATTGATGTATTTAATTCATGATAGACATGATTTTTGTGTAAACATTTATTTGGTTTGATTGATATGTGATGGTTTATATTTAGATGCCCACGAGCTTTTGAACAATGTACACATCTCTAGTGGCATCCCGACGTTTCCGCCATCGGTCGGGGTGTTACAGATTGGTATCAGAGCCTGGGTTATAGGGAATTAGGTTACTAGAAATGGTTGACCTAGTCTATAACCGTAGGATACCCTAGTATGAATTAATTCATTCACTAGTTAGTATATTCAGGATTTCATGCTTATGTGTTTTTACATGTTAACTGAACTCCTGTTATACATCTGAACTATATATACTGCTTACTTGTTTACTTGTGCCCTAATGATTCGATAAGGACATGCACGTGGTGTATCGTAAAGGTGGTGGGACGTTGGCTAGGGCAGTTGCGACTGACCCTTACATATGCCCTATATATATACCATTTACGGTACATTAGGTGGATGTCAGTATTGAAGAATGTGGGAACTACCCGTCTGGGAAATTATCTGCTTAGGAAATTAACTCCGGGCAAGGACACACTAGTGGTATACTACAAAGGTGGTGGGACGGTGGCTAGGGCAGTTGCGACTGACCCTTACATATGCCCTATACATATACTGTGACAATCCGGTATTTTCGACTTAACCCCGTTAACCGAAAGTAACGAAATCACAAAAGGTTCGCTGGACACTAGATCGGAAACAGAAGGTTTATTGGGCTGTATAGATTGTAGGCCCAATTTTATTTTATGAGGCCCAAATGGATAGATGATAGGCCCAATTTTACTTTATGAGGCCCAAATGGATTAACCTAGCCCAATCATATTCTCTTTGGACCAATTTATGACAATTCGACATTTTGGTCTAGTTTCGTTAATCAAAAGTTAACGAAATCAGTGGAAATCATCAATATTAGGTTAAAAGTATTAAAAATTGAAAAAAAATTAGGTTAGGAATAGTTGAATTAAGAAAAGTAGTGTTGAAATATCACAAAATGGTAGATTTTGACTTTTTAAGTCAAAATTCACGTGAGTAGTATAGCAAAAATTCGGAATTCTCAAGGATAAGGATTGTAACCGAAAATTAACCATCCTAAATCATCTCATTGATGATTACTAATGATAATCAGGCGTTACTAGTCCATTAAGCATCGAAATTAATCCAAATAGTCGATTAGTAAGCCAAAACCGTTCCTAAGTATCACAAATCAGTATAATCGATCATAATTCGTGAAATTAGCATTCCAGAACAACTAGTTGGCCTTATTAGAATTTGTTACAAGCAACAATTTCAACTTCGAAGCATCGAATTGAGGATCACGATTGAGTGTCGGCCGAAGAGCAACCTTCTAGTCAATCTTCATCAAATCGAAATCCATTCGGGTAAGTTCCAACACCTACATACTCGCCTTAACCTATCTAAGCAAATCCCCAACCAAAACAAACCTGGGAATTAAGAATTGATAATGTTATAATTCTAGGGTTTGTTATATAAAACGATTTGGGGGTTTCTTGTGTAATCAGAGTAGTAATCTAATTCAACTGCGCAGATAGATTCAGAAGGATCCGTTAAAGGAAAGACCCATGACAATTTGATATCACAAGTTCGAATTAAACGATTCCTAATTCTAGGGTTCTTGAGTTTAAATGTTTTGGGGATTTCGATTCTAGTGCACTTGGTATTCAAATTAAACCTTTCAGAGAGTTTCGAAATTCAATTTTGAAGGATAAACCCATATCAATTTTATCTAACAACAACGAATCATAGGATTTCGATTTCTAGAGTTTTAAAGGCAATCGGGTTTGGGGGTTTCGACTCAAGTGAGCTTGGAATTCGAAATTATCATCACAGAAGGATTCGAAATCCTTGATTTAATGTGTACCCCATACAATTATAGTTTAATTTAATCGAAGTTGATTCAGTCGATTGTGAATTTTGAACGTGGGTTCGAAACTATGTATACATCAATGTATTACATTGTAATGATTGATAATCGAATTAAACTCACCTTTGGACTCGGTTGGAACCATGGAATCGAAACCCCGTGGTTACAGGTTCGACTGGGTTCGAAATGGAATTCAAGTTGGACTTAATTGGGTTCGGTTGGAAGAACAGGGGGGGGGGGAACCAGCCGAACTATCCTTAAAAATATTTAAAACCATGTAAGTTGTGTAACAACCGAATAATTAGCACATTTGATCGTGTATAAAATCTATGTTGAATTGACAATGGTAATTACTACAGATTGATAGTACACGAGAAAAGATGAACGTAGGCGAAAACCGTGCGCGAAACGGAGTTACGGATTGTCCGGAATTGCGAAACGAAGGAAAATTTCAAAGTATGGAATTTTGGACTCGTCGCGGTACGCGACTATGTGGTTGAGGATCCTTCGCGGTACGCGATGGACCAAAAATATCTGAAAACCTCCGAAAATCTTCGCGGTACGCGAAGCCTTATTTGGCTCCTCGTCGCGGTACGCGACGGGTGAGGCGGTGGAATAAGTTGATATCTTTCATCAGATTTCATGAAAGTTATATTTCATCTTCATATCTCGAACATATTCGCTCCAGACGAACATCAGACGAACTTTTCTCATCAAATCACTATTTCGAAGCCATCAGAAGTCACCAATCATACCAGGGATCGTATCTGCAAGTTCGGATCGTTATTTTAACCGCAGATATCCGTCCGGTTAGGTAATGATTCGTTTTAACCTTCTAGTTTGATTTTGATTGATTAGATCTTAATTTTGAACGTAATGAGATAGTTAGGATTGTTGATTATTGCCTAGATGATGGCTAGGATTGATTATAAATGAAGAACATGAAGTTCTAACGGTTAAATCCTTGTTTTGATTCGTTGTGATGCCCGGTTTGCATGAAATCACAACTATGATTATAATGGTTTAATCCATTTGATTATGACAATGTAGGTGATTAGCTTGGTTAATCTTTGAAATGCAAAGGTTAAACCTAAGTGTTTCAAACTAATCACAATCATTAACATACTTATTGGAACGATTATCTGACGTATATGATAACAGTCAGATTAGTATGTTAAACATGGTTATTAAACCTATTCTAAGACTACATTGTGATATTTCATGATATCTGGGTAATCAATGATAAGGATTTATCATTTCTAAGCCATTAATCTGTTTAAGAACTGTTTTAGCATTATAATCAACAACATTAACTATTTGATGACTTTCAAGACAATGTCTTTGACATTGAACGTTCAGAAAGATCTAATCAGTAGGTTAAAACATAAATGACTTAGTAAGTGTAAACGAATGCAGAGTTACACCATTAGTATCAGTTTACGAGGAATCTTGCTACTGTAAGATATCAGGTGAGTTCTTTGTAGCCCTATTTTAAATGTTTTATCATTTTGGGCTGGTATGCATGTTATGAAAGTTATTTTATAAAAATGATTGTATAAGCTGACTGCGGTCAGATAAAAGAATATTTTAAGATAAAGAATGTTTTAAGTCTCGCTGCGGTTGAGAAGTAATTGATTTTTTTAAAGTCTCGACCGAGGTCGAGTAGGAAATATGGTTTTGAAGTCCCGGCTGCGGTTGGGCAGAATTTGAGCACTGCGGTGCAGTAAAGTGTTTATGTTTATGATGGTTTAAATGATTTAAATCATGTTATGTATGAATGAAGTATGTAACGAAGTCTTGTACCGGTATGAGCTACCAACTTCGGTTGGTAGTCATAGAGTCCTGTGAAAGAACAGGCCTGTCGACTGTGGGTCGTCAGAGTCATAGAGTCCTGTGAAAGAACAGGCCTGTCGACTGTGGGTCGTCAGTGTCATAGAGACTTGTGCTGCACAAGCAGGCTGACTAGAGTCAGCAGTTCAGGCTAAAGTTTTGCACAATATGATTAATGTATGATGATGAGTAGGTTGTGTATGAGATTATGCTATGATGATATGTATGTTAAAGGTTGTTGACTTCGGTTAACAGCAAAGGCTAAGGTTTTATGTATTGTATGATTGATGTAGCGAGAATATGTATGTAGATGAAATGAATTATGTTCAAGTATGATTGAGATTGTTGACCTCGGTCAACAGTGAACGTTAATATTATATATGTGCAGTAAGGATTTTATGAAAACTTAATTAGAACTCACCAGCATAAAGCTGACTTGTTTTACATGCATGTCAGGTTGAATGGTAACGAGAGAGATTAGCTGAGGGCTCATGGCATAGGTTGAAGATTACCCTGGCATAATATGGCATAAACTGGCTATGTATAAAACTATAAAGTGTGGGTTATGTTTAACGTTTGTATAATCTGTGCATCATATTTCATGTAATCACCCGAAGTTTCGCTGCTATGGTAATGTAAATATGTTTTAAAGAGTATGGGTTTGATGTTTGCCAACTGAGGGGCTCGGGGCCTCTCAAGTTGCAATTGTGGAAGCAGAGCAGTTGGTGGGTGGTGAGTGTTCGGTCATGGAGGTCAAGGGTTCGACCCTTGCCTCCACTGGTTTTTGAAAATGAAAATCAATTTTTGTATTTTGAGCATAACTTTCTCATTCGAACTCCGATTCGACTCGTTTCAGTTGCATTAGAACCAGAATTCAGTCCCGAATGTATTAGAATAATAAAATTCATATTTTAGAACGGAAACATAATCGCGTACAATTACGTTTATTTAAATAAAATCATATATGGTTTTATTTAAACGAGTTCAAAGGCACGCGTACATACGTATGCATATTCCTAACACTCTAACATACGTGTGTTGACACGTATGTGATTTCAATCACAAAACGATTATCCGAATAACACTAGGTTATTGTTAAAACACAGGTTCTTCATAGGAGGACTTTCTACGCGAGTTTAAGTGTGTTTGATCATTCTGCTACAATCAAAGGTGCGTACACGACCCCTTTCTTATTTTAACTGTTTTGGGGGAGAAAACATGTGCAACAAACACTTTTAGATACATATCACTTGCATGAGTTAACTGTTTACATTGAGTGCAAACATAGCATTACAAGTCCTTACATTTCGAACCGTTTAGTTTGCCGTAGTGCAAAGCGTGGTAGTTGGAAATATATCTATTAGGTTTGACAAACCTTACTTGGTAGATGGGATCTACGCAAGTGTTTGACTAGCCAATTCACATTTCTATTGTTTGTGCTAGACAATAGTGGCAAGGCAAAACATGCGTTAGCATGCAACAGTCAGCTTCGGTGTCGACCACTTATGTAAATAGTATAAATGACTAGCTATCATGACTATGCATGTGTGATTATGTTATCTGCAAACATTATATTCAAACTGTTGTTTCAAACATTTGTGAATGCTTAAACCTGTGTAATGCACCAACCTTTGTGTTGACTTGATTTACATGTTTTCTCAGGACGCTAAGGTTACACAAGCAAGCAAGCATGGACTAGGATATCGAGTCGCATGCATGTTTTTCATTTCTGTTATTTGGATTTGAACATTTGAAACTGTGTTTTGTAATTTTCAGTTTTCAAACTGTTATGATTGTTTATGTTTTAAAAACGCTTCCGCAACGTAGAACTTTGATATTACAGTTTTAGACCAAAGTATGTTTTGAAAATCATATAGAGGTCTTCGTTATGTCTAATGATCTGAGATCCTGGTTTGTCACGTCCAAAACGGTATGATTCCGTTGGTTGAAAATTGGGGGTGTGACAGATACCATTTGTAGTATATTGGGGGTCTGTCAGTGTCAGGAACTTAGGATATTATTAGGAATTGCTTTAAGGTTATGATGGATGGATTATTGATGGTATGTCTGTTGGAATGGTTTGGGATTGACTCATGGATGATCATACTTGATAAACACTTATAAATTCACTTATGAAACACATGGATTGGACACGTAGGGTGCATAGGATCAACGAACGATATGAACGATTAGTAATGGATTGTAAACCTTGGGTGATGGTATAGACACTTGGTGATAATATAAACGCATAGTGATGATACTAACACTTAGTGATGGTATGGACACTCAATGAGAATAAATTATAGGGAGGATATGAACACTTAGTGACAATAAGAGCACTCAGTGATGATATGAACCCTTATCGATGATTATGGACATTGGTATTGGTATGGACTTTTAGTGAACTTAGACATTAGGGGAACTTTAATGTCAGGTGAACTTAGACATTAGGTGAACTTAGAAATAGGCAAACCTACATGTCAGGTGAACTTAGACATTAGGTGAACCTAATTGTCCAAGGGAACTGGAGACCACTTCACTCAAAATTATCCTACCTAGGATAAGGTTTGTGAAGTGAGAATATGGTAAGATACATGATACACCCTAAATGCTAACAAGGGCATAATCGTGGTGCAATGGAACGGTGGTGGGACGGTGTAGGGGAGATTGCGATATACCTCTGCATATGCCCTATATATAAGCTTGTTGCATTGCATCGGGAGGTTGTCAGTGTTGGTATAGGGTGGAGAATGTATGAAACTTAGGAATAGTTAGTTAATATCAGTTATGACCAACTAGGACACTTAGTATAATTCTAGGAAATTTAAATTTTTTTTTATGAGTTTAATGACAGATAGGAGAGAAATATAGTTCCTATATGTAATCTTAACTGTCTAAATGAACTCATTTGACTATTGTTTGTATGAATTACGTTGTAAACGGTAGTAACATGTTTCTAATTTCTCAGAAACATGCCGCCGCGCCGTCACAACGAAGATGACTCGAACAATGGGGATGCTAACAACAATAATGCCAACTCTGGCATACAAGAGTTAGCAACACTTATCTCTGGATTGGTGAATCAACTGACACAAGCCAATCAATCTCTCACTCAGAACAGAGGTGGTGCAAACCCGCCAACTTGCACGTTCAAGCACTTCAACTCCTGTAACCCACTAAAGTTTACAGGTTCTGAGTCAGCCACTGGTCTGCTGCAGTGGTTCAAGAGTATAGAGAACACTTTTATCAACAGCGATTGCCCCGAGAACCTGAAAGTTCGTTATGCCACCAGTGTTTTCCAAAAGAGAGCACTAACATGGTGGAATGGGGAAAAACGAACTAGGGGAGTTGATGCTGCCCTTGCACTGACATGGGCAGAGGTCAAAAAGCTGATGACCACTGAATTCTGTCCTCGCAGCGAAATGAGGAAGCTTGAGACTGAGTTTTGGGAGCTCAAGCAGGAAAGCGGGGAGAACGTCATCTACAATACTCGTTTCCACGAGTATAGTCTGCTGGTGCCTCATCTAGTGACACCACTAGAGAGAGAGCAATTGAGAAGTACATAGGCGGTCTGCCTATGCAGATTCAGGACACAGTCTATGGTAGCAACCCTACCACACTAGAGGCTGCGATCCGTTTATCTGCAACTCTAACTGACAACCATGTAAGGGCTGGAACACTCACAAGGAAATGATCTAAGAAGACTGACACCAAAGTAGCTGCAAAGGAGACTTCAACTGAAGTCAAAACTGAACAGGGCAGCTCTTCACGAAGCAACAACAAGAAGAGGAAGACTAGAAATTTTGTGGTTACTGCTCCTGCTGCTAAGTCTACGCAGCAATCATCAAACAACACCACTGCCAAGAATTATGTTGGGGTCACTCCCCAATGTAATACATGCCGATATCATCACGCACCTAATTTGCCATGTCGCGTCTGCAACAACTGCGGCAAGTATGGTCATTATGCAAATGTTTGTAGGAGCGCACCGCAAGCTCAAAGGATGCAACATGCACCGCTTGCACTGCCTGCTCCACATGCACAACCAATTCCAGCTGTACCCATCCTCCAGGTACCTCCTGCACAGGCAAGAGCCTGTTACGAGTGTGGTGAAGTGGGTCATTTCAGGAATCAGTGCCCAAAGTTGACCGGGAACAATCAGCGGATGGCAAGAGGTCGAGCGTTCTAACTAAATGCTCCAGCTGCTCAAGCCAACCAGGATGTGGTGAACGGTACATTTCTGATCAACAACTCTTATGCATCTGTCTTATTTGATTCTGGTGCTGATAGGAGTTTCGTTTCATATGATTTTGAATGCTTGCTTGGTAGAACACGTACATATTTAGATAAACCGTTTAACGTGGAGGTGGCTGACGGAAACACTATTGATATTGACACTGTTATTATCGGATGTACTGTGGAATTAAATGATCACGTTTTCCCGATTGATCTCATACCTATGCATCTTGGTAGCTTCGATGTTATCATAGGCATGGATTGGTTAGCCACCCACAAAGCGGAGATAATTTGCCATGAAAAATACATTCGCATTCCTTTACCGTCGGGTGAAACTTTAAGAGTCTTTGGAGAAACTCCCAGTAAAGGTCTTAAGCTGATGTCATGCACTAAAGCACACAAGTACCTTAGGAAGAAATGTATAGCATTTTTAGCTCACATTGTGGAGAAGAAAGAGAAAGGAAAGAAAATTGAAGAAGTTCCAGTGATACGAGATTTTCCAGAAGTATTTCCAGACGATTTGCCGGGTCTTCCACCACGTCAAGTAGAGTTTCGAATTGACTTAGTACCTGGTGCGAATCCAGTCGCCAAAGCTCCTTACAGACTTGCACCTTCAGAGTTACAAGAACTGGCAAGCCAATTGCAAGAACTGACTGATAAAGGATTCATTCGCCCGAGCCATTCGCCATGGGGTGCACTGGTCCTGTTTGTCAAGAAGAAGGACGTGTCATTTCGAATGTGCATCGACTACCGCGAATTGAACAAACTCACAATCAAGAATCGATATCCATTGCCACGTATCGATGATCTCTTCGATCAGCTTCAGGGCTCGGCATGATTTTCAAAGATCGATCTTAGGTCTGGGTATCATCAGCTTCGCGTACATGAAGATGATATTCCCAAGACAGCTTTCAGAACCAGATATGGCCATTATGAATTCCTGGTAATGCCCTTCGGCCTTACCAACGCACCGGCGGTTTTCATGGACCTCATGAACCTAGTTTGCAGGCCATACTTGGATAAATTTGTGATTATATTCATTGATGATATTCTAATATATTCTAAAAGCAAAGCGGAACACGAGCAACACCTTAAATTGATTTTGGAAGTCTTGAGAAAAGAACAACTGTATGCCAAATTCTCTAAATGTGAATTTTGGCTTAAGGAAGTTCAATTCTTGGGACACATAGTCAATGAATATGGTGTTCATGTGGATCCAGCAAAGATTGATGCGGTGAAGAATTGGAGTACACCGAAGACGCCGACGAAAATTCGATCATTTCTCGGACTCGCCGGTTACTATCGGCGGTTCATCTCGAATTTCTCCAGGATAGCTGTCCCTCTTACTTCTTTAACTCAGAAGAATAAGCCTTATGAGTGGGGACCGAAGCAAGAAGAGGCGTTTCAGACATTGAAGCAGAAACTTTGTGATGCTCCTGTCTTGACATTGCCTGACG
Source organism: Mikania micrantha (assembly GCA_009363875.1). Taxonomy (NCBI): domain Eukaryota; kingdom Viridiplantae; phylum Streptophyta; class Magnoliopsida; order Asterales; family Asteraceae; genus Mikania; species Mikania micrantha. Next base: position 105,249,329 of record CM018692.1, on the reverse strand, counting down.
GAAATGACGATTTTGTGGTCTATTGTGATGCATCTAACCTAGGCCTCGGTTGTGTTCTCATGCAACGGGGAAAGCTTGTGGCTTATGCATCAAGACAATTAAAGATTCACGAGAAGAACTACACCACACACGACTTGGAACTTGGTGCAGTTGTGTTTGCTTTGAAGATATGGAGACATTATCTTTATGGCACTAAGTGTGTAGTGTTCACTGAACATAAAAGCTTACAACATATTCTCAATCAGAAAGAACTTAACATGAGACAACGGAGATGGGTTGAACTATTGAACGATTATGACTGTGAAATTCGCTACCATCCTGGCAAGGCGAATGTAGTAGCAGATGCGCTTAGTCGCAAAAGTCAAGTTCAGATCCATAGTGTCCGAGTGCACACAAACCTCAGTAATGATGTTCTCACAGCCCAACAACACTCATTGACTCAAGATAATTTGAAAAATGAGATGTCTTGCGGGGCTGAGATTTTATTGGAAACTAAGGATGATGGTTTAATGTATTATTTGAATTGGTTGTGGATACCGAACAGAGGTGATCTTAGGATGGTAATTATGGATGAAGCTCATAAGTCTCGTTACTCAATCCATCCGGGTTCTGATAAGATGTATCAAGACCTTAGGGACTTGTACTGGTGGCCTGGAATGAATAAGGATATTGCTGAGTATGTGTCCAAATGCCTTAACTGTGCTAAAGTCAAGGCAGAACACCAGCGACCTTCAGGATTATTAGTACAACCAGAAATACCCATGTGGAAGTGGGAGAATATCTCCATGGATTTTATTACCAAACTTCCACGAACCACTAATGGTAAAGATATCATTTGGGTAATTGTTGATAGATTGACTAAGTCGGCTCATTTCTTACCTATACGCGAAACTTACCCTGTGAGGAAGTTAGCTCGTATCTACATTGATGAGATCCTTAGCCGACATGGTATTCCCTTAAGCATAATATCGGATCGTGATGCTCGTTTCACGGCACGATTTTGGGAATCACTTCATGAAGCCTTTGGAACAAGACTGGATCTTAGCACTGCTTATCATCCTCAAACGGATGGTCAAACGGAGCGAACGATTCAGACACTGGAAGACATGTTGAGAGCTTGTGTCATCGATTTCGGTGGCAATTGGGATGGCCATTTACCATTGGTTGAGTTCTCGTATAACAACAGTTATCACGCGAGCATTGGTATGGCGCCGTTTGAAGCTCTTTATGGCAGGAAATGTCGGTCACCTATTTGTTGGATCGAAGTCGGCGATTCGTAGATTACTGGTCCCGAGATTATTCAGGAGACGACTGATAAGATCCGCCAGATTCGCGACAATCTGTTAGCTGCTCGCAGTCGACAGAAGAGTTACGCGGACAAACGAAGAAAACCTTTGGAATTTGAAGTGGGAGATATGGTATTGCTTAAAGTGTCGCCTTAGAAGGGCGTTGTGCGATTTGGGAAGAAGGGTAAACTTGGCCCACGTTATGTCGGCCCTTTTAAGATCCTTGAACGGATCGGGAAGGTTGCCTACAAATTGGAACTTCCTCCTGAACTTAGTAATATGCACCCGACGTTTCACGTGTCCAATCTAAAAAAGTGCTTAGCTGATCAGGATCTTCAGGTACCAATCGATGATATTCGCAGCGATGACACCATGCACTTTGTTGAAAAACCGGTGGAGATAATGGATCGTGAGGTTAAAAAGCTCAAACGCAGTAGAATTCCTATTGTCAAAGTACGTTGGGAATCGAAACGGGGTCCAGAATTCACCTGGGAACGGGAAGATCAGATGAAGCTTAAGTACCCACATTTATTTACTACGGTCACTCCAAGTTGAATTTCGGGACGAAATTCCTTTAACTAGGGGAGACTGTAACATCACTGTACTTCCGGTCGTCCGTACATTCGTACATCCGTACGATCGTACTGTTACGACCTGAGATTTTGTAATTATTAATATTGATACATTATTTGATGATTATCACTTTTACTGGTATACATGTTTAGAACATATTATACGCGTAAACCATGGGAAGTTTAGTTGTAACTCAACTAAACAGAACCAGAGAGTTTATCGCGGTTATATTGTTGATGATTATGGATTTGGTTTGGAAATGGAAAGGGGATTTAAGTTGGTTGTTGTTTGGTTACTAAACATAGTCAAGGACACATGGTCATGGTTTATCGAAATAGCGGTGGGACGGTGGCTAGGGCAGTTGCGACTGACCCTTACATATGCCTTATACATATGCATATTTCGGTCTATCATGGATGTGTCAGTGACTAGGGTTTAGTAGGTTTTGGATTGGTTGGATAATATTAAAGTTAATAAATAATGAAGGTACAATTGGAAATGAATACGCCATGGTGAGGCTACGAACGTAAGTTAAACGCGAATATAAATTCAGAAATATTAACTTAATAAAGGTATTCGCGTGGGTGACGATTCACACGAATATAATTATTAAGAATAATATTCTGAAATAATATTCCTTAAATTATAAATCAAATCGAAATACGATACGAGCATTGGATTCGCAAAGGTGACGATCTTTACGAATACGTACGCGAGTAACGCGTTTCGACGAGATAATTAAATAATATCTAACGATATTAAATCAATAAATGAAAACTTAAAAAAATTATTAGGAATCACGACCTAAAACAAAATCGAATAAATTAATTTATTTAAATAATTGATTTAAAGAAAATAAACGGAGATTTTTTTATTTAAATGACTTTCATTGAAAACTATTTTATTGAAAATGAAACTTATTTATTTAAATGCCTTACGTTTTAAATATGTTTAACGAGTAAAACCGAATATTTATTATAAGTTACCGCGATAAAAACGAGATCGAACACGTGGGAACCATATGCGCTATAAAGAAGAAGGATCCTTCTTCCTCACTTTCCTTCTCCTACTCTCTCTCTAAAACACACAAAAACGCGCACACACTTTCTCTCTACCTTCTCTCTAGCTTTTTGTGCTCGTTTCTCGACGGAATCGCGAGATCTCGGAGCCTAAACGATCGTGTGATCGAGAGGAACAAGAAGATACAAAGAAATCTAGCGTTGGACCGTCGGTTCGAGGTAAATCTGATGTTTTATTTTCAGGTTTTGTTATGAACATAATGGGGTTGCGTTTTGAACATTTGGTCGAGATTGGGACTTTGTTTTATGATGAAATAAGTTGTTATGAACCATGGGAAGCCATAGATGGCGGTTGCTGATGATGGACATGGCTGCTGATCGCGATCCACAAGTGGCAAACCTGTGTGTGGGTTGTGGCCGAACCCTGCGAACGTCATCCATCAGTCGAACCTTTCAGCCCCCTGCACTCACGAACCAATTCCCTGAAGTCCACGAACCTGTGACCACAAAGCCTTGGCCACACGAACCTTGGTTGGGCGGGTAACAAGGTGGCCAAACCTTGGGTTTAGCTGAAGTTTCCCTTGGCCGCGAACCTTAGGGAGCCGAACCTTTTCCCCTTGGCGAACCCTAGACTAACCCACGAACCTACCTTGGCTTCTCCGAATCTGTGATGGTTCCAGCGAACCTCCCTTTGAGTAGCCGAACCTCCACAAACGGGCGAACCTATGGGTTCCTAACCTAGCCGAACCTTATGGTGCCGAACCCAAAAGGTGGCGAGCCTTCGGTTGCATGCACGGAACGAACCTTACGTAAATTAGCCGAACCTAGGCCCAACAAGGCCATAGGTTCGCTGCCATTATAGGGGAACAAACCCAATTTCGTTGAACTAGGGGAGTAAGGGCAAATAGGAGACATGGTTTCCTATGTATATATGTGTGTATATATACACACACACACATGTGCATGCACGGGAAACTACAACAACCACCATATTTTCACTTATTAATATAAAACTTAATATTTTAGACTTACATACATGGGATATCTTATTAGTAAAATTTGAACTTGATTTATTCAAACATGGACTAAAAATTTAATGACTTAAGGTGTAGTGGTTGAATCAAATGAGATCGTGCATGCATAACTAAACGGGTGACTAAGATTTCCTACGAAATACTTAGATAATCTCATAGCACGATTTTCAATTCAATATAGTAAAAACTTAACAAGTCTAAAACTATATTTTGATGAAAAACCTTTATAAAATGCTAAATTTATTAGTTTAACTTAGATTGAATCAACTAAGTTAATAAATGCCTATGAGTTAAAATAAACATAGATAGACACTTGTTGATAATGAAATGCCTATACTTATGAACATGAACATACGATAATTACAGATCATTGAATTGCTTTGATTTCCATACGCGAGCGCGCATATTACAAGAACTCTAATTCTAAGGAATCCAGGTGAGTTCTCATAACCTCCTTTTCTTTAAACTGTTTTGTTTTAAAACTCGGAGGTGAATCATGTATACCAAATTTAAATATTATTTTGATAACACAAGGATAATACATGTTTATCAATATGATATTCACCTTTTAGAATTGTCATTACTTATGGATTATCACTTATATGCATATATTCGTGTAACATTGTCATTGACTTCAGTCAATAACAAGGATTACATGTATTGTCACTTGGATTATCACAACTTCGTGAAACATTGCTTTTGACCTTGGTTAATTGCATTGGTTTCATGTATTGCCACGTGGATAGCTTTCACTCCATGGATCATGTTTTTAACTTATGTTATTTACATAATGACCATGTATAGTCACAGATATTATTTGAGATTACTGATGTTGAGATTGGTTGAATGGTTATGTGATTGATTATCTATTATTGACTATGATTATCTATGATTAACTATGACTTAATTGATATGTGGTTATGTGTTGATTGAATGTTTGATTGTTGAATTGGTGGTTGTGTGTTGGATTATCTCATACAGGTACTCTTGTGGATTTTCTCGGATAAACTATAAGTTTTTATACTCATTTTTTCTAAACTTTTTATAAAACCCTTTTTCAAACACAAACTTTGATACTCATTTTATAAAACACTTTTAAGTATAAAAACTTATGATTACTCACCAACTACTTCGTAGTTGACACTTGATTTCTTTACATGTTTCAGGTGATGAAGCTAAGTAGGTTGAAGAAGATGAATTCTCACTTTTGGACATCATCACATAGGATCTTGGACTTAGCTAATTAACTAAAATTCTGGCGATTAGAGTTTAGTTAGTTTAGCTAATTCTTTTGTGTAATTGATGTATTTAATTCATGATAGACATGATTTTTGTGTAAACATTTATTTGGTTTGATTGATATGTGATGGTTTATATTTAGATGCCCACGAGCTTTTGAACAATCTACACATCCCTCGTGGCATCCCGACGTTTCCGCCATCGGTCGGGGTGTTACAAAAACTTACAACGATGTAAAGTCTCAAACGGTGATGAATTTTCGCAAACTCATAAAAGAACATAGTGTTCTAAATGTATTACAATGATTTTAAAAAAAAATCCAAGATTTGGCTTCATCTTGTCAAAGTTATCTGGGTTATTGCTTTAAGAGTGGGTTATTATTTGATATATATATATATATATAGGGGATTAATAAAATGAAAACCTTGTTTTAGTGAGAAAACCTTGAAAACTCATGTAAAACGAACGTATTTTTTTTTGAAAATTTTTTTACAGGTTTGTAACATTATTGAGCACATTTTTATAAAAAAAATCAAAAAAGCGCTAAAGAAATATTTTTAGAAAAAATATTTTATAAAATTTTTTGACGTTGTAAAACATACGTAACACTGCGTCACGTATGTTTTACAAATATTTTTTTTTTGTTTTGTTACATATGTTTTACATGCGGTTTGCTGGGTTTTCACAATAAAAAGTGGTTTTCAAATTATCCATAGCCTATATATACACACACACACACATATACATTTTAATACTTTGATGCATTGGTTAGAGGTAATGTGATCGATGAACGGACGAACAGTTAATCAAAAGATGAGTCTAAAACCCGTGTCTTAGCTATCTTTAACTAGTTAGTGTAAGTAATGTATCGTATTTACAGTGAATCAGTGGAAAGTGCTATTTTCTTACCAATTGACCTAACTAGCCTACGAAAATGTATAATGAGATTTGGTTTGAACTAATAAAGCTATTATAAAACAATAAATTTGATTTTTGATTTAAAAACACTTAACAAAAGCTTACGACCCAGATATGGTCTGATCGTAAGCTACGACACCCAGACCGTAACTTACAACAACCTTACGCCTTAATACCATAAGCTTATGACCTCCTTATGGCATGCTTAAAAAACTCTGTGTTTTACGGCCTTTTGACCGTAGGCTATGGTCTTGCCTACATCCTTTACCAAAATTGCTCAAAAAGGTCCAATGTTCATCATTTTTGCTCCCGAGCACCAAAAACACATCAGAAATTCAAAGCAACGTCGTTTTCAACCCTTAAATGCTTAAAATAGCTTAATTTCTCATGAAAACCCATGGTTAACTACACCCAATCACAGTGTCAGTCATTAGATTTGCTTCCACAATCATGCTATTTATCTAATTTCACTTTATTCATACATTGCATACTTTCGCAAAACACTAATGCTTATTTTATCGAGTTAAAAGCATGCAAATTATCAACTTTATTATAGTTAACATTTTAAGTATGTTTTCATATAACAATAATTGCAGTTGCTTAGATATGGGCTGATATGAAGCTTTATTTGATGACTAAATATTTTATAGTTATGCTAGTTGTAAAGTGTTTTTGTAAAATTACGTTGGTTGTTCGGTTTGTTTTGATTTGTCATTTTTGAAACTTTATAAGGGTTACAAGGATTGTTTATTTAAAATTTGTTAGTTTGTAAATCTATAGGAACCGGTTTGATAGAAGGGGATGCCGAATCTATACAAATCGGTTTGGAGGGGTTGAAACCGGTTTGGGTCGGTTTGTAAACTGGTTTTAATGGTAAAATGTCAAACATGTGCCAAACCGACGGTTCGGACATGTTTGGCTGGAACTGGTTTGAGATCAACCAAAATACCGGTTTGTAAACCGATTTGTAAACCCGTAACGGTTTTTTTGTTCTACCAGCTACTGCTCCTCATTGAACCACATGTTGCCACAACCCCCACAATCAATGTCACATGCTTCTATATAAGCTTCACATAATTTCATTTTGAATACCCGTAGGCCGTAGCAATCTAAAGTCCTTAAGTTTTAATTTTAAAACCATAAACATTTTGGTCCAATTAATTCCTCAATTTTGCGAACCAATGAAATCACTTGGGCCCTTTAAATGATTGAGTTACCATAATTATAATTTATAAATCCACCACAATACCATTAAGGCCCAGTTAATATAAATATCGGCCAATCATTCGATTTAGAGGTGCGCAAATCGGTTTTTTAGAACCGGTTCCGGGTTTCAACCGGTTTCGGCTCCGCTTCGGGTTTTGACCGGGTACAGGTGGAACCAGTTCTGGTATTTTCGGTTCCGGTTCTTATTTGTCTAAAATACCTTACCCGTTCGTACCCACCGGTTCGGGTTGTCGGTTCCGGTTCCTTTTTTTTGCCCACTTCTAATTCGAAGTGTATCTAAGGGGATAGGGGATGTTTCGTATCTTTTATATTCAGGATATTACATTTGAAGTTTGAACAGGTAACATACTTGGTTGTTTGGTTGAAAAAAACACATTTCAATGGTTCAAAATACCTTTGAATGGTTAAAATATTGTTTGGTGATCTCTTAATGATCTATTAAGAGACTATCTTTTTATATCTTTTTTTTTTAAACGGTTTTTGGTATGACGACACTTAAGGCGAGATTTCATCGTCCACTCGGATTTGACGCTTAGGGGCGTATGCCCGAGCCCACCCCAAGAGGAACCTAAAACTGGGTAAACCTACTAACCTTGCCTCAACAAATTTGTTTCGACCCGGATTCGAACTCAAGACCTCTCATAGAGAAGTCAATGGGTACCATTAGGCTAGAAGCCCTTTGGTACCCTTTGACTTCTTTTTATATCTTCATTAATTATAACATTTAATGATTAAGAGCTAACCTTAAGTTTGAATGATTAAAATATAATATTAAAAGATATCATTTAAAGTAAATTGCACTTTTGTTCCTTTATGTTTACACAAAATTTCAGAGATAATCTTTTATGTTTCAAAATATGAAAATTTATCCTTTAAGTTTTCAAATGTTGCAAACTCGGTCCTTTCTCCATTAACGCCGTTAAGTATTAACAGAATATGGGTATAAATGTCAAAAAAAAAATCATATAAGCAATTAAATAAATTTCACTTTTGATCCTTTATGTTTACATAAATTTTCAGATATGATCATTTATTTTGTGAGTACTTAACAACGTTAACGGAAAAAGGACCGAGTTTGCAACATTTAAAAACTTAAAGATGAAATATTTGTTTAAGAATCATCTTCCTGATAAAAAGATAACCGTACAATAAAATCATGGCATTGTTTTTTACAACAATAGCATTCAAGATTTTGGTTTATTGCTGTTATGAAACTAAATACCACATTATCTTAAATTATTTTATTTTATTTTAAAGTATCACACCATCTGTTTTTATAAATATCCAAGGCAAAGGAAAACATCATTTTGAGTGGCTCCCCAACCAGCCCATCAACAAGAAGTTGAAAAGGATGTTTTAAGGTGGTGTTTGTTTTTCTGCAAAAGAGTTTCTAAACATCTTTTGTCTGTGCCCCGCAGACCACGGACAGATGAAGAGTGTTTGTTTTTCCGAAGACATTCCATTAAAAAATGTCTGCGAAACCTCTTTTTCTTGCAGACATTGAACAACCTCTTCTTGAATCTTCAAACCTCTTCTAGGTTTAAAAAAAACACGCTCCTCTCCTCCTTATGTTGTACGCACAAATCATCCACCACCAGAGCTTCCAAGATCGCAACCACCGCCGCCGGCCACCTCAAATCCGGACCGCCACCGACGCACCCCGTCATAGCCGCCGCCACTTCCATCAAATCCCAGTTGCGAGCCTGCGATTCACCACCATCGAACACCTACGACCCCGACGCTCCACCACCATCGAACACCTACAACCCCGCATAACCCGTCGCTCCTTCCATCAAAATCAGAGGCAATCACCGGCGCTACCACCACCGTCGCCCATTCCCACACGCCGCCTCTCCTTCCCGCCGGCGCTGCTCCCCTTCACCTCCTACGCATCAATTTTGGATCAATTTTCAAAGGTTTTCATCCTTTTTTTACTATTTAGGATCTAATACAGTTGTTTGTTCTTGATTACTTGTTGATTTGAGGATAATTTATGTTGTTTCTCTTCATCATCTTTGATTTGAGAATAATTTTGGATCTTTTTTTGTTGAAATCAAAAATTGATGCTTGCTGTTGTTTGATGAATTGGTATGTAGTTTGCTGAATTTGTATGTTGTATGTTGAATCAAGATTTATGTCAAACCAAGTTTTTTATTTGATGAATTGGTATGTTGAATCAGATTATTTTAACAGTTTGCAGATGTTAAAAAACAAACAGTCTTCTTGCTACAGACTGCAGACGTTTAGTCCAGCTCTTCTGCTGCAGACGTGGTCCGCAGACTGCAGACGTTTTACCTCTTCAAAAACAAACAGCACCTTAAGCTTCTTGTAATGTATCTTTAAATCATATATATACATGAAGCCCTGTGACACAGCAAATTATACAATTAACCCATATACATTCTATAAATATTATGCACAACATCGAAATCTTTCGCAAAATACGTCTCATGATGGTTTATCTTCTTCGTCTGATGCAAGTTCAAGACCCTCAGCTGCTAGAAGCTGGGTAATTATGAGTTTTTTCTTCTCTTCCTCTGCTTTCTTTCTTAATATATCCCTTTTCCTCAACACAAGTGTGTGCCTTTTCAAAGTGTTTGTGTAATTTTCTACTGATGCTTTCTTTTCTTTTGCGAGAATTCTTCTTTCCTCGTCAGGATCGACCTACAAATTTCACAAGAAATTATCCAAGAAAAACGCGTATATCAGAAGATAAGGTGTATAAAATCTATTTCAAATATAGAGCTGCAAGAACCACATAACGCGTTCATGCAATGTTGGTTAGTAGCTACAGGGAGAGATAAAGGGGGCAGTTACACAATTACATAACAACCATATTATAGTTAAAGTAATATATACTAATGTTTATAAACAAACAAACCCAGTATATTCTCACTCTTTAATAGGATCTGGGGGGAAGGATGAAGACAAAACCTTACCCCTATCCTAGTTGGGATAGAGAGGCTGCTTCAAAAAAGTCTCTGTCTCAAAGTTATCGTTTGAATTTAACAATCCCAATACTAGTGTTTACAAGACTGCTCTAATTTTAACAAGTCAATTAAAAGAATTTTACCAAGACAAGAGTGTGTCCACATGGTAGAAAGTTGCCTAAAAGTTTACTTTTAATGCATACTAGATGGCTTTAATTAAAAAAAATGTCATCATAGCAATAAATATTTCTATAATCATATTTATCACATTTATTCATAAAATTAGGTAAATCACATATTTCCTGCAGTATATAAATATTTACAGATATTGCCCCTTGACTTCATTAACCACGTTGAGGTCCTGAACTTCATAAATTACATATTTAAGTTGGAGATCCAAATTTTCACTGTTCAAGTCATTTCAACCCCAAAAGAGTTGATATATTATCTATGAGTCAAATTGATACGAACCCTGTGCTAGGTCAGGGTCAAAACGATGGATCAGGGGAAGACCCAGTTGTTGCTGGTTGGCAGGAAAAGGATTAAAAATGCAAAGGTGGGGGGTAATTCACGAATTCAGGAGACATGGAAGCGGGGGCAGAAACTGTCAAGTAGTTTAGGTAGTCTTGAGGCTTTATATATTTCCTTGGTCTTGAATATTATCACTTGTTTGCACTTGAATTTGGAGACTAGCCCCTCTCGAATCGGGCCGACTATCGTGTTTATCTTTGTTTAATCTACTAAGAGATTTTGTGTTCTATCACAAATTGATTTAAAGAAATACCACAAGAGAAAATAGACAAAAGTGTATTTAAGTGCTTAGAGCCTACCAAATGAAAAAAAAAGAATATTATTTAAACAATATATCAATTTAGTAATTAAAAATAATACCTTTGAGCGTGAGAGACGGCGTACACGGATATTTAACTCACGTTGCTGCTGTTCAGCCCAAGCAGCAATCGCCATGTCACCCCTTTGATCAAAAGCCTTGCGCTTTTTAATTAGCCACTCCATCCATGCTTGAGATGCCTGCCAACATGAACAAGTAACAAAGTGCACTTACTGATATATTGACCGCATCGAAAGGATCAGAACATCAAATAACATTGCTAGCAAGTACATATTTACTCAAAAACCATATGTGTTAAAAGTGCAAATACTTTTCCTTTATGTTGTAGTGTGTCAGATTATGGCCTTTTTTCCTTATTACTTAACTTTTTTGTATGAATATATTAAATAGATCAATAGTTTTATTTTTTTATTAGGAAAGAGTTCCTATATATACTTCTTTCCGCAATCATAACTGTGGTGGATGGTATACACAATAAGATATCAGATTGAATACCCAAAACTCATGAGTACTTTTGTACACATGCACATACTCATTGTACCCAAAAATAGGTTAAGGAGTCGATTAAATTGTTAAAGAGTACCTTCATTGGATTTGCTCGGTTTTCCATATCATATTTCCTCCTTTCTTCACTATCTATCAGTAATTCATACGCTGCTTGAATTTTAATAAATCGAGCTTCAGCAGTTTCTCCTTCCTCTAGAGACCCTCTGCCATCATAAACTGCAAACATTGAATCAGATATAGGAAAAACGTGAGATTAAAAACATAACTGAAGACTTGAAGTACATTATTTGCCAAAAAGCAACCAGAACATAAACATAAACATGATATTTGTATCCAAAAGGCACACGAGTAATAGGATAATACCATATTACCATTTGAGTAACTATAAGGAAAGTAATTAAGAACAAACCATCAGGGTGATAAAACTTCGCTAAACGTCTGTAAGCCAACTTTATGTCCTCATCATCAGCATCTCCCTCGAGTTCTGCGCAATTAAAATTTTAACAAATTAATCATATCATCGCCAGGTAGAGTATATGGCGTCCTTCGTCAAACCCTCCCTTCCCCAAACCCTACCTTTGTGTGAGATTTAGCTAGGTCTGTTTGTTTGTTTGTTAGTTCTCACCAGGTAGACTAAATTATAACTTCATCTTAAAATTTATAACTTGTCAAACACCCAAACATAGTCAAAAACAATTAATACAACTGGTTATCTAATTCTGTTATTCTGGCGCCATGGATATCATTTATTCAACACCAAGAAACTAAAACCAATGAGACTAGAAAGGGTTTTAGAATTTGTGGCGCCATGGATATCATTTATTCAACACCAAGAAACTAAAACCAATGAGACTAGAAAGGGTTTTAGAATTTGTGGCTAAACTTCTGATAACTTGGGATCAAAATCAAGCAATTGTTAACATAAAGTAAACTGTAAATCACCAAACAAACCTACATAATTTAATTTGATTTTTCTAGTAGCAATGGCCTCTTAGGGAAAAAAAAAATGCACACAAACACCCCCTTATTGGTACTTGGTGATACGAGTGTACACATACTCGTTGCTCAAAGCTCGCTTGGAAAAGATTACTCACAATTGGCTCGGATTGTAAACTAGCCAAGACGAGCTGGCTTGCTTTGTAAACGAGCTCGAGCCATGGTTAGCGAACGCTAATCGAACGAAAATTCTTGTTCGTGTTCGTTCATTAAGGAATTTAGCTCACGAACACTAACGAACACATGCAATTTAAACAATAAAAATCAACATTCTTAATTTCAAGCCTCGGAGATAATCATTAATATATATATATAAATTAAAATATTATAATATTAAACTAAAAATAACTTAAATATTATGGTATTAAACTAAAAATTAAAAATATACAACACATTTAATAAATAAATATAATAAATGAACTTAACTGAACATAAACGAACATATTACCGAACGTTTACGAACACGACCTCTGTTCATGTTCGAACGGTTCGCTGAACGTTCAGTTCATTTATAGGCTTATAGCCCTAAATTCAATCTTCTAGGACCTTCACTGCATTAACACTTTTTCTTCTTCTATGTTCTAACAATCAACCCTAGCTTAACCTTAAGTTTTCAACTTGGTTTAAATCGGAGCCAAGCTTAGAGAACGCCCTGGCTCGGCTCTGCTTGGCTAGGCTCATGAACATTCGAACCTGGTGAGAACAATTCTCATTTCTGTTATATTTTAGACTACGAAAAGCATAATTGCCCAAGAACAATCACAAAACCATCCATCGGAATTCATTTTTTTAACATTCTAATCAACTCACTAATCAAAAAATCGAAGAACACATACCGAGGGTATCGTATGGAGATCTTTCATCAGTCCAATTAGCAGCCCTAACTAGCGTCCTCCGCTGACGATTACTAAATCCAGCCAACAAAAGTTCCATTTTAGGACCATCTGATGAATCGATTCCCAGAGAGAAAACTGAAGAACGAGAAGAACACAATCGAGGCTTTAAATGGCTAGGTTTTCGTATAGAATTCGTAGCAGTAACAATCGATCGAGGCCGACATCTTGATCGATTGTAACAACATGTTACCGATGAGTATACTACATGATGAGGCCTGCAAACAGCCCTCAAATTGCTCATTTTCTTCGAGATTAGTTTCAATTTCAAGAAATCGATCCTGTTTTATAAATTGGACATCGAATTTGGATTGTTGAAGATGCGTGAAAGGAAAAGAAAAAACATACGAATAAATTTCAGCCTTTTGATCAAATGGATATGCGACGTGTGATTTGTTGAGTAGAATTTTTTTTTTCGCCAATAGTTTTAGTGATATATATATATATATATACTGGGGTTGGATCCAGTAAAAAATATTTTTGCCTAAAAATAGTAAGAAGCAATATAAATTTAACATGTGTCATGATAGTAAAACAAAAATCAAGTACGAAATACAAAATCCAGTACAAACAAAAATTAAAATCCAGTACAAAAACTTAAAAAATCAGTAAAAAAATAAAAAATACAGTAAAAAAATCAAAAGTTCAGTAAAAAAATAAAAATCTAGTACAAAAAACAAAAATTCAGTACAAAAAAAAAACAAAAATCCAGTACAAAAAAATCTAGTAAAAAAATTACAGAACAAAAAAGAATCTAGTACAAAAATGCTTCTTAGGAATTGGCACATGTCAAACTTTTATTATTCATTATTTTTCTTAGGCAATAATCTCTTTTTATTTGATCTTTTCCCTGTATATATATGTGTGTGTGGGGGGGGGACGGTTAACGTACAAATAATTTTTTTTTTTTTTTGAACGGCCAACAAACTAATTTTATAAAAAAAGACGGTACCAACAAAATGTTAGAACCGCACCTGAATTACATATAGGAACAAAAGATCCACCCTCTATGCTTTAAACACCCAAACTAGAAAGTTCAAAAATACACCATTGACTCCAAGTCAAAGAATCAAACTTAGCCCTATTTTTCACCCATAAGAAACCAAGAATTTTGATTTCTTCCATTATCTGTTGAGTCGAAACAGCCTTTGCTTCAAAAGTAGCTGCATTGCGAGATTTCCAAATGCACCATACGGTTGTAACAAAAATGGAGTGTACCACCTTCTTCCACCTTGTTGATCCTTTACCATATGTATTCGAATCGAAGACATCTTGTATGCAAAATAGAAACAAGTTTTGCACTCTACACCAAGTTGAAACTTCCTCCCAAATCGCTTGAGCAAAACTACATGAAACAAAAGTATGATCGGTAGATTCGGAGTATTCTTCACAGAAAACACACCAAGATGAATTTAAATTCATCCTCCGTTTAGTCAGTGCCTCCTTTGTTGGTAATCTATCCAAATTTGCTCGCCACGCCATAAAATTAACTTTCTTTGGGATCCAGTTGTTCCAAAAAAAGGAGCGAAACATGCCCGTCTGGTTATTGCTTTGCAAAACTCTTTTAATACTTTGAGTTGAATATTCCCCATCTTTTCCAATACTCCATCTCCATTTATCATTACCAAAAGTAAATTGCATTGGTTCAATAAGATTAGAAAGCCTTACTAGTTGTTGTTGTTCAACCGTCGTAAGTACATCCGAGGACCATTGAAACATAAAAGTGATCGAGCCACTTTCTATCCGCACCCGTTCAGCAATAGAGCAACCTTTGTATATTTCAATTAAGAATAGTTCTGGAAAACGGTTACGTAATGGCTCATTTCCTGCCCAAATATCAAACCAGAAAAGTATATCTGTACCCCTACCCGGCACCCCAATCATGGAGTTACAAATATCAACTCCAGCATCCAAAAGATCTCTTGAATTTTTACAAATGCTTTTCCAGGGACTTGACATTGAAATTCTAACTGGTATAGGGCGCCATGATCGAGAGTTGTGATGAACATCCCAAATGACTTTCCTCCACAACCCATGCCTATCGCTTTTGAATCTCCACCACCACTTCGCTAAAAGTGACATATTGAACATTTTTAGAGATCCAAGGCCCAAACCTCCCTGATCCTTAGGTAAGATAATCTTATCCCAAGCAATCCAATTTATTTTCCTATTTGTTTCATCCCCACCCCAAAGAAAAGTCCTTCTCAATCTCTCCAAGGTTTCAATAATCTGCATTGGTGCTTTGTAGACCGAGAAATAATACGTGGGCAGAGAATTTAGGACGGAAGAAATCAAAGTAAGTCTACCACCAAATGATAGAGTCTTTGCCTTCCAAATGGACAATCTTTTCCTGAACACATCAACAACTGGTTGCCAATTTTTAATTAAGTTCATGTTAGCCCCCACTTGTAAGCCCAAATATATAAAAGGGAAACTTCCAGATTGACAACGTAGTGTGGCCGCAAAGCTATGAATCTCCTGATCTTCAACTCCCACTCCAAAAAGCCTACACTTAGTTAAGTTTACCTTCAACCCTGAAGCAAGGTAAAAGCATCGAAGAATAATCATAAGATTTTCCACATTAGCTTCCATCCATTCACCTAAGAAGATAGCATCATCTGCGAACAACAAGTGTGTTAGAGTAAGGCCACCTGTCTTAGTCTTAATGCCCCTAAACAATCCCACCGTAGCAGCCTTTTTCATAAAACAAGATAAAGCCTCCATTGCAATAATGAAAAGAAAAGGGGATAGGGGATCCCCTTGTCTAAGTCCACGATAGCACGTAAACTCCCTGGTAGGGGATCCATTGATCAACACAGATGCTCTAGCAGATGATAGAATAGCCTGAATCCATTTTCTCCATAGAGTTGGAAAGCCCATTTGCTCGAGAACATTATCCAAAAATTCCCAACTTAAAGAATCAAATGCTTTTTCAAAATCAATTTTGAAAAGCATGCCTTTCATTTTAAATTTTCTCAGCCATGCAATGATTTCGTTCAACATTAATGGACCATCTAAAATGTTGCGGTTAGAAATATAAGCAGATTGTTCTTCTGAGATTATGTTGTCCATCACCACCTTCAATCTGTTAGCAAGAACTTTAGATAGAAGTTTATTGAGGCAACCCAACAGACTAATGGGTCTATAATCCTTGAAATCCACTGGGTCTTTTAACTTGGGTATAAGCACAATAAAAGATGATGTGCAACCATGGCTCAGAGCCGCCCTATCATGGAACTCATTAAAGAGTTTAACGAAATCCTCCTCAAGCCAGTCCCAACATTTTTTAATATACATAAAGGTAAGACCGTCTGGTCCAGGTGCCTTGTCACCGGCACAATCAGAAAGTGCAATCCTAATTTCATCCCTTGTGAACGTAGAGACCAACAAAGATGATTCAGCCTGTGATATTTTCTGAATGCCCGGACACATGAAAGGAGGTCTAGGTGACAACGGTTCCTTATATTTTTCAGAAAAGAATTCCACTGCCTTCTCTTTAATTATGGATGGATTAGAGTGCCATACGCCATTCAAAAATAACCCACTAATCCTATTGTTACTAAGATTAGCATTTATGAGGCCATGAAAATAACTAGAGTTCTCATCGCCCTCAATAGCCCAACGCGATCTCGCTTTTTGTTGAAGGTCCTGGATATACATTACATCATATTCCATAATGAATTTTTTGTATTCAACTTTACGATCCAATTCATCCTGTTCCAACAGTCTAGATTCAGCCAGCATGTCCAGATTCTCGATCTTTTTTTTAAATTCTTTGTATTGCCCCTCTCTTTTCTTCTTTTCACTATCCATCCAGTATTTAATACTGAATTTTAACCAACGCAATTTGGTAGCAAGAGCCAAGTCAGCAAACCCTGAGAAATTAAACTTCAGACACTCTTTTCCCATATGCTCGACTAAGCCTGGGATTTTTAGCCAAGAGTTATAAGCTTTAAACGGTATTGGCCCGAAATCATTGAAGATGGTTGAGAGTAAAATTGGTCTATGGTCCGAATATTCCCGAGCAAGAGCAAGCGAAGTTGCTTTAGGCCAGCTGTTAAGAAAACTCTTGCAAACAAGAAACCGATCCAATTTACTTTGTTTATCACCCCTACTGGATGCATATGTGAACCTTGCTCCACAAAGTTGATACTCATGCAAGTCCATATTTATGATAAAGTCATTGAAAGCCTTAGCATTGGACTCCACAAATTCTGAGTTGTATCTTTCTTCAGCACACCGTACATCGTTGAAATCGCCCATTAGAACCCATAAACCTTGGATTGTGTTCCTATGATGCATGAGTTGTTCCCATAATCTTCGTCTCATGACCGGATCATTTGGAGCATAAATATTGACCAAATTAAGATGTTCCCCAGAACAACATAACTGACCCATAATAATCATAAAATTTTGATTTTTGACCACCCCATTACAAACAAAAAAGCTTGGATTCCATACACATAATAAACCCCCAGATAGCCCATTGGAGCTAACTCCTTCATAGTTAAAAATACTCCTCCCCCATAATTTACTAATGCAAAATTTCGAGACTTCATGTTTTTTTGTTTCTTGAATTGAGATAAATTGTACACCATAAGCAGTTTTAATATTCTTCACCCAGTTGGCTTTCCTAAGATCCCCAACACCCCTTATATTTAGTGATAAACAATTCATTATGAACCATGTGATACCCCTTCTCCAATAATATTCAATCTAACCTGGGATTCAAATGATTCCAGTTGTATTCCCAAAGCGTTGCCAATCTCAATGGTCTTCTTTACCTCTAACTCCACCACGTCATCCAATGTTGAACCATGTTCTTCCACTGTATTGATTTCCTCCACATGCAGTGGATTTTGCCTATTGGTAATTTCCATGTTCATATCCTGTTGAGTCACCTGGTTGTAAGCCGTATCCCTATCACTTAAGTCCTGATCAAGATCCTTGTTATTGTCGATCTCCAAATCATTCGATCTGAGGAAACAAGTTGAATTATCACATGAGACCGATTTGTTGAGATCTGGGAATGAAGAGTGATCAGGGGTTGAAATGCCAAGTCCCTCAATTGTTGGGCTTGAACTGGATGGACTCCAATTCCTTCTTGGCCTTTTCCGAGATTTATTGGGCTGGGTATAGGAATCACGTGTGTTAAGCCCAATCTTGAATCCAATTTTGTCTTTTAGCCGAAATAATGAAGTAGAACACATGGGTTCTGACGCATTAGTAAAATTTAAATTAGTCTTATTATTGCATGCTCCATCCCCATGCAGAGTGCTATTTTTCGAGCCCCGCACTGCAGACTTTTCATATCCTGGTAGGGGACTGTTAATGTGTTAAATGTAGGAACCCACATGAATGCGACATGTGTCGTCTGGGTAAGGGGCATTATTGTCTATATAAAATTACAGACCATGCTTCATAAAAATTGCAGACTGACATTTAATACACAAAATCAAGGTTCACCTAACAAATCACGGACCAATAATTATGGATCGCATTATATAAAAATTACATATCATATTTTAACACACATAATGAAGAAAAAAATGTATGATCACGGACTAATAATCACGGACCACGTTATATGAAAATCACAGACCTTCATTTTACATGCATGATCAAAGGATCAACTTCATAATTACGTACCAATAATCACGTATTAAGTATAAAAATCACGGACCATGTAAATTTTTTATAAAAAAAAACTATAACAATATTATACCTAAATTAAGGATAATAAAATTATCAAATTTATGGTGTATTTTTATTTAAAATAATTAAACGTTTAAAAGTTATTCGATTTTCAAAAAGATGGTGGAACTTGATTTACCCACAAAAAAAGTCAACAAATATAAACAATTTCTTTTTTGTACTTTTTACTTTAATACAGACAATTTTTAATCAAAAAGTAGGAACCACTAGACCTTAACCATTGATTTATTTGATCAAAGGTGCAGAATTATTCATATCCTAATCACGTTAAGATTCATATGTATTGTATCCAACTCCTATATATGTGTGTGTATTTAAGTTTATTTCTATAACATATAATAAATAAAAATTTTCAAAAAAAGAGAATTTAAAATTCGTTTGGTGACTCTCTTCTATTAAATATAATAAAAAAAAATTTTATATTTTAATTTTTCTCATATTTCTTATGTCAAATATTAATAATTTTATTTAATTTGAAATAATATGATTACTATATAAGTCATTTTTTTAATTTTCATAAATTAAAAAGCCATCTTTTAAAATGATATGTTATTAAAATTAATTTATTTAACATATATAATATGCATATTTTTAACCTAGTTATATATTATACTTACGGAATTCATATTTCTCAATGATATTTCACGATCAAAACAATTGGCTGAATCTCGTGAAATCATTTCATAAAAGTTCATACGTTATTGAATGTTTGTCGGAAATTGGTTCTTTATCGGTACTTGTTACAAAATAATCATCTTTAAATAGTATTAGTATCGTATCAAATTCTTGAAAAAATAGGTACCAAAAACGATCTATTGATACGGTACTCGTATTTGGTTCCATATACACTGAACAAATAACATAACTGGTATGATATATACATATATACAGTATGTTGACTATAAGCATGTATGAGGTCCTCTCTAGTTTTATAAATGAAAGAAAATAACAAAAAAGTAAATTAACAAGAGAAAAAAGATAGTGAATTTGAAATAATATAATATAATTTTATGTTTCAAAATTTATAGAAAAAAAAATTAAAGACTGTGTTCACGAGTTAAAAAGAAAAAAAAATTATGATTATTTGTGTTTAATTTTGGAGTAAAATATCATTTAGTCTCCATGGTTTGACAATTTTTGCTACTTTAGTCCAATAGTTTAAATTTTGCTATTTTGGTCATTATGGTTCTATTTTATTACCATTTTGGTCATTATTATTTCCATTTTATTGCTATTTTAGTCCAATTAAATTTAAATTTTTGGACTAAAATGACAATTGAATCACATGGACAAAAATGACAAAATTGAATCACAAGGACAATGTGAGGCCCCGAAACCGGGCACCTCGCAGAGGTTGGTTTTCATCATAACACATAGCTCTTAAACTAAAAACTTTCATAATCATGCAGCGGAAATGTAAACATAGTTGATAAACAGAATTTAATAAAGTATCTGTATCAAAATCATTTCGAATTGCCAAAACCGACGGATCGTTTGAGTTGATGCCCGAGCTCCATGCCTTCTCTTATCATAGCTTTAACCTGACATACATGCTAAATCAAGTCAGCTTACGCTGGTGAGTTCTAGTTTTCATAAAATATCATAACCGTTTAGTGAGTTAAACATTTTAACATGAAAGCGTTATATCATACACATAAACCATAACACATAACCATGTCATCATCGTAGACTTATAACCATCGTCATCATCGTAGCCATATAACCATCGTCATCATCAAACCACTGTCATCAACATGAGCAGTGGGCTTATGCCGGCACAAGGCTCCATGTTTATAGTCCGATCGCCTCTTACCATGTTTATAGCCCGATCGGCTCTTACCATGTTTATAGCCCGATCGGCTCTTACCATGTTTATAGCCCGATCGGCTCTGTGTTTATAGCCCGATCGGCTCTGTGTTTATAGCCCGATCGGCTGTTCATATCCTGATATGTTCAGGTCATCGTCCATACTTACTAGTACTGGTACTAGTACATCGTGCACACATATCCTGTAACATGTATAGGAATTCATCATAACATTCTATCATCACATACATAGCATGCAAGCATCATAACATATTATCATACATCATGGCGTCATGAAATGCTAGCATCATTTCCTCATTCATACATCATGGCATCATATTTTCGTATCGTGCTAGCATATAATCATCATTCAACATTCATGCATCCTAGTATTCTAGGACCTCGTCATAGCATCTATTAACTATTGTCCTGGTTAACATCATCATGCATGCTCTCATTAACATGTTATGTCATCATGACTCATTTACCATGCACGTATCATACCTTATCATAATTCCCAGGCACATTTCATCATGTGTAATACATATTCATACATAAATCATCATGGCATAACATCATTCATAAATCATCATAACATAATCACATAACATAACAATAAGCATGTATGCCAGCCCAAAACAGTAAGTGTAAATAGGGCGTCTAGAACTCACCTGATAGTAGACTATTGTTTTCCTTAGCCGAACCCCTTGGCTAGGACTCAAGGAACCTACATCAGTTACATCATCTCATTACATCCCGTTCTTAGACTTAGAATTTATTCAAGTCCTCATAGCCTACTAGTCCCCCTTACTAAATTCCAAGTTCTCGAAACTTAGCTAAGTATTCGAAACACTTAAAGTCCATTAGGTTCCCATGTACACGAAATTACAAAGTTCATGAAATGGCTGGTGCTTGGAACCATCATCTGTATTCGAAATAACTAGTGTATTCGAAATACCCAGTGTATTCGAAGTAGCATGTGTACACGAAATGGCCCTTGTACCCGAAATGCCATGTACTCGAAATATCTATTGTACTCGAAATAACATGTATGATTTCGAGTACCCTCTGTTCATGATTTCGTGTACGCATCATTTCGTCATAAAACATCTTAGAAAATTCATCTAAGGCTTTGGGGAGCTAGTTCTAGGTTCCTTAGGTTGTTACCAACGTATTGGAACCTCAAAGTTACGAACTTTAGGCATAAAGGTGTGAGCTTTATGCATAAAGGTCCCGACTTCGTGTACTCGAGAGAGAACATGCTTCTAGCCAAAGGTTAGCACGTTTCCCAAGGCCCTACTATTTATAGGCAGTGTCCTGTACCCGAAATTGTAAATTTCGAATACTATGGTTTTTCGAGAACTACTGTACTCGAAATCCCATTTCGAGTACACAACTTCGAGGCCTAAACTTAGTTATTTTTCGTCCCTTTTTTAGCAAGTTAATCGTTCGTTACGCATTCGTAAGTTCAAATAACTTGTATTAGAAAATTTGGGGTGTTACAGACAAAAATGACAATAAAATGTAAACTATAATGATCAAAATGACAAAATTTAAACTATTTGCCTGAAATAGCATAAGTTGTTAAACCATGAGGACTAAAATGACATTTTTCTCCTAATTTTTTTCTCTTGCAAATTCTTTCAATCTGAAAGAAAAGTCACGAGAGAAAATTATTCAAAAGTTTTCATTTTTTTTTCAAATCTAGTAAAAAAAACCTAAAAACACAATTTGTTTGCAGTTCTTCTCGTTTTTAATTTTTATTTATATTATTTATATTATTATTATTATTGTTATTATTATTATTATTATTTTTATTATTTTCTTCACTTATCTACTGAAAAAGAACTATGAAAATTAGGAGTTGTTTGTTTACCTTTTAATGGAACCATTTTGCACTTAACCATTCAGCACCAATATCATGTTGAATGGGAAATACATACCATTAAGTACTTAATGATTTAGTTCAACACTTAACCATTCATTTCAGCACTTAATGGTTCAGACCATTAGCTGTTTGCTTTGTAGAATTCATACGATTTTTAAAACTCATACAAAAACTCACTCTTTATACACACACACACACCCCCAAATTAACACTTTTGATCTAACATCATATCAAAGCTTGATAGTTGGTTTATACTTAGCAACTAACACCACGAGAACCAGATAACCAAAGTGAATTTAATACACGAAGACGTTGAAAGTATTCTCCCAAAGCAAGCAACCCTCTTGAAGCTTGACGAGCCGTTAAGATTCGAGACATTTGTTGGAGCGTTCGATATCGAAGGTGATCCGCCTAAAATTCAAAAAAATATCATATGTGAATCATGAAATTCAATTCAAAACGTTAGCGAACCAATAGAAACGTAAGTTTTTATATCCTTTTTGATGACATGTAACCGAATATATGAACAAACACGGACATTTTAACGAACATATTTTATTGCGCGTGTTGGTTTAAGGGAAAAATAAGATCTGACAATTTTAATCCAAAATAAGATAAATAAGCTAGTTTGAGTGAACAATTATTGTATTTCGGATTGAAATGGGTAGCATCATAAAATAGAACGGGTTGAGATGAGCAACATCTTAACACAATGAGGTTCAAGATGAGTAACCTAAAACTATGAGAATATAATATATTCAAACGAGTTAGAATTATAAATAATATATTCGATGATAAAATTACTAAAGATTATGCAAATAAACTATTTGTTTACATAAAACTCATTTTACCTTTACCTAAATTATTGTTTTTTTAAAAAAAAAAACCGACTCATTTAGATACAAATTGATTTTACTTAAAACCATTCTAAATTGCACTTATATTGACACAGACTCGTTATAGGCCATTACTTGACCCAACCCGTCTATTGACTCTATTTTGACAGGCCTAGGAAAAATATAAGAAGGTTTAATATTCACATTTATTACACTTATTATTTATAAAAAATCTATAAAAAAAGATGCAAATTTGTCTGCATCCAAAGAAACACCATTTTAGCCCGCAACATTTTTTTGTGCATAAACCCTAACCCCTTGAGACTTTCGTATCGTACATTCGTACCTGGTGTAAGAAGTTTTCTAGTGATTCGACCACATCTACCATTGAACTCATATGCGTGTCGTTGTTTCCGCCATCCGTCACGCTAATAGCGACGCATTGAGCCCAAGTTTGCTTGAGTTTATCGAGTCCTTGAGTCAATGCGTCTTCCGCTTGTCTACAAGTGTGTCTTAATCTCGATAAATTTAGAACTTGTGCATCCGTTAACGGCTCAAATCGTGGCATTAGTATCTAACAAACCATATTTGTATAATATATATAGGGGTTAAATACTTTAAAATCAAGTTTTTGTCTAAAACATAAAATGATCTTTATATTTTTGGTACTGAATTTTAAATATATTACAAAAAAGTATAAATTCAATAAAAAAATATAAATCTAATATAGAAATATAAATGCACTATAAAAGTACTTGGTTTAATGTTTTTAAGCAAAATATTGTATTCTATTTTTAAAACCATAAAACTTATATTTTTATATTGGTTGTAATTTTCTGTAATCTATGTTTAGATATGGTTACATAAATCGTCCTTTAAATTCACTCAATTTACGGATGCCGTCCTTTATTAGAAATAGTTACATAAATCATCCTTAAAAATGATAATTTATAACGGATTTCATCCTTTTCATTGATATAAAGGACGATTTATGTTATGTAATTAAAAGACGATTTATGTAATATAAAGGATGAAATCCATTATAAATTTTCATTTTAAGGATGTTTTCTGAAACTATTTTTAATAAAGAACGACATCTATAAAATGAGTAAATATAAAGGACGATTTGTGTAATTTACTCAAAAAAAAAGTATAGTACAAAAAACCTTAAATCCAGCATAACAAAAACAAATTCCGTACAAAAATTAATTTTTATGTATTTATACAAAATCTTGTTTTTATTTGATATTATTCATGTGTATACATACATAAATTGTAAGATAAATTACATCATATTACAAACAAACTACTAAAAGTATAAAGGCTTCTTAGTTTTTTTAACGATAAATCTATCATACCTTTTTTTATTAAAATACTTAAAATTAGCCTTTTTTTGTCTAGATCTGAACTAAAAACATTTATTTATTTATATCAAATGGGCTATTCTTACATTTACATCCAAAACTTACATATAGGATTTCTGATGGTCGGAAGCCGCCTAGCCATTGAAATAACCGCTCAACGGGAGATTTGTACGACCCGCACAATATGTTAAAGGTTTGGGTTTTTGCAGCATCAGCTTTCATCTGGAAAAGAATATGGTAATGGTTTACAATATCATCTACCATTCCCTCAACCTCCATATCTCTGACTGTATTCTTTTTTAGGATGATACTTGCAAGTTCACACTCCTTTTTCTCTTGTTCAACAACCCATAAATCATATTTTTTCTCAAATGCAACAATCCCTGTCAAATTAAACACATTATATATATATATATATATAGGATTTGGTTTAAATAAGAACACTCCTTAATTGCGGTAACCCAATAATTTCGACAAAAAATGCCCGAAAAGTTTTATGTTTTAAACCAGGCCGGCCTCACTTCACAAAACTTGAGGCACTGAAAAGTTTGGGCCGGCCTTGCTTGAAACATGTAGTCTATAATATATTTTTATTTGATCTCAAACAATTTATTAGTTTTTATCTGAATATGACCCGGAAAAAATAATTGAAAACTATCGTATTTAATTTGACGTTACCAGGTAATTGACCTTGTAGTGTATTTGATAGATCCATATATACAGCCTGTAATTAAGAAAAAAAGGAGGGGAAAAAAGATTTAATTATGTGTGAACAAAAAACATTTAACCTATATAATATGTTTAGAATGATGACAAGTGTTCCGATCTTTAGTTAACCTGTTTTCGAGCCCTGTCGATCTCTTGTTCTAACTTGGCCAACTTTTGACATCCCGATTCCAATTCTTGAACATATGCCTATACCATATATAACAAGAGATCAAATAAGATCGCGTTAACTCATACACATTGCTTGAAACCTGATCAACATATACCTTTTTCTTCATACGACTTTTTCGTGCAGCTTCACGATTTTGTGCTAATCGTCTTTGCATCTAAAACATGTAAAACTTCCCAAAATTATGCACATGAATCATTACGAAACACAATATAATAGACATAACTTAGAGGTTAACACTAAAAACAATAAGATTCAGTGACTAAAGTAACAGCAGTGATCAGTCTCGAATACACAATATCTATGATTGATTTATCAGTTGTTAAAAGTTATATAGACAAAATTTTTATTTGACTTATGTTAGCGAGTAGCGACTGAAATGTGAAAATTGATCTTGAATATTTGAACATCTTATTTGTGTTTAAATTTCAGTCATGAATACATTTGTTTTATTAAAGTAACTAAGAATATAATGATCACCTTATAATTATGTGTTACACTTGTCTCCGAATCTTTTGAAGTTTCTAATGATTCTTGAGCATTGAAGTTGGGCTAAAGAACACATGTAAGTAATTAAACAATAATTAGAGTACATAACATATACATGACTTAATTTGTATAGATTAAAAGTAACAAAAGATCTATAGATGCATGAAGTGTTTACTCACGTTGTCGGTTCGCATAGTCTCGAGCTGAGATGTTACGAAACGGTTCGTGTTCGGGCTTAGATGACCATCGGATGTGTTGTCCCACATCTTACTATGCTCGATCTTATATTTCAATGTATGAGACTATGAGTGTGTGTGAGAGAGAGAGAGAGATGATGATGATGATGATGAATGAATTAGAAACAAGAAGAGAAATCTTGAATTACATAAAATGGAATTATGTTGGGGATTTATAAACATGAAATTATATACATAAAATAATAATATAAATGGGGTTGTACGTCTCATCAAATCATCATCAAATATTTTCAGCCAATGGATTTATAAAGATAATATATTTATATATATATATATATATTAAGATAAACATATTTGAAACTTATATTAAATTAAGATAATGTTAAACTTTTGAAATAGTTAAAAAGATAAATGACCCTTTTTTAAAGTTTAATTGTATTCATCTTATATACATTTACTTATAGTTTAAGATATTACTTTTAGGCTTTAGCATCGATTGTTTTTGTCCTAAACATTAAAATACTGAAATTATTTTGCTAAAAGATTTAAACAATTTTTAAGCATTAAAATAATCAAATAAAGTACTATGAAAGCGAGTCATCTAAATTTTAAAATCAATTTAAGTGTTGTTTAACCGAAATATTAATAGGTGTTGAAAACTGAAAAGGTGATGCAAGTCAAAACTCAAAAGTATATTCAAATTTTAATTTTTATAACCATGAAAAATAATATGTTAGTCAAATGAAGGGAATGTTTTAATTTAGTGTAAAATCAATTTATTAACCATGTAGAGATCAATTAAATTTTCAATTTTTTTCCTCATATGATCATACCTTTTTTCAATTCATATAATTAGCATTCATTCTATTTATACAAGTTCTAGTGTACAAAAAAAAAATAATAACGGGAAAATTAAAAAATACAATATTAAAAGTATAACTTGTTGGCAACTTATACCCTTTTCTTTTAAAAACTATTTAAAGGCTTTTACATCATTCAGTGCACTTTTTATAAGAATCAATATAAAAACACATCACAAGTTAGTTTACAAGTATATTAATGAATTTTATTGTATAAAGATTGATCTAGGTTTTCCTCTACAAGCTTTATGTCACAAGGGTGTCATTACAACTTAAAAACTATCATGTATCAAGAAACAAAATTGCAAACATCTGTCATAGCCATGCTTGCACACTTAATAACTTAAAACAATGAGAAAAAAACACAAAAAAATGGGTTTTACCCTTTAGGTCATACTCAAACCTAAAACAATATTAGAAGAAAACTCAATTTGAGACCACGGAGAAAACCTAGAAGAAAACACCCTTGCGTTATGTTGTCGTGACTGGAAGTTTTTTACTTAAGCATTGTAACTGATATAGACCCAAAACTTACAATGATGTTACGTCTTAAACAGTGATGCACATACACAAACTCATAAAAGAAGAAATTGTTTTAAATGTGTTATAATGATGTTAAAAAGTACAAGATTTGGCTTTATCTTGACGAAGTTATATGAGTTAATGTTTTAAGGGTGAGTTATTATATGATCTCAATATATATATATATATATATATATATATATATTATTCTGTGAAAACTCAGTCTTATAAAAAAACTCTTAAACCCTATTTAGGTTATTTATTTGGAATCTTGTAAGTATGTGGCCCAAAGTTGAATAAAAATTAAGTTTTTAATAAACAAACCAATTTTAATGTGCTTTAATATGAAGCACATATGTATTTTCAAGCTTCTAAATTGAGGATTGAGAGCCTAGATATGATTTAAGGGTTTTTTCTAAGATTTTTCACATGATAAAATCCAAGCATATATATATATATATTTTTTAATCTAAAAGTATAATATTTATTTTATTATGTTGTCTTGTCCCAAGTAACTTTTCTTTAGCAAAGACACTCCTTTCCAGGATTTGCTCTTCTCAACTCCATAACCTTTGTAATTTGTAAAGCAACACCATTTAGGACCAATGCAAGGCACAAGCAAAGTAGCAATAAAGATAATAATAAATGGAAGTTAAATAAGTTACTTTTGTATGCTCCAATGATTAAACTTATAAGTTCTTATTTCATAAAGTTGTGAATATATGTCATTTTGCTAGAGTACAACACCTGATGCATAAAGTACAACTCTTTAAAGAGGATATGGACTACTTTTACTTCATATAGAAGGAACTATGCAACCTTTATTTAACAACCCCATAGCTGCATAAAGGTAACATTAAGCGTCTCCTATCCCGGATACAATCATATAATTGATCTATGTTTTATTAATTATATAAGTTATTAAACCAGCTCTCTTATTTAAGTAATTTAAAAACTAAAACTTGTATATCAATATATACATAAACACATATATAAAATACCAAAATACTTTATTTCAAATAAAATAAAATTCGAAAATACTTTATTTTTTGGTGCACGAATGTAAACTTAATAAATAAAATATGAAACATAAGTGGTAAATGAACCAGCATATGAAATTAAAAAAAATAAATAAAAAGAACATTGAAATCCGGTTTGTTCATTAGAGATAAATTAAACAAGTATGGTTGTCTTATTGTACTACTTAACCTGAGTTGGATTTATTCGCTAAAAACTATGAAAGAACATGCTATGAATGTCTTTGTAATGGTCTTGATTTTCCTAAAAATAATGAGAACTTGAAATCCCAACTATTTATGTGTTGGAGAGATTAGGGAGAAAGCTACCCAATATGACATGTCACATTTATTGTCAACCCAATATACTGGATTCGATTCTTGATCCTACCTGGTTTTACCGGCCTTCCACCGTCATGTCTTTGGGCGGGTGCTTAGGTCGGGTTTTCTCCGGGAATTGATGGCTGGTGGGCTAGGTGCTCCGTCCGTCTAGACTAGTGGCCAGCTTGGGCATCCTTTAGCCATTGAGAGCCGCGTACGGAGTACCCAGCAGTTGATTTGTTGGACGTTCAAAAAAAAAGTCATTGTTTGTTAAGCATGTTCTCAGAATACCTATATGTATCTAGCCAACCGGTTTGAAAGAGAACAATTTGAATACACTCATCCGGTTGATTTTTGGTCTAACCGGTCAATTTCATTTGGTTTTAAAGACATTGTATCTGACAAAAGAAAAATGTCACTTGAGATGTACGGATGCTTTTTCTTTACAAATAATTATTTTTAATTAGTTTGTTTTAAGTACCATGATACATGACTTAAAACACACAATCCTAACCCACTTTTACTCTTATTTTTACATGGCATACTATACAAAATATGATCATATGAGTCTAATGACGATAAGTGGGCATAAAATGGACATGAATACCGTCGCTAATAAAGATAAACTTATCTACCTTGGTGAATGACACAAACAAACAAAACATCGTCACTAATAAAGATTTTTTTTTTTTTATGATCGTGAGAAACCACTTACATGGTAAACCAAAAGGCCCTCCAATACGCGACTAAAAAGGAGGAACAGGTAAAGCGCGGTTCTCTCAATTACTTTAATAAAGATGTTTGTAACTAGTATTTGCAATGCAAGTAGAAGAATAAAAACAAGAAAAAATTCCTTCCTATACATATATATATGCACAAACTTGGGAATGTATCTATTTACATGCTTGTTTTATAATTACAAATATATTTAAATGTTAATCCTCATTGGAGGATGCACCAAATGAGTCACTAGTTTACCACAATTTCACTCACCTGCATTATAGAACAAACAAGTTGGTTAAATTTGAGGGGAAAATATTTGCATGATTAAAAAGAAAATCAGCAGCTGAAACAAAACAAAAAATAGAAGAGTGTTAAATTATATAATCAGTTTGGATTTGGTTGCACAATAATCAGTTCTACTGTTCTCCATACTCTCTTTCAGATTTGGTTACCTAAAACTGATGATTATCTGATTATTTCAACTCTTTAAATACTTGACCACTGATCATGTGATTTATCTGTTTTGTTACACTTGATTGATTATTTGATTATGATTATTTCAAAAGGCATAAGCAGTTTTTATAAGCCATATCAGGCATTCTATAAAATAAGCAAAAACATTGACATTTATGTGTAAACAATTAACTAAAGACATAAAAACCCTAATACAAGGTTAAAAGAAATGTATGCAAGTAACTTTATTTCACCCTTCCTGCTGGTATAAAATTGATTATCCAAAACTATTTGGCCACTAAATGAATAGATAATCAACTGAATAATTGAGTATATTGCCATTTTCATCCCAGTGGTTTGGATATTTTTGCCATTTTAGTCCAAAAATTTTAATTTTATTTATTTCGTCGTTTATAGGTTACATTCATCCATATGGTTCTGTCACTTTTGTCATTTTAGTCCAAAAGTTCAAATTCACTGGACTAAAATGACAATTAAAAAGAAACCATAAGGTCGAAAATAGTGAAATTTAAACTTTTGGACGAAAATGGCAAAAGTGAACAAAACATACGGACGAAAATGACAATTTACTCTAAATAATTTGTTTATGCAAACATTATTACAAAATGCAATATACTAGAGATTGCTAATTTAAACAGCTTATTCGCTAATAGTAATAATAGTAACCACTTATTTCACCTGAAGGTTGAACTCCTAATTCTAAATCCATCAAGTAAAATACTTTTGAAATAAGCAATCTTAAACTGCTTAAAAAAAACAGCTTATTCTACATTTTTACCAAAAAAACAAGCAGATAATCATAACTGCATAAGCAAACTTATCTTCAACCGAACACTCTTAAAACTGCTGATGTGCTTTTCAAATAGCGATAAGCAGGCATGTATAAATAAGCAAGATCCCATATACAGGTATCAATGACCCAAGCCGGCCAGTGAGCCACTCGAGATTGGATTGCCAAAAGATCTAATAGAGGTGAGTTTAAACAAGCCCGAACCTAAAAACAAACTTTTATAATAAACGAGCCCAAGCCTTAGCTCGACTCATCAAGCTCAATTAGACTCATGAGCCTAAACAAGCCTATTATTTATATAATTTTTATTTAATATATTAGTATTTTTTTACATAATAAATACCGTATAAAATTATGATAAAAATAACTAAATATTATTTATATTACGTTATAAAAAAAATAAATTGCAAATAAATAAAATTTAGAAATAAATTATAAACGAGACGATCTCGAGATAGAAAACTACTCACGAGCCCAAGGTCAAGCTTAAAAATATACCTCAAAACGATTTTAAGCTTGAGCTAGAGGTCCCCGTAAGTTTAATAAGCCAAGCTCGAGCCTAGGCGAGCTCAAGCTCACCTTGACTTGTTACACCCTTAATCCTAAATCTAAACCAAATAGAAGAGTAATTACTTTTTGGTTGCATCAATAAACATGGCTCGTGTCCAATGTTCTACATCCTCAATTTGTGATGGAGGAGGTGGCAAAGTAGGGTGTTCCACAAGATCCCAGCCTTCAGCAAGCGTTTCATTTTTCCGACTGTCCGACACATCAGCAGCATAAAGATAACTAGCAGCCGAGCTTGAAAGACTCTTGTCCCTTGGAATTTTCTAGATATGGAAACAAAATATAGCAGTCATTTGCAATTGCTGATTTGTGCAATATTTTTTTAACTCATACACAACAATTATATATATATATATATATATATATATATATAGGATCAAGATTTAACTTAACTTTATTGTGGTGACCCATGATAACCCGTCAAGATCAATCCAAATCTTTTTTTTCTAATATCATTATACATGTACAACACTTTCTTCTTTTATGTGTATGCGTAATGTTAACAGGCATTTGGGATTTTTACAACTAGTCTAAGTTTTTAGAAATTTGTAGCGACACAGTAAGAAATAACTTACACCGGTGTAAAATCCAAAACACATGTGAATTTACACATGCACAAAAAAAGTGTTGTACATGTGTAATAATGATATTCGAAAAACTACAAAGAGAGTTGGATTGATCTTGGCTAGTTATCAAAGGTTACCGCAATGAAGGTGAGTGAACAAAGGAACCTTGCCCTATGTGTGTGTGTGTAGGATCCACTAAAAACGCAATTTTGCCTAAAAACAAAAATCCAATACAAATAAAAATCTAGTACAAAAAAAAATAAAAATCTAATAAAAAATATAGGAGGTTAATTCTCTCTCTCTCTCTCTCTCTATATATATATATATAGGATTTGGTTCAAATAAGAACCTTGCTTAATTGTGCTAACCCAAATAACCCTGCAAAAAATGCCCAAAATTTTGATTTTTTTTCATGGTCTTTATTATACATATTTAGAGGGTTTCTTTTTTGTGTTTTGGCTAATTCGCAATGCAAATCAGATTTGCATCGGTGTCAAAGTTTTGCACTTTTCTAAATGTTGCGAAATGCAAATCGAATTTACACCGATGCAAATTCGATTTGTCTTGCGAATTAGCCAAAACACAAAAAAGAAACCCCCCCTAAATATGTATAATAAAGACCATGAAGAAAAAAAATCAAAGATTCGGTCATTTTTTGCAGGGTTATTTGGGTTACCACAATTACAGTGGGTTAACAACAAAACCTTCCCCTATATATATATATATATGCATTTTAGGACAATCTTCCGATTGACAAGCGTTTACTTGTTTTTCCAATGTTTAAGCAGTTTGATGGTAAGAACCTCTAACATGTATGATTGTTGTGTTTGAAGTAAAATAAGTTGCAAATAAGTGTTTTCTAGTGTTTGGATATGTACTAAAAATGTTACCATCGAAGCAGAAGTATGTGTACTTTCAAGTAAAGTAGTTGATGAAATAGCTGAATTCACATTCCAAATAGAATAGTTTAACTGCTGAGCTTGCTTTGATGATCTACAAGTTTGAAAAATACAAATAATAATAATGATTTTAACACATGTGATGAGAGGCAAATAACTAAACATGGATTAGAGGTAATAACTTCAACCCATTTATTTTAAATGATTAAAACCTCGTAAATCAAATTATTTTTAGAGTTAAAAGAAAGGTGAAGCAATAACTTTCGTAATCATATTTGACAAACCAACCATTTATCAAATGGAAATATCATGTATAAGTGTATAACTACATATCCATTTCAAAGTGTTAAATCTATATATCCTTCTAAATTTCAAGATATCTCACATATATCTCTTTCATATCACCAAAATTACCATTCTAGTCGACTTCATAGTTAAGAAAATAAAACTGCTACTTGTAAGTTGAAGGAATTTTTACATATATCCGTCTAGTAAGAACCTTTATTACATATTTACCCAACGCTTACAATCAATTACATATTTCCCCTTGGGGAGAATATGTAATTAACTAGTCTATTTGGAAGAGGAAATATCATTTAAAAAGGGGAAATATGTAATTGACTTTTTTACTTAGGTATATATGTAATATATGATATTAGGAAGGGGAAATATGTAAACATCCCTAAGTTAAAAAAGTGTATTTCACAAAATGAATAAATAAAACATTATGTCTTCTGGTTAATTCACATAAAATTGTTTTCCTTTTGCTTATTCAGTAAAAGAAACGGTTATATGCAACTGATTATAGTTTAAACAATGCAATGAGTAAATAAGATAGTTTTGGTGAAAATGGCATATTTGATATTATTTAATCTTGAACATTCAATCAACCAATCAATCACACGTGATCTGAACATTGAGAAAACGATATACTTGATTAATCCATTAAATAAATATATTTGACAAAGTGGAGAAAAATGTTTCTAGTCAACCAGACTTGTAGCTCATTTTACACCTCTACCAGATACATATCCCAAAATGGTAAGACAAAAACATACCTTGAACAAGCCATTTTCAAAGAAACAGCAGCTCTAACTTCCTTAGAAGACGAAAGCATTCCCAACAATCTTGAAAACGCTTCAAATGTAGATGCTTCAGGAGGCACTTCTAGGCATAATGAGTTGTAACAATAAGCAGTTACATTAGCAACACTCTTTTTCAAAAGTGAAATTCCTTTTTGTAATTCCATGTGTGTCTCGATAGAATGAGGGGAAGCCGATGTATAGTTAAAACTATTGCTGTTTGAAGAATCTAAGCGATGTTTTCTCTCTGATTCCATTGATGCAACACCAAAATTACTAGAACTTTTATCTGACCAAGAAGTTTCAACTCCCGTCGTGCAAAAGTTTTGGCGGGGTATAAAAAGTGGATATTCATTGCTGCATTTGCATAAAATTAAATCAAATCCACATTGTAAGGAAATAAAGTGATACTCAATAATTAGAATCAGAAAAATAATTGGAAGAACAGTGTTTCAATGTACTTCTTCTGTTTCAAGTTGTAAAAATCAGATAATCAGGAGTTTGAGTGTTTGTCAGGTGTTTGTCAAATTTTGGATATTAATAATTAGAAAAGACCAAAAAAAGTAAACAATGTGTTATTGATTAAGAGTAAAAGTCTATTAACTTAGGTTAAAAAAAAGGGTTATAAATAAATAATTATATCAAATGATTAAATAATTAATTATGTTGTGACTTGTATGAAACTGATTAAAGAAAACTCTGGTTGCAGTTAATATAAATTAATTATTAAAGCTTTAAGTAATTAGGTAATTAAAAGCAAGATTTGTTTATACTAACATTAAAAGTGGATTATAAGATCATCAGTTGTGAAACGTAAATCCAACGCCCTGTAAGTACCTTCTAGAAGAGGGGCACGCATCCCAGTAAGAATCACGTTGCCATATTCGGGAACATGAACCCTGCATCAAAAAACAGCTTAGATGTTATATAATTTTTATAAGAAAATGCAATACTATCAGGTTGAAAGCAAAACACACCAGTCTATTCATGTGAATTACCTACCAAAATATGAAACCAGACCAATAAGATACATCAGATGATTGCAACGGAAATATAGATATCATAAACTAAGATCAAATAACATATATGAATCGAAATTCAATCAGTATTTCATGTACACTTATCACATTATACAACATGAATAGATACTATCAAGACCAATGTGTTTGTTTTTTCAATATTTAGAATTTAGATCATATATAATTAGTATCAAAATCAAGTTATTTTGTTCAAGGCTCCTTGGAATCATAAGATTGTCCTATAAAAATTATGTATAGAAATGCTTTTAGAACAGATAAACTGTTGAAGTTCTTCTTTTAACACTGTTTAAATCAATAAACTATCTTTTAATTCTTTCCATAAACATTTATGAACGTTATGTTAACTGTCTGGCCTAAATGATTGTTTACTTCTTTAAGCAATGACTTTAATATATTTGTTGCTAATAAATAATAATTATGAATTTATGATTATATGTGATTAATTCACAATTAGTAGCATACAAACTTAATTTTTTACAACACTACTAAAACTGCAGAAATGATTAGCAATGATGCACAAGGAAGTCTTAATCAACATAAAAGGTGATGAAAATTACCGCAAAACCAGAGTTATGAAGGGCGGGAGCACCAACATTGTGAATAATAAGATTAAGAAGCTGCACCATATATCTGTTGCATAGGCAATCAATCTTTCATGATATATAGAAAAAATTATAAATTTATTTAATTATTCTTTAATTATGATTACAAAGGATATAATATTACAGTAACAAACTAAACTTTGAAACAAGTTATTTCAGAAATTGTATGCTACAAACATAGACTTTAAGCAACTTCCAGATTGGCATGTTCCTCTTTAGACTACTTTTATTCAACCCAATACGGCAATACATATAAACATGACCCTAATTGACCCGTTCATAAGCAATTGAGTACAAATTTGCCACTTGAATATTAGTTCTAATTTATGAACACATAATTTATTGTGGAGAACATGAAGGAGTGAAGGGAAGAGAATGCCTAAGAAAGCATGTAGGTTCTGGCATTCTGGCAGGTGAAATTGAAAATTATATCAAATTATCAACAAAGTACAGAAGAAGAAACAACAAATCTGGACTGTCATATGACCAAGACTCGTGATTAAAATTATGAACCTGATCAAATGAATAATCATTCGATTTTGGAGAAAAAGAAACCTCACAGCATCTATGCACTCAAAAACGAGAAAGTTTCTTTTGAAATAATTAGAAAATGATTCTAAAAGATAATGAGTTGATATGTTTATGTTTCTGAATCCTTTTATTACTGCAACGTCCAATGTAAGACCAATGTTTGGCATTATGGTAAGAATGTTTTTGAATGTTTGTATAATTAGTCATAATTAGAGAGACACTTACCCTAAGGAAGCAGAGAGCTCCTCAGAGGGAACTGAGTGAGGATCGAGTCCTCTTGGTAATCGTGCATTGCAGATTTGATCATATTGACCACTTGACCCATCTTTCCTATCTCCATCTATGGTCACCTGCAACCAAAATTTGTAAACACTTAATAATTAGAGTTTAATTTTCATATAATAGAGTTCTAGCTTTATCTAGTAGCTTTCTAGATAAGTATTAGTGTTTGTCTTAAGGTTAAACTATTACTTTGAGATAAAAAGATATGATTGGGATCAAATTGAACTAGAAAGAATTGGGATTGGTTTTTATATCTGTATATTTACTCATTTTGATCGTTAAATCAATAATACAAAATAATATTTTGGTTTTCCACGAATACTTGTCCCGCCTAAATTCATCACAAGAACAATAAAATTTGGTAATTAAAATGAAGAACCAAAGTCAGTTGGTATTAAGTACACTAATATTCAGACAAAATGTGCTTACCTTGCGTTGTGGAAATAGTTTGCATATCTGTTTAATGACAACAGATTGTTTATGAAGACGTTCTGATGTTATCGCCATCTGCATGTCATAAAATTCTACATGTTAATTAAGGACAATAAAATATATAAAAATATATTTTCTTTTAGATGAAGCCTCATATGATAAAATGTCAACACAGATAATGTGCTACTTTTGGAAACACTCCCCTTGTATCAAGATAGAGCAATGATTTAGCTTACAATGTTGACATACTAAAGAATGAGTAAGAAATTCTTTTGAAACAAAATACATGGCTTCAATGAATTTTAGCAAGCACTACTCATAAAAATAATGTTGGAGTAGGCTTTGCAGCATTTTGCATTTGGAGACTACAAGTAGGGTTGTAAATGAATCACGTCGGCTCGTGAGCTACTCAAGATTAGATCGGTAAAAAAACTTAAACGAATCGAGCCTAAACGAGTCCGAGCCCTAAAATATGGCTCTATTAGTTATAAAGCCCGAGCTTGAGTTTTCCACATATCATGCTTGAGTCGGCTCATGAACCTGAACGAGCATTTTATTTATAATATTTAATCTAGGAAGTACATATTTATTTAAATGATTAATTTTATATATAAAATTATGATAAAAATAACTAAATCATATATATTATTTCGTATTTGGAAAATAAAACTATAAATATATGTAAGTTTAATAATAAAAAATGCATAAATTAAAAAGCTAAATAATAAACAAGCTGAGCCGAACACAAGCCTGAAAATTTTCTTACGAGTAAAGCTCAAGCTTTAGAAATAAAGCTCTAAACTAGCCGAGCTTAAGCCATAGAAAGCTTGGGCTTAGCTCGACTTGGCTTGACTGGTTTATAGCCTCAACTACAAGGCTTGAAACAAAAAATCAATGCTTTAGTTTTTTTTTTCAGAATAGAGGGAGTACAATAGTAACAAACAAATTCAAATTCAAAAAAAAGAAACAATATGAAATGAACAAGAACGATATAAGTCATCAATATGAAAATTCTTACATGCCCAAGACTCTGAGTGCAAATGAGATTAGGATAATACTTCTCTAGTTGCTCTTTACGGTTACTTTCCAACTGCAAATGAAAACGTAGAACGGAAATTTAATCCAATAACTAGCATAAATTTCTCTTCGTAATACTAATATAAAAATTCATACAAATTTGCATACCACACTCATGGCTGATTCAAGTAACTCATATCTGACTTTCAAGTCAGAAGCCTTCTTTTCAGCCTTGGCTTTATCTAAAAATTACAACTTCAGTGTGATATGAATACAAAAATAATCTAATGATAGTAATTGCATATATAAAGTTATTAACTGCAGGCATAGAACAACTAACCTTTTGCGAGTTGTTCTTTACGAAAATGGAGCTTCTCTCTTAATGTGGCAAGTTTCTCGTGTTGAAGGACTCTCCAACTAAGTTGGTCATCTGCCTTACTCTGTAAAACAGAATTAGAACATAAAGCGGTCTTTAGCAAGATGCAAAGAGACATAAACGGCATCTAAAAGATAAAAAAAAAGTTATGAAATCAAAAAAAGAATTATAACAAAAAGAAGAAATAGCAATAGGCTTATGACACTACAATGTTTTCTAAGCAACTTAGCAACCATTGTTATCTCTAATCTAAAAATGGAATTATATGACACACGCAAACAGCCACATCTAAAAGTAATATATTCTAACCCCATAGGCATTGTAAAACATAAAGCAGATCAATTATGACTAATCAAAAAACCATAAGAAAGATAAGTTTTGTAGTTGATCAAACCTTGGCAACAAGCACTTCACTCAATTTTGAGTATAAAGAATCACGACGATTCTTTAATGATGTCAAATTGGTTCCATATGAATTTATCCTGCATAAAAAACTATTAGCCACAAGAACCAACTACACATACATGAAACATACAAATATCTCGAAACATATCAATTCAAATCTAGAAACTTAATGGTTTCCACATAAAAATTCAATGTTCACTTTCAAGAAAGGATGTATTGCAACTTTCTACCTCTTTTTGAACTGAATATGATAAATTAAACATCAAGTGTCAAATATTTAAAAAAAAAAAACCCAGAAATTTACCTGTAATTGACACAAACCGTGCATATAGAAGCAAGATTCGAATTATCGCAGATAGCACAAGTAGAGGATTTCCGTGTCATCGTCCCCAAATTTTCAAACCCTAAAAGCTATCAATATATCAATATGAAGCTGATGAATTGATTAAATTCAGATAAGCATGACTGATATAAACAATTGTTAATGAAATTCGAATGATTTAGAAACAGATAATCACGTACTTTTAAGTTCCTGAAGAATTGATCATGTAGGGTTTTGATGCCGAAGCCCGAAGATGAATTGTTGTGCAACTTACGTCCTCAAGAATTAACGTAAACTAACGTTAATTTATTCTTTTTTTCCTTTTCGTCTCGTTTCGATTTACTTATAAAATCATAATTAATGAAATATAATTGTTGCTACAACGCCGTCTGTTGTTCGTTTTCTCGACTGTGAGATAAAGAACATGGCACCGGTCCTCCGAAATCGTAAGAGCAAATGAGTTAAAAAATGAGTTGGTTATATTAGTTTAAACGAATCAAGCCGGCTTATAAAATACTTGGGATTGAATCGATAAAAAGTTCGAACGAGCCGAGTCTAAACGAGCTCGAGCCCGAAAATATGGCTCATTTAGTTATCGAGACGGCTCACGAGCCTAAACAAACTTTTTATTTTTATAACTTTTGTTTATTATTTTAAGTGTATTAATTATTTTTATATATTAAATTATGATAAATATATTTAAATATCTTATATTTTATGTTAAATTTGGAAAATAAAATTATAAATATTAGGGGTGTCAATCGTGTCGGGTTGACGGGTTAGCGGGTTGGCGGGTTAGTGGGTTAAATTTTGCAACCCGAACCTGACACATATATCTATTCGCGTCAAAGTTTCCAACCCTAACCCGGATTGACATAAATTCGGGTCAACCCAAATATGACTCGTTTAACCCGTTTATATAAATTAATCAAATAAATTTACATATTGTAATTGGTTGTTGGTTGAAAGCAAGTCAATAATAACGTGTTTAGTATGTGTGTATAAGTAACAAATAGTTATTATACTATTTTAACAAAAAAAAAATAATATTATTATAACTAAACATATAATTATGTATATCATAATTATAACGTAAGAAACATTAAAGAAACTCGTTCGTCTAGTTTACTGGAAAAAAAAAATTAAAATCACTTTTGTAAATGAAAAAAATATAAATTTTGTTAGTCGATCAATTAAAGTATGGTAAATAATCAAAAGAAAAACAACTAAATATATGTTTTAAGAAAGAAAAATATAAAAAAAAATAATTTTGAAATCTTAAACGGGTTAATGGGTCAACCCGTTTATAAATGGGTCAACCCATTACTTGATTATTTCCGTGTCGTGTTCGGGTCGTGTCAAGAATTGCCGCCCCTAATAAATATACATTAAATTAGTAATTAAGGTAAAAAATCAAATAACTAAAATATAAACGAGCCGAGCTCGAGCCTAAAAATATTTTAACGAGCCAAGCTTGAGCCTTAAAAATAAAACTCTCAACGAGCCGAGCTTGAGCCCAAGCCCTATTTTGTCTAAACAAGCCAAGCTCGAGACTTAACGAGCTCGGGATCAGCTTAGCTCGTTTACACCCATACCTTACGTTATGTTCCCGAGTTTATTAAAGGAGAGAAGTGAAAAAAAAATGAGAGGAAAGAATAAAAAAAGAATAAAATTTTTTCCTTCCAAATCCGAAAGAAGGAAAAATTAAATAATTTTGCCTAATTTCCTTTCATTTCCCTCTATTTCCCTTTTTAAATGAAACTCGAAAACACAATATGTGATATTTTTCATTTTCTTATTTGCTTCCATTCCTTTTTTTTTTTCCTCTCCTAAAATGAACTCGAGAATAAAACGTAAAACCTAGACACTTGCTATCTAATCATTTATGTGTTATAGGTTGACCACTATAACCTTTTGGTTTCCTCCCTGCCTTAGTTGGCACTGCTGCTTCCGTCACGGATGTGAAGTTGGACTTACGCGTGTCATAAAAATATAGAAACATCAATTTTTTTTAATCCTGACACCACCTAATTTTAAAAACTCCTCTCTTTTTTGATTTTGAAACGATTATTAGTGCTTTTAGATGACATAATCATGGGTATGTGTTTTGTTACAACTTACAAGAGCAGCTCATACACCTTCTAACTATACTTATAGTAGGAGACTAACATTCAATCTCGTAGAGGCTAGAGAGGTACGCCTAGCATCAAATATTTGTATTCTTGTATTTGTAATATGTTGCAAAATTGTCTATATATATATATATATATATATATATATATAATACTAGGTTAGTACCCCGTGTATTACACGAGTTATATAAAAAAATATAGCAAATAGTCACTAAGGAAAATTTAGATACTATAAAACGATTTTTTAATATAAAATATGATTAAAATTTCATATAATTTAATTAATAAAATAATATTATTATTTATTTAAATTCTAATTTCTTCAAAGTTTTGTTTGTTTAAATATTTTATTTAAAAAATTTGTTTAGCAAATTTTATATTTTATAATAAATTGGTTTTTGTAAAAAGTATTTTTTAATATTAACATATTTTTAATGTATTAAAACTTCTTTTTAATTTAAAAATATATAACAAAGTATATTTGATATTTATTATTTAATATTAGATGCATTTAATATGAGAGAGATGCGAGAAATTAGAGATGAGGTGCTTTAGGAACATGACAAGTGTCTCTAGAAACCTTTATTTATTAGTATAGGTAGATAGGTAGATAAGCAGGGGCGGCCCTGAAAATTGGCGTGCCCAGGACGAGCTGGGAAAAAAAGACCCCTTAACCGAATACCAAAAAACCGTTTAATACCGAAAACCGAAACGTATTCACAACTGAAAAAATCAAACCGAATTCTGAATTCGGTTTTCGTTTTGGTTCTAGCTGTATCCAAATTCCGAATTCGGTTTTCGGTACCTAACCAATCTGAATTTCGGTTTTTAATTCCAATTTTTTTATAAATTTGGTTTGTTTGGTTGACCGATTAACCCAAATTCAAATTTAAATCTATTATCTTATTAATAATGTATAAGATTAAATTCGGTTTACTCGGTTGAATTCAGTTTATTCAGATCGGTTTATTCGGTTTTTAATATGTTTATTCGATTGAATTCGGTTTATTTAGATCGGTTTATTCGACTTTTAAGCAGTTTATTTGGCTTTCAATTTTTTTATTTGGTTTTAAACGAAATTAGAACCGAACCACTTTTCGAATTCGGTTCGGTTTTTTGATAGGGAAAAAAATTGAAAATTGATTAAACCAGACCGAATAAGCTGTTAACT
Organism: Mikania micrantha; assembly: GCA_009363875.1. Classification (NCBI taxonomy): domain Eukaryota; kingdom Viridiplantae; phylum Streptophyta; class Magnoliopsida; order Asterales; family Asteraceae; genus Mikania; species Mikania micrantha. The sequence continues at coordinate 105,206,537 of CM018692.1, read as the reverse complement.
GAACCAATTGACATATTTAGTTTAAAAGGCATGAAAGTAACTTCCTATACTTAAAAAAAATGATTTTTGCACCAATTAAATAATGTGTTTATAAATGCTTATTTTTAGTTGTCTTAGTCGTATTAATTCTCATTTAAATGAATCTCTATATATACGTATATATAAAATATTTTTGTGCCCCCTTAAAACTTGGGCCCGGGACGGGGGTCGGGTTTGCCCCTCCCCCGGCCGCCCATGTAGATAAGCATGTGAAAATAAATAAGCTTATAATATAAATTTTATACGTAACTACATTATGATTCATGTGGTAAAGTCAAATTTCAGTTATTATTATTATATGCACGTATTACAAGCTTGGTCACATAGTTTGAAAAAGCGTAAGACTCGTGATTTATAGTGCGGACATATGTTTGTCGTTAAGACTTTACCCTTAATGTTCAAATTTAGAAAATATAGTTTAAAACAACAAATTATTAGCCCATTTTTACCCATAGTCACATGACCTCCTATTCATCCCTTTTCTTTTCTCCTCTAACAATGAAACACCATTGTCATCGGTAGCCCTACCCTTCTTCGTATGTTGTTAAGTTGTATACTTGTATTTGAAGGACATAACGGAGGGCAAAAGGCCAGTTTACACTAAATATATATTTGAGTAAAATGTCATTTCAATCCCTATGGTTTAATAACTTTTGTCATTTCAGTTAAATAATTTAAATTTTGTTGTTTTGGTCATTATGGTTTCATTTTGTTGTCATTTTGGTCATTATGGCTTCCATTTTATTGCTATTTTAGTCCAATTAAATTTAAACTTTGGACTAAATGATAAAATTGACCGAACCACAAGGGCGAAAATGACAATAAAATGTAAACCATAATGATCAAAATGACAAATTTAAACTATTTGACTAAAATGGTAAAAATTGTCAAACCATGGGGACTAAAATAACATTTTACTCTATATATTTAGAAAACCAAAGGGGACAAGCATACAAACAAGGCATGCCAAATGCTATTAGTTGGCAAATAATGTGGACATGATAGATAACAGCAAAAATACATATATACATTTCACAATGAAAAGCTTATATGTGTTTTCTATAAAAGGTTTGATAAAGGATAATTACTATAAATATTACCTATATGTGCTTTTTAAATATATTTGATAAGGTTACATGCAACTTGAAATTATCATAACATGAATAAATAGAGGATATTTTTGAATGCCAACTACTCAATCTCTCTCAGCATATTTTCTAAACTTTCAGTTTATTTATTATTAATTAATTAATTTATTTTTTTATTATAAATTATATATAAACGGTAAACATGAATTATTAATGGAAGAAACAAAAGGAAGTCTAATACTTTTTCCAAACACACAAGATTGACATAGTTTATTTTTGATTGAACGACAATTAATAAAAGAAGAATTCTTCAAAAATGATAAGATGGTAGGGCCCGGGTGACCGAGGCGTTGATGCCAAACGTCTTGTGTGAGGGCAGCAAAAGTTGAAGGAGACCGGAGATGTTGAAGAACGGAAGGAGTGAGTGGGTAGAGATCTCCGTCACTGTTGCATCGGAGGATAGGAATCTTGGTCTTGAGGTCCTTCACAAAAAAACCATGAGGATCAAATTCAATAGAAATGTTATTGTCTGTTGCAAGTCGGCGAACCGATATGAGGTTTTTAATCAGTTTGGGAGAGTATAGAACGTGGTTTAGTTGTAGGGGTGGATAGGGTCTAGGTAAAATTTGATTGCCAAGGCCATGCACAGGGATGGTTTTGCCATTCCCGACAATAATATTTTTATATATGCTCGAATTAAAAAACGAAGAGAAACTACCTTGATTATTTGTCATGTGGGAAGTAGCCCCGGTGTCCATGTACCAGTTTGTATCCGGTGGGTTGAGAGTCATTGTGTGTAAAGCTTGATCAATATCAGTTGGTGTGTAACCTGTGCTAGCAGCATATGAGGCTGAGGGGCGTGGGCCCAAGATGCCAGGTGAGGTCCAGTTTGGCGGAGGAGTGTTGGGGGGCTTAGATGGGTATGGACAAGGGGGAGTGACAGCCCATTGTGGAGGAGCCCAATTCGAGTGTGAGGTAGGTTGCTGTTGGTAGAATTGTTGTGGTGCCCAGGGTGGAAGGTAGTTCCAAGGTGGTGGGTTATTAGGATGTCCAGAGGGTCCCCTTCCACCTCGGCTGATGAAGTTGTTGGTACGACCGCGTCCCCTGCCGCGACCACGGCCCCTACCGCGACCGCGTTCACCAGAAGGAGTGTCCACACGTGATTGAGAGTCCTGCTTGGGGGCTGAAGCAGCAAGAGCGGTTCCGGCGGTTTGAGCGGCATGCCGGGATTGTTCGGTTTTTCTTGTTTCCTCCATACACAGGCGTGATCGAGCATCATAAAAATCTGGCAAGGGATTAGTTTGTTGAAGGAGCATTGCCATGCCCTCGTATTGCTCCGAAAGACCAGCAATCAATTGAAGAACAAGCGTCTGGTTGTCGATGGGTTTTCCAACATTGGCAAGTTGGTCAGCGATCATCTTGATGGATTGGCAATAGGCAGACATGGAGGAGAAGTTTTCCAGACGCGTTGTGGAGAACTTTTGGGTGAGATAGATTGCTCTAGAGGATTTGTTGTCTTGAAATAGGTTTTCAAGGGCTGTCCAGGCATTATAGGCAGTCGTATTTGGCTTGAGGATGGTGTGAAGAAGATCGTTGGAAATCGTACCGTATATCCATTGGAGAACAATGGCGTCAAGGCGTTCCCATAAGACCTCCGCTGCTTCGGCCTGGGGTTTTGCAGCATCGGCGACTGGTTTTGGGGGAAGTTTGGGCAGGAGATGATCGTGAACCTGATGTGCCTTACAATGGATGCGAAAGAGTTCGGACCAAGACCCATATTGGCCGGTTTCAGATTCGAGTGTGATCGGAATTAGGTTTTTGATGTTGGAAACTGTGGTGGCTGGATGAATTTTATTTTCCATGGTGATGGTGAAACGGAAAAAAATTTGAAGGGAGGAGGATGACGGCAGGCAAGAGGAGAGGAGAGGATGTTTTTAGGGTTAAGGCTCTAATACCATGAAAGAGATTATTTTCCCATGAATCCCCTCATTCATTCACATTAGAATATATAGATACAATCATGATTATCTCCATTTGAGATAATATTTACATTCCAAATATAAAGCTAACTGTCCTATAATTGTGGTACAATGTATATCTTGATATCTATTATATATATATTCATAATTATAATTCCACAAATAACGTAATATAGATAATTTTATTAAGTTATCATAACTTTATTTTAAAACAATTATTTATATGAATATACACTTAATTAGTTAAATACAAATTATATAAATAAAAAGCTGGTTTTTGCTTATGAGTCGGCTCAAGCTCAACATGTGAAATTTGAGCTAAAGCTAGATAACTAAACGAACCATATTTTAAAGCTATAGAGATCAAAGATGATATCAAACAATTTGTCAAAGAACCTCTTTTAACATTTTTTTCTTTTTTGTATTTAGCCATGTAATATATTTTATAAGAAAATAATAAACTATCATTTTTATAACATATATGTAACGACGACTTACATACATAAATAAAAAAAATCGTATATTATACCGAATTCTCACTAGTTTTCTCAAATAAAATAGGTTTTCCAAAATGTGTAACAATTTGGACCGAACCGAGCCAGCATGGTTTCACCCTACATTGATAATGAGTCTGTTAAATTGACTGACTGGTCACTTGTGGTTAGGCACTTTATGAATAAGAATCTATATTACGAAAGTTCCTTGTTTTTATGCTTATGCTTTGATGGGTCTTCGAGAACTTTTAGACAACAAATGTTGTGTTTAAAAAGTATCTATACACTTCAATCACTGGGGTAAAGCCCACAGCAAACACATGACAAATCCCCAAATTTACAAGAAGAAACAAACCAACAAGAAGTTGGTAAAAAGGTTAAATAGCACATATGAATCTACAGGATTAGAACAAACAAAAAATAATAGTCTCAAATCATCAAAATCATAGCATAATTTAAACTATGTATTGAAAGCCAAAGCACAAAAAAAATGCAAATTCACAAGCACATATGGTGACATTTTCAAAAGCAATTGAGTGCGACCGCTTCAGGTTGGAGGAGGGTGTAGATTGATCTATCGTCCATGCTATTAATTCCGACTGAATCAACAAGAAAACAAGAAACAGTTATTCTAACGACAGTAGAGAGCAATAACCATATAAAATTGAGGTCAATAAACATTAGAAAATCACAACTTAGGCCCGTATGAACTACAGATCTTGAGTGAGTTATCTGTAACAGGACAACAATAGGTTATAAGAAAATAGAACATGAGTTACCAATAGGATGTTCGGGTTGCATTTTGAAATAAACTAGTAATATTTCCCACCACACGCTACAGCGTCAAAACGTATAGTTGAAGGGCGTGTTTGCAAACATCCTAAAAGTGTACATTTAGTGGCTGTAAAGCGATTGTTAGGAAATTCGAATTCGATTTTTTACCCGTGTGTAAAGCGTACATTCGTTTTTGAACTAACTGATACGTAGATGACGTACATAAAATATGATTAATAAAGTATTATACTTGACATTGCTTCATTTCAGGAAAAGTATACGTCGAAATGTAGAGTAACATGAATCTAAACCAACATTAATATACAAATAAGCAGGTTGCAATATATTTTTGTAAAAACAGCCGTTACAAAATACGAATTTAGCTTGTTTACCCTTGCATAAGTCGTTCCACTCGTTTTTGAGGAAACGGATATGTGAATCAACTTGAAATAAACATCAAAATAACCTTGAGAAATTAATATATCTAAATTACTCATTTTTTGTAGACAATTCACGCCTAAACGTAAAGTTAAATTTATACCGATATGCACATATATATAAGCACCTTGCAAAATATTGTACTGAAGTTTTTGAGGAAAAATATGTTTGTATTACTCACGTGGTATGATAGGAGGACACGAGTAAAACCAGTGCGTTAAGGTGAGACGATACAATTAAACATATAAGGTTGTGACAGATAGATTACGTCATTAGGCCGGCAGCAGCGCTTCCCCCGCCCGCACAGTGGCTTCCCTCCCTTCGGTGGCCCTTAGCGGGAACACCGCCCCCTCGTCCACAGGTCCCGCTCGGTGAGACTCCATGGCCCCTCTCCCCGCACTCTTTCTCGCTTTCTGATTGGTCCAGTGGAATAGTGGGAAAGGGTTTTCAGTAGGGTGACCACTGTGGGGGTTTAAGGTTTTCAGTGGGGTGATGACGTGGCAAGAAATTTCGGTGGGGAAAGATTTTCAGTGGGGTGACCGCTGTGGATAGTCTTATGGAGATTAAAATGCATATATGAATCTAAATAACAAAAACATTAAAAGCAAAAAAGAAAAAAAGGAGGAAATAAAAGAAGAAAAAGGGCCAAAAAAATTAAAAATGGTGATGCATAGGGGAGTAGAACTTGCGTAAGCTCACTTACAAAGTCATAAGCTACCGACTAAGCTAGACTGCATATGTTATGTGTTACTTATATGAATATGAATATATATACATATATAAAATACGAAATTTCTGGAAAAAAGAAAAAAAAAGCAAAAGTCAACAAATGACAGATAAACACGTAAGTCCACACCGACCTTGAGAATTAAGTATATATAAATTATACAAAATTTACAAAATGGTGTGTGGATGTGGCAAATGTGATTATTTAAGGACTGTATATGTAAAATAATTAGAATCCAGTAATTAACTTGGACAAGCTACTCCAAATAGGCAAATATAGTTGTCTAAATTAATCATTATTAGACCCAAAAATCAACAAAATAGATTACCTTTGTCCAAACAAACAATAATAATCAATGATTTCAAAATGCACTGTTGTAAACTCAATCAATCCCAAGAACCCCTAAAAGAAAACCAACTCGAACAAGCTTATAAGTCATCTAGAGTATATTAAAATGAGCAAAATCTGATAAATCGTTTTGTTAATATTAAAGTTTTAGTAATCAGATTTAGCATTCTAAGAAGCCCGATGACAAACATGTGTGTGGGTGACCCATTTTAGCATGTTACCCAACCCACCCAATCAGTCAAATCCACCTCTAAATGCAAACAATGTTTTCATTTCTTCTGTGACCATAGTTATATAAGCTTCGTGTTTCTTCCATTCTAATAAAAGCAAAAATAACTCTACATTGATGCTAAGTTGAATTAATGAATCATATGTAGAAACTTAGAAGGACCATTTGATCGATCGATCATTTATCTAAAGTACCGTTTATCATCGTATAAAAACTCAAGTACCATTTGAGTGAAAGATTTCAGATTCATGATAACAATAGCTAAATGATCCATAAACTCTGAAAGGAAACAGAAAAATGAATCCATACCTAATTTTTTCACAAACTAACCATATAAAAAGTTATAAAACATATTGATAAATATGCATTTACTATATTAAAACCAGAAAAGTTAAAAAGAAGAAAAAGAAGAAGCAACTAACCTTCATAAGAACTCTTTAAACAGGGAACAAAGGTAGGGGATTTAGCGAGTGCCTTCGTGCTGGCTCTGGGCCCCACTCCCCTGCACCGGACCATGACAATTTGTTGATTGCTAGTCTGACTCATAAATTTCCCTATCATCAGACAGTTCATCAAATGACCTAATGTCCAGCTGGTACCGGAGTATTCCACCAATTCCACCAAAGCCCCTACAAACTGTGAACCCTCTTGAGATTTGTTTGTAACAAACTCAAGCGTGCATCCAAATTTTTTATACTCATTAGCAAACCATTCAAGCAACGACATCTTTTCTTGAACTTCCAACTCAGCGTTAGTATCAGAATCCCTAAAATTACTTTGATCAGTCTCTTGATCCTTGTTTAAATGCTTAACAATAATTTCACCAGTTGTGCTGTTTTTAAGTACGTAACGATTAATATCCAGATTTTCCCACACAATAATAATCTCAACAACTCCCATTTCTAAAGATTTCAAAGTGTCCTCGACACCAAACACATACTTCCCAGTATCCTGACTAATTTCCTCAAAATACTTCCCGATTAAACGTTTTTCTTGAATAAACTTCACATTTGCAAGAATTTCTGAAGACAATTCAATGGCTTGATTGAAACCATTCTCGCCTCCATAAGAAACATCAACCACGTTCAAGATTTTAGCCTAAAGACGAGGAACAAACATGTTAGATTGACTCAGCTCGGTTTTGAAATCAGCAGAACCAGCAAGGATTAGCCCTGAAACATTAGGTTGACTAGTGGCACGATTGATGAAAAATTGTGTTGCCAGCTCAACAGTTTTTCTCACATAATTGTGGCGTTTCTCCATTCGAAGACGTGCAAATCGAAGTGCAGATTGACCTCCTCGCCCATGTTTTTTTGGTAAATCAACCGTGAATTTGTGTAAGACTTCCCGGGTGTTTCCACTTAATGTCCCAAAAAGGGTACCATTTCCATCCATAACAATGAAACCAAATTTGTCATCAGATTCCAGTAATTCGTTTAAAGCTTCTGTGTGAAATTTATTGTCACAAAGATAAAGTGAAGCGTTAATCGGCTTGAATGGTTCAAAGTCAATTGTGACCTTTTTCTCTTTTCCATCTTCAGTTACAATGGTTCCAGTGTATAGCACAAGACCGTTTGGTGGAACCTTGTTGTAGAGCTTGAGTCTTTGCTGCGCTGAAGTTATGGCACCTAAAATAGATTGACGGTTAACCCTGCTTTTGATGTTTGAAGTGGTTCCAAATTCATCACCAAGCATTTTGGTGACACGAGAGATTTGATCATGAGGTGGCATGATAAGAGAAATCATGCTTGTGCCATTCCCTCTAGCCGCTTCCAATGCCTTGATAAGTTTCTTAATTTTCCATATTTCAATATTCTTATCAGTTTCTTGACCGTCTGACATTATGACAAATTATCTACTATAAAAGAAAAACTATATCAGTTATAGAAAAACTATGTTCTACATAAGTTACACATTAATATAAACGATAAAAATTCACAAGAATGCATTCATATTGATTCCCAATTGAATCATCATACAAGAATGCATCTATGTTGATTCACAATTTAATCATCTATCCATGTTATTTCCAATTGAATCATACTCCAAAAAATATCCCAACTCACAAGTCACATCTTATGCAGCTTAGAATTAACTATTGTTGAAATTACCCTGTGACTCACATACTACCATATAAGAATAAAAATAGATTACCGCGAACATATGTAAAATATAACTTAAGAATCTAAGATACTTTGTAACCATTATACAATGTGCGCATCTTTATAAAAAGAAACAAAATATAGACAGATATATCAATGCACCAGATACGGATCACTGGCATCCCAGAGACATAAGAGAACCAAATTTGACCAAACCGTTCACAATTTCAAGCACAAAATGACAATCATTATTGCATTTGTGAGCACAATATCACTTTACAATTCTTCTTTTAGCACAACCAAACTAACAAAAATAAAGCTAAGCTATAAAAAGCATTTAAGTACACAAGCTAAACACACAGATGCAGAACCAAAAAGATACATGCACCCATTATTCACCCCTAATCATCAAACCATAGTTAATCAGGTTATAGTAATCAAGATCCAGCATGTTGCACAGCTCCTTCGTTTATTCTAATCAAAACTGTGCATCCTATCAGTATAAGCAACTACGTACTAAGAGTCACGAATCAGTTCGATTTGTTAGAAGAATCTCATCAGGAATCTAAAAAGACATATAATTAACAACGCAACAAATATATGTTAAGAACAAAGTGTCATGACTAAATCAACTAAAAACGCACGAATCTGATATGATTGAACTCAAAACTTAACAAATTTCATCATCATTATAGCAAAGTATATCAAGTTCGATCAATTATATAATTAAACACATGAAATAACAATCCGTAACGTGTTGAACATATCTGATGTGAAAAAATTCTTACATGAAGAACAGGAGGAAGAGATTGTCTGTCAGAATGGACTAAAGTCGGCTTTTGGGAAACCCTAAAAAAATTAGATATTTGTTGAAAAAGAAAGGGCCATTTTATTTGGACACCCCACTTTTATATTTTTACACCCCTGTGGGCCAATTACGGCCCGGTATTGAGTACAGACAAACATTCCAGAGAATTCCTTGGAATCAGTGAAACATTCTGTGAGACGGGCCGTACTGGTCAGTACGGCCCGTCTTGGCCCAACCTTATTTTTCCAAGCCATTTTGGGTGTCAACTAGTTTTGATAAACCTTGGTACGGCCCGTACTGGCCAGTACGGGCCGTCTTGAGTTAATTTATTTTATTTAAACATAATTTACGTATTTAAATATTTTTTAACGATATACGTTTAATACGTGAATTATTCGAACGATATGTGTTATTTATTTTATTTAAACTTAATTTACGTATTTAAATTTAATTTTTAACGATATACGTTTATTATGTAAGTTATCTGAACGATATACGGCTATTACGTTAATTAAACGTCATAATGTCGTTTTAACTAAATATTTCTAATTAGTTTGTTTACGTTAATTAAAATAATTTAAACGATATAAAGTTTTTCGCCCAAATATTAAACAACACAAACAGAAACAATACAAATGCAGAAAGAAACATACGTATATACAACGTACAGTTTTATATACAAGGAAACAAAATACAAAAATACAAAATGAACTACGATCCGGATGGTCCAACGTCCAATCCATCGTCTGCGTAGACGCGTGGCTCCGGGAACGGTGGAAGCTGTGTCCCGTCCCGTTGCGCATGCTCTGACGCGACTGTCCACTGGACCAAATCCTCGTAACGATCGAGCCGTCGCTCGATGCGTGCCATCCGCTGAGCCGTCTCGTCGCACCGGGCGGCAATCTGGTGCAACAACGCCTCGAGTGGCTCGGTACGTGCGGTGGATGCTGCGGAGGCTCCTCCTCGCGCGGCGGTGACTGAACCGGCTCCTCCCGAATCGGCTCGGGCTCCGGCATCGGGCCACCGTCCTGCTGCGGCTGCTGCTGCTAGTGGTCTGGCAATACAATGACCTGGGCCGGCTGAAACGGGCGGCCATCCTGCCCAATAAACCGCAATCCCAGACCCGGGATGTCGGCGGCAAGTTTCATGCTGATGACCGTCCGCCGATCGAGCTTACGAGGCTCAATCGCCGGCAGATCCTCAAGCATGTCAACCATGCCTATGCTGCGAGCGATGTGGGTGACAAAGGCGCCACCCCACAATGTACAGCGCTCCTGTCGGTGGTAGAAGGAGGCGTAGTACAACGCAAACACCGTGCCAGGTTGCACGGCCTGCCAGCAATGAGTGAGTGCAGATAAAACAGATCTGTCGTCGTCACCCACTCCTGGCTCTGACTGCGACCTGAGATGGTCGTCACGATGCAGCGGTGGATGTAACGGATCAGTGGATCTCTGATCATCGTGGCCCGTACCCGGGTGCCGGTGAAGGGCGTATCTGATATTTGGGACCACCAGGCCCTCATAACCCCCTCCTCTCCCTGCGTCAACCCCTGTGCGAAGTCGTCACGAACGGTCTCCGGCTCGTAATAGATGCCTAAGTACACGGCGAACCGCTCAATCAACATCTCGAAGTGCTGGCCGCATAAGGAGAACTCGATATCTGGAGGAAGCTCCGCGTCATCCTCCTCCCGAACTGCTGCCTGGGGAGCTCGGTATCTAAATGTGGATAGAAACTCCACAGTGATCAACCGGTAGGTGGGCAGGTCCGCGAGATCGAACAAGCGAGTCCACGGCGTGTCCTCGCCGAGGATGGCTCTCGCACGAACCGCCTCCCCGGCATCAGCCAGAAGACCCCAATCTATACAACGGGGCGTCGACACGCTCATCCGAAGTATCCGACGGCACCTCATCAACGTCGCTGACTGCTCCTCGAACTGGAGCCACGCGTGCTGCGATAGCGCGAGCGACTCGCGATCTAACGGCGGCCCCTGCTGCTGTGGCATGTCGGCGTCCTCCTGGTGTGGCATGTCGGCGTCCATCTCTGCTACATAAAAGTATAAGCTGAAAAACGAAAAATGACCGAACGTTAAAAAAAATCTGTCTAAGACGGCCCGTACAGGCCAGGACGGGCCGTACCCAGTGTGCCCGTCTCAAGCAAAACCAAGCCAAAACTAGGCTGGTATGGCCAAGATGGCCCGTACTGGTCAAGACGGCCCATCTTGACCATACCAGGCCAAAACTAGGCTGGTATGGCCGTCTACTAGGCTGGTATGGCCAAGAAGGCCCGTACCGGTCAAGACAGCCCGTCTTGACCATACCAGGCCAAAACTAGGCTGGTATGGCCAAGACGGCCCGTACCGGTCAAGACGGCCCGTACCGGTCAAGACGGCCCGTCTTGACCATACCAGGCCAAAACTAGGCTGGTATGGCCAAGACGGCCCGTACTGGTCAAGACGGCCAGTCTTGACCATACCAGGCCAAAGGTCACCTTCTTCATTTGTTGAACAAGACGGCCCGTACTGGTCAAGACGGCCCGTCTTGTTCTTGACTGATTTAAATTTTGAAGGATTAAGACGGGCCGTACTGGTCAAGACGGCCCGTCTTGTTCATATTTCGAAAACTTTAAAACGCCCTAAACAGGTCCTATTTCGATCAAAAACCTAATCTAAACACATATTCATGATCTACGAGCGAAAATACATACCTCGTATCGAAAATTTGAAGCACCAAGACGGGGTGTATAGACTAAGACGAGAGGAAATGTGAGTGTATGTGTGTGGAAAAGTAAAAAATGAAAGTAAAAATTGAATTTAATCTAGAACAGTACGGGCTGTACTGATCAGTACGGGCCGTACTGTTCTAACTCTTTTTTTTAAATTAAAAAAAATTCACTTTTATTATATTTCATTAAAGAATTTGTTTATTACATTTAAACTCTATGTAGTCGACCAACTTATTTTCATCTAAAAATCTTTGGTATTTTTGCAGCCTGTCATGATATACGAACTCCCAGTCGGATGCGGCATCATTTCGGTAACGTTTCCAGATAGGATTTACCGTTGGCATTGGATAACATCCTTGTAAGGTAACATTAACGAAATGTTGGCCAAGATGAATTACTGATACGACGTTATATCGCGGCAAACTATTAGCAGATGTACAAAAAGGAAAAATGGTTTGAGGACCTCCTCTGCTGAGAAGTTGAACGATTACGCCAAATCTTTGAGCAATTACTAAACCTGTGTGAGGCATAAACATCCAATGTTCGGCGGGTGCAGGTGCAATATGTTGCCAATTTATTGTGTTGCGTAGTACATAATAAGAATCTGGGTCGTAGGAGTTAAACACATATCTGTACAGATCTGCGTTGAAATCCAATTCATGCAAGAGTTGTTGTCGAATAAATGCCAATGACTTTCATTGAATCCTAAGCCTACGGCTACAGAACGAAAACCACAGTTACCATCTGGCTGGACATCTTGTATGTTTATCACGTAAGGTTGAAGGAGAGGAAGGATGTGATGACCGAAGCGATAAACATTGTGTCACACCCCCAAATTCCCACTCGTGGCGTATATCCACGTGGATGTGACGTGTCCAGAATCACAGCTCAAGGTCATATAGAACGACTCTATATGCGTTTACAAATCCAAGTTTGACATATACACATAACAAAATAGTTTGCAGCGGAAAAGTATCTCATAGCAGCGGAAATATATATGTTTGAATACATGCAGCGGAAATCAAATTGTCAAATACAACATTGTTTAGTTCATAACATAAATAAGAATGTTTCCAAATGATAAGACAGAAATGCATGCGGATCCTAATGCTCGACCCTTAAAGTGTGCATTCCTGTTATCCATAGCTCGCTAGTTACCTGAGAATACAAGTTTGAAAAAGTGTCAACACAATGGTTGGTGAGTTCACAGGTTTTGATATACATATATAGTAAGAAAGTGTGTCATGCTGTTTATCATATGTTAGTACCGAGCCCTTGGCCCAAAGTGTCAGTGCATCACTACCGAACTAGACTTGTTAGTCTTTGCCTCTGCCATGTCTCGTAATAACATGGCAAGATAGGTCAAGTTTTCACGTGTTATGACATCCAGTCAATATTTCGCCACGCGGGGTTAGTCACACCCCAAACGGATCCATTCAAACTCGCCTCGTTGTTTGTACATTAACGGTAAGACTTTGTGAGGACTTCTTACGATTACAACACTTAATGTTTGTCTAATAAACCAGCATACACCAAAATGTTTGTACAATAATAGATGTTTGACTCGATGCAACAAGTATTCTCCCCCTATTTAAAAGCGTTTGAAAAAGAGTAAAGAGGGGCCGTAAACTCACCTTAGTGATATGATTGTACGTAAGCGTAAGCTCCTGAGTTGTCGTGTAGCACGTCGGTCACCGGCAACCTATAGCGTATACCGTACGTGAGTTTGTGTAAGTGACCGTGCTAGTGTTCGTGTTAGTGCTCGTGTTTGTGTCCAACAACCCTTGGTTGTTCATGTTTGTCCGTGTCGGTCTACAATGACCGTGTTTGCTCGTGTTGGTCCATATTGACCGTGTTTGACCGTGTTTGACTGTGTTTGACCAAAGTTGACCGTGTCAAATCAACGACCCGTTGGTGAACCGTGTGACGGTTTGTGAATCGTGTAGCAATCGTGTAAGTGTTTGTCGTGTGCAAAACGCGTAGGTCGCGTCTATGGACAACTTACTATTTATAGTAAGTTTCCATCTTTAGAAAGTTCACAAAGCATATCGGTTTTATAGTTCTAGCATGCTCGTTAGTCCTATGTGATCATGTTAACACATAACACATCATCATACAAAGTCACATAAGTCGTTTATAACAAGTTAGCACATAAAAGTTTCCTAAAATGGAAAGTTTCCATTTTTGGCATACGTGACATCGGAAACCATCTAACTTAGCATCTAATCATCATGTTATAGCATATCAAGTCACTTAGCATGCTCAAATCGTACAAAATGTTTACGAGTCGGTTTTTGTGAAAATAAAGTTACTAAATATAGTAACTTTCTTGTTTTGCATAGAAATAACCACTTTAACATTTCTAAATCAATTTCACATCATGAATCATCTTGATAAGTCATCTAACATCGTTTAAACATGCGAACATAGCCCAAATTGCCATCTATCAACCTCTTACCCCAAAAAGTTACTAAAAATAGTAATAACGGTAAATATGACCATGAACATTATCAAAATCACATTCCAAGTATTTCAATCATCATATTATCATCCTAATAGTAGTTCTATATACTTGCATGTTCACCATTTCATCCACAACCTCATTTTGCAAATATAAAGTTTCTATTAATAGAAACATTACCAAAAATCACCCTTTTGGCCATTTTAACCAAATCTAATCATGTAAATCATCATCAATATCAACTATGAACCTTTCTATATACCTAACATCCTTCCAATACTCATGGATCATACATGCATGTATCTATATCATCTTAAATCATCATTTCAAGCAACAAGACATATACTCATCATCATAGATCTTCCTAAAACATCATCTAATCACTTTAGATCATCATAGAACACTTTAAAATCAACAAACCCAGAACATATTTTCGTGCATGTGCTACAATGGTGGTTGCATGTGAGTTTTAAGCCATGCATGTGTGCTTGTGAGCGTCAAGAGGGTGTTTTATGCTACAAGGGGTGAAAAACTACCTTCCAAGGCTTCAAAGGTGCTGGAATGATGAGGGGAACAGCTCGTGGTTCTTCTGGTCAGTAAGGACTCGCAACAATGGCAAGGAGATGACGAATCTTCGAGCTTCCAAGTGGTTAACAAGCTTGAATGTTCAAGTGTGGAGCTTCAAAGGTGCTTCAATGGTGGAAAAATGGCAGAGAAATGGTGTAGAAGACGGGTTCAGTCGAGGTGATGCGTGTAGAACTGAGTGAAATGATGGTAAGAGTAGTTTAGGCATGATTTGTCTTGGATTTATAAAGATTTTGTCGACTGGGCGGTGTCGCGTACCGCGATGGGGGTTTCAAATGATTCTCCGCGTACCGCGGAGCATTTCGGGAGTCAATCCCCGCGATGTATGTCGCGTATCGCGGATGGGATTGCTTGTTGGGCCACCGCGTACCGCGGTGGGCTCCCAGAGAGCCCAATAAGCCCTTTTTAATGTTTTGATCCGTTCTTCGTCGTTTTCACGCTTCCGAACCATCGTTTGGCCTTGTTTGAACTTCCTTGCTCAATGTGTGAGTGTTTCGTGAGGTTTCGAGTGTTGTGCTAAACAATGTGCTTGACGTTCACCAACGTTCGTGTGTTTTGACACGTGTGTGTTGTTTGTCGAAAATTCCACGAATTATCTGGCCAGGAGTCAGTGTTCGTACTGTCGCGCCACGTGTCACACTAAGTTAATCTAGTTCTAGTGCCACGTGTACATAATGTATTTAAATAATCATTTAAATAAGTATAAAGCTGACCTGGAAATTACGGGGTGTCACATCCTCCCCATGTTAGAAAGAATTTCGTCCCGAAATTCAACTTGTGTTGTCAGTGTTTGTCTGTTCCGCGAACAGGTGTGGGTACTTTTGTTTCATCTGGTCTTCACGTTCCCACGTGAATTCCGGTCCTCGTCGCGAATTCCATCGCACTTTCACTATTGGGATCTTGCTGAGTTTGAGCTTCTTGGTTCCCCGGTCCATAACCTCCACCGGTTCCTCAACGAAGTTCAATTGTTCGTCGATTCGTATTTCCTCGAGTGGAATAACAAGTGTCTCATCAGATAGGCACTTCTTGAGGTTCGAGACGTGGAATACGTTGTGTACACTGCTCAGTTCGACTGGCAGGTTCAGTTCGTAGGCTACAGGGCCTATTCGTTTTGTTATCTCGAACGGTCCAATGTAACGAGTGTTCAACTTTCCTCGTTTGCCAAACCGAATGACTCCCTTCCAGGGCGAGACTTTGAGTAACACTCTGTCCCCTACCTGAAATTCTAACGGTTTGCGTCTTTTGTCAGCATAGCTTTTCTGTCTGTCCCGAGCCGCTGCCATTCGTTTGCGTATTTGTACAATCTTTTCAGTTGTTTTGTGCACGAGCTCTGGTCCAGTCAGTTGGCTGTCTCCAACTTCTGCCCAGCAGATGGGTGATCGACACTTACGTCCGTATAGTGCCTCGAATGGTGCAGCTTGGATGCTTGCGTGGTAGCTGTTATTGTACGAAAACTCAACTAACGGTAGATGAGATTCCCAGCCACTCCCAAAGTCAATAACGCATGCCCGTAGCATGTCCTCCAGTGTCTGTATGGTTCGCTCACTCTGCCCGTCCGTCTGCGGGTGGTAAGCGGTACTCATGTCCAATCTCGTGCCCAAAGCCTTATGCAAGGACTTCCAGAAATGCGACGTGAATCGGCTGTCGCGATCAGATATGATTGAGATTGGCACTCCATGTCGAGTAACCACTTCCTTCAGATAGATACGTGTGAGTTTGTCTAGCTTGTCAGTCTCCTTGATAGGTAGGAAGTGTGCGGACTTTGTCAGTCGGTCTACGATAACCCAGATGGTATCGCATCCACTCGCCGTTTTGGGCAGTTTAGTTATGAAGTCCATGGAAATCTGCTCCCATTTCCACATTGGTAATTCCGGTTGTTGAAGTAACCCTGATGGCTTTTGGTACTCAACTTTGACTTTTGAGCACGTTAAACATTTACTCACGTAAGTTGCTATTTCGGCTTTCATGTTCGGCCACCAGTAAGTTGTTTTCAGATCATGATACATTTTGTCAGAGCCCGGATGTATGGAATACCGGCTCTTGTGTGCTTCGTCCATCACTACTTCTCTCAATCCTCCGTAGCGTGGAATCCAGATTCGATCCATTAAATAGTAAGCTCCGTCGTCTTTGGCCTTTATTTGCTTATCCATGCCACGCATGGCTTCAAGAGTAAGGTTTTCAGCTTTTAGAGCTTCTTGTTGTGCGTTTCGTATCTGATTTGGCAATTCAGAATGAATCGTGAGTTGTAGTGCACGCACGCGCTTTGCCGTTTCTTTTCGACTCAACGCGTCGGCCACTACATTGGCTTTGCCTGGATGATACTTGATGGCGCAATCATAATCACCTATGAGTTCAACCCACCTTCGTTGTCTCATGTTCAACTCTTTCTGGTCGAAGATGTGTTGTAGGCTCTTATGATCGGTAAAGATTGTACATTTCGTGCCGTACAAGTAGTGTCGCCAGATCTTCAAGGCAAACACCACGGCTCCCAACTCAAGGTCATGAGTCGTGTAGTTCTTCTCATGTACCTTCAGTTGGCGTGAAGCGTATGCTATCACTTTCTCGCGTTGCATCAGCACGCAACCGAGTCCTTGTTTCGAAGCGTCGCAATACACCACGAAGTCATCACATCCTTCCGGTAGGGATAGGATGGGTGCAGTGCATAGTTTCTGTTTCAACAGGTTGAAAGCAGCTTCTTGTTTGTCTTCCCAATCAAATTTCTTATCCTTATGAGTCAAGGAGGTCAGTGATTGAGCAATCTTCGAGAATCCTTCGATGAATCTTCGGTAGTACCCAGCCAGACCTAGGAATTGTCGCACCTCAGTCGGAGTCTTGAGTGCTTCCCAGTTCTTAATTGCTTCGATTTTGGCTGGGTCTACGTGTATCCCCCGTTCATTAACCACGTGTCCAAGGAATTGGACTTCGCGAATCCAAAAGTCGCATTTTGAAAGCTTTGCGTACAACTGCTCTTTCTTTAATAGTTCTAAGACTAGCCTCAAATGCTCAGCATGTTCTTCCCGATTCTTCGAGTAAATCAGAATGTCGTCAATGAACACTATTACGAATTTGTCAAGGTAAGGTTTGCACACTCTATTCATGAGATCCATGAACACGGCTGGTGCGTTGGTCAGTCCAAAGGGCATAACCAAGAATTCGTAGTGTCCGTATCGAGTTCGGAAGGCAGTCTTAGGAATATCGTTTTCCTGTATCCTTAGTTGGTGGTAACCCGATCTTAAATCGATCTTCGAATAGTAGCTTGACCCTTGCAACTGGTCAAACAGATCGTCTATTCGCGGTAAGGGATATCGATTCTTGATCGTCACCTTGTTCAGCTCTCTGTAGTCGATACACATACGGAATGATCCGTCTTTCTTCTTTACGAACAAGACCGGTGCTCCCCAAGGTGAGAAGCTCGGTCTGATAAATCCCTTGTCTAACAGCTCCTGCAACTGGTTAGACAGTTCCTGCATCTCAGTCGGTGCTAGTCGGTATGGAGCTTTGGCAATCGGTGCTGCTCCTCGTGTGGGGTCTATCTGAAACTCGACTTGTCGTTTCGGAGGTAGTCCAGGTAGATCCTCCGGAAACACTTCGGGAAAATCGCGGACTACAGCTATGTCCTCAATCTTACTTTCTTTCTTCGGTTGTTCCGCAATGAGAGCTAGTATTGCGGTGTATCCCTTCTGGAGATACTTGTTTGCTTTCATGCATGACATGATGTTCAGAGGTACTCCCCGTCGTTTCCCCTGAATCGAGATCTGTTCACCGTTCTGCAACGTCACTCGTACGATTTTCTCGTTGCATACAATCTCGGCTTGGTTAGCGGATAACCAATCCATTCCAACGACCACATCAAAGCTTCCGAGGGTTACCGGCATCAAATCAATTTCGAGTTCGTGATCCGCCAATGCCATAATGCATCCTCGAAAGATGTGCTGCGTTTCAATCAACTTGCCGTTGGCTAATTCTACAGTATATTTATAGTCTAATGGTGTTGAGGTAATACCTAGTAATTTGCTAAACTTGATGGATCTAAAGTTCCTATCGGCACCGGTATCCAGTAATATACTAGCATAAACAAGAAAAGAACGTACCGGTCGCGATGTTTGAGTCATCCTCGGCTTCTCCTGAGCCACTCACAAATGCACCATCCTTTGCTGTGCCTTCTTCAGTTGTGGACAGTCCCTCCGCATGTGTCCCGGCTTTCCACACTCATAGCACCCCTTGAGAGTGTGTTGGTTATTGGTATTCTGTTTGGTGTTGGGGTTAGGGTTTGTTCGGCACTCCTTGGTTACATGCCCATTTTTTCCGCAGTTCGTGCATTTGACCCTTTTTGCACGAGCCAAAGTGATGGTAGTTACAGTTATTGCATTTTGGGCTTTTGCCCTGATATCCTCCTTTGCTCCGAGTGGCAGTGAAGACCTTAGCAAGGGTTGGGCGATGCTGGGTTTGTTGTTGAGGTGAGAGGGTTTGGTTGTTGCTGGGTTCCCACTTCCTCTTGAGTTCCTGGGGTTTCGTATGCTCACTCCTCTTGGGTAGCTCTCCCTGTGCCACCGCTTGGTCGATTAGTTTGTGAGCCAAGCAAATAGTAGACTGAATGAGAGTGGGATCTGTCGTGGAAATTAGGCTTCGGATTTGTTCAGGTAATCCCGTAACGTATGGCTCGATCTTTCTGTATTCTGGGGTCACCATTTCTGGATACTGCTTACACCATTCGTGAAATCGAGTGGTGTACTGTTCAATTTCTGCTCCTTCCATGTTGTGATTCCAACACTCCTCCGGTTCCTTGATTTCGTTCTGGGGATGGTATTCCTCCTTCAACATCTTAATGAAATTTTCCCATGGTATGGAGTTAGCGGTCTCCAGACTCAGTGCTTGGACTTGTGAATTCCACCAAATAAGGGCCTGTCCCTCTAGAGTTCCGGTAGCGAATTTCACTTTGTTCTCCTCAGAGCACTCGCACATGCAGAAGATTGTCTCAGTCTTCTTGATCCATCAGAGCAGTCCCTCTGCTCCTTCCGACCCCTTGAATGTTAGAGGATGATAACTAAGGAAGGTCTTGAATACGCATACTCTTAAGTTGTTGTGAGTCTCATTGTTTGTTTCATTGTTTACGCGTGTAGTCTCGTATTCCGCTATAGCTTTGTTAACCCGTTGTTCGATCATGGCCTCGATAGTAGCAGAGTTGATTGATTGATCGTTAGTACGCACATACGTTCCTTGTCCAGCCATTGGTAAGTATGTATCTACAATAGGTTTTGGATCACTTACAGTTAGAGCTTGTTGTGTGTGATATAGAGGTAGTATATCCTCTTTCTTCATGTGTACAATTATAAGCTTTAGAAGATTACTATTACCAATGTGATGTATATGAGCACAACTCGCTCAATCAGACTCTATCAATACTAAATACAATAAGGGAATAAACTACTCGGTGAAAATAGTGGAGTTCGAATCTCCACTAACAGCGGTGTACTACATAGTTCTCCTCGTGGGTGTAGCGTGTCATTTGGATTTGCTAAAATTCGTATGTACCTATAAATTCACGATTACGTTGGCCACCGTAATCGTCAATTTATCTTACACAGTCATTCTAGTTCCTTCAATCTGAAGCTAGTGATCACAATAGTGCTCAAGGTTCATCTTCGGCATGCTGTCACTAAGGTTCCAATCCACAAGTGTACGTCAGGTGACTGGGTTTATGCCCGAGAATGGAGATTGGGAAAAGCGTTCGATTTGAGTTAGATCTTGCTAGTGTAGTTTTCTTCAGAACATTGAAGAGTTTCCTTTAGTCTTGTGTTCGTCCTTTCACTAATCCCATCTCGCAGTTCTCAAGCATAGTCAGATGTGTATACCCGCGAAGGGTTCCAATGGTATGCTCGTAGATATCCAATAAAATCACAAAGCATATTGCAAAACTATGCATATAATTAGTTGTGCGAAGCTAGTGTAGTGTCTAAAGTTGAGCAATGGCTATAGTCTAAGTTTACTACATGCAAACCTAGTTCTCTATAACCAAGGCTCTGATACCAGTCTGTCACACCCCCAAATTCCCACTCGTGGCGTATATCCACGTGGATGTGACGTGTCCAGAATCACAGCTCAAGGTCATATAGAACGACTCTATATGCGTTTACAAATCCAAGTTTGACATATACACATAACAAAATAGTTTGCAGCGGAAAAGTATCTCATAGCAGCGGAAATATATATGTTTGAATACATGCAGCGGAAATCAAATTGTCAAATACAACATTGTTTAGTTCATAACATAAATAAGAATGTTTCCAAATGATAAGACAGAAATGCATGCGGATCCTAATGCTCGACCCTTAAAGTGTGCATTCCTGTTATCCATAGCTCGCTAGTTACCTGAGAATACAAGTTTGAAAAAGTGTCAACACAATGGTTGGTGAGTTCACAGGTTTTGATATACATATATAGTAAGAAAGTGTGTCATGCTGTTTATCATATGTTAGTACCGAGCCCTTGGCCCAAAGTGTCAGTGCATCACTACCGAACTAGACTTGTTAGTCTTTGCCTCTGCCATGTCTCGTAATAACATGGCAAGATAGGTCAAGTTTTCACGTGTTATGACATCCAGTCAATATTTCGCCACGCGGGGTTAGTCACACCCCAAACGGATCCATTCAAACTCGCCTCGTTGTTTGTACATTAACGGTAAGACTTTGTGAGGACTTCTTACGATTACAACACTTAATGTTTGTCTAATAAACCAGCATACACCAAAATGTTTGTACAATAATAGATGTTTGACTCGATGCAACAAGTATTCTCCCCCTATTTAAAAGCGTTTGAAAAAGAGTAAAGAGGGGCCGTAAACTCACCTTAGTGATATGATTGTACGTAAGCGTAAGCTCCTGAGTTGTCGTGTAGCACGTCGGTCACCGGCAACCTATAGCGTATACCGTACGTGAGTTTGTGTAAGTGACCGTGCTAGTGTTCGTGTTAGTGCTCGTGTTTGTGTCCAACAACCCTTGGTTGTTCATGTTTGTCCGTGTCGGTCTACAATGACCGTGTTTGCTCGTGTTGGTCCATATTGACCGTGTTTGACCGTGTTTGACTGTGTTTGACCAAAGTTGACCGTGTCAAATCAACGACCCGTTGGTGAACCGTGTGACGGTTTGTGAATCGTGTAGCAATCGTGTAAGTGTTTGTCGTGTGCAAAACGCGTAGGTCGCGTCTATGGACAACTTACTATTTATAGTAAGTTTCCATCTTTAGAAAGTTCACAAAGCATATCGGTTTTATAGTTCTAGCATGCTCGTTAGTCCTATGTGATCATGTTAACACATAACACATCATCATACAAAGTCACATAAGTCGTTTATAACAAGTTAGCACATAAAAGTTTCCTAAAATGGAAAGTTTCCATTTTTGGCATACGTGACATCGGAAACCATCTAACTTAGCATCTAATCATCATGTTATAGCATATCAAGTCACTTAGCATGCTCAAATCGTACAAAATGTTTACGAGTCGGTTTTTGTGAAAATAAAGTTACTAAATATAGTAACTTTCTAGTTTTGCATAGAAATAACCACTTTAACATTTCTAAATCAATTTCACATCATGAATCATCTTGATAAGTCATCTAACATCGTTTAAACATGCGAACATAGCCCAAATTGCCATCTATCAACCTCTTACCCCAAAAAGTTACTAAAAATAGTAATAACGGTAAATATGACCATGAACATTATCAAAATCACATTCCAAGTATTTCAATCATCATATTATCATCCTAATAGTAGTTCTATATACTTGCATGTTCACCATTTCATCCACAACCTCATTTTGCAAATATAAAGTTTCTATTAATAGAAACATTACCAAAAATCACCCTTTTGGCCATTTTAACCAAATCTAATCATGTAAATCATCATCAATATCAACTATGAACCTTTCTATATACCTAACATCCTTCCAATACTCATGGATCATACATGCATGTATCTATATCATCTTAAATCATCATTTCAAGCAACAAGACATATACTCATCATCATAGATCTTCCTAAAACATCATCTAATCACTTTAGATCATCATAGAACACTTTAAAATCAACAAACCCAGAACATATTTTCGTGCATGTGCTACAATGGTGGTTGCATGTGAGTTTTAAGCCATGCATGTGTGCTTGTGAGCGTCAAGAGGGTGTTTTATGCTACAAGGGGTGAAAAACTACCTTCCAAGGCTTCAAAGGTGCTGGAATGATGAGGGGAACAGCTCGTGGTTCTTCTGGTCAGTAAGGACTCGCAACAATGGCAAGGAGATGACGAATCTTCGAGCTTCCAAGTGGTTAACAAGCTTGAATGTTCAAGTGTGGAGCTTCAAAGGTGCTTCAATGGTGGAAAAATGGCAGAGAAATGGTGTAGAAGACGGGTTCAGTCGAGGTGATGCGTGTAGAACTGAGTGAAATGATGGTAAGAGTAGTTTAGGCATGATTTGTCTTGGATTTATAAAGATTTTGTCGACTGGGCGGTGTCGCGTACCGCGATGGGGGTTTCAAATGATTCTCCGCGTACCGCGGAGCATTTCGGGAGTCAATCCCCGCGATGTATGTCGCGTATCGCGGATGGGATTGCTTGTTGGGCCACCGCGTACCGCGGTGGGCTCCCAGAGAGCCCAATAAGCCCTTTTTAATGTTTTGATCCGTTCTTCGTCGTTTTCACGCTTCCGAACCATCGTTTGGCCTTGTTTGAACTTCCTTGCTCAATGTGTGAGTGTTTCGTGAGGTTTCGAGTGTTGTGCTAAACAATGTGCTTGACGTTCACCAACGTTCGTGTGTTTTGACACGTGTGTGTTGTTTGTCGAAAATTCCACGAATTATCTGGCCAGGAGTCAGTGTTCGTACTGTCGCGCCACGTGTCACACTAAGTTAATCTAGTTCTAGTGCCACGTGTACATAATGTATTTAAATAATCATTTAAATAAGTATAAAGCTGACCTGGAAATTACGGGGTGTCACTTATTGTTTAGTCCTTCTGGTTTCATGTTACGTGGAAAACGGAATTCGTTTTGACTTAGCGAGTCCGATGATGGCATTGCTTTTGATACCGATGTGGAACGGCTGCGCCGAAACACGGGTTTCTGACTTTTCTCGGTCACACCTGTAAACGAACTATGCCTCGATGTCACACCCCCGAATTCCCACTCGTGGTATATGTCCACGTGGATGTGAAGTGTCCAGAATCACAGCTCAAGGTCATATAGAACAACTCTATATGCGTTTACAAATCCAAGTTTGACACATACACTTAACAAAATAATTTGCAGCGGGATAGAAGTTGTCATAATGTGTTGCAGCGGAAAATTAATTGTTTTACAAAATGCAGCGAAAATGTAAATAGTTTAACACATCATTGTTTAACAGGATAAAAGTAAATTGTTTTCAATGACAAGACACGATGCATGTACGTTCCTAATGCTCGTCCCTTAGTGTGCGCATTCGTGTCATCCATAGTTTGCTAGTTACCTGAGAATACAAGTTTAAAAAGTGTCAACACAATGGTTGGTGAGTTCACAGGTTTTGATATACATATAGTAATAAAAGTGTGTCATGCTGTTTATCATATGTTAGTACCGAGCCCTTGGCCCAAAGTGTCAGTGCGTCACTACCGAACTAGACTTGTTAGTCTTTGCCTCCGCCATGTCTCGTGATAACATGGCAAGATAGGTCAAGTTTTCACGTGTTATGACATCCAGTCAATATTTCGCCACGCGGGGTTAGTCACACCCCAAACGGATCCATTCAAACTCGCCTCGTTGTTTGTACATTAACGGTAAGACTTTGTGAGGACTTCTTACGATTACAACACTTAATGTTTGTCTAATAAACCAGCATACACCAAAATGTTTGTACAGTAATAGATGTTTGACTCGATCCAACAAGTATTCTCCCCCTATTTAAAAGCGTTTGAAAAAGAGTAAAGAGGGGCCGTAAACTCACCTTAGTGATATGAATGTACGTGAGCGTAAGCTCCTGATTCGTCAAGTAGCACGTCGGTCACCGGCAACCTATATCGTATACCGTATGTGAGTTCGTGTAAGTGACCGTGCTAGTGTTTGTGTTGGTGCCCGTGTTCGTGTCCGACAACCCTTGGTTGTTCATGTTTGTCCGTGTCGGTCTACAATGACCGTGTTTGTTCGTGTGGTCCTCATTGACCGTGTTTGACCATGTTTGACCGTGTTTGACCAAAGTTGACCGTGTCAAGTCAACGACTCGTTGGTGAACCGTGTGACGGTTTGTGAATCGTGTAGCAATCGTGTAAGTGCTTGTCGTGTGCAAAACGCATAGATCGCGTCTATGGACAACTTACTATTCATAGTAAGTTTCCATTTATAGAAAGTTCACAAAGCATATCGGTTTTATAGTTTTAGCATGCTCATTAATCCTACGCGATCATGTTAACACATAACACATCATCATGCGGAGTCACATACGTCATTTTTATCATATTGGTACACAAAAGTTTCCTAAAATGGAAAGTTTTCATTTATAGCACACGTGACATCGGAAACCATCTAACTTAGCATCTAATCATCATGTTATAACATAACAATCACTTAGTCATGCTCAAATCACACAAAATGTTTACAAGTCGGTTGTTGTAAAAATAAAGTTACTAAAAATAGTAACTTTGTGATTTTGCATAGAAATAACTATTTTAACATTTCTAAACTAATTTTTCACATCACCAATCATCATAATAGGCTACCTAGCATCATGGAGATATATCAACATAACCAAATTCATCACCTATCAACATCTTGGCCCCAAAAAGTTACTAAAAATAGTAATAATGCTAAATATGACCATAAACATTATCAAAATCACATTCCAAGTATTTCAATCATCATATTATCATCCTAAGAGCAATCCTACATACATGCATGCTCATGAACTCATCTCAAACAATACTTTGACCATAAAAAGTTTCTAAAAATAGAAAGATTCACTAAACTCATAGTTTTAACCATTCTAACATCATCTAGCCATGTAGTCCTATTCCAATATCAACAAGAAACATCTCTACATACACAAAATCATTCCAATACTCATGGATCATACATGCATGGCAATATGATATCACAAATCTTCATTTTAAGCACCAAGGCTTAAACACATCATTTTAGATCATCACATTTCAACATATTATCATCATAGATCATCATGTACAGTAGATTTATCAACAAACCCAGATTAAAACATGAAGAAATTCGTGCAAGCATGGCTAGCAAGCTTGCATGTGTGTTTGTGAGGGTGTAGGTGCGAGATATAATGGTTTTGAACCACAAGAAGTGTAGAACTACCTTTTGAAGCTTCAAGATCCTGAGAAGATGGTAAGGACAGCTTCTAGACCTCCTGGTTCGTGGGTCTTGATAGGAACAAGAAGGTGGTGATGGAGGATGAGAGTTTAGAGGGCTTCCTTCAAGGTTCTTGAGCTTCAATGTGTTCGAAAATGGCTTCCAATGGAGTTCTTGGGTGTATCAGAAGTGATTGGGGGAGATAGAGCCGGACTATGGCGTGTAAGGTCGAACAAAATGATGGTGGAGGGTAGGCTAGCCATAATGTTCTTGGTTTTATAAGATTTTGTCGTCAGAGCGGCGTCGCGTACCGCGATGGGGTGTTTAAACTATCTCCGCGTACCGCGGCAGATTCCGGAGATCAGACCCCCGCGATGTTGGTCGCGTATCGCGGATGGGCTTCCTGTTGGGCCACCGCGTACCGCGGTGGGCTCCTGGAGAGCCCAATAAGCCCCTTTTTAATGGATTTGATCCGTTCGTCGCCGTTTTCACGTTTCCGAACATCGTTTGGCCTCATTTAAACTTTCTAGTTCAATGTGTGAGTGTTTCGTGAGGTTTCGAGTGTTGTGCTACACAATGTGCTTGACGTTCACCAACGTTCGTATGTTTTGACATGTGTGTGGTGCTTGCCGATAATTCTACGAATTATCTAGTCATGTGTCTATGTTCGTACTGTCGTGCCACGTGTCACACTAAATTAATCTAATTCTAGTGCCACGTGTACATAAAGCATTTATATAAACATTTAAATAAATGATAATCTGACTTGGAAATTATGGGGTGTCACACTCGAAGGTTCAAATGTACTTTCTTATGACGCTAAATTATCTTTAACAACGTCTTGCTCTTGCTCTTTTTGTTTCTGTGCCTTTAAAGTTGGACGACCACGTGTATCTTTTTGAACTAAAGGCGCCTTTTTGTCACTTTTGTTTGGAAATACCTGCGCCAAGACCTTCTTTATTAGACTTTTTTTTTAATTTCAGGAGGTTTGGAATTTATTTCTTCTGTAACCAAACCCATTTGTCCTATAACATCTATTTCTTCTTCTTCTAATAGTGTTGGGTTAGCTGCGTTAAGTTTTGTTCAAAAAATATCTATATCTGAGAGCGGTATTTTGTTATCTGCATAATTTATAATTAGAGTTAATATAAAACTAAGTACGTGCGAAAATCTAATATTTACATTTAATATTACGAACCTGTGTTGTAATATTTTGATATATTACAAGCGCATAGAAACCCACAACTCGTCCAAAGCTGGTGGCCACACGTCATATTTTTGTCACGCATGACTCTTATTTTGTCTTTTTCCTCGACCAACAAATCAAGAGCTTTATGGGACACCTTTCCTCGAAGGTTATCAAATATTGGTAGTTTATGATGACCTATAGTTTTAATCACGCTTGTTTCAAAATCATGTTTCATTTTTACCTCCTGTGCTTGCACGATTTCATTTACGAAACCGACAAGCGAGGCAAGCGTGCTGTTTGGTGATCCGAGGAATCGTTTTAGGTTCGAGTGCTGACTTTCCACCCTATTTGTTGTACGTTGACCAAAGTTGCGCGTTCTATTGGTCCATGCTGTTACAAACATATCTCTGTAGCTGTTTAACCAGGTGTGCGTCAGATACTCCAGAACCCCTGAAATGAAACAAAAGACCAATGATGATATGATTCAACATAATGATGGTATATGATGCTTACTTTTTTTGTCGTCTTTGATAAGTCTTTCGTACAGACGGTTGTAGTTGTATTCGTATAACTCTGTTGTCGGAGAGTTACACAAATTCGCCCATCGACCTTTGAATTTCTTCCAGTCTACGTCCGAAAAGCTTGCCTTGTAGTGTTTGGAAATATTTTCGTGTATGTGCCATCTACAGAGATATTTTGCAGCTTCTGGAAACACTTTACGGCACGCATTCATAACAGCAAGGTCTCGATCTGTTATGATCACACGTGGCTCCATACACTTATTCAACATACTCTTAGCCATTTCCAAGACCCAGACGTAGTTCTCCTCACGCTCTTTGCTTACGAACGCGTGAGCAATACTAAACGTCTGGTGTGTGGAAGTCACGCCAACAATTTGAATAAATGGAAGCCTGTACTGGTTCGTTTTGTACGTCGCGTCCATCATCAGTACCTGCGGAAATGCACGCCACCAGCAATACGATTTTGTATGACAGAAGAAAATGTCTTCCACGACGTTTGTTTCAGGATCCTCCCGGGTATAGTAAACGTACCGCTGACTGTGAAGCACGTTTTCCAAGACCTGCATCGGAGTATCACCGAATTTCTTCTTTTTTTTTAGCTTCTGCTGTAAATTGTATACATCCCTAGGGACGGATACATTTGCAGGGTTATGTTTCTTTATGCTCGAAAGTATGTTACGAGGATCCATGTGTCGCTTGGTCAGATTCTCAACCAGATCTTCTTCATCCTGAGTGAATCTTCTAACATATGGATGACCCTCTAGATTCTGAGCAGGTTCGTGATTGTGATCGTCGTTAATCACCTGTAATTTCCAAACATAATTACCTAAATTAATCTATGCATCTGGTTTAGGATATATGGGTGGGCCCAACTGATTGATTTGTTCCTTAAGATTGATATAATAATAATTAATTGTTGCATGATTTCTTGTGGGATACGCATTAAGGGATCTTGGGATTCTGAAACTGTTTTTGGGTAATTAAAGGAACCTTTGCATAATAACGAACTAATATTTTTAAAATCAGATTTTTGGCACATATGTACTCTTTTTATGAGAATAAATTCGAGTCTTATGGCGCCCACTTAAAAAATATATATATTCCACCAGTCCACCAAATGAGCTGAGCCTGGATTAAAAAAAAAAAACAAAAAATGAGCTGCAGCTTATGTGTCAAACCCCGGCTAGCAACCGAGTGAAACACCACTAAGTTAGGTTCAATGAAGAAAAAAAAAGATAAAGGCAAAATGCTCATACCTTCATACGCTTCCATCTTAAAAATCTGATTTTAACGATTATTAGTTTGTTTATATGTGATGGTAGGCAAAAGCCCTTCTCCTTGAAAGCTTGATTGCGGGATTAGGTTGATCTTTATTTTTTAAGTGTGGATTCCATAGTTTGATTGCTTAAACTTAAACATATCTAATCATGATTAGAGAACTTAGAAATCAGTGTCTGGGTTTAAGTGGACAAACATATCTGCAATCCTTTCTAATGCATTTGATTTTAATTATTTGAACTTAATTGATAGGAAATCTAATTTCTTGACTATGATTCCATTTGCATAAGTCTTTTTCAGGGACGAAAAAGTTTTAAGTGTGGGGATGTTTGATGTGTTCCCTTTTTACACATCTTTTTAGTATTTATTTTATGATATTTTGTTTAGTTTTTATTAGTTTTTATTAGTTTTTTTTAGGTTTTAATTAGTTTTACTTATTTATGTGTTTTATATTTATTTTATAGGTTTTGATGCTTAAGCGTTCTCATGTATGAAGAAATAGAGATCCGTGGTGTTTTGACGGGTTCACTAGGCGTAAAGCAAGTTTTTATGAAATTCGGTGACCATTCGTGATTATTTGGAAGGTGTAAAACAATGAAAAGATATTAGGAGAAGTTCAAGTGCTAAAGTTGTATATCTGTGATAGTTAAATAATTGAATGGCGAAGTTGAAGTTATTGAAACACCTTAAATAACTCACGAAATTTTACTGCCTTGTAACGTCATTCAAATTTCAAATACTGGTGCACCATGATATTAATTAGATGGGCTGCTACTATTGGACCGAGTAAATAAAGACACACTTGAAAATTGAACTTTGAATTCGAAGTTTTATGGGCTGGAATTTCGACGCAATGAAACCCACGTGAGTGGTTTTAAAAAGTCATCTGTTTTAGGATTAAAAAAACTGGGGGGGGCAGCCGCAAAAAAAAAAGAGGGGATTTTCGACCCAGGAGTCGCACGAAGGAGGAGAAAAAGGGAAGCAAGCAGGTAACTAAAAAACTGGGGGCTGCAGTCGAGAAATAGGAAGCAAGCATACACCTAGGTCAAGAAAACTCAAGCTGATATTATTATTATTATGTGTGGCTAAACTCTTAATTCTACCTAGGTTTTTGATGATGATTTGTTAGACTTTTGGTATTTTTGACTTGGTTTTGACTATTGAATGATCATACACTTTTGCAACAGAGTTTATTGCTGATATTTGATGATTATTGCATGCTTGTGTTTGATTATATTGATTGATTTTTGTTCCATATGTGTTTCTTGTGAATGTCTTTCCATTTAGGGCGCATATTAGGCTATTGACTGTGTGTTGTAGCTAGTTTATGGTTGATTGATCATCTTCCATAGGAATAGAGTCTTTTGATATTGTTGAATCTAGTGTGTGACTTAGCCTAGAAATCCGGAAGGTGATAGGTTAATCGGGTGGTCTTTTGCACTAGGGTTTCATCTGTTAAACGTCCCGGGAGGGAGTTGTCTTTGGGATACTTAGTGTCTCTTGTCATTTTGAGTCAAATTAATTGGTCTTAGGCTTCTCCTTGCATCTTTGGTGTATTGAGGTGGAAAAATCCGGAAGGTGATCCATCTGTTTCGAGTGCAGAAGTGTATCAGAAAAATCCGGGAGGTGATTTGGTTAACTAGTGGGTTTATTACAAGTCTAGGTTTCTTTATTTGGTGACACCCGGTAATTGGTCTGGGATCCATTAGAGTTTTCTAGGTTGTTGTCTAAGATCCTAGTTTTCATCAAGTAAATTCTAGTCAAAAGTATTTCGAAAGTCTCAATTCGGATTCTAAACCTAGGTAGTCTTTCCCGTGATTTGAGTTTTCGTTTCAAAAGCTTTGCGTTGTCGTTTTATTTATATTATTATTTACTTTATTTTTATAATTAAAATCTCTTTATTATATTTTAAAATTAATTTAGGTTATTTAGTATTTTTTGCAATTTAATTTAAAATCAATTTAGACGTAGATAAACCCCCCCCCCCAATTCTTTTTACCAATTTTCTTAGTTAGTTTTGGCTGTGTCAGTGTCTCATGGGTTCGATATCCGGACTTCCTTGAGCTATTCTGCAATTGATGGGTTCACTTGCCTGTCTAGTAGTCTTGTTTAGGGTTTTTCTGGTTTTAACTAGTTGTGTCTAGGTTAGGGTACTTTAGTAATTTTATTAGACTACTTTTAGCACATCAAGTTTTTGGCGCCGTTGCCGGGGACACTAGGCAATAGCGAAACTAGCTTTGATTGAACTTAATTGATTTAATGGTCTTGTGTCTGTTTCTTTCATTGTTTGGTTTGTCTTTATTTGTGAGTCTTTTGTGGTATGTCTTGTGAGTCTAGGCAGTATTGTTAGATTTCAGGTCCTTGTTCTTGGTTCATCAGAGAAATGAATACATATAGATCTAGAGAGGATTTGAATGCATGGTTGAGATCTGCCAGAGAAGAAAGAGATAGGGAAATCCAAGCTGTAATTAAGTGCATAAACGCATCCCGCGTGAAAAATCAAGGACGATTTACATACGACTGGGATGGTAACTATTTGGGATTTCAAATTCCGCATGAAGAAGGGAATGAGGAGGTGGACTTAGCTGACTCCATCGGGTTCTTGTTTGAGGAGGAGGAAATTTTGTCCGAGTGTGAATATGAACTTACCAAAGAACACTTATGGGAAGATGAGTTTGGTGACGAGCTGGATGATCTACCTTGTCTTGAAGAATCTGGAGAGTTTGACCCAGTTGGAGATTTGGAAGTTTTAGAATCACTGCTAGCAGAGAAGCCAACAATAGGAATCCAACAATCACCAGAGATTTTTGAAGAGGTGGTCGAAGAAGAAAAGCATCACAGCCAGGCCGTAGGGAAGATAGAGGATGGAACTCCACTAAAATCCACAGAACCTCGGGAGAAGGCAACAAAAAGAAAGGCAATGGATCCGAATCAACGGAAGGTTCTAGGATGGTATCAAAAGAAAAGGAGAACCAAGCAAGCAAAGTTTGTGCACAACCATTCTCCGCATTACTTGCCACGCATCAAGTTTGGTACAGGTAAGTTTAAATATTGGTGGCCCGACTCGTTTGAGAGTTTTAAAATGTATTTTAATTCCATCAATAAATTTTTTTTAAGTAACGAAGAACGAGTGGAATTAAACGGGTTGGATAGGGTTTGCATCAAGGAGAAGCCTCCTGATTGAGAATAAGTGTGGGGATGCGGATTTGGGTTTTGTATAATTTGTATAGTATGTGTACATTTTCTTTCATAAATTTTAGTTTATTTTGCATATTTTTTGGTTTTTGCGTCGTACAGGATCTTTGTTCCTTTTGTATAGTTATTTTGCTTTATTTTTATTTTATTTTATTTTTATTTCTAAATCTACACTTTACGACATTTATGTCTTAAGTGTGGGGATGGAAAAAAATTTTAGTTAGATTTTATATTAAAAAAAAAAAAACAAAAACAAAAACAAAAATCCCTAAAAAGATTTTCTTTTTCTTTGAGTCAGTCTTGAGTCTTTTACTGTTTATAGTTTTGAGTCTTTTTATTTATTTTCTAATATTGCTTGGATTGCTTAGTATTCTATTTGCAGCTTTGAGTTTGATGCACCTGTACTCAATCTCCATTCAGGTGGTGATTTCTTAAACGTTTTTCTTTGTAAAAGAGCATCCAACTGACTGAGAGTCAAGCCGATCGCGACCGAAATGCTATACGATCGAGCTGAGCTGGATTTGAAGATTTCACGCATTATTTGCAATATTACCAGCTAAGTCTTTTCCAGTTTTTATTTTCTTTTCTTTCTCGTTGTTTTTCATCTCTACATTGGGGGCAATGTAGATTTTAAATGTGGGGATGGAAAACTGTGTTATATTTTTAAGTTTAGAGTAATTTGAGTAATTTTTGTATATAAATTTAAATTTTTTTTTCGCCCTTGTTTAAGATGGCTGCAACTTAAATGGAAAATGATAGGTATAGTCAGATTTTTTAGATTTCAAACATAATTACCTAAATTAATCTATGCATCTGGTTTAGGATATATGGGTGGGCCCAACTGATTGATTTGTTCCTTAAGATTGATATAATAATAATTAATTGTTGCATGATTTCTTGTGGGATACGCATTAAGGGATCTTGGGATTCTGAAACTGTTTTTGGGTAATTAAAGGAACCTTTGCATAATAACGAACTAATATTTTTAAAATCAGATTTTTGGCACATATGTACTCTTTTTATGAGAATAAATTCGAGTCTTATGGCGCCCACTTAAAAAATATATATATTCCACCAGTCCACCAAATGAGCTGAGCCTGGATTAAAAAAAAAAAACAAAAAATGAGCTGCAGCTTATGTGTCAAACCCCGGCTAGCAACCGAGTGAAACACCACTAAGTTAGGTTCAATGAAGAAAAAAAAAGATAAAGGCAAAATGCTCATACCTTCATACGCTTCCATCTTAAAAATCTGATTTTAACGATTATTAGTTTGTTTATATGTGATGGTAGGCAAAAGCCCTTCTCCTTGAAAGCTTGATTGCGGGATTAGGTTGATCTTTATTTTTTAAGTGTGGATTCCATAGTTTGATTGCTTAAACTTAAACATATCTAATCATGATTAGAGAACTTAGAAATCAGTGTCTGGGTTTAAGTGGACAAACATATCTGCAATCCTTTCTAATGCATTTGATTTTAATTATTTGAACTTAATTGATAGGAAATCTAATTTCTTGACTATGATTCCATTTGCATAAGTCTTTTTCAGGGACGAAAAAGTTTTAAGTGTGGGGATGTTTGATGTGTTCCCTTTTTACACATCTTTTTAGTATTTATTTTATGATATTTTGTTTAGTTTTTATTAGTTTTTATTAGTTTTTTTTAGGTTTTAATTAGTTTTACTTATTTATGTGTTTTATATTTATTTTATAGGTTTTGATGCTTAAGCGTTCTCATGTATGAAGAAATAGAGATCCGTGGTGTTTTGACGGGTTCACTAGGCGTAAAGCAAGTTTTTATGAAATTCGGTGACCATTCGTGATTATTTGGAAGGTGTAAAACAATGAAAAGATATTAGGAGAAGTTCAAGTGCTAAAGTTGTATATCTGTGATAGTTAAATAATTGAATGGCGAAGTTGAAGTTATTGAAACACCTTAAATAACTCACGAAATTTTGCTGCCTTGTAACGTCATTCAAATTTCAAATACTGGTGCACCATGATATTAATTAGATGGGCTGCTACTATTGGACCGAGTAAATAAAGACACACTTGAAAATTGAACTTTGAATTCGAAGTTTTATGGGCTGGAATTTCGACGCAATGAAACCCACGTGAGTGGTTTTAAAAAGTCATCTGTTTTAGGATTAAAAAAACTGGGGGGGGCAGCCGCAAAAAAAAAAGAGGGGATTTTCGACCCAGGAGTCGCACGAAGGAGGAGAAAAAGGGAAGCAAGCAGGTAACTAAAAAACTGGGGGCTGCAGTCGAGAAATAGGAAGCAAGCATACACCTAGGTCAAGAAAACTCAAGCTGATATTATTATTATTATGTGTGGCTAAACTCTTAATTCTACCTAGGTTTTTGATGATGATTTGTTAGACTTTTGGTATTTTTGACTTGGTTTTGACTATTGAATGATCATACACTTTTGCAACAGAGTTTATTGCTGATATTTGATGATTATTGCATGCTTGTGTTTGATTATATTGATTGATTTTTGTTCCATATGTGTTTCTTGTGAATGTCTTTCCATTTAGGGCGCATATTAGGCTATTGACTGTGTGTTGTAGCTAGTTTATGGTTGATTGATCATCTTCCATAGGAATAGAGTCTTTTGATATTGTTGAATCTAGTGTGTGACTTAGCCTAGAAATCCGGAAGGTGATAGGTTAATCGGGTGGTCTTTTGCACTAGGGTTTCATCTGTTAAACGTCCCGGGAGGGAGTTGTCTTTGGGATACTTAGTGTCTCTTGTCATTTTGAGTCAAATTAATTGGTCTTAGGCTTCTCCTTGCATCTTTGGTGTATTGAGGTGGAAAAATCCGGAAGGTGATCCATCTGTTTCGAGTGCAGAAGTGTATCAGAAAAATCCGGGAGGTGATTTGGTTAACTAGTGGGTTTATTACAAGTCTAGGTTTCTTTATTTGGTGACACCCGGTAATTGGTCTGGGATCCATTAGAGTTTTCTAGGTTGTTGTCTAAGATCCTAGTTTTCATCAAGTAAATTCTAGTCAAAAGTATTTCGAAAGTCTCAATTCGGATTCTAAACCTAGGTAGTCTTTCCCGTGATTTGAGTTTTCGTTTCAAAAGCTTTGCGTTGTCGTTTTATTTATATTATTATTTACTTTATTTTTATAATTAAAATCTCTTTATTATATTTTAAAATTAATTTAGGTTATTTAGTATTTTTTGCAATTTAATTTAAAATCAATTTAGACGTAGATAAACCCCCCCCCCCCAATTCTTTTTACCAATTTTCTTAGTTAGTTTTGGCTGTGTCAGTGTCTCATGGGTTCGATATCCGGACTTCCTTGAGCTATTCTGCAATTGATGGGTTCACTTGCCTGTCTAGTAGTCTTGTTTAGGGTTTTTCTGGTTTTAACTAGTTGTGTCTAGGTTAGGGTACTTTAGTAATTTTATTAGACTACTTTTAGCACATCAAACCCTATCAGTTGAAACGGACAACCGATTTTCTTGCTGCCTGACCGTCTAAGGATTGCGATGCTATTGTGCTCGCCACCACGGTCACACATGAGCCAGACTTTGATTACACTGCCTGTTGTCTTTGATTTCTTCGTTCTTCTTTTGACTACAATGTAACCATTGTCTACTGCTCTACTTTTCACCCACCCTACCAGCGCTTCCTCAGACATAAACTCCTGACATATAAAAACAATAATAAATACCTTAAATGTATAGCGATAATATACAATCATTAACATTTATGTTTCATTTAAGTTACCTCTTTGGTTTCCCAGTTAACGTTTGAAGCCCCCGGTTTTTCTTCATAACCCTCCTCCGTGTAACTTTGTTTACTGTCGTCATACACGAACCCATACGATGCTTGACTGTCAAAACTAACATCAGCGTTAGGTTCAGCATTCAGATCTATCGTGCCGTATGAATACTCGACAGGAGGCTCTTCGTTCAAATCTGGCACGGAATAGTTGAAAAAACTCCCGTCCCAAAACGAAATCGTTACAGATATGAATTATCTTGAAATATATTTAATTCGAAAGTTACGCATTTGTTTGAAACGATTCATGCTTATATACAAATTTGAAAATGTTTAATACGGCCTATACTGGCCTATACGGCCCGTACTGGGTCAAATCAACTTCCTTTTGTCAGAATTGAAAAAGCAAGACGGGCCGTACTGGCCAGTACGGGCCGTCTTGCTGTCAAATCATTGTACTAGGTTGCAGGGTATGTATGTATGATGAATGAGACGGGCCGTCCTGGCCAGTACGGCCTGTCTTGCTCTCAATCATTGGCACAGGTTGTCAGGAGCGAATGTTTGACCGAGGCCTGAGACGGGCCGTACTGGCCATTACGGGCCGTCTCAGGGATGTATTTTTAAAAAATGTGTGTGTGAGAATAACAACACCCAAAAGAAAACATCATAAAAGTTGCAGAATATTCTTTAAGATCCCCTGTAGTTTGTAAAATTATAAATTGGCCCCAACATAACCATCTTATAACTTTTTAAAATGATTTCGATTAGTTTTTTTTCCTTTCTTTTATGTTAAATGTGGTTTCCTAAAAGTTATAAGGACTGAGTTTTTTTACTTTCCATGTTGCGACGGAATCATACGATGACACTGACGTGATAAATAGCGTACTTGTAAAACCTGGTAATCAATGTCAAAACGTTGTCACAAGCTCTGTTGCGACGTTGAAATTGACGTGATTAATTATCTAAAGAGAAGCGTAAGCATCGTGGTTGTAAAAACGAGTTCCATGAAACACAAACCTAAATTTTTTACCTACAATTTATAGTAAATTAATTAATTGGAAAAAGAAAAAAAAGTTGAATTCTATGATAATCAAACGCTCAACTTTCAAACACAAAATAAAGAAACATTACCACCTACATAAAACACACTTTTTTATTCTATATATGAAGAAAAAAATCTAATAGAACACTTGAAATTGAGTGTAAAAAAGAAATTGAAAAAAGGAGTTGTAGTTACAAGAATCAAACATGTGATCTTCGACTAATACTCTTTATGGTTGTAACAATACACCATTTTGATTAAAATGTTAGAAGCCATACGGATTTTGCTTAAAACCCGTCGTGACCCGCCGTTCTGACCTGTTATCCAACCCAACCCAACCCAACCCGCCCATTTTGTCGGGTATAATGTTAATGGTTATTCTTTTACTTGATCCTTGTAAATAGAGTATTATTTATTTATTTATTTACATAATCTTGCTTGTCTCCATGTTTTTTAGGTAAACAAATGATCTAAGTTAATTAGGGTTTTTTTATAGGTTAAATCACTATATAAGTAATTTAGAAAACATAAGAATCAAGAGCGGAATACTAGCAAACTGTATGGACTATATTGGCAATTTACTCTTTTATATATAAAAAATGTTACAAAAGTTTATGCATAGCAATTTTTTAAAATTTAACAAGTTAACACGATATGAAAAAAAATATATCATTTTGTTTTTTCTTTGTAAAAGGCATGCTTCTTATTTGTTTCAATAATAAAGGATATAATAATACATTCAATAATAATTATATGATTTGTTTAGATACTTGTACGATCTTAAAACATGAAGAATATGTAATGGCCCACGCTTCGGCACGGGATTTTTTCTGGATAGAATTTGAACATAAATGTTTGTCGTAAAAACAAGCATTAAAAACATGAAATATATCAATGAAGTTGTCATTCCAACATAATACCTTAATAAAATTTAGTTGTAAAAGCAACATATACCCTGTTGTAATATCTGAAAGTGTCTGATAACAACATAGAGAATAAAAAACAAAATATTAGATATTAATTAACGTAAAAAATTAAAAAAACCCAAAAATTAATAATATTTTTTAAATATAAATATTTGTTGTAAAACTAAGCATTAAAAACACGAAAAAGTATCTACAAAGTTGTCACTCTAATATAATCCCTAAAACATTTGCGACCATTAGATTGTCGTAACACCTGAAAGCGCCCGAAAGCAAACCAATAATAAAAAGCAAATAATAAAAATATTAATTAGTGTTAAAAACTAAAAAAGCCTGAAAAGGAAAGTAAAAAAGAAAATCTTCATGCGAAAAAAAATACATATTAATGTATACAAGAAGTCAAATTCACAAAGTGAAAGTTAACTATGTCAAGAAGTTGCACCTTATGCAAAACACGTGATTACATCCGATCGCATTCGGGTCAAATTAAACCATTACTATTCCTAACTAGTACTTTGTATTTGTAGTTTTTGACTACTCAAACTAGAAGCGCACAAATCGGGTTTTTTTGGAACCGGTTCCGGTTTTTGACAGGGTACAGATGGAACAAGTTCCGGTTTTTCCGGTTCCGGTTCTAATTTGTCTGAAAACCAGACCCGTTTGTACCCAATGGTTCGAGAATGAACGGTTCCGGTTGTCGGTTTTAGTTCCCTTTTTTTTACCCACCTTTAACTCGAACGTTGCAACGTATTTTAGAAGGAGCCTTGTTAAATGGGCTAATTCCAAACAATCACAAACTCAGAAATCAGAAACAATTAAAAAGGCCAATTAAAAAACTCCATCAAAGGGCCCAAGCCCCAACGTGCATATGGTCCTTAAAAGGATCGATTCATTTTGAGTTCTTGACCACATTGGAACATTATTAAACCAACATCCTAATAACATATCATCAACTATATATAGGAGAAAAAGCTAGTTTTAAGAACCCAACCAATGACCTAATTCGACCCAATTCTCAAAATAATCCAAAACTAGGGTTTAGGACCCCGAGCGTTACGCCGGGTCCGATATACCGATTTGAAGCCTACCATTTCATTTATATCGACGCAAGCAAAACACACATTTATACTAATTTCTATTTAAACAGGATTCGAAGCCTTGACCTAACCACCAAACATTAGAGTAATCATATAAATGAATTAACTTATGTATGCACTTGTTTTATCGTTTACAGACAACAAATTATTGTTTAAACAATTTTCAGCCTCAAATGAACCTCAAATGTCATCATAACATGTAGGACTTGAATTGAAATATAAAATCATGACTGTTAAACTAATTAACCAAGCCATATGAAACAAAAAACCAATAATAAAAAAATATGTTCTATGTATTCATTCAATAGAACATGTAAACGATGCCATTGTTATTCTTCTTAATGATATCCTTCATTATATTCTTATTCGCTAGAACTAAAAAATTAAATTAGTGAAAAACACATTATAGATTAACTAACTTTGAATAAAGCTATAAATATATAAGAAATCTCACCCAACTACCTCATCAACAGTTGATTTCCTTTCCATCTTATGTTTTACTTCATCTATGTCAACAGCATTGGCAGTCTATGATGGAATAATTGAACAAAATGGCATCACTCGCGATAATAAGATTAAGATTTACAATATTATTTGTTAATAACAAAATGTCAACAGCATTGACAGTCTATGCTGCATTTAGATCTCAATTGTCATGAATATGTGTGACTGAAGAGTACAACCTATTTTATATTTAAGTTGCTTTAAACCATCATCCATCAAATTAGATGCACGTTAGTTTGAACAACAAATTACGCAATAGTCAAAACCTGAACCACTACTAATAAGCGTCCATGCTTGTTGGAGCTATTGACCTGTAATTTCAACAATAGTAAAAATAGTAATAGTTTAATCAGACAATATCTCTAAAAAAGTAATCCTTAACAATATAACCACAATAACTATAAAGAACACACACATATATATAACTGACAATAGATTAAAAAGAAGGCAATATCCCCAAACATATACACCATTAAAGCGTGAAGATTCTTCAATCGAAATTATCCAAAACAGCTCCCTTTAAGGTGATTATGTTTATTAGAATCAAACAAAATTCTAAGAACAAAAATTATGGTCTG
The DNA here is from genome assembly GCA_009363875.1 of Mikania micrantha. NCBI lineage: Eukaryota > Viridiplantae > Streptophyta > Magnoliopsida > Asterales > Asteraceae > Mikania > Mikania micrantha. The sequence goes on along the minus strand of CM018692.1, from coordinate 105,166,355 downwards.
GATCAATATTAAAGCCCATCAATTGTAGTTTGAATTAAGTCAATGTTTGTGAGAAAATGAAGTTGGTGAAACAACACATTTTCTCTAAGCAAAAACGTATTTTTAAAGCATAAAATCAGCAAACTTAATACAAAAAGCTGAAAAGTAATTGAAATAAAATAAATAGTCAAATAAAGAGAAATGTTATAGATGTTACTTTAATTGAAATTATAACGTATTCAAATCAGCATAAGTTTGAATATAGCAGAAACTATAACTAATTAACTACAGTAGCTGATTGCTTGCTAAATATGAGATACATGGTGCACAATGTACTGATATGAATTTCTGTTAATAAAGGATTTTAGAGATAAATATCATTTCTACCATGTAACATGTTTACTTGGTTGTAAATATAGTGTATTTAGCAAGGTCATGTGTATCCCTCAATTGGTTGTAAATCATACTTTTCTAACTAATTTTGGTACATATGAAACCTATCATAAAAGAAGCCTGAAATTCAAAAGGTTTTCGGTAAACCCTAGACTTTAATCAACTATTCACATGACATAAAACAAAGAAGTAGGCTGCGAAGGAAGTAAACCAAGACAGAAAACATACGAATGTTTAGAATATGAATCATAGCTTTGTAGAAGAACTTATAGGAACCTTAAATTTAAAAACAACACAAAATTAGAAAACCAAGAAGGAACAAAAGCACCAAACAGAGTCTATCTCCTTTGAGTCAATACCAATGATGCCTAGACATTACTCCGAATCGTGATGTATGCCTGCAATTTAAAGAATGTTACATGATTTGGGGAAAATCAAACGATTATAAAAGAAGAATAACAAATTTAAGAAATCATACTCTCAAACATAGAAAACCCTACTGTAATATGACATATCGTCGATCTCATGTAAACCAAACGAAAAGGGCAAACCAAGAAAATGGAATTAAAGTCAATTGGAGCCTTGTCGGATAAAGCTATTGCTTTTAGCATCAACGGAGGAAACCAAAATGACGAGAGGGAAAGGTGAAGCGTTGCGAGAGAGAGAGAGGGAAAGGTGAAGTAGTGATAAATGCATGAGAGAAAGAGCCAAGAGTACACTTATCCAAAGACATTGACTGCTGGGTACCTGTGTATATATATTGTATGTATATGTTAGTGTTTATCATATTTGTACTTTATGTCTTTATGCATTAACAGCTACTCAAAATGAACAGCGTTTTTGTGAGGGGCAGGATTTTTGCCTTTTAATATATATACTAATACCAATTTGATATCGATTTATAAACATGTGCTTTGAAATTGGTTTCAACCTCGTTAAATTCAAACCTAACTGATTTAAACTGGTTTTAACAAGGTCAAACTTAATCTTCAAACCTCTCCAAATCAGTTTCAACCCAATTTACATAAGTCGTTTTTAGAATTCTAACACCTAGGATCATCTTTAAGATTTTAAAATACTAACGTGCGAGTACCTAAAATTGGGTATATCTATCTATCTATTATAATAAAAGAAAATGTTTTTGCTTATGTGTCAATACCACATTCAATCTCTCTTCGAATATGACATATGTCAACCCAACATTCAATTTCAAATAATAATGACACATGTCAATTTATTATAAAAAAACAATTTAACAAATAAATCCTATTTTTATGTGAAATTAAACAAATCCAATTTTTATGGTAACAAATTTAAGTTATATAATTCTTTTAACATTTATTTTAATATTAGTAAAATTGTATATTTATAATATTTTGTTTTGAAAAAAAGAAATATTGTATAAATTTAACTATGTTAGGTTTTTTAAAATGTAATTTCTATTTATTTCTCCACAATATACTACATGCATTAAAATGTTTACAAATTTAATTTTATTAAAATTTTAATTCATACCACATTTTTACATTAATACTACTTATTATTTATGTTGTATATTTTTTTAACTTACTTAGTTGTTTGATTTTTATCCTACAATTATAAAACACGAACATTATCAACATATAATTGTTTGTGTTTTAAACTTAACGGCCATTGGTGTGTGTGTGTGTGTGTATAAAGAAGTTGTTACACACTTTGAATTTGTATTTGTATTACTACTCATACACTTCTAAGCATGTACTTATTTAACATAATGTCTTTTAATTAAATTATATTAAGTATCCAACCCAGTGATATACACGCACACACACACACACATATATATAGATAGATACTAGTCTAGTATCCGCACGTTGCAGCGGAAAATACACCACTTAAGTTGGATGTTTTAAAGGTTTATATGGTTCGTTCTTGAGTCATAATCATAACAAAAGCAATTTTTTTAACTTAGTAGTTAACTAAAAGTGATTTTAACTACTAACATAAAAGGCCAAATGCACCAAAAATGTCAAGAAGTGATTCATTTGTTTTGAAATGTTTTCTTTTATAATCATTTTATCTCACTTAAATTCTTAAAAGCTACCAATGTGGGACAAAGTGAAAACACAAACAAACATTTAGACTAGAATTAAAAAGTTGTACCATATGCTATAAGAGTTGTAAAACTCTTAATTTTAAGATATTTAAGCAAATTATTATTTTGTCCTTCTAATATGTATTATATAATAGTATAGATATATAGCAGGGTTATTGTACAAAATGTTAGTATTGTAATAATAATGAGAAACAATCTAGACCATGTGATTAACTATCTTGCTACAAATTAGGGCTTATTAAATCTACATTATATTTAAATTTACTAAATTACCCTACTATTATAATTAAATAATAATACATGTGTCAAACACATCATTAGTGCCTACCATTTTTACAAAACTATCTATCTATATGTATATGGGGGTAAGACCGTAAGACCCAATAAGAACAAGATTTTGCCTAAGAACAATAAGAATAATTTAAAAATAACATTTGACAACTCTAACGAACTCCGATTGAACTCATTTCGGATGCATTAGAACCGTCTCGTTGAAACTTAAACCCTAACCCTAAACTCTAAAGCTAAATCCTAAACCCTAAAGCTAAATACTAAATCTAAACTCTAAAGCTAAAACTAAAGCTAAAACTTAAAAAGTTAAACCTAAAACCTAATGCTAAAAGCTAAACCGTAATCTTAAATCTTAAAGTTAAATCCTAAACCTTAAAACTAAATCCTAAACCCAAAAAAAAGAAATCCTAAATCCGAAAGTTAAACCTAAAAAGCTAAATCTAAACCCTAAAAGCTAAACTTTAAGGCCAAACGCTAAGCTAAATTATAAAACCAAATTTCTAAACCCTAAAAGCTAAACCCTAAATGCTAAGATCGTAGAGTTTGACGAGATGGTTCCAACGCATCCGAAATTAGTTCAATCGGATTTCTTTAGGGTTGTCAAATGTTGTTTTTAAATTGTTTTTATTGTTCTTAGACAAAATATCATTCTTATTTGAACATCCCTCTGTGTATATGATCCTACCTCTATATATATGTACGTATATATGTTGTGTGTTTATATTTGTATATAGGAGGGATTATGAGAAAACCTCTTAAATCGGAGAAAACTTATAAAACTAATACCAACCACAATTTTAATTTTTTTCATGTCTTTTAATTATAAGATTATAAATGTAATAAGCAAAAAAAGTTAAATAAAGATACGTAGCTTACGAAGTTACGTGTATGTACTCATGAAGTTTCGTACGTAACTCATAAAATTACATATATGTAATTCATACAATGTACATATATGTAGTGATGTAACATACAAATTAAATATATATAATAACTTCAACTACATATATTTTTTTAATTTTTTTATTTTTATAACATTTTAATAAAAAAACAACAAATGAAAAAAATTGATTGCGGTTGTGATTATTTTTCTAAGGTTTTTAAATAAATATTTTCTTATTAACACTCACACATATGTGTGTCAATAATTGTGATAATAATAGGTCAAACGAAACAAACACAACTATTGTATCAAAATAATATATTTTATATACTTAAAAAATTATGATACTTATAACATTTTTTTAAAAGCAAAGTTGGTGATCAGCTCTTTATAATCTACATGTTCAAAAGTTGGTGAATATAATTTTAATATATATAACATAACATGAATTCATATATAAATAGGTAATGTAAAATATCTAATCCACTAAAATGAATTCATATATAAACTAGAATTAAATTAAAGCGTAACCCTATAGTTATTTGCATATCTTCCTACTCTAATAATTGGTTCCAAAATGTAGACACGTGTCATTCTAGGAAATGCTACGGCCTTCTAAATTCCCACCAAATTATTTCTCTTCTCCACACGCGGTATAACCTGACGCATTCCTATAATCCTATTACACGCTACATGGCATCACAAAACCCTAAATTCTCCAAATCTTTTCTCTTCATCTCGTGGAAAGCTTCTATACCTTCTGTCTGGGCCGATCGCTTCCATGAGAGGATCACCGGTAACATAAAACTGATGGTATTCAAGGTAATCAGGACTAAGTTTAATGCTTTACTATTTTCCTTTATGATTTTGATTTTTCATCTAGGCCGACCCACTACGGAAAATCACTTCAGATTTAGGGTTCCATGAGAACAACATCAGTTGCACAAAATCGATCATTTTCAAGGTAAATCGCAACTCACTTTTAAGCTTTATTATTTTCCGTGATGGTTAGTTCCAAAATTTTGATTGTTCATATCGGTCAATCCATTAATATTTTGTTTGATTTGGGGATTGTTTGGTGGGACTCAGAGAGCTCTCCCTTGACTAAATTGAATTTATGTGTTGTTTCAAAGTTTTGACAAGGAAAGGGTTTGGTTGCTTTAAGCAATGCTTGATCTTAGTTTTTCAATTGTTGCTATCTATCTTCTAATTAGTCTTTTTCTCCTGGAAATTGATTTAATTACTTATAGAAATTTTAATATTTTCTTTCTTCAGGTTGAGAAAATATATATATGTATATATTTTTTATAGTTTAATTTGCAGAAGGAAATAAGGATATTAGATGAATAAGTAATTAAAATTTCTGAAAATCAGTTTATGATAACTAAAACAGGGATGAAACACAATTTTTAGTAACTGGTTTATGATGAAATTATGGTGCATTTTAAGTGACTAAGATCTGCTTTAAAATCTATGATAAATGCAATCAAATAATCTTTTCAATTTTCTGCTACATTTTAGTTTTCATTACTTATTTTATGTTGTTGATTCGAGGGTGACACTTTAAACAAATTTACTTATTAATGTGTTGATTCATGTTAGAATTCATCTCTACCCGATAACAATTTAGCTAAAAAGGAAACGAGGCATATGGGTTGAAAGTTACTAAACATGTATACTAATTCATAAAACCACCAAGTTATTTATTCTATTACAAAAAATTCACTATTAGTTAAATAATAAACTTATTTAACCATATTTGAAACACTCATTATTAAACTTAGAACTTAAAAACTTTTTCCAAAAGGCGTTTTAAGTTAACCCAGCATGTTTAGTTTTAGTTTTTAATATTTTTAATGTGTGGATATTGCTCTTATTTGTTTATTTATTTATGTATTTGTTGCTACTTTTGGGCTTTGGCCTCCCATTAGAACTAAATGCTTGAAGATGTTATGTTATGCTCTTATATGATGATATATATTGTTAATTTAATTGCAACAATTTGTACCTTTCATTTTTAGCAGGTGTAGCTATTGGAAGTGAGGCGTCAACAAAGCTTTCACCTAATAAAGTTTCTCAAATTGCTTCACTGGGATTTAATCCTCTTCAATGTCAAAAAGAAGCAATCAACATTTCAAATTTTAAGTTGGAAGAGGTAATGAACTGGTTGCTTTCCCACATGGATGATCTAGGTTTTAATTTATTTACTAGACCTCACTTGTGCTCATCTTAAGATTAAATGATATGATGACATTTTGATCGGTAATACTTTTTTTCTTTCCATTTTTAACTATGTAGATATTGATGCTCCCATTCATAAACATACAAAAAACAAGGTTAGTCTATCAAAAGTGGTTACACCGATGTTTTTTGGATTCGATGAAGAATAGCTTGCAAAGTATGAAGGCTTCAGTAAATGTCTTTATTTTCCTGTTATTTTGTACCTTTTTATTATTTATTTTTTTTGGTATTAATTTCAACAATTGTATTTGTATGTTTGCTACAGGGTATGACATTGAAAAAGCAAAAGATTATATGAATTATAATTGTAAAACAACAATGTTGTGTATAAAGAATTATTTAGAGATTTATAAATTGTAATTGTAATTTTTTATTAAATTGGGTTGTTGTACATAATAAAAATAACTCACACATTATATAAATTGATTTAAACATTAAAGATTATATAATTTCTATTATACAAACTCGTGTGACACACGGGTCTATAATCTAGTGTTTTATAAAAAAATATCATAAAAATAATATTTACTCATCTTTTAAATTAAAAAAAATTAAGAAACTAAAAAAGCAATAAACAAATTTTGTTCATCTATATATTTTATTTTGTATATGTATATTCTAGTTGCTTCTATAGTTGTATTATAATAGTTAAAGTTAATGTGCAATGTCTAAAATATCTAAGGATGGCCACACAACCTTTTAAACCTTTCTTTTTATAACATCAAAATAATTTACTTCAAATATAAATAATTGCCTATTATAAAACCTTAATCTCATAAAATACAACTAAATGCACAACTGAATATTATTTGGTTGCAAACCCTTTGGTACAAGCCTTAAAAGTTAAGAAAAACACACATATATACATATTAACAGTTAATTAATAGTGCATTGCGCTACTAATGGCAACATCACAATCATCATTAATACACATCGATTTTCACTTGAATTTTCTTAGGATGATAATTATGAAAGAAATAGAAAAACATACAAAGTGAAATAGAATTGAAATATAATGTAAATTAATGATTATTATATAATTATATATATGTAATTAAATTGTTAATATTAATTATTAATTGATTGGTTATAGTTTTGATTATTAGTATATAATTTAAAAACCAAAATTTTACTCTCTGCAAAACACTATTCATTTCCTACATCTTTCAATGCACTTGGTACAACATGGTCCTGCGTGTTTATCCTCCCTCCTTAAAAGCCATCACCATTCTGCCACCAGCAATCAGTCAATCTTTGATTCCGATTCAACTCACGATTCCACTCTCCTCTCCGCTTCGATGTCGTCTCATCCTCTCCACCACCATCGTCACCATTGACAACATCAACGTCATGCCTCCAGAAAAACTCAATCATGAGCCGAAACGTATAGCCAAACGACGAGGGCTCAATCGGTCACTGGCATTACTATTGATGAAACCTCCGACAGTGTTGGTGACGGAAGGTTTAAGCAGTCTACAGTTCCGACGTCGTTTTTATCGGTTTGCGAACGATAGATTGAGCAACGTTAGGGTTTATGCGTCATGGATTTTGATAAAAATCAAGGATGGGATGTTGTTTCCTTTTATCGATTGATAGAGTACAGGTATGCATAATTTCATTTTTAATTACCTTCGAGTAGCTACAGGTTGATGAAAATGATCAAGGGTATTTGCCTATTTGCTCACGTCATCTATTTTATTTCCTCTTTTACTCACTGGATTTTTATTCTAGCTTCAAGATTAATGTATTAGTTTTCTTCTTCTCATATTATCTTTTTGTTGTGCTGGTATTTTGCTTGCTTAGGTGAGCACTTATTGTGATTGTTAGTGCCTTTGATTTAGGTTTTCTCAAAATTATTACAAAATTCTTATGTAAATTAGAAAGAATTAATGAGAAACTTGAAATTTTGATTACATTTTGTAGGTATTAAAGAAGACAGTGAAGAGTTGTATATGTTGGGATAATCATCCTTTAGCGTTGTCATCATCATGTGCAGATTCTTAATATTTTTGGTTCCAGCTTCTATATTGTTTACAACTGTAGCTTCTAATCATTTCTTTATGATTTGGTGATTAAGTTAGTGTTCTTCAAGCATATTTTTTGGCTAATTTTGTAGTTGTTGTTTAAGGCTTTATGTATCTAAATCTTTTTCTTCTTTTTCTTTTTGTGTTCAATTGGGTTTTTGTTATGCAATTTCTTTTCCAAATTCTTGGAAATTTTGGATGTCAGTTGGTAGATCATGTTAGTGTGACCCAAATCTTTTTTTTTTTTGTTCTTTTTATGTTAAATTGGGTTTCTATGAATTGGTAAATCAAGATAGTGATTTGTGGGTAGGAAAGCTTCAACATTGATGTAATAGCTAATATAAGTTTTGGTGACTACATACATGGCTTTAGCTCCAGTTCAAAGTATTCAAACACTTGAAAACCTAAACTTTCCTAGAACAAACACCATCTTCTTCACCTTTTTTTCATGAAATTGATAGCATCTGTTTGAATGTTTATCCATGGAATATGAAGCTAATGCATATGTTACCTTCGAAACCCATGTCTTATTGAATTGTTAGATGTTATGAATTAGCTTGGTTGGATGAATGAATTTGTAGTTTTAATCAACCTTTTTTGTTTGCTTTAGGAAAAGCTTGGATTTGAGTTAAGATTAGGTAATTGGGTAATAACTTTGGAATAATTACATTCCAATAAAGGTGTGCCTAGGAATGCTTATTTAAACAACATGAATATGCTTAATTGCTTATAAGCATGAAGAGTTAATAAAGTTATTGAAAACAAATTTTATGGAAGGTTTAGAACATTTAGACTCATTTGATTTATTTTAACATCATTAAGTTCACTTTGATATAAGTACTTTTTATTTTTGTTCTACTTTTATGTTTTCTTTTATACATACATTATTTTTGTGTGATTTGATGATTTCAAATTTTGATATGCACTAACATATGTGTTGTTTCTTTTGTGTTATACAATATTCTACTACAGTGGCAGGGGCGGCCCGGGGGAGGGGCAAACCCGACCTCCGTCCCGGGCCCAATTTTTCGAGGGGCACATTTTTATATATGTATTTATATATATATTAGGTTATAAACCCGAGTATTACACGGGTTTGAGTAACAAATAACTCAGTTAAATATATTTATGGGCCCATTTCATTTCAAGAAAAATTGAAATTCAAAATCCCAAGAAATAGGACCCCGCAAGGGGGCGCGGCCCCCTTGACCCTCGCTTGGTCAGGAGCTTTGAATGCGTTAGGGGCCTTTTTTCCCCGACTCGTCCTGGGCACCCAATTTCTCAGGGCCGCCCCTGTACAGTGGCAACAACAACAATTTGAGTTTGCTAAACTTTCTTATTGGAGGTAGTTATAAGGAAGGTAAGTAGTTTATTGGTCAATATTGACCACTAAAGTTGAAGATCCATAATGTTTAGACTCATTTTATATATCAAGGTGTAAATAAATCCACTTTGATATTAGAAACATCTGATTACTATTTTGAGTAATATTGAACTCATTTAGGCCACTTAACATTACATTTTTTTTAACGCATCACACGTTCTACATGAGATTCTTTATATTATTATTGTATTTGCTATAACGCATGGGCTTCATTGAGATATATCGGTTCAATATATCGGACCCGGCGCAACGCGCGGGTCCTAAATCCTAGTTAAAATTAATATACATCGTTAAAAAAATGGTCTCATTTACCTATGTATATATATTATGATTTTAATCAAACAACATGTAATATATATACATATGAAAGTTTAAAATACAAAGTTGCTTTTACATCAAGATGTATGAATAATCACATAAGTATCAATTGTTAATTTTCAAGCGATGAAATCACACTGACATTAAGTTATTAGGGGCAGATGAAAATGATCATGCAATTTAAAATACAAAGGACGTTTTGAGTGTAAAGTGCATGAAATTTGAGTGATTAAATCACAGAAGTGTTAATTGTTTTTGCGTGATTTTATCACACCGATGCGAAGGTATATATAATAGACTAAGTTATAAACACGTGTATTACACGGGTTCACAAATAAAAATTATGTGATTTTTTAGTTATGGCTTCATAAATTTACATAATAAAAATATATGAAAAACGTTCTTAATACGTGCGTGTGTGTATTACATTAAACATAGATGACATTTATTATCATATTATTAATTATTTGTATAAATTAGTATATTTATGTAAACAATATATATTATTAATAACATTAATCGTGAGTTATTTAATTTTAAATTTTAAATTAAACATTTATTTTTGGATAAATAAGAGAATGTCATGTGACATTTTTTGTACTCAATTATTAGTACAGGAAGATTAGAATGTCGTATATGGAATTTTATTAAGCAAAATACACATACATATATGATATATGTGATTTGAAATTGAAGTAGATGTCTCTATTACGTGTACGATTCGTATGGTCGACGAAGTTAAAATAAATTCAAATATATACTAAACAAAACCCACCTAGTTTCTTCACTTATGTTTGATTCCCTTTCCATCTTGTACCTATACCTTATCATCGTTTATAATCCGGTACCACACAATTTTCCCTTAATTACGTAATTTACCTCCCTAATGTTGGTCGTGATACCAGTCGGTGAGGGACACCTAATGGTAGAGACCACCATTTTTTTTATACCTTATCATCAATATCAATGGATTTATCAAATCAACCAATGTGACCCTTTTTGATAATAATTATCATCAATAATAGCGTGCATGACATGAGATAATTAAGCACATGGAGTTTTTTTCGAAATACGTGTAATTAGAAAAATATTTATCAAATATGTGTAGTTAAAAACTTATTTATCAAAATGAGAGTTTTCATTTATTTCATTAATTTTGAATAATCTAAAAAAGAAAAAAAAACACCCATTTTAGCAAATAAGTTTTCAACTACATCTATTTGGTAAATATTTTGTTCAACTACACTCATTTGGAAGGGAAAAAAACTAAGCACTAGGACTATTCTCATTCACAACCAACCAACTTAAACTATTTATAAAAAAATTAATTTCTATCTCTTCCATATATACAACCAACAAACATATTTTTCACTATCATTCACAATCAACCCAACCCAGCATAATTTTTCACTTTTATTCATAAACAACGTAATTAAAAATTGGCATGTGTCATATGAAATAAAATACTAATAAACAAATACCCAATCAAAAGTTGGTCTATCAACTTAGTTGTGCATTTTTGTGAATTAAAGTTTTTCCTTTAACAATATCAACAAACAACCATTTTATTTGTTCATGGATGAGAATGTTCTAAGGTCATTATTTGTTATATCAAGAGACATCTTATTATCAAACAACACCAAACCTTATTAAAATTAATAATAATCATTAAATAATTAACATTATTATACCCGAATATGTTCACACGAAGATGCAACTAAGCTAGATAGTAAGCCCCTTATGCAAACCCTAATAATATAACTTGGTAATTTTCTTAATGTATAGGAACATAACATACTCATTAGGGTGTAATATGCTTCTTTTTACCACAAAACATACATGCAAATCTCAAAATCACTGTAACATAGAATCATAACCTCATTGTTGATCATATCAAGTTTGCGAAAAACTAAGAATCGACAAATCGTATCACCCATGTTTCGACCATCGTTGACCAACGCGATTCTTTCTATAGCTTCGTTAGTTTGTATGTTTATCATCAATGATTAGTGTTATATCCCTCCTCTATTTCTTGTCTTTTTACTCTTTCAATGGCTAACCTTGGATACGTGGCTTGAGGTTGAGGACAAGCGAGAAGAACACGTAAATTCAATCGTACCATAATCGGACGAACACGGGTAAGAAATCGGGTCAAGAAATGGGTAGAAGCTCCATTACTATTCCTCTATTGGTTTCTCATAGAGAGTAATAATAGTAGGATTCCTAACAAACCGGTTTGAAAAATACATGTAATTCTATCCGATAATCGAATGCAAAACTCAATCAAAAACTCATGATTCAAAGTTTCAAAAATTAAATTCGAATTTGATACAATTCTAAGTTTTTGTTTTCTCAAAGTTTAAATTAAATAATACAATGATCTGACATGTATCGTATAACATGTGCACTTTGACAGAGCTGCATAATTAAAACTTGAGAGTTGCGACATGACAGTACGACAAAATGAAACATGAAGTCGTAACGGAATAGTTATAGATTGTGACATAAATGAAAGACACTTCTCTGCACTATAAGAAATTTTAAAAAAGTAATTTAATAGAAAAATTTTTAATAAAGCTAAAAGGAGAAAATGAGGAAAAATTGTTATACGACAAAGGGGTCAAGACTCGCGTCACCTCCGCACTCAATACCATGTAGCAACCAACTCCGACACGCTGAATTTGTGTTCAATAAACTTAAGAAAAACATATTTTAAGAAAAACATATTCTAAGCATTAACAAACTAAAGTTATTATAAATAAAATTAAATTAGTTAATACTATAAAACATATTATATATATACGCGTGTGTGTGTATATTACAAGGACTAGGCTGAAACATTACAAACTGAAATTGATAGACTTGAAAAATTAAAGAAGTTAGAATCAAACATCAACCATCTCTTTCTTATACAAACATTCAAACCATTTAATCAACTGAATGTTTATAAAATAAGATAAAACATTTATATTTAAACCAACATAATCGATATCAAAAGCCATAAGTAATTAAAAGTAACGATTATTTCATGTTATAATAACATTACACTATATGGGCCTTAGTTAAAAGTTATATGCAAGTTGTGAGTTTTGACATGTGAGCCCCTCAAAATACCCTACCCATATCATTCATGTCCCTTTCCTATCATTTGCTACAAAAAATCTCAAAATTTTCATCAACCATTGGACCACACCACTATATATTGTTTCACTCTTATATAAAACCTATTTTTAATCATTTGTGCAATACTATAAATTTATAACATAAGTATACTAACGTGACAAGATGCAACATTAAAATTAAATATTAACATGATATTTAATATGAATGATTTTGAGTTAACAAACGTCCTAGAAACCTAAGTGTCCCTCTAGCAAATGTCCTAGCATACATCAAAATGTCCCTATCAATGTGCATTTTGAATAAATATTATTTTAAATAAAATATTGTCAGCAAGTTCACACATTATATCATACACAAATAAAATTGGTGAAAAGCATAACATAAATAAATTATATTTTTAAAATTAATCGCTAATAAAATTAAAGATTCTAATAATAAATGAAACATAATACATGACTACTAATTGAGTAGAAGATACATTTATGAACGTATCAGTTTAAACATGTGGCGAAAAATAGTTATATAAGTAAGTAAACTTTTTTTTTCTAACATGTATCTAGACACTAAAAAAATTGGTCAATTGACATGGTATAGCTTCAAACAAATTAGAAACATAGTTTCGAAGCCGATCTATGGGTCATGAAGAAACCAATTATGATATTTCTATGCCAAATAGGTTAGGAACTGATTAACCAATCGAGTTTTCACAGCTAGCCGTTATAAATAGTTATATAGTCGTTTTAACTATTTTATTTGGACCTTTTGAATAGTTTAGGATTTCTGTAAAAAAAACGGTTTCTATTAGAACTGATTTTTAAAAAAAAATTAATAACCACTAATTAACCAGTTAACCAATTCATTTACGCTGTAATAATAAAACTGGGTTTTGACTATTAACAAGTTTCAACACATATACGTACATTATCTAAGTGATATATATACATAGGAATTGTGTCATTTTAAAACTCGGTCTTATAGAGAAATCCTTAGATCATTTATAAGCCTTTGATTTTAAATCTTGGAGATAAACACACTGTACACATTAAAACAAATTTTTTTATCCAAATCACAATTTTTTATTAAATTTAATATGAATTACATATTTATTTTCAAGTTTAACAATGTACTATCTAACGTCGGGTTTTCATACGATACAATTTACATATTTAGGTATGTATGAAACTATGTATGTTTTTTGATTTAGGAAAACGGAATTGTGTTTCTATCGTTGAAAGTTGAAAATTAAAAAAAGACATTATTATTTTTGTCGCTTAGCAATTATTTGATTGGAACATGACATTCGTTATGCATATCTGACTCCTTGCTGACTTTTCCATCATTATATTTAAGGGTCGTCTTAAAGGCCAGAATAATACACTCGTATGAACTGCCAATAACATCAAATCAGTTTTCTTAATGTTTTTTAAACGTAGGTCGTATAAAAATTATACGAGTCATATAGTATACGAAAAAAATAATACGAGTTCGAGATGAAGTTCATATCATACTATACGGAGGAGCTATATACGAGTTGCATAGTTTTAAACTCATTGATTTGCATCGGTTTACGCATCATATATTTGATATGATATTAGATTCTTTTAAAACTTTCTATATAAGAATCATGTGTATTATTTTATCATTAACTTTTTATTGATTTTCTTCATTTGGTTCAAATTTATAAGTTTTACTAAAATTTTAAAGATGTTAAATTGAAACATCGATGAATTTTCAATTGGAGATGAAATTTGAAAACTAGATCTGCGTGTAAGAAACCAACTGATGTTGTGGATAAGATTTTATTTATCCTTCAGACATCACACATGATATGACGAGAATTCTTTGCATGTCGTGTAAATAGACACAATTTACAAATCGAACAATTATAACATATCTTTTACTTAGGTTGTTGGTCTGACTTCAAAAAGAAAAAAACGTTGAATGTTGCTCATGTGTTTATAATCAAATAACGAAATGAGAACTTCATTTGGGTTCTCTAAAGGTTAAAGAATGCACTGCGACAATGTATGAAGCCACATGCTATAGTAATTGATAGAAAACGGACTCTTATAGACACATGTAAGCAAATATTCCTAAATGATGTCAGGTTGCTTTACATGTGGCAAATACATTAAAATATCTCTCCACACTTCAAGCAAAGCTTCTCAGAGCAAGAATGACAGAAGTTTGAACATTTATGGTCGGCTGTGATTGACTCCTGCACTCACACATACAAATATAACTATAATCGGCATCATGAATGTCTGTTGTACAATCATCAAAATAATTTTCTTCTACTCATATTCACTAGTTATTCTTTTTTTAAGATGGTATTGGGTATTCGCAAATAAACTAATTTAATCATTTTTGTCATTTTTTTCATAAGTTATTAGTTATTTACAACTAAATTGGTTACAAAAATATAAAGAAATGTTTGTCTCAACATAGATCGATAAAAATCACAACTTCGGACCCTATATATCCAACATAATGGAGGACCGACATTCATTTATTGAAGAAATACATGAACTAAACCAACAATGCTTTAGACAATAGTCTTTAATATTAATCATAACTTTGGACACTATACATCCAACATAATGGAGGACTGACATTCAAACAATGCATTAGACAATAGTCTTTCACATTAATGAAATCATTCGGAAGACGAAAACCAATCGGTTCATGAAGAACAGCATGAAGAAGAAGATTGTGTACCAAATAATCCATGGGCAATTGATGACGATGCAAATGATGAAACATAAATAATTGAAGAAATTACAACTTAAGAAAAGAGGAACACAATACAAATTCAGATTACTAATTCGATTCAACTTTTGATGACTAGTTTTAGTTTTAAATACTATTTAAAATTTAGTTGTTTGTATAATTTATTTAACTTTTGTTTTATTTTATGTAATCTTACTACATGTTTATTAATTTTAATTTATGTTAATGCATGATTTAAAAAACATTAAATAAAAAATATAACCTATATTACTCTAATATGTTTATACGAGTATCATAACTTCAACAAAGACCAAAAAAGAAAACATAACTCCTATATAATTTGTATAGGAATATATGAAGAACTTCAACAAAGATCCAAAAAAGAAAACATAATTCCTATACGAACTTGTGTAGGAATATATGAATCATATAAATCATATTAATTACCAAAGTGGCTTTGTCCTAACAGTATCTCTAGGCTTTTCAAATGGAAAGTCATGGGTTCACATATCTCCCAAAGCGAAATAAGGGTCTTTGAGAGGTCAGATGGTTTTCCGGTGCGGTTTCCTCTTGGGGTGGTGGTGGGGTCTCAACGAAGGTCATGGTAACTATACCATGATGACGTGACCTGAAAATCAGTGGTTCACACGTTGAGATCAAATGTCGTTCAAAAAAAATTATCATAGTTAGCATGACACCACTTATATCCATACGACTCATGTGTAATCTTATAATAATGCATATTATACAGTTATATATGCATCTAACAAAGTGCTTAATTATTTAAGTCTTGGTGCCAATGTGAGAATAGCCTACTTGATAGAGGCATTACCTCTTAGGAATGAGGTCTTGGGTTCAAATATAAGCAATGTGTATTTGAGTGTAATTTAGAAGTAGGACTATTGATGCTCAAAAAGAAAATTAAGTCTTGGTTCTTTCTATTTGAAAACCAGAGTTCAAGCCTCACTGATGAGAGTCATGAGACTTTAATTGATATTAGGTGAGAGCATGAATCTTGAACTTAATCTCGGGTTTTGAATCAATGGTGGCGAGAGTTTACCTATTTCACGGGTTCCGGCAAATCCAGGGGATAAGTTCTCACAGTCGGCGATCGAGGAATCGATTTTAGCTACCAACCGCCAGAATAAATGAAGGTACCATGACGAGACCCTTTACAGTTAATAAAAATACATTTTTTTTAAACAACAACAGTCATACTCCTAAATTACACCTAAATACACCTTGCTTGAATTTGAATCCAATACTTCATTCTTAAGAGAATACATCTACCAAGTGAGCTAATCTCATATTTGCAATAAAGGTACAGTTATATAGGCATTAATTGCCGTTCAAAAAAAAATATATATAGGCATTAATTGCCGTCGCTTGACCTGCCATGTCAGGATCATTTATTTAAATTTTTTTTCTCTCAATTTTAATTGAGCAATTCAGGTAACAGTACAACACAACAAAGACGGCCCCAACGATATTCTTTCTTGTATACAACCCCATGATTTATATATGATGGTTAATAATTACTTTTTTTTTATACGACGACACCAAGCCGAGATCTGAACCTTTTTCTTAGATACGACGCTTTAGGCGTATATCCGAGGCCACTCTACAAGGAATTGCACAATTAAGTAAACCTCACGACCTAGCTTCAACAACTATGTTTTAGTTCGGATTCGAATACAATAGCTCTTAAAAAAAGTTAATGGACTACTATTAGACTACATTCCTTTTGATGGTTGCTAATTACTTAAAAGATTAATTTATTTACCAATAATTTTTTTACACATATAATACATTCATAAATTCATATATATAAATGTATATATATTCAAGTTGCATCACAACAAATCAATACAAACATTGATTAAATTTCCAGACCCCATTATCAAAATACTAAAATGAGATTTTTTTTTAATTTTTTTTTAAATTTTTTTAGGGGGCATTTGATATTAGTCTATTTTAGAAATGTTTGATGAATATTCTGAACCAACAGAAACCGGTTTCAACGGTTTATCTTTCTTTTCATCTTGATTCATCTGTTCTTGCCGGCACTCGAAGCTGCAAAACGCGCTATCCCCTCTGTAAATCAACATTCAATTTTCAAAAATTTCCCAAATAAATCAAAGTTTTTATTCGGAAATTCAGAAAAATAAGAAGATTGAAGAAGATTACCCACCTATACATGAAGATATCTCGGCCGGAGATCAATCGGCGGTTGCAGAGGCGACAAACGGTCAAAAAATGAGGCGTTTCTGAATAATCAGCTGAATTCCGGCGGTGGTTTCTCGGAGAAAGAGTGGTTGTCAGGTAGCGGTGATCAAGAGTGGTAGATGGAGGTGGATTTACGGTGATCTGGTGGTTGGGATCATACGGAGATTGAGATTTGTTGTTGTTACCGGCACCGGGAACGGCGACGGGACTGGTGAAATCCAGCGTGAACTCCGTCATGCTGGTGGTTCTCTTGATCGGAGGCCGGTGACGTTTGCCCAGTATCATGTCTGTTAGACGGCGGTTTTAGAGAGAGAGAGACGGTGGTTGGAGAGAGAGAGAGGATGTGGAGTGAGGTGTGGAGGAGAAGCTTGAGAAGATAACATGAGGGATGGAAGAATCTTAGCCGTTGGTTTTAGTTTCTGATTCTTTGAATTATTGTTGGATACAAGTATACCTTATGACGAGAATTTAATACTAAAAAATCCGTTAGACCGGTCGGTGCGGGACGTCTAATGGTGGCGTTCATCATTTTTTTAATACTAAAACATACAAAAGTTATGGGTGTTTGTTTTTAAAGTGGTAAAATGTCTACAGTATATGAATCACATCTGTAGAATAAAAGATGAACCAAATCTCTACGGTCTGCAATATGTTTTTAACGTCTTTTGACTTTTAAAATAAATTGGTGGTGATGTACGGACGATGGTAATGGTGGTGGTGGTGGGTGATGGGGGTGGCAGATGGTGATGGTGGTGGTGGGGGTGGCCAATGGTGGTGGTGGGGGACGGTGGTCGGTGGTGTCCGATTGTGTTGGTGGTGGTGGACAATGGTGCTGGATAGTAGTGATGGTGGTGGGTGGTCAGTGGTCTCTATAAACCTTAGAAGATTTTAGAAGTGTCTAGGTCAGCTATGTACCAAGAAAAGCTAGCGCAGACGTATTTTAATAAAATATCTTCCAAAAGAAAACAGTATGCGGATAACAATGCCTGCGTGTGTGCAAATTACAATGTTTGCATGTGGTCTGCGTGACGCAAACAAAAGAATCTGAGCAAACCTTTTGAAGAAAAACAAACACTACCTAACTGACGTTAAAAAAATACATAAAATAATAATAAAAAAATAAAATTAGTAGGTATATTCTAAATGAATAAAAGTTTCAAATTTCAAAAAGGAAAAGTTTTGTGTGAACAACTTAAACAATGACGGAGCTGGAACGTTTTGAAAATATGCAGAAATTTACAAGAATTACAATACATGTTAATTTTTTGAAGTTAGTGACCGAAACCAATACTTTAAACAAAAAATAATATTTCGGTCGAAAAATTAATAATACGAACAGAAACTTGAATCAAGACGATGGCTTGAATCGCTGTTTATTTATTATTTTATATCAGAAGTTTGGGATGTGATTCAACCTCAAATTTTCAATCTTTAGTAAATTTATGAATGTGATGTGATGGAATTTGACTTACGTTTTCTTTCATTATATTGATATGACTCATTTAATTTTAATTTATGTATCCTAATCTTGATTGGATCATAGATTTTATGTAAATATAAGGTTTAATATAAAAAAAGATGAGATGTATTATTATGTTCTTTGAAAATAATAATAAAAAAAATGTTCCAAAACCTTTTCTTACTCCATGGCCTATTTTGCTGATCACAAGCCACGTCCTCCAATCACACCGAGAGATGTAGGTATTTATAACATGATAATATGTGTTGGTTTGATTGGTTAGTGAGGCTACATGTATGAATGTGACTAGATCTTGACTGTGCGTCATGTTGGCGTCACGCAAGCGAAGCTGTGTGATTAAAAATGTTTGTTTTGGGGCCTCACTACCGACCGAGTAAGTGAAAAGGTGAATAGTGATGTGTATTGATTTCATTGATTGAAATTTAAACAACAATAAAAAAAAATATAACTTTGGTTCACGCCATGATGGTGGTCACCTCCATTCGGTCACCTGTGATCATGCCCAACATGTAGTGAAGAAAGGACGTGACCAGATTGTGATGGAAGGTCATGTGTAATAGTCACTTAATGATCACCTATCGTTACATATGGTGTGATAATTATGGTGAATAATATAACCCCCATCCCCTTATCCATGTTGATACTCTCTTCTCCTCTTTTTTTAACGGCTAATTTTTTGAGCACTAAAACAAATCACTAGAGTATATCATCATGTCATAATCAGTACCACCCGATCATATGAACCACCAAGTCATGAGTTTCGGAGGAAACTCAATACTTTGAGAAAATCCCCTTGGGAAATTCGAACTCATGACCATTTTGTTTCCGATTATACTCTCTGCTCCTCTTAGGTGGCGTTTGTTTATTCAAAGGTAAAATGTCTGCAGTCTGCAAACCTCTGCAAACATACATCCATTTCTTAGTGATTCATCTCTAGTTCTTACAACATTCTCCAAACACCCATACTTATTCTCACGCCGGAGTCTTGACCACAGGAGAAACCTCCTGTGGTAAGACTAACGGTGTTCTCTGTTTTGTCTTAGCAGGGATACAGAGTATTGAAGGGAACTGAAGACCTTTGAAGCAACATTCTTCATCACCATTAACAAACCTTCGGACTAATCTCGGCTTCACCATCGATAAACCCAAGCAACCACTGCCATAACCGGACTAATCTCGTCCATATATGGGGTTAATTTCGTAATCATCATCGAGGAAGGAGGAGATAATGGGTTGTTAGATGGGTTGATTTCAAGATAATGTATTAACCTAGAAGAAGAGGTGGGAAGATGAGAGAAGTAATTGATCC
This sequence comes from Mikania micrantha, assembly GCA_009363875.1. Taxonomy (NCBI): domain Eukaryota; kingdom Viridiplantae; phylum Streptophyta; class Magnoliopsida; order Asterales; family Asteraceae; genus Mikania; species Mikania micrantha. The sequence goes on along the minus strand of CM018692.1, from coordinate 105,145,879 downwards.
ATGTCTGCACCAAAAAGACGACGGACAGAGGTTTTTTAATGAAACGTCTTCTTGAAAACAAACAGTCTGTAGACTCCAACATCTACCCATGGTCTGCGCCATGCAGACAGAAGAGGCCAGGAAGGGTTTTTTTTTAAAAAATAAACACTACCTTACTCTCCATCCTTTCAGTGTCATTTTCTCTTTTTTTCATATGATTTGTTTTAAAGAGCAATTATTACATGTGTGTTCTTTATCATTTTGTAGTATGCTAAGTAGTATCGCACAAGTTGTAGTGCATTCTATTGTTGCAGACACACGACTGTCTAACACAGATTATTGTAAACATAAACATAAACATGAGTTACGATCAAGAAGTAAAATTAAAGGGGAAAATCAGAAAAAATGTTAAGCAAAAAAGGAAAAAACAAAAAATAAAAAAAAGGAACCGAACCCACGACCTTCGTTAGCGAGGGCTTTACGCATCTCTATCAAATCCAGTCAACCAGAGTATTTGTTTAATTAAGTTTGGTTATATATTAAAGCCAATTCTCTAATTAAAAACAAATTAAAAGCATTAATTGATTGTACATATGCATTTAATATTTTAAATGACAATATTCATAGAGTAAATTGCCAATATAGTTAATATAGTTTGGTTATTATTTCGCTCTTGGTTTCTAGATATAATAAACTAGGCTATTACCCCGTGTAAACACACGGATTGAATATTAAATATTAAATAATGAAAATTTAAAATTTTTATTAACGATATATTTATATAAATTGATTAAATTGTGTATTAATAATAATTACTTTAAATCATATAACAATAATTAAAAATTTTAATAAAAATAGAAATATAATTTAGCCTTCTTGATTTGTAATAATTGACATCAATGACCTAACTTTTTTTTTTGAACAACAAATTTTTTCCACCTTTTGTCCACAATAGAACTAGAACCCTCAACCTTTTTTAGGGAGAACACCTTAACCACACCTTCGTACCATTGGGACAAATGCCTAGGGGTGTTCATTTTCGGATATCCGAAGTTCGGATTCGGATTCGAATTCGGATATCCGTTCGGATATCCGAAATCAGAAAAAAATAAAAAAAATTTAAAATATATATTTCGGATATCCAAATATCCGAAAATTATCCGGATATCCGAAAATTATCCGGATATCCGAAAATTATCCGAAAATTATCAGAAATATCCGAAAAATATCCGAAAAAAATCCGAATATCCGAAAAAATATCCGAAATAAAAAACTATTTCGGATATCGGATATCCGAACTATCCGAAAATTTTCAAAATAGGTATCCGAATCCGAATCCGAAATTTCGGATATCCGAACTTCCGGATATCCGATTTTTTCGGATATTTCGGATTCGGATTTTCGGATATTTCGGATTCGGATACGGATTTTTTTGAACACCCCTACAAATGCCCTTGGGTACCTAACTAAATTTAAAAACTCAATTAGTTAGTTTTCTGTTAAAAACTAACTATTTTAACTTAAGATGATAAGATAATTTTTTTATTTATTAAAGTTAAATAACCTAATTTGAAATTGCCGTCAAATTGAGATATTACTTATTTTCAAAAAAAAACTGATATTTAGGAGAATTATATTTTATAAATTTTTAAAATATATTTATAATAAAATGATTTGATTTTGAATTTATCAAAAACTATTTTCAAATTTGTTAAAAGATGAATAATATCATTAGTTATTACTAATTATAATTAATTAATAAGATAGATAATATAATTTATTTAATAAGATAGATTATATCATTTATTTAATAATAAGAATTAAATGAATGCATGAAAAAAATGACAAGTGTCATTATGGTCTTAGAATGTGACATGTGACAATTGAATATTTTTGTTTATTAGAATAGTAAGATTACCCATCACAAATTTTAAATATTTGTAGCGCATACAGTCCTTAGATGAGGGTAATTTGATCAAACATGTGAATGTAATTTGGTGACCTAAAAACTGCATGTGTTACAAATGTTTAAAGCTTGAAACTTTATGATTAATTTATAAAACCTAGAATACGAAAGTGAAATATTAACAAATCACATAGATACTCTTAACAATCTACTGTTTAATTATTGTATAGATAGACAATTACTATATGTCACTCATTTTTTACTTTTAACTTAAACCAGATAACAAAAAAGGTTGACGATATGTAAAAAGAGAAATATGAAAATCGAAATGTGAAAAAACGTCGCAACAATACGTGTGGAATTCAAAGAAAAGTTACGTTCTTGTAGAAATAGACGCCAATAGACACGAAACTATATATAAAAAGAATACAAATTGATTTTAAGTAAAAGTTATGTTGAAACGTATTACAACGTGATTTTATTGAAACATGCAACTACCGGATCTATCATTTGTGTGCACAAGGCACAACATACGATGTCATTGCTAATAATATGTGATCCCAAATGATTACACACTAAGCAACACTATTTAGAATATGTGTAAATTATATTTATGCAATATAATTCCATTTAAACATGATGTTATATTTCTAAAAATAGATTATATAAATTATGATATATCCATATCTATATCTATACTTTATAATAAAAGAGTAACAAATTTGCCATTTGTCACAATCTTAAACCACTAATGCCACATATCACCTTTTTACACTATAATTGACACTTGTTAACACCTTGTCCTTCCACTTAATTCTCTCTCCTATTAAATAATTATATTCTCTCTCTTATTAAATAAATAATTATAATACTAATAACTAACATATTATTTATCTTATTATTATAAAGCACACTTTAAAATTTTTTTATAAAATATGAAATTCTCTAAAATCAAAACTTTTAAAGTAAGAAATATTTTATTTTCAAAAAACAAAATTTATGTAAAAAGCAAGTTATCTTATAAAATGATTTTTTTAGAATAAAATATATTATAAAAGGATTTTTTTAAACAATGAGATTTTTATCATCCAATGACGTTTATTTAATTTAATATTTTATATTAAATCCGTGTATTACACGGGTTTATAACGTACTGCAATATATATAAATATTCTAAAAGCATAATATTTCATTTATTTCACCCGTGTAACACACGGGATTTAACCTAGTATATTATATATTCATTACTTTTAATAAATCAACTTAAATTGATGTTGATTTTAAATTACCTTCTAGATGGATAGTACACCATATCAAATACTAAATTGGATAACCCTTACCTTTTAAGATCATAAATTTACATGAACCACACCATGTTTTAATTTTATAATCTAAAGTACAAAGCATGGTGCCTTGTTCGATCATGATATCATATAGAGTAATGGGAGGTTGACAAAAGGATAAAAACACTTTTGAAGAAAATAAATCTTTGCATCCTCAAAAAAGAGTTTCTTTTTCCAAAATTCCAAGTTAGACAAAAAGGTTTTGCGATTTATGTAACAACCTATTAACTAACGTAAGTGTTTATGTTAGTTACTTATTGTTCTTTAGGTGTTTTGATTTTCTGGGTCACGCGATTTACCTTACTCGTTGGCTGTAAGACTGATCGGTGAGGGCGTCTAATGGTGGCGTTCACCATTTTTTAGGTGTTTTGGTGTTCGTAACTATCCTTCTTTAGCACTTTTGGTGAATAGTGTTTTTGGTGAACAACAAGAAGGTGTTCTTAGAAATTAACGACCCATAAGCAAGTGAAGTTTTTGGCTAGCATCAACTTGAAAACAAAAGTTGCTTTGAAGTGGATCAGCTTTAGAGGATCTTTATATTTGATGTCTTCATCTATTTTCAAACAAACTTATTCTTGAAAGGTTGTATTTGCTAAGGGGCTGATTGAAAGATCTGAATCATTAAGTGCTGAGTGGTTAAAAGGGTCTGAACCATTAAGTGTCGAATTGAATGGTTAAGTGTTGAACTGAATCATTAAGTACTGAATGGTATGTATTTTCCATTCAGCATGTTATTGGTGCTGAATGGTTAAGTGTTGAACTGAATTATTAAAAGGTAATTTGATTTAAACCAAACGCGCTGAATGATTAAGTGCTGAATGGTTTCACTAAAAGGTAAACAAATAACCCCTAAGCTTCATATGCTTTTTATTTTTTTGGTTTCATCACCTTGCATTTGGATCCATGAAAGAAAGATTTTAAATAGTTTTATAATGTTATGAGCTGTTCGCTTCCGTTGCCAAGGCCATGTGTTATCCACCATGACCCAAGCATGATGCCCCTGGGTCACGCCCTAGTTGCGCCCCACTCCCATTACACAGGAGCGTGAGGGTGGCGTGAGTGGCACTCTTCACGGGGTGATGGTCTTGGGGAGGGAGAAAAAAAAATCAAACAGTAATATTACCACTAAAACCAAAAAAAATTACCCTATATAAACTCATTCAACCCACTCAATATTTTTCAAAAATTTTCCAAACAACCCACTCAAATCTCAAAAAATCTTCAAATCTTTAAAAACTTTAACACTACCATGGATCCAAACAACCCATACTTTAACCAGTTTTTGAATTGTTACCGACCTCAAGTCGATACAAACAATCCAAATAACCCGAACCAATTTCTAACCTTCTCAAATTGGTTTCCACAACAACCTTTATTCAACCAAACCAACTTATCCGCCTTTGACAACGTTTCTGAGAATCAACTCGATCCCGATGTTGACGTGGTTCCGGAAACACAACCGGACGCCCAACCGACTTCATCGCATCGTAGGCACCGACGAAAGGAAGTGCCAGAAAAAACAACCAAACCGAGCATCACTGTTGTTTGGAATCTGAGGAGGTGGCACTAGCTCGTGCCTACATTGACGTTTTTGAAGATCCGATGGTTGGTAACAACCAAACAAGCTCGGAATTTTGGAAACGCGTTAGAGCACAGTTTTTTCGGCAATGGGACGTGACTCCTACTGGACGAACGACATGATTTCCGGCAAATGGCGCGACTTACAACGTAAAATCGTGAAATTTAACGGCGTATGGGTTCAACGCCACAACAACCGTAAAAGTGGTGAGAACGACGAATCCGTCATGAACGAGGCGTTGATGGCCTATGCTCGAGAAAACGGATCATTTTCTCATATCACGGCGTGACAAGTTATGAGGAAATCAACCACATGGCATCCCGTTCCGAAGTTACAAACTTTGAAACGGGCGAAGGCGTCATCGTCCGGAAAGTAAACGAACACTCAATCCGACTCAACCAGACGATGTTTCGTTAATTTAAACGAGTCAGATGAAGAAGTGGAAATGGAGATGCCCCCACCCTCTACTCAACGTCCGCTCGGTCGAAATAACAAGGGCAAACGACCACAAACCTGGTCTTCAACCGATTACAAAGACACGTTGGAATACATCTCCTTGTCGTTACAAAAATTTGTCAACTTACAGGAGCAAAAACAATACAACAATTATATGAAATTGTTGTTGACTCCAACCGATCACTTAATCGGTCGCGCTCGTGAAATGACCGAGAAGACGAAGGAGCGGATTTGAAACGATACAATATGGATTAATTTTTTTATTGTATTTTTTTATGTAGTTTAATTTTTTATCGTGTAATTTTTTTATTTTAGTTTGTAATATTAATATTTTCAATAATATTATGTGTTTTTATAATTTAATTTATAATTGAAAAATAAAATTCAAATAATAAAATATTGAAAAAAGTGGTGATAACGTGGAGTGATGGGAAGTGATAGATAACATAGGAAAAGATGATGTGGAGTGATAAGAAGGTGATGGTGTTGGTTGATTATGTGGCGTCTACGTGAAGTGAGGGGAAGTGATCAGAGGTGCATCTTTGTTGAGACCCGGGGGGCGACCGCCCCTTTGTTTTTCCGTCCGTAGTGTTAATTTTACGGCCGAAATGCGATTTTTAGTTAAAAATAGGGATTTCGCCCCCTCTCGCTTCAAAAAATTAAAATGTATTCTGCGTTACAAAAATTTTCGCCCGCCTCTCAAATCGACCAAGCTCCGCTACTGGAAGTGATGGATAACACATAGTCTAAATATTTAAAAGGTGGATCATAAATTCCCAACTATAACAACTTGATTTTGAAAATTAGAACGTTGTATTTTTAGAATGCATAAAATACCATACCTTCATGTTTGTGATAGGCCAGTTCCAAATATGGAAACATAGGTAAATAAAAAAGTAAGTAACAACGGTATATTTGAAAATCCTGTATAAGTTATGTCGTCAAAATTAATGTTGACAAAAACCAAAACGATTAAAATGTAAATAAATATCACATTGCTGAAAAAACTAGTATTAAGAAACCCATAAGCATATTTTAAAAAAAAACATAACAATAAATCATATTAAACCTAACTAGAAATGCAGAGAGACTGTGTTTTGATTGATATATCACTGAAATATAGTTATCAAAAGTATGTCACAACATTAACTCAAAGCACAAGAAAACACAATATTTTAAAAGTTACGAGTAAAAAAGCATATTCGTAAGTAACATACCATCTCATCTAAGCAATTATATTTGTTTCATGTTCTCAATGAAAATTATATCTAATGAATTTCATGGAGAAATTCAAAATGGTGTGGGAATGGGTTTCAAACCCACAACCTCAACTTTGAAACTTATTAGCTCATACCAATTCACTAAAAATTGTAAAGAAAGTTGTTTAGACCATTTTAAATAAGGTATATATAATTAGTCATGCTTCCATTTGAGATAGTTGTCAAATTTAATCATAGAATTTATATTTGCATTTTCTTCCTAAACAGAAACGAATTATAAAACTTTTAAGTAATTTAATAGTGATAATATATTTTTTTAGAGTATCGAGTTTCTATAAGTTTTTTGAACTGAGGTTGTAGAAATAGAATGAAAAAATAAAAGAAAGAAAAATATTTTTAGAGGTTTTGTATAATAAATTGTCACCCGAAACTAAGACTGATATTAAACTAATTTTTTTAGCTTCAAAAACTTGCAATTATATTCCTTTCTTTAAATAATGCAAAACAGATTATGTATGCTAATTTAAAAAGCACCGTCTTGTTCTGTATAATGACATTATTTGTATTTAAATAACAAATAATTGAAGAGAGATTTGTTAAAAAAGAACCAAGTCACCAAGTTTTTGGTAATGACATATGAGAAAATTAAGAGTGATATGGCTTGCTGCATTGTTTTGACACAAAACAATGATATATATTATTTAAATAATAATAATAATAATAATAATAATAATAATAATAACAACAACAACAATAATGCAAATAATGCAAATAATTTTGTTTTCAACTATTAAAACCAACCAATTTCTTTTTTGGTATTAATAGCTAAACCAATCATTTCTTTTTATATGATTTAATTAGATAACATTGTATAACACGAGTTTTAGTTCGTTTTATTTTTTTACAATTATTTCTTAAACCTCTTTTATTTCACGCGTTAAAGTTTATAACGTAGTAACAACTTTTATCTTATATAAGTTTTTATATTTTAGATCGTGTTTTTATCCAGTGTAATGTGACATTACCAATGCAACAAACATACATAGTGATAACTCACTTTATGAGGTATTGGGATGGTAGGAGATATGAAGACATACATTACCTTTAACCCAAAATGTTATAAGGAGATTTTTTCATAAGAAATCAAAACATAAAATGAGTAAGTAAATAAATTTTTGTTGTTTGTTTATACATACATTTAATATTAAATAATATTATTAAATATTAAATATACTTTTATACATGTTTAAATGAAACACTATATTTAAGACGCCATGCTCAAACGTAAATTTTAAATGAATAAGTATTTAAATAAATGATAATATTATTGTATTATTGTATTAAATTATACTAATTTTTAATCATATTTTATATTAAAAATCATATTATATTGTTTAAATTTTGATTTTTGGTAATTATAGACGTAGTATTAACATAATAATTTATATTGAAGTTTATAAAAAACTAGTGGTTTTCCGCACGCTGTCGCGGGTATTCCGCCGAGATGCGGTATATCAAAACGTAAGTATTTGTTGTCACTCTGACGTAAAGTTCTAAAGGGTAGCTATAGTAAATGTGTCCGGTCAACGAATGAGTATTCATTTTTTATAACATACTCATAAGGAATACAAACTCAAATCACAAATTATTAAAGCATAAAAACCGAACCTCAAAGAAATTATATTTATTAATTACTATTATTATTTAAATATTATTATTAGGTAAATATTATTATTAAATCTAAATAGTTTGTGAACTAATTACGATTAAAATGATATAAACGATAAAAATACTCAATAATGCACGGACACGTTATAATCTTTTAAATAACACGCAAAATTTATTAACGTTCTTGATGTAATTGCGACAAATCTATATAATTATGACTATTATCTGATAACATAAGAACGTGTTCAAAACATGTGAATTCTAAAAATATGTGAGTAATGTAGGAGGAGATTTAAAAATAAAAGTCTTGAGAGTCAAAAATGGAACTTCTAAATTAATTCAACTCTGATACTCCTTTGTCGAATGCAATTTCTATTTTTTGAGGCGGTTAGCAGCTAGTTTTTGAAGCGGTGGTTTTTTTAATGCGGTTTGTAAGCAATCTGTTGAAACATGCGTAAAAACAGTGACCGTTGGTTTTTATTAATATAGGTAATTAAGACAATTATTGAATAATGTGATTCATTTATATTGTGAATAGTATATTTAACTAATTGGAGTGGGGTCCGAAATAGAAATATGTCGTATTTGCCCCGTTTGCTCTGTCTGTCTTCATACCAAATTAGCAACTTTTCTAATTTAACTAAATAAATGATCCCTCCCAATATCATGCACATGTTATATATAATACTAATGAATACAATCATGAAAGTCCGACAGCTTTGTGCCTAGATTTAAACCAATTTAATAACACATTTTTTAACTATTAATTTGGATAAGTATTAGAGTATTATTGTGTCACTAGCGATATAACTCAATTATATCCTCTATCAAGTAAAAATTCAGGATTTACTCATTACTTTGAGAAAATCCTTTTGTAAGATTCAAACCCCAGACTTATAATTTCTAAACCTTATCCCAATTACATGACATACACGATTCACTTGAGGGACCAAGACGGATATAAAATTCAAGACTCTTTTTCAAACTTGCGTTTGACTATCAATTAAGGGTGTTGAGTTATTTGGTTTTCGGTTTGTTTGGTATTGAATTATTTTAGATTTACCTATTAATCAAACTAATCCATATTAGGTACTTGTGTAAGTGGACCAAATTCAACCAAATAAATCAAATTAAAAAAATGTACATGCTTAAATCTAACCAACTGAATTCAAGATGTATAATTTTTACTTATTTTGTTAACTGACTAAACCTAATTAAAAAAAACGTATATTCATTAACCAAATTGAAAACTGGATTTACATTTCGGAAACAGATAGGAACGTAACTAAAAATTGAATTAACAATTTTGTTCAGCTTTTTAGTTATGGGTTGATTTAGTTTTTAATTGTTTATATTTCATCCCTGTAACATCCCGAGTTTTCGTTAATTTGTTGTAGTATACTTTTGGGTACAAAGTGGAGTTATGGAAGTATGGTTTCTAAACTTAAGACCAAATTAAAATAAAAAGTGAATGTCGAGGGGATGATTAAGTATAGGAATTGGATTATAAGGGGTCAAAGGGTAAACTAGGAAATTTATTTCCTTAATACTTGTAACCCTAGTGCCCCACGTTTTCTCTTAAATGGGAAAAGTCTCCCTCTTTGCTGCAATCACCATCGAGAAGAAAAAAAAAAGAGAAAGGGAAACCATAATGCAATTTTCTTTCTCACTGGGATGAGCCACAATCAAGAAGCTAGTGCCTTAAAACGTGTTCGTGTCGTTTAGGGGTCGCATTTGATCGACATCATTGGGTGTGTTACCGATCTCCTATTACCTGGTACAATTCTCAGGCTCTTTTCACAAGTTTAGTAGTTAATAAATGATTGTTAATCATTGATTTGGGGCTGAAACTATCGGGTATTTACCTGATTAACCGTAAGCGGTTTAGGGTTGGTTTGAGGGTTACGATGGGTAATTTTATAGTGTCATCACCCATCCCCAAACACAGCAGCCCCGATCTGCTGTGTGCGTATGTGTTTCGGCATGATTTAGAAGGTCGAAATCACAAGTTTATGGGAGGCGATCATCCTGGATTTAATCGGGTGTATTTGCATTATTTCGTGTGAGTATGCATTGCGTGTTTTTGATTGACGAATCAATTATTGTGTCAAGTGAATACGTATGGAGTATGATGTGTGCGTGAACCAGGTTACATGGTGCGTGAGATCTGCATCATCAGAATATGGGATGCAAGGTAGGGATGAATTATTTTGATAATTGAAAGTGGAAGTGTGAGCTATGTGTTGTGGGTGTGTTCGATCATGTGTGGGTGACCTGAAACTAAGAAAAGGTATGGGTGGACATGGATGTTGGTAGATAAGGTGTGTGCAAGTCATGGGTATAGTAAGGGTGTGCGTAAAATGAAATATACATAAACCCAGGACGGCCGCGTCAAAACCATTAAGTCAAACCTAACACGGCCGTTTCAAGGTTATGATAAAAATATCACTTTTCTCAAATATTAAGTTTTATGTTCCATAACTCCTCCAACGCATTTTAAGGGTAATTATGATCCTTATACCATAACCAAAGTCCGTTAATTTCTATGCCTTATGTAGTTAAGTATGTATTAATGTATGAACGGAATGTGTAGGTTCTTGAGTCCTTCACGGTTGTGTGATTCGAGTAAAGCAACCATGTGAGTTTCTAGATGCCCTCTCTTAAATGATTTAAATGTTTTAGGCTGATATACATGTTATGGTTTATTTATATAAAGATTCTATAATACTTTTGTCAATTAAAAGTCATGTTATAAATTATTTTTATAAAGTTGCATTAGACTATGTTTAGATTAAACTAGTAATAACAATAGCTTGAGATGTAATTGAAAATATGTTCATGAATGATATTCTTTGAGAAGCCTTTGGTATGAATTAATGTGTGAAAGTGAATGTATCATGTGACTATGATTGTGCACGAGTCGACTCATTACGCAGAGTCTTGCTATAGGGGAGAAGTAACCTATAGTTTGACTAAAGAGGAAGTCCTCTATATGGGGCAACTATTACGCAGAGTCTTGCTATAGGGAAGAAGTAACCTATAGTTTGACTAAACAAGGAAGTCCTCTATATGGGGCAACTATGAGGAAGTCCTCTTACAGAACCATGACTTAGTGTTTGGTCTGTTTGGGGCAATTATGTGTTTAAACAAACTATGTGTGACAATTTCCTGTATTCATGTTAATTATTGTCACACCCCGAGAAATCCCGTCCCTTCCTGGGGCGCGAGCATCAACAGATTGTCAGGATCGCAGTCTCCGGTCACACAACATGCGAGACCTACATGTCTGGTTATATACGTACATCCGATTACATGGATAAATCGATTTGCAAAATCAGAGTTGCGGAAGTTATACAATCTCAAGACAAATACAGTTCGTAAGTTGCGGAAGCTTTATTTTAAAACAGTTTTCAGAACATCATAAATTTAAAGTTTGCGGAAGCGATTGAAAGTTGTTTATCAATACAAGACATAACCAAGTAAAAATGTTAAATGTTATCGATGATCTAAGACACTAATGCTGATGCATGGGACTCCATCCTAGCATCCTATCCTTGTGCGCGTGCCTTAGCTACCTGAGAAAACATGCGAGTAAAAGGGTCAACACAAAGGTTGGTGAGAGCACATGTTTTTCATAAGCAGTAAACATCAAAATGTTTAAAGTAAGAGTTTTGCATATTTACATATCATTACCATGCAGTATCGATTGATAGCTAGTCAATACAGTTATATTATATTGTGGATGGTACCGAAGCTGACAGATTGTGCCTCCCGCCATGTTATCACGAGACAATGGCAAAGTGTTGGTCAATATTGCACTGTTCCGACCTCCAGTCGGGTGTAGTGGGGCTTGTCAGGCCCAAATAGTACTATTCAAGATTACCACGCTAGGCGTTATGCTATTAACGGTCCGAGGAGTATCGCGAGGACTTTTAGTTGTGATAGGGGCCCACACATATACATATAATGATAAAGCATGTCCATACATAAATAAAATGAGTTGTTGTTCTAAAACAGTTGTAGTGCAGTGTTTTCTCCCCCAAAGGTTAGAAAAGTAAAAAGGGGCCGTGAACTCACCTGGTAATGCAGTTTCCGGTTTTCGTGTGTTCGCGTCTGCGAAAGCTAGCACCTGCTAGTAAGCACCTATGATCATATAGGTGTAAGTATGTGTTTTGTGATGCGTTGTATTCCATACAACTCCAAGTGTCGGTGTGCTCAACCGAGTATGTGTGTGTTGACTTGTGTTGACTCGACGAATCGTTGGTGACACGATTGTTGTGTCTATGTGCCTTGATGCGCATAAGACACCAAATGCATCCTATGACTCTAATCACATAAGTTTCCATTTTTAGAAAGTTTCCAATTTAGGAAAGTGTGGTTATGAAATTCCATTTCATAAAACCAATAGCTCTAGTATGTTTGTAAAAACACGTTTATACACTTAAAACACATCGTTTGCGCATAAACCATCATTTATGCCGTTTTGCCCAAATAAGGTTTCCTAAAATAGTAAGTGTCGGTTTGAATGCTCGTTTTCACAAATCAAGGTTTCCAAATATGTTAGAAATCATTTTTAAACATATTTCAAGAATCAAAGTTCATCAAATCTTCCAAAAACATCAAAAGCCCTCTTTTGATTTCTAAAAGTTTCCATTTTTAGTAAGTTTCTACAAAACCAAGTTTTTGACAAAATCAAATATCCAAATGTGTTTCTAAACACTCCAATATATTTTTAACAACATCTAGACATGTCTAACATGTCTAGATCATCACAAATCCAAGATTTGCAACATAAAAGTTTCCTTTTATGGCAAGTATACCAAAACATCATCAAATCAACCAATATTTAAACCAAACTCAAATCCAACATTCTAATACTATAAAATCAGTAAATCTATCACATCTACACAACAAATCACCGACAAATTTGAGCACAATAACCGTAAGGAGTTGCATGTGGGTTTTTACCCATTGCATGTACGATCTAACTATATATAAACACAAGAAACTACCTTAGATGGTACGAATCAGTCTAGAACAGCTTCTGGAGGTCCTTCAAGTGGCTGGAATTTGATCTTTCGACACTTCGATGGATTCCAAGGCTTCCTTGTTGTTCTTACAATCTTTAATCACCAAGAGATGGCCTCAATAGTGATTTTATGGGGTTTGAATGTTGATTTCAGGGGGTTCTTGGTCGAGAATATGAGTAGAAGTTCGGAGATGGTGTGTAGAAATCGAGCAGAATGAATGGGATTGAGTTTTTATAAAAATTCTGATCTGCATGGCCTTCGCGTACCGCGGAGGCCGATCAAAATTCATCATCGCGTACCGCGATGTAATTCGGGAGTCTCGACTCCCGGTTTGCTTCGCGTACCGCGAAGCCTCTCGCCGAGGGACCATCGCGTACCGCGATGAGTCCACTTCCATGATTTTTGATTTCGTTGATTCAGTTTCGCTCGTATTCGATTTCTAACATTTATCTTAAGCATCTAATACATGTTTAGCACATAATCATGTAGTAACATACAAGTTTGATTGATCACCAACGTTCGTGAGTCTCGTGTGTGTGTTTCGATAATTCCTTGAATTATCTTCGATAGTTTATGTTCGTGTTCTACGAAGTGTTTGCACGCTTGATTAATCCTAATCAACGTGTAATGCACAATAATAGTCCAAGCTATTGTTTTGTGTTTGTGTTTAGCTCATCTAATTAAACATAATTAAATGAAATACAACAAGTATGAATGTGAAATACGTAGAGTTTAAGAGTTGCAATTTACCTGAAATTGCCGGGTGTCACAATTATGTTATGTGAGTATATGATCATGAAAAGGTTAAGATTTTAAAAGATTTAATTACTTTTGAAAACTAGAACTCACTCAGCAACACTGACTTTTGCATGTATCTCAGACTGATTGCAGGTTAGATTGATGACAAAGACTCTTGGCTGACTAGTGAAGCTACCTACACCCTGAATACTGACATTTCTATCTAGAAACTTTATGATTTATTTTTAGATTAATTGAACCGTTGATTATGAATTATGTATTAAACGTTGAGATTTTCCGCTGCACTGTATGAGATATTGTTTTCGCTGCTGTTGTGGGTCAATTTTTATGGTCTGAGATTCGGGATAGTCGAGGATAATCCGGAATATGGGATTCTTAAGTATCCTCAAATATCCTCAAATATCCTGAATGCTAACGATGCTAATCGATTTTTTCTCTTCTGTATAGCTTGACTTAGTCTTGCAGGTAACTTATTGTGGACGTGTTTTACCCTAAAAGTCGGGATAAAGTCAAAGAAAACGTGGTAAACATGCTAAATAACGGCTACAAGTGGAGAACAAGTCACCAACGGTCATATTGACTAGATTTGACCTAAAGATTCGGGGTTTAGTTGACAAAAGCACTTCCACACGTTTGATGGACGTAGTAGCTGTCACATAGTCATGATTCCGAGATTCCCGTCGGGATATTCGGGAATATAGTTAATTGTATTTTACTATAAATTGAGGCATTTGATCGATTTAGGACGTCACTTTCACATATCTAGCATCCATCTGATTACTTTTCATCGCTCACAATTGCATTCATAGCATTCAGAGGAGCTTAGAAACACTTAGCATCAATAAATTGTGCTCTCGTATTGTAATCTTATTTTTTGTATTAATAAAAACAAGGCAGAGTGACGATTGTCACCTGCCGAGGTTTTTATGCCGGCAATCCTAAGGGATTAAGGGTTTTTCCTCGTATAAATCTCGTGTGTAAGCTGTTTATTTCGTTATATATTCTGAAATATCCCTAGGGATACTCAGGGATTTTTTTATTGCATTTTGCTTATAAACTATTTTCTTGATGGTAAAGCACAATACCCCACTAAACTAATTCGGTTTTGCTAAAAATTATACTTGTTAATTTTTACCTGAAACAGCTGCTATGTGAAGTATTTTTATGTTTAAGATTTACGTTTATGCTATGAATGACCAACAGTAAGACCTCCCGGGTTTGGGGTATTACAATCCCACTGTCAATATTATAATAGATGAAATAATTAGGTAATCGATTAAACAGTAATAAAGTAATAAAATAATTAACTAACTAATTAAATCTTAGTTAAATTCACAAAATTTTCTTTAAAATCATAACATACATCCGTTATTTATATATAAAAATGATATATATAAAAGATATATATATATATATATATAGGGAAAATATAATTTGAAAATCACTTCTTCGTGTGAAAACCGTCAAAACTAGGTAAAAATCATGGGAAAAACGTATTTTTTTAATTTTTTTACATGTTTGTAACACTTTTTGACACATTTTTATAAAAAAAATCAAAAAAACACCGACTAGATATTTTTTAAAAAAATATTTTATAAAACCATGTAAAACATACGTAACAAAACGTAAAAAAAAATTCTTCAGATCTGACGCAGCATTACGTATGTTTTACATGAGTTTATAAAATATTTTTTTAAAATATTTGGTCGGCGCTTTTCTGAATTTTTTATGAAAATGTGTCCAATAATGTTACAAACATGTAAACAAATTTTCAAGAAAAAAACATTTTTTACATGATATGCCTAGTTTTCACGGTTTTCACATTAAAATTGGGTTTTCATTTTATTAATTACCTATATATACTCCTTTCAAAGTTTTTTTTTTTTTTTTAAATTGGGTCTTAAAATTGTTAAAGACCATAGGCCTCTATTGCTCTATGTAACTTTTAATAGTAAAGAGCCGATATGAGAGTAGTTCTAAAGCGAGAGATGGAGGAGCTTTGAGATTGAAAGAATCTACGCGTCTGGTTTTAATTTTAAATTCTTTGTATATAATATGCTCTTAGTTTAACAAAAACGTTATTTTCACAACCAATTTTATGGTAATAATGATAATTTTATATAATCCTAGACTATTACCCGTGTATTACACAGATTTTATATAAAATTTAAACCAGTTAATAATAAAATTTAGTAATTATAAAACAATATTTTAATATAAAATGATTAATTTGCGTATTAATAAGTAATTTAAGTAATAAAAAATAATTAAAATTTTTAATAACTAAACAATTTATACCCGAGTTTCTTGATTTGTAGCAACTGAAATTTTAAAAGTAACTGACATTAACAATTTTAATTTTTTCCTTAAAAACTATTTGTTGTAAAATTAAGATGGTAATGTATCATTTTTTAATTATCAAAATTAAGTTACCAAATTTGAAATATTCATAAATATAAATGATCAAAAATATAATTTTCTCCGCAAAATAAGAAGGTAGGGTGCAATTTTTTAGTTATGTCATAATTTGAAAATATCATTAAACATAAAGGATTAAAAGTGTAATTTTCACTATCATTTTTACATTTTTAGTACTTTAAAGTATTTATTTTAAGAGATTTCGTGTTAAAAATTTCATTTGTTTATAAAAATATTAAAAATTTCATTTGTTTAATAAAAAAATTTGATTTCGATTTTATTTAAAAACTACTTTTCATATTAAAAAAGTAAATAATATTATTAGTATTATAATTAGTTGATATGAGAGATAATTATGAATATATTTTATATGGAAGAGAATTGATTGATATTATAAAAATATGACATGTGGTAATATTATTCTACAAATTTAATAAGTAACAAAATAGATTTTTGTTTATTATAGTAGTAAGATACGCATGCATTTGTTACTTTAATCATAGCACAAAAATTGGTTTACATGCTTAACTCTAAATTATAGTATTACTTTTTAAAAAACGTATTTTTATATTTTCAATTTAATTATTGTAATTTAATAAGGCTGAAGATAAATTCCACCTATAAATAATGCAAATTATTACACTACTATGAGAAGAACCTTCTCGCTAAAAAGAAGCTATATATAATTAGATATTGAAAAGAAACAAGGATTTATAGTCTAATGGTTACATTCTTGGCTTCTTTATGTAATATCTTGTGTTGGATTCGGGTCAAGTAATATTTGCTTAGAAAATGAAAGAATGTGTACTTAGTTGTGAGATTCTTCCTGATGTCAATGATGTGGGCTCATGCACATGCCCTACAGCTTCAAATTCGATGTTATAGTTGAAATCTCGTCTTGGATGTCGTTGCACTAGTTCGTTAAAAAAGGATAAGCAGATATTGAGTGTTATTAAATACCTAATAAAGAGGCTGATTTGGGAATTCAATAAAATATGAAAAGAAATCCCATCAATAATTACCATATAAGACTTTCAAAAAAAATATATTTTTTGAAAGGTTAATTTAGATAAATACATTATATTATAATAAATATATTTTTCTAAGCAGCAAATAATTATATGATATGATAATTGATGTGTTATTTATTTAACATAAGTTTAAAATACTTTATAAATAATTGAAACAAGAGGTATTATTGTAAAACAATGAGATGTATTCATGTAATATGAATATGCAATTGAATGCATTGGGGGCCCAAATAGAGACGTTTTGATTAGATGTGTTTTCCCTTTGCTAATTTGCTTTGAGTCTTTGACTGCCTTCATCTTCTCTCTCATACCAAAATTGGTAAATTTTTATTTTGAATGGGGTAAATTACGGTTTTTGTCCCATGATTTAAGTGTTTTAACTATTTTAGCTTAAAATAAAATTTTCTATCAATTCAGCCCCTGTGGTTTTGATTACTAACGTTTTTGGCCCCCCAACCATAGTTAGATTTTTGGCCAAAACCGTTATAATAGTTAAGTTTGAAGGGCCAAATCTGATTGTTGTATAAAGCACAGGGGCTGAATTGATAAAAGATCCTATTATGAGCTGAAATAGTTAAAACACATAAACTACATGGACCAAAACCATAAATTACTCTTTTGAATTAAATAATTGAAAATTATCAATTACCATCCAAATGTTTATTGAATACAAATATACGATCATGAAAATCCACCATTTTTGTGTCTATATTAATCTTATCTTATCTTATCCTACTTAACTAATAAATAAAGGTTTTAGGGACATTTGGCACATTCCTATAGCACATTGATGTTTTTTCCCGCCTCTCTCTCCCATTAAACATACCCTATATTAAATATGAAATATATGTTTCACACATTTTTAAATTAAAAATAAGACTTTTTTAATACATTAAAAATATATTATTATTAAAGAAACACCTCTTTTTAAGAAACCAAATTATTATAAAATATAGAATTTTTAAAAATAATTTTATAAAACGAAATATTTAAAGAAACAAATTTTGAAGCTATTAGTGTTTAAAAGATAATATAATTACTTTATGTTTTAATCTATGAAATTGTATTTATTTATATTCTATATTAAAAAATCATCTTATATATTTTAAATTTTTATTGATAATTATTAATTAATAGTATTTTTTTTCATCTCATGTAATACACGGGGAATAACCTAGTCAAGTAATATACGCATGTTGTTTCCGACACAACATTGTAACGGGCGTGGCAGGTAGTTGTTGGGGCATCGTTTGCTAGTGATCCTCAAGGGCGTACCCACTTGAGGCTCTGAAGTGGCGGTCATTAGGGTGTTGAAAATACCCAAACACGACTAACCCGACCCTTTTGACCTGAAACCTGATAGGGTTGACCCGATTAACACCCCTAGTACTAGTCGCCCACCTCGAAATTTTTTTTAGTGGTATATATACATATGTTAAAATACCGATCGCCCCCATAAAACTTTGCAGCCATCTCTCTTTTGTTTTTAATTTTAAATTTTAGTTAATAAAAGTAAGTTAAAAAAGACTCAACTAACAATTTAAACCTAATTTTAAACTAAATCTAATATTAAATTTAATAAGATTTTAAATAGATTTTAAAAAATAAAACCTAATAAAGAACGATTACATGTATTGAATTGTATTTTTATTATATAGAAATAGTTAAATGAACTTAAAAAATTGGGAAATTTACTAAATCAGTCATATTTGATCAAATTTTTACTAAACTAATCACTCAAATTCCGGCCCCTTAGACGCCTCTTTAGACGTCACTTTAGACGCCATTTTTCTGTATTTTTTGTAAACATACAGGGCCACATGTCCGCGACTTTTTCGGGGTCTAAATGGGTGTCTTAAGATCCCTTTTCTACCGACGCTTTAGACGCCGCTTTAGACGCCCTTTTTATGTACTTTTCGTAACCTCGGGCGTCTAAAGTGGCATCTAAAGCGGCATCTAATACTCCGGTAAAAAAGGGGTCTTAAGACCCCCATTTAGAACCCGGCAAAGCCGCCGACATGTGGGCCCGTATGTTTACAAAAAGTGCAGAAAAATGGCGTATAAAGTGGCGTCTAAAGGGCCGGAATTTGAGTGATTAGTTTGGTAAAAAATTGATCAACTATGACTAATTTGGTAATTTTTCCTAAAAAATTTCCTTCCCCAATGAAAAAGTTATCGAGTCCGCCGCTGGTGATCATAGTTTAAAACTGTTACACATCTTATGAAATAAATTTCATGTGGTTAAATGCCGGGAAATAAGAACGTACATAAGACGATAAGACTAGGATAAAAATATAAATGATCCTAACACCCAAATCTAGAGGTGGTCAAACCGGGTTTTTTGGAACTGGAACCGGTTCCGGTCAACAAAGTCAAGAAACGGTTTTTTGCCGGTTCCGGTTTGACCGGTTTAAGGATGGAACCGGTTCCGGTTCCAATTTATCTGAAAACCTGGAATCGCCCGTACCCACCGGTTCCGGTTCGGGTTTTTGGTTACGGGTCCGTTGGCCACCTCTACCCAAATCTAGAGGTGGGTAAACCATGTTTTTTAGAACTGGTTCCGGTTGCAACATGGATCAAATGACGAAAACACACGAACATCGTGCAAACGGGCTTTGGTGTCAAAAGTCAACCCATAAGTTTGGTTACTAATTGGGTCATATTCGTTGTACTCGTGTGGGCTTCATATTCTGTGAAAGTTTACATGAGGATCCAACAGTCAACATTATGTATTGATGGAATGCTGTTTCATTTAATAACAAAGCAACTAACATGATATTGATGGAGATACCAACCTTTTATTTTTATTTTATTCGTTGGATTTTTTAGTCACATAAATGAAAACAAAATTAATATTAAACAACTAAAACATATTATATCAAATCATAAATATTGCATGTTCGTCATCTAACTCGTTTAAATCTTTAGAAATTGACCGAAGGAATCAGATTGAGCGGTGTTGGATTAAACCTCACATCTTTCCGTTGTAAGTCGTGTCATTTTCCTGAAATCATGTTGTTCTTCCAATAAACATCGATCGACGTATTCATGTTGATCAGTCGTGTATAGACAAATGATGATGTATTACTATGTATGTAACTTTGGGATGGCATGCCACTTTGTCGATTTTCTAATAACTTGTAATGTTGTGTTATGAGGAAATTGACTCTTCTCTTTAGCATAGGCCATCAATGTCTTGTTAATCACCATTTCATTACCAACAACATGTTTTCAATTGTTGTGGTGTTGGATTAAACTTCACCAGTTTTCATTGTAAATTTTGTCATTTATGTTATTCGTCTGATAGACACGTTGACCCATTGCTTCGAAAAACTGGTTTTGAACACAGTTCCAAAATTTCGTACATGTGCGATAGTTATCTATAACACACAAAATATTTTATATGTATTTTTAAAGACCATATAGAAGTTATTTTATTTTTTTTGTAAATGTTCTTTAGATAGTAGGAAATTTCTGTAAACTTATGTTTTGTGTACCTACAAATAAATCTTCGGAAACATCGATATACGATCGAACTAGTGCAATCTCTTCCTCGTCAGTCCATCTAGGGTTGTTCGGTTTGATAAGTTTTTCAACAAATTCATTCCTTTTGTGTTTTCGTCTTGTACCAGCGGGTTTAGGGTTGGGTTGCATTTTTTGTATAACTTTGATTTCGGGCTGGGTTTTGAGACTGTTTTCAAATATAGGCAATTATTAGTTAAAAAAAGTGATTGTTGCTACTAGTTAGCAAATGTTACGCTGGACTTTCACGTCTCACTACACACACTCTAAAACTTCTAATCAACCAATCCCTTCAATAGTCGATAATTTCATTTTGTAGATATCTTCTATGTTCCTTATTTACATGATTCCCCAAAGTTTCGGTTATGTCTCCTTTTAAATGTAATTTTGAATGACTGTGTTGAATTTGGGGTTTACTATATGTGTTCATTTTGCATTTGTTAAATCAACCAGATAGCTGAAAAATTCTCCCTTTATATTAAAAATGAATGTTATGTTCCCAAATACAAATATAAAACCTAACCTTTGTTGAGTACTTGTTCACAGTATGGTTTTACGGTTTTTAAGTTAAACCATAAACCAACTGCTAACAACTGTATTTGAATAATGAAAACCAAAAACAAACTGTTAAAAATTAAAACCCAACCAAACCTTATCAATGTTTTGATTTTACAGTTGAGCTTGGGTTTTTGAGTCCGTTAATAATAAAAACCGTAGCAAACTAAACCGTGTTACGATTTGAGATGAGCTAATTACATCAAGCCCAAATGTTTTTTTTTTGAATTCTGTATAAATTATGAGCTCAATCTATACACACACACACATATATATTATTTATATACACAAGCAAACACATACGGTCCGGTCTGTTTTTTAATAAAAACCGTAAACCAAACCGCTTACTACGGTTTGAAACTGACCAAATGTTTGAAAAAAACTGACTATAAAACCAAATTAATGACTGGTTTGAGCGATTTCACGGTTTAGAACCAAACCCTGAACACCTCTAACTTGCATGTTAACAATTTTTTTTGTTCTATTTTTGTTTGAAGTTGATTATCATTTTTAGGAAAATTGATGTTTTTTTGGAGCAACACTTACACTTTTTCTTTCAAATGTCTCAATCCAATGTCTCTTCCTCAAATTGTGATAGTCAGATTCTTTACATGACATAAATTACAAAGTTGAGGGCCATTGCATAATTTAATATGTATTTGGACAAACAAAGTTTTCTTGGATACAACCAAATTGTCAACATTTTTTTCATTAAAATACCAAACTTACTAAAATCTCACATGTATTATTTAATAGCAAGACCAATACTAGCATCATTATTAGCCAAGCAAGCAACTTTTTTCTTATACATAATTTAAGGTGAGTTGTCAAGACTTTTAGTTGTAGAACGTAGGTGTTCAAGAAAACCGGAATTCAAAAACATCCAAAATCTGAATCGTATCCAAAATATGCTAAAATTAATCCGAATTATTATTCGGGTTTTGGATAGGGTTTAAAAATTTTCAAATCCGAATAAGTATATCCAAATAAACTGTTAATAGATTTGATAAACACCTAGTAGGTTGGATGTAAGTAAGTTTACAAGTCACTTGTCTAATTCATTCTCATTTTGTTGCTTAATTAGTAACTTGTTCTTCAAAATTTGTGTTGTTGACAATCATGAGACGTTTTTGTTTTTTTAACAACAATACTTTCTTACTCTAAAATATTCTTTCTTTGTCTGAATTTGAACTTAAAAACTCCTTTTATTTGATTTTGATGTGATGATATAAAGTGTTTCTAAAGCAGTTAGAGTATGGTTGCGGTTATAATATTCCTTTTATTTTAAGTTTAGCAATAAATACTTATAGGTGGTGGGTGCAAAATTATCTTTCTATAGTGTACCCTACAATATTTTTTTTAAATTTTTTTATAAGTATTTGTAAGTTTTAAATAATTCTTATGTTATTTGTCTACAACACGAGAATCTTAATTTTGTTGCTAAATTTCTTTCTTTTTTTGTTGATTGATTGCTTCTATGAGATGATCTTCTAGCTAAAATTTTCATATCACCAACTAATTAATGAAACCAACAAATATCACTTTGTTAAACAAACTTGATGTCTTAAATATGACTATACGATAAAGGTTCAAATGATGATCCAATTGTGGAGGTAACCGATGTTAAGAACCCGAATAAAATATATTAATACGCAATTTCAATTGCAATAAGTATTTAAAGATTTTTGTATATATTTTTTTTCATTATTGAACTCATATACTAACTAAGGTCGTGAGCTACTGTAGTACACACACACAAATATACAATGATGATATATTGCTGTCTGATTTAATGTTTTAAGTTTTTTTTATTTCGGTTTGTTCGAGTGTATTTTGGTTTCTCTTGAATGAAATATAAAATGTTTTGATTAAGCCATTAGATTAAAACGAAAATTGGTCCCTAATCCTTTGATAAAATTACACAACTAATTAAGATTTCTCTTTATTATATATATATATATATATATATATAATAACAAATTATGTTATTTATCTTTTTCGTATAAAAAATAGTTAAAAAGTAATATCAAATTTTTTATTAGAAATCACACTTAAAAATGTTTATCAAATGTATTTTTTTTAACTCAATATTTTTTAAATTAATATGTTTTATTTTTAGAAAATAAAAATTTTTTTTAAATAACAAAGTTTCTTTTAACTTCAATTTTCTAATTAAAGTTTTTGCAAAGAATTGAAATCTTTTTTAAAAATAAAATAAACTTTAAAATATAGTTATTAAATAATGTCATATTTATAAACAAATGATGTTTATTAATTTCTTGAAAAAACCAAAGTTATAAAATTGTTAGAAAAGTTATATTTTTGATTATTTATGTTGTGATATTTTCAGACCGGCTCTTTTAACTTTAATAATTAAAGAAATTATACCTTATATTCTTCTTTTACAAAAAATAGCCTTTTACATAATATGGAGAGAAGTTTTAAAATTAGTTCAATTATATCAATTTCTACAAATCAATAAGATCACGTATCATTTCTTTACTTAATGAAATTTTTAATTATTGTTATATTAGTTAACCTACTTATTAATATGTAAATTAATCATTTTAATCAAATTATCATTTTATAATTTCTAAATTTTAATTACTAACTACTTAATATTTTATATTTAATCAGCATAATACACGTGATAATAACCTAGTTTATTTACAAAACAAAATAATTGTCTTTTTCTTTCTTTCTTTTTTATGTTTAGTGGGCTCCATTGAAGAGTCGCACGACCTTTCAGAATGAGGCATGGCCGATTTGGCCCTTTCCATGGTGTGAAGGGTTGTTACTTGTTCTAGACTTATGAAAACCTTAAATGTTCGAAAATGTGTTTAAAAAGTGATATGTCACATATATTATCATGTCCTACAATTAATTTACAGGAATGTTCCTTTATTTCCACTTGATTAAAGTTTTCAATAATGAGATACAACTTAAAATTTTGGATGGAGCATCGTGACGGGTTGGACACATAAATTGTTTGAAAGTTTTACTGGCATTATATATATGTATACACAACGCATCAAAGTAGTGTTATACATGGTAATAACTTAGTCATGTATGAAAACACGTTAAAACAACGACAAAAATAAAGACAAAATCAAAAACTTACCCGTTTTGCAATGGCACCGTCAAACCAAAGCTTATCGTATTTGACCATACTTGTTTCGAGACGAAAGTAAATGTCGAAATGTGGAGTAACTTGAATATTTGAGCTTAATTCATTTTTACGTATACTTTATTTTAACCTGCTAATAATTTTTCTTACTAGATTCATTTGCTTTTATACATACTAAAGATATATATAACAAATATAATTAAACGATAAGCTAAATTCCAAATGAATAAATGTTTCTCGATATTAAGTAAATAGTCGTTCATACGAAAAAAATATTTTTAAAATTTATTTATGGTAGAAATATTTTAAAAGCTACAAAGTATCACGAGAAAATAATACCCCAGCTAAAAAAAATTAAAAAATAAAATAGCAAGACCAACATATAACATGAGTGTGATAAAGTCAACATATCGTGAAATATAATATGTTCATTAGATTGTTTGAGAATAATAGAAAGAGATGATACCCTTAATTATGGCTTTATATCTTATCTTTAATATATGCATTAGAATTTTGTTATGCTTTATTTTCTTTTTTCTTTTTTTTTAATAAGTCTATACTTAAAACTATTTCAATCTTTGAGTTAATCTATCTATTATCTATTATCTATTATACTTAATAAATCAAAATAACTAGGGTACACTTGTCAAAAATCTAAAGTATCCTCACAATATTTTCCCCTTCTCTCTCCTAATAAATACACAACTTTATTAAATATTAACAATATAATTGTATATACTTTATACCCTTTTCAATTAAAAAAAACTTCTTAATATTAGAAACATATATTAATGACAGTATTAAATACTAATTATATTATATATATCATCTATAAGACTATAATTACATTTCTAATATAATAAAAAATATTTTAATATTAAAAAGCTCGCTTTTAAAAAAATCAAATTATTATAAAATATGAAATTTTTCAATAATTTATACTTCATAGTATCTTTTTATAATTACAAGTCATTATTATTAACTATTTATTTTTTTCTTTATCAACTTTTATAATAATAGATAGCATCCTATTATTTTGTATAAAATGAGATTTTTTAAAAACAACTTTTTTAAAATGAAATGTTTAAAAACCAAACTTTGAAAAAGGAATCTTTTAAAATACAATATTTTTATTTAAAAACAATTTTTTAAATTTAAATGTTTAATAACCAGACTTTGACGATGAAATGTATAATAGATTCAACCCGTGTAATACACGAGATACTAACCTAGTTAACTATATATATAAAGAAATAGCTGATTTATTACAAGTATACTCATTATTAAGACATAATATATTTGTTATTATTAGATGGATGCATCAATTTTACGTGTAAATAATGTTTAGCGGATTTTATGTTGGTAAACCAATAAAAGCCGGAGACTCATAGTTAGAAATCGATATCTTTTTTTTCGTTAAATTTATCGTACTATTAATTTTAAATTACTATACATTTTTGTTGTATTTTAACCCAAAACCTTTTATTTTATAAGGTATTGCTTTTATAAAGCAAGGTGGTTTCACGTTAAAGAATCTATGAATTATCAGGTTTAGATATATATTTTATAAGAGGAAGGATCATAAGAAAACTTCATATTTTAGAAAAAATCAAGAAAACTCATTCTAATCAGTAAATTTTAAAAAAAAATCATAATTTTTTATTATAAGGTTAGAAATGTTATAATTAAAAAGAAATTTTTGAAAAAAATATATAAATTACGAAGTTACGTATATGTAACTCAAAAAATTTCGTATGTAACTTATAAAGTTACATATATGTAATAACCTAAAATACATTTTTTTTATTTTTTTTTCTTTTTTTACATTTCTTATTTTATAATAAAAGAAAATAAAAAGGAAAAAAAGTTTAAATGGTAATGATTGTGGTTAGTTTTCTTCAAAATGAAGTTTTCTTAGGAACCCTCCACTATTTTATAAAACAACAAACATACATTTTCTATAAATATATAAGTTGATAGTTTTTTAAGTCGATTGAGAATTATTAAAAGCTAAAAGAATCATAAAAAGACGCATTTAATTACATTCAAATTGTTTTTTTTAATGTTTGACCAGCCTTTTAGAACTAAGAACTCATTCACTTTTTCACCTCCTCAAATATATTATATGTGTATATATATATATTTTGAACGACATTTTATCTCAACGTGTGAACCACTAATTTTCAGGCAATGTCACCAAAGTCTAGTTACCATGACCTCCGTTGAGACCCCACCACCACCCAGGAGGAAACCGTATCGGAAAACCCCCTTACCTCTCAAGAACCCCTCAAATATATTATATAAGATCCGAATATCATATCAAACCAAAATTTTGTATATTTTGCCCAATAGGAGTTTACATTTTTTTTAAAAAAAAGAAAATTTACCCAAACAATCCAACTAAAATCACTTTAACAGAGTAGCCTTTCTTTCATCTACAACCGAGTCTAAGGGGCTGTTTGTTTTTTAAGAAAACGTCTGCGAAGGTCTGCGAGACCTCTTATGTTTGCACCCTGCAGACCAAGGAAAGATGTAGGGTGTTTGTTTTCTCGCAGACATTTCATTAAAAAATGTCTGCGAGACTTCTTCTTGGAAAAGAGGTGGACCATCATCTTCAAACCTCTTCAAACCTCTTCAAACCTTCTCACCCCCATCTCATCCTCACGATCGCCGGTCTCCCCCACCATCGCCTCCCACTGCCATCGCCGGTCTCCCCCACCGCCGGCTCCCCCACCGCCGTCGCATCCTCACGATCGCCGGTCTCCCCCACTGCCATCACCAGAAGCGAACCCTAGTCGTTCGAACCCTTCCACTGCCTTCGTCGCATCCCTAGTCGTTCGAACCCTAGTCGCCTCCCACTGCCATCGCCTCCCACTGCCATCGCCTCCCACTGCCTTCGTCGCATCCCTAGTCATTCGAACCCTAGTCGCCTCCCTAGAGCCGCGGTGGTGATGGTGACAGTCTCAATCGCATCCCGTCGTCGAACCCTTCGCATCCCTTCGTCGGATGAAACCCTAGAGACGCGGTGGTGATGGTGACAGCCTCATCGACGGTCGACGGTGGGTGGAGGGGGACGATCGGAGGTGATGGTGACAGTGGAACACGATCGGAGGCCGGAGGATCGGTGGCCGGTGGGGTTGGGGGACGGTGGGTTGGGTTTTCTTATGAAGAGGTTTTTTGTTTGAAGATGTTTTTGGAAAACAAACACCCCCAAAAGCTCTTCTTGCAGGGGTTTGGTCCACCTCTTCTGCAAAAGAAGTCTGCAGACGTGGTCCGCAGACTGCAGATGTTTTACCTCTTAAAAAACAAACACCACCTAAAACATGTTGGTGGTATTTGAGAAAGGTGTTTCTTATGAGTTATGACCCAATATATCTTTCTTAGGTCTGAATAAAACAATATGAGATTTTTATGGAATTAAAAATACCTTTCTTCGAGACTCAGTCACTCTTTCATTTACAATAAGTCTTTCCCTCACCCCAGACAAAGACAAAACAAAATAGGAGTGACATGATATGATTCTAGCAATTAACCCTAATGTATTGAGCGGAGGCAAGGGTTTGGTAGTGGGATAGGCCGCCGTAGGTACCAACGATCGAATGTTAAAACGTATTATTTTTAAATAATTTTTCTTAATTTTGAAACAAAATATGGGCACACATCTGATTATAAAGGACACAAATCTAATTAGAAGAGACACAAACTTGATTACAAAATGACACAATTGAAAATAAACAATGAAAATTGTGTTATTTTCATACATTTTATGCGAATAATAACTTTTGATGTAACTTTTAAATTGATTATTTAAGCAATTTTTTTCCTAAATACATTGATTGATTTTTTTCTTTTAGAAGCACACATGTAACATGTTTGTTTGGGTTACATGATTGAAAATTTTTGATGCTGCCAATTATCATGGATTGCTATTAAGCACCAGGTTAAATCCCGTGTGTTACACGGGTTGAAAACTAAATTATGTGTTTTATAAGAAAACTTGTTTAAAAAAATTATTTTTTAAAAAAACTTGTTTTTTCAAAACTTTTATTTTTTCCTAAAACTACAAATTTAAAACAATTTAAAGAAAAATGATTTTTAGAAAGATTTCATGTATTGTAAAATTTTTAAGCTGTGTTTTTTGATAAAAATACTTCATTTTTAATTTATTAAAATTATTTTTTAATATATAAAAGGTATATAATATCATTATCATTATATTTATAATTATTTGATAAATTAAAAAATAAATTATAATTATCATTTAATATGAGAGAGAATGAATAAGAGTATAAAAAAATTACATGTGCCAATAATGTTTTAAAAAATGACATGTGTTATTAATGATCTAATAGCTTGACATGTGACAAAAAATAAGTTTATTTATTATAGTAGTACGATTTTACTTGTAGATTTCGCCTTCATTCACTACCAATTTATATAAAACAAGCTAATGGTATTCAAAATTAGTGCTTATTTCTGGCTAAGTTGATGCATAATTAATCTTTGAAGATTATTGATGTATGGTAATTTTTTTTGACGTTTTTTCTTGCTTCTATCCCTTTCGCGGCCTGTAAGCAAGGTCGACTCCTTGACCTTCGTGAAATCAAACGTAAGTTAAACCACAAGCTAACCCTTCACCTGATCTTATCACAATTCTGAAGAAAATCGAATGAAACGATCCAACCAACAAACCGATCTGGCGGGTTCAACCAAAAGTGGACCCATTTAATTCCTCTTTGTCGTTCATTCATCATCATCATTTGGAACAATTCATTCGTCATCTCCATTTATCAGTTTCTCCATCTTCAAACTAAGCTTCAGGCGGAAACCTTCTTTTTTTTTTTAATTGAACACAAACATGTAGGGGTGTTCAAAAAATCCGAAATCCGAAAAAAAAACCGAAATATGAATCGTATTTGAAACCCGAAAAAACCGATCCGAATTAAAGATTCGGATACTCTGATAGATTTGGATCGGCTATCCGTTTTTCGAATTCAGATCGGATCGGATATCCGCATTTAATCCGAGTAAACCAAGTTTATTCAGGTTATTCGGGTTGTTCGGATTATTCGGATGAAAAAAATAAGTTTACTCCGATCATTTTTACTCCGATCTGATTCTTTTTTGGTTTGATTTTCATGGGTATGCAAATTATAGTTTTAACTTTGTATTATTAAAGGTAAAATGTGTCTATATGCTTTGCTAGTATTTCGTTGTTTGTAATTAGGTTTTATAAATTACACATATATCTTAAACTTTAAATATCTGTAACACATACAGTTTTTAGGTGAGAGTAATTTGATCAAGCATGTGAGGGTAATTTAGTGACACAAAAACCGTATGTGTTACAAATGTTTAAGTTTAAGATCGTATGAGTAATTTATGAAACACGTTGATTAAGAGTGAAATATTAAGAAAAAACATGTACTGTCCGAGTAATTTACTCTACTTTTCAATTTTAAATGGTAAGAATACTTTTTATCAATTCAGACTCATTTAATTAAAAAATAATAATAATAACCACCGTCCCAATTAGAGGTGCGGAAATCGGGTTTTTTGAACCGGTTCCATTTCCGGTCAACAAAATCAAGACCCGGTTCCGGTTCCAGGTTTCGACCGGTTCGGGTTTTGGCCGGGTATAGGTGGAACAAGTTCCGGTTTTTTCGGTTTCGATTCCCGTTTTAATTTGTCTGAAAAACCGGACCCGCTAGTACCCATCGGTTCAGGTATGACCGGTTCCAATTCATTTTTCAGTTCCGGGTCCCGTTTTTTGCCCACAGGCCACATCTAGTCCCAAGTTGAGGAGTATCAGCCCGCGAATCGTGTATAATGGACTCTAGTTTCAACATTTTCAAAATAAAGATTCAAAGTAAAATTCATGTCCGTATTTATATCAAGACAGGGAAAAAAAACTAAAGAAGAACGTGTGATTATATTTTTTTTATAACTTATTAAATAAAGTTTAAATCATATATAAAACTAATCTAGAAAAGGGAAAAGAAAATATTAGTTAAACTATAATAAAATGTGACGGTGATTTAGTTTGTAATCTTTAGTTACCATAATTAAAGAGCTATAAAAAGGTTGTAATTTTATGAATGACATTTTTATTAAAAATGATTATAAAAATCATCTTTAAAAATAACAATTTATAGTTGATTTCATCATTTTTTTTTAATATCAAGGACGATTTATGTAATGTAATTAAGTATGTTTTCATTTTAAGGATGAAATCCATTATAAATTTTCATTTTAAGTATGTTTTCAGTAACAATTTCTAATAAAGGTGTCATCCATAAAATGAGTGAATATAAATGACGATTTATGTAATTTACTCTAAAAAACGTTTTAGCTCTACTTTTTATAAATTAAGGGCATTTATATATTTCTCTTTGTTAATATCATTTACTACATATATACTCAAGTAAAAAAGTAAATTATATATCTCTCTTTTTTAATTGATATCATTTTTTCAAATAAACTATTTAATTACATATTTTTCATCCAAAAAATGAGTTGAGTAAATATATAATAAAAGTTCTTATTATGAAGATACATGTAAACATTTCTTAAATTAATAACCAACCCATGCAAAAGGTTAGGCCTGACAAAACATGTTTTGACATGTTAGTGATGACACAAGTAATGTAAATATAACACATAGATGAAAATAATTTGTTTAACACTTAGTGATCTAAACGTAACAGTTCTATTTATAGGCAACATAAAAGAAAAATAATAAAGCACAATCTCCTAACTTTTACTACCAAAAAAATATAAGATTATACAGTATACTTTTTTTTAAACATATTAAATTATGACAAAACCGTGTGACATTTTTAAAAATAATTAAATTAGTATAACCAATCTCTAATTAATTATTAACATAATAACATGTGTTTTGCCCTTTGAAATCGTTTTAAGGTTCAAAAATCAAAAGTGACAAACTGAGTAATAAACATATAAGATGAAATTCAAGATTTCTTCTTCATCCCTCGATTTCTTCTAAGCACATCAATCACACACACACCAGAATCCATCACTCTGAATCAACGATCGCCTGCTTAACTGTCAACCATCGCATTATCATCTTCATCTCCGTCAACCTCTGCTATTTTCTTGCAATAAACCTAACTACCCACCTCAGTTTCATCGCCAATCTGCAAAGTAATCGATCTTTTTGGGTTATAAATAATGTAAGATTATTATCCCCAATTACCCACATTTTTTAAATCAAAATTGTTTGATTTTTCTGCCAGCCTGATTTGGTACATATTCCCGATAGTTTGAGTTAAAAAATTCAAGTTTTTGTGGTACCCATTTGCTAGAATTTAGTTTCTGTTTTATAATTTACATTAATGCATGTACATTTATCAATGCGAACTTTTATTTGGATCTGAATATATTTATCCGTTATTGTTAACTCTGTTACATTTTGACTTTTGATGTTCAGCTTATTAGCTTAATATTTACGTATTGCAATGTTTATGCGTATCTTATTGTAGTTTTGTGACCAGAATTGTTCTAGTTGTAATATTTTCTTTTGAATTTGACTCAATTGGCCAAAAGTTAATTATAAAAAAGTTTAATTCTTTGTATATTTTGAAGTTGAAGAGAAACCAGTTTGACCTCAAAAGTCAAAATTTAACTGTTATTGTGTTGTTGCATTTGCTTGATGAATAAGTGCTTTAATTCATATATGATGTCGTTTTACAATTTTTGGTAAAAAAGTTAATTTTTTTTGTATAATTTGAAGCTGAAGAGAAACAAGTTTGACCTCGAAAGTCAAAATTTAACTGTTATTTGAAGTTTAAGAGAAACCAGTTTAACCTCAAAAGTCAAAATTTAACTGTTATTGTGCTGATACATTTGCTTGATGAATACGTGCTATAATTCATATATTATGTCTTTTTACAATTTTTGGTAAAAAAGTTTTTTTTTTTTTGTATATTTTGAAGTTGAAGAGAAACAAGTTTGACCTCGAAAGTCAAAATTTAACTGTTATTGTGTGGATGCATTTGCTTGATGAATAAGTGTTTTAATTCATATATTACGTCCTTTACGAGTATATACACAAGAACAGGAGCTACTTTCTAACTTGCATAAAATGGTTTCTATCAAAGTAACTTTTGACTTCAGAAGTAGAGTTTTGCTTCAAAAATTTTTATTGACCAGGTTGTTTTCATGCTTCAAAGTCATACAAGTTTCTTGAATTCAAGGGAAAGAAATCATAAAAAGAGTTTAAATCTTTAAAAATTTTGAAGTTGAAGATAAACAAGTTTGACCTCAAAAGTCAAAATGCAACCTTTTTGGGTTGATGGATTTGTTTGATAACTAGGCGCTTTAATTTCTATAACACATATTACATTTCATAGAATATGTTAGTATGTTACCTTGACAATTTCCTACTATAAATTTACATTTTCATCTATTCAAATTCAGAATGGCTGCAACAACATTTAATGGAAGTGTTGCTACCATCAAGGCTCATGGGTACATTGGTAATTTTGCACCTCATCAAGATTTTGGAAATGGTTCTCTACAGTTGACTGCCAGAGGTTTCAAGATCGATTTTGGGCTATCCAGA
Source organism: Mikania micrantha (assembly GCA_009363875.1). Taxonomy (NCBI): domain Eukaryota; kingdom Viridiplantae; phylum Streptophyta; class Magnoliopsida; order Asterales; family Asteraceae; genus Mikania; species Mikania micrantha. The sequence goes on along the minus strand of CM018692.1, from coordinate 105,112,699 downwards.
ACGAAACGTCACTGGTCTAGAGAAAGGGGATCTTGCTTGATTCAAGCATCTTCTTTTCAGTCAACTACAATATCAGATGAAGTTTTGGCCCCGGTTCATAGTACCAATGAACCCATTAAGAAATCAAGTATGGAATCTATCTCCTTTAGGATGGGTGGGTTAGACGGGTTTGGTAACGCGCCAAAACATGTTCAGGCTGGAATGGGCCATTTTAGTACAAGCAAATTGGGTTAACCTTCCAATACTTTTTGCCCAAATTTTCTTAATAATATTTTGCATGTATTAATAATGACTTATAAAGCAATCCTAGTGCAATAATAATTTGAATCTTGACTTAAACGATTTAAGAAGATTTTTTATGCCTCAAAAAATGGACTTTTGGCATTTCATATGAATTTATTTATCCATTTAATGCGTGTGAGATAAAACACAATCAAATTGACCCATTCATTAGTAAATGAGTTAAAGTTTCCATAGGTGGGTTTGGTAACGGGTCAAAACATGTTCGGGTTGGAATGGGCCAATTTGTGGACATGCAAGGTTAGTTAGGAGTGACTGCCAACACTTTTTGTCCAATATTCTTAATAAATCTTTGCATGCCTTAATAATGACTGAAAAAGTAAATACTATTACAATAATAATCTAAATCTTAACTAAAACGATTTAGAAGGCTTTGTATGCCTTAAAAATGAACTTTTGACGTTCCATAAGTTTTTTTTATTCATTTGGTGTGTATTGTGTTTGAGATAAACACAACCAAATTGAGTCATTCATGAGTAAATGGATTGAAGTTGCCATAGAGGGGGTTGGGTATTGGGTTAAAACATGTTCATGTTAGAACGAATCATTTTTAGTACAAGCAAGGTCAGTTTGGGTTGATCTGCCAACATTTTTTGTCCAATTTTCTTAATAAAAGTATGCATTCATTAATCATGAATGAAAACTCAATACTTTTACAATCTTGACTAAAACGATTTAAAGGATTTTGTATACCTCAAAAATGGAGTTTTGAAGTTTTATGAGTTATTTTTTTCATTTGATGTGTTTGAGATAAATAACAACCAAATTGACCCATTAATGAGTAAATTGGTTGAACGGTTGAAGGTGCCACATTTACAATCTAGTATTTTTTTTAGTGGTTGCCTTTGCAGCCATTGTGCTTAACTTTTTGGCCTGTAAACCATTTAGTGAAGTTTGGATGCATATTATATGTAAAATCATATAATATGTTTAACCTCTCTTTTTACACCACTACAAAATGAATCACAACCTTTATCAAAATTTGAAATTTGTGTTTTTCATAATTATTTTAGGGGAGGCAGCATTGATATTGATTAGGCATGGTGAGTCCTTGTGGAATGAGAAGAACTTGTTCACGGGTTGTGTTGACGTGCCATTAACAAAAAAAGGCGTGGAAGAAGCAATTGAAGCCGGTAAAAGAGTAAGCAATATACCAGTTGACATGATATATACATCTGCACTTATTCGTGCACAAATGACAGCGATGCTTGCCATGACTCAACACCGCCGCAAGAAGGTATTTACTCTCTCACACACACATAATCTTTCTCTCTCACTCTCTCATATGTATTAGAGGTGGTAAGATGCAGGAGCCAAGTGGGACAAATAATGGGTCAAAATGGGTATAAGCTAGAATTGATCAGTTCTTAAGAGAAGTCAAAATGGCTAAAGGCCTATAGCATTGACTGTTGACTTCCAAACACTTTTTCTTCATGCTTTATATATTTTAAATAATTAATGCACTAGTTATGCTAACAAAGAAGCAAAGAACTACAATAACATTAATGATCTAAGAGGTTGTTTGTCAAAAAATCTTTTAATGGTAGGAGGTCTGAATGATTTAGCATATATATTCTGCTTAATCATTAAGAGGTTTGCTGATCGATTTAGAGGCATTGTTAAGAGGCTACCAAACATCCCAACCTCTAAACGAGTAAAAGGTATCATAACGAGGCTATCAATCAGTCCCTAGGAGGTGATATGAATAAAAAGTAAACTTTGGACTACTTTTAACCCCTTCAACAGCTTGACCCGCGCTCCGTTTTAGTATTATTTTATATTTTCTAGTTTGCTTTTACAAACAACGCACAAGCCAAATTGACCACTTCTCTATTGATTGTGTTATCGTTTTCTTTTCTTTTTCTCTGATGGAGAGTTCAGATTTTGAAATTTTGATATTTAAAATTATCATCCTTAGGTGCCTATTGTCTTGCATAATGAAAGTGAACAAGCAGAATCATGGAGTCAAATCTTCAGTCAAGAAACTGAAAACCAGTGTATCCCAGTTGTTACAGCTTGGCAACTAAACGAACGAATGTAAGCACGATATTTAATCCCTTTCCCTTTAGAGACTAAAATATTATATGATACAAAGGTGCATTTTATATGTTCTTGTGTGATATAAATATAAAATTCTAGAACCAAACCGATATAGAAACACATGCTCTTATAGGCCACCAACCCGGTTGCTTGCGGCCGTGCTTTACCTGTTCCTCTCGGTTAGTTTGGTATTGAGGGGGACTCGGGAGTTTACCATGCAGGTGGGTTCTCACGGTTATCGAAAAAAGAAAAAAAAGATAAATCAAAACATACTTAAGTTCAAGCATTATCATGCTTTTGTTTTACTTAGGATCTTCGCGGTGTTTGGATGTGAATTTTCAAAGCGATTGTTGTTATTTTAATAATCAGTTTTCTTACAACATCTTCTTAATGTGCCAGGTTAACCAAATCTGATTATTTTGATCCCAAATAATTAAAAAGGAATAACTTTACTTGATCATTTCTAGTATATTTTCTCTTCTTAAATGTTTTTTTTAATGGTTTTCAGGTATGGAGAATTACAGGGTCTAAACAAGCAGGAAACTGCTGATAAATATGGGAAAGAACAAGTACATGAGTGGAGGCGTAGTTATGATATACCACCACCGAACGGGGAGAGTTTGGAAATGTGCGCTGAAAGAGCTGTTGCATACTTCAAAGAACATGTGAGTACACTCTTTATTTGTTTATAATCTCTGTTCTAAAAGAGTTATATCAAAATGAAACACTCATGCATAATTAATAAAAGTTTCATGAACAAGAAACCAACATACATTTCTTACGCGTAGAGGTGGAAAAATAGGAGTTGGGTAACGGGTTCAGATCAAAACAGGTTAGTTTTTGTTAACACTAGTGAAACTACAAACTCTAACCAACTCTTTTATAAATAAATGGGTCAAAATTGCTACATACATTGTTAAACAGTTTACCTTCAATGTCCACAACAGGTTTCCTGAATACTGCAATTTGCATGGTGTTTGGCCTTAGGTTTTGAATTTTTGGATTAGAGATTTAACTCGGTTACGCGACTATATGATGTTATTTATTTTTAAAGTTAACCAAATATTTTTAGATTGAACCTCAACTACAAGCTGGAAAGAATGTAATGATTGCAGCACATGGGAATTCCTTGAGGTCCATTATAATGTATCTTGACAAGTTAACTTCTCAAGAGGTACAAAATTCATTTTTTACACTCCTCATAGCATTTTATTTATTTTTTTAAAACTTTGGAAATTTTAAAATAAAATATATTATGAATTCTCAGGTTATAAGCCTGGAATTATCAACAGGGATACCTATGCTTTATATTGTAAAAGAGGAACAATATATTAGAAGAGGAAGTCCAGCTGCACCAAGTGAAGCAAGTGTTTATGCTTATACCAAGGTGAATATATCTTCTACATAAAACGCGTTAATTTGGGTTATATTTGTTCTCGGGTCAAATTTAAATTCTTTTAACCGAATAGAAACAGGGTTAAAAGGTATGTTTTTTTGTGGAACATTGAATGATTACGTATATGTAACTAAAAAAGTTTCGCATGCAACTCATAAAGTTACATATATGTAACTCGTATATATGTCTTACAAGTTACATATATGTAATAATATGAAAACCAAATTTTTTTATTTTTTTTTCTTTTTTTTTACATTTATTACCTTATAATATAAATAAATAAAGAATAAAAAATCAAAAAAAGTTAATTGATAATGATTGTGGTTAGTTTTCTTAGTTTTTTTTCAAAATGAAGGTTTTCTTAGGAACCCTCACCAAAACATTCTTGGTAAAATTCATGTTAATAGCCTTACTGAAAAGTGAGAATATACTGGGTAAGTTTGTTAGTTACTCTAAGATATATTCTTCCTCAAGAGGTACGGCAAGTCTTCAAAATGCAAAATGATTCAGCATTGAAAGGGTAAAAAAATAAACACTAATTATAGTTATAACATATATAAGTTTGACATTTAAAATCAAACTAGAACTCATAGAGAACAGAGAGAGCAGTTTCTTTGTGTGACATGTACAATGCTTTATAACTTTATATTTTTTAAATAACTCAAGTATTATGGATAATGAAATATATTTCTGGTCATTCTTGCAGAATTTGGCTCGATACAGGCAGAAATTAGATGAGATGGTTCATTGATGACTTTGCAGGTTTGATGAAAAGACTTCCTTGAAACTATCTGAGTTTGTGAATCTTGTATGTGTTGGTTTTTGAAATTCAGTAAAGTGTTGTTCAAATACAAGTTTTGTGCAGTTGAAACTCAAATTATGTGATGTTTTTAGTGTCCATTTTTGTTGTATAGTTTGGTAGAAAATGAAAACTCATTTTTTTGGTGTTTATTAATAATATTACAACCCCATATTCTACTGGTTAGTAAGACTTTACTCTGTATGTTTGTTATAATAAATTTACAAAGTTTAACACGTTTAGTACATACTTTTTGACTTTCAAGGTCAAACATGTCAATTCACATTTTAAAGATGACTTTAAAAGTCAAAAGTTGCCTTTTAAGTCTTATCAAGAATGCAGTTTCCATTGTTGGAGCCCACAGGTCACAGCCCCATATCTGGTCAAAGATTTTCCTCAGCAATCTTATTATTTCAATATTTCCTTTAAAATTGTTAAAATTGAGAATTTGTGTTTGAATAATTCACGTGTTTTCACATGTTTTGTCCAGTTCCCTTCAAACTGACAGACTCATTTGTGTTTGGTCCATTGCCTTTTTTTTCATCTTTTTTATTATTATTTTTTAATTACTCTCTTTTTTTATATGTTTTTTTGCTATTTGAGGTGTAGGAGATGATAAAAGCCTTATACAAAGACACTTTCCTAATTTTGGGGTTGTTTAGTAAACAACTCCTTAATAAGTAAGAGATATGAATGGTTTAAAATGTATTTTCAGCTTAATCATTAAAGGTTTGCTGACTGATTCAAATATTTCTTTAAGGGTCACTAAACAGTCCAAACTATGATAAATTGGAAAATAGCATCTTAATAAAATAATTAATAAATTATCAAATAGCTCCTTAGACTACCAAATCTTGACTCAATCTCTACCTTTCAAACTAGCCCTATATGCCTATTACAATGATATATGATCCCAAAAAGAGTAAACATTAAGCAAATGATCACGTACGAGCCTATTACTATGTCTGGAGTATTATTATTAAGTAAAAAGATAACATGAGATGTACCATTCCAACATACATTGGCGAAGGATACTTAGGGCAAGGCCGGGATCGTCCCCCTGTTTTTCCGTTCCGTAGTGTATTTTATGTGTTTTTCGCCTGAAAATATAATACGTGTTAGAGTTCGCCCACGGCCCCCTGTATATAGAGCCAAGCTCCGTCACTGCCAATATGTATATTTTATGGAGTCACATAAAAAGGGTGTTTGTGTGTGTATAAATGATTATTTAATTCATTATATGCAATGATTTATATATGCTGTATGTTTTATATATATATAATCTTTTGTGTTATTAAGATGTAAGATGTTGGTATATGTCTAAACAATTATAACACAAGTTTAGAATATAAAAATATATAAAACAAGTAAAGTTTTATAAAACTATTGTTAAGCTTGTAAAAAATAAATCTAAGATGGTTTAATTAACAAGGTTGCACCCTTGTATGTTTTATCAAACATGGTTTATGAAATTCAACTCATTTTTTCTTTCTCTAAGGAATCTCGGCAGAAGAGATGATAATTCCGATATGTTCTCCTTTGACTTATCGAGTTATCGTACTCTTTGTCTTTCAAGTCTAGCCATTTTATAATCTACAAAAGCTTGTGGTACACAAAGTGACAATAATTCTGATTGATGAACTCTTAAAAGAACTCATGCTTTGTAGTTTGATTTTAGTAAGTCTGGAAAAATGGGCAAGTTGGGTTGGGTAACGGGTTAGTACGGATTCAGATCAGGAGGGGTGAGGGTCAGAATTTATTTTAAGCAAAATCAGTTTGGGTTTAACTGGATTGTTTTTAAAAAATATCAATTTGGTTTAAGTCAAAATATGTTATAACTAAACAAACAGTCATTAGGATAACTTTTAGTGATTTTCTCAATAAATATGTTATTAATCATTCTTAAACGTTTGAATTCATTGTATTCACATAGTTTATAGTTTACCCATCTTGACATGTATTTTGTTAAAGTGTTACACATCTCAACTCATTCCATGTTATTATGTTACACATTTCAAACAATTATACCATAATTGTTTACTCAAACTAACTCATTTCTTTTTATTTGAGTGAAAATTGCCACCTCTAGATTTTAGGTTGTTTTGATTTCAAAGTATTCTTGAGAGTGTGTTTTCTTGACATTGATTGGTAACTAGAATCAAGGGAGCAACTTGCTTGATGTAGATTCTCTTGAAGTGAAAGCATTTGAACTTATAAGTTCATCTTCACACTTGTTGCAAGCACTTTATAAGATCTAAACATGTTAAACAAGCTTCGGTTACAAACATGTTTAAAACCTAACAAGTATCTACCATATATGTATGTTCTTGAAATTTTTAGAAATATTCTGGTTTAATGTTATAAAACCATAATTCTATTATTTTTTAAGCTAAAACATAATATATGTTAATGACAAATTTATTTTTATTTTTTTATGTAGCAAACTTGCACTCTTCATGCTAAGTATATAACAAGTTACTAAAAATGTCAAGAAAAAATTTATACTATGTCTTATAAATGTAAAGCTAGCCACGACGTTATCATTGATGGTTGGATGTTTAACATGTATGCAATATTATTTTATTTGGGTATGTATTAATTTATTTTTCTAGTTTTCCATTTATTTATTTTTGAGATGTAAAAATAGACCAGTTTGTATTTTACTCGTGTGATTTGTCATATGTTTTAGATGATAAATGATTGACATTTATTTAACCTAGAAAAGACAGCCAAATCAATAGATTCATTTCGAAAATTTTTAAAAAATTATAAAAATATGGTAATTTTTTCTTTTTGTCCAATAGATGACCCAATAAGGTGATTCACCAACGGTTTGCCTTGCCTGTGATCCTATACACACTTGTATCTGTATCACCCCATACTTTAAGCACCAATGGACCTTGACATATTGTCATTCCGCTCTTCGTTCTCTTTAGTTGATATTTGTTCAGGATGGTTCGGGGTCCAGCTGGGGCTAACACCTTGGTTCCCACGGGCCTGACCCTGAACCCATCATATGTATCAGCCCGACCTGAACCCCAAACCTGCCCAACACCTGAACCCTAAACGTTCAGGATGCACCACATCCAGGTTCATTCAAAGTTCAGAATGGGCTCCCACAATGTCCTAAAAGAAATCAATAATCTCTCTTGCCAGTGAACCCACTAGAATTCAGTCTTTTTTGAGTGTCGTATTGCCAGCTGCCTCGGGACCGATCAAAGTTATCAACGGAATCCTCTAGTGGTGGTTTGTTAAAGGGTAGATAAACCCCATTTTTTGATGATGATGATGACGATTCCAGCTTATCTTCATCTCCAAATGGTGTACCCACCCTAGGTTCCATAGGTTGATATGGTCTTTGTATGAATCTGGGCCTCAAAAAGCCCATCGTGTTAGAAAACATAACCTGCGGTGTACCATAGGGTGGTGGTGCAGCCTTGGGTGCGGCCAGGAAGTCTTTAGGAAGCGTGTTCATATCCATGTAACAATTTCTAGCCTTGGCATCAGCAATTAGAGCTGCCCAATCATCTGATTGAGCCAGTGCACTAGCGTTCCCCATCACCTATACATAAAACATGAACTCAACACCAAACAAAAAAAAAAAAAAAAAGGCAACAATTTTAACCCATTTAGGCAAAGTCAAGAATGTTCCATCTCAAAATGGATCAAGTAAAAAAAGAAAAAAATTGGCTAACAAGGGTGCCAGTCAAATAGGTTGAAAGTTGTCTAAAGTGTATTTTCAATGCATACAACATCCTGACTTGTTTTTAAAAAAATTGGAATATTATTGTAATATCACTGCTTTTAATCACGGTTAACATATTAATTAAATATAAGTTTGCAAAAAAGGGTTCACGGGCAAACCCAACATGAGTCAGCCCGTTCTGACTCGTACTATCATACGAAAAGAAAAGGCGTATCAATTGGAATCAATTTAGCCCTGTTACCCAGCCAACCTGATCCAGGTTTTATTTTAAATATAACAGGTCAGAATTCAGGTGAGGAAAACTAAAAACATCAGAGAACAGGTAAATCCATTCAAACGTATCCCAAAGTGAACAACTCATCAAATATAAAATCTCCTGAATCATTTTATTCATAAAAGCTAGACTATTATTAAAATAAAATGCAATTTTTTTAAATATTTTAAAATTTTTGTATCCATTTTGACAGGTAATTCAACCCCCCTTCTTTCCACTTCTACGAGAAATATTAACCAGAAAATGAATAAAAAGAATCATACCCAGAGTGCCCTTCTAGCTCGAGTAAGAGCAACATTCATCCGTCGGATATCAGCAACAAATCCCACACCATGGCTGGAAGCACGGACACATGACATGATGATGACATCACGTTCTTGCCCTTGAAACGCATCAACTGTGTTAATATAAACATCTCTTCCTTCTTCACTATTCAACACTTGCTCAAACTCGCGTTGTATGCATTTCAGTTGTAACTTGTACGGTGTAATTATCCCCACCGACACTTTTGGCATACCCAATTTCTTAACAGTTCTTTGTAAATGTTCATATATCCGAAGACAAAACTGAGCTTCATGTACATTCTGGTAAGAAACAGACCCACCACGGTGTGATTCCCGCCCATGGGTAATATCATAGAATATATACGGTCTGAGTAACGGATCTTTGTAGTAAAACTCATCAGGTAAATTGGTAACACTTTCACTATCAGTAAGTCGTCCTTGGTAAAAATGCCGTGAAGGAAAATCACGTATTTGAGGGTGCATTCGATACTGAACAGATAATAATATTGTTGGGCAGCCAGCCTGTTGGAATCTTTCAAAAAGACTTCTACTATATAGCAAAGTCCCAGCAGCTTTACTTATAACAGTTGCAGGTAGTTGTTGTGGGTCCCCAACAAGAACACACCGGGCTGCACCGAGAGCTAGCGGTGGTAGCACACCGACCTCACTGGCTTGAGCTGCTTCATCTATAACCACCATATCAAACCCATGGGTTAGCCGTGAGAAAAGCTTCCGACCACTGCTTGATACGGTTGTGAAAACGATTTCTGCCTCATTTGCAAAACTCGCCTCGAGGCTAGCCCGGGCTTCCTCCAAAATAAAATTAGAATTACTGCTTTTGAACTTTTCTTCCAAAATTATAAGACGGGACATCTCCACTAAAACTTTGTCCCGGTTCTCAACAACAGCTGCAAGGTTTTGTAACAAGGAGTCACGGTTCTGGTCACGGGCCATGAGAACATCTGGGTCGACTCCCACAGACCCTTGGGCCCTGCCCTGGTAAGCTGCAACATTAAGCTCTCTTTGAAGGGATGATATTTGTTGAGACAACTGATCTTCACGGGCTTTTAACTGGCGCAACCACCCATGCACTTCTTCACGGCTTTTAACCAAAAGCTGCTCGGTTCTACGTTCAACTGACACTGCTTGAGCCGCTCTTGTTTGAGAATCAACCCCAACCCTAGCTACATCAGGCCGGTAAATTCTCATCTCACCATCAATGAACCCACGATCAAGAACACGGGTCAAGAGCTCATCTGTTGCAGCATTTGAAGGGGCACAAACAAGCATTCGTGGTTTCGGGCAGAGTTTATGAAGGGTTCGGAAGAGGTTCTGGTCCATGTTTTGGAGAACCTGGTCAATGGACCCGTTTGGAACAGTTTCAGAAGACAAGGTTTCAGTTGCTTCTTTGTAGCTTTCAGGTGCAAGTTTTTTAAGTAATGCAGTATAATAATGTTGATACTGAACAAGATGAATAACGTTTAACATTCCCCATACTGTATGGGTTTTTCCTGTTCCAGGTGGGCCTTGGACTAAAGTAAAGGGCCATGGATCTTGCTTTTTTGTTAAATTATTATTTGTACCAGCAGCTGTATGCATCGCAGCCCAGTGGATTGCTGATAACTGGGGACCATTGAAGGATCTGAAAAGATGATCTACAAAATTTGTTGTGAAACATTCAGGCATTGTGGGTGCTTGTTCTTCATATTTAGGGAAATGATCCGGACTTGGTTGAAGAATTGCAGTTTGCATCTGTAGAAATTATGTTCAACTGTATCAGCTATTCAGCTGTTTGTACAATAGTGAAAATGAATGAAATGTTCCTTTGCAGCTGACAAATTTAACCTCATCTAGTTACAAACTGGTACATTCAGTTTATGTATTTTACCTTTGGCAGGTCAAACATGTCAAACGCGTCGATAGTCGCTGAAGGGTATTTTAAAGCATAATAAACCTCATAAATCATTTTATTCAAAAAACTAACTTATTATTAAGATATTTTATTTTTGTTAATCGTATCTCAAATACAAACGCCCCATTTGTGGTGCACGCATATAATGTATATATGTTTGGGCCCTCAAGGGGCTAAAGTAAAATGGCACCAATTTTAACATTATTTTACTTGTATTGTGAAAATAACGTTAAAAGTGTTGGGATGATGAACTTCAAACGATAACTTTGAGCCGGGGACTCCTTCGGAGCAGCCGGCTCTCTATCCCAACCGGGATAGGGGTAAGGTTTGTGTCCATCCTTCCCCCCAGACCCTACTGAAAAGTGGGAATATACGGGGTATGTTTGTTTGTATCTCAAATACAAATTATTTGGTAAAATCTAAAAGATTGGCAAAGTGATTCACGTCAGCCAATCGGTTTTAGCACATGCATAAATGACCTGTTTTGACTGATTGCCCAACCTGCCCATTCTTCCATCTCTAGACTTTTATACAACTAACAATTACTCCTCATATTGAAGAACCCACCTGTGAATTGAGTCTACGGAAAGCATGCAATGCAATATACTCTCTTTGGGTTGTAGCAAGCGCACCAAGAATGGTTAGAAACCAGACTCCTTTAGTCTGCAGTTTATTTAAAATGTGGTCATCATCAACCTTGCTGCGATTGTTAAAAAATGAATGTCATTAACATGCCCAATGTATTATTACAAGATTTCAGAATAAGATAACATAAATATATAAAAAAACCTGCTAGAATCATAAGAATCCCCAACATAAAAATGAAGAACAGCCCCTTTTGGATCACGAGTGTCTATTGGTTTGTGACGCCTTACAGTACCAATTACACGTCCGCTAACCTCAGTTTCCTCCGTAGATTTTCTCTTAGATTTAACTGCTTAACAACAAGAGATTTTTTATGAAGCAGCTTGATACCAGCAATTTTTTATTTCATAATAGGGATGGAAAGATAAGTGGGTCCGGTTCAAATGGGTTAAGTTTTATAATCTTTAATCTTTCACTCAAAGATAAGCCAGGGTTGGGTAGACTGATAAACATGTCCCATCCAAATTATAATTTTTAATCTTTCCAATCATAAAAATAGACTTGGACGACTTTCAACCCTTTTAACATGTCCCTCTTTTAGGCTTTAGCCATTTAAAACTGTTTAGAGATAAAACTACAGCACAAACAGACTTGGACGACTTTCAACCCTTTTAACATGTCCCTCTTTTAGGCTTTAGCCATTTAAAACTGTTTAGAGATAAAACTACAGCACAAACAGACTCTTTCTTAAATAAACAGATAGAGAGTGTCAACTCTTTTTTATAAATCTGAGACACAAAAACAAACCTGATCCAGGTCTAGGTGCTGAAAGCACTGCAACATCACCCTCCTTGAAACTCCATCTGCATTCATTTGTAGGTAGAAGTATCACATCATGCCATCCTGCACTCAATATACAATTAAGCACATTACTAAAAAAGAAAGTATAATTACATAACATATAATGTAATTTATATGCATACAAACTAAAATATAATATACCTCGTTCTCGCCTCTCAACATTTTTTATCCGGACCATTGTATGCAAGTCTCTAGAAACTGTTTCAGTTAACTCCTCCCATGTACTGTAGAGTTGGGCCCGGCACTCTTCAAAAAGCAAAGGCTCAAAAACACTAACATATTCTTCTACTGATTCAAAGCTTCCTGGAACACATTGAAGCTCCGTCTCCTCTGAATTTCCAACAAAATAATTACACAATAAAAAAAATAGATAACAAGAAACTAAAAAGTTTCATACAAATGTAATGTATCTAAAAATATAACTCATATCCTAAACGATCATGTTAATATTCTTCCATTTAAAAAGCTCTTGCGGAAGTTAGACTCCCATCACATGAAGCTGCAAGGATCCCCTTTGTAATGTATGGGCCTGAGCAATACAAATATCACCATTTATTTGGTAACTAATACAATCATAGCTTTTATATTGTGAATTGTACTTTGAATCCATCCATAATCATGGACATCAAAAAAATTAATCTGCAATGAGATATTGTAGCATATGTTGTTATTGCATCTTGATTTAATCATAAAGATCTCATCACTAGCCCTCTGCTTAAGAGTAATGCAATATTGCAATTATATTTTAATATCGTCTTTTTTCCCTCCATAAATCCTCTATACACTCTACCAAGTACTATCTTTTTTAATTGCTCATGCCATCAAATTCCTAAAATGGTAGAGCATGATAACACACCATAAGAGTCCTTCAATGTTTAATAAATAACGTTATTCTTATATACTTTGCTATATAATTTCACGAAACAAAAATCAAGTCCATCATGATGTAATTGCCGGATTATGTTTTTCTAGTACAAGGTCCTTGGATACAGCACAACTTTCTAATTTTAAAAGTCAGTTTCAGATACATGCTTGAGTATGAATATGATTTCAATCAAATGAAGTAGAAAGAGAGGTAACAAGAAAGAGAAGTAACAGATATCACAGAAAAATCCACTTAGGGCTGTTTGGTGGCCTACCTTAAGTCTAAATGGTTAGGAGATAGCATTAAAAGGTAGCCTCTTAACTTAAGGTTACCTGTTAACCATTCGAATACTATGAACCATTAAGAGATAGCCTTTTAATAACCATTAAGAGGCTACCAAACAGCCTCTTCATATATCAGAATGTTAATAAAGAGAATAAAGATATAAAATCATACCTGAATGCTGCCAAAACTTTGCATTGGTCACCTCACGTAGAAGACGTTCTACTGATGAATCTTGATACTGGGCGCCGATTGTCATTGGTTTTCTTGAAGGAAGCTTTTTAACTCCTGTTTTTGAATGGATGTGATTTTGACCAGCTAGAGGAGGCCTTTTTATATTAACATGTGAACTTTTTATCTGTTTTGAATCTATTAACTGCTTCAATGGACTCTGTATATGATCAGAAAAAAGCTTATCCTCTGCAACATGATTGCTCTCAATACTTGTCTTTTTAGAACGAGTTACAGGTCCTGAGTCCATATCACTATCACTACATTCAGATATGACACCACTAGACTCGACATAATTATTTCCTTCATTGTTTAACTGGTCAGCCTGTTTGGAATCCTTCATGTTTGACTGATCAAACACCTTTTCTCCGCTGTCCTCTGAAGAATCAAGAAGAGGCCGTGATTCTTTCACGTAACGCATGGTTGGAGGTAGAAAGTTTGGCTTTTTTGGAGTCGACATTTTAACCGGTCCTGCTTGCTTAACATCTTCTAAATTAAGAAACATGGTTTGCCTGATACGTTTCTTACCAGGCATGGCTTCCTTTTGTAGGTCACCATTTGGTTGTTTTCTAGGATCAGTTGCAAGTTTCAAAGCATGAGTTGCTTCATTTCCTCTAATAATCTGTCTGTGTTTTGGACTACTGTTACTTTTTATATCATATGAAGAAGCATCAGTTCTTAATAAAACACGGTTACTATTTTTTTCACCCTTTAAATTATTATTAACATTCGAAGATATGTTAGCATCATTCAAGCCCTCACTATCAGACCATTCACCTTCTTCTTTTTCAACAAGTGATTTAGCACCAAATTTCCTCGTTTGGTTATGAGTACTAGAATTTGTAGATAACTTAGAAGCTTTGGTTAAGGGGACTGTCCTTTTGCGTTGAAAACGGATAGCCGAATCACTCTCCTCATCCACCATAGCAAGTTCGTTAAAGATGCATATTTCGCTAATGAAAATCACCTCAATATTTAATAATTGAATCTTTGAAGTAACACAAATAATTAGGCTCTGCAAGTAAATTATGCAAAAAAAAAGAAGAAGAAGAAACAAGATTACAATTACATTTACAATTACAATTAAATGATTGATAATATGCTGCTTTAATCCTATGTAACAATGGTTACAGTTTTTTCTGATTATATTATACAAAATAAATGTATGTCCAAAACAAGGTTAGCACAAAAAACCCAAATTAAACTGGTAAAAGAAGAATGCAACAACAGATAATACATACAATTGCATAACAGGCATCAATGTATTATAAAAGAATACTATATAGATGACAGATGAGGATAACAAGCACAGTTATATGACTCAAACCAATACCTAGATTGCTCATTAAAACGGATGTAACCATAACACACTCAATTGGATGCACAAATACGTACTGCAAGTGCCCACTCCGAATAATTTGGGTAGATTAACTTCGATTGTGGACTCATGTCATTCAAAAACCCTAAAATACAAACAATCAATAATACCTAGATCTAGGTTTCTGGAAAACGGATCATTCTACCGAAGATAGAGATGATCGTCAAACAATCAAGTTACTAAGGTAGAATCTTATTAATTAGTGTTAGGTTGAATGATCAGTTAACAATTATAAAAGATTTGATTACAAGAACTACACACCTGTTCTACGAGTGATCTTGCTGATTCAAAGTGGATTATAATTAGAAGATTTGGGAATTAAAGTTGAAATTCTGCCTGTGAATCTGATGGATTGGGGACAGCCATGAATTAGGTTTTATAGAAGAGTGCCATCGTAACGGGTAGATTTAGGGTTTATTAAGCAGACCCGACCCGACCCACGTAGATTTATATAATCACTCATCTATTAAATTGGAAGAGCATACTTATCTTTTTATTATCACAAGCGATTTAAAATTAATCTTTGTATAGAGAGATATCATCTGGATTAGTCAAATATAGTTAAGGTAAAATATCAAAACGATAAAAATTAAAAACATTTGTTTTTTCCTTTTTTTTTAAGATATTAAAGAGAATACTTTATATCAAATATAAAGAGATTTTTACCTAAAAACATTATAAAATAATAAAAGTTTGACATGTGACATGCTAAAAAGATGAATGAATGATAATTTAGGCATAACATATTATTTTTTGTACTAAATTTTTATTTTTTTGTACCAACTTTTTTTTGTTCCACATTTTTTGTACTAAATTTGTTTTTTCGTACTTCTTTTTATTTTTTTACTGTATTTTTTTGTTTTTTTATTACATATTGTTTTTTGTACTGGATCTATGTTTTTAACACGTTAAATATCAAACTCTTATTAGTTCTATCTTCCTAGTGGATCCAACGACAAACTTTATATGAATTTTGGTTTGTTATTGTGAATTAGATAATGTGTGTCATGGATTTAGTTCATTTTACCTCTTTCTAATTGACCAGCAAATTGTTTACAGAGAGATTCTAAGTTAAAAGCATAAGACATCTCATTAAAAAAGTTAACAACGTAGCACTAAACTATAGGTCTTTTGATTTATATAGAATTATCTTTTTTTTAAACGGCGAAGGTCTCAATCGTGTAAGCTCACTGTTTCCAGGTCATGTCACCAAGGTCTATTTATCAGGACATACCATGAGCCACCACAACCACCCCAGAAGGAAACCCCACTGGGAAAACCCCCTACCCTCTCATACCCCTTTTTCGATGTGGGAGGGTTTTGAACCCAATACATCATATTTGAAAGAATCCTGGGATACCATTGAGGCACTGTCACATTGGTTTATATAGAATTAGATAGGATACATATATCAATTTCATTACTCCTCTTTTGGTTTGATAATGGGGTATGGTATCACTTCAAGATCCCAACCACAAAACCTCATGGAAATTTCAAACATGTTTTTTCTTTCTTTCTTTAAAATAACAACAAAACTTATGTGGATCATGGTTTCCCAAAAACGTTACTCATTAGCATAATCGATCGATGATAATTTATATCATAAAGTGTAATGAGATCAATTGTATGGGTTTCGATTCATGTAAAGATTCGCTTCTTCGTCATATTTATCATACCAGGTTATTATTAATTTTTAATATTTATTAGCATATATTCAAGTTAAATTCTTATTTGAATCAAATAATTAGATTTTTATTCAAACTCAAACCTAGCTTTCAAAATATCCGATTCGATTAAGCACTCCTAATACATGAAAAATCGAAAATCAAAACTTAAAACTCTCATATGAGTGGGGTTTCCTTCTGAGGTGGTTGTGGTGGCTCATGAGATGTCCAGGTAACTAGACCTTGGTGACGTGACTTGGAAACAGTGGGTTCACACGATTGAGACCTTCGCTGTTAAAAAAAAAAGTTAAAGAATAAGTACACAACATGTGACCTAAAGGGTATTATCATACACATGCTTTAAAAGAAAATAAACCCGTACATCAATAGAGTTTTTGAAGTTATTAAAAATATATATCTAAATTTATCATTTCACACAAATTGTTTGTAATTAAAACAAGCGAATATTTAATATTGAACATGCATGAACCTCCATATATACACACTAATTGATCATTAATCAGAGGGCTCTGCAAATCATAATTCATATTGTTATATAATCATGCTCCTACTAAGTTATGGAACAACTATTGTTCGTTGCTCATGGTATATAGAGTATTTATTTTTTATTTATTAAATGTATGGATTTAGACAATAAGTTTTGATAAACTATAATACCAGCCTTTGAAGTGGCGAGTTTGTTTTTGCTAACACTTGTTTTTACATCGATGTTTTTTTTATTTGTTTCAAAATACCATCGTGATGTGTTTTCTCTTTACTTAGTGATATCTAAAACCCGGCGTAACACGTGGAGTTAACTGATATGTTTCAATGTGAACTTTTGAAAGATTTATGGTCTCTTAAACATGTTCTGTTGACGTTTGAATATATATTGTGCTTGGAGAGTTGGAGCTAGAGGTGCACAAATCGGGGTTTTTTGGAACCGGTTCCGGTCGACAAAGTCAAGA
The DNA here is from genome assembly GCA_009363875.1 of Mikania micrantha. Classification (NCBI taxonomy): domain Eukaryota; kingdom Viridiplantae; phylum Streptophyta; class Magnoliopsida; order Asterales; family Asteraceae; genus Mikania; species Mikania micrantha. Next base: position 105,095,154 of record CM018692.1, on the reverse strand, counting down.
ACTAGTTCCGGGTTTTGATCGAGTCCTACCGGTTTTAGGCCGGTTCCGGTTCGGATTTTGGTCATGAATATGTTCTAATTTGTCTGAAAAACCAGACCAGTTTGTACCCACCGGTTCAGATATGTCCGGTTTCGGTTCCCGTTGTTGGTTCGGTTATCGGTTCCAGTTCCCTTTTTTTGCCTACCTCTAGTTGGAGCTAGTGGAACTCTTCAGCCATTGGGCTGTATAAAACGGTGATACATGTTGGGCTGACAAATCTCTTAAAATTGGGCTACTGAAAATGGTCCTAACTCAATACAGCACTCAGAAAAATGCCATATCGATCCTAAGTTCCTAACCCAACCTGGATGCCCACCTGACCCGCCCAAAGCCCCAAACTGAGTACGGACTACGGAGTACCTGACTAGACCGGCCCTTTAATTTAATGGTCCGGTTCTCGCATTTCAATATCTAAAGTTCTGCAAGTTTCGGTCCGAAGGTACACTTTAAAGCAATGTTTTCATAACCGAATCGGATGCTTTACTGGTTACTGGTCGGACAGGTTGGATCGGATTCAAGAACCGGATAAAATAATAAATATATAAAAATTCCAAAAAAATTACATAATTATAAACACATTTAAACAAAAATTAATGTTCAAACAAACATAATCATGTTAAAAAAATAGAAGGTTTGATTTTAATGTTTAATTCTTTGGATTTTAGCAAAAAAACTTGAAATCCGGTCCGTCCAGTGAACCGGCTTAACTGGCCGGTTCTCTTGAGGACGGTTCACATGTTGTTTTTGGACCGGTTCTGACAACACTGCTTTAAAGTTTAAACTATTTTTATATTATATGATGAATGGTTGATTATATATAAGAATTGAATTTTAATGATTTAAATCATCATATATTTACTTGCATCAATTTATATTGAACCAATAGCACTTGTTATTTTTATTGCAAACCAAAATCCTGTTAGCATAATATCATTGATTTACACTTGATTTTCTTATATTAATAACCATGATTGAAAATGAAAACATGTGCAAGAGAAATCGAATGGAAGTTAAGTATAAGCTGAGTGTATTTTTATGTTGATTATGTTACCAACAAAGTGAAAGTGAAAAGCGTCGTTAGACGTTAGTCAAACTGTAAGTATCAATTATTATCAACACGTTGATGATTATATGGATTATTAAAATACAATTTGACTTATATATTTTTTGAACGACCCAATCAAGTATCAATTCGCAAACAAACAACTTGACCTCATTATTCAGGAAAGTATCCACATTAAGAGTGAAGTGTTTCTGTTAGTGTTAATTATATGATGGCTTTTTATATATATACATACGAGTTCTTATATCATATTGTCACAACGTTTTGAAAATAAGGATTTTTGTGTTGATTTTAAAGGTTTTAATTACTAAAATCCAATTTAGTATTTTTTTTTCTATCACAAATTTAACAACCTAAACCAACAAATTAAGTGTGGAATAGAAATTCGCAAGTTGGTATATGCAAGGAAAATTAATTATAGATCGAGGTTGTATAAAGAGTTGGAAATATATTTTGAGAAAGAAAATTAAATAAGTTCATAGGCATCTTATAAAAAATTGCATACGAATACTATATAGCTAAATAAGTCTCTTGGGATTTAATTAAACCTAGTATAAAATTGAAGATTTTTTAAAAAAAGAAAATCAATATGGTACTAAGAGGTGCAAAATGTGTACAAGACACGATCAAATATGTTTAACAAAAAATACTTTATTTGATTCTATATATTTTTTTTTAAATGATAAAAATTAGGAGTCTAGACTTCATTATTTTCTTCCTGCAACATAAAGCATGAAATTGACACTCTTAAATCACCAAATCAAGTGTTTAACTAGTCGTTTTCATGTTTTATATTTACACGAATCACGTCATCTCTAACATGTTTTATATTTACATTAATCGTATCTTTTATATTTGCATTAATCGATCATTATGTATTTAAGAAAAGTGATTTTCAATTATTGATATTCAAAATTTGAATAAAATTAAGTATATAAAAATTTGCAACCTGGATGATATCTAATACAAAATCAATGGACTTCATTGAGAAAGAAAAGAATTGTAAAAAATAATATTAGAAAGCAAAAATTATGACAAGTGTAGACATCACTTATTTATTTATTAAAAACTTGCATATATGCATGTTGAATAAAAAATATTAAATAGTTAATAACAAACATTTAAAAATTATAAAATGTTAAATCAAGATAAAATATTTTTAAAATTAATATATATATTAAAACACAACCAAAAGGAATAGTATAAATATTAATATTATATTCAAATAGTAAACATATATATACATACATATATATAGGGTATGGTTAAAATGAAAACCACATCTCAATGAGAAAACTGCGAAAACAATGCAAAAATCACGTAAAAAAACGTTTTTTTTTGAAATTTTTTTTACATGTTTGTAACACTATTGGACACATTTTTATAAAAAAATCAAAAAAGTGCCGACCAAATATTTTAAAAAAAAATATTTTATAAACCCACGTAAAACCTACGTAACAAAACGTAAATTTTTTTTATTTTTACGTTTTGTTACGTAGGTTTTACGTGGGTTTATAAAATAATTTTTTTAAAAATATTTGGTAGGCGCTTTTTTGATTTTTTTTTTTATAAAAATGTGTCCAATAGTGTTACAAACATGTAAAAAAATTTCAAAAAAAAATACGTTCTTTTTACGTGATTTTTGGATGGTTTTCGCGGTTTTCTCATTGAGATGTGGTTTTCATTTTATCTTTTCCCTATATATATATATTAAATAGTATAGATACTATACATATGCATATACATAGTGAAAAAATCGTTGTTCTTTCTAGCTTTCGGTGGTGTTTGGAGAAAGTAAAAAAATCGTGGTTCTTTCTAGCTTTCGGTGGTGTTTGGAGAAAGTAACAGTAATTTATTTGTTCTCATAGAAAATCAATGTTTGCTTATAAATTTAGGTTTTTTTTTAATTCAATCAATTGGTTGCCGGTGAGAATAATTTTGTGAGTAATATTTTCTATTTTTCGTAACATATTTGTATAGATTTTGTATGATTTTATGTTTTAACGAGAAATTAGTATAGAATTAGTGATGAGAGATTTGATTTTACTATGCAACTTATATTTCTGCAAAAGATATATAATACATATTATCAGGATTGCATTGCAATAACCCGCCGCAACGCGCGGCGGGGAAAAACCTAGTCACATATAATTAAGTAATTTAAGTAATCAAAAATATTATTAATATATTAAAATATGTTTACAGCATTTTGTTTTTCTGTTTTTTTTGTAATGTCATTTTTTATTAATATCCTGTTGCTTAAAAAAATTGTAATTTTAAAAATCTATATATACATAGCTTTTGATTTTTTTAAAAAAATTATTTTTTAAAAGTTAGTTATTTAAGAAAAAAATTATATTTTATAATATTTTATTTTTTAAAGTGTGTTTTTAATAAAAAGATCTTTTTAATATAATATAAAATTTAATTTTTTAAAATGAAAAAGGTATACAAATAATATAATTAATATTTAACTTTAATATCTAATAGACAAGCATTTATTTAATGCGAAAGAACTACATGAAAATTAGTATAAAAATACCTTTTAAAAATAAAATGTATTAAATTTTATTTTTATTGATTAGTATAAGAACAAACATAAGAACATATTTACAAATATTCAAAGAAAAAATTAGATTAATAAATTAGAAGAACATATCAATAATATAAGAACCCAACCTTGTTGCACGACTAGGTTAATCCATATATCACCCCATCGCTATCATTATCATTGAGCACAATTGGCCAATTGGGGATAAAAATGCATCTTTTAAGGTTTAGTTTAAGTTTTGATCATTGATGGTTCAAACCAGGGGTATTTTAGTCATGATATATACACTAGTGAGGGGAAAAAAGAAAGGGGATTGATTTGAATAATTGTTTAAATTTTCAAAACAAGGATATTTTAATCATTATATACATACTTATAATTGGACAAGTTAATGGTTGTTAGTATCAAGGACCATTCGTGTTACAATTTTTCAAAGTTATGAACCATTCATGTTGCAATTTTTCAAAGTTATGGACCATTCATATAATTTAAGAAGTTTATGGATCAAACATCAAACATGTAATTGGAACACCAATCTATGACCATCCTAATCCCTAGAGATGCTCAAATAAACCGGTTCGGGTCGCCAAACCGGTTTCAAAACCGGTTTTTTTTTGTCCACAAACCGGTTCCCCCCAAACCGGTTTCCAACCCGGTCCGAACCGTAGGTTTGGGATAGGTTTGGGTTTTCGACCGTTGGAATAGGTTTGGAACCGAACCGAACCGGTTCCCAAACCGGTTTCCCAAACCGGTTTTCAAACCGGTTTAACGGCTATATTACCATTTTTTGCAAAAAAAGAGCCGTTGGAGCCTCTTTTTGACCCTTTTTTTTGGTTTTTTTGCATTCTAGACCCCATAAGTTTAGTATAAATAGGTAGTGGTTGTTTAGGTTCAATCACACAACTCTCAAACGCAAAAAACGCTCTCAAAACGCAAAAAACGCTCTCCAAACTCTCAAAACGCAAACCCGCTCACAAATGGCTTCATCAAGTGCTAACTCTTCCGTTGGTTGTGGTGCTTCAACAAACCTTGAAGTTGTTGAAATTATTCCTACGAAGAGGAATCCCGAAATATGGAAAAACTACGATTTGTGTAAGATGTCGAGCGGTCCGAATAAAGCTCGTTGCAAGCTTTGTGGTAGTTTTTTCAAACACGACGCGAATACTACTTTGAAAAACCATCACGAGTTCAAGTATTGCAAAGCTTTGAAGAACGAAGCGTCACGAGGTCAACCGACGATGTCGAACGACGGGAGTATTTTCGCTTATAGTGTTGATGCGGTTCGGGAGCAAATGGCGCAATTCGTGATTCAACAAAGTTTGCCATTTAACCACTTCGACAATCCTCGTCTAACTCGACTTATTCAACAAACTCTTCAACCTCGTTACTCACACGTAAGTCGTTCTACCATTAGAAGGGATTGTTTAAAAATGTGGAAAAAAGCTAAAAATGAACTTATTTTGGGTTTTGAAAACTTACAAACCGGCGTTAGTTTAACTTGTGATGTTTGGTCCGCTCCACATGGTTCACCCGACTCATACATTTGTGTTACCACTCATTGGGTACAACCCGATACGTGGCAATTAATGAAACGTACGGTTGCGTTTGAGTTATTTGACTATCCTCACACGGGTGAGAATTTATTTTATGTTTTAGACAAAGTTATAAAAACTTTTAAATTGGAAAACAAAATATTTTCAATCTCATTTGATAACGCGTCGAATAATACGCGTGCGGTCCAACAACTAATTTTAGAATACAAACCTATTTGCGAAGGTGTTTTTTTTCATAGTCGATGTGTTGCACACATCATTAACTTGGCGGTTCAAGACGGGATTAAAACTATTGAAGATATAAAAGATAAATTTAAACAAATGCTACACGACATTTTTAGCTCAACCAAACGACATACTCATTATCATCGTTTTTGTAAAGAATCGAATTCTAGATACCTAGGTCCAAATTGGGACGTAACAACTAGGTGGGATTCGACATGTAACATGTTTGAGAAAGCTATACAACAAAAAGAAAGTTTGATTGTTTACCATAATCTCTTAGCGCAAAAGCGTCGGGTTGAAGCATTTAATCCGTCGGGTTGGGAAACTATTGAACAAATAGCAAAAATGCTTCATGTTTTTAAAACCGCAACAACATATTTATCCGGTGTTTATTATCCAACAAGTCCTTTGGTACTTAACCAAATTTATTTAATGAGTTCAAAATTGAATGAAATGTCTTTTAGACAAAAACCTTTAAGTGATATTGTTCCACCAATGAAATCAAAACTTTTAAAATATTTCAAAGAAATGCCACCGGTTATTATTTGTGCCGCCGCTTTAAACCCTTGCGTAAATGTTGCGGGGGTTGAAACATTACTTGAAAAAATTTGTTACGATTTAGATTTACTTGATGACGATCCTTTATACGCTCAAACATTGCAATCAACTTTTAACAAACAATTTTCAAAAATGTTTGATGTTTATGTTCAAAAATTTGGAACAACATCAACCATACACCAAACAATGAGAAACGCGGCATCAAGTTCTAGTAGTTCCGATCCACAAATCGCTTTTTATAATTTACTAATGAACGAGAATAGTAAAAGGCAAAGAGGCAATACTCCAAGTAGTGAACTTGGAAGATACATTGCCACCGACTTTTTGTCGGGAATGACTCCTCAAGAGTTTATGTCCTTTGATATCTTGGCTTGGTGGAAAGGTAAGGAAGACCAATTCCCGATCCTATCCGCTATGGCTCGAGATCTACTAAACGTCCAAGCTTCTACGGTAGCTTCGGAATCGGCTTTTTCTGTTAGTGGCAGGGTCATTTCACTAAGAAGAACAAGACTCACTCCTCCGGCGGTAGAGATGTCGATTTGCTTGAAGGATTACTTGGATGCGGCGGAAAGAGTTCAAGATAGGTCTCCACTTGAAGGCGAGATGGATTACGAGAGCGAGCTATTGCAAGAGGAGGTCGAGGCGGGTTTGTCGGAAGGAATAACCGATGAGGAAGAAGCTGCATATTATCAAGTTAGCTCAGAAGAAAACTAAACGTGAAGAAGACGCATGTATTTCATCATTATGTTTTACGATTTGGTTTTTTGTAATCGTTGAAGACTTTAAGTAATTTAATTTATGTTTGACTTTAATTTGTTCATTATGTTGTATCTTCTTTTCTCAAAGTAATCAAATCATATAATACATTACTAAAAACCCTAATATAACATTAAACTAATCAAATCATAAACTAATCATTACTAAAACCTTAAACTAATCAAATAATAAACTAATCATTACAATAAACCCTAATATAACCTTAAACTATTAAAAACTACTAATAAACCTTAAACTAAACAAATCATAAAGTAATCATTACAATAAACCCTAATATAAACTTAAACTAATAAAAACAACTAATACTTATTAATAAAACCTTAAACTAATAAATTACATTTATATGTGTATATTTATTAAAGATTAGTTTAAGGTTTATTAGGGTTTTTGTTAATTATTAGTTTAATGTTTTAATTAAATGTTTTGATTAGTTTAAGGTTTTTTTAGGGTTTTTATTAATTATTAGTTATGATTTGATTAGTTAAGGTTTTATTAATTATTAGTTATGTTGATTAGTTTAAGGTTTTTTTAGGGTTTTTATTAATTATTAGTTATGATTTGATTAGTTTAAGGTTTTATTAATTATTAGTTTAAGGTTTTATTAGTATTAAGGTTTAGGTTTTATTATTTTAAGGTTTTATTAGTATTAAGGTTTAGTTTTTATTATTAGTTGAAGTTTTTATTAAAGGTTAAGGTTAGAAAAGAAAAAAAAAAAAACCGGAAAAACCGGTTTGAAGACCCGGTTTGGCCCAAACCGGTTTACAAGTCGACCCAAATCGGTTTGATAGGTTCGGATTTCCAACGCTAGAAACCGGTTTATAACCCGAACCGGTTTGTGTAGAAACCGGTTTGTGCACCTCACTGTAGAACCGGTTCGGTTTGAGACCCGAACCGGTTTGGCCAAAAAAACCGGTTTGAGCACCTCTACTAATCCCTACAAATTAACACTAGTATGATGGTTATCTAACAATCTACAAATCCTTGAATAACCTTACCCGCTAGATTCACCATAATCAACATGTGAATCTAGGGGTGAGCAAAAAACCGAAAAAACCGAACCGGAACCGAATTAACCAAAAAAAACCGAACCAAACGAATAACTGAAAAAAACCGAAACCGAACTTTTCGATTCGGTTTCTGTTTTTCATATTCTAAAAACCAAAATAACCGAACCGATTTGTTATCTTATTTAAAAATTAATATATATGTGTGTGTTGTTATTTTTATACTTACTTAACGGGATAAAAACACATAAAGAGCCTACGTTTGTGATGATAAAATTTGGATTAAATTATCTCTACCATTTTAAAATATGAAGATCGTAATTATTTCAAATTTAATTATTTACTTTTGTTTTTTTAAATGTAAGAACATGATTATAATTATTTAGTTTTATTTGATTAGTTGATGTTTAATCAATTAATTTATGAATTATCTATTGTTAAACATGTTTGCATTTTTAATATTAAGTGTGAGAAAGAACAAAAAAAACAAAAACAAAAAAAGTAAAAGAAAAAGAAAAAACCAAACAATGGTAATGTTTGGTTGAAGGGTTCAAAAACCAAACTGAACCGAACCGAGCACACCTCCAGTGAATCTGTTCCAAACAATGGTAAAAAGAAAATAAAAATCTATAAATTGTCTAGCCAAGGGCGAACCCAAGACAAGCTCAGAGGGGGGACGTGCCCCCACTCAACCTCCATCCAAAGTGTAAAAGTTAGTGTAAATTGTATCAAGAAAAAGTCAGGCCCCCTCATGTTTTATTACTAGGCCCCTTCTTCAAACCCAATTTATAATCAGATTTCATATCGTTACATCAAACTAATACCATTTGAGTCTTACTAAATCCAAAATAAAACTTGCAATTCAAAATTTTGAAATGGGGGTTTTGAATACCTTTTCCACTTGATATGACTCCGTTCTAAAAAAAATACATACATTATTTATTGTTTACTTCCTTTTTATTTTACACTCTTTTCAATTTAATTTTCTTCTGCTAAAATCACTTAAATCCATTCTCCAAAATACTAGTTTGTTTTTGAATCATTAGAAAAAAGACATTTGATATGTGATTGTTCAACTATATTTTTTATGCAAAGAAAGAAAATTCTCAATTATGATAGTTGACTAATTGTGAGATTTCAACTTAAGATGCATTTTATCCTTTTAAATATGACTCTAAATTTATATTGTAGCACGATACAATTCGTTTTATTTATTTCATAGCAAACAATAAAAAAATTCAAAGGCAACATTTTTTATTTGGTGTATTGAGCCAAATAAGTTATCATTATTTGACCCAACCGATCCATTTTTTTATATAAGATTCGCCCATTTTTTACATGTTTAACTCATATTTACCAGTTCATTTTGGCCCCCACTCGCCAAGAATTCTGGATCCGTCACTGCGTCTAGCTCACTCTTATCGCTCAATAAGTCCAATCCGCCTATCACCCTTGGGCCTTGACTACCATCATCATCGACCACTGCTAGATATCTGATTGCAATGCATCTTTAAGATTAAATTTCAATCTTGATCTAACCTAAACCATTGTTTCTAACTTTTCCCTTTTTTTTGGGGTGTTTCTCAATTCACTAATGTTTCCTCTTATTCATGGTTTGATTATTAAAGGAGGGTTTCAAAGTTTCTTTCTTGAAATGGAATCTTAATTAATAAGGTTTGATTATTAAGGGTTCAATGTTTTAAAATAGGAACTTCCCGTGTAATATAAGAAGTCTAGAAATTAAACATAAAATATGAATAATAAACAAAAACCAGTCGTGTAATTAACTCAATTAATTAAAAGTAAATTGCTATAATGCTACATATATAGGTGTCGTTTAATATTTTAGAGTAAATTACAGTTTTGACCTCTGTATTTTAAGTGTTTTAACTATTTTAGTTCAAAATATAATCTCCTATCAATTCAACCCCGGTGGTTTAAACAACTATCGGTTTTGACCATTCAAACTTAATTATTATAATGGTTTTGGCCCAAAATCTAACTATAATTGGGGGCCAAAAACGTTAGTTATCTAAACTACAGGGGTTGAATTGATAGAAAATTTTATTTTACACTGAAATAGTTAAAACAATTAAACCATAGGGGTAAAATCGTAATTCACTCTATATTTTATAATTTAATTTATTTTATATAGGGGACTAGACGTATAGAACATGCCCGCATCTTAAAACTACCGCATAAATTCGATTACGTTTTCGAACAGCAATATAATATACTTCTAATGCTGCCCAATTATTCATTTCTAAGTAGGGGCGTTCATCGGGTCGGATAACGAGTTATTCGGGCTTGAAATTTTTTTAGCCTACCCGAAACCCGACCCGACCCGAAATTCAAAATATATTATCCGACCTGAAAAACCCAAATTCGTGCATCCGAATAACCCGAACAACTCGAATAAAGCTGTTTTTCTCGGGCTATTCGGATATCCGACCCGAAAAATAGTTTTTGCATATCCGAAACCCGACCCGACCCGAATCTAAAATCATATTATCCGACCCGAAAAACCCGAATTACCCAAAACAGATTTCGGATATGGTTTTTTTGGGTTTCGGATACGATTCGGATTTCGAATTTTTTTGAGTTTCGGATATTTTGAACACCCCTATTTCTAAGACCCCAGCCTTACAAGTCACAACTCGTTTATAACTTCACATACAATTGGCAACTAGGACATGAAATTGTTTGATAACCCACTCTAATTGTATTAACCAAAATAAATCCGTTAAGATTAAGCCAAATCTTGATTTTATTAACATCATTGTAACATATGCAAAACATTTTCTTCTTTTATCCGTTTGTGTAAACTCATAACTATTTAAAAGTTAACATTGTTGTAAATTTTAACATACAACATTGTTCCAAGATTCTTAAATTGGCACAAACCTAGTAAACAAAAAAAAATTACAATTAGACGTCGCTCACCAACCGGTCCCACAGCTAACTTAAGTGAGGTAAATTGCGTGACCCAGGAAAATTGGGTGGTCCCTTACAAACCTAATAAACCAAAATAAACTATTTCTTATTTTTTTTGAGTTTTTTTTCCTAAAGGATAGGTTGGTAGAAACTTTATTCATTAAAATGGATGATTTGAAAACTATTACCGAAATAAGTGTTTTTCATTGATTTGTTTGTTTTGAACAAATTTATTATAATTTTTCTTAATTTAATCAACATATTATCATAATCAATGATTCAAATGCGTATAAAAAAATAATAAAAAACTGAATTCAAATAATTTGGTCAGAAACTGTAACTGAACGTAATTCAAATGCGTTTTTTAAGGTTCACTTTTCAAATACTGAAAAAAAAAATAATAAAAAACTTTCAACAAGTACCTACCGCCTAGCGTCCAAGTTATGAGGAGACACGTGGACGGATGATATCACGACATAGAAATACGCGTAATCCAACACCGTCGGATGGAGGGGCGCCGTATAGTGCAGGATATGTGGTAAGACTGTAGTAACCACGTGCCATGCACATGATTTAATGAGCTGCTAATGGAAGCCGAAATGTGCGCCGAAATAAAACTGATATTGACGATTAGTTCAACCATGGTTACGTTAAAGAACCCAATCGAGACATTCTACTTTAGCCTACTGAAGAGTGGAGCCGCCACCTTAACATGTATTTTTTTATAAAACTATGATAACATCTATTTTTTATAAAATTAGGCACATGATAACATGTATTTTTTTATAAAATTAGGCACTCTTCTTTTAATAAAAAAATCAAATAAGAAGAGTTTTTTTGCTTAAAAAAAGTGAGAATTAATAAGATTTGACACATGTCATGATAAATTAGATATAACACCATATTTTTGTACTATATTTTAATTTTTTTATACTAGATTTGTTCTATATTTTTTTGTACTAATTTTTTTTGTATTCTATTTTGTTTTTTGTGCTACAATTTTTATTTTTTTGTGCTGGATTTTTATTGTTTTGTACTGGATTTTTTTTGTAACAGATTTTTGTTTTTTTGTACTAAATTTTGTTTTTTCACTGGATTTTGTTTTTTATACTAAATTTTGTTTTTTGCACTATATTTTTGTTTTTATGATGTCACATGCTAAATATCTATTGATTCTTACTATTTTTAGGCAAAAAAATTATTCTAAGTGGATTCAACCTGTATGTATATATATCTATATATATATAATTATGATAACACATATTTTACAAAACATAATTGTCTACTTTTAATATATAAAAGTTAAATAACAACAATTTATTTATACATAAAAAACTAATGACAAAATAACACAAAAGGAGCTAAAAGATAAAGATAATATTAAATAAATATTACACAATTAACAAAATATTAAACAATGACGTAAAACATTAAACACGATTATTAAATACCTTTTCTTTAAAATTAACAAAATATCATGTGCCCAAGTGCCCAACCCCACTCTTTCTCATATTTCCTCCAAATAAAACCTTTGTTACTGAAACCCAATTATACATACATGTGTGTATAGTTTTATGTGAAAGCTATTAGTAGTAAGTTAGATAATTAAATTTAATTTTTAAGTTTTTATCTTTTATTTTTTTAACAGCTAATTTTTTTATCGCTGACAATCACTGAAGCATTATCGTATCACCAGCAGTACCACATTATAATATCCAGTTATCCACCATCAAGTCAACAATTCTGTAGGAAATTATATTATACGAGTATGAGGTGAATACATTCTTTTCGATGATAAAACGGATTTATTAAGTTAGATGATGACGTCTAATTTTTGAGCTTTTATACAATACAAAGTGTACAAGGTAATCATGGGAAGGGCCGAAGGGGTTGCTGGGTATTACCGACTTACCGTATTAAACGTGAGTTAGGTGGTCACGTTTAATTCAAAGTGTATTGGTAATAAAATAAAATAAATTGCATGGGTAGCGAGAAGGGTAGGGGTCTACTAGAGATCAACAACATGTTTTTTCATAACCTAAATAAATCCTCTAATCCAACAACTAACACGCTACGATCACAGTATGTTGTCAAATCCCTGGTATCTAACGACCATGTGTCGGCAAGCGCTAAACTGAGCAAATACACCTATTCAGGAGGAAACCCACGATGCGGTAAACCCCTGTTGACCTATTTGACCAGGATTTAAACACATAACCTCATAAATTCTAAACCTTATAAGAATAATAGAATGCCAACTGAGCTACCAGCTTTTTGGCATGAGACCAACATATTTAATGAATACGTTTGTACTAGCCTACTAGGTATTGTTTGCAATTGCTATTAGCTGATGGGATCAAGTCTTGTTGAGACCAGCATATTGAATTATCTCCTATTTTGATTAATAACATGAGGCAAGATCAGGCAACATTAGAAAGACCACTTGTTAGACTGTTGTGTATTTTAGTGCAATTAGATGTAAAGAAATCTTAAAAAGCTTGTAGAGACGGAATGCAAGCTCCTTTAAATTTCTGAGCCTCTATAAGCTGAAGCTGGGCTCAAGGGGGCCATACCCCCTTCGTGGCTCAAAGGGTCCTAAGGACAACGTCCTAGGCGGGGTCAAAGGGGCATAACCCCTAGCGCCTAACCGAGATTTAGTTAATTCTTATGATTAGACTTTCCTTGACATGTGAATTCACCCTAAAAAAGATTTAATTAATTCTTATGATTAGACTTTCCTTAACTATCTTGCGGTTGATTGATGAAAACATAAGAATACTCATAGATAGAACAAAAAAAAAAGAAGAAATCTTTATTACACGAAAATTTCTTAGGATTACCCTGTTATAATGCATCTTCATTGTTTCAAACAAGTTTCACTTAACAAAAAGTTGTTTTGTAATTGATGCAATTTCACCATATACAACATTTTGTAAAAAAGTATCTCCTAATTCCTATGCATAATGTGACCTTTTAAGTTGTTTGAATAGTTTAGATTAATTTATTTAATAAATTACCTGAAGAATCTTATTTTAATTTAAGTAACATCTCACAAAATAATATATTACAACTTACAGCTCAGAATTTTGTTTTCTTCTAAAAAACCTCGTCCCGTGACAATCTAACTCCGTATTTATTATTAGTTTATTATATGACAAATTTAAATCAAGTGTCATTATATTTAATTATTAGCTAAAACGAAAAAGCAACAAAATCTATGACGAACAAACTTAAAGAATTTAACAAATAAGACACTAGGTAATTTACAACAAGTACTATGCGTATGAAATCTTGCTTACAGAGTCGTAGACCGAATAATCTTGACCCAAAACAAGATAAATAAGTTAGTTTATGAAAATAATTATTGTATTTTGGGTTGAAATGTTTAACATCATAACATGAAACGAGTTGAAATGGTTAACATCATATCATGCAACGTGTTGAAATGAGTAGTACCTTAACATAATACGTGCCAAAATGATTAACCAAAAACTATCAGAATTGAATATATTTAAACGATTAACAATTATTAATAATAAATATAATGATAACATTACTAAAATTATGCACATAAACCTATCTGACCCGCAACCGTTTTGATCAGTTATTCAACGCGACCAGACCGGACCATTTTGCCAATCTTACAAAGCCATATCCAAGAGTTTGGATGCCTTATACGAGTACTAAAATATTATTAGGGTATTTTTCAACTTGATTTTATTAAATACATTATCTTAAAATATAAATCTGTAACGTAACATTTGAAACGGTAATTAAATAAGTAAATAAGATTTTAAAGGTAAAAATAATTTTGGCTAGAAATTTGGTCTAATAATTATTCTTTTCTACCAACGAGGCATAGCCTCAGCGGTACTCCGGGATTCTTCCAAATGAGAGGTCTCGGGTTCGAAAAATTCACGCAGCGAAAAATGGGTCTGGGGGGGTTAGGGGTTTTCCTGTGTGATTTCCTCGTGGGTGGTTGTGGAGGCTCATGTGAGGGCCAGGTAACTTGACTTTGGTGACATGTCCTGAAAACAATGGACTCACATGATTGAGACCTTTATCGTACAAAAAAAATTCTGTTCTAGTTCAATCCATATCTTCAAGTAAGTATATTTCAAGACTTTCAGCTATATTACTTTCCTAAATGATCCGGTTCAACCGGCTGGTTTGGTGTGGTTTCAAATATCAAAACGGTCGAAACTACACAGGACTAATTTTTAATTTCTGATGGTTTGATCGATGTCTTGTAAAAAGAAAGAACAAAATGAAATACATCGAAACAAGACCAGGTGAAGGAGTAACGATTAGAAAACTGGTACGGTAACAAAGACATTATTGCGGAGTGGCATTTTAGTGATAAAATAAGGTTTAGGAACCAAATGATCTTAGGTTCGAGTCTCAAAGGAAGTTTTTTTAAAGTATTGAGTTTTCTTAAGAACTGATGACTTGATGATGTATATGATCGGACGTTACTGGTGATGTCGTTTAAAAAAAGAAAATTTGTGCAACCACGTGGCTCTGAACATTTTGCATGTGTATGGTGACTCAACCCTTGGGCTGCGCAAGTGCCATGTGGCTTGTCTCATCCCCACGAAGAAACCTTTGAACATATGAAAGCTCACCTAAATATTGTTTTTAAATCGTTTATCTTTCATCAAATACATGAAGAGTTCTGAATGAAGTTTGATACGATGAATTTCAAGACGAAATTTTAACCGTATTTTCGTATTTGAAGCTTTAGAGGGTGTAAGTCTGAGCACACCTCAGAGGTGTCGTACAAATAGGTAGAGGTGGCCAAACCGTAATTTTTTTGAACCGGAACCAGTTCCGGTTTTGGCCGGTTCCGGTATGGGATTGATCGGTTTAAGGGTGGAACCGGTTTCAGTTTATCCGGTTCCACTTTCAATTTCTCTGAAAACCCGGAACCGCCTGTACCCACCGGTTCAGTTACGACCGGTTCCGGTTAGGTTCCTCGGTTCCGATTCCGGGTACATTGGCCACCTCTACAAATAGGTATACACATATTCTTGTCTTATCAAATTTATTTGAACCTAAGACCTCTCGTAAAGATATCAAGAGGCAACTATTAGGTTAAACTCCTTTTGGTAATCCTGATAGGTAATTGATTAATGAAAGTAGTAATTTTACCCCTTGTTAGTTACAATGATTTAGTTTAAAAGTAAAACTTAAAATACTTATGATTATAGAGACAAAAAATTTAAACTAAGATCAAGGTGACATTTTATAAAATTTTTTGATATAAATTGAAAAGTTAAAATATAATGGACAAATATAAGATAAAAATGAATAAAACAAAGACGGAAAATTAAACGCAATAAAAAAAATCTAAGAAAATAATGCAAAAAAGATCAACTACTAAAATAAAAATTTAGTTAGTTATAAAAATTTAAGTGCAAATAAAGAAAAATTAGTAAAGTTAAAAATGAATAATTAAAATATGGGTATGGATATTGATACATCGGTGTATGGATGACAACACTTTTGTATTTTTTTAATATTAAAAAATATTAAAAAAATATGTATAAATAAAAATTATGTGAGTATGATGTGATTGATTTGATTTGATGATAGTGTATAAAAGAGGGGGTGATGTATGAATATTAGGACTCATAAATATAAGAGACAAATTGTAACTTATTATATTCTTTGTTTGAAATAAATTATGTTTTTTAACTTTTTATTTATTAAATATATATTTTCTCACTTATAATTTAATTAAGTTAATAAAACTAAAAAAAAAAAAAATAACATTACATAATCATAAAAAGTAATTAATATTTTCTTAAAATTTATATTTTCTCACTTACAAAAAGTGATGGTTACGAATCTTAATAACCATAATGCCCTCTTTTAAAATAAAAAATAGAAATCTTAATAACCATAATGTCATCTCATTCTTGTATATATTTAACAAAAAAATTACTTTTTTCATATGATGTTTTTAAACTTTATTAGGATTGGAATAACATATTCGACATAATATAATAAAACATACAAAATTGTATTGATTTTTTTCAAAGATGAAAACGAATCTGTTTGAAAAAAAGTTATTGAGAAGACACACTTAAGCATACGATAATGATTACATATTTTTTATTTTTAAAAATATAAACAACTTTAAAAATGCTAACATGTGTTTTTAATGCGTTAATATGTAATTTAAACTTCTTACATATGTATATAAACTGTTTTTCATAAAAAAAATATGAAAATGTTTAAATATCCCATTAATTTGTTTTTTTTCACGTATGATTATATCAAAATTTCCACCCATCAACCTATTTATAGTATATAAAACCTGTTAAAATTAAAAAAACAAAACTTATTAACATTGTATAGTGTCATTAATTTTTGTAACATGCATCGTCGATGCTTTTTTTTTTTAACGGCAGAGAGTATTGACGTATCGTTGCACTACCTTCAGTTATTTAGCGGTTGGTAACTAAGGTCGATTACTCGATCGCCGACTGTGAGACCATACTCTCTGATGCGCAGAAACCCGTGAAATAAGTAAACTCAAGCCCACCAAGATTAAGCTCAAAATTTTATTTCTTCACCTGATATCTATTAAAGTATTAACAGTGAAACTTAAACCCTGGTGTCTGAAAAGAAAGAATCAAGGCTTAACTAACAGTTGAACTATCCGGAGAATTGCCTCAACTGGTAAAGGCTCACCCTCTCAAAGTGGAGGTCATGTGTTCGAATCTTGTTGGGTGCAATTTAATGGATATTCAAGTGAATGAATGAATTAGGGCTTTAATCCCGGGTTCGAACCTAATGAGGGGCGAGAGTTTACGGATTTCATCCGGTTCCCGCGCATCTGGGGGCACACGTGTCTCAAAATCGGAGATTAAGGAATCGATTTTAGCTATCAAAATCGGAGATTAAGGAACCTAATGAGGAGTAAAGTTAACACGACGAAACACTTTTAACTACTGTTCAAAACAAAACAAACATTTGAACTTTTGCTGGATCATCGTCGGTACTATAAACAGTTGCAAATTCATTCGTTATAAATGTGGTCAAGAACTCAAACCCAAAGTCGCTCACGTTTTAGGAAAGCCGAGTGTGAACTCGGTCAGCAGTCAAAGCCCAGACCCACCTTTAACCGACAGATGTCCGTTCTTACCGGCATTTGTCATTTCTTTTGACGCGTTTTTACCTGCCACGTCACCACCAGATGCACTGTAGTTTGCCAATCACAAATAGTTCCCAAAACAAAACTAAATTCAAACCTAACCATGGTTAATTCCATGACTACACTTCACCATCCACACCTCTATAAGACAACCACTTCATCTTCCCCAATCACTCAAACCAAAAAGTGAGGTATTGAGAGCTTCTTCTTCTTCACACACTAAAACACACACTTCAAAGATTTTTTTTATAACTTTCTGCTGATTTTCTTTTGTTTTTATAAAATTCCCCCCTCTGATTATCCCCACTTCTGTGTATCCCTTTCTGTAAATCATCTGGTCTTTCAATTTCAAAAAAATTACAACTGTTTTGGGTTTGTTTTTTTAAGAATTTCAAGATTATTACCCATAAAAAAGCAAACTTGATTTGATTTTTAATTTTTTTTTAAAAGAGAGTCTGGTGTTTTCAGAATAGAGATTCATCTTTTTCAATTGTTTTTTTTAAAATTTATTTTCAATCAAAATCATCTTTTTAGGGGTTTTTTTTTTTGCCCTGAAGGTTGGTTTTTTATTTTCTTTAAAAAGGGTTTTGCATTTTTTTTAAAAACCCACCTTGTTTTATTGATTTTCCTGGTATTTTTCTTCCCGGAAATCATCTGTTTTTATTATTTTTTTTTATCTTAATTTTGAATATTAATGGCTTCTTCAGCTGCTATGAGTTTCTGGAATGAGCCATCAATGGCTGGTGATGAATTAATGGATGCACTTGAACCTTTTATCAGAAGTGCTCCAACGGAGTTATCAAATTACCAAAACACCCTCATGTTTTCTACCCCTCCTACCTCTTATCCATGCCCTTCTTCGTCTTTTCCTTTTCCTTCATCTTCTTCATATGTTTCTACTGTTTATTCAGAACCCAGTTTGTACCCGGATTACTATATCCAAGACCGATTCGGGTACGATCAACCCGGATCTTCACTCGGGTTGAACCAAACAACTGAATCCCCAATTTACCAGTTCCAAAACCATATGGAATTAGAACCAGAATCACAATTAGCCACCGAATGGTCTCAAAATAACCCGAATTACATGGTTGCAGATCCTGTACCCGTGACAACCGGGTCACTTCCGAAACCGACAAAGCTCTACAGGGGGGTAAGACAAAGACACTGGGGAAAATGGGTCGCGGAGATTCGTTTACCCAAGAGCCGAACCCGGCTTTGGTTAGGTACATTCGATTCAGCCGAGGAAGCCGCGGTGGCTTATGATAAAGCCGCGTACAAGCTTCGTGGTGACTACGCGCGGCTCAACTTTCCGCAGCTTAGCCGAGCCTCTCAAATGACCGACTACACGCCGTTGCATTCTTCCGTCGTCGCCAAACTAGAGACGATATGTCAGTGTCTGGCGGCGGGGAAGTCCGTTGACGGTGCTAAGAAGTCCGGTTCACGGCGGTCGTCGACCGCCGGTAAGACGGCTAAAGGATCACCGCCGGAGATCGTGAAGGTGGAAGGTTCTGAGAGTGAAGGGTGCGGTGGATCGGGAAACTCTTCGCCGTCGTCGGATCTGACGTTCCCGGAGTTCACCGACGACGACAACGGTTGGTCGGAAAATTTATCGCTGGAAAAACATCCGTCGTATGAGATCGACTGGGGTGCGATCTAGTGTGGCAGGTCGCAGTTTGTCATGGTGTAATTTGTAGTTCGTAGGTAATTTGGGGGTTTATTTTGTAATTTGGGAGCCGTCTGTGATGAAATTTTAGTCAATTACAGGGCTCAGGGTAGTTTGGTAAATTTGTATTTTGTTTTTAATTTTGGGATGATTTATTAAATTTAAATCCCGTTTGTGTCCTTTTAGATCTTATCGAGTATTGAATAAATTTATGTTATATGGTTGTAATTTGAGTTTATGGATATTGTACGTGACATCATTAAAATAGTATTAAAAATAAGAAAATAGTATAAAAAAGATGTTTTTTGGATGGTTTGGTTTAATTTAAGTGTTGTTATATTATTTTAAAATTATGAAACGTCTTAGTGCTAAGTTAGTTTGTAAGTGGTGTAGAATTAATTGATTTCTTAAGCTATTATTATAAAAACAAATGATAGTTAAAGTAACACTATTATTTCATTAGCTTACGAAACAGTGGGTTGGGTTAAGATAAGAACCGACAATGCCTAATCATATTTTCGAGGTGGTATAAATGTATAATATTAAAAAACTACAAGGTACTGGTAGGGCTGGCCAAAGTATTTTAGAGGCTAAACACGATAATAAAATAAGGTTTTTTTTACTAAAAAATATTTTGTTTTAAATTTTAATAAATATTAACATATGTAACATATTTTATTTGATAATCGTATGAGAAATATTCAATAACGTGCTTAGTGAATATGGTTCAACTTAAAAACAAAAAACTTAAAACTATCGCCTTGTAAAGTCTAGAATTATTGTTCTATTTCCTTTGATTTTTCATCGAGTTCAACAAAATCCATTATATATAAAAAAATTATAGAAATCATAGCCATAAGATTTTAGGGTCCTAAGACCTAATTTTACTCATTAAGACTCTCAGTCCACTCTTGGGTACTAGGTTTGTATTTTACAACGAAATTTTCTTAGAATATTAAGTTTTCTTCTAAACTAATAATTTGATATGAAATATAATCTGATGATACAACTTGTGATATGATGATCCTTTAGCAATCCAAATTGTTTGTTAAAAATGATGCAAGTGTAAAGAGATTTATTCCTTGTATTGCATTTTTTTTGAACGGTAATTTGGATCACAAATCCACCCGATCATATCCACATTCAATAGGAGGAAACTCATTATTGGTGAAAGAAAACCTCCTATACCAGCATGAAACCTCTATTTTGTCCATGTTATGACCTAAACCCGTGATTTTTCCAATATTGAAGTCACATGATACCTTTTCTCAAATACTTAAGCTGAGGATCATTGGTTGTTTTTTGAATTGCTAAGATAAATAATGCGGTTAAGGAACAACCTTTATTTTTAAAGACATACCATGTCAAATATGATATAATAAATAAAATGCAGCATGTAAACTTTAATCTACTATAATTTACATAAAAAAATTTGATATATAAAGCTAGTACACCAAAACCAGTTAACCGACATTAAATATTTTATGATAAAGTATACGAAATAAATGGTCAATGATGAGCCAATCTAAGATATCAGAATAGATTAGCTTTTTTTTGAACGACGAATGTATCAATCGTGTAATCTACTGTTTTCAGGTCATTTTACTAATGTATAGTTACCTGGGCCCTTCATGAGCCATCACAACCACCCCAGGAGGAAACCCCAATGGGAAAACCCGTTACCCCCCCTAAGACCCCTATTTCGCTGCGGAAAGGATTTGAACCCAAGACCTTCCATTTGAAAGAATCTTGGGGTACTATTGAGGCAATGCCTCATTGGTATCAGAGATTAGCTAAGCTTGTATTTACATTCTCTACAAGACTGACTAAATTCAAGATAGAAAATATCTATATCCTAATTTTCCGTTCGAAGTCACAATGATATATATCTTTGTATGTATATTTTAGAGGTTATTGGATTTAAATACTCCAAACTTTAACCTTTTGACCGGCAATACTTTCAACTGAGAAAATATTTACTGACCCCCTCCCAACTTTCGAAACATTTTCCATTGACACTTTAAAAAACATAATTTTTTTGATGACATGACATCTGTTTTGCATTGCTAATGGAAAAATCTTTTGAATGTTGAGAGTGCCAGTAAACATTTATTTAGTTGGAAGTATTGTCGGATAAAAGGTAAAAGCTGAAAGTATTTAAATCCAATATCCCTATTTTTAACTATATATTTAAAGGAAAGATTAAAAGATTATTTATTATTCTCCAATGGGATTAAATAGCAATAAATGAAAGAGACAAGAGTAAATTATTTGATAAACAATCTTGTTTTTTTAATTGCTAAGCGTACTCTCCTCCTAAACTACACCAAACTAATTACACTATGACATATGATTGAACCTATGATCTCCCATCGTAAGTGGCAAAACTTCTACTAAGGTGGTGCTTGTTTTTCCCCAAAAGGTCTGCGCATGCTTTTCTGTCTTCGTCGCACAAACCACACGCAAACATTGTTATCTGCAGACTTTTTGTTTTTTAATATGTTTTATCTGCGTGAACTCTTTTTGGTGCAGATGTGATTCAGTCATTTTTAGGATGTTAAAAAGTTTGTAGAGACCACCCACCACCACTGACCGTTGACCCTCCACCACCACCGTCCACCACCACCACCATCGCCGGCCAACGCCAGCACCACCATCCAATACCACCACTTTCAATCACCCCCACCACCGCTATCACCGTCGTCCACCCCCATCATCAACCACCAGCACCACCATCCAAACACCACCACAAGGTTATTTTAATAGTCAACACACGTTAAAAAACAAACAGTCTTCTTATTGCAGACTGTAGATATTTGGTTAACCTATTATTCTACATATGTCTGCAGATGTGGTATACAGAGTGCATATATTTTTCTTTTCTTTTTTCTTTTGTAAAAAAAGACCCACATTGGCTGATAAACAATAATATACTAACCAAAAAACAAAAAGAAATTTTGGTCTTGATTATTTTATTATATTGAGGTAATTTCTTAATTTTATTTTTGATATATAAGGTTTTAAAAAATATATATAACTAGAAATACAACGTACATTTGATTCTTGATATCTCAATTTATAATGAAAAAATATGCCAACATTTGTGGATTTGTAATGCAAAAAACGAGTTTTTTTTAGAGAATAAAGAGAGTCGATAGATGACGAACAAAATGAATAAAAGAGAACAAATATTTGTTAGGAAAATAGTAGGGTTAGTTGTTTAAAGTCATAGTCACTTTAGGTTGTGGAAAAATAGGGTACGTTGTTTGAAAACAAGATGTTAATCAACTTTTTTACGTCATAAATGTTTGTTTGCAATTTTGCATGTTAAAAACATGTGAAGTCATAGGTTGAGATGTCACATAAATGAAAACTCATATCTTGAATAATAATTCATGTATCTTAGATAGATAGCATTGAAACAATATTTCTATTTCAATTAGGATAAGGGTAAGACTTATATCCATCCCTTTCTCCTAAAATATACTGAAAAATAAGAATATATTGGGTAAGTTTGTTTATTTATTATATTAGAATATGAAGTCATAGGTTGAGATGTCACATAAATGAAAACTCATATTTTGAATAATAATTCATGTATCTTAGATAGCATTGAAACAATCTTTCTATTTCAATTAGGATAAGGATAAGACTTATATCCATCCTTTTCTCCTAAAATATACTGAAAAGTAAGAATATCCTGGGTAAGTTTGTTTATTTATTATCTTAGATAATTATATTATAATACCATATGTCCATAAGCTACCCGATCAACAGAGTTCAATCCATCAACCTAGTTAATTAAAATCTAAATTCAAGTCTCAAATTCAAAACGTGCAGTCAATTAGTCAAAGTAGTTGGTACATTTTCATATGTATCCCAACCCTCAAACAACACCACCACAACCCACCGGCAACCAGGGTCATCTCAAACTTGTAGACCAAAGCGGAGATAAAATGTGGGGCCTATTTTTGACTGTAAATAAAAACTCAGTTTTAGAAAAAAAAAAAGACATAGATTATCATGCAAGAGAAAATTACTAGAAGTATAAATCGCAAACAAAACATGAAAATTCGGGGTCCTTTTCCGATTGTAAATAAAAATCTTCTCAAATTTGAGAAAAAAAGATATAGATTTTCATGAAAGATAAAATTACAAAAAATATAAATCACAAACAAAACCTTTAAAATATATTTCTAATATCAAAGAATCATTAAATTTATCTCAATCAGAATTCGTTACAATTAAAAAGTTGATTTACTTAAAAACTTTGAGGTCCCTAAATTTTGTAAGCCCGGCCTAAGCTAGGTTTTTTTTTTATTTTTTATTTTTTAATATGAGAGTCGGGCTTGCGTACAACCACCTCAAATGGTCACCACAAGCAACTCCATCACCACCATCGTTCAGCTTACGATTAATAACCAATTTTCCTGTATGGAGAAAGCAAGTCCCATCCACATTAAATGCATAAATCTTGATCATTTTGTTGTTGGTGCAATTGAAATCCCTTAGCTTATAAAAGTTCTTGATGAACACCCTACAAAAACAAATCAGTTTTTAAAATTATGAAATGTCTTGGTGCTACTTTAGTTTGTAAGTGGTGTAGAATTGATTGATTTCTTAAGTTAGTATTATAAAACTAAATGATAAAGTTAAATAACACTATTATTTCATTAGCTTACCAAAAAGTAGGGGCGTGACTTTTCGAGACGACCCAAAAACACGATACGAATCCAACATGAATTTTTTGGGTTAGGGTTTGACTAAACATGCTCTGGTCCATTTTAAAAGACATTCAGATGAGTGAAGGAATCTTGAGCTTAATTTAGGGTTTTGCACAAATGCGGGTTTTGATTGATAAATAACAATATAATAACCAAACAGAAATATTGATCTTGATTATTTTATTATATTGGAGTATTTTTCTTAATTTTATTTTTGATATATAAGGTTTTAAAAAATACATTTATAACTAGAAATAACAACGTACATTTGATTCTTGATATCTCAATTTATAGTGAAAAATTATTCCTTGTGGATTTGTAATGCAAAAAACGAGTTTTTTAGAGAGTAAAGAGAGTCGAAAAATGACGAATGAAATGAATAGAAGAAAACAAATATTTGTTAGGAAAAAAGTAAGGTCAGTAGTTTGTGGAAAAATAGGGTACGTTGTTTGAAAACAATATGTTTATCAACTTTTTTACGTCATAAATGTTTGTTTGCAATTTTGCATGTTAAAAACATGTGAAGTCATAGGTTGAGATGTCACGTAAATGAAAACTCATATCTTGAATAATAATTCATGTATTTTAGATAACTTTGAAGCAGACTCTTTATCTTAACTGAGATAGGGAGAAAGTTTGTGTCAATCATTTCCCTCCATACCCTATTGAAATGTGAGAAATACCTGCCCTTTTCCCATTGGCGACCAAATGTCGTCTGGATAGATGTTGGGGAAAACATTTCAAGGAAGCCTGTACCAACCCTCTGTAATCAGGATAGCTTAAAAGTTCTTGATAAACACCCTACAAAAACAAATTGGTTTTGTCAAAATCAGATCATCATAAGTGCTACCAATGATGTCTTGTTCTAGTGGTAAGATAGAGATATAAGAGAAGTGATAGAAGACTCCGGTCATGGGTTCGATTCTTGATCCCATCCTGTTTTACTGGCCTTTCATCGTCGTGCCTTTGGACGGGTGCTTGGGTCGGGTATTCCCCAGGAATTGGTGGCTGGTGAGCTAGGGGCTCTGTCCAACTACTGGCCTTTGAAACGACACAACTACTTGTCTCGATCATAATCAGATCGAGGCATCTGCAAAGCGTAGGAATGCTTGAACACAAGCTATGAATGCATATCCAGGTCTCGTAACATCTTTCTCAAAACTCGGCCTGTATTAACCCAGAGTCAAGTTCATGAAGAAGACTTGATTGTTCACATCCTAAGCCAACTTGAGGATGGCTACAATCACATAATAACAGCCTTTCAAGTCCAAGAAAACCTATCTCATATCCCAAACTTGTTGATAAGTAAGTGGGCTATGAAAGATCCTTAAAGAAAACTTAATCATCCTCTATTATTGTTAATCAGACATAAAACTTTAGTTCACTTTAACAAGTCATAAGTCGGTCAAAACTTAACCAAATTGGATGTTTTTTGGGTTTAAAACCAAGTACAAAGAGTGTTATTTCAAACCCACGTCGTCTAGTTTTTTTTCTGTTTTTTTTTTTTTGTTTTAGTTTGGGCCCTCAAACAAGGCCGGCTCAATTAATTTGAGGGCCTTAGGCGGCTTTAAAATCTGGGCCCTTCCTTTCTTTGAGAACTTATATTATTTCTCAAGGACTTTTTAATTCATTCGTTCACTGTAAGCCTAGGCAACCCTTTATTAGGGGTGTTTGTAGTTCGGTGTTTAGGTAAAACAGTAAATAACGGTTTATATGTACATATATACATAATACATACATAGATACACATAGATATGTACATAATTATGTAAGTACGCATGCATGCATGCATAAACAAGCAAAGTCCGGTCCGGCGGTCCCATTTTTAGTGAAAATCGTACACCAAATCGTTCACTACGGTTTCGAACTTTTAAAACCGATAGACCAAATATTTGGAGAAAAACCGATTGCTAAATTGAACCATATGGGACCTCAAAAAATATGAGGCCCTAAGCCATTGCATAGTCTTTTAAATATAGGGGCCGGCTTTGCCCTCAAATCATTAACACAAGCTGATGAACTCCAAAAATATATTTTTCTAACAGAATTAATGTATCGATCTTGAAAGATCATAACTTACTTAATTCTTAACCAAATTAAGTGATTCTTTATAGCTGATGAACTCCAAAAATATATTTTTCTAACAGAATTAATGTATCGACCTTGAAAGATCATAGCTTACTTAATTCTTAACCAAATTAAGTGATTCTTTATACATAAATTAGCTTTGATGTTATCTTTCAAACCACACTACGTTTGTTAAAATCTATATAAGTTTCAACTTCCAAGTAGTGTCCATAAATTTGGTTCCCCAGAAGACGTTGTTGTATGACATAGAGTTTTCCAAATTATTCAAGTGACTTTTGAAACCCAATAAATTCAATTGACTTTTGAAACCCAATAGATTATGGCAAAAATGTTTATAATATGTTAACATATCTATATTAAACATATACCAATTTTTTGATAAAAATGATCATTTAAATTTTCAAAAGTTTAACACAAAATGACACCCAAACATTATGATCTTTTCAAGAAAGGACTAAAGTTTATTTTAATGACAAGTTGGTAACATTGAATCTATAAATGGTTAATATAATTTAACCCACAACTAGCAGGGACGAAGCTTGAAAATTTTGGGTAGGGGGGCCGACCCTTAATATAAAATTTTTTGGAAGAAAAACCAAGGGGGCCAGACTCTATTAATATAAAAGTTTCCGACCAAATCCTACTACATACCTGCTTCTGAGCCGAAAAACAGCAGGGGCCGGGGCCCCTCCAGGCCCTCACTATCCTTCGTCCCTGTGCACAAGTTTGCGTCCGTATCAATGTCATAGAATTGTAGCATGAAACTAACAAGTATGTGGACAAGTGCACATTTTGGTTGAAACATTTAGACAACATCAAGGTAAGTTTAGTATTCTAATTTTTCTATTTTTAAGGGGGAAACAATTATCAAATGTTCTTATCATATGCTATGAATTTTTGAATGAGATTTCAAGACTTGTACTATATTACGTGTTTTGTTGTGCACTATGTATGATTAATGTAACTACATGGATGATTAGTTCAAATTAGACAAGTCCCTAAAGAACATACACAATTAGTTACCTCGCTGGGCATGCCAATAGATATGCACTAAATAATATTATTTGAGTTGACACTGCCACTCATGATTGCTGGGCTTGTTACTTACAACTAACATATGTTACGGTTCAAACACTTGAGTAAATATACTCAATAGTCAATACAATTATTGACTTATAGACTTAGTGACATAAAGACTTGAGACTTAAATAATGTAGCTATGCACATTATAAAACCAGTGCAAAGGTGTCACTAAGCTTGGTTGTGTCCCATCATGCATATAGTTTGTTTTGGCGTGACTTATACTTGACAACACGACTTGGTGAATTGTGTTTTAAATCTATGAAATCACTAAATTTCTAATTGAAATTTTTAAGCATATTTTTTAGGCACTGACATTAAAGAATGAGAATTTCTGACACGACACGAAAACACGACATAAGCTTAACACGGAATTATTATGTTTGAGTTCAGTATGAATGTGTTCGTGTCAGGTTTGGTTTGACCTGTTAATCTGTGTAGCTAATCATGTTGGGTTCGTGTCAACCCAGGCAGGTTAACACGTTGACCCATTTAACCTATTTATATATATTTAGGTTGTGTTTAAGTTCATGTTAAATTTTCAGGTTCGTATCAGGTTAACCCATCTACCTACTAACTTGACCCATTTAGCACCCATATCAACATTAGCTAAGACCCATGGACTTTGGTGACTTATGAATCCTTAAAGACTTGTTTATTTGTTTTAGTTTTGTTAAGACAATATATACTACATTTAATTGTTTGTTTGGTGTTTGCTTGTTTGGATAGTTTGAACATTTGACACTTATTATGGTCCATACTTAGATTTAAAAAGAAATGTTTTGTCACAATACATTTCAAATAAAATGCACTAAGCATTTCTATTGCAATGATGTGTTGTGATATACAATCAATCAGATTCATGTGTTTCCGCTTTAGCGGAAGTGTGACACATCTCAAACGACTTGCCGAATTTAAATTCACAACAACCGACTCTTTATCTCTTGTAGCACCACAAGTTCGGACATTCTTTCATCAAAGTCCTCAAGTCTCCTCTCAAGAACTTAGGATCCTATTCCTCCCACTATTAAACCCACCACCCATACCCAAGGCTTCAAAGATTTTAAGTGGCAGTTAAAGCACTTTGGTTCTTAATCAATTATGGTTACTTGACTCACTACCATCTCAAACAAGCGCTCGAGCTTGTGACATAAACTCAAAACCTTCCTTTCCAATGTATAAGTTGTTATTCGATGCATCACTCTTCATCTTATGGGTGTTCAGAAAAACCGAAAACCATTTAAAACCGATAATCGAACCGTATCTATAACAAAAAAACCGAACCAAATTCTGAATTCGGTTTTCGGTTCGGTTAATGGTTTTAGATTTTTTTTTTGAATTCGGTTTGTTCGGTTAGCCGATTAAACCGAATTCATAATTAAATTTATTATTTTTATTAATAATATAAGGTTGAATTCAGTTTATTCGGTTTTTAACCGGTTTATTTGGTTTTTAATCAGTTTGTTCGGTTGAATTCGGTTTGTTCGGTTCGGATAACCATTTCCCGAATTCGGTTCGGTTCGGTTAACGGTTAGGGATGAAAAATTTTGAAAACCGATTAAACCGAACAGAATAAATTAAACCGAACAAACCGTTAACCGAACCGATGAACACCCTTACTTCATCTATCAACATGATGATGTAAATAAGCACATTGAAAATCTCTCAAGCATGCTCTTCACTTTCTCAAAGATACCATCCACTATGATCTCGTCTTACATCGTTGATCTCTTCTAAAACTCTTGGCTTGTTTCGATACTGACTATGGTGTGTTAGTCCTAAAACATTACCTATAAGTTGATTGACTAAATTAAAACAAAAGAAAAGTTTAATTAGTCACTTAGCTAAAAAATTATATAAGTTGATTAAAAAGAGAATCAACCTAAACTAAATCTTAAGTTAAATTATCTAAATTATTCATTTTTTAACATGTCACTTGTCTAACTTACATTGTTTCTTACTCTTCTTAAGCAAAAATCTTTTCTTATTTGATCATTTTCATGTACATACACATATATTGAATTTAAAACAAGTGATTTTTATTTTGAAGTAATTTTTATTTTAAAGTAAAATTTGGCCGAACTAACTTTTAAAATCCTTTTAACTTTAAATTTTAGTATGCTAAATGTGATTAGTAATTTATCAAATTCAAACTATTTTGCATTAAAATAAAATGATTTAAATTGCTGTATGCATTTGCTTACATTTTCAACAACATTTAAAGTATTCAACTATCATGACAATATCTTGTATATTACATAAAGTAAATAAAAAATTTAAAAATTTATTATTAAAAGATTCTTTTAACATAAAATACGATTGAAATTGCATTTGAATAAATATTTTAATAAACAAAACTATAATGTCATTCTTTAAACCTTTGTTTTTAAAAAAATGTTTAGTTTTAGATTTCTTTTTTAAAGAATTGTTTTGAGAAAATGTGAATTTTTATACACAAACTTTGTTTAAAACCTCAGTTTTTAATTCCTTTTTAAGGAAACATATTTTTATAAATATTTTATTTTTATGGTGTGCTTTTTGATATTAAAATGACTATCATTAGTATTTAAAACAACGATTTTATTTATTTAGAGAAGGGTTATTGGAATTTAATACTCCCAACTTTTACCTTTTGGCCGGCAATACTCCCTACTGAAGAAATGTTCACCAACACCCCCAACTTTCAACATACTTTCTTGTGGCACTCCCCGGTTAACGAAATGTAAACGGTGTTAAGTTTTTGATGATGTGGCATTGAGTTTTCCACCTCAACTGCTGATTTGGCTTTTTTTTTTTCTTTTTTGTTCTTTCTTTTACACACATGGCATCTCATTAATAACCTAAAACCATTAGTCGATCATCTGATTTGATCATCACAAATTGAAGCCCTAGTTCTCTTCTTCTTGATCTTTTCGTTGCACAGGCATTGATTTTTCAAAACCCTAACACCATAATCACCTTCAATTGCAGCAATTATGAGCTCAACTTCAAGTACTGCACATAGCGTGAGCAAAAACCCCAAAATCTTTAAGATAGATTTGGATTGCAATCTATACTATAAGCACGATCTGATTGCTGTTCGTCGTGTTGTTCAACGCAAAAGTTCTCGAATTGGACAGGAATTTTATGGATGCCCTTTATGGCCTGTAAGTTCTTGATTTCATTTTTCTATTTTACATTTGACCTGTAAGTTCTTGATTTCATTTTTCTATTTTACATTTGAAGTTTCTAAATTCACACGATGCTTTGTATTGTAGAATATGGATTGCAAATTTTTTTTATGGAAAGAAAATGTAGATACTATGTTCAGAGAGCATGAAAGTTGCATGACCAGTCTTTTGCCAGAAAATCCTAAGAGTTATGAGGTGATGAAGATAAGGAATTTAGAGTTAGAGAAGATGCTATTGACAGAAGAGAATAAACATTTGAAAGAAATGTTGCAGAAATCAAAGGCTAAATATAAGATAAGAAATGTTTTAGGTTTAGTATTTGTTGTCATTGGCATATGGTTTTTCTTTTATATGTAGCATAGGTGTTTCAAATGCAATTGTAATGTTTCAAATGCAAGTGTAATGTTTTGGGTTATGAATGAAAGTTATTGTTTTGGTTATTCAAAGTTATTCTTGCTTATGGTTTCATTTAAATTTTGACAGGATAGGAAACTGAAGTTGAGAATACAAGTCATAACATTCAAATTGGAATTGAATACAACAGTTTACCATAATCATCAAATTAAAAACCCAAATGATTTAGAGTTAACAACCAATATGACCAAACTAACAACCAAAATGACTTAGAGTTCATAAGCAAAATGACTTAGACTAAACTAAACAACCAAAATGAGCAAATTAACAACCAAAATAAGTAGACTAAACATAATCAAATATCAGGCTCTTGATCCATGACCCCTTCCCCTTGACATTCCACGTCCTCTTCCTCTTTGACTTGATTGTTGACTCAATGGATTAGCAGGTTGACTGTTTTGCTGGCTGCTGACTTGACTTGATTGTTGAGTACATTGACTTAACTGTATAACATACAAAACCATAAAGGAGATTTAGAAGTGGACTTGATTGTAAGTAAAGTAATATTATAAGATTGAAATGTACCTGTTGTTGAGTTGTTTTCTGTAACATTCCTATGAATTAATAATAAACAATTATATTTATTAAATAATATATGACGTCATTTAAAAATTTTTCACCTACGAGTTTATATTTATACATACATACACACACATATATATATTATAAAAGCAACTTTAAACATAATTTAATATACAATTATGTGTGTATAATTATTTATAATTATACAATTCAAAGAGAAAAAAGAAACTCACTTCTAAATTTTAAACTATTGTTTATAATGATAAGTTTTTTTTAAATAAAATTTATATATTTATTATAAATAAATAAATAAATTTGTATTATAAAATTTAATCACAAAAAAACATCTTATTTAAATCAATAAAACATTTATAAATTTTTTTATATACTTTAATCATAATTAAATAAACCCAAACTAACTAAAATGAGGATGAGGGACTTATTTTGCCAATTTCGAAACTAATATTAGAAGAAAAGAAACAAGGAGGGATCAAAAGTGCCATAAACCTAAAGTCTATCTCTCTCTCACCCGTTTTCAGCCCTATCCTACCCATACCCATCATTTCGACCCGTTTCTAATTCAGTCGAATTCCAATCAATTACAGCTCATCAAACTCGATTATGGCAAGGTTTTAAGACGCTAAATCATCCTCAATCAACAATTAATCGAAATAATGTTCGAATCAATCAAAACCATTACCAAATCTACTAACAAAAACACGTTTATCAAAAATCAACTTAAACGTGTATAAATATCGAATTAACCTAACCCTAACCATCCTAAGAACCTCTAGAAGCTGTCTGGGCATCTAAAACAAACACAAAAGCTCGAACTAATAAGAATCAAAACCAAAAGCTCTCGGTTCGCTCGTCCGCTTCTTCCTCAGTCGAAACTCACTCATCCTTAACATCAAGTAAGTGTTTATTATGTCAATCGAATCGTTTTTGGACCGTGATCAATAGCCCTATGGTTGTTTACACAATCGGATTCCATACCGATCGATTTAAACCTAAGAAGAACTAGGGTTTCGTTTCTTCTATTTGAATCTGATTGGGAACCCGCATCAGAAGATTTAAAACTAATAAAACCGGTCTTCTTTCATAGCTCAGGGCCTTGGTTCAGATGGTTAAAGCTTGTGTTTCGCATACTATGGTCGCGGGTTCGAGTCTATGGCCAGCCGGTTCAACCGTCTGGACCATGTTTTTTGTTTTTATTCTATTTCTGTTTTATTTCAATTGTTTTCAAGTTCCTAATTTCATAGAAATTAATTTAATTAAGGATGCTAATGATTTAGACTATTTTGTTAAATAGAAATGATAATTTTTAGTTAATTCTTAAAATGTTATTATAAGCAAATAATATTCTTTACTGAAATTTTATATATTACTTTTATAATGTTTAATTAATAATTTTATGAAATTGAAATAAAGATTTATTAAAAAAAAAAACTCAAATTTATTAAAAACCTTAAAGTGATATAATTTTATATCATTTAAGCAAATAATTTATAAATTTCTTTTAATAACTTATGTTACACAAAAAATTTGATAAACAAAAAAAAATTTACATTTTTTTATAAACATATATGTTTGCATAAGCTTTAATTATTTAGAATATTTATAACTTATTAATTTAATAATTTCATTTAAAAATATGTTAGAATAAATTCTTACTTTGACATATTATTTAACGAGTTCTTTGAAAGTTTATTAAATATTAATTGAAATTAAAATAAAACAAGTGTTTTAATATTTGGATAAAACATAAACTAGTTTAATTTCAAAACTTTTAACTTGTGTTAACACGAGTAAATTTAAACTTGGAAGTCTCACTACTAATTTGATAAATTTTAAGTTCTAACAATACAAAACGAATCGAACCCGTTGATCCATGTAAATCCATATAAATATATATAGTTATAATAACATATGCCTATTGAATTAACTAGGTGAACATTGAATTTGGGTGGACATTATTTGAACTATAATTTGACCACTATTGCAAAGACTATCACATACACTAAGGTGAGTCTTCATAGCCTCTCTTTTACTTGTTTTGAACTTTTGGGGTGAAACATGTTATTTTGAACTTAACTTATCTTTAAACCATGTGAACTCAGCTTAAATGGCCTTAGTTGTTTGAACTTATCTATTGAACTTATCTATTGAGCATTGCATTGATCACAACTTATCTATTGGTAGCAATAATGGATCCATTGGATTGACCACCCACCCAGGATGGGTTATCCCTGTGAGGGAAAACTCGTGGTGATTGTTCCCTATTGGTCAAACTTAACTATCTGATCAATTGTTTGTTTATTTACAATCTATGTGCATTTTGCTTTGTATACACATGTTTTAACTTATTTATTATTAAACTATTTTGTTATATGACTAAACCTATGAAACTCACCAACTATTCGTAGTTGACACTTGATTTAAACATGTTTCAGGTAAGGATGTCAGATTATTGAGCTTGGATTAGATTTTAGGTTTTGAATTAAATTGATGTAATAGCTAGGGTTTAAGCATTTAAGAAATGTATTGAATGAATGAATTTAATGAGGAATTGAATGTGATGTTTGAATTTTGTACAACTATAAACCTTGTGCTATGAACAATCTACACTTTGTGCCGCCCCGATGTTTCCGCCATCGGTCGGGGTGTTACAGATTGGTATCAGAGCCTGGGTTATAGAGAATTAGGTTATTTGAACTAGATGACCTAGACTATAACCATAGGATGCCTTAGTTTGGACTCATAGGTCATGAACTGTTATTTGGACTCTTTAGTTGACATGCTAGGACATGAACTGTTATTTGAACTCTTAGTTGTCATGATAGGTCATACTTGCTTATGTGACTAGTTATTTGATAGGTCAAATGTTTGAACCTAGTTTAGGATACTTTAGTATGCACACACTAGACTTTAAGGTTCAAAACTTCTCGACCCCTTTTCTTACGACTTGAATAAGGATCGTCATCACGAGGAATGATCTTAGACTTCTAAGTCTAATCTTGAATCCCGTCAATAGTCTTTGGGTTCATTCTAATGATTAGGAAACACATGCAATCTGGAAGGGGGAATACCTGTACTTTGGGGAGTTCTGTCTAGGAAAGCATTTCGTATAAATCCAAATCAACAGATGGGCGTGTTATGCTTTCCTGGGAACCCTTGGAGTGAGTATGAACCTATAGGCTAAAGTATGTCTTTCTGAAAGTTAAGATGAATTTAAACACTTTGATCTGTCAAAAGTATTCCTTTAGGAATACAATCCAAATATTGCTTTGTGATTGAACTATCATTTGAACTATCTATTTCTTATTTGAACCCTTTGAGTTATATAAATTCTAACTCTTTTCAATTGAACTCTTGTAGAATCATGCCTATTCGTCGTGTTCGCAGAAATACTAACAATACCAATGACACCAACACCAACATAAATAACACCAACAACACGAACCCTACTATTCAAGAGTTGGCCCAGATCATTTCGCAACAAGTGGCTGTTGTGTTACCCACTTTGGTGACCCAACTCAATCAAGCTGCTAATGTGAACCCAGCTCAAAACAATGGGAATGGTGGGGGTGCAAATCTAACTTGCACTTTCAAACACTTCAATTCATGTAACCCCACTAAGTTCATTGGTTCTTAAGGAGCAACTGGACTACTCCAATGGTTTGAAAGCATCGAGAGCACGTTCATTCATTCTGACTGTACTGAGAACCTTAAGGTTCGATATGCCACTAGTGTCTTTCAAAAGAGGGCACTCACTTGGTGGAATGCTGAAAAGAGAACAAGGGGTTCAGATGCTGCTGTAGCTTTGACCTGGTCTGAGGTCAAACAACTTATGACCGACGAATTCTGCCCTCGTAATGAAATAAGGAAACTTGAAGCTGAATTTTGGGAACTCAAGCAAGATAGTGGAGAGAACCTTGCGTATACGACTCGTTTCCATGAACTCAGTTTACTTGTGCCACACTTGGTGACACCTTTGTCTCGGGCTATTGAAAAGTATATTGGTGGACTTCCTATGCAAATCCAAGACACTGTTTTCGGTAGCAAGCCTACAACACTTGAAGATGCCATACGACTTGCTGCAACCTTAACTGACAATCATGTGAAAGATGGAACTTTAATCAGGAAGGGAGTCAAGAAAGTGGAAACAAAGTCCAACACTGAGGAACCCTCTATGGAGGCCAACACTGAACCTACCAACACTCACAAACGAAAGGCTAGGAATTTTGCTATGGCAACCCCTGCTATTCCTGTTATTCCTCTGAACCAACAAGCTCCACGAAACAACAAAGCCTATGTGGGAGTCCAACCTCTGTGCAACACTTGTAAGTTGCTGTGAGGCCCCGATTCCGGGCGATCCCACGTACGTTGGTCTCGTCATAACACATAGCCCTTAAACTAAAAACTTTCATAATCATGCAGCGGAACTTAAACATCATATCAAACATAATTACATGTCTGAATTAATTCATAAACGATTGCCAACACCATCGGATTTTTTTTATCTTGATGCCTGAGCTCCATGCCTTCTCTGACCCAAGCTTAACCTGACATACATGCTAAATCAAGTCAGCTTACGCTGGTGAGTTCTAGTTTTCATAAGACATCATAAACGTTTTGTTAAGTTAAAATATACTTAACATACAACATCATCACATAACATAACATAATTCTTATATATAATACACATATCTTCACATGGTATATCTTAAACACATAACATGCCTTTCCTTATAGCATACCTACATAACATATATATATATATATATATCCTCATAACATCATTCATACGGTGAAAGAATTTCGCCGTCAACTGCTGACCTAAAGTCAGACAGACTTGTGCAGCACAAAACTCTATAACTATCAACCCGCAGCTGATAACTCATACATGTATAAGATTTCTTTAACACTATCAACCGAAGTTGACAGATCATACATCACATATACGTAACCGTAACACACATTCCTTTACCTTATCAAAACCATAGTTTTGATCATAACCACTGTCTTAACAGTGGGCTTATACCGGCATAAGACTCCATACTTACCCAGTATCAATTACTGGAGCTACCATACTTACCCAGTACAAGTACTGGAGCTACCATACTTACCCAGTAACACATACTGGAGCTACCATCCTTACCCCATAACGCGTATATGGGAGCTACGTCATAATCATCCCGTAACAAGTACAGGAACAACCATACTTACCCAGTAACAAGTACTGGAGCGATCATGCTTACCCAGTATCACGTACTGGAGCTACCATGCTTACCCAGTATCACATACTGGAGCGACCATGCTTACCCAGTATCACGTACTGGAGCTACCATACTTATCCGTAACAAGTACGGAAACAACATCATTCATCCCATACGAATATGGGAGCAACGTCATTCATCTCCCGTAACAAGTACGGGAGCGTCATCATTCATTCATATCCCATATCACATATAGGGACATCATTCGTTCATCATATATGATACGTTAGCACATATCCTCATTCGTTATAAACATTATATGTTTCATCATACCCAGTTATAGTCGTGGTTGACTCTCATTCATACACTTTCCTATAACACGTATAGGCACATCACTTATTCCTCATTCATAGTATACTAGCATCATAACATCATCCATCGTATTCAACATAACATCATAACATTTCATGCTAGTCTCTTATCATCATAATATCATCACTTTGTCTTGATATAATATAGGAACCATCATATTATATCATGCCAGTATCATTTCATCATATCATCAGATTATATATTCTGGCAGTCATAAACTTATCATACTAGCATCTTATCATCCTAGCATTATGCCCTAGCAGCAAAGCACATATCATATCATAACATCTCATGCTAGCATCTTTATTATCATGTCATCATGGCATTCTAAACATATCATGCTAGCACCGCGTCATCATATCAATTTCCTAATAATATAGGAATCATCATACTACATTATGCTAGTATCACATCATCGTATCATAACCTCCTGGCCTCACTTACAACCTATTTTTCATATCATACTTCATGCCTTCATCCTGGCAGCTTAGGATTTCATCATAGCTTAACATCTGTAATTATCCTCGTAGCGTGTTATCATACTGCTCATCGTCATGTCTTACTAATATGAACATATCATACTTAGCATGTCATCATTTACAAATCATATTAACACGTTAACCCGCATACATATTCATGGCATATCATTATTCATTTATCATCATCTTAAACACATAACATCATGAACATAATGTTAAGCATGTATGCCAGCCCAAAACATTAAATGTGAAAATAGGGCGTCTAGAACTCACCTGATGTCCCACGGTCGCGAGATCACTCACAACTGGTGCTAATGGTACAACTCTGCATTGGTTTACGTTTAATATGTTATTTACATATTAATTTCCTGATTAAATCTTTCTGAACGTCCAATGTCAAAGACCTTGCCTTAATAGCCATTAAATAGTTAATGTTGTTGATTATCATACTAAAACAGGTTCCTAGACAGATTAATGACTCAGAACTGATCAATCCTTGTTATTGATTACCCAGATATCATGGAATATCACAATGTAACATTAGAATAGGTTTAATAACCATATTTAACATACAGATCTGCCTGTTATCATAAACACCAGATAATCCTTCCAATGAGTATGTTAATTATGGTGATTAGTTTAAAACACTTAGAATTAACCTTGCGTGTCAAAACTAATCATACTAATCACCTACCTTGTCATAATCAAATGGTCTAAACCATTACAACCATTGTTATGATTCCATGCAAACCGGGCATTACAACGGCTCAACACAAGGATTTACCCATTAACAATTCGAGTTCTTCACTTATAATCAATCCTAGCCATCATCTAGGCAATAATCAACAACCCTAACTATATTCTCTCATTCAGAAACAAGATTTAATCCATCATAATCAATCTAGAAGGTTAGGATGAACCGTTACCTATCCGGCGGAGTTCTGCGGGTAAAAAGATGATCCGGACTTGCAGAAACGTTCCCTAGTGCGATCTAAACCTTGAGAAGCCTTCAAAATAGAGGTTTTGATGGATTGGAAGTGGGTTTTTCGTGTTTGGTGGCTGAGACGTCGAAGGGAAGATAGAAAATAAGTTTATTGATGCAAATCTGATCTTTTAATCCCATTTTCCAGCCGCCTCACCTGTCGCGTACCGCGACTAGGGGCCAAATAGAGCTTCGCGTACCGCGAAGAAATCCGGAGAATCTCAGATATTTTTGGTCCATCGCGTACCGCGAAGGATCCTCAAATATCCGTCGCGTACCGCGACGAGTCCAAAAGTACAATACTTTGAAATTTTTCTTCGTTTCACGATTCCGGACAATCCGTAACTCCGTTTCGCGCACGGTTTTCGCCCACATTCATTATTTCTCGTATACTATCAACCTGAAATAATTTCACACGTTTATCGTTAAGATGCTAAATTTTCGGGTGTTACAAATCTACCCTCCTTACAATAGGTTTCGTCCTCGAAACCTGTTACGTCTCAAAGAAATGTGGGTAGAGTCGTTTCATCTCGTCTTCCAAGTTCTTGACTTGTCCAAAGACACGTTCAAACTTACATTCTTTTCTTTCAATCCTTCCTGTTGTGCCTGCTTGTGTTCGTCCAAGGAGTCTGGCGTGAAGCATAAGCTATGTCGTGATGCATCAGCGTACACACAAGATCATCTTTTCCATTCGGCAGTGCTAAAACAGGAGCTTGGGTAGATTTCTCCTTTAGCACTGTAACCGCTTGTTCTTGGTTCGGCCCTATTTGTACTTTACATCTTTCTTCGTGAGCTTCGTCAGTAGTATCGCTATCTTGGAGAACTCCTAAATAACTCTCCGATAGTAACCGGCCAAACCAAGAAAACTGCGTACTTCCGTAGGTGATTTTAAAGGCTCCATTTCATAACCGTTTCAACTTTAGCTAGATCTACCATAATGCCTTCTGGGTTCACCACGTGACCCAGAAATTGTAACTCTCATAACCAGAAAACGTATTTGGAGAATTTAACATAAAGTTTCTCTTTCCTCAGGATCTCCAGTACCTCATGTATGTGACAAACATGGTCTCCCTCGTTCTTTGAATAAATCAAAATATCATCCATAAACACTATCACCGATCGGTCCAGCATCGGTTGACATACTTTGTTCATCAAATCCATAAATGCTGTAGGAGCATTCATCAATCCAAATGACATAACGAGAAACTCGTAGTGTCCATAACGTGTTCGGAATGCAGTCTTTAGAATATCCTGCTCTCGAACTTTCAACCGATGGTAACCAGATCGAGGATCTATCGTTGAGAACCAGCTTGCACCTTGAAATTGATCGAACAAATCATCAATTCTAGGTAAAGGATACCTGTTCTTTACGGTCAACTTATTCAGTTCCCTGTAGTCGATGCACATTCACATGCTACCATAATTCTTCTTCACAAACAGCACCGGGGCTCCCCAAGGAGAGACACTCGGTCGTATAAAACCTTTATCAAGGAGTTCTTGTAGCTAGGCCATCATTTCCTTCATTTCGGTGGGAGCTGAACGGTAAGGTGTTTTGGCAACGGGTTGCACCCCGGCACTAAGTCGATTTGGAACTCAATTTCCCGTTCCGGTGGTAATTCAGGCAATTCCTCAAGGAATACATCAAGGAAGTTACGCACCACGGTTACATCATCAATCATGCTCATATCCGTATGTTCCTCAATCACCTAGGCCAAGTAGGCTACACACCCTTGCCTCATCATAACATTAGCCTTGATCATCGAAATGATCTTCGGCGCATACATCGTTTTATCACCATAAATCGTTACGGAGTTCCCATCCATCGCACATAAACATTTCAACTTACGTCGACATACAATGTTAGCCTCGTATTTGGCTAACCAGTCCATGCCCAAGACTACATCGAAACCTCTCAAGGTTATAAGAAACAATCGTACTGGGAACTTATGACCTCCTATCTCAACATAACAATCATCTATAGCCTCAGTCACCCTGATCATCTTACCAATAACCGTTTCTACAACAAATACCCGATTTATCTTCTTAACCTTCCCAGACAACCCATCACAGAAAGTAGAAGACACAAAACTCATAATGGCACCAAAATCAAACAATACATAATCAGTAATATTGTTGATAGAAAAGGTACCTGTGACCACGTCCGGGTCCAACGTGAAGGCTCGTGCTTTAGCCTTCTGCTTTTCCTTTCCCTTTATCCTCTTTCTTACCCGAGCCCGAAGCATCCGCCCGTGGTTTCTTGCAATCCTTGGACATGTGTCCTAACCCATTGCAATTAAAACATCGAGTAACATTCGTGCAACTGTTAGAAAAATGTCCCGTCTTTCCGCACCTGAAGCATAAGTTAGTGCCTAGCAGGCACTGTCCCATGTGGTTTTTTCCACACTTGTTACATCGGCTCATCTCCTCTCGCTTAACCTTCTTGCTTGAGAACTTTCGTTGGTCTGTTCGACCCCTCTTAGTCCCGGAGGACTCTTTCACCTTTGCTTCTTCTTTGGCTGGCTCGGCTGACATAACATCATCCCAAACTATGCCACTGAGCTCCACAGTGGAGTCAAAAGTATTGGGAGCATGGGCCTTCACATGAATCCGCACCTTGGAAGGCAAACCCTCCATATACAGTTTCACCCTGCGTTCCTCAGTACCAATCAAGTGAGGAACTAATCTTGCCATTTCATTGAATTTTGATGTATACTGTCGATGATTCATACTCCCAGCTTTCAGAACCAGAAACTCTCTTTCAACTTTATCCAGCTCATTCTTGGGACAGAACTGTTTGGTGACCAGCTCCTTGAGATCATCCCAAGTCATCTTCTCCATATCAGCAACAGACTTGGACTGCTTAATAGTGTTCCACCAATGTAGAGCTTCCTCCGTAAATGAATGGGCTGCAAACTTGACAGCTTGATCAACTCGGCATTCACTGATGGAGATAACAGCCTCCATCGCAGATATCCAGTGACAGGTGGCAACAGCATCCTTCTTTCCATCGAAGGTCGGTGGTTTACATCCTTTGAAGGCCTTGTAGTCACAACCCTTCACTTTCCCTGACGTAGAATCACCGCTTTTATTTTCGATGATCACAATTTCATCATCTCCCTTGGTGCTTTCCTTGGTTCCTTCAGACTTGTCTTTTAGAACATCCTTCAGTGCCTTAGCAATCATTGCCGGCATTTTCTCATCCATGATTTTGCAAACTTCATCAGAAATAGCCTTTACCACAATCGGCTCTAGCGTGAACTCTGCTTCGTCTTCTGGTGGCTCACTGTGCTCGCTTTCTCCTTCGTTGACCGGTTTCTCGGTCTCGACATGTGGTTCTTCAGGTTCCTGTGGTTGCTTACGTGGCCTACCCTCTTGTCCGGCCATCTAACTATCTACATAATGCAACAATTGAGTAGTCAGTACAGAATCAGTTTAGCACGAAATAAGCTTTGTAAATCGTTAATGACGTTGATCAGGTGTTATTAACCATTTACCCAACTCATAGGCTCTAAACGTTTCCCATCCCATCACCTCAACGTGCATAACACTAACTATCTTTCTAACCTTGCACCTACATCTTAACTCATACATAACATTCATACATAACAGTCAGCTCGTGGCATCCGTTCATCCGTGGTTGGCAATCCGCATCACTTAATCCCATTTTCAGTTTAAGTCTTGGCATTTGGGATGCCAAGATCTCTCAAACTATGGCTCTGATACCAACTTGTGAGGCCCCGATTCCGGGCGATCCCACGTACGTTGGTCTCGTCATAACACATAGCCCTTAAACTAAAAACTTTCATAATCATGCAGCGGAACTTAAACATCATATCAAACATAATTACATGTCTGAATTAATTCATAAACGATTGCCAACACCATCGGATTTTTTTTATCTTGATGCCTGAGCTCCATGCCTTCTCTGACCCAAGCTTAACCTGACATACATGCTAAATCAAGTCAGCTTACGCTGGTGAGTTCTAGTTTTCATAAGACATCATAAACGTTTTGTTAAGTTAAAATATACTTAACATACAACATCATCACATAACATAACATAATTCTTATATATAATACACATATCTTCACATGGTATATCTTAAACACATAACATGCCTTTCCTTATAGCATACCTACATAACATATATATATATATATCCTCATAACATCATTCATACGGTGAAAGAATTTCGCCGTCAACTGCTGACCTAAAGTCAGACAGACTTGTGCAGCACAAAACTCTATAACTATCAACCCGCAGCTGATAACTCATACATGTATAAGATTTCTTTAACACTATCAACCGAAGTTGACAGATCATACATCACATATACGTAACCGTAACACACATTCCTTTACCTTATCAAAACCATAGTTTTGATCATAACCACTGTCTTAACAGTGGGCTTATACCGGCATAAGACTCCATACTTACCCAGTATCAATTACTGGAGCTACCATACTTACCCAGTACAAGTACTGGAGCTACCATACTTACCCAGTAACACATACTGGAGCTACCATCCTTACCCCATAACGCGTATATGGGAGCTACGTCATAATCATCCCGTAACAAGTACAGGAACAACCATACTTACCCAGTAACAAGTACTGGAGCGATCATGCTTACCCAGTATCACGTACTGGAGCTACCATGCTTACCCAGTATCACATACTGGAGCGACCATGCTTACCCAGTATCACGTACTGGAGCTACCATACTTATCCGTAACAAGTACGGAAACAACATCATTCATCCCATACGAATATGGGAGCAACGTCATTCATCTCCCGTAACAAGTACGGGAGCGTCATCATTCATTCATATCCCATATCACATATAGGGACATCATTCGTTCATCATATATGATACGTTAGCACATATCCTCATTCGTTATAAACATTATATGTTTCATCATACCCAGTTATAGTCGTGGTTGACTCTCATTCATACACTTTCCTATAACACGTATAGGCACATCACTTATTCCTCATTCATAGTATACTAGCATCATAACATCATCCATCGTATTCAACATAACATCATAACATTTCATGCTAGTCTCTTATCATCATAATATCATCACTTTGTCTTGATATAATATAGGAACCATCATATTATATCATGCCAGTATCATTTCATCATATCATCAGATTATATATTCTGGCAGTCATAAACTTATCATACTAGCATCTTATCATCCTAGCATTATGCCCTAGCAGCAAAGCACATATCATATCATAACATCTCATGCTAGCATCTTTATTATCATGTCATCATGGCATTCTAAACATATCATGCTAGCACCGCGTCATCATATCAATTTCCTAATAATATAGGAATCATCATACTACATTATGCTAGTATCACATCATCGTATCATAACCTCCTGGCCTCACTTACAACCTATTTTTCATATCATACTTCATGCCTTCATCCTGGCAGCTTAGGATTTCATCATAGCTTAACATCTGTAATTATCCTCGTAGCGTGTTATCATACTGCTCATCGTCATGTCTTACTAATATGAACATATCATACTTAGCATGTCATCATTTACAAATCATATTAACACGTTAACCCGCATACATATTCATGGCATATCATTATTCATTTATCATCATCTTAAACACATAACATCATGAACATAATGTTAAGCATGTATGCCAGCCCAAAACATTAAATGTGAAAATAGGGCGTCTAGAACTCACCTGATGTCCCACGGTCGCGAGATCACTCACAACTGGTGCTAATGGTACAACTCTGCATTGGTTTACGTTTAATATGTTATTTACATATTAATTTCCTGATTAAATCTTTCTGAACGTCCAATGTCAAAGACCTTGCCTTAATAGCCATTAAATAGTTAATGTTGTTGATTATCATACTAAAACAGGTTCCTAGACAGATTAATGACTCAGAACTGATCAATCCTTGTTATTGATTACCCAGATATCATGGAATATCACAATGTAACATTAGAATAGGTTTAATAACCATATTTAACATACAGATCTGCCTGTTATCATAAACACCAGATAATCCTTCCAATGAGTATGTTAATTATGGTGATTAGTTTAAAACACTTAGAATTAACCTTGCGTGTCAAAACTAATCATACTAATCACCTACCTTGTCATAATCAAATGGTCTAAACCATTACAACCATTGTTATGATTCCATGCAAACCGGGCATTACAACGGCTCAACACAAGGATTTACCCATTAACAATTCGAGTTCTTCACTTATAATCAATCCTAGCCATCATCTAGGCAATAATCAACAACCCTAACTATATTCTCTCATTCAGAAACAAGATTTAATCCATCATAATCAATCTAGAAGGTTAGGATGAACCGTTACCTATCCGGCGGAGTTCTGCG
Source organism: Mikania micrantha (assembly GCA_009363875.1). Lineage (NCBI taxonomy): Eukaryota > Viridiplantae > Streptophyta > Magnoliopsida > Asterales > Asteraceae > Mikania > Mikania micrantha. The sequence goes on along the minus strand of CM018692.1, from coordinate 105,050,184 downwards.
GGTAAAAAGATGATCCGGACTTGCAGAAACGTTCCCTAGTGCGATCTAAACCTTGAGAAGCCTTCAAAATAGAGGTTTTGATGGATTGGAAGTGGGTTTTTCGTGTTTGGTGGCTGAGACGTCGAAGGGAAGATAGAAAATAAGTTTATTGATGCAAATCTGATCTTTTAATCCCATTTTCCAGCCGCCTCACCTGTCGCGTACCGCGACTAGGGGCCAAATAGAGCTTCGCGTACCGCGAAGAAATCCGGAGAATCTCAGATATTTTTGGTCCATCGCGTACCGCGAAGGATCCTCAAATATCCGTCGCGTACCGCGACGAGTCCAAAAGTACAATACTTTGAAATTTTTCTTCGTTTCACGATTCCGGACAATCCGTAACTCCGTTTCGCGCACGGTTTTCGCCCACATTCATTATTTCTCGTATACTATCAACCTGAAATAATTTCACACGTTTATCGTTAAGATGCTAAATTTTCGGGTGTTACAGTTGCATCACCCACTGAACCGACAATGTCGTATTTGCACCATTTGTGGGAGGTATGGTCACTTTGCCAACACTTGTCGAAGTGGACCTCTCGTACAACCAGCTCAAATAGCAAACAACCAACCTGTTGCACCTGCTATCCCTGCCATAGCTAACAAAAGGGCCTGCTATGAATGTGGCAACCCTAATCACTTTAGAAATCAATGCCCAAGACTTGCGAACAACAACCAAAGAGCGAATCGTGCCCAAGCTCTTCAACTAGTTGCCCAAGATGCTCAAACTAATCAGGACGTTTGAATGATGTATTCATGATCAATGATTGTCACGAATTTGTGTTACTTGATTCTAGTGCTATTAAAATATTGTGGTTTATAAATTTGAACTTTTACTTGGTAGAATACAAACTATATTAAATAGACTATTTAATGGTCTACAGTAACTTTATTGACATTAACTATGTTGTATTTGGTCGTATTGTGAACTTTAGGGATCTCATTTCATTAATGGATCTTGTATCCACTTAGTTATGTGCCATAATCAGCAAGTAGGGTAAACATGCAAGGCAAATTTCCGTTACGGGTGCACACGAAACGTAAATTTGCAGTACATGTAGATCCTACGAATGCGATACAATGGACACAATTTTTGAAACTCTGGATGATTAAAATTTGGTTGAAAAGTATGAACTATGCCTGTATGGCCAACTATTTGTAAACATCAAATTTGAAACGTTTTATGTTCTGTTGTGTTGTATTGGTAAGTGATCGGTATGCTCTCAAAGTATTGGTGATGTGGTGGGTTGGCTGCGGTATACCCTATATATAAGCACCACCAATACATTGGGAGTAGAATCGAAAGCTTGACCATTGATAGGATTCTTATATTTGAGTGTTAACATCAAGGAAGCTAACTTTAGTCAAGGCTTTGTGAGCTATACCTATATGGTGAACTACATGCAAAAATCAAACAAAGTGAATTATTTTATGTTTTGTGGTATTGATAGGCGATTGGTATGCTTTCAGGGTATTGGTGGTGTGGTGGGTTGGCTGCGGTATACCCTATATATAAGCACCAACAGTACATTGGGAGTAGAACCGAAAGCTTGATCAATGATAGGATTGTAGATTTAGTGTCATCATCAAGAGAACAAATCTTAGTTAGAACTATAAGTGATTCTTAAGACTTGGTGTATATTTACATATACTAAATCAAAGGTCTTAGTAGTTCTTATATCAAACCAATTAGGCAATCGTTAACCTAAAACAATGAAATGAAAACTTTCGAATTCCAAGTCCCACATCGAACATCCACATATGAGATTAACATCTCAAATGATTTGATATCATATAAACAATACAACAATTTGCATACATCTAAACGATAAAACTAATAACATCATAATACGTGACCGTATTATTTGTCGCACTTTCTAACAAAAAAAAACTTCATACTAAGAACCCAAAGCTTATCCCATAGAACACGATCTTTAATTTGACATTTTCAGCTGTACCTTAAAAGAATTGAAGAAATTATACCTAAAATTCACTTGAAACAACAACCTTGGGGCAAATTGCTTAACAAGTTCGATTACGAGAATTGAATGTTGTAGAGCATGCACTCAACCGTAAGAGTTGTATCTAAATTTATAGCAATCGAATCTAAATCAATCTGCATAACAACATATTCTTAGTTCAACAAATTTCTTTGACCTAAGACAATTTGCATGTCTTGTGATGTTGACCTTTAAATTAGAAACCAAGTTGTTGTTTGATATTATCTTTTCAATCGTAATGATCTTTGACGAAACACTCACTCCCCGTTATCTATTCAGCTTATTTCGATTAAAAAGCATTAGGATTTATGAGTCCTCTATTTGTGTGTCTTCAGCATCATATTTGATCAGGATGCTCGTTTCAATGCTCATTATTTTTTTTAACCTCTTCACTACCCGTTCGACACTTGACTAGATCTTCGCATGACACAAACGAGGGCCGAACCGACAAAGAAATTCAAACCCTTGAACTTTCAATTGAACTAAGCAACTTTAACCGACTTTTCACATGATTGAACTTGAAAATACTTGGCTAACGTAAATCTAAGATTCTCACTTGGCACGACAAGATCAAACCTAAACAAAGGATTCACAGCTATTTTGTTTTAGTTTTCTTTAATTTCGGGACGAAATTCCTAAAAGTAGGGGATACTGTAACATTCCTATGAATTAATAATAAACAATTATATTTATTAAATAATATATGACGTCATTTAAAAATTTTTCACCTACGAGTTTATATTTATACATACATACACACACATATATATATATGATAAAAGCAACTTTAAACATAATTTAATATACAATTATGTGTGTATAATTATTTATAATTATACAATTCAAAGAAAAAAAAGAAACTCACTTCTAAATTTTAAACTATTGTTTATAATGATAAGTTTTTTTTAAATAAAATTTATAAATTTATTATAAATAAATAAATAAATTTGTATTATAAAATTTAATCACAAAAAAACATCTTATTTAAATCAATAAAACATTTATAAATTTTTTTATATACTTTAATCATAATTAAATAAACCCAAACTAATTAAAATGAGGATGAGGGACTTATTTTGCCAATTTCGAAACTAATATTAGAAGAAAAGAAACAAGGAGGGATCAAAAGTGCCATAAACCTAAAGTCTATCTCTCTCTCACCCGTTTTCAGCCCTATCCTACCCATACCCATCATTTCGACCCGTTTCTAATTCAGTCGAATTCCAATCAATTACAGCTCATCAAACTCGATTATGGCAAGGTTTTAAGACGCTAAATCATCCTCAATCAACAATTAATCGAAATAATGTTCGAATCAATCAAAACCATTACCAAATCTACTAACAAAAACGCGTTTATCAAAAATCAACTTAAACGTGTATAAATATCGAATTAACCTAACCCTAACCATCCTAAGAACCTCTAGAAGCTGTCTGGGCATCTAAAACAAACACAAAAGCTCGAACTAATAAGAATCAAAACCAAAAGCTCTCGGTTCGCTCGTCCGCTTCTTCCTCAGTCGAAACTCACTCATCCTTAACATCAAGTAAGTGTTTATTATGTCAATCGAATCGTTTTTGGACCGTGATCAATAGCCCTATGGTTGTTTACACAATCGGATTCCATACCGATCGATTTAAACCTAAGAAGAACTAGGGTTTCGTTTCTTCTATTTGAATCTGATTGGGAACCCGCATCAGAAGATTTAAAACTAATAAAACCGGTCTTCTTTCATAGCTCAGGGCCTTGGTTCAGATGGTTAAAGCTTGTGTTTCGCATACTATGGTCGCGGGTTCGAGTCTATGGCCAGCCGGTTCAACCGTCTGGACCATGTTTTTTGTTTTTATTCTATTTCTGTTTTATTTCAATTGTTTTCAAGTTCCTAATTTCATAGAAATTAATTTAATTAAGGATGCTAATGATTTAGACTATTTTGTTAAATAGAAATGATAATTTTTAGTTAATTCTTAAAATGTTATTATAAGCAAATAATATTCTTTACTGAAATTTTATATATTACTTTTATAATGTTTAATTAATAATTTTATGAAATTGAAATAAAGATTTATTCAAAAAAAAAAAACTCAAATTTATTAAAAACCTTAAAGTGATATAATTTTATATCATTTAAGCAAATAATTTATAAATTTCTTTTAATAACTTATGTTACACAAAAAATTTGATAAACAAAAAAAAAATTTACATTTTTTTTATAAACATATATGTTTGCATAAGCTTTAATTATTTAGAATATTTATAACTTATTAATTTAATAATTTCGTTTAAAAATATGTTAGAATAAATTCTTACTTTGACATATTATTTAACGAGTTCTTTGAAAGTTTATTAAATATTAATTGAAATTAAAATAAAACAAGTGTTTTAATATTTGGATAAAACATAAACTAGTTTAATTTCAAAACTTTTAACTTGTGTTAACACGAGTAAATTTAAACTTGGAAGTCTCACTACTAATTTGATAAATTTTAAGTTCTAACAATACAAAACGAATCGAACCCGTTGATCCATGTAAATCCATATAAATATATATAGTTATAATAACATATGCCTATTGAATTAACTAGGTGAACATTGAATTTGGGTGGACATTATTTGAACTATAATTTGACCACTATTGCAAAGACTATCACATACACTAAGGTGAGTCTTCATAGCCTCTCTTTTACTTGTTTTGAACTTTTGGGGTGAAACATGTTATTTTGAACTTAACTTATCTTTAAACCATGTGAACTCAGCTTAAATGGCCTTAGTTGTTTGAACTTATCTATTGAACTTATCTATTGAGCATTGCATTGATCACAACTTATCTATTGGTAGCAATAATGGATCCATTGGATTGACCACCCACCCAGGATGGGTTATCCCTGTGAGGGAAAACTCGTGGTGATTGTTCCCTATTGGTCAAACTTAACTATCTGATCAATTGTTTGTTTATTTACAATCTATGTGCATTTTGCTTTGTATACACATGTTTTAACTTATTTATTATTAAACTATTTTGTTATATGACTAAACCTATGAAACTCACCAACTATTCGTAGTTGACACTTGATTTTAAACATGTTTCAGGTAAGGATGTCAGATTATTGAGCTTGGATTAGATTTTAGGTTTTGAATTAAATTGATGTAATAGCTAGGGTTTAAGCATTTAAGAAATGTATTGAATGAATGAATTTAATGAGGAATTGAATGTGATGTTTGAATTTTGTACAACTATAAACCTTGTGCTATGAACAATCTACACTTCGTGCCGCCCCGATGTTTCCGCCATCGGTCGGGGTGTTACATTTTCCTAGGCCTGCCTATTGGCCTTTTAGCAGGAGGTTCAGAAATGGATTTTGAAGTGCACTTCCTCTTGTTATGGCCCCTTCCCCCACAATTACCATAAGTCATCACAACTCCATGCTTTGTAAGTCTCCCTGGTTTTTTAGGATCTTCATGTGGATCTCTTTTCCTATTCTTCTTCGGCCTACCAGGAGCTACTTTTATTGGTGGGGGATTTAATGGACAATTTACAGCAGGCCAATATTTTTCACTAGGCAATGGAGGAATGGTCCACTCATAAGACTTCATGTATGTTTCCTTGTGGTAAAACTCATCAACAAACTCCTCAGCATTCTTACCTAAAAACCCAGCCACAGCACAAACATGTTTACAAGGAATGCCTGTTAAATCCCATTTTTTGCATGTGCAAGTCCTGTTAAGCAAATCTACAGAAACATCATCAAACTCCCTAACTTGGAATACCTCAAATGATGAAGGATACACCTCACACTTATAAGCTTGCTGTTTGTTCTTATCTACCTTCATTTGTATGTTAGGGCATACATGAACATCTTTTTTCAACATTTCATACTTCTTATTGGTTAGTCTAGTCATTATTGATAGTCTAATGTCTTCTAACATATGAATTAAATGCTTTGACCTGGAATTGATGATAAAACCATTGAAGGTTTCTGCCATGTTGTTCACTATAACATCACATGTTGTGGCAGTATCCAAAAAACACCTTGAAAAGCATTTAGGATTATGTTTAAGTAAATGCTCAACAGCAAGAACTCAGATGCTATAAAATTAGCTGTCAATTGTCTATTTTTTGACATATTCCTCAGGCAAGTGTGCTTGTTCTTCACTATCTTAACCATATAACACTCTTTCTGTTTATGATATGAACAAAAGAGCCTGAATGGACATTCTTTCAAACATGTAACACCAACCCGGCCTTGCTTATTTTTATCACTCTTTGAAATGCAAAGATTCCTACCATTAGAAACTGCATATTTCCTAACAGCTGAAATTTAATTCCAACAACCCATACAAACTTCTTCCAATCTGTTTGTTCATCTACAGTTGGGACATGAGGTGTGTACTTCTTGCCTCGAATGTCATCATCTTCACTTTCACCGGGAGATAAAACATCACTATCTGATTCCTCATAACTACTATAACCACCAACATCACCTTCAATAATTTCAGCTTCTCTATTTCCCTTCAGACACTCCTCAACCAAAATCTTCTTAGATCTACTATCTTCCTCAGTAACTTTTTTAACAGCTTTAAGTGATTCTACAAACTCATCATCATCTTTATCTGAACCATATGTACTACCTCTTCAGTTTCATCATCATCAGACCCAGACCCAGATCCTTCAACTTCATAAGTACTATCTTCACTATCAGAATCTCCCTCTAGATTAGAACCATCCTTATCAGTTGGTGATATTGTAAGTCTTCTAGCAGTAGACTTAGTAAATACCTTAAATGGTGAACTAGGGCTTCCACATACTTTATCACTAGCTATAGTTGGTGGTGTGGGAAGCCTTCTAGCTGCAGACTTAGTCATGCGACATACTGGTGGACTACAGGGTTGGGCTTCTGAATGGGCTTGGGCTAATGGTGTAGTCAGCTTGTGCTCAAGTCCGATTGTTGATGGGGAAGGTTGCATTTCTTGGAAAACAGGTTCTGGAAGTGGTCCCTGATGAACAAACACATCAACAAAAGGCCATAAATGAACCTTTCCAGCCATTTCACTAACTTCTTTATCACTTACTAACTTCTTCATGACTGTATGTACAGTATTCAACCAATACATATGAAATTTCTTGCTTTCGTATTGACCAGTTTCCATTACATAGTCAACAAGCTCAAAGAAAGAAAGTTTATCAATATCAATACTGATCAATTTCGATTCACCTCCAACATAATTAAAGCGGGGATGAACTGCATGGATAGCACCTCCATACCAGAGCTTGATGTTCATTTATGTCATCAGATTAGGCAAATTAGGGCTTCGAATATCAACGAGGAGGACGATGTGTCTTCAATTTGATCAGTCTTCAATTTGATCAGTCTTCAATTCGATCAGAAACGAGCTTCTATCACTCGAATTAGGGCTCTGATGTTTTTTGTGATGATCAAATCAGATGATCGAATAATGGTTTCAGGTTATTAATGAGATGCCATGCGTGTAAAAGAAAGAACAAAAAAGGGGAAAAAAAGCCAAATCAGCAGGTGAGTTGGAAAACTAAATGCCACATCATCAAAAACTAAACACCGTTTACATTTCGTTAACCGGGGAGTGCCATAAGAAAGTATGTTGAAAGTTGGGGGTGTTGGTGAACATTTCTTCAGTAGGGAGTATTGCCGGCCAAAAGGTGAAAGTTGGGGGTATTAAATTCCAATTACCCTTTAGAGAAACTAAATATGAGATAAAATATGACACATAATAAAAGCAGTTGAAGAATATAACAAGTGATAAAATTTTATTTTTTAATGAAATAAAAAGATCTACATAAATTTTTTTTTCTAAGAATGAATCTGATTATAATATTTATGTAGTATTAGAAGGGTTTTCATCAATTTCTTTTTTAGCCAAGTTATTATTTTATTGTTTTTTCTTAAGAAACCTAACATAAATTATTAAATTAACACACGGGCAAATAGTAGTGTAACTTTTTGTTTGCAATTATGAAATTAGTATGGTACATAATATAGTTTTAATTATTAAATTCTTAGCCCATTTGTTATTTTATTTATTTATTGTGGTATTTTTTTTAATAGGAAGAGTATTTGAGGGGCTTTTTTTCTTGAATCAAACTTTCTAGATCGGCATGCGCGTTACAAGATGCCAAATATTTCTAGATGCATAATGACACAATCTAATATTTGGGCCTACAAAAAGAATATGATTCCCAAAAGATTTTGTATAATTTTATATGCGATTTTAACATGTATATGTTTATTATGAGATGTCTTGGGTTGCAGTCTCACCTATAGCAAATATTGCTCTGGGTTGAGCCAGGGTGTTTTTCTAGTTGTAGGTTTCCTTCTAGTTGGAGTCTCATCTATTTGTCAGGATGATCACGGGTGACAGAGTGTTTGCTGTTCAAAAAAAATATGTTTATTTAGAATATTGTGTTCAAGAAAACATAAATATTCTGTTCATTAGATCATCCTCAGGGTCGACGTAGGGATAACATGAGCGTGACCCAACCTCTAACAGGAGGATTCGTTCTGTCTCGTGACCGGATCAAAAAAATTCCGGGGTCTGTAGCGAGAAAATAAAATGGGCATCTTTAAAAAAGCTAACTTAGTAATTTATATATAAAAAGTTAATAATATAAATATATTTGTTAAAAAAATTAACAAAATTAAAGTATTGTAGCGAAATAATTTATTTTAAATGAATAAGCAAACCGTGAGGCTCTTCGAACATTTTTTTGAAGCAAAAGTCTCGATCATCTCTTTGGTATCCATATTGTCTAAGATGACGTTCTCAATAGAAATCATTGTTAATCTGTTAAGTCAGTCTTGTAACATCGACAATCGTAAATAAGAATTCAACAACTTCAACTTAGAAAAACTTTTTTCTGCTGATGCCACAGTTACCAGAATAGTCAATAAAACTCTATATGCAATTAATAAATTACGAAAAACATAAGCTGGTTTAACTTGTTTATAACATAAAAAATGATAATTTTATTACACAAAAATGTCTCAAACTAATCCAAACAAATATTTCAATGCATCTCGAATACGATAACACAACTTAAGATCATTGATCATTTTCATCGATTTGCTTTAACTTTTTGGGAAACAAAAAAACCAAATAGGTATTCATATTTTTGATATTGATCGAATCCTGATTCAAGAGAAGCAATAGCTTGATCAATAATACATAAAAAGTAATAGACTTTATAATTTTTCTCGGATGAAAATGAAACTTCTTGCTCACTTGAAGTTTCATTACTAACTAGATTATTACCCCGTGTATTACACGGGGTTTAATATAAAATTACTATCAATAAAAATTAATTATAAAACAATATTTTAATATGAAATGAATAAATTAGGTATTATAGAGTATATTAAGTAATAAAAAAATCAATTAAAAACTTTAATAATTAAAAAATTGATACTCGACTTTCTTAAATTGTAAGAACTAAAATTTTTAAACTAATTAATGCTAAAAGCTATAATTTTCAAAATCAAAAAGGTAAGGTTCCCATTTTTTAATTATTAAAGATAAGTGACCTAATTTGAAAAATATCATTAAACAAAATGTCCAAAACTGCAATTTTCTCTATCTTTTTTATAACTTTTAGTTTTTAAAGTGATTATTTTTTAAGCATTTCGTGTTAAAAATGTTATTTGTTTATAAAAATAATGTTTTTTAAAATCTCTGTATTATAGTTTATTTCATTTTAAAAAAACTTGTTTTGTAGAAAAAGAAAATTCTAAATACCGATGTAACATATATTTCGCGTCTATAAAAATTTTTGATTTATAGAAAAAATTAATATTTTAGAAACTTTTTTAAAGTGTCTTTTTAAATTGATTTTTAATTTATTTAAAAACCATTTTCAACATTAAAAAGGTAAATAATATCATTATAATTTTAGTTATTTAATAAGAGAGTTAATAAACTTATTTAATATGAAAGAGAGTTGAGTTAGATGATAAAATGAAGACATGTGGCAATATTTGTTTAAAAACATGACAAGTGTCAAAAATGATTTGTGTTTATTAAGATAGTAAGATAAGATTAAACTATTTTTATTGTATCAAAACTTGTTGGACCCTAAGTTTTATAAAATATTTTTTTTATAATATATTTTTTATCAAAACTTGTTACACTTTTTTTGTCAAATAATCTTGCAATCTCATGTACTTATATCGTAGGATTTGTGGTGGAACCAATTTTTTTTTTTTATTAAACATTATAAATCTTCTACATTTGCTTCAAATACTATATTTAAGATACTCTTGAAACAAACAATAAGAAACCATGAAATTTTATACCAGTATTAATCATGGTTGAAGAAGTTGCTAGGTGCTAGTCGGACGGTGAGGGCCTAGGGATTTATCAGCACTAGGCGGATTGGCTAAATTCAACCCCGTATAGTACACGGGTCAATAGGATAGTATATATTATATACGCACATCAATATAAATAATTCAATATAATAATTCAAATAATTTAAAAAATAAACTTAAACGTAGTAAGTCAAGTACTTTAAAGTTTAAATTTAAACACCGAGTTTAAAGTTTAGAAATGAGGTATGATGTTTAGTGGCTGAATTCGATGGTTTGGATGTTATATTCGATTTTTTAGAGAGATAGTAAAGATTTTAGGTCGAGAAATGTCTCAATAATCATGGATTGGGTCCCTTTTAACCGAAAAAAGTGAAAAAAAAACTGACTAGCCCACCTAGGGCCGAATCGACACAGTTGGAGGGCGCCTAGGCCGATTTTTACAACACTTGCATCACTAGAAAATTTGACTGAACAAAAAGTAAACATATCCATAATGTTTTTGAAGCCGAAGGGGCCGGTCGAACTGGAGGTGTGCAACCCAAACAAGTCGCGTGAGCCGCCTACCAACGAACCATCTGGTTCACTTGTTAGACCGAATTTAGTTTTCTTACTTATTTATTTTCTAATCAAATGAATGAAATATTAAACCAGACCATGTATTTTTTTAACATGATTATGTTTATTTGAATACTAATTATGTTTGTTTAAATGTATTTATAATTCCATAATTTTTTTAGAATTTTTAATATATTTATTATGTTATGCGTTTCTTGAATTCGGTTTTACCGATCAGTTACTAATAAAACATTCGGTTCAACATCCGATCAGATCCTGAAAACATTACATATCCATTTTTAGTTCAGAAAACATATAAGATCAATTATGTGGATACATGAGTATACATCAAATCATATGAGAATTTTACCATTTCTTTCATTCTTGATACACATTATGATTCTTTGTTTTCAGCCTTATATGACCCATATATGTTCACACCACAAAAGGTTGCATACATCCAAAAAGAACAAATTAAAGCATATTGAATCCACATATATCTCTTTCCACTTGTGATCAATGAATGGAAGATAAGGACTCAATCAAAATTTTGAATTAGTTTGTATTAAGCTTGAAGCAAGGTAGATACCCCACCACCACCATTACCACCACCTAAAAAGAATAAATGTTATATAATATTATTATTTTAAGACTATAAGAAGTATCACTATATTTGAATAATACATTTAAATAAACCGACATACAATTCGTAACATTAACTTATTTTGTATATGTCTTGCAAAATAGACGAGTTGTGTTGAGTTGGATAACGGGTCAAAACATGTGTGGATCAAGATGAATATTAAAATAAATCAGTTTGGGTTTAAATTAGTCGATTTTAAAAATATAAATTTATTTTAAGTTAAAATAAGCTGTAAAGAGACCTATAGTTTATTTTAATAATTTTTAATTATTTTCTTATCAAATATATTATTATTATTTGAATTAAGTATCATACAATTCATAACATTTATGTATTTTTTTAATTATCAAGTGGCCGGGGTGCTTATCTTTTAGAAATGTCAGAAAAAGGAACACGTAACACCAATGTGTACTTTGAGCAAGGACAAATGCCTAACACCATGTGTTATGGTGTGACCATCATCACTTCATGTAGGCATTACGTAGGCGTCACATAATCAACCAACATCATTACCGTCTTATCACTCCAAATCATTTTTTCCTATGTTACCATCACTTCCCCATCACTTTCTCATCACTCCACGTCATCACCATCTTTTTCAATATTTTATTATTTGATTTTTAGTTTTTCAAATATAAATTAAATTAAAAAAACACCTAATATAATTAAAAATATTAATATTACAAACTAAAATAAAAAAAATTAAATAAAAAACATTAAAATAAATTTAAAAACTTTTAAAAAAAACTACAAATTTTCTCTTCGATTTTTCCAGACATGTTCAACTAAATCGCCTTTTTACATGTTATGTATCTCTCTTCTTCGGATCTCGGCTCGTATTTCAAGTCTTTCTTCCGGTGTAACCTCTTCAACCGGAAGGTCTAACTCCTCGTAATTTTGGCAAATAGCTTTACCTTTGTCCTCCAATATCATGTTATGCAAAATAATACAAGCATACATAGCGTCTCGAATTTTACTTTTGTGCCAAATCCTACATGGATTACTTATCATATGCCTTTTTTTTAAGTACATCGAAAGCTCGTTCGATATCCTTTCTCGCCGCCTCTTGAGCTTTTTTAAAATAATTTCGTTTGTCATCATCTTCACGAGGACATGTAAATGATTTAACAAACGTAGCATATTCAGGGTATATACCATCGGAAAGATAATACCCATACTTGTAGTACGCATCGTTAGCATAAAATGAAGACCCCGGCGCGACTCCGTTTAATACGTCGTCAAATATCCGGGATTGATCTAAAACATTTATATCATTATTCGAACCAGAAACACCAAAATACGCATGCCATATCCAGAGATCATTAGAGGCCACCGCTTCAAGCATTATTGTAAGGTGGGGGTCATCGCCTCGTTGATGAGATCCTCGCCAAGCGGTTGGACAATTTTGCCATTCCCAGTGTGTGCAATCGATGCTTCCAAGCATGCCGGGAAACCTGTGGACATCATCATGCATTGCATAGATTTGTTGAATGTCGCTCCATGTTGGTTTCCACAAATATCGCGAGCCGTATAATGAGATAATGCATTTACAAAAGTTGTAAAGACTATCTCGTGACATTTGTAAATATTCGTCTCAAGAATCGCTGCATGTGTCGTAGGCCAACTGTCGAATGACACTTGTACACTTTTTCAATGGTGTGAAACCTCTTTCACCCTTCGCATCTGACCTTTGTTGAAAAAACAGAAAATTTTCTTCCAAATCGCTAACGATTTGAAGAAATAAATTGCGGCTCATTCGAAAACGACGTTTGAAATGCTTTTCGTCGTAAGTTGGATTTTGACAAAAATTATCTTCAACGAGACGTTTGTTACCATCTTTACAATCACGGTTTATTTTTTTTCTTCGTAACCGTTGTGCAGGGTTCGCTTCAATATCGGCTATGACGGATGTTACTGTTGCTTGAACTCTGCGTATAAACATGAACGCTCCTTCGTCTGAATCGGATGATGAAGATTTCGTAATTTCCTCCTCCCAACTCATTTATTTTGATTGTAAATTGGGTTATTTTGTAGAAAAATAATGGTTATTTTAAAGAGAATTGTGTGGCTTTTATTGTTGGAATAAGATGAGTGGTATATTTATAGTGGTTAATTTTTTTTTTTAAAAGCAACGGTCAAAAAGAGATTTTTTATTTTTATTATTTTTTTCTTTCCCAACAGCTATGTTACTGTTATTTTATTTTATTTATTATTATTTTTTTCTTTCCCTATCACCCCGTGAGGGGCCTCACGATATTGCCCACCACTTGCCCATCATGCCCCTGTGTTATGGGGGTGGGGCGCGAAGAGGGCGTGACCCAGGGGCATCACGCCTGGGTCACGTACCACAACACATGGCCTAACCATGTACATATATAATATCATAATATAAATTATGTATAAGGCTATCTTTGATATCGATTATTTAATTTCAGAAGAAATTTTTTTCAAAAACGTTTATTAACTTACTTTTTGAAATAAAGTTTTTTAAAATATGTTTAGATTAACTTTTAATATATAAAAAGTTAATAAGTTAATTAATTAAAAAATTATAATTATTTTGACTTTCATCAAAGAGTTAAAAAGCTATTTCTAAAAGTTATAAATTTTAGCTTCTTGAAAACAACATTTTGATGACCTGTCATTGAGGCCATGCAAAAACCTAATTAATCTAAGTAGTTAGGTATCATATCCACAATCAACATGTGGCCAGTTATGTAAATGTAAATGATCAGAGTTTGATGATTTGACTATTAAAATCAAATTACTTGAGAATAAGATTGATTGCAAATTTAGAACAAGAATGAGAATTCCAACAAGAATGAGACTTAGCATAACCAATTAACCATACACCACCCCCTCTTTTATACACCATCCTCAAATCAAATCAATCACATCATACTCACATAATTTTTACTTATACATATTTTTTTATTATTTTTTAATATTAAAAAATGAAAAAAATGGTGTTATCCATACACCGGTGTACCAATATCTATACCCCAGATTAATTCACTTGATCGACTTTGGAAATTACTCTCACTAATTCTGTATACATTGACTGATGTGATATACTAAGATCTTGTTCTTAATACCAACTAGACTCAAAGTTAACAAATTGCAAATATCAAATACCTCCCAAAATTACCAAACCGCAACAATGTCATAAACATTGTACGGGTGATAAAAAAAAAGCACATGGATGCAATACATACAATCAGATTAACTCAATTTAACACAGTAATCTCATATTAAACAAAGTGTCACATCAATCAAAAGATTATCCAATTGTCACGCCATCAATCAGATAAACGAAGAAATCTTACAAAACCATTCACCCGGATTAGCCGCTCATGATGTGCTAGAACTCTCAAAGTCGTCACCTGAAATTCGTTTTTTTTTGGGAGCCTTCTTAATTGCCTGCCTTCAAAAAATGGAATCAGTAGGGTTGTACCCTTTTCAATGTTTTTAGAACTGGACCGGACGTCAAACCGGTCTCCTTACTGGTCAGAGGTCCGACCGGTCCGATCGGATTTAAGAACCAGATGATTTTATATACATTTTATATATATATATATATATATATATAATCAAAAAAAATAAAAAAATAAAAAAACAAAAAAAAAACGGTCCGACCACCGGTTTCCCGGTTCGGCCGGCTGGTTCACCCAAAAACGGCTCAGAACCCCTAACCGGACCGGTCCGACCACCGGTTCCCAGTTCGACCGGTCCGGTTTTCAAAACACCGACCCTTTCTCTCGATTTCCGTCTAAACTTGCCGTCTTTTTTTCTTTTTAATTTTCATTCGAAATCCCACTTTCGCAAATCGGGTTTTTTTGGAACCGGTTTCGGTTCTGGTTCCAGTTCCGGTCAACAAAGTCAAGACCCGGTTCCGGTTCTGGGTTTCGACCAGTTCCAACCAGTGTTTGACTGGTTCCGGTTCGGGTTTTGGCCGGGTATAGGTGGAACCAGTTCATGTTTTTTCGGTTCCAGTTCTATTTTGTCTAAAAAACCAGTCCCGTTTGTACCCATTGGTTCGGGTATGACCGGTTCCGGTTCGGGTTGTCGGTTCTGACTCCGGGTCCCTTTTTTTGCCCACTTCTACACATTGCCATCCAATAAGACCACACGCAGTGGTTGCCCCGCCCTCTCCCGCGGGCTTGCTCCCTTCGGCGGCCACAGCGGGAACACCGCCCCTTCCCTTCAGCGGCCCCGCCCAAAGCAGCTTGACGGCTCCCGCTCCCCGCTTGATTCATCCTCTCTGATTCGTCCATGGCCCATGTGGGGGAAGGGTTTGAGTGGGGAAGGGTTTGAGTGGGGAAAGGGTTTTCAGTGGGGTGACCACTGTGGGGTTTAAGGTTTTCAGTGGGGTGATGACGTGGCAGGAAATTTCGGTGGGGAAGGATTTTCAGTGGGGTGACCGCTGTGGATAGTCTAACGGATAACCTTTCATTTTGGGTTCATTTGATTTTCTATTTGTGCCCCACGTAAACAATAGTAGCCCAACTCCATTTCCTTTTAATTGCATTTTATAAAATGGCTATAATTTTCTTCATATTTGACATCTATATTTATCTTCAAGAGACCATCAATTTGATTCTTAAATGTATAATGCTTATCATTTATCTCTTCGTTTCTTCAAACCAAAAAATATTAAAAGACAATAAAGTAGTACATTTTATAATCAATGATTCTTTTGTCAAATAATTAGTATGCATTAAAATGTGTCTAAAATGCAGTAATGCACTAATCACCCTTTATCATTACTCAAAAAATTAAAAAAAAATCCATTTAACATTACCAAACACTATTTTAATTATTGACTTCTTAAAAAGTCAATAACTTAATTTTAAATAAAACTCTAAACAAGGTCTAAGTCTGAGACCATATAACGTGGAAAACAACATAAGCGTAATGCACTTTCAAAGAGGCGATAGTGACACAATGATAAGCGCTTGAATCCCTCTGGTAAATATCTCAAGTCAAAAATTGACTTTCACTGTTTATTACCTAGACTAGATTACCTAAAACTGAAATTGTAAACTTAAAATGAGAAATTTGATTTAGATTGCAAAAACTGAATTTGATTATGAAAACAACTGAAAATAAGTGATTTGTACTTCAAATGTAAAAATATATCACAACTGGCTTATGGTTTAGCAACAATCATGAAACTTGCGTTTTGACCCTTTAGGAAGCTACTTAGACATAACTAGTTTAGAAATTGTGTGGAATAATAAGTGAAATGCTATTATCAGACTTTGTGAATTACTTGATTCAAACCAACTAAAGACAAATCCTAGATTCCTAACTGCAATTAGCAATTAGTATTGATAAATCAACTAAAGTTCAATATTTAACAATATGAAACTGATAAATAATGAACATTCAATTGAAATAATCAACACAAATCAATCAATCAAAATACGAATTTAGACATAAAAACATAAACAGATCCAAAGATCTGTCAACATATGAATCCAATGACGAGTAAAACACAAATAACCATAATTGTTCACCCGAGTTTGATTACAGGTGATTTAGCCTTACATCTTCATGGATTAGCCTACAGATCTTGATTCGGGTAGTGAAATTATGAATTTAGATGTGATTTGGAGGGTTGGGGCAGCCAAAAAATCATCTTGTTCATTCCTAAAACGTTTGCAATTTGCTGTGTTTTGAAGCCCTAGGTTATAGCCTTTAATATGGAAAGGATCAGTTTGAAAACCCAATTTTTCTCGTTTGGGCGTAGCCAATGTAGATCCCCTATGATACGCAGCCAAATTTCTTCCAACACTGAATTTTTAAGCGCAGCCTATGCTGACTTGAGCGTAGCCTTTGCCCAGTCCCATAATTATTCACACCCATCTCATCGAGAGTTTTCATATATTATGGGTTTCATAACTCCATTCCTAGATCGAGGTATGCGTATTTCAAGTTTCAAACTTTTCACGACTGATTCTGTTCCATCTGTTATTATTTTCGTCCAGTTAAAGTCTTCAGGCATCCTTTTAACATGTTTTTACCTGCAATTCACAAATATATGTGAAAGTACCATTGTTCTTTACGAAATGTAAAAAAAAAATATCTTTAAACCCTTTAAATATACGAAAATCAAAACCCCATCACACATTTCATTGTTTTTCTCACTAGAAATATTAAACGTTGACCACTTTCACATTTATAAAGTAGATTAGTTAAATGATTTTTTTTATAATTATTGTTACAAATCACAAATTAAACCTCCTCGTTGATCAATAGATAGTGAAAAATTAACAACTTTCCATTAACACTCTAGTAAGATATTAAACAAACGTGGCTGCAGCCCAACAAACGCAGCACACGATTGAAATTCCAAATCTTTTGGATCTTATTGGGCCTGGAATTTTACCTCTAATATTACTTGAGCCCAGTAGAGGTGCACAAATCCGTACCATATATGCATTTTTTCCCCCATAAATCTATAAGCAATTTATATACGATGGAGTTGAATAACTCTTATATTGTTCATATAGAGTAAAAAAAAAACAAAAACAAACTTGCTCAGTATATTCTCGTTTTTCAGTAAGGTGTAGGGGAAAGATGAAGACACACCTTACCCCTATCCTATTTGAGATAAAGAGGTTTTTTCGAAGAAGTCCTTGCCTCAAGGTTATGATTTGTAGTTAACCAACCCAATGCTTTTAACGTTATTTTCACAAAATAAGTAAAATAACGTTAAAATTCGTATAATTTAACTTTTGTCTCTTGAAGACCCAAACATATATACATTATATGTGTGCACCGCAACTGGGCACATTGTTCATATAGAGTTATTCTATAGAATTACAACTTTTAGGCATTTTGATTATGGATCAGTAAAGAAATTTAGAGTTAACTAGTTAAGTATGCTTGATTGAAAGAAACGACCGTGCTTGAGTGAAAGGAACTCAGTAGAAGAACTTCATAGGATCATGGGTGGCCATGAGAATTCAAGCGCCCCGGACGTACTTAGAAAAAAAGGCCTCTAGTGAATTATAAACTTGTGTTTTTTTGGTTTTGTGTTTGGAAATATAAGTAAATATATATAATTTAAAAACGATTTTTAAAATTTTTGTTGCCTTACGAAAAATGGGCCCTGGACGGAGGTCGGGTTTGCCCCTTCCCAGGGCCTCCCATGCATAGGATCTTTCACCCCCAGTATCCCCTAAATCAATGTTTGAGCTATAGCTTGCAAAACTATGGGGGACAAAGATGAACAATATTCATTGATATAATATATATTTTAACAGGGGCGGCCCGGGGAAGGGGCAAACCCGACCTCCGTCCCGGGCCCAATTTTTCGAGGGGCACATTTTTATATATGTATTTATATATATATTAGGTTATAAACCCGAGTATTACACGGGTTTGAGTAACAAATAACTCAGTTAAATATATTTATGGGCCCATTTCATTTCAAGAAAAATTGAAATTCAAAATCCCAAGAAATAGGACCCCGCAAGGGGGCGCGGCCCCCTTGACCCCCGCTTGGTCAGGAGCTTTGAATGCGTTAGGGGCCTTTTTTCCCCGACTCGTCCTGGGCACCCAATTTCTCAGGGCCGCCCCTGTATTTTAATAAAGTAATTTGAAAGATTGGATGCAGAGTAACATACTTTTGTGTACATCAAAACAGATTTGGATTTTGAAATCGGTTTCCAACCTAACCCAACGCCGGTATCAAAATTGGTTTGGCTAAAACCGGTCCCCAACCGAATTGAACCATCGGTCTCTGCCCAGTTTGGGACATTACTGTAAGGAACCAATCCGGCCAGAACCGGATTCTCCAAACCGATTTTCAAAATGGTTCCCAAACTGGTTTTTTGCCAAATCTAGCCTGTTTTTTATCGTTTTCACAAATTTTGCATTTCCGTTCCCCAATAATTAGTATAAATATGTATTATTTGTTTTTGTTTACTCACACAACTAAAAACCGCTCTCTACACTCTCAAAAACAACTAAACGCTCTCTTTTTTGTATTATAGTTTGTTTGTGTATTTATATTTTTAAAAATAATAAAAGTTTTTATTAAGCTTTTTAAGTTTTGTTTTAAACTTAAGTTTTTTGTTTAATCATGTAAAAAAACCGGTTTCAACCAAACTGGCTTAAAACCTATTAGAACCGGTTCCTATAGATTCGTTGAATTCAAGCTATGAACTAGTTTCTAAACCGAACCACTTTAGGGCCAAACCGGTATCCCTTGCACATTTTGGAGCCGAACTACTTTGGGAAAAAAAAACCGATTTGTACACCACTACTTTATATAACTTTCAGCTTGTATGATGTTTCACTATGTAGAGCATATGATTTAAATCTATCTCATTGCTTATAAGATCGTCCAGTTCCGATAGAACCTATCACTAAAATACCCCTAGAGAGAGATAAGGCCAAGCAGAGCGAAAAGGGTTTTCCATGAGATGGGAAATGAAAACTATTAGCCCCACATGAAGTTTGTGAATAAGTGATTGTCTGATAATGAGCAAGGAATATCCGTCTTTCTGCTAAAGAGGATGTATTGAACTCATAATTCATTAGATACTTTTTATGAATGTCTACTAAGTCTCGTAAGTAAATTGCTCCCGGTTGTTCAATCATTTGATAACCAGAGTCATTATTTGATAAATGATCACTATGAGTTAGACTCAATAAAATTTGATCAATCCTTTTTTCTGTCGTTAATTCAAATCAGTCCGCTTGAGTATATATGGGTTTAAACAAACATGTATAAATAGTGGGATTTCAAAAAAAAAAAAAGAAAACGAAATCTGAATCATATCCTAAATTCGAACATACTGATTCGAATTACATCAATCAGGCTTATTCGGGTTATTCAGCTGTATTTGAATCGGACTACTTTATTTCTAATTCAGGTAGATTTGTGTTTGGATAGGGTCTTAAAATTTTCAAATTTAAATAAACCAATACGAATAAACCGTTGTCTGACCAGATGTATACCTTTATCCATAAATAATATTAAAGCATGACTTACTTAGAGTTAATTGACTTATTTTTTAAAACTATTTTTTATTATTAATTTGAACAAATTTGACCCTAAAAATTAACAATGAACAAAACAAACAAACAAACTTACCCAGTATATTCACACTTTTTAGTAGGGTCGGGAGGGGAATGATGGACACAAACCTTACCCCTATCTCAGTTGGGATAGAGAGGCTGCTCCGAAGGAGTCCCCGGCTCGTAGTTGTCGTTTGAAGTTAATCATCCCAACACTTTTAACAATATTTTCACATAACAAGTAAATTAACGTTAAAATTAGTGCAATTTTACTTTAGCTCCTTTATGGCTCACACATATATACATTATATGTGTGCACCACAAATGGTGCGCTAAAATTAACAATGAACAAAAAATATATTATTTTTTGGAAGGAAGTTGTAGCGTTTTACTATTGTACGATTGTACGCAGTTTGTGGGTTGGGCTAATAATGTAAATGCTGTTTGGTAATTCATGATTGGTATATTGGTAACTTATCTGAGCCCAATAATGTTTTTATGCAAAAATCGATTAAAATTTGAAAAAACATAAATTGTATTTATCTAATGTATTGTTATGTGATTAAAAATTTATCTAATATGGTTTCAATAAAGTTAAAATTTCAAATGCAGTAATGTTTTGAGTTATGGTTTAATCTTCAAAGATTTTATCAAAACCTTTTAATTTCTTATCTTAAACAATTTTTTAAGGCCTGTTTTATTTGGACACCCCACTTTTATATTTTTACACCCTTGCTGGCCAATACGGGCCGTAATGGCCATTATGGCCCGGTATTGAGTACAGACAAACATTCCACAGAATTCCTTGGAATCAGTGAAACATTCTGTGGGACGGGCCGTAATGGCCATTACGGCCCGTTTTGGCCCCAAGCTTATTTTTCAAAGCCATTTTGGGTGTCAACCAGTTTTTTTATGTTGGTACGGCCCGTACTGGCCATTACGGGCCGTCTTGAGTTAATTTATTTTATTTACACATAATTTACGTATTTAAATATTTTTTAAGATTGTACGTTTAATACGTGAATTATTTGAACGATATGTGTTATTTATTTTATTTAAACTTAATTTACGTATTTAAATTTAATTTTTAACGATATACATTTATTATGTAAGTTATTTGAACGATACACGGCTATTACGTTAATTAAACGTCATAATATCGTTTTAACTAAATATTTCATTTTCTAGTTTGAATTGAAAAATAATTAAAATAATTTAAACAATATAAAGTTTTTCGCGCAAATATTAAACAACACAAACAGAAACAATACAAATGCAGAAAGAAATATACGTATATACACTGTACGGTTTTATATACAAGGAAACAAAATACAAAAATACAAAATGAACTACGATCCGGATGGTCTAGCGTGTGATCCGTCGTCTGCGTAGACGCGTGGCTCCGGGAACGGTGGAAGCTGTGTCCCGTCCCGTCGCGCATGCTCTGATGCGACTGTCCACTGGACCAAATACTCATACCGATCGAGCCGTCGGTCGATGCGTGCCATCCGCTGGGCCATCTCGTCGCACCGGGCGGCAATCTGGTGCAACAACGCCTCGAGTGGCTCGGTCAGGCGTACCGCACTGTAAACATGCGGTGGATGCTGCGGAGGCTCCTCCTCGCGCGGCGGTGACAGAACCGGCTCCTCCCGAATCGGCTCGGGCTCCGGCATCGGGCCACCGCCCTGCTGCTGCTGCTGGTCTGGCAATACAATGACCTGGGCCGGCTGAAACTGGCGGCCGTCCAGCCCAATAAACCGCAATCCCAGGCCCGGGATCTCGGCGGCAAGTTTCATGCTGAGGACCGTCCGCCGATCGAGCTTACGAGGCTCGATCGCCGGCAGATCCTCAAGCATGTCAACCATGCCTCTGCTGCGGGCTAAGTGGGTGATAAAGGCGCCACCCCACAATGTACCGCGCTCCTGTCGGTGGTAGAAGGAGGCGTAGTACAACGCAAAACACCGTGCCAGGTTGCACGGCCTGCCAGCAATGAGTGAGTGCAGATAAAACAGATCTGTCGTCGTCACCCACTCCTGGCTCTGACCGCGACCTGAGATGGTCGTCACGATGCAGCGGTGGATGTAACGGATCAGTGGATCTCTGATCGCCGAGGCCCGTACCCGGGGGCCGGTGAAGGGCGTATCAGATACCTGGGACCACCAGGCCCTCATAACTCCCTCCTCCCCCTGCGTGGGGGCCTGTGCGAAGTCGTCACGAACGGTCTCCGGCTCGTAATAGATGCCTAAGTACACGGCGAACCGCTCGATCGACATCTCGAAGTGCTGGCCGCATAAAGAGAACTCGATATCCGGAGGAAGCTCCTCGTCATCCGCCTCCCGAACTGCGGCCTGGTGAGCTCGGTATCTAAATGTGGATAGAAACTCCACAGTGATCAACCGGTAGGTGGGCAGGTCCGCGAGATCGAACAAGCGAGTCCACGGCGTGTCCTCGCCGAGGATGGCTCTCGCACGAACCGCCTCCCCGGCATCAGCCAGAAGACCCCAATCTATACAACGGGGCGTCGGCACGCTCATCCGTAGGATCCGACGGCACCTCATAAACATTGCTGAATGCTCCTCGAACTGGAGCCACGCGTGCTGCGATAGCGCAAGCGACTCGGGATCTAACGGCGGCCCCTGCTGGGCAACCTGCTCCTGCTGTAGCATCTCGGCGTCCATCTCAGTAATAAATGTATAAGCTGAAAAAACCGAAAAACGAGGTAACGTTAAAAAAAATTTCTAGCCAAGACGGGCCGTAATGGTCATGACGGCCCGTCTTGGCCATACCAGGCCAAAACTAGGCTGGTATGGCCAAGACGGGCCGTAATGGGCATGACGGCCCGTCTTGGCCATACCAGGCCAAAACTAGGCTGGTATGGCCAAGACGGCCCGTAATGGGCATGACGGCCCGTCTTGGCCATACAAGGCCAAAACTAGGCTGGTATGGCCAAGACGGCCCGTAATGGGCATGACGGCCCGTCTTGGCCATACCAGGCCAAAGGTCACCTTCTTCATTTGTTGAACAAGACGGCCCGTAATGGGCATGACGGCCCGTCTTGTTGTTAACTGATTCAAATTTTGAATGGCCAAGACGGGCCGTAATGGCCAAAACGGCCCGTCTTGTTCATTTTTCGAAAATTTAAAAACGCTCTAAACAGGTCCTATTTAGATCAAAAACATAATCTAAACACATATTCATGATCTACGGGCGAAAATACATACCTGGTATCGAAAACTTGAAGCACCAATACGGGGTGTATAGGCCAAGACGAGAGAAATGTGGGTGTATGTGTGTGGTAAAGTAAAAAATGAAAAGTAAAAATGTATATTTATCTAGAACAGTACGGGTCGTAATGGCCATTACGGGCCGTACTGTTCTAAATTTTTTTTTTTAAATTCAAAAAAAATTCACTTTTATTATATTTCATTAAAGAATTTGTTTATTACATTTAAACGTCTATGTAGTCGACCAACTTATTTTCATCTAAAAATCTTTAGTATTCTTGCAGCCTGTCATGATATACGAACTCCCAGTCGGATGCGGCATCATTTCGGTAACGTTTCCAGATAGGATTTACCGTTGGCATTGGATAACATCCTTGTAAGGTAACATTAACGAAATGTTGGCCAAGATGAATTACTGATATGACGTTATGTCGCGGCAAACTATTAGCAGATGTCCACAAAGGAAAAATGGTTTGAGGACCTCCTCTGCTGAAAAGTTGAACGATTACGCCAAATCTTTGAGCGATTGCTAAACCTGTGTGAGGCATAAACATCTAATGTTCGGCGGGAGCAGGTTTAATCTGTTGCCAATTTATTGTGTTGCGTAGTACATCATAAGAATCTGGGTCGTAGGAGTTAAACACATATCTGTACAGATCTGCGTTGAAATCCAATTCATGCAAGAGTTGTTGTCGAATAAATGCCCAATGACTTTCATCGAATCCTAAGCCCACGGCTACAGAACGAAAACCACAGTTACCATCTGGCAGGACATCTTGTATGTTTATCACGTAAGGTTGAATGAGAGGAAGGATGTGATGACCGAAGCGATAAACATTGTTTAATACTTCTGGTTTCATGTTACGTGGAAAACGAAATTCGTTTTGACTTATCGAGTCCGATGGTGGCATTGCTTTTGATACCGATGTGGAACGGCTGCGCCGAAATACGGGTTTCTGACTTATCTCGGTCATAGCTGTAAACGAACTATGCCTCGAAGGTTCAAATGTACTTTCTTGAGACGCTAAATTATCTTTAACAACGTCTTCCTCTTGCTCTTTTTGTTTCTGTGCCTTTAAAGTTGGACGACCACGTGTATCTTTTTGAACTGAAGGCGCCTTTTTGTCGCTTTTGTTTGGAAATACCTGCGCCAAGACCTTCTTCATTAGACTCTTTTTTATTTCAGGAGGTTTGGAATTTATTTCTTCTGTAACCAAACCCATTTGTCCTATAACATCTATTTCTTCTTCTTCTAACAGTGTTGGGTTAGCTGTGTTAAGTTTTGTCCAAAAAATATCTATATCTGAGAGCGGTATCTTTTTATCTGCATAATTTATAATTAGAATATAACAGTAAGTACGTGCGAAACAGTTAAGATTTACATTTAATATTACGAACCTGTGTTGTAATATTTTGATATATTACAAGCGCACGGCAACCCACAACTCGTCCAAAGCTGGTGGCCACACGTCATATTTTTGTCACGCATGACTCTTATTTTGTGTTTTTCCTCGACCAACAAATCAAGAGCTTTATGGGACACCTTTCCTCGAAGGTTATCAAATATTGGTAGTTTATGATGACCCATAGTTTTAATCAAGCTCGTTTCAAAATCGTGTTTCATTTTTACCTCCTGTGCTTGCACGATTTCATTTACGAAACCTACAAGCGAGGCAAGCGTGCTGTTTGGTGATCTGAGGAATCGTTTTGGGTTCGAGTGCTGACTTTCCACCCGGTTTGTTGTACGTTGACCAAAGTTGCGCGTTCTATTGGTCCATGCTGTTACAAACATATCTCTGTAAATGTTTAACCAGGTGTGCGTCAGATACTCCAGAACCCCTGAAATGAAACAAAAAACCAATGATGATATGATGATAATAATTATGGTATGTGATGCTTACTTTTTTTGTCGTCTTTGATAAGTTTTTCGTACAGACGGTTGTAGTTGTAGTCGTATAACTCTGTTGTCGGAGAGTTACACAAATTCGCCCATCGACCTTTGAATTTCTTCCAGTCTGCGTCAGAAAAGCTTGCCTTGCAGTGTTTGACAATATTTTCGTCTATGTGCCATCTGCAGAGATATTTTGCAGCTTCTGGAAACACTTTACGGCACGCATTCATAACAGCAAGGTCTCGATCTGTTATGATCACACGTGGCTCCTTACACTTATTCAACATACTCTTAGCCATTTCCAAGACCCAGACGTAGTTCTCCTCACGCTCTTTGCTTACGAACGCGTGAGCAATACTAAACGTCTGGTGTGTGGAAGTCACGCCAACAATTTGAATAAATGGAAGCCTGTACTGGTTCGTTTGTACGTCGCGTCCATCATCAGTACGTGCGGAAATGCACGCCACCAACAATACGATTTTGGATGACAGAAGAAAATGTCTTCCACGACGTTTGTTTCAGGATCCTCACGGGTATAGTAAACGTACCGCTGACTGTGAAGCACGTTTTCCAGGACCTGCATCGGAGTATCACCGAATTTCTTCTTGTTTTTTAGCTTCTGCTGTAAATTGTATACATCCCTAGGGATGGATACATTTGCAGGGTTATGTTTCTTTTTGCTCGAAAGTATGTTACGAGAATCCATGTGTCGCTCGGTCAGATTCTCAACCAGATCTTCTTCCTCCTGCGTGAATCTTCTAACATATGGATGTCCCTCTAGATTCTGAGCAGGTTCGTGATTGTGATTGTCGTTAATCACCTGTAATTTCCAGGATTCACGAACTTCGTTGTATAACCCTACCAGTTGAAACGGACAACCGATTTTCTTGCTGCCTGACCGTCTAAGGATTGCGATGCTATTGTGCTCGCCACCACGGTCACACATGAGCCAAACTTTGATTACACTGCCTGTTGTCTTTGATTTCTTCGTTCTTCTTTTGACTACAATGTAACCATTGTCTACTGCTCTACTTTTCACCCACCCTACCAGCGCTTCCTCAGTCATAAACTCCTGACATATAAAAACAATAATAAATACCTTAAATGGATAGCGATAATATACAATTATTAACATTTATGTTTCATTTAAGTTACCTCTTTGGTTTCCCAGTTAACGTTTGAAGCCCCCGGCTTTTCTTCATAACCCTCCTCCGTGTAACTTTGTTTACAGTCGTCATACACGAACCCATACGATGCTTGACTGTCAAAACCGACATCAGCGTTAGGTTCAGCATTCAGATCTATCGTGCCGTATGAATACACGACAGGAGGCTCTTCGTTCAAATCTGGCACGGAATAGTTGAAAAAACTCCCGTCCCAAAACGACATCGTTACAGATATGAATTATCGTGAAATATATTTGAATTCGAAAGTTACGCGTTCGTTTGAAACGATTCATGCTTATATACAAATTTGAAAATGTTCAAGACGGCCCGTAATGGCCTTTACGGCCCGTACTGGGTCAAATCAATGTCCTTCTGTCAGAATTGAAAAAGCAAGACGGGCCGTAATGGCCATTACGGGTCGTCTTGCTGTCAAATCATTGTACTAGGTTGCAGTGAATGTCTGTATGATGAATGAGACGGGCCGTCTTGGCCATTACGGCCCGTCTTGATCCCAATCATTGGCACAGGTTGTCAGGAGCGAATGTTTGACCGAGGGCTGAGAAGGGCCGTAATGGGCATTACGGGCCGTCTCAGGGGTGTATTTTTAAAAAAAGTGGGTGTGAGAATAACAACACCCTTTTTTAATCCGTGTCATAAATCTTGAACATTTTCTTTTCTAAATTATTTTACATTTTTCTAACTTTTTCAAAATAGTTAACACATATGTTAGTTGGCTAATTAATTTAGTAGGTTATCTGCATAACTTTTGATAGTATTTTAAATCTTTTAAGATAACAAAAGCATTATTATTTATTAATAGGTGCACATAAAATAAAACCCATTAAGTTTTTGATAGCATTGCAATTAATTTTGGTTTCGGTTCTATCAAATCATTCCCGCAGGAGATCCGGACACAATTCTCTTTTAAATAAATTATAGAAAATCTTTAGTTATCTTATAACGTGTTCAATTTTAAGAGATTAATGTTTTCATTACCATTTAACATTTATATATAACATGACTACACATAAACACAAAATCACAAACACAAGAACATGCAAACAGGGGCGCAGCTTAGTTCAGACCCGGGGGAGGTCCTCCCTGTTTTTTCGTGTAATAGTGTGTATATCTCGATACGTAGTGTAAAATTTTTCTAAAAACTTTTATTTCGCCCCCCTGAAAAAAAATTATTTCGCCCTCTAGAGTTTTGACCAAGCTCCGCCACTGTATGTAAAGAAGAAAGGAGAGAGTTGGAAGAGGCATGGGTTGGGCGGTGCAATGGTTACAAAAGAAAACATGAAGACAAATTCTTGTGTTTATGCAATAAAGCATGAGATAAGTTAAACACCGATATTTCTTAAATGATAATACGTTATACACGTGTATTATCAAGAAAATAATATGAATCAACAACAACAACACGTGACTAGTGTAATCCCATTTTGTAGGGTCTGTGGGGAGAGATGAACACGTATCTTGTCCCTATCCTAATGTGATAGAAAGACTGCTTCGTGAGAGTCCACCGGCTCAGAAAGAAAATAAAATGAATATTAACTATAAATCAAAGGCACACGTGAAAATAGAAAAACTAGAAAACAACATTGAACTAATATTATAATTGGTTGTATGGGTTACTAGTTTCCTGCTAATTTTTGTATAATGTTTATTATTGTATCGTAAAAAAAACTAATAATTATTAATAAATTAGGAATGGTTAAAATATGACGGATATTCTCCCTCCAAACAATTCTACCACCACATCTATGGTCCAACGAATTGCAACAACAAATTTTGACTATATAAACATTTTCAGCATAAATATAGTTATAAACAAAACAACGATCATAATGATACACAAGCATACAACAACAACAACCATACCCAGTATATTCCCACTTTTCAGTAGGGTCTGGGGGGAAGGATAGATACAAACCTTACCCCTATCCCAATTGGGATAGAGAGGCTGCTCCGAAAGAGTCCCCGGCTCAAAGTTATCGTTTGAAGTTGATCATCCCAATGATTTTAACGTTATTTTCACAAAATAATTAAAATAACGTTAAAATTAGTGCACTTTTACTTTTGCCCCTTAAGGGCCCACACATATATACATTATATGCGTGCACCGCAAATGGGGCGTATAATGATACACAAGCATGTTTGTTCTAATTACTGGTTCAATTAATTTTGTGCTCCAATCAAACACATTATTAGAGTTTGTTCTAAAAATAATGTTATAAATTTTCATATCGTTATCTTTTTTATTATGTTCATATGCTAAATAATGTAAAAGAAAATCTATCAAAACTCATATATGAATCACTTCAACCTATATTTAATAAGTCAAATTTATTAAGACAAAAACTTTTATAAGAATTAAATGTTTCAAAATTTTAGAAACCCTGGGCCCTGGTTGCGTTGTTTTTTACCTATCCTTGTAAAATTGTCAAATACTACATAAAAAAAGTGCATTATATGATGATTTACTAAAGGGTTGTGTTAATCTTACACCCAATTCTATATTTTCATACCCTTTGCACGTGTCGTATAGTACCCTACGCCACGTATAAGCATCTATACGTGGTGTAGAGAGTCCTACGCCACGTACAACAACATTTGCATTGACATTCTAGACAATGATTGAATGTTGTATGCTACATAGAGTACTATACGCCACGTACAAAACCTCGTACAACCAGTACTGACAACTCTGCACAATGATGGGAAGTTGTACGTTACGTAGAGGACTGTACGTGGCGTATAAAGGACAATTATATGAGAGGAACAGTCTGCAACCTAACATGCTGAAAAA
The DNA here is from genome assembly GCA_009363875.1 of Mikania micrantha. Taxonomy (NCBI): domain Eukaryota; kingdom Viridiplantae; phylum Streptophyta; class Magnoliopsida; order Asterales; family Asteraceae; genus Mikania; species Mikania micrantha. Next base: position 105,020,488 of record CM018692.1, on the reverse strand, counting down.
GTTATATGCTACGTAGAGTGCTGTACGTGGCGTATACAAGACAATAATTGGTTTTAGATTCTAGTGAGCATACTGAAAATGGCTATATACGTCACGTATATACCTATACGACACATATACAAATTTTGAAATTTAACTCTCGTACAACCTTTGAAACGACAAAAGATTCCATAAATATATATCGAACGAACGAACATTTCGAACTCATTTGTGCTTTTCTTCATCTGCATTCTCTATTTGAATTCTTTCGGTTGTTTACTGTATTCATCCGCATTCTCAATACGTATAAGTCTTCAATGTTGAGATGATAAAAACCAGCATTTTAATCATAAATACCTATACGCCACATACATTACCCTACGTGGCGTATAACACAGAATTTAACCAATCACATATGAGAATTTAAGGCTGCAGGTGTCAGATGTCGTACGACAAGCAGAAAACAAGGCTGCAGGTTGTGCTGTATGTGTCGTAAAGACCTATACGACACATAAAGAAAAAGATAAGGTGTTGAATTGAAAAAGTGGGTTGTGTAAATAACCACTCATGTACTAAAACCTTCATGTACTAGAAACATGTATTTATCATTTAAGGTTATATATAGCACTCATTATTTTAATGTATAATTATTGGAGAGATAAGATCGTGTCAAATCATATCAAATCCCTAGATTCAGTTAAAATAGTTTATGATACTCAATTTTGTGGAAGAATATTAACCACCAAAACCTTGAGCATAATAGACTAATAGTTTATCAAAATGAACAAAAGTAAAAAATAAATCATTAAAGCATAAACAATTTTTAAAAGAAGCCACTCTAGGTTATTATCTTTTATCTTGTTTTTCTAACATAATCAGTGGCTAACAAGACAATTCATACATAACTTTTTATTATACGTTTTTTTATCGTATGTGTTAGATGATATGACTCGTTACTTTATTTTTATATAATCGTATTTGTATCGTGTCTCAAATTTAGTTGTAAACAAGAAGACCATTCAACGAACAATTATCCTTCTAATTTTTATTTAAATCTTCATAAACTTAATGTGAATTGAACAAACAATTTTACATTCTAGTTTTTCAATGAAATCTTCAAATGCACATAACGTAAATTATAATTTGATATAATTCAAGGTATAGTAAGCACGAGGAACCATATGAATTGCCAATTGATATAACGAACCCATTTACAATTAATATGAACCCCCTAATTTAATTAAATATTTTTTAGATTTAGTAATTTGAACACTAAAAATTTGATTTTCAGCATCCAAATTGGTTAGAAATGCTATTGAAGCAAATTTTAAATTCTATAATTTATGGGATCAATTAGCTAACGTGCTAGTTAATTTGTGGTTTTTGTCTATAGTTGTTAAGATTGGTATGCTTGTAATCATAATGCAGTTTAATATTTCACATGTGAATTTACCTAAGTTACACTTAACATATGTATTTTGTACAAAACCTTAGGAAAATCACACGTTGATAAAAGTGGTTCATGTTTGAACTGATCAGTGGCGGACATACTTGGAAGCAATTGATGTCACGGGACAGCAGCCATTTTTTAGCGTACATAGACATTTATGAATCGTGTTTTCAAGTGACAGCATCGGTTTTTGTGTTAGTGACAACATTTACTGAGTTATGGCCTTTCGAAATGACAGTCGACAGATCGCGATTTCCGTCTCAAACCACAGTCGACAGATCGAGACAATCGCGGATAGCATAGCAGGACATGGAGAAGAATTTTAAGTCGGCAATCGTGGACTGCAACATGTCGTGAACGGTGATCGCCTTTGGATACATGGATCCTTTTGAAAAGAAACCAATTTCATCTTATCGTCCTAATAAAAATGTTGAAGTTAAACGAGCATGTTTGCTTAGAGGTCTATGTCAACCGACAGTGCATGATTCTCCACAAACAAATGTGAGTGGTAAATTAAAACGTTTTAATCCGAATTGGTTAAAAAACTATCGAATTTATATTATGTTTTTTTAATTTCCATTAATGATTACTATTTTATCATTTTTATACCCGACCCGAAAGGTAAAACCGACTGGAAAATTAAGTCCGATACTCTGAAATTATAACATACAAATAGAGTGACAACATTGGAAAAAAATCCTGGATCCACCACTGGAACTGATGTTAATCTACAATATAGATTCATGATAAAAACTTAAATGTGAATTTAGAGTGGTATTTATGTGACATGGTGTAAATTCAATTATGGATGCTAATTGTGAGACATTGTACTAAATAACTTTAGTTTCACATCAAATTTAACACCCATAAAAATAATTAACAAATACATAAGAAGTTGATGCTCACATAAGAGAAAAATTGTTTGTTTTTTTGGATTATTGTGTTTAATTATGGATGTTTTAGGAGTATTTTTGTTGACTGTGTGTTACAAAATAGAAACAAATATTTGAATTTTGAAGTTTACATTTCCTAAGAAGATCCGGTTCATATCCTAACAATAATATTTATACATTACCATCATCTTCTATATATCATACTCAGTTCAAATCAATAATATCATACTCACACAACTTTACTCGTACATATTTTTTAATATTAAAAAATACAAAAGGTATTGTTAATCGTATACCGGAGTATCATTATCCATACCCCCTAACAAATTTAATATGATTTGATAAGATATTATAATTAGTCGAAAGTCAAGTGAAGAGGAAATATTTTTTTTATTCCGACAATTTTTGGATGTTTTGTTAATTTTTGAATATTTCAGATAATTTTTTTACACTTCGAATAACATTTAGGATATTTTGGATAATTTTTGATTATTTCGGCTACTTTTTAGAGAGATTTTAAACACCCATAGTCAAACCTAGGAATGAGCATTTGGTACCGAAATTGAACCGGTATAGAACCGATAGATTCGATACGATATTCGGTACTCACTATTTCATAAATTCGGTATCTGTGCCGTTACCTGCTTTTTCATAAATTCGATATCGATACTGGTATGATACCGCTAGAGTACCGATCTCATCCCTTAGTCAAACCCGTTATAAATGTGTCCAAAACCATATACGCCTGTTGTATACTAAATCTTTCATATTCTTCATAGTTTTCCATTATAATATGTATCTATATGTGTATGTTTATAATTGGGTATCTATATATTTATGCTTATAATTGCATCTGATGCTCATGATAATTGTTGGTTAGGGCTATGAACCGGATCTAATCTTATTAAATCATATTAAAATTGATCTTCCTTAGATTGGATCAATTTAGATATTTAATGCCCATATGGTGGAAGAATATCCGGCATATAATAATTTTCAAATTGCACAAGTGTTTATCAACTTTTCACAATTTTGCACCAACATTTTCTATTTTTTAATTATATTATTGTCAAAATAGTATAATCTTTATAAATATAGATATGTTATTGTTATCTTGCAACTATAAAAATAAAAGTTTAATGCTATAGATTTTAAGGAGACAAATTATAAATTTAATTGTATTTTGACTCTTAACCCTTCAAATGTTAACCTATCTAGCTTTTGTATTTAGGCCTTTCACACTACCGTAGAACTACAAGTTTTGTAATATGAAATTTGGTCTTTTTGACACCCCCACCCCACCTCGAAGTTGTATTAATTAGCCTTGGAATCTATTTCTAACTAAACGTGAAGGAGTCACAATAAATAAATAAATGATTTATATTTTTATCTTCGAAGCCATTTAGTAACATTTCTCAACTCCCACTTACGTTTTATCTGTTCCTTCTGGTTAGTAGCGTATTGGCGGGACCCAGAGGTTTACCACATAGGTGGGTTCCCACTTATATCAAATAAAAAAACCAAAGGGCACGTGTCTCCATGGTATCAAGGTGTGCTAAGATGTTCTCTCTAAAATAGGTTGAGGGTTCTAGTCCCATAGTAGACAAAGATGAAAAAATTTGTTGTAAAAAAAAATAATAAAAAAAAGATGGAAAAACACAAACCAAAAACAAGGGAATGAAAATTTTAACTATTTGGATGGGTCGGTTTAAAAATTCAATTTATTCATTGTATATTGAAATATTGAATATGTTTTAAAAATAATTGTCACGAGACATCAATTAGTAGTTTTAAGTTGTTTAACATTGAAACCACAACTTACTCAAATTGTCTAAAATGAGTTTAATTTATTCACAAGTATTCTTTGGACAGTATAAAAGATAAAAGAAGCTTAAATTGTCACACATATAAAAATTTAAAAGATTTAACAAAACTAGAACTTGGAAATAACCATCAAGTAAATATATGTTTTAAGATAGATAAAGATTTTACGTAAAAACATAAAAACACTTTTTTTATGCAAAAATTTTCTTTTATCCAACCAATTTTAGTGTTTAAATTGTCATGTATAACAATTTAAAGTAATCTATATTAAATAAAACACTAAAGAATTTGCATAAAGATAAAACAAAATATTCTATTTATTATCTTTGGACTATATATAGACTCGTGTTAAATTAATCAAAATCTATTCAAAAATCAAAACTAAAAATCAAGATTTAAACTAAAATAAAAACCTATAAATCAAACAAATTATGTCTAAAGTGTAAAATGTCCGTAAAGGATTATGCATTCACATAGAAGAAAGTTACTAAATTTATAATTTAGTTTATTCTTAATATTCATATATAAACTCGAATTTTAACTACCATGATAATGTAGTTTCATCATGCATGATATCATTTTATTAAAACAAGTCTAAAGAGTATTCATCTTTTCATTTCACACTAGATTCACTTACACAATCAATGATTAATGAAAACTGGTAACAAGTGGATGCCTAAAATAAAAATCAATGGGTTGTATCATTGTCAAAATAATTACATACTTTTCGCCTGATAAACCATTTCCAATGACATATAACCGATCAAATACTTATCACATTATAAGAAACAAAACTGCATACGTTTGATATTTATCATACCAGCTCATAATATCATATTCAAAAGCATGATAGATTAAATCTTAATATGTTTTCATATCAACACTTTGTGTATGTGGAGACGCGTCCAATCAATCCTTTAACTTTTCACGCTTACAAGTGGGCATAGTGAATGAAGTATACAACATTAACAGTTACAAATGTTGATTGACAATGAAATAAATTAGACCCAATTGTTGTAAATTGTTTATTGTCACTTTCTTAGAATGGAAAAAGTATATCAAATGGTCCTTGGCTATTGGGGTAACCAAGTTATCAATGGATCCACCTAGCCTTACTAGTGCCCACACTTTAGTTTTAATAATTTCTTGATTTTTTAAAAGATAGAAAAATCAAAATAGGGGTCTTATTTGCAAAAAGGAAATATGTTAGGGGGTGGTGGAGAAAGTGGGCATAGCACTTTGGGCTTTAGTGGGCCCAGATGAATCATATCCAGGCAAACATTGTGTGTGTATGCTTTTGTTTTTCAAAATTTCAATCATAAGTTAAAGCCTTAAATAAGTATTAAAATATTAAGAAGGCACATAAATTGGGCCCATTTATAACTTTATAACCAAAGAGAGAACTTAATTAATAATTATCGGTGGTAGTTTTTCAAGTTAGGTGGTTGTTGGAACTTTATTTTTGTTTGGATGGAATTATTAGCACAAATTCTTAGTTGGCAATACTTTTTTGAGTGATAATTTTATCTTGTTATTAGAATATGTGATATAATTGATTGCCACTTTAGATGAGAATGTTTGGAAGTTTGGTTGTGGTGAGAAGGTTGTTCATATATATTATAATTTCATAACTTTTAAAATAGCCATACCCATATATATTGTTAGAGATTATAAGCCACAAAACTTAAATGTGATTAGTATTTGATATAAGTTTGTCATTCGTGTTAACGTTGTACTAACAAATTGAAGGACTTGTTGTACAGTTTGATCTGAATGTTTAGATGTGTTTAAAAATTAAAATTCGCAATCGATTGGATAATCAACATCATTAATTAGCCTTTCCATGAGGGTAGTAAGGTCTTGTGACTAATTTTTTATGTCATTAAGTAGAACAATGTTGACAGAGAGAAAGAACAATAGTAGCTCAGTATTAAATAGCTTATCCAGATATTCGTCTTTATAGCTTTAAAACAACATTAATCAGGACGCCATGTATATGAAGGTATTTGTTTCAAAAATGTATTTAACCTAAATAAGTAATTTATATAGTAAAACTAACAAATAAACATAGATTTAGGTGATTAATTCGTTACTCAACCAAGTTAGTTTTGTTTTCCATTGGTAGAGTTGTAAAATTTACAAAAGCTATGATGTAATAGTCATCATGAATGCATTTAGAGATGATTATAGTTTTTTTAATTTAAATTTATTTTATTAATTTAATGTTAACATTGTTAAATATTAAATCACATACATTACTTGAAAGGTATTTATATTGCCCATTAGTCCCCGTGATGGTGACCTAGTGGTAACGGGTTGTAATCCATAATGAAGGTCTAGAATTCAAAGCTCGAAAAAGCACGGCACCACCCAATTTTCCTTGAATCACACGATTTATATCACTCATGTTGGCCGTAGGATCGGTCGGTTAGGGGCGCCTAATGGTGGCGTCACCATTTTTTTATATTGCCCATTAGAGAATAATATAATAATATTAATAGTATAAAGTAACATCAATCCTAACACCTGGCTTGGACAATTATCATGGCATGCAAATATTTTGAAATTATTATAAAAACAAAACGAGATTATTTAGACCCTCAATCCTTTAATAACGAGGGAGACATACGAAAGAACTCCCATACTAAAAGATAGTTATATGCATCTACACATGGCTCCACATTCTTTTATGTATTAAAGCTGTATAACTTTATTTTATTGTATTTAATTGATATGATTTTGGTTATTTTCGTTCATCTAGTTTAATATTATCACTTATATGTGATTTATTTTCATCTTATTATCATTGTTACTATATCGCATAGCACAAATTATGACCGCAATTTATGTTTCAAAATGGTGGAAAATGCTTTTTTACGGTGGTTTTGAAAAATACACTGATAAAATTTCCCGTGACAATTACCTTGTTTTTCCTCTTTCTGATGGCTATTTTTTTCCACTAGATTGTTGTGACCAGAAAAACGTCAAAAATATTACAATGCTATTGCAATGAATTTATTGCAACCATTTTGTTACTATCTTAGCAAGTTAGCATTATTATTGTCGACATTACAACGACCATTTTGTCACCAAACCTACATTTTTTTATCATTTGCTATCTCTTTATACGCCTTTATTTATATAATATATTATATTTATATAATATGCTACCATTTGCCACCTACCTAAAATTACAAAATAATTGTATGTTGTGATCATTTTACTACCAAATTACACACCGCTATTTTATATCATTTGCTACATTTTTGACATCATTTAAATATTTGTTCACTTGTATTTAAGTAAATTTCAAAATAATCGAAATTGTAGAAATAAAATAAGCATCCAAACACTCAAATAAGACACATTATCCTATATAATAATAAGCATCTAAACAATCAAAATAAAGTGTTTTATAATCTATCTTAGGGTCATGGTTTAAAACATATATTTAGTTTTTGACATGCTATTGTTCAAAGCATCTTTCTACACCTTATGCAACTTTATAATAATAACTATGTTTAATCTTTCTTTCTCTTCTTATTTTTGTTCTTAGTTCCTTGATGTTCTTATTCAACTTCTCATTCTATAAAACAACCAATGAAAATTGATAACGTGTTAAAACAACGGCAATGCAACAAACTAGAATTGAAAAATGATAATTATTGATTTATAGCCCTTTATACAATTAATCAACAAGTCAATAATAAATTTTCAAAACGAATCTAATAAGTCGCAAAGTAGGGGAAAAATTATAAACAAATGAGAAAAATCAAACTTATAAGATGCTTATTTAGGTGAGACTCGAACTCAAAACTCTTATTTAGAAAGCCAAGGGGATATTATTAAGATACAAGCACTTTAGTTATAAATTATAATATTTGATACTTGTTTTAAGGGATAATTTTGTAGAAATATAACCAACTTTTCATTTTGTTTCAATCAATCCTAACTCCTGGCTTCGACAATTATCATGGCATGTAAATATTTTGAAATTATTATAAAAAACAAAACGAGATTATTTAGACCCTCAATCCTTTAATAACGAGGGAGACATACGAAAGAACTCCCATACTAAAAGATAGTTATATGCACCTACACATGGCTCCACATTCTTTTGTGTATTAAAGCTGTATAACTTTATTTTATTATATTTAATTGATATGATTTGGGTTATTTTTCGTTCATCTAATTTAATATTATCACTTATCTATGATTTATTTTCATCTTATTATCATTGTTACTATATCGCATAACACAAATAATGACCGCAATTTATGTTTCAAAATGGTGGAAAATGCTTTTTTACGGTGGTTGTTGGATCGGGTTGTTTACTTCAAACAACACTTCACAAGTATTTCTCTCTTACAATCTAACAGATGCGGAATATCTGTTAGAAGGATCTCTCAAACACTCAATGGTAAACAAATAATCTTTGAATAACAATAAGAACACAAGAACAAATTTCAAGCTCAAAGATATATTTCTCTCAAAGTATTACAAGTGTTACACCAGCAAGCACACAAGCACACCTAGACAAGTTTACAATGAGAGGTTATATATCCAAGGCTACAACCGTATACTCGTAGGAATACAAATTGGGTATACTAGACAATACATAAAGTAAAGCTTATTCTAGTATGTAAAGTGTCTTAACAGGCTAAGACACTTAATTACAATCATTACAAATATAGACATTGACTTTACAAAAGACTAGTTAAATACAAAAGACATTTAATGTTGTTGATCTTCAAGGATTCAGATGATCTTTTGCATTTAATGCAGCTGAGGAAAAGTAAGGTGTTGTGTCTGACTCTCGGTATGTTATCTTTGTTGTTCTCAGACCAGCATGTCTGTTGTCAGCACCTTTTGTACTATAAAAGTAATCAGCTACAGTCTTTGTCAGAGGATTATCCTCGGAAGTCTTTGTCTTTGGAGGTTGCAGAAGATAATCTTTAGAAGCCTTTGATCTTCAGAAGCTTTGCTGTCTTCGGAAGCTCTGAAGCTTTATCTTTGTTAAGTGTTGGCCTTTCGAGGTGCTTTATCTTGTATAGCCTTCAGTAGGAGTGAGTTACCCTTCGGAAGCAATGCTGCTTCCGAAGAATAATTCCTTCCTTCCGAAGGCTGTTTGTCTTTGTAGTGTCTAGTACTTAGACAAAATTGAAGTTTGGTGAGCATCAGCATTTATTAGTCTTTACAGTTTTCCCCTAGGTTGATGCTACCAAAACTTCCTATACAATTCTCCTGGTAAATCTCTCTCCTCTCAGAACCTGGGCTCTGGCCTTCACCCATTTGATGGCTATTCTCCCATCTGATCCATTATCTGGATTTTCAAGAGGGAGTTTCTCCAAATCAAACACAAAGGGCTCAACCAACACCATTAGTTTCATAATATCCAAAACCTTTATCCCTCCATTGATCTGAGTGAGTGTGAACATCTTATGAAGTGCATCAAAGCTCCACTTCACTACAAGAATGTAGGAATGAATATGCTTTAAGGAATGAATGTCCCTTGGATTTTCCTTAGGCTTTGGAGGTTCTGGTGTGGCTATTGGTTCTGAGGGTTCAGAATCTGGCTCAGAGTCAGAGGAGATGGCAGTAGTTCTCTTTTTCTTTCTAGCTATGCTCTTTCTTCTTCTCATTCTTGGTTTATCTTGGGCAATAGCTTGACTCCTCTGTTCTCTGGCCTGCTGATCTTCCATATTGGAGCCCACTGCTTCATCTGTTCTTGCAGTGGGCTCTGGGCTTGCGTCCTTAGAACTAGGATGCTCTTTTCTCCTCTCATCATCCTTTGATTGTCTCTCAGGATCAGGTTCTGTTGATTGTTGTTTCCTTGCAGCCTTTTTACCCTTGTTGATCTTAATCACTAAAGAGATTGGCATGTTGTCCAAAGAAGGACTTGATGGAGGAGCTGCTGGTTCTTCCTTAGAGTTTAGGGGGAACATGTTGGGGAACATGGCTTTTGTTGCTTCCCCACACATGACTTCTTCACCCTCTCTGATCCCAGCACCAGAGAGGGGAATTTCAATTCTGGCATCTCCCCCTAAACCTAAGCCTAAGTTTATGCTTGCCCTTTGAGCTTGTATCTGCTCCATAGAAGGTAACTCACCTCTGGCTATCTTGGCCTTGATGTCCCTGACATGCATGTCCATGGTTGAGTTCTTCATAGGGCCTAGCTGCCGAGCATGGAAGCCATACTGTAGGAGGATAGCCTTCATTTTGTTTCTGTAGGCTGTATCCTTTTGTTTCTTTGTAAGTGCAACCATGGCTTTGGATGCAGCAGATGCCTGTTCCTGCTGCTGCACCCTGTCCAGCTCAGCAGCCATTTCAGGTACCGACCAGAGCAGCACTTCATCAATTTCATACCCCTTCTCCTGGAGAAGAGCAGAGAGTCTGATGAGCTCATTATCCAGGGAAGTGTCTGGTCGGCCCTTCTTCTTCTTCTTTGGCATTCTCTCCTCCTGTTTTGCTTCCTCCTCTGGGGTCATCTTCCTTTTTCCTTTGTCCATCATTTTTACCCCATAGGAGATGGATCCTGTAGCCTCACCAGCTGGTTCATTGGAAACTAGCTCCTCTGTGGATGAATCATCAATAATGACTGGGCCTTCGGAAGCAGCTGCGGCTTCGGAGTTAACCTTAGCATTCACTGCCTCCTCCAGTTGACCAACCACTTTGGATGATTCCTTATCAGCATCCACAGAGTGCTTAGGAGTGGAGGAGAGGTCTTCAGCTGTAACGACCCGTTTTCAATAAATCAAACACGTTTGAAATAATCGTTAAGAGAACGATTGTGATTATTACAAATTGAAAGTATGTAAGAAATCATGAACGTGGAAGAAAACCGTGCGCGAAACGGAGTTACGGATTGTCCGGAATCGTGAAACGAAGAAAATTACAAAGATATAATGTTTTGGGACTCTTCGCGGTACGCGAAGGTGATTTTGAGGTTCCTTCGCGGTACGCGAAGAACCCAAAATATCTGAGAATCCTGAATTGCTTCGCGGTACGCGAAGAACTTTTGAGCCCTCCTTCGCGGTACGCGACGGGTGAGGCGGCTTGACAGATCCTTATCTTTTCAGCAATTGTGTGGAAGTTTTATTTTTTTTTCATTCTTTCGACCTCAAACACACCCAGGGACGAACAGAGCAACTTTTGTTGCTAGATCAGTGTTTTGAAGCCATCCAGATGTTCAGATCGAGCTAGGGTTCGATTCTACAACACCTGATCGTCGTTTTCATCCGAGAACTTCGTTCAAAAGGGTAACGATTCGATCTCTCCTACTAGTTTGATATTCTGTGGATTAAATTTAGTTTTGAATGTATTACTATGATTATGGGTATTGATTATTGCCTAGTTGATAACTAGAGATTGTTAGAAACGAAGAATTTGATGTTTTGATGGGGAAATCTTCGTTTTGAAGCCGGGATAATGTCCGGTTGTTATGAAACCCATATCATGATGTGATAACTAGTAGGATGGGTAAATGGTGGTTTTGAAATATATATGGATTATGATCCATGGATTAAATGATGATTGTAATGAATTGATGTTAAAAATTATTAACAGTTATGATCATAAATGAATTTTGATTAAAAGAAGTGATTGAGATCATAACTAATATAATGAACATCAATTATTTGATGAAATGCCTAAGAGAGGCATGGGATATGATTAATTGACTAATACTTACTAAATATAGTAAGATAGAGTCAATTATGTGATAAGTTGACTTTGATAAAGTCAAACCAGTCAAGTGAGTTGAACTTGATTGTATGTGTTATATGTATTGAATATAGTTGTATATGTGTGAATATGCAACTAGGTGTTGGTGATAGAAGTCAAGTGACAATTCACAGAAGTGGAGGTTGTAGGAAGTGAACAACCGTTTGAATCAGGTAAGTTACCCAACTTACTGTAACATTACATATAAGAAGTAGAATGAGTCTACTTGTGTGCCTGATATAGGTGAATGATGTTGAATATGTGATTGAAACTAGTGGATGAGAAATCCTTTAGTTTGTGTTGTGGTGTTTCAATGAGAAACGTGTATGCAATATATTTGCATTGGAATAACCGGATGAACCGGTGATTAATCAATATGATTTTGGTGTTAATATAAATGATTGTGGTTATTGTTGCTGCATGATTCACAAGGTGTGTGAACATGCCGTTATCATGATTGCGGTTATCGTTGCTGCATGATTCACAAGGTGTGTGAACATGCCGTTATCATGATTGTGGTTATCGTTGCTGCATGATTCACAAGGTGTGTGAACATGCCGTTATCGTGATTGTGGTTATCGTTGCTGCATGATTCACAAGGTGTGTGAACATGCCGTTATCATGATTGTGGTTATTGTTGCTGCATGATTCACAAGGTGTGTGAACATGCCGTTATCGTGATTGTGGTTATTGTTGCTACATGATTCACAATGTGTGTGAACATGTCGTGATCATGATTGTGGTTATCGTCGCTGCATGATTCACAAGGTGTGTGAACATGCCGTGGTCTTGATTGTGGTTATGGTTGCTGCATGATTCACAATGTGTGTGAACATGTCGTGATCATGATGGTGGTTATTATGGCTGCATGAGTCACACGGTGTGTGAACGTGTGGTGATCTACGAATGTGTAGATATTGGATTGGTAAAGCGCATGCTTTGGATTCACAAGGTGTGTGAACATAAAACCTGCAATTCCCATGTAATTGATTCACAAGGGGTGTGAACAAATGGTGAATTGGAAATATGCACATGTATGTGTGGTGTTAAATTATAATAATTATACATGAATGGGTGATTCATGGGGTTTTGGGTGGAAACGACCCACTAGTGGATCGTTTTGTGGGTGATTGAATATTGTTACCAAATTATATTTGGGACATCGGTAGTGTATCCGTAATGTGCTACGGGATACACTAGCTAGAGGTGCTAGCAGTTGTCTTAGATGGAAGGACCGGTGGGTGAACATCTTAAGACTTAATATGTGTATGATACCACCAATGTGTGGATAACCGGTTACACCGGAAATTGAACTGTTGAAACCTCAGGTGTGTGGGAAATTGGTTGAACCAATGATATATATATATATATATATGTGTGTGTGTATATATATATGTGGTGATTATTGTGTTTTAAATTAGCCAGAGGTGCTGATAATAAAGTTGTATTGGATAATATATTATTATCTAGATATGATAAACATCCATATGATATGTATGTGGATGTGTTAAATGAGTTCTGGGAACTCGGGGAGGGGTTACTTACTTAGTTCGTATGAACTAATGGTGACTTATATGTGATGTTACAGGACAAAGATAGATATGCATCGGGCGATCTGATCGGGCATGTTATGGAGCAGAACCAAACGTTATGTAAAATTCTCTGATGGTATTAAACTTAAACACACTAGTTTTATTAATCATAAATGTAAATGATTTGAAATTAAGTGTGTTTAACTTATGAAATGTTATTTGTACGCTTCCGAACAAAATTTTTGAGAAAGTTTAATCTGGGACCTAAAATGGGACACGTGTAATCGTGTGGAAAGTTGTGAAGGTTCAGCAGTAGTGGTAGCCTCATCTACATTGACCCCTTCTGAACTCCTGGGGTCAACCTCTGAAGTGGTAGGCTCTGGGACGGGGAACCTTGCTTGTAACTGTGTCACCACTCTCATTAGTGTTTGGGTAGTGGGAGAGAGTGGTTCCTCCACAGCCATAGCAGAAGTTCCTTGAGCCTGGGTAAGAGAATGGGTGGGGGACATTTCTGGGTGAGATGAACCTAGAGACCTGTGAGACAGTCTCTGATCTAATGGAGTTGCTTCATTAGAAGCAGACTCAATGATGGGGGCATCCCTTTGGATATTCTTAGGTATGTATGGTGACATACTCTGAGGGCTTTCAGGCTGGTTAAGGGCAGCCACAGGTTCCAGAGGAAGAACCTGTGGAATGACAACAGGTGTGGCCTTCACCTTAGGTGGAACTGTGCCCTTGGCAGTTCTTTTCACCTTTTTCTTAATGGGTTCGGAAGAAGGGGCCAAAACAGTTGTAGAGAGCTGTTCAGGGGTTCGGCGGCATTTGTAAGTGATCTTTATAGGATGGGGAACAGAAGTGGTAGGTGTGGGTTCAGCATCTGTGGGTGCAACAGAGCTGTCACATTTTGGAGTAGATATCTCCATAGAGGAAAGAAGAGTAGTGAAGTTCCCAGAGAATTGATTACTCTTCTTCTTTAACTGAACAAAAACCTTGGAAGAGAACAAGGGAACTTTGTATGTATTCCCAGTGAGTGAGAAGACAGAACTCAACTCACTATCAAAGATGTGCTGCAAAAATCTGGGATACATACAAAATTTCTTTGGAGATAAAATATTGTCTACCAAATTATTGAAAATAAAAGCAGAAAAGTTAAACAGTTGGTTAGAGACCAAGCGATGAATAGCCGAGGCTAAATCATAGGGAACTTGATCCCAACCTCCTGTTTTATTGGACAGACAATGCAAAAACAAATGTATGAGGTACTTGTAATTGTAGGACACTCTACCCTTCAAATAAGTAGTTGTAGGGAGAGAACCTTCGTACCCCATCGACCTGAAGGTCGATGCTACCTCATCCTTTGTGAATGAGACCCTTCCCCCGGCATCATTGAGTTGAAGATGCCGACAGATGGTATACATAGTGATGGAGATAGGATGAGTATCAATGGTGGCATGCAAGATCCTACCATTGGGAGATGTAGAAACTGAACATGAACCCCAAAATTGCTGGTGATGCGACTCATACACCAGGGGTTGAACTGTGAGAGCGAATAAATACCTGCTCCTTCGAAGGAAGGAGATAATCGGAGCAAAATCAGCATCATTGTCTGCTGATAACTCCGCAGGAAGATTGTGAGAGGGTCTGAAGGCAAGAAGATCCATTGCGATCGAAGGATTTTAGGTTTAATTTGGAGCGAAAAGGGAAAATAAATTCGAAATGAAACGGTGAGAGAAAGTGGACGAGCGGGAGATCCTTTTACACCTTCGGATGTCAACATTTAATATAGAGTCACATTAAATTTTGAGATCCGGATGTCAGAAAAAGGTCTTCCGAGAACAGCTGTTTTAATGTTCAAAATTCTCTAAGGACAGAGTTGCTTCCGAGGGGATTAGTCATCGGAAGTAGTTCATAGAACCAAAAATGTTCTTCGGAAGATACTTACTTCCGAAGTATATAAATATATCATCGGAAGTGTATCTTCTGAAGGTTTAGATAAATTCATCAGAAGAACTGTTTTTCGGAAGACATCTTCTTCTGAAGAGTAAGTTCAGAAGATTGAGCTTCCGAAGGTCTAATGTATCAGAAGGATAATACTTCAGAAGGAATTTATCTTCTGAAGTGTGACTTTTTCCGACTTAAGGAAGGAAGAATGCTTCCGAAGACTTAAACTATCTTCTGATGAGTAATTACTCATCAGAAGATAATTTAAGTTTATCTTCCGAAAAATTTTTCATTCCTTATTAATTCATTTATTCAAAGTTAATCATGCCAATGTCTGTTATTAAATACCTGAATCTTCCCTCATCAAATGCCTTGGTGAATAGATTAGCCAAATTATGTTCTGTATCAACTTTGACTAGATGAATCAATTTCTTCTCTGCATAATCTCTGATGAAATGATACCTGATGTCAATGTGCTTGGTCTTTGAATGCTTGATAGGATTATTGGTGATGGAGATTGCACTTGAATTATCTATCTGTATAGGAGTGTTGAACAGCTCTACTCCATAATCCTTCATCTGATTTTGAATCCATATGACTTGTGCACAGCAACTAGAGGCAACAATGTATTCTGCCTCTGCAGTAGAGGCAGAAACACAAGACTGTTTCTTGCATTGCCAAGACACAATTCTGGATCCAAGAAATTGACATCCTCCTAATGTGGATTTCTTGCTAATGTTGCAACCTCCATAATCACTGTCAGTATAAGCCATGAACTGAAAGTCTTCATTTCTAGGATACCACAATCCTAGACCAGGTGCCTCTTTGAGGTATCGAAAGATTCTTTTCACAACAAGCATGTGTGAAACCTTGGGATTGGCCTGAAATCTTGCATACAAGCAAGTTGCAAACATTATATCAGGCCTGCTTGCTGTGATATACATCAAGCAACCTATCATTGCTCTGTATTGATGTTGATCAACATCCTCCCCCTCAAGGTCAGGTGTAACACCCAAAATCCATACACGCTTACACGTGTCAAATTTAGGTCCCAGTTAAGTTTTAACTCAAAACGTTATCAAATATTTATGCGGAAGATACTAAAAAACATTTCATAAGTAATATGAACTTGTTAATTTACTAATTAATTACAAAATCATCATACAATAGTTTGCATGACAACACAAAAACCAAGATATTCAAAACGTTTGAATTTTTCAACATATGCCCCCGATGATGAGCTTTGACGCGTCATCTATTTTCGACCTGCAAACACCACATATAATTTCACCATTAGTTCATAAGAACCAAGTAAGATTATCCAAATATAAGTTATGGTTCGAAATGGAAGGGTTCTAGGCCTTAAAACGCGTTTAAAACGTCAAAAACGGACAAATCTAGATTGCCCAAGCCGTAGGCTACGGCCTGGCCGTAGCCTACGCCCAGGGCGTAGCCTACGCCACTGGGTGTATGTTTTTCCTCCATTTTGCGCGTTTTGGACCTTTTAAACCACTTTCTATCGTTCCAAACCACCCGAAACTAAATCACAAGTTTCCAATACATATTATATGGAATCACAATTCCTCAAATTCATATCATAACATATCCAAACACAATTGGATACTAATTCAATCAATTTGTGAATAAATTACTCAAACGAGTCAAAATTCCAAAATCAAGCAATTAACGCTATGACCCTTCCTAAACTCCATTAAATCATCCACATACATATTATATGTATTATTATCATGTTTGAATCATATTATAATGAACTCAAACATACAAATGCACACCAAACATAGTTTATGCATTATTTTCCTCAAACGGGTCAAAATCACCAAAAGTGATTTAACTCCTAAATCTTCCTTTCATATCAACTCGTTTGATTATTCCATCAATAACCAAACATATTTCATCAATAATTACTATAATGTTCACCCCTAAGGTACTTCCATTATAGATTACAAATCAACTTTATCAATTAATCAAATTTCAACCAATTCAAATAAATTAAACCACACTCAAGTGGCAAATTGATATTCAACATAGTTATGATGTTCTCACCCAAGTACTTCCATCATAACTTACCAAAATTTACTTCCACATTCAAGTGGTGAAGTAATCAACAATTTTCAACTCATCCTATGATGTTCACACTCGATTCCTTCCATCATAGATTTTATATCAACCAACAATTCATAGGTTTATAAACATTTATAAACCATGATACTATGTAACACCCCGCCCCAAATTGGAACAGGAAGTCACTTCAAACGTAAACAGAACACTAAAATCAAAAACATATGCTTAATTTCTAAAATGTAAAACCAATTTCAACCATCAGTTCATAACGTCTAAGTTTCTTAATCAAAATAATCAAACTTACGAAATTAAAACTAAATAAAATACTTAAAGAAATGAAACTAAATAAAATCTCCAAAGCATAGGTTTCGGTATCTAGTTGCTCTCGTCACACAATCCCGATCATCCCTGATTACCTGCCGCGAAAACAAAGAAAACGGCTGAGCTACAAGCTCAGTACACGGATGCAGAGTACAATAAAGATAATGATGATATAATAGAAATGAGATTTACAAAACAGATAAAGTTTTAAATCATTAAAATCCACCACCGAATAGTACCTCCACGCCAGAGTAAACAATGAAATAAGGCTGAATCAACAAAAGGTTTAGGGTAAAATTGATACCGAGTAACCTACAAACAAATATATCCAAATGCACACTCATTGTGCCAACAGATCATATCTCATAATCACAATCATAATAATACACTGGTCGCGACTCCAGTGCATCCAAATCGGAAGGTGTGTATGGCCCTACACAACTCGACCGCAAATATTAACACATATCATATCAAATCCTAGGATGCATCCATACGCCTCCCAAAATAATCCAAAGGCTCTCTCGCGAGCAAATAATCAAAATACAAAGTGGAGACGCCGTGAACTGATCACACCGTCACGGATAGTGTCATGTCATTGGTCGCCACAATAACATGCCTGTAGTACCTCTACAGGTAGTTGACCCGGTATCTCTATCTCCAGTCTACAAATCTAGGGTTCTATGGTCGCATAACTGAACATATATCCAACCCCATCAAAGTATGTTCATCATGCACATAAGGAACCTAAGTTGAACAAAATCAAACCGTAGCACGCAAGCGGTTTCATAACATTTTCAAAAGTCTGTCATAACCAAAGTTTTCTCAAAAATCTTAAAAATGGTTCAAGAGCTCGTAAAAACTTTAACAAAATAGTAGGAAGCGGACCATACGATCAGATCATAGACCCGCGGATCGAACGTTCAAAAACAACATAAATTTAGCAAGCACTAACAATATAGGAGAACATCCGTACCTGAATGAGTGTCTAAGGCTTCTAATGTCTCAAAGTTCCAACGACCCGTTCTACCAATCTACAACGAGTAATTCAACTCTCATTTAGTACTCACAATAGTTCCACTTTTGGTTCCTTAATATTCCCATACTGTTAATAATAAATCTTTGGTTTAATTATTCTTATTATTATTCTTATTATTATTATTATTATTATTATTATTATTAAATATTTAAAGTTTTTCACGACAGAACTTGAGGCAAGTTTAAATTGAGCTTCCAAGCCTAAGAAACCCACTATTTGTACCCATGGATCCAAACTCCCAGGTCTTAAACTTTGAAAATATTAGCAGCAAAGAAATGACTTAATTTTTTTTTTTACCAGGTACAAACTTGAAGAAGTGCAGTCTAAATATCCAGCAGGTTGGCTCAACAACAAGATCACTATAATTTGTTTTCTATTTATTTTTCCTCCTTTTTCCCATTAAATACAGTTTATCAAAACCAATTTATAAGTGTTATTTAATCAACTCATTTGGAAAAGTCAATAGCCATTAACCTGTCTATTTATAATCTTTGTTTAACCAACAATTTATTAACTAATTCAAGTACATTAACTAATCTAATTTTAACCGGATCTCTGTACATGAATTTGAATAAGTAGCACTTACCCAACACTTGGCTTTTAAGAGCATGTCTGGGTGTGTGAGTTAAACAAAATGTGTTGTAATTAGAATCTATATTGCAGAACCTAGATGGAGAAATGATGCAATAGGACGAATTTTGGGGCATATCGTGAAATTT
Organism: Mikania micrantha; assembly: GCA_009363875.1. Taxonomy (NCBI): domain Eukaryota; kingdom Viridiplantae; phylum Streptophyta; class Magnoliopsida; order Asterales; family Asteraceae; genus Mikania; species Mikania micrantha. The sequence goes on along the minus strand of CM018692.1, from coordinate 105,000,989 downwards.
AAGTCAAGCAAATTGAGGGCAATTAGAAGAAGCAGCCCATTAACCTTCATTAATATTAAGCTACTTGAGGAATTACAGTCACCAATTAAAGGGAAACCATCAATAACAGTGAATGTGCATCGATTTATTGATACAGGACCTAAATCAGAACCAACTAGTATTCAATGACCAATGAAGTAAACCAAGGATAAACTTACCTTGAGTATACAACGAATGAGATTTCGGATTACGATGTCGCCTCCTTTGCAGCCAAATCCGGTCTTCTGGAAGAACAATGAAATCACGGATCGCCAACAATGTGAATAGAGATGGTTGTGTGAGAAGAATCTAGGTTTAAGGATTCCTTTAATAGAGTAAGGATGAGGCTTGAGATCCATGATCTTCGATCGTTTTAGTTGTTGGAGATAAGGGAGAGGAGAAGAAGAAGGGTTATGAAGATTAGGTCAATGACTATGTTTATATATTTATTTATTTTATTATTATTCTTTTACTATAATTTTTATTTTAGTTTCTCCTCTTTTTAATAAATTTGGGTTATTTCATCACTAACCCGTTAAAAAATTTCGTCCCCGAAATTCGAATCCAAGCTCAAATCCTAAGATTATGGAGAACAGTGGAACCTAAATATATAGTGACTAAATTTGGGTTATTTCCTCACTAACCCGTTAATAAAATTTCGTCCTCGAAATTCTAATCCAAGTTCAAATCCTCAGACCGTGCATCAACTATTTGAAAATACTAAGGCCACCTATCATGTTAGGTAGCACATTTGTTCAAAATCATTACAATTTATCCAATGACCCTTATTACCCAAGTTATATTAACTCAAATTGTAAGTTATTATAACACATACCCCTAAAAATGATTTCGTCCCCGAAATCAAAAGAAAAAAAAAATAAGCGTACCTTAATGAAAAAGTTGTGGATATCGCTCACGAATAGAGTCCTCAAGTTCCCATGTTGCCTCTCTTTCAGTATGATTCTTCCATAGTACCTTCACGAATGGTATGGTTTTCTTTCGCATTATCGAGCTAAGATTGCTTCGGCTTCTTCTTCACACGAAAGATCTTCTTGAATTTTATTGAATGGGTATTGCACAACGTGAAGTGGATGGTAGTTGTAACCTCGTAAAGTAGAGACATGGAACACATTATGCACGTGTGATAATGTCGGTGGTAACGCTATACGATATGCCACTTCTCCTACTCTTTCCAAAACTTCAAAAGGACCGATGAATCTAGGATCAAGTTTTCCCTTAAGACCAAAACGACGAACACCTTTACGCGGGGAGACTTTAAGAAAAACATGTTCGCCCGGTTCAAATTCCAATTCTCTTCTATGTTTGTCAGCATAACTTTTCTGACGTGAACAGGCCTCCTTTAGTTTTTGTTTTGCTATTTCAACCTTCTCATTAGTAATTCTGACCATCTCGGGTCCCTCGATAACCTTTTCCCCAACTTCATTCCAACAGACTGGAGCTCGGCATTTCCTACCATATAATAGCTCAAATGGTGCCATGTCGATGCTTGCGTGCCAACTATTGTTGTATGCGAATTCAACCAAGCAGATATAGTCATCCCAGTTCCCCGTCCATTCTAAAGCACACGCCCTCAACATGTCTTCTAATGTTTGGATCGTTCGTTCAGACTGGCCGTCTGTCTGAGGGTGAAATGCGGTGCTATACTTCAGATTTGTACCCCAAGCTCTCTGAAATCCTTTCCAAAACTGCGAAGTGAACCGTGGGTCGCGGTCTGAAACAATTGACACAGGAGTGCCATGAAGTCTAACAATTTCTTTCTGAAATATTTCTGCCAATCGACTAGCAGAGTACTTTTCTTGAATAGGTAGAAAATGAGCTGATTTTGTAAGTCGATCAACTACTACCCATACTGCATCATTCTTTCTCAAAGTCCTTGGGAGTCCGGTAACTAAATCCATGGTGATATCATCCCACTTCCAAACTGGAATTTCAAGTTGTTGTAGGAGTCCACCGGCCCGTTGGTGTTCTATCTTTACTTGTTGACACGTAAGACACTTTGCTACAAACTCTGCAATATCTTTCTTCATTCCACCCCACCAGAAATTTTTCTTCAAGTCTTGGTACATCTTTGTTGAGCCTGGGTGAACCGAAAATTGAGAACTATGAGCCTCAGTCATTAGTGCTTGTCGAATAGTTGGGTCCTCAGGAACACATAATCTATTTCCTAGCCAAACCACATCGTCCTCATCGATTCTGAATTCTTGTTGTTTACCTTCCCCTAAATTTTGTATTGTTGCCCACAACTCGCCATCTTCTTGTTGAGCTTCTTTAATACGTGTCACTAAGGTAGGTTCAACCTTTAGGTGTGCTAAGCTGCCTTGTGTTATTCTAGTATTGCAAATTTCCAATTCGAGTCGCCCCAGGTCAGAGATAATCTCTCGTTGAGTAGTCAGACATGATAGGTTACCTGAACTTTTTCTACTAAGAGCATCTGCAACCACGTTTGCCTTTCCTGGATGGTACTGAATCTTAGCATCATAATCTTTAAGGAGCTCTAACCATCTTCTTTGTCTCATGTTGAGTTCCTTCTGTGTGAAAATGTACTTTAGGCTCTTGTGATCGGTAAAGATATCACAAGTTTCGCCATACAAGTAATGCCTCCATATTTTTAAAGCGAACACAACAGCAGCGAGTTCCAAATCATGCGTGGGGTAATTAACCTCATAGGGCTTAAGTTGACGGGAAGCATAGGCTATCACTTTCCCGTGTTGCATCAGGACACAACCCAAACCTTTCTTCGATGCGTCACTATAAATTTGGAATCCCCCGGTACCTTCTGGTACAGCATGGATCGGAGCTGTCACCAATCGTTTCTTTAACTCCTCAAAGCACTTTTCACGTTCGTCATTCCATTCGAATTTCACACCTTTTCTTACCAGCTGAGTTAGAGGTAAAGCTAAGGACGAGAAACCTTCCACAAAGCGTCGGTAATAGCCGGCTAAACCCAAGAAACTTCTTACTTCAGTCACACTACTAGGTCTCGGCCAATTAGTAACAGCCTCAACCTTAGCCGGATCCACCTCGATTCCTTGTGCAGACACCACATGACCAAGAAATGCAACTCTTTCTAACCAAAATTCACATTTGGATAGTTTAGCAAACAACTTCTTTTCACGCAAAATTTCAAGTACAACTCGTAGATCCTCTTCATGTTCCTCTTTGGATTTAGAGTATACTAAAATGTCATCTATGAAGACCACAACACATTTGTCAAGGTAATCATGAAAGACACGATTCATTAAATCCATAAAGACTGCAGGGGCATTCGTTAACCCAAAAGGCATTACGAGGAATTCATAATGGCCATATCGAGTACGAAATGCAGTCTTAGGAATGTCTTCATTTCTCACCCGTAATTGGTGGTACCCTGATCGTAAGTCAATCTTCGAGAAGTATTTTGCTCCATGCAGTTGATCAAATAGGTCGTCAATGCGAGGCAAAGGATATTTATTTCTGATGGTGACACGGTTCAACTCTCTGTAGTCGATACATAGCCTCATAGATCCATCCTTCTTCTTCACGAATAACACCGGAGCACCCCATGGAGATACACTCGGTCTAATAAATCCACGATCAAGTAGTTCCTGTAATTGCTCCTTGAGTTCTTGTAATTCTAATGGTGCCATACGGTATGGTGCTTTAGAAATAGGTTCTGCACCTGGAATGAGTTCGATGGTAAATTCAACTTCCCTTTCTGGTGGTAGACCTGGAAGTTCTTCTGGAAAGACATCTGGGAACTCTTTCACTACGGGGTATTTCTCAAGGCTTTGTTCTTCCTTCGAGGTATTGTGTATAGCTGCCAAATATCCCTCACAACCGTTGTTCATTAGCTTTCTAGCCTTTAAAGCAGAGATCACTTTAATTAGCCCATTAGGAGAAGATCCTTGGTACACACATCTTGGTTTTTCAACATCACCGATAGTAACCCGTCTAGCTTGGCAGTCGATGGTGGCTTGGTGTGCAGTTAGCCAATCCATTCCCAAAATAATGTCAAAGTCGTGCATAGTCATAGGTAGTAATTCAGCCATGAGAATATTATCACCGATCGATATCGGACAATCACAAAACACATTAGTAATAATTATCGAGTTACCCATTGGTGTAGTAATAGACATGGGTGGATGTATCATAGATGGATGTAAGGCAATACGTTGAGCAAAAGATAAAGAAATAATCGAATGTGTGGAACCCGTATCAAATAACACAGATGCTTTAGTACCATGTAAAGTAAGAATTCCAGATACAGTACCTAACATAGATGGAGATAAAGCAATACGTTGAGCAAAATATAAAGAAATAATCGAATGTGTGGAACCCGTATCAAATAACACAGATGCTTTAGTACCATGTAAAGTAAGAGTTCTAGATACAGTACCTGGAGCCTCGGCTGCCTGATGAGCTGTCATAGCAAACACCCTGCCACCAGTGGTACGTTGATTATTGCCACCATTACGCTGATTTGCATTACCCTTCACAGTGCAATCTTTTGCCTTATGACCTGTCTGACCGCAACTAAAGCATGCTCCTGTTTCACGATAACAAGGCCTGCCTGGATGATTTCCTCCACATTTAGCACAAGCAGCAATCGGAATTTTGTTTGGATTATCTTTCTCAAATGCACCAGTACGCCTACCCTGATTATGATATTCTTGCCCATAATTATTGCCTCTATTATGATAAGTTCTTTGACCATGTCTTTGTAGCTGACCATTATTGTTGCCTCTATTATGATAAGATCCTTGACCCTGCCATCCCCGTGACTGATTACCCTGCGAACGATCCCCAAAACCGCGTTGATTACTAAACTGAAATTTAGCACGATGATCATTGTTTGGCCCGCTTTGTTCATCCCTGCCTCTTTTCCTACTACCATCCAACCTATAAGTATTATAGTCGGCTCTCTCAAGTTCAAGGTTTCTAGCTGCATTCGCGACATCTGCTACTGTTGGAAATTTAGTGTTAATAAGAGCTCTTCTATACTCAAAAAGTAATCCCCACTTAAAATGTTCAGCTTGATCAGCTGCTGAACCCACCATAGCACCTGCAATTCCAGCAACTCGGATAAAACGTACCATGTAAGCTGTTATGGATTCATTAGCATTTTGGCGTATATTAAGATACTGTCGACGATAGGCGTCCCTTTCAGAAATAGGGAAATACTGCTCATAGAATATGTCAAGAAAATCACGCCATGCTAGAGCTTCCACATAGCCATCTCCCTGAGCCCTTTTTAAAGCCGTCCACCACCTTCGAGCATCTCCCTCTAACTTATAAGTAGCAAAACGAACCTTCTGATTATCAGTAGTCTCAAGCACATCAAATATTTTCTCCAAATGAGCAATCCAATTTTCAGCATCTAATGGTGTCGGAGCATCACGAAAAGACTCAGGCTTCTGTTTTTGGAATCTTTCAAGTAGCACGTGAGCAGCTGGAGAATTATTTTCTGGCTGGTCATTCACAGGTGGATCATTGTTCTCTGGCTGTTCATTGTTGGGTTCTCGTCGGTTATTTTGCAAAGCATTTGCAACAGCTTGAGGAACACTCTGAGCAATGGCATTTTCAACAGCTTGATTAACAGCTGCTAAGAGAGCTGGATCGATGTTTCTCGCGTTATCATTGTCGTTCCTTCGGTTAGCAGGCCTTCCACGAGTACGCGCCATCTATATAAAGATTTAAACAAGTACCTAAAATATTAGAATCAAAGAAATATACGGTAGAGTACAAATTGAAGGAAACATAATCCTATATCGTGATGAACTACCCAAACCTAGTTTAGGTTCTACCCATCTCACAGGTCAAGCCTATGGCTTACTACAGAATCGAGCCTAAGCTCTGATACCATTCTCTGTAACACCCCGCCCCAAATTGGAACAGGAAGTCACTTCAAACGTAAACAGAACACTAAAATCAAAAACATATGCTTAATTTCTAAAATGTAAAACCAATTTCAACCATCAGTTCATAACGTCTAAGTTTCTTAATCAAAATAATCAAACTTACGAAATTAAAACTAAATAAAATACTTAAAGAAATGAAACTAAATAAAATCTCCAAAGCATAGGTTTCGGTATCTAGTTGCTCTCGTCACACAATCCCGATCATCCCTGATTACCTGCCGCGAAAACAAAGAAAACGGCTGAGCTACAAGCTCAGTACACGGATGCAGAGTACAATAAAGATAATGATGATATAATAGAAATGAGATTTACAAAACAGATAAAGTTTTAAATCATTAAAATCCACCACCGAATAGTACCTCCACGCCAGAGTAAACAATGAAATAAGGCTGAATCAACAAAAGGTTTAGGGTAAAATTGATACCGAGTAACCTACAAACAAATATATCCAAATGCACACTCATTGTGCCAACAGATCATATCTCATAATCACAATCATAATAATACACTGGTCGCGACTCCAGTGCATCCAAATCGGAAGGTGTGTATGGCCCTACACAACTCGACCGCAAATATTAACACATATCATATCAAATCCTAGGATGCATCCATACGCCTCCCAAAATAATCCAAAGGCTCTCCCGCGAGCAAATAATCAAAATACAAAGTGGAGACGCCGTGAACTGATCACACCGTCACGGATAGTGTCATGTCATTGGTCGCCACAATAACATGCCTGTAGTACCTCTACAGGTAGTTGACCCGGTATCTCTATCTCCAGTCTACAAATCTAGGGTTCTATGGTCGCATAACTGAACATATATCCAACCCCATCAAAGTATGTTCATCATGCACATAAGGAACCTAAGTTGAACAAAATCAAACCGTAGCACGCAAGCGGTTTCATAACATTTTCAAAAGTCTGTCATAACCAAAGTTTTCTCAAAAATCTTAAAAATGGTTCAAGAGCTCGTAAAAACTTTAACAAAATAGTAGGAAGCGGACCATACGATCAGATCATAGACCCGCGGATCGAACGTTCAAAAACAACATAAATTTAGCAAGCACTAACAATATAGGAGAACATCCGTACCTGAATGAGTGTCTAAGGCTTCTAATGTCTCAAAGTTCCAACGACCCGTTCTACCAATCTACAACGAGTAATTCAACTCTCATTTAGTACTCACAATAGTTCCACTTTTGGTTCCTTAATATTCCCATACTGTTAATAATAAATCTTTGGTTTAATTATTCTTATTATTATTCTTATTATTATTATTATTATTATTATTATTATTAAATATTTAAAGTTTTTCACGACAGAACTTGAGGCAAGTTTAAATTGAGCTTCCAAGCCTAAGAAACCCACTATTTGTACCCATGGATCCAAACTCCCAGGTCTTAAACTTTGAAAATATTAGCAGCAAAGAAATGACTTAATTTTTTTTTTTTACCAGGTACAAACTTGAAGAAGTGCAGTCTAAATATCCAGCAGGTTGGCTCAACAACAAGATCACTATAATTTGTTTTCTATTTATTTTTCCTCCTTTTTCCCATTAAATACAGTTTATCAAAACCAATTTATAAGTGTTATTTAATCAACTCATTTGGAAAAGTCAATAGCCATTAACCTGTCTATTTATAATCTTTGTTTAACCAACAATTTATTAACTAATTCAAGTACATTAACTAATCTAATTTTAACCGGATCTCTGTACATGAATTTGAATAAGTAGCACTTACCCAACACTTGGCTTTTAAGAGCATGTCTGGGTGTGTGAGTTAAACAAAATGTGTTGTAATTAGAATCTATATTGCAGAACCTAGATGGAGAAATGATGCAATAGGACGAATTTTGGGGCATATCGTGAAATTTAAGTCAAGCAAATTGAGGGCAATTAGAAGAAGCAGCCCATTAACCTTCATTAATATTAAGCTACTTGAGGAATTACAGTCACCAATTAAAGGGAAACCATCAATAACAGTGAATGTGCATCGATTTATTGATACAGGACCTAAATCAGAACCAACTAGTATTCAATGACCAATGAAGTAAACCAAGGATAAACTTACCTTGAGTATACAACGAATGAGATTTCGGATTACGATGTCGCCTCCTTTGCAGCCAAATCCGGTCTTCTGGAAGAACAATGAAATCACGGATCGCCAACAATGTGAATAGAGATGGTTGTGTGAGAAGAATCTAGGTTTAAGGATTCCTTTAATAGAGTAAGGATGAGGCTTGAGATCCATGATCTTCGATCGTTTTAGTTGTTGGAGATAAGGGAGAGGAGAAGAAGAAGGGTTATGAAGATTAGGTCAATGACTATGTTTATATATTTATTTATTTTATTATTATTCTTTTACTATAATTTTTATTTTAGTTTCTCCTCTTTTTAATAAATTTGGGTTATTTCATCACTAACCCGTTAAAAAATTTCGTCCCCGAAATTCGAATCCAAGCTCAAATCCTAAGATTATGGAGAACAGTGGAACCTAAATATATAGTGACTAAATTTGGGTTATTTCCTCACTAACCCGTTAATAAAATTTCGTCCTCGAAATTCTAATCCAAGTTCAAATCCTCAGACCGTGCATCAACTATTTGAAAATACTAAGGCCACCTATCATGTTAGGTAGCACATTTGTTCAAAATCATTACAATTTATCCAATGACCCTTATTACCCAAGTTATATTAACTCAAATTGTAAGTTATTATAACACATACCCCTAAAAATGATTTCGTCCCCGAAATCAAAAGAAAAAAAAAATAAGCGTACCTTAATGAAAAAGTTGTGGATATCGCTCACGAATAGAGTCCTCAAGTTCCCATGTTGCCTCTCTTTCAGTATGATTCTTCCATAGTACCTTCACGAATGGTATGGTTTTCTTTCGCATTATCGAGCTAAGATTGCTTCGGCTTCTTCTTCACACGAAAGATCTTCTTGAATTTTATTGAATGGGTATTGCACAACGTGAAGTGGATGGTAGTTGTAACCTCGTAAAGTAGAGACATGGAACACATTATGCACGTGTGATAATGTCGGTGGTAACGCTATACGATATGCCACTTCTCCTACTCTTTCCAAAACTTCAAAAGGACCGATGAATCTAGGATCAAGTTTTCCCTTAAGACCAAAACGACGAACACCTTTACGCGGGGAGACTTTAAGAAAAACATGTTCGCCCGGTTCAAATTCCAATTCTCTTCTATGTTTGTCAGCATAACTTTTCTGACGTGAACAGGCCTCCTTTAGTTTTTGTTTTGCTATTTCAACCTTCTCATTAGTAATTCTGACCATCTCGGGTCCCTCGATAACCTTTTCCCCAACTTCATTCCAACAGACTGGAGCTCGGCATTTCCTACCATATAATAGCTCAAATGGTGCCATGTCGATGCTTGCGTGCCAACTATTGTTGTATGCGAATTCAACCAAGCAGATATAGTCATCCCAGTTCCCCGTCCATTCTAAAGCACACGCCCTCAACATGTCTTCTAATGTTTGGATCGTTCGTTCAGACTGGCCGTCTGTCTGAGGGTGAAATGCGGTGCTATACTTCAGATTTGTACCCCAAGCTCTCTGAAATCCTTTCCAAAACTGCGAAGTGAACCGTGGGTCGCGGTCTGAAACAATTGACACAGGAGTGCCATGAAGTCTAACAATTTCTTTCTGAAATATTTCTGCCAATCGACTAGCAGAGTACTTTTCTTGAATAGGTAGAAAATGAGCTGATTTTGTAAGTCGATCAACTACTACCCATACTGCATCATTCTTTCTCAAAGTCCTTGGGAGTCCGGTAACTAAATCCATGGTGATATCATCCCACTTCCAAACTGGAATTTCAAGTTGTTGTAGGAGTCCACCGGCCCGTTGGTGTTCTATCTTTACTTGTTGACACGTAAGACACTTTGCTACAAACTCTGCAATATCTTTCTTCATTCCACCCCACCAGAAATTTTTCTTCAAGTCTTGGTACATCTTTGTTGAGCCTGGGTGAACCGAAAATTGAGAACTATGAGCCTCAGTCATTAGTGCTTGTCGAATAGTTGGGTCCTCAGGAACACATAATCTATTTCCTAGCCAAACCACATCGTCCTCATCGATTCTGAATTCTTGTTGTTTACCTTCCCCTAAATTTTGTATTGTTGCCCACAACTCGCCATCTTCTTGTTGAGCTTCTTTAATACGTGTCACTAAGGTAGGTTCAACCTTTAGGTGTGCTAAGCTGCCTTGTGTTATTCTAGTATTGCAAATTTCCAATTCGAGTCGCCCCAGGTCAGAGATAATCTCTCGTTGAGTAGTCAGACATGATAGGTTACCTGAACTTTTTCTACTAAGAGCATCTGCAACCACGTTTGCCTTTCCTGGATGGTACTGAATCTTAGCATCATAATCTTTAAGGAGCTCTAACCATCTTCTTTGTCTCATGTTGAGTTCCTTCTGTGTGAAAATGTACTTTAGGCTCTTGTGATCGGTAAAGATATCACAAGTTTCGCCATACAAGTAATGCCTCCATATTTTTAAAGCGAACACAACAGCAGCGAGTTCCAAATCATGCGTGGGGTAATTAACCTCATAGGGCTTAAGTTGACGGGAAGCATAGGCTATCACTTTCCCGTGTTGCATCAGGACACAACCCAAACCTTTCTTCGATGCGTCACTATAAATTTGGAATCCCCCGGTACCTTCTGGTACAGCATGGATCGGAGCTGTCACCAATCGTTTCTTTAACTCCTCAAAGCACTTTTCACGTTCGTCATTCCATTCGAATTTCACACCTTTTCTTACCAGCTGAGTTAGAGGTAAAGCTAAGGACGAGAAACCTTCCACAAAGCGTCGGTAATAGCCGGCTAAACCCAAGAAACTTCTTACTTCAGTCACACTACTAGGTCTCGGCCAATTAGTAACAGCCTCAACCTTAGCCGGATCCACCTCGATTCCTTGTGCAGACACCACATGACCAAGAAATGCAACTCTTTCTAACCAAAATTCACATTTGGATAGTTTAGCAAACAACTTCTTTTCACGCAAAATTTCAAGTACAACTCGTAGATCCTCTTCATGTTCCTCTTTGGATTTAGAGTATACTAAAATGTCATCTATGAAGACCACAACACATTTGTCAAGGTAATCATGAAAGACACGATTCATTAAATCCATAAAGACTGCAGGGGCATTCGTTAACCCAAAAGGCATTACGAGGAATTCATAATGGCCATATCGAGTACGAAATGCAGTCTTAGGAATGTCTTCATTTCTCACCCGTAATTGGTGGTACCCTGATCGTAAGTCAATCTTCGAGAAGTATTTTGCTCCATGCAGTTGATCAAATAGGTCGTCAATGCGAGGCAAAGGATATTTATTTCTGATGGTGACACGGTTCAACTCTCTGTAGTCGATACATAGCCTCATAGATCCATCCTTCTTCTTCACGAATAACACCGGAGCACCCCATGGAGATACACTCGGTCTAATAAATCCACGATCAAGTAGTTCCTGTAATTGCTCCTTGAGTTCTTGTAATTCTAATGGTGCCATACGGTATGGTGCTTTAGAAATAGGTTCTGCACCTGGAATGAGTTCGATGGTAAATTCAACTTCCCTTTCTGGTGGTAGACCTGGAAGTTCTTCTGGAAAGACATCTGGGAACTCTTTCACTACGGGGTATTTCTCAAGGCTTTGTTCTTCCTTCGAGGTATTGTGTATAGCTGCCAAATATCCCTCACAACCGTTGTTCATTAGCTTTCTAGCCTTTAAAGCAGAGATCACTTTAATTAGCCCATTAGGAGAAGATCCTTGGTACACACATCTTGGTTTTTCAACATCACCGATAGTAACCCGTCTAGCTTGGCAGTCGATGGTGGCTTGGTGTGCAGTTAGCCAATCCATTCCCAAAATAATGTCAAAGTCGTGCATAGTCATAGGTAGTAATTCAGCCATGAGAATATTATCACCGATCGATATCGGACAATCACAAAACACATTAGTAATAATTATCGAGTTACCCATTGGTGTAGTAATAGACATGGGTGGATGTATCATAGATGGATGTAAGGCAATACGTTGAGCAAAAGATAAAGAAATAATCGAATGTGTGGAACCCGTATCAAATAACACAGATGCTTTAGTACCATGTAAAGTAAGAATTCCAGATACAGTACCTAACATAGATGGAGATAAAGCAATACGTTGAGCAAAATATAAAGAAATAATCGAATGTGTGGATGATGTGTCGGTTTATATATATAGAAATCCTAGCTCAACACTATCGAGTAATAAATCGAATTAACCTAAACCGAACTACAAACTACAGGCAAGTGTACCTGACGTATGAAGTATAGCTAAGGAAAGTCCGGAAATCGAACCTAAGGACACAGAATCTAAGAATAAATCCTAACTAAAAACCTAACGAAATAAAAGACTCACTAAATTTAGAAAACGAAATTTGTTTTAAGAAAAATGATTTTAAACAATAAATAATTAAAGAAAACGAACTAAATTAACTCAACACCTCAAAAACTAGAAAACCGAATACGAAAGAGATTCTACCTAGACTAAGAATCTTAAAGGAATCTGACAGTTATCTGGAATGCTTAATTGAATGACACCGGATCTAAAGATACAACCAATTCAGAAACTTAAGGAATGCTAGATCTCCTGTTCAGACAATCCAACACTTAAAAAGATCCTACTAGTCGTTTAAAGCTTACCGGGACGTAACGATGGATTACCGAGTCGATCTCTCCAAACTAACAATACTTAAGATTTCTATGGTTGACTAATTAGGTCAATCTCAACAACCACAATCAATCTAATCTAGATTAAGTATGAATTTGAAATACATGGCATAAACAATTAACGAATAATTCAATGATCATGCAAATTACCCGAAAACCCGGTTAAACCACGATATCTCAACACCTTTATTACTTGGTTAGTCTTTAAAGATGGTTATCCCACTGATTACAATCTGATTATATGAAATTCTTATGATTTACTAGGATTAGTCAAATCACAATTAGGATTAAAAACAAGTTTTTAGCCTAAAATCATGTAAAAATCAAGTTTTTATCGAAACCGAATCAAACCTTTTTTTCACAAAATAGTTTAAACATATAATCAGATCATTCACAATAGTTTAAGAACATTCACAATCATCCACAATCAGATTTAAATCAAAAGCAATAATTCATTCAATTAAACAAACCCGAAAAACTGAAAAATAACCAATAATCATCCGTAACCTAGGTAGAATTAAAGAATTAGCCTAGAATCATCATCCAAACATTCATAAACATTAAATCAGATCCAAACATGAGAAAAAGTTCAAGAACAAACTGAAACGAAAAACTCCGAAGCATAAACAAACCCGAAAACGCAATCCGAGCACTTGTATACGCGATCTGAGCCTCCCCCGAGCGTCCGAATCGATCCCCAATCTTCAAAATCTTCAAAAGTATCTTTTTCTTTCGTCTCCAGCCGTTCTTGGTTGATTCAAACGTGAATTAGGGTTGCAAAATCGTTTAAATGCTGAATTTTCTGATTAATTGCGTTCTGGGCCAAGGAATTAACTTACTGGGCTCAAAAAGAAACCCACAAGGACGGTCAAAGCCCACAATGGGCGGGTCAACGCGGCTGGAACGCCTGGTCAACCGGTCAACAGATGGATGTGGCGCGCGGGTCAAGTGGGGCGGGAACCGGGTTTGGCGCGGGTTATGGTGTGAGAGGAAGTGGTCATCGCGCGGATCTGGGGACCCGACCGGCTCCTCACGCGGGTAAAGGGCTAGGTGGCGCCCCTTTGGTGCTGCCACGTGTCCAGTAGCCTATTTCTTTTCCAGAATTGCAATTTTACCCCCTGGACTATCAGAAATTCATTTTTAAGCTCCGTAACTTCCCGAAATGCAACTTTTTAACCCAGAAACATCTGAAAATTATATTTCTCGCTTCCACACTTCATAAAAATTGTTCCGGCTTCGGTTTCTTCACAACTACGAACGTTTATTTCCGCGAAACCTATAAAAAAATGACATTAAAAATAAAAATAAGTAAAAATTCATTAAAATTCAATAAAACTAACTAAAAATCTAATAAAATAAAATAAAATAATATAAAATAAATACTAAAAAGATGTGTAAATAACTACACATCAAAAATCCCCACACTTGAACTTTGCTTGTCCCTAAGCAAACCTTAAACAACACAAAACGAAACCTAATTCACAAACGTTTCACATCAAGCAAAACCGAACATGGGTTTACGAATTAATTACACAATTAATCACAAGACTTACAACGGTCAATAGATTTACAACCCAACCGGACATGAATGAAGCAATTTTAAAAACATGGGATTTCCTAATCAAGATTCACCTATTTTTCAAGTATTCAACCATTTACGTTCACACCCTCACAATTTTCACTCAACACTCGGTTAAATATATGAATTTCTGCAAGTGAACTCTCATAACCTAACACTGCAACAACGCTAACATAAGCTTGTGCTATAATCAAATCTCCACATAATATCAAGATTAACGCAGATCAAAAGGACTTTAAAAGGGTAGGCTTAGGCTAAGGGTAGGTAATGTAGGGTTTTAAAGTGGCTAAAAACACAAACGAAAAATCCGGTAGTTGACTTTATTCACAAACAAGCATTTGAACGAAACAAACTACCAACACTTGGTCTCCTTTGACCTTTTATTCACACATTTCATTCATTTTTTCTTTTTTTTTTTTTTTTTTTTGCTTCTTTTGTTTGTTTTTTTTTTCTAGACTTAATCAACATAAACACGTAACTGTCTAACTAACCGGATATCTTGAAATTAAACTGGGTGATCAAATGAAAAGGGTTTAGGCTCAACAGGGTGTCTAATTGGTATATTTAAGGGTTTCAAACAAAAGAAATAGGAAAGGCTAAGAAATGGGTGAACCTAATGCCTTAATCATCTCTGTGTCAGATCTTAATCAAAGTCTCAATTTGTATACAAGCACAAGTTCTAAAGCAATGCAACAGGTAGGTCAAATCACACACAAACGAATCAGTGAATAAATAAATACTGTTAAGGCTCAAAATCTCACAGAAAACGTGTGTACTAGGGTTAACGATATGAACATAAACAGTTTTCAACTATCAAACAAGTTTCACTATCTTAAGAATCCCAACCCATAAGTTTTTTGAAAACAAGTCCAATTGGGAAAACTTTATCACGCAACTTAAAGATTAATTGTATAACCAACTCAATAACCCATGCCGACCTGCCTTTTGTTAACGAATTACAATGAAATAGACTTGTTAAGCATTAGCAAAAGGGTAACCAGGACTTGCAAAAGTTCAAGCTAACTAGACTCAAAATAAAGAAAGAAAAAGAAAGGAATTTCCCCATCCCCACACTTGAAACACACATTGTCCCTAATGTGTCTAAAAACAGGGAAAAACTAAAATAAAACAGAAACAAAATAATAAACGATAATAACAAGAAAGAGAAATAAGATACTTCCCTGACAAGCAATCCATGCAAACGCGTAAGCTCCAAAGTGACCTGCTGTGATCCAAGTAAAAGAAATAACCATGAAAGTACCTGGGATCCTGTAACAAATGCTCATGCGTGACTGCATGGCTCGACAATCAGGTTAGCACACAAACAAAACATAAAATAAACTAAAAATGCAAAATAATAATTAGAACCAAGAACGAAACTATACAAAATGTGGGTTGCCTCCCAAAAGCGCTTGGTTTATTAACGAGTCTTCAGCCAGACTCGGACCCACAATCACTCAGTCGGTGGGTCGAGGTAGACGTCCTCAACCACTTTCTTCTCAAACGGGCCACTCATGTAATGCTTCAACCGATGCCCGTTTACCTTAAACGCTGCCCCATCCTTATCTTCAATCTCGACTGTGCCATACGGGAAAACCTCCTTCACCTTATACGGTCCAGACCATCGGGATTTCAACTTACCCGGAAATAATCTCAGTCGCGAGTTGTATAACAACACCGCATCCCCACACTTAAAGTCTTTGTCACCCCTCAACTTCCTATCATGCAACGCCTTCGTGCGTGCCTTGTAGTCATGAGAATGCTCGTATGCATGATCGCGCAACTCTTCCAACTCGTGCAACTGATGAAACCTCAAATCCTTCGCAGTAGCCATGTCCAGGTTCATCGTCTTCAGTGCCCAGTACGCTCTATGCTCCATCTCAACTGGTAGATGACAGGCTTTTCCATATATCATCCGAAACGGTGTAGAACCGGTCGGTGTCTTATAAGCAGTGCGAAAAGCCCACAGTGCGTCATCTAACTTCTCTGCCCAGTCTAACCTATTCCAACTCACAGTTTTCTCCAAAATACGCTTGATACCCCGATTACTAACTTCAACCTGCCCACTCGTCTGTGGATGATAAGCCGTAGCTAAACGATGGGTCACACCGTATCGCTGCAAGGCTTTCTCCATCTGCTTATTGCAGAAGTGGGTGCCTCTATCACTAATCAAGGCTTTGGGAGTACCAAAGCGTGCAAACAACTTCTTCAGAAATCTCACTACAACCCGGGCATCATTCGTGGGGCAAGGTTGGGCCTCTACCCACTTAGATACATAGTCAACAGCAACCAGGATGTAACGGTTCCCTCGAGACATCGGGAACGGTCCCATGAAATCAATACCCCATAAGTCGAAAATCTCGCAAACCTGAATGGAAGTCTGGGGCATCTCATTACGGGATGAGATGTTGCCAACTCTTTGGCAACTGTCACAACTCTTCACAAACACATGTGCATCCTTATATATCGTCGGCCAGAAGAAACCAGAGTCGAAAACCTTCTTCGCCGTCAGTGTCGCTCCATGATGTCCTCCGGTCGGTCCCTCGTGGCAATGCCTCAGTATGTCGGCTGCCTCAGCTCCATGCACACAACGTCGAATCACCTGATCCGCTCCAACTCTAAACAAGTATGGGTCATCCCACAAGTAGTGCTTCACGTCAGCAAAGAACTTCTTCTTTTGCTGGTGAGTCATCCCCTTCAGTAACACACCATCAGCCAGATAGTTCGCAAAGTCAGCGAACCATGGCAACCCCTGCTGCTCGGCCTTTACTACCATCAAAAACTCATGAGGAAAGGTATCCCCAATGGCCGTATCTCGCAACTCCTCTCGCTCGGGGTTCTCAAGTCTCGACAAATGATCAGCAGCCACATTTTCTGCACCCTTCTTGTCCCGTATCTCAATATCAAACTCCTGAAGCAACAGAATCCATCGAATCAAACGCGGTTTCGCATCTTTCTTATTGAACAAGTATCTCAATGCCGCGTTATCGGTGTACACAATCGTCTTGGAAAGCACGAGGTAGGATCTGAATTTGTCGAATGCGAAGACCACCGCTAGGAGCTCTTTCTCAGTAGTCGTGTAATGCTCCTGTGCGTCGTTCAAGGTCTTACTCGCATAGTAGATGGGATGGAAGTGCTTGTCTCGTCGCTGCCCTAAAACCGCCCCAACCGCGAAGTCGCTCGCGTCACACATAAGCTCGAAGGGCGAGCTCCAATCGGGGGCAATCAAAATCGGGGCATCCACTAACTTCTCCTTCAGTAGCTCAAATGCCCTCAAACACTCCTCAGAAAACACAAATGGGGCGTCCTTCTCCAGAAGCTGAGTCATAGGCCTAGAAATTTTGGAAAAATCTTTAATGAACCGCCGATAGAAGCCGGCGTGGCCTAAAAAGCTTCTAATGGATTTCACGTTGGTGGGGGGTGGAAGTTTGCTTATGGTCTCTATCTTAGCCTTATCAACCTCTATCCCCGCACGTGAAATCTTATGCCCTAGCACTATCCCCTCTTTTACCATAAAATGGCATTTCTCCCAGTTCAGCATCAAATTCGTCTCAACACAACGTGCCAGCATCCTATCCAAGTTCCTCAGGCAATGATCAAAGGAACTCCCAAATACAGAAAAATCGTCCATGAACACCTCCATGGAGTCCTCGATCATATCATGGAATATCGCCACCATACATCGCTGAAAAGTGGCTGGAGCGTTACACAACCCAAATGGCATGCGGCGATACGCAAAAGTGCCATACGGGCATGTAAACGTGGTCTTTTCTTGATCCTCTGCAGAAATGGGGATCTGAAAATAACCAGAAAATCCATCAAGGAAACAGTAGAACTGTTGTCCTGACAGACGCTCCAACATCTGATCGATAAAGGGCAGAGGAAAGTGATCTTTCCTCGTGGCATCATTCAACTTCCTGTAGTCAATGCAGACTCTCCAACCTGTGACTGTCCGTGTCGGAATCAACTCATTCTTCTCATTAGTCACCACTGTCATCCCCCCTTTCTTCGGGACAACCTGAACCGGACTGACCCATGCAGAGTCTGAGATCGGGTAAATCAGACCAGCATCCAACAACTTAAGCACCTCTTTCTTAACTACCTCCTGCATGTTCGGGTTCAGTCTCCTCTGGCTCTGCACAACAGGCTTAAATTCATCCTCCATAAGAATCCTATGCGTGCAAAAAGAAGGGTTGATACCCTTAATGTCCATCAGCTTCCACGCAATCGCCTGTTTATGTGCCTTCAACACCTCAATCAGTCTCTTCTTCTCCTCCTCCGTCAATTCAGCAGCAATAATGACGGGTAATCGGGAATCCCCGTCCAGAAATGCATACTCAAGGTGAGATGGCAGTTCTTTAAGCTCCAAGGACGGGGGTGCCTCGACAGACGGCTTATCTGCTGGCTCTGCTCTATCTAAAACCTCACACACCTCTTGAGAGACTGGGATCTCATCAATCAAAACATCTGGATGTTGCTCACTGGAATGAACAGACATCCCTCCCTCACTATCCTCAACACTCTCAGGATCACCTATCCTAATCTCACTCAAGCAACGATCCATGTGTGACATAACCGTGTCAATGAAGTACAAGGTATCGTCCTGGCTCTCTGTATGCTGCAAAGATCTACGGATCTCGAAAGTCACTGTCTCGTCTGCAACTCGAAGAGTAAGCTTACCATCACAGACATCAATCAATGCCTTGGCGGTAGCTAAGAATGGACGGCCTAAGATCAGTGGAACTTTCTCATCCTCCTCCATGTCTAGAATCACAAAATCCACAGGGAACACAAACTTATCTATCTTAACTAGCAAATTCTCCACAATGCCCCTGGGATACTTGACTGATCTGTCAGCCAGCTGGATGCTCATGCGGGTGGGCTCAGGCTCGCCTAAGTCTAATTTAGCAAAAATCGAATAAGGCATCAGATTTATGCTCGCCCCAAGGTCCGCTAAAGCATAGCTAACAGATGAGCTGCCTAATGTGCACGGGATAGTGAAACTACCCGGATCAGTCTTCTTCTGTGGCAGCTTGTTCTGAACTACTGCAGAACATTTCTCACTCAGTGTGACAGTTGACAACTCCTCCATCTTCCTCTTGTTTGTCAACAAATCCTTCAGAAACTTCGCATACTTAGGCATATGCTGAAGTGCCTCAACAAATGAGATATTCACCTTAAGCTGCTTGAACAACTCAAGAAATCTCCCATACTCCTTCTCATATTTCTGTTGAAGGACTCTCGCAGGGTATGGTATCTTGGAAAGGTCAATCTCCGGATCCTTCTTCTTCTCGGGAGTCTTCTCAGGTTGTGCTGTACTTGCTGGGACTAGCCTAGTGGGTTGCACCTCTCCTGGAGCCTCCATCTCTATCTCCTCGTCCATCACTTCCTCATCCTCAGCCGGCTCAACAACCGGTTTCTCAGTCCCAGTACTCATTCCACTCCTCGTGGTGATTGCCTTAGCATACCCCCTCGGGTTCTCTTCTGTCTTGCTAGGTAGAGAACCTGACTGTCTCTCACCCAGCTGACTAGCAATCTGACTAACTTGCCTCTCAAGATTCTGCAACGCTGCCCCTTGACTTTTGATCATAGTATCATGCTCCTTGTGTTGAGCCTTACTCTCAGTAATGAATTGAGTCAACAGCTGGGCCTGTTGTTGCATCATCTCCTCCAAAGTGGACTTCTTCTCCCCATATCCACCACTACTCTGACCTGGTTCTCTAAACAGATTCTGCATCGGAGGTCTAGAGTTAAACCCAGGTGGGTTACCACTCTTCCAGGTGAAACCTGGTTGGTTCCTCTCTCCCGAGTTGTAGGAATTGCCAAAGGCATTTCCAGGTCCTCGGTTAGGATTTCCCACGTAGTCAACCTGCTCTTGAGATCCATCAGTCATCTGAGGACACTGAATGGTCTCATGTCCTCCCCTACACACTTCACACCTTGCATTGTTCTTCACTTGCATGTCCTTGACTAGTTTGGTCAATGCTTCAACTTGGGCTGTTAAAGCAGTGTTCGAATCAACATGCAAGACTCCAGTTTTCTGAGTGGCAGTGGATTTTCCCCTAGTGGGATATTGATAGCTACTCATAGCCATGTTCTCAAACAACTTTAGGCATTCATCGGGGGTCATATTGGTAAGCAAGTTACCCCCAGCAGTGGAATCAAGTGTGTGCCTAGTAGCAAAAGTAACTCCATTATAAAACTTCTCAACCAGTGCCCAATCCTCAAGCCCGTGATGTGGACACCTATTCAACATCTCCTTAAACCTCTCCCAAGTAGCAAAGAAACTCTCTCCCTCCTCCTGCTGAAATGAGTGAATCAAACTCCTAAGTCGTGCAGTTTTGGCAGGTGGGAAATACTTGGTCAGAAACAGCTCCTGCATCTCATCCCAAGTGGTGATCGATCCAGATGGAAGGGACTCAAGCCAAGTGATGGCTTTGTCCTCAAGAGAAAATGGAAAGAGACGCAGAAAGACTGCATCATCAGAAACACCTTTGATCTTAAAGGTGTCACACATACGAAGGAACTGACCCAGATGAGCATTGGGGTCCTCCTCAGGTAGTCCATGAAATTTAGACGAGTGAATGATCAGATTGATGATTTGAGTCGGGATGTACCAGTTGTCCTCGGCGACAACTGGTCGAGTGATGGAAGAACGATTGCCAGCAGCAGTCGGCTTGGCAAAATCAGCAACGGTCCTCCTAGCAGGTGCAGCCATCTCTCCTATAGCAGTGTTGTGTGTGCAGTGTAAAAGAAGGTGAGATCGTAACCTCGAGTGAAACTCTCTCTCTGGCTCAGCAAAGGCAATGTACTCAGGTGACTCCGGCCGTCTACTGCGGTGCATGCACTGTAACAAAATAAGAAAAAGAAAAGAAAAGAAAAATGATTACTTACTAAAGTTAACCTAATTAATACTAGCTAACTAATAAATTACTGACCTAAAGAAGAAACAATCACCAAGCAGAAGTAAGACTCAAAAGACGAACCTACGAACTAAAAGGAAATCTAAAAGGAATCCTATAAACAGACACTTACTAAGAATGGAAAGTTCCTAAAAATAGAAAATTACTAAACCTGGAAAGTACCTTCGACTAGAAACTTACGACGAAACTACGAAACTAAAAAGAAAAGCTAAGTCTAAAGCTAAGGTAAATCTAAGGATTACCGTGTCCCCGGCAACGGCGCCAAAAACTTGATGTGTCGGTTTATATATATAGAAATCCTAGCTCAACACTATCGAGTAATAAATCGAATTAACCTAAACCGAACTACAAACTACAGGCAAGTGTACCTGACGTATGAAGTATAGCTAAGGAAAGTCCGGAAATCGAACCTAAGGACACAGAATCTAAGAATAAATCCTAACTAAAAACCTAACGAAATAAAAGACTCACTAAATTTAGAAAACGAAATTTGTTTTAAGAAAAATGATTTTAAACAATAAATAATTAAAGAAAACGAACTAAATTAACTCAACACCTCAAAAACTAGAAAACCGAATACGAAAGAGATTCTACCTAGACTAAGAATCTTAAAGGAATCTGACAGTTATCTGGAATGCTTAATTGAATGACACCGGATCTAAAGATACAACCAATTCAGAAACTTAAGGAATGCTAGATCTCCTGTTCAGACAATCCAACACTTAAAAAGATCCTACTAGTCGTTTAAAGCTTACCGGGACGTAACGATGGATTACCGAGTCGATCTCTCCAAACTAACAATACTTAAGATTTCTATGGTTGACTAATTAGGTCAATCTCAACAACCACAATCAATCTAATCTAGATTAAGTATGAATTTGAAATACATGGCATAAACAATTAACGAATAATTCAATGATCATGCAAATTACCCGAAAACCCGGTTAAACCACGATATCTCAACACCTTTATTACTTGGTTAGTCTTTAAAGATGGTTATCCCACTGATTACAATCTGATTATATGAAATTCTTATGATTTACTAGGATTAGTCAAATCACAATTAGGATTAAAAACAAGTTTTTAGCCTAAAATCATGTAAAAATCAAGTTTTTATCGAAACCGAATCAAACCTTTTTTTCACAAAATAGTTTAAACATATAATCAGATCATTCACAATAGTTTAAGAACATTCACAATCATCCACAATCAGATTTAAATCAAAAGCAATAATTCATTCAATTAAACAAACCCGAAAAACTGAAAAATAACCAATAATCATCCGTAACCTAGGTAGAATTAAAGAATTAGCCTAGAATCATCATCCAAACATTCATAAACATTAAATCAGATCCAAACATGAGAAAAAGTTCAAGAACAAACTGAAACGAAAAACTCCGAAGCATAAACAAACCCGAAAACGCAATCCGAGCACTTGTATACGCGATCTGAGCCTCCCCCGAGCGTCCGAATCGATCCCCAATCTTCAAAATCTTCAAAAGTATCTTTTTCTTTCGTCTCCAGCCGTTCTTGGTTGATTCAAACGTGAATTAGGGTTGCAAAATCGTTTAAATGCTGAATTTTCTGATTAATTGCGTTCTGGGCCAAGGAATTAACTTACTGGGCTCAAAAAGAAACCCACAAGGACGGTCAAAGCCCACAATGGGCGGGTCAACGCGGCTGGAACGCCTGGTCAACCGGTCAACAGATGGATGTGGCGCGCGGGTCAAGTGGGGCGGGAACCGGGTTTGGCGCGGGTTATGGTGTGAGAGGAAGTGGTCATCGCGCGGATCTGGGGACCCGACCGGCTCCTCACGCGGGTAAAGGGCTAGGTGGCGCCCCTTTGGTGCTGCCACGTGTCCAGTAGCCTATTTCTTTTCCAGAATTGCAATTTTACCCCCTGGACTATCAGAAATTCATTTTTAAGCTCCGTAACTTCCCGAAATGCAACTTTTTAACCCAGAAACATCTGAAAATTATATTTCTCGCTTCCACACTTCATAAAAATTGTTCCGGCTTCGGTTTCTTCACAACTACGAACGTTTATTTCCGCGAAACCTATAAAAAAATGACATTAAAAATAAAAATAAGTAAAAATTCATTAAAATTCAATAAAACTAACTAAAAATCTAATAAAATAAAATAAAATAATATAAAATAAATACTAAAAAGATGTGTAAATAACTACACATCAGTGGAACCCGTATCAAATAACACAGATGCTTTAGTACCATGTAAAGTAAGAGTTCTAGATACAGTACCTGGAGCCTCGGCTGCCTGATGAGCTGTCATAGCAAACACCCTGCCACCAGTGGTACGTTGATTATTGCCACCATTACGCTGATTTGCATTACCCTTCACAGTGCAATCTTTTGCCTTATGACCTGTCTGACCGCAACTAAAGCATGCTCCTGTTTCACGATAACAAGGCCTGCCTGGATGATTTCCTCCACATTTAGCACAAGCAGCAATCGGAATTTTGTTTGGATTATCTTTCTCAAATGCACCAGTACGCCTACCCTGATTATGATATTCTTGCCCATAATTATTGCCTCTATTATGATAAGTTCTTTGACCATGTCTTTGTAGCTGACCATTATTGTTGCCTCTATTATGATAAGATCCTTGACCCTGCCATCCCCGTGACTGATTACCCTGCGAACGATCCCCAAAACCGCGTTGATTACTAAACTGAAATTTAGCACGATGATCATTGTTTGGCCCGCTTTGTTCATCCCTGCCTCTTTTCCTACTACCATCCAACCTATAAGTATTATAGTCGGCTCTCTCAAGTTCAAGGTTTCTAGCTGCATTCGCGACATCTGCTACTGTTGGAAATTTAGTGTTAATAAGAGCTCTTCTATACTCAAAAAGTAATCCCCACTTAAAATGATCAGCTTGATCAGCTGCTGAACCCACCATAGCACCTGCAATTCCAGCAACTCGGATAAAACGTACCATGTAAGCTGTTATGGATTCATTAGCATTTTGGCGTATATTAAGATACTGTCGACGATAGGCGTCCCTTTCAGAAATAGGGAAATACTGCTCATAGAATATGTCAAGAAAATCACGCCATGCTAGAGCTTCCACATAGCCATCTCCCTGAGCCCTTTTTAAAGCCGTCCACCACCTTCGAGCATCTCCCTCTAACTTATAAGTAGCAAAACGAACCTTCTGATTATCAGTAGTCTCAAGCACATCAAATATTTTCTCCAAATGAGCAATCCAATTTTCAGCATCTAATGGTGTCGGAGCATCACGAAAAGACTCAGGCTTCTGTTTTTGGAATCTTTCAAGTAGCACGTGAGCAGCTGGAGAATTATTTTCTGGCTGGTCATTCACAGGTGGATCATTGTTCTCTGGCTGTTCATTGTTGGGTTCTCGTCGGTTATTTTGCAAAGCATTTGCAACAGCTTGAGGAACACTCTGAGCAATGGCATTTTCAACAGCTTGATTAACAGCTGCTAAGAGAGCTGGATCGATGTTTCTCGTGTTATCATTGTCGTTCCTTCGGTTAGCAGGCCTTCCACGAGTACGCGCCATCTATATAAAGATTTAAACAAGTACCTAAAATATTAGAATCAAAGAAATATACGGTAGAGTACAAATTGAAGGAAACATAATCCTATATCGTGATGAACTACCCAAACCTAGTTTAGGTTCTACCCATCTCACAGGTCAAGCCTATGGCTTACTACAGAATCGAGCCTAAGCTCTGATACCATTCTCTGTAACACCCCGCCCCAAATTGGAACAGGAAGTCACTTCAAACGTAAACAGAACACTAAAATCAAAAACATATGCTTAATTTCTAAAATGTAAAACCAATTTCAACCATCAGTTCATAACGTCTAAGTTTCTTAATCAAAATAATCAAACTTACGAAATTAAAACTAAATAAAATACTTAAAGAAATGAAACTAAATAAAATCTCCAAAGCATAGGTTTCGGTATCTAGTTGCTCTCGTCACACAATCCCGATCATCCCTGATTACCTGCCGCGAAAACAAAGAAAACGGCTGAGCTACAAGCTCAGTACACGGATGCAAAGTACAATAAAGATAATGATGATATAATAGAAATGAGATTTACAAAACAGATAAAGTTCAACAATTCTTAACCAATTTAATTCAATTGTGAGACTATCTCATCAATTAACACTCAATTTCATTGCAACTAATCACAATTCAAACATAAAATTTGATATGCACAGTTTGACTAAATAAGTCAAACTGCACTATCAACAAACAACACCTATGAATCAAATCATTCATAGACACACCAATTCAATTAGTAGACTATTACTACTTTACATATATGGTGTTTAGCAAGTTGGATAACTTACCTTAGCACATGATTAGAGATTAGCAAATGAATGCTTTGCCTTCTCTTTGTCTTTCCTTAGCACTTCCAATACCACCTATTTCACAACAAATTTCAATTTTCCTAACTATCATTCTAGTTAAGATTTACATTGACTTATCTAAGTCAATTCATTGACTATCAAATTCTCTATTTTACAATGATAATCACTTCTAACAAGTTTCATGGTTCACTTCACCAACTTTGACTAAAAATCAAACTATTGGCATTTCTACAAACACTTTGTGTGCATCAATCTATTACACTAATATCTATAATGTTTAAACATTAACCAATCCCACTCAAAATCACCAATTCTTCATTTTTATATAAGATTAGTCAAAATTGATGCATCACACAATCAAAACCATGCCTTCAACCTTCCTACTAGTTGTTAAACACTATCATATGAATTTTCTCTTAACTTCTCAAGTTACCCAAATCCATACCAAATCAAATTCAACCAAATATCAAAACAACTAGTAGTTTGATTGTTTTAAACTCATAACAAACATCTATTCATGATTTCTAACTTATTTACACAACTAATTTCAAGATTTGAGCAAAACCCATATCTTGTTCATCTCAAGAAATCATGACCAATCATCAAGAATGAAGTTAAAATCACTTACAAGAAGTTAGACAACACTTATAGATAGGATTAGAAGCTTCAATCTCTAGTTTTGACCACCCAAAACAACGATTTTGGAAGCTAGGGCTTGAAGCCCTTTCTTCTCTTCTCTTCTTGTGCTCTCCAACGTATGAACACACACACACACAAACACTAGATAAATATCTAGTAACTTTGACTCTAGCCAAAGTTTTATCACCAATTTCCAAGTTTGAGAGTTTGGCAATTTATATCCCTCAACTTAACAAACTACATAACCAAGTTAACCAACTTAGTTATTTAATTTAACTTACTAACATAATTCAAATACTAGTTAAATAAATATTTAACTTACAATTTCACCCGTTAAATTATATTATAATAATTTATCAAAACGGGTCGTTACATCAGGGCTTAGAGATGTTGTCTTGGACATTGGAGTTCCTAGAGCTTTGCAATCAGTGAGTTTGAATATTTCAAGAATGTCCTTGACATATTTTGATTGACTAATGAAAATTCCTGTAGGAGTTTGTTTCACCTGTATTCCAAGAAAGAAGGTGAGTTCACCCATTGAACTCATCTCAAACTTAGACTTCATTAAAGATTCAAAGTCCTTGCAGAGAGATTCATTAGTAGAACCAAAGATAATATCATCAACATAGATCTGTACTAGCATGATATGTTGATTGGACTTCTTGAAGAAGAGGGTTTTGTCTATTGTTTCTCTCTTGAAATTGTTAGCCAACAGAAAAGAAGATAAAGTTTCATACCATTTTCTTGGAGCTTGATGCAGCCCATAAAGAGTTTTATCAAGCTTACAGACATGGTCAGGAAACTTTGGATCTTCAAAACCAGGAGGCTGACACACATACACCTCTTCATCAATTCTTCCATACAGAAAGACACTTTTCACATCCATTTGAAACACCTTGAAGTTCTTGGCAGCTGCAAAGGTTAAAAATATTCTGATTGCTTCAATTCTTGCAACTGGAGCAAAAACTTCATCATAGTCAATGCCTTCTTCCTGAGTGTATCCTTGAACAACCAATCTTGCTTTGTTCTTGATGACTACACCTTTGTCATCCTTCTTGTTCCTGAACACCCATTTTGTGCCAATAGCATACTTTCCCTTAGGTAAAGGGCAAATCTTCCAAACTCCCTGTCTTTCAAACTGAAGAAGCTCCTCCTGCATAGCTTCTACCCAACTGCTATCTTTTAGTGCTTCAGTAACTTTCTTTGGTTCCATTTGGTATAGAAAACAAGAAAACAAACAGATGTTTGCCTCATGCATAGAGCTCCTTGTTCTTACTCCTTCTTCAACATTACCAATAATGTTCTCAACTGGATGGGTGTTATGGATGCGAGTTCTAGGAATCACATCCAGCTGAGAAGCTAGATCCAGATTTCTTGACTCAAGGTTAGGAAGTACCACCTCAAGCTGGATTTCTGGCATATCCTGTGGTCTTTGGGATTGGACTGTTGTAGGATCACTTTCTCTGGGAGAAGAGTTTTCCAGAGTGTTTGTTTCAGCTGAGGGACTCACATCTTCTTCTTGACTTATTGGAACTGTTGTAGAGTCACTTAAGGGAACATCATGGGATGTGTTTACTGTCTCAGACTGTGAGACATCATTTTGTGCTGAAGTGGATTCTGCCAAGATTTGTCTTGAAGCTATTGGCAGTTCAACACGAAAATCTTCTTCTCTTGTAGACTGGGAGGAGTCTATGGTAGTTGACTGTAAATCTGGAACAAACTCTTTAACAAGATTAAATGCAGATGTAAAGCTATCAAGATCAAATAGCCAATCAAGACCAATTCCAGGCTTATTGATAGTATGTTCATTGAACTGAACATTTGTAGACTCTTCAATAATTCTGGAAGCTTTGATGTATACTCTATATGCTTTTGCATGTGAAGAGTACCCAACAAAGTAGCCCTCTACTGATTTCTCAGCAAACTTGGCTAAGTGATCTTTAGTATTCAAGATGGTGCACTAACATCCAAATGGTTTAAGAAATCCAATAAATGGCTTTCTCTTATGCCAAATTTCATAAGGAGTCATATCATGTGTCTTAACTACCAATACTCTATTTTGGACATAACAGGCAGTGTTGACTGCTTCTGCCCAAAAAGTTATTGGAAGTTTGGCATCAGACAACATGGTTCTTGCAGCCTCAATTAGTGTCCTATTCCTTCTCTCAGCAACACCATTTTGTTGTGGAGCATTAGGAGCACTAAATTGTCTTGTGATACCTTTAGATTCACAAAAAGAATTTAAAACATGATTCTTGAATTATGTTCCCTGATCTGATCTGATTAATTTTACATGGTGGTCACTTTCATTCTCCACCCTAAGTATGAATGACTTTAGGGTCTCAGCAGTTTCATCCTTGGTACTTAAGAAAAATACCCAGGTGTACCGAGAGAAATCATCAGTGACTACCAAGCAATATGATTTTCTACCAAGACTTTTAACACTTGTGGGGCCAAACAAGTCCATATGAAGCAAATGCAGGATTGTTGTGATTGAATTTATCTCTTTGGCATGATGAGATGTTTTGTGCTGCTTACCTTTCAAGCATGCAACACAATTATCCACACAAATGAATTCTTTTGTTGGTAAACCAGTTACTAGATTGTTTTTGACAAGTTTATTCATATTTTTAAGGTTTACATGACAAAGTCTCCTATGCCAAAGAGATGATTCATTAAGTGAAGCTTTTGAGACAAAGCAACTTATATTACTAAGTGGTGCAGTTGTGCTCATGTCTAGCATGTACATGTTGTTTCTTCTTGGAGCTCTGAGCATGATTTGATCATTTGGAACTACAAATCCTGGTTTCAGAACTATGCATTCATGCTCAGTAAACAACATGTTGTGCTTTTGATCACACACCTGTGATACACTCAGTATATTGTAGTTTAGTTCCTTTACAAAGTGCACATTCTCAAAGCTTACCTTGCCATTTGTTATTGTGCCCCTACCTGTAATGTAACCTCCCACTGGATCACTTCCAAATGCAACAGACCCTCCAAAGAATGGTTCATATTTGTGAAGGTGAGTCTTGTTGCCTGTCATGTGCCTGGAACAGGCACTGTCAACTATCCACAAGTTGCTCTTTGATTCCTGCTGTCCCTGCACATGACCAGAAGTGAATTAGTTTCTGATGGGAACCCAATCCCATGTGGTCTTGGGTTTTCCATTTGCATCATTGTAAGTAAATTTCTTTGACATCATCTTAGGTGGGACATATGATGAATTTGTTGGTGGGACAAGTGGTTGAGCAGATGGTTCAGCTATTTCCTTCTTCTTCCATATCTGCTTGACCTTTGAGGTTTTCGGAAGAGCATGCTTCTTTTGATAGTCATCGGAAGCACCTTTTGTTTTTCCTTCCGATGGTTTTCTTCCGAAGGAATAGGTTTTCTTGGTCTTGTAGGAAGACTTTCTTGCATGTGCTTCTGATGTTCTATTCCCTTCGGAAACCTTCTTGTCCTTTGCTTCCGATGCTTTCTTTCCGGAAGACTTCTTTTCTTGTTTCTTCCGACTCTCAGAAGTACTTGCTTCTGATACCTTTTTAACTGAGTTTCTTCCTTGATCTTCCGAAGAAACAGATGAATTGCTCCAACTTTTCTTTCTTCCTCTACCTTGTGTTTCTGAAAACATTCTGCTTCTTGGATTATAGAAGTAATCAGCAGCAAAGTGATTCTTTTCACCACACATCAGACACACTTTC
The DNA here is from genome assembly GCA_009363875.1 of Mikania micrantha. Lineage (NCBI taxonomy): Eukaryota > Viridiplantae > Streptophyta > Magnoliopsida > Asterales > Asteraceae > Mikania > Mikania micrantha. The sequence goes on along the minus strand of CM018692.1, from coordinate 104,971,102 downwards.
TGATTGTTTAGGGATTGTTGATGCTGATCTTTGTTGAAGAAGGTTGAGCTTTGGTTCACAGAAGACGATTGTTTGGATGCTTCAACAGAATTGTTGGATGGTTTATTTACCTGCTTTCCTAAAAAACTGGCTTTTCTCTCCTTTGATCTACCCCTTTTGGACTTGTCAGATGGACAAGTAACATAGTCATCTGAGGAGATACTTTCAGTTTGTATGTTTTTAGCTTTGACAAAAACTGTTAAATGTTTCTTAGTTTTCTTGGTTCTTTTATTACTTTTCAAAGCTGGTTTTTCTGTTTCCAAATTAATGGAAGTATCATCCTCATCTGAACATGTTGAGTTACTTGGGTTTAGATCATAGAGGTCCTCATTTTGAGCCACTTTGTGTAAGTCCAACTCATCATCATACACAAGTTTAGTTACTGGTTTACACCTAATCTCCACCATAGGAGTATAGGCAGATGGAGGCTCCACCTTGTTATAACCCAAACCAGCTCCCTTCTTATTTACCAGTTTAGCTGTGTTGCTCATTTTGAAAAGTTTTTCATACTTTTCACCTTGGCTTAAAAATTTGTCTCTATAAGACTCAGCCAATACAAGCTCTGTCTTAGCAGTGGTTAATCTTTCTAAAAGATTGTTAATTTGACACTGTTTGTTAGTGTCTTCATGTTTTAAGCTTGAAATGGTCTTTTCCATTTCCTCAATCTTTTCTTTGTAATTTCTTTCTGATACAAAGAAATTTGCCTTGACAACTTGTAAGGACTCAAGTTCATTACAGAGTTGAGAGTTTATTCTTTTAAAAACATTTAACTTCTCTAAACATTCAGGTGTACATATATCATCAGTTACCTTAAATGAAGAAGTTGAGTCATTTGCCATCAAAGCACTGTTGGAAATGGAAGCATCCTCAGCTTGGAAACTCCAGTCTGCAAAGTCTTGTTCTGCAATGTTTGTATTGTTTGATGAATTTGATGGTCTTTGAGGTGGTTGCCCAGAAGTTGATGGATGAGTGCCTGTGGACTTGCATTCCCTGGAAAAATGCCCTAGCTGTTGGCAGTTGAAGCATTTGAGCTTAGACTTGTCAAGCCCAAACCCAGTCTTCAAGTTGTGCTTTTTGAACTGGCTGCCAGTTCTTTGATAGAACTTCTTTGCTCTATAGGAAATCATGGCCATCTGATAATTGATGTCCATTTCCTCAAGATCATCTGCAAGAATGCCATCTAAGTCCTCCTGACATAGGTGAAAGTAGTTGGTTTCATCAACCATGAAAGCTCCTTGTCCAGAGGTTGAAAGTGGAGTTGGGCTGGAAAAAGGATTTGTGTTGTCACACCCCCACCTCTCATTACCTGATCATGATGTCACTGAAATGGTTGCGGAAGCATAGTGGTGATGTCTCCGAGATGAGGGGTGACTTACTTGATCCGATATCACAAGCACACAGATAAATTTAAAAGAGATACGTTACAAGGAAGTCGTAATCACAACCAATATTACATTATATAATCTAAGTTTATTACATTTATTTAATTACAAGTGCTTAAAGTGCTGCCTCACCCGTCGGTCACTGTCTTCCTGCAAAAATATTTAAATTTGAAACGTCAGCACAAAGCTGGTGAGATCATACAGTTCAAGTTCCACAATATGATATGTAATTATATGTTCTCCAAATGTTTAGTTCCATATAACCATGGGACCCGTATCTAGTTCCTTTCTGACGTTCTTGTTCTACAAGATACTACCCGTTGGTAACATCTTAATGCCTCATTATCTTAATGTCTATCACAACATTAAGAAGTTCTAAAAACAGGAAACAAACATTCACACAAGGGGAGTTGCAGCTCCCAGCAAATGGGTGGTCAGCCGATAGTACTATCAATGTTTCCCCGTTCGGCCCCATATGGGTTCACTAGATACAGTTCAAAAATGAGGACTTTCAAGTTCTGTGATAGTGTTCTGTTCTCAGGCAAAATCCCATGAAATCCACAAGTTCTCAACAATCACATGAAATCACGCAGATAACAGTGATACATATCATATGTTCAATAAAAGTTCAACAGTGTTCCCCGATGTTTATAAAAGATTAAAAATAAAAGGGGGTGTACGAAACTCACCTGATAATACAGATGTAGCAGAATACCTCACAACTGGTAATAAAGGGGTGATTCTGCATTTATTTATATTTAATGAGTTATTTATGGTTTTAACTTACTGATTAGACCTTTCTGAACATTCAATGTCAAAGACATTGCTTTGCAAGTCATCAAACCGATATTAAGTATTTAATTGATAAATTTTGATGTTGTATCATACAATGTATGATAATGTAGGAACCTACATTGAATTAGATTCCTAATACAAGGTTGATGACACTCTTGATTAATCAAAATAATCTCGGGTTAACCAAATAGTTAATGTTGTTGATTATGATACTGTAACAGTTTCTAGATAATTTAATGGCTTAGGAATGATCAATCCTTGTTATTGATTACCCGAATATCATGAAATATCACAATCTAGCATCAGAATAGGTGTAATAACCATGCTTAACATACTAATCTGACTGTTATCATAAACATCAGATAATCGTTTCAATGGGTATGTTAATGATTGTGATTAGTTTGAAACACTTGGATTTAACCTTGCATTTCAAAGATTAATCAAACTAATCACCTACATTGTTATAATCAAATGGGTTAAACCATTATAATCATGGGTATGGTTTCATGCAAACCGGGCATTACCACGGATCAAAACAAGGATTTAACCGTTAAAACTTCGTGTTCTTTGTTTATAATCAATCCTAGCCATCATCTAGGCAATAATCAACAATCCTAACTATGCCATTACGTTCAAAATCAAGATCTAATCAATCATTATCAAACCAGAAGGTTTAAACGGATCATTACCTAATCTGACGGATATCTGTGGTTAAAACAACGATCAGAGCTTGTAGAGATGATCCCTGGTATGATTGGTGACTTCTGGTGGCTTCAAGATGGTGTTTTGATGGTGGTTTGTGTGTGTTTTTCGCCTGGAGATCGTCTGAGTTCGAAGATGTAATAAAAATAAATTTTTGCATGAAATCTGCTGAAGAAGATCAACTTTCTCCACCGCCACATCCGTCGCGTACCGCGACCAGAGGCCTAAATGGCTTCGTGTACCGCGAAGATTTCCGGAGGAATCTTAGATATTTTGCATGCATCGCGTACCGCGGAGGAATCTCAAGCCCACCTCCGCGTACCGCGACGAGTCCAGTCGTCCAACACTTAGAAATTTTTCTTCGTTTTTCGATTCCGGGCAATCCAGGACTCCGTTTTGTGCACGGTTTTCGCCCACGTTCCTCATTTCTCGCATACTATCGATCTGTAACAATTACAATCATTAAATCAACGTGGATTTCTAGAACGATCAAATGTGCTCACATCATTGATGACGAAATTCTCGTATGCAACTGTCACAGTCTCCTCCTGTTAGAGAAATTTCGTCCCGAAATTTAGTGAAGACTTACATTATGACAATCGTTTATGAGAATAGATGTGGGAATTTGATTTCATTTGATCTTCACGTTCCCACGTATATTCGGGTCCACGTTGCGAGTTCCATCGCACTTTAACGATTGGTATGCGACTACGTTTCAGCACTTTCATTTCTCGATCCATTACCTCTACTGGTTCTTCACTGAACTGAAGTTTTTCATCAATATGAATTTCTTCTAGAGGTACGATCAATGATTCATCAGTCAGGCACTTCTTCAGATTGGATACATGAAAAACATCGTGAATGTTACTAAGTTCAGGAGGTAACTCAACTCTGTAGGCTACTGATCCAATTCGTTCAAGAATTTTGAATGGACCTACAAATCTTGGTGAAAGTTTACCTCTCTTCCCGATTCTGAAAATGCCTTTCCAAGGTGACACTTTCAACATTACTCGATCACATATTTGGAATTCTAATGGCCTACGACGATTATCAGCATAACTCTTTTGACGATCGCGAGCAGCTTTAATTCGTTCCTGAATAAGTGCGATCTTATCAGTGGTTTCCTGAATGAATTCTGGGCCTATGATTTGACTCTCACTACCTCTGACCAACAGATAGGTGATCTACACTTGCGTCCATATTGTGCTTCGAATGGAGCACATTGAATACTGGTATGGTAGCTGTTATTGTATGAAAATTCAATAAGTGGAGGATGAATATCCCAGCTACCTCCAAAATCAATCACACAGCTTTTGAGCATGTCTTCAAGAGTTTGATTCGTTCGTTCAGTCTGCCCGTCGGTTTGTGGATGATAAGCTGTGCTCATATTGATTTGAGAGCCCAGAGCATTCTAAAGAGTTTGCCAAAATCGTGACATAAGTCGACTATCTCTGTCAGAAATGATAGAGATTGGTACTCCATGTTGAGATACAATCTCATTAACATAGAGTTTAGCGAGTCGATCCATACAAAAATCTTCTCGGATGGGTAAGAAATGCGCAGATTTAGTAAGGCGATCAACGATAACCCATATAGAGTCATGATTACGTGATGTTCTGGGTAATTTAGTGATGAAATCCATATAGATCTGATCTCATTTCCACATGGGAATCTTAGGTTGTTGTAATAACCCAGAAGGTCGTTGATGTTCAGCCTTAACTTTGAGACATGTTAAACATCGATCCACGTATTCGGCTATGTGTTTCTTCATTCCAGGAGACCGGTAAAAATCTTTAAGATCTTTATACATTTTATCAGCACCTGGATGAATAGAATACCTGGATTTGTGCACCTCATCCAAGATAATTGTTCTAGAGTTACCGAATAAAGGAACCCAAATTCGGCTTTTGAAATACAAAACTCCATCAGCTTTGGTATCGAGTTTCTTGTCTAATACCCTTAGTCCCTCAGCAGAATAGTTCGTTGCTTGTAAAGCTTGTTGCTGAGCTTCCTTAATCTGAGGAATTAGACCGGTTTGAATAGTCATCCCTAATGCTTTAACACGTAAGGGTTTGACTCATTCCTTGCGACTCAAGACATCGGCTACGACATTCGCTTTACCTGGATGATAACAAATTTCACAGTCGTAGTCATTTAAAAGTTCAACCCACCGCCTCTGTCGCATGTTTAACATTTTCTGATCTAGAATGTGTTGAAGACTTTTATGATCAGTGTATATAATACACTTGGTTCCGTACAGATAGTGTCTCCAAATCTTGAGTGCAAACACCACTGCACCAAGTTCTAGATCATGTGTGGTATAGTTCTTCTCATGTATCTTCAATTGTAGAGAAGCGTAAGCAATTACCTTATCATTCTGCATTAAAACACACCCAAGACCTTGACGAGAAGCATCACAGTATACTGTGAAATTATCAGTAACTTCCGGTAATGCCAAGATAGGTGCGTTGCAGAGTTTGTGTTTCAACAGTTGGAACGCCTCCTCCTGTTGGGAATCCCATATAAAAGGATGATTCTTCTGTGTCAATGTGGTCAATGGCAAGGCTATCTTTGAAAAGTCCTTGATAAACCGGCGATAATAACCTGCCAATCCCAAGAATTTACGTATTTCAGTCGGGGTTCGTGGTGTTTCCCATTGTTTCACCGCTTGAATCTTACTGGGATCCACTTGAATACCGTTTTCGTTTACAACATGCCCGAGAAATTGAACTTCTTGTAACCAAAACTCACACTTGGAGAATTTGGCATATAATTTCTCATGTGCCAAGAGTTCTAGGATTAATTTCAAGTGCTGAGCATGTTCTTGTTGGTTCCGAGAATAAATAAGAATATCATCAATAAACACAATCACAAATTTATCCAGATAAGGTCTACATACTCGATTCATCAGATCCATGAAAACTGCTGGTGCATTTGTTAAACCAAACGGCATTACTAAAAATTAGTAATGTCCGTATCGAGTTCTAAAAGCAGTTTTAGGAACATCATCGTCATGGATTCGCAACTGATGGTATCCGGATCTCAAATCAATTTTTGAGAAGTAAGTAGCACCTTGCAATTGATCAAACAGATCATCGATACGAGGTAGTGGATAACGGTTCTTGATTGTCAGTTTATTGAGTTCCCGGTAGTCAATACACATTCAGAATGAACCATCCTTCTTTTTCACAAAAAGAATTGGTGCTCCCCAAGGTGAGAAACTAGGTCTAATAAAACCTTTGTCTAGAAGTTCCTGTAATTGACTTGAAAGTTCTTGCATTTCTGATGGCGCAAGCCGATACGGGGCTTTAGCAATAGGTGCTGCGCCTGGGATTAAGTCAATACGAAATTCAACCTGTCTCATTGGGGGTAATCCTGATATGTCCTCAGGAAAAACTTCAGGAAAATCCTTGACTACTGGGATGTCTGTGATTTGTTTGGGTGAAGAATTGTGCTCAGTCACGTGTGCCAGGAAAGCATAACAGCCTTTCCTTAAGAATTTCTGAGCTCGCATACAAGATATAATACCAAGTTTTCTACCAGCTCATTCTCCTTGAACTACCAGTGTATTACCGTTAGGTAATGGAATACGGATCACCTTGTTTTGACAGACAACTTCCGCTTGGTTATCAGAAAGCCAGTCTATTCCGACAACAACATCAAAGCTTCCAAGCTCAATGGGAAGTAGATTGATATTGAAAAGATGATCATTCAAATTCAAGGAACACACTTGAATAACACTGTTAGTTTTGATCAACTTGCCATTGGCAAGTTCAACGACGTAAGGAGTTTCTAGATCTACCGTAGGCAATGAAAGTAATGATGCAAATTCAGGAGAGATAAAACTATTATCTGCCCCTGTATCAAACAGAACTGATGCGTAAAGGTTATTAAGAAGAAACGTACCAGTGACAATATTTGCATCATGCCTTGCCTCAGTTGCACCAATCTGAAAAGCTCTCCCCTAGCTTCATTTCCCTGATTGGTGTTGTTATTGTTCGGAAAATTTTTCATGAAGTGGTTAGGGCTTCCACATTTGAAGCACGACCGGTTGGTTTGAGTGGTTTGTCGTGGTGCTTGGTTTGGTGATTGAGCAGGAAAGTTGCAATATTTAGCATAGTGTCCCACTCGGTTACAGTTCAGGCAAACAGGACACGGTCCTGTGTGATGGAATGGACACTTATTGCATTTGGGCGCCTGCACAGTGTAAGCTTTCCTCTCAGAAACAGTGGCACCATAGTTCTTCACAATTGGTTTGCCCTGGCTAGTCTCAGCCGGAGCCTTAGTTTTTGTTTTGCCAAACCACTTTCGTTTAGTACCTTTAGGAAAACTAGAGGTACCGATATCACTACGGCTCACCGTCTTTTGAGTTTTCAAGGACAGAGTACCACTCCTTACCGCCTCATTGGTAAGCTTAGTGGTTAACAGAATTGTATGCTTCAGAGTTGTGGGTTCAGCTGCAGTCACCATTCCCCGAATCTGGGGAATCAAACCCTTAATGTACTTCTCGACCAAAGCTGCTTCCGTAGGAAACATATCGGGAAGTAAGCAAGTAAGTTCATGAAACCGATCGGTATAAACAATCAGCACCGATCATCGAATGATTCCAGAATTCCTCCTGGAGTTTTTGAATTTTAGTGATTGGGCAGTACTCTGATCTAATCAGAGTTTTAAAATCGTTCCAGCCCATCGAGTCGACTGTAGCTGTACCCAAAGTCTTAGCCTGGGTATTCCACCAAGTTAAAGCTGATTCTTTTAGAGAACAGGCAGCATAAGACACCTTATGCTCCTCCAGACACTGGCTGATTTTCAGTTTGGTTTCCATTTCCTCAATCCACCTTAAAAGACCAGCCGCTCCTTCCTTGCCTGTAAAAGTAGGAGGGTTGTAAGAAGCAAAGTACTTATATGTACACCCTTGTTGTGGTGGATCAGGAACAGTTGTTTTTGTGGTTGTTGTACCGGTGGTAGTATGAGTTTCTATCAGAACACCACAAGCAGATAGCTGTTCTCGCACAATTCGTGCTATCATGGCTTCGTTTGTTTCAGATCCACTTGTACCTACAGGTGGAACAGTGTTCGCTCCAGGGTTCACTGGTGGAGCAGTATTCGTTTCCAAATTCTCAGGTGGAACCATGTTCACTTCCGGATTAACACGTGGATCCGAATTTGATTCAACATTCAAAGGTGGAATTTGATTCTGTTCAGGGTTTGTAATGTTCTGGGCAGCTCTCTTAGATGGTCGACCTCTTTTACGAGCCATTATTCTGCTCACAAGCAGACAGACTCAGGTCAGTTCAAGAACATTAGAAGTATAACCCGTTCTATCACATCAATTCAATCATATTCAGTTACACTGAAAATTATAATGAAATGTGATTATAAGGAATACAGTATAACTACATGAATTTAGTCCAGACATGTTCTCAATACACACAGATCACACAGATGTTCGTAGTTATACTCAGTCCTGTTAATTCAAAAACATGCTAAAATATTTCACAGCTCACAATACTGTGATATAAATATATTATTACCCATGTTTTTGATAAATTAAGATTCAGGACATTGATAAGTTCTCACATTGACATGTTCTCCTACAGATGTATGTTCTCGCACATGCTCTATGATATGTTCTCAGTTCATACACTAAATTTGTTCTCACACAAACAATAGATATGTTCTCGTACAGTATGGCTCCCGTACTGTACTTTTAGCGACAAATATGTTCTTATTTAAATATGTTCGCATACAGTATTGCTCCCGTACTGTATTTTAGCGATAGATATGTTCTTATTTAGATCTGTTCGTATACAGTATTGCTCCCGTACTGTATTTTAGCGACAGATATGTTCTCACACAGAATTGTTCTCACACAGAATTGTTCTCACACAGAATTGTTCTCACAGGTATGTTCTCACAGGTATGTTCTCACAGGTATGATTATAGTTCACACATTACCCAAATAGTACATTACACAGATCAATACACAAAACACCCATTTTATTACATTACTGTCATCAGTTTGTACAGACTACCGAGATAACACACAACATTACTACCAGCAAAGAAAAGAAAACTTCCCCAACATCTAATCCTCCACTGTCCGCTTACAAGTGATATGAAGATCCCGGAATGATCTGCTGAACATACTTATCGCATAAAATACGATAAGAAGGAAAATATCATGGCCACAACTGCCATGACCACCGCCAAGACTATCATCCTAGTCTCAGTACTCACCACTCCAAACCATGCTAAGAACTCTGTCACTCTCTCTCTCACCCACGTCCATCCCTCGGTCACCAATGCCACTTGCCGCCAAAATGCAGCAAGCATAGTCTGTCCCCAGGTCATCCTCAACCTATCATCAATCGCGGTTCTCCACGCTCGAGTATCACTATCCAAAGCCTTCACTTGATCCATTAGGGTCAAGTGGGAAGTAAGAATCTCCAATATGGTCATACGAGTATCCTCAACCGTAGCCTGACATTGCAGCAGGCTCTGCTGTGTCCCTTGCAAGTTCTGAGTAACTTGCTGCAACTGTGCCCTCAACTCTGCCTGATGGGAGGATTCTCCCACCTCGTGTATAGCATGAGGCTCGTCCCTAGGAGCCAGCTGCCTCCGTGGAGGTAATCCCGTGGTCTTGCGGGCTTGACCCCGCATTCTCCTGAGTCCATCCCAAGCCGGGACTCTCTGTGGTGAAGGGCTGTGTCGCTCCTCTGCTGCTACATTCTCAGCACGAGGCTGAGAGCGTCCAAGTGATGCTACCTGTGCTGCTGGTGGTGGTAATGGTGATGCTGGTGGCGCCTGTGAGGCTGCGGTCGATGCCTCAGAAGGATCCGAGTCGGATCCCGAACTAGAGCTCGGAGTACCATCCACAATAACATGAGGAAATCTCTGATAAATATACTGTTCACCTCGGTCGGCCATAGCTGTACAATCAAAATTTCTAATCAGTATCATGAAGTAAATATTAAATAACAATATTTAATATGAACATGATATGATGCTTCTTCCTATCTCAGAACAACTATTCGTCCTTATAGTTGTTAATGTTCTGCTTGAATTAAATCAAACTAGAACGCACACGTGTTGCGAATTTCAGTTATGCTGGCCACTCATAACTGGAATTCGTACCACCTGATTATCCTGGCTCAATTCAAAACAAGTTTTGTTCATTTGTTATGTTCGGTGCTCTCTGTGTTAATATACGAGCCTATGGTTATAGTCTAGGTCTCTAAGTCAACCTAATTCTCTATAACCTGTGGCTCTGATACCACCCTGTCACACCCCCACCTCTCGTCACCTGATCATGATGTCACTGAAATGGTTGCGGAAGCATAGTGGTGATGTCTCCGATATGAGGGGTGACTTACTTGATCCGATATCACAAGCACACAGATAAATTTAAAAGAGATACGTTACAAGGATGTCGTAATCACAACCAATGTTACATTATATAATCTAAGTTTATTACATTTATTTAATTACAAGTGCTTAAAGTGCTGCCTCACCCGTCGGTCACTGTCTTTCTGCAAAAAGATTTAAATTTGAAACGTCAGCACAAAGCTGGTGAGATCATACTAGTTCCTTTCTGACGTTCTTGTTCTACAAGATACTACCCGTCGGTAACATCTTAATGCCTCATTATCTTAATGTCTATCACAACATTAAGAAGTTCTAAAAACAGGAAGCAAACATTCACACAAGGGGAGTTGTAGCTCCCAGCAAATGGGTGGTCAGCCGATAGTACTATCAATGTTTCCCCGTTCGGCCCCACATGGGTTCACTAGATACAGTTCAAAAATGAGGACTTTCAAGTTCTGTGATAGTGTTCTGTTCTCAGGAAAAATCCCATGAAATCCACAAGTTCTCAACAATCACATGAAATCACGCAGATAACAGTGATACATATCAAATGTTCAATAAAAGTTCAACAGTGTTCCCCGATGTTTATAAAAGATTAAAAATAAAAGGGGGTGTACGAAACTCACCTGATAATACATATGTAGCAGAATACCTCACAACTGGTAATAAAGGGGTGATTCTGCATTTATTTATATTTAATGAGTTATTTATGGTTTTAACTTACTGATTAGACCTTTCTGAACGTTCAATGTCAAAGACATTGCTTTGCAAGTCATCAAACCGATATTAAGTATTTAATTGATAAATTTTGATGTTGTATCATACAATGTATGATAATGTAGGAACCTACATTGAATTAGATTCCTAATACAAGGTTGATGACACTCTTGATTAATCAAAATAATCTCGGGTTAACCAAATAGTTAATGTTGTTGATTATGATACTGTAACAGTTTCTAGATAATTTAATGGCTTAGGAATGATCAATCCTTGTTATTGATTACCCGAATATCATGAAATATCACAATCTAGCATCAGAATAGGTGTAATAACCATGCTTAACATACTAATCTGACTGTTATCATAAACATCAGATAATCGTTTCAATGGGTATGTTAATGATTGTGATTAGTTTGAAACACTTGGATTTAACCTTGCATTTCAAAGATTAATCAAACTAATCACCTACATTGTTATAATCAAATGGGTTAAACCATTATAATCATGGGTATGGTTTCATGCAAACCGGGCATTACAACGGATCAAAACAAGGATTTAACCGTTAAAACTTCGTGTTCTTTGTTTATAATCAATCCTAGCCATCATCTAGGCAATAATCAACAATCCTAACTATGTCATTACGTTCAAAATCAAGATCTAATCAATCATTATCAAACCAGAAGGTTTAAACGGATCATTACCTAATCTGACGGATATCTGCGGTTAAAACAACGATCAGAGCTTGTAGAGATGATCCCTGGTATGATTGGTGACTTCTGGTGGCTTCAAGATGGTGTTTTGATGGTGGTTTGTGTGTGTTTTTCGCCTGGAGATCGTCTGAGTTCGAAGATGTAATAAAAATAAATTTTTGCATGAAATCTGCTGAAGAAGATCAACTTTCTCCACCGCCACATCCGTCGCGTACCGCGACCAGAGGCCAAAATGGCTTCACGTACCGCGAAGATTTCCGGAGGAATCTTAGATACTTTGCATGCATCGCGTACCGCGGAGGACTCTCAAGCCCACCTCCGCGTACCGCGACGAGTCCAGTCGTCCAACACTTAGAAATTTTTCTTCGTTTTTCGATTCCGGGCAATCCAGGACTCCGTTTTGTGCACGGTTTTCGCCCACGTTCCTCATTTCTCGCATACTATCGATCTGTAACAATTACAATCATTAAATCAACGTGGATTTCTAGAACGATCAAATGTGCTTACATCATTGATGACGAAATTCTCGTATGCAACCGTCACATGTGTGTCTGGTTGATGGAGTTGATGTTTCAGAAAAGGTGACATTGGGTGTGGAGGTAGGGTGGTAAATAGGTTGACAGCTCTGGTAAGGAGAATTGTTGATCGGTGCATAGAGTGCTGCTGAACCAGGAGTTACATGGGTGGGTTTAGGTTCCTGGGCATCTATTTCCATCTGGTAAGCACTGAGTATACCAAACAGTTCACTTAGCTTTAGAGTCCTTAGATTTTCTGTCCTCTGGATGGCCACAGAGTATATGTTCCAAGCTTGAGGAAGTGATCTAAGAAACTTTCTGATCACATCCTGGTTCTCCATTTTGACACCCGCAGCTACTAACTCATCAACAAGCTGAACATACCTGAGATATTAAGAAGTCATCTTCTCATTTTTTTGTTGACAGAAATTTTCGAACTTTTGTTTCAGCATGTCCTTTTTATTTTCTTTGACATCTTCTGATCCTTCATACATTTGCTGTAGAGAGTTCCACAACTCTTGAGCAGATTTGCATTTCTTGAATGCATGTATGATTGAGTTAGGGATGGCCATCTGGATGAGCCACAAAGCCTTCGAGTCCACCTCCATTCTCTTGTAGTCTTCATCTGAATAGAGAGCCGGATCTTTTGGCACAGGTACTCCACCAGCGCCAGCAGCAGGAACAGTTGGAATGAAAGGCCCTTCAAGAACTGACTTTCAGAGTTTGAAGTCCTGGTTCTGATGAATCCCTCCATCCTAACTTTCCAAGTGTCATAGTCTTCTGGAGTGAACATTGGTGGCTTGTTGAGAGTACCATTTTCTGTATCATGTTTGTTAAGTGCAGCCATTTGAACAAACAAACAGAATATGAGTTTTAAAGTAGTGAGATTTTAGAAGAAATAGAACTGGTAACTTAAGGATGATTAATCACTTAACTTCAAGAGCCAAAGCTCTGATACCACTTGTTGGATCGAGTTGTTTACTTCAAACAACACTTTACAAGTATTTCTCTCTTACAATCTAACAGATGCGGAATATCTGTTAGAAGGATCTCTCAAACACTCAATGGTAAACAAATAATCTTTGAATAACAATAAGAACACAAGAACAAATTTCAAGCTCTAAGATATATTTCTCTCAAAGTATTACAAGTGTTACACCAGCAAGCACACAAGCACACCTAGAGAGGTTTACAATGAGAGGTTATATAGCCAAGGCTACAACCGTATACTCGTAGGAATACAAGTTGGGTATACTAGACAATACATAAAGTAAAGCTTATTCTAGTATGTAAAGTGTCTTAACAGGCTAAGACACTTAATTACAATCATTACAAATATAGACATTGATTTTACAAAAGACTAGCTAAATACAAAAGACATTTAATGTTGTTGATCTTCAAGGCTTCAGATGATCTTTTGCATTTAATGCAGCTGAGGAGAAGTAAGGTGTTGTGTCTGACTCTCGGTATGTTATCTTTGTTGTTCACAGACCAGCATGTCTGTTGTCGGCACCTTTTGTACTATAAAAGTAATCAGCTACACTCTTTGTCAGAAAAAAATCCTCGGAAGTCTTTGTCTTTGAAGGTTGCAGAAGAGAATCTTCGGAAGCCTTTGATTTTCAGAAGCTTTGTTGTCTTCGGAAGCTCTGAAGCTTTATCTTTGTTAAGTGTTGGCCTTCCGAGGTGCTTTGTCTTGTACAGCCTTCAGTAGGAGTGAGTTACCCATCGGAAGCAATGCTGCTTCCGAAGAGTAATTCATTCCTTCCGAAGGCTGTTTTTCTTTGTAGTGTCTGGTACTTAGACAAAATTGAAGTTTGGTGAGCATCAGTATTTATTAGTCTTTACAGGGGTTTTGAAAAATACAGTGATAAAATTTCCCTTGACAATTACCCTGTTGTTACGCTTTCTGACGGCTATTTTTTTCCACTAAATTGTTGTGACCAGGAAAAACGTCAAAAATATTACAATGCAATTGCATGAATTTATTGCAACCATCTTGTTACTATCTTAGCATTATTATTGTCGACATTACAACGACCATTTTGTCACCAAACCTGCATATTTTTTTATCATTTGCTATCGCATTATACGCCTTTATTTATATAATATATTATATTTATATAATATGCTACCATTTGCCACCTATCTAAAATTACAAAATAATTTACTACCAAATTACACACCGCTATTATATATCATTTGCTACATTTTTTACATCATGTAAATATTTTGTCACTTGTATTTAAGTAAATTTCAAAATAATCGAAATTGTGGAAATAAAATAAGCATCCAAACACTCAAATATGTAACACACATTATCCTAACATAATAAACACCCAAACCATCAAAATAAAGTGTTTTATAAATATCTTAGGATCATGGTTTAAAACATATATTTAGTCTTTGACGTGCTATTGTTCAAAGCATCTTTCTATACCTTATGCAACTTTATAATTAATAATAATTATGTTTAATCTTTCTTTCTCTTCTTATTTTTGTTCTTAGCTCCTTGATGTTTTTATTCAACTTTTCATTCTATAAAACAACAAATGAAAATTGATAACGTGTTAAAACAATGGCAATGCAACAAACTAGAATTGAAAAAATGATAATTATGGATTTATTGCCCTTTATACAATTAATCAACAAGTCAAAAATTAATTTTCAAAACGAATCTAATAAGTCACAAAGTAGGGGAAAAATTATAAACAAATGAGAAAAATCAAACTTATAAGATGCTTATTTAGGTGAGACTCGAACTCAAAACTCTTATTTAGGAAGCCAAGGGGATAATATTAAGATACAAGCACTTTAGTTATAAATTATAAACATTTGATACTTGTTTTATGGGATAACTTTGTAAAAATGTAACTAACTTTTCATTTCGTTCCGAATTTGAAAGAAAATTGCTATTTGTTTAGAATCTTGGGTTCTAAGTTACCCAAACGTCAAACGGAGAACATGTGAGCTGAGTAGCTGACTTCTTGTTTTCCTCCCCCAAGAAGAAGAAACATAAGTTCCCAATTAATAATTTGCATTTACACATGAATCTACACCTACTAAAACTTCCTAACCAAGAAAAAGAAAGACGAATAATAAAGTCAAATACGATCAATATAATATTAAAATGATTTAATTGTTTATTGGTAGTAATACAAAAAAACTCAACAACAATAATAAAAAATAATAATTAATGGGACATAATTTGAAGCCTAGAATTAACATGGAAGCTTCACAAGTGTTCATATTCCATTTCTAAACACCAAGAAACACGTATGAAAATGTCAAAATTCATGATCTTTACAATTTCATAAAATTTCAGATGTTGTCATTTATGTTTCAAAATGTCAAAATCAGTGGTTTATGTTTTCAAATGTTGCAAACTATTAACAAAATAAAGTCCATATTTGAAAATTTATTTAAACATAAAGAAATAAAAGTGAAATTTATGTCTCTTATTCTGTTAATACTTAATAAAGAAATGGCCGAGTTTGCAACATTTGAAAGCTTAAAGGACTGATTTTGACATTTCAAAACATAAAGGACCAATTCTGAAATCTTATGTAAACATAAAGGATTAAAAGTAAAATTTATCCGATTATGTCATAGTACGTGTACCCCGATAGATGTATAGTTTGTCCAACTCCGTGTTTATGGCTACTAAAACTATGCGATATATATACACATCTTTTCCTCTAATATTTACGAGTTTCAATCTTTCTTACCGTTTCAAAAAGAAAAAAAAATGTTTTTACAGTAATTGGAATGTATAGCTAAGGCATATAAACAGATGGGTTGAGTTTAACAAAAATAGTATTTAGGTTAAAAATAGCAAGAGAAAAATTTATTGCAAGTAGATTTAACTAGTGACTACATTTGTTGATTTTTTTTTTATCAAATTCTTTAAGTAAAGTTCATAACTTTTGTATATTATGTTATTTAAATATAAAATTACACTATAAAACAAACATTTTTATATTTATAAGTAGAATAATATGTGTCTTAATACTCATCATTATGTCTTTCAGCTCGTGATTTTATTTTCCTGTGTTTTTCTAAAATAGTGAGTTCGAATAAAACAATATGGTGAAAATAATATCATTAATTGTTAATTTTAATATGCAAAACACAATGATAAATAGTAATAAATTTATATAATACATAAAAAGAAAAATGTAACACAAAATGATTTAAAGCATATAACACATTGATAAACACATTATACATATAACACAATTACTTAAAATGCATTTTTTTGATAGTAAACCTCAAAAAGCACAATAATAAAATATATAACATTATTGTACACTTTTAATATGTAAAACAAAATCATAAAATAACAAATTTATATAATAAATAACAATAACATAATAACATGAAATGTAAAACAAAAAATATAATGATAAATACATATAATATAACAACAAAAATTGACGTTAATTCTATACTAGATATATTGGATTATTTTTTTCTGTCATTTTGCAACTTAACCATGAACTTATGGCATTACACAAAGATCGACATATAAATTGGGGTGTTAAAATACTGTTGGTCCTCAAGACCTTTACAATTTACATGTTCTTTTTATGTAAAATCTAATCCATGTTCTTAAATTTAAATTTTGACTATTTCTTCAATTCAATCCAACTTGTGGGAATAAAATTCCTTACATGTAAATTCAAAAGTGTCTCTACGTTAGATATTCAAATTAGTAATGTGAATATGTTCTTAATTATGCGTCATCGCTAGTTTTGAAATAAAAACCCAAATTTAAATCTTTCAAAAGATTCTAACTTTGTTATGATTTGGTCAAAATGTAAAAAGAGAGATAAGCCATTCATGAGTTGGCATTCAAAGATTATAAATTTTAATTTTCGAATGAGGGCATGACAATGTTCTATAAAAACATGATAAGGCCATGTGTAGTGGTAAAACTCTCATCACTTCACGTAGGTGTCAAATAAACAGCTAACATCATCATTCCTTTATCGCTCCAAGTCATCACCACATGTGTTATCAATCACGGGCATTGTGTAATGGTGAAGGAGGCATGAAAGGAGCTTGAGAAGCCTCACTTTTAAGGGTCACGCTCCACTACACATACCCTAACGTTTGCTAGAGGGGTGATAGAAGGAAGGATGATGATTCTCCAAACTTAAATACAATCTTTTTCTGTTTGGTTGCCCATTAAATCACTATGCTTCTACTGGTGGAAGATTTTCTATTCTATATATAAAGGATAAACAATGAAAACGTCAAACAAATGGTCTTTACAATTAAAAAAATTGGTGTAAAGTATAAGAAATTATATATTTTCTCTTTTATATAAGTAACAAGATATACATAATAAAATAAATTAAAATTTGAGAGTCCAAAATTAAATTTATTAGTCGTGTATATATTATCCTAGTTTAGCAACCATTTTATATTTTACTACACAAGGTTGAATATAAAAATATAATAATAGTGACAAATGAAAATTTAGACAATATAAAACGATTCTTTAATATACTAAATTACATATAATTTAATACTTTAATTTTAAAATAATATTATTTTTTTTTAAAAACTTATTTTTTCAAAGTTTGTTTATTTAAACATTTTGTTTTATTTTTTTTGAAAAC
The DNA here is from genome assembly GCA_009363875.1 of Mikania micrantha. NCBI lineage: Eukaryota > Viridiplantae > Streptophyta > Magnoliopsida > Asterales > Asteraceae > Mikania > Mikania micrantha. The sequence continues at coordinate 104,953,247 of CM018692.1, read as the reverse complement.
TTTATATTTTATATCAATTTGGTTTTTAAAAGATTGTTTTATTATATCCATGTATTTTAATGTACGAAAAATATTTTATTAATCCAAAAATGTATAAAAAACATATTTAATATTTATGTTATTATTATTATTTAATATGAGATGTATATAATAGGAGAGAGAGACAAAAAATGAAAGTTGATGTGCTATATGAACATTTTAAGTGTCTATAAAAGCCTTAGTTTATTAAAATAGGTAGATAAAAAAAGGCAAAAATAAAAATACAATTTTACTTTATTTGTTCTCTCCTTATTTGTATTTAAGATTTTGTAGGCCCATACTTACTAGTCAATTACATAAAGGAAAGAAGCCAGTTGGCCACTTGGGTTCTAACCCAAATAAAGAAAAAGGTAAAGTATTTTTAGGGAAAAAAAAAAAAACCCATGTTCAAACATGATAAAGAGTAGTTTATGTTAGTGTAATATAAAAAGTAACGTAGGTTTGGTGTTTAAAAAGAAAAAAATATGGTGTTAAAAAAGAAGGGGATGAATAATTAATCTAGATGTAAATTTCTATCAAATGCTACAAATATTGATTTCTCATATCATATATTAATTATTTTTTTCATTCAAGAAAAAGATCAATTTGACTCTTTTTTTTAATATATTTTTATCTGTCTTTAATTTTAAAAATGTAACACCGTTTCGAACACAAGCGGTACATTCCAAAAGAACCGGTATTCGCACATCTTTACCCTTGGCCATGAACCTCCTTTGGATTTTTCATTTACTCAACTCTTCCTCTTTCAATCCGAAACTAAAAAGAAGAAAGTAAAAAACAAAATAGAATTTGTAACTTGCTATCCTCTTATGCAAGATTTCACTACAATCAATATAGGAAATAAGATAGAAAGATTTCTTTCAAATCACAGTACAAGATTTCATATGAGTATCTTGTATAATACTCTTCTCTATCTAATGAATGTGGAGTCTGCTTTAAAATTTCAAATCGTCCGCCCTGCACCCACCCCTCGAGTATATGCTTCAACAGGAATCATACAAGGGTAGATTATAAACCTCTAGTAAAATGACCGCCCGTAACACAACAGATAAAGTACATTACATAGTCCGTTTTAGGGATTGGCGACTTACCCATTCAGTGACTTTGGCACTGGACGTTCCCCAAACGGGTACTGTCGGATCGGGTGAATTCAATAATAGACGCTTGTTGGCATTCCAGCCTTCCTTCGCCTTTCATGGCCACATATCTTTCCAGCTAAGGAATGGGAAATCCTTCTCCTGTTCCATGAATCCAATTTGCATTTCATCCGGGAAAAGCCATCTTTTTCTCAACAATGTCTTTGTCATTTGATCCAATAGTGTTCCGTTAGATAGGAACATATTTGATAAATACTGATAACTCTGAATTCTTATCAATAGTTGAAGAAATCAAATGAAAAGTATTCTATTTTTTCGTCTTAAATGAAATCAACAGGCTATAATCGTCGGTATTCTATGAGATCCGAGAGTATGGTAAGTAAGAAATATAAGTTATGAGTATAAAGATGAACTTTAATTTCTTAGTACTTGCTACAACATTAATTTTGAATTATAAAAAAATAAAGTTTGAAATCTACTTGTAATATGTGTTGTTGTGTTGATAATAATAAACTTTAACCTTTTGTTGTCACCTATCAGTTAGCCTATTATAACAACGGTATATAATTTCGGTCTAATGCTTTATCATAAGTAGGAAAGCTTATGAGTCTTCTAGTGCACAAGAATTGGGGTACGTTTTATGTTATTAGTGCTACATAATTTTTACTTTATATATCTATTTTTTTCTTTCTAAGTTTAGCTCTTCTAAACATCATAATTCCTAAGAAAATAATTAAAATTTTGCTACATTAAAATTTTATCTCCAGTAGTGACGGAGCTTGAACGCTTTGAAAGGAGGGACACAAATTTTCAGAAACCATAATACATGTTAATTTTTTTTAAACGAAGGGGCGTAACCAATACTTAAAACAAAAAATAACCTTTCGGTCAAAAAACTAACACTATAGATGGAAAAAAGAGGGGCGGGCCCCTTATCCTTCGACAATGATCTCCAGGTCACATTTAACACGTTAATGACAACACTATTCACTCGTCACTTGAGCAGAAGGTACCATATATTCTTTGTTGACGAGAGGCTAAACATAAATCTTCGTTGAAAGGAATATTAATCGAATTCAAAAAGCTAGTATTTTTAATGGTAAAAACAAATTTGAAAAACTTTAGAGATCCAAAGAAACCGAAGAATATGATTCTTTGTCTTGCATGATTCAATCACATGTTAATTTGAATGCCTTTTATATTTTCAATCTTGGAGTACAACTTCTTATGAATTCTGATTCTTTCATGATTTGCCTATCAAATCCCCTTGAAACTAATTTATCTTGTAATTTTTTTTAAATATTTTATTGGATATTTTTTAAATAGATAAATTTGTTGTGCATTATATTCTTTTTATTGAAACAATGTCTAGCAATCAGCAAGAAAAGGCAGCATATGATGTATGTTCACAAATTAGTTAGCATGTGGAATACGTTAAGATAGAAATCACATAATATTACAATAACTATCAAATCAAAACGACAACATAATGCGATTTCTTTTATAGCGCTCATAGTTTATAACAACCTCACAATTTATATTTATATGTTAAAGAACTCATTTTTTATTTGTACACATATACAACATTATGATCTTTTATGTAAATTCACATGCATTAACAACCTAACACGTGTAATTGGCAATACATCTCCTGAGAAATCAACCAACGATGTGGTATTTTTTACCAGCAAATCACGAATGTCCCTCTCTAGTCTCGAGGACCAATCTTCATACATAATTTCGAAACCACTTCTCTCATCTGCATGTATTCATGCCACCCAATGCCCTGCTATATTCGTCAATGTGTTCAAGGGGCCTTCTTGGACCTAATGTGTTGAGCCATGCTACTGGGCGTATGACCTCTATTTTCACCTTCTTATTACGTATCTCGTTTTCATCATCCCTTCATTGGATCATATACATGTATTTTCTATCATTAAAAGTTGGTTCATCCTTTATTTTATCCTTTCTCTTCTAATTGCTAGGTGTTGTTTAAATCTCTCTGATTAGGTGGGAGAGTTTCATTTACTTGACCACAAGTGTATGTAATACTCATTGAGAATGAGCTTTTTATTTTATTTGTTACTAAGGTTTTGACTCATGTATTGGTAAGAGTTGCCATAGTAATGACGAACGACTTGTAAATGACACATGTAGAATTAAAGAATCATTAGTCTCATCAAAGCACCTCGAGGGTGTGGTGGTGACTTGACTCTGATATGAGAATAAGTAATATGCTTTTGAATGAGCTTAAAATATTAAATGTAAGTTAGAGAGCTAGTTGATGAAATTGAATGCATTTTCCTTGAGAAAGATTGCTATTTATGTCTTAAGTCTATCATACATTAAATGTATTCTCCTCATAGAACATTGGCCATTCAACGCTATTGTGTTGTATGCATGAGTTTTGACCATTAGGCCATTATTTTATTTAGATGATTGAGTGTTTACGTGTTTGCCTAATATCTTCCTGACAAGATATGTTTCTTAACATTGGCCTATCTCATATTCGGTATTTATCTTTGGGATAAGGCCTTTGAGCCGGGGTTTCTTTTGAAGCAGTCTCTCTACCCCTTTCGGGTAGGGGTAATGTTTGTGTTCATCTCACCCTTATACCCTACTTAAAAGTGTGATTTCACTAGGTATGTTTATTTATAAGGCCCTTGAGTGTTTTAATATTAATCTCATCTTTTAATATCTTTCAAAGATTATTTCTCTATTGATTACTGTCTAAGACATTAAAATCCAATGAGTCTTAAATCAACTGGTATGGGAGGAGGCAACTTCATGGCTTTCAAATGTGAAGAATATGAGTTCAAATTTCACTTAGTACATTCAGATGTGCCAGAGGTTTTATCATAGTGGGTGTTTGGACGGTGAGCTTTCTTTAATTTGTAATGATGAGTGAGTCAGGTGATCACCAACGTTGTCTGCGTTTCACTAGCATAAGCGGCCTTTAGTCATTGGGTTTACCCGGGTGACTGAACTTAAAATGTATACGTTGGACGTTAATAAGAAAATAGAAATCAAAGAAACTAAATGTTTGATATCTTTGGCATTAATGCGATCTTCCTAGGATAAGCTAACGCAATCTCTTATCTTCGATATGCTGCTGATAACAATGGGCTGTCACAATCCCTTGTATTTTTCTTTATTTCTTTGTTTTTTCGTGTATTAGTGCAAATTATTGCTTCGTTGTTGGAGGTGTATTGTTAGTAGGGCTGTTCAAAATGCTCGTGGCTCAAGACTCGCTCGAAAAAAGCTCGTTAAAAACGAGCCGAGCCGGAGGCAGGGTTGGCTCGTGGCTCGGCTCGATTTTGAATATATATTAAATTATATACACACATACATATATATTATACATAATATATATATATATATATATAGGGTAAGGATCCGTTGTTAACCCTCCTTATTGACATAACCCGAAATAACCCTCCAAGATCAACCCGAATCTTTTGTTTTTTGTTTTCAAAATCTTAGTTTTACATGTACAAGAGTATGTTATTTTATGAGTTTGTGCAAATTCTTTTTCGTTTGAGATCCTACATCAATGTAAGTTGCCTTACAGCACTGTAATATACTCTTATTACAGTTGCTTTACAGTGCTGTAAGGCAACTTACATTGATGTAGGATCTCAAACGAAAAAGAATTTGCACAAACTCATAAAATAACATACTCTTTTACATGTAAAACTAAGATTTTGAAAAAAAAAAACAAAAGATTCGGGTTGATCTTGGAGGGTTATTTCGGGTTAATACAATAAGGGAGGGTTATTATAGGATGCGAATCATATATATATATATATATATATATATATATATATATATATATATATATATATTATACAATATCTTATAAACATATTTATATAAATATACATATTATGTATAATATATATGCATGTATGTATATGTATGTATGTATGTATGTATGTATGTATGTATGTATGTATGTATGTATGTATGTATGTATGTATGTAAAGTGGAGGAAAAAAAACGAGCTGGCTTGTGGCTCGAGTTTTTAACGAGCCGAGCTGGAGCAAGAATTTTTGGCAGCAAAGAAATTTCGGATTAGCTCGAGCTAGACGTTACAACCCTAATTGTTAGCTCCTTCAAGATGGGCTTAATGTTTGGACGAGGTTTATCCTGTTAATTGAAATAACAATATTTAAATATATAGTAAAAAAAGTTCATTACTATATGTATAATAGTTATTACTAAAGCATTATAATAGAGAATTTATTTATAGATGATTGTAGTAATCGCAATATAAACTACAAATTTAACCATTATATATGATTTATTTAAGGGTTGTTTGACAGTTTTTTAATGATTATTAAGAGATTTACCTCTTAATTAATAATCATTACTTCTTAATGGTTAAAATGTAGTCTTTAAGTCGAAATGGTTAAAAGGTAACATGAATAATTTTAGAGGTAACTTCTTAACCTTAACATGTATTAAAGTCATTGATGTTATCAACCAATAAGAGATAAGCGCTTAACCTGGAACATTTTTTTACACTTGAACAAGCTAATGCTTTTAACCCTTAGTTATATATGTGGAAGACGTCACGACACTATACGAAAAACCAAGTTTAGCGACGACAAAAGTCGTTGCAATAGCTTCAGATTATCATCGCTATAGGCTATAGCGACGGCACGTCGTCACCACTAATTAACTCGTCCCCGCTGAATCGTCGCACTGCCCGGACTTGTCGTCGCAAAAAGGTTAATAGTAGCGATAAGAAGTCGTCGCTATAGGCTAATACTAAAAACTTAAACTAATAGGTGAAGCAATTAAAATTTCGTGTGATCAAAGGGTTTGAAAGTTGGGCAACCTATCCATAAAACATAATACGTGATTGCTTAGGACCCTTCAAAATATATGACCTGATTTTGTTTAATAAAAGTCTCTTATATGTGTATATACATTGGAATTGATATTTTATTAGTAGCATATATTAAATTTTACTTCACCTCATATGTAAAAAAAATTCAAAAAGAATTTAATTATGATTATAATTTATAAAAAAATTGTATCTTAAAAAGTTAAAAAAATAAAGTTAATTAGTCTAAATATTTTATATATTTACATATTTAATAAATTAAAACAAATTAACCCATTCAATTATAATCATTTAGTTTTGAAGAAATTGTCGAGATGATCCTTTTAGTTTACTAGTTTTTCAATCTTAGTTTTTAATTTTCATATATAAATTACACATATGATCATAAATTTTAAACATCTGTAACACATACAATTATTTAGTGAGTGTAATTTAATTGGTCAAGCATGTGAGAGATAATTTGATGACATGACGATTGTATGTATTATAAATCTTTAAAGTTTAAAACAATATGAGTAATTTATAAACTTTAGAAACTAAAAGTGAAATACTAGCAAACAACATATATTATCTTGATAATTTACTCTTTAATTTATTAGTGTCGGCCTCACGCGCAAAGTCTGAAAAAACATGTTAATTTTTATGTCATTTAGGATTTCAAAGCGGTTGATACGTTACAATTCACTTTTTTTTGAACAGCGAAGGTCTCAATCGTGTAAACCTACTGTTTTCAGGCCATGTCACCAAAGTCTAGTTATCTGGACCTCTTATAAACCCTCACAGCCATCCCAGGAGGAAACCTCACAGGAAAACCCCCTGACCTCCACAGACCCCTTTTTTGCTACGATAGGATTTCAAACCCGAAGCCTCTCACTTGGAAGAATGTCGGGGTAACGCTGAGGCACTGCCTCATTACAATTCACTTAAAAAATATTTTAAAATCAAAACAATGATAGTATCATGCACTTTTCCACGCACGTTCTTCTAGATACTTCAAAATATATTGAATCAAAAGAAAATCTTAGGTGCATAACGATCTAGAAGAATTGAATATGCATTTGTTTACAACAATATGCGTAACTTTCAGAGATTATGCGATGGCTATAACATTAATTCATGGTCTATAACCTATTTAAAAAATTAAAGTTTTATTCAGAAGCATGGAATATGTGCTTCTGATGGCTATGCACAATTCAAAATCATGAGATGAACATGACTGACCAATATATGTATGTATGTATGTATGTATGTATGTATGTATGTATGTATGTATGTATGTATGTATGTATGTATGTATGGGAGGGTTCCATAGAAAACCCTCCTTTTTGAGAAAACTTAGAAAATTAAACACAATTGTAACCAATCAATTTCGTTTTTTGTTTTACATTTTGTTTTATTATAAGATTAGATTTGTTAACAATAAGAAAAATATAAAAAAATATACGTAACTCAAGTTATTATATATATTTAACTTATTGATTACATATATGTAACTTGTAAACCATATATATGAGTTACATATATGTAACTTTATAGGTTACATATACGTAATTTCGCGATCTACATATTTTTACTAAAATTTCTTTTTGTATATAACATTTCTAAGCTAATAATAGAAAAATCATGAATTTTTTTTTAAAAATTAATTGGTTAGTAGGAGTTTTCTTATTTTCTCCAAAATAGGAAGTTTTCTTTTGAGCCCTCCCCTATGTATGTGTGTGTGTGCGCGCGCGCACGTACGTACGTATGTATGTGAAAATCTTGACCTAAAGCAAAATATAAGTTGGTTTAGGTGAATAATTACTGTATTTTAGGTTGAAATGCAGGGCCGGCCTTGGGGGAGGGCGAGGTGGGCCACCGCCCCGGGCCCGAAATTTAAAAATAAAATTATATATTATAAAAAAAGTTTATAAAAACTAGGGTCCAACAAATTTTGATAGAATAAAAATAGTTTAATTGATTATGGATTATCTCTTAAAAAGCCTCACATATTTAAAAATATGTTAGGTTTTGATTGACTTTCCCTCAATTGGTTTTACTATCCACTCTTTCAATTCCCAGACGTGATCCAGTAGCCGGACCAACGTCCAACTCTAGCCCTCGAGTCCCACCTTACAAATTCAACAAAGCGGAACCCCGGCAGACTGCAGCCTCCACTGGTTTAATTGCACAACCACGAGCCACTGAGCACAACCTCGGTTGCAATCTCCAACGAGCCACACATTGAAGTATGAAGAACAATCACATGTTGATGCAGATGAACTTTATTTGGAGTTGAAGTTGTTTGAGACATTTTTGTGTTATAAGATTATCACCCTTTTGATGCTATAAACAAGTCGGACCAGCTTGGGTTTTTCCGAATGCATTAATTACATATAGATTTTTGTTGATTATCCGATAATTGTGGCATTGGTAGAAAAAAGCTAATCTAACTTAAAGATGTTGAAGTCTTATTTACGATCGTCAATATCAAAAGATCGTCTTAATGGATTCGCAATGGTTTCTATTGAGAACGCCGTCTTAGAAAATATGAATACTGAATAGATAATCGAGACTTTTGCTTCAAAAAAATGCCCGAATAGCCTCACGGTTTGCTTATGTATTTAAAATATATTATTATGCTACAATACTTTGGTATTGTTAATTTTTTAACAAATATATTCATATTATTAACTTTTTATATATAAATTAGTAAGTTAATTTTAAAGAGGGACCCATTTTTTTCTCGCCCCGGGCCCTGGAATATTTTTTGATTCTCGGGGCCGGCCATGTTGAAATGGATAACATAATAACATACAACGGGTTAGAATGAATAACATCTTAAAATAATAAAAGCAAAGATGAGTAACCAAAAAATTATGAGAATAGAATATATTCAAACAGTAAAATAATCAATAATATATGTGATATTAAAATTATTAATCGTTATGAAAATAAACTATTTGCTTACTTACAATCTATTTTAACTTTAACTAAATTTATGTTTTTTTTTAAATACTAAAATATTAAAAACGATAGGTACATTGAATAGGGTTTGCCGCTTTTATCACAAAACACCATGTTAATTTGTTGGGTAGTGTTCATTGACACGTAAAATTCTCGATGTTCATTTCTTGCACGACAATGTTAAGACCTAATTAATGCACTCTTAAATCAAACTGATAGTAAATATATACCTGTCGTTCCAATAAATCCCTTTGTATCGAAGACAATTTGCCTCTTTAGGCTGAATTTTTTTTTGACTTATAGTGATGATAGATCATTGCAATAGAGCCAATAAAAATTAGTGGGCATTGACCAAATTCTTGACGCCTACTGAAAACTTTGTAGCGACAACATGTCCATATTTTAGCAGCTAATAATTAAATGGCAGGCAAAAATACAATATTAATAAATAAATGTGACAAATAGCAACTAAAGTTCATTCCTATAGCGCCTAAACAATATAAATGACTATGATGCAATAACAAGTCGTCACTATTGCCTATTGCGACGACATATTTCATTGCTTATAAGACCGGCCGCAGCGCTTCTCCCACTGGCCCACCGGCTTCGCTGCCTTCGGCGGCCCTTAGCGGGAACACCGCCCCCCTCTCACATACACCTTTCTCCTCTCTCAACAATGGGTAGGTTTTTCGGTGGGGTGACCACCGTGGGGTTTCAAGGTTTTCAGTGGGGTGATGACGTGGAAGAAAATTTCGGTGGGGAGAGATTTTCAGTGGGATGACCGCTGTGGATAGTCTAATGCATGTGCATGGGGGATTTATATGAATTATGAAATTCATACATTGATAGTTAAGGTAGTTTCCCTTTCTAGCGTAATGATGGGATGTGTGGATGGTCTCATCAAATTTTGGATGTCATGGAATAATCAGTTTCGTTTTACAATGTACCATGTATACATATACACACACGTAATACACACATGTGTGTGTACAAGATCAATTAAAAGATTTATCTTGTCTAAAAAGTTTTAAAAAATATTTCTAAAACTTTTGAAACCAGCGAAAACAAACTCCGATTGAAATTGTTGCCACGATGTGGGAAATGTCTAGTCAAACTTTCCAATATTAGCTTTTACATTTAAACTTTAATAATTAGCTTTAGAATTTAGGTTTTACGACAAATTTATGACTTTATTTTTTAACTTTAGATGTAAGATTTCTTTTAAAGTTTAAATTTTAGTATTATAATTTATGTTTTAGGATTTAACATTTGGGTTTTATGTTTGACAAGACAGTTCTAATGATGTGGAAATGTGTTTATTTGAAATTTATTTGGGACGATTTTCGAGTTTCAAAAGTCATTTTAAGCCTTCTAAGGTAAAATACATACATACATACATACATACATACATACATACATACATACATACATACATACATACATACATACATACATACATACATACATACATACATACATACATACATACATGTAGAGAAAGAGAGAGAATGATTTAAAAGAAAACCTTTTATTTTATAGAAAAATTAAAAAGACTTCTACTAACAAATCAATTTTTTTTTTAAAAATCAAGATTTTTATTATATGGTTATAAATATTTGGTCAATATTAATTTTTTTATATTAAAGCAAAGAAAAAATCAAATTTAATGTGCACCACACTTATGTGTAGGATTTAAAATAGATAGTAAAAAATAAGTTTATAATACAGCTTCAACTAATGCAACCTTTTTTTGAATATAAAAGTTGCATTAGGCTGATTTTTGTATCAGTTTATTTTTGTAAACTTTATGAATATTATTGCGACCTGTTTAGTGTTGTTTATGTTTTGACATACTTAAAAATCTTTGATTTAGGTAGGTTACATTTGTAACAATTTATCTATTTGTTATAAATCTTTGTAAGTGTTGTATACAAGATGAAATGCTACATAAAATCGCCATACAATAGAGCACGTACGGTTTATCATCTACTAGTTGATATATTACACACAATGTCTAGTTTTATATATACGAGTGTAAACATAACCTCTGGTATCGAGTTTTTTTATACGGACATATAAAACAAACACATTATAACAACTATATTCTAATGTAAGTTACTACAATTATTGATAGCAACATAACATACCATACATTATAGGACTATTGTAAAAAGAAGTGAACATATAATTAGGTGTTTGCATTATTTAACTTATAAACTTGACGTGTCGTAAGACCATAGATTATGCGATGCACACGTGGCAATCAATAATTGTAAGACATGGTTAAGAAATGAACCTATTAAGCGATAAAATGAATAAAACAAAAGATACTCCAATATTGGGACCAAATCTTCGATATTCTCATTTAATGAATCAAAGAATAAAGTAATAAGTAGTAACCACCGCCCTAAAAGGTAAATTAACTTTCGCACCCTTGATCAGAAATTTATCTTGTATATAAAGATATTATATTTATGGGTAGCTATAATAGAAAAGGTATTAAGGATGATTTAAGTGTATTACATATATAATCAATGACATTAAGGATTTTTTTTATGCGGGCGAAAATTTTTAGGATGTTTAAGTATCATTATATATTATTTTTTCCTTTTATTTTCAGTTCAATCAGATCGAGTCGAATCAGGTTGAGTCATATTAAATACAATCAAACTTAATTAAATTTTATATATAAAAGCATAATAAAAAATACAATACATATAAATTGTTTAATACAAAGTTTCATTTTTTGAAATCTATTCAAAACAACGACTAGTGAGATTTTTTTAAGTAATTATTTATCTAAATTTTATCTAAATTCAAATATTATGTTAATAGATTTTATAATTAATAATAGAGTTGTTTAAAATAGGCTAATGGTGATTTAGCACATTAAATTTAATAATGAACTTGGATTTAAAGGAATTAAAAATATTAGTTGAGTCTTTTTAAACTTGATTTTATTATCTAATATTTATTAAATAAAAAACAAAAGGAGGACGATTACAAAATTTTATATAAGTTGGCATGCCCCCTACGTATAATTAATAGTGGTGATTTAGTTGTAAAAAAAAAAACTGATAAGAAGATATTTTAGTCTTTATTAATATTGACTTTTTATCACGTTTTCTCACTTTTTGTGATGATCATAACTTTTGTGTATAATATTATTTTTTTTTAAAAAATTTATATAAAAAAACGAGAATTTTTTAACTTTAAAATACGTATATTATTGTCATATAAAAATTAAAAAAATTCCAGCACCTTGGCTTTCTATTATAAATACGCATCATTGTGTTTTTTTTAATTGACATTGTGTTTTTCAGCTCATCATTGTGTCTTATTATTTCTATTAAATAATGAGTTAAAAAAAACATAATAGTTGAACAATACAATCATATATTTTTATATGGAAATTACAATCACAAATTTAACCCCTTTGACTTTTATTTTTCAAATTTCATCCTTTTATAAATGTTTTAAAGTATAAAATTAAGAATTTTTTATTTTTAATATGTGTATAATACTGTCATGTATCTCTTTTTTAAATAATGAGATTTTTAAAAAGGAAAAGTATGCATTGTACGATGAATTGTGTGATTATACCATTTTACATAGTAAGGTAATATCTAGTTATCTACTACAAGGTGCAGTTATAATACTTACATTGTGTGGTTATGCCTAGATATGCACAAAAAAAACAGGTTAACCGAACCGATACCGGTTAGAAACTGGTTATTGGAATCAGTTTAAGTTTTTGAAAAAACCGGCGGTTTAGATTTGTACGTGCACATCTAGTTATGTCTAGGTCTAAAATGAGCTTTTGAGTACATGCTAATTTTGTATGATTATACCATTATACCATTATATTGTGTGGTTATGTAAAAAAAGTGTGCTTATATATTAGGTTATGTACTCCGTGATGAAAGAGTTACCACGTCAGCGTTATGTAGGTGGGTGAGAGTAAGCAAAAGAAGGTATACTGGTCAATAGGGCGATAAAAAAAAGTAGGAGGCTAATATTGTTGTATAATTTAATTTGATGAAAAGTAAAAAAAAAATAAAAAAATGTTATGGGCTCATGGGAGGCCACGGTCACATAAAGGTTGCCATTCATCACTAGTTAGGGTGGTGTGCAAGGGTTGACTAAAAAACTAAGAGTAATAACCCTCTCTAATCCTTAACATCGATTACCTAACATGCTTAATGGATAAAGTTAAGACCTTGGTCCTTCAAAATCACAGTGCCTCAATTTCTTGTAAGTTTCTATATACATTTAACTTTTGTTGAATTTTATCCAAAATGAAAAATAATCATATTGAACAATACAATAATTCTAGATCTTATGGGTCTGTAGGTTTGAGTTTTTGTTGAAAAGTTCAATCACATATTTACTAATTTTTCCAGTCATTTATAAATTGAGCTACTTTTGGATCTTATATTCATGATTTTTTTGACATCTTCATTTTGATTAATGTGGTATTTTGAAAATTTTTTATAGTAATCATCGATTGAATTTTCCAACTGTTTCTTGAATATTAACTTAACGTTGTTGACTTGTATTGTTAATTATTTATCAATTTGATATTTTGAAACTGATTGCTGCTAATTTTTTTAATTTTTGATTTCTTCCTTTTTTGTTAAAGACTTATTTTATTTTTTGAACATTTATTATATATGCTTCTAAAGTTGTTTATAATTTTATGTTTGGTTGATATCTTTAATTCTTAATTGATATGATAATAGTACATAATCTATGTTGCACTTTTTTATTCATATTCAATATAATATTGTTGCTTTTGTTTACATTATTAGATATTTATTATGTTATTATCAAAAGAAATATAACATAATAAGTGTATTGTGGATCAACAATTATTATAATTGAAGGCATAATTTATTTATTTTTTTTACTAAAAGAGCATATTTTTATTACACATTTTGAAACTCCAAAATTCTTAGACCGAACCTTAAAATGTTTTTCAAATTATCTATCAAGCCGTGAAAAAGATTCAACAAAAGACAGAAACAAATCCACTATCTGTTTTACGTCAAGCAATACATGGAGTAACTCCGGGTATAGCAGTAAAAGCAAGACGTGTAGGTGGATCGACTCATCAACTTAAATAAAACGGATTATGTCTACCTTTTTTCTTTAATTTTGTCTTGATCACTTTATTTTTGAACAGCTAAAGTCAAGTATAACTGTTTAAATGATTACATTGGCACCATCTTCTAGAAGGAAACCCACACTGGGAAAACACTCTAGCTCAGCCTAGAGCATTTTTTTGCTCCAGCCAAGATTCGAACCCAAGACCTCGCATTTAGAAAGTTAAGAAAGTACCATTAGGCTATAAGTCCTTTGGTCTAGATCACTTGCTATGCAACCTTAAACTACCTTTTATCTTTGGATTGTGTTACCTACTCTGACGATCTGCTCCGACACACACATGGGTTGCAACGGTGTTACTGAACACCCAACATAACCCACGTACCTAACCCTCAATTACCATTTCCCCCTTGTTAGACTATTGGGTGTGTCAGGTTACCCAATCTCTCCATGTATGCGCCACGTAGGCGCCACATAAGCACTCATCACAACCACTCACCCCACTATTTTGGTGGAAATGTCTCATTACCCACTCACTCCACGTCATCATTCATTTTTAAATTAAATTGAGATATAATTTAATAAAAACAAATTACAAATTAATAAAAAAAATACAAACTAATAAAAAAAATTAATAAAAAAATACAAACTAATAAAAAAATTAATAAAAAAATTACAAATTAATAAAAAAATTATTAAAAATATTACAAACTAATAAAAAAAATTAATAAAAACGATTTTTCCATAAATGTTCAATCAAATCGGCTTTGAGGTTCGCATGTGTATCCTCGTTGCGAAGCATTCGACGGTTTGCTTGTTTTTCTTCCTCGTTGATCTCCACATGCTCCAACAAATTCGGATCGTCTTCTTCATAAAATTCACATATCGCTCGACCGTTGTCTTCAATTATCATATTGTGTAGTATCACACATGCGTATAACGCGTTACGGATATGACTTGGCTTCCATGCTCTAGCAGGGTGTTGAATCATGTGCCACTTTTTCTTTAGAACGCCGAATGCTCGTTCAATATCCTTTCTTGCCCCCTCTTGACGATTCTGGAAATACAGACGTTTTTCATCTTCAGTTTGTCATGATGTAAACGATTTCACGAAAGTAGCCCATTGTGGATAAATACCATCGACTAAATAATACCCGTATTTGTATGTTGTGTCGTTGCAAATAAACTGCTGACCGGGTGCCTTGCCTTCAATAAGATCGTTGTAAATCGGCGACTGATCTAGAACATTTATATCATTGTTCGATCCCGATGCACCAAAGAAGGCATGCCATATCCAAAGATCTTGAGACGCAACAGCTTCTAGCATAAAAGTTGGTCTTGGATGGTCGCCTCGTTGGAATTGACCTCGCCATGTTGTTGGACAATTGTCCCATTCCCAATGGGGGCAGTCGAGACTACCTAACATACCGGGTAAACCATGAACCTCTTCATGAAACGTGTAAATCTGCTGGATGTCATATGAATTTGGTTTCCTCAAGTATTTTTTCGCGTACAATCTAATTACGCCTTTACAAAATTTATAAACACATTCCCGCCCCATTCGCTCAGACATCTGTAAATACTCATCAAAAGAATCGCTGCTAGTGCCATAGGCTAGTTGCCGTATTGCAGAAGTACATTTTTGCAGACCGGAAAACCCGATCTTTCCTCTTCCGTCGCACCGTTGTTGGAAAAAATCATACTTTTGTTCCAAATCATTACGCACTCGTGAAAAAAGATATCGACTCATACGAAACCGACGCCGAAATAAATGTTCGGGGTATTTCGGATTTTCTGAAAAATAATCTTCAACAAGACGTTCGTGAGCTCCAAGACGATCTCGATTAATTCGTGCTCTTCTAGTTAGAACAGGTCTTTCAACTTGTTGTCTGATGATGTCGAGAATAAGTTGTGCGGCTTCAATTAAAAAATCTTCTCCTTCGCTAAAATCGTCATCCTCCCGTAGAAACTCCATTTTTATAAAAATACCGATTTTTTGTTTGATTTTTTTTTTGTGAGATGTGAAGATTTTAGAGAGTGAGATGTGAATATTAGAGAGTTTGTGATGATTTTATATATAGGTTTTATTTAATTTTTTTTATTAATGTGCAACGGTCGAATACCCAACCCACCCACCCACGCCGTGGTTCTACTCACGCCAGATGCCCCACGCCCCTCTCACGCCCCAAGGGGGGCGGTGTTCCACGCCCAGTAACGCCCCAACCACGCCTGTTGCCAAGGCACACCCCACGGTCTTATAAGGATGAGAAATATTTCATTAACTAACACGGTTACAAGGATAATTGGTAACAAGTAGTGGTGTCTAAAGTCCGGTTTCAAAACGCTAAACCACCCAAATTGGTCAATGTTTCGGGTTTCACAGTGGGTTTCAAAAGCGAACGGTTGGTTTATGGTTTCCACTAAATCGGGTCGTAAAAAACTGGATGTATATTAAATATGCCAATGCTGTTTCGGGTATACCAGTTAGTTAGCTAAATATACACGTTGAGAATAAGTGACTTACAATACGTCGGGTAGCATGTAAGTAAACTAAATTACTTTTTTCATAACAAAAAATATAAATTAAATATGCCAAAAAGAGATTGTTAATATATCAAATAGCATGAAATTTTAAAATGCATAAGTTGATAGCATCACTCAAGACATATAACAGAAGAACAATTATCAACAAAATGATTAAAAAAAACTATTATAGTTGCCACAAAAAACAAAGACAAAAAAAAAAAACAAATCTCCTGAATAAATTTTAAATTTTAAAAGGAATAAAAAAAGAAACAATTTCTATTTACTTCAAATGTATATAAATGAGTATTTATAATCGAGTACACGGAACGGGTAAATGAGTATATATAATCGGGTAATCGGGTCAGATAAACGGGTTTATGAACAAATCATGTCCTTCTCATACTCAATAAAATTTTAAAAATTAAACTCATACCTAACATAATACCCATCAAGTTCGGAAATACCCGTCCCATATTTAGTGGGTTTCAGGTAACCTATCGGAAGTGAGTTTTTTTGGTATCCCTGTTCACGTTAAGTCAAATGGAAAGAGATGTAAGGCTGAAAGTGACGAGAAGAAATAAACATCAATGGTAACTTTTATATCGATTTCTTTACATTTATAAAAAACATAAATAGCTTTTATATAAGTTATTATTTATAATATATATGTATATAATAAAATTGAGGTTTTCATTATACTTTTTACAAGTACGCTACATATAAATAGGGTATGGATAATTTGAAAACCACTTTTATTTGTGAAAATACAGAAAACCTCATGTAAAACATACGTACAAAACTAAAAAAAATTGTAAAACATAAGTAAAAACGTAAAAAAAATTCCGTCAGATCTGACGCAGTGTTACGTATGTTTTATAACATAAAAAAATTATATAAAATATTTTTTTTAAAATATTTCTTCGGCGCTTTTTTGTTTTTTGTTTTAAATGTGCCCAATAATGTTACAAACTGTAAAAAAATTCAAAAAATATACGTTTTTTTACATGAGTTTTCAAGGTTTTCTTACTAAAATAAGGTTTTTATTTTATTAATCCCCTATAAATATATATATATATATATATATATATATATATATGATTGTAAACAAATAATAACTCACCTTTATTGCAATAACCAGGATAACTTTGCTAAGATGAAGCCAAATCTTTGATTTTTTTTTAACATCATTGTAACACATTTAACGATTACAGTGCTGTAAATCAAAAAATTACAATGATGATATATCTTAAACGATGATGAATTTACACAAACTCATAAAAGAACATAATGTTCTAAATGCGTTACAATAATGTTAAAAAAATCCAAGATTTAGCCTCATCTTAACGGGTTATTTCGAGTTATTGCTTTAAGAGTGAGTTATTATTTGAACACTTCCCTATATGTAGATATAGGGGATGGTTCAAATGAAAACATTTATTTTGGAGAAAAAGTTAGAAAAATAATCACAATTATTATCAATCATTTTCGTTTTTCATTTTTTGTTTTACATTTTGTTTTATTATAAGGTTAAATTTGTTAACAAAAAAAAATAAAAAAAATATATGTAGCTCATTGATTACATGTATGTAAATTGTACACTACATATATAAGTTATATATATGTAACTTTATAGATTACATATACGTAATTTCGTGTACATATGTTTATTAAATTTTTTTTTGTTTATAACAATTTTAAGCTAATAATAAAAAATCACGAATTTTTTTTAAATTGATTGGTTAGTATGAGTTTTCTTAGTTTCTCCAAAGCGAAGATTTTTTTTTTTTGAACCCTCTCCTATGTGTGTGTAGGTAGATATTCAAAATAAAATAAAATTTAAAACATGTTGAACCAAATGCAAGCATTGTTGTGTAACGATTTTTTTAAGTGATAGAGAATTTTGTTTATTCGCTGCCTAAAATTTTACCTCTACAAAGTAATTATAATAATAATAATTCTTGTTAGATTTTTGATATAATAATAACAATATTATTATTATTATTATTATTATTATTATTATTATTATTATTATTATTATTATTATTATTATCATTATTATTATTATTATTATTAAACTGAATCCTTTTTACCACACTTGTTAGAATTTTGTTTCTTTAATACAAGTGCAATTGAAACAAATATTCCGAAATATAAAAAGTTAAAAGAATATAAATTAATATGTTCTAAATTCTTGTTAATTTAAATAAACCTCACCTAATGCCTTTTTCATTGCATCAAAACGATGCTTCCTCTCCTTTTAAAGAGTCACAAGCTCGGCCAAAAGTGTAAAAAATATAATTTAGTTTAAAATTATAAAGCCGTGTGTGTGTATATATATATATATCTATGTATGTATATATATATATATATATTTAAAAATTTAAAATTAAAAGAAAAGGGATGCTTCCTCCATTTCAACCATAAATTTTACTTATAAATTCTCCACTTCAACCTCCCCAGTCTCCATCTTCACCTCGTCCTCTGCGTGTGCGTGTTTCCATCTTTTCCTCTTAATTTCTTCAACATATTTTACAACTTCTTTAAACCCTCAATTTCCTGTTCTCAATTCAACAATCAATCCCAAATGACGAACCCAAATGCTGTTGTTTCCGACACCCAATCAGCCATTACCATGGCGATCAACGTGGCGGTTAACAATTCCGCCATCTTTTCCCCTCCTGTCCCCTCCCATTACAACATCACCCTCTTTCCGAGAACTAAGTTCCCGAAAAGTATTGAAACCGCTGCCTGTGCAGGCAGCGGTTCCACGGTGGCTCATGGTGGAGCTGGGAAAAACATTGCATGGGTGGATGTTATGAGAGCTTCTTCTCCAACCAGAAGCATGTCAGAAAATAGTGAAGAGAAGAAAACTTGGATTGTAAGTTTCACAATATTTTTTTATTTTATTATTTTATTTTTATTTTTTTTAAATTTGTGGTAACAGGATATATTAAATTAAATTGATTTTGTTTTTTGTTTTTTTTTTTAATTCTTTTTGTTGTTTTAACAGATGAAGCATCCTTCAGCATTACGTGTGTTTGAAGAGATTATGAGCGCTGCAAAAATGAAAAAAGTTGTGATATTTCTTGATTATGATGGCACTTTATCTCCCATTGTTGAAAATCCTGATCAAGCATACATGGCTCCAGAGGTATATATACTTCTTCTATATCTATAGATACATGTGATGTATGTATGTATAGGCAATATAATAGACACATATATTGTAGAGTAAATTTTACTTTTAGTCTTTTATGTTTACATAAAATTTCAGAAATGATTATTTATGTTTAGAAATTTCAAAACAGTCATTTTATGTTTCCAAACATTGCAAACTCGGTCATTTCTTCGTTAACTTTGTTAAATCTTAACAAAATAGGATCAAAATTTCTAAAGATAAATGACCATATCTGAAAATTTATGTATACATAAAGGATTAAAAGTATAATTATCTCAATTACTTATATAAATGTTTTGACATTTATGTCTCCTATTTCGTTAATACATAACAAAGTTAGCGAAGAAACAACCGACTTTGCAACGATTAGAAACTTGAAAAACTACTTTTGAAAATTTTAAACACAAAAGACTATTTTTAGTTTTATGTAAACATAAAGAACCAAAAATAAAATTTGCCGTATTTTATATATATGTGAGTGTTTCTTTTTAAAAAACTATAAAATGGTAACTACAGATGAGAATAGCAGTGAAGAATGTTGCAAAATACTTTCCTACAGCAATAGTTAGTGGAAGGTGTAGAGCCAAGGTACATTCTTCTTTATAATTGATAATTGACTTTTAAAGGTTAAAATTAAATTACTTCATATTTATTGTGTTATAAACTTTGAATTTTTTTCATTTCAGGTCTATAACTTTGTAAGATTATCAGAGTTATACTACGCTGGAAGTCATGGTATGGATATCAAAGGACCATCGTCTCGCAAGCATCAAAAGGTAAAAATAAAATTATTTTTATTTATTTAAAAATAATGTGTTTAGTGTGACAATGATTAATTAAATTTTCTAAAAAAAATTAGATACATTTAGCTAAATTTCTGAAAATTTTAGTAAATTTGAAATGAAGTGATTACTAATTATATTTGGATTTATTGTTATTTAGGGCAATCAAAATGTACTTTGCCAACCCGCCAAGGAATTTTTACCAATGATGAATGAGGTATTTAATTTATTTTTATTGTTATTATTATATATGGCAATTACTACACACACACTATTTTTAATTTTAAACTAAATTATATTTTTATACACTAAATATTAAATTTTAATTTATTTATGTAATTATGTCTTGCAGGTTTATGAACTTCTATTGGAAAAAACAAAAGGGATTATTGGTGCCAACGTTGAAAATAATAAGTTTTGCCTATCAGTGCATTTCAGATGTGTTGCAGAAGAGGTAAAATTAAACGAATTCAAAAACTTTATTCCATTTTTTATTTTGATTAATCATGAACATGTTAGTTAATTCGTATATATCATAATTATATAAATAAATTAATTTGATCAAATTTAATTTCTCTAAAATTGTGTGTGTATATATGTAGGGTTGGAGTAATTTAGCAGATCGAGTTAAATCTGTTCTTAAAGATTACCCTAAGCTTCGAATGACTCAAGGACGGAAGGTTCTTGAGATTAGACCAACAATCAAGTGGGACAAAGGCAAAGCCATCGAGTTCTTGTTGGAATCATTAGGTGAACAAATTAATATTCGACGTATTGATTACCTATTTAGTGCATGTTTGGGATTCATTTAAAAGTAATTTATTAACTTATTATTTTTATGAAATAGTCAATAAGTTAAAAAAATGTTTAACAATATCAAAACGTCCTTTTATTTTTACTTTTTAAGTAAAGTTAAAAGTTTTGCTTCAAAAAGATATAATTTGTATATTTTAAAATAACTTTTTGATATAATAGGTTAAAAACTAATCGAAAACACTTTTTTAAAAATAATCCAAACTTATTAACTATTCACATATCCAAATATAATCCAAACACATTTTTAAAAACTTAATTTAAAAAAAATCATAAGTTAATAAGTATTTTCGATAAAAAGTTCTTTTTTAAGTTAAATAAGTAATCTCAAACATACACTTAGTTATATTTAACAATAAATAATTAAAATAGATATATATATATTAATTGTTAATATTTTTTATTGTAATATATATAGGTTTTGCAAATTCAAAAGACGTATTACCTATTTATATTGGAGATGATCGAACCGACGAAGATGCATTTAAGGTATTTAATTTATGTTTCTTTTAAAACATTTTAAAAGTCAAGCTAACTTTTGACTCATTCTAACTAGAAAACAATCTTGACTTTGCATAGGTACTTAGAGAACGAGGACAAGGATTTGGTATCCTAGTGTCAAAAACACCTAAAGAAACCGATGCTATTTATTCTTTACAAGAACCATTAGAGGCAAGTTTATCTTTACAATTCATTAATTAATGTTACAATTAAATTAATTAAACATATATTAATTTAATTAATATATATTTTATTTTTTATTTTTATAGGTTATGTACTTTCTGCAACGATTAGTTACATGGAAACGATCGATTCGAGCTACGCAATCGCTAATTAATTAGTTAATTAGCGCGTATATATAGAGATCATATCGAAGACAGATAAAGAAAACGACACCCTTCCTGCCGAGAAGTTTTGAACAAGTGTGGGATGATGTTTTTGCATATATGCAGTCGTTTTCATGTTTGGGATTTATTAGTAGGTATACGTACATGAGAAACAAGAATCTTGTAAATAATATCACTTTGTGATTATATGGTCAAGATGAGAGTACGTTAATTTTAAAGCATGCATGAGAAAATTTCATACATGTGGTGTGTTTTAATTTAATTTGTTTCTAATATTTCGAAATTGATGTTTTATTGTAGATTTCCATCTTAATGAAAATTAATATTATTACGTGATTTTAGGCGATATAATCTATCATTTTTATTTTAAATTATGAATTTATGGAAGATTCATTTTTAGGTTTCTTAGTTGTACGTTATCTCTTAAACATGTGTGTCTGGTCATCACACTCTGTTATTTATACAGAAGAGTGATTTATTTGACAGGATAGTCTCGGGTGTTTGATGTTCAAAAAAAGGAAGAAGGTGTTGGTTATATATAAGAAAAGACAACAAATTGAGATGTGTGGAGGTGGTTTAAAAAGCATGTTTAAAACGATTATACATTGGAAAGGGGAATCATATGCTAATGCGCTATAGTTATTTTTCTTTTAACAAAATGGCTTGGATCCCATAACTAAATGTGTGAGCTAGATGTTAGGCAATACATACACAAGTGGAAGTGCATGCAACCATTTTTTTTAAACGGCGAAGGTTTCAATCGTGTGAACCCACTGTTTTCTGGTCATGTCACCAAGGTCTAGTTACTTGGACCTCCCATGAGCCACCACAACCACACAGGAGGAAACCTCACTGGGAAAACCCCTGACCCCCCTCAGACCCCTATTTCGTTACGGGAATGATTTGAAACCAAGACCTCACATTTGAAAGAATCTTGAGGTATCATTGAGGCAGTGCTTCATTACCATTTGATGCACAATCTTTTTTTTTTTTACTTTTAATTAATTGCACTCACGTTTATAAAATTAATTAAACATTCTTTTAAGTAGTAGACAAGGTTGCAAAAGTCGTTAGACGATTTCAGATCGGAACAACTACTTGAAGTGAGTAATCAGGGAGTACTTGGCTTAGGCGAAAAGTATTCGCTCTTGAAACAACTCCTTATAACAAGTACTTGGTGAGTACTCAGCTTTAAATACCGACTTTTGCAACCATGGTAGTAGATATTTATTACTTCATTTTCTTTTAACAATCTTTTATATTATATTTTAGTCTTTCATCTTTATTTTTTTACTTTATTTTTTGTTAATGTTTTCTTACATGTGCTTAGGTTCTTAAAATTAATTAAATTTCTCTTTCAGTCATTAATCTGTTTTACTTTATCTTTTCTTTTCTTAGTTGTACTTTAGTATTTAGCTTTTTTTTTGTTTTGTTTTGTTTTTTCTTTTAATTTTATGCAATCTTAGTCTTTTATCATGAGTATTTTAAGCTACTTAACTCTCTCAATTTTAAAGGTCTAATTTCCAATCTTATTACGTTGTCATTTTAACCGTCTTGAAAATTAAAGTTTATTATTATATTAAGTATTTAAATTTTTATATTTTACTTTTGTGTATTTTCAGGTGTTTTATATTTCAATGTAAATTTAGTGAGAAACTAAGTTAAGAAAATATAATATGTTTTCATATAATATTGTAAATTCAAATTATTGTATATTTCGATGCTACAGTCACAAATCGTGATGAGTAAAATTACTAGTTACTATATATACAAAGATCAAAATCAATGATTACCAATGAAATATTACAACCAATATGACGATGACGATGGCGATGGCGATGACGATGTCTTTTAATTACACTCATGTCCATATAATTATTTCTAACCTTTTATTAGTCTGTAACCAATCTTTATTTCTTTATATATTCTTTAGTTTCTTTAACTTTTTCTATTGTAACTTAGTCATTCATTTTTTGTTCGGTTAGCATTCATATTGTTAACTTATTTTTGGGATTGTATTGTTAGAGAGTGACATTTACATTTCCGATGATTCTATATATTGTATAGGACGGACTGAAAACCATTAAAACCGATTTTTTGGTCTGCACGTACAACTATTATCTAATCAGAGTTTTGATATTTGAGACTATATTTTTATCGCATTTTTTAGACAAGTTAAGAATATGGCCTGCTGGTAGGTATACTCCACTCATAGTACGTCGCATGTCACAAGCTCGAAATTATGGGCAATTACAATCGAAAGTCAAACAAAACAAAACCTATATATGCTGTCTCTATATACAAAAGGCAAGATTGTCAATAGTAATATTCATATTTTAGTTCATATTTTTTTGTATATAAAATAATTTAAGGTAACTTAATTATATACTTGTGGTTGTGGTTATGGTTTGCTGGTAGGCGGGCCTTCAATTTCTTTCCTTTTCAACTACACATGCATGCACATTTTCTTTTTGTTATCTGTTATATATTTATATAAATATTATTTGTTTTTTTATATCATTACGATCATAACCCAATCAAAACCTATGCTGGCATGTTAATGACAATTATAATTTTAAAAAATAATATTTGTTATTTACCAATGTTTTGTTATATTGTTTTTTTTTCTAAAATATTTACATAATTAAGTTTTATAAAATGTGAATGTAAAGAATAAATGAATAATAATAATATTTCTTTAATTTTTTTTCTGTTTGTCAACAAAGGTGAATCCCCAATATTTGTAAAGTGTTTTTTATTTGATTAATAAACAGGAACATTTGATGACTTAATTAATACACATTAGAAACTTGGTTACTATTTGAAAAGTTACCACTTAATAAACCTATGAACCACTTGCTACCAATCAGTTTGCAAAGAAGTTCATGTAACTTTTTAATTTAAGACAAATATAAACACATATTAAAAATTATTCAATTTATAAGTATACACTAAAATTATTCAATTTACTATTCGTTAGCTTAATTTCCAGATAGGCAGTAACCAATAGTTGAGATCATTTAAAGATCTAGGCGTAACTTATATTACTTTCTGGATTTTTGATATTTAATTAGCTCCAATTCATAATATTTTGAATAGTTTTTATTTCTAGATGGCTTAGAGATATTGGCATGAAGATCAGGTAATTTGGACCCTCTGTTTTAGTTATGGACGTTATACTATTTGGAGTAGCAAGATTAATTTAGTGGCTTTGATATGATGAGAAGACGATGACAAACCTTCTGCTACTTGAACTAGCGGAAATCACTTAAAAAAACAATTTATTAACAAAATAGTTTGTTTGTTGAAATCTTGTTTTTGGAGATCCGACGTAGTATTTTGGTACTTACCATTATTGTTTTGATTTTTTAGATGGGTATATATCCCGCTAATGCTAGAGAAACGCTACATCGACTTGTGTCCGGTCCACAAATAGCAAAACCCTAGTTTCTCAACACACAAAATGTTATAAATCACCTATAGCAACAAAGTCATGCTCTTAATTACTAGACACGTGTCAGCTTCTTATGGAATCTTTTTTATACTTTCTTTTTTTTTTCTTCTATAAAATTAGTTTTACATATAATTTACTAGGTTAGTAACCCGTGTATTACACGGGTTGATCATCAACGAAAATAATTATATTACTTTTAAACACTATTTTTTTTCAATATTTGTTCCTTAAACATTTTGTTTTAAAAATATTGTTTTTAAAATTGTATATTTTATAATAACTTGGCTTTTTAAAATGTCATTTTCTATTATTAATATATTTTTAATATATTAAAAAAATATTTTTCTTAATATAAAAAAAATATATAAAAAGTATATTTAATATGAGATGTATTTAATTGAAGAAAGATGCAAGAAATAAAAGTTGAGATGCTCTAACACGCATTATGTGTTCCTAAAACTTTAATTATTAGAATATATAGATTTTTTCTCTAATAACTTGTAACATTTAAATTTTCTAAAATCTAAATATACAATCTTGTATAATTTTTATTGTGAATATTACTATATACATTTTATTAAAAAAAATTGTTGTTTAAGAAAATGCTTTAATTATCAAACAAAAATAAAAAATTATTTGTTTATCTTATTTACCAAATGTCATTATATTATTTGTTCTTTAGATTTTTTTTATTTTATACAGCTTAATATCGTATCCTAAGTTATTTGTAAAATATTAACATAATTATAAACTATACTTATTTAATAAAAATTGAATGAAATTCGGCTGTATAGGTGAATTAAAGAAATATTATGGGTTTGGATGAAAGATTGAGTTAGGTTAGAAGTTAGATTATGAAAATAAGTGTTCTTATATAATAAATGTAATTTATGTTGTAATTCCAGCATCTTGTGAGGCTTTATATAAAAAATGAATAACACGAATAACAAGACAGTCAACAACGAACACAAGAGTTTTTACTTTTAAAAATTTGTTTGCGTTGTTGACAGAAACTAAAACCAATAACAACAAATTAAAAAATTGTTTTTTTTGCTTCATGGGTAAGAAATCCCAGAAGAATTCTTGCGACTTCTTCAACATTGTATTATATAAAAACTAGATATTTAACTTTCTATATTAATTTATGAACTTATATACATATATGTTTGCTTATATAAGAATAGTCTATTTGTTAGAGGTCTTGTCATTTAAATAAAAAAATCCTGATTCAAACCCAGATAAGAAATATGTTAATTTGATGGTAATTTAGGAGTTAGATAGATTTGTCGTCCAAAAATATATATAAACATATTTTTATATTAATAAATAAAAAAGACACATATCAATTTTCTAGAAAAATTTCATAATAATTTTCTTTTTATATTATTAAATGCATCTTTAATATTAAATATTAAATACTAATAAGAGTTAATTACACGGATGGTCCCTGTGGTTTATCCATATTATACCGATGGTCCCTAACTATTAGAAATTACAACGGTGGCCGAAATGTTTGCAAAAACGTTACACGGGTGGTTCCTAGGGCTAATGAACGTTAACTGCTTTAATGTCATATCACCAACACAATGCATATACGTATACATGTCACATGACGTAATGTTGCTTTCAAATTTATTCATAAATATTTCTAATTAAATTGATTTTTTAGGTGACGTACATGACATAATAATGTTTTATATCTACGTTTTAACAGTCACACCGCAACATGTCGGTTTTAGTCGTATCACTCTGTGGCATATTGTTCAGGTTTACTTTTCTTGTTGTACATTATTTTTAGCAAAACAAGTGTTCAATGTAGATAAGAGAAACGTGACAAATTGAAATAAGTGATATCGTATCCTAGCTCTATATTACAAGATGTACATGTGCATTATTAATGTATCTAAGTGGATTGATAATAAATGGATTGATAAGACCATGCAACTTATTTAACTTGTAGGCCACTAATATAATTTGTATTTAAGTTACAATAAAAATTTGTACGAAAAAGATAATATGCAAAATCTAAATCACACAATAAATTCGATCATATACTCAATCCATATACTCTTGTTGAATTTATAGACATAAAAATTAAGTTCTAAACACATTCGTTTGTACAATCCCTTATCACTAAGAAGTTCTATTTACCATTAAGTAATCAAAATATATGTTAATCGGGTAATTAACGTCGTTTTCTTGTAAATTAACCCTAATATTGTTTAACAATAAAATAGTTGAAACGTATATATAAACAATTTGATTGTGTGATAGTAATATTTAAAAAGATTTTTTTTGCTAAATTTATCAAATAATTAAAGTTTCACTTCTTTTAAATTAACTTTTAGGTTTTCCTTTAAATTAAAGTAACAAATAAAAATACATACACGCACACTTTGAACACATGCTTCCTCGTGCGTGCTTAATTATACACTCAAAACAAAAGCTTTCAAACTTTTTTAGGCAGATTTTGACTTTTTTACACATTGTAGATCTTTGAAGACTGCCCCCTACAAACCTTGCAGTCACATTTGCCTTTAAAATAAGATTTTTAAAACAATGTGAACAAAGAATCAAATAATTAAAGGCATGTTAATGGTTGTAAAGAGGATCCAAAACAAGGACCACTTGCATCAAAGATTTGTTAATTGTGGCTAATCTTGTTTTTTATTTATATAATTGGTGTTAATTACATCAAGAAATTGCAAACCACTCATTCACCAATGATATTGGCTTTCCAATTTAGATAATTAACAAGTGGCACACTTTCCTAATCACATTAGATTATATGAAAAGCAATGGCCTCAAAACCTCCACAATGTTATTTACTAAAAACTCTAGAAAATTAAATACCCAAATATATAACCAAAACTTAGAAGAATAAAACACTATATGCTCATTGATCTTACCCTAGTAACTTACCTAACACATAATTGTCTAGTTTTAATTCAAAACACTATAAATTATAAGAGTAGTCACTCTCAAATACCAAATTTTTTGTCAGAAGGTTAATTGTTGTATGAATTAGCGGGCTGATTAACTAGTTAAAATGAGTCAATAAATATTCTGACATAACTCTTTAACCAGAATCTAATCAAGTCCTAATAATGCAACATTGTTTATTGCATGACTCGAACATTCAAACTCATAAAAGGACACAACTATGTTGACCTGAATACCAATAGACCTTTTGGTATCTCTAACTTATTTTGAATGTGTTACGTGTATAATTGCCATTATGTCTTTTTATTCATATATGCTTAATTACTTAAATATAACTTTTTAATTGGTTTCTTGACTTCAATAAAATTTGTGCTGGGTAAATTTTTGGTTGTGAGACTCATCTTCGTGGGACAAAATACGACCCAATAATGTGAAAACTAGCAGCTAGGGTTTCATTTCCTCTTTATCTTTGATTAATTTTTAATATAATTCTTCTATTTTTAGAGAATATTAGATAGGGAAATCTTTTTTGTTCGTGGTCTAAATTTCTAGATGTGATTAAAAGATAAGATAAAATATAAGCATTTTTGATGCTGGAATTCTAAAACAAAATCTATTTATTCTAATAAATTAAGGTTTCTAGGATGACACATGGTGTGATTACATAGCACCTCATCTTTGATTTTTTGTCTCTCTCTCATATTAAATACATATCATATTAAATAATAATATTAAATATAAAATGCTTACCAATGAGGTATTGCCTCAATGGTACCCCAAGATTCTTCCAAATGGGAGGTCTTGGGTTCAAATCCTTCCCACAGCGAAATAGGGGTCTGAGGGGGGCCAGGGGGTTTTTCAAGTGAGGCTTCCTCTTGAGTGGTTGTGGTGGCTCATGGGAGGTCCATGTAATTAGACCTTGATGTAGGGCTGTAAACGAACCGAACGTTCAACAAACAGTTCGTGAACCGTTCGGAGGGAAGTTCGTTTATGTTCGTTCGTTTAATAAACGAACGAACACGAACAAGAAATTCTGTTCGTTTAGTTAATTGAACAAACATGAACATAGGTCATGTAAGTAAACGTTCGGTAACATGGTCGTTTACGTTCGTTTATGTTCGGTTAAGTTCATTTATGATATTTATTCATTAAATGTGTTGCTATTTTTAATTTTTAGTTTAATATCATAATACTTAAGTTATTTTTAGTTTAATATTATAATATCTTAATTTATATATTTATAAATGATCATCTCCATTGCTTGATTTTAAAAATGTTGATTTTTTTTGTTTAAATAATATGTGTTTGTTAGCGTTCGAGAACCGTTCATGAACAAGCTAAGTTTCTTAATGAACGAACACGAACAAGAATTTTCGTTCGGTAAGCGTTCGTGAACAAGTTAAAAGTTAAACGAACGAACACGAACAAGGGCTCGTTCGTGTTCGTTCGGTTCGTTTACAGCCCTACCTTGGTGACATGGCCTCGAAACAGTGGGTTCACACGGTTGAGACTTTTGTCGTTCAAAAAATATATATATAATACTTTGTTTTACATTTTTAAACTAAGAAACATATTTTATAATGCATTAAAATATATTAATATTAAAAAACACATATTAAATATCCAACTTATTATAAAATATACAATTTTTAAAATTAGTATTTTAAAAAAAATTAAGAATCAAATTTTGAAAAAAGTTATTGTTTAAATAAACAATATAATTATTAAACAATATAATTATTTTATTACTTATATTATTAAATTATACAAAATTTTAGCCATTTATATTAAAAAATCTTATATTATCTAAATTTTCATTGATGGATGTTTATTATATTTTCATCATTCAGCCTGTGTAATGCACGGCGTGTTAACCTAGTACAAATATATAAAAATGGAGAACAAATCATTAATATAAATTTACTGCTATTTTGCTAAATGCCAAGAATCATGAAGTTTTAGTTAATTGTTGACGAAGAATTGTTGAAATAACTGTTTGGTGTCAATGTAGGAGTAGCCTAATTGGTAGAGATATTGTTTCTTAGAAAGAAGGTCTTGCGTTCAAATCTAAGCAAGGGATATTTATGTGTGATTTAGGAGGAGGACTATTGCTTTAAAAAAATTGTTTTGTAATTTTGTATTAAATCTAACATTTCCCATTAATTACTTTAACGATAATGATGATACAACCGTATTGTTGCGGAAGTGTTGTCATTTAACACCCTTGTTGTAGCAATTTAAAAAAAAAAACATTAATGACACTCTTGATTCGTGTTGGTGGCGAACTAATTTTTAAAAAAATATAAAGGGATAAGTTCGTAAAAATGTAACAAACTTTTCATTTCGTTCCAATCAAGTCACTCAAACTTTTTTTTTTCTCAATTAAGTTATTCAAGTTATTTTTGTGTTATAATTCTATATTTTTGACCTGAATAATATGTAAAACATGTTGATATAAGTTTGAGTAAATATTTTTTTAAAAAAAAAATGACTGACTTGAATAAGTAATTATTAATTATTAATTTTTTGTTCTTTGTCAGACTCTAATTAAAATTAATAATTATTAAGTCAAATCAGTCATTTTTTTAAAAAAATTTATTCACTCAAATTTATATCAACATGTATTACCTATTATTCAGGTTAAAAACATAGGATTAGAACAACAAAATAACTTGAATGACTTAACTGAAAAACAAAAGTTTGAGTGACTTGATTAGAATAAAATGAAAAGTTGGTTACATTTAAAGGAAGTTTTCTCGAATATAAATTGGCCATAAAACAAAAAATAGAAAAGAACCAAAAGTTCAAAAAAATCCGTATCCGAAATCGAAATATCCGGAAGTCCGGATTCGGATTCGGATAGTAGTTTTGAAAAATTTCGGATAGTTCGGATATCCGAACTATCTGAAATAGTTATTTTTTCGGATATTCGGATATTTTTTCAGATATTCGAATAGTTTTTCGGATATTTAGGATATTTTTCATATTTTCGGATATTTTGGATGTATTTTTTTTAAATTTTTATTATTTTTTTAGAGTTCGGATATCCGAACCTCGGATATCCAAAAATTCGGATTCAGAAAAATTTTGGATTCTAATTCAGATAGTGAAAATCATATCCAAATCTCCGGATATCCGAATTTGAACACCAATAATGACTAGGGACCATATCAAAAAACAAGATAAATGAAAAAAATGAAAATTGAACTAAAAAAAACACTGATAGGACAAACTATACGTGTGGTGGGTTAGCACCCTAACGTGACCACCCCCACGTTGGCAAAGCCTCTTTTGGTAAATTTCCATTAGAACAAATATATTCACAACCCAAATCTAAAAACAAAATAAACGTGGGTCAAAGACTAAAGACTTGTATCCTGAACTGTAACATCTATCTTGTACTATTAATAACTTGTGTTTTTAAAAATAAATAAATAAATAAATAAAAAATGAAACTAGCCAGCATAGGGCATGTGTAAAGGTGCCGTTTAAGGCAATGTAAATTTAACATTCTCATTTGGCATTATGAATTGGGGAACTGATCTTTAAAAAAACTGAAAAAACAACTTATTTTAAAGAAACACAAAAATACTACAGACAAAAAAAAAATCACAAAATAGACTCAAACCCCACAGGATCAGAGTAAACAACAATGTTGAATCAAGCCGTCTCTTGCCTTAAAAGCATTCAAACGCGGCCACCAGCTTTTCCATTTCTGTGTGGTATTCATTCTCGTTCGGCTCTTGGAATCACATCCAACAGTTGTGGGAACAACTCGCAAAATCCAACCAAACAAAACCCTAAAACAGAACAATGCTACCACCTAGACTAGGAATTTTTGTTTTGATTCTCAAGAAAAAAAATATATAACATAAATTACTTGTGGACTTAAAAACCAAGCTTTAACAACTATATTTGAATATTCAAATTTGTCATTTGTATGTAGGGGTGCACAAACTGAGTTTTTTTTAAACCGGTTCCGGTTCTGGTTAGGTTCGGGTTCTGACCGACTTTATCGGTTTTTGAGTGGTTCAAGTTACGGTTTTGGCCGGGTAAACAGGTTGTGCTAGTACGTTCCGGTACGGGTTACAATTTATCTGAGAAACCAAAACCACATATATCCGTTGGTTCGGGTATAACTCGTTTTAGTTACGGTTCGAGTTGCCGGTTCCTCATGTTTTTTGCCAACCTCTATTAGTCTATTTGTATGGAATAGTTCTTGATTGGAAAAAGAGAGCCCAGCCCACTACACTTACTTACCAATGCCTGGAGGTGGCCAAACCGGGTTTTTTTTTTGCAACCGGAACCGGTTTCGGTTCAGGTCAACAAAGTCAAGAACCGGTTCCGGTTTTTGACCGGTTCCAATCGGTTTTTTGCCGTTTACTGTTCCGGTTTGACCGGTTTAAAGGTGGAACCGGTTCCGGTTCCAATTTCTCTAAAAGCCCAGAACCGCCCCGTACCCACCGGTTCGGGTACGCCCGGTTCCGGTTCGGTTCCTCGGCTCCGGTTCCGGTTACGTTAGCCACCTCTACCAATGCCCTCTTTAGTTTAAATCTTTATATTAATAAATAAAAATTATATTGAATACGTGTTACTTTTTGTTGTTTTTTTACTTTCATTTTTTTTCTATATCTCATTAAATAAATATTTTAAATAATAGTTTATTTATTTTTTCTGTTAAATAATAATGATTATAGAAATTATATTTTAAAAAATTATGTAATCATGTTTTTTTTTCTTTGTTAATATGTATTTTATGATTATTTTCGTTACACGATATTTCTTTTTTGAACTTTTTTTTTTAATTTTTTCACTTATTGTTTAATATTTATTTGATCCAATCATGTGTAGTATGCTAGTTTTTAACCTAATGTTAGTATATACAAATATATTAACCAAAATAAGGAAATAAAAAATCGTGTATTTTATAGACTATCCCACCTGATTCTCTAAACCCACAAAACTGGGTTGAAAACTTGAAATCCACCAATCTCATCTGGTTAAAGTTATTGTGCTTTAACATTTATTTATCAAGAAGCTTAGTTTAAACTAAATATGTTATATATCTTAAAAAGTCTAAGCATAAATATGAGATATAATTAAATCAAGTTGTTTGAGGTATTTTATTAATAACCACTTTTGTTTACTTTTTATCAAGTTTTCTCGTCGATAATAACTTTTACATACAAGATTATTTTTTGAAAAAAAAATATACCTTAAACAAGAGTATTTTGTTATCTTTAACATGGGTATAATGTTAGCATAGAAAAAAGTTTGTGTTTTTCAGTTCATTGTATCTTTTGTAAATGTCATTGTATATTTTGGGTTTACTGCTCAATGTTATGTTATCCTAAACAATTCAAGACACAATAATATTAAAGAATACATAATGTCAAGCAATGATGACACAATAGCAAAGCTGACATAATAAGAAGTATGAATTGAATGATACAATTACATTTAAAAAGATACAATGACCTGCAAGAAAAACACAATTAACCTCTAAAAAAACACATAAAAAAGGATAATACTCACAAACGCTTAAGACCAAATTAGGGAATGTTATATATCCTTCAACATCATAGAGGTTTAGTTGTGCTGATAGTTTAGTAAAAGTGCCACTGGGTGATCACTGACTTGTGACACAATATAAGACCAAATTTTAATTAACCTATATTTGTATAATAGGTACAATATACTAATGGTAAAACTTTAAATGGTTTGATATACGTTTTATCTTCGACGAATGGCCTGACATTTAATGCGGGTCGAAGGAGATGGTTGTCTGGTTAGTTGAATGCTGTTAATGAGAATAATAATTCACTATCCAACAATAGTTTTTGTAGATTTTTTGGTTCATTATGTTATTTTCATATTGGTAAAAGGTGCATAATAAACATATCAAATGCTAGTGTTTTCTCATTAGAAAAGGACGGGGTGTTTTTGGATGATTATCATGCCATTTAAATAATTAAAGTTGAGTTGGTAACAATATGTTGACTAGTAGGATATAGAATATAGGTGGCAATTTTACTCATGTTAAAGGAAATGGGTTGGTTTGGATAAACAATTGTACTATAATGGGTTGAAATGGGTAACATCATAATATGGAATGGGTTGGGATGTGTAGCACTTGAACACAATACGGGTCAAGACGGGTAACCAAAAAAGTATGTAAATGCATTGAATTCAAATATTTAAGAATGATTAATAACATATTTGATGAGAAAATCATTAAAAATTATTCAAATGGACTATTTGTTTACTTACAACATATCTTAAATTAAACTAAAATTGATGTTTTTTTAACAACAATTCATTTAGACTCGAAATGATTTTGCTTAAAACTCGTTCTAACCCGCACCCATCCTGACCCGAACCCCTTCTGACCCGTTATCCAACCCGACCCAACCCGCTCATTTTGCCAGGTATAATATAGAAGTTGGATGAAACAACAAAAGTGGAATGAGCATCCAGATATTGTTTACCTTTTAAATTAAATTTGGTTTCTTTAATTTTCCAAACAAACATAATTTTTATACACTTCAATATTTTTTTATATAAGAAAATAAACTATAGTAGAAAAAACTTTGATATCTATAATATGGATATGTTGTTACTATTTCTTGGTAAAAATAACAATTTATAAAGGTGTTGATCCACATTGATTATTATAGGACATCAAAACTAGGTTCATCGAACTTCATATGCCACCTGCACATTAGGTATAAGCGTGCCTAACATTATTATATATTACAATGGGTGAACGAATTTTGTGGTTACATTGTTGTGTCAAATTATTGCAATAAGTCAATAATTCGTTTAAAATAACTTCAAATGCAGCACGCATCTATATAGTAACTTGCATATATAGTTAGGTTATACTTAAAAATAAATTTTGCTAAAAAAATATATAAATTTTAGTTTCTTTAACAAAAAGTGAAATAATTAAACCGTCTTTTTTATCTATCTATCTATCTATCTATCTATATGTGTGTGAGTTCTTTCAAAGATGTTATTTAATTAAAAAAACTATTAGAGTTATTTAAAGGCATTAAATAAGGGTGTTCATTGGTTCAATAATCGGTTTACTTGTTTAACCGGTTGGTTTAATAAGATTTGAAAATTTTTATCCATAACCTAAATATTAACCAAGCTCGAAAGATCGTTAACAACCAAACAAACCGAATTCGGCCATATAAAGTATTAAAAACTAAGTAAAATGATAAAACCTGGATAAACCAATTAAAAGTAAAACAATTCAACCGAATATATAATTAATAACAATAAGATATTTATATATAAATTTAGTTTAATCAGTTAACTGAACAAACCGATTTCAAAAAACAATATGGAACTAGCTAATAACTAAACTGAAAATCAAAAATCATAATTTAGTGGGTGATTTTTTTATGGATACAATTCAATTTTTGGTTTTAAATGATTTTGGAATTAGATATGTAATTAATGTTTAGATTAAATTTGCAAATGGAAAGGTTGTTGTAAGTTGATATAATAATGATTACTTTTATTGTCTTTTATCAAGTTCTCTTATTTTTTTTTAATCGTTTAAAATTTTTATATACGACATTACTTTATATACATAACACCGCAAAAACGACAATTTTTTATATTTGAAATGAGTATAGTATCATCATATAAAATAATTAAAAAAATAATGTTTTCGCCTCATCATGTTTTAGCTTGTCATCCGTCATTATGTATTTTTGCTTGATATTGTTTGTTTTTTGTTGTCATTATGTTTTATTTTTTTTGTAAAATTAAAAAAAGATGAGATTGGAAAACAAATTAATAAAATGGTATAATAATATTGTGTATTTTTAATTTATTAAATATAATGAAAATTAACAATAAATATGTCTTGTATATATAAACGGTGATAAAATTATACAAAATATTCTGAATGAAAATCATAACAAGTAACACATATAACATAATAACCTAAATGCATGTTTTTAAAAATAATAAGATCTTAAAAATAAAATAATAAAATAACATAATTATATACTTATAATATTTAAAACTTATTAATTAGCAAACAACACATTTATCTGTTACATAAAAATAACAAAATAACAAAAAGCGAAATGAGTATATATTAACTTAAACTAATGGATATAAGCGTACTATAACACTAAGAGAGTTGGGCTAAACTATGGTTGGCAGAATGGTCGGGTTGAGTTGGGTAACATGTCAGAATGAGTGCGAGTCAGTATGAGTTTTAAGTAAAATCAGTTTGTGTTTAAAACTATCATTTTAAATAATTCAATTCATTTCAAGTTAAAATTAATTGTAAGTAAAATAAGAGTTTATTTGAATAATTTTTAATGATTTTTCCATCAAATATATGATTAATCATTCTTATCTGTTTAAATCTATTATATTTACATACTTTTTTAAGTAACTCATCTTGACTCGCATTGTGTTAAGATGTTACCAGTCTCAACTCATTTATATCATAATGCTTCCCATTTCACCCCAATATACAATAATTGTTTATACAAATCTACCAATTTATCTTGATATGAGCCAAGATTGTTAGGTTTAGGCTAAACCTAAGGGTGTCAATCATCCAATTTTTACGAATTTTAGGTGGTTTCGTAAACCAAACCGTTAACAACAACTTTATATAAAAACAAAAACCCAACAATTAAAATAAAATTTGAACCGTTATTAACGGTTTGGTTCCAATTGGTTTTACGGTTTGAGTTTTTTGGATTCGGGCTTTTGAGCCCGTTAAATGTAAAAACCAAATCAACCCAAACCTTTTATGCTTTGAGACGAGCAAATTATATCAAGCCAACTTTTTTTTTTAATGAAGAGTAAATCATGAACTCAATATACACACACATATATATGTATATATACACATTTATATACACACTCTGATTTGATACGACCGGTTTTTATAAAAACCGCAAACCAAACCATTAACTAAAATTTCAAACTTTTTAAACCGTCCCAAATCAAATGTTTAGAAAAACCGATCACGAAATCAAACCAATAACCGGTAGGTATGGTTTCACTACCAAGTGCTAAATCACAATAGGTAGTGAAAAGAAATTTGTAAATACAAACCAAGTGTTAACCGCAAACCAAAACCATTCACTACAATTTCAAATTTTTAAACCGTCCAATCAAATGCTTAGAAAAACTGATAACGAAATCAAACCAATGACCGGTATGTACGGTTTCACGGTTTATATACACACATCATACAGTTTGGTCTGATTGGATACGACCAGTTTTTATAAAAACCGTAACCAAACCATTCATTACGATTTCAAACTTTTTAAACCGTCCAATCAAATGTTTAGAAAAACCGATCACGAAATCAAACCAATGACCTGTATGTACAGTTTCACGGTTTGAAATCGGACCGCAAACACTCTTAGCTAAATCACACTAGGTAGTGAAAAGAAACTTGTAAATACAAAATGAGTGTTAACCGCAAGAACTTAAGCACATTTGAATGTATTGGAATACTGGTTGATCTTATAAAACTAGTACAACGCAGCTATAAAAACACAAAATAAAAATATATTTATCTTGGTAATATTATGTATTTTCTAGTTTTATCTTAATGATTATGTTTTATTATAATCAATAAATAAATAACTTTAAGTTGACACTTGACATTGATGTAGTCTAGATTTTGGTTTCGTGTGATCTCTTTGTTTCTTAAAATAATAATTGATGTCAAATAATTAAATATCTAAAATATAAGTCTTTATATTTTAATAATTTAGCAAAACAATTAACTATTGAAGATTTCCATTACATGTTATCTTAAAATTTAATTTTATAGTTTTTTTTTTCCATTTTATTACTTGTCACTTATAATTAATTCTTAAATTATTATTGTTTTTAGTTAACAATGATTGATTTTAACTTCTAAATCTTTATAAAAAACTACCTGCGTAAATCATGTTTGATTATTCAACGTATCTAATACAAATAGTATAAAATATATACATCTCATAATCTATTTCCATGACAGACCCTTTTACTTATCAATTTCATATTTAAAAACATTATTTATTTTTATATGCATTAGTATTTTCAAACGATTTTAACAAGTATAATATATTTTTTGTAACTAACACGTATATAGGACTTTTGTGAGTTTTAGGTATTGAAAGAGAAACCCACTTTAGAGGGTAGAAAATATCATAGTATTGTTGAAGAAGAGTTGGACTCCACTTAAAAGACCACCTCAATCTAATTTTTATCATTTTTATGAAACTGAATTGAGTAACTGTTGAATGATTAAAACAATGGTATATTTTTAAAGGATGCATATTTAAAAAAAAAAAATTGGTCTAAAAAATATAAAGATATTCTATTTTTTATTTTTAAATTAATGACTAAGATTAAAGTGTTAAAAATGGAATGAAATAATAGGAAAACGAACATGTTTTTTTACCTTTATCGAATTCTCACAATTTTTAAACATTTACAACTTTTTCAAACGAATATTATTTTTTAAATAATCACACACTAAAATTGAGCGTTTTTTCTCTTTCTTTAATTTGAGTAAAGTGATGATATATTTTTTTAAAATTAGTGTTGATATAAGTGATAGCGTATTTAGTCAGAAAATATTATAAATATTTATAATTAAATCTACTTAAATATTTTAAAATATTTTATTTTAATATTATTATCATTTACCAAGTGAGAAAATGTAAAGACATCGCATAATAACATAAGATAACATGTGTTATCTCATTTCATATAATAGTAAAATAAAAAACAAAAACTGAATAAACACTACAAAATAAACATGTTGCTCAGTTATTTTTTATTATTTTATACATCACTTATAAAGAGCCACAATCATATACTATAATCAATAAACAATAATAAATTATGATCTGAAGGAAATTTTAACTCATTAATTTGTGTAAGACGGATAGGTGAATAAATTTGAAGCTGGGTGTATTTGGTTGCTGGATTTTAGGCTGGGTGCCTGGGTGTGATGTTAAATAATACAAACCAGTAACGTTACCCACGCTCTGTGGCGGGCCTTTACGACTAAAACCTGAGCATTATGAAATGATGATAATACTCAAATAAATATATGAGGCGGTGATGAATCGGTTATGTAGACAAAAACAAAGAAAAAAACCCGATTTTAAAAACTGGAAGAAATGTCAAGTTGGGAAGGCAAAAATACGTCAAAGATGAACCTGCTTCCATGCAATAGTTAAAGAGTCAATCATCCACTTTGGCGTTTTATTGAACAAAAATGGTGATATTGTTTCTCTATTGATCAAGAATTTCGATTTTTGGCAAGTCTCATGATCATCCAATAAGAAGTGTTTCAATTTTTTCAAATGAACGATTTAAAGACCTATTGATTTTAAAAACTGTGAATCGTTCGAACAAAATATATAGTTGAAATCAATTATGTTTAACGTAAAATAGGATAGTAGTAAAAAAAGAAATACAATCTAGATCGAGCAACTTACTTACAAGTCGAGCAGACAATTATGACAAAAAATATTAATCAATCCTCTCAAAGTTTTCATTAATTCAAATCTCATAATGAAAATCCAAAAATTAGCAATTTTTGTTTCCTATGATATATCAAATATTTTAGAAAGAGAAAATTCTTGCCTTAGCTTCCCACATCGGAGAAAATAAGAAACTTTTTTTTTTTTTGTATTAAAGGATGGTATGTAGGACGTAGCAAATAAGCTGAAAACTTAATATCCTACGGACCCACCGTCTTCACGTTTCTGATGCAACCAATCGCGGGGAGCCACGTCTTCCCCACCACTGACATTGGTAAATGAGTATATAGGAATTAAAAATACCAAATTCGAAAGAAAAAAAATATTAATAATGGATCTAAGTACTTATTCGTAAACCTAACAATGTTAAGTTATAGTAAGGTAAATAGACATATTTACATAAGAATTATTGTGTAACACTATAACATATAACGGGTTGAGATAGATAACACTTCACCAAGTTTGAAAATGATTTTTTTTTCCAACTTTGGAAATAAATAAGCATATGTAACTTGTGCTAATACAAGTGTTATTTATTAGGTTTGTGCTCTAATATGTTTGGAACTATGAAAACTGCGGATTAAAAATAAGCTTTAGAGTGACAACTTCCTAAGCCATCTAAGAAAAGATTACAAATGGCGGTTTCTCTTTCCAATGACAAATTCTTTTAAATGAAAGTTTCTTCCTAAGCACAACTTCTTCTTAAGAACACTTCTGAACTTTCGAACAAAAACTTTGTAAGCTTCTGATCGAAAACACAATTAACGAGCTGAAACAGATCGAAAACTCAGTTACTATTAGAGTAATAAAGTGCATTGAAGATGTTCACTATAAGTTCTAAAAATTATTTAGTTTCAAAATCAACAAAAAAAAAAAAAAAAAAAAAAACACACACACACACATCTTCTTTAAAATCTACATATTCTTACAACCGAAAGGTTTTTCTTATTTACTTTGTCAAGGTTACTTGAGGTTAGAGGTGGCAATTGTTACCCATGTTAAAGGAAATGGGTTGGTTTGGGTAAACAATTGTAGTATAATGGGTTGAAATGGGTAACATCATAATATTGGATGGGTTGAGATGGTTAGCACTTGAACACAATGCGGGTTAAGACGGGTAACCAATAAAGTATGTAAATGCAATGGATTTAAACATTTAAGAATGACTAAATACATATTTGATGAGAAAATCACTAAAAATTATCCAAATGGACTATTTGTTTACTTATAACACATCTAAAGTTA
The DNA here is from genome assembly GCA_009363875.1 of Mikania micrantha. Taxonomy (NCBI): domain Eukaryota; kingdom Viridiplantae; phylum Streptophyta; class Magnoliopsida; order Asterales; family Asteraceae; genus Mikania; species Mikania micrantha. The sequence goes on along the minus strand of CM018692.1, from coordinate 104,911,878 downwards.
AATTAAATTGATGTTTTTTAACAACAATCCATTTAGACCCAAACTTATTTTGCTTAAAACCCGTTCTAACCCGCACCCATCTTAACCCGAACTCGTTATGACCCGTTACCCAACCCGACCCAACCCGCCTATTTTGCCAGGCATACTTGAGGTGCAAGCGTTGAAGGCTAATTCTCAACCAAACATTCTTCTTGTTCTATTGTTCTTGCATTTCATTTTTTATTTCACTTATAATTAAATTCTAGTTTTATAGCTTTATTTTTGTTTTATGTATTCCAACTCAAATTATCACAAATGTTTATATTTTATTGTATGAATGGTTCATACAAGGTGAATTGGTGATTGTTTTTGTGGATTGTTTTCTTGTAATAGCCTAATAGGAGGTTGCGAGGCTTGGTTTTAATGTTTAGACCATCCACAGCGGTCACCCTATTGAAAATCCCCCCCAATAAAATTTCCTGTCACGTCATCACCCAACTGAAACCCTTCCCCACTATTCCACATCATCAAAAATAAAAATAAATAAAAAACATTACACTAAATTAAAATAATTCAATATTTTACAAAAAAAACACATATTACATTAAAAAAAATAAAAACATATTATAAACCTACTAATCGCTTTAGATGCTACGAACAACAATAATGATAGACCGAGGAATCTGAGACGCGTTTTCTTGAGCCATCGCCGACAACAACGAGATAAAAACCTCCATACCCTCGCTATCAGAAGATGAAGATGATGATAAAAACACCGGAGAGGATGTTGACATTAAATAAATTGTATAAAAATTAAGATAGTTTGAATGAAAATGAGTGTGTAAAATGGTTGGAATGAGAGGTTTATATAAAGTTTGATTATTTTTTTTAAAAAAAATAGCCGTTCAAAAAGTTGGGGGGGGGGGGGGGACTTGAATTTGAATGGACCAATAGTAGTGAAGGTGAACCAACAGGGAGCGGGGGCTGTGGAACCCTCCCGGGCGGGCACTGTTGGGCATTGGGGGCGGTGTTCTCGCTACACCCCGCCGAAGTGGGGGAGGCCGCCGGGCCAGCGGCTTAACGGCTGTGGGTAGTCTTATAGGGAACGTTATGTTTTTGTGAGGACATATTGGTGGTGCTATTGTTGTTTAGTATTGTTGTTTAGTATGTGTTTTACTCAAAATCAGTTTGGGTTTAAATTGGTTGTTTTAAAAAAAATATCAATTTAAGTCAAGTTTAAATGAGTTGTAAGTAAACAAATATTTTATTTGCATAATCTTTACTAATTTTATCATTAAATATGTTACTAAAAAAATCTTACATGTTTGAACCTATTTTATTCTCATAGTTTTTAGGTTTTACGTTTTGACCCGCATTTAGGGCTGTAAACGAACCAAACGAACACGGACGAGCCCTTGTTCGTGTTCGTTCGTTTAACTTTTAACTTGTTCACGAACGGTTCACGAACGCTTACCGAACGAAAATTCTTGTTCGTGTTCGTTCATTAAGGAATTTAGCTTGTTCACGAACGGTTCACGAACGCTAACGAACACATATTATTCAAACAAGAAAAATCAACATTTTTAATCTCAAGCAATGGAGATAATCATTTATAAATATTAAATTAAGATATTATATTATTAAACTAAAAATAACTTAAGTACTATGGTATTGAACTAAAAATTAAAATAACAACACATTAAATGAATAAATATAATAAATGAACTTAACCGAACATAAACGAACGTAAACGAACATGTTACCGAACGTTCACGAACACAAACGAACGAACACGACCTCTGTTCATGTTCGTTCATTTAACTAAACGAACGGAATTTCTTGTTCGTGTTCGTTCGTTTTTTAAACGAACGAACATAAACGAACTTCCCGCCGAACGGTTCACGAACTGTTCGCTGAACGTTCGGTTCGTTTACAGCCCTACCCGCATTGTGTTATGATGCTACCTATTTCAATCTGTTCTATGTTATGATTATATCCATTTAAACCCGGAATACAATAATTATCCTCCAAACCAACTTGCTTATCTTGATTTAAGGCAATATTGTTATGTCTAAAAGAAATTATTTTCACCAAGCCGATAATATTACAAATATTTCATTATATTATATGGTGGTATCATAAAACCATTTTCAATGCTATTGAGTGAAAGACTGTTGGGCCAACGTTAAAGAGATCTGGAAAAAAATAAAGTTAAGAGGATATGACACTCAGTGCAATCCATGAAAACGACAGTCTTTGGGCTATTTGTATTCATCACACCCAATCATTTTACGTAGGCATCATGTATTTGCCACATAAACAACTAAAATCATCACACATTTGTCACATATATATGTGTTATTATCACCCTCTTATCAAGTACCCCATCACCCCCTAACACCTATTCTTGATCACCCCGTGACCACACTTAAGGGCGGATGTACTTGTGTGGGACAGATGTCCCGGGACATGAGCATCGACTTTTCAGCGTATGTGGATATTTATGAATGTTGTTTTCAAGTGACATCATTGGTTTTTGAATTAATGACAGCAATAGTTGCAACAACTAGTGTGAAAAAAACTGTTTCTTCAATGAAACATATGAAGACGAAATTGCGTAAGAGGATGAGAGATTGATAATTGAATGATTCTTGCATTTTTTATGTTAAAAAAGAGTTATTTCAACAAGTTTTCGGTCGAATATGTAATGCAACGTTTTCAAAAGATGAAAATCCCGTAGGGAACATCTCGAAGTATTTTTTTTAAATTGTAAAGACTATCTAATTTATATTATGTGTTTTTTTTTTATTCACGATTTTTATTTGATCGTTGTTTTCTTATGTGATGAGCATTACACAACCCAAACGGTAAAACCAACCTAGAAAATTTAAGTCTGGTACTATGAAGCTAAAATATATAAATACAGTGACATCATTCAAAAAAAATCCTGGATTCGTCACTGACCACACTCACGCCCATCCCTCATCATGCCTCATCACACCCCTGTGTAGTGGTTTCGGGCGCCATGTGGATGTGACCGAGATCAAGATCCCTCACGCCCGGGTCATCATTCACCCTCACTACACATAGCCTTATATGAGAATGTGAGAGGAGAGGAGAATGAGAGTGGTCATATCTTTTCATTAAATCTGACGTCAGCGAGAGAGGATGTCGTCGTCATCTCAACTGGTGATGGTGTGTTAGAACTTTAAAGTGAATAACAACAAAAATGTACTATTAACGCACATGTCCACACACATGAGACGTGTGAGACATGTAAACGATATCCCTGTTTAAAAAAGTAACATTTTAAATTCAAATCTAATTTTAATCAACCTTTTGAAATATTTAGGATAGTTTGTGCCTTTGTGGTAGAAATATATATTATGCTTATAGAAATATAACACATGCACATGATGAGATTATTTATTTATTAAGTCTATATCTTAAATATAACATATGTCCTTTTAGTATTGTTGCATCAGTGATTGTCTATATAGAATTGGGTGTGGTTAAATCTAGATGTGGCCAAACTGGGTTTTTTCAGAAACCAGAACCGTTTCTGGTTTTAAACGGTTTCGGTCAACAATGTCAAGAACCGGTTCCGGTTCCGCTTTTTGACCGGTTCCAACCGGTTTTTTGCCGGTTCCGGTTTTGGCTGGTTCTGGTTCCAGTTTCTCTAAAAACCTGGAATCGTCCCGTACCCACTAGTTCGGGTACGACCGGTTCCGGTTCGGTCTGGTTCCGGGAACGTTGGCCACCTCTAGTTAATGTTGGCCACCTCTAGTTAAATCTTTGCCAAGATAGATTAACTGAAATTTAGGAGTAAAAAAACTAATTTTCAAAGAAAAAGATGTTAAATAAAATTTATTTACGTATTTATTTGAAAATATTAACTCAAAGGATTGCCCTTATAACATGTATGAAAGAGATTCTTTTCGTTGTGTAATTGTAAAATAATACCAAACAGTGAGTTTTGTTTAATAAACGAAAGCAAATGGTAGCCTTGGCAAAACAAATACCTATAAGACATGATTAAATATATTTAAAAAATACACTATCTTATTTTATGCAATGTTAAAATAATAAAAATTTGAAGAATAAACTTTATCATTTCTTTATATTTTTGCTACATAATACGTAGCACTGTCATTATTAAATCACCAAGTCAATTGTTAAGGGTCTGTTTGGGATTGCTTATTTAACTTTAAAAGGACTTTTTGTCAAAAGTGCTTATTAACTTATGACTTTTTGAAATGAAGTTTTTAAAAATGTGTTTGGATTAAGTTTTGATATATGAAAGTCAATAAGTTAATAAGTTGTTTGGCTATGTATATGGACAAAAAAAAGACTTTTTTACCATCTTAGACTTAAGATTATATAAAAAAAAATTATAAGCAATAATTAAATTTAAAATACTGACAAAAAATATTTTTTAATTAACAGAAATTAAAATTCATTAAAAATACCCAAAAAATATAATTTTTAATTAACATCGAAATTAAAATTCATTAAAAATGCCAAAAAAAATTCCAAAATACTTAAAACCAAATACCAAAATTATTTCATACTACACTAGCGATTCCATAATTTCTTGAGCAGTCATATCACGTACTCCTGCCATGTACAAATCATTAATATTTGTACAACCACCACCATTATCTAAAGCAAATGGGTTTGGCTTGTTCTTCCCCCTTTTTGTTTTCGAAATAAGAGTCGGTGGTAGATGGTTACAGCACATCAATTACCCATTTAACTTGTTATCAATAAGAGCCCTAATATCAAAACAAGTGTAATAAAAAACCTAGATTTAGCAATTATTGAAGATGTATTACAATACCTGTAGATGTAGCTTTGATCGGAGTGTTGATGGATTTCACAATGCCGGAGGCTTGATCTTCGACTGTAGCTCGTGATGGATTTCAATCGGACTGAAGATGTATTACTCATGACTGCCATCGTTTTATGGTGGTGTGAAGGAGAAGATGAAACATTGTAGGGCTGTAGAGGAAGATGAATTGTGGTGTGAAGGAGAAGATGAATCAGAGAAAAGAAGTGATGAACCTGTTGTGAAAACGGCTGGAGAAGATGTGGTAACCTGGATGTTCCCACGTAAAAGTAACAGATATTTTCAAAAGCTATTTTCTAAAAGCTAGAATTTTTAATATAATGCCTGAAATTAATTAATAAATAAATATAAAAAATTAAAAACGCAGATAAAGGGATTCATAATAAATAACCTTGTCAAATGATAAATAAATAACTAATAACATCGAATTTTATTAATTATAGGTTTTGACAAATTGAGCGAGCCGGTTATCAAGCATTCGAGTTATTTACATAACCGATCTAATTGATACCCATTTATTCAAATGTTATTAACAACATAAAAATAAAAGATCGAATAGTTTATTATAATCGTTATAAATTTAAACTATCTTAATTAAATAGCATTAGACTAATATTGATAACCATATGTGACCGAGTTAGAAATTGATTAAGAAACCAAACCATTGTAATTAGGTGAGTTGCTGTCAATTTGATATTTTTATCAAATTGTATAAACTTCATCAAAAATCCAAGTTGCTTTTAACACAAAAGATTGCAATAACTGACATATATTAATATGGTAATGGGAATCGGCTGAAGATTTATTAGTAGAGCCAATTACGTTTTTTTTTTCATAGTTCATATCACGCTTTCTTACCATCTGCTCATACGAAAAATCCCCAAGAAACGTGCAACTACGTTTAAGGATAATCTCACTGCTGTGGTAAGCATCATCTTGGAAGATACGGCGCAAGCGAAACCTCATGTACGGCATTATGAACCATTCCTGAAGTCAAAAACGCCGACCGGGTATTCATCTGATATTGTCTTGATCTAGGCCACGGATCATCGTTCGCCGCCACACGGTGATTAGTAGCGATCACGGGAGAGAAACAGCACCGTGAGCGACCTGAGCCATCATCGCGTTACATCGTATGATCGAGGGAAAAACCATCAGAGATTGTCACCACTACGTTCTCGGTAGTTGTCTATTTCGTACTACTATGAGGTAAGGTTCCAAAGCATTTTATTAATCAAGTTGAATTATTAACTGAAGTTATAATGAGAAAAATCAAAATATTGGAACTTAAATTGAGAACTGATAGTATGTTTTGAAAGAAATGGTATGGAAGTTAGATAAGGGATTCATCAATATTATGGGTTGATGTAGAATTTATATATACATACATATACATACATACATACATACATATATATATATGTCTGTATGTATGTATGTATAGTTGCCATGAAGAGTCCTTAAAACCTGCTGTAATTTTTATGAAGAAGATGATATATGAATCACAAAATTTAAAGTATAGATAAACTAAAAAATATATATAAATAAATCAAGTCAAACTTAAGACCAAATGGTCAAAGGACTCACCTTAGGAATGAAAGATGCATGTTCTACTCCACTGCCCACACCATTTTTTTTTCTTTTGTCTTCTGTCACGTTGAAAACATATCAAAAATGTAAAATAATAATCATAATAATAATGATAATAATAAGCCGAATCGTTATGGTAAACATTAAAAAGGACTAAGTCATCAAAATATACAACTGAATCGTGATTCGTTGAAACTAACACGAAATTTAACAAAAAACACAGATTTCTGAGCTAACGGGGATTTGGATTAAACGGTTATTGTGTTGATTAATCGTTGATTATTTGCTAAGGCCCAGGTACGGATTCTGTTTATTTAAATCTTAGTATTTTTTTCTGTAAGCGTTCAATTTCTGTTTCCGTATTGTATTCTGATTTGTTATTGTCACGATATGGTATCGTGTTTTCCTGTTTTGTTTTTCATGCAATAGATCTAGATTATTTTGTACTCATTATTGCATGATCTGATTATGACATTATTTGGTAGTTTAACTACCCTACTGAACCTACTGAACTACTGAACCTACTGAACTTCTGATCTCTTACCCGAGCATGCCCCTACCTGTAAGGATGACTACATGCCCTTCATGGCGGCAACCATGATGTGGAACCACCCGTGGCGGTTAGTTGAGTTCACGGCGTCTCTATTTTAGTACTCTGATAGTACACTTGTGCACCTACTGAATTCTGGAGAGGTGTATGGACTGATCCTAGGATAAATTTTTAAATGTACTTTCTGATTTCTAGAGAATAGTGACGTGTATGCCAACACTAACTATCTCATGTGTCTGGTAAGCAGGAGTAGCTACCCGTGAACCTTACACTATTTTATGTACAGTCGGCTCGTGGTATATTCTGGGGTTTCCCACTATTTCTGACTTACGTTATAACCTATATCGTTGTTTCTGAAGGTTATATTTTATTCAAGTCAGACCACTGTTTACTGCTTTTGTTTCTGCCACTGTTCTGTTTCTGTTACTGTTTTGTTTCTGGTATCTGTTTCTTATTACTATTTTCATTACCTTCATCACCTTCTGAATTTCTTTTAATTACTGTTGTTTATCCGTTACTGAGCATTCTTTGGCTCAGCCGTATTTGTTTTTGTGGTGTTTATATGTATTGTATAGGTAATCCAGGAAATCAGGCTGGGAATTGAGGAATGAGAGACAAGAGTTGTCAAGGATTTAATTTACAATTAATGTAATAAACTTTATCATAAGACTTTGATTTATGTTTTTGGGTGACTTATGTAAGACTTTTATTACATTTTAATAAATTTTGGATTGTTGCATTAATTCTGATCTCTGTATAAGTGACACGTCAGCCCTAATCGGGTTGGGGTGTTACATTTAACTTCTTAGAAACAACTTTTCAAGACTAATCAAAAAGTTAAAATGAAAATGCCTTTTGAGATTAACAAACTCTAATTTAACTTATTGCCTTCTTCAAAAAGCCAATAAGCTATTAAGTTGGTTTTGAATGGAATGCCAAACAAGGCCTAAACAAGTCTTTCTCATATTTTGTAAGTGCATTAATCACATCTTTAAGCTGTTAAACATAACAAAACATGTTTTATTAGCCATACCAACTACCAACGATCTACATCTTAATGTATAACTAAGTATATTCAACCCGCACTTTGTGGCGGATTATCACAGTACTCTCTCGAAAATGAGTTTTATATATCATTAGCTTAATCATAAGTTACATAGCAAAATCAAATATCTTATCACGAACCCTATACAAATTTTTTTATAAAAACATAAAATCATACAAAATCTTCACATATATGTTATAAAAATAATAGACAAAATTACTCACAAAAAACGTCTCACTGGCAATCAATATTTTGAATTAAAAGAAAAATTCAAATCCCTAAGCAAATCTCTCAAATTTAATAGTTTTACTTATGTTTACTACTTTTCAGAGTTAAAAAAATTTCTGATGGTTTAAGTCTAAATTAATAAATTTTCAAAACGTTACTACATTGATCAGACACATAAATAATATAATATATAATAATAATAATTGGACCCACTCACTAATTCATAACAGTATACACAAAGTTATATTTTCTTTTATATATATATATATATATATATAGAGAGAGAGAGAGAGAGTAAGGTTAATGTATAAAGTGATAGATTTTGAAAAAAATGTAAAAAAAAGTGCTATTATAAATAACAAAGTGCTATTATAATATTAACACAGTGCTATTATAATATTTAGCAGTTCTTTGTTTATAATATCATTTTGTTATTTATAATAGCACTTTATTTTGTACACTTTTTTACAAAATTATCAATTTTTATTTGATCCTATCACTATATTTATATATATATATATATATATATAGGGTAAGGATCAAATAAAAAGTATATTTTGCCTAAGAAGGCTAAAAAGGATTTTAAAAATCTCTAAAACCAAGTCAAACGAACTCCGATTGAACTCTTTTCGATGGTATTGGAACCGTCTCGTCGAACTCTACAATATTTGCTTTTGGTTTTAGCTTTAACAACTAATTTTAGAGTGTGGATTTTAGGGCATGTTTTTTTAGCTTTTAGGTTTAATTATTAGGGTGAAATGTTTATAATTTAAGGTTTACGTTTTAGGGAATTACAAGTTGGTTCCAATAATGTAAAAATGAATTCAATCGGAGTTTGTATGAGTCGGTTTTCGAGTTTTTAAAAATCATTTTTAGCCTTCTTAGGTAAAAACGACATTTTAGGGGAACCTTCCCCTATATATATATATATATATATATATATGTATATATATATATATATAGGGTATGGTTAAAATGAAAACCACATCTTAATGAGAAAACCGCGAAAACCATGCAAAAATCACGTAAAAAGAACGTTTTTTTTTTTGAAATTTTTTTTACATGTTTGTAACACTATTGGGCACATTTTTATAAAAAAATAAAAAAAGCGCCGACCAAATATTTTTAAAAAAAAATATTTTATAAACCCACGTAAAACCTACGTAACAAAACGTAAAAAAAAATATTTGGTCGGCGCTTTTTTGATTTTTTTTAAAATGTGCCCAATGGTGTTACAAACCTGTAAAAAAAACAAAAATATTTTATAAACCCACGTAAAACCTACGTAACAAAACGTAAAAAAAATATTTGGTCGGCGCTTTTTTGATTTTTTTATAAAAATGTGCCCAATGGTGTTACAAACCTGTAAAAAAACAAAAAAAAAACGTTGTTTTTACATGATTTTTGCATGGTTTCGCGGTTTTTCTCATTGAGATGTGGTTTTCGTTACTCACTATTTCCTAACGGTATTTAGCAATGTTTTTAAACCCGGACTGGAACGGGAACCTGAAAGAGTAGCGGTCCGGTTATGGGATCAAATCCGCTTTAGAAGAGACCGGGCGGTTCGACCGGAGACCGGCGATCTGACCGCAAAACCGTTCTGAAAACCGTGAACCGTGATGACCAATTACCTATTTTGCCATTCAATCTAAACCCTAAATAGCGCTACCCGACCACAAATCGTGATTCCGACTTCTTCCCGTTTTCCTTAAGCGCCTGTGAGTCTGCGACCATCGTCAACCATTGTCAACCGACGACCGAGCCTGAAGCTGTGACCATCGGCGACGTTAGGTAGGTCGGCTGGTGAGAGTTGTATTGGTGTTCAATGGAGTGGTGGCTGAACGTGGTAGCCGGAAGAAGGTTATGACGATGGGTTTGTTTTCATTTTCAGGTGTAAGAAAGTTATGGTCATGGTGTGTTTTCATTTTGGGAGTGAAGAAGATATGTTGATCAGCGTGGGGGTGTAAAAATTTTAAGAGAATCTAATGATGGTGGTGAAGATATAATAGATAGGATAGGATTGCAGTTTGTAGATCTTACTTTTCTAATAAAGGAGTATTTTTAGAAGACACGTGTCGCGTTCTGATTAAATCTGAAAATGTTTTTTCCGCTTCTCTCTCCCAACAAATATATTAATTTTTAAGTAATTAGATTATATAATTAAAAAATAATATTTTTTCTTATTTTAATAATTTACTAATTTATTAAAAGTTAATAAACAATAATTCAATTATATATTATCCTAAATATAATTTTATAATTATTAAATATTTATTAGTATTTAGTGTCAATGAATTATATTTTTTATTAATTAACCCGTGTAATACACGGGTTTTCTTGGCTAGTAAAATAATAAAAATATAAAACGAATTGTACAATTACTTTCAAATATTAATAAAGAAAAAAGTCACGTACAATGCCTTTTTTTTTTTTTGAAAAATTGATCTATAAAATTAGACAAATTGTGCAATTAAATTTATTAATAATTCCCAACAGTTGTTTTTTTTAACTATTTAATTATTTAGATTATTTTATATTTTATATGTATATATGTATTTATATCGTATTTATAATTTCATCTGGTTCTAAAATCCGGTTCGACCGGTCCGACAGGTTTGACCGCTGACCGGTATAGAGACCAGTTCAACGTCCGGTCCGATTTTAAAAACATTGGTATTTAGCATGTTATATTTTCTTTTCAAGCCTTTGTGTCTAAAATACAAAAACAAAATCTTCACTATTTTTTTTCATGTAATTTAATACTATAGAGCAATTAATACTATAGAGTAGAGGTGAGCAAATCAGGTTTTTTCTTAAACCAGTTCCGGTTTCAACCGGTTCCAGTTCCGGTCAACAAAGTCAATACTCTCTTCCGGTTCCAGGTTTCGACCAGTTCCAACCGATTTTTGACTTGTTCCAGTTTTCACGGTTCCGGTTCTAATTTGTCTTCAAAACCGGACCCGTTTGTACCCACCGGTTCCGGTTTTCGGTTCCGGTTTTTTTGCCACCTCTACTATTGAGTAATATGATAGAATATTAGAATATAGATTGCTAAGAAAACTTCAGGCAACCCTAAAAGGACGTGGACCTGGGCTGATGTTACGGTTAAGCAGCACATACAGGCCCATATATCACACATTAATAAAAAGACAAAAAGTTATAAAAAAAAAAAACTAACTTTAGTTTGCCATAAAATACATTATATTTAATTGTTTTTTAAACTTTGTAGGTAACGAGAGTAAATGAGCGAAAATGGGATGATATGGTTAAATCTACGCGTTGTGGCGTGATGGCTAAAATGCAGATAGAAAGCGTTATTATGTAGCATATGTTATACCATTGTTGTATAAGAATTTTTAAAATATAATTTAATAGGAAAGGAAATAGGAAAAGTTAAAAGTGATTTCGCATCAAGCGATGTGTTTACGAATTTCATTACACGCGTTACGTCGGTAACAGTAACATGGTTAAAGTACAAAAAACTAACCTATGAAGTTATCGTGACTCGATTCTGGAGATCAAAATAGTAAAAAATAACAATTATATAATGATACAAATGTCCTTCAAGTGCTGTCATTATCATTACATAACTAGCACATTACCATCAGTAAATATGAGTCATGATTATTTTTTTTTAAATTAACAAACGATTGTTATTGTAAAAAATAAAAATAAATCATGTATGTTATAGGAGATAAAATCTAAACTTTCTAAATTTAAAGTGGTTAAAGCGACATTTTACAAAGGTAAGAGGTGAGTTTTGAGATTTTTCAAAGTTAATTGCCAACAGTTTATTGAATAGTTTATTGCCAACAGTTGTGGGCCTTGTGAGTTGAGGCCTTGTGCATGGAAATTAAAATGAGTGGGCTTAAGTGAAAAGATCATTTGTTTTGTGGGCTGCTGAATTGACAATTTGGATCCATTACTTGAGTTGAAAGACGTTGGAGAATTGAAAGCAAATGTCACAACCAATGTTTTCATAATCGGACCGGACATCAATTCTGACATTTTACTGGTTTACTGGTTGAACCGGTCGGATCAGTTGGACCGGATTAAAGAACCGAATGATATCATAACTAGCTCAATATTTTGAAAAATATTTAATGTTTTTATAACCAAATAAGTTTTGGTTAATTACATTTTTTTTGTTAGTTTACATAATAGTGTTTTTTTTTCTTAAAATCTTATCCCACATAAGTGAGATAACAAAGAAAGAGGTTCCTACATCTCTATAAATTGAATAGAAAGGAGTAATAGGTTCTATGAAAAAATTTGTCCCACATAGCTAAGATAACAAAAGAAGAGGCTTCTCACCTCTTTATTAAACGAAGAAAAAAGAGTACAAGGTTGTATAAAAATAATTGTCTCACATTTGTGAGATAATAAAGGAAGATGTACCTCACCTCTCTATAAAAAAGAAAGAGTAGTACTAGTTTTCTTAAAAAGTCTGGTTCAACCTTTATACCGGTTCACTGGTTCAACCAAAAACCAGCCGGTTCATTTCTTGGCAATTAAAGTGGTCGATTTGGGCTGTCATCTTAAATGGTTCTTTGTTTGATCGGTTGAACCGGCCGGTCTTGTCCGGTCACTTAATTTAGCTGACGGTCGATTAATTTAGGTGATCTCACACCACCGGATATGAAGTTGGTCACAAGGAACCCCAAGTTACTTCTAACCTCAAACTCTAAAAATTAAACTTAGATGGCTAGCTTGTATGGCGGCAAGCAACCAAGAGTCAAATTTAGTTATTTTATAACGTGATTTTTATTGTGTGTGTTAGTCTATACAGTTATGCTTATTAGACCATGGGGGTATGCCCCATGGTTCACTCACTCCACATAAGCGTCATGTAGGCACCCACCACAACTACTCACTCCACCAAAAGTGGTGGAAATGCCCCTTTGTCCAACCACTCCACGTCATCCTTTCTTTTTTTAAACTTAAATAATTAAATATAATTAATCATAAATTAAAAAATTACATAAAATTATAAATAAACATTACAATTTAATAAAAAAAAGCTAATTATTAATAATTGTATAAGATATTTAAAAAAACATAACAATAAATATAATTAAAATTTAAGATTAAACTTCACGATTTTTCCATAAATGTTCAATCAAATCGGCTTTGATGTTCGCATGCGTATCCTCGTTACGAAGCATTCGACGGTTCTGAAAAATAATCGTCAACAAGACGTACGTGAGCTCCAAGACGATCTCGATTAATTCGTGCTCTTCTAGTTAGAACGGGTCTTTCAACTATGTCGAGAGTAAGTTGTGCGGCTTCGATTAAAAAATATTCGCCTTCGCTAAAATCGTCATCTTCCCGTAAAAACTGCATTTTTGTAAAAATACTAATTTTTTGTTTGATGTTTGTTGTGTGATGTGAAGAAAAAAAAGTGTGATGGTTGTATATATAGGATTTTTTTTAATTAATTTTTTTTTTAAATATGTAACGGTCAAAATTGGGGTTCAACGTGTGTGAGAGCCGTTTCCCCACTCACGCCGGCCCAAACACGCCCACCCGGGGGCGGTGTGCCACGCCCTTTCACGCCCCACAAACGTCCCACTCACACGGCACACCCCATAGTCTTAACATGTGAATGTGTATGATCACTCTAATGTTATTAGGCTTCCTCCAGTACGCCCATGAGGGCATTTGCACGTCTCACGTGGAATCTTTATTTCTGATATATGCGGTGGAGCACACTGCATTTCTCTCCCCAGTGCACCCAAGTGCACATAGAGTGTGGGCCAACTCTTTAGAAATCATTTTTTTTTTAAATAATTGTTTAAAAGAAAGATAAAAGCTGAAATGGTGATGTGAAAGAGAGAGAATGCATGATGGAAGAATGAGTTGGAGTTAAAAAGAGGAAAGAATACATGTGTGAAGAATGAGTAAAAAACTGATGTGACAGTGATGACTATGATGCATGTAATAAATGTGGTCTTTAGTATTACGGGTAGTCTTACCTCTATATTAATTTGAAACACAATTTACAAATAAATTAATAAACAACCCTAATTTTTTACATCTAATAGAATACTAATATTTTTGTCACGTGTGACTCTTATATCTCCCTCACATTTTCTCATGTTTTACCTTTTAGTCTCTTGTCTAGTTTTTTCTTTCATTAAAAAATTATATTATTTGTTCTATAAAATTTTATAATAGTAATAATTAGTGATATTAATTTTTTTTTGATGTTATAAAATAGTTTTTTAATAAATTAAAAATTAATTATTACTTAAAACACTTATTAATGTGTAATTCAACTACATTTTATTTTATTACTTAAAACGCTTATTAATGCATAAATGAAATATATTTTATTTAAAAAATGATTTTATTTTTAAACTTTTATTTCTAATTATTTTAAAAAATTTTATTAAGTTTATGTAATCACGGAGCAGAAAAAATAGCTACGTGCATTTATATAATTGAAATTAGAGTACGGAATAAGTCACAACAAAATACAGATCCACAAGAAGTCTTGCGCGGTACTTTATGGAAAAGTCAACGGCAAAATCTAAATTTTTTTTGAACGGCGAAAGATCTTAATCGTGTGAACCCACAGTTTCAGGTTATGTCATTAAGGTCTAGTTACCTAGACCTCCCATAAGCCACCACAACCACCCCAGTAGGAAACCCTACTGGGAAAACCCCCTGATCGATCCCACTCAGACCCCTATTTCGCTGCGGGAAGGATTTGAATCCAAGACCTCCATTTGAAAGAATCTTGAGGTACCATTGAGGCAATGTCTTATTGGTGGCAAAATCTAAATGATCAAAGAACTTATAATCCTACCGGCAGAGGCATTGTCTCTTTGAAAGAAGTTCTTGAGTTCAAATCCAAACAAGTGGTATATTAGTGTAATTTAGAAGTAGTATTATTGGTTGTTCAAACAAAAAACATTAACTTATCTTCTTAAAAATCGTGGGTTAAAGTCCCTGTCAAAAATATGATATCAATATACTCAGATTTCAGATCTATTCGATTAATCAACAAGAAACTTACATTTAAACAGTAAGATCTTTCAGATCTATCGAAGAAACACCAAATATCAAACAAAACCAAAGATCTTACAGATCACACACAGATCATCAATAAGATGATCTGTAAACACTCTGTACGCCTACGCTTAAAGATCTTAAACACAGATCTTTGAACAAGAAACAACGAATACAGAAAACCCTAAAAAAGGTATACAGAGAAACCTTTCTCTCACACACACAATGTGAAGAACTGAAAAATTATATGACGATCTCAGCAATGGTAACCTGCTGATAGCTTTATATATCAGCCTCTTCAATAAGCCCAGCAACAATAAGCCCAGTCTCCTTAGCCCAAGTAAAGCATAAGCCCAATCCAGCTACTACGATCCATTCTACCAACTGCTAAACCAATTTGTATCAATTTACCTACAACATTATAAAGCACATTTAGGATTACATTTAGGATTATTAAATTGTTATTAATAATAATAATAAAACTCTTATTATATTATAATAATAAAACTCTTATTATTTTAACACCCCTCCTCAATTTGATAATCCAAATACATCATACATTTTTAACCCAGTTAACAAATTTTTATGTGCTTGTGGCAACAACCCTTTAGTGAAAATATCAGCCAACTGAGTATGAGACCTTGTGGAAATAGTTTTAAAGATACCAGCAGCAATTTTTTCTCTAAGAAAAAACAGATCAATTTCAAAATGTTTGGTTCTATCATGAAACACTGGATTTGCAGCTATAGACATTGCTGCATTATTATCACAAAATAAGGAAACTGGTAACTTAACATCAATATATAACTCAGAAAAAACATTTAATAACCATAACACCTCACAAGCAACTGCACACATAGCCCGATACTCTGCTTCAGCAGAAGACCTAGAAACAGTGGCTTGTTTTTTACTTTTCCACTGAACCAAATTCCCTCCAACAAAGATACAAAAACCAGTGACAGACCTCCTAGTTTCTAAACATTTCCCCCAGTCAGAATCTGAATAAGCTTGGATATCCAAATTAAGACTTTTTTCTATTAAAATGCCTTTACCAGGAGCCCCCTTAAGGTATCTTAATAATCTTAATGCAATTTGTAAATGTGTGTTAGATGGTTTATGCATATATTGACTCAAAAACTGAACTGCATAAGTAATATATGGTCTAGTGTGAGACAAATATATTAATTTTCCAACTAATTTTTGAAAATTTGTTATATTTGATAAAACACTATTATCCTTTTTACAAGCCTCCATTAACACATAATGAGGCTCGATTGGAGTGCTGACTGGTTTACAGCCACTTAATCCAAACTCAATTAATAATTCAGTGCAATATTTCCTTTGACTTAGACATAAACCTGAGTCAGTTTTAAGAACTTCAATACCTAAAAAAAATTTTAACACACCAAGATCCTTTATTAAAAACTGAGTTTTTAGCAAGTTTTTTATTTTGTTAATCTCATTTATATTATTACCTGTGACGACAATGTCATCAACATACACTAATAAAACAACAAACACAGAATTAACCTTTTTAATAAACAAGGAATAATCACAATGACTTTGAACAAATCCAAACTTAACTAGAACTCCTACCAATTTTTCATTCCACATTCTAGGAGCTTGTTTTAGTCCATATAATGCTTTATTTAGTTTACATACTTTTGTTTCTTTGGAGCTAAAAAAACCATCAGGTAAAGACATATATACTTCTTCTTTTAAATCTCCATATAGAAAAGCATTATTAACATCTAATTGAAAAATTGGCCAGTCATTATAAACAGCTAAATTCAATACGATTCTAACAGTTAACATTTTCACAACTGGTGAAAAAGTTTCATCAAAATCAATACCCTCTTTTTGACTATATCCTTTAGCAACTAGTCTAGCCTTAAATCTTTCTACTTCTCCTGAAGACTTATACTTGACTTTATATACCCATCTACACCCTATAGGTTTTCTTCCTAAAGGTAGGTCAACAATATCCCACGTATTGTTTCGATTTAGAGCCTCCATCTCATCATTCATGGCTATCACCCAATTATTATCTTTTACAGCTTCATAAAAGGATTTTGGTTCACTTATTTTATTTAAATTTGTTGAAAAAACTTTATTTTCAATAGACAGGTTTGAATAATTAACAACTTTTTCTAATCCGTACTTTACTTTCCCTTCTATCACATAATCATGTAAATGTTTTGGAAATTCAGACTGTCTATTAGACCGTCTAACTAACCCTATAGGATCCTTAAAACCCTCAGAAGGAATTTCTTTTTCAACATTGTTACCAGCTTCACTAGCCTCACAGTATCTATTACTCGAGTCTGGTGGCTGCTGATCCAAATCTAAACCTTTAAAAGCATGATTATGATTTAGATCTACCTCGCCATCTCCAAACTGAATATCAGTTTCTGGTGGCTGAGGTGAGCTAGTTCCTTCTCTAGAGCTTTCCCCATCATCATAGGGATTTTCACCTATAGAGTTTTTTCCATTATTATCAAGGAAATCAAAAAAATTTAAATTTGTTACATTAAAATCTGGTTGATGATTCATTAATTCAGAATCAACATTTGATTTAAATGGAAACACAGTTTCATAAAATTTTACATCCCTTGAGAAATAACAAGTTTTGGAATCTAAACTCCAAACCTTGTATCCTTTTTTAAAAAAGGAGTAACCCAAGAAAACACATTTTTCAGCTTGATTTCCAAGTTTATTTTTATTGTCTAAGATGGTGCAAAAACATAAGCAACCAAAAACTCTTAGGTGATTAAGAGAGGGAGCAAATCCAAAACCTAAGTGGGACCCCTCCTTGAAATAAAAGAGTCCTAGCAACATTTAATAGATGCCGGTGTTTCCTTTCAGCAATTCCATTTTGCTGTGGAGTGTGCACACAAGTGGTTTGGTGCAACACTCCATTTTTCCTAAAGAAGGTCATCATTTGGCTATTGACAAATTCAGTTCCATTGTCACTTCTAACAATCTTAATATTTTTATTAAACTGATTTTTAAGCATATTAAAAAAACTTTCCAAATTATAAAACACCTCATCCTTATGTTTCATTAGATATATCCAGACTGCTCTGGACATATCATCTACTATAGTAAGAAAATACTTGTAACCCTCTCTACTAGGAGTTTTATAAGGACCCCAAACATCTAGATGAACTAGTTCTCCTATTTCAAGAGACTTGTGCTCACTCAAGGGAAATGGCTCTCTGTGTTGTTTGGCTTTATGACAAACTTCACAAGGTACAGAGTCAACTTGAGTTTTCAAGTTAAGGGTTTCATTTAACACCCTGAGAACCTGATCAGAGGGGTGACCCAACCTATGGTGCCATAAATTTAAATTATTTTGACTACTGAAACAAACCTTTACAAATCCAAACAAATCACCATACACATACAATCCATCTACTTGACTACCAGTCACCAGGGTCTTCTTTGTTAGCGAATCCTGAATGTAACAGTTGTTTTCATCAAAACTTACTTTTACTTTGTTATCTTTAGTTAGCTTATAGACTGAAATTAAGTTTACACAG
The DNA here is from genome assembly GCA_009363875.1 of Mikania micrantha. Lineage (NCBI taxonomy): Eukaryota > Viridiplantae > Streptophyta > Magnoliopsida > Asterales > Asteraceae > Mikania > Mikania micrantha. The sequence continues at coordinate 104,893,081 of CM018692.1, read as the reverse complement.
TATTCTGGAACAACAAACACATCCATTAAGGTCACATATTTGTTTATTCTCAAACAGCCTATTTTAGTTACTTGAGCACTTGTTCCATTTGGATGTTTTACATTTATGTTTAGACTGGTAACATCAGTTTGATTAAAAACATTTTTTTCACTATTTACCATATGTTGGTTTGCTCCAGAATCTATTACCCAACCAGTTTTCCCATGATTTGTCCAGTTTCCAAAACAAAACACAGGTTTACTAGACAGCTGATCAGACATTGAATTACAGGAAGTACCTCCAAAGTTGGAAGGTTGACCCCCTTCCCCTGGTTTATCTTTTAAGAGACTTAACAATCTTGTCACTTGCTCTTGTGTTAGACTGGGCAAGGGAGCGGAATTATTTCCTAATTCAGATTTGAATGATTTGCTATTATAAGCCATAGAATCTTTTTTTCCATTTGAATTATTTTGACCAGTTCTAGGTTTGTAACTTTGTGGATACCCAATTATTTCGAAACATCTTTCTATTGGATGTCCCAGTTTGTTGCAATGTGTACACTTCACTCCTTGATTAGGATTTTTTGATAATTTTTTCTTGTTTTCAGAAAACGGGTTTGTTTTGGCTACAAATCCCACATTTTGGTTTTTTACAGATCCATTTGCATTCCTATGGGACTCTTCTCTAGATATTATTGAAAAAGCAGTTTTGATTGTTGGAAGTGGATCTCTAGTTAGCAAGTTTGTTCTCACGGGCTGATAAATGTCATCAAGTCCCATGAGAAACTGCATTAGTTTTATTAAGTGATTAAAGTCGTTAAAATCCTTAGATGAATTACAAGTGCAAGGTGGAAGTTGTACCATTGCATCAAATTGTTTCCACATGGTGTTAATCTTGTGGTAATACTCAGATACTGAGCTACCATTCTGTGATACGGAGTTTATTTTTTGAAACAGGTTAAACACTACAGACCCATCTATTTTATCATATGTTTCTTTTAGGTCAGTCCATACTTCTGATGCAAGTCTGGAGTACACTTGTCCTACATATAACTCTTCACTAATTGAGTTAAGGATCCAAGTGATTACCACTGAGTTGCATCTGTCCCATTGTGAGCTTAATATGTCATTATCTGTTGGTCTAACACATTTACCATTAACAAAGCCGAGTTTATTCTTGGCTTGTAATGCAAGTGTCATAGCATTTGACCAAACAGTATAATTTTCAGTTCCTTTAAGTTTTATGCTCACAATGGTCAGGGACCCAGACTCACTTGGATGCAAGTAGAGTGGATCACTAATATCTAATTTGCTTATTAAGGTCTCAGGCCCAGCAAATGGATTGCTTACTGCCATTCTTATTGTTTAATTGTTTACACAGATTATCTTGACTCAACTAAAATCAATTTAAAATAGAAACACAAAACTCAACTACAATTGTTCACACAATCAGATAATGTAATGTAGCTACTGTGAACAGGGAGACTCAGTCCCTGGCAACAAGAATGCTATAAAATGTAAACTACTGTGAACAGGGAAACTCAGTCCCTGGCAACAAAAAACAAATGTAATATACAAGAACTGAAAACACAATAGGTAGGAGCGATCTCACCGAGAATAGCCACTCAAGTTAGAGCGCGTCCTAGCTTCCAGTTAGGTTCTTTATACCTTCACTTAGGGTATAATAGACCTAACAAGATCTTCCTTCCTGAGAGTAATGCAAGCTACCTGTTGATTATCCTTCAAACGATTTAAAAACTCAATAGTTTTGTATTTTTTTGGCGGAAGCATGAACCAGGAACAAAGAACGAGTGAATCTGCCCAACTGTTGTGGTTACAAAGACCACAAATGTAGAGGAAAGCTTATTAACGATTTGTTTCTTCAATAGAAACCCTAATCGTTAAGATTAAAAAATAGCTAACAATGAAAAACAAGTACTAGTCCAACACGGTTTGATTACAAAGAATCACAACACAGGGAAAGCACAATAACGATTTGTTTCTTTTCCAAGAACTCTAATCGTAGAAACTAAGAGATCATGAATCAAAGCCTTATGGCTCTGATACCATGTCAAAAATATGATATCAATATACTCAGATTTCAGATCTATTCGATTAATCAACAAGAAACTTACATTTAAACAGTAAGATCTTTCAGATCTATCGAAGAAACACCAAATATCAAACAAAACCAAAGATCTTACAGATCACACACAGATCATCAATAAGATGATCTGTAAACACTCTGTACGCCTACGCTTAAAGATCTTAAACACAGATCTTTGAACAAGAAACAACGAATACAGAAAACCCTAAAAAAGGTATACAGAGAAACCTTTCTCTCACACACACAATGTGAAGAACTGAAAAATTATATGACGATCTCAGCAATGGTAACCTGCTGATAGCTTTATATATCAGCCTCTTCAATAAGCCCAGCAACAATAAGCCCAGTCTCCTTAGCCCAAGTAAAGCATAAGCCCAATCCAGCTACTACGATCCATTCTACCAACTGCTAAACCAATTTGTATCAATTTACCTACAACATTATAAAGCACATTTAGGATTACATTTAGGATTATTAAATTGTTATTAATAATAATAATAAAACTCTTATTATATTATAATAATAAAACTCTTATTATTTTAACAGTCCCGCCTAAAACAAATATTGCTCCAGATTGTGCCAAAGAATTTTTCTAGTTGTAGGTTTCTTCCTGAGCAGGTAGATCAGGTCACCATGCTATGTTTTTTAGGTAGAAGGGTGATATGCCAGAGTGATCACAGGTGCCCGGGTGTCTGTTGTTAAACACAAACTCATTTATGAAACCGTAGCCGTAAGATGTTACCGACGGCTTCAATTGTCAGCCACACCCTATCATCCCCACAAGTTTCAACTATATCCAATAACAGACCCACCCAAAAATATACTTTAAGGGCGGAAGATCCGTAATTTTCACAATTTTCAAAGAAATACGTAACTAAAAATAGATAGTTCATATGTAATGAGGCGTTATATAAATATAATATTTTTGGTCATGCCATATCATCCCTTCATTATTAGACTTCTAGTGTGACCAGGGCGTGACACATCTTAAGTGTTCAAGTCATGCTTAACGAATCTTTTTAGACGATTAAATAACATTCACATTATCATTCATTTTTTCACCTACTACATCTTATTATTACACGTATTTTTTATTCACGCTCACTAATCAACGTTTCTCTTGTATGACGACTGTGTGACACGCGATTAAGCTTCCATCAAACCTTCATTACATATAGCCCTCGAAAAATTTGTTGCCTGATAGTTTAGAATGGACGTTAAACAACATGACCTATCTAAATGGGAAGAATCAAATGTCATAAATTTGGCTAGACTTATGAGATGTTTTTGTCTAGTATGGGGCGTTTAAATGAATATAATTAAATCCAATCTTATTGGTATTGGAAGGGACCAAGGAACTGATAATTGTTTGGCAAGGAAAATTAATTGTAAAAGTGGGACTTTACCATTTACATACCTAGGATTAGGATTCTCATAACGAGTTAGACATGACCCGTTAAAACACGACATGTTAAGACACGAAAACGACATTAATTCTTCTCGTGTCTTTTTCCAAACACGAACACGGCCCGTTAAAAATACTTAAACACGAAATGACTCATTAAGGAACATGTTAATAGCTAGCATTATAAATGACCAGTTAAAGAACCTTAAAAAAACCTATTAAGGAACCCTTTAAGGAACAAGGGTTAGACAATTGGATATTTTTAGAAGCTAATCGGTTGCTCACCTATTTTAATATATTCATTATTTCAAATTTTAAATTTTAAACGGATTTTAACAAGTCTTAATTGATCTTAAAGGGTCTTAACATGTCGACCTGTTTTAGACGCGATACATGTTAAGAGTAAACACGAAACATGTTAAAGTCATGTCATGTTAACATGTTTGTGTCTGAAATTGTTAGCCCTACCTAGGATTAAAGGTGGGAGCTAAAATGACCCGCATCAAAAGTTGGGATAGAGTGATTCATGTTTTGAATCAAGACTCTCCAGATGGAAAGCTTCATCTCTGTCAATTGGTGGAAGGTGTACTTTGCATAAATCTTTTCTAGACAGTTTACCAATTTATTATTTTTCATTGTATAAAGCCCCAAAGCAGTCTTAAACAAACTTGAGTCAATCAAGAAGCGTTTCTTTTGAGGTAGTAATGAAGAATTAAAGAAAATTCATTGGATTTCACGGGATAAGTTGGTGCTGCCTAAGGATAAAGGAGGTCATGGTTTTGGTTCCTTGTTTCATATGAATGTGTGAGTCTTTTGTCAAAATGGTGGTGGAGATTTAAATTCGAAAATTCTGGTATATGGAAGAATGTGATTTCAGCTATTAATGAAAATAAACGGTGTCTACACTCAATTATGATGACGAAGAATTATTCTGGTGTTTGTGTTAATATTTATAACGCAGTAAACACTTTAAATGGTGTGAGTATAAAAGTTGATAACCTTATCCATGGTTTGGTCAAACCATGAGATACAATAAAGTTTTGATTGGATAATTGGTTACTAATCAACCTTTAAAGGATAAACTTCCACTTTATTCAAGTTGGAGTCTAATAAGAAAGTCATGGTAAAGGAGAGGCCCAATGGTCTTATGATGTTTGGGGATGAATTGGGAATGGGCTCAAAATCCTATCTATCAAAGTGAGCTAGATAAGATGAATTAATGTGCATCATTGGTATTATTGTTGTCACTTGGGGGTGTAAACGAGCCGAGCCGATTAGGCTCGAGCTCAGCTCGTTTATATAAATTCGGGCTCGGGCTTGGCTCGTTAAGAATTTTATTCATCAGGCTTGAGTTCGGCTTGTTAGAAAAGTTTTAGGCTCGGCTCGTTTATATTTTATTTACTTAGTTTATTTAATTTATTTACTTTAATTACTAATTTAATTATATTTATAATTATATTTTCTAAATTTAAAATAAAATATTTTATTTAAATATATTTATCATAATTTTATATATAAAAATAATTAATTTTATAAATAAACACTTAATATATTAAATAAAAATTATATATTCAAAAAGTTCATTAAGGCTCGCAAGCCAGCTCAAGCTCGATATGTAAAGCTCAAGCTCGGGCTCGATAACTAAACAAGCCATACTTTTGGGCTCGAGCTCGGGCTCATTAGGGCTTGGGCTCGTTAAGGCTCGGCTCGTTCGAGCTTTTTACCAATCCAATCTCGAGTATTTCACGAGCTGCCTTGGTTCGTTTACACTCTAAATGCTTGGATATGGAATGGAGAGGTCAATGATAATTTTTCAACAAGTTCATTAAGAAGATTATTGTCCTTGTTTTTCAGTGGAATAGATGGTGGCCAATCAAAGTCAATATCTTTGGGTGGAGGGTGAGTTTGGATCGGTTACCAACTCTGAGTAATCTATCCAAAAGATTAGTGTGTGTACCTTCTTCTAATTGCACTCTCTGCCATGAAGCCTTGGAATCAGGGATCACTTATTCACCTCTTGCTATGTTGTCTCCTCTATTTGACATTTGGTAAGCATTTGGTACAACATACCACAAATATATGCATTCGATGTTAAGGATTTATTATAGGTGCACAAGTTATGCCCTTCGAATGTAGTTAAGAAGAAGTTATTGCAGACAATTATTCTATTTGCATGTTGGTGTTTATGAAAGGCAATGAATGATCTTTTATTTTCCAATAAAAAGTTGTTTGTTCCAAAAACTTTTGAGGAAGTATAGTCTAGAGGTTATCTTTGGGTAAAAGCCGGATCCAAACCGGAGAAGTTCGAGTGGAGTAATTGGTGATTTTCTTTTTTAGTTGTTTGTTCTCTAGCCTCTGGCGAGTTTGTTCTCCTCTTCCCTTTTTCTAATAAAGTTTTTTTTTGAATGGCAATTTGGATCACTGACGGGTCAGAGACCCCGATCATATCCACACCCAATAGGAGGAAACTCACCATTGGTGAGAGAAAACCCCCTAGCCTAGCATGGAACTCCAATTTTGTCCATGTCAGGATTTGAACCCGTGACCTTCCAATATTGAAACCGCAGGGTACCTCCTCTTAGGGTGAGCAAAAAACCGAAATAACCGAACTGGAACCGAAATAACCGAACCGGAACTGAATTAACCGAAAAACCGTACCTAAAAAACCGAACCGAACGAATAACCGAAGAAAACCGAACAGAAAAAAATTGAAACCGAATTATTCGGTTCGGTTTTTCATATTCTAAAAACCGAAAAAACCGAACCGAACCGATGTGCAGTCTTTTTTAAAAATTAATGTATGTATGTTGTTATTTTTATACTTATTTAACAGGATAAAACACAAAAATAGTCTACCATTAAAGATGATAAAGATTTGGATTAGATGAATACTAACATTTTAAAAGACGAGGACCGAAATTATTGCATATTTAGTTATTTACTTTTGATTTTTTTTAAATGTAATAATATGATGATAATTATTTAGTTTTATTTTGATTAGTTGGTGTTCGATCAATTAATTTATGAATTAACTATTGTTAAACATCTTTGCACTTTCAATATTATGTGTGAGAGAGGAAAAACAAGTAAAAACAAAAAAAACCGAAAACCGAACCGAGACTGACAAAAAAAACCGAAAACCGAACGGTTCCTAATAACTAAAAACCGACTATGTCGGTTTCAGTTTCGGTTTTAGCCAAAAACCTAACCGAACCGAACACACCCCTACCTCCTCTCAACCACTTGAGCTGAGGATCATTGGTTTTTAATAAAGTTGCCTTGCAAAAAAAATGTAGAAAAATATGTGGATACCCACTAATCATGGCTTTTAAACTTTCCTAAATGGCTAACTTATTAATAAAACATGTCATATTGTCGACGGCTCGGACTACTCGACCTTCCATATTTTCAAGACGGCTTCAACGAATGAAAAAAAAAAGTATTAAATCAAGGTTAATATTTTAACACGTAAGATTTTAAATCAAGGTTAAATCCAACGGCTTCAAAGATTGGATCAATAGGCTTATAATAATGAAATCGTATGATTTTAAATCAAGGTTAAGCTTTTAACATGTCAGGAAGAAACTAATTTGGTGTTTAGTTACAAGCTAACCCGTAACTAGAATTCAAAACTAAAAATATAAACAGGGTTTTGTTATTCTTGCATCACTGTACGGCCACCAAACGACCAGTACATGCATGTACAACGGTTAATGATATTAGAAAATTTCAAGGTGAGCAATACATGTCGTATATGTCTGTACGAGCTGTATAGATCTTCCTCTTGTACAGCCCGTATATACATATACGGCCTGCATAGTTGGGTAGATATTTTAAATCAAAATTATAGGGTGTCTAAATATACCAACTCTATAAAAAAAGTTAAATGTTGGCCATTGTTTAGCAATAGCTATGTGGACCAAACAACTTTTGAGCATCTACATGTGACATCCCTATGAAAAAAGAAATTAAAAAGGTTGGGTGAAGTCTAATTCCTAAAGCAAAAGTATATAGTAGTGGACCCTTCATGAGTATTGCTCTCCATCGCCTAATTGTCATCATTACTTGCCTACTTTAACTAATCTTTTCTTAGAACAACATTTTTAACTCCCCAATTTTAGCTAATCATGTTTTTACAAAGATTTAAACTTAGTTATCCTACTTTTGCTACAATAAAAACCAATATCACTATATTATAAAATTTAATTAAGATCATATATAGATTTAACTTATCACACTCTTAATATATGAATTACATGTAATGATTCGTCCAATGAATAAAATATGAAACGGATACAAGACTAGTGTGATGCCCTTAAAGCATATAAAGATGAGTCATTAAGTAAAAAGGACTAATACTTATATATTTGTTAATTTATTTACATAATTTGATGGTTTGTATACAATTAATAATATTATATGTAATTTGATAGTTTATATTTATTCTTATTTTTTCTATGTTTGATATAATATATATATGTATATATTATATGTATATATTATATGTATATATGCTTATTTAAAATTTGCATTTCGTCATGACAAAATTATTTTTATTTATTTTAACCTTAAAAAAGAATTACAAAATTAAAAAAAATAATTTATTTTTCATTATCTTTTTTAGAAAAATGCCTATGCAACAAGATTTGACGAGTAGACAACTTGATATTGGCAAAAAAACCATAGAAAACTTTTTTCTTTGTAATGTTATAATTATTTCAACAAGATTTTTCGACATGTCGTTGGGATAACATGTAAGAAAACATGCCATTTAGGCGTACCGACGTTTAATTAAATGCTTCCTTCTAGTCTTCTACTATAGATGTTATGTAACACACGTTAGCACACCCATGTTAATATAACAAAATTAATAAAAATAACTAGTATTACCGGAAAATCACTTGGGTTTTATCCGAAGAAGATTGATGCTCAAGATCATATTATTTACCCTTACATACTTTTACTACCTTGTAAGATAGCTCGGTTTGGTAATAAAATTATCATTACATGTTTGATCAAATTACTCTTACATTGTAACAATTGTTTAAAGTTTGAAACTATACTGGTAATTTATAAAATATAGAAATTAAAAGTGAAATATTAGCATAATACATGAACCGTGTTAGCAATTTACTATTTTCAATACAACATCATTATAAATAAATTATACGGAAGCTGGTTTATAACATTTAATTAATTAAACTAGTACAACAAAGTAATGAAAAAGCAGTGGTGACATTGAACTCTAACCAAGTTGATGGTATCATGAGATTTTGCAAGCAAAGCTCGTGGCCATCATCAACCCTCTCACTTTTCCTTTTTCTCATCTAATTGTTTTAATTTATAAAACTACTTTTAATATTTTATTCTCGAAATATATATAATAACAAGATTAGTTTACACATAAAATATGTACAAATCTTGAGAATGTCTCCATCGACTACAAATTAAAATCATAAAAACTGTTAGAACATATGCAGCAAAAACCTATTTTCTATATTATCTTAAACTAATCAAGTTTTTTTTTTCTTTTAACAGCGACCACTACATATTACGTTTAAATATTGCTCGTATAAATAAAAATAATAATTTACGTTTAAATATTAAATACCCACAAATAAAAATGTTTAAATTGTATATCTTTAGTTAGATATTATTTATAAACTTTATAAGTATACAGTAGCGAAGCTTGACCATAATCCCAGGGGAGGCGAAATAATTTTTTTTTTCCAGGGGGCGAAATAAAGGTTTTTAAGAAACTTTACACAACGTATCGGGAAATGTACACTTCTACACGAAAAAACAAGGGAGGCGCCGGGTCTGAACTAAGCTACACCCATGTAAGTATACATAATCATATATTTAGCTTTTATTAATATTTTTATATATAAAACTTAATAATAAACTTGAAAATTATATAAATATTTTTATGTATTTATAACTTGTTAAAAAATATGCAAATTTGATGGCCCACAAACCCTTGTCCGTGGTGTGCTTCCCTCACAATAGCTAGCCACAAAGTCCCTCTCACTAATACGGTGTTCGTGGACCAAATAAGTGTCAGTAAAATATTATTTACTTAAACCAGCGTCTTTTATTTATTTCTTTATTTTAATTCAATCAACATATTATAATATTTTTTTATTTTTTTTCAATCAACTAACTATGATCATATATTGATTAAATTAAAACAATTATAATAAATTAGTTAAAAATAAAGAAATTAACGAAAAACACTAATTTTGATAAATATTTTTGAAATCAGTCACTTTGATAAATAATTAATCAACCAATACCATTTTGAAAAAAGAAACTCGGATTTTATGTCGTCTAGTGACGTCACGTTATGTATGTTTTAGCCCTTAGAACACCCTGTTTACAATGGTCTTTGGGATTGCTGATCAGTTAGATGTTTATTTTTTATTTGTTTATTTATTTGTAGGGATATACAACAATAAAGAAAAAGAAAAAAGTTAAAGTCTGTGGCAGAAAGAAGTTATCTTGTGAGGCCCCATTTAAATATTGCAAAAGTAGCCATACAAAAGTTTAAAAACAGATTGTTAAAAAAAAAGGTAGCCACTACACTACTTCATATAATTAAAATGCTTCTTGTTTATATAAATTTCATTCAAAATACAACCAATTCTATCACTAACAAGACACATTTCATCATCACCATCATCTTACAACACACAAGTTCATAGAGAGAAATTGTCTTAGAAAAAGATGAAAAGAACACAAGTGAAAAAAGGGCCTCCATCAACTGATCTCTTGGTGTGTTTTCCCACAAGATCTCATCTTACAATGATGCCAAAGATGATTTGTAGCCCATCAAGATTATCGAGTATGACTAACCACAATCACTCACACTACTACCGCGGAAAATCTGGTGGTGAAGGTGGTTTATGGTTAAAAAAGAACCCAATGGGTTCGGAATTATCTGAGCCAACATCTCCGAAAGTGACATGTGTGGGCCAAATCAAGGCTCGACCCAAGTCTAGATCATGCAAGAATTGGCAAACGGTCATGGAAGAGATTGAAAGGATTCATAACAACAAGAAACATGTAAAGAAACCTAGTTGGGGTGATACAATAGGGTTCAAGAAAGAACCCATGCAATTCTTGGCATGTTTGAGGAGTTTTAAGTTTGATTTGGGATGTTTTGGTGCATTTCAAAGTGTAAATATTACTTCTGATGATGACGATGATGATGGTAATGATTATGATAACGATAATGATAGTGAAGCAAATTCTGTAAAGAAAATAAAAGGGTTTGGAGGGTATGATCATGATCATGATGAAGATAACGAAGACGTGTCATCAAGAAGTGCATTTTCAAAGTGGCTTATGGTTTTGAAGGAGAATCAAGATTTTTGTATGCATGGAAAGGAAGAAAATGAAAAACTTGAAGGTGATGATGATGACGACGACAATGAAGCTCAAGTTCCATGCGAGCCACCATCGAATGCACTCTTGTTGATGCGTTGTCGCTCTGCGCCAACAAAAAGCATATCAGAGGATGATAACAAAGAAGATGATAATAACGATCATGATGACGTTAATGGACATGTTGATGATTATCAACATGATGTTGGAAAGAAAAGGGAAAACTTGATGGAGTTAATGAAGTATGAAGGTGATTTTTACAAATTATCATGTGATATTGCAAAGGAGACATGGATTGCTGGTGGAATTAACAATTTGTCTTCAATAACTCAAACGTCAAATATATGTTCTATTGAAAGTTTACAAGAAGTTAATGCTTGTTTACAATGATCGTGAAGTTGTGTTATTTTCATCTTCTTTTTTCTTAATTTTTAATTTTTATTTTATTTTTTTTACCGTGTATATAGTTTCATATATTCTGGCTCTACTTTTATCTTCATTCAGTTAATAAATTATGTGACATTGATTTGATTTATTCATGTGCTCTTGATATATTTGATCTACTCTAGTTTACTTAGTTGCGGTGATAGGCTTTTGGTGTTATATAAATTAATTGTAACTACATGCATGTAGATAGTTAGTTATATATATAATTAACTTATAGGCATTTGCTTGCATTTATTAACATCTAAATGAACACCAGCTAATTAAAAGAACCTAGCTAGAAGGATTTTAGTATAGAACATTTAGGGATGAGTATGTTATAACTTTGGTTAATGATATCTTTTGATAAAAAGAAATATTATCTCTGATTGTATATTGATTAGTTAGGTTATAAGTTTTAATCGTTTGGATCATCACGTAAAACACAAAGATATGATGCATATTGTAGGATAGATTTTAATTACTATTCAACATTTTGAAACTATTTCGACAACAAAAGTCGTCGCTGTAGATTCACATCTTCGACGTGGAAGGCTATAGCATCGACAAATAGTTGCTAAAAGATTGTCGAGCTCAGACATGCCATTGTTGTAAATGTCGTTTCTATAACTTCATACATAGTGACGATAGTCGTAGCTAGGCTAATCAATTTTTATTTAAAAATAATTTTATTGATTAGTTGGATTTATTTTGTATGTTTTTTTATTTGTTTAATTTTTTATTTTAAATATTATATTTATAGCTATGGCATGTTGTTGTTATAGACTTGTAAGGATACTAAATTTTTGATTATATTTTTTAATTCAATAAAAATTTCATCTTTTTTCTAGTGTAACTAGAGTATTAGACGCATTCCAAATTGTTATAATATGAAAACATCTTAAAAATCGGAGTAAAATGACATTTTATCCCTATGGTTTTGTAACTTTTGCAATTTTAGTACAATAGTTTAAATTTTGTCATTTTGGTCAGTATTGTTTCATTTTATTGCCATTTTCGTCCTTGTGGTTTGGTAATTTTTGTCATTTTGGTGCAAAAGTTTAAATTTAGTTAGACTAAAATGTCAATAAAATGGAAACCATAACGACTAAAGTGGCAATAAAATGAAACCATAATGACAAAAATTGCAAAATTTAAAATATTGGACTAAAATGACAAAAGTTGCCAAACCACAGGTACTAAAATTACATTTTACTGTTTTAAACATTCAATAATTCATCAACATCATCATTTGAAAAATTGTTTGAAACATGCCAATGTGTTCGATGAGAGGCTAAGCCTATGCCAACTGCAGACGAGGTTGGTATTGTGTAGAGGTATAATGCTGGAAGTAGGATAGATCGGATACTTGAAAGTTGAACCCAATTGTGTTAAAGCCAAATCGGTAGAATAAAGCAGTTTGGATAAAAGCACAAGTGGCAAGACACATAAGCCCCTGTTATATGTTATCATCACCCCCTTTCACTCCACTTATATGTCACGTAGATGCCACATAATCAACCAACACCATCATCCCCTTATCACTTCACATCATCATTACATGTGTTATCATCACCTCACTATCACTTTACGTCATCACCCCTTTTTCCTCACTTTATTTTTCTTTCACCCCGTGATGCTCCTCACGCCCGCCCCTTCACACCCCTGTGTAATGGGAGGAGGGCACCACCAGGGCGTGACCGGCCCCTCTCACGCCTCCATCACACACCATAACACATACCCTTAATATGTTACATTAGCATTGATTGGACCATGTGGAGCTAACATGGGCCAATGATGTCACTATTACAAGATTCTCAAGCTCTTTGGTGGATTGTCTTCATTGGTGGCATTTGGCAATCGAACAAATGGTCTTTTCATGAAAAATCTGAGAACGATGATGAATTCACTCAACATGAAGGCTACCCGTAGCAATTATGGCTGTAAACGAACCGAACGAACACGAACAAGCCCTTGTTCGTGTTCGTTCGTTTAACTTTTAACTTGTTCACGAACGCTTACCGAACGAAAATTCTTGTTCATGTTCATTCATTAAGGATTTAGCTTGTTCACGAACGGTTCACGAACGCTAACGAACACATATTATTTAAACAATAAAAATCAACATTTTTAATCTCAAGCAGTGGATATAATCATTTAAAAATATATAAATTAAGAGATTATAGTATTAAACTAAAAATAACTTTAAGTATTATGGTATTAAACTAAAAATTAATATAAACAACACTTTTAATGAATAAATATAATAAATGAACTTAACCGAACATAAACGAACATGTTACCGAATGTTCACGAACATAAATGAACGAACACAACCTTTGTTCATATTCGTTCATTTAACTAAACGAACGGAATTTCTTGTTCGTGTTCGTTCGTTTATTAAACGAAGGAACATAAACGAGCTTTCGCCGAACGGTTCACGAACTGTTTGCTGAACGTTCGGTTCATTTACAGCCCTAGTAGCAATGGCAATCCATGCTCCCTCCTCTTATGATTATGTTAGTAGCAATTATTTCATTTTTCTTGACAATATATTTTATGAAACATGTTGTCTTTAAGATTTTAGGTGTCCTATACAAATAGGGCTGTAGTCAAGGCTGTCGAGCCAAGTCAGGCCTAGCTCCAGCTCGGCTCTCTCGTGAATTTTCGAGCCGAGCCGAAATTTCTTTCAAACTAAAAATTCGAGCTCAAGCCACGAGGCAGATCACGAGCCAGCTCATTTTTTTTTATAATTTCTTTCCTCCACCTTATATATCTACCTATACTTTATAATAAAAGAATATTATTTTGCATATGTGTCATCATCACATCAAATTTCCCTATAAATTTAACACGTGCCGTCATCATATTCATTTTTATATCAAAAATGACACATGTCATGCTATAATTTAATCTGATTTATAGTTTCACTATTAATAAATTAAATTTAAATAATAAAAGCATAAATTAGGCCTATTTTTCGTTTAATTTAACCGGATGCTTGACTAATCCATTTTTTATTCTTCTCATTCTGCTGCCTCACTTCCATTTCGAAATTATTTTTAATATTTTCATACATGTATTTTTTCCCCTTTCATCTGTTAAACAAGTTTTAATATAAATTCTATTATATGATATGTAAGACTTTAATTTATTTTTCTTTTAATTTTATAAAACAAATATTGTAAATCCAAACTTTTCTTTCTATCAGGTAATTAAAATATAAAAAGGATTTTATTATCATAAATATAATCTGTTTTAATTTTTAATTTATATCATATAACAATATTTAATTTTATATTTATATTTACATTAAGGTCTTCATCAAAATTTATACTCACCAGACGACTAAATGGTCTTAAAATTTTTGGTTTGTCTAACAAGAAGTTAGTTCTAAAGGTCAGGGTCCTTGTGATGTTAGTAAGAAATATTGGTCAAAAAATGGTTTATAGAACTGGACTAGTTTGATGCACTTAAAGCATATAAAGATGAGTCATTAAGTAAAAAGGACTGATACTAATATATTTGTTAATTTATTTACATAATTTGATGGTTTGTATACAGTTAATAATATTATATGTAATTTGATAGTTTATATTTATTCTTATTTTTCTATGTTTGATATAATATATATATATATATGTATATATTATATGTATATATGCATTTATATATGCTTATTTAAAATTTGTATTTCGTTATTAGTAAGAAAATGAAAAACTTGAAGGTGATGATGATGGCGACGATAAAGCTCAAGTTCCATGTGAGCCACCATCGAATGCACTCTTGTTGACGCGTTGTCGCTCTGCGCCAACAAAAAGCATATCAGAGGATGATAACAAAGAAGATGATAATAACGATCATGATGACGTTAATGGACATGTTGATGATTATCAACATGATGTTGGAAAGAAAAGGGAAAACTTGATGGAGTTAATGAAGTATGAAGGTGATTTTTACAAATTATCATGTGATATTGCAAAGGAGACATGGATTGCTGGTGGAATTAACAATTTGTCTTCAATAACTCAAACTTCAAAAATATGTTCTATTGAAAGTTTACAAGAAGTTAATGCTTGTTTACAATGATTGTGAAGTTGTGTTATTTTCATCTTCTTTTTTCTTAATTTTTAATTTTTATTTAATTTTTTTTTACCGTGTATATAGTTTTCATATATTCTGGCTCTACTTTTATCTTCTTTTAGGGGGTGTTTGTTTTTTTGAAAAAACATCTTCTAACCTCTTCTAACCTCTTATGTCTGCGCCGCGCAGACGCGGGAAGAGGTTAGACTGTTTGTTTTTTCGAAGACATTTCATTAAAAAAGGTCTGCGCGACCTCTTCTTGGCGCAGACATGGACCAAACTCTTCTAACCTTTTCCAACCTCTTCTCCTCATTTACTCCCCCATCGCCAGCCACTTCGACCGAACTCCTCCACCATCGTCGCCGTCGCCGTCGCCCCCCTGCTCCACCGCCCTCGCCCTCGCCGCCCTGCTCCACCGCCCTCGACGTCGCCGCCCTGCTCCACCGCCATCCCTTCGACCGTACCCACCGAGGCTTCCTTCGACCGTACCCCACCGAGGATTCCTTCGACCGTACCCCACCGAGGGTTCCTTCGCCGTCGCCGCCCTGCTCCACCGCCATCCCTTCGAACCACCGACGGTTCCTTCGTTCGATTGCAGGTTAGATCGATTGCAGGTTAGGGTTCCTTCGTTCGATTGCAGGTTAGGGTTCGTTCGATTGCAGGTTAGGGTTCGAGATGGTGACGGTGGTGGACGATCGGAGGGTTCAACGGTAGTGGAAGACGGTGGGGTTGAGCAGATGATCGGAGGTGATGGTGATCGGTGGGGTTGAGCAGATGATCGGAGGTGATGGTGATCGGAGGTTGGGTTTTCATAAGAAGAGGAATATTTGTTTGAAGAGGTTTTTGGAAAACAAACACCCTCAAAAACTCTTCTTGCAGGGGTTTGGTCCACCTCTTCTGCAAAAGAGGTTTGCAAATGTGGTCCGCAGACCGCAGACGTTTTACCTCTGAAAAAACAAACACCACCTTAGTTAATAAATTATGTGACATTGATTTGATTTATTAATGTACTCTTGATATATTTGATCTACTCTAGTTAACTTAGTTGCGGCGATAGGCTTTTGGTGTTATATAAATTAATTGTAACTACATGTAGATAGTTGGTTATAGATATGATTAGCTTATAGGCATTTGCTTGCATTATTAACATCAAAACAAACAACAGCTAATTAAAAGTAGGCGTGTAAACGAACCAAGTCAGCTCGTGAAATACTCGGGATTGATCGGTAAAAAGCTCGAACGAGCCGAGACTTAACGAGCCCGAGCTCGAGCCCAAAAGTGTGGCTCATTTAGTAATTGAGCCCGAGCCGGCTCGCGAGCCTTAACGAACTTTTTGAATATATAATTGTTATTTATTATATTAAGTGTTTATTTATAAAATTATGATAAATATAATTAAATCAAATATTTTATGTTAAAATTAGAAAATATAATTAAATTAGTAATTAAAGTAAATAAATTAAATAAATAAAATATAAACGAGCCGAGCCAAGCTCGAGCCTAAAAATTTTCTAACGAGCCGAGCTCGAGCCTAGTAAATAAAGCTCTTAGCAAGCAGAGCTCGAGTTTAAATTTATCTAAACGAGCCGAGCTCGAGTCTTAATGAGCTCGGGATAGGCTCGGCTCGTTTACACAGCTAATTAAAAGAACCTAGAAGGATTTTAGTATAGAACCTTTAGGGTTGAGTATGTTATAACTATGGTTAATGATATCTTTTGATGAAAAGAAATATTATCTCTGATTGTATATTGGTTAGTTTGAAAAGGTTATAAGTTTTAATAATTTGGATCATCATGTAAAACACAAGTCGTCGCTGTAGGTTCACATTTTCGACGTGGTAGGCTATAGCATCGACAAATAGTTGCTAAAAGATGTCGAGCTCGGACATGCCATCGCTATAAATGTTGTTTCTATAACTTCATACATAGTGATGACGACAGTCGTTGCTAGGCTAATTAATTTTTGTTTAATAATATATTTTTAAAATAATTTCGAAAAAAACATTTTTTAATAATAATCTTATTGATAAGTGGGATTTATTTTGTATGTTTGTTTTTTATTTGTTTAATTTTTTATTTTAAATATTATATCTATAGCTATGGCATATCGTTGTTATAGACTTATAAGGATACTAAATTTCTGATTATATTTTTTATTTAATAAAAATTTCATAATAAAAAAGAATTTATTTTTTGTTTTGCAAAGACAAGCAGTCGCTATATGTAAAAATATAAAAAAATACGTGAGCTTCTATGCCGTTAATATATGCTCGTTTACTACAACAAAACATATCATCACCAGTGGCGGAGCTTGGCCAAAAGTCTAGAAGGGGCGAAATAAAAATTTTTAGAAGATCCCCCGGCGGTCCCTACAAAGCACCGCCCCTAACCATCACTGTAGTTTTTGTCTCAACAAACATCTTTTTGGTAGTGATATAACTAGAGTAGTAGACGTATTGCGAGTTGAGTTGCAATATCATTTTTGTTTACTGAAATCAGAAAGAATAGTATAACTTTCTTGTATTTTACTGGTTGAGTGTAAATTCAGTGTGTATTTTTTGTTTCAAAAAGAATAGCATTATATAAAGTTAACAAATTTGTTGCTAGATAAAACGATAACACCAATCTTAATTATTGATTAAATTTGTGAATAATTTGATCAATTTAATTTTATGATGTTTTGTTACATAATAAACTAAAAATCAAATATCCGTAATGTTAAAGCCAAGATGGTAACAATAAGGCAAATTGGAGTTAAACAATCCAAACTTTGATTAATTGGCCACTACCGGTTCCAACTATGAAAATCCCCGATAACGGTCCGAACTTTCGACATATTTACCTCTAGCGCACCGCTGTAAAAAAAAACCCCTAACGACGTTAACTTTTTGTCGAGTTTCGAACGGATTTTTGAGGTCTTTTGTTCAGATGGAGAATACGAGTCGAATGACTTATAACTTAACTCGAAACGTTGCTCCAAACTTCCCAATTTGACGATTTCTTTGATGAATTGACAGTTTAAACAACAAAATTGTTTAAACTCGACAATTATAACAAAATAATAATAAGTTCAACCAAATACAAATGCAAAACAAGAATTAAGTTCGCATATTACAAATTGTTATAATACGAAAACATCTTTAAAATTGTTTTAAACATTCAATAATTCATCAACATCATCATTTTAAAATTTTTTTGGAACATGTGAATGTGTGTGATGAGAGGCTAAGGCTATGCCAACTGCAGATAAGGGGCCGGGGTTGTGTCAACTGTCGATGAGAGGTTGGTATTGTGTAGATTCCTTGAATCTATTCATAGATCATTTGTAGAGGTATAATGCTGGAAGTAGGATAGATCGGATACTCGAAAGTTGAACCCAATTGTGTTAGAAGCCAAATTGGTAGAATAAAGCAGTTTGGATAAAAGCACATCACATAAGCCCCTATTAGGCTATGAGTTATCATCACCCCCCCCCTCACCTTCACTCTAAGTAGGCGCCACATAATCAACCAACACCATCACCCCCTTATTACTCCACATCATCATTATATGTGTTATTATCACTCCTCCATCACATCCCTATCACTTCACGTCATCACCCATTTTTCCCCCTTTCTTTTTCTTTCACCTAGTGATGCTCCTCATGCCTGCCCCTTCACGCCCTCATCACACATCATAACACATACCCTTAATATGTTACATTAACATTGATTGGACCATGTGGAGCTAACATGGGCCAATGATGTCACTATTGCAAGATTCTCAAGCTCTTTGGTGAATTGTCTTGATTGGTGGCATTTGGCTATCAAACAAATGGTCTTTTCATGAAAGATCTGAGAACGATGATGAATTCACTCAACATGAAAGTTACCCGTAGCAATGGCAACCCATGCTCCGTCCTCTTATGACTATGTTAGTAGCAATTATTTCATTTTTCTTGACAATATATTTTATGAAACAAGTTGTCTTTAAGATTTTAGGTGTCATATACAAATAGGGTTGTAGCCGAGCCGAGTCAGCCCTGGCTTCAGCTCGGCTTATGGATTTTCAAGCAGAGCCGAAATATCTTTCGAGCCAAAAATTCGAGCTCGTAAAAAACCTCGAGCCACGAGCTAGATCACGAGCCAACTCGTTTTTTTAAAATTTTTTTCCTTCACTTTATATATATATATATATATATATATATATATATATATATATAGGGGGATGTTCCATTGAAAACCATCCTTTTAAAGAAAACTAAGAAAACCTTTAATCCACTGTTGATTAATATAATCAATGGTTGAGATCAATAGTGGCAAGATTGCAAATAAATGGTAATTAATGGATTTAATTATAAATTTATAAGGGTATATTAGTCCAAACAAAATTTTCATCTCTCCAAAATTTAATAAAATTCCTAAATTTACTCTTCTCTCTCCTCTCTTCTCTCTCCTCTCTCTTTTCTCTTTTAATTTCATACAAAAATAATTCAAAAAAATTATTTTTTATTTACAAAATTAAATTGAAACAATCAAGATTTTTTTATTAAAAAAATCAGAATATTTTCAACTAAAACTTCTGATTACATATGTGTAATCACTCAAACGGAACTAATGTAAGCACATATGTAACATGATTACTTATATGTAATCATAATTTGTTTGTGTATAAACAATGAATATCATTCATTAGCATTTAGTGAAACTGCTTACATATATGTAATCAACCAAATAGAACAAATGTAAGCACATATAATCTTATTACACATATGTAATCAACCAAATAAAACAAATGTAAGACCATATCATCTAATTACATATATGAAATCAACCAAAAAGATCAAATGTAAGAACATATCATCTGATTACATATATGTAATCAGCCAGATAGAACAAATACAATCACATATCATCTGATTATATATATGTAATCAACCAAATAAAACAAATGTAAGACCATCATCTAATTATATATATGTAATCAACCAAAAAGAACAAATGTTAGCACATATCATATGATTACATATATGTAATCAACCAACGTTCTCTTACCTTATCTCTAACTCCGCCGGAATATGTATTCTAATCTCCGACGCCATGGCCGGACTACACCAGAGACCTCGCAGGTGTTCGTCGCATGTGGCAAGTGGTGTGCGTGACCAAGAACCCGACGGTGATGGCGGACCCATAGGAGATTGAAACGATCGAGACTGGATTCTCTCGAACAAACTTTGTTGTTTCATCTACGAACTTTCACGAACACCAGGTAAGTTGGTTGAAATGATAGTGTAGATAATCAAGACGACACCAAAACCTATCCACCGGTAAAGCAACAATGGCGTCGACTTGTCGACCAGATGCTGGTAACGTTGCCACATCACAAAATCCCACTGGTACACGATGGTTGCGGTGTGTCCATTGAATGTGGTTGCCGCTGGATGTTGATCGGAGGTGGTGGGGCTGGCTCCAGAATCAATAATGTGGATCTAGGGTTTTATTTTGTTATTATTTATCTCTTTTAATTTTAAATATATATATATTTAATTTAAAAAATAACAATTTCCTAAAATTTAGGATGAGAGTTTTACTAAAATGCCATTTAATTAAACAAAAAAGCAAAAATATTAGAAATTATGTGATTGGTTGGAAAGAGTTTTCTTAGTTTTCTTAAAATTAGGAATTTTCATTTGAACATTCCCCTATATATATATATATATATATATATATATAGGGAAGGGTTCAAATACTAACCCTCCTTACGGCGCTAACCCATTAACTTTGCCAAAAAAAAACCGAATCTTGAATTTTTTTTTTAAACATCATTGTAACACAATTTGAACACCATGTTCAGTTTTAGACATTTGATTTTTAAGTAAAGTTTACCCCTTTTTTTTAAACATTCATAACTTTTTTATACTATATTATTTTTTTAAAAAAATTGCACCATTATACTCGTCTCATTTTTCTCTTTAATTTCGTTATAGTCTCGACTAGTTTTTTTTTTTATTTTTTTGATGTCATGTATTTACATCATTGTAACGAGCTTAAAGATAGCAAATTAATTAGAAATTTTTTCTAACAATGGTAAATTACAGTAATGTAACAAAAAATGAAGTAATGTAACACAAAATTAAGTAATTTAATTACAATGACATAATTAACGGTGACGTAACACATTATTTTTTTTCTCTAACAATGATAATTACAATGATAAATTACAGTGATGTAATAGAACACATTATTTTGATTTTTTTCTCTCACAATGATAATTATAGTGATGTAATTTATCATTGTTCAAAAAAAATTTAAACTAATTTGTTGTCAATGTTAATTACATCACTGTAATTTAAACCAAATTCACCGAAAAAACCGAAACCGAATTTTACAACAATATAAATTACATCACGATAAATTACGTCAATGTAAATTACATCACTGTAATTTATCATTTTTAAAAAAATTTCAAATAAATTTGTTATATTTAAGCTCGTTACAATGATGTAAATATAGGGTATTTTAAAAAAGTAAAAAAAATTAGTCGAGACTATAACGGAATTAAAGAGAAAAATGAGACGAATATAGTGGTGCAATTTTTTTTTTAAAATAATATATTATAAAAAAGTTATTAATGTTTAAAAAAGAGGGGGGAAACTTATAAGGGGTAAAATGACTATGATGCCCTTTTTAATATTTTAATGAAATGCTTATGTGTAAGTTTATGATTGGTTGAAATGTGTTATGTAGTTGTAGCAAAAGATGAGGGTTATTTTTTACACATTGCCCTATATATATATATATATATATATATATATATATATATATATATGGATAAGATATTGAATATATATATATATATACTTATATTATGTATAATATATATGTGTGTGTGTATACTTATATGTTTGTGTGTGTAATATAATATATATGTGTGTGTATAATTATATATATATAGGGAAAAGATAAAATGAAAACCACATCTCAATGAGAAAACCGCGAAAACCATTCAAAAATCACGTAAAACGAACGTATTTTTTTTTTGAAATTTTTTTACATGTTTGTAACACTATTTGACACATTTTTATAAAAAAAATAAAAAAAGCGCCGACCAACTATTTTTAAAAAAAATATTTTATAAACCCACGTAAAACCTACGTAACAATGTTACGTAGGTTTTACGTGGGTTTATAAAATATTTTTTTTAAAAAATATTTGGTCGGCGCTTTTTTTATTTTTTTATATAAATGTGTCCAATAGTGTTACGAACATGTAAAAAAATTTAAAAAAAAATACCTTAGTTTTACGTGATTTTTGCATGGTTTTCGCGGTTTCTCATTGAGATAAGGTTTTCATTTTAACCATACCCTATATATATATATATGTATGTATAAAAGTGTTCAAATAATAACACACTCTTAAAGCAATAACCCAGATAATTTTGTTAAGATTAAGCCAAATCTTGGATTTTTTTTAACATCATTGTAACACATTTAGAACACTATGTTATTTTATGAGTTTGTGAAAATTCATCATCGATTAAGAGATATCATCGTTGTAATTTTTTGATTTACAGCACTGTAACTGTTTTAGGCCCAAAACTTACAACGATGTAAACTCTCAAACGGTGATGAATTTTCGGAAACTCATAAAAGAACATAGTGCTCTAAATGTGTTACAATGATGTTAAAAAAAATCCAAGATTTGGCTTCATCTTGACAAAGTAATATGGGTTATTGCTTTATGAGTGGGTTATTATTTGATCCCAATCCTATATATATATATATATAGGCCTGTAAACAAACCGAACAGTTCATGAACTGTTCGTGAACTGTTCGGTAAGAAGTTCGTTTATGTTTGTTTATTTAATAAATAAACGAACACGAACATAAAATTTGTGTTCGTTTAATTAAATGAACGAATATGAACACACCTTGTGTTCATTTATTTATGTTCATGAACAGTTCAGTTATGTTCGTTTATTTACGTTCGTTTATTTGTGTTCGTTAATGTTCATTTATGTTCGTTAACTATGTAATGTTAGTTTTTGTTCGGTTAACTGACTAATTTACGAATGATATGTATTTACATTTAAGAGACTTGTCGTTTTTGCTCCTTTATACTTGTTCAATTGTATTCGTTTATGTTTGTTCAATAGTGTTCATGTTCGTTTATAATTGTTCAATGGTGTTAAAAAAATGTCCATTTATGTTTGTTCGTTTATTTTAGTTCGTTTGTGTTCGTTTATGTTCATGAACAGTTCGTTTAATTTATTAATGAACGAACACAAACGTAAACGAACATATTCATTTTCTTAATAAACGAACACGAACACGAACACAAAATTCATGTTCGTTAAGGTGTTCGTGTTCGTGTTCGGTTAAGTTTAAATGAACGAACACGAACATGCCTATGTTCGTGTTCGTTCGGTTCGTTTACATGCCTATATATATGTATAAAATCGAGCCGAGCCAACCTTGGCTCCGGCTCGGCTCGTTTTAAACGAGTTTTTTTCGAGCCGAGCCTTTTTCGAGAGAGCCGCGAGCTTTTTAAACAACCCTATATACAAATAGTAAAAATGGACACATGCGTATATAAAAATACTTATAAATTGATGATAACTGAGATAACAATAAGTTATTAAACAATAAAAAACAATTCTGTTGTAACAAAATAATGTTTTTCACATATTAAATAAATATTAATATTTTCCTAATTGTATTTAAAGCAATGCTATTGATTAAATCTTTATATATAAAATATAAAAAAAAAATCAAAATTTGAGCCTTCTAAAAACAGACGCTGTAAGGTTGCACCTCTCGCACATGATCATAGCCGTCACTGTTTATGAATATTAGTTCTTACAAAATACATTGATTTGGATGGGTCTCATTGGCGGAGCTTGGAAAAAGCTCGGAGGGGCCCAGAAGGATTTTTAGGAACAAAACGGAGAGGGTCGAAGGATTTTTAGGAACAAAACGGAAGGGCCGAATGATTTTTAGGAAGAAAACCGAAAAATTTTCCGACGAAATTATATAAACCGACCATTTTAACAAGGAAAACAGGGAGGGGATAGTGCCCCCGGGCCCAAGAATGTTCGTCCTTGCCGGGTCTGGCTGAGTGTTTAGTTAAAGACTAAACACCGCTCTAAATAAATTGAGTTAACATGAAAAATCATATAAAATGGTCAATTAATCAAAGCGGGTTTGAACGAAATCTGTTTAAAATGGTTGATGTTAAATCATGTCATTTTGGAATGAATCAAGTAGGAATGTTTATCCGTTCGGTTAACGGTTTGTTCAGTTTAATCGGTTTTTAAAACTCTTTTCCTAACCGAAAACCGAACCGAACCGAACTGAATTCGGGAAAGTGGTTATACGAACCAGATTCAATTCCGTTCGGTTTAGGTTAAAACCGAACAAACCGATTAAAAATCAAATAAATATGAATTCAACTGAATAAATCAAATTCAACCGAATAACCCAAATTCAACCAAATAAATCGAATTCAATTTTATATATTATTAATAAAAATAATTAATTTAAATCTGAATTCGGTTTAATCGGTTAACCGAATAAACCGAATTCAAAAAATTTTGGAACTGATAACCAAATCGAAAACCGAATTCAGGATTTGGATACGGTTAGGAACCGAACCAAAAACCGAATTCAAATTTCGATTTGATTTTTTCAGTTACAGATACGGTTGATTTTCGGTTTTAAATCATTTTAGGTTTTATTTTGAATACTCTGTACAATGTTTTAAAAACCGGTTCGAACTGGCTGGTTCAACCGGTTCAATTGGCTGCCGCTTACTAATCCGGTACGAAACCCTCCGGTATTATGCAGGTTCCTTCGATCGATCGTGCCGGCGGTTTAATCCGGTTTTACCGGTATTTTCGGTTTCAAAAAGACACAAAATTTCGGCTTTTAAGCGATTGTGAACTCGATGCGTTTAACACGCCAATGTCATAATCCTAAAATGCACTTTTATTTTAAAAAAATTATTAGAATTAATTGAGTACTTTTAGATTGTTTTGGATGAATTTTAGTACGTTTTGAGTTGTTTTTGGATGAATTTGTATACTTTTTAGAAACTTATTTGAGTATAAATTGTATTTCTATAAAATTATATGGTTAATTGGTGTGTCCATTTAAACCATCCGGTAAAACCCGGTTCAACCGATTGAGCTATATTTAAGTCAAATTCGGTGCACTTAAAATAACAGTTTTTAAAACATTGCCCGTGTAACCAAGCAAGCAAGCCACTAGTTATCAGATAACTATTATAAAAATTAAATTGCACTTTTGGTCCTTTATATTTACACAAAATTTCAGTGATAGTCCTTTATGTTTCAAAATGTCAAAATCAGTCCTTTAAGTTTTCAAATATTGCAAACTCGGTCCTTTTTCCGTTATCGCCGTTAAGTATTAACAGAATAGGGGCATAAATGTCTAAAAAAAATCATATAAGTAATTAAAATTTTCATTTTTGGTCCTTTATGTTTACATAAACTTTCAGATACGGTCTTTTATTATGTGAGTACTTAACAGCGTTAACGGAGAAATGACCGAGTTTTCAACATTTAAAAACTTAAAGGACTGATTTTGACATTTTGAAACATAAAGAATTAGATCTGAAATTTTGTGTAAATATAAAGGATCAAAAGTGCAATTTACTCTATTATAAAAATACTGGTTATTAAAATAAAGAAAAAAGAAATTAAGAGGATAAAGTAATTTGGGTCCATGCAGCCGCCGGCGGGCCACCGCCATATAAAGCGGGATCACTCAAATCCATTCGTCTATCTCCCTAATATTTACCATCGCACCCTTTATCTTTTTTTTTTGAACCACACTTTGGATCACATTTAGATCTAATAAGAGGAAACTCATCATATATGAGAGAAAACCCCTAAATCAACATGAAACCCCTATTTTGTTCATGTCAGGATTTGAATCCGTGATCTCTCTAATATTGAAGACATAATATCTACTCTCAACCACTTGAGCTGAGAATTATTGGTCGCGCCCTTTATCTATTCATATTTTCTAAAAGCGATTGTGTCTTTGATTTCATGGCGTTGATCACTAACATGGTATCATGGTTAAGGCTATAAAAGGGGTTTATCATACACTCACATACCTCATGTTTAGAACCCTGAAATTCATGATGACAATGATTGCTTGAAGGTCCGTCTTTTACTAGAAGACTCAATCCATCTTCTCTTGAATCTCGACATTTCATTCAAAGAATAGAAAATGGTTAACACATGCTGATTAGAGAATTGATTAGAGAACGTGTCCCTTACCATCTGTTAGTGAAACAGGGACCATCACTCTAATACGAATTGATTGTTATAGACTTTAGTATGTGGCTAATAAGTTTTGGCATAATTATTTTGTTTGGTAAGTCGCTAATATTATAACTATGTTAGTTTTGCTTGATTATAACAAGAATTCATGACGCGTGTTTCACAAAATTTATGCGACCATTTGGGTTTGAAATTTGTATAAACGTTTGTAAGGTAATTGCAATCAAATGAATATAATCATGGCTATTATCTGATAATATAAGGACACGTTAGAAACATATAAACATTAAAAATATGTCAGTAGAGTGAAAGAGTATTTAAAAATAAAATTTTAAATTTCAGGTGCAAATTAAACTTTGAAAATTAATTCAAGATTATGGAAACGAAACAGCGAAATAAACTTAATTAAATAAAAAATTTATAGTTTTTGTCAACCATCACATTACACAAATGTATAATAATTTATTCTGGTTTTTATACATACACATATTTTCCCCTCACAAAATTCTACACATCACGCCAAACTATGCATATCTAGTACTTGGAGGGCATAGACTAATATTCATGTGATTTTTCATTTTTACCCTTGATTCCTTTGGTGACAAATCTTGAAGGGTATAAACGGTAGTTCACAAATCAAAGACTTGCTTATAATTATACTATGTGTAGTGGTCACCCTACTGGAATCATTTTCCACTAAAATTTTCTGTAACTTTATCATATCACTGAAAACCTTAATATCCCACAGTGATCACCCACTAAAAAACATTCCCCACTGTGACACATCATTTATTGAAAAACTCCACTGGACCAATCAAAGACGATGGAAGGGAACAGGAAGCGGACACCGTTGTGGTGGAATTTTGAAAGCCATCCCGCTTGCGTGTCTTGACCATTAAACATGGTCTTATCCCTGTTCAATTTAAGAACTTAAACGTATATATATGATAATTCGACATGCATTCTCATATATTACGAACAAAACAATAAAACTAAAAGTATAGCCAAGTTTCACCTACTTGTAAAATATAAATAAAAACTTGTAGGTGCACCTACTTGTAAAATATGAATAAACTTAACAAGTGGTTATGTGGGTAAAATTTTTTTTAACAAATAATAAATACTTAAAAAGGTAATAAAGGATCAAATTGCTCCAATCAATCAATCACGTTGATACACATGACATTTTACTTGTTAAATAGACTTTCTAACCGCCTAGAACACTCTTCTATTTTCAAGATTCATATAACATTTGCATCTTTAATCGCTTTTTTGAAAAAAAAATAATAAAATGAAAAAAACATGATTTTTTTTTAATTTGAGTATAATATTGATATATTTTATAAAAAAAAAGTTAATTACACAGTTAATAATCACTAACTTTGAAAAATTACAACGGTGGTCCGAAATGTTAGCAAAAATTTAACACCGATGATCATGCAGTGAATGATCGTTAATTTCTAGGGTTTTGTTTTCTAAAATGATCATTATACTCTCCTTAAAACAAAAAATATTTTTTCAATTTCTCCTTCTAGCTCGTCTTTTTTTAACTATCCATCGCCATCATTCTAATGCTTCTCATATTCATGTACAGGAGATTATTACTAGATCGATAATTAAAGAATAGACGGGGCCACCAAAGCTTAGAGAAACTAGTGTAAAGCATAGCTAATTTGGAGGCGATCGGGGTGGGGTGGTTGTTGACTATGGTATTGCCAAAGGTGGTTGAAAAGAGATTACTGTTACGGTTGTTGTTGGTTAAGATGGTGGTCAATGTGGCAAGAGGGGGTTAGTCCTGCACAGATTTAGTGGTTATCGAACATGGGTGGTAGGGGTGTTCACGGTTCGGTTTCAAACCACGAAACTGTAACACCCAAAATTCTCCCACGTGTGACACGTGTTTAAAACACTCTTAAAGTTAGGTCCTGGATTTTTTTTTTCAAAATTAAAAACCCATCACAAAACTGTTTATAAACATGTTAACGGTAATTAACCCCTGCGTCATTTACAACCGTTCACAAAAAAGTTGGGTTTCCAACCAAACAAACGTGTTCGATCCGAGTCCTTGAAAGCAATCCGATCACGTACGCCTTCACCCTTTTCGTTCACCTGAAAAATGCCACATTTAATTCACCGTTAGTTCATGATAACTAAGTAATCACCTGTTTACTTCCCCAAGTGTATCCCATACCACCATATGGATACAATAATAAAGTTCCAAACATAATTCGGTAACATTATTCAACTCTAACCTATAACGATTTACTAACAGGTCGTTTTCACCCAAAACTCCTTAAATCTCTAATTCATGCCCAAACAAATTAGATTTACCCATAGAATCCACACCAAAGCTAAAATAAGTCAATTTATGACATTTTCAAAGATACAGGCGCAACATGGGCGTGTTTCAGGGGAACATGGCCATGTTAGAAAGTTTCCAGAATCTGATGTGCAGATATGACATGGGCGTGTTCCAGGGGAACATGACCATGTTAAAACTCCTTCCATACATATATTTTTCTTTGTTCTCTCCCCTCATCCCTTTTCACCAAAGATTTCAATTTATACAACTGCAACAATATATTCAACACATGAGATTCATATTCATAGCACTTTAAAACATGAATAAAGTGTTAAAACATGAAACCTCTTAAAAATTCAAATTTCACACAATTTCCTTAAGACCTCCTTTTTCACCAAGGATTCTCAAGGTAGGTAATCACACCACTTGTGATTTACCTAAACTTCATAAATTCACCATAGGAAGATCACACCACTTGTAATTCAACACATTTCACATTCACACCCCGTGTGAATCGTTTGACCAATTACGGTCAATTTCTACCTAAATCCTTTGAGACCTCCTTTTTCACCAAGGATTCCCAAGGTAGGTAATTACATCACTTGTGATTTACCTAAACCCATAAATTCATCATAGGAAGATCACACCACTTGTGATTCGACCCATTTCACATTCACACCTCTTGTGAATTGTTTGACCATTTTCAGTCAAACTGCAAATAAGAAGTTCACACCACTTGTGAATCATTCTTAATTCTCTACACCAAATGTGAACATACTTACATTACAATAACTAAGCAACTATAACACCTATTGCAAGTTATTGTCAAGCAACAAACATGCGTGCAATTATACACCCATTGAATCAACAAACACCAAATTCATACATACCCCAAGTATACAACAATTTAATCACCAAACACGCGCACAAGTTGATGCCACTAACGGGTCAACCGCCCAATTTGACTAATTTCAACAATGGGTCAACCACCTTGTTTGACTAATTTCAATAATAGGCCAACCACTAAGTTTGACTAATTTCAACAATTTGGTCAATCACCTAGGTTTGACTAATTTCAACAATTTAGTCAATCACCCAGTTTGACTAATTTCACCAATGGGTCAACCACCTAGTTTTGGTTAAATAACCAAATTAAATTCACCCACATGTGTATTACCCCCAAAGCCACACCAAGGTAGACTTACATGCCAAACCCAATGTCATCCCAAGATGGACTTAAATGACACACCCAAAGCCATACAATATGGACTTACATGACACACCCTAAGCCATACAAGATGAACTTACATGTTCTTTTACACAAATGCGAACCATCACCAAATGCCAAAATTCATGGTCTTATTCCACATGAATGTGGATCAAACCCCAATTCTTGTGTCACTTATTATCAAACCCATAATGACACTATATCAAGTTATGTTATTCTAACATAACTTTCATTAACCACAACAATACTCATACAAAATAGTAAACATTCAATATACCACACCAATACTAATATGACTTATGGTTGCATATTTAGTGAGTAGGTTACTCACCTTAGCCCGTAGGATTGCCACCAAAATCATCTTGTTCTTCCCAAGCCTTTGAATTGTTCCTTGACTTTCGCCACCAATACCTAGTTGTATTACACACATGCAACTATAGTTAATACACATAACTCATTTTTACATTCATTCTACCTATTTGACTTGTTTTCACCATAATTTAGTATATAGTAATGGTTATGCACTAATTCGCCATTTCATTCATGTAAACCCCAAATTTGGAGCATTTCATCAAACACCTTGTGTGCATAACTTAATCAACCATTCCTCTTTGATTTTTAGACACTCATTAATCCCACTTGTGATTCTCAAATCACTAAAATCTCCATTTTCATCAAAGATAGTTAAAGTACTATCCAATCACATCCAAAACCATAATTTAGACACCTTTTTTCACCCATCATCATATTCATATGGGTTTTCAACAAAACCCATATAACCTCACAACACCCATATCACACCAATATGATTCTACATATCAAAATCATGTTGTTGAGTGTTTAAATCATGTTCACATACTTAGTTTTATAGTTTCTAACATACACCAACCCCCAATTTCGAGTTTAGCTAGAAACCCACATAAAACCCACTTCATCTAATCATCATATTACAAGAAATCACTTACCCAATGATTAGAATGCAAGGAAGATGATGGATTTAGCTTCAATCTTGAGTTTCTAGTTATGCATCAAGAAGAAACTGGGAGAGATGAACTTGGCTAGGGTTCTCTTCCTCCTATCTTCTCTTACGTCGACTCTCTACTTCATCATTGACCATCATTAACCCCCCAACTTCATATTTAACCCCCATTTATTTAACTTTCATCAATTGGCAAGTTTAGTCCTTCAAGTTTCTATCACATTTTGACTACACTATCATATCTTTGTTAGTTTGCTTGGTTATTGTCATAACCAATCTTTATTACTATTATATTTCTAAATATTATAGTTTTGCATCAAAAATCGTTTATTTCATTATTTCATGATTTGGGTTGTTACAAACCGCGAAACCGCACAAACCAATCATCGGTTTGGTTTCACGGTCGATTTTTTCCCAAATATTTGGTCGGTCAGTTTCAAAAGTTTAAAACCGTAATAAACAGTTTGGTATAT
This sequence comes from Mikania micrantha, assembly GCA_009363875.1. Classification (NCBI taxonomy): domain Eukaryota; kingdom Viridiplantae; phylum Streptophyta; class Magnoliopsida; order Asterales; family Asteraceae; genus Mikania; species Mikania micrantha. The sequence continues at coordinate 104,861,429 of CM018692.1, read as the reverse complement.
AATATATAAATATTGATATATGTATATACACATAAATAAATCTATATATACATGTGCATATATTGTCTATACTCTATATATTTGTGTGTCTTCAGATTGAATTCATGATGTATGCGATATTTAGAAGAAATACATTGGGACTTGGTACGATTAGTTTGTCTTGAACTGTAAAAGGTTTTTTTGATTCAATTTTATTTTTACAGGATCAAATCCCAAAACGTAAACCAAACCGGAACCAAACCGTTGATAACGGTTCGGTTTGGTTCAGTTTTTATTTTGAACGGTTTCATTTTAGTTTTCATTACTTAAAACCATTGTTAATGGTTTGGTTTACGGTTTTGCCTAAAACCCGTAAAAACCGAATCATGAACACCCCTAATGGGTGGTGACTATTAGTTAGTTAGGAACTATCAGTACAAATTTGACATTAACACATGAATCAACTATGTAGTTAACTCTAAACCAAAATATTCTCGTTTATTTATGGTTTAATTTTAACATCTCTATAAATAGTTGGTTAAAGTCAAAGTTTAATATTCCTAAATTTTCTTTACAAACGCTCATGATGTCTAGTTTAAAATGATTTTTGCGCTTGCAGTTTTTAGCAATTTATAGCTATTTTTTAAAATTACGCAAGTTGCATTGAGGACCTGTTTGGGATTACTTATTTAACTTTAAAAGGATTTTTTGTTAAAAGTGTTTATTAACTTATGATTTTCTGAAATGGAGTTTTAAAAATGCGTTTGGATTAGCTTTTTCAAAATGACCAAAAATGACATTTTTTTATTGACACTATTTTAATGTTATTGGGTAAAGGGTAATGATTGGGTTATATTTGTAATTTTATGTCAATAAATCATAAATCATTTTGAAAAGCTAGAATTTTTAGCTTTTAAAAAAAACAACTTATTATTCTTTTATAAAAAGTCATTTTCAAAAGTTTTATTTGGTTTGGCAAACAACTTATTGACTTAAAAAAACCAACAAATCAATAAGTAATTTTTAGATGAAATCCCAAACAAGATCTGATAATATTCACGTTGTTAATAATACAAAATTCAAAATATAGACAAAAACAATTATTTAATGATACCAATGTTTTTCTATCATTGTCGATTTCATATTTACAATACCAACATATTATTGGCTGTCGATGTAAGCAGTCACTAAATAGATGGAAGTGACAATTTTGGGTTAGGTTGGTTATGAATAAGACTGAAAAAATTAAGTTTGATTGGTTTTATAGATGTAAGAAAGAGAAAATTAATTTTTAATAAATAGTTTAGATTGGTTGGTTGTAAATAGGGGTACTCTTGCAACCTGGCCTAACCGTGACAATGGTGGTCGCTGTGGCATCAAGGGGTGGTGCGGTATATGGGTTAGCCGTAGCATTGGAAGAGGGGCAAGGTTAGTACCTGCGTGAAAGAAGGGGGCATTCATGAGCCTCTTTTTATATTTTTGAATTTAAACATTGACTAGAATTTAGACATAAAGGGTTTTGGCTTTGCAACCAAATAATTATGAACACAAATTAAACTAGCTTGCAATGAAGGAAAGAAGCTGCACATAATTGATGTTAGGGGTTCAAACCTGACCAGGGTAGAGAGTTTACGGATTTATCCGGTTCTCGCTTATCTGGTGGGTGAAGGGGTGACGACTGGGCCTGCTCTTGGATGTGTGCCCGTTTTGGCTTAAATCAGTCAGTCTGAAGCCGTTCAAAAAAAATTAAACTAGTTTGCTATCCACAAAACGCATGCTTCTAGTTCTAGTTCTACTATTGTGGCGAATAACTGAATAAGTAATAAAAGCTAGCTATAAGTTCGCATAAATCATAAATGTAGCCTAACTTTTAGTCTATTTAAAATTTTAAACATAATATAGTATTTTTGTATATTTCAAGAACAAAATCATGTGTAAGGTATCCTCCCTTCATATCCTTTTGACAATGGAGTCAAGTTATAACATATAGATATAATTAACTTAATGCATCCACAACTAAAAAACACTTACGCTCTGTTCCCGAGTTTATTAAAGGAGATAACAGAAATGAAAGGAAATGAAAGAAAAGAAAAGAAAAGAAAAAGAAAAGAATAGAGTTATTTCCTTTCGTTTCCTTCTAAATCAGAAGGAAAGAAACACTAAGGCCTTGTTTGTTTTTTAACAAAATGTCTACGCAACCTCTTATGTCTGCGTCGCGCAGACCATGCGCAGATGTTGATAGCTGCAGACTGTTTGTTTTTTCGAAGACGTTTCATTAAAAAACGTCTGCGTGAGGTCTTCTTGGTGCAGATGTTGACCAACCACTTATAAGATCTTCTAAGGTCTGCAAAGACTACCCGCCATCATCGACCACCATCGCTGCCCACCACCGCCAGCACCGCTGCCACCCGCGCCGGCCGCCACCGCCACCCACCCCTGCCGACCGTTGTCCACCACAGCCACCCACTACCGTCGGTCACCACCGCCGGCCACCCCCCGCCGCCCACCACCGCCACCGGCCACCCCAGCATCTCCACCACCATTGGCCACTCTCATCACCGCCACCGTACACCACCACCAATTTATTTTAAGAGTCAACAGACGTTAAAAAACAAACGTTCTTCTTCTTGCAAACGGCAGACATTTGGTCCACCTCTTCTCCTGCAGATGTCTGCAGATATGGTCCGCAGACTGCAAACATTTTACCTCTTAAAAAACAAACACCACCTAAGCAATTTTGCGTAGTTTTCCTTCAATTTCTCTTCCTTTCTCTCTTTAAATAAAACTCGGGAACACAAATGTGTTATTTCCCTTTCTTTTCCCTTGTTAAATGAAACTCAATAACACAAAATGTTTCTTCTTTCCTCCTATGTCCTACTCGGAGATAGAATGTTAGAAACAACATCTTCTCATCTGTCGGACTATTGCATAAAAAAACACTTATGGGCTATTTGGTAGCCTTTTAATTGTTATTAAAAGAGATTTATAAGCTCTTAATTGTTAAAAGATAACCTTAAATCTTAAAGGTTAATATGTTAACTCTTATGTTACCTTTTAGTCATTCAGACATAAAGTACCTCGTAATCATTAATAGTATATTATACATTAAAACTTTATGATTCATTAAAAGACTACCAAACAACATAAACACTCTTTTAAAATAACCAAAAAACATTATTACATCATCACTTTTTTTTAGGATCTTATATAAGAAAACCTTCTCTAAAACCACAACGCCTCAACGGTAAATAAACAACCCGTCAAAAGTTTTCACTCAAAAATAATTATTGAGGATAGTCTTATGGTTCAAAAATACTAATATAAATGAAAATGTACTGCTTTGTTTTATTTTTTTTTTCTATTTTTGTTTTATGTTTTTTGGTGTATTAGATTTGGGTTTATCCCCTTATCGGTGCATCTTTATTTATATCTAGATTTTTTGATTCTCTTCTAGGACAAAGTATAGTTTTAAGTTGATCGTTGCATCTGCGTTTACATTCAAGTTTTTTGATCCTCATTCTTATGACGAAGTTTTTTACGCTTGATTGTGCACAAGTATGCTCTTAAGTTTTTGGTTACATTGACACTCACTTTTAAGGCACCATGTGTTTTGAGGTTTTGCGGTGGACTTATAGTTATTTTGACATGTTTATTTACGTTTTAGCATTTGAGATCGTGTAACTTGTTACAAAAGTTATTTGTAACGTTGTCTTTGTCTCGGTATCCCTTTAAATTTTTTTATTTTTCAAAACAATGAGTTCACTTATTTTGCATAATAAAAATATGAAACTGTGTTAAATGAGTGGAGTTGTTTAATGAAATGAGTAACGAAAAGTCCTTGGCTAGTGTTTTATTTTTTCTTTCTGATTAGCAAATTAACTACTTTTAATTAAAATTACAGATAGCAGGTACCTTGTGGATTCAATATTAAGCAAGTCACAAGTTCATAAATAAAGTAAGGGTTTCATGCTAAGTTAAAGTTTTCTCTCACCTATAGTGGGTTTTCTCTTATTGAGTATGGATATTATAGGGTGGATCTATGTCCCGTCACTGATCCAAATTTTCGTAAAAAAAATGAAAATTACATATTATTGGTCAAATATGTTATTATATGGTTGCACATGGGCATTAGACTAGTCCACCGTATTTTGTTCCGTATGTTTAACTTTGACCCGTTTCTTTCGATTGATTTCCTTATTTTCCTCTGTCGACTTTGACTCTACAAAATAATACATTTTATAAAGGGGTTGGTTATTTACAAACCTAACTTTTTTATTTTAACACTTTACACTCTACTCAATTTATACGTATCGCATAAGCCTATAAGAGGGCATACAACCCTTCTTATGCCCAATGATTCTACAATGATTCATCTCATATATGTCTCATATATGACCTATACGAGACATATATGAGTTCCTGACAAATAATGATTGATCCATATCTGCTTCGTATACAGTGGCGTACCTATAGCCAAGGCCGGGGGGGCAGCTGCCCACCTTGAAAAATTTTTTTTAGTAGTATATATATGTTAAAATCCCGACCGCCCCTCATAAAATTTTGCAATCGCCCCCCATAAAATTTTGGAATTGCCCCCTTTCATTTTTTATTTCTAAGCATTTGGTTAATAAAACCAATTGAAAAAGACCCGATTAATGATTTAAACGCAATTTAAAACTAGATCCAATATTAATTTTAATAACTAAACCACAAACCCATTTAAATAATTTTTTCATCAAACATATTATTAATGATTTGAATCCATTTTATTCGCATAGTTTCTAAGAGACCCATCTTGACCCGCATTGTATTAAGGAGTTACTCATCGCAACTCATTCTATGTTATGGTGCTACCCATTTCTACCCAAATACAATATTTATTCACCAAAACCAACCCATTTCCCTTGTCTTGGGTTAAAATTGTCGGGTGTAATTATTATATATAATTCATATACTTTTTAATGGAGGGTTTTAATGAGTTCTTCGACAAAGTTAACATTTTCTATGAGAAACATGAACTTGAAGTGGTGAACATGAATGGTGAATACATTAACCCAAAGTCGTCAAGACAAAAAACAAATATCACATATCGTCACTACTTGAGTATGATTGCTTCAATGTGGTTCTAGATATGCAAATACAAGAGTTTGGGAATCGTTTTAATGAGATAACATCCGACTTACTTCTTTGTTTGAGTAGTTTGAGTCCTTGTGATAATTTCTATGGGTTTGACATTCCTAAGATTATCTGAGATATACCCGTATGATTTCAATGAAGTTGATAAAAGAAGACTTCCGGATTGGTGACGAAAATTTAAGTGACAGTTGTATTTTTTTGTGGAGAAAGAATTACTTAGGAAAGTGTCTTTACACGATGTTTTTGATAGATTTCAAAAAATAAAAACTTGTAGAGAATAACTTTAGATTAATTGTATTTTCATTATGTTTTTATATATGAAATTTGATCTGATTGTCTTTTTTGAGCATGGCCGGACCCGACCCGACTCGACCCGGTCAAACTAAACAGAAAAGAAAAAAATATTATATAGCGATACTTAAACAAACTTAAAAAGTTTTCGCCCCCCATGAAAAAAAATCATGGGTCCGCCACTGTTCGTATAGGTGTGTGGTGTTAGTGAGAATAACGAAACCCTTCATAAAAGTGGCGAAAAAAATATTTAGTCTTTCTCGAATTTGTAGCATACGTTTATAACATAATCATATTTTCATTCAAACGATTTTATTTGTCTATAGGCTTTCTCTTAAAGCAAATTTTGTACTACTCTCGTGATTCTTTTTACTCATAATATAAACCTGTCAATGCAAATGTACCACCAAATTCAACCAAGCACCCGAACAATACCTGAAACATGAGGGTAGATAGTTGATCTTATGTAGGAAATTTAGAGAGAATTAATGTCGTATGTGGCATGAAAGCAAGACACACAAGCTTTGTATTATACTATTAATTCTCACTTAAAACAACAAATTCAGGTTTATAAATAGGTAAAATTTAATTCTTGAAACAGATAATTTAAACAGGTAAGTGAAAGCAGTTTGAGTGTCTCAGCTATTGTACGAGCTGACTTGTTTCAGGTCAAATAAAGGCAGCTCTCAAGCATGTGAAATGCAAGGATGCCATTAATGCATCACTTACACATTCGTCCCAATCCTAGCCCGGGCATGTCGGGTGCGTCATACCCTCCCAAACATCACAAGACACAAGGTGTCCTAACTTTATAGGTGAACAAGTTCATGTACAAACTCTCACTTATAAACTCACACAAGACCTGTCTTTTCTTTAACCTGGGATCAATGTTGCAAAAGTCGCTAGGCCCTCTTAGGTCGGAATAGCTCTTTGGAATGATTAATCAGGCAGTACTCGGCCATAGGCGGGAGTACTCGGGTAATACTCAGAAAATACTCGGCCTCGGAACAACTCCTTGAAGTGAGTAATCGGCCTTGAAGACCGACTTTTGCAACAGTGTGTGGGATACGTATACATTCTTACATTTTCATAGTTTTAAATGTTTTAATCACAACTTTTCCAATGTGAGATATGTATACACTTCCAAAATTTTCAAGGTTAAAATGTTTTAATCACACACCTTTTAGCATCGTTATCTCATTCATTTTAGTTCCGTTTCGTACTCGGTTTGGTTCGTTATGATCCTCTCACATATCACAAAACAAATTAATAAATAATAGTTAAAATTGTAACAATACAAATAATTATTTTGGTCTAAATTTAGTAAAAACCTCATTTTTACTAAAACTTCCAAGAAATACAAATATATATTATTGTCCTTAGACATTTACAAAATCTTTTGTTACTAGCAATAAGAAAATAAAAAAGGAAAAAAAAAATGTAGATCCTAACCACAAAACGATGACGCTTTTTTCCACTTCCCATTGCCATTTTGGTTGTGGAATTGGACCCCATACTCGATGCCGGTTAGGACCAGAGCCTCCATTTTCCGTTGTTTGAACTTTGAGGTCAGTGTGTGCAAACCTTTTTATTTATTTATTTTAGAACGGTTCCGATTCGGTTAACGAAAGGCAAAACCAATTCTCGATTGATATGGTTCAACTTAGAAACTATTTTTTAACACTTTTTTCTATCTTTTTACCAATACTCACTGATATGTTTTGTGATAAATTGGTTATAGTCATAGTTTTGTTTTGGGCCAGTTTGTCAATTCCGGTTGAGGAACCGGTTTTTTTTCCTACTTTAGTTCAATAGACCCGTTTAGAATCCAGCCATGAGCCATCCAGTATTTGTTGGACCCCTGACTGGATGATGGTATGGGCCAGAGCCTCTATTGCCCCTTGTTTGGGTTTGGTGTCTATCTTGTATCTAGCATTGTAGCTGGTAGCTCATGGTTTAGTAGTGTTTATTTAAGATGATTATCTTTCATAACAATGAAATGGATTTATATATATATATTTTTTAATTGCAAGGTGGTATTTAAAAGAAAAAAAAGTTTTTTAGAAAAAAACCAGTATTATCTTTTTATTAGAAAACACACTTTCCAGTAAACACCAATCATCTCAAATTAGTTGTTAAATACCAATGACAATATGACATTGTTAGTTTTGTCTATTGTGTTTTCAAGATTTTTAGGCTGGTTGTAAGACTATTAGGTATGCCAAGTGACCCACTCACTCAACCTATGCGTCACGTAGGCGCCACATAAGCACTCACCACAACCACTCACCCCACCATTTTGGTGGAAATGCCCCATTACCTACTCACTCCACGTCATCATTCCTTTATATATATACATGTGTGTGTCTGTGAGAGAGAGGAAGAGACACGTGTGTGTGTTTGTGAGAGAGAGAGAGAGGAAGAGACTATCACGCCGTGGTTCCATTCACGCCTCCCCCTCTCACGCCCACTCACGCCCCAAGGGGGCGGTGTGCCACGCCCTCTCACGCCTACTCAAGGGGCATACCCACTAGTCTAATGGTGTTTGACCCTTTGTGTGACCTGCTCAGTTGGCACCATCACACCACTGTTGTGCCTTCCTTCTCATTATAGTGGGGCATGACAAGGGCGTTGTCTCTCTTGGTGTGACCATAGTCACGGATAAAGTTGTAAACAAACTAAACGAATACAAACGAGACAATCATATAGTTTTTCTAATTTTAAAATTATTAAAAAATATCACATCATCCTTAATCATTTCACCCAGTAATTCTTACCATTATACATTTTCTACTCATATTCACTAATGAACTCTACTTATGTGACGATTATATAACACACAATCAAGTTCACATCAAGTCTCTTGTTACACATAACTAGAGGTGAACAAAAAAAACCGGTTTGGGTTCTCAAACCGGTTTCCAAACCGGTCCGAACCGCCGGTTTGTAATAGGTTTGATATCCTCATCTCCCAAACCGGTTTCAACCCTCCAAACCGGTTTCAAACCGGTTCTATAGGTTTGACATCCCTCATCTCCCAAACCAGTTTCCAAACCGAACCGGTTTTTACCCAAACCGGTTTTGACCATCCGTTGACCAAACCGGAACGGTTTGAAAACCGAACCGGTTTGAGCACCTCTGCACATAACATGTGCCTTGATGTTGGGTCATTTAATAAGTTTTGCATAAATTGGGTCTAAGTTATTATCACACCCATCTCTCAACTTAATTTACACCCTCTAAATGTCTCATATAGGCATATATGGGTCAATTATTATTTGTCATGAATTTCCCAACGTTAATAATTGGTCTCGTATAAACATATATGAAGCGTATAAATTCTAAACGAAACTTGTATAAGACCAATCATTATCAAAACAATGTGTGTCAGATGAATGCATACGTCTCGTATAAGACAATAAGCCTAAACAAAACATATAATATCGGTGATGTGTTAAATAATTAAATAAAAGAAAGTTGTCTAAATAACAAGACTCTTAAAATTAGTGAACGTAATGATCAAAGGATGACTTTTGATTTTTTTTGAAATTTCAATTCTTTCACTCTGATTTGACGTGCATTTATAATTAGAAATTACAGTCTGTTTTTTATATTATTTTGTTCATATATCTCTTGATAAATCACTAAAAATACACATACGATCTTCAATCATTTATTTTATTATTATTATTTGTTGAGATAATCCGTTAGCTTATGCATGATAGCAAGTACCGTGATCATCAGATTGATCAGATTCATCCTCGTATTAATCTGGTTGAAGATATGGTACGCTGGTTGATTAAGTGTGAGATTAATAGGTCGAGACATGCAGGCATCAAGCCTACTCCATTGCCACCACCACGATAGTAATCTCATAATCCTTAGTTTGTGTTTAGTATTGTGTTCTTACTCTTGTATTCTTTTCTATATAAAGACACATTATATACTTATATTTGGTATTTGGTTTAATTGTTTACAATTGTAGCATATGTTGTATTATTTCGTATTTATATTTTCTGTGATTATATTGTTGTAGTAATTAACAAAACAAAATAATAATAAATGGTAAACAATATTGGTGACAAAAACTATTATTATGATTATATAATAATTTGAATTAATTAACAAAATAAGATAATAATAAAATGTTTGTTTAAATACTTATAATATTAACTCAGAATTTTCAAAAATAATAATCTTTTTAAACAATTAACATTTTTAAAAAAACAATATTATTGTTTTTTATAACAAAAAGGATAATTAATATATTATTTTTTTAAATATACATATCTTATAGTGTTATAATACACATATATATTTTACTAAGAAGATGGGTCATGAGAGAATTTAATGACAAACATATATGCCTCATATAGCACTATACAATGCATACGATACAAAACATTCAAGGTCATATCGTATATATCTTTTATACTAAATATATCTTATGTTAAAAATACTAATATTAAAAAAAAATTTAAAACCAGACTAGAATAAAATATATTTTTTAAAACAATTTTTTAAATTAAAATATTTAAAGAAACAAAATTTGAAGAAAGTAATGTATATAGAAATAATATAACTATTTTATTACTTAAAATATTAAATTATATGAAATTTTAATCACAATTTATATTAGAAATCATCTTATATTGTCATCTGAATCCGTGTAATACACATCGACTAAGCTAGTTTTATATATACACATCTTAAAATAAATTGCATATGTCCTCTTTTTTAAAACTAAAAATAACAAATTTATCATTTGAATTTGTTTTATTAAAATAAATTATAGAATAACTATCTCTTCCATCTTTTTTACTAAATTTAAACATTACAATTTGCTCATTTCTAACAGTTTTTTTATCATTTCTTAAATTCTTTTAGTTTTTTTATTATTTCTTTGATCTTTACTCCTTTTCTTTTTTTTTTTTGTCTTTTTGTTATCTTGCCATTATTCATTTTCAACTTTTATTCATTTGTTCATTTTTTTTATTTTTGTATTTTCTTATGGACGAAGTGTATATTGGCATGTTAGGCCACTCGGAGTCGTACCACCTTTCCCCACTTTTCCCCGTTGCCACATCAGTGCCACATCAGTTTTCTCCACTTTTTCCCCACTTTTCCTCATTTTGCATGGTGTCGTCCCACTTTCTCCCACTTTTCCCCACATCACTTTTCCTCACTTTTCCCCCTTTTCCCCACATATTTTTTCCCTCCAACGGTCCTTTTTTCACTTCCCCACTTTCGGCCTCATTCGGTGAGCACACCCCGATTTCCCCCACCCCATTTCCGGAGGGGCGGTGTTCCCATCCTTTCCCGGATTGGTGAAAGCCTCCCCGGCTCTTCCCATTACCCCACTCCGAGTGGCCTTATTAGCAGATAAAATCACCGATGAGAACCCCTAATGGAACCATTGATGAGAAATAATTGATAGCTAGGTTTAAGTTAAGCAATAACAAGAGTTAGAACATTATGATATATTCATTGAATGAATTGCGGAAAATTAAAGAGGAATATTGTCTTATAAATTTATAAAAAAGACGTTTTTGTCATAATGTCTAATTTTATAAAAGAATATATATCTATATATACACGCGTGTATGTGCGCGCACCCATATATATAATTAATTTATGTTTTGCGCTTGAGATACATTTAATTAGGTTTTAAAATAAACTGAAATATGTAGACTCTTATTTTCAAAAATTGAATATTGTAATTTAAGTTTTGGATTACTACAAATATAATTAAGCTTTAAAATAAAAGGATTATGTAAATTTTTCTTATTAGAAAAGAGATCTATGTAATTAAGTTTTGATTTGTCTATTTATATGATAGTTATAAGCAATCAAACAAAACAAGGGTAAGTCACCTAACCTATTTTGCTGATTTTTCCTTAGGTAAGATAAGATAAATCTACTATGTGAATTTGGTTGTATGAATAAATATTATACACTTAGTTGTATGATTGTATGATTGTGCATGTGATTTTACACTTGAATGTGTTTAAGTGAAAATGTTCATTTACCTGTTTTTAAATATTGGGTGAGTCATTGAATATTTCATTTTGATATGATAATGTATTGAGATGATTCACAAGGGTTTGGACACTCTTTTATTAATCTGCATTATAATTTGTATTATATTGTATGTTTGAGTATGTGATATTACACTTGAATGCTTATAAGTGAAAATGACCCGTAATGATATTATAGTTATGTGAACATGTCATTTTAGTTATAACTCTAATAATGTTTTGAAATAATTCCACAAGGACGTAGACATTCACTACATTATGAATTAATTGCATAATTGTATATGTGATATCATACATGAACATGTTTGGGTGAAAATAACATGTTAACTTGTAATGAAATTTCAAGTATCTGAACGCGTCAAAGAATATGATTGGGGTTGGTTAGGATGATTCACAAGAGTGTGAACATCCATTAATGGATTCAGGTGATTCACGAGAGTGTGAACACTATGTTGAAATCAACAATTCAGTATGATTCATAAGAGTATAAACACTATACTTGAAGTTATGAATAGATATGACTTACAAAAGCATAATACCTACATAAGCATAACGATTTGACTTGATTTGCAAGTGTGTGGACATGCATATGGAATACTTGTTTGAAATTATTAACATGGGTGTGGATGTCTAAGAAAGTAATATGCTTGAATGCATTTGGGTGAATATGATCTACTAATAATGTTGTGACTTTGGCTCCTATACATGCATTACAATTTGATTGTATTTGTTATTGATGTTTGATGTTCGGATTATCATGAGTAGTTTGAAAATTATTTATGTGTGTTTTGGAATGTCTTGTGTGAAATTAGGAAAGGAGGAAATGATTTCAAGTCGTCAAACACAAAAAAAATGGGAAGATTTGAAGGGGAGGCGTATAGTATGCTAGTATGGGCGTACCATATGCTAGACTGGGCTTGTTGTACATCAAAACCTTCTGTTGTATCATTGATTTGTTCTATTGTATGCCATAAACTAGCATAGTGTACAAAAAAGTAGGTTAATATTTTCTGACACAAATTTTGTTATTTTATCAAATTTTAAATTTGATTGTGTATGGGTTGACTTACTTAGTTGTTATTAACTAATAAGTAATATAATGTGGTGTTTCAGGTCATCCATAGGTATGGATAGCAGATGTGATCAGGAATTTAAGTTGAGTATTGAGCAATGCTTTAAGGAACATAATGTATTGTGCAATATAACATTATAAGATATGAGCACAACATTTTTTTATTTCTTTAACAAATGAACATTAATAAGAATCTTTGTTCATTTAGTATTCGTAAACAGTTGAAAACAAATTCAATACTAAACAAACGATCATGAGCAAGGACCCGTTTGTATTCATTCGATTTGTTTTTGGCCTTACGCCCAATTCATTGAGTCCTTAAAAGTCATGAACAACTAAAACAAAATTCATATTTTTTTAACAACTATTAAGTTAGATCATACAAACATAACAACAGATGATATACTTGATTGATAGAAAACACTACGATACTACTAGAAGATTCATTGCCAAACACCAATCCATCATAATCTAACATTGCCAGCTACTTTTGATTGAAACTACATATAGATGTTATAAATAATGAGGGAGGTTCAAATAAGAAGGGTATTTTGCCTAAGAACAATAAGAACAATTTAAAAACAACATTTGACAACCCTAATTAAATCCGATTGAACTAATTCCGGATGCGTTGGAACCATCTCGTCGAACTCTACGATCTTAGATTTAGGGTTTAGCTTGTAGGGTTTAGAAATTAGGTTTTATAATTTGGCTTAGCGTTTGGCCTTAAAGTTTAGCTTTTAGGGTTTAGATTTAGCTTTTTAGGTTTAACTTTCGGATTTAGGATTTCTTTTTAGGGTTTAGGGTTTAATTTTAAGGTTTAGGATTTAGCTTTAAGGTTTAAGATTACGGTTTAGCTTTTAGCATTAGGTTTTAGGTTTAACTTAAGAGTTTAGCTTTAGTTTTAGCATTAGTTTTAGCTTTAGAGTTTAGATTTAGTATTTAGCTTTAGCGTTTACGATTTAGCTTTAGAGTTTAGGGTTAGGGTTTAAGTTTCAACGAGACGGTTCTAATGCATCCGAAATGAGTTCAATCGAAGTTCGTTAAAGTTATCAAATGTCATTTTTAATTTGTTATTATTGTTCTTAAGCAAAATCTTGTTCTTATTGGATCTTATCCCTTGGTTAAATGGGATCGAGGGCATTGCTAATGTTGCCGCCAATGAAGCAAGGCATAAGACCTCTTATGGTTAATGACAGATGTATGTTTTTTTTTCAATGATGTCATTTTATTTGTATGCTTTACTTTCATATATAGGACCAGACATAACTTTCCCGGGTTGGTTATACCGTTCGGGTTGGGTAAAAAAAATACTACTTAGAGTTTTTCATACAAATTTTTAATCTTTTGAACACATTATATATTCCACCAAAACTTGATCATCTAAAATGATATACATTTAAGCTTGTTATATATGATAATACTCAATTTAATATGTAATAAGTAAGTACAGTATATCTTAAGTTCAAATAACTTTAGTTAGGTTAATTATTTTTTCATTCATGAATACACGTCCTTTACTTCACATCTATTGTAGGCTTAATTATGAAGTGTTTGAAACATTAACCAATTTTTTAAGAATTATATCATCCTGTTACCTTAATATTGTTTGAGGACTATAAATTATTTGTATATTAAATATTGGCATGTGTTTCACAGAAAAAAGAGAATTGAAAGGTAATTTGAAAATAATACTTTTGTTATTTCTTTTAGTTTTCTTTATTTTTTTTAGATATTAATAACTTTTTAATATGATACTATTTTTATAATGATAAACACATCATTAAATTGAGTATTTTTATTTTTTTAATATGGATATAATATTAATATATAAAAAAGATAATTAATTTTTAAACTTTTTTTGTATATTTACCGCATTTTTAAAAAATGTACTGGATTTTTTTAACAATATATGCTTATTTGTAGTGTTATATTGAGATACAACATAATTTATAATAAACAATATTGAACAAAAATTACAGCACAAGAAATGCATAATTCGAATTTAGTACATAAAAAATATAGCATAAACTAATATAATAAAAAATTACATAATACAATATATTAATGTATTGGATTTAGAAAAAGGTATATCAATAATGTACTCAAATTAATAACAAAAAATGTTTGATTTAATGTTATGATTATTAAAAAATATTATTATATGAAAGAGCTATAAACATTAAAAAAAATAAGGAATTATAAAAATTAAAAAATATATAATTTATTATTATATATTATTTCACTCCTTTTTCATTACTTTAATCTAAACAATTAATTTAAAGTTGTACTGTTTGTTTTGTTAGACCAAAAGGATTTTTTAAATATCCACGTCATAAAATATTATATAGATTACTAGTATATTAAATGACTTTAAACATATATTTAATTTGAACAATTAAGGGAAGTCTTTGTATAAATTGAAGTTCACTAACATGCAAGTAACAATTACTAAAACATTTATATCAACTATCGAAATTTTAAAGCTACCAAAATATTTAAATTTTAAATATTAATTGAATATATAACCAATTGTGGCATGGTTCAATATTATCAAAAATGAAATATATAACTTTTATTTATTGAAGTCTCAGATTTTAATCATGACTTTTGCAGAGTTTTACTACAATAACATGTTTCATTCTTAATTAATAAGATATATATCCAGAGAATTGTCTCAATCGGTAAATTCTCGCCCTTCAAATGTGGAGGTCTTGCGTTCTAACCTTGTTGGGTGAAATTTAACAGATATCCAGGTAAAGTAATGAATCAGGGCTTTAATCCCGGGTTTGAACCTAATGAGGAGCGAGGGTTTACGGATTTCATCCGGTTCCCGCGCATCTGAGGGCACACGTATCTCAAGATCGGAGATCAATGAATCGATCTTAGCTATCAATCGCTATGATAACTGAATGTAGTACGAGGAGACGCTTTAACTTCAGTTCAAAAAAATTATAAGATATATGTGATATAGTTAATTTAGGAGTTTTCCGTTAAAAGCCTTGACAACCAGTAGTTTATTTTTGTTTTAAAAAAATAAATATATAAAAATTAAATCTTACACCTTTTCAATTTGGGTTCCTCCTAGATCCCATAAACCCAACAAACATCACCAAAGTAACACATCTTTCGGCAATCACTTTCTACACATCTAACGCTTCTTAACTCAGAAAGCTCTTCCTCAACAACTTATACTTTACGCATCAAAACTTGTATATTTTTCTGGTATATTCAATTTCTTCTCTGGTAAAAGCACTTACCATTACATTCACATATAGAAATAAAATCGACACACAATATTGACCCCTCCTTTCTTTCCTTCCATTTTCGATCTCACCACTTTTCACATGGATTCCGGCAACAGTGGCAGCTTACAATCATCTAGCGGCGGAGACGCCGTAGCCGGCGCCGGTTCCGGTTCTGGTTCTGTTGCCGGAGATATAAACCCTTCTTCTACACAATTCAATCCCATACCGATTCTTCAACCCCGGTCTAATTTCTTCGATCCATCGTCGTTTTCACAACCCTTGAACATAAACCCTAACCCTAATCCCAATTCGATTTACAATCTCGATTCTATCTGGTCCAGAAACTCAAACTCGAATCCGACTTACGATCTTGATTCTCAGCAGGATCCGTATGTTAACCCCAATCCGGTGGATGGTGCTTCGCCGAAAAACCCTAAAAAGCGTACTCGAGCTTCCCGGCGAGCACCCACCACAGTTCTGACCACCGACACCTCTAATTTCCGGCAAATGGTTCAGGAGTTCACTGGAATCCCCACCGCGCCGTTCTCCGGTTCCTCGTCTTCGTCTCCGTTTTCTCGCCGGCGTGATTTTTACGCCGGAGGAGTTGCTCCGGTGCACCCTTTCCGGCCGTCGGCGCAGAAGATTCAGCTGCAACAGCCCTCGTATTTAAACTCCGGTACTACAACGACGAGTAATTTTCATTTACCCCCTTCTGAAACTCACGGAAGCTCTAAACAGCCCCTGGATTTATCCAATTTTCAAAATCAGATGTTTCCGTTTCAATCTCTTTCACAGTCAAGTCCACCGCAGCAGATTAGCGCAACGGAACATCCGGATGCGTTTCTTGGTTCTTCTTCGACGTCGTTGAAAAGATGCAGGGGTCAAGATGTAAATTTGTTGAATTTCGAGGGTATGAATGGAAATTCTCAGAACGATGTCGTTCCGTTAAGACACGAGGGTGATCAACTACCAGGTAACGACGACTCGTGGATTTGTGCTTCTGATTAATTAAGTTTTAATTTTATTATAATTTGAGTTTCTGTAAAATTAAGTTTTAGTTAATAATAGCATACCAAATTACAATGTGGATTAAAGGGTGATTTTTGTTAATTATTTTGTAATCAAAATCACCAGTATATTAATTAAATAATTAATAATAAAATTAATTAAGTTATCACTTAATACGTATAAATGGTATAATATCTGTATAGTGCATGAAAAAGTTGTACCTTAGGCAGAAACATGGTTGTACATTTGGTAATTTGTAAAAAAATTTTTTAAGGGTTTTGGAACTCAAACTCACGCATGAAAACATGAAATCCATGCACGTTCATCATTTTTAATTTATTTTAAATACTCAAAAAACATATATATTTCTTGTGCCAACGTTAATTGGTACGTATTTGGTGTCTGAAACTCTCTACGTTAATTGGGACGCATTTCTTGAGTTTGAATCCGGGTTGAAATATATTTACTGAGACAAGATTAGAGGGTTTATCCAGCTAGAGGTTCCTTCTGGGCAGCCTCATGTGTACGCCCTGAGCGTCAAATCCGATGGAACGGTTGAAATCCCTTCTTGGTGTCGTCGTATCAAGTCGTTCAATTCTAAAGAAAATAGAGAGAGTTCGATAGGTTGTTTTGTAAGTATTCATGGCCTATATATGGATGTTTGTACGTGTATATATATGATTTATACATATATGCATGTGTATGTATACATGGTTTATACATGTCATGCCTCTATGTGGGTGTATCATGTATGTGTTCGTTGTCCCTCTGTGTGTGTGTATTTATTTACATTTGAAACGTATAATTGGGCAATTACTCAGAAAATGATATTTGGCGTAAAAAGTTAGCATCGTTAGATATGTAAATCTGTAATTAACGTTTGAAATTTAAGTTGTAAAAAAAAACGATGGAATGGTAGTTTAGTTTTGGTGATTTTTGTTGACTTTTATTATAAGTTCTTAAAAATTTTTTAATTAAATGTTTATAACTTTTATATGTGAAAAAAGTATGATGTTCTTATATGAAAAATACAAAAAACAAAATATCTTTTTTTCGCTCCTTGTGTTTTGAAAATGTAATTGTATGCATATGTTTGTCATTTTATTTTATTAATTTTCTATGATGAAAAAGCTTTAAAAAAATATAATGATGAAATATGACAATTTGTAATTTTAATATATATGTAAAACACAACATAAAAATAACTCATTTATCTAACGCATTAAAATAAATAAGGAATGACACAAAATAATATAAAATCTTACACAAAATGACGAATACATCTAACACATTTATATATTTTAGCTATGTAAAACATACAAATTAAATAATAACATGAAATGAGTTAAAATGTAAACATAGTAATAAATATATCTTACATAATAATGTAAATGTAAATCATAAAGTCATGTGTAGTAGTAAAGTCTTCATCACTACACGTACGTGTCATATAAAAAATTATTTTTGTCACATTCTTTACATACACGTACAATTATCACCTATATTTCTCTCCTCTGACAACCCACTCATGCCCTATCATCGCCCCCATTCTCTACTCTCACATTCACGGTGATCACCCTTAACCACCCTCTCGTGAATGCCCCTCACGCCCCGGTCAAGCCACACTCACTTATCACTACACATAGCCTAAGTATTAAAGATCGATAACCTTTTTAAAACTTAAAAATGTCAAATATAATTTGTATAATTCATCTTACTCTTTCTATAATTAAATTTTATTTTACAACATATATGTATATATATATATATATATGTATTATCCTGAAAATTTCTAATATTGTTAGAACTCTCTTCTCATCAATGTTTACACATGCATAAAGTAAATATTTTTACAGCATGTTCTTTATTTTATATGTCATATGTAAACATGTGTAAAAATAAAGTTTGCATGCTTCTTACAAAAGGTAAATATTTTTTTATATTGTGAGAGCTCTGAATATCTTTTTACACATGTGTAATAAAAAAGTTTTTAGAATTCTAAAAATAATAATAATAAGTTTGTTTTATATATACATATGCCAAAGTAAATTAAAAGCCAGCTATTTCAATGTTCAATTTGATTTTCAAACTATGTGTTCTTATATCAATTGCTACACAACTTTTGAAGCTAATGCCTTTAGATTTGAGAATCTTGTTAACCAAATGTATGTTTTTCGATTGTTTTAAACGTTTTTAAGATTATCAACGTAAATTTCTGAAATATATGAGGGGTACCATTGAGATTAGACATAAATCAAAGGAGGTGCTGTTTTAGATAATTATATTCCTCCCTAACTATTTTAATATCCAATTTTTAAATCATAAATTTATATAAAATAATGTTTTACAAATTTAGATTTTAGTTATTAAATAATCCTTGTTTGATTCTTTCAGGTCATTGCAACCATAAAGGAAACATGTCAATATACAATTTTCTAATGTTATTATTACACACAATGAACATTGATATTGTAAATATACCTAATAACAATTAAAGT
Source organism: Mikania micrantha (assembly GCA_009363875.1). Lineage (NCBI taxonomy): Eukaryota > Viridiplantae > Streptophyta > Magnoliopsida > Asterales > Asteraceae > Mikania > Mikania micrantha. The sequence goes on along the minus strand of CM018692.1, from coordinate 104,842,159 downwards.
ATATATATATATATATTTTTTTTTTTTGAACGGCTTGAGTGACAATAGAGTGGGCAATGGCATTCACATCGTTGAACGGCTTGAGTGGCAATAGAGTGGTCAATGGCATTCTCATCGTAGCCACCCCAGATAAGCGGGAACCGGCACACTGTCGTAAACTCTCTCCCCTGCTCAGGTTCGAACCCCTGACCTCAATGAGGTGCAGCTTCTCCGCTTCATTGCATGTGATTGAAAGTGTCACCCGGAGAATTAAAGTATATAAAGTATGACTCTTGTTATTCATACACTATCTCTAGTTAACTAGTTGTATTTTATACGACTCACATGAAATTGTATGAGTTGTATTACATCGTAGTACCTTATAATTGTCAGTTGAGTCAGAATTATATGGGTTGTATAAAGGTATAACCATATAGTTTTAGGTCAACTAACAATTCTCTAACATTAGAGTATTATATTTTGCTCACATACATATATATGGGCCATAAAATATTTTAGAAAGAGCTCCATAAATACATTTGTTTACTCATAACAAAAGTGAATGTTATTATTATTATTGTTATTTTTATAAATAATAGAATTTGATAATTATTTTTTTGAACAATTTCGCTTACCTATTGTTGTGTTTCATAATCATTTTAATCGGGTCTTTATAATCATTTTGTAACAAAACAATAAATATAAGATTAGTTATGGAAACAAAAAAAATTAACCACATAACAAAATAAGTCTATATACAAATGAAAACCAATTTGTATAAAAAATACCAAACTACAAGCTACATATTATCACAGCCATCATTTAGATCTATCTTTTGTCAAGCCACTAGTATCAAGGGAAGTGGATACCAAAATGAGAAACAATATATAGAGATCATGACGAGATCTTGTCACATCGCTAAATCCTCAAGTCGTCGTAAGACTCTAGTGTTTTCATGCACTATAATTGCTCTATGTGCTCAAAGAGGTGGCGGCAGCGATAGTGTCTTCTTCTATGTAAGACTCTACTCTTACGTTCAGTTCCCGAGTTTATTATAGGATTGAAAAGAAAGGAAACGAAAGAAAATGAAAGGAAATGAAATGAGAGGAAATGAAAAGAAAATAAATGAAATGAATTCTTTCCTTCCATTTCCTTCCAAATCGGAAGGAAAGAAAAATTAAACAATTTTGCCTAGTTTTCCTTCCATTTCTCTCCCCTTCCTTTGTTAAATGAAACTCAGGAACACAAACATGTTTAATTTTTCTTTCCCTTCCTTTGTTAAATGAAACTCGGGAACACAAACATGTTTAATTTTTCTTTGCCTTCCTTTGTTAAATGAAACTCGGGAACACAAACATGTTTCTCCTTTCCTTTCAATTCTCTTCTTTTCTCTCCTTAAATGAACTCGGGAACAGAACGTTAGAGCTAAATTTGATGTTGATTAGTTGCAATCTGATGTACCAGTTGAGTCAGACAAGAAATCCTCTTCGTAAAAAAAATTGAAAACCAATCATGAAACAACAATACATGTAGATATCAATGTCGCACTATCAATCATCTCATGTATATAACATGCTACCATATACTGTTGGATTATAGGCACAAATAATTTTTAAGGCACACGTGATTTGTGTCATGTAAAATTTTTTTTTTTCAATTCTTGATATTGTTTATGATAATGTGTCTTCTACAAAGTAAACATCTAGCATCTGAGAATATCTTTTCACAAGCATTAATCAAACCAAGGTTTGTTTTTGTTGCAATAGCTCAAGGGTGCATACATCTACCCAATGTCATCTGTAGTTGGGTTAACAACCAACAAAAAATTCCTCTATCTCTAGATAAGTGAAAACATAATCAATAAAAAAAAAGTTTTATTATTGAAAGACATACCAACAATTTCAACAAACAACATATTATACATGTTTGTTTTGTGTGTCAATTCTATTAACAAGACATGTGAGAATGCATGTCACATGGGAAACACTTTTGAGAGAATGAAAACAAATCTTCAAGTGCATTGGTCACTTCATTTACTCGATACTTATGAACATAATTCTTAAATCGAAAAAGCAAGAAAATAACGTCAAATGGAGTATTCGCAAATCGATCCTATTTATCTGTACGCTAAAGTGAAATGTATATGGTTTTGATCATTGACCGTATAACCTTATACAACCCATATAACGTCTGATAACAAAGGTGGTGTATGAATATGAGATTCCATTTTTCTTGAAATTTATTAGAACGTAACAAACATGTAACACTTCATTGATTACTTTGAATACATGTAACACTTGATTAAGTACTTTGAACGATTAATCATTAAACAAATATTCATGGTCTATAACTATGATTTTCATATACAGAACTGTTACATCTATACATGTGGGTGTTATTCGAACAAACTTGATGGCATACGAATCAAATGGTACCATATAGGGCTTGTAGTACCATGTTATTTGTCAAATCAAATCAGATCTTGTCTCCTCACAATACATATAATATATGTCGTATTGTATCATACAACTTGTACGTATACGACATATATAAATGATTGACATGATAGGTTGAATTTTTGGTCTTTTAACTAAAATCGATCTTTTATGGGTTTTATGACACCTTAAAACCTATACTCGAGTGTCATATGATGAAATACTTTCTATATTTTTGGTGTATCTATAAATACAACCCTTTCTAAAATTGTTATCAAAGTACAAATGTACATTAAATTATCACAACTATGATCATAAGATACTATATTTTTTTTTGAACGGCAAAGGTTATCCCCTCCGAACTAATTACTTCATTGCATGGGTTAGAACCCATGACCTCCTATTCTAAGAGGCAAAGCCTCTACCAAGTGGGTTAGCCCCACAAGTGGCACATAAGATACTATATGGTATGTTTAATTTAAAGACTTATAATTTAAAGGTATTAAACATGTTATTAAGATGTTTCTTCTTCAAGTGGTGAGTGAGGACTCAAGTCCCCTTTGAAACAACATATGTAGTAAGATTGCAATATGTTTCATGTTAAAAAAGAAAAAGAAAAAAAAGTATATATCAATCTTATAGGATTTACTAATAATTTAATTGGGTAATTATTTGCATATGGGACACTAATGACATCGTGTTAGGTTGTTAGATCCACCTAATCTCCATAATTACCATCAATAATATCTAAAAGAGATATCTTAGCTAGAGATATGACAGGACTAAAGATTTTTTGTCGACATATTACAATTTTATTGGGTATTAATATTCATACACCATTTTCATTCTCAACACATCATACCCAAGTCAAGTAAAATCAAACACATATATCACACAAACAATAATTTTACTTATACATATTTTTAAATATTTTTTAATAATAATAAAAAAGACAAAATAGTATTTTTATTGATACATTGATATATTAGTAACCTAACCTTTTTTTTTTCTCTTTTCATAATTGATATGTAAAATTCTAGAACGAGAAATATTTACTTTGTTACACAATCCAACAACATATTTGATTATTGTAATATATACACATATATATATAGGGTGGATCTTCTAAAACAAAGTTTTATTTAAAAATAATATGACAAATCCTCATCTTTAGTATAAGAAATAAATATATTTGTATTTGACACATTTCAAAATTCTGTTTTTCTATTTATTTATAACTTTTTCATACGAAATTATGTTTTTAAAGTAATAAAAATATTTAAATTGAACCTTTTTTTATTTAAATTGGTTATATTGTTCATATAATTTATTTTTAAAAACATTAATATTTTATATTGTATCTTTATGTATTGCATTTCTTGTAGTACATTTTTTTATATTACAACTTTATGGTGTAATTTCTGCGTTTTTTGTTCTATTTTTTTTGATGTATTATATTAAACTAAAAATACAATGCATCTTTCACAAAATATGTGTGTGTTTAATAATATAGTGCATATAAGAAAAAATCTAGTACACCTCAAAAGAAAATTTATCATTATAGTTTATATATTAATATGATACTTATGTTAAAGATAAAAAATACATCATTTTAAGCTGTAATTTTTAAATAACAAATAATATTGTATGAAAAATTATAAATATATAAAAAGTACGAAAAACTATAAACAAAGTTAATAAAATATGTTATACCTAAATTGTTTTTTTCTTTTTTCCTAACATAACATATGTCAAACTTTTATTATTTTCAATTATTTTAAACACCCACACCTGCACACACATAAATATATATAGAGATTGTATCTATGATACCCTTAAAACCTTCCATAACCACTCATTTTAAATTATGAAAAAGAATGTGAAGTTCACATTAAATCACATTAAAAGAATCATTTTATTTTAAACCTATTTGTGGTATATAAACGATTTTTGCATAAAAACTGTAGGAATAATTGTGAACTATAACTATAAGAATCAAATGGTTCAGACCTAATGATGAAATTATCACCCGTGAAAGAAAAATAATCTCATGAAGTTGAGTAAATTGATATAGCCTATAATTTTTGACTTTTTTGAGTTTAACCAATTTTAAATGCATATACTTTATCGTATGACGACATTATTTCTCAAAAAAATTACACCATAAAATCAAATATTTAATACTTTTTAATTTGAATATGCTATTGTTATATATAATTCAAAAAAAGTTTTTAAATTTGTTATTGTAAAGCTTGCATTATTATCATTATAACTGTGTGATTTATCATTATAACTTGCATAATTATTCTTATGTGTAATTATTATTACGACTTGCGTAATTATATAGACAAAAGTACCCTAGCTTTGTGAGATTCGCACAAAAAAGAAGGTTCGTATAATTTAATTTATCCTAAGCATCGCATATGTAATTTATATTTTTAAAAAATTTATTATTTATAAATAGTCATTTTAGCAATGGTTTGATTTATAAGATTTGATCTGACAATATACTCTTGGCAGGTCCTAGCATCGAGTGAATTCACTTTTATTAATATATAAAATTACTATGTTAAAACCCGTGTATTACACAAATTTAATATAAAATATTAAATAGTTAGTAATGAAAATTTAACAATTATAAAACGATATTTTGATATAAAATGATTATTTTGCAGGACAAAATTTGGAGATATGGCTTCAATCCATTATTATAATGGGGGTATTTGGTGTAGATTAGGAATAAAATTTATGAGTGGGGACGTTAGCCATTCAAAAATTAAATTATATAGATAAAAATAAATTTAACATACTAGTTACTCTCAAAATGATAGGTATTGAAACATTTTTCTTTCAATTTTTATTAAAATGAAACATGTTATAGACTTCAAATTTTGACTGTTTATAAATTTAGAAGTTCAATGCTTAGAGAAATTTAGTTTCTTTTTTTTTTCTATTAAACAATTGTTTATGGTATAAATCAATGATTCAAAAGACAAGTTACACTTTTGGAATAAAAAGAAAAACAAAGAAATATCAATGACGGAGAAGTGAAGGCATGTGAGATTCTCAATGGGATTGAATGGTTTTGAGTGGGCCTTTCTTTTATACATGGAGAATAATCTTGTTTTCTTCAATCATGATAGTGAAATGATTATGGACTCATTGTTGCTTTTCAATTTCCATTACATTTTGCTTCAAAAGGTAGCATTGATTCATAGAACAAAAATAAGCTAATGATATTAATGTTATTGTCATTTGGTACTTATATATTAAGTTATCTGTATTATGATTATTGGTATATCTATAAAAAAAATCGACGATATGCTCATTCTATTTAACTTGTACAAGTTTTTTTGAAGCTCATATGTTATTTTTTTTATTTTAACTTTTGATGGAAGTAATGACTCACAACGATGAGGAATCATTGTAGAGCATAAAATTAAAACATAGATTTGATAGATGTTGTGGAGATATGAGTAGCGTATGAAAAGTTAATAATGACTCACAAGTTTAACATTAGGAAGTTTGATGAATCAAATAATTTTATTTTTGGGAAGATGAATCTTTTAAATGCATGTTATATATTAAATAAATATTTGATGAGACACATGTCAATTTTATAAGTTATCAAAACTTAATTAGTTTTCTTATTATTTTCTCCTATTAAATATTTGTAAAAAATATTTTTAAAATTTATTTTTATCATCCCCCTTCTATTAAAGAATAATGATTTTTTTCAATCTATTAACATAATTATAAAATAAGTCATATGCTTTAAATTTTTATAAAAATATCTAATAAATATATGATATGTTATTTAAAGTAAATAATTTTAAAATTTATTTATTTGTCTAGTGTAATACACATGTTTTTTAACCTTGTATATAACAAATAAATATCTTAAAAAACACTTTTCATATTTATAGGCTTTCTCATACTAACTTTCTTTTTTATTAAATTTTTTTCTTTCTTTTATCTTATTAAAAATTCATGATATTAATAGCATTGTTTATATTTTTTCATATTCGAAAATACAAATTTTAATAATATACTTATTGAATAAAGAATTTTTTTTGTAAAATATGACATTTTTCTATGACAAACTTTTTTAAAAATAAAAATAAAGAACATTGAAAATTGGTCTTATTAAGAAATAAAAGTTCTATAAAAACAATTAGAAAAAATAAAATTTCTATAAAAAATAATTAAAAAATCAGAGTTTTTCAAAACAACAATATTTGAAAAATTAAAAGAAGAAAATTTAAGAAAATAATATTATTTTCTAATTACATACAATAAATGTTCTCAATTAGGTTTCTAAACTTTGTTTTTCTTTCTAAAATAATTAAACTTTAATTTACCATTCCAATAGTGTGTAATTACCATGTTAATTATCAGGTTACTACTTTTTTCATTAATTTTTTTATTAATGTTTTCGAGTATGATTTAGAGTATAAAACACAAAAAGTACAAAATACAATTTTATGAGTAAAAAATGTGTTTTTATTTTTATTATAACACACTAAAAATATAATTTTATAATCAAAAAAATAAAAATACTAAAACTCGTTATTTTATCAATTTTATATAAAAAATTATATTTTTAATTTTAATTAAAAAATATAAGTCGCTTTTTAATTAAAAGATCCATGTTATTATTTATATTTTCCACGTCATTTTAAAGGTAAAAAATATTTAATGTAACTTTATACGTCATCGTTGGTACCTTATTAACCTGCTAATTACATAATATTATAATAACAAATGAAACTTTACTGATTTAAAAGACACAAAAAAACCTCTACTAACATAATTACTCTATATATATATATATATATATATATATAGAATTGGGATCAAATAATAACTCACTCTTAAAGCAATAAACCAGATAACTTTACCAAGATGAAGTCAAATCTTGGATTTTTTTTTTTGAACATCATTATAATAATCGGTGGGAATTAATTACAGAGATAATTAATTCGTTAAACTAATAAAGTTTTGAACTTTGTTATAAGGGATTATTAATTAAATGTTAATTAATAAAATAGAGGATTAATAAAATAAATGATGTTTAATTAGTTAAACATTAGTTATTTATATATATTAAATCTCATGAAAAGGAATAGAGTATTTAAGAAGTTTTGGAATTTGACCCAAATATATTAAATCTCATGGAAAGGAATAGCGTATTTGTAAAATTTTGGAATTCAACCCAATAGATATTTTTGGATTTTTAAGGTTGGCCACAAATGAATTAATCAAATAGGTATGAGTATGAAACATCCATCGTTATGGCACTGTATGCAAGAAGGAACCACATATGAATTAATAAAAATGTATGATATGAAACATATGCTATCATGGCATTGTATGCAAGGTTATAATATCATCATCAACTTTATCTTTATTTGTTTCTTCTAGGCTTCTAGCTTTAAAGAGAGAAATGGAAGAAAAAACCCTAATTGTGTTATCTGTTATTTGGAACACAATTTCATTTTCATTACATAAGTTATTTGTAAACCTTTGAAACATGTTTGATGACCACTTGATTATTTCAACTTCTTTAAAATGCAGGATACCAAAGGATATGATTATGAAAGAAAAAAACTTTACAAAAACTAAGAAGATTTTCAACAAGAACTGCTAAAATGATCTCAAATGTTTGTGAATTTGTCAACCGATTCATCGAAAAATTTTCTTCTCAGTATTCTATTAGACGATAGAACTACTATTTTAATTCCGCATGAAAATATCATTCGTTGTTTAGCAGTCTAGCGCGCCGCAACACGCGCGTGATTAACACTAGTTAAAACAATTGACAAACATGGTTATATTTTTATGAAGTTACCTCTTTTTATAATTTAAATATCTTGATCACTAATTATTTAATATTTTCTTTGTAAAATTTGTGTAATACATGGTGTAGTAATATACTAAATATAATATATAATCATGCTAGAATGAAAAATCTGACTTACTGAAAAGATAAAAACATATGAGAAATTATTTCCTCAATCAAATGTGAAATTATTTCCTAAATCAAATGATGTGATCTTATTGTGAGATATTCGGAACCTAACCATTTGAGTTGATCTCTTTCTTGTATTAATTTAAACAAATTGATCGAAAATAAAAAGAGTAAAATTTTTGTCTACCTTAGAAGCACCAACATGATCTCAAGGACCCCACTTGTGCCCCTCTATCCCCTCAATCCTTACCCTCTTTATCACTTTACACTTGTTCTAAAAAAATTAAAAATTTAAAAAAAATAATAGAAGGAAAAAAAATGATCAAAGTGCTAGAAAATATCACCTCTATCGTGTTTCCCATTCATGGCGAAATTGATAATTTAAAAGGGAAATTAACTTTAGTGTTTGTATAAATCAGTACGACCTTAAAATGGTGAGACTCGTAAATAAGTAATTTGAAGTATCGTGTTTATTTATTTTCTTAAATGTCATTTTCATATTTTATTTACATGTTTAATATTAAAATAATACAATTTTAAATATTTAACATCTTTGTATTCTAGTAAATAAGTATAGATAAACGTGTCATGTTTAGATGAAGTATGAGATTATTTTTCTAGTCTCTCTAATTTTATCTTTTGTTAAATACTAATAATCTTATATAAAAAAAATCTTCTTAATTTAATAAGTTACTAAAAGTTAATAATTCATAAAAAATATTACAATCATATCGTATATTAAAATTAAATTTTATAATTCTTAAACATTTATTATTTTAAATTTTTAAATATTCCTTGTCTTTTATTTTTTCCATTTCTCATGAAATTCACACAAATCTTTATATAAACGGTTGTTTATAACAAATAGGATTTTTAACTCATTTAATAATTGTTTTGCTAATCAAGTAAATTTAATTAATGATAACTATTATATAATTAACTAAATAAATCTAATATAAATTTAATTATATATAGTCACCATTACTGAAGAGTTGCAAATACTCGGCATAAACATGATACAGGATATTTTAAGTTATAAAAAATAGATTTTAGGAAATCATATATATATATATATATATATATATATGTCAAATAAAAAATGCATGCTTGAATTAACGTATATATTATTACAAATAAAAAATGCATGCTTGAATTATAAGTTATTTACAAAATTGATATTTTATATATAATATTATAGATATAATATTCATTAAATTATCGTCTTTCAATGTATCTCCATTAAAAACAAAGAAAGTCGATAAAAAATAGCAAAAAATAATTAAAACAATGAAATTCGATCAAAAATAACGAAAATCCGAGTTTGCCCTAGTTTGATCAATTCCCATTATGTTGACATAGTTTAAAAAAATATCCTTAGCCTAGGCCAAGTTTTACAACACTGAGTCATTGTTTCGCCAACTAAATGAAACTTTTAATTCAAGATTGATTTTGATTTTTGGTACAAGTGGTAGCCAAATTTGTGTTTTACTTATATGCAAAGGGCTTCAAAGTTTCTTTAGCAGTGTATTCTTGACTTCTCTTATATAAGGTTTTGGGCTGGAGTTTCAATTAAAGCAAAATATTAACCTGAGTTTTGAGTTAGAGAGTTTTCATAGTTGTGTGTTTTCTTCTGAGCAAATGAGTTAGGTCACCACACTCTATTATTCAAACGATAGGATGATATGTGTGCAGGGTGATTCCGGTTGATTGTATGTTTGTTGTTCAAAAAAATATACTAAACAAACATATAAAAAAATATCCAATAAAGTATTAATATTCTGCTATATATATGATCAATTATTGAATCTTAAGAGATTTTTTTGTATGTATTTTTTTTTTCATTTAGGTAGTATATATATGATGTTTAATTTCCTAAAAAGAAAACAGATTTATTAGATCCAATTTAATTATTTTTCCCAAAGTAAATATTTAATTCTTTATTTTGCTTGTGTAACACACCTTCCGTCATGTGTCATAATTTTAATTCTTTAATATTTATATATTTTTTTGTCTGCTTATTTTTAATATTATTCTTTCTTCACCTACTTTTTTTTTTGTGAAATTAGCTTTCTATCACCTACTTAAAACTTAAAAAAAGTTTAATATATTCAAGTATATATTACTAACACTTTAATTTTTTTTCTTTATTTAACCCGTGTATTACACAAATTTTTAACCTAGTGATATTACAAAAGGAAATCTTTTTCATAATTTTTCACATGGTTTTATAGATTTTTTTTTCTTTTTCATATTCTCTCTAATAGCCCAATTTTTAGGGGGCACAAAATTTTTTATATATATGTATATATACAGATTCATTCAAATGAGAACTAATAAGACGAAAACAACTAAAAAGAAATATTTATAAACATATTATTTAGTAAGTACAAAAAATGTTTTTTTTTAAAGTATAGAAAGTTTTTTTCAAGCTCTTTAAACTAAATATGTACATTGGTTCGGTTAACGGTTTATTCGGTCTGGTTTAATTTGTTTTCAATTTTTTTTCCTATCAAAAAACCGAAACGAATTCGAAAAGTGGTTCTGTTCTAATTTCAGTTAAAACCGAATATACAAATTGAAAGCCAAATAAATCGCTTAAAAGTCGAATAAACCGATCCAAATAGACCGAATTCAATCGAATAAACCGATTAAAACCAAATAAACCGATTAAAAACCGAATAACCAATCTGAATAAACTGAATTCAACCGAGTAAACTGAATTCAATCTTATATATTATTAATAAGATAATAAATTTAAGTTTGAATTTGGTTTTAATCGGACAACCAAACAAACCAAATTTATAAAAAAATTTGGAATTAAAAACCGAATTCGGAATTTGGATACAACTAGAACCAAAACAATAACCTAATCTAGAATTCGGTTCGATTTTTCCAGTTACGAATACGTTTCGGTTTTCAGTATTAAACGGTTTTTTGGTTTTTTTGAACACCTCCACTTTAATATTTGAATCCGCTAAGGGGCCTTTTTTTCCAGTTCGTCCTGGGCACGCCAATTCCCAAGGCCGCATCTGTTTAAAATGTTTGAAGATCTAGCAACCAACATCAAAGAGTTGCCTCGACGGTACATTGATCTTCATATAACATATGTGCATTTAACATGGATTTTCTATTCTACGTTTGTCTTCTCCATCCTCTCGACACCATTATCATGAAACGTTTTTGTGTAATTGTACTTGAATCTAATTTGTTTATCAAATTAAGCAGGGCAGTTTGGGGGGGGGGGGGGGGGACGGGTTGGTGATCCCTCATGGTCTGATGTTTTAAGAGACCGAGAATATATATAAGGATTGTATTATATGAAAACTCGTTCTTAAAGATTTAATTCTTAAGCTCTATCTGAGTCATCTATTTGAAATCTTGAAAATAATATGTGGTTCACATATTTATTTTCAAGATTACAAATTGATGACTCGGATAGTGACCCGCGGGAGTATACAATGACAACTTCCGGACACTCATGCCCTATCGTGATCTATATATAGTCATTCCAGGTCCACGCATGTTGGAGATAGTTGTTATAAAATTGATAGAACCTAAAATGGATGAAATAACAGATAGATGAGGACTAGAAATCGCTGAATCAACTGCTCCTCCAGAATGGCTGGTAAAACCACTTAAGGGTTTCTCTTTAAAATCAATATATATATATATTATATATATATATGGAAGTGTTCAAATAATAACTCACTTTTAAAGCAATAACCCAGATAACTTTGCCAAGATGAAGCCAAATCTTGGATTTTTTTTCAACATCATTGTAACACGTTTACAACACTATGTTCTTTTATAAGTTTGGGAAAATTCATCACCGTTTAAGAGATATCATCGTTTTAAGTTTTTGATTTACAGCACTGTAACAGTTTTAGGCCCAAAACTTACAACGATGTAAACTCTCAAACGGTGATCAATTTTCGCAAACTCATAAAAGACACAGTGTTCTAAATGTGTTACAATGATGTTAAAAAAATCCAAGATTTGGCTTCATCTTGGCAAAGTTATCTGGGTTATTGCTTTAAGAGTGGGTTATTATTTGATCTCAATCATATATATATATATATATATATAAATGTGTGTGTGTATGTATGTATATATGCAAGTAAGGCTTTCACTGCATCAACATGAAATTCTAAACTGATCTTATTCAGTTATTCTTATGGTTAATGTTCCTTTTTAGAATTTTAAGAATTTCATCCTTTATAGCCTAGCTATAATATATTATATATTATAGTCTAAAACATTAAGACCATTGATGCAGTGACATTTTCATAGTTTAAAACATTGATGCAATAACTTTTTGAAGCCCTAGCTTGTTCCCAAAATCGACAAAAATACGAACAAGAAAAAAAAACTCAACTTTTATTGATTAAATGAGTTGGTACAAGAAAACCTAAAACATTAACCCTCTATTTATAATAAAACCAAACATAAAAAGTCAAACTTTAATCCTAAAAATTCTGCCAAGAAAAACCAGCTCAATCTAAAACTTAATCCTAATCTAAACTTTAAACTCAAATAAAATAAACAAAAACCAAATTAAAAACAACTTTCAACTTTGACCCTTTGACTATCTTAATATTACAAGATTAGTCCAACAATCACCCCCCTAATCTTGTAATATTCCTTCTTCTCTTTAAAGCAATGCAGGTCCATCTTCATGAGCTTTAGCAAAGCTCAATTCTTCCTCTTTTTCCTTCAAATCCGGACATTCATAAGCCAAATGCCCAGCCCTTCCACATTCATAGCACCTTAGGTTTCTTTTGTAGTTCCCTCGACCGAATCCTCGTCCATAACCTCTTCTTTTTTCTTGATCATGAGTTGATTCAGGACCAGCTCCATCACATTCTTTCTGTTCATTCAAATCAGCTTCTCTTCCATGATTTTTTAAGATGTTTGCACCCCTGCCACGTCCACTGTTCCTCCCATTGGCTTCTTTTCCATATTTGTTCCTAGTATTTGAAGCAGACAACAGCAGTTTGCTTTGGCTATCATCTTCATTTTTTTCTTTGATCCTTTCTTCAAATGCCTTAAGTCTTCCTATAGCCTCCTCGAATGGCATGGTGTCAAGATCTGCAAACTGTTCAATGGATGCCACAATTGGCATAAACTTACTTGGAACAAAATTTAGAAGCTTCCTTACCACGACCTCATCTTCAATCGTTGATCCGAGACCTTTGAACATGGTAACAATCTTTGTGATTTTTCCAGCAAAGTCATCAAGTGATTCGTTCTCAGTCATTTGAAGTTTCTCCAAATCACTCTTAAGGGTTTGAAGTCGAGCCTTTTGCACTCGATTTGCTCCAAGAAAACGAACCCGTATTGATTCCCACACATCATGTGCATCCTCATATTTTGCCACCTGCAATAGAATGTCCTCGGGTAGAGATTAAAAGATAAATGCCCTCACAGTTAGATTCTTCTTTGATTCAACTGATGTTCCTGGTTCAATAGTTTCCCATAATCCATTAGCTGCGCAAAATCGACTTCATCATAATGGCCCAAGTTGTGTAATTTGTGGCTGTTAACTTTGGGCATTGTAGAGTAATGCTTGAAGGTTCTCTAATCGGCCCCAAAGCACCACCACCTCCTCCTCCCTGATTTCCTTCTGCCATACTTCTGGTTTTTTTTGCACAGAACTTTGCCTTGATTCACACAGAACCTTCCCCTCGATCACACTGATTCACCCAAAACCGATCACAGCTCACCCAGAGCCGATTACAACTCACTCAGATCATTAATCGATCACATAGATCGCATCTTCTTTTCTGGCTCACTCAGAACCAGATACTATTCACTCAGAATCCTTGGTACCTTGTTTTTCTTTCTTCGACTTCGATTTCAGTCCACAGACGAAATTGCAGCTTTGATTTTCTGAAAAATCTTCGATTACGTCGCCTGGAATCGTGGAACAACCTCCATTGAAGCTTGGAACCTTCGATTAGATGATCGCTTGAAACAGACCTTCGATTTCGTCCTGGAGCAAGTCTTTTATCGTCGAAGGTATGAGAGCTTGACCAGCTCTGATACCAATTGAAGCCCTAGCTTGTTCCCAGAATCGACAAAAATACGAACAAGAAAAAAAACTCAACCTTTATTGATTAAATGAGTTGGTACAAGAAAACCTAAAACATTAACCCTCTATTTATAATAAAACCAAACATAAAAAGTCAAACTTTAATCCTAAAAATTCTGCCAAGGAAAACCAGCTTAATCTAAAACTTAATCCTAATCTAAACTTTAAACTCAAATAAAATAAACCAAAACCAAATTAAAAACAACTTTCAACTTTGACTATCTTAATATTACAAGATTAGTCCAACACATTTTCATAAATAATCATAAGTTAAAATCATTAGGAGGTATAGAAGGAAAGATCTAACCAAGAACATGTTATAAAGGAACCTGGTTAACCATTCAAGTTTAAGACATTAATAAGACCTAACAGGTCACTAACATCTTCACTCGAGCAACCCCTGACCATAGCTAGAAGTTCGAAGTTTGAAAATTAACATTCAATTCACTAGCTTTTTAATAGAAAAATCTGGCTGTCTTAAATTAATTTTTGATGTTTGCAACATCACAATCACAAAAAACATTATGTTTATAATTGTTGTCAACAATCACTAGGTATGACATTAATTTTTTGATCTAATGCTTCTCACGTTTTAGTTCGCCAAATTGGATTTTAATAATATAAACTATTACTCTATCTTTTGCTGATAATATTTCATACTAACATTTTAGCTAATAATATTTATTGACTTTAATTCATTTCGATGTTATTCTATTGATAAACCTTAGCTAGTAGAATTTAATTTGTATTTTAGAGAAAATTTATATTTATAAATTTTCTAATTTCATGTTAACATATACCATTTTATTTAAGAAAAAACATTCATAAATATAAATTTAATTTTTTATTGGTGGTGGATAGCGGTGATGATAGAATTGTATAATCATATTGGTGATCAATTTGGGGATATATATAGCATCTCCAAATATCTGTAAAGTAAAATTAAGACAACTTTTTAAGATAAAACCGTGGTTTGCTTCAAGTCTCATGAATTGTTAAAAGTGAGAATATGTTGAAATATGTTGCTTGTAAGGTTGGTAGTAGAGAATACATATTCGATACACTGTATTTTTATAGTGCGAATTACAGATAAAGATATTTGAGGTGTCATAGGCTATGTGCATAACATTCACAATAATTATTGCCAACAATTTATTCTTTATAGGTCTCCTGGATGGGATATTTATATTCGGTTTTGTTCTATTGTAGACATCAGTCACCGTAACAAATGTCAGGATCAGTTTAATATCTACTGTCAGATTATCTTGAAAGGAGATCTACATCGAATAAAATATGCAATTAGGGTTGTTACATTACGGTTACAACAATTTTCGACGTTTACAGCGTTTTCTAACGATTATAGTGGTTTCGGATCGTTACAAGTGTACGTTAGTTTTCTTATGGTTACATAGGTTGTTTGATAGTTATGTTGGTTTTTGGCGGTTACATGGTGACTTTTAACTATTAAAATAGCTTATGTTAGTTACATGATGTTGGGTGTCGAATCCAGCAAATAAATAATAAAAGTAAACCTTACTTTAACACACAAAAATTAATATGAATGGAAGTAGGGTTCGTGTCCTCAGGGATACGGATTAATTTATTACACCAAAAGTTTTCACGCACAAGATTGATTTTAACAAAACAGTTAAATTGGAGGTTGACACAAAACAACTTGAAGTAAATCAAAACACTAACTAATTAAAAGATTATAATTTTTGGTTTTAAAACTTTGACAGAAAATACGATTTGAGAAGATTCAAAAATTAAGAAGTAATTCCAACACTAAGGTTATTTCATCAATTTGATTCGGCTTATGATCATTAACAAATATGGTGCAATGATTCTTTAGTTGAATGGTTTGTATCGGTACTAGATGTCACGCCGTTCGGACGTCCACTCTATCTATGTCTAACCAAACGTCGTTCGTTGATTAGAGCCAACCCGCTACTCTAAACTCACGCCGTTCAGATTTTAGCGTACGGGTTGCAATGATAGAAGTACTAATTATACTTAAACAGTCATGCCGTTCGGAATGCCTAAATATATCATGTGATTCTATAACGAAATTGAGCTCATTGACAAACACAAAACGTTACCTGTTCCTTTTTATCAAATTAAAACTTTTTAGGGTTTAAAACTTGATGAACTATATTAGTTAAATCAATAAAGTGGCCAATTTTATTAACAAACTAAAAGTATCCGGAAACAAATTCCAGATTTGAGATCGAGAATAACACAACCAAATCATTCAAATATTAAATCACATAAACATTTCACATAAGATTCAAATCAAACCAATAAAACCCTAGTGTCAGAATTTATAGTTGTTTAGCCATACATGATGATCAAATCAAAACAAAAAGATTGGAAATAAAACAAAAGATTGAAAGACCCTTGCTGCTTCTTGCCTTCCAATCCCTTCAGTCGTCGAAGTCTCCTCCAATAAATTGCTGCCCCCCCCTTTTGCTGCCGTCACCCCCTTTTTTTTAAAAAAAAACCCTTTTTTTTCTTTGTTGACTTTTCCCCCCCTAAAAGACTCTTTCTTCCCATGTTTATCCCTTTTGATAATGGAGTAAAAAAAATCAGAATTAAAATAATTCCAAACTTTTAGGAATTTCTTTTCACTCTTTACATAAACTCAACACGGTCAAGTCAACTGGTATGCTTAACTTTGGCACGGCCGTTTCTGGTTTATGTCAAAAATTTCCTTCAACCTCAAAATTCCAGCTTTTGTTCTTCCAGCTCATCTCCCAAATCTTCTTCCTATACTGTGTCGACTCTAGCACCCGCTTCACACTACAAATATAACAAAAACAATCCAAAGTAGACTCCATTCCACCAAAACAAGTATTTCTCAAAATTTGTAACACCCGAAAATTTAGCAGCTTAATAATAAACGTGCGAGATTTCGGTAACTGTTGATGTTCGAAGAATCACGTTATCAGAGAAATAAGCACGTTTGATCGTGCTTGAAATCCACGTTAAATTAGCAAACGGAATTATTACAGGATGATAGTACGCGGAAAATGGTGAACGTGGGCGAAAACCGTGCGCGAAACGGAGTTACGGATTGTCTGGAATCGCGAAACGAAGAATCTGGATTTCTACACCTGCGCGATACGCCCCAATTCGCCGTCTGGAGTGGGGCGATGCGCCCCGTGTCAGCAGATCGCAAAAATGGCTCAAAAAGTCAAGTTTCATCTAGATGTCTCATTTTTTCATTCTTATCTTCGACTTTCCAGCCATTACTCACGAAAAATCACTTCCCAAATCCATTCAACCTTCAATTTTAAAGCTTCTCAAGGTTTAGATCGCGCCAGGGAAGGTTTCTGCAAGGCTGGATCGCTGTTTTACGCACAGAACTTCATTTGAATAGGTAACGGTTCATTCTAACTTTCTAGATTGATTATGATGGATTAAATCTTGTTTCTGAACGTGATGATATAGTTAGGGTTGTTGATTATTGCCTAGATGATGGCTAGGATTGATTATAAATGGCAAATATGAACTGTTAATGGATAAATCCTTGTTTTGAGCCGTTGTAATGCCCGGTTTGCATGAAATCATAACAATGGTTATAATGGTTTAAACCATGTGATTGGGACAGTGCAGGTGATTAGTTTGATTGATTCTTGGACATGCAAGGTTAATTTTAAGTGTTTTAAACTAATCACAATAATTAACATACTCACTGGAACGAGTATCTGATGTTTATGATAACAGGCAGATCAGTATGTTAAACATGGTTATTAAACCTATTCTAATACTACCATGTGATATTCCATGATATCTGGGTAATCAGTAACAAGGATTCATCAGTTCTAAGCCATTAATCTGTCTAGGAACCTGTTTTAGCATGATAATCAACAACATTAACTATCTGATGACTATCAAGGCAATGTCTTTGACATTGAACGTTCAGAAAGATTTAATCTGTAAGTTAAAGTATAGATAGCTAATTGAACGTAAACCAATGCAGAATTATACCCTTAGCACCAGTTGTGAGTGATCTCGCTACCGTGAAACATCAGGTGAGTTCTAGACGCCCTAATTTTTATGTTTAATGTTTTGGGCTGGCATACATGCTTAATGTTATGTTCAGGATGTTATGTACTTAAGATAATGATGAATGAATAATGGTATGCCATGACTATGTATGCGTGTTTATGTGTTAACATGATTTGTGCATGAAGATATGCTAAGTATGATGAGTGAGTGCATATCAGTAAGACATGATGATGAGATGTATGATAACACGCTATGATGACAATTACAGATGTTAAGATATGATGGAATCCTAGGCTGCTAGGATGAAGGTATGATGTAGAATGCGAGGAATAAGTTCCATTGTAACATGTAAGTGATGACATGATGATAAAGATGCTAGCATGAGATATTATGATATGATATGTGCCTTTGCTGCTAGGGCAGAATGCTATGATGATAAGATGCTAGTATGAAAAGTTCATGAATGCCAGAATGTATGATCTGATGATACGATGATAGCATGATATATATTCATTGCTAGGATGTTATGATAGTATGATGAAATGATACTGGCATGACATGATATGATGATTCCTAAAATATTAGAACAACGTGATGATGTCATGATGATAAGAGACTAGCATGAAATGTTATGATGTTATGATGAATACGATGAATGATCATATGACGCTAGTGTGTCATGAATGATGAAGGAATGATGTTCCTATACGTGTTATAGGAAGATGAATGAATGAGAGTCAACCAGGACTATAACTGGGTATGAGAGTCAACCAGGACTATAACTGGGTATGAGAGTCAACCAGGACTATAACTGGGTATGAGAGTCAACCAGGACTATAACTGGGTATGAGAGTCAACCAGGACTATAACTGGGTATGAGAGTCAACCAGGACTATAACTGGGTATGAGAGTCAACCACGACTATAACTGGGTATGAGAGTCAACCACGACTATAACTGGGGATGAGAGTCAACCATGACTATAACTGGGGATGAGAGTCAACCATGACTATAACTAGGTATGATAGTCAACCACGACTATAACTGGGTATGATAGTCAACCATGACTATAACTGGGTATGGAGTCTTATGCGGGTATAAGCCCACTGTTAAAGACAGTGGATATGATAAGGATAAGGTTTTGTAATGATGTAAATGAATGTGTGTTATGATTAGGTATATGTGATGTATGAATGATTTATGTAAAGAAGTCTTGTACCGGTATGAGCTGTCAACTTTGGTTGATAGTTAAAGAAATCTTATGCATGCATGAGTTATCAGCTGCGGGTTAATAGTTATAGAGTCTTGTGCCGCACAAGCCTGTTTGACTTCAGGTCAGCAGTTGACAGTGAAGTTCCTTCGCCGTATGAATGATGTTATGATGACATATGTATGTTATGAATAAGAAGTATGTTATGTTTCGTGATGATGTTTTATGTTAAGTATATTTTCACTTAACAAAACGTTTATGATGTTTTACGAAAACTAGAACTCACCAGCGTAAGCTGACTTGATTTAGCATGTATGTCAGGTTAAGCTTTGGTCAGAGAAGGTATAGAGCTCAGGCATACAGATAAAGAGAGTTCGGTGGCATTGGCAATCAATTATGTTTTAATTAAGACATTATTTCATGTTTGACAAACTATGTTTTAAATTCCGCTGCTATATATGAAAGTGTTTAGTTTAAGAGCTATGTGTTATGACGAAACCAACGTACGTGGGGTCGCCGGGAATCGGGGCCTCACAAAATTAAACAAATATGCACATGATAAATGCAGAATATATGTAAAAGTAGATGCAATAACCCTAATAAAATATGACTAAAAATGTAGCTAACACATGATGGTTTTCAATGGTTACAATGTTACGTCAAGTTTTCGTCGGTTATGTGACGATTTCCGATGTTATTTGCATGTTACCAATTTTATTTTCTTTGTTCATGAATTATATTTTAATTAATTAAATTAATATTGTTATTGTTTAAAATATAATTTAATAGAATGATATGATAATAACATTCAAATACCCAATCAGTGAACATATATAAAACTAATTCATTCTTTCTCCTAGGTTTCTGTTAATTTTGCATTGTGCATCTAATTTAAACCTGTAAAGTAAATATGAGGCATTTAAGAATCAAATATTAAATCTTTGATAAAAATAGATTAAAGAATTGATGTTAAACCTTCCCCACCATTTAGCCAAAATTCTTAAACTGTCATGTTATTTAATTTTCACACATTTAACACCTTTTACATGTCTACGAGACGTATAAAGGAGAATCGTTATTCTTCAGAGTTTCTTATTGTTAATAATTGGTCTCGTAAAATCCTGAGATTGATGTGTGTTAAAATTAAAAAAAAAATAAAAAATTGGTATGTATATAACCCTACATTTTTTAAATTGGCTTCTTTTACTTCCCAACCCAACACGCCTCTTAGGGCCTCTTTATTTGGAACATATTAACTTTCCCACGCCACCAATCGAATTTTAATTTTCTTTGCTTGCGTAGCTCCTTCTAAAAGCTTTCTTCTAAGTTCTAATCCGTTTAGTGTTTTAATGATGCCTATTCGTGCTTTGTATTGAGAAAGATAGTAGATGATTCCTTGTACAGAAAAAATTGGTATAGTAAACTACAAATAATAATTAACTCTTACATAGTTGTTTCATATATCAAATTTAAAACATGTGCCTCTCAACTTGACAACAAATTGTACTTCATTAAGGAACCGGTTGGAATCATGGACCGGAAAAACAAAAAAAACTAAAGAGAATTTGTATACCAATAGGCAGAGCTGGTGGATTTTAAACAACGACCAGAGTTCACTTGAGAATGAGAAGACCAAATGAAGCTCAAGTACTTTCATATTTCACAACTCAACCTACGAATGATAACACCAAGCTGAATTTTGAGAAGAAATTTCTTTAACTCGAGAAATCTATGACATTCATCACAATTTCATGTTTGACTTTGAACTTTGATTTTAACCTTTGAATTTAACCGTTGACTTCCAAGACATGATAAACAAACTTCAGCTAGGATTAAGCATTTTAGACATGTGTTAGACATGATTAAAACAACATTTTATAGTGTTTAGTAAATAGGCGACCAAGATATTTCATCGGTAATCGTAAGTTTCGATTTTAGCAACACATTATACATGAATGAAATAACAATTATATACACTAAATATAGTTAATAAATTGCTATTGACAATAATTATAAAATTAATCTAAATAAAGTTACATAAAAGTTATAAACTAATCAAAACATGTGACAAGTTACATGTTGCATTGCAATATAGCTCACGTAAAATATAACTTGTCACAACAAATAAATCAAGAATTAACTAAACCCTACAATTTTTGGCCATATGAGAAACATGTTACAAGACTTTTCATGTCTTTACATCCAAGCACGTTATAATCAAGTTTTCTTCTAATCACTTTCAAGGCACTTTTCACATTATCTCTTTAACATTTGGAAGAAACCATCCCTTTCTTTCTAATTTCTTTCGTGAAACCATCTCTGTCTCCTCATCATTTTCATGAATCTCTCAAAAAAAGAACAAGATTTGAAGCTTTGTAGTCATCTATGCAAGTTGTGGAAAGAGTTGTAGTTTTATGTTAATTATCAGGGGCGGCCCTGAGAATTGATGTGCCCAGGACGAGCTGGAAAAAAAAGGCCCCCTAACGAATTCAAATATTAAAGTGGAGGTGTTTAAAAACCAAAAAACCGTTTAATCCCGAAAATTGAAACGTATTCATAACTGAAAAAATCGAACCGAATTCTGAATTTGCTTTTCGTTTTGGTTTTAGATGTATCCAAATTCTGAATTCGGTTTTCGGTTCGGTATCTAACCATATCCGAATTTCGGTTTTTGATTTCAATTTTTTTTATAAATTTGGTTTGTTTAGTTAACCTATTAAACTAAACTAAAATTAAAATTATTATCTTATTAATAATATATAAGATTGAATTCGGTTTACTCGGTTGAATTCAGTTTATTAAGATCGGTTTATTCGGTTTTTAATCGGTTTATTTGGTTTTAATCGGTTTATTCGATTGAATTCGGTTTATTTGGATCGTTGTATTTGACTTTTATGCGGTTTATTTGGCTTTCAATCTGTTAATTTGGTTTTAACCGAAATTAAATTCGAACAACTTCTCGAATTCGGTTCGGTTTTTTGATAGGGAAAAAAAATTGAAAACCGATTAAACCATATCGACTAAACCGTTAACCGAACCAATGGACATATTTAGTTTAAAGGCATGAAAGTAACTTCCTATACTTTAAAAAAAATGATTTTTTGCACCCCAGTAATTAAACAATGCGTTTATAAATTATACATGATTCATTTTTGTTTTCTTCGCCTTATTAATTCTCATTTGAATGAATCTCTGTATACACGTATATATAACAATTTTTGTGCCCCCTAAAAAATGGGTCCGGGACGGGGGTCGGGTTTGCCCCTCCCCCGAGCCGCCCATGTTAATTATATTCAATCTATCATGAATCCATTTTCAAGACTTATGAACACACATGATGGTTCACATAATCATATCTATATGTTCAAAATCATCATTCATGAGTCTATGTAAGACCATTTATATCTTAGATACAGACCATGAAAAGCTGATGAAAACCTTTTTCTTGGAATTTCATTCTTGAAAAATCTACACTTAATAGATAATTTGAAAACCACTTCTTAGTGCGAAAACCGTGAAAACCATGTAAAAATCATGTAAAAAAACATTTTTTTTTTGAAATTTTTTTTACAGGTTTGTAACACTATTGGCACATTTTTATAAAAAAAAAATCAAAAAAGCGCCCACCATATATTTTTTAAAAAAATATTTTATAAAACCATGTAAAACATACGTAACAAAACGTAAAAAAATTTCGTCAGATCTGACGAAGAGTTACGTATGTTTTACATGGTTTTATAAAATATTTTTTTTAAAAATATATGGTCGGCACTTTTTTGATTTTTTTTTATAAAAATGTGCCAAATAGTGTTACAAACCTGTAAAAAAATTTTCAAAAAAAAAAATGTTTTTTTTACATGATTTTTACATGGTTTTCATGGTTTCGCATTAAGAAGTGGTTTTCAAATTATGTATTCCCTATATATATATATATATATACCTACGCAGATAAAATAATATTTTTAGGAGACACATGTCATATTTACTAATTTACTAAAAAATAATATAATATAACAAAATTTCATTTATATCTTATATGTATATATAATTTTAAATTATTAAATACCTGTAACTATTTCTTATTTATAATTTTTAAACATTCATATTTCTTATTTAACCAACGGTCGATAAATGTAATATATAAATATTTATATAAATCATTGTTTATAACATATTATATTTGTTCAATCCATGTAATACATGGGTTTATAGGCTAGTATATATATAGACATAATAAGTAATATTTTACGAAAACATATTCTTCAAGCGTTTGTGTGTATGTGTTATGTAGTTTTGTGTGTGGTTGATATGACACGTTTAGTGTTTGTAGTATGTTTTGTAAATAGTAATTGAAACGAGAGTTTTTTTAGTCGAAGGACTCTCATAAAACAGTTTTTCTAACACTTTCAAAACGAGAGTTTTTATTAGTTGAAAGATCATAACTTAATCAAATTGGACTATTCTTAAATCTAAAACTAATTTCAGGTCGTTATCTTTCAAACTCAATTGGTTTTTCATTTTTTTGTTGTTGATAAGTATGGACCCTTAAATCGTTGTCACAAGTTGAGAATTCCAGCATGTGTTGTACAAACGAAATTAATATATCAATTTTAAAACTTAATTCACTCAATTTTAATTTGATCCAAATTATGTGATTCATAATTAAAAAGTGTGCTTATTATGTTAGCTTTAAACCCACTAGTCTTTCAGAAATCCAAATAGGATTCAACACCCAACCAATATCCAAAATTTCATTGCACTAGAAGGTATGGTTGTTGTATGACCTGAATTTGTGCAATTTATTCAAAGGGTTTATAAAACTTAACAAAAAAATATAGCAAAAATGCATAAAATATGTTAAAATATTTATATAAAACATATACAATTTTAATGACCATGAAAAATCCAACACAAAATGACCTTAAATTTTGATAGTTATAAAAAATGACCAAAACCTATTTTTGTGTACTAAAATGGTTAAAAAATAAAATTTGAGACACTAATGCTATAAAAATATCATGCTGCAAGTATCAAAGTATGTCTTGTGACAATTTACTATGTTTTAGACGACCACAAATACGATGGTCAAAAAGTTAAATGTCTTAATGTGACTAATACAATAAACAAAGCTAGTGACAAAGGTTATTATTTTTCTTAGAGCACCATGACACCATCAGTCATTTGTTTGATTAAGAAATAAAGAACCTGAGTTCTCTTTCCCACCTTCAACTCAAACGCCCACCTGATCGTATAAAAACGGTATTATGTCAAAGTTGACTTGCCACACCTTGTATTTAGGGTCGGCCTAAGCATTTTGAAAGTTCAAAGTGGGTAAAAAAAAGCAGGCCTTTTTAGTATAAAAAAAACATTTTGCTTTTAATTACAATTGATGTTAGCAACACACTTAATATATTAATCTTTTGATAATAGCATAACAGATATCTAATAACTTAATTACAAACATAAACAACAAACTTGTATTAAAATGAATAACAGTGCAAGTAAAAAACATCATGTATTATTATCATATCAAATGACAATTAAAGTTTTTAACAAACATACAATTATAAACAACTTTAGAAACTTATATACAATAAATGTTCAAAAAATAAAATGAATCTTTTATAGAAGTGAGCCTTTTTACAAAACTATTGTCCCATAAAGTCTAGAATTATTGTACAACAAAAGTCTAAGAAATATAGGAAATTTCCTAAAAATCGATTTTGAGGACTCAAACCCTAACTTTACCCTTTAAACATGTCGGGTCACCCATGCTTGTATTCAGAACCAAGCAATTCTGTCAATCTTGACTGGTTGTCCATTCCAAACTTCTTGTTGAAGTGAAATGCTAAACTTGAGGAATTGTTTTTTCACCTTCTGCTTTCTTAATTTGCTCCTGGTGTGTTTTTTTCTAGGGCTCTTGTGTTTATGCCTGCCTGACTTCGTTTCAATCTCCTCCTTACCTCCATAGACAAACTTTTGGTTTCCAACATTATCCCATTTCCAACTTAGGGAGGAGAGAGTCGTCCCATCCTTCCCCATTTTTCTACATTGCCACATCAGCGCCACATCAGCTTTCCCCACTTTTCCCCATTTTGCACGGTGTCGTCCCACTTTTCCCCATTTTCAAATCTTATTTTTAATTAATTATTTTAATAATAAATAATAATAATAATAATAAAATAAAAAAAAGATTCATTAAATTTAAAATAAAAAAAAAAAAGAATACAACCAATAAAAAGGAGAATACAACCTAAAAAATTAAATTAAAAAACCTAGAAAGGCATTTGTGGACGATACCCGTAGTAGAAGTTTGGTTGATTCGGAGATGGCATTTGTGGACGATACCTGGGTGTGTTGAACGGGTTCATTTGAGCCGTTTGAACATTTTTTGGTCGTGGTTTTCTAAATTTCTTGCTTGACGACCCACCACGGGATGAACCTCCTTTCATTTTACTTGAAAGTTTTATAAATTTAGTGTATAGATTGTAGAAAATGAGAGAAAAGTGTGAGATTTGTGGTTGTTTAGAGTTGTTTAAATAGGAAAAAAATTGGATTTTTTTTGTTTAAACCCCAACGGCATGGATCGAATTCCCCTCTCCCCACGCTCGGCTTGATTCGGTGAGTAGTTCTCGATTTACCCCACCCCGAATCCGGGGGGCGGTGTTCCCATCCTTCCCCAAATTGGTGAAAGCCTCCCCGGCTCTTCCCACCCTTCCACTCCGAGTGGCCTTATGGAAGAGAACCTCCATAGACAAACTTGTGGTTTCCATCATTATTCCATTTCCAACTTATGGAAGAGAAAGAAGGTGAAAACTAAGCATCATTTTTGTCACACTTGTCTTAACTAAACTTGGGCCAATAAGCCACTACCAAAAATGTATGTATGCATGTATGTGTGTGTATGTGTGTATGTGTGTATGTATGTATGACAAACAATTTTTAGTTGAGACATCATAACACTACATGCTATCTTATTAATCTATCTTACGGATTTTTTGATATTTTGCTTAATTATGCTCATTTGAATGATGGTAAACTAAAGTTTGAATACAATGAAGTGTATATTTTTAGGATGAGCAAAAAGGTTAAAGACTTAAAGGGTATCAACGATGCATCTACCTATTTTAATAAAAGAATATTTTTAAGAGACACATATAATGTTCTGGTGTGATCTAAAAAAATTTTTTCGCATCTCTCTGCTAATAAATATTAATAATATTTACTGATTAAATTATATAATTAAATATCAAAAAATATATATCTTATAATAATTTACTAATTTATTAAAATTTAATAAATTATAAGAATATTTTAATTATATCTCTTACCTTAAAATATAATTTTATAATTATTAAATATTTATTATTATTTGATATTAATGATTTATATTTTTTAATTATTCAACCCCTATAATACACAGGTTTTTCAGGCTAGTGTTGTATAAACAAAAATATTTAAATCAGGTTGAGATACTCGAATGAAGTTCCATACTTCTAACATGGTTACGAGTTACGACTAGGAATATATAGAGTTAATAAAAATATGAACCCAACACTACAAGAATTTGATCCTGTGTCGACTATCCCTATGCCGACGACATAAATCGTCGCTAAAGCTTGATCAGTGCCGACGACTCCTCGTCGGAATAGGTCTCCCGAAATTTTTTTTTGCCGCCACCTATGCCGACGACATCACATCGGGATAACATTTTATAAATTATATCTAACCCATTTAATAAAACTAAAGGGATGCATGTGTGATTAAACTATAACGGAATACACTAAAACAGATACTAGTAATAAAAACGTGTAATTACGTGCGCAATAGTGTGTAACCACTAAACATGTTAACTTTTTTAAATTAAAAATCATATCAATATCATACTCAAATTAAATAAAATAAATTACACTTTTTATAGTGTATTTTTTTTTAAATTATAAAAAAATTATAACCATCTAAAAATTAGGGGTGTCAATCGCGTCGGTTAACAGGTTGCGGGTTGGCGGATTGATTTTTGCAACCCGAACCTAACCCATATATATATTCGTGTCAAAGTTTTCAACCCTAACCCAGATTGACATAAATTCGGTTCAACCAAAACTTGACCCGTTTAACTCGTTTATATAAATAAATCAAACTAATTTAAATATTGTTAGTTTTTAGTTGTTTGAAAGCACATCAATAATAAAGTACTTAAATGTTTTTTAGTTGTGTATGAGTAACAAATAATTAATATAGTATTTTAACAAAAAATTAATATTATTATAACTAAAAATATAATTATGTAATCATAATTATAAAGTATGAAATTTAAAATAAAATGGTTTGTATAGTTAACTGAAAAAAAAATCATATTATTAGATGAAAAAAGTATAAATTTTGTTACTTGATCAATTAAAGTATGATAAAAATAAAAAGAAAAACAACTAAATATGTGTTATATTAAAGAAAAAAAATAAAAAATAATAATTTTGAAACCTTAAACGGGTTAACGGGTCAACCCGAACACTACCCGTTTTTTTAAACGAGTTATACTTGCCAACCCAAAACTTAATTATTTCCGTATCGTGTTCGGGTCGTGTCAGGAACCGACACCCTACTAAAAATAGTTGTTATTATTATATAGAGTTAAAAACTAATGCTAATTTAATATTAGCATTAATCATTAACTAGTAGGCATGACCCGCGCTTCGCAGCGGGATATAAATAGATCTGTTTAATAAACAATAGTATATGAAAGTTTGACGTTTAAAAATAAGATCATGTATCAGACTCGTAGATCATGTTTCAGGCTCATATTTGATTTTAAATAGCTAGCACACCATAACAATATTAGTATCAGTAAATGTTAAAATGAAACTTCTTTTTTTTTAAGTTGAAAGTTTTAAATGATCGCAAACTAATTATGTTGACTTTAAAATGGTTAAATAAACATAAAAATTGTAATGTCAGCTTACATCACATTAATAAAGTTTGTTATATATATATATAGGGGATGCAAGTATACATAACTAATTTTTATTGCGTTAACCCGAAATAACGCGTCAAGATCAAACCAAATTTTGGAATTTTTTTTAACATTATTATAACACATTTAGAACACTTTTTTTTATGAGTTTACGTAAATTTTTCATCGTTTGATGGTCAACATCGTTGTAAGTTTTAGGTTTATAACAATTACAGTGCATTAAGTCAAAAACTTGCAGCGATACTTACCCTCAAATGGTGATAAATTTACGCAAACTTATAAAATTAAAAAGTGTTATAAATGTGTTATAGTGATGTAAAAAAATCAAGATTTTGCTTGATCTTGATGGCTTATTTCAGGGTAACATAATAAGAGTGGGTTATTTTTACTTCTCATCCATATATATAAATGTTACCCTTCCTTATTAGGATAAACAAATAAATACATATTATTACTTTGAGGCTCATATTAAAGTAATTTAAAAGTGTATATTTTTTTCTTATTTTTTTATTAATATAAGTGGGTCATACATTAATTAAAAAGAAAAAAGAAAAACCTACATATTTAAATTTACTTTAATATGGGCCCCAAAGTAATAAGATGTAGCACTCGGGTAACGCAATACACATAGGTTAACATTTGATCATTTCTCTATATAAGTATACACACACACACACACACATATATATATAGGGGATGGTTTGTGTGTTAACTCTTCCGTATTGCGATAACCGAATAACTATATCTTATTACTTTGAGGCACACATTAAAGTAAATCTAAAGGTCTATGTTTTTTCTTATTTTTTTATTAATGTAAGTGGGCCCTACATCAATTAAAAAAGAGAAAAAACTACAGCCTTTAGATTTATTTTAGTGTAGGCCTCAAAGTAATAAGATGTAGTTATTCGGTTAACGCAATAAGAAATGGTTAATTTTTGATCATCTCCCTATATATATTAATCAAAGGGAGCAAGCCATACAAAAAAATATTATTATTAATTTTCTGAAAGTCAAGGTAGAAGCAACCGTATCTTGCATGTGAAGTTTTACTTGTACATTATGTTTTAGAATGTGTAACAAATGAATAGTAATTTTAGTGAGTAGCACCGACTTTCCTATTTAATATATATAATAATTTAGGTTTAAAGGATTCTATATAAGTAATTGTAATTACTTAAAACATATATATATATTTTTTTGAACAGCAAATTTTTCCACATTTGTCAACTATGGGACTAGAACCGTCAACATATTTAAGAGAAAACACCTTAATACACCTTGATACAATTGAGACAAACATTCTTTGATATATATATATGAAAATGATCTATTGCTAACCTTAGGATAGAGCAATAACTCATTAACCTCACCATATTTAATAATCAAATTACAAAATGTTTATCTAATTGTTGATATTAAACTATAATATAATAATGTAATTGATTTGAAAGAAAATGTAATAAGGGTATTAATATAATTTGCTATATTAAATACTTTACCACATCTTTTTTTATACATACATAACTTTTTTATACTATAATATTTTTTTATAAAAATTGCACCATTTTACTCGTCTTTTTTTTCTCTTTAATTCCGTTATAGTCTTGACTAGGTTTTTTTATTTTTTTTCGGATGTTCGTATTTACACCAATGTAACAAGTTTAAAACTAACAAATTATTTGTAACGAGTTGTAGCGAATTTGGGTTTACATTGTTGTATAATAAGTTTAAGAGTGTAAACGAGCCAAGCCGATCCTTAGCTCGTTAATTACGTTATATTCTTGACTAGGTTTTTTATTTTTTCCGGATGCTCGTTAATTACGTTATATTCTTGATTTTGTAACGAATTTTGGTTTTTAAAGTACTAAAATGTATTTACAATCTTGTAAATATAATTTTTAAAATATGAAAATGTATTTACAATCTTGTAGATATAACGAATTTTGGTTTTTATCAACAAAATGTTATAGTATTTTTTTTAAATATTAAAACGTATTACAATCTAGTAGATATAACGAATTTTGGTTTTATCAACAAAATGTTATAGTATTTTTTTAAAGTATTAAAATGTATTTACATTCTTGTAAATATAACGAATTTTGGTTTTATCAACAAAATGTTATAGTATTTTTTTAAATTATTAAAATATATTTACAATCTTGTATATATAATTTTTTAAAAGTATTAAAACGTATTTACAATCTTGTATATAAAACGAATTTTGGTTTTTATCAACAAAATGTTATATTATTTTTTTTAAAGTATTAAAATGTCTTTACAATTTTGTAGATATAATTATTTTTAAAGTATTAAAACGTATTTACAATTTACTAGATATAAGGAATTTTGGTTTTTATCAACAAAATGTTATAGTATTTTTTTAAAGTATTAAAATGTATTTACAATCTTGTAGATATAATTTTTTTATAGTATTAAAATGTATTTACAATCTTGTAGATATAACGAATTTTGGAGCATCCGGAAAAAATAAAAAAACCTAGTCAAGAGTATAACGTAATTAACTAGCTCGGGATCGGTTTGGCTCGTTTACACTCTTAAACGTAAACCCTATTTATTGTACAACAATGTAAACCCAAATTCGTTACAACTCGTTACAAATAATTTGTTATTTTTATACTTGTTACATTGGTGTAAATACGAACATCCGAAAAAAAATAAAAAAAAAACTAGTCAAGATTATAACGGAATTAAAGAGAAAAATAAGACGAGTAAAATGGTGCAATTTTTATAAAAAAATATTATAGTATAAAAAAGTTATTGATGTATAAAAAAAGAGGGGATAACTTAGTACATAAAACAAATTACTAATGTACCCTTATCAAATAATAAAAGAAAAAATCCATATGTTTATTTCTGATTGGGTAAAGAGAGTTAATGGGTTATTGCTCTAAGTGTGAGTTAGTGTTTGATCACATTCCTATATATATGTATTCTCGTATGAATGTCAACTTATTGTAATACATGTATTTGTGGTTTAATTTTTATCAAGGGATAACCACACATAATACTAGCAAGCTATTTTGAATATTTTAATAAAATTATTCATAAAAATTTTGGAATTCGAAAGTTGCTTTATCTTTAGTCTCATTAAGTTTTTTCGATTAAATAAAACATCATAATAAATATGACGTAGATATGACGTTAGCATAAGATTTGATGGTGTATGTATCTATCAGAAAGGGACCACACAACAACATCCGTTAGTTAAGTAGGGTTTGCCACGTGTAAGATACCAGGGACCCACCCCACTTGCAAACTTGCCTCCCACCGGTTTAGACGTTAGCATAATGAGGCAGTTTGTCATTTACCATTTGTAACCCCCTAAACTTCTAAACATGTTACAATTAGACCCCTACATTTTTCCATATCTCTCATGAAAATCCAAACAAAATTTTACGTTAAATTCTATGAAATTAATTTAACTTTTTTTTAATACTTAATTTTCTTTTTTTTTTGAGTAAATTATGGTTTTTACCATTGTGGTTTAAGTACTTTAACTATTCTATTATTTTGCACATGTCGCTGTGTCTTTTGCACATGTCGTTGTGTTTTTTTGTGTTTCATGTTTAATGTCATGTTTTCCTGAACAAGTCAAGACACAATGATGTTACGGTTTTGGACCTTGTGATTTAAGTACTTTAACTATTTTAATCCAAAATAAATATTCAATCAATTCAGACCATAGGGTTTAAACAAATAACGGTCATAGTTAGATTTGGGGGGTCAAAACCTATATAATTGTTAAGATTGGGGAGGCAAAACCGTTATTTGTTTAAAACACGAGTGCTGTATTGATAAAAGATTATATTTTGAAAACTAAGTAAGAATTGCCTCAACAAAAATAGATGGAATTGGGCCTAAAAAAGCCGTTCTGGTTTCAGTGGGAACATAAAAATAAAAAAGAAGGTCAAAACCGTAATTTACTTTTTTTTTGTACAATATTGTTTTTTATATTTTTCTATGTAATCTTCTGTTTCTTTTCTTTTATACTAACTTCAAATCATTTATTAGAAGTATTTGTTTTTTTACCAACCACCTCTATATTATATACATATTTTTTCTTTTGTATACAAATATTTTATATTACATGTTAATAAGAAACTACGTGGTTTACTAGTTTATGCCCTTGCATAGTTGCATTGATAAATTGTTCCTAGTTTTCGATTTTTGTGACGACTGGTAATGTAATTTTTTTTATTCTTTTTTAGTTCATCTGGTTTTTTAACTCAAGGGTCTTTTGTTTTTAGTTTTTCAAGTCAACTCTTATGATATAATATAATGGATTAAGTTCAAATAAAAAGGGTGAGATTGGTGAGAAGGATGAGAATGATTGTAGATTTGACAAGTGTCATTACTCTAAATTTATAAAAAGGGTATTTTGGTCATTGTGTTTAATGCTTCAATTTATTGTGTTTAATGCTTCATGTCATTGTGTTTAATATTTTTATTATTTTGTATTATTTTTTATATCATATTGTGTTATTTTGTTATTGTTTTTTATGCATTAAATAAGTTGTTCTTATTTATTTTTTATGTTTTATGTATTAAAAGTATATAATTGTTTTATTTTACCATTATGTTTATAAAACTTATAATTTTAAAAAATATAAATTGTTTTTATTTTTTGAAAAATATATTTTCGTCATTGTATATATGTTTATGTCATTGTGTAATATATTCATCATTGTGTGTTATGTTCAGGTCATTGTGTAATACATTCATCATTGTTTTTTATCTTTAGATGAATGTGCAATATATCATCATTGTGTCTTACGTTTAGGTCATTGTGTAATAATCATTATTTTGTTTTACGTGAAGGTCATTGTATAATATACGCGTCATTGTGTTTTACGTTCAGGTCATTGTGTAATATACACATTGTTGTATTAAATGAATTTGTTTTTTATCTTCAGATGATTGTGTAATATAGCATCATTGTGTCTTACGTTCAGGTCATTGTGTAATAGTCATTATTTTGTTTTACGTTCAGGTCATTGTGTAATATACACATTGTTGTATCAAATGAATTTGTTTTGTTTTATCATTATGATTTACATATAAAAAGTACGTGATTTTGTTGTTTCACCGATACTATTTTTAAAGCTCGTGAATTTATAAAAAAAAAATAATTAGACACTACGACGGCAAAAAGAAACACTCACAAAAAAAAGACACAATAATATACAATTAGACACAATGACGCATTACAAATATCAAAGGTAGAGGAAAACGTTTTTTTTATTTTTTTATATAACAATACTATACTCGTTTTAAAGATAAAAAATGCTCGTTTTTTTGGTGTAGTTTTTTTGAAAAAATAATATCGTATATAAAAGTTATGGTCATTTAAAAAAATGAGGGGAACATGATAAAAAGTTAACAAAAGTGTCTATGACTAAAATACTCTTTAACTAACTTTTTTAATACAACTTTGATCTCTACCATTAAATTATACATCTAATGGCCCACAATCCTTCTCACACTTATTACCCATCTAAGCCTTTTTACTATAAACTCACCCATAATATAATATATGTTTTATACATATTTATTAACTTTTTTACCGAGTTCATTAACTTTTCTTACAAAAAAATTAAAACTCACATAAAATGTCAATAACTTACCCTCTATCATTTCACGCGTTGTCATCTTCATTTGTCTAGCATTTTATATGTAGAATTTGTTTTTTTATTGAATATAAAATTGTGTTTGTGAGAATTAGTTGATTCATGTTTTAAGTTGATTTATGATTTTTATATTCTTTTCTTGTTAAATTTCTTTTTGAAATTCATATAACGTAACATATGTGATAATAATCTTTTCAATATACGGCTCAACCTTAATTACCGTTCCGTCATTCGCTCATATTTTTTTAATTTTATCAATGCATCATAGCGTGTGGTTTTAATCGCTCTATCCCAAGCAACACGTGTTTAACTTTGCTAATTTTTATAATTTATTTATTGTCACTTGTCATGCAACCTTGTTTTTGACTTTTCTTATATTTTTTTAATAAATTACACTTTTTAAATTCATATATAGTAACACATTGAGCATAATAACATTTTTATTTTTGTTTCAATCTTTAGAACCGAATCATCATGATTACATATGTTTTTTATCCTATTGTCACTTCGTAACGCATGAGTTATAGGTGTACCACCCCATTGATGCTCGTGTTTCACTCAAAATTTTAAAACACGCCCTTCATTATTTACAAAACAAACCTTTTAATTGCTAATGTTTCTAGCTGACCCATGTTATTGACAATATACGTTTCCTCAAATAATTTGTTTTAATTGCTAATGTTTCCTCAAAATGTCAACTTTTTTGAATTAAATGAGACAATTATGAAATTTGAATATATTTTAGAGAATTTTTTTATTATTACCTCATCTTTCAAGTTAATTTGAAAAAAAAAATAATCACAAGATAAATCAACATTCATATGTGTTTCATTTTGTCCTTTAATTTTAAAATTTTAATTATTTATAAAAATATTATGCAAGATTAAAAATACTTAGTACAAACTATATATTACTTTAGATAACGATTTAAACTTAACAAATTTAGTTAATGTAGACAAAGTTTTCTCTTATCAAAAGACATAATTGAAAACATTTATCACAGTTTTTTTATCTAAATTGTAATTTCATTAATTAATAACTAAAATAAATTAACATTGGTTAATATAGTATTATTTTTTATCTAAATAGTAATTTCATTGATTAATAACTAAATTATTTTTTACCTAAATTAACATTGGTTAATAGAGTATTAGTTTTTATCTAAATAGTAATTTCATTGGTTAATAGAGCATTATGTGAAATATTTTATAGTTTAAAATAATGATCATTTTAAACTAACATAAACTAGATTTTATCTGGAGCATGTTAAATCTCGAATTCTATCACGATGTCAAGTATAAAAACTATGACACTAAAACACGTCATAACACATCATTCTACGTGACATATTAGGAAATCAAATTCAAAACCCTAGTAAAAAAACATGTGTGTCTTTATATTCTCAAACAAGGTAAAAAAAACACAAAAAAAATTAAAAAAAAAAAAAAGTGAGATGGTTGCAACTTTGATCATGAATCATCTTTGTTACCACAATTATGAATGCAAAAACGCAAACAAGAAAACTCGCAATGACTATCACTTTAATTGTTATAGAACCCTAAAGTATACTTTATCACAAATGTATGTCACTTCATTATAAAAGTTGTTTTTGGGTACAAAAGGGACTATCAC
Organism: Mikania micrantha; assembly: GCA_009363875.1. NCBI lineage: Eukaryota > Viridiplantae > Streptophyta > Magnoliopsida > Asterales > Asteraceae > Mikania > Mikania micrantha. The sequence continues at coordinate 104,806,212 of CM018692.1, read as the reverse complement.
TTTGTCGTAAAATCGAAAAACATACTATTGTATATAACGATAAATATTATGTTAATAAATATGAAGCCTAAACTGAAATTCAAATAACAAAAAAGGTTGTAAGAAATTTTTGTGTTCAAAAATAAAATACTTAAACTTTTATGATGAAGTTACTATTAATTTTTTTGTAAAAAAATTATCAAAAACCAACAGTTTAGTATTATTCTGTTACAATACTCACTTTTGATAAAATTAAAAAACTTAAAAGTTTATTATTAAAACATTTGTATCTAAAATAAAAGAAAAACAATTAACTATTCTTTTAGTTTCTTTTATTAATAATAATAATAATAATAATAATAATAATTTTGCTTTTGATTAATTAATAAAATGGCTTAAGTTACTTACCCATACCTTGCTAGTTTGTTCATCGAGTCTATATGCAGCTTTAATAATAATCATAAAAAAAAATTAAAAAAAAAAAATAAGTCACCGAATCAAGTAAGTTTGACATGTTGAGTACAATGAAGCATTCGGGTCTCTGGATATCAAATTCAAGGTCTTCATATTTTTTTTTACGGCAGTATTTTACGTATGTTGTCTTAACCGGACTCATCAAAGATATGACTTCATATGCTTGAGAACCCTGTGAAATAGGTAAACTCTCACCCTCTATCAAAAACCTGGAATAAACCTCAGGATCGTCATATAGAATAGACGTCCTGTTAGTTGACCCCAAAAATAGTAAAACCAACTAACCTTTACAATAAAAAGTTTCGAGTTATGCTAGTGTACTGAGTAATGGTTGACTCCAGGTCTCCATACCTGAACCTTTCTTTCTTATGGACAAAAAAGGAATATCATAATCTATAAATGATGAAACTGCAAATAGTTCCATTAATAAACTATAATGGGCCCAGTAAACCCACAGGTGAGATAAAAAAATAAATAGATTAAATTTAAACACCTGTTTCCCATGTTTGGATTATAATATTGAGTTTGGCAAATTTTTTAAAAGAATTACATATATAAGGAGAGAGGGGGAGGATTGGCATCCTATAATAACTCATCTTGATTATAAAAAATGATTAACTTCGACAATATTAATCTGATTTTGTTTTTTAATAAATAAGATTATGCTATTTTACTGGTTTGTGCAAATTTATCACCGTTTTGGCTCTTATGTCAGCGTAAGAGGTCGAAACTATAAAATAAATATTTATATTGTAACGCAAACAGAAAATAAATACACCTGTACATGTATAACAAAAATCATCAGAAGAAATCCAAATATTTGGGTTGATCTTGTCAGAGTTAATCAAGTTTCCGCAATTAAGGTGGGTTAACAACGGATCCTTATCATGTACATACATGCATATATACATACAATCTTAAGAAAATTCAATTTTGTATAAGAAACTCTTAAATCATATTTGAGCCCTGTATTTAAAATTTTGAAAAAAAAAATTTAGTTCTCATTAAACCATATTAAAATTAATTTGTTTATTTAAATTATAATTTTTTATTCAACTTTAACTTAATTTACATATTTATTTCTAAAATTCCAAATGAAGAGCACAAAGATAGTTTAAGAGTTTTCTCTTTAATATTGAGTTTTCACATGAAACAATCCTTATATATAATATAAATTTTATTCATTTAAATCCATTTTATTTAAATATTTTTTAGATTAGCCGTCTTGACTCTTATTATGTTAATGTGTTGCTCATGTAAACATATTCTATGATGTATTATTAACTATTTCAATTTTAAATATGATAATTTGTAACTCAAACCAAATCATTTCTCTTTCTTTCGGTAAAAATTGACATGACTAAGATATAGCCAACCTATAACTTCAATTACATAAATCTATTATTTTATAAAATTTTATATTATGACAAAATGCTATTTTTTTAAATTATAAAAAAATACCGCTATTTGATTTTGGTTAATTCATTCAAACAATACATCATGACATTTCGATTATGTTTATTGTTTTCCCAAACCTATCAGTGAATGATAATTTTTAACTTTTAGTAAAACACATAGATAAAATAGTTATTATGTATTTTAATTTTTCATAAATAATTAAACTTCCTTAAAATATATTATTTTAGTTTTAAGAAATGAGATATATTTAACTTACTTTTTAGGCAATTAAAGTTCGTAAAATATATATGAAGTTGTATTTATTTTTTACTCCTTATTTCCTTAGTGATTCACGTGACCCACCTATTCCCATTCCCCGAATTGATTCGGGCCGGAATTTGTGGTTTTATGTTACATGATATGTAATCATTTTTATCTTGAAAGATTGTTTTTCACTAAAAGTTTAAATTAGGACAAACTTTTATTATCAGAAATTTAATCAATTTTAATTACATTTTAGTGTGACTCGTTGTAAAGTAACATATAAAATAATAAAATTGTACTGAATAATAATAGCAATCTTTTAAATACATATTATTAAAACTTTTTAACTTGTAATTGTATTTTAGAAAGAAATCAAACAAAAAGAAATACTGTGTACACTAGAATCAGCATTTTTTTAGTGGATTAATACCCTAAAAAGCAATATATGAATGCATACATAGGTACACACTGTTGTAAAAATCGGCCTAATCGGTCGCCTAGGCGCTAGGTGCCCCTCTAATGTGTCGATTTTAGCCTAGGTGTTAGGCGGGACCTAGGCGGCCTAGGCGGGGCTTAGTTGGCCTAGTCAGAAATTTTTTTGACTTTTTTTTGGCTTTTTTTGGTAAAAATGGACTAATTTCATTATTATTTATACATTTCTTAACCCAAAATCCTTAATATGTCTCTGAAACATCGAATCCAGCCACTTAACATCGAAATCCATATCTAAACTTTGAACTAAGTATTTAAGTTTGAACTTTAAAGCACCTGACTTAGTATGTTTAAGTTTATTTTTTTAAAATTATTTGAAGTATTATATTAAATTATTGATATTGATGTGTGTGTATATTATATATTTGTAAAATTACATATAAAAATTCATATCCGTCTGGCGTCAATTAATCCTTAGCTGGCACCTCGTCGTCCGACTAGCGTCTAGCGACTTTTACAACCATGTACATACATACATACATATACGTATCGTAAACAAGATCATGGACATATATATGTGCGTGTGTGTGAAAATCTTCAAACCCGAATTTGGTATATAAATGTCCATGATCTTGTTTACGATACGTTTAAGGAAAAACAATGATAAAACGTTAGTCACTAACATGATCATATTATCTAGTTTATCTTTTTGTTAACTTGAACGTCATGTAAAGTACTATGATGATGTGAAACACTACCATAACATTTATTTATTACTTTAAATACAAACTTGGGGGTAGGTTTGCACATTGTAGCATACTTGTAATATTAACGTTGTTTAGCACGTAAAGATAACCGTGTAAGGTTACAATGACTCGTATTGAAATATTGAAACGTAGATTAAATAAGTATGTCTTGATGGTATATTATAAAATAATGAAAAACTTGAGTCGTTGTAAAATGAGTGTTAATGAATATACAAAAACTTTGTAATGTGGTTAGTGGTTACCTTGGCTCTGTTTGAGATATCAAAATGTAGATTAAAATAAATACAACGATGGCATGTTTAGAATTCACAAAAAGTTACACCGTTATAAAATATACAATATAAACAAGATACAAATTTATAAAAAAAATTTAATAAAGTTATGGTGGCTTGTTCTCAAACAATGAAACTTAGAATAAACAATAATAAAAATAAATTAAAAGTAAATAAAATAAATATTAACTTTGCCTTTTTAATTTTCAATCTAAAAGAAACTAGAACATTTACATGTGAACTATTAAGACATGTGTTGTGTGATGAGATTGAAACGTAAATTGAAAAACTATTCCATCTAATACATTCTTATATAAGAATTTTAATAAATTAATTTAACTAAAAAATATAAGAAAAACCAAAAGCGATATCATGCGATGAGAAGTTTTTAGAATCTTAATTACCGAAATTACACCGGTGGTATTAGTGTGGTTAAGTAAATAAAATAAACATATAAATTGACGAAAAGTCAGTTATAAAGATTGAAGCATATATAAAAACCAAATTATATAATAATATAGATATTTTTAAGTCAGTGTATGTCTCATTCTTCACTAAATTGCACGTTAATTATTAGTAGTCGTCTAGTGGACATAACCCAAGATTACATTTTAGAAAGTTGAAGGTGAGTTTTGAATGTAAATCAAGATCGGGGATTGAGTTGAAAAAAATTATAAATTTGAGATATAAGGGTAATAATGATTATGAGGTTGACATTTGTCATTTTTTTTAGTTTTTTTACAAAATAATTTTTTGGTTATTGGTTTTATATCCTAGAACATTATGTTTTACATTTTAACTCATTTTTTGTTATTTAGTTATTGTTTTTATACATTAAATAAATTTATTATTATTTAATTTTTATGTTTTGCATGTTAGAAGTACACAATTATGTTATTTCATCATTTTTTTCGGAACTTGTCATTTTAGAAAATATACACATTTTATGTTATTGTGTTATATGTATCTTAATTTTTTATAATGACATTTTGATCATTATGTTATATGTTCATATTATTATGTAATAAGTACTCATTATTATGTTTTACGTTCAAGTCATTGTCTTTGTATTTACCATTGTATTTAAGGTTTAACTCATTTCATGTTTTTTATCATTGCTTTTCATATATTAAATAAATTCATTCTTATTTAATTTTTATGCTTTACTAGAAGTATAGAACTGTTTTATTTCACTATTTTGTTTTTCAGACTCCTCATATTAGAAACACACATTTCTGCCTATTGTATTACATATATTTATCAGTATGTTTTACTTATTCAATCATTTTATGTTATTTTGTCATTGTTTTATATGTGTTGGATATTTTTTTTTTGTTATTTTATCATTTTATTTTACATATTAAAATCACACAATTGTCTAGGTTCTCTTGTAAAGTATAACTCTTTTTGTTGCTAAGTTTATTATTGTGTCTATTATAGTGTTTGTGACTAGTTAAAGTGTCACTGATGTTAATAGAAACCATTTTTCAACCGAAACAGTAGCAACGACTAGCTCACATATAGGAACTAGATATTTGTAAGGCCCTTTTTACTAATATGCAAAATTAATAATTATTAAAATTAATAGATTTATAGAAAACTATGCTAAAAACTAGAGAGTAAAACCATATGTTCTAAGGCATGCCAAATTAATGATGGGCAAAAAAACTGATTCTGGAACTTGAATCATTCATACAAACTATGGGTGTTCATCGGGTCGAATAACGATTTGTTCGGTTTATTCGGATTTAAAAATTTCGGAACCCTATCCGAAACCCGACCCGTAAAACATATATGTTTATTAGCTCCGAATCTATCCGCACAACCCGAATTAACCCGAATAAGTTTGATTTTTACATCTGAACAACCCAAATAACCCGAATAAAAAGGGTTTTTTCGAGTTATTCGAGTTGAATTAGGATATCAGATCCGAATAAACAAGGTTTTGGATATCCGAACTAGAAAAATGAATATACGACCCAAATCTATCCAAACAACCCGAATGAGAGCTCGGATCGGTTTTTTGGGTTTCTGATACGATTCGAATTTCGAATATTGGTTTTTATGAACACCCCTAACCCAAACCGAAGGATACAAACGGTTCCAGCTTCTCAGAAAATCATAATTGGAATCGAAACTAAAATTACCGGAATCAATACAGTACCCGTTTGGGAACGTCCAGTGCCAAAGTCACTGAATGTCTGATTGGGTAAGTCGCCAATCCCTAAAACAGACTATGTAATGTACTTTATCTGCTGGGTTACGGGCGGTCATTTTACTAGAGGTTTATAATCTACCCTTGTATGATTCCTGTTGAAGCATATACTCGAGGGGTGGGTGCAAGGCGGACGATTTGACATCTTTACCTGTCCGAAACCAAAACCGGAACCGGTCAACACCCGAATCTAACCAGGATTAGTTTTTCACTTTGTTGACTAAAACCGAAACCAATTTGAAACCGGTTCCAGTTCAAAAAAAATGGTTTGAGCACCTCTTAAACTAAATGAAACATAGATCAAATGTATTATTCTTTGGATCAATTGGACAATATACGTTACCTGATGCAATCAACCCACTTTTTAAGAACAACCATATTGATCATTTGTTATCCAGATTAAAAGTAGCTTAATGGGCCTCAAGATGTTCTAATAATATGGTTGTTCAATGCAATTAGCCCTTCCTCAATATTCACCATTCTCCTCAAATTCCAATGCGAAGTACAATTATAAAAAAAAAACTAATGGGTCAAACAAGGGGTGTTCACGGTCTGGTTTCAGGCAGTTAAACCGTCCGAACCGGTCATCGGTTTGGTTTCACGGTCGATTTTTTCCCAATCATTTGGTCGAAAGTTCGAAACCGTAACAAACCGTTTGATTTATGGTTTTCGTCAAAAACCGGTCGTAAAAAACCAGACTGGACCGTATGTTTGTGTAGGTTGAGTTTATGATTTATCTGTCGTTCAAAAAAAATACATTTTGACTTCGTGTAATTATTTTAAATGGGATCAAAAGCCAAACCGTAAGCCAAACTTAAATCAAACCATTGATAACGGTTCAGTTTGGTTCGGTTTTTATTTTGAATGATTCGGTTTTGTTTTTCATTATTCAAAAACCGTTGTTAATGATTTAGTTTACGGTTCCACCTAAAAACCGTAAAACCGGACCGCGAACACCTTTCAAACACCCAATCATTCTCCCCATTTATACAGTAACGATAATACATATGTATATATAGGGGAGTGTTCAAAAGAAAACTCATCACTTTGAGAAATTAAGAAAACTCCTACTAACCAATCAATTTTTAACAAAAAATTTTCATGATTTTTTATTATTAGCTTAGAAATGTTATAAACAAAAAAAATATTTTAATAAAAATATGTAGATCACGAAATTACGTATATGTAATATATAAAGTTACATATATGTAACTTATTTATGTAACGCACAAGATACATATATGCAATCAATGATTTACATATTTTTTTATTTATTTCTTTTTGTTAACAAATATAACCTTAAAATGAAGCTAAATGTACAACAAAAAAACAAAATTGATTGATAATAATTGTGATTAGTTTTTAAGTTTTCTCCAAAATTAAGGTTTAATTGGAACTCTCTCTCTCTCTCTCTCTCACACACACACACACACACATATATATATATATATATATTTAGGGAAAAGATAAAATGAAAACCACATCTCAATGAGAAAACCGCGAAAACCATGCAAAAATCATGTAAAAACAACGTTTTTTTTTTAATTTTTTTTACAGGTTTGTAACACTATTGGGCACATTTTTATAAAAAAAATCAAAAAAGCGCCGACTAAATATTTAAAAAATATATTTTATAAACCCACGTAAAACCTACGTAACAAAACGTAAAAAAATACGTTGTGTTACGTAGGTTTTACGTGGGTTTATAAAATATATTTTTTTTAAATATTTTGTCGGCGCTTTTTTGATTTTTGTCTTTTTATAAAAATGTGTCCAATATTGTTACAAACCTGTAAAAAAATCAAAAAAACGTTCTTTTTACGTGATTTTTGCATGGTTTTCGCAGTTTTCTCATTGAGATAGGGTTTTCAAAATAACCATTGTAATCCTTAGGGTTTGTTTTGAAAATTTAATGAATGTAATCGTGACTAAATTATAATAAAGCAAAGTATGAGGTATTTGTTTGTTTTTATCTAATTTATAAACACAAAGCTATGTGATAATTAATTAATACATAAAAATATATATATAGGTACTATTCTAAACATTTAATTAATAAAATATTAGAAATAAAATAATGAGGTTCAATTTATAAAGCAAAGTCAAAAATAAATGATATAAACTTTGTAAACAATTGATACTAAACCATAAAGCTTTAAAAGAAAATAAATGTTTTATAATCTTCAATATGTATGTATGTATGTATGTATGTATTTTAAGCTTTAAGAATAAAATAAATAATAATAGTAATAATAATAATAATAATAATAATATAAAGTTTTGTAAATAAATGGAAGGTTTATAATTTTATAAACTTCTATTTTAACATGATATAAATAACAAATTATCTTGTAAAACATATATTATAAAAACTAATAAAAAGTCTCTGGAATACGATTCAAATCACACCATTCGAATGCATTCCTCCCGACTAACCTTTCTGCAAACAAAAATATCGATTACAAAGTCTCTGGAATACGATTCAAATCGAAGAAACGGCCGAAGCTTTGTGCAACTCGAAACCATATCAAAAGAACACCAATCCAGGTAATCTATATCTCGTTAGAACCGTAGAATCATGTGGATCAAAAGCCCTATGCTTTAGATCCCTCACAAACATCAATCGAACGGATTGAAGATTTGATTTGGATTAGGGTTCGTATGATTTGAGATCCAATTTCTGTGATTGAATAAGTTTAAATCGAATCTGAAACGTTGAAACAAAATGGAACTTAGCCCACTGGTTGGGCGCCCCATATGCCAGTTAAGGGTCGAGGGTTCTAGCCTCACCCGGACACCTAAACCGTTTTTTTTTTTCATTTTTAACATATTCAATGATATATATTTTTATAAAAACTATAAAATTTTTCTTAAACCTAAAATTTAGTTATTTACTTTTTAATTAAATATTACACAAATAAATGAGGTGTTCAAATTAAGGTTAGTTTATTTTAAACATAAGGATGAACTTTTTCTAACAAATTCTTTTATTATTTTTTTTTAAATAAGGTGTTCAAATTAAGGTTAGTTTATTTTAAACATACATAAACATTATGATTTACATTATTTAAGTTAAGACCTATCTAGTATTAACTTAAACTTTGTAACATCATTTGTTTGATTTCTTGCTTGGTGCTACTTGCAAATTTACATATGTTTTAAATCTATTCTATTTAGTTTAATAGTTTTGCATCATTTTTATACGTATTATATTAAACTGTTTTGAATTGCTCACCAACTATGCAAATAGTTGACCCTTTTATTTTACATATGTAACAGGTTAAGTTGAAGACACATGATGAAGATATAGATTAGGTTTAGAGTACCTAGTTAATTAAAACAATGTTTAGAATATCATTTGTAATTTATTTTGAACACTTGTATTAATGACATTGAATGTTTTTGTTTGATTAAATTAATGTGGATGTTTTAAATATTGAAACTTTAACATAGCATCATGAGCTTTTGAACAGTCAAACTCGCGCCCCGATGTATTCCGCCATCGGTCGAGGTGTGACAAATTGGTATCAGAGCCATGGTTATAGGGATTTAGGTTATTAGAAATGGTGACCTATACTATAACTAAGCTTACCCAAATATGAGTTATCTCATATTATTATTGTCTGTTTATTAATTGCTTATGTGCTATGCTTATTTAAATTGTGTTATATTATAATGTTACCATAGAGGAAAGCCATAGTTGTTAAATGCCTTTGCTTACACTTAGCTAAGAATGCCTTAGTTTAAGAAACACTTCATATCATGGAGATTACTTAGAAAATTGTTTTCAAGTGAACTCTACTCTAAACTCACGTGTGTGCAAGTGATCATTAGTTGATAAGTTACGAACTCATTCCTTAGAGAAATTAAGTTTAGGAAATTCCAATGTTGATTTTATGATTCCGTTAGAATTAGGTTTTTGAAGTGGATATGTACTAACTGGAAGAGTGTAGTATCGGTAGTTGGAATTCATATCTAGGAAAGCTATTCATATAAATTCCCGAGGTACTGTGGGACCTGTCTAGCTTTCCTGGGGACTTCTAATGAGAGTATGATCACTTATAGGCCAAAGCATATCACACCAAACACTTTACAAACTAAATGATTCTAATATGTCACCCGGTATTCAATATTGGATACCATTCCTCATGTTTTCAAACAAAGTTCAAATGATCTGCTTATAATCTCATTAGAATTAAGTTGTTAAGAAAGACATGTACTAACTGGAAGGGTGAATACCAGTAATTGAGACTCATGTCTAGGAAAGCGATTCATAATCCCTGACGAGGGACCAGTCTGGCTTACCTGGGGATTTTTCAATGAAAATATTTTACCTATAGGCCAAAACATGTTAACTTCTTACAAACAATATTAATTCTAAATGATTATTAATCAAATTCAAATGACTTCCATACATATGTTAGGATTCAAAGCAAACTCAACTGATTTATTATGTGATTTTATATTCCATGACATTTCTTCTAAGATTAGTAATAAACTTTTTATTATTATATCTTAGATGAAACAAATGTCACAAGTCTAAATTATTTTCTATCAATCATATACTATCCCTAATCAAACTCCGTATTTGTATAGATGGCTCGTAGAGAACGCGCAGCTGAACGTCGTATTGCTTCGATAATAGCCCGACAAATGGGAACCGTACTACCTACTATGGTTGCACAACTGCATCAACAACTCAACATCAACCCGACTCCCGAACAAGCCAATCAACCAAAGTGCTCGTTTAAGCATTTCAACTCCTGCAACCCGCCCAAGTTTAATGGGTCAGACGGGGAAACTGGACTGCTCCAATGGTTCGAGGGGATTGAAAACACCTTTCTTAACAGTGACTGCCCGGCCAATCTGAAGGTTCGGTATGCTGTTGGAACCCTTCAAAAACGAGCCTTACCTGGTGGAACAATGAAAAGAAGGCCATTGGGGAAAACACTGCTGCTAACTTGACTTGGGATCAACTCAAGGAACGAATGACCCAGGAGTTTTGCCCACGAAGTGAGGTCAAAAAGCTTGAGTTCAAATTCTGGGATCTTAAGCAAGATAGTGGTTAAAATCTGAGTTATAATAATCGTTTCCATGAACTAAGTCTGTTATGCCCTCACATGGTGACCCCTTTGGAAAGGGCGATCGAAAAGTATATTGGTGGACGGCCAATGCAGATTCAAGATTCAGTTCTTAGTAGCCAGCCAAAGACCTTAGTTAATGCCATTCAATTAGCTGCAACCTTGACTGACAACCATGTCAAGGATGGGACCTTGACTAGGAAGGGGTCCAAGAAAGAGAAAGACAAGGTCAAAGGTTCAAATGAAACACCCAAAGAAGAGGCCAAAGCTGGGTCATCTTCTTCATTCAAGAGAAACAACAAAATGAAGGCCGATCACATGAACTATGTGGTGTCCCAGGCCACTCCTGTTCAACAAGTTGCACCTGCTATTCTCACCCAACCACCCAAGAAAGTCTATTCGGGTAATCATCCACTATGCACTGTTTGCAATCACCATCATTTGCCTGTTCATCCTTGTAGGTTGTGCACTCATTCCAACCGTTTTGGTCACTTTGCTACGAACTGCCGTGTGACCAAAGTTCAAAACAACCAAGTCAATCAAATCAATGCTCCTACCCTCACTGCCCCGAGACAACAAATGGTTAGAGCTTGTTATACTTGTGGGGACCCAAACCACTTTGCTAATACTTGCCCTCAAAGGGTCAATGCAATCATGGCCCCAAACAATCAAGTCAATCAAGGAGCAAGGGGTCGTGTTTTCAATGTTAACGCGAACCTGGGTCAAGATAACAATGAAGTTATGAACAATGCAGTATGACAAACTGATTATGATATTCAAACCTATTCAAGAAGCGACCAATAAATTTGAACTTTCATTTGTTTCTTTTGATTCATGTATTTCTGATTTCGTGTGAAACTATTCCAATCTTGAATGTCATGTCTTATTATTATTCGCATTTCGTTTAGAATTCAATATGATTGGCTTGAACTAATGAAATTTTGGTAGGGGTGATTCCATATAAAACTTTTACAACAAGTTCATATTATTGATTTCTAAGTAAATTGTTTTATACTCTCACGTTTAAACGAAGATTCAAAAGATTCGATGATATTATAGTACGGTTAATGATAATTAGTTATCACAACCATGTAATATCACATTCTAATGTATTCTATATCATCAGCATATTCAAAAATCAACTATCAACCAAATCATGCGTTACAACCATGAGATTTTCTGCAAGACTGCAATTGTTAAAATCTCTAACTCATACTAGTCAAACAAATAGTCAAGTTGGCAAACATCTATTCAAAGGTAGTTAAGGTTAGGATAGTCTTGGTAGGTAGTTGGAATGCTATCAAAGTATTAATGTCACACCCCGAGCCGGCGGGGTTGGATCGGATTCCCCGTCGGGCGGAAGTTTCCCGGGGCGCGATATCGTGAATGATAATCGGAATGATCAGATTGTTTACGTTGCACATGATATATAAATGAGAAACTTGCTAAATAAAATAGAATTACAAAGTTAAATTTCATCAGTTAAGTTTATAATTTAACAATGTAAATCTACTATCACATCATAAATCTTCTATCTTGTATCTGCACAAGATATACAAAATAATTGTGTAATGATGTCCAAAAGTATGCAGGTCCAAAAGCTAGGTCCTCTATCGGATATCCTAGTCCAAAAGAAATGACTCTTTAGTTGACCTGTTCGTCACCTGAGAAGTCATGCAAAAATAAAGTCAACACATGGTTGGTGAGTTCATATAGTTTTATAAAAATGAGTTTTGAATAACCTGAATGACAACCTTAACCTCACCATTAACCCCCTATACCATCCAATTCAGTATGCTTATATATAGGGCATATGTAGGGGAACAAGCCCCAGCCAACATCCCACCACATACCAAACCACATGATATATTGTTCCTGGTGATAATTAAGCATTTCATCCCATACATTTGATCCCATAACCTTTGATCCCATAACCTTTGATTCTTAGTCTTTGATTACCCTGAAAATGTTTACCTTGATTCCCCGAAATGACAACCTTAACCTCATTAACAACCACCTATGCTATCCAATCAAGTATGCTTATATATAGGGCATATGTAGGGGAACAAGCCCCAGCCAACATCCCACCACATACCGGACTGCTTAACATATTGTTGTTAATGATAATTAAGCGTTTCACTCCATTCACCTTCAATTTAGATTCTGATTTTCCAAATAGATTTACCTGTAGTCTCTAGAGTCACCATGTACTCATGATTTCCCCGAAACACTCATAGGAACATAATATTATATGTTTAATTAAACTAATAATTAAGCATATAATTACAACTAAGACATGGTACACTTGGTCCCATACAAGTAATGTCTCCAGATCTTCAGTGCAAACACCACTGCTCCCAATTCCAGATCATGTGTTGTGTAGTTCTTCTCATGAATCTTTAATTGTCTCGAAGCGTAAGCAATGACTTTGTCCCGCTGCATAAGTACACAGCCAAGTCCCTGATGGGATGCATCACAATACACAACAAAGTCATCACAACCATTTGGGAGAGATAAGATCGGAGCATCACATAGCTTTTGCTTCAATGTCTGAAAGGCTTCTTCTTGCTTTTGTTCCCAAATAAACGGCTCACTTTTCTGTGTTAGCTTCGTGAGTGGCAGGGCTATCTTAGAAAAGTTCGAGATGAACCTTCTGTAATAGCCTGCTAAGCCTAGAAAAGAACGTATCTCCGTCGATGTCTTCGGAGTGTCCCAATCTTTTATTGCTTCGATCTTGGCTGGATCAACGTGTATTCCTTCACTGTTAACCACGTGGCCTAGGAATTGAACCTCCTTTATCCAAAACTCACACTTAGAGAATTTGGCATAGAGCTTCTCTTCCTTTAACAGTTCCAAGATCGTTCTAAGATGTTGCTCGTGTTCTGCTTTGCTTTTAGAATAGATCAATATGTCATCAATGAACACAATAACAAATTGATCTAAATACGGCTTACACACACGATTCATGAGATCCATGAAAACCGCGGGTGCATTCGTCAAACCAAAAGGCATCACCATGAACTCGTAATGCCCGTATCTGGTACGAAATGCCGTCTTCGGTATGTCTTCGTCTTGAACTCTGAGCTGATGGTATCCGGAACGTAGATCGATCTTCGAAAAGTATTGAGCTCCTTGCAATTGATCAAACAAATCATCAATCCTCGATAATGGATACCGATTCTTGATGGTTGGTTTGTTTAACTCCCTGTAGTCTATGCACATCCGAAAGGATCCATCCTTCTTTTTCACGAACAGAACCGGAGCTCCCCAAGGTGAGTAGCTCGGTCGGATGAAACCCTTGTCAAGCAGTTCCTGTAGTTGGTTGGATAATTCCTGCATCTCTGAAGGTGCTAACCTATAAGGAGATTTAGCAACAGGCGTTGCTCCAGGAATCAGATCGATACGAAACTCTACCGGTCGCACAGGTGGCAAACCAGGTAGATCCTCAGGAAATACTTCAGGGTATTCCTTCACTATCAGAAGTGGGAGATAATCGAATAACAGGGCCAGAACTCATCCAAGAAACTACAGACAAGATTGCTCAGATACAACAAAGACTACAAGCAACACGAAGTAGACAAAAGAGCTACGCTGATAAACGGCGTAAGCCGTTGGAATTCCAAGTGGGAGACCGTGTTATGTTGAAGGTTTCCCCATGGAAGGGTGTAGTTCGATTCGCAAAGAAAGGCAAACTGACACCACGATACGTAGGACCGTTCGAGATCATCGAACGTATTGGTCCTGTAGCATACAGATTGAGCTTACCGGATGAACTTAGTGGTGTACATGACGTGTTTCACGTCTCAAACTTGAAGAAATGCCTTGCTGATGAAACTCTTATCATACCAGTTGAAGAAATTCAATTGGATGAACACTTACGTTTTGTTGAAGAACCTTTAGAGATTATGGATCGCAAAGTTAAGAAACTGAGGCGAAGCCGTATTCCTATCGTTAAAGTTCGTTGGAACTCAAGGCGCGGACCCGAGTTTACTTGGGAACGTGAAGATCACATGAGGAACAAGTATCCCCAACTCTTTACAGAGGAAGCCGTACCGAATAACGAGTCTTAAATTTCGGGACGAAATTTCTCTAACAAGGGGAGACTGTAACATCAGTGCCGGACGTGTGCCGGAACAGTGATCGCAACAGTAGACATGTACAGTAATTCAGGTACACATTACGAGAAACTATGTTTAGACTATTGTTGCATTTGATTAACATGAAACTATTATACGATTGTCTGAAATTGGACTGAAATCTGAGGGTTTAACAGTCTGAAACATGTAAGACAACACAGTGTCGAAACTTAAATACTTGATGTGATATTATTTGGTGTAAACGTATGTGAGGTTAAACAAAACAAAACCTTAACGGTTGTCGTTTCAGAATGCTAAACCGACATGTTATTCGTATAGGTGACGATCTGTACGAATGATTCTGAAAGTTTAACGTTCTGAAATAATGACTTAACAGTAGAAAACAAGAATCAGAAAGCCAAACCGTCGTCGTGTTCGTTCGAATGACGATTCGAACGAATACGCGCGATGGTGACGCGATCTGATGAAACGATAACGAAAACGAATAACGACACGAACGATCATAAATTTAAAGAAATATAATATTTCTTATTTTACAATTTTGAAACTCATCATTAAATAAATTAAATCAAACTGTTTTATTAAATCGCTAACTAAATAAAGAAACGCGTAAAATATTAATATTTCGATAAATAATTAAATGCAACGATATTTAAAATGTTTTCTAATAATATTTGTGTTCTATAAATCCTAAAAATAATCCTTTTCATTTTAAATTACGAAAAATACGCGCGTAACGATCCGAATACGCGACGAGATTACGAACCGAGCAACCGAAACAAACCCGAATAACTACGGGGTATATAAACCTTAAAAGACCACATTTATTTCATTACCAACCCCATCTTTCTCTCAAAACTCTCCATTCCCGGTTTCAACAAAATCCACCATTTCCAATCTTTGCAAGGTCATATCTTTCTCGTTTCTTAACGAAATCACGTGATTCTTTCGCCTACACGAAGCTCTTGAAGCCTTCTACAAGGAAGTACAACGGATCTACAAAGTTACCCAGCTGGTTTCGAGGTAATTGGCTTTGAAATGTCCGAAAATCAGGGTTTTCTAGTCTCTAGTTCGACACACACACATATACCCGATCCTTGGCTCAAGCCTTCGATCTTCAGCACCTTTGGATGTCATCTGTATCATCACAACAACATTTCAAACGAATTTAGAACCTCCTGGACCAGCGTGATGATGAAGAGCTGTACAGGTTCGTGGGATCCCAGGTGGCCGAACCCTGGGTAACCAGCCGAACCTTCGGTTACAAGGTCTTTAGCCGAACCATATGCTACACCTCACGAACCTTAGTTATCTTCGCGAACCCTAGCTTCGTGAAACAACAACCTTGGCCGAACCCTGCAATGGTGGCTGAACCATTCAACTAGCCGAACCTTATTGAGGCAGAAGGGTTGCGAACCTGTGTTGCATGATTACAAGCCACGAACCTTCATCCTAATGTCAGCCGAACTCTAGTGCAGCGAACCCTTCTCTCACCGGCGAACCATCCTTAGACAACGAACCTTCTCGGTGACTACCGAACCATGTAGGGCCGAACCTTACTACAGATGAGCCACGAACCTTGGAACGAACCTACCTAAGCCGAACCCATGCAGGACTGCATGGGCGAACCCTAGCTGAATTCCGTTTCTTTCAAGATGAACGAACCCTAGTGCAATTCACTTCATAGGTTCGCTGAACAACTAGCATCGGCCCAACTAAATGGTCGGTTGATCATTTTCCGTAGTCCATCCGTTTGGCAGCCCACGTATATTACCGGTCCAACAGCAAGGTTTTAGGCCCAAGATCCATAGTAAGCCCACATTGGCTCACGTTCGCCTTAGACCCAACAGAAATCAAGGAAGGCCCAATCGTGTAACCCCACATAAGTTAATTGGCCCAATTCGGCCCATGATGTTCTCTTCGGCCCATGTGAATTGCTCGGCCCAACAGAAAATCATAAACCACTTAGTTGGCCCAACGATCAATAAACTTGGCCCACTAACATTAGAGGTCCATTTGTTGCCTAAGCCCAAAATGTTTTATTTCGGCCCAATCTGAATAGTGAATTCATTTTATCCTATACGGCCCAACTCTTTTATTCGGCCCACTTACTTGGTTTACTCACATAATGGGCCCAAAATGTTCTCAATATGGCTCACTTAATACTTCGGCCCATGGCCACTAGCCGGCCCAACCTATTAGTAAATGGGCCCATACCGTTTGTTCTTTGGCTTAAGTTAGCTAACTTATTCCTCGTTTGGCCCAAGTCATAAAGCCCACTTGTTAAAGTCCAATTCAATTATCTTTCGGCCCATAACAAACAAATTAAAGACATAACATATTGGCAATTTAATTTTGTTAACATGTTTGGAGCTTGAACAAGTACTATAAGGATGGTGATGGATTAAGAAACCATGACACATGATCAAGAATGTGACATAACCTATGTGTCACTAGAATCTTTAATAAACATAAGGGGGCCGAAAGACGATCTAGACTTATAGTGTTAGCCAACTTCAGGGCTAACACTAATACTTACACACACGCGCGTCAATTATAACTTATACTTATAGCCTACAAACACTATGAAATCAACGCAGGAACTTGAACATCGTATCAAGAGCAAACAAAGAGAGCGTGCATTTTTATTCTACTTAGTCGAACACTACGGACATAAGGTGAGTTCATTGTCCCCTTTTAAACTTATTTGTTTTACTTCGGGACTGAGAAGCATGTTAAACATTTTTATTGAAATGTTACTTAATGCTTTAATTATAAACATGATTACTTATGATTGAAACTTATACTTTAAGCTTGATGCTTAAAATCATTTGTTGGTTACTTGATACAATTACATGAGACTTGATACAATTACATGAGACTTGATACGATTACATGAGACATGATACAAATACATGAGATTTGATAAAATTACATGAAACTTGATACAATTACATGAGACTTGATACGATTACATGCGACATGATACAAATACATGAGATTTGATACAATTACATGAGACTTGATACTATTACATGAGCCTTGATACAAATACATGAGACTTGATGCTATTATATGAGACTTGAAATAAACACATGATATACATGATGAATCAATGATTGAATACTTGAAACTTTATGCTTGGAAACTATTACTTGCTCATAGGCCATCATACATGTATCTAACCATAGACTACGTAATTGCTAAACTTCTGGATATTCCAGAGCTTGTACCTATGGGGTGAGATACATGTAATAACATAAACATAATGGTACTCAGCTATTACCTGGTTATAAGGGACATGTAATTGCTAGACTTCTGGATATTCCAGAGCTTTTGTCGGCTTATATGAGGTATGTAAAGGCTAAACATGAAAGTATCGATTCTAAGCTATTACCTGGTTATAAGGGACACGTAATTGCTAGACTTCTGGATATTCCAGAGCTTGTGTCGGCTTATATGAGGTATGTAAAGGCTAAACATAAACGTAACGTTACGGGGCTATTACCTAGTTATAAGAGACATGTAATTGCTAAACTTCTGGTATTCCAGAACTTTTGTCTGCTTATAGGAGATATGTAATTGCTAAACTATGTGCGTGTGAATATATGATGCTTGATAAACGTAATGAGAAACTAATACTTATGAATACAATAGTCATGAAAACTTTGAAACAGATAACCAAAGCTTTGATGAGGATTGAATCGATTGGTAGGTAAAATGCTTAATTATTATTAACAACAATGTCATATCCGGGTTAGTATGTGGTGGGATGTTGGCTAGGGCTTGTTCCCTTACATATGCCCTATATATAAGCATACCGACTTGGATATTACAGGTGGAGTTAATGAGGTTAAGGTTTTACCGAAGGAGGTTTGTGAAACTATTTTTAAACTTATAAACTATATGAACTCACCAACCGTTGTGTTGACTTGATCTTTTTACATGCTTTCTCAGGTGAAGAACATGTTTAAGCTTAATCTTTTGGATATGCATACTAGGCTGCCCGGATAGAGGACCTAGTGAACTTTTGGAGAAGCACATCTTTTGTTGATGATAAACTATACTTTTGACATCTTGCATAGTTACAAGATATAAACAATTATTCTTTTGATAGGTTTACTTAGTTAAATTGCAGAACATTGCTATTGTAATTTAACTTTGTAATCCTATATAACATTTGATTGTGCTTTAGATATTCCTAAACGTTGATGCTATGTAAACAATCTGATCATCATGATTATCAACCACGATATCACGCCCCGGGAACCTTCCGCCCGGCGGGGACTCCGATCCAACCCCGCCGGCTCGGGGTGTGACAATTTAAGTAAACAATTTAAATAAAACAGTTTACTCATGCTTCTCAGCCTTGCGTTTTAAAAACAAAAATGTTTAGAAAAGGGGCAACGAACTCACCTGTGTTGCTGTGCAAATGATCTATTGCAAAATGCGCGCTCGTTATTGTAGCTTAGGTTTCTTCAGTTCCTGAGTTGTTTTAAAAAGATCCAAATGTAATAAGTTTACGTATTAGTCGTCGCGTCTAATGTTTGGTCTCGGTGTGTGCCACTAAGTGTCCTAGATTACTATTGTGCTTCTAAGGTTTCATCTAGTTGAAACTAACTCAATCCCTATGTGTAACCCCTATCCCAACAGTTAGTCATACAAATATTAATTAACATGTTTTAATCAATTTCATTTTAAGTTACAACATTAAATTAGAAAACCATTTAATTCAATTTAACCAAGTTTATAAACCATCTTCTTTTATTAAAACATCATTACTTAGCTTAAATTAATAATTAACATGTGATGGGCTTGACTAAGCCCATTGGGCCCACTTAGGTCCAATTGATGATCTTTGACTTCCAATTGAGTACAAGACTATTGTTTTGATTCTCATGAACCCACGATAATTTTCCCATGTGTTAAACTAAATTAATATGTGTTAACACTCATTTTTGAAGTGTTATGGTGTTTTATGATAACCATTCTCTTAGTAACCTTACTTCCTTGTTTACTTTAAAATGAATTCATAATAAAATCCAAATCATGTATGTATCCACGTGAAACCTCCATACACTCCCATGCAAAATATCGTTCTGCACATGCACACACATACCCATTATCATTTATTATATATGAGTTCATGTGTTTCAAGTTTCCATTCAAAACTTAAGTTCGTAACCCCAACTCCCTTAGGTTCGTCGGATAGCTGTTAACCAAATGGTTCGGTCTCCCTAGGTTCGCTGGTATCATAAGGGTTTTGAGGCTGCAAGGTTCGGTTCACTAGAAAGGAGGTTCGGCTAAGAATGAAATTCAGGTTCGCTGCTTTCCAAGTTGCGGCTGTTACAGGTTTGGCTAGCATAAGAGATGCCCTAGGTTCGTGTATCCTGTAGCTTCGGCCAAGAAAAGGTTCGGTTGGTTCATGTTGGTTTGCCAAACCATTGGGGGTTCGGCCAGAAGAGGGTTTCCCAGGTTCGGCTTGCAGAATATCATGGGTTTGCCGGGCTAAGGTTCGGTTCCCTTAAAGGGTTCGGCTGGATAAGGTTCGGTTCGTCTATCTACATGGTTCGTGAGCCAGGGTTCGTGGTGTCGAAGGTTCGGCCAATATCAGTGGGGTTCGGCCAAACAAAGGTTCGGCTAGTAGGTTGTTGGCCACAGGTTCGGGACAGCTTCACAGGGTTCGGCTGGAACTTTGCCAGCTCCAAAGGGTTCGGCCGACTGTTAGCTACGAACCTACATTCATCCTCTACATTCCCTGAGCTTAAACCATAGCAGATCTGTTCCTAGAGTTTGCTAGGGATTTAAAATGGTTTATACTAAGATTTCTAAGCACTTAAAATCGGTTAGAACACAACAAGTTTAAGAGGTCGAAATTTACAAAGAATACCGGAATAGAACTAAGATCTTACCTCAAAAATAACAAATAAGGCTCGAAATTCTTGTACTTCCTTAATCTACGTGAAGAGGTGAGCATTTTGACGCCAAGTTTGTTGGAATCCGATGAGAAATGACCATGAAATTGTAGAGAGAAGTTGGAATTCTTAGAGAGAAGATGGAGCTTTGTTCTTCTTAGAGAGAGAGAGATGAAAACGAAATGAGGGAGAGAGATAGGGTTGGTGGTGGTTGGTGGTGGAGTTAATGACTTCATTTAAGACTTAGAAAATACCCGATTGTTCGGTTTCGATCGGTTTTGCGTAAAATGTCGTTTCTCGTGGATTTCGTCACGAAACGGTTTGGTTTTAAATGTAAGATTTATAAAAAAATTTAAGTGGTTATTCCTAGTAAATTAACTAAATATCTTTTATTTATTCTAAATTTCCAAAAATATTAACTTTATTATTTAAAATCGAATCGTACAGTTGCCGCGCGTATTCGTTCGAATCGTCACCCGTACGAACACGACGATAACTATACTTTTCAATATTGTTTTCTAATTGTTGGATATTATTCAGAACGTTCAACCTTCAGATTTATTCGTACAGATCGTCACCTATACAAATAATCCGTCAATTTAGCATTCACGTAACGATATCCGTGTTGTTTTGTTCTGTAAAGCCTCACATACGTTTATACATAATAAAAATCCTAACACTTAATCACATGATGGTTCCGGGTTGCCAGATAATTATCTGACTGATGAACCATATTTACTGAGTTTGGTTTCTCTGAAATGATCTTGAATTCACTGTTGGTTACAGGAATTGATAATGATATATGCTATGAATATGAAATATACTGAAATGCATAGAATTTGTACCTGATTACTGTTCATGGCACTGTTGCGATTATTGTTTCGGTTCCGGTTCCGGCACTGATGTTACAATTAAAGGTGTGGTGGGTTGGTTGCGGTATACCCTATATATAAGCACCAATAATACATTGTTAGTAGCACCAAAAACTTGACCAAGGTTGAATTGTCAATCAACAACTTCTAGTGAAATACTCTTTAGTCTAGAATCTTAGGCAAATCAATTGATATTCGGTTACCCATATCGAACGTGTATTTTTACACTAAGCTTACTCAAAAATGTTGCGAATTCTTCCTATCATGAGCTAAGTAAGCTAATGTTAACTTAAATCCTTTTAGCAAAATATACAAGTGTATACAGATTTTAAACAACCTATAAATATTTTAATACACTTTAAATCTTAAAGAAAGGTAATTACAAACATCCATAATCATTTAAATAGAGACACTATTTTATGACACTAATGAAATAAATACAAAAGTAATAAATTAAATCAATAGTAAAACTTTAGAAGAGAACAAAACGACATAAGAAACAATCAACCCTTTTATCAAAACCCTCTATTAACTTAATTTCGGGACGAAATTCCCTAAAGTAGGGGAGACTGTAATCCTTAGGGTTTGTTTCGAAAATTTAATGAATTTAATCGTGACTAAATTATAATTAAGCAAAGTATGAGGTATTTGTTTGTTTTTATCTGATTTATAAACACAAAGCTATGTGATAATTAATACATAAAAATATATATATATATATGTACTATTCTAAACATTTAATTAATAAAATATTAGAAATAAAATAATGAGGTTCAATTTATAAAGCTAAGTCAAAAATAAATGATATAAACTTTGTAAACAATTGATACTAAACCATAAAGCTTTAAAAGAAAATAAATGTTTTATAATCTTCAATATATATATATATGTATATATATATATATGTATATATATATATATATATATATATATTTTAAGCTTTAAGAATAAAATAAATAATAATAGTAGTAATAATAATATAAAGTTTTGTAAATAAATGGAAGGTTTATAATTTTATAAACTTTTATTTTAACATGATATAAATAACAAATTATCTTGTAAAACATAAATTATAAAAACTAATAAAAAGGTTCTTTTATAAAACGTTAAGAAAAAGAAAGCATTTAAATTAAGGGGTCCATTTTGCAAATTTTAAAACTGATTTTCAGCTCTAAAAAGATGGAAAGTTAGAATAAACAAAAAGGAAACAAGAGGGACTGAAATTGTAATTAAACCAAACCCCCATCCCCTTTACCCGATTGCCTCGATCTGGATACCCACGACCCACCTAAATCGGTTGCGACCTGTTTGCTCAATCCCACTCGAACCCGATCGTTTACAGCTCATCTATGCTCCAAATGGAAAGGATTAGGACGCGGTAACAGCTATCAATCATCCTTTACTCGAAATCGATCCAATGAAACCCCCAATCCTTTCCTTGAATAACCACGCTTGACCGAAATTCAAATCCACTCGAAATCACTATAAAAACTCAATTAAACCACACCATTCGAATGCATTCCTCCCGAATAACCTTTCTGCAAACAAAAATATCGATTACAAAGTCTCTGGAATACGATTCAAATCGAAGAAACGGCCGAAGCTTTGTGCAACTCGAAACCATATCAAAAGAACACCAATCCAGGTAATCTATATCTCGTTAGAACCGTAGAATCATGTGGATCAAAAGCCCTATGCTTTAGATCCCTCACAAACATCAATCGAATGGATTGAAGATTTGATTTGGATTAGGGTTCGTATGATTTGAGATCCAATTTCTGTGATTGAATAAGTTTAAATCGAATCTGAAACGTTGAAACAAAATGGAACTTAGCCCACTGGTTGGGCGCCCCATATGCCAGTTAAGGGTCGAGGGTTCTAGCCTCACCCGGACACCTAAACCGTTTTTTTTTTCATTTTTAACATATTCAATGATATATTTTTTTATAAAAACTGTAAAATTTTTCTAAAACCTAAAATTTAATTATTTACTTTTTAATTAAATATTACAAAAATAAATGAGGTGTTCAAATTAAGGTTAGTTTATTTTAAAGATAAGGATGAACTTTTTCTAACAAATTATTTTATTATTTTTTTTTAAATGAGGTGTTCAAATTAAGGTTAGTTTATTTTAAACATACATAAACATTATGATTTACATTATTTAAGTTAAGACCTAGCTAGTATTGTCTTAAACTTTGTAACATCATTTGTTTGATTTCTTGCTTGGTGCTACTTGCAAATTTACATATGTTTTAAATCTATTCTATTTAGTTTAATAGTTTTGCATCCTTTTTATACGTATTATATTAAACTGTTTTGAATTGCTCACCAACTATGCAAATAGTTGACCCTTTTATTTTACATATGTAACAGGTTAAGTTGAAGACACATGATGAAGATATAGATTAGGTTTAGAGGACCTAGTTAATTAAAACAATGTTTAGAATATCATTTGTAATTTATTTTGAACACTTGTATTAATGACATTGAATGTTTTTGTTTGATTAAATTAATGTGGATGTTTTAAATATTGAAACTTTAACATAGCATCATGAGCTTTTGAACAGTCAAACTCGCGCCCCGACGTATTCCGCCGTCGGTCGAGGTGTGACAAATTGGTATCAGAGCCATGGTTATAGGGATTTAGGTTATTAGAAATGGTGACCTATACTATAACTAAGCTTACCCAAATATGAGTTATCTCATATTATTACTGTATGTTCATTAATTGCTTATGTGCTATGCTTATTTAAATTGTGTTATATTATAATGTTACCATAGAGGAAAGCCATAGTT
Organism: Mikania micrantha; assembly: GCA_009363875.1. Classification (NCBI taxonomy): domain Eukaryota; kingdom Viridiplantae; phylum Streptophyta; class Magnoliopsida; order Asterales; family Asteraceae; genus Mikania; species Mikania micrantha. Next base: position 104,781,647 of record CM018692.1, on the reverse strand, counting down.
GTTAAATGCCTTTGCTTACACTTAGCTAAGAATGCCTTAGTTTAAGAAACACTTCATATCATGGAGATTACTTAGAAAATTGTTTTCAAGTGAACTCTACTCTAAACTCACGTGTGTGCAAGTGATCATTAGTTGATAAGTTACGAACTCATTCCTTAGAGAAATTAAGTTTAGGAAATTTCAATGTTGATTTTATGATTCCGTTAGAATTAGGTTTGTGAAGTGGATATGTACTAACTGGAAGAGTGTAGTACCGGTAGTTGGAATTCCTGTCTAGGAAAGCTATTCGTATAAATTCCCGAGGTACTGTGGGACCTGTCTAGCTTTCCTGCGGACTTCTGATGAGAGTATGATCACTTATAAGCCAAAGCATATCACACCAAACACTTTACTAACCGATCTCAAACTCGTTAATTACGTTATATTCTTGACTAGGTTTAGGATAGAGCAATAACCCAATAACCACACCATATTTGATTATCAAATTCTAAAATTCAAATCTAATGGTTCATATTAAATTATAATAAAATAATATATTTGATTTGAAAGAAAATGGAAAAAGAGTATTAATGTAATTTGCTATATTATTAAAATTACCCCCTCTTTTTTTATACATCTATAACTTTTTTATACTATAATATTTTTTTATAAAAATTGCACCATTTTACTCGTCTTGTTTTTCTCTTTAATTCCGTTATAGTCTTGACTTGGTTTTTTTTATTTTTTTTCGGATGTTCGTATTTACATCAATGTAACAATTATAAAAATAACAAATTATTTGTAACGAGTTTTAACGAATTTGGGTTTACATTGTTGTAGAATAAATAGGGGTTACATTTAAGAGTGTAAACGAGCCAAACCTATCTCGAGCTCGTTAATTATGTTTTATTCTTGACTAGGTTTTTTTATTTTTTCCGGATGCTCGTTAATTACGTTATATTCTTGATTTTGTAACGAATTTTGCTTTTTAAAGTATTAAAATGTGTGTACAATCTTGTAGATATAATTTTTAAAGTATAAAAATGTATTTACAATCTTGTAGATGTAACAAATTTTGGTTTTATCAACAAAATGTTATAGTATTTTTTTTTAAAGTATTAAAATGTATTTACAAGGACGAATTTTGGTTTTTATCAACAAAATGTTATAGTATTTTTTTAAAGTATTAAAATGTATTTACAATTTTGTAGATATAATTTTTTTAAAGTATTAAAATGTATTTACAATCTTGTAAATATAAAGAATTTTGGAGCATCCGGAAAAAATAAAAAACCTAGTCAAGAATATAACGTAATTAACAACCTCGGGATAGGCTTGGCTCGTTTACACTCTTAAACGTAACCCCAGTTTATTCTACAACAATGTAAACTCAAATTCGTTACAACTCGTTACAAATAATTTGTTATTTTTATACTTGTTACATTGGTGTAAATACGATCATCCGAAAAAAAATAAAAAACCTAGTCAAGACGATAACATAATTAAAGAGAAAAATAAGACGAGTAAAATGGTGCAATTTTCATAAAAAATATTATAGTATAAAAAAGTTATGGATATATAAAAAAAGAGGGGGTAAGTTAGTACATAAACCAAATTACTAATGTGCCCTCATCAGATTTAATAATATTAAACAATGTGTTTAATTTTGATTGGGTAATTAGAGTTAATGGGTTATTGCCATAAGGAGTATTATAATTAGATCACAATCATATATATATATATATATGGGATTGAATTTTTTATAACATTTATCTTTTGCTACAACTACATAACTCATTTCAACCAATAACAAAGTTATACATAAGCTTTTAATTAAAATATTAGAAAGGACATCATAGTCATTTTACCTTTTATAAGTTCCCCCCCCCCCTCTTTTTTAAACATTAATAACTTTTTTATAATATATTATTTTTTTAAAAAAAATTGCACCATTATATTCGTCTCATGTTTCTCTTTAATTCCGTTATAGTCTCGACTAAATTTTTTTTACTTTTTTTAGATACCATATATTTACATCATTGTAACGAGTTTAAATATAACAAATTTATTTGAAATTTTTTCTAACAATGATAAATTACAGTGATGTAGTTTACATTGACGTAATTTACCGTGATGTAATTTAAATTGACGCAAAATTCGGTTTCGGTTTTTTTCGGTTAATTCGGTTCCGGTTCGGTTTTTTCGGTTAATTTGGTTCCGGTTCGGTTTTTCCTGTTAATTCGGTTTCGGTTCAGGTTTTTTTGGCTTTTTGTTCATCCCTAATTTGTAACGAGCCTAAATACAACAAATTAGTTTGAATTTTTTTCGAACAATGATAAATTACATCACTACAATTATTATTGTTAGAGAAAAAAATCAAAATAATTTGTTCTATTACGTCACTGTAATTTATCATTGTTAGAGAAAAAAATAAAATAATGTGTTATATTAAATTACTGTAATTTATCATTGTTAGGAAAAATTCAAAAATAATGTGCTATATTTATGTTCGTTACATCGATGTAAATAATGGACAATGAGAAAAAAATTAAAAAAACTAGTCAACATTATAACGGGAAATAAAGAGAAATTTACATCACTGTAAATAATGTGTTACGTCACCGTTAATTATGTCATTGTACATTACTTCATTTTGTGTTACATTACTTTATTTTTTGTTACATTACTGTAATTTAGCATTGTTAGAAAAAATTTCTAATTAATTTGTTATCTTTAAGCTCGTTACAATGATGTAAATACATGATATCAAAAAAATAAATAAAAACTAGTCAAGACTATAACGAAATTAAAGAGAAAAATGAGACGAGTATAATGTGCAATTTTTTTAAAAAAAATAATATAGTATAAAAAAGTTATGAAAGTTTAAAAAAGGGGGGGGTAAACTTTACTTAAATAACAAATGTCCTAAATGCCCTTTATATTAAAAAAAAAGAATCTAACACGTGTCACGATCCTATACACTTACCTTTTTAAAGTAACCATTGGATGATGGTTAATAGGTTGTAACAAAAGATAAGGGTTATAAAAAATTACATCCCCTATATATAAACCAACACAAATATCCTAAAATAGATCAGATATGAGGCCGCCAATTATAGTAGTTATATGAATGAGCATGTTATTAGCATTAAAAATTTCATATTAGGTAATTGAGCGATGAGCAAATACAAGAGATAAGAGTGATTTGCTTTGACCGGATATTCACAAAGAAGAAAGAAAGATATTTATTTTTGAAAGTCTAGATTGTATTATCAGAAAAGAAAAAAAAAAGACTTTAAGTTGTGTTCGTGTTGTTTAAAAAAATGGCAGGGACTCAAAAAAAATTGTGGTTCGCAATCAAGGTAATAATGTACCGCTTCAATGCTCGAAATCAACTGAGACTAATTACACTACGTGGTCTATCAGATTGAAACCGTATTGAGGGCATATGGTCATCGGAATTCTAAATGTAACACCCTAAATTTTTAAACAAGTTATTTTATACAAATTATTTTACAAAATAATCAAACTTGTTGAGGGTGTTCGGTAAGGGAAAAGCATTCGTATGGACGCAACTGAAAGTGTAAGAGAACAAATTCGATCGAATATTTTGGTAAAATTCTCGAGACTCAAAATACTCAGTCTGAGAACTTGACGTACTCGGTCCGAGAACTTATCCGATATATAGAAGTGCCTTGAAAAGTGTGAGAGCTTTTGGCTGTTGTCATTCTCTCTAAAGTTCTAGGAGGTGACCATGTCACACCTCTCCCTAGCAAGCTCACACTCGGTCAAGGGAAGAAGGAAGCCACAAAGAAAGATAAGGGGACGTGTTGACAACACTCAGATAAGTCTCAAGTTCACCTAATGACGGGTTGACAGGCAGACAGCCAATCGAAAATCGTATGAATCATAATGTCTTCATTTCAGATTCTTAAGCCTTAGTGACACCTCACGACTCTACCTTGCGTGCATATCTAGCCCATCGAGTTTCAGATGAGTTTTGGAGATTTTTACCTTACATTTCACAATGACCTATCAAACACAGGACTCAGGTCAATTCGAAATTTCGAGAACATTAAGATCCTCAAGAACTTTGAAGTTTCGAACACTGCATACTCTTTCAAGAACTTGAGTCCATTCGAGAACTTGGCGGTGGTCGAAAAATTGCTTATGTTCGAATATTTAAACATAATCTAGTACTTGGGTCAATTCGAATACATGTGCCAGAAGAAGCAATAACAACAATAACAGAAGCGGCAGATAATAGAACTCACAAGCAAAAGCTGACTATTTTTGTTTGTGTGTTAGAGTGTTAGGGCGGAGAAGCAAAATAAAGCTCATGGTAAAGAATAAAGATCATGATTTTTGACTGGCAGTTTAACCAGAGATGTTATGTGAATTATTTTGTTATTATGTAAACATAAGATTTGATGTAACGCTAAAACTATGCAAATTTTGTTGCTTGTTAATGGAAATTTTGGTCTAAGAACTATGCAATGATGTATGAAACCAACTATGAAGGGCACCTGGGTTTGAGGCCTTTCAAGAAAAAAACTTTCCCTTTCTTTCAAGCCTTAACCGTTGCCCATTTTCAATATGATTTTCTTCCAGTAACGAACCAATATTGGTTTTCCTTTTTGGCAGAAAACTGGTCGCTCTCGGTCTAGGATTTTCAAACGTTGGTCTATTTCTCTTTTGCTGAACTACAGCTCATCAGTCTTTTCACCAGAATAATTTTTCGGCCACAGTCTTCATGTCGGTTCTTGTTCTGACAGCAGTCAAGGTCTTCTGTGTTCTTTCTTATGCCGAAATCAAAATTTCGACCGCTTTTTTCGGTCTTGCGATTTTTTACGACTTGCAACTCACATGAAATCATCATCTTTCTTAACGAGCCCTAAGTTCTCATACCATGTCCCTCCTTGTTGGTTTCAAGCTTTAACAATCTGATTTTTTGGATTAAAAAATAGATGATACTGAATAAGTAATTTGCAAAAGTAAAAGTGTTACTTAATTTAATAGAACAAAAGGCTTGCCTACAAGATATCCACATAAACAAACAAAAACTACCTAAAAACTAGCCACTATCCTTAGAGATTAGAGCACCGTTCACAAATTTAAATCAAAACAATACTTTATCATTTCAATCTCTTAAAATTACAATATAGAAAAGAAAACATAATGCTAATTATTACAAGAATAGAAATATGATGTTGTAAATTACATAAATCTAAGTTATAAAAGCTAAAGATATAAAATAAAATAAATACAGAAAATGAAACTCTGCATGGAGAAAACAATTTGACAACAACATTTAAATATTCACGTAAACTAGAAAAATAAAAATTGCAAAAAAGCGTAGAAGGTTCGGTGGTTGAGCACATGACCTCACCTAGCTTAAGCTTTACGACAATTTTGCGGTAACTACATCGTACTTACCTCAAATAGTTTTACAACAACCAAATAAAAAATTAAATAAATAAATAAATGGACTTTATATTATCAACAAATAACGTTTAGTAGGTAGCCAAACAAGAAACCAAAACAAAAATCACTAAGAAACCTAACCATCGAAACAAAGCAAAAGAACAGATCCAGAGCCCACCTCCAAAGGAGGGATGACAAGTAATAGCAGTAACACCGTCCCCAATGGTTACCTCACTGAAATCATACCCCACCAAAATTTTGTCACATCATCAACTCACTCAAAACCTTAAAATCTCACGTGATTACCCCACTGAAAAAACATTTCTCACTGTTTCACATCCTCACTAAAAAATCTTCCCCACCAATCACAAACGAGAGAAGAAAGCGGGAAGCAGGGGCGGTGTTTCGCCTGACCCCGCCGAAAAGGGTTTCACCGTTGGTGTTGCGGGGCACCCATTGCGGAGAGCCTAATGAATGGATAAAACACGGATAAGAACACAAAAGGTAAGTAGAAAAAAAAAAAAAAAAAAAACTAAAACTGCATGTGCACTCGATGAGACACTGCTAAATGTATGACCCCTAACACAATGCAAACCAAACTTCCTGCAAAAATGGCACTCAATTAGGATGTGCAAATTACAAGCTTTCTAGATTGCGCATTAACTCCTCCAAAAGCCAAATTAAGGATGTCATATGTGACGAGCTCCATATAATTAAACCATACAACTTTTATTAGCACCCCAAATCACGGGACATTTACATATTTTTCCTTCGTAACCTGTAAAATTACATATTTTTCTAAATCATGTTTTAAGAACATTGTACTTTATGTATTAAAAAAATTTGTATCTTCGAGAAATATGTAATTTTACAAGTTAGGAAGGAGAAATATGTAATTCTTCTCCATTTTCAATGTTCATCCTAGTTTGGAGGCATGTTTGATTCTTGCACTTGCCGACGAAGTGATCGAACGCGAACCCCCTAAAGATATTAGCTTTCCATACCCAATCGTCACCACCATACCCAGAAGTACCATAATAAACTACTACCAATTAGTTTTTTTCCTTGAAGTTGCATGAAATTTTGACTCGTGGTTGAATAGCTCATGATAGGGGTGTTCACGGTTCGGTTCCAAACCGTGAAACCGCCAAAACCGGTTATCAGTTTGGTTTCACGGTAGATTTTTTCCAAACATTTGATCAGTTGATTATAACAGTTAGAAACCGTAATAAATGGTTTGGTTTACAGTTTTCATCAAAAACACGACCGGAGTGTATGTATGTGTGTATATATAAATATAGATATATGTATATACACATAGATAGATGACATAGATATATATATATACACACCCATATATTCACGTATATATACATGTCTGGTAGACATATGTGTGTGTGTGTGTGAGAGTGAGCGTGTTTGTATTGTTTTTATGATAACTCAATCTTAGAGAGTTAATATTTATAAGCTATCATGGTCACCTATTTTAAATTCTAAAAATTAATATGTAGTTCAAAATAAAACTGAATAAAAAATTGAATTTTAAATTAAAAAAGTAATTTTGACGTGCTTTAATATGGGTCATACTTTTACTTTCAGGATTTAAAATAATAAGTTTTTTTTGGACTCTCCTTTGTATAGGGAGGGTTTCACAAAAACTTTCATTTTAGAAAATTAACTTTAAAAAAAGTTTATATGTGTGTGTATGAGGCTTGTATCATATAATAAAACTCTCTCTGTGTATATATATAAGGCTTGGAATCTTTAATAACTCAAAGTATTTGTTTAACATGTATAACTTAGTCAAGATTAATCCAAATCATTGATTTTTTTCCCGAACATTATTGTAACAAAAGTAGAACATTTTTTTCTTTTATATATATGTGTGTAAATTCATCATCATTTAAGATTAAACATCGTTATAAGTTTTTAAATTACATCAGCATACATGTTTTGATACAAGTTAGTTTTTAAAATTGAGTTATCATAATATATAAGTTTTTTTACACACATACATAAGACACAAAAAGAGCCAAACTTATCTTAATGAGACACGACATCATACAACAACTAATTGACAATCGTGTTTTTTAACATTTTTGTCCAGACAAAAAGGAATTCGTCTTATCATTAAATCAAATCACCTTGAAAAAAATGCATGAAACAAGGGACATATATAGACATAAGCTAATGAATTTTCTTTATATTGAGACGACGTGAAGGGTACCCTTCACCCAACTTTTGCAATTAGGTATACCCATTTGAATCAAGGTTAGGATGGAAGGGTTGTTGGTATTAATCATAAATTTTGTTAGATTTGTATACTAGTGTTAAAGTTAAACTAAATAGACTCGTTATATTAAAAAAATGTAAGGAATGATCTTGAGCTATTAGATCATTAATCAACGGCTATGAATAAATCAACTTGTTAAGAGAATTTCATATAATGGTCACTTTTGTTGAGTTTTTATTAAATTACAACACATTCTTTAAACGTTCATAACTTTTACATACGATATTATTTTCTGGAAAAAAAATACCATAAAAACCAGCATTTTTTATCTTCAAAATGAGTATAATGTTGCTATAGAAAAAATTTTGTTTTTTTAATTCATTGTATCTTTTGTGTTTCCTGTCAAATGTTATGTTTTCGACAGTTTTCCTGAACAATTTAAGACATAATAATGTTGCGGAATAAATAATGTTAAGCAAAGATGTCACAAAGATGAGTATGAATGACATAATAACATTTAAGAAAGTCATAATGACTTGTAATAAAAAAACAAAAAAGATGATTAAACACAAACGTTTAAGAAAGACACAATGACAATAATTAAACATTTTTTATATAAACATTATATCATTTTAAAAAGAAAAATGATCGTTTTTATGATATTTTCTAAATAATATCGTATGTAAAAGTTATTAACTTATAAAAAAGGTGAGAAAAAATGGTCATGATCAAATTACCCTCCAAATGCTTTTTCTCTAAAATTTTGAATTTTCTCTCTCAAATTTGATCTAATGGGTCTAATGGTAAATAATCTTTCTTATACTTTTTAAGATAAATAGTCAATTTAGTTGAATCTAATCATTATATATTAATCTTTTTGAGTGTTAAAAGATTTTACAAGTACGGTTGATTGATCATGTGTTAATAGAAGTACTTTGTAAATTCATTATTTAAATAATTAAGGATCGTTTGGTTGATTTTGAACCATTAAATGTTTAATAATTAAAATATCTAAATGGTTAAGAGAGTTTGAACCTTTAAGTGTTAAACTGGTTAAGACCGTTTGATTGCACATCTGAATGAAAAGAAACATTTTTTGTTCAAAAACCTAGATGCCTCGTCCCAGCCCCCACCCGTCGCCCCTCACCCCAGCCGAGCCTCCTCCGTCGACGCCTTCATCGCCGCTCGCCGCCTTCATCACCGCTCGCTGCAGGGGAGGCGGCGACGGTGCCAGTAGCAGTGGCAGCAGTGGTTTTGATGAATTTGGCATATTTATCCAATTTCTTTTTTTTTTTTGGTAAGGTTTATGTTTTTTTTGCCATTTTGCTCCACCTCGTCAATCTCATCTATAAAGTCAGTTAAATTCAAGGTATTTTTGTCATTTATATTAAACTACATATAAAAAAAATGTTGTTGTGATCATTTGCAATCTTTATTGATGTTAGATGTTGTAATGCCAATGTGGGGCTATCTCACTTGGTGGAGGCTTTGTCTCTTAAATTGGGAGGTCATAGGTTCTTACCCATGCAATGGTGTAATTAGTTTGGAGGAGGTAACCTTTCCCGTTAAAAAAAAAAAGATGTTGTAATAGTTTTTTGATGATGGTTGTTGAAATTATTTTTTATTTTTTCACCAAAAATATTTTCTTATTTTTGTTAAGGATTAAATATAATAACAAAAATAACCTTGAACGTAACCGACTTTTTTGATGTGGTTAACCAAGTGAAGCTGAATAGCAAAAACATAAAACGTGATGTCAAATTGACAAAAATTTTAAATTTGAATGAATATGAGAAATTTTTTCAAACCACATATAATAAAATGTCAATTTACTCGAACAATAACAACAACATTATTATTAATAATAATAATAATAATAATAATAATAATAATAATAATAATAATAATAATAATAATAATAATAATAATAATTAAAGAGTTTTAAGATTAGCTTATCCGTTATATTTGGGCAGGTGTAACGGCAAGGGGATAATACAAATTACAAACCTTTATTCATACGTTATGTACCGTATACGTTAATATTACAAACTTTGAAGTTACTTAATTACCCTTTCTTTTCTTGACCTTAAATTCTCTCCTATTTTTGAACATTTATTTCTTAAAATAGCAACATCTATATACATTAAACAAGGAACATTTTGATATGTTTTTCTTAAATAAGTTTAGTATTAGAAACACCAATTTACCTAATAATAAGAGCCCAAAATTATTTTATAAATATCATATGAAATTAACTAAAATGATTTTATTTTTTATGTAAATTAATTGGAAATGATATGGTTTTAAAGGTTTGTTTTTTTATTGTTTGAAGCGTGACAATCAATTTCATGATCCCATATTATTTTCGTCGTATCGTAGTTATCACTATTCTACATTACTAATATTTTCCTACTATCTATTATACATGTATTATATTAGGTTAAAAACTTATGTATTGCATTTTTCAATAAATTTAACAAATTGTAAACAATATTTTTATAAAGATTTGTATGTTTGATATTGTTATTTGTTAATAAAATAATAATTAATAAATGTTTAAAACTAGCATATTACAAATAATGAATTTTAAGAATTATAAAATTATATTTTAAGATATTATATAACTGAAATTTTCTTATAACTTATTAAGTTTTAATTAATTTTTATGATATTTAATTGTATAATTTAATTATTTACGATTATCTAATTAGTAATATTTAATATAAAAGATACAAAATTTTGGATTTCATGAGGAGATTTCATGCATCCTCTACGAGACATATATGCCTCACACTCACGTCCCAACTTTATTGTATAAGATTGATTTACAAAAGAGTCATGTTATTCTCACATACATCTCATACCTTCTACACCCTATATACGTCTTGTACAAGGTTATATGGGACGTATATGCATGCAATTATTATTTGTCATAATTTTTTTATTGTCAATGATTGGACTTATATACGTCTCAAATGGGCCTTATACAAGACGTATATGAGCCAATGATGGTCGAATCGGTGGGTATCAGATGAGGTTATTTTCTCATACAGGCTTATACGAAATCGATGGGATTATAAAATAAAAAATTGGGTGTGTAAATAAATAAGCCATTAAAATCTTTTATGGCTAGTTAAAGGCTTGTGCTGGTGAATGAGAAGAGGGGCAATTTAGGAAAACACAAAAAGTATGGGGACCCAAATCTGGCACCGGCACGTGCCACTCCATCAAGATGCACATGCTCCACAAAAAGCCCCAAAGAGGCGGAATAAATTTTCAAATTTTGGTACTTCACTGCCAACTGTACATTGATGAGTAATTGAGACTACAATTTTCCTAAATTGCAATTTTGTCCTCAAAGAATTCATATTTTATCAATTTTGGCGACAAGAGTTTCTATTTTTCATTCTTACTAGTTTTTTTTCCAAGTTTTCGAAACTATGGCTGAATGCAACGTGGCTAGATGGATAATTTGATCTTTTATTATCATTTGTTAGGAAATAAAACATCATAATATCATATTTATAAAATATTATTCTGTACCTAGTGAAAAATAAAATATGTTAAATACATGAATAGTCTTTTTTATCACACTATTATAGGTTTATATCAATGTAAGTCAACCTTAAAAAGTTAACCCTTAAAATTATGTTTAATCATTAATTTTTATCTTAAAATAAATATATTATTCATATTAAATTTAAATAAAAAGAGATTAAAAATTAAAAAAACAATTTCAATGTAAACCAAATATTTCTTTTAGATTTTAAATAGGTAGCCAAAAATGAGTTTAACGGTTAATTTTATAAGGTTATGTTATTATAATATAGAATTCCTAATAAACATTATAAGTTTAGTTACTATATTCATAATTTAACCATTTAAGTCCTCAAACACCTTTTTTAGATATTTAACATATGATAGATAAAAAAACATTTAATTAAATCAACATTCAACCCATAGGACCTATAGTACAATTATTATACAAACATGGGTTTGGCTTTAAAAATTCTTAAACTGTAAACTTAAAATAATCGTATAGCAAGTTTTCTTTTAATGGCACTAACGAATCACTTGAATATCATCGTATCATCAGCAGTATCACCCTGATTATATCTACCATCAAATTATCAGTTTATGATGAAACTCAATATGTCAGATCCTACCACCAAGATAACGCCAAACTGTAATGCCTTAGGTCTAGTGATAAAACAATTCAAATACATGCATAAAGGCAACTATAAATAGCTACATAATTCATTTTCTCTTTCTAATTTATTCAATCTTGGTTGCCTTCCACATTCAATCCAACAAAAATAACTCTACTTCAGTAATAATATCAAATTTATCCAAGCACAAATTTTAATACATTTATTTTCTATAATTTATCCATATTTTCAATGTAACTTGTCACATTTATTGGTTAGCCAACGTTAGACTAGCCTGCTTGGTAGACAGTTAAACACATTGTCTCTTAAAAATGAGGCCTTAGGTTCAAATCCAATCAAATGAAGAATATTGAGGAGTAATTTATGAGCAGGATACTATGGTTGTTCAAATAAGGAACTTTTTAACAAATTCCTCACCAACCTTGAACACACACACACACACACGCACACATATATATATAAGAAAATATTAAATAGACAGTCTATTTTGCCTAAGATTGCTAAAAAGAATTTTTAAAACTTCCGTATCAGACCAAACGAACTTTGATTGAGCTCATTTCGATAGCATTGGAATCGTATCTTCGAACCATATAATATTAGCTTTTTGGGTTTATCTTTAACAACTAGTTTTAGAGTTTCGATTTTAGGGTTTGATTTTTAACTGTTAGGTTAAGGTTTGATTTTAAAGTTTTGGTTTAACACTTGGGTTTATTGTTTATGCAAAACTGAATTCAATTTGAGCTTGTTTAGGTTTAGACAAAATAAGCTTTTTAGAGAACATTCCTCTATACTCGTTTTGAATTACAACCAAAACATATTGCAAATCAAATATACAAAACAGATATGATAGTTTACCTATAGTCCAGGGGCTGAAAATGTAATTATATTATAATATAAATAATAGGACAGGTGAAACGTAGATCGTTTTATTCTACCGGAACCATTTTCAAAATAGGGGCAGCTAGTAGCCACTTGAAACAGTAGCAGATAAAACGTTGTCGTTTTGATCTTCCTTCGGAACCTTCTGGAAACCGGAAAAATGGAGAAGAACACGCCGGTGAGAAAACCTCACACTTCCACCGCCGATCTGTTGACCTGGTCGGAAAATCCTCCCGCCGATTCACTTGCCACTGGCGCTGCTGCTCGATCATCCGTTCGTTCTCACCAGGTAAAAAACGCACAAATTTCAGTAAAGTAACAATGTTTTTCGTCTTCAATTTTCGTTGATTTGATGTTAAAATGTGATTTTTTTTATTAAATGAATTACAGCCGTCGGATGGAATCAGTAAGGTCGTGTTTGGAGGTCAGGTTACTGATGAAGAAGTTGAGAGTTTGAACAAAAGGTCTGAGATCTATCTGTTGATTTTGAGTTTTTTTTCGAAGATGTGTTTAATTTACGTTTCGTTTATTTAAATTTTGTTGCCAGTGACAATGTTATATTAGTATTTATTGATTAGTGAAATGAATGGCGTTTTGTAAACTTCTGTTCGTCAATTGGAGTCTGTTTTCGATATCCTGTTAAGTTGATGAACAGTTGCGTTTTGACATCGGATTCAAATGATAAACGAATAATATTTGGATCTAAGAGTAATTGATGACTTTTGTTACTTAAAAGTCAGGGTTACAGATGAGGATTGAGAGTTTGGACATAAGGTCTGAGATCTATCCGTCGAATTCTACGTTATTTTTTTCTTTTTATTCTTTACTTTTTTTTTAAATTTTTTTGTTTTTTTGATGATGTTTGATTTACGTTTAATTTGTTTGCATATGTTCAGTATTCGTGTTAAATGATTGCGACTTGAATGAAGATATGTAAAATGCTACTCGTCAATTGGAATACAATTTTTAATTTTTTCGTGAAGCTGATAAAACAATTTCATTTTGATATCAGCGTCAATTGATAAGCGTATGATCTTTGATCTAAGAGTCAAATTGATCATTTTTTTTAAAATCGTTTTACTTTTAATTAGTTACCTTTTGATTCTTAGTAAAAATATGGTATTAGTATTGATGGACTGGTGACATATGACTGCTTGTCAATTGCTCTTCGTCAATTGGAGTTTAATTTTTAACGGTTGAGAAATTGAAAAACAATTGCATTTTGTTATCAGTGTCAACTTGATAAAATAATAATTTAGGATTTACAGTTTACTAAGAGTCAATTTGAGGGTTTTGTTACCTAAAAATTAGGAAAACCGTTAATAGATAAATTTGAAAAAAGGATTTTTCTAAACATGAGGCTAATTTGAAGGACTAATCAACCAAAACTACTAAAAATCCGTGGTTATTTATTTATTTATTTTTTAATAAAAATTTGACCTACCTAAATAGTACGTTGTTAAATTTGAATTTTTAAAATTTTTTAATTATGAGGTTTAATTTTATTGTTTTGAATTTAAATAGGATAGTTTAAAACTATGGTGTTTGATCACAAAATATCAGAAAGAATACTGTGGATTATATATCCTTTTGTTTACGAGCAACATGATTCTTTTGTTTATTGGCTGTACTGCTGTAGTTACCATAGATCAATGGTTCTGTGATCACTCTCTGTTGCAGACCTGAATTTGTTTATCTGTACTTAAGAACTGATATAAATGACTTGTGATTACTTGTGATTATGATTATAAAGGGTGTATTGAAATTCGTCAGGAGCTGCTTATTAAAATTGAATTTGTAAAATTGTTGTTATGGGTCAAGGCCTCAAGCACAATATATAATACATGGATGAACCGTTAGAAGTATGACAATGAGAAGCCAAACTTAGAGCTACATTAATCAAAATGTTTAGACCTGTTATTGTTTATGGTAAATTCTAGGTTGAACTTTCAAAATCAAATAATAAACTAACATCATTTTCGTATTTATGTTGCTTTATGGGAGGATTTGTATTTTTCAAAACATTTAAGACCAACCTGATGAAGTAGTTGCTTTTGTTTTTTTGCTGGTTAAACTTCATCATCATGTGGTCCATAATATATATTTTAATCAAACTTTGTGTACTTTTTTTAGGAAGCCTGTTTCAGGGTACAAGTTAAAAGAGATCACTGGAAGTGGTATATTTGCAGCTGGTGGAGAGAATGGTATAGAAGAGGCTGATGCTGCAAATCGCACCCCATCAAACCCAACAGGCGTGCGGATGTATCAGGTTAACGGTTTGACCTTTTTTTTAGTAAAGATACTTGCCATCAAATATAAATAAAAGATGCAAGTTATATATGAAACCAAAAAAACGATTAATCAAGAAAATTTTCAAAAAATGGTATCATACTATGGGTGTGTGTTTTATCTTCTTCTGGGTAACAAATATTATTTTTACCTATCAAAAAGTAACTCCCGTTCAAATATTTTGTACATGGTAAACTAATTCAATTATGATGATCATGTTAGTTTTTTTGTAATGTGGGCCATGTGGCACTACTATGGTTGCCTTTCTAATATGTTCATTACCTTTCTAATATGGATTCTACTACAAATTTAGGGATGTTTGAGATTGCTTGCTTAGGATGTCCTAAAATAATTTCCACTTTAAAAATTGGATATTTAAAATATACTAACTTCTCCTATTTGCGTTGTTGTCCAGTCTTAAAGTTTTCCAACTTGACAAGTGTTTTATACCAGCCCCATCAGCAACCTAGATGGAGGCACGGAGGGTTGGTTATGCTTTTGATTTTATAAAAAGAAAAAAGAATTTTAAGGCTACAACCTGATTTCCAAACAACCTAGGCTGCATCTTAATTCCTAAATTAAACCTAAAATTATATTTTTCTTTTGTAACTTTTTAAAGAAACCTAAAAACACAAGCTTGTTTATTTTTTTTTTTTTTTGAATATTCCGGCATAATTTTTTTTAAATAACCAAGTTATTTAAAAAATATATATTGTGGATTTATGTGGTTTATTTTTCTAGTTTTATATTTCAAATAAATAATTTATTTTTCCGAAATAAAATAAATAATTTAATATCGTAAAAATACTTATAAATCGTATTTATATGATGAAAAGTTGGGTTAGGTTGGGTTGCTAATAGGATTGAAAATGCTAGATTAGGTTTGGTTGTGTAAATCTAGGAAAAGGAGAAATTAATTTTTTTGTGAAAAGTTCAATTAGGTTGGGAATAGGGATAATATTACATGAATTTAATTATTTTTATTTTAATTATTATGTTTTATTATATGTTGATTCCTATTGTATAAGGGAATGATTAATTTGAAATAAGCAGGTTCCCAACCTTTTATATACAACTGCCTAAGCCTATTGTGATTTCTAAATATATAAAGATTTTTAAAAAAAAGTTTGATTTGATTACAAACAGATATATTTTTGCTTCATTTTATTTTTCGTCTATTTTTAATTATAAAATGATATGTTAATCAGCAAGCGGTTGCTGGGATTAGTCACATTTCATTTGGTGAAGAAGAAGCCTTGTCTCCTAAAAAGGTCATCTCTGAAGCTAAGCAACGGGAGCTAAGTGGCACATTGGATAGTGAATCTGAAGCAAGGTTGAAAAAGCAAATTTCAGATGCAAAGAACAAGGAATTAAGTGGACATAATATATTTGCACCACCACCTGAAATTCAACCCCGCCCGATAACCGCCCGTGCATTGGCTTTGAGGGAAACTATACCCATGGGTGAAACCACTGCAGACAATGTACGTATTTCTGTACTTTTTTTCTTATATCACATACTTGTGTGTGTGTGTTTTTTCATAGACAACACAATTGGATACATTAGAGAACATGATCAAGCTAGAGGTGGTCAGATAAGTCTCCTCATCATCGTACTCAGTATATCCCACCATTAGGTAGGGTCTCCAATGAGACCCCCAGCTTATGATGCCTGATTAACCAACTAACCCAACGCTTTTAACGTTATTTTTACAAAAATTAAGTAAAATAACGTTAAAATTAGTGCAATTTTACTTTTGTCCCTCGACGGTCGACACATATATTACACTATATGAGCACACCGCACACGGGGGTTGGTCAGATAAGTCTATGTTGGTTATTACTGAAAGGTCAAATAGATAAAAAGGGAACACTGGTCAAATTGTCACATAGTTAAAAGGGGTGCGGGTCAAATTACGAACTGGTCAAATGAGTTTCATGTTGAATAAGGTGTATTATTATGGGGCAATTACATATATCCTCCTTATAAATTACATATATTCCCGAGTCAAAAAATAAATTACGGATATCCTTTTATCTAACTCTTTAAATTACATATATCTCGTTACCAAAAGTCCTTTATCTAAAGATGGAAAATTATAAAAGAAGGGATATATTATATATGTAATTTAAATTTTGTCTTGATATATATGTAATTAGAGTTATAAATAAAGGGATGTAAATAATCCTATTTTTAATGCCTGCTGTGTCACTAATTGTTATATTTGATGGTTTAAATTTTAATATGTTAATTGTAAAAAAACATATAATACAGTGTTTTTAATCTGACATTTATGATCTGAACCAGTTTTGATCCATTACAACTAACATATGACTTTCTGATCATTACAATTTCATAAACTCTTTCAAACACTTCTTTTTTATTACAATCAACTGTCTGTTATTGTGCTGGTCAGAACAATCTGGAAGAATCTGTTATCAAGACAGCCAAAAAGATCCCAAACCAAAAGCTAACCGAGCTGTCGGGAAATAACATTTTCAAAGGAGACGAAGCCCCGCCGTCTGTTGAGAAACCATTAAGTTCAGCAAAGCTTCGTGAAATGAGTGGCAGCAACATTTTTGCTGACGGGAAAGCGGAGTCTCGAGACTACTTAGGTGGGGTCCGCAAGCCTCCGGGTGGTGAGAGCAGTATCGCGCTGGTGTAATTGGTTACTACTTTTTTCGACATTCTAATATTTATGTGAGGATATTGATGTTTAAGTTTGAACCTTTAATAACTGAAGCATCAAGCAATTAAAGAATCATATTTGTATCTAACATGAATGTTGGGTGATGATCATCAAATACCGAGGTTTTTGACACTGATCTTAAAGATTGGATTTAATTTAAAGTTGGTGATAAATGGTAGCAGCATAGGTTTACTATTAAATCTAGCCACTCGGTGATGATGGTATAAAAAAGTAAAACTGAATGATGGTGCTGACAAAGAATTTTAGTTAAAAGTGTTTATGGCATTGAATTATGAATGAATATAATAAACATAGAATACCTTGTGTATATGGTGTGGTATTGTGGTGTGATGACACATATAAGTCCCTACGATTATGGACTAGACAATATCTATTAAATATTTAAGATATACATAATTCTATATTCTGATATTCCTTAGGTTTGATAAAAACAGGTATTAACGTGTTTAACAGGTTAAAAAATGACGTGATTAATGCAAATTAGAAACATAAAACGATTTGTTTAATACTTGGTTTGGAGTCTAGGTAATTTAAGTGTGACGGTTCTATGTTTTAATTAGTAAAAGAGAGATAATAAAACACAACATTTTCGTTTTTACAATTTTTAAAAAAAAGTAAAATTAAAAAGTGCATTGTTTTGCTAATATGTATAATAGTGTTTTATCATGTACACGTTTCGCAAGTTCTATCCCTAGTTGTTGCACACGATGAATTTTGATGAACTATAATTTGTTTTTAAATTAGTATAGGTCCATTATTAGCTAAACTTGTAACCTATGAATCAATTGTTTTTTGATTGTTATTTTGTAATATTCTGATTATCAGATGAAGCATTGATTCTGAAAACCATGTTCTTATGTCCATGTGTGTTTTCACAGTAAACCCCAAACGTATTAACTCTTATGCTACAATATAACAAATCAACTAGCTTAGTTTATTGACTAATGTCACACCCCGAGCCGGCGGGGTTGGATCGGAGTCCCCGTCGGACGGAAGGTTCTCGGGGCGCGATATCGTGAGTGATAATCGTGATAATCAGATTGTTTACATAGCATCAATGTTAAGAATAATTAAAGCACAATAAAGCATTAAATAGGATTACAAAGTTAAATTACATGTGTCACTGTTTAGTAATTTAACTAAGTAAACCTAACAAAAGAACCAAATGTGTCATATCTTGTATATGTACAAGATAACAAAAATGATTTGCTTCATAATAAAATAAATGTTTTCCAAAAGTCTACTAAGGTCCTCTAGCTGAGCACTCTAGTATGCAATCCTGAAGTCTTAGTCTATTCATGTACGTCACTTGAGAAAGCATGCAAGAAAACAAAGTCAACACATGGTTGGTGAGTTCATATAGTTTTAGTAGTTGAAAATAGTTTGAAAAGTCTCTTGAATGACCACCTTAACCTCACCATTAACCACTTATACCATCTGTTTTAGTATGCTTATATATAGGGCATATGTAGGGTCGAACTTACCGTCCGCCCAGCCACCGTCCCACCACATACTAAACCACATGATATATTGTTTCTGATGATAATTAAGAGTTTCATCCTGCATCTTTGATTTCATAACTTTTGATTTATAGAATTAGATTACCCTGTAAGTGTTTGCTTTGATTCTCTGAATGACAATCTTAACCTCATCAACAACCACCTATGCTAACCAACCAAGTATGCTTATATATAGGGCATATGTAGGGGCAAGCCCCAGCCACCGTCCCACCACATACCGAGCTGTTTAACACATTGTTGTTAATGATAATTAAGAGTTTCATTCCCCACTATTGATCCTTAATATTTGATTATCCTGAATATGTTTATCCTGGTTTCCTCCGAAATGACAACCTTAACATCACTAACAACCACCTATGCTATCCAACCAAGTATGCTTATATATAGGGCATATGTAGGGGACAAGCCCCATCCACCATCCCACCACATACCGGGTCGCTTACCATATTGTTGTTAATGACAGTTAAGCACTTCACTCCACACTAATGATCCTTAACGTTTGTTTATTCTGAATATGTTCACCTTGATTCCCCCGAAATGACAACCTTAACCTCACTGACAACCACCTATGCTATCCAACCAAGTATGCTTATATATAGGGCATATGTAGGGGACAAGCCACAGCCACTGTCCCACCACATACCAGGCTGCTTAACATATTGTTGTTAGTGATAATTAAGCGTTTCACCTCCCAACAACTAAGCATTCGATTGTTCTATGAGTAGTTTTGAATTTACTATCAAGGACTACTATATAAATTAATCCTCAATAAACATTCAAATGAATGGACAAAGAAGAACACTGAATGACTAGTAGGGGTTGACTCCATGGTTCAACACGCGATGGCCATCCAGTCTGTCTTACTAGTTCCTGACAACGAAGAACACTGATGACTAGTAGGGCTTGACAGATGTCAAGGCGCGATGGTCAATCAGTCTGTCTTACGAAGTCCGAGAGTTTGAGCATACAAGTTTATAGCATTCACATAGAGTTACTGATGACTAGTAGGGGTTGACACATAGGTCAACACGCGGCGGTCAATCAGTCTATTGTCTGCGCATCCAAGTGTATCAAGCATTCAAGTGTTCAAGTATTCCAAGCATATCAAGTATTCAAGTGTTCAAGTATTCCACGTATATCAAGCATTCAAGTGTTCAAGTATTCCACGTATATCAAGCATTCAAGTGTTCAAGTATTCCACGTATATCAAGCATTCAAGTGTTCAAGTATTCCACGTATATCAAGCATTCAAGTGTTTCAAGTATCACAAACACCTAAGTCTTTATAACAAATTTGAACAGATAGGTCTTTCTACGTTTAAGTTCTAAGTTTACATAGGCATGGTTTTCATAAACCTTTCTAGTCTTAGCATTAGTTTTCCTTAATGCAATTAAATGTTTCAAAAGTTTTAATCACTTAAGTATAGTGATAATAGCATTTGCATTGAATCTATAACTTAAGTTCTAGCATATAGTCTATGTAACATCACTGTACTTTAGTTTGTCCGTACATCCGTACGATTGTACTATTACGACCTAAGATTTATTATTATTAATGATAATGGATTATTTATTGATATTATTGATTATTATCACTGTTACTGGTATACATGATTATAACACATATTATACGCGTAAACCATGGGAAGTTTAGTTGTAACCCGACTAAACAGAACCAGAGAGTTCATCGCAGTAATATTATTGAAAATGATGATTGTTGGTTCGGAATAAAAATGAATATGGGGTTTTGGTTTGGGAATTTTAATATTAAAATTTATAAAATAATGGAACTGATTACGCGATGGTGAGGTTACGAACGTTATTTAAACACGAATATTAATTCAGAAATATTAACTTAATAAATGTATTCGCGTGAGTGACGATTCACACGAATATAATTATTAGGAATAATATTTTGAAACGATATTCAATAAATCGTAAATCGAATCGAAATACGATACGAGCGACGAATTCGCAAATGTGACGATCTTTACGAATACGTACGCGAGTGACGCGTTTCGACGAAGTAATTAAATAACATCAAACGATATTAATATTAATAAATTAAAACTGAAAACGTTTATTAGGAATCACAACGTAAAGCAAAACCGAGTAAATCAGTTATTTAAAATAATTAATTTAGTAAAAATAAAATGAAATCGTTTTACGAAATAAAATTATTTAAATCATTTTAATTAATGAAATTCAATTATTTATTCATGTTATGTTTAAATATGTTTTCGTTAAAAACCGAGCATAACCGATCATTTATTATATTTTATCGCGATAAAAACGAGACCAGTCACGGGGCAATAATACGCGTTATAAGGAAGAAGATCACCATCTTCTTCCTCATTTTTACACACACACACTCTCTTACTAAAACCCAAAACCGGTCACCACTTTCTCTCTCTACCTTCTCTCTACCATAACTCACTCAAAACTCAACCAAATCACCTCATTCTTGCGCCAAATCGAAGATCTCGACATCCTCTACACGAAAGTACAAAGGATCGGTCCTATCTCCACCTCAAACTCTCGAAATCTTAGTGAGAAGGTACGTTTTTTTAGGGTTTTCTACAACCCGACAAAAATCGAACTTTAACCGGTTCAAAACATCACTTTTTCGACCCATACACCTTCTAAATGAGTTTACTCATCTAAACCCACTCAAAACGACTATATATACGACTATGCCTCGAAATCATCTTCTCCCATGGCTGAAAACCCGTTCGGGCAAATGACCCATGAGTATGAGCCATTCGCCGAATGAGTCGGGAGAATGAGTGGAGTATGAGTCGGGAGAATGAGTGGAGTATGAGTCGGGAGAATGAGTGGAGTATGAGTCGGGAGAATGACTCATTCGGGAGACTCATTCGGAGAATGACTCATTCGGGACTCATTCGGAGAATGACTCATTCGGGAGACTCATTCGGAGAATGACTCATTCGGGACTCATTCGGATAATGACTCATTCGGGACTCATTCGGGAGACTCATTCGGAGAATGACTCATTCGGGACTCATTCGGAGAATGACTCATTCGGGACTCATTCGGGAGAATGACTCATTCGGGTGAAAACTCATTAGCATGAGCCATTCTTATGAAAATCACAAGAATGAGTCATTTTCACTACACCAACTCAATTAACAACTTAGATTTCAAAAAAGAACAATCAAATAAGAGATCATAACTTTAGATAACATTTAATCAAACACAGGACTGTGAATACAACATCAGTACGACAACGGTGAGCGCGCATAATACGAGAACACAGATACTAAGGACTTCAGGTGAGTTCTCATAACCTCCCTTTCTTTAAACTGTTTTGTTTTAAAACTCGGAGGTGAAGCATGTATACCAAATTAAAAATATTATTTTGATAACTCAAGGCTAATACCTGTTTATCAATATGATATTCACAGTATAAAATTATCATTTATTATGGATTGTCTCTTATTATTTTATATCCATGTAAACATTGTTATTGACTCCGGTCAATAACAAAGATTACAAGTATTGTCACAAACCCCGAGAATCATCGCTCTTAACTTCGGTTAATTGATTTGACATCGTGTGTTGTCACGTGGATGTTTTTCCACTCTGTGAATCATTGCCTTTGACTTCGGTTAATTGCTTTGACTTCATGTATTGTCACGTGGTTAGCTACCACTCCATGAATCATGTATTTAACTTATGTTATTTACATAAGGATCATGTATAGTCACGAACATTATTTGAGAATATCATGGATGAGATTGGTTGATTAGTTTGTGGATTGAATATCTATGTTTTAATATGATTATTTGTGATTGACTATGACTGATTGGTTATGTGATTATGTGATTGTGTATGTGTTTGATTGTTGAATTGATGGATGTGTGATGGATTATCTTATACAGGTATTCATATGGATTTTCTCAAGAAGATCATAAGTCTTATACTCGTTTTAAACAAAGCACTTTATAAAACCATTTTAAGCATAAACTTTTAAACTCATTTTACTAAAACATTTTTAAATATAAAAACTTATTATTACTCACCAACTACTTTTGTAGTTGACACTTGATTTCTTACATGTTTCAGGTGATGGAGACAAGTAGGATGAAGAGGAGATCTCTTCTATTTTGGACATCATCATATAGGATCTTGGACTTAGCTGAAATTAACTAAAATTCTGGCGATTAGAGTTTAGTTAGTTTAGCTAATCCTTTTGTGTAATTGATGTATGTAATTCATGATAGACATGATTTTTGTGTAAACATTTATCTGGTTTGATTGATATATGATGATTAAAGTTAGATGCCCACGAGCTTTTGAACAATCTACACATCCCTCGTGGCATCCCGACGATTCCGCCGCCGGTCGGGGTGTTACAGTCTAAGCATAGAGTTTAAGTGTAATGTAAATAAGTATAGTGTAATAGTATTAGCTATTTACACTACAGTTTTAGTCTTTAGTTTCCAAAACAAGCGTTACTAGTTAAGCATTAGTATAAACATTGTAAATAAATGTAAAAGCATTTAATAAACATTTCAATAATTGTTTAAAATGTATAACATGCTTCTCAGTCCCGACTTAAAACAAATAAGTTTGAAAATGGACAAATGAACTCACATGGTGTTTGAAGTGGTTGACTAAGTTTAAACAAGAATGCACGCGCTCGTTGTTGTACTTGCTATTGTTTTCACGATCCTGTATTTATTTCACATTGTTCGTAGTTTATAAGTATATGTTTGTAAGGATTCGTTGTGCGTGTAAGGGTTAGTGTTAGCCGTGAAGTTGGCTTACACTGTGAGTCTTGATCCTTATTCGGCCCGACTTACTAGATATATTTTAGGTTAATACTATGTTCATTCAAATTGAGTTTAGCCTTTTTCCGTCATGTTTCATCATTTGACTTGATATGCATCTTATATTTTTGTGTATAATCTTGAACTCTCGAAGTTCATAACTATACAACTTATGTTATAGTTTAAAGATTTTGAATTCTCATACTTACAAGAATTTGAAATAACGTTCTCTTAGTTAATAAATAACCACGATATTATTCTTATAAAACATAATGATTTAAGTATTATAAATCGATTAAATTTTTCTTCTAATCAAGTGGGCCGAAGGTCAATGGCCTACGGTATGTGTGTGCGTGATCCCATTATTGGGCCGCAAGGTTTTATGGATCGAATAAATAGGTTGGACCAACAAGGAGTGGGGCTAAGAAATCCCTTGGGCCCATTGTGTTTTCTTGAACCGGTTGTATGTGGGCCGGATATGTGTTGGGCGGGTTAACACACACATGGACCGAAAAAGGGTAATATGGGCCGAATGAACCATCCATTTAGGCTAAACCGAATGGGCCATATATGTGGGCCAAGGAAATTATTGTTGGGCTGATTATAACATGTTTGGGTTGGTGTGAAATGTGAGGGCCGGTAACCGCATAACAGCGAACCTATTAACCTGGGGTTCGTGAGTGTGCATATGTAGACATGTCAAGGTTCGTCTACTGAGTATTCCAGGTTCGGTCAAACAAGAACATAGGTTCGCTAGTGACACCTAAGGTTCGGCAGTGTTTGTTTCCAGAAGGAAGGTTCGTGATGCATCCAAGGTTCGCCAATGGTTCGCCCATGCACTTATGCATGGGTTCGGCAAATGGTTCGCATGGGAAGGTTCGCCCCTGTGCAGATGGTTCGCTGGATCGGGGTTCGGCCATGAGTAGAAGGTTCGTCCAGGTGGCATGCAGGTTCGGCTCTCAAGGTTCGGTGAACAACCAGCTCATGGATGAAATGGTTCGGCTAACCTGAACAGGTTCGGCCGCATAGAGCCACGAACCCTGTTCAACTTTCTCATCATCCTCGTTCGAACCTAGGTTGTTTCAGGGCTGTTTCCCTAGCGTGAGTGTACCAGAAAACGTTTTAGAGGGTGTATGATTCGAGAGGAGAAGCTTAGAGACGGCTAGAAAGTGGTGAACAAGGGAGTCACGAAAACCCTGATTTTTTCAGACTTTCAAGGCTTCATACCTGGAAAATAGCCGGACAAATCCACAGATCGCTTGTACTTCCTTGTAGAGGGAATCGAGAGCTTCGCTTGAACACCAAGAACACAAGATTTGGCCAAGAAACAAAGAAGATAATTGGATTTTAAGCTTGTAAATGGTGATGAAGGTGAAATCCGAAAATTGAAGCTAGAGAGAGAAATATGGTGGTGAAAATGAAAGAAGTAGGCTCATTTAGCCTTTAAATACCCCGAGGGTATTCGGGTTCGTTTCGGTTGCTCGGTTTTCGTCTCCGTTGCGTTTCCGGATCGTAACGCGCACGTAATTACATAATTAAATAAAAAGGACTTTATTTTAAATATTTGGAGGGTGGTTATTTATAGAAATATTTTAAATATCATTTTCTTGAATTATTATCGTAGTTTATTATTTTTACGCGTTTTCGTTAATTCTTTCGCTAATTTACGTATTTTAATTTAAATAATTTCTTTTTAACTAATTTCTGATGAGTTTCAAAATTGTAAAACAGGAAATATTATATTTCCTTATTTTTATTATCGTTCGAATCATCTTCGTTTTCGTTTCGTCAGAAAACGTCACTTACGTGCGTTGTCGTACAGAACGCTAACTGTACGAATACGATCGTACGTTTCACTTTCTGATTTTGTTTTCTACTTTTCAGTCATCATTTCAGATCGTTAAACCTTCAGATCTATTCGTACAGATCGTCACCTATAAGAATAGTCCGTCGGTTTAGCATTTTATAACAACAACTGTTATAGTTTTGTTATGTTTATCCTCACATACGTTTATACATAATAGTATTAAATCAAGCAAATGTGTACCTGTTCATCGTTGTCTGATGTGTTTCTAACTGTTTAAACCATGAGGTTTAATCAGAATTTCAGAATAATAGTGTAATAGTTTATGTTTAGCATCGAATGTGAATAGCTTCTAAGTAGTTCTCCCAATTTGTAACTTAATTACTGTGCAAGTTACTGTTCCGGTAACGATTCCGGCACAGATGTTACAACTAAGCAGTTTACAGCAATATAACATGTTTGGATCTAACATAATTGTTTATAAATATTGGTATGCAAAAGAAAAGAAACCTTTGGCTAAGCAGTTTACAAGCAAGCAAGCACATAACCAAAAACAACAGTTTTGTAGTTTTGGATCTAACAATTTTGTTTGTAGTATCATAATCAAGCTAAGAGACAGATCAGCAACTATATTTGTTCCGTCACTAAAGACTGGTTTTGTAGTTTGGTACCGAAGGAACGTTATTGACCATTAACATATTTGTAACTGAAGTTTGGATCAATCAAGTGACTTCCTAGAATGGTAGAGGGTGGTTGTGTTTGAGACAATTATGGTGTGACACCCGGCAATTTCAGGTAAATTGCAACTATTACACTCTCTGTATTTACATTTATACTTGTTGCATTTTATTTAATTATGTTTAAATTAGATGAGTCAAACACAAACAACTGCGAAACGATAGTTCGAGAAACTGTCGAATCATACATTGCACATTGGTTTTGAAAACCAAGTGTACCAAACACACACACACACACACACAAAACAATAATTCGAGGAATTATTGGATTGTGCATTACATGTTGATTATGTTTAATCAAGCATGCAAACAGTTCGTAATGACGAACACAAACGATTAAAGATAATTCGAGGAATTATCGAAACACACACGAGCCTCACGAACGTTGGTGAACAAAGAATAATCAAACAAACATATGTGTTATTATGTGTCATTATGTGCTAAACATGAACTAGACGTTTAGGATAAATGTTAGGAATCGAACACGAACGAAATCGAATTAACGAAATCGAAAAACTGAAAAATGAAGCCTTCGCAGTACGCCAAGACACCTCGGCAAAATCCTTAGCGGTACGCGACGCATGAGCGTGAGTTTTGAACTCTGGATTTCTTGGTGGTACGCCAAGGCCATGCAAAAAGGCCTTGGAGGTACGCAGCGTGTTTCGGGATGAAAACTGAATATAATATTCATCGCGGTATGCCGAGGCCATGCACGATCGGCCTTGGCGGTAAGCGACGGGTCTCAGAAGACAAATCTTCATAAAAAGCAACCCCAAATCATTTCCACTCGGTTTCTTTGCATTCCTTCCGAACTTCTACCCTCCCTCTCGACCAAAACCCACAGGAATCCACTCTCAAACCATCTAGAAACCTTCTTGAAGCTATTCTTGAGTGTTTGAATATATTGGAGCTCAAGGAAGGTGTTGGGAGCCATCAAGAAGCTTGGAACAACCATTAAACCAGTACATCATCATAATCAGAAGCTGTTCTAACTTGAATCTGCACTCCTAAGGTAGTTTTACATGCTTATGTATACTTAGATCGAACATGCAAGGGGTGAAAACCCACTTGCATGAACATCCACCCATATGCAACTTCATGCGTCTATGGTACATGAATTTGTTGGTGATATTATGTGATCTTAATGTAGATCTACTGATTTTAGAGTATAGGATTGTTTGGATTGAGTTTTGATAGGTTATCTTGATGATTTTGAAATACTTGCCATAAAAGGAAGCTTTTAAGTTGCATGTTGTAGATTAGTGATGATCTAGACATGTTAGACATGTCTAAATGTTGTCAAATGCATATTGAAGTGTTTATAAACGCATTTGGGTATTTGATTTAGTGAAAAACATTATTTTTGTAGAAACTTACTATATATAGAAACTTTTGTAAATCAAAAGAGGGGTTTTGATGATTTAACATGTTTTGGTGATTTGTGATTATTGAAATATGTTTAAAAATGATTTCTAATCATATTGGAAACTTTGATTTTTTAAGACGAACCTTTAAACGAATACTTACTATTTTAGGAAACTTTATTTGGGGCAAACGTCATAAATGGTGATTTATGCGCAAACGATATGTCTTAAGTGTTTAAACGTGTTTTTATAAACATACTAGAAGTATTAATATTATAAAATGGGATTTCATAACAATACTTTTCAAAAATAGAAACTTTCTAAATATAGAAACTTTCCCAAAACGGAAACTTTATGATTTTCATAACATGAATTATGCGAAAGCATGACGATTAGAGTCGTAGGATGCATATTGATGTCTTACATGCATTTAAGGCACATAAACGAACTAAACGCAACAAACGTATCACCAACGATTCGTCGAGTCAACACACACACTCGGTTGAGCGCAGTGTCACTTGGAGTTGTATGGGATACAACACACCACCGAACATATACTCACGACCTATATGATTATAGGTGCTCACTAGCAGGTTGCTAGCATTCGCAAGTTGCGAACACACTTAAACAGGAACTGCTCTATCAGGTGAGTTCATGACCCATTTTTATCTTTTCTACCTTTGGAGGAGAAAACAATGCATGATAAATTGTTTTTGATACAACTTCTTATTTTGATTACGAATGGACATGCTTTATCACTATATGTATATGTGTGGCACACATCACAAACTCAAAGTCCTCGCAAACACACCTCGGACCATTAGTAGCGCGAAGCGCCTAGCGTGGCAATCTTGGATAGTAATATTTGGGTATGACAAACCCCACCATCGCGCATGGGAGGCCAACCCGACTGGAGGTCAGAATGGATGCAATATTGACCAACACACTTTGTCATTGTCTTGTGATGGACATGGCGAGAGACACACTGTCAGCTTCAGTACGAACCCACATATTATATAAACTGTATTGACTAGCTATCAATCGATAATGCATTGTAATGATATGTAATCCAGCAACATTTACTTTAAATATCATTTTGTTATGATTTGTATTGCTAAACAACTTTAATCGCTTCCGCAACTATTACTCTGTATTGTTTTGAAAACTGTTTTAACACTGCTTCCGCAACTTATGTTTTCAACGTTGTATTGACAACTATTACATTACTTTCGCAACTCTGATTTTATAAAACTGTTTTATCCAAGTTATTGGATGTACGTATACAACCAGACATGTAAGTCTCGCAACTGTATGACCAAAGACTGCGATCCTGACAGTCCCATCACACCCTCGGACAGGCTGGGGTGCGACATATGGTCTACAAGCCATATCGTAAAGAGTCACAATGCTTCCAGAGTCCAAACCATTGTGACTTTTAATTGGTAACCACCATCACAAAGGAACACACCCTTTGAAATTTGAATTATACATGGCCCTTGGACTAAACCTCCATGAACAGGTTCTTATGAATACGTTAAACACCCTTTGACTTGTTCTATTCATGGTAACCAACTAACCATTGGGTGGGTCCATCAGTATTTTGAGCCATAATGATCCTTGGACTAAACCACCATAAACAGGTTCTAATTCAAACAGGTGCGGTCACTCACCATCAGTCCTTAGTATCCTTACAAGTTGAACAGAACCAAGGTGAGGTGACCATCACGTAACA
This sequence comes from Mikania micrantha, assembly GCA_009363875.1. NCBI lineage: Eukaryota > Viridiplantae > Streptophyta > Magnoliopsida > Asterales > Asteraceae > Mikania > Mikania micrantha. Next base: position 104,752,014 of record CM018692.1, on the reverse strand, counting down.
GAAGTTTACAAAACATGCAGCTGTATTCTACATATATACAAAACACTGCCTGCTGTCATCCTATAACACCACAAAGAGGGTGAGAATGTGAAATTACTATTTTACCCTTATCCTAAACTACATGGTATGGTAAAATTTACAATTATACAAACAAATTCATTCCTCTATATCTGCTTCAGCTTCAGTCAAGATTTCATCATATTCAGATAACAGGAAATCACAAAGCTCCAAAAGCTGGTCAGCCAGTGGCGGGATTCCTGGATTTCTTCCATCGTTGTATTTATGAGCGTTGTATGTAATTTGCCACATGTCGTGTCTAAAAGCATCTCGGCTTTTATATTCCAACTTTCTCACTTTCTCCCTCATTGTTGACAAGTCCATTGGACGGTCGATGATTCTCAAGTAATCTGGTGCTTCTTTTCTAGTCACGGGTTTCAAGAAAAGAAATGACACCTCGTTTGCCTTCAGAGTATCAATAATTTTCTCCAAGATATTAGCTAAACCGACCTGTATAAAGTTAAATTTAAAACAATCAATTTTGCTTGTTGACTATTGATTTAAAGATAAAAAACAGAGAGCATGTTTTGCATTCAGAGAATCAAGATATTCGACCCGTTTGGCAGTAATGTTTTGTATCCAATACGTTAAACAGGTCAAATGAAAAGGAGCCAACTAGACAACAGATCAAATGTGTTCAAATCAGCATATTCAAAAATTTAGATCATTAATGACATTTGACGCTTAACATTTTATGATCTTGTCCAAAATATTTGCCAAAGCAACCAGTGTAAAAAAATAGTTCGAAATATTGTGCTTCTTAACTTTCAAATTCTAAGGCTAAAAGTAACGGAAATTTCAACATGTTTACTTATGAGGGTCTGCCAAAGTGGGTTATGCTTTATATCTAACAGGTCAATCCGGTTAAATTTAGGATGATATATGTGGAAACCAAGGATATTTTTCCCATTACAGGTTAAATTCTCATTTTTGATATTTTTTAGGAGACTAAAACCATTTAAGGACGGTTCAAAATATTTAAGGACGGTTTTGTCATCCATCTGTTTCCGGCAAAAAATTGGTATAAAATGAAACCAGATATACATACATTGGAGGCTTAAAATAGAGTTTCAAAATATTGGGGGTTGAAAATATTAAATAACTTCTTTAAAAATAAGCAAAAACATCATGTCAGCAAAATCACCCCAGTGTATCAAAAGTGAAATGCAATTAGATCAACATTGTTCTTCTTAGGCTCTTAGTTATCAACAAGGTTTAAAAAAGCGGAAACGAGCCTCTGAAAGAAGGTATCAGATATGAAAAACAAGAAAAACTTTTGTGTGAAATCGATCTCTTTATTTCACATTAGTCTGCTTGTAAACAAATACAGACTCAGCTTTTATAGCTGGTTATTCCACAACAACTTTTCAAAAACAGGAAATAACAAACTCAACAGATTACAACTAACAAAAGCTATTCTATTACAATGCTTAGTCTAACAATTCACCCTCCTAAGCTTGTAATTTCAATCAGCCCCAGCTTGTCTTTCATCTCTTCAAACTTTATCCTTGGCAAAGCTTTAGTTAGAATATCTGCCTTTTGTTCTTCTCCTCTTACATACTCGATTTTTATCTGCTCCTTTTCCACACTTTCCCTAATAAAATGATATCGAGTATCTATGTGCTTACTTCGACCATGAAACACTGGATTTTTTATCAGTGCAATTGCAGATTTATTATCAACCCTGATCTCCACCTGAGCCTCCTCTCTTCCTGTTAATTCTGACAACAAACCTCTTAGCCAGATGGCCTGACAAGCTGCAGACGAAGCCGCCATGAATTCTGCCTCACAGGAAGATAATGCTACAGTGGTCTGCTTCTGAGAATTCCAAGCAACTGGTCTATTTCCATAGAAAAATACCATCCCCGAGGTACTTTTACCATCATCCTTATCAGCTGAGAAACTACTGTCACTGTATCCATACAGCAGATCACCTCCTCCTCTTTTATAACACAAGCCCAATCTGGTAGTCCCTTTTACATACCTCAAGACCTGCTTTAAAGCTTGAACATGAGCCTGCTTAGGAGTCTGCATGAACCTACTCAAGTACCCAACTGAATAACTCAGATCAGGCCGAGTATTTACTAAATACCTTAGACATCCAATCCATTTTCGAAACTGAGTAGCATCAGCATCATCACCAATCTCATTCTTTGACAGTTTCAAACCAGGCTCCATTGGAAATCTTGTTGAATTACAGTCTCTCAGCCCTGCTTCATCCAGAATCTTCTTTGCATAACTTGTCTGTTGCAGCTTTATCCCTTGACTACTTTGAGTAACTTGAATTCCCAAGTAGTATGACAACAGCCCGAGATCAGTCATCTCAAATCTTTCCTCCATGCTCTTCTTTATTTCCTTAATTTTCTCAGTGCACCCTCCAGTGATCAACAAGTCATCCACATACACTCCAATTATCAATGTATCATCTTGTTTACCTTTCCTGTACACTGCAGGTTCATGCTTGCACTTCTCAAAACCCAAGCCTTTCAACACACCATCTAGCTTGGTGTTCCAGGCTCTTGGAGCCTGCTTGAGCCCATACAAGGCCTTTGTCAGCTTGTAGACCTTCTGCTCAGCTCCTTTTTTCACAAAACCCTCAGGCTGAGTAACATAAACAAGCTCCTTCAACTCACCATGAAGAAAAGCTGATTTTACATCCATGTGATGGACCCACCAGCCACTTTGAGCAGCCACAGCCAGAATTAACCTTACAGATTCTATCCTGGCTACCGGAGCAAAAACTTCTCCATAATCCACCCCATGTTTCTGCACATACCCTTTTGCAACTAATCTGGCCTTGTACTTGGTTATTTCCCCTGAAGCATCCCTCTTCACTTTGTATACCCACTTCAAACCAATTGGATTTATCCCAACTGGTTTTTCAGTTAATTTCCAGGTATCATTTCTTTCTATGGAGCTTATCTCAGCTTTCATGGCCTCTTCCCATTCCTTTACACCTTGGGCTTCTTTGTAACTGACTGGTTCTCCTTCTAGCAACAATAATTGAGCTTCATGTGTTCTTTCATAGAGGACATTTATGTCTGCTGTTCCTCTAACAGGAGTGTGATCATATCTATCTTCTAGAGCATTAGATGGATCTTGACTTCCATCTAAGTCCTCAGGCAACCTTGGCAACATAGGACCCCTGCCTTTTACTGATGATTCTGGACTGCTCCACTCCTGTTCTTCTTCACTAACACAGCCTGTTTCCTCCTCAATGTTCACCCTTCCTGAGTCACTTTGATCAAAATCAAACTCTTGTCTTCTGGCTTCATCCCTTCTGGACTCTGAATGGATTAAGAACTCAGTCCATTCAGGTCTTTGAAGCCCATCAGTTCTTTCCCAGTTCCATGCTTTTGACTCATCAAATTTTACATCCCTAGTCACATGGATCCTCTTTGAATCTGGGTCAAACATCCTATATGCCTTAGTGCTTGGTTGACAGCCCAAGTGAACCAGTTTCTTACTCCTATCATCGAGTTTTTTCAGATTCCCTCCCAGCACTTTCACATATCCAACACAGCCAAACACCCTTAAGTGATCCAGTCTTGGCTTTCTCCCTTTCATTCCTTCATAGGGGGTGATCTTCATTGATTTTGTTGGAGATCTGTTGAGGATATAGACAGCATGTCTTACTGCCTCTCCCCACAGATCTTGTGGAAGGTTCATAGCCTTTAATAAGCACCTAGTCATGCTCATTATGGTTCGGTTTCTCCTCTCAACCACTCCATTCTGCTGAGGAGAGTAGGGGGCTGTCAGTTGGTGTTGCATCCCTGACCCAGCACACAAATCCTTGAAGGCTTGTGAAGTAAATTCCCCACCATTGTCTGTTCTCAGGCCTTTTATCTTTCTACCATACTCAAGCTCAATAGACTCCTTGAACTCTTTGAATCTTTCGAACACTTCTGCTTTAGTTCGAATGAGAAAAACCCACATATACCTGCTGCTATCATCAACAATAAGCAGCATGTACCTGTTTCCTCCCTGAGTCTGAGGTTGAATGGGCCCACACACATCAGCATACACAAGGTCCAGGGATTGTTCAGCCCTGAACTGTGTTTCTTTTGGAAATGAGGCCCTGATCTGCTTTCCAGCCAGGCAGCAATCACAGACTTGTGAGGGGTGAGAGATCTTGGGGAGGCCTTGCACCAGTTCTTGAGTTGACAACCTTCTGATTGCATCAAAGTTTAGATGACCAAGCCTGGCATGCCACAGCCAGGCTGGATTTGCTTCTACATTTGCCATTAGGCAGATTGGAGAGGCCACTTTGAAAACAATCTTGTAGAGTCTATTTGAAGACCTTGGAACTTTCATTAGTAAGCTGCCACTTTCTTCGAATACCCACAGGTGGTCCTCTTTCATCCGTACTTCATAGCCTATCTCGGTGAGTTGCCCAAGGCTCACTATGTTGCTTTTTAGAGTAGGAATGTAGTACACATCAGACAAGACTTTCTGATCCTTTGTCTTACATTCCAGAATTATGTTTCCTTTGCCTTCAATCTTAACACAGGAGCCATCACCAAATCTTACCTTTCCAGTGACACTCCGGTCTAAATCAGCAAACAGGTCCATGTTTCCTGTCATGTGGTTGCTGGCCCCATTGTCCAGAAACCACATCCCCTGTTCTTCAGTCTCATACTTCTTTGGGAGTAGCCGCTCCTCATTCAAGAACACTGCCAGCGCCATCAGAAGTGCTGGTCCATCCTCCCTGGTCTCGGTCAGATTGGTCTCCTCCTTCTTTGGCTTGGTAGGGCACTCTGAGGCATAGTGGCCCATTGATTCGCATTTGAAGCATTTTATCTTGCTTCTGTCTTTGTTCTTTCTTGCATGATAGCTTGTAGAGGGCTGGTCCTGGGCCTTTCCTCTTCCTCCGGGGCCTCTGCCTCTGCCTCGACCCCTCGAGCCCTGTCTTCCAGCACCCCTTGAAGTTCCTTGGCTTGACTCTGGTTTTCTTTTGGCCTGCCATTCTTCATAACTCAGAAGAAGTTGGTCAGGCTTGGGACAAGGCTGTTTTCCCTTCATTCTGGTTCTTTCTTCGAAGGCTTTGAGTCTTCCGATTGCCTCTTGGAAGGACATCACATTCAGGTCGGCAAATTGTTCTATGGAAGCCACAATTGCCAAGAACCTGTCTGGGACTGATCCCAGAAGCTTTCTCACCAAGGTTTTGTCATCAATGGTGGATCCAAGGCTGTTTGCCTTGGATACCAGTTGAGTCAGCCTCCCTGCGAAGTCATCAATGTCTTCAGTGTCGTTCATCTTTATGGATTCCAGTTCGTATTGCAAGGTTTGCAACCTGGCTTCCCTTACACGATCGGCCCCCACGAATCTCACCTTCAAGGCATCCCAGATTTGTCTCGCAGACTGGTATTGTGCCACCTGCAAGATCAGGTCTTCTGGAATCGCCTGGTAGAGAAGAGCCACCGCCATGTCGTTCTTCTTTGCATCGACAGCCATACCGACTCCTGGTTCGAGTGCATCAAGAATTCCATGAACTTTGAAGACGGCCTTGAGCCGAATTGCCCAAATACTGTAGTTATTGACGTTTAGCATCGGACATTGGAGCGATGCCGTGCCGGATTCCTTTACCGTAACCATCGCGCCTGCGTTGCCACCTGCCGCCATATCGTTCTTCTTTGTTCGTCTCTGATACGTCGCGATTATCCTTCGATCCAGTCCGTCGGATCTGTTCTTCAATCAATCCCTTCACCTCGAATCCGTTCTGCTTCGATTTTAGGGTTTCGCAAGAGCTCGATTTGAATGAATCGAATCAACCGAGCTCTGATACCAATTGAAAGAAGGTATCAGATATGAAAAACAAGAAAAACTTTTGTGTGAAATCGATCTCTTTATTTCACATTAGTCTGCTTGTAAACAAATACAGACTCAGCTTTTATAGCTGGTTATTCCACAACAACTTTTCAAAAACAGGAAATAACAAACTCAACAGATTACAACTAACAAAAGCTATTCTATTACAATGCTTAGTCTAACAGCCTCGAGGCGTTTTCTGTTAGCCTCACGAGGCGTAAGCCTCGAGGCGGACCGAGGCGTAAGCCTCAAAACAACCTTGAAAAATAATTAAAATTACATATATATTACATAAAAGCCACAATTTAACATAAAACAAATGATAAAAGTATCACAAGGTATAATACAATTGAAAAGGTAGAGCAAATCGAAATCGAAAATGCATTGTATAATGAAATTAAGTACCATCAGCAGTTGTATATTTTTAGTGTAAAATGGATGCAAAGGAATCCTAAAGAATTTGGAGGTGTAAATTACACGCTAGTTAAGATTTCTAAGCTCCCGACCAAGCGGGGGTCAAGGGGGCCGCGCCCCCTTGCGGGGTCCTAGGGGCAGCGCCCCTGGCGGGGTCCAAGGGGCAGAGCCCCTGGTGGCGGTCCCGCTTGGTCCGCCTCGACACAACCGAGGCTTAAGTTCCAAATCACCCACCTGAGGCTAAACCTCAAAGGCGTTTTCTGGCCGCCTCAGCCGAGGCGTACGCCTCGAGGCGCGCCTCACGGCGCCTTTTTAAACCATGGTTATCAATGGTGAGATTAAACTTAAAAGCAATTTATTTGACATTTTAAAGTCTGATAACCTTTTATATAATGAAGAATGAATTTTTATTATGTATATTTCCATACAAGAATATTGCAATGCTTTTTGAACCATGCTCTTTACATATATGAAAAGAAATTGATGGACACAGCTCCATTTGCACATGTTATCCAACTTCAAATTCAAAAAATACAATAGCTTCTGAACATGTTTGATAATTGTTGCCACTTTTCAGGAGATTAATAAAACCTCATCTGGTTTATTAGAAAATTAGATATGGAAGAGTGGACAAAATTCTTCACAACTAAAGGCAACCCTGGCAGTTTTTTTCTTTTTTTCAATTCAGGTTTCCATCAAGATAATTTGCAATGAAAATAAAGCTTCCTTTGCAAACATTTGAAGAACCTATACCCCTCCCCAAAGGTTTTTAAACAGTGACAACAATTTTAAGCCATTTTTTCTAAAAGTTCTAACAGGAAAATTTAAAGAAAAATTACAATATAACAGAACAAGTCAATTGGGTCAAGCAAGACAAGAGTCCCTCAAAAAGTAAATTATTAAACACAGAATTTCCCAAACCATTTTAGTGTTAAACAAACACAATTATGAAACAATAATCATATGCTTGCTACAATAATTATTTGTAAGATATTTGAACAAGTGAATCCAGCCAATCCAACCCAACCCAATATATTTTGACATGTAAAAATAGTAATTGACACAATCACTATTTCTTAAAAATTTTGGATGGAAAAAATATCAACCCAACTCGTTTTGCCCCGTACAAAATGGTCTGTTTTGACTTGTTACCAACCCAACCCATTTTTAACCTAATAATTAACTTGTCAGAAAGTCAAAAGTATTGGAATAATTACCTCTCCCCCTCGTCGGCGTTTTACAGTCGGGGTGTAGTCAGCACCAAATCTGCCCCCTAAATCTATAATGGGCTTCCTCTTCGCAGCACGGTCTCGTTCCGGACCCCGTTTCTCTTCTCTTCTCAGGTAGGTCTCGTCAAAAAAGTCGTTTCGAGTCTCAAAAATAATATTTTTATTTTTCTTCTTTTTATCCCGCAGAAGCCTTTCTTCTTCTCGTTCTCGTTTTATATCCTCTTCAAATCGTCTTATCTCCGCAATCCGTTCTTGCTCTTCTAATTTTCTTGCTTGCTGTTCTTCATACAATACCCTGGCACGCTCACTCTCAATTCTCATTGTGTGTTGTTCTTCCCAAAACTGATAATTGTCTTTAGGTCTATTGGACTTCTGAAAACCTGATAATTCGGTAATTCTTTTCGTCTTTCTAGGCTCAACTCCCGGGCTGACTTCTTGACTAAATTGGTCAATATCAATGACTTCCTTTGGTCGTCTAATTACTATTGTCTTTCTGGGTGGGTTTCGGGCAGCCTCAACAGGCGGTCGGATCACGAGAGACGATCGTTTACGTGATTCAACTTGGACATCTTCGGTCCTCGATTTGTTGGAGAATATGATTTTATTAACTTTAAATGAAGATATATTATTAATAGTTTCGGTATCTGATGTTGCAGGTCGATCAGAAACTTGTGAGGTGCTAGGAGTGGTCTTTTCGAGGACCCTTTCTGAAACCTTGTCATTGTTAGCAGGCCCACATTTGACTTTTAAAACTTTGGCTTTTAAGACAGTTTTTTCTTCCTCCGGGGGTGCTTCTATAACCGCGAGCTTTGTCCCACCTTTTTGTATGAGTTTTTTTACGGTTGTCTTCTGCTGCGGTTTTGTGACGGCATCCAAATTGATAGACTCCTTTTCAGGATCTTTACTTTCAATTTGGAAGTTGGTATTTTCTCTATATTTGGGACAGTGCTTATTTGTCTTCATGTGACCATACTGACATATCAAACAGGTAAAAACATAACAAAGGATCTTAATGATAGTTAACAAAAGACAACTTCACTACAAGCCATTCCCCAAGTAACAATACTGGTCGAAAAATAATCTTGTAAGACTTATGATTTGCCATGGTCCATTTACCGATGCATCGATTGTCACATTATTTTGAAAAGTTACCATGCCAAAATTACCTTTAAGAAATTTTAAAGTTGGTTACTTTAATTTTTTGAACTTCATTGGGTTTTTCTGGCCTACAAACAGTTGAATAAAAAAGAGATCTTATCAATCATCTATTGCTCTTTTTACTCAATTAGCCTACTTTGAAACAGATACTTGTCAAAAAAAAATTGCAATTAACCTTGTTTTTTGTCATAGTTCCTTCATTGTTATATTTTTGACCTGATATTTACTAATGTTAAAATATGTAATAACTTGTATAAGATATACCTGACCACAAGCTCCACATGTAAAGCTCTCTCTTGCATTTTTTTTTGTATTCACCTGCAAACACACATAAGAACATAAGATATATAAAAATAAAATAAAAAATATTACAACATTGCTTTTGTAAAAACTTATAATAACAAATAACTGACCTTCATAAGATTCATTCCATCATTCAATATTTTAAGTTTTTTATTCAATAAACCACCCATTTGTTCAAGATCGTCCTTCTTTTTGGATTTCATCTTTCCAAAGGAAGAGTTTTTTCGGTAAGGAAATAATTCATCCTGACAGCACATTGTTACAGTATGTCAACCTCATGATGATAAAAGTATATGAAAAAGTCATACATACGCAAACTTATGTGTAACCACAAAGTAATTAAAGATGCGTACATCTTTTAACGATCTAACAGAGTTCTCATTTATAGAAAATGATCCAGATGTAGACTTCACAGGTGTGTTCATTGCTTTCAAAGTCTCCTTGTTTTTAAAATTACTACTTAACTGCTGCATAGGAACCAATCCTAAATCTCCTGGTTTGACTTTTTTCTTCTTTCGTTCAGCCACATCATCTCCTGAATAATCAAATATGAAATACAAAATTACAAACTATGTTGTCAATTTTAAACATTAATGCAGGTATCAACTTTCTAGCATGCTAAAACAAAATTAATATCAATCTGAAGCTTTATATAGCAGGTTTGATCTAAAAATCAAAAGTATAACACAAACTTGAGTTGGCGATTTCAACCCACTTATGAGGGGGTTAAGTTGAGTTGTGTTTTTGTTTTAATCTAAAATGGGCTAATCAATAAACTTAACTAGAAGGTAAATGGATCAAACGGATTGAAAATTGATTGCCATCCCAAGTCTTAATGCATATGACCTCCAAAATCATCTTTTGTTCAAAGGCAAGCTTACTATTGCAAGTATATACTGTGCTAAAAATGACTCCTTTTAGCATGAATCCATTCCAAACAATCATCACCCAACCAGCATGGCCTGCTCATCTGGTCTCAAATGGGCCAAAAAAAAAAGCCCTTAGCAAACAGGGAACGGTTCAAATGGATTGAAGCCACCCAAATTCTATTCTAAACAATCAACCTCTTGTATTATGCAAAGATTAAGAATACTATTGTATTTATACTGTATCATAACTATAACTCATAATAACAAAACAACTGAAAAAATAAATAAAAAAAATTGTTTGCAGATCAACCAAATCTGATCCAGCATGTCTCACGCAGCACTAAAAATGACTCATTCAACCTGAAGGCGTTTCGACTCATTAACCAATCCACCCAACCCAACCACCCATTTGACCTTATAACCCATTTTGACCCAACAGCAACACATCTGGACCATCATCTGGACACATTTTGACAGAAACCTAAGAGGATGAAACCATACCATCCAAAAGAATTCTGCATAACTCTGCAGCTTCAGCAGCTTCATCTTCATTTTCGACTTCTGCTTGACTTTGTGAAGGTAAGCGTCTCATTTTAAGCCCTTTAACACCAACCAAGTTATTTTCATGATTTGACTCATAAGTTCCCTCTTCACCATCATCGCATTCTTCTGCATCCAATAGATTCTCAAGATCTCCAGCAAATGAGTCCAAATCACTGTTCGCCTCATTATCACTTTCGATTTCTTCACCATCAATGGCAGAAAGATTTTGAACTTGTCGATCCCAAATTTCTTGGCATTTCTCTCGTGCTTGTTGTTGAAGTTGCAAAAATGACATTCTTTGACCACGTGCATATTTGCTGATGGTTGTTGGGTCAACTTTAACACCAGATGCAGCTTGTTCACTAGAAAGCTTTCGGATCATTGCAATCCGATGCCATCTTGTAAGTTTCGCAATTTGTTGCTCGGGAACATTGAACTTAATGAGAACCTGTTGAATAGTGTATTAGGGTAAAGTAAATACATATGATTTAGCTTTTCATCATATAATATGGGGTATTTGGCATTATTGCATTACTTTTAATTGAATCTTTACAGTAACATAGTAATATTTGATATTATTTCTAGTTATTAACTTCATCATTTTTCTATAAACTAAAATTCTATTGTTTTTATATGCAACTGATTAAATAGTGGTCATTTACAGGTAAATCTTATAACAATGATAACTTCCCTGTGAATTTGGTTCTCTCTCTTGTTAATGTATGCAGGAAAAAAATGTACTGGTGTAATCAACCTGAAGTTTCGGAACACTCATACAATCATACATCTTATTTCACAACTTCAAAACACAGAAACACATCAAAACCATATCACCTTCTGATTGTTTTTTACAACTGCCTACCTTGTTTTGAATATTCACGTCACTTAATCATTATAAGGAATAATAAATAAGCAGCTAACCTCGCGTGCTGCTTTCATGCTCAATCTTCTAAGATCGGCATCTGTTCCTGTTAGGGTAATACCGACTCGATTTGTAGGTATTTTTTTCTTTGCCGTCGCATTTGAAACCGGAGCCTTGGGAGTGGTGCGAACATAACTAAATCCCAAACCTCTACCAGATGGGTCACCAACACCAGTAATTTCCAACCGCTCAATATTTCCTTTGTCCTGGGAATTTATAGAAATAAGGGATTTAATCAAAGAGATAAATAATTCTTGATAAAATACAAGCTTATTATACACTGAGAAACATGACAAGCAAAATCACCAATTTTGTAATTGTAAAATACAAAGTAATTTGGTCGCTTTTCCCTTGGCACACATCTTCTGCTCCTTGAGGAATGTAAGTTGGAATGTAGTTATGTTTGTTCCTTTTTAATCAATAAAATAGTTCTCATCAATCAAAAAAAAAAAAATAATGAATAAGGTTTTTAAATTTGGCTGATATATCCTGGTTGTTGTAAAAGAGCCAGGAATTTATTTGGAATGACAGCAGTGATAACACCTAGGTGGCATGATTGAGATTTGGTTAAAAGATAGTTAGGTCACCTAGGGGAAGGTTCCCCTAAAAAGTCTATTTTGCCTAAGAAGGCTAAGAAGGATTTTGAAAAACTCGAAAACCGACCCAAGCAAACTCCGATTGAATTCATTTTTGCATCATTGGAATCGTCTTGTCGAACCCTAAAACCTAAACCTTAAATTATAAACAATAAACCCTAATACTAAAACCAAAACTTTAAAAACAAACCCTAAATCTAAATATAAAACATAAAAGCTAAAAATCAAGCCCTAAAATCTAAATTTTGAAACTAGTTGTTAAAGGTAAAACTTAAAAGCTAATATTGTAGGGTTCGATGAGACGGTTCCAACGCAATCAAAATGAGTTCAATCGGAGTTCGTTTGGGTCGGTTTTTGAGGTTTTGAAAATCCTTTTTAGCCTTCTTAGGCAAAATGGACTTTTTATTTGATCTTTCCCCAGGTCACCTAATATTAGATTATTTATTATATATTTTATTTAAATATCCCATTCCTTAACCAGGAAGATATGTGGCCATGAAAGACGAAGGAACAAAAAAACAAGGATTAACTACTAAATATATTCTTTTTCAGATTCAGTTATAGACTTTAAGGGGCCATTTGGTAACGTCTGAATCATTAAGTGTTGAACCATTTAAACTGTTTGTTTGAACATCTGAATGAAAATACAAAATACCCTTTTCTTTTTTTATTTAACCCTCAAAGTGGTAGCCACCAAAACCAAAAAAAAAAAACAAACACACACACACACACTAGAAACCCTAACAGTTAATTTCACTAGAAACCCACACGGCGGTAACATCTTAACAGCATCATCATCTTCAAGTCTCCCATAGGCATCCTCCTCGACGGGCAAATCAAATCGACGGGCATCATCATCATCGTCATCTTAACATCATCATCATCCTCATCTTAACAGCATCATCATCTTCGACGGGCAAATCAAATCGACGCGAGCTGGGTGATGGGAGGCGGCGACGGCTGTGGGGAGGAGAGGCGGGAGGTGGTGTGGCAGCGGCGGGTGCTGGAGAAGAGCGGCGGGAGGTGCGGTCGGCGGTGGGGAGGAGGAGGAAGCCGACGGTGACGGTGGTGGGGAGTGAGGGAGGCGACAGGTACCCTTCTTTTCCTCCATTCAGATGTTGATTCAGACATTTTTTCCCATTCAGATGCGTTTTTTTCCCCAAAACAAACGGTCTGAATCTGAACCATTCAGATTCAGACCCAACCAACCAGCCCCTAAGTCACATTTCAAAGTTTTACAACTTTTGAGTAGATTCACAAAATTAGTGAATATTTTCACTTCTCACATTCTCAATATATTTTGTTCCTCATTTGATCCTTGATCAACCAAATGCTCATTCATGGTTTGTTTAAAGATGATTAATTCAGAAAAAGTAATTATTACCTGATTTGTACATGCAACAAAGTTGCTGCTTAAATTCCAGGGAGTTATTTGTAGTTCTCTTTCAATGTGGGATGCAGCAGCTAAAGCAATTGCCTCATAAGGCAGCTGATTCATTGCAGTAGAAAGACCAGCTGGATGAGTCATGCTGATGCCCAAACGTTTCAGCCTATACATGCCAGCTAGCATACTTTCATAGGCACACACCTAACAAAATAAAAAATAATAATAATAACAACATAAAAACTTTCAGAAACACGAGGTATTTTCATAAAGCTTATTTCATAATTCATAGATTGGATGAATATAACACTAACATATATAGTTTACACACACCCCATGGGCCAAACCCAAAGAAAACTTGTTCACATATTAACAATTTAACATAAATATCAATAACCTTAACATGGAGACATATGTGTCTTCAATTTATTGAAATAACTTGTGTTAAGGGACTCTAAGTATTCTACTTTATTTTCTAAAGACACCCATAAATTAAAATTACTTTGCATTATGTATCCATTTTCGTTTATAACAAATCAAGCTAAAAACATGCCAAAATGTCATAAAGGACAAAAACAAACTAATCTCTTTTTACAATGAGCCATTGCTTATTGATAGCTTGATACAACGGTATTATTGTATTTTTTGAATAATTTATGTGCATTTTTTTCATTAGGGATGTTTTAGTCTTAGATTAATTAAAAAAACAAACATACATTCTTATTTGGTATATAAAATAGCTTAATACATGGATTCTTTTCACAATATGATATGCCTTTTTTTTTCTTTCATAGACAGACAATTTCTGACACATTCAACTTATCCTAACCTAAGCTTTACTCTCTAAATATTGTATTTCGTTATTTACATGGTCATCAAAACAAACAAACTTACTTAGTATATTCCCACTCTTCAGTAGGGTCTTGGGGGGAAGGATAGAGACAAACCACTTAGTTGGGACATAGAGGTTGCTCCGAAGGACAAAAGTTAAATAATTCAGGGGAATATATAATAAAGAAAAAAGGAAGACATACATTTTCAGGTGTAACCAACCTTCGAAGCTCCTCCTCCAATGGAATACGGAAATTTCGCTTCATAACCCATGAACCCCTCTGGTAGTTATCAACATCAATGGTTTAAAGCAGACACATTAGTGAATGCAAAAAATAAAAAATAAAAACACAAGCAGTGATTATTCAAATAGGTTGTTATGTAGCACAGCTCACCTGAAAATCACAAAACAATTTCAACCTTTTCCTTAAAGAAATTTCAGCCACATTTGCAAACTGCGCTGACAGCTCATTAGCACGAATGGCAGGCACCAAACCACGTTTTTGACAAGCACGAAACTCACGATACATAAACACCAAAAGTCTATTCATGTTATACATCTGAACCACTTTTGATGTAGGGGACATTACCTCCATGTGAGGCTCCTGCACAGTTTGACCAAACAAGATTCAGAAATTATCCCAAGCATTTAAGTACACGTATAAAAGAATTTACACTAGGTTTGAAAGAGGTAGCCAATGGGTAACTTTTTCAAAGTGAGGCTCTAAAACACTTTGTCCTAAATTTGTGATTTTACAAAGGGAGCAGAGTTGTACAGCAACCTTTTTAATCTATACACCATCCTTTTTTTTTTGTGGCTTTTGACCACAAGTCCACAACAGCTACACACCACCTCTTGTGGTGTGTATGATTTTGATGGTGTAAAGTTGAATAGTCAAAAGCCAAGAATTGATGGTGCGAGGTTCAAAAAGAGGGTGTAAAATCACATATCTTTTGCAAAAAACTGACATCATATCATTTCAACAGGTCACTATTTCTTCTTTCCATCTTATACTAGCCGTTACTGCAGAAATAATCATTATCATTCTAGCAACATGTAGACATTCTTTAAACTGGTCTTTTTGAAAGCAATTTTTGCATTGTTACCATTTGGCATGTTAGTAAAAGATAAGCCGAATCAACCTGTTCACGAGTAATGAAACAGATGCACACAAAAACTGGGATGTTTTGGTGACAATAGAGAGACAGAGAGAAAAGACAGGAGGTTGGGGAAAAAACCTGTTGACCAACAACATAAATCCGGTCAATGCGTCTTAATGAAAGCTTTCCTTTTGGAGAGCGAATTAGTAAGTAATCAGTTGATGAGACTTTATGTTGATATATTGGAGCTCGATACATATTTGTTTCAAGGCATGATTGGGTTGAACCGGCTTTTATATCTCCTAAAAATGGGGATTTATCGGCGGGATCAAGTGTAAAAATGTTCCCCAAATTATTGGGCCCACTACGCAAATGAGTAGCGGTTTGATCACCGGGACTTGATTTTTGATAGTAAGTGCACAATCGAGCGCCCATTCCAGTATTTCCAAGGAGTAAAGGCCTTTCCTCACAATACCTGAAATCATGTCAGCAATTAAGTATTGAAGTAAAAATGAATGGTACTCACAACATTTGACATGTATGAAGCTAAGATACCAAATCCTTCGCAAACATTTCAATGACAAAAATATAAATACAGAACTAAATTTCTAAAGACCATAAAGAGAATTAGCCAGTGGATGCTATGAACCACCTTTCTACTGTACACACATATCCATATAGCGGATTAGGATCTGGTGAGAAGTATTTTCATGTGAGAAGCAATTGTAGACACAGAAAACAAGGGATATTAGTATTTTGCACTGAAAACTCTACTCCATTATTTTTGTTGTGTAACTGCTTCTCATTCTTCTTGCCTATATTCGCCTTCTCATTTAAACAACTTACACACACACACACACTAACACATCTATCGAGTCTATCTATATTTCACAGAATCACACACTAAAACCAACGCTTAATAGAGCAGGGAAAAGTAACAGTCCGTAAATTTACAACATTCCAAATACATCTTGGTGAACGTTATGGATCTATTTGCATTAAAATGTCCACATGTTGTACAGAAATGATCTAACATCACTACAACGGATAGTCATGAGGCATGACAAATTTTAGCTAAAAAATACAAAGTCTTTTTGAGATTCTGAACATGACTAGGATAACACCATCAGTTATTTCTCCTAATATCAAAATCTAAAAAAATGCATTATTAAGGTATATCATTTTCTCTGAACTTGGGTGTTCTGTTTATTTCACCTTCATCTAACAATAAGCTACAGAGCTTGATGACTAGTACAAAACTACCAATGCTATGGGCTATGGCATATAAAAATTGAACAATAGTTCATTGGCAGAACAGGTTGCAAGCCAAGAATGCAAGTTTCCATCTTGGTAAGATTTATTTTAGTCAGAAATTTCAAATATGGAAAAAACAAGAGGAACCACACGTCCTCTCGTGACTGCATTGTCCCTCTACAGAATAGTTGAAGACCAGAAAGTTTGGTAGCAACATTGCTTATTGTCACCAAATTACTAATTTTTATCTTATTTCATTTTAAATTAACAAGTTACTTCCTCATAAATCAGCACCTTACTAGACCAACATCTATATAATACAAAGATAGCAGCAGCATTGGACCTTTTCTTATTTGTATTATTCTTAATAAATAAGGAATGCAACACCAAAAAAGGTTTAGATGATTGCCCTGTCCATAATTTACCACTAAATACATATTTATAATAGTCAAATGAAATTTGTCAAAGACTCAAGTTGCTTTCAAACAAATGAAATCCTACCAAATACTTATTACATGTTAATTTAACTTTTCATTGTTTCCAACAAGCATCTCTCTTGCAAAAACTTTTGAATTTGTTCAAAATCCATCTATAAAATGCATGACCAAAACTAAAATATACAAAAATTGAACAAATGAGAGCACATACTCCATCAGAAATACATGGCCATCTCTTGCTGAAAGATCTGATTTCTTCTTAAAAGCGCCAGGTGGACGCAAGGATTTGTTCTCGCCAGGAAGCTTTTGGGCCCGTGGTAACAAATGCATTCTTGTACGTACAAGATGCAGTAAAGAATTCGGTCTAACGTCTTGCTCTGCAAGAGATTTTTCATCTTCAAGCTCTTTTCCAGAGTATATTATTTTCACTGGCTCAGATGGTTTGAAATCTGCCAAAAAAATATTTTAAAAAGGTAGCTTTATAAAATCTACCATAATAGAAAGATCGGGAAAAAAGAGAAAAGAGTAAGAAGACCACCAACCAAGCTTCTTAGTAGCTTTTCCTTTGACGGAAAAAATCGTCTCCTCAGCATCTACATGAAGCTTGCTGCCTTTTCCTCCTAAGCTTTTCAATAAAATTTTCATGGATCCTTGTGTAAGCAGCTTTCCTTGTTCTTTCAGCGCCACTACATTATCGTGTGGATACCATAAAGCTTTTGGTCGATGAAAATATGCTATATCTTTACTGCAAATACAATAAACAAAATCATTCGTAGTAAAAATATTGGCACAAAAACAAACGCTATATACTACTATGCAAGGGATATACTAGAGGTGGCTGTTTCAAACCATTAACTATTAAATGTGTGAAACAGGTAAATTCAAAAGTAAAGTGTTAGAAAAGAGAGGAACTGGGCTGAGTGAGTCAAAAATTGTCCAAAATGCACTTAAGATGTAAAAGAACTTCTAAATCATTTTAATAAAAGTTTCAAGTCATTGATGAAATACTATATATCTTTGACATCACAATAATTTATTTCAGGAAAGGAAAATTTTGGTCCAAATGTTTTCACAGTAAGCCCGGCATATTTTGATCCAAACCAAAATTACCCCTTTTGGCCCATTACCTAACACATCTTTTAGGACATACGTTTCACATATCACCAGACATCAAGGTCTCTTTATTGAATTAACAATCACTTTCTCAACAAGAATTTGATTTCTAAAGACTCATTTAACTCAATAACACACATCAACACAACCCAGTAAAAATTAAAGATTTTGTTCTTACTTGCTAAGTTTGGCTTTCATTGTCTGTAGCTTCAGAGCAGGTATTGAATGCAAGACTTTAACACCATGTGCTGCGCGCTTCTTAGAATGTGATTTCAGCTGCAGCTGGGAGGACTTCCTGTTGGAATAGAATTTATCATTAGCAATATTGAACCTGCTACCAAATTGACCTCCATAACCACCATGTAGCTCCAATGAATCACCACCTCCATCAGCTGATTCAGCAGACCTAGTTGTGATCATGGCTCCAGCATGAAGATGAAGATGCTCGCCATCCTTGTTGTCCAAAACTTCAAAAAGCATCTGTTCGTCTTGAAGATCAAGAACTTTTTTTGGTTTCGAAACAGACTGCTGTGGGTCCCACACTATTCTTTCCATCCAAGATCCATCTAATAAATCTTTATTTCGCAAAGTAAGCTTGTTAAACCGTTTGATTGTATCACTTTCAACAATAGGATTTCTTTCATCTGTTCCCAAACGAGACTCTAACCTCAAAAGTTGAGGATGATAAACTGTTTCTTCAGATGAACTGTATGCTTTTGGAGATTTTCTTGAACTAAACGATTCTAGAGGAACAGGATAAAAAAGACCACAATATTTATCTATCTGTTTTGAGCTCATCCGTGCCATGGCCCGCCCATTTAATGAGTCGGACTCAGGCCCTGATATTTCACTTCCACTAAAAGTTTCAGCGACAGCTGGAGAATTATCAAAAATAATCCGGTTTTCCCAGTCTTGTTGATCAAGAGGTAAGTCTAATGTTACGTTTCCATTAAATGATATGGCCTCGTCGTAGTCTTTCTTCAATTCATCATCTTCAGAAATTATCATTCTATCTTCAATAACGACACTCGTATCAGGGAGCTCAATCTTATCCAGATTTAATGTTGAGAAATCATCTTGGAATACATGTTTATGTTTCATATGAGGAAAACCGTCTAAAGATCCTTTCAAGAATGTTTCTTCATCTTCCTCCACAATTTCGGAGAAGTCCATGGACATATATTTGTCTGTAACTTGTACAAAAACGTTATACAGAAAAACAACTTACAATATTATAAAATTTCAGAGCCTAATGAAGAATCAAATATCCATAAGGTTATAGAATATTTAGCACTAGAAATATCAAAATAGGTGGTTAGTTTCCAGGTCAAAACATATCATTTCAGTACAGTCTGGGTTGGGATGGGTTGGTTTCGTTTTGTTTGACCTAGAATACTTTTATCCAAGGTTTTAACTTTATTATACAAAGTACATGTTCAAATATGGTTACAAGAATTATATGATTTCAATAAGGGTGTTGGGTATGGTGGGTGAGTGTGAGCAAAAAGTGCATGCCATGTGGACGCACCTCACGTCTCACGTCTCACGTCTCATGACTACCCTTCACTCACATGAGAGGGGTATAGTCGGTGACTGAGTGGGAGTTCTACAGAACAAATGCAGAGACAGAAACAAACGCATGGAGAGAGAGAGAGAGAGAGATGTTACACACCTGTAACGTGGTCATTGCCCAACTCTCACGCCTTGCATGAGTCACGCTCATGCTCACAGTGTTTACCCATCACCCTAATAATGCGTTTTCTTAAAATAAAATGATAATAGGATGTTTTTGTGGACTAAAAATACACCTTGGGAAGCTTTCGATATTTTTGACCTGTTTCCTTTTAAGCAAGCACCCACTCAACCCATCAGAGATTAAACACAATTGACACAACTAAAGTGCCACAAGAAACACCATGCACAAATACTTGATCAATTAAAAATCTTCAGAAGAAAGGACACATATATTGATTCCAGCAAGATACACAGAAAAAACAGCATGTAATCGCATTTTAGGAATATAATATTTGACATATGAAATTGATACCTTTTGGAACAGAAAACCATTGGTCCCTTTTTACCGCTTTCTTTAAAGGAACATGTATAGCAAAAATCTCTGAAAACCGTAAAATCACATTTCCGTCTTCTACACAGAGAACAGGCAACGGTGTTGAATTTTTTGCTTCAAATGGTTCTTCTGTGATATTTTTTTCATCCTGAGAACACAAACTAAATTAATACCACAAAGATACAAAACAAAAAAGCAAATGAAGAGTACGAGTACACCTTTATAGAAGAAAATATGCATACAGACAATAAACGTATTATTAACCTCATGAAGTTCCACAACATCAGGATCCATGTTCTCTGTAATTGCACCACTACCATTCTCTGGAGATGGTTTTTCTTGTAAATCATAGTCAACCTCGCCTAAAACCAAACAATATAAAAATTATAAGTTGAACTAACTAAAAAATTCCTTAATATTAATCAAGGGAAAGACAAGATACAATTATACAAATAATTAAACCTGAAACAAAAGTGTTTTGAACTTGATCGTCATTATCCACACGATCATGTTCTTTCGGCAATTCTTCTTCTTCTTCATCATAATTTTCATCATCATACAATGAAGATGGTGTAACTAATGGTGCTGTTACTGCTGTAGAAACATAATCAGATTTTGGTAAGAGATAGTCTTCCTCAGTCAAAGCTTGGACTTCTGGTCCCTCATATTGTTCATCAATATCTTCATAATCTACTGCATCTTCAGCTTTTTTGTCATAATCTGCACGAATTTTTGCATAATCAATCGTCATCTTATAAGTTCAGTCGTTCAGAGCAATGGATTCAATAAATTAATAAAAAGTACTTAAATAATCTTCCATGCAAAAAAATATATATATCACCTTGTTCAGCAGCATCACCAGATGTCTGTGATTTTCTTACAGAGAGCTGAACATTTTAAAATAACAAAATAAAAGAGTTAAGAACAAGATATTAAAATATTATCGAATATATCAAGCAGATAGTAGTTTTATACATCAATGTCTGCTAGAGATGAACCAAGTTTATCAGCTAGTGCAGCAAGATGCTCCTTTGCATCCTGAAAAACATAACTATGGTTTTAGTAGCCTGATTATTTTTCTGCAAAAAATTAACCAATACATGGTTGATACTGAATATAGGGAGTATGTACGCTGCTTATATCATATTATCATCGCAGCACGTCATCTTATTTTCATGTCATTTAAAACAAATTCATTGTTGGGAACTCCTATAGAAAAAAATTTAAGCTTAAAAGGGGTATATATATGGCTGGATGTAAAGAGTTGAAACATCATCACTGAGGAAATATAGTTAAATGAACAGATACATATAAACAAAAAAAAAAGAAAATAGATACCTCATCAAGGTAATCAATATCAAGATCACCGGAACCATCAATGTTCCCAAACATGAATTCTAAAAGACGATTTCCATCTCGACCTTCTTCGTCGTCGTCGTCGTCGTCGTCATCATTAACATCATCATCATCTGCCAACCAAAATAGTGCAAGACAAGTTATATATCTTAAACACTCAGCTATTAGTGGTTCATAGCATGCATTCCCTAATCCTGACCATGCATTAATCACCAATTCACCATAAAGGTAGTAAAGTACCAATGTCGTTGGCAACCACAGCATTAAATGATTCATTTTTCTATACAAAGAATAACTAGAATTTTTTACTTGCATACGCAACATAAATTTTCTTCTATTTACACCATTTTCTATTTTTCTAGTAATTAATCCTTGTTCATGCATTTACATGAGAGATGACTAGGAATCGAAGGTAGTGTTTTGTATGCATGAATGAAGGAGGGGATGGAATTATTGGTTACGTTGGAATGAAAAAATAAATGTCTGGTAACCAAATAGGAATAAAAAGAACTATTATATAATGAATGTGATTGTTTCTCTTATAATAATTTTCATTCCATGGGAGAAGGGTTATTTTTTTTCATTTATTAAGGGAATGACATGATCCAACCCATTCCCCGACCTAACATATGACCTAAAACACGACCCGACCCATGACCCCGAACTATCACTCAACCCATGACTCAGCGACCATGATATGAACCACGACCCAACCCATGGCATAAATCATGCTCTGACCTATAACCCAACTCATGAACCAAACCATGACACATGATTTGAACTATGCCCTGTTATCAGGACCTGGCCTATGACTCGAACCATGACACAACCCATGTCTGAACCATGATCTAACCCGTGTCTGAACCAGGACTTGACCCTCGACCTGAACCACGACCCGAACAATGAATTGACCTGCTCATGAATTTATTATATTCTATTCATTCGTCTTTTCCTATCAATGAAGTAATGATTTATTTCATTCCAACATCGTAGCCAAACATGACATTGGAATGGTTAAAATCCATTCATTCTCTCGTCCATTCCATTCTTTCGTTCATTCTATTATCTCATACCAAACAAACCCTTAGAAAAAAACCACTTATATTTTAAAAGGTAATTGCTCTTACTGTGTGTTTTAAAGTATATACACTTGTATTCTACTAATACACCCCTTAGTCAAAACCACTTAACCCTTTAAGAATCTAGGTTAAAAGTATATACACTTGTATTCTACTAATGCACCCCTTAGTCAAAACAAGAGGAGGCCGAATATACCGTGGAAGACTATTTGTGAATATGCCGACAATCTAGAAGGGGAGGGAAAACGAAGAACCCGAATTTAGCAATGAGCAACCTTTTCGGAAACAAAATGGGTTTATCTCAATGTGCTTCGCGCGTTGTGTTGCATAGGGTTGGTGGATAAATAAACCACACTTGCATTCTCACAACAATCAAGTGTCGCTTTGGATGGAGGATGATATAGTTCACTAAGTAAGTTGCAGACCCAACAAGATTTGGAGACAAGATTTGCAACCCCTGACAGTCAGCTTCAACACTAGAACGAGATAATGTGGGTTGTCTTTCTTATTATGAAGAGAAAAAATTGTCTCCTATGTATACAATGTAAATAGAGGTAAATCTTCAAAAGTCTGGACAGCCGGCCAAATCGGTATCGGCATAGGAAATCATGGAACGAGTTGTCGATCGGGTAAGAAGCCCAAAGGGGATGGTCCCTTTAATATATCGCAAAATGCATCAGAGACTGAGAAGACAGTCATAGGGTCTTGTGAACATGAGATATTGCAGTGCCCCACAAAGTTGCTGATATTCAGTAGCAAAATCAAGAGGAATTTCACCTGTAGAGCTCATTTTGTTATTTATATCCACCGAAATGACTGCAAAATTACAAGCGTCCATACCAAGTTGTCGAAGTATCTCATTGGCATACTTTTGTTGGTTAAAAAAATTAAGAGTGAGGATGAGGATGAGAGGGTCAGAGACTACCACCCCAAGAAAATAGCTAATATGGCAGAAATATTTCATTGCAAATTCGACCGTCAAAAGAGCCATAAACTTGTGTTGAGCGGCATCTGAAGAGGTGAAAAATAAGATATCAACCACATAAATTAGGATGCAAGTCATTTCGCAACCATGGTAGGGCTGTCCAAAAAGCTCGAAGCTCGGATTCGGCTCGTAGCTCGTTCGGAAAAAGCTCGGATAAAGCTCGGCTCGAATAAAGCTCGTTTGTAACCGAGCCAGCTCGATTTGTAACCAAGCCGAGTCCGAGCCAGGGCTGGCTCGGCTCGTAGCTCGCTCATTGCTCGGCTCGTATGCTCGGCTCGTGGCTCGGCTCGTTTGTACATCATAGTATACTAAAATATAAAACTCTGGGGTTACTTTCATTAATAAATATACTTTAGTGTTATTTTGTAATTATGTTAAAAAATAAAAGTAAAAAAAATAAAAGAAAAAAAGACGGAAATACTAAATAAATCTTAATTCTCACGTGCTTCACTAATTCTTAATTCCTAAATCATATTATTAATTACTAGTTCCACATATTCACGTCTCTTCTCTTATGTAAAAACCGAACCAAAAACGAACCGAGCTGAGGTGAATGCAATTTAAATATTAAATTTCTTCTGTAAAAACCGAGCCAAAAATGAGCCGAGCCGAGCCAGCTCGGTTAAAAGCAAGCCGAGCCCGAGCCAAGATTTCAGGCTCGGTTTACAATCCGAGCCGAGCCGAGCCAGGCTCGGTTTAAAACGAGCCGAGTCTGAGCTGACCCCTGGCTCGGCTCGGTTCGGCTCGTGAACACCCCTAAACCATGGTAACATAAGAATAGAGAATTGTCACATCGACTATGACGGACGAGATCCAATGGGTTGATGCATGAACACCATCTTGTTTAGGTGCCCGTGGAAAAACACATTCTTCACATCTAACTCGTGGAAGGGCCAAGACTTAGAAACCGCAATCCAAGGACACTTCGAATGGTGATTGGTTTGACCATAGGGCTGAAAGTTTTCCACAATAAGTGAGGTCTACAATCTATTGTAGACCAGGCGTTGATTCGTAACAAGATCACCCACATTAGCAATTGATCAAAAAGTATTTTCAATGTCTGGTAATAAGCTGAGCAGTTCGAGAAGGACGACAGTTTGGTAGTTACGAAATTGTGTTCCAAGAAAATGGCTTGTTGATTCTGATATTCCTGAAAGATGTTTTCAAGGCAGTCCATGCTTGTGTCACAAGTGAATAAGGTTTAAGAATGGTATGTATTATGTAACATGTCCTTAGAAATCGTACTATAGACACATTGTAAGACAATAGCATCCAAGCGAGTTCACAATACGGAATCCAAATGAAGGAAAGGACATTTGGCTTTTAGGTGTATGTGATCAATAACTTGAAAGGCACGAGTGCACGACAGTGGATTTTGAAAAGTGTAATGCCCACTCTTCAACTCGAGAGTGATCAAAAAGAAATTTCGATTGCTAGTTGCCATTAAATGGCTTGTTGATTCTGATCATCCTGAAAGATGTTTTCAAGGCAGTCCATGCTTGTGTCGCAAGTGAATCAGGTTTAAGAATGGTATGTATTATGTAGCATGTCCTTAGAAATCGTACTATAGACACATTGTAAGACAATAGCATCCAAGCGAGTTCACAATACGGAATCCAAATGAAGGAAAGGACATTGGGCTTTTAGTGTATGTGATCAATAACTTGAAAGGCACGAGTGCACGACAGTGGATTTTGAAAAGTGTAATGCCCACTCTTCAGCTCGAGAGTGATCAAAAAGAAATTTCGATTGCTAGTTGCCATAAAGAGAGAATGCATAGGCCTATTTTATATTTGATTAAAATCAAAATTGATTGTCAATCTTCATATAATCATGCAATACATATGTATAATTCTATGTATACTTATACGTACGTACGCACTATGTATGTATAAGTATATGTACATAAAAATACTACTAATAACTTCAATATCATATCCATTTTTTACGGTCATCAGTGCCCTAGCATCCTCAAATACATTTAGTTTTGCATATTTCATTACAAGCGATGGATTGTAACACAAATAATATTTCCAAAGATGGTAAAGGCATTGATGAAGGTATATAGTATTAAATTTATTAGCAGAATATGGAGTTGTTTGACAGCTTTTTAATGATTCCATTAAGAGCCTACCTTCAAATTAATCAAAGGCTGTAAGTCTGTAACTATTTGTTTCGGTAAAAAAAACACCTCTAAATCAATCAGCCAGCCTCTTAACCATTAAATTGTAACCAGGGTTTGAATAATTTAGACATCTTACTAACTCAGCACTTAATGAACCAAACCGCCCTACGTGTGTGTGATTGTGCTTTCCTGTATATGTGTGTGTATCGCATGATTGTAAAAAACAACCTAAATGGTTGATTAATCGATACCTAGGCTCTAGGCAATGGTCTGCCGCTTCATTTTTTGCTAATTGGCCGAAGTAAAAAACAGTCAAAATCCGGCCTAGACAGACCAAATCGGCCCTAGATTTCATCTGGTTACATATATTAAATATATAAACCGAACATTTTTGTAAAAATTATATAGAAAAATTGGTTATATAAAAATTTCAAAAAATTACATATAAGAATTTCGATGTGTATAATCCCTAGCCCTACCCCACCGCTAGACTAGCTTCTAGCAATTTCTTCAACATTGATTATAGGAAGATTGGTAATCAACGTTGATCTTAGCCAAATATAGAATAGGCCTACGTATTTATACGATTATTGTGAATGGGAAAAGGGATGCAAATTACATTTCTTACTTTCAAGGTATCAAAGCCCTGCTCCTCGTGTTACCAAAAGCCATCATCGATCATAAGCACTCTGCCTTTGATCCTCCGATCCCCGACTTTCTACCTTTGATCACATTCATCACTCTAACCTCACAAAAATTGTGAACTATGTCTTTAATTTCTGATAAATCATCTTGTACTAACAAGTTAATAATATGTGCATAACAACAAATATGAAACATCTTTCCATAAAGAGGAAGCTTCTTTTGAAGATTTCAGGTTTCCTTTAACTTTTCAGCCACCACATCATAATTTCTAGCAAAGTCAACTGATAAAGAATTCACATTTGTCTCAAGTTTCCACTCTTTCAAGCACTTGAAGAGACGATCATAAATTCGAACACCATAAATGGTGGAGATACATCAACAAAATTCAATATGCGTTCATGCAGCTTAAAATTTACATCTACAAAATGGCATGTAGCCATGTAACCACCAGTGAATATGTGATAAATTTTTGAAATAAATTAGTTAAGCACACAAAGCTTAACTGAATAAAGAACGAAGTCTTAAAGGGAAGATTGCATGTAATGTGTCGTGCCTATTAAGGAAAGGATGATTGAGATGGTTAGGACACGTGCAATGAAGATAAACGACGGCACCTATATGGAGAGTGAAAACTTACATGGTATGGGATAAGCAGATTTAACAAAATTTGTTAAATTTGCACATCTCTAAGGATATGATCAGTAATAGGAGTTTTTGGAGACATAAATTTTTTTTAGAGTTTATAAGAATAAAGGTTAAAGATTTTTAGTTTTGAGTATAACTGTATAACCTTAACATTTGGTATATCATAGTTTACATGTAGCACTAGTTTGATATGCATCTATTTGGTTCGATTGCATGGTGTAATTTAGCATTCTATATCTTGCTCTTATTCTTCTGTTTTTTTGCTTTGTGTTCTCTCGTTTTAGTTTGTCGCAGTTGTGTATGCTTTACGTTCATCATATTGCTTGTTTGTATGTTTCTAATTTGCTTATGTTAATATGTTTATGTTTATACTTGTACTTGGGCTTAGGTGTAAAAAAATTGATAAGGTGTGTGTGTGTGTATCAAAATAATAAATAATTAAAAGTATGTTGTATATCTAAGTCAGGTGTCTCTCTAGAAACATCATCTTTATTCTATTGGGATAAGGGTAACGTTTGCTTTCGTCTCAAACCCTCAATCCTCTTTATTCTATTGGGATAAGTGTAGGGTTTGCTTTCGTCTCAAACCCTCAGACCCTACTGATTAGTACCGATTAGTGAGACTTTACTTGGTATATATGTTTGTTTGTTTATGTCCATGTATCAATAGTTATGCTAACTTTTGAAATCTTTTCCTTCCAATTTCATAAATAGAAATACAATTTTGCTTAACTGGTGCACATGAGATATTGGTAAATGCCGAATTAGCTTCCTTCAGCACCACATTAACTAGGTCATACTCGACTAAGTTGAATGGAAACTCATGAACAATAACTATATGAGAAATAACCTCTATCATTCTAGTATTATCAAAGTTCCAAATATGAACAATTCATGAAGAATAACATTTTACTGACCTTTTTTCACATGTTGTAATTTTTGGCAAAACTGATTAATGTGTCTCTGCATTGATGTGGTTGTTCCATCTTTAACTTCCTTGACTTTCTCTCCACAATGAATGCATTCATGCATTTGAGTTCCATTGTTTAAATTTATCTCACGAAAATGTTGCCAGGTAATTGAAGTTTTCTCTCTAATCTTTGTAGCCAATGGCTCTTGTTCTACACCAGCAGCTGTATCAAGTACAGCTTCATTGGCTGTTCCGTCTATAATAACATCTGGATTATTTTCCATTGCAATGGTCTCAGCACTTGACCGAAATTCTGTTTGGAAATTCTGAGGATTCAAACGGTGAAACGTGTATCTGAGTATTGATCTTCTTTAGATCGGGGTGGACCACTGCAAGAAACATCATACATCTGCAAATCAAAACAACATCTAGCAAATCAAGCATTCTGATAATTAAAACAAGCATACAGAACTCGTTAACTTATCATGTGGTTCCAACCCATACTCAATTTTCAAAGCACACCCAGGCAGGTTAAGTATGAAATTAGGAAGAAAATTGCATGAAATAACAAAAATCTAACGTGCAATAACTTAATTCAGTTTATTCTTGAGAAAACGTAAATCATGAATGAGGAAGAAAATTACGTGAAAGAACCTGGATCAGATGATGAAGCCAAACACGACGGCCCAACGAGCCAGAGGAGAAGGCGGCAAAGACAGGCGGAGATCGTCGTTGACGGTGGCCGGAATCGGTGGTTTGCGTTCGGGAACGCTGTATGTCGACTGGTGGCTGGAAGTGGAAGATGCCCTAAATTGAAACCAGGAAGCTAGAAATTGTGAAGTATGAACGAATGATGCGCTGGGTATTTATGTGGTTTCAACTTTTTTTTTTCTTGAACGACGTCTTAATCGTGTAAACCTACTGTTTTCAGGTCATATCACCAAGGTCTAGTTACATGAACCTCCCATGAGCCACCACAACCACCCCAGGAAACCCCACTGAGAAAACCCCTGACCCTCCTCAGACCTCTTTTTCGTTGCGGGGGGATTTGAACCCAAGACCTTCCATTTGAAATAATCTTGAGGTACCATTGAGACAATGTCTCATTGGTTAAAGTTTCAACTTATAGTCTAGTAACAAAAAAATAAAATAAAAGATTTGTATCTTAATGCCAGTCCCTTCACTTTTTTATAAAAGTTATTGGGTTCAAATACAGGTGGAAGTATATTTGCTGAGGTAAAGACCTAGTTGTGTTCCTTCTAAGGTGTGCTCAGGTGTACGCCCCAAAGTGTCAAATTTGAGAGAAATGTTGAAATCTCGTCTTTGGTATTGACCGGGCCAGGCCAAAAGAGCACTTCGAACAAAATAAAAGCAAGAAGGTCTTCTTTATTTATCTTTCTATTTGGATCTTTCGAGCATCTAAATGAAATTGCTAATTATATAATAACGCGATAAAGAATACCAAGTTGTTCAAAAAAAGTAAAAAAGAAAATAATTAAACAGATAAACAATGTAAATAAACAAACAGTGAAACATATTACTAGGGGTGTAAACGAGCCGAGCCGAGCCCGAGCCTGGCATTGTTCGAGCTCGGATAGTGAGATGTTTCTGAAGCTCGAGCTCGAGCTCGAGCTCGAATCGAGCCTGTTTTTTAAGATCGAGCTCGGCTCGTGAATGAGATATAAAGCTCGAGATCGGCTCGTCTTGGCTCGAGGTAATTTGTCTGTTTTATCGATCTCGGCTCGAGCTCGTTATCCAGAAGACCATAAACGAGCCAAAGCTCAACTCCAAAGAACAGATTTGGACCAATCTCTATAGAAACTTGTCTGTAATTACATAAACCTTCAACTAACAAAGGTTAGTTGGTTGATTAGGTATTAACATGGCAAAACGAAATGACATATTCAGACCAATCTCTATTTATTCCATTTTGAGGTAAAGAGTAAACCCTAAAACTCATACCTTTTAGGAGTGAACCATGAAGGAGAAACTACAAGAGCCGATTACGGTGGTCGCCGTCGCACGCCGCACGCCGCACGCCGCCGGTCGCAACTCTCTGGTTGACGGTCAACAATGGCTGTGGCAAATCGATCGATGTGGCAAATCGATCGATGGCTGTGGCAAATCGATCGATGGCTGTGGCGAAGTCTCTTAGATCGATCGTTGGTTGTGGCCGATGGAAAAGCTGGAGTCGATCGGGAGAAAGTGAGAGAAGCTAGGGTTCCAAATTTCCAAAGAGTTGATTTTTGAATTCTAGAAAAATGAAATGAACGATTAAAATAAGTTTATTGAATTAACATTTAATTATTTATTATTATTAAAACTAGGCTCGTTAAGGCTCGCGAGCCTAAACGAGCTTTGAATGCTAGGCTTGGGATCGGGCTCGATAACTAAACGAGCCATACTTTTGGGCTCGGGATCGGGCTCGGGCTCGTTAAGGCTCGGCTCGTTCGAGCTTTTTACCGATTCGATCTCGAGCATTTCACGAGCCGCCTTGATTCGTTTACACCCCTACATATAACCAAGATGGTCCTTGTGGTTTACTAGTATTTCACTCTTGGTCCCTTTTTTCATAAATTACCCGTATAGTCCTTAGGTCATCAAATTACTCTTACATAATGACTATATGTGTACCAAATGTCTAAAATTTGAGAGCATATGAGTTATTTACGAAACTCAAAGAATAAGAGTGAAATACTAGCAAATCACAAGTATCATATCGGTAATTAACTCGATGAGTTATATAATATTCCACCATGGGCAATCTTGTCCAGACATGTATAACGTTGTTTTCCAACAAATATCTCTTAAAAATTTTTTACGTATAAAAAACAAACATGTTTTCTTTTTTTTTTTATATAAAAGTCTTTAAACAAATTTTACAAGTAAACACCATCATACTTTTTACTTTTTACAAAAATCTTTGAACAGATTTTTACGCCAAAGTTATTATAACATATTATATTTGAATGAATTTGTGAAAAAAAAAATAATAATAAAATGGATCAACTTTTATAGCAATTAATGTATTTACACCTTTTTACATGGGTCATTTGATTTACAAGAGCTCGATTTCAACTTATTTAACTTACGTCAGCTTAAACTTGACTCGTTCGTTTGGATATATATTTGTAAAGCTCGAAGTCAATCTCGTTTAATATTTGTTAGTTATATAATTTATAATTATAAGTTATGTTATTTGTATATATCATAATATATGTTATTTGTTTATTTTATTATAGTTTTTATGTATGATAATTATATAGGTATTTAAATATATTAAATAACTAAATAATAGATTCGATCAAGCTTGATGCGAACCGAACCTAGTTAATAAACAAGCTACGCTTGAACCGAGCCCGAGCTTAAAAAATAGTCATAAGATGGCTCAAGCTATAATAAGTTAAATAAGTCTTATGAAGAAAGTGTACATAAGCAAAATAACCAGTATCAAATTGGTATTAATATTATTTTGTGGAATCTTGTTTAAATTATATTGTAAAAGTACTTTAATGTGTAAATAATAGTGGGAGGACTTTTACAGGAAAAGCTACAAACAACGTTGGTTTTGATGTTTTTATAAGAAAAAACTAAAATTATGTTTGGTTTACTATATGCAAAAAATTGTGAAGAGTTTAAAAAAAAAAAACACAAAGTATGTTAGTTTTTTATTGTATTTGCTCAACAGAAATTAAAAACTCGAAGAAAAGGTTAGTTCGGGTAAGACAACAAATTAGATTCGCGACGATGATAGTTATGGAGGCGTGGTAGCTTAAAAATGGTAGTTATGTAGTGATGTAGAGAACGACGACCAACTGGGTACCAATGTAGCATGACGAAGAAACAACGTTATGAGACTGTACAATTTCAATGTATTAAAATTCTCTTACATACATACGTATTTGTGTCGTCTTGTCGTGGAAAAAACATACGATTGTTATTATTTTCTATCTAGCATAGATATGTATAAAACCAAGAAAAAAAATTAACTAAATTTTTTAAAAATACAGAATTTAATAAATAAAAAAAAACAAATTTTACAATTGTTTAATTTTTTCTTTCGATCAACTACTAAATCAAGAATTAATACCAAGTTGTGGCATACAAAGTCATGACTCGAAGGACTAACACCACCATAACGCAAGCATAAACTTGATGGATAATGTAACATAAGAAAATTATATAATAAAATATATATTGCCATATTGGAAACTAAATTTAACTATATAACAATATGTAGGAGATGAGTTTACGTTTTTATTACAAAACAATAATCAAATATAAATAATAACTATTCTCTCGTTATTAGTAAGAAATAACCGATTACAAGACTAAAATAATATAATATAAGTTACGAATTCATATACCAAACTTGTTTTGATCCATCTATTTGTTGGGTGCTCTAAGTATCTTGTTTGATTAGCGCATGCTCCATGTTGAGTCTTCAACCAAGCCATTTGATGATGTTTTCAATCCAGTGTGTCTTCCACTTATTTTTCACTGCAACATGGATTAAACGTGTTGATGATAGTGGTTGAGGCACGTATTTCATACGCTTCCCTTAAAACAGATTTCACGCCTCCTCTCAAGACGAACGCGTCTGTCTCTCAGGGTACAACAACCGAAACAGTTTGTGTACTGCCGAGAATTTTCACACACTCGAGGTATCATTGAATTTCTACTATGTTTAGAATTGTTATGAAATATATGAAGTTTGAGATGGTGGATGAACTAGATCTCTTATTTTTGCATTACATGATTCAACTTGATTCAAAAATAATCATTTAAAAATGAACATCCAAGTTCATTATTTATACTCACAATATTAATATATACTTATGACTATAATTTAAAAGTCATAAATACAATATTAAATAAAATTTATTTAGGTAATAAATTTTTATTTAATATATACTTATGACTAAAATTTAAAAGTCAAATACAATATTAAATAAAATTTATTTAAGTAATAAATTTTTATTTAAGAATTTAATTAAAAAAAAATGTGACATATCCCATCAAGTTTTATATTTTACTTTTCAACCACTCAACTTAAGGATCACAATCTCATTCATAATTTTAATAAAAAACTTATTTTTACTAAATTTCCAACACAATGCGTATGGTAAAATGCTTCAAGGCCTACATGTGTTTCTTTGTTTCCTTAACCCAAAAACCACTTTTCTTTAGTTTTTGTTTGCCTTTTTTACTATTATTCTATAACATATTGTTTTTATTATTGGTGTGGTTTCGTACGAGATTTGCCTAATGTTTTTCTAATATTAAGTTTATCTTTTGCTGATGTTGTTTGATTTTTGCG
Organism: Mikania micrantha; assembly: GCA_009363875.1. Lineage (NCBI taxonomy): Eukaryota > Viridiplantae > Streptophyta > Magnoliopsida > Asterales > Asteraceae > Mikania > Mikania micrantha. The sequence goes on along the minus strand of CM018692.1, from coordinate 104,718,863 downwards.
CTTCTGTTTACATTGGTCTACATTTTCAAGTATCATAACGAGGTGACAAACGCTTTTACAATTGATGAGTATATTTTTAAAATTTTACGTCAGAGTGACGTGGTTCTCGATTTATTCTCGTGTTTTTTAAGCTCATTTCAACAACGATGAGCATTTATATTTTTATAATTTTTCAAATAGGTTCTTTGTTTATCAACTGTTCAGATTACTTTAAACAGGTCAAATGAAAAGGAGCCAACTGTATAACCTTAACATTTGGTATATCATAGTTTACATGTAGCACTAGCTTGATATGCATCTATTTGGTTCGATTGCATGGTGTAATTTAGCATTCTATATCTTGCTCTTATTCTTCTGTTTTTTTGCTTTGTGTTCTCTCGTTTTAGTTTGTCGCAGTTGTGTATGCTTTACGTTCATCATATTGCTTGTTTGTATGTTTCTAATTTGCTTATGTTAATATGTTTATGTTTATACTTGTACTTGGGCTTAGGTGTAAAAAAATTGATAAGGTGTGTGTGTGTGTATCAAAATAATAAATAATTAAAAGTATGTTGTATATCTAAGTCAGGTGTCTCTCTAGAAACATCATCTTTATTCTATTGGGATAAGGGTAACGTTTGCTTTCGTCTCAAACCCTCAATCCTCTTTATTCTATTGGGATAAGTGTAGGGTTTGCTTTCGTCTCAAACCCTCAGACCCTACTGATTAGTACCGATTAGTGAGACATTACTTGGTATATATGTTTGTTTGTTTATGTCCATGTATCAATAGTTATGCTAACTTTTGAAATCTTTTCCTTCCAATTTCATAAATAGAAATACAATTTTGCTTAACTGGTGCACATGAGATATTGGTAAATGCCGAATTAGCTTCCTTCAGCACCACATTAACTAGGTCATACTCGACTAAGTTGAATGGAAACTCATGAACAATAACTATATGAGAAATAACCTCTATCATTCTAGTATTATCAAAGTTCCAAATATGAACAATTCATGAAGAATAACATTTTACTGACCTTTTTTCACATGTTGTAATTTTTGGTAAAACTGATTAATGTGTCTCTGCATTGATGTGGTTGTTCCATCTTTAACTTCCTTGACTTTCTCTCCACAATGAATGCATTCATGCATTTGAGTTCCATTGTTTAAATTTATCTCACGAAAATGTTGCCAGGTAATTGAAGTTTTCTCTCTAATCTTTGTAGCCAATGGCTCTTGTTCTACACCAGCAGCTGTATCAAGTACAGCTTCATTGGCTGTTCCGTCTATAATAACATCTGGATTATTTTCCATTGCAATGGTCTCAGCACTTGACCGAAATTCTGTTTGGAAATTCTGAGGATTCAAACGGTGAAACGTGTATCTGAGTATTGATCTTCTTTAGATCGGGGTGGACCACTGCAAGAAACATCATACATCTGCAAATCAAAACAACACCTAGCAAATCAAGCATTCTGATAATTAAAACAAGCATACAGAACTCGTTAACTTATCATGTGGTTCCAACCCATACTCAATTTTCAAAGCACACCCAGGCAGGTTAAGTATGAAATTAGGAAGAAAATTGCATGAAATAACAAAAATCTAGCGTGCAATAACTTAATTCAGTTTATTCTTGAGAAAACGTAATTCATGAATGAGGAAGAAAATTACGTGAAAGAGACTGGATCGGATGATGAAGCCAAACACGTCGGCCGAACGAGGCAGAGGAGAAGGCGGCAAAGGCAGGCGGAGATCGTCGTAGACGGTGGCCGGAATCGGTGGTTTGCGTTCGGCAACGCGGAACGTCGACTGGTGGCTGGAAGTGGAAGATGCCCTAAATTGAAACCAGGAAGCTATAAATTGTGAAGTATGAACGTATGATGCGCTGGGGTATTTATATGTTTTATTTTTCATCTTAAAACTAAATCTAAAATTGTAAGCTAAAGTTTCAACTTCTAGTAACAAAATAAAATGCCGTTAAAAAAAAAAGTAACAAAATAAAAGATTTGTATCTTAATACCAGTCCCTTAACTTTTTTATAAAAGTTGTTGTATATTTTATTGTATATGAAACTGAACAAGAAAGAAACTATAACAGAGAATCATAAATTGATTTGAATATAACTTGATTATCTTAGAGTCGTGATAAGAATCACTCTCAGATAAAATCGATTTGTGGCACACCCAAATCGTTATTATCGGATAAAACTAAGATTTGCAGAGAATGAACATAAAGAAGATGAGAGAAGAAAAAGTGCCGTAAGAATGATCGAGATTTTGTGTTTATACCTAAAATCCCAAAATTGTACGTAACTTCCATTCGGGTCCTAATATTGGACTTTTACTAGCCGCATGGACTTTTTCATAAACTCTTATATTTTAGCCCAACATTCAATTTGATTGGCTAATTATGCATCGCTGGTTAAAGCCCAATATCAATTCATAATGCTTGAATTTAAGCATTATATTAATATATTCATTTACAATTAATAAAAACTCAAATGCTATTAGTTTAAACAAGTTAATCTTCATCTCCTAACTTGTTAGTAACAAATAACATTCACTCAATCAAAGTTAATCCAATATCACAAAATCTATATTGATAATTAATAAAATTACCAACATTCCTCCCCCATTTTAGTAATATCAATGATTAACATGACTTAACTCTCGTCCAAGACAAATTTATGCATAAATGAAAATGTCCTATGGATTGAATTTTCATTTTAGTATATCACACGATTCAAGTATTCGAATACCAAAAGTGTCCTGTGGATTGAACCATTGTTATTCTGTTGAATACCTGAAGGTAATATACACATAAATTTACATATTCATTGTTCTAGCTTGACACGATATTTTACTAGCTTGTGTCATAATCCTTCAATGAGTATATCAAAGCTCATGTCCAAAGTTTCTTGAAGCAGCTAAACTTCATACTCATATAGGTAGTACTTTAGTTTCTTGCACCTGCAAATGCAATTTTCAAAGAACTATTAAGAAGTAAAACTTCAACCTACTTTATCTTGCAGTCTGAACACATACCTTGGGATGATTTAATGATGTGTTCCAATGTCATTATAACAAGCTTTCCACATTGAATTCAGCATCTAACATTGTATTAGATAGGAATTGGGTGTCTTGTCACAAGACAATTTTAAATGGACTTTAGACCCGTCCCTATAGCTGATCTTTTCACGAGATCTCTAGTTAACCCTTTGGTTAAATGATCAGCCATATTAAATTCTAATTTAACAAATTGTATAGATATCACACCATTCATGATTAATTCCCTAATCATGCTATGTCAAACACCCAAGTGTCTTGACTTACCATTATACACATGGCTATACGCTTTAGCCAATGTAGATGCACTATCACATCTAATAGATATGGGTGATATCGGCTTAGACCATATAGGAATCTCATAAATCAGATTTCTAAGCCATTCAGCTTCTTTACCAGCTGCAGTTAACACTACAAACTCAGATTCCATAGTTGAATTCGTGATGCAAGTTTGTTTCTTAGAAGCCCAGGTAATAGCTCCTCCACCAAGAAGGAATACCCATCCACTAGTAGAAGAATGATCTTCCATATTTGTAATCCAACTAGCATCAGAATATCCTTCAATTACAGAAGGAAAGCCTGAATAACACAATTCATGGTTCATTGTTCCCTTTAAGTACTGTAACAATCTATTCACAGCCTGCCAATGATGTGTACTAGGATTACTAGTAAACCTGCTCAGTTTTCCGACAGCAAATGCTATATCTGGTCTGGTGCTAATCATAGCATACATCAGACAACCGATCACTTTTGCATATTGCAGCTGAGAAATAGGGTTGCCTTTGTTAGGCATTAACTTGACATTTGAATCTATTGGAGTACTGACTGGGGAACAATCTAGCTGATTGAATTTCTTTAACACTTTCTCAATATAGTGAGATTGTGTCAAAGAAATTACATGTTTGCTTCTTTTTATCCTTATTCCCAGGATAACATCAGCCTCCCCTAAATCCTTCATATCAAAGTTAGATGACAACAAATTCTTAGTTTCATTAATTTGAGCCTGGTCAGTGCCAAATATAAGCATGTCATCAACATATAAACAAATAATGACTCCTTTTCCTGAGTAATCAAATCTACTATAAACACACTTGTCAGCTTGGTTCAAAGAGAACCCACTAGACAAGATCACCTCATCAAATTTCTGATGCCACTGTTTATGTGTTTGTTTCAGACCATACAATGACTTGATGAGTTTGCATACCTTGTGCTCATTTCCTGGTAGCACAAAACCTTCCGGTTGTTTCATATACACTTCTTCATCCAATTCACCATTTAGAAAGGCTGTTTTTACATCCATCTGATAACCGCGAGACAGTTTTTTCTTCCTCAGGGGGTGCTTCTATAACCGCGAAACGTGTATCTGAGTATTGATCTTCTTTAGATCGGGGTGGACCACTGCAAGAAACATCATACATCTGCAAATCAAAACAACATCTAGCAAATCAAGCATTCTGATAATTAAAACAAGCATACAGAACTCGTTAACTTATCATGTGGTTCCAACCCATACTCAATTTTCAAAGCACACCCAGGCAGGTTAAGTATGAAATTAGGAAGAAAATTGCATGAAATAACAAAAATCTAACGTGCAATAACTTAATTCAGTTTATTCTTGAGAAAACGTAATTCATGAATGAGGAAGAAAATTACGTGAAAGAGACTGGATCGGATGATGAAGCCAAACACGTCGGCCGAACGAGGCAGAGGAGAAGGCGGCAAAGGCAGGCGGAGATCGTCGTAGACGGTGGCCGGAATCGGTGGTTTGCGTTCGGCAACGCGGAACGTCGACTGGTGGCTGGAAGTGGAATATGCCCTAAATTGAAACCAGGAAGCTATAAATTGTGAAGTATGAACGTATGATGCGTTGGGGTATTTATATGTTTTATTTTTCATCTTAAAACTAAATCTAAAATTGTAAGCTAAAGTTTCAACTTCTAGTAACAAAATAAAATGCCGTTAAAAAAAAAAAGTAACAAAATAAAAGATTTGTATCTTAATACCAGTCCCTTAACTTTTTTATAAAAGTTGTTGTATATTTTATTGTATATGAAACTGAACAAGAAAGAAACTATAACAGAGAATCATAAATTGATTTGAATATAACTTGATTATCTTACAGTCGTGATAAGAATCACTCTCAGATAAAATCGATTTGTGGCACACCCAAATCGTTATTATCGGATAAAACTAAGATTTGCAGAGAATGAACATAAAGAAGATGAGAGAAGAAAAAGTGCCGTAAGAATGATCGAGATTTTGTGTTTATACCTAAAATCCCAAAATTGTACGTAACTTCCATTCGGGTCCTAATATTGGACTTTTACTAGCCGCATGGACTTTTTCATAAACTCTTATATTTTAGCCCAACATTCAATTTGATTGGCTAATTATGCATCGCTGGTTAAAGCCCAATATCAATTCATAATGCTTGAATTTAAGCATTATATTAATATATTCATTTACAATTAATAAAAACTCAAATGCTATTAGTTTAAACAAGTTAATCTTCATCTCCTAACTTGTTAGTAACAAATAACATTCACTCAATCAAAGTTAATCCAATATCACAAAATCTATATTGATAATTAATAAAATTACCAACATTCCTCCCCCATTTTAGTAATATCAATGATTAACATGACTTAACTCTCGTCCAAGACAAATTTATGCATAAATGAAAATGTCCTATGGATTGAATTTTCATTTTAGTATATCACACGATTCAAGTATTCGAATACCAAAAGTGTCCTGTGGATTGAACCATTGTTATTCTGTTGAATACCTGAAGGTAATATACACATAAATTTACATATTCATTGTTCTAGCTTGACACGATATTTTACTAGCTTGTGTCATAATCCTTCAATGAGTATATCAAAGCTCATGTCCAAAGTTTCTTGAAGCAGCTAAACTTCATACTCATATAGGTAGTACTTTAGATTCTTGCACCTGCAAATGCAATTTTCAAAGAACTATTAAGAAGTAAAACTTCAACCTACTTTATCTTGCAGTCTGAACACATACCTTGGGATGATTTAATGATGTGTTCCAATGTCATTATAACAAGCTTTCCACATTGAATTCAGCATCTAACATTGTATTAGATAGGAATTGGGTGTCTTGTCACAAGACAATTTTAAATGGACTTTAGACCCGTCCCTATAGCTGATCTTTTCACGAGATCTCTAGTTAACCCTTTGGTTAAATGATCAGCCATATTAAATTCTGATTTAACAAATTGTATAGATATCACACCATTCATGATTAATTCCCTAATCATGCTATGTCTAACACCCAAGTGTCTTGACTTACCATTATACACATGGCTATACGCTTTAGCCAATGTAGCTGCACTATCACATCTAATAGATATGGGTGATATCGGCTTAGACCATATAGGAATCTCATAAATCAGATTTCTAAGCCATTCAGCTTCTTTACCAGCTGCAGTTAACGCTACAAACTCAGATTCCATAGTTGAATTCGTGATGCAAGTTTGTTTCTTAGAAGCCCATGTAATAGCTCCTCCACCAAGAAGGAATACCCATCCACTAGTAGAAGAATGATCTTCCATATTTGTAATCCAACTAGCATCAGAATATCCTTCAATTACAGAAGGAAAGCCTGAATAACACAATTCATGGTTCATTGTTCCCTTTAAGTACTGTAACAATCTATTCACAGCCTGCCAATGATGTGTACTAGGATTACTAGTAAACCTGCTCAGTTTTCCGACAGCAAATGCTATATCTGGTCTGGTGCTAATCATAGCATACATCAGACAACCGATCACTTTTGCATATTGCAGCTGAGAAATAGGGTTGCCTTTGTTAGGCATTAACTTGACATTTGAATCTATTGGAGTACTGACTGGGGAACAATCTAGCTGATTGAATTTCTTTAACACTTTCTCAATATAGTGAGATTGTGTCAAAGAAATTACATGTTTGCTTCTTTTTATCCTTATTCCCAGGATAACATCAGCCTCCCCTAAATCCTTCATATCAAAGTTAGATGACAACAAATTCTTAGTTTCATTAATTTGAGCCTGGTCAGTGCCAAATATAAGCATGTCATCAACATATAAACAAATAATGACTCCTTTTCCTGAGTAATCAAATCTACTATAAACACACTTGTCAGCTTGGTTCAAAGAGAACCCACTAGACAAGATCACCTCATCAAATTTCTGATGCCACTGTTTATGTGTTTGTTTCAGACCATACAATGACTTGATGAGTTTGCATACCTTGTGCTCATTTCCTGGTAGCACAAAACCTTCCGGTTGTTTCATATACACTTCTTCATCCAATTCACCATTTAGAAAGGCTGTTTTTACATCCATCTGATAACCGCGAGACAGTTTTTTCTTCCTCAGGGGGTGCTTCTATAACCGCGAAACGTGTATCTGAGTATTGATCTTCTTTAGATCGGGGTGGACCACTGCAAGAAACATCATACATCTGCAAATCAAAACAACATCTAGCAAATCAAGCATTCTGATAATTAAAACAAGCATACAGAACTCGTTAACTTATCATGTGGTTCCAACCCATACTCAATTTTCAAAGCACACCCAGTCAGGTTAAGTATGAAATTAGGAAGAAAATTGCATGAAATAACAAAAATCTAACGTGCAATAACTTAATTCAGTTTATTCTTGAGAAAACGTAATTCATGAATGAGGAAGAAAATTACGTGAAAGAGACTGGATCGGATGATGAAGCCAAACACGTCGGCCGAACGAGGCAGAGGAGAAGGCGGCAAAGGCAGGCGGAGATCGTCGTAGACGGTGGCCGGAATCGGTGGTTTGCGTTCGGCAACGCTGAACGTCGACTGGTGGCTGGAAGTGGAAGATGCCCTAAATTGAAACCAGGAAGCTATAAATTGTGAAGTATGAACGTATGATGCGCTGGGGTATTTATATGTTTTATTTTTCATCTTAAAACTAAATCTAAAATTGTAAGCTAAAGTTTCAACTTCTAGTAACAAAATAAAATGCCGTTAAAAAAAAAAGTAACAAAATAAAAGATTTGTATCTTAATACCAGTCCCTTAACTTTTTTATAAAAGTTGTTGTATATTTTATTGTATATGAAACTGAACAAGAAAGAAACTATAACAGAGAATCATAAATTGATTTGAATATAACTTGATTATCTTAGAGTCGTGATAAGAATCACTAGCTTGACACGATATTTTACTAGCTTGTGTCATAATCCTTCAATGAGTATATCAAAGCTCATGTCCAAAGTTTCTTGAAGCAGCTAAACTTCATACTCATATAGGTAGTACTTTAGATTCTTGCACCTGCAAATGCAATTTTCAAAGAACTACTAAGAAGTAAAACTTCAACCTACTTTATCTTGCAGTCTGAACACATACCTTGGGATGATTTAATGATGTGTTCCAATGTCATTATAACAAGCTTTCCACATTGAATTCAGCATCTAACATTGTATTAGATAGGAATTGGGTGTCTTGTCACAAGACAATTTTAAATGGACTTTAGACCCGTCCCTATAGCTGATCTTTTCACGAGATCTCTAGTTAACCCTTTGGTTAAATGATCAGCCATATTAAATTCTGATTTAACAAATTGTATAGATATCACACCATTGATGGATGTGGTAAGCGCCAAAGATCCGATGAGGTCTGGCCGATGAAGAGAAAGGGAGGACAGAAGAAAACAACAAAGCGATGTTCTTTGCATCTGTCTCCTTCGCAGCAGTTTAGGGGCTTCTGATGGCGATTGACACCTGAATCAGGAGATGGTATATTTGGGTTAGATCTCTTCTGGCTTCACTTTCTCCTTCACCACCATTTTAGGGTTTCTTGGCGATTGTATTTTCGGCCCTATGATGATCGAATGTTTTCTGAGTTTAAACCAGGAGATTGTATTTGCGTTTGCAATCCTAGATGAACTACAATCAAATTAGCTGGTGAAAGTTTGTTGTAGCTTTGTTTGTTTTGTTGATGTGCATTCTTCTTTGTTTATTTTAGTATGTTTTTCAGTTTTTTTTTTTTTTTTTCATATTGCATCACTCATGCTTGCTCTAATTGGATTGTTAGGTGCTTCATATATGTGATTTTGCTTATGAATTTAGTGATTATAAGCTTGCTTTATCTATGACAAAGCAAATGTCTAATTTTAGTTTTGTCTGATCTTTCTTAAATAATGATTTAACTGAGTCAACATCTGTATCTTGGTTTTCTCCATCTAAGGTTATGTGAATTGTGTTTTCTTTAATTATTATCATTTACCTCACTTTTAGTTTATTCAAGGAGTTGCTTTCCAATCAACTTAGGGTTCTTTTTTTCTTTCATTTACGCTTGGTGTTGCAGTGGTTATATGTATATAAATTTTCATTATATAGTTGGCAAATCTCAATGAACCCACGAAATTGATTACCTTTATTCGAGATATTTTCTAATACAGAAACAATAATCTATGGCTTTTATTTGGTTTGTCTATAAGTTGTTGGGAAGTTTTTGACTTTCTTAATTACCAATTGCTAACGAGTTTTGAAGCTTTCAATTGTCACCATGTTATATCATTATTACATGTATTGTTTACACTTTTTTTTGTTAGTCTTTGATAGTATGTCTTTATAAAACGCTTTAACTTTGCAGGTCGCAATTCTTTTAAAAAATGCTTTGACTTGGATGTTGCAATGTTGCATTCTCTACTTGCTTGCAAAGGTTGTAGGTTGCAAGTACAAGTTTTTCTGCAACTTAATTTATTTTATACTCTGATTTAGATATGTAGATGTATAAAGATAACAACTTCAACCAATCAAGCACTTATTTAGTTTGAGAAAAAAGAAACTATATATAAAGATAACAATGGGAACATTTTTTATTACATCAACATCTCATTACAAACAAAAGTTAATTTTCTTTCTTCAATTTAAGTATGTCTCTTTTAGCTTTTAATGTAATTGCTGCCATTGGTTCATTTCAAAGATTGCATTTCTGTTCTGGTGCATGATGCATTTTAAAACACGTATATTAGTTGGGATAAACAATAATAAACATCTTAAAAAAAAAAGGTTGCTATTGCATCACAATTCAATAGGCATACGAGTAATTGTAATGGGTATTAGATGATGATTTAGTTAACAAGCTAATTTGGCTACCTTTAGTACATGTGTTAGTTTCTATTGATTTTATTATGATTTTTTTTTTTCATTTTCTACATCCAGGAAATATAGTCATGTGCCTAGATTGTTTGACACAGATCAAGTCAGATAATTCTTTTGTTTTTAAATTTGACGTCAATTTTAATATGTTTAAAAGCATTTACTTTTGCGCTAAATAACTTTTGCGCTAATTTATTTTTTTACCCATTTGAGACAAAAAAAAAACATAAATACATAGGTTGAGTCAAAGTAACGAACCAATACTGGTATAAAAAGTTGATGTACTTATAGTTTTACATGAGTATATAATCTGAATCAAACTACTTAAATGTGTATGTGGCATTAATTTTTTTTTTTTTTTTGACTATGCTTAGTATAGCAAACGACATGTGCGCAGCAACGCACGCTCTTGCACATCTAGTTTATGTTTATATTTGAAAAGAATACATATTTATTTAGTTATTATTGTTATTAAATTAGTTTTGCTCTTTCACATGCAATGATCACACTTCACATTTGTATACATAGTAATAGGTATGAAACCAACTATAAGATATAATTTAGAATAAGATAAGAGATTGACGTTACTAAAAACCATCCAGTATACTATATTGGTCTACATACAAATATATAGTAACACCGTTAACATATTGAAATAAAAATAATACTTTTATCATTTCAACCTCTAAGAACTACAATATATATAGAAAAGAAAACATAATGCTAATTATTACAAGAATAGAAATATTACTTTGTAAATTACATAAATCTAAAGTTATAGAAAGTTAAAACATAAGATAAAATAAATATAGAAATTGAAACTAGAAACGGAGAAAACAATTTGATAACAACATTTACATATTCGCTTAAACTAGAAAAATAAATATTGCAGAAATCGTAGTAAGGTTTGATGGTTGAACCCATCAGCTTACATAAACTAAGCTTTATGAGAATTTTGGAATAAATACATCAAACTTACCTCAAATATGATTTTATAACAACCAAATAAAAAACTTAAATAAATAAATAAATAATTTGATTTTATATTATCAACAATTAACGTTTCGTAGGTAGCCAAACAAGAGACAACAAACCAAAACAAAAAACACTTAGAAACCTAGCCACCGAAACAAAGCAAAAGAACAGCTAGATCGAGAGCCCACCTCCAAAGGAGGGATGACAAGTAATAGCGCTGTAATGAATGGATAAAAACATAAAAGATACGTAAGCACTACAAGAAAATGGGTCTAAAAGGGCAAGGGCTTTAAAAAGACGACAAAAGTCGTGTCTATAGATAAGGCTATAACGACGACACGTGGTCGCAATAGAGCCGAAATTTTTTTCCGACTTTTTCACCTGTAGCGACTAAATGTGTTGCAACAAGGCATCCGGAATGAGCGGGAGTTGACCAAAAATTGACAATATAGCTAGCTGGGTTTTTTTATTTTTATTTATCTAATTCTTTTTGTAACCGAAACCTGTGTAAAAAAAAATAAAAAATAATAATTTTAGAAACAGCGACAACATGTCGTCGTTATAACCCATAATTAAAAAATAATAACTTTTCAGATCATGCAAAACGAAACGACGCTGTGTGCATTTGGCCCTATAGCAATGACATGTCGTCGCTATAGGGTTTATATACCCAAAATCGCACAAAACCCCCATTTACGCAGAAAACTTCTGAAAACTCCATGTTCTCATCTCCCATGGGCGATTTCGAGGTTTAGACCGGTTCTAGTGTTGATTTTGTGTTCAAAGGGTTGTTGGAATCTTATCATTTACGTAGGTATGTGTTTTCTCTCTCATTTTCAATTTTTTTTGTTGTGTTCATGTAATTTGTATGAGAATTTCTCGCTTTGTTTATGTTTATTGCATTTTATATGTTCTTCTACCACTGAATTGCTATATTGGCATATCTGGATTATGAATTAACCAATGTTTTAAAAACCGGTTCGACCGGTTCAATCGCCTGCCGGTTAATAATCCGGTACGAAACCCTCCGGTATTATGCAGGTTCCTTCGATCGATCTTGCCGGCGGTTTAATCCGGTTTTACCGGTATTTCCAGTTTCAAAATAACACAAAATTTCGGCTTTAAAGCGATTTTCGGCTTTTAAGCGGTCGTGAACTTGATGCGTTTAACACGCCAATCTCATAATCCTATTTGAGTACTTTTAGATTGTTTTGGATGAATTTGAGTACTTTTTGAATTGTTTTTGGATGAATTTGTATACTTTTTTGAAACATATTTGAGTATAAGTTGTATTTCTATAGAATTCTATGTTAATTAGTGTGTCCGGTTGAACCATCTGGTACAACCCGGTTCAACCGGCTGAACCATTTTTGAGCTAAATCCGGTGCACCTAAAATACCGGTTTTTAAAACATTGGAATTAACTCCTCGATCTAGAAGGTAAGTTAGGGATGTCATTTGCAACGAGCTCCATATAATTAAACCATACAGCTTTTGTAATGTTCATACTGGTTTAATTTGGATGCATGTTTGATTGTTGCACCTGCCGACGAAGTGATCGAACCGAGAACCCCGACGAAGTGATCGAACCGAGAACCCCCTAAAGACATTAGTTTTTCATACAAAATCGTCACCACCATACCCAGAAGTACCCTAATCAAGACAACTACTACCAATCATGCTTTCTAAATCCTTGATATCCGGCCTTGGACTCTTTTGGCTTGATTCTTTTGCTTTTCCAGACACTTGAAAAGATATTTATCTCGTCATTTACTAGAGTTGCAATCTGGAAATGGTCCGATTCCAAACCATGTAACCGCTTGAACCGGTTATCGGTTTGGTTTCACGGTCGGTTTTTTCCCCAAACATTTGGTTGGTCTGTTTTAAAAGTTAAAAACCTTAATAAACGGGTTGGTTTATGGCTTTCATCAAAAACCGGTCGTAAAAACAGGACCAGACCGTATGTATGTGTGTATATATAAATATAGATATATATGCATATATTCATGTAGGGGAGGGTTACTAAGAAAACCATCATTTTGAAGAAAACTAATAACAATTATTGATTTATTGCCAATTTTTTTTTTCAGTTTTTTTCTTTTTTATTTCCTTTTATCGTAAGATAAGAAATGTAAAAAAATAAAAAAAAAATATGTATTTTAGGTTATTACATATATGTAACTTATATGCTACACATAATGATTACATATATGTAACTTTATAAGTTACATCCGAAATTTTTTGAGTTACATATACGTAACTTTGTGATATATATTTTTTTTTCAAAAAACTTTTTTTATTATAGCATTTCTAACCTTGTCATAAAAAATTGTGAAAAAAAATTTTCAAAAATTTATTGGTTAGTATGAGTTTCTTGGTTTCTTCAAAATGAGAAATTTTCTCATGAACCTCCTCTATTCATATAGATATACATCTATGGTGTCTATATGTGTGTGTGTGTGAGAGAGAGTGAGTGAGTTTGCATTGTTCTTATGATAACATAATCTTAAAGAGTTAATATTTATGGATTGAGTTCAACTAAATAGTCCTCTTATCCTAAAAAGGCTAAGAAGGATTATTGGCCATTAGATCATAGGATTAAATTTAAGATGAAAATTTTAAAATTTTAGTGGAAAAAGTTGTTAGAGGGTAATTTAGTCATAACCACTTTCCACCCAAATTTTTTAAACGTTCATAACTTTTACATACGAAATTAATTTTTTTTTTAAAATATATCATAAAAACGAGAATTTTTTTATCTTTAAAATGAGTATAATTTTTTTATAAAAAATGAAAAAAAAATTTCAGCTCGTTGTGTCTAATTATCGTCATTGTGTCTTTTTTAAATATTTGTGTATAATTATCTTTCTGTGTTTTTTTACAGGTAATTGTGTCTTTTTTAAAAGTAATTGTGTTTTTTTAAAGATCATTGTATTATTCACAATCGTCATTATGTCATTCTTGCTTAATATTATGTATTCTGCAATATTATTGTGTCTTAAATTGTTCATTAAAACACAACATTGAGCATAAACATAAAAGACACAATGACATGTACAAAAGACACAATGACCTATACAAAAGACACAATGACTCGTACAAAGTTGTTATACTCATCATTGTGATTTTTTTACAGGTAATTGTGTCTTTTTTTTAAATATCATTGTTTTATTCATACTCGTCATTGTGTCATCCTTGCTTAACATTATATATTCTACAACATCATTGTGTTTTAAATTGTTCAGGAAAATACCATATTGAAAATAAACATAAAAGACACAATGACCTAACCAAAAGACACAATGACATGTACAAAATTGTTCATGCTTGTCTTTGTGTCTTTATTATAAGTAATTGTGTCTTTTAAAGATAATTGTGTTATTCATATTCGTCATTGTTTCATCGTTACTTGACATAATGTATTATGTGTATCATTGTGTCTTAAAATATTCATGAAAACACAACATTGAGCAAAAACAAAAAAGACACAATGACATGTAAAAAAGACACAATGACCTGTACAAAAGACATAATGATCTTTACAAAAGACATAATGATCTTTACAAAAGAAACAATGATCTGCACAAAAGACACAATAAACTAAAAAAACTAAATTTTTTCTATAGTAATATACTACTAATTTTGAAGATAAAAAAATGCTCGTTTTTATGGTGTATTTTTTTTCAATAAATAATTTCGTATGTAAAAGTTATGAATGTTTAAAAAAAATGGGGGAACTTGATAAAAAGTCAACAAAAATATTCATTACTAAAATACCCTTCAACAACTTGATTTTATCATAGTCATTGATTAATGATCTAATGGCTCAAGATCCTTCTCAGGCTTTTTAGGTTAAAAGACTTATTTAGGTTAACCTAGCCCTAATATTTATAACATGATCACCTATTTTAAATTCTAGAAATAAATATGTACTTTAAAATAAAATTAAATAAAAAATTAAAGTTTGAATAAAATAAATAATTTTAAGACAAAATTACACATTTGAACCTTTATGTTTGTAAGAAATAACAAATATGAACCTTTAACTATCTTAATTACGCTAAACAACCTTTAAGTATTTAAGTTGTTTCAACTTTCAACATTTACATTAACCCCGGTTAGATTTACCAGTTAAATCTAGTCATGTGCAAAAAATGTGATGGGTATTCTAGGTATTTTGATCATTTGTTATTTTTAAATATAAAACTTACTATTCACGTATTATCGTATCTTATTCAATAATTTACTCCAAATTGGGGTGTTCGAAAATTAGGGCTAACCCACCCAGAAGTTCACGTGGTTCCTCCCTCTTCGGTTAGTGTTCACCCAGAAGTTCACATGGTTCCTCCCTCTTCGGTTAGTGTTCACCCAGAAGTTCACGTGGATCTTCCATCTTCAGTTAGTGTTTGAAACCTAAGGTTGTAGTTGGATAGGATTTATCATTTTTCTTTTTATCATTATGTAACAATGGCAGTAGTAACAATGATAAATCATATCCAACTACAACACTAGGTTTCGAACACTAACTGAAGATGGAAGAACCACGTGAACTTCTGGGTGAACACTAACCCAAGAGGGAGGAACCACGTGAACTTCTGGGTGGGTTTTAGCCTTAATTTTCGAACACCCCAATTTGGAGTAAATTATTTAATAAGATACGATAATACGTGAATAATGGGTTTTATATTTAAAAATAACAAAAGATCAAAATGCCTAGAATACCCATCACATTTTTTGCACATGACTAGATTTAACTGGTAAATCTAACCGTGGTTAATGTAAAGGTTGAAAGTTGAAACAACTTAAACACTTAAAGGTTGTTTAGCGTAATTAAGATAGTTAAAGGTTCATATTTGTTATTTCTTACAAACATAAAGGTTCATATTTGTAATTTTGTCTAATTTTAATGCGCTTTAATATAGGTCACACTTTTATTTTCAGGATTTAAAACGAGAAGGTTACTTTTTTTGGCTCTCCTCTATATAAGGAAGGGTTATACAAAGCCTTCATTTTAGAAAATTAATTTTTTAAAAACTTTATATATATATATATATATATATATATGAGACTTGCATCATATAATAAAAACTCTGTGTGTGTAAGGCTTGGAATCTTTAATAACCCAAAGTATTTCTTTAACCCGAATAACTTTGCAAAGATCAATACAAATCTTTGATTTTTTCGAATATTATTGTAACAAAAGTAGAACACTTTTTTCTTTTATATGTGTGTGTAAATTTATCATCATTTAAAAGTTAGCATCATTGTAAGTTTTTAACTTACATCAGTGTAACCAGGTGCGAAGCTCTTAGAGGGCCGAGGGCCGAGGGGGGCGACCGCCCCTCCTCTTTTTTCGTCCGTAGTGTTAATTTTTCAGCCGAAATGTTATTTTTAGTTAAAAATAGTGGTTTCGCCCCCCCTCGCTTCAAAAAATTAATATGTATTTTGGGTTTCAAAAATCCCCCCCTGGTTCGGCCAAGCTCCGCCGCTGAGTGTAACTGTTTTGATACAAGTTAGTTTTGAAAATTGAGTTATCATAATATATAAGTTTTTTACACACATACATAAGACACAAAAAGAGCCTAACTTATCTAAATGAGACACGACATCATACAACAACTAATTGACAATCGTGTTGTTTAACATTTTTGTCAAGACAAAAAGGAATTCGTCTTATCATTTAATCAAATCACCTTGAAAAAAATGCATGAAACAAGGGACATATATTGACATAAGCTGATGAATTTTCTTTATATTGAGACGACGTGAAGGGTACCCTTCACCCAACTTTTGCGATTAGGTATACCCATTTGAATCAAGTGTAGGATGGAAGGGTTGTTGGTATTAATCATAATTTTTTTAGATTTATATACCAGTGTTAGATTAAACTAAATATATAGACTTCTTATATATCTTAAAAAATGTAAGAATGATTTTGAGTTATTAGATCATTAATTAACGATAATGATTAAATCAAGTTTTTAAAGGAATTTAATAATGATCACTTTTGTTAACTTTTTATTAAGTTGCAACACATTCTTTAAACGTTCATCACTTTTACATACGACATTATTTTCTGGAAAAAAAATATATCATAAAAATGAGGATTTTTTTATCTTTAAATTGAGTATATTGTTGCTATAGGAAAAATTTTGTTTTTTCCAATGTTTTTAGAACCGAACCGGACGTCGAACCGGTCTTCTTACTGGTCAGAGGTCCGACCGGTCGAACCGGATGATTTTATAAACATTTTATAAATATATATATATATATATATAAAATAAAAAATAATAAAAAAAACGGTTCAACCACCGGTTCGCTGGTTCAATAGGGCCGGTTCGCCTAAAACGGCCCAAAACCCCTAACCGGACCGGTTCACCCACCGGTTCCCGGTCCGACCGGCCGGTCCGGTTTTCAAAACAATGGTTTTTTCAGTTCATTGTATCTTTTGTGTTTTCTGCCCAATGTTATGTTTTTCTTAAACAATCTAAGACATAATAATGTTGCACAATACATAATGTCAAGCAAAGATGACACAATAATGAGTATGAATGATACAATAACCTTTAAAAAAAATAATGACTTGTAAGAAAAACTAAAAAAAATGACTATACGGAAACGTTTAAGCAAGACACAATGACAATAAAAACTGAAAAAAGTTCATTTTTATATAAACATATACTCATTTTAAATATAAAAAATGTTCGTTTTTATGATATTTATTTAAATAATAGCGTATGTAAAAGTTATGAACGCTTAAAAAATGTGAGACAAAATAGTAATGACTAAATTCCACTCAATAGTCCAACCATTTGTTCCTCTAAAATTTTGAATGTTAAAAAGATTTTACAAGTACGGTTGATTGATTATGTGTTAATAATAGATTACATCTCTCACTCTTAGACTATTGGGTGTGCCAAGGCGCCCCAATCACTCCACGTGTGCGCCACGTAGGCGCCACATAAGCACTCACCACAATCACTCACCCCACCATTTTGGTGGAAATGCCCCATTAACCCACTCACTCCACGTCATCATTCCTTTTTAATTTAATTTGAGATATAATTAATAAAAACAAATTACAAATTAATAAAAAAATTACAAACTAATAAAAAAAATTAAAAAAAAAAATACAAAGTAATAAAAAAAATTAAAAAAAAATACAAACTAATAAAAAAAATTAAAAAAAATACAAACTAATAAAAACGATTTTTCCATAAATGTTCAATCAAATCGGCTTTGAGGTTCGTGAGCTCCAAGACGATCTCGATTAATCCGTGCTCTTCTAGTTAGAACAGGTCTTTCAACTTGTTGTCTGATGATGTCGAGAGTAAGTTGTGCGGCTTCGATTAAAAAATCTTCTCCTTCGCTAAAATCGTCATCCTCCCGTAGAAACTCCATTTTTATAAAAATACTACTTTTTTGTTTATTTTTTTTTGTGAGGTGTGAAGATTTTAGAGAGTGTGTGTGAATATTAGAGGGTTTGTGATGATTTTATATATAGGTTTTATTTAATTTTTTTTTTTTTTAATGGTCCAACGGTCGAAACCCAACCCCCCACCCTCGACCACGCCGTTGTTCTACTCACCGTGAGCCAATCAAGCCCCAATCACGCCCCAAGAGGGGCGGTGTGCCACGCCCAGCCACGCCCCACCCACGCCCACTCCTTGGGCACACCGGAGGGTCTTAGGAGTACTTTGTGTCTTTGTGAATTCATTGTTTAAATGATTAAATCTTATATGAAATGTACAAAATGAGTATCGTTTTCATTTCTAAAAATACAACAATTCTTTAACGTGTAATTATATAACAAACTTCACAAGAAAATAATCTTATCTTATTATTTTAATAAATAATATTTAAAAAAAACATGTATTTCTTCTATTTAAATATAATTTTTTTCTCTTATTAATACTAAATCTCTTTTTTTCTCTAAAAAAGATATAAATATTCTTGTTCTAACAATTATTTTAACTCTTAAATTTTCATTGTTTTTTATTAATAATATTTAAGCATTCATTAATTTTTATTTTATTAATAGCAAATGAAATTCGATGCACAAACTTTTATATAAACATGTAAACTTTATGTAACTCATGTAATATATGAGTTTAAGTTACTTGAATTAACTATAAATATATTTATGTTTCCTGATTGAATAATTAATAATGATTATTTATTTTTTGTTTACCTAATATGTATAATACACATGTGTTTTAACCTTATACTATAACTTAAATCACAATGCCAGTGGTTTTTTGACATTTTTTTTTAATTTTTTGTAGTCATTCTAAAATTCTTTTAGTTAATTCAATTATTTTTAGTTTTAATTTTATAAATTTTCTTTTAATTTGTTTATTATATACCTTACTCTCACGTTTTTTTCTAAATTCCTTTACTAACTATTAAATTGTAAGGTTGGTGCATCTTTCTTTTTCTTTATTTTTTGTATCTATTTATTTTATTTCTCTTAATTTTTTATAGTAATTTATTTCATTGTTTTTCTTTTTTTTATCATTATTTAAATAATTTATTAAAATTTAATAAATCATAGGAAAAATCAAGTATATCTTACCGTAAAATATAAATTTATAATTTCACTAATGGCTAATGCATTCAACATACAAATCATAATAAAAATATTATTAATAGAAAAGTGGTACTAATAGTATGCCTGGTGAGGTATTTAAAAAAATAAATAATAATAATAATAATAACAAAATAAATAATAATAATAATAATCATTATTATTATTATTATTATTAAAGAGTTTAAGATGAGTTTATCCGTTATATTTGGGAAGGTGTAACGGCAAGGGGATAATACAAATTACAAACCTTTATTCATACGTTATGTACCGTATACGTTAATATTACAAACTTGAAGTTACTTAATTACCCTTCCTCCTTTTCTTGACCTTAAATTGCCTTCCAATCTTTACACCCTTTGAAACACACAAACACAAGTTCACAACACAAGAAGGTACTTTGTTGAGTTCTCAACAACCTACAAGATCGATTCCTCGTGTTAAACACTCTTGTTTCAGGTAGCGTTTCGGGTTTTCGGTTAACTCCGGCAGTACATACTGCTTCGGCTATTGTACCCTGGGAAACAGTCAGGTTCACCTGGATGGCCCGAAATCTGTTTTAAGGGACCTCTGTTGAACAGAAATCCTCAGCCTCCGAACTCTTTTTAATTCGTTTCATCTTAAGATGATGTTTGCTTTACGTTTAGTTTGTTTGCTTATGTTCAATATTCGTGTTAAATGATTGCGAGCGGAATGAAGATATGTAAAATGCTACTCGTCATTTGGAATGCAATTTTTAATTTTTATTTTTTTAAGTTGATATACAATTTCATTTTGATATAAGAGTCAATTGATAAGCGTATGATCTTTGATCTAAGAGTCAAATTGATCATTTTTATAATCTAAAAATCGTTTTACTTTTTATTAGTTACTTTTTGTTTCTTAGTAAAAATATGGTATTAGTATTGATGGATTGGTGACAGATGACTACTTGTCAATTGCTCTTCGTCAATTGGAGTCTAATTTTCAACTTGAGAAGTTGATAGACAATTGCATTTTGTTATCAGTGTCAAGTTGATAAAGTAATAATTTAGGATTTACTAAGAGTCAATTTGAGGATTTTGTTACCTTAAAATTAGGAAAACCGTTAATAGATAAATTTGAAAAAGGATTTTGCTAAACATGAGGCTAATTTGAAGGACTAATCATCCAAAACTACTAAAAATCCGTTGTTATTTATTTATTTGTTTTTAATAAAAATTTGACCTGCCTAAATAGTTCGTTAAATTTGAATTTTTAATTTTTTTTAATTATGAGGATGGATTTGATTGTTTGGAATTTATATAGTATAGTTAAAAACTATGGTGTTTGATCACAAAATATAAGAAAGAATATTGTTTATTATATTTCCTTTTGGTTACAAGTAACATCATTCTTTTGTTTATCAGCTGTAGTTACCATAGATCAATGGTTCTGTGATCACTCTCTTTTGCAGACCTGAATTTCTTTATCTGTAGTTAAGAGCTGATATAAATGACTTCTGATTATGATTATAAAGGGTGTCTTGAAATTCATCAGGAGCTGCCTATTAAAATTGAATTTGTAAAACTATTGTTATGGCTCAAAGCCTCAAGCACAATATTTAAAATATGGATGAACTGTTAGAAGTATGACAATGAAAAGCCAAACTTAGAGCTACACTAATCAAAATGTTTAGACCTGTTATTGTTTATGTTAAATTCTAGGTTGAACTTTCAAAATCAAATAATAAACTACTAACTTGGAAATATGGTTATGTTTGTAACATCATTTTCGTATTTATGTTGCTTTATGGAAGGATTTGTATTTTTCAAAACATTTAAGACCAACCTGATGAAGTAGTTGTTTTTGTTTTTTTGCTGGTTAAACTTCATCATCATAAGGTATCATGTGGTCCATAATATATATTTTAATCAAACTTTATGCACTTTTTTTCAGGAAACCTGTTTCAGGGTACAAGTTAAAGGAGATCACTGGAAGTGGTATATTTGCAGCTGATGGAGAGAATGGTATAGAAGATGCTGATGCTGCAAACCGCACCCCATCAAACCCAACAGGCGTGCGGATGTATCAGGTTAACAGTTGACCTTTTTTCAGTAAAGATACTTGCCATCAAATATAAAAAAAGATGCAAGTTAGATATGAAACCAAAAAAAAAAACTATTAATCAAGAAAAAAATTCAAAAAATGTTATCTTCCATAAGGGTGTGCAATTTATCTTCTTCTGGGTAACAAACTTTATTTTTACATATTAAAAAGTAACACTCGTCTACATATTTTGTATAAGGTAAACTAACCCAATTATGATGATCGTGTTACTTTTTTGTAGCGTGGCACTAATATGATTGCCTTTCTAATATGTTTATTACCTTTCTAATATGGATTCTACTACAAATTTAGGGATGTTTGAGATTGCTTGCTTAGGATGTCCTAAAATAATTTCCACTTAAAAAATTGGATATTCAAAATCTCATATTTGCGTTGTTGTCAAGTCTTTCAAGTTTTCCAACTTGACAAGTGTCTTATACCACCCCCATCAGCAACCTAGATGGGGGCCTGGAGGGTTGGTCATGCTTTTAATAAAAAAAAAAAGAATAAAGAATTTTAAGGCTGCAACCTGTTTCCCAAGCAACCTAGGTTGCATCCTAATTCCTAAATTTAAACCTAAAATTATATTATTTTTCTTTTGTAAGTTTTTAAAATAATCTAAAAGCACTAGCTTGTTTTTTTTTTTTTTTTTTGTGAATATTCCTGCATAACTTTTTTTAAAAACCAAGTTATTTTAAAAATATATATTGTGGATTTATTTGGGTTTATTTTTCTAGTTTTATATTTCAAATAAATAATTTATTTTTTTCCAAAATAAAATAAATATTTTAATATTGTAAAAATAATTATAAATCGTATATATATAAATAAAAAATAGGTTATGTTGGGTTGCTAATAGGGTTGAAATGTTACTATGTTAGATTAAGTTTGATTGTGTAAATCTAAGAGAGAGAAATTAGTTTTTTTTATAAAGGTTAGGCTGGGTTGGGAATAGGGATAATATTAGATGGATTTAATTGTTTTTATATTAATTGTGTTTTATTATATGTTGATTCGTATTGTACAAGGGAATTAATTTGTAATAAACAGGTTCCCAACCTTTTATATACAACTGCCTAAGCCTATTGTGATTTCTAAAATATATAAAGATTTTTTTAAAAAAATTTGATTTGATTACAAAGAGATATATTTTTGCTTCATTTTGTTTTTGGTCTTTTTTTAATTATAATGATATGTTAATCAGCAAGCGGTTGCTGGGATTAGTCACATTTCATTTGGTGAAGAAGAAGCCTTGTCTCCTAAAAAGCCCATCTCTGAAGCTAAGCAACGGGAGCTAAGTGGCACATTGGATAGTGAATCTGAAGCAAGGTTGAAAAAGCAAATTTCAGATGCAAAGAACAAGGAACTTAGTGGACATAATATATTTGCACCACCACCTGAAATTCAACCCCGCCCGTTAACCGCCCGTGCGTTGGCTTTGAGGGAAACTATACCCATGGGTGAAACCACTGCAGATAATGTACGCATTTCTGTACTTTTTTCTTATATCACATACTTATATGTGTGTGTGTGTGTTTTCTCATAGACAACACATTTGGATACATTAGAGAACATGATCAAGCTAGAGGTGGTCAGATAAGTCTATATTGGTTATTACTGAAAAGGTTAAATAGATAAAAAGGGAACACTGGTCAAATTGTCATATAGTTAAAAGGGGCGCGGGTCGAATTATGAACTTGTCAAATGGGTTGCGTGTTCAATAAGGCGTATTATTAAGGGGCAATTACATATACCCCTCATAAATCACATATATACCCAATTTAAACAATAAATTATAGATATCATTTTATCTAACCCTTTAAATTACATATATCTCGTTACCTAAAGTCCCTTACCTAAAAGAAGGGATATATGTAATTTAAATTGGCTTGGTATATATGTAATTAGAGTTATAAATAAAGGGTTGTAAATAATCCTATTTTTAATGCCTGCTGTGTCCCCAATTGTTATATTTGATGGTTTAAATTTTAATATGTTAATTGTAAAAAGCATACAATAAAGTGTTTTTAATCTGACACTTATGATCTGAACCAGTTTTGATCCATAAACTCGTTCAAACACTACTTTTTATTACAATCAACTGTCTGTTATTATGCTGGTCAGAACAATCTGGAAGAATCTGTTATCAAGACAGCCAAAAAGATCCCAAACCAAAAGCTAACCGAGCTGTCGGGAAATAACATTTTCAAAGGAGACGAAGCCCCGCCATCTGTTGAGAAACCATTAAGTTCAGCAAAGCTTCGTGAAATGAGTGGTAGTAACATTTTTGCTGACGGGAAAGCGGAGTCTCGAGACTACTTAGGTGGTGTCCGCAAGCCTCCGGGTGGTGAGAGCAGTATCGTGCTGGTGTGATTGGTTATTACTTTTTTCGACATTCTAATATTTATGTGAGGATATTGATGTTTAAGTTTGAACCTTTAATAACTGAAGCATCAAGCAATTAAAGAATCATATTTGTATCTAACATGAATGTTGGGTCTATGATCATCACATACCGAAGTTTTTGACACTGATCTTAAATATTGGATTTAAATATTTAATTCAAAGTTGGTGATAAATGTTAGCAACGTAGATTTACTATTATTAAATCTAGCCACTCGGTGATGATGGTATAAAAATTGAATGATGGTGCTGACAAAGAATTGTTGTTAAAAGTGTTTATGGCATTGAAATATGAATGAAATTATAAACATGGAATACCTTGTGTATATGGTGTGGTACTGTGGTGTGATGATACATCTAAGTCCCTATGATTATGGACTAGACAATATCTCTTAAATATCTAAGATATACATAACTCTATTATCTAATATTCCCTAGTTTGGGCTGGCAAAACAATGTTTTGACGTGTTTAACATGTTAGAAACAGTGTGATTAATGCAAATAAGAAACATGAAAATGATTTGTTTGATGCTTGGCTTGGTGTCTTGGTAATTTAAATGTGACAGTTCTATGTTATAATTAGTAAAAAGAGAAATATTAAAACCTAACCTTCTAATTTTTACAATTTTATAAAAAGTATAAAATTAAAGTTTATTGTTTTGCTAAATAGGTCTAATAGTGTTTTATCTGGCACATGTTTCACCCGCTCTATCCCTAGTTGTCGTTTTGAGTGGCAGTTGGACACATGTTCAAGATTAGATTTAAATATTTAAAACAAGTGGTAGATTCTTGGTGAAAATGTCGACAAACTATAAGGAAAGGGAACTTGTGCAACTTGGATATGTCCAATGCGGGATGTTTTTGTGCCCTTATTGTATGGTTATCTAAACATGCTTAGAAGAGATGGACAAATTGGTTTATTTTGAGAATCGGTTTTGGTTTGGTCAACAAACGGTTATAGACGAAGCACAATCTCAATACCCGAGAACCGAATTGGTAAAAAAGTATCGGGTCCGGTTCTGAACGGGTCGGTTCTCGGTTCTAAAACTCAAGACCTGTGTTACCTAATTGGACATATCCAAGTTGGTTCAATTAGCGTATTTCTTCCATCGCTAAAAAGACTGATTTTGTAGTTTTGTACCGAAGGAACGTTAGTGACCATAAGCGTATTTGTAACTGAAACTTGGTTCAATCAAGCTACTTCCTGGAAAGGTAGACAGGTAGAGGGTTCTCTAACACACGGTTATGGTCTACAAGACATTTTGTGAAAAGTTGCAATGCTCCAGAGTCCAAACCATTGCGATTTTTTGTGGGTAACCACCATCACAAAGGAACACACCCATTGAATTGGACATGACCCTTGAACTAAACCTTCATGAACACGTTCTTATGAATACGTTACACACCCTTTGAAAGAAGTAGGCTCATTTAGCCTTTAAATACCCCGAGGGTATTCGGGTTCGTTTCGGTTGCTCGGTTTTCGTCTCCGTTGCGTTTCCGGATCGTAACGCGCACGTAATTACATAATTAAATAAAAAGGACTTTATTTTAAATATTTGGAGGGTGGTTATTTATAGAAATATTTTAAATATCATTTTCTTGAATTATTATCGTAGTTTATTATTTTTACGCGTTTTCGTTAATTCTTTCGCTAATTTACGTATTTTAATTTAAATAATTTCTTTTTAACTAATTTCTGATGAGTTTCAAAATTGTAAAACAGGAAATATTATATTTCCTTATTTTTATTATCGTTCGAATCATCTTCGTTTTCGTTTCGTCAGAAAACGTCACTTACGTGCGTTGTCGTACAGAACGCTAACTGTACGAATACGATCGTACGTTTCACTTTCTGATTTTGTTTTCTACTTTTCAGTCATCATTTCAGATCGTTAAACCTTCAGATCTATTCGTACAGATCGTCACCTATAAGAATAGTCCGTCGGTTTAGCATTTTATAACAACAACTGTTATAGTTTTGTTATGTTTATCCTCACATACGTTTATACATAATAGTATTAAATCAAGCAAATGTGTACCTGTTCATCGTTGTCTGATGTGTTTCTAACTGTTTAAACCATGAGGTTTAATCAGAATTTCAGAATAATAGTGTAATAGTTTATGTTTAGCATCGAATGTGAATAGCTTCTAAGTAGTTCTCTCAATTTGTAACTTAATTACTGTGCAAGTTACTGTTCCGGTAACGATTCCGGCACAGATGTTACAACTAAGCAGTTTACAGCAATATAACATGTTTGGATCTAACATAATTGTTTATAAATATTGGTATGCAAAAGAAAAGAAACCTTTGGCTAAGCAGTTTACAAGCAAGCAAGCACATAACCAAAAACAACAGTTTTGTAGTTTTGGATCTAACAATTTTGTTTGTAGTATCATAATCAAGCTAAGAGACAGATCAGCAACTATATTTGTTCCGTCACTAAAGACTGGTTTTGTAGTTTGGTACCGAAGGAACGTTATTGACCATTAACATATTTGTAACTGAAGTTTGGATCAATCAAGTGACTTCCTAGAATGGTAGAGGGTGGTTGTGTTTGAGACAATTATGGTGTGACACCCGGCAATTTCAGGTAAATTGCAACTATTACACTCTCTGTATTTACATTTATACTTGTTGCATTTTATTTAATTATGTTTAAATTAGATGAGTCAAACACAAACAACTGCGAAACGATAGTTCGAGAAACTGTCGAATCATACATTGCACATTGGTTTTGAAAACCAAGTGTACCAAACACACACACACACACACAAAACAATAATTCGAGGAATTATTGGATTGTGCATTACATGTTGATTATGTTTAATCAAGCATGCAAACAGTTCGTAATGACGAACACAAACGATTAAAGATAATTCGAGGAATTATCGAAACACACACGAGCCTCACGAACGTTGGTGAACAAAGAATAATCAAACAAACATATGTGTTATTATGTGTCATTATGTGCTAAACATGAACTAGACGTTTAGGATAAATGTTAGGAATCGAACACGAACGAAATCGAATTAACGAAATCGAAAAACTGAAAAATGAAGCCTTCGCAGTACGCCAAGACACCTCGGCAAAATCCTTAGCGGTACGCGACGCATGAGCGTGAGTTTTGAACTCTGGATTTCTTGGTGGTACGCCAAGGCCATGCAAAAAGGCCTTGGAGGTACGCAGCGTGTTTCGGGATGAAAACTGAATATAATATTCATCGCGGTATGCCGAGGCCATGCACGATCGGCCTTGGCGGTAAGCGACGGGTCTCAGAAGACAAATCTTCATAAAAAGCAACCCCAAATCATTTCCACTCGGTTTCTTTGCATTCCTTCCGAACTTCTACCCTCCCTCTCGACCAAAACCCACAGGAATCCACTCTCAAACCATCTAGAAACCTTCTTGAAGCTATTCTTGAGTGTTTGAATATATTGGAGCTCAAGGAAGGTGTTGGGAGCCATCAAGAAGCTTGGAACAACCATTAAACCAGTACATCATCATAATCAGAAGCTGTTCTAACTTGAATCTGCACTCCTAAGGTAGTTTTACATGCTTATGTATACTTAGATCGAACATGCAAGGGGTGAAAACCCACTTGCATGAACATCCACCCATATGCAACTTCATGCGTCTATGGTACATGAATTTGTTGGTGATATTATGTGATCTTAATGTAGATCTACTGATTTTAGAGTATAGGATTGTTTGGATTGAGTTTTGATAGGTTATCTTGATGATTTTGAAATACTTGCCATAAAAGGAAGCTTTTAAGTTGCATGTTGTAGATTAGTGATGATCTAGACATGTTAGACATGTCTAAATGTTGTCAAATGCATATTGAAGTGTTTATAAACGCATTTGGGTATTTGATTTAGTGAAAAACATTATTTTTGTAGAAACTTACTATATATAGAAACTTTTGTAAATCAAAAGAGGGGTTTTGATGATTTAACATGTTTTGGTGATTTGTGATTATTGAAATATGTTTAAAAATGATTTCTAATCATATTGGAAACTTTGATTTTTTAAGACGAACCTTTAAACGAATACTTACTATTTTAGGAAACTTTATTTGGGGCAAACGTCATAAATGGTGATTTATGCGCAAACGATATGTCTTAAGTGTTTAAACGTGTTTTTATAAACATACTAGAAGTATTAATATTATAAAATGGGATTTCATAACAATACTTTTCAAAAATAGAAACTTTCTAAATATAGAAACTTTCCCAAAACGGAAACTTTATGATTTTCATAACATGAATTATGCGAAAGCATGACGATTAGAGTCGTAGGATGCATATTGATGTCTTACATGCATTTAAGGCACATAAACGAACTAAACGCAACAAACGTATCACCAACGATTCGTCGAGTCAACACACACACTCGGTTGAGCGCAGTGTCACTTGGAGTTGTATGGGATACAACACACCACCGAACATATACTCACGACCTATATGATTATAGGTGCTCACTAGCAGGTTGCTAGCATTCGCAAGTTGCGAACACACTTAAACAGGAACTGCTCTATCAGGTGAGTTCATGACCCCTTTTTATCTTTTCTACCTTTGGAGGAGAAAACAATGCATGATAAACTGTTTTTGATACAACTTCTTATTTTGATTACGAATGGACATGCTTTATCACTATATGTATATGTGTGGCACACATCACAAACTCAAAGTCCTCGCAAACACACCTCGGACCATTAGTAGCGCGAAGCGCCTAGCGTGGCAATCTTGGATAGTAATATTTGGGTATGACAAACCCCACCATCGCGCATGGGAGGCCAACCCGACTGGAGGTCAGAATGGATGCAATATTGACCAACACACTTTGTCATTGTCTTGTGATGGACATGGCGAGAGACACACTGTCAGCTTCAGTACGAACCCACATATTATATAAACTGTATTGACTAGCTATCAATCGATAATGCATTGTAATGATATGTAATCCAGCAACATTTACTTTAAATATCATTTTGTTATGATTTGTATTGCTAAACAACTTTAATCGCTTCCGCAACTATTACTCTGTATTGTTTTGAAAACTGTTTTAACACTGCTTCCGCAACTTATGTTTTCAACGTTGTATTGACAACTATTACATTACTTTCGCAACTCTGATTTTATAAAACTGTTTTATCCAAGTTATTGGATGTACGTATACAACCAGACATGTAAGTCTCGCAACTGTATGACCAAAGACTGCGATCCTGACAGTCCCATCACACCCTCGGACAGGCTGGGGTGCGACATATGGTCTACAAGCCATATCGTAAAGAGTCACAATGCTTCCAGAGTCCAAACCATTGTGACTTTTAATTGGTAACCACCATCACAAAGGAACACACCCTTTGAAATTTGAATTATACATGGCCCTTGGACTAAACCTCCATGAACAGGTTCTTATGAATACGTTAAACACCCTTTGACTTGTTCTATTCATGGTAACCAACTAACCATTGGGTGGGTCCATCAGTATTTTGAGCCATAATGATCCTTGGACTAAACCACCATAAACAGGTTCTAATTCAAACAGGTGCGGTCACTCACCATCAGTCCTTAGTATCCTTACAAGTTGAACAGAACCAAGGTGAGGTGACCATCACGTAACAGAAGTTTACAAAACATGCAGCTGTATTCTACATATATACAAAACACTGCCTGCTGTCATCCTATAACACCACAAAGAGGGTGAGAATGTGAAATTACTATTTTACCCTTATCCTAAACTACATGGTATGGTAAAATTTACAATTATACAAACAAATTCATTCCTCTATATCTGCTTCAGCTTCAGTCAAGATTTCATCATATTCAGATAACAGGAAATCACAAAGCTCCAAAAGCTGGTCAGCCAGTGGCGGGATTCCTGGATTTCTTCCATCGTTGTATTTATGAGCGTTGTATGTAATTTGCCACATGTCGTGTCTAAAAGCATCTCGGCTTTTATATTCCAACTTTCTCACTTTCTCCCTCATTGTTGACAAGTCCATTGGACGGTCGATGATTCTCAAGTAATCTGGTGCTTCTTTTCTAGTCACGGGTTTCAAGAAAAGAAATGACACCTCGTTTGCCTTCAGAGTATCAATAATTTTCTCCAAGATATTAGCTAAACCGACCTGTATAAAGTTAAATTTAAAACAATCAGTTTTGCTTGTTGACTATTGATTTAAAGATAAAAAACAGAGAGCATGTTTTGCCTTCAGAGAATCAAGATATTCGACCCGTTTGGCAGTAATGTTTTGTATCCAATACGTTAAACAGGTCAAATGAAAAGGAGCCAACTAGACAACAGATCAAATGTGTTCAAATCAGCATATTCAAAAATTTAGATCATTAATGACATTTGACGCTTAACATTTTATGATCTTGTCCAAACTATTTGCCAAAGCAACCAGTGTAAAAAAATAGTTCGAAATATTGTGCTTCTTAACTTTCAAATTCTAAGGCTAAAAGTAACGGAAATTTCAACATGTTTACTTATGAGGGTCTGCCAAAGTGGGTTATGCTTTATATCTAACAGGTCAATCCGGTTAAATTTAGGATGATATATGTGGAAACCAAGGATATTTTTCCCATTACAGGTTAAATTCTCATTTTTGATATTTTTTAGGAGACTAAAACCATTTAAGGACGGTTCAAAATATTTAAGGACGGTTTTGTCATCCATCTGTTTCCGGCAAAAAATTGGTATAAAATGAAACCAGATATACATACATTGGAGGCTTAAAATAGAGTTTCAAAATATTGGGGGTTGAAAATATTAAATAACTTCTTTAAAAATATGCAAAAACATCATGTCAGCAAAATCACCCCAGTGTATCAAAAGTGAAATGCAATTAGATCAACATTGTTCTTCTTAGGCTCTTAGTTATCAACAAGGTTTAAAAAAGCGGAAACGAGCCTCGAGGCGGACCGAGGCGTAAGCCTCAAAACAACCTTGAAAAATAATTAAAATTACATATATATTACATAAAAGCCACAATTTAACATAAAACAAATGATAAAAGTATTACAAGGTATAATACAATTGAAAAGGTAGAGCAAATCGAATTCGAAAATGCATTGTATAATGAAATTAAGTACCATCAGCAGTTGTATATTTTTAGTGTAAAATGGATGCAAAGGAATCCTAAAGAATTTGGAGGTGTAAATTACACGCTAGTTAAGATTTCTAAGCTTCCGACCAAGCGGGGGTCAAGGGGGCCGCGCCCCCTTGCGGGGTCGTAGGGGCAGCGCCCCTGGCGGGGTCCAAGGGGCAGAGCCCCTGGTGGCGGTCCCGCTTGGTCCGCCTCGACACAACCGAGGCTTAAGTTCCAAATCACCCACCTGAGGCTAAGCCTCAAAGGCGTTTTCTGGCCGCCTCAGCCGAGGCGTACGCCTCGAGGCGCGCCTCACGGCGCCTTTTTAAACCATGGTTATCAATGGTGAGATTAAACTTAAAAGCAATTTATTTGACATTTTAAAGTCTGATAACCTTTTATATAATGAAGAATGAATTTTTATTATGTATATTTCCATACAAGAATATTGCAATGCTTTTTGAACCATGCTCTTTACATATATGAAAAGAAATTGATGGACACAGCTCCATTTGCACATGTTATCCAACTTCAAATTCAAAAAATACAATAGCTTCTGAACATGTTTGATAATTGTTGCCACTTTTCAGGAGATTAATAAAACCTCATCTGGTTTATTAGAAAATTAGATATGGAAGAGTGGACAAAATTCTTCACAACTAAAGGCAACCCTGGCAGTTTTTTTCTTTTTTTCAATTCAGGTTTCCATCAAGATAATTTGCAATGAAAATAAAGCTTCCTTTGCAAACATTTGAAGAACCTATACCCCTCCCCAAAGGTTTTTAAACAGTGACAACAATTTTAAGCCATTTTTTCTAAAAGTTCTAACAGGAAAATTTAAAGAAAAATTACAATATAACAGAACAAGTCAATTGGGTCAAGCAAGACAAGAGTCCCTCAAAAAGTAAATTATTAAACACAGAATTTCCCAAACCATTTTAGTGTTAAACAAACACAATTATGAAACAATAATCATATGCTTGCTACAATAATTATTTGTAAGATATTTGAACAAGTGAATCCAGCCAATCCAACCCAACCCAATATATTTTGACATGTAAAAATAGTAATTGACACAATCACTATTTCTTAAAAATTTTGGATGGAAAAAATATCAACCCAACTCGTTTTGCCCTGTACAAAATGGTCTGTTTTGACTTGTTACCAACCCAACCCATTTTTAACCTAATAATTAACTTGTCAGAAAGTCAAAAGTATTGGAATAATTACCTCTCCCCCTCGTCGGCGTTTTACAGTCGGGGTGTAGTCAGCACCAAATCTGCCCCCTAAATCTATAATGGGCTTCCTCTTCGCAGCACGGTCTCGTTCCGGACCCCGTTTCTCTTCTCTTCTCAGGTAGGTCTCGTCAAAAAAGTCGTTTCGAGTCTCAAAAATAATATTTTTATTTTTCTTCTTTTTATCCCGCAGAAGCCTTTCTTCTTCTCGTTCTCGTTTTATATCCTCTTCAAATCGTCTTATCTCCGCAATCCGTTCTTGCTCTTCTAATTTTCTTGCTTGCTGTTCTTCATACAATACCCTGGCACGCTCACTCTCAATTCTCATTGTGTGTTGTTCTTCCCAAAACTGATAATTGTCTTTAGGTCTATTGGACTTCTGAAAACCTGATAATTCGGTAATTCTTTTCGTCTTTCTAGGCTCAACTCCCGGGCTGACTTCTTGACTAAATTGGTCAATATCAATGACTTCCTTTGGTCGTCTAATTACTATTGTCTTTCTGGGTGGGTTTCGGGCAGCCTCAACAGGCGGTCGGATCACGAGAGACGATCGTTTACGTGATTCAACTTGGACATCTTCGGTCCTCGATTTGTTGGAGAATATGATTTTATTAACTTTAAATGAAGATATATTATTAATAGTTTCGGTATCTGATGTTGCAGGTCGATCAGAAACTTGTGAGGTGCTAGGAGTGGTCTTTTCGAGGACCCTTTCTGAAACCTTGTCATTGTTAGCAGGCCCACATTTGACTTTTAAAACTTTGGCTTTTAAGACAGTTTTTTCTTCCTCCGGGGGTGCTTCTATAACCGCGAGCTTTGTCCCACCTTTTTGTATGAGTTTTTTTACGGTTGTCTTCTGCTGCGGTTTTGTGACGGCATCCAAATTGATAGACTCCTTTTCAGGATCTTTACTTTCAATTTGGAAGTTGGTATTTTCTCTATATTTGGGACAGTGCTTATTTGTCTTCATGTGACCATACTGACATATCAAACAGGTAAAAACATAACAAAGGATCTTAATGATAGTTAACAAAAGACAACTTCACTACAAGCCATTCCCCAAGTAACAATACTGGTCGAAAAATAATCTTGTAAGACTTATGATTTGCCATGGTCCATTTACCGATGCATCGATTGTCCCATTATTTTGAAAAGTTACCATGCCAAAATTACCTTTAAGAAATTTTAAAGTTGGTTACTTTAATTTTTTGAACTTCATTGGGTTTTTCTGGCCTACAAACAGTTGAATAAAAAAGAGATCTTATCAATCATCTATTGCTCTTTTTACTCAATTAGCCTACTTTGAAACAGATACTTGTCAAAAAAAAATTGCAATTAACCTTGTTTTTTGTCATAGTTCCTTCATTGTTATATTTTTGACCTGATATTTACTAATGTTAAAATATGTAATAACTTGTATAAGATATACCTGACCACAAGCTCCACATGTAAAGCTCTCTCTTGCATTTTTTTTTGTATTCACCTGCAAACACACATAAGAACATAAGATATATAAAAATAAAATAAAAAATATTACAACATTGCTTTTGTAAAAACTTATAATAACAAATAACTGACCTTCATAAGATTCATTCCATCATTCAATATTTTAAGTTTTTTATTCAATAAACCACCCATTTGTTCAAGATCATCCTTCTTTTTGGATTTCATCTTTCCAAAGGAAGAGTTTTTTCGGTAAGGAAATAATTCATCCTGACAGCACATTGTTACAGTATGTCAACCTCATGATGATAAAAGTATATGAAAAAGTCATACATACGCAAACTTATGTGTAACCACAAAGTAATTAAAGATGCGTACATCTTTTAACGATCTAACAGAGTTCTCATTTATAGAAAATGATCCAGATGTAGACTTCACAGGTGTGTTCATTGCTTTCAAAGTCTCCTTGTTTTTAAAATTACTACTTAACTGCTGCATAGGAACCAATCCTAAATCTCCTGGTTTGACTTTTTTCTTCTTTCGTTCAGCCACATCATCTCCTGAATAATCAAATATGAAATACAAAATTACAAACTATGTTGTCAATTTTAAACATTAATGCAGGTATCAACTTTCTAGCATGCTAAAACAAAATTAATATCAATCTGAAGCTTTATATAGCAGGTTTGATCTAAAAATCAAAAGTATAACACAAACTTGAGTTGGCAATTTCAACCCACTTATGAGGGGGTCAAGTTGAGTTGTGTTTTTGTTTTAATCTAAAATGGGCTAATCAATAAACTTAACTAGAAGGTAAATGGATCAAACGGATTGAAAATTGATTGCCATCCCAAGTCTTAATGCATATGACCTCCAAAATCATCTTTTGTTCAAAGGCAAGCTTACTATTGCAAGTATATACTGTGCTAAAAATGACTCCTTTTAGCATGAATCCATTCCAAACAATCATCACCCAACCAGCATGGCCTGCTCATCTGGTCTCAAATGGGCCAAAAAAAAAAGCCCTTAGCAAACAGGGAACGGTTCAAATGGATTGAAGCCACCCAAATTCTATTCTAAACAATCAACCTCTTGTATTATGCAAAGATTAAGAATACTATTGTATTTATACTGTATCATAACTATAACTCATAATAACAAAACAACTGAAAAAATAAATAAAAAAAATTGTTTGCAGATCAACCAAATCTGATCCAGCATGTCTCACGCAGCACTAAAAATGACTCATTCAACCTGAAGGCGTTTCGACTCATTAACCAATCCACCCAACCCAACCACCCATTTGACCTTATAACCCATTTTGACCCAACAGCAACACATCTGGACCATCATCTGGACACATTTTGACAGAAACCTAAGAGGATGAAACCATACCATCCAAAAGAATTCTGCATAACTCTGCAGCTTCAGCAGCTTCATCTTCATTTTCGACTTCTGCTTGACTTTGTGAAGGTAAGCGTCTCATTTTAAGCCCTTTAACACCAACCAAGTTATTTTCATGATTTGACTCATAAGTTCCCTCTTCACCATCATCGCATTCTTCTGCATCCAATAGATTCTCAAGATCTCCAGCAAATGAGTCCAAATCACTGTTCGCCTCATTATCACTTTCGATTTCTTCACCATCAATGGCAGAAAGATTTTGAACTTGTCGATCCCAAATTTCTTGGCATTTCTCTCGTGCTTGTTGTTGAAGTTGCAAAAATGACATTCTTTGACCACGTGCATATTTGCTGATGGTTGTTGGGTCAACTTTAACACCAGATGCAGCTTGTTCACTAGAAAGCTTTCGGATCATTGCAATCCGATGCCATCTTGTAAGTTTCGCAATTTGTTGCTCGGGAACATTGAACTTAATGAGAACCTGTTGAATAGTGTATTAGGGTAAAGTAAATACATATGATTTAGCTTTTCATCATATAATATGGGGTATTTGGCATTATTGCATTACTTTTAATTGAATCTTTACAGTAACATAGTAATATTTGATATTATTTCTAGTTATTAACTTCATCATTTTTCTATAAACTAAAATTCTATTGTTTTTATATGCAACTGATTAAATAGTGGTCATTTACAGGTAAATCTTATAACAATGATAACTTCCCTGTGAATTTGGTTCTCTCTCTTGTTAATGTATGCAGGAAAAAAATGTACTGGTGTAATCAACCTGAAGTTTCGGAACACTCATACAATCATACATCTTATTTCACAACTTCAAAACACAGAAACACATCAAAACCATATCACCTTCTGATTGTTTTTTACAACTGCCTACCTTGTTTTGAATATTCACGTCACTTAATCATTATAAGGAATAATAAATAAGCAGCTAACCTCGCGTGCTGCTTTCATGCTCAATCTTCTAAGATCGGCATCTGTTCCTGTTAGGGTAATACCGACTCGATTTGTAGGTATTTTTTTCTTTGCCGTCGCATTTGAAACCGGAGCCTTGGGAGTGGTGCGAACATAACTAAATCCCAAACCTCTACCAGATGGGTCACCAACACCAGTAATTTCCAACCGCTCAATATTTCCTTTGTCCTGGGAATTTATAGAAATAAGGGATTTAATCAAAGAGATAAATAATTCTTGATAAAATACAAGCTTATTATACACTGAGAAACATGACAAGCAAAATCACCAATTTTGTAATTGTAAAATACAAAGTAATTTGGTCGCTTTTCCCTTGGCACACATCTTCTGCTCCTTGAGGAATGTAAGTTGGAATGTAGTTATGTTTGTTCCTTTTTAATCAATAAAATAGTTCTCATCAATCAAAAAAAAAAAATAATGAATAAGGTTTTTAAATTTGGCTGATATATCCTGGTTGTTGTAAAAGAGCCAGGAATTTATTTGGAATGACAGCAGTGATAACACCTAGGTGGCATGATTGAGATTTGGTTAAAAGATAGTTAGGTCACCTAGGGGAAGGTTCCCCTAAAAAGTCTATTTTGCCTAAGAAGGCTAAGAAGGATTTTGAAAAACTCGAAAACCGACCCAAGCAAACTCCGATTGAATTCATTTTTGCATCATTGGAATCGTCTTGTCGAACCCTAAAACCTAAACCTTAAATTATAAACAATAAACCCTAATACTAAAACCAAAACTTTAAAAACAAACCCTAAATCTAAATATAAAACATAAAAGCTAAAAATCAAGCCCTAAAATCTAAATTTTGAAACTAGTTGTTAAAGGTAAAACTTAAAAGCTAATATTGTAGGGTTCGATGAGACGGTTCCAACGCAATCAAAATGAGTTCAATCGGAGTTCGTTTGGGTCGGTTTTTGAGGTTTTGAAAATCCTTTTTAGCCTTCTTAGGCAAAATGGACTTTTTATTTGATCTTTCCCCAGGTCACCTAATATTAGATTATTTATTATATATTTTATTTAAATATCCCATTCCTTAACCAGGAAGATATGTGGCCATGAAAGACGAAGAAACAAAAAAACAAGGATTAACTACTAAATATATTCTTTTTCAGATTCAGTTATAGACTTTAAGGGGCCATTTGGTAACGTCTGAATCATTAAGTGTTGAACCATTTAAACTGTTTGTTTGAACATCTGAATGAAAATACAAAATACCCTTTTCTTTTTTTATTTAACCCTCAAAGTGGTAGCCACCAAAACCAAAAAAAAAAAAACAAACACACACACACACACTAGAAACCCTAACAGTTAATTTCACTAGAAACCCACACGGCGGTAACATCTTAACAGCATCATCATCTTCAAGTCTCCCATAGGCATCCTCCTCGACGGGCATCATCATCATCGTCATCTTAACATCATCATCATCATCATCCTCATCTTAACAGCATCATCATCTTCGACGGGCAAATCAAATCGACGCGAGCTGGGTGATGGGAGGCGGCGACGGCTGTGGGGAGGAGAGGCGGGAGGTGGTGTGGCAGCGGCGGGTGCTGGAGAGGAGCGGCGGGAGGTGCGGTCGGCGGTGGGGAGGAGGAGGAAGCCGACGGTGACGGTGGTGGGGAGTGAGGGAGGCGACAGGTACCCTTCTTTTCCTCCATTCAGATGTTGATTCAGACATTTTTTCCCATTCAGATGCGTTTTTTTCCCCAAAACAAACGGTCTGAATCTGAACCATTCAGATTCAGACCCAACCAACCAGCCCCTAAGTCACATTTCAAAGTTTTACAACTTTTGAGTAGATTCACAAAATTAGTGAATATTTTCACTTCTCACATTCTCAATATATTTTGTTCCTCATTTGATCCTTGATCAACCAAATGCTCATTCATGGTTTGTTTAAAGATGATTAATTCAGAAAAAGTAATTATTACCTGATTTGTACATGCAACAAAGTTGCTGCTTAAATTCCAGGGAGTTATTTGTAGTTCTCTTTCAATGTGGGATGCAGCAGCTAAAGCAATTGCCTCATAAGGCAGCTGATTCATTGCAGTAGAAAGACCAGCTGGATGAGTCATGCTGATGCCCAAACGTTTCAGCCTATACATGCCAGCTAGCATACTTTCATAGGCACACACCTAACAAAATAAAAAATAATAATAATAACAACATAAAAACTTTCAGAAACACGAGGTATTTTCATAAAGCTTATTTCATAATTCATAGATTGGATGAATATAACACTAACATATATAGTTTACACACACCCCATGGGCCAAACCCAAAGAAAACTTGTTCACATATTAACAATTTAACATAAATATCAATAACCTTAACATGGAGACATATGTGTCTTCAATTTATTGAAATAACTTGTGTTAAGGGACTCTAAGTATTCTACTTTATTTTCTAAAGACACCCATAAATTAAAATTACTTTGCATTATGTATCCATTTTCGTTTATAACAAATCAAGCTAAAAACATGCCAAAATGTCATAAAGGACAAAAACACACTAATCTCTTTTTACAATGAGCCATTGCTTATTGATAGCTTGATACAACGGTATTATTGTATTTTTTGAATAATTTATGTGCATTTTTTTCATTAGGGATGTTTTAGTCTTAGATTAATTAAAAAAACAAACATACATTCTTGTTTGGTATATAAAATAGCTTAATACATGGATTCTTTTCACAATATGATATGCCTTTTTTTTTCTTTCATAGACAGACAATTTCTGACACATTCAACTTATCCTAACCTAAGCTTTACTCTCTAAATATTGTATTTCGTTATTTACATGGTCATCAAAACAAACAAACTTACTTAGTATATTCCCACTCTTCAGTAGGGTCTTGGGGGGAAGGATAGAGACAAACCACTTAGTTGGGACATAGAGGTTGCTCCGAAGGACAAAAGTTAAATAATTCAGGGGAATATATAATAAAGAAAAAAGGAAGACATACATTTTCAGGTGTAACCAACCTTCGAAGCTCCTCCTCCAATGGAATACGGAAATTTCGCTTCATAACCCATGAACCCCTCTGGTAGTTATCAACATCAATGGTTTAAAGCAGACACATTAGTGAATGCAAAAAATAAAAAATAAAAACACAAGCAGTGATTATTCAAATAGGTTGTTATGTAGCACAGCTCACCTGAAAATCACAAAACAATTTCAACCTTTTCCTTAAAGAAATTTCAGCCACATTTGCAAACTGCGCTGACAGCTCATTAGCACGAATGGCAGGCACCAAACCACGTTTTTGACAAGCACGAAACTCACGATACATAAACACCAAAAGTCTATTCATGTTATACATCTGAACCACTTTTGATGTAGGGGACATTACCTCCATGTGAGGCTCCTGCACAGTTTGACCAAACAAGATTCAGAAATTATCCCAAGCATTTAAGTACACGTATAAAAGAATTTACACTAGGTTTGAAAGAGGTAGCCAATGGGTAACTTTTTCAAAGTGAGGCTCTAAAACACTTTGTCCTAAATTTGTGATTTTACAAAGGGAGCAGAGTTGTACAGCAACCTTTTTAATCTATACACCATCCTTTTTTTTTTGTGGCTTTTGACCACAAGTCCACAACAGCTACACACCACCTCTTGTGGTGTGTATGATTTTGATGGTGTAAAGTTGAATAGTCAAAAGCCAAGAATTGATGGTGCGAGGTTCAAAAAGAGGGTGTAAAATCACATATCTTTTGCAAAAAACTGACATCATATCATTTCAACAGGTCACTATTTCTTCTTTCCATCTTATACTAGCCGTTACTGCAGAAATAATCATTATCATTCTAGCAACATGTAGACATTCTTTAAACTGGTCTTTTTGAAAGCAATTTTTGCATTGTTACCATTTGGCATGTTAGTAAAAGATAAGCCGAATCAACCTGTTCACGAGTAATGAAACAGATGCACACAAAAACTGGGATGTTTTGGTGACAATAGAGAGACAGAGAGAAAAGACAGGAGGTTGGGGAAAAAACCTGTTGACCAACAACATAAATCCGGTCAATGCGTCTTAATGAAAGCTTTCCTTTTGGAGAGCGAATTAGTAAGTAATCAGTTGATGAGACTTTATGTTGATATATTGGAGCTCGATACATATTTGTTTCAAGGCATGATTGGGTTGAACCGGCTTTTATATCTCCTAAAAATGGGGATTTATCGGCGGGATCAAGTGTAAAAATGTTCTCCAAATTATTGGGCCCACTACGCAAATGAGTAGCGGTTTGATCACCGGGACTTGATTTTTGATAGTAAGTGCACAATCGAGCGCCCATTCCAGTATTTCCAAGGAGTAAAGGCCTTTCCTCACAATACCTGAAATCATGTCAGCAATTAAGTATTGAAGTAAAAATGAATGGTACTCACAACATTTGACATGTATGAAGCTAAGATACCAAATCCTTCGCAAACATTTCAATGACAAAAATATAAATACAGAACTAAATTTCTAAAGACCATAAAGAGAATTAGCCAGTGGATGCTATGAACCACCTTTCTACTGTACACACATATCCATATAGCGGATTAGGATCTGGTGAGAAGTATTTTCATGTGAGAAGCAATTGTAGACACAGAAAACAAGGGATATTAGTATTTTGCACTGAAAACTCTACTCCATTATTTTTGTTGTGTAACTGCTTCTCATTCTTCTTGCCTATATTCGCCTTCTCATTTAAACAACTTACACACACACACACACTAACACATCTATCGAGTCTATCTATATTTCACAGAATCACACACTAAAACCAACGCTTAATAGAGCAGGGAAAAGTAACAGTCCGTAAATTTACAACATTCCAAATACATCTTGGTGAACGTTATGGATCTATTTGCATTAAAATGTCCACATGTTGTACAGAAATGATCTAACATCACTACAACGGATAGTCATGAGGCATGACAAATTTTAGCTAAAAAATACAAAGTCTTTTTGAGATTCTGAACATGACTGGGATAACACCATCAGTTATTTCTCCTAATATCAAAATCTAAAAAAATGCATTATTAAGGTATATCATTTTCTCTGAACTTGGGTGTTCTGTTTATTTCACCTTCATCTAACAATAAGCTACAGAGCTTGATGACTAGTACAAAACTACCAATGCTATGGGCTATGGCATATAAAAATTGAACAATAGTTCATTGGCAGAACAGGTTGCAAGCCAAGAATGCAAGTTTCCATCTTGGTAAGATTTATTTTAGTCAGAAATTTCAAATATGGAAAAAACAAGAGGAACCACACGTCCTCTCGTGACTGCATTGTCCCTCTACAGAATAGTTGAAGACCAGAAAGTTTGGTAGCAACATTGCTTATTGTCACCAAATTACTAATTTTTATCTTATTTCATTTTAAATTAACAAGTTACTTCCTCATAAATCAGCACCTTACTAGACCAACATCTATATAATACAAAGATAGCAGCAGCATTGGACCTTTTCTTATTTGTATTATTCTTAATAAATAAGGAATGCAACACCAAAAAAGGTTTAGATGATTGCCCTGTCCATAATTTACCACTAAATACATATTTATAATAGTCAAATGAAATTTGTCAAAGACTCAAGTTGCTTTCAAACAAATGAAATCCTACCAAATACTTATTACATGTTAATTTAACTTTTCATTGTTTCCAACAAGCATCTCTCTTGCAAAAACTTTTGAATTTGTTCAAAATCCATCTATAAAATGCATGACCAAAACTAAAATATACAAAAATTGAACAAATGAGAGCACATACTCCATCAGAAATACATGGCCATCTCTTGCTGAAAGATCTGATTTCTTCTTAAAAGCGCCAGGTGGACGCAAGGATTTGTTCTCGCCAGGAAGCTTTTGGGCCCGTGGTAACAAATGCATTCTTGTACGTACAAGATGCAGTAAAGAATTCGGTCTAACGTCTTGCTCTGCAAGAGATTTTTCATCTTCAAGCTCTTTTCCAGAGTATATTATTTTCACTGGCTCAGATGGTTTGAAATCTGCCAAAAAAATATTTTAAAAAGGTAGCTTTATAAAATCTACCATAATAGAAAGATCGGGAAAAAAGAGAAAAGAGTAAGAAGACCACCAACCAAGCTTCTTAGTAGCTTTTCCTTTGACGGAAAAAATCGTCTCCTCAGCATCTACATGAAGCTTGCTGCCTTTTCCTCCTAAGCTTTTCAATAAAATTTTCATGGATCCTTGTGTAAGCAGCTTTCCTTGTTCTTTCAGCGCCACTACATTATCGTGTGGATACCATAAAGCTTTTGGTCGATGAAAATATGCTATATCTTTACTGCAAATACAATAAACAAAATCATTCGTAGTAAAAATATTGGCACAAAAACAAACGCTATATACTACTATGCAAGGGATATACTAGAGGTGGCTGTTTCAAACCATTAACTATTAAATGTGTGAAACAGGTAAATTCAAAAGTAAAGTGTTAGAAAAGAGAGGAACTGGGCTGAGTGAGTCAAAAATTGTCCAAAATGCACTTAAGATGTAAAAGAACTTCTAAATCATTTTAATAAAAGTTTCAAGTCATTGATGAAATACTATATATCTTTGACATCACAATAATTTATTTCAGGAAAGGAAAATTTTGGTCCAAATGTTTTCACAGTAAGCCCGGCATATTTTGATCCAAACCAAAATTACCCCTTTTGGCCCATTACCTAACACATCTTTTAGGACATACGTTTCACATATCACCAGACATCAAGGTCTCTTTATTGAATTAACAATCACTTTCTCAACAAGAATTTGATTTCTAAAGACTCATTTAAGATAGTCAAAGGGTCAAAGTTGAAAGTTGTTTTTAATTTGGTTTTTGGTTTATCTATTTGAGTTTAAAGTTTAGATTAGGATCGAGTTTTAGATTAGTTTTTGTTTTTGTTTGGCAGAAAAATAGGAATTATAGATTGATTTAGTTGGGTTTTGTTTTTATAAATAGGGGTAGATTATTAGGTTAAAATTGTACCACTTCGTTTAATCAATAAAGTTTGAGTTTTTCTTCCTTGTTCATAATTTTGGTCGATTCTGGGAAATCACAGCAGGGGGTTGGGACTTCAAATAACACACATCAACACAACCCAGTAAAAATTAAAGATTTTGTTCTTACTTGCTAAGTTTGGCTTTCATTGTCTGTAGCTTCAGTGCAGGTATTGAATGCAAGACTTTAACACCATGTGCTGCGCGCTTCTTAGAATGTGATTTCAGCTGCTGCTGGGAGGACTTCCTGTTGGAATAGAATTTATCGTTAGCAATATTGAATCTGCTGCCAAATTGACCTCCATAACCACCATGTAGCTCCAATGAATCACCACCTCCATCGGCTGATTCAGCAGACCTAGTTGTGATCATGGCTCCAGCATGAAGATGAAGATGCTCACCATCCTTGTTGTCCAAAACTTCAAAAAGCATCTGTTCATCTTGAAGATCAAGAACTTTTTTTGGTTTCGAAACAGATTGCTGTGGGTCCCACACTATTCTTTCCATCCAAGATCCATCTAATAAATCTTTATTTCGTAAAGTAAGCTTGTTAAACCGTTTGATTGTATCACTTTCAACAATAGGATTTCTTTCATCTGTTCCCAAACGAGACTCTAACCTCAAAAGTTGAGGATGATAAACTGTTTCTTCAGATGAACTGTAAGCTTTTGGAGATTTTCTTGAACTAAACGATTCTAGAGGAACAGGACAAAAAAGGCCACAATATTTATCTGTCTGTTTTGAGCTCATCTGTGCCATGGCCCGCCCATTTAATGAGTCGGACTCAGGCCCTGATATTTCACTTCCACTAAAAGTTTCAGCGACAGCTGGAGAATTATCAAAAATAATCCGGTTTTCCCAGTCTTGTTGATCAAGAGGTAAATCTAATGTTATGTTTCCATTAAATGATATGGCCTCGTCGTAGTCTTTCTTCAATTCATCATCTTCCGAAATT
The DNA here is from genome assembly GCA_009363875.1 of Mikania micrantha. Taxonomy (NCBI): domain Eukaryota; kingdom Viridiplantae; phylum Streptophyta; class Magnoliopsida; order Asterales; family Asteraceae; genus Mikania; species Mikania micrantha. The sequence goes on along the minus strand of CM018692.1, from coordinate 104,674,515 downwards.
ATCATTCTATCTTCAATAACGACACTCGTATCAGGGAGCTCAATCTTATCCAGATTTAATGTTGTAAAATCATCTTGTAATACATGTTTATGTTTCATATGAGGAAAACCGTCTAAAGATCCTTTCAAGAATGTTTCTTCATCTTCCTCCACAATTTCGGAGATGTCCATGGACATATATTTGTCTGTAACTTGTACAAAAACGTTATACAGAAAAACAACTTACGATATTATAAAATTTCAGAGCCTAATGAAGAATCAAATATCCATAAGGTTATAAAATATTTAGCACTAGAAGTATCAAAAAAGGTGGTTAGTTTCCAGGCCAAAACATATCATTTCAGTACAGTCTGGGTTGGGATGGGTTGGTTTCGTTTTGTTTGACCTAAAATACTTTTATCCAAGGTTTTAACTTTATTATACAAAGTACATGTTCAAATATGGTTACAAGAATTATATGATTTCAAGAAGGGTGTTGCGTATGGTGGGTGAGTGTGAACAAAAAGTGCATGCCATGTGGACGCACCTCATGACTACCCTTGACTCACATGAGAGGGGTATAGTCGGTGACTGAGTGGGAGTTCTACGGAACAAATGTAGAGACAGAAACAAGCGCAGGGGGAGAGAGAGAGAGAGAGATGTTAGACACCTGTAACATGGTCATTGCCCAACTCTCACGCCTTGCATGAGTCACGCTCATGCTCACGGTGTTTACCCATCACCCTAATAATGTGTTTTCTTAAAATAAAATGATCATAGGATGTTTTTGTGGACTAAAAATACACCTTGGGAAGCTTTCGATATTTTTGACCTGTTTCCTATTAAGCAAGCACCCACTCAACCCATCAGAGATTAAACACATTTGACACAACTAAAGTGCCACAGGAAACACCATGCACAAATACTTGATCAATTAAAAATCTTCAGAAGAAAGGACACATATATTGATTCCAGCAAGATACACAGAAAAAACAGCATGTAATCACATTTTAGGAATATAAAATTTGACATATGAGATTGATACCTTTTGGAACAGAAAACCATTGGTCCCTTTTTACCGCTTTCTTTAAAGGAACATGTATAGCAAAAATCTCTGAAAACCGTAAAATCACATTTCCGTCTTCTACACAGAGAACAGGCAACGGTGTTGAATTTTTTGCTTCGAATGGTTCTTCTGTTATATTTTTTTCATCCTGAGAACACAAACTAAATTAATACCAAAAAGATACAAAACAAAAAAAAAACAAATGAAGAGTACAAGTACACTTTATAGAAGAAAATACGCATACAGACAATAAACGTATTATTAACCTCATGAAGCTCCACAACATCAGGATCCATGTTAACCTCATGAAGTTCCACAACATCAGGATCCATGCTCACTGTAATTGCACCGCTACCATTCTCTGGAGAGGGTTTTTCTTGTGCATCGTTGTCAACCTCGTCTAAAACCAAACAATATAAAAATTATAAGTTGAACTAACTAAAAAAGAACTAAAAAATTCCATAATATTAATAAAGGGAAAGATAAGATACAATTATAGACATAATTAAACCTGAAACAAAAGTGTTTTGAACTTGATCGTCATTATCCACACGATCATGTTCTTTCGGCAATTCTTCTTCTTCTTCATCATAATTTTCATCATCAAACAATGAAGATGGTGTAACTAATGGTGCTGTTACTGCTGTAGAAAGATAATCAGATTTTGGTAAGAGATAGTCTTCCTCAGTCAAAGCTTGGACTTCTGGTCCCTCATATTGTTCATCAATATCTTCATAATCTACTGCATCTTCAGCTTTTTTGTCATAATCTGCACGAATTTTTGCATAATCAATCATCATCTTATAAGTTCAGAGCAATGGATTCAATAAATTAATAAAAAGTACTTAAATAATCTTCCATGCAAAAATATATATATCACCTTGTTCAGCAGCATCACCAGATGTCTGTGATTTTCTTACAGATAGCTGAACATTTTAAAATAACAAAATAAAAGAGTTAAGAACAAGATATTAAAATATTATCGAATATATCAAGCAGATAGTAGTTTTGTACATCAATGTCTGCTAGAGATGAACCAAGTTTATCAGCTAGTGCTGCAAGATGCTCCTTTGCATCCTGAAAAACAAAACTATGGTTTTAGTAGCCTGATTATTTTTCTGCAAAAAATTAACCAATGCATGGTTGATACTGAATATAGGGAGTATGTACGCTGCTTATATCATATTATCATCGCAGCACTTCATCTTATTTTCATGTCATTTAAAACAAATTCATTGTTGGGAACTCCTATAAAAAAAAATTTAAGCTTAAAAGGGGTATATATATGGCTGGATGTAAAGAGTTGAAACATCATCACTGAGGAAATATAGATAAATGAATAGATACATATAAACAAATATAAGAAAACAGATACCTCATCAAGGTAATCAATATCAAGATCACCGGAACCATCAATGTTCCCAAACATGAATTCTAAGAGACGATTTCCATCTCGACCTTCTTCATCATCGTCGTCGTCATCGTCGTCGTCATCATCATCATTAACATCATCATCATCTGCCAACCAAAATAGTGCAAGACAAGTTATCTATCTTAAACACTCAGATATTAGTGGTTCCTAACATGCATTCCCTAATCCTGACCATGCATTAATCACCAATTCACCGTATAGGTAGTAAAGTACCAATGTCGTTGGCAACCACAGCATTAAATGATACATTTTTCTATGCAAAAAAAATAACTAGAAATTTTTACTTGCATACGCAACATGAATTTTCTTCTATTTACGCCATTTTCTATTTTTTCTAGTAATTAATCCGTGTTCATGCATTTACATTAGAGATGACTAGGAATCCAAGATAGTGTTTTGTATGCATGAATGGAGGGGATGGAATTATTGGTTACGTTGGAATGAAAAAAAAAAATGTTTGGTAACCAAATAGGAATAAAAAGAACTATTATATAATGAATGTGATTGTTTCTCTTATAATGATTTTCATTCCTTGTGAGAAGGGTTATTTTTTTTCATTTATTCAGGGAATGACATGATCCAACCCATTCCCCGACCTAACATATGACCTAAAACACGACCCGACCCGTGACCCCGAACTATCACTCAACCCATGACTCAGCGACCATGATATGAACCACAACCCAACCCATGGCATAAATCATGCTCTGACCTAAACCATGACACATGATTTGAACTATGCCCTGAATCAGGACCAGGCCTATGACTCGAACCATGACACAACCCAATGTCTAAACCATGATCTAACCAGTGTCTGAACCAGGACTTGACCCTCGACCTGAACCACGACCCGAACAATGAATTGACCTGCTCATGAATTTATTATATTCTATTCATTCGTCATTTCCTATCAATGAAATAATGATTTATTTCATTCCAACATCGTAGCCAAACATGACAATGGAATGGTTAAAATCCATTTATTCTCTCGTCCATTCCATTCTTTCGTTCATTCTATTATCTCAGACCAAACATACCCTTAGAAAAAACCACTTATATTGTAAAAGGTAATTGATCTTACTGTGTGCTTCAAAGTATATACACTTGTATTCTACTAATACACCCCTCAGCCAAAACCACGTAAGGCTTTAAGAATCTAGGTTAAAAGTATGTACACTCGTATTCTACTAATGCACCCCTTAGTCAAAACAAGAGGAGGCCGAATGTACCGTGGAAGACCATTGTGAATATGCCAACAATCTAGAAGGGGAGGGAATACGAAGAACCCGAATTTAGCAATGAGAAACCTTTTCGGAAACAAAATGGGTATATATTAATGTGCTTCGCGCGTTGTGTTGCATAGGGTTGGTGGATAAATAAACCACACTTGCATTCTCACAACAATCAAGTGTCGCTTTGGATGGAGGATGATATAGTTCACTAAGTAAGTTGCAAACCCAACAAGATTTGGAGACAAGATTTGCAACCCCTGATATTCAGCTTCAGCACTAGAACGAGATAATGTGGGTTGTCTTTCTTATGATCAAGAAAAAAAAATTGTCTCCTATGTATACAATGTAAACAGAGATAAATCTTCAAACATCCGGACAGCCGACCCAATCGGTCTCGGTATAGGAAATCATGGAACAAGTTGTCGATCGGGTAAGAAGCCCAAAGGGGATAGTCTCTTAAATATATCGCAAAATGCATCAGAAGACTGTCATAGGGTTTTGTGAACGTGAGATATTGCAATGCCCCACAAAGTTGCTGATATTGAGTAGCGAAATCAAGAGGAATTTCACCTGTAGAGCTTATTTTGTTATTAATATCCACCGAAATGACTGCAAAATTGCAAGTCTACATACCAAGTTGTCAAAGTATCTCATTAGCATACTTTTGTTAGTTAAAAAAATTAAGAGTGAGGATGAGGATGAGAGAGTCAGAGACTATCACCCCAAGAAAATAGCTAATATGGCAGAAATATTTCATTGCAAATTCGACCGTCAAAAGAGCCATAAACTTGTGTTGAGCAGCATCTGAAGAGGTGAAAAATAAGATATCAACCACATAAATTAGGATGTAAGTCATTTCGCAGCCATGGTAACATAAGAATAGAGAATTGTCTCATCGACTATGACGGACAAGATCCAATGGGTTGATGCATGAACACCATCTTGTTTAGGTGCCCGTGGAAAAACACATTCTTCACATCTAACTCGTGGAAGGGCCAAGACTTAGAAACTGCAATCCAAGGACACTTTGAATGGTGATTGGTTTGACCATAGGGCTAAAAGTTTTCCACAATAAGTGAGGTCTACAATAGATTGTAGACCAGGCGTTGATTCGTAACAAGATCACCCATATTAGCAAGTGATCAAAAAATATTTTCAATGTTTGGTAATAAACTGAGCAGTTCGAGAAGGACGACAGTTTGGTAGATACGAAATTGTGTTCCAAGAAAATGGCTTGTTGATTCTGATCATCCTGAAAGATGTTTTCAAGGCAGTCCATGCTTGTGTCGCAAGTGAATCAGGTTTAAAAATGGTATGTATTATGTAACATGTCCTTAGAAATCGTACTATAGACAATAGCATCCAAGCGAGTTCACAATACGGAATCCAAATGAAGGAAAGGACATTTGGCTTTTAGGTGTATGTGATCAATAACTTGAAAGGCACGAGTTCACAACAATGGATTTTGAAAAGTGTAATGCCCACTCTTCAGCTCGAGAGTGACCGAAAAGAAATTTCGATTGCTAGTTGCCATAAAGAGAGAATGCATAGGCCTATTTTATATTCGATTAGAATCAAAATTGATTGTCAATCTTCATATAATCATGCAATACATATGTATAATTCTATATATACTTACACATATGTACGCACTATGTATGTATATGTATAAGTATATGTACATAAAAATACTACTAATAACTTCAATACCATATCCATTTTTGCGGTCATCCCTAGCATCCTCAAATACATTTAGTTTTGCATATTTCATTACAAGCGATGGATTATAACACAAATAATATTTCCAAATATGGTAAAGGCATTGATGAAGGTATATAGTATTAAATTTATTAGCAGAATATGGAGTTGTTTGACAGCTTTTTAATGATTCCATTAAGAGCCTACCTTCAAATTAATCAAAGGTTGTAAGTCTGTAACTATTTGTTTTGGTAAAAAAACACCTCTAAATCAATCAGCCAGCCTCTTAACCATTAAATTGTAACCAGAGTTTGAATAATTTAGACATCTTACTAACTCAGCTTATGAACCAAACCGCCCTATGTGTGTGTGACTGTGCATTCCTATATATATGTGTGTGTATCGCTTGATTGTAAAAAACAACATAAATGGTTGATTAATCGATACCTAGGCTCTAGGCAATGGTCTGCTGCTCCAATTTTTGGTAATTGGCCGAAGTAAAGAATAGTCAAAATCCATCCTAGACAGACCAAATCAGGCCTAGAATCGGCAAAAAATCGGTCGGATTCAGACAACCTTTTTCGATGTCATTTCCAACAACTTTTGAGATTTCAGCTAGATTTCAGACGAAATCTTGAAAATCTGGTTACAACAACAACCTTACCCAGTATATTCCCACTTTTCAGTAGGGTCTGGGGGGAAGGATAGATACAAACCTTACCCCTATCCCAATTAGGATAGAGAGGCTTATCCGAAAGAGTCCCCGGCTCAAAGTGGTTACATATATTATATATATTATATACAAATCTGGTTACATATATTATATATATAAACCGAACATTTTTGTAACAATTATATAGAAAAATTGGTTGTATACAAATTTCAAAAAAAATTACATATAAGAATTTCGATGTGTATAATCCCTAGCCCCGACCCCACCGCAAGACTAGCGTCTAGCAATTTCTTCAACATTGATTATAGGAAGATTGGTAGTCAATGTTGATCTTAGCCAAATATAGAATAGGCCTACGTATTCTCTATATATACGATTATTGTGAATGGGAAAAGGGCATACTCAACTAAGTTGAATGGAAACTCATGAACAATAACTATATGAGGAATAACCTCTATCCTTCTAGTATTATCAAAGTTCCACATTTGAACAATTCATAAAGAATAACATTTTACTGACCTTTTTTCACATGTTGTAATTTTAGGCAAAACTGATTAATGTGTCTCTGCATTGATGTGGTTGTTCCATCTTTAACTTCCTTGACTTTCTCTCCACAATGAATGCATTCATGCATTTGAGTTCCATTGTTTAAATTTATCTCGCGAAAATGTTCCCAGGTAATTGAAGTTTTCTCTCTAATCTTTTTAGCCAATGGTTCTTGTTCTTCACTGTTAGAAGCATTTGCTTGTTCTACACCAGCGGCTGTATCAAGTACAGCTTCATTGGCTGTTCCGTCTATAATAACATCTGGATTATTTTCCATTGCAATAGTCTCAGCACTTGACCGAAATTCTGTTTGGAATTTCTGAGGATTCAAACGGTGAAACGTATGTCTGAGTATTGATCTTCTTTAGATCGGGGTGGACCACTGCAAGAAACATCATACATCTGCAAATCAAAACAACATCTAGCAAATCAAGCTCTGATGATTAAAACAAGCATACAGAACTTGTTAACTTATCATGTGGTTCCAACCCATACTCAATTTTCAAAGCACACCCAGGCAGGTTAAGTATGAAATTAGGAATAAAATTGCATGAAATAACATAAATCTAACGTGCAATAACTTAATTCAGTTTATTCTTAAGAAAACGTAAATCGTGAATGAGGAAGAAAATTACCTGAAAGAACCTGGATCGGATGATGAAGCCAAACACGACGGCCGAATGAGGCAGAGGAGAAGGCGGCAAAGGCAGGCGGAGATCGTCGTAGACGGTGGCCGGAATCGGTGGTTTGCGTTCGGGAACGCTGAATATCGACTGGTGGCTGGAAGTGGAAGAAGCCCTAAATTGAAACCAGGAAGCTAGAAATTGCATAGTCTGAGCGTATAACGCGCTGGGCTATTTATAGGTTTTATTTTAGGGAGCGTTATTTGGACACCACCTATGGATCCGTTGACACCACCTAGCCCTATACATGTCGTATTGTGTCAGATTTTTTCATAAAAATGTCTGACGGTTGAAAGTACATACTGGCCGTATGGTCCTATACGACCCATAAATAAATTTCAAAATTCACATTTCGTACCAGTTACTTTCAACTTTCTTACAAAAAGTACCGTCTTGAAAAATAAAAGTTACTTCCAACGTTTGCTTACATAAAGTACATCTTGAAAAAGAAACAAAAGGGTTGTCAAATCATCATTAAAGTGTCTCGATCCAATCCATTTCTCTCCAAAACAACCATTAACACACTCACTCTATATATCCCTATCTATCATCTTCTTCATTCTCTATCGTCTTCTTCATCTTCTATCACCACTTCTCGTTCAAATTGTCTCTTTTAACCCTTTCCTTATGCTAATATCCACCATTGATGCTTCTGCACTCACTGTGCAAACTTCAAAAATAAAGAGTCATACGGGCCGTTGGGTGCGTGTCAGAAATGCGATTTGATGTGCTAATTTTTGTCAAAAATAAAATATTTATACGACCCGTATAGACCCATACGAGTCGTTTAGATGGTGTTTGTTGAACCAAGTTGGCGTCTCCCTAACAGGTCCCTTTATTTTTCATCTTTTTTTTAAACGACTAACTAATCAACTACCGGGTACTCCGTACACGGCTCCTAATGGCTAAAGGATGCCCAAGCTGGTCAGTAGTCCAGACGGATGGAGCCCCTAGCCCACCAGCCACCTATTCATTTGGAAAACCCGACCCAAGCACCCGCCTAAAGGCACGACGATGAAAGGCCAGTAAAACCGGGTGGGATCAAGAATCGAACCCATGACCTGGGTCTTCTATCACTTCCCTCATACCTCCAACTGGTTTATGTGTCTTTGCATTGATGTGGTTGTTCCATCTTAAAACCAAAACTAAAATTGTAAGCTAATAAAGTTTCAACCTCTAGTAACAAAAAAATAACTAAAAGATTTGTATCCTAGTGTTAGGTGGTGTTTGTTTTTTCAGAGGAAAAACGTCTGCAGTCTGTGGACCATGTCTGCGAAACTCTTTTACAGAAGAGTTGGCCAAAACCATTGCAAGAAGAGGGTTTGTTTTTTAAAACCTTTTCAAAACATCTTCCCCACCTCAACCTCTTCCCCGGTCACTCCACGTCAACCTTTTCTCCACTGGCCGTCACTCTTCCCCACAGTCCTATCAACATCTCAACCCAACCCCACCATGTGCGACGACCGGAATAGGGCGAACCCTCGATTGAGGACTTTGACATCCGGCACCTTACACCCCGATATTGTCCGCTTTGCCAAAGCTCACGGTTTTGTCTGGACCAACGGACCAAAAGGCCTCGATAGGTGTAAGGTGATTATCACTTATGAACCAAGATCTCCCCAGTCCACTTACCGATGTGGGATTAGCCAGTCACACTGGAGTGGAATTCCACCCCCTTAGGGCCTCAGCGTCCCCGCTGAGCACACACGGATCGAGTGCGACCAGGGTGGCTCCGATACCATATGTGACATCCGGCCCCTTACACCCCGATATTGTCCGCTTTGCCAAAGCTCACGGTTTTGTCTGGACCAACGGTCCAAAAGGCCTCGATAGGTGTAAGGCGATTATCACTTATGAACCAAGATCTCCCCAGTCCACTGACCGATGTGGGATTAGCCAGTCACACTGGAGTGGAAATCTGTCACACCCCGAGCCGGCGGGGTAGGATCGGGTTTCCCCGACGGGCGGAAGGTTCTCGGGGCGCGATATCGAGAGTGATAATCGAATGATCAGATTGTTTACATTGCACATGATAAATAAATGAGAAACTTGCTAAAATAAAATAGAATTACAAAGTTAAATTACATCAGTTAAGTTTATAATTTAACAATGTAAATCTACTATAACATCATAAATCTTCAATCTTGTATCTGCACAGGATATACAAAATAACTGTGTATGATGTCCAAAAGTATGCAGGTCCAAAAGCTAGGTCCTCTATCTGTAACCTAGTCCAAAAGAAACAACTCTTCAGTTGACATGTTCGTCACATGAGAAGTCATGCAAAATAAAGTCAACACATGGTTGGTGAGTTCATTAAGTTTTATAAAATGAATTTGAATAACCTTAATGACAACCTTAACCTCACCATTAACCACCTATACCATCCAGCTTAGTATGCTTATATATAGGGCATATGTAGGGTCGAACTTACCGCCCGCCCAGCCACCGTCCCACCACATACCAAACCACATGATATATTGTTCCTGGTGATAATTAAGCATTTTCTTTCACTACTTTGATTCCATGACCTATGATTTATAGCATTTGATTACCCTGAAAATGTTTACCTTGATCCCCCGAAGTGACAACCTTAACCTCATCAACAACCACCTATGTTATCCAATCAAGTAGGGCATATGTAGGGGACAAGCCCCAGCCACCGTCCCACCACATACCGGACTGCTTAACATATTGTTATTAATGATAGTTAAGCGTTTCACTCCATTCACCTCTGATTTAGATTCTGATTTCTACAATTTGATTTACCGCTGCTCCTCTTGAGTTCATCATAGTTACATGATTTCCCAAAAGTCAGTGATAGAAATAAAATGTTAAATATTTAATTAATATAAATAAATAAAACATTCAAATACAACTAAGACATGATGATTGGGCCTTATTTGACTCAATCAATTAGACTTAGTTGTTGGTGGTTGTCCAAGTTGTAACCTCTCACACGTGACCCATACCAGGCATAACTCACAAGGAGTATACCTGGGCGTGCCGGGATTTTAATGATGCCCATACAGCTTGATCCAATGGTCTTCTGTACCTGAAGGGACTTTACGGATATCCTTTGATTCTTGATCTCTTGATTCTCTTGATTTTTGATATTGATTTCATTTGATAGTTCACGTTATTGCCCGTATAGCTTGACTACAAGAGTCTACTATACCTGAAGGGACTTTATGTGTGTTACACGTGGTCTTGATTCCCTATACAACTGACATCCACCTTAACTCAAATATTAATGATTTCATTATATTGTAATGATTTCATTATTACAATGATTCACACACATTTATGATTTCTGATTCCTTGAGTCTTTTGATCTTGATCTTTAGAATTTTCATGATTCACAATGATAATTGATTCTTGATTATGATTCCTTGTTCTCAGATCCCACACTGAATTAGGTTTCCTTTGAATATGATCTTTTGTTTTAGTTCCTTTGATTCCACTTTGAATTTAGATTCTTGAATTTGAACTTGATGGACTAAGGGTTTGTTTAGAGTTTAGAATTAAAGTATTACTCATAAGAGTAATTTAATTAACTTGGTAATTTGATCAGTATTTTAATTACCTAGACAGGAGTCTAGAAGTATCAACAAACATAAAGATATGACATATGATAATAAAAGCACTTAAGTAAACAATTTAAATGAGACAGTTTACGCATGCTTCTCAGCCCCGCGTTTTAAAACAAAAATGTTTAGAAAAGGGGCAATGAACTCACCTGTGTTGCTGTGCGAATGAAGTATCACAAAATGCGAGCTCTTTAACTGTTTCTTATGTACCTTTAGCACCTGAGTTGTTTTAAGAGATTCGAATACGATAAGTATTTATGGCAGACGTTGGGTCTAGGGTTTGGTCTCAGTGTGCAACTACGTGTCCTATATTACTACTGTGTTTCTAAAACTTCATCTAATTAGCTTAACTTACTACCCTTATCCCACAATTAATTATTACAAGACTTTAAATAAAATGATTCTAATTGGATTCACTTTAGGTTAAACAATAGGTTAAAATTGTTTGTTTTAGCTTAGCAAGGTTTATAAATCATTTTGTTTTATCACAAGCTTAATGAGTTTAAAAGAAAGTATATATAATTACCATGATGGGCTTGGGTCAAGCCCACTGGGCTAATCTTGGGCCCAGTTATTAGTTCTTTGATTTTCCAAGCATACAACTAGGTTTAGAAGATTCCATAGAGCTATCTAACCCTATTGTTTGTTGACTAGGGTTTACTAAGTATTAGGTGTTAGTAACGAAACCAACATACCTACTTAGTTAGTTTTCTTGATTTCTTAGAAACCCTCATCATGGTTTCTTAAATGGATTCCTGCATTCTATACCAACCCTCATATGATAAGTTAATCTCCTAATGTGAAGACCTAATTAAGCTCTCTATGCGCACACACACACCCTTGCATGAAAGTTCACGTAAAGGTTCCCATGCATTGTTGATATGCATGGGGTGTGTTAAGTCTTCCATGCAAAACTCTAATAAACACCCACATCAGGTTCTCATGCATGTACACCCCCACGATTTCCATGCACTCAACCGAACAAGTTTCATTAGGACTGCTCTGCGAATGGGTCTTGGTGTGAGAATGAATCTGTGCGAATAAAGGGGGGTGGCCAAATGATCATGCCCAAGCGAATGGCGGTTAGCCGAATGGAGGCCGATCGAATGAACATTTGCCGAAGGAAGGTGGGTCGAATGACCCTGATCTGCGAATGACAGCCTTGGCGAATGAATCCGAGCCGACAGAAGAAGAGGTGACCGAATGAGGGTCTCTCAATCGGGGATCATTCGGCGAATGGAGCTATTCAACCAACACCGTTCGTCCTATCTGTGTTTATTCATTCGGCCGGTCGGGTCCATCGATGGCAGCCATGATTTTCTTTCACAAATCAGCTAGATATAATGAGGTGGTTTATTCTCAAGCACTCTAAACATGTTCGTGAGTAAACCCTAGGGTCGAAAAGGTATAAAATCGGTTTAGATGATGGGGTTCGATCTAGGGTTTTCAAAACCCCAAATCCGTAACAAAACATGATCTTTACCTCGGTTTTGATGGATCCAAGCTTAGATCCACTGTACTTTCGTATTCTACAGGTTGAGAGGATCGTTTTGACACCAAGAACACATGATTTCATCAAGAAATGAGGGAGTAATCTTAGAGAGAGAGAGTGAGAAATTCTAGAGAGAGAGAGTTCCGGGTTTTTGTTTTTTAGAGAGAGAGAGTGAAGAGGGTGAATGAGGAAGAAGATTCAATTGGGGTATTTATACTCCGGGTGAGTTCGGGTTCGTTTCGGTTGCTCGGTTTCGCGAAAGACGTTGGTTTCGTTTCGTTCTCGTAACGAAACGTCTCGGTTTTAAAGTAAAGATTAAAGTTTTATTTTAGGTTGTGATTCCTAATAAGTTAACTAAATATCTTTTATTTATTTTAAATTTTCAAAAATATTTAATTTACTGTTTAAAAATCGAATAGTACAGTCGTCGCGCGTATTCGTTCGAATCGTCACCCGTACGAACACTGCGATAACTATACTTTTCATTATGGTTTTCTAATTATCGGATATCATTCAGAACGTTAAACTTTCAGATGTATTCGTACAGATCGTCACCTATACGAATAATCCGTCGATTTAGCATTCACATAACGGCATCCGTTTTGTTTTGTTCTGTAAGGCCTCACATACGTTTATACATAATAAAAGCCTAACAAATAATCACATGATGGTTCTATGATGTCAGATAATTATCTGACTGATGAACCATAGTTTTGAGCTTTGTTTCTCTGAAATGATTATGAACTTGCGTTATGATAACATAAATTTGAATATGATACTTGACAAGAGTATGAACACATTGAGCCTACATAAAGTTCGTACCCGATTACTGTTCATGTACTGTAGAGATCACTGTTCCGGTGACGTTTCCGGCACTGATGTTACAAGGACCACCGGAACCCTAGATTGTACCTTCGATAGAACCAGGGGTGACGACGGCGGCGGAGGGAGGCACGGCTGTGAAGGGTGTTGGTGTTGAGGGCGACAGTGGGGGGTTGCAGCTGTGTAGGGCGCGGCGGTGGAGGATGCAGCGGCGGTGGCGCCGGCAGTGGAGGATGACCAGAATATGGGCGACGGGATGTGGAGGAGCTGTGGTGGAGGGCGACGGGATGTGGAAGAGCTAGGGTGAGCTGTAGAACACGGGAGGGAAAAAAGATAAAAATGGGTGAGAAGATGATAGAAGAGCTTGGTTCATGTCTGCGACAAGAAAAGGACGGGCATACATTTTTTAATGAAATATTTTCAAAAAAACAAACAGTCTGTAACTCCCCAACCTCTGCCCGCGTCTGCACGGGGCAGACGTAAGAGACCAGAAAGATATTTTCCAAAAAAACAAACAACCCATTAGTTTTTTAACTTCTTTTTAAAAGTTATTGGGTTCAGATATGGGCCGAATCATATTTGTTGAGACAAATACCCACTTGTCAGGGACTTCCTCCTAAGGTGGGCTAAGGTGTACGTCTAAAGTGTCAAATATGAGAGAACGGTTGAAATATCGTCTTGTATGTGATCATACCAAGTTGTTCAAAAAAAAGTAACAATAAAATAAATAAGCAGATAAACAATGTAAAGAAAAAACAGTCAAACATATTATCAAATAATCACAAATACAAATGAATAAAAAACAGTTTTTGTTTGTGGTTATAAATATAACTAATGGTAACAAAAAAAAAATTTAATGCTCATTTCATTACTAAACAAATGAACACAATCAAATTTCAAATCGTTCAAAAAAAGTAACAAGAAAATAAATAAACAAAAAAATGTAAATAAACAAACACTCAAACATATTACTGAATATTCACAAATACAAATGAATAAAAACTTTTTTTGTTTGTAGTTATAAATTTAATTAATCGAACAAAAAAAGTAATATTCGTTTATTTATCAAACGAATGAACATGATCAAATTTCTTATTAGATAGTTCACGAACTTTTCGTTGAACTTTCGGTTCATTTACAACAATAAGAGGAATTAGAGTAAATTATCAAAATGGTCATTGTGGTTTGCTATTATTTCATTCTTGGTCCATATGTTTCATAAATTACCCTTATAATCCTTAGGTTACCAAATTACCCTTACATAAGGACTATATGTGCTACATATGTCTAAATTTTGAGAACATATGGGTAATTTACGAAGCTTAGAGAATAAGAGTGAAATAATATCAAATCACAAGTACCATATCGGTAATTAACTCAAGGAGTTATAATATTCTACAATGGGCAATCTTGTCTAAACATGTATAACATTGTTTTCCAACAAATATCTCTTGATAATATTTTACGGATAAAAAACAAATATGTTTTTTTTTATACATAAAAGTCTTTAAACAAATTTTACAAGTAAAATAGCAGCATATTTTTTACAAAAATCTTTGAACAATTTTTTACGCTAAAGTTATTATAACATATTATATTTGAATGAATTTGTGAAAAAAAAAATTAAATAAAATATATCAACTTTTTTAGCAATTAATGTATTTACACTTTTTTACATGGGTCATTTGATCTACAAGAGCTCGATCTCAACTTATTTAACTTACGTCAGCTTAAACTTGACTTGTTTGGATATTTATTTGTAAAGCTCGAAGTCAACCTCGTTTATTATTTGTTAGCTATATAATTATTCTATATATTAAAGAAGGTGGGGGGGAATAGTAACGTGGGCCCCACCTTTTTTTTTTTTTCTCTTACACCCACTCCCACATATTATATATACACAGCCACTCCCACATATTATATATATATACTGGTATATTATTAAAAGAGATAAGGAGAATAGTAAAATGGGTCACCTAGACTTTATCTGTACCATTGATTTGGAATTTTGAAAATAAATATGTGGTAATATTATTAAAAGAGATAAGGGGAATAGTAAAATGGGTCACCTAGACTTTATCTGTACCATTGATTTGGAATTTTGAAAATAAATATGTGGTGCGCATTGAATATGAATAAAAAATTTGGTTTTGAATAAACAAATCAGTTTTAATGTGGGTTAATGTCAACCACGAATTTATTTTCAATATTCGAAATCCACGACCCAAATAGGGTTTAGGGGTTTTTTCTCTGTGATTAGTGAAAAAATGTGGTCATTCCTACGGTTTTGGTGGTGTTCAAAAAAAGAAATTGCTATTTGTTTGTTTTCATAGAAAATCGATGTGTGCTTAGGGATTTGGGGTTTTTTTAATTCAACCAATTGGTTGCAGATGAGAAAGATATTGTCAGTTTTTTTTAATTATTTTCGTAACATATTTGTATGGATTTTGTATGATTTTATGTTTTTATAAGAAATTTGTATAGAATTCATGATAATAGATTTGATTTTGCTATGTAACTTATGTTTATGCAAATGACATATAATACCCGTTGTCAAGAGTGTACTGTGATGACCCGCCGCAACGCGCGGCGGGTATAAACCTAGTATATATTAAAAACCATTGAAAGGAATAGTAAAGTTTTGTTTTTTCGATTTTTGCCACTAAAACTTTTAAAGTTTTGATTTTTTGATTTTGACAACTAAAACTTTTTAAAGTTTTGTTTTTTTTTTTATTTTGGTCACTAAAACTTTTAAAGTTTTGTTTTTTCGATTTTGACCACTAACACTTTTTAAAGTTTTGTTTTTTCGATTTTGACCACTAAAACTTTTATACAGTATAAAGTTTTGTTTTTTCGATTTTGGCCCCTAAAAGTAAAGTTTTGTTTTTTGGATTTTGGTCACTAAAACTTTTATATAATATAAAGTTTTCTTTTTTCTATTTTTGCCACAAAAACTTTTAAAGTTTTGTTTTTTCGATTTTTGCCACTAATACTTTTATATAATATAAAGTTTTGTTTTTTCGATTTTAGCCGCAAAAACTTAATAGTAAAGTTTTGTTTTTTCGATTTTGGTCACTAAAACTTTTATATAATATAAAGTTTTGCTTTTTCGATTTTGGCCACTAAAACTTTTTAAAGTTTTTTTTTTATTTTGGCCACTAAAACTTTTATATAATATAAAGTTTGGTTTTTTCGATTATAGCCACTAAAACTTAATAGTAAAGTTTTGTTTTTTCGATTTTTGTCACTAAAACTTTTATATAATATACAGTTTTGTTTATTTAATTTTGGCCACTAAAAATTTTAAATTTTGTTTTTTCGATTTTGTATAATTTTATGTTTATATATATAATTGTATAGAGTTTGTGATGAGAGGTTTGATTTTGTTATGTAACTTATGATTTTACAAATGATATATAATACCCGTTATCGGGAGTGTACTGTGATAACCCGCCGCAACGCGCGGGTTGATTAAACCTAGTTTATAATTATAAGTTATGTTATTTGTATATATTATAAGGATTGTGATCAAATTATAACCCTTTTTTAGAGCAATAACCCATTAACTCTAAACATCCAATCTGAAGGTGACACATGACATTATTCAAAAAATATGATAAGTGGTAGATTAGTAATTCGTTTTATGTACTAACTTACCACCTCTTTTTTTTTATACATCAATAATTTTTTTATACTATAATATTTTTTTTATGAAAATTACACCATTGTACTCATCTTATTTCTCTTTAATTCCGTTATAGTCTTGACTAGGTTTTTTTATTTTTTTCGGATGTTCGTATTTACACCAATGTAACAAGTATAAAAATAACAAATTATTTTTAACGAGTTGTAATGAATTGGGGTTTACATTGTTGTAGAATAAATACGGGTTACGTTTAAACGAGCCAAGCCTATCCCGAGGTCGTTAATTACGTTATATTCTTGACTTGTTTTTTTTATTTTTTCCAGATGTTCCAAAATTCGTTTTATCTACAAGATTGTAAATACATTTTAATACTTTAAAAAAATTATATATACAAGATTGTAACTACATTTTAATACTTTAAAAAAAAATACTATAACATTTTGTTGATAAAAACCAAAATTCGTCCTTGTAAATACATCTTAATACTTTCAAAAAATATATCTACAAGATTGTAAATACATTTTAATACTTTTAAAAAATATATTATAACATTTTGTTGACAAAAACAAAATTTGTTATATCTACAAGATTGTAAAGACATTTTAATACTTTAAAATTATATCTACAAGATCGTAAACACATTTTAATACTTTAAAAATCAAAATTCGTGACAAAATCAAGAATATAACGTAATTAACAAGCATCCGGAAAAAATAAAAAAAATAGTCAAGAATATAACGTAATTAACGAGCTCGGGATCGGCTTGGCTCGTTTACACTCTTAAACGTAACCCCTATTTATTCTAAAACAATGTAAACCTAAATTCGTTACAACTCGTTACAAATAATTTGTTATTTTTATACTTGTTACATTGGTGTGAATACGAACATAAAAAAAATAAAAAAAACCTAGCCAAGACTATAACGGAATTAAAGAGAAAAATAAGACGAGTAAAATGGTGCAATCTACCTTAATATTCGTGTTTTTCAAACCATGACACTTAAAGTGGGACGGAGGGAGTATTTAATATAGCAAATTACATTAATACCCTTATTCTCTTTTCTTTAAAATTAAGTACATTATTATATTATAGTTTAATATTAACCATTATATCAAAATCTTGTAATTTGATCATTAAATATAATGAGGTTATTGAGTTATTGATGAATCATAAGGTTAGCAATAGATCACTTCCCTATATCATAATGTACGTTATTTGTTTATTTTATTATAGTTTTTATGTGTCACACCCCCAATTTTCAACTAACGGAATCATACCGTTTGGGAACGTGACAAACCAGGATCTCAGATCATTAGACATAACGAAGACCTCTATATGAATTTCAAATCATACTTTAGTCTTAAAAACATAACATCAGAGTTTTCAAAAGTTGCGGAAGCGTTATAAAACCAGTAACAGTTAAAAAAAATGTAAATTACAAAACAAAATCCTCAAATGTTCAAATTCAAATATCCAAAATGTTTAAAATGCATGCGACTCTATCTCCTAGTCCATGCCAGCTTTAATGCGCGCCTTAGCGTCCTGAGAAAACATGTAAATCAAGTCAACACAAAGGTTGGTGCATTACACAGGTTTTAAGCATTCACAATGTTTAAAACAACAGTTTGAATATCAAGTTGTAGATAACATAATCACACATGCACAGTCATGATAGCTAGTCATATAAACTGTTTACATAAGTGGTCGACACCGAAGCTGACGAATTGCTATGCTATAGCATGTTTTTGCCTTGCCACTATTGTCTAGCACAACAATAGTAAAATGAGTTTGGTCAGTCAAACACCTGCGTAGATCCCATCTACCAGGTGAGGTTTGTCAAACCTAATAGATATATTTCCAACTACCACGCTTTGCGTTACAGCAAACTAAACGGTTCGAGGTGTGTAAGGACTTTCAAATTGCTATGTTGTCACATAATGTAAACAGCTAACTCATGCAAGTGATATGTATCTAAAAATAGTTTGTTGCACATGTTTTCTCCCCCAAAACAGTTTAAAATAAGAAAGGGGTCGTGTACGCACCTTTGATAGTGAGCAGAATAATCAAACACGTGAAATCACTTAGAAAGTCCTCTACAAATAACCTGTGGTTTAACAATAACCTAGTGTTATTCGGGATGTCGTTTGGTGTTTGAATTCACATACGTGTCAACACACGTATGTCAGATAATTAAAATCGTGCACAACTGAATACGCGTGCCTTCAAAGTTGTTTAAATCAAACTGTATGATTTTATTGACGCAATTATACGCGATTACATTTTAGATCTAAAAATGTGAATCTTAATATTTTAATTAATTCGGAATTTCGTTACGGTTCTAATGCCACTTGAACGGATTAAAACGGATTAAAATTAAATAATTTATGATTGAAAAACCAAAAATAGTTTTTAATTACAAAAACCACCAGAGGCAGGGTTCGAACCCCTGACCTCTTGGACACACAACCACGCCCAAACCAGTAGCACCCACTCTACATTTGTTACTACTTTGGTTTTCAATTGGTTTTAATCAAGTTAAACCGGGTTCCCTTAACTACATTGATCCGAACCCAAACAAGTATCAATTGGCCCAATTTCGAACCCGATCGATCCTGGGATCATGGGGTTATTGTTCCACCATCCCAGACGACTTCAACCATAGTTCTAATTTGATTAATCATCGATTCAAGGTTATGAAAACGAACCTACACAGCCTCGAACTCAAGTCCCAAAACCCACAACTCGATTCTATTCAATTCGTTTACATTAGACTGTAATTCTATAGGGTTTTCATCAGATAATGAATTTCGAACCTTTCTGATGGTTTTAATTGAATTATAAACCTCATTTGAATTGAAATCCCCAATTCATCCTTATTCACGAACCCTAGATATTAATCTTCAATAATTCGATGTTACAACCAGCAATTGATCCATGTATTAGCTTAATCGGAATACTCTGTAAAATTCGATTCTAGACTTCATCTTGGCCCAATCCCCCAATTCGTCTTTGATTACAAGCCCTAGAATTTGAATGCTATAAATTCGCTATCATCATATGCAATTGAACTAGGTATTTCCTTACCCACATTACTCTGAAACTTTCTACATGATTTAATTCGACTATCAATCCGTTTAGACAAGAAACCCCCAAAACCGTTTTGTCTAAGAACCCTAGTAATCGAATCTATACAATTCGCTAATATTTCCTGAAATTGACACATGGTTTAGTTTTATCGGAGTTCTCTGAAACTAATGACACTATTGAATTTCATTTTTAGACCCATCTCAACCGAAACCCCCAAATCGTTTTGAATTAAAACCCTAGAACTCGAAATCGCATAATTCGATAATAGAATCTGTAATTAGCATGGGGTTATGCTTATTCGGCATGTTTAGGGTGTGTAAGAGCAATAACTTACTTGGTTTTATGCTGGATTGGAAAAGATTGGCTTCTAGGTTGAATTTCGGCCCCCCCTCGATCGTTTTCTCCTCTCTGGAACTATTGAGATTGAATTGTTGTGTGATAAGAACTCTAAGTATGCCGATTTATGATTCTGAAAGTTCAATTGTGAGGAATGAAGTCGATTTATGAGGTTTCGACATTGAATGGTTTCGGTTTCAAGTGTTGTGGCCGTTTTTGAATAAATTCGATGATTGAAGAGCCTCATAACGTCTAAAAACTGTTAATAACCATAATTGTGATGATTATGATGATCCAATTTCGGTTACAACTTGAGTTTAATACGAAATTTAACTTCAATTTGATGATATGATCGTATTTTGACTTTTAAAGTCAAGTTTTGACATTTCAACTAGTTTGCAACCTTAATCCCTGTAATTTTAACATTTCAAGGCTTGTTTTACTAAATTCTAACCCTTATAAATTATCCTCGATCAATAACATGTCACTTTGATTAATAAATTGAACCAAAGATCCCGAATTACCATTAATTGGTTCAATTAAAATACTATCGGGCTAAAATAATCCATTTGGGCCTCATTCTTAAAATTGGGCCTACATTAAACTCATTGGGCCTATCTTGGCCTTACTGGACCTACTTTGGCTCATTGGGCCTACCTTGGCTCTATTGGGCCTTCCTAAATCTCATTGGGCCTACACTGTCCTTATTGGGCCTACATTGGCTCTGTTGGGCCTGTGATATCACCATCTTCAGTTAACAAGGTTAATCCGAAAAGTCGGATTGTCACATTATGTATGATAATTATATAGGTATTTAAATATATTAAATAACTAAATAATAGATTCGATCAGGCTTGATGCGAACCGAGCCTAATTAATAAACGAACTACGCTTGAACCGTGCTCGAGCTTAAAAAATAGTCATAAGCTGGCTCGAGCTATAATAAGTTAAATAAGTCTTATGAAGAAAGTGTACATAAGCAAAACAACCGGTATCAAATTTGTAATAATATTATTTTGTGGCAATCTTGTTTAAACTATATTGTAAAAATACTTTAATGTGTGGGAGGACTTTTACAGGAAAAGCTACAAAGTAGTACAAACTACGTTGGTTTTGATGTTTTTATAAGAAAAAACAAAAAATTATGTTGGTTTACTACTATACGCAAGAATTTGTGAAGAGTTTTGTGAAAAAAAAATATATATATATAAAGTATGTTAGTTTTTTATTGTATTTGCTCAAGAGAAACAAAAACTAGAAGAAAAGGTTAGTTGGGGTAAGACAACAAATCGGATTCGCCGACGATGATGGTTATGGAGGCGTGGTAGTTTAAAAATGGCAGTTATGTAGTGATGTAGAGAAATCATGACGGAGAAACAACGTTATAAGGCTGTACAATTTCAATATATTAAAATTCTCTTACATACATACATATTTGTGTCGTCTTGTCGTGGAAAAAACATACGATTATTATTCTTTTCTATCTAGCATGTACATGTATAAAACCAAGAAAAAAACAATTAACTAATTTTTTTAAAAATGCAAAATTTAATTAAAAAAAAAAAACAAATTTATCAATTGTTTAATGTTTTCTTTCGATCAAGTACTAAATCAAGAATTGATACCAAGTTGTGGCATGCAAAGTCATGACTCGAAGGACTAGCTGCTAGCACCACCATAAAGCAAACATAAACTTGATGGATAATGTAACATAAGAAAATTATATAATAGAATATATATTGGAAACTAAATTTAACTATATATAACAACGTGTATATAAAAATGCTTCAAGGCCTACATGTGTTTCTTTGTTTCCTTAACCAAAAAACCACTTTTCTTTCGTTTTTTTTTTTGGAATTTTTAATACAATTCTTTAACATTTTGTTTTTATTATTGGTGTGGTTTTGTACGAGATTTGACTAATGTTTTCTAGTATTAAGATTATCTTTTGCTAATGCTGTTTGATTTTTGCAATTGCGTTTCCGATTGGTCTACACTTTCAAGTATCACAATGAGGTGACAATCGATTTTACAATTGATGAGTATACTTTTAAAATTTTACGTCTGAGTGACATAGTTGTCGATTAATTATCGTGTTTTTTAAGCCCATTTCTGTAATGATAAGCATTTATATTTTTATAATTTTTCAAATAGGCTCTTAGTTTATCAACATTTCAAATTACTTTATTTCATACAATTTTTTTTATAATCAGTAATAATTTAACAAAAATAATATATCATTGAACCAATAATTTTCACCGATTTATGCATCTCAACTCGCGAAGTTACGGTTTTACAATGCTTCGTGCAACATTCTACTTACTAAGGTCCACGCCCATCATGAAACACGAAGCACATAACTAGTTCTTGACAAAAGACACTTGCTCGGAGTTCTAAACAAATAAAAGAGGGCATCCTTGTGTTCATTTGTTTTTATTGATCCAAACAAACATAAACACAAACACATAAACAAAGAAAATAGTTAAGTTCAATTATCAAATAACAAATAGCCGGGCAAATTAGAGTAAAATTTACATGTACTATATTTACGGTTCTAAATTTCTAAATCCAGCCACCAATGTACTATATTTACGGTTCTTAATTTCTGCCATTTTTTAAAGAAAAATATGTATAATTTTGTTTTGTATGGCTACATTTTTGTTAAACTAGAAATGCAACTAGACCTGACAACATTGACTCATTGCAAGATAAATAGGTAGATTTGGGTAAACAAATGTTGTACTTTGGGTTAAAATGATATCATTATGGCATATAACAAGTTGAGATGAATAACACTTTAACACAATGATTGTGAGATGATTAACTTAAAAATTATGTAAATATAATTGATTTAAACGGATAAAAATGACCAATAATATATTTGATGAAAAAATCATTAAAAATTATTAAAATAAACTATTTTTTTTTCGCTTCTACTCATTTTTACTTGAAATATATTGATTTTTTTTTTAAAAAAACAATTCATTTACCCCGAAGGCCCAAACTAATTTTGTTTAAAACTCATCCGGACTTGCACCCGTTCTGACTCGTTACCCAACCCAACTATTTTGTCAGGCATAAATGCAATTATACTTGCTTAATAAAATTGTAAAAAGAAAAAAAGAAAAAATAAATAGGAGGTACATTTAAACATATATGTTCAAAACGATATTTCTACATAGATTATGTAAACATATAAAAATCAAGATTGTTGGTCTTTTTAAAGTGTTGTAAATCTAAATGTGGCTCAGGTTGATGAAATGTACGTCCACCATTTGTAGAAACCATACCCGTAAATAGTTGTATAAATTATTGTTCTTATTGGGTAGAACCGAAACCTGCAAAAGAACACAATAAATCATCTCAAACGCTAGAATGGCATAATCTGATTGGTTGACAACTAAGCAATTTTATCTCATAAAATATCGCCGTCAGCGATTTTTTTGCCAAATGGCATAATCTGATTGGCTGGTTTTCAAAGAAAAGTGGAAATTAAGTGGCTAAATGTTAATTTGACCGGTCAACATGGTCATTTTGGTGATTTTCCCAAATTAAAATGATGTGTAATAATGCTTGACCACCAAGTAAGTAAACAAAAAAAGAAAAAACAGTTTAGATTATTATTACCGGTAGAAATTAACAAAAAATGGTATTGTCTTCATCAACAAGCGACTATTCTTCACTTGATGGTCACACTCTCATGTAGTCGTATGTAATGGTTCAATTGCATATATGTAGAATCATCTAAGATATAACCCCGTTAAGCCATACAACTCTAAAAACCACATTAACATTTAAAATTTTTGGTTTCATTGCACTACACGATACTATTATACAACTTCTAACTTAAAAAGTGATTATACATGCTATTATGATTCAGTGTCAAAAAAATGTTACGCCCCATTTGCGGTTCACAATCTACTATATATACATGTGGTCCCTCAAGGGTCAAAAATAAAACTGCACTAGTTTTAACGTTATTTTACTTATTTTGCGAAAATAACGTTAAAAATATTGGGATGGTCAACTTCAAAGTTCAAACGATAACTTTGAGCCAGGACTCTTTCGTAGACAGCCTCTCTATCCCAACTAGGATAGGGTAAGGTTTGTGTCTTTCCTTCCCCAGATCCTTACAAAGCACCAAAGAGGCTTTGCCTCAATGGTACCCCAAGAGTCTTCCAAATGGGAGGTCTTGGGTTCAAATCCCTCCCGCAGCGAAAAAGGGGTCTGTGGGGGGTCAGGGGGTTTTCCCAGTGGGGTTTCCTCCTGGGGTGGTTGTGGTGGCTCATGGGAGGTCCAGGTAACTAGACCTTGGTGACATGGCCTGGAAACAGTGGGTTCACACGATTGAGACCTTCGCCGTTCAAAAAAAAAGATCCTTACAAAGCGGAGATATATATTGAGCAAGTTTGTTTGTTTTGTCGTAAAAATGTTGTATATTTTGGTCTAATTTTCCAAATTTCACAAGTTTGATGAGCAATCAAATGCGGTATATAACCCTGTATCTATAGGTGTTCTTCAAATTAACAAATAAAGCCATCAGAATTCTGAACTATGAATTCAATTTAAGTTTTGAAACAAAGGCATCAGAAATCGAATTGAAGTTCATAATCACCTGGTGGGAGATGGTGGTGTGTGAGGAAGCATTTGAGGAACAGATAGCGGAGATGTCCATTGAGAAATAGGACGATCAAAGAACTCCCAATCGGGAAGAACAATACCGGCGATCGCAAACATTCCGAACAGGTAAGTAACCATCATCTTCTTCAATGAATACGTGTATAATCCGATGAACACAATTAATGCTGCTAAACATACCAGAGATCTTCTAAGAGCTGCATCATCCGCCATTAATGGATGCAGATCGAGATTGTAATTGAATTTTAGGGTTTACTCGCAGATTCTGAGATTGAAATGACGAAGGGGGTGGTTGATAGGTAGTTGGAAGGTGCCATAAATGCATTCTTGCACTTCATCGTTTGATAGGGTAAGATATTTATTTAAATTGATTTTGAAGTAAATTACCGATGTGTTTATGTGTTTTGTTATTATTTCACTCTTGATCACTATGTTTTATAAATTATATATATTGTCCCAGACTTTAAACATTTGTAACACATATACTTCTTAGGTCACCAAATTATATTCACATAATTGATCAAATTACCTTCACATAAGGACTATATGTGTAATGTGTTACAAATGTTTAAATTTCGAGACCATATGAGTATTTTTTGAAACTTAGAGATCAAAAGTGAAATAATAGCAAAACATAAGGACGACGTCGGTAATTTACTCTCGATTTTAAAATGGATGTTAAAGTGTTTTTTTTCTGACATTTTCTCGTAATTTTTTATAACATTTATAAGTTTTTGGACGATTTTAAACTAGAATTGTAAAAAAAGTTATTAAATGGTTTATAAGTCTCTGGATGTGTTAACATGTTTATTTGTGCATCGAAGTGCTTTCTTTCTCATCTATTGTTTTGAACCAATAATCTAATTTATTGAAATGTTTGTCTTTTTTTCCCCCTTTTAACTGGTTTTTTTTATCACTATTTGACTCGAACCAACAACCTATTTTTCTAGGAATAAACATCTTAAAACACCTTAGTATCATTGAGACAAATGTCCTTTGTTATTATGTTTTTATCTAAATATGCAACATGTCTATCTATATATTGTATGTTGGAAATATAATTTAGTCATGGCTTATGCATATATAGGCTGTATAAATAAACAATACTTGTCCTGAAAACACCGTCCAATGGTTATGGTTCTCACCTTCTATAGTAAAGATCAGGGGTTCGAACCATCTTAGGGCAAGTTTGAAGGGTATTAGATGAATGGTCAATTTGGGGTTTATCCCGGATTCAATCATAATGGGGGTGACGTATGTCTTACCTCTGACCGGCGAACCCGGTTAAGACAATATATATGGTACGTAAGAACATCGTCGTTCAAAAAAATAAACATTACTAGTTTTACTATCCGCGTACTGCATCTTTAACTTCACATGCTATCATGAAGGTGACATGATTACAAATATTAAAACGTCGAAGAGAGACAGAATAACACTCTGTCGTAAAAGGATAAAATCTTAAAACATAATTTGTCTTGAAAGTGACTGTCATTTTTTTGTAACCTAAAAACAAATTCTATGATGTTGGGTATAAAACTAGTTGTTACGTTTTTGTGATGTTAGCATTTATGTGTTTACATGTATGTTATTGCTTTTGCTTATTATTGTAATTTTTTCCCTTTCTTTTAATAGTCGCATTATTACTGCCTATAACAACAACAACCTTACCCAGTATATTCTCACTTTTCAGTAGGGTCTGGGGGGGAAGGATAGATACAAACCTTACCCCTATCCCAACTGGGATAAAGAGGTTGCTCTGAAAGAGTCCCCGGCTCAAAGTTATCGTTTGAAGTTGATCATCCCAATGATTTTAACGTTATTTTCACAAATAACTAAAATAACGTTAAAATTAGTGCACTTTTACTTTTGCCCCTTAAGAGCCCACACATATATACATTATATACGTGCACCGCAAATAGGGCGTGCATTATTACTGCCTATATAATCTTCATTTACGAATAACATTGTTCCATAATTATAGATAAAATTACAATCAATTTTTTTTGTTCGATTCATGTTGGAGATCCTCTTTTTGGTTTCCTATATTTATTTTTTCTTATTGCTTTTATTTTTGTCTTTTTTTTTTTTTTTGAATTATGTGTCATTTATCTGTTAGTGTTTTTTTTTTCCTTTTAGGTTGTTCTTAATATAAAACGAGGGTGTGCAGTGGCGGATCCATAAAGTTTTTTAATGAGGGTCAAAAATTTATTGGGACGATTATATGATGTTAAATATTTCAACTTTTGGACCCATTCGAACTGGGTCGAGTCAAGTTATTAAAAAAATGAAAAAAGTAAACAAAATCAAAAAACAATTAGATTTGTTGCCCCTATTTAGGTCAAAGATTTGATATATTTAGATAACAGATAATGCATATTGAGTTATTTTAATATTAATTTTATTAGTTTTGCTTTTCCAATGGTTTTAAATTGCGCTTCAACAGTGTCATCAAAATTTCATGGGGGTCGATATCAAAATTTATTGGGGGTCAGTTAATATCAGATCGTATACAGAACATTTTAAACCAAAAGTTCATGTGAGTTAGTCGACCCCCATAAATAGTGCTAGGTCCGCCCCTGAGGGTGTGTCTATCTATTTACGTCTTTATTTTGGTTTGCTACCGAAACGAAATCCGTTCCAAGTAACATTTTCTTTCAACAAATATGATTTTTAATTAATATTTGTTTACCAGATAAATATAAAATATACATGTGGTACACACATGTAACGTCACTGTATTTCAGGTTGTCCGTACATATGTACAACTGTACTGTTACGACCTGATATGATAATTATTTATGATAATAAACTATTGACTGTCATTATTAAAATTGGTATACATATTGAGAACATATATTATTATACGCGTAAACTATGAGAAGGTTAGTTGTAACCCAACTAAACAAAGCCAGAGAGTTTATCGCAGATGAAATCACAGATTATGAATTTTGGGTTGGAACGGAAAGGAATTATGAGTTTGTTAATGTTTGGTTGCTAAACATAGTCAAGGACACATGGTCATGGTTTATCGAAATAGCGGTGGGACGGTGTTGGGGAGGTTGCGATCTACCCCTGCATATGCCCTATACATATGCATATTTCGGTCTATCATGGATGTGTCAGTGATTTGGTTTAGTGGGAATTGGATTGGGAAATCACCATATTAAAGATAATAAAAGGCTGAAAATAGTTACGCGATGGTGAGGTTACGCACATAACTTAAACGCGAATATTAATTCAGAAATATTAACTTAATAAATGTATTCGCACGGGTGACGATTCACACGAATATAATTATTAGAGTAAATTACTGATTATGTCCTTAAAAATATAGCAATTTGCTGGTTTCGTCCTTTAACTTCGAAAATTACTAGGGGTGTCCTTATTTTAAAAATTTTGCACTGGTTTTGTCCTTTGTCACTAACCCCGTTAACTTATTCCGTTAAAGCTCCCATGTGCAAGTCACATGAGGGGTAAAATGGTCATTTCATCCCCTTCTCTCTAGGTCCTTCATCCTCATCGTTGCTCCGGCGAACATTGGGGGACGGAAACCGTGCCGGCGGACCTCAAAGGAAATCTATTTGTTGATTCCAAATCAAGAATTTTACATTAATTGATTTTTATTAATCAATTTGTTGATTCCAATTGTGGCGGACCTCAAAGGAAATCTAATTTCGTATCTGTTGCACGACGGTGTTGAGTTTCATTTTAGAAGGAAGAGGCTGCGCGTGAGTTTCGTGGTGTTAAAGCCAAGACTAATTTTCCAACACACGAGGATGAAATCGGTTTGCTGAACCGTGGACTTGACTTTTCGTCACCAGCAAAGCCACCGCAGCCGGCGTCATTATTCTTTCCGGAGACTGTTAAAAACGGAACCCACAAATACCGACCGGAATCGGAATCAAAATCGGATTCGGAACTGGAACTGACACCGGAATCGTAACGAATGAATTCAAGGGGTTTGAATTTATGGGTCAAATTTAACAAGGATTCATGGGTGAAGATGATTAGGGGTATGATGAAGTTGCAGATTATGAAGGAGGCTAGAGGTGTCGGTGCTGGTGGAAACAATGATCGGAAAAGATGGACCGAAGCTGATTAGCACGTGGGTCTTGTTCAATCTTGGACCTTTGCTCTGGCTTGGACTACTCTGGTTCGATGTGTTTGCTGGTAGGAGAAGGGAGGAGAAAGAGTGGATTGAATTGACGAATTTGCCCATCACGTGGATAGGGCGTGGGGATTTTAACGGAGCATGTTAACAGAGTTACTAAGAAAGGACATAACATGTGCAAACTTTTCAAAATAGGGACACCCCTAGTAATTTTTGAATTTAAAGGACGAAACCAGCAATTTGCTATATTTTTAAAGGACGTAATCAGTAATTTACTCTAATTATTAAAAATAATACTCTGACATAATATTCCATAAATCGTAAATCGAATCGAAATACGATACGAGCGTTGGATTCGCAAAGTGACGATCTTTACGAATACGTACGCGAGTAACGCGTTTCGACGAGACAATTAAATAATATTTAACGATATTAAAATAAGAAAAGTAATTTAAAAACGTTTATTAGGAATCACAACCTAAAACGAAACCGAACAAGACGTTTCATTTAAATAATTAATTTAACTAAAATAAACGGCGGCATTGTTTTTAAACAATTTCACTTACAATTATTTTATTCAAAACGAAACTTATTTGTTTAAACGTCTTATATTTATATACGTGTTACACTAAAAACCGAGCATTTTATAATTGTTATCACGATAAAAACGAAACCGAGCACGGGGGATCGAGACGCGGTATAAGGAAGAATTGTCACACCCCCAAATTCCCACTCGTGGCGTCAGTCCACGTGGGTGTGACGTGGCCAGGATCACAGCTCATGGTCATATAGAACGACTCTATATGAGTTTCACAATCACATACAATCATAAATAAAACCAGTTTTCATAAGTAAGCAGCGGAAATGTTTAACATTAAAAGTAAATAGTTGCAGCGGAAAGATAATTTGTTTAACAGACACTACATTGTTCAAATTGTTTTTAAATCAACAAATGCACACACAAGCCTAGGACTTGAGTCTATATGCCAGTCAGACTCCTTAATACATCCTTGTGCGCATCCTAGCGTGTGCTCCATCAGTTACCTGAGAATACATGCGAAAAGTGTCAACTAAAAAGTTGGTGAGTTCATAGGTTTAGACATACACAAATAGTAAACAGATATATACTGGGTATGTTAAGTTTTGTCGTTGGATACTACGATCCGTGGAGTGTGTCAGTTCATCTTACCGAAACTAGACTGTTTCCGTTTGCCTCCGCAGGTCATCGCTGAACCCGCATTCCCATCGAAATTACACTCGTTATGACCTCCAGTCAACATTGGTGCCGAGTGGGGTTAGTCAAACCCAGTAGTACTACGTAATTACGACTCGTTTGATACACAACTAACGGTAAGGAAAAGTGAGGACTTTAAGCGATATGAGTTACACTCGAAAATGGTTTTCACAACATACCAGTCATACATCTAAAACAGTTGCATAGTATTCTCACCCCAATAGTTTAGCAAATCAGTTAAAGAGTAAAAGTGGGGCCGTAAACTCACCTGAGTTTGTGTAATGCGTTTGCTCAATTAGTGTAGCTCGCCGGCTAGTAGTCACCTATATCACATAGGTACTATGAGTTCGTGTTTGCGTACATGTGGGCCTCACAGGACCGTGTTTGTGTTTAACAACACCAAGTTGTTAAGTGGGTCATGGTGACCGTGTTTGACCGTGTTGACCGTGTTTGAACTAACGACCCGTTGGTGACGGTTTTGGATCAAGTGTGTGTGTGATGTGTACGGATACCAAAAATCATTCCCATGAGGAAACTTTATAGTAAGTTTCTATTTTGGGAAAGTTCCCATATTTAGCAAGTCATGCATAAAATCACACTTCCGATTATTCTATCATGCATATTTATCCTAAATGAGCATGTTTTCACATAGCGCGTAGTTACACATAGCCTGTATAGCATAGTTTGTACGTAAAAGTTTCTATATTTAGAAAGTTTGCACAAATAAGCATTTTTCATCAAGTTTAATAATCAATATCATCTAACATCCTTATCTTAATCCTAACTAGACCCTTAATCATAATCGTTACGACTAGCATGTGCCAAAACATTGACTTAGCAAAATAAAGTTACTATATTTAGTAACTTATGAGTAATGCACAAAATCCATTCTTTCAACATCAATAATCATTTAGTATTATCATATTATCATCAATCTAGCATGTTAGACTCATAACATTATCATACATATCATCCTTTTGCAAACTTGTGATAAAAAGTTACTATTTATAGTAACTTTCATGAAAATCATACTTTCGACAATTCTAAACATTCCTATGCACAAAGTAATCACCATCTAACTTCCAAATCTCATTTTTAAACATAATTTATGAATCTAAACATACCAATGTGGTTATTTCATCAAGAATGCATAGCTAGTGACATTAAAGTTACTATTTTTAGCATTATTCACCAAATGACCATATTTTGACATAATAAATCATTCAAACCTTGTAGAACATCATCCATATCATTTCTAATAACATTACAATATCAAATAATATGCCAATAGTCTTAGATCATACATGCATGTTACTAGAAACACCCCATTGTGACCAATTCATCAATATACATGTTAACATCATCATGGATCGTCATAGAAACTCATTTAATCAATCTAGATCATCAAATAACACAAGATTATCATCAAACCCAGATCCAAACAAAGAACATTTCGTGCATATGAAGATCTAGTGTGTGCATGCAAGTTTTGAACCTTGCATGTGGGTTTGTGTGTGTTGTAGGGTGTTTTATGCTACATAGGCTCGAGATCTACCTTCCTTGGTTCTCAAGATGCACTAAGATGAAGAAGATCAGCCTCTAATGCTTTTGGACAGCAGCTACAGGAGGGTGATGGTGGTGTTTGAGCCTCACACTTCTTCTCTACAAGCTTCTTATGAAGTTCCAAGCTCCAAGGTCTCAATCTAAGCTTCTTCAAGGGTTGTTAATGGCTTCCAAATGAGATTAGAGGGCTGAAAGGATGTTTATAGCCGAGATTAGGGTTCTGGAACTCGTGAAATTGGTTAATAGGGGTTAGGAAATGATTAGTCTTGGTTAAATCAAAGATCTTGCGTGTTGGACTCGTCGCGTACCGCGACGAGGGTCTCCGAAAGTTTCCGCGTACCGCGATGGATTTCGGGATTCAAATTGCCCGCCCATCCATCGCGTACCGCGATGCTCCTTCTTGTGGGCCTTCGCGTACCGCGATGGGTCCCGGAGGAGCCCAATAAGCCCAATTTTGTTGTTTCGAACCGTTTTTCGCGTATTTCTCGATTACGATCATCGTTTCTCGACATGTAAGCATAGTACCAACTACTTTAGGCCTCCTAGGACCTAAGTGCAGTGAAAGTGTACTGTGGTCTGATCCGTTCACCAACGTTCGTCATTCAAGACACGTGCGAGTGTTGTGCGATAATTCCTCCAATTATCGATGTGTTCGAACTGTTGTGTCACGTGTCACACTAAACATTCATAATTCTAGTGCCACGTATGAAATAATAACACACATATTATTAAAATAAAATAATTGCTGACCTGGAATTTGTGAGGTGTCACAAGAATACTTCCTACCTTCTTCTTCATTTTACACCAAGCCTTTCTCTCTCTACATCTCATTTCCGCCACCCCATTCTCTATCTACCTTCTCTCTAGATTATCTCACTCGTTGCTTGACGGAATCGCGAGATCTTGGTGCCAAAACGACCGCGTAATCGAGGAGAACACAAACCCACGAAGAAACTCGCAATTTGGTCGGTTTTTCGAGGTAAAATCTGAACTTTACTTTTCAGTTTTGTTATAGATTTCATGGGTACATGGCAACCACTTTTACAACCGATTTTAGGGGTCCTGTTGACAATCGCACTAGTATGAGGGAGGTGAGAACCAGGAACGAACGTACAAGAACTTAGAACTTGTAGATGATGATGTTGTTGAGCAATTACAGGGCTGGTTCGTTAGTGGGAGGTCGGCCGAACCTTTCCTTAGCTGGTGAAGATTCCTGATGGCCGAACCCTACCCCCCGACGAACCTACGGGTTTCCTGACCTATCCGCCGAACCTTGCATGGTCAGACTCCTACCTGGAAAACCCTTATTTCAGCTGGACCATTTAACCCACGAACCTTAACAAGATAACGAACCTGGGCTAGCTAACTACCTGGGAACCGAACCTATGCATGTTTGAATTCCACTTTAGCTGAACCCTAGGGGTTTCTAACCTATCCCGGCCGAACCTTCCTATCAACGAACCTTGGAGCGTGGCCGAACCAAGGATCAAGCAAACCTAATGGTTCGCTGGGTTGGAGTTGTCCCGAATCTGGTTGTGAACAAAGACTAAGGGTTGGCGAACCTAACATACTAATCCCGAACCTTGGGGCCAAACCTAGGGTCACAAACCCTCTATGGGCAGCACACCTAGGCTGTTTCAGCTATCTCCATGCAGTGAACCTATGGCCTTCGAATATGGAGATCCTTAGCCGAACCCTAGCTCACCTTAAGCTTGTTGAATGGGCATTATAAGTCACTATATTTTTCATAACAAACACAAGTTATAAAATATGGATGTTTGTGAGTTAAATAATTTATGGGAATAACATGAATTGAGTTTGAAAAAGTTGATTAAATACGATAACTTAAAGAGGCATAGGTTGTCATAAACCAACATGCATGAATATAAGGACCACCACCTTTTTATGAATAATGTAAGCTGGAAATATGAAATATTATAAAATGGTAATATTTTATGAGTATGACTTAAACAAATAATTTCTTTAAATTTGAATTGATGTTAAAAACTTAAAAGTGATGATAATAATCTCCATAGCAACGAGTGTTCATTCAAACTTAGAGAAAAAAATAAACTAAATTACTAACGTAGGGATGAACTTAAAAGTTAAACACACATATTTATAACTACGAAACTCACGATGAATACAGGTTGTTGAGTTGTTTATGATTTTGTATACGCGAGCGCGCATTCTACGAGAAACACTGATTCTAAGGACTCAGGTGAGTTCTCATAACCTCCTTTTTTAATCATTTTGTTTTTAAACTCGGAGGTGAAGCATGTATACCAATTTAAATATTAATTTGATAACACAAGGATGACACCTGTTTATCATTATGATATTCATATTATGGGATTATCTTTGTTATGGATTATCACGGATTATCACAACTCCATGGGTCGTTGTTGTTGACTTCGGTCACCCACAATGATCGCATGTATTGTCACTATTCCATGAGTCGTTGTTGATTGACTTTAGTCATCCACAATGATTGCATGTATTGTCACTATTCCATGAGTCGTTACTGATGACTTCAGTCATCTGAAACGATTGCATGTATTGTCACGTGGATTGCCACAACTCCGTGTGTCGTTGTCATTGACCTTGGTCATTCACAACGATGCATGTATTGTCACTTATACTAATTGAGAATATTGATGATTGAGATTGGTTGATTGAACATATGATTGATTATCTATGAATTATTGATATATGTGATTATGTGTTTGGGTTATGTGTTTGGATTATGTGTTTGGATATGGTGTTGGATTATCTCGCAGGTGTTCATATGGATTTTCGCAAGAAACTATAAACTGTTATAATCACTTTGTAAAACATTTTTAAATATAAAAACTTATGATTACTCACCAACTACTTCGTAGTTGACACTTGATTTTTTTACATGTTTCAGGGAATGAAGACAAGTAGGTTGGGGAGGATGATCTCTCATATTTTGGACATCATCACATAGGATTCTTGGACTTAGCTAAAATAACTGAAATTCTGGCGAATAGAGTTTAGTTAGTTTAGCTAAATCTTTTGTGTATTTGAAGTAACTAATTTATGCTGAACATGATTTTTGATGTAATTAATTTGGTTGATTAATTGTTATGTGATGATTTAATTAGATGCCCACGAGCTTATGAACAATCTACACATCCCTCGTGGCATCTCGACGTTTCCGCCATCGGTCGGGGTGTTACAACACATGAAGCGTTTTATAACGAACCTGCGATCGGTGGTATGTGTATCAACCCTAACAAAATTTAAAAAATTGAACTAAACAATTGAAGAAGGGAGCTTGTAGAACTCACTTAAATTGTGATGTGAAATATCATACTTTAGACAACTCTAAACCTTGTTGGTAGCAAGAATTCTTTAACAATCTATCATAGGTTTAAGTGTGAATGGCATCAATATTAGAAGCTTTCGATTCATATTGTTACACGATTTAGGATGTGTGTGAATCATCATCTAATCGAGTCTTAGATTCAATCAAGTTGTAACTCATAGTGTTTAAGAAAGACACAATGATGATAATTAGACACAATGAGTTGAAGCAATTTTATTTTTATAGCAACAATATACTTATTTTAAAGATAAAAAAATGTTTGTTTTTATGATATATATATTTTTTAAAATAATATCGTATGTACAAGTTATAAACGTTGAAAAATGCGTGAAAAAGTGGTTATGACTAAATTACCCTCTAATAACTTTTCCCTTTAAACTTTAAATTTTCGCTCGTTAATATAATCTCATGATGTAACGGTCAAGAATCATTTTTAGACTTTTTAAAATAATAAAAATTATTTAGTTGAAACCAATCTAGATTTTTATACTTCTACAAGTAAACTTCCAATTTTTGTCACTTACGTGTATTGTATCAAGATATGACACTTATATTTTTGTCATTGTAATTATTATTTTAAGCATTTATAATATTTTCATTTTATGTTGTTAAGAGGATTCTTGCTAGAATCCTAATGTTTATTTTTATATTGAGTAAATTTACGTTTTTAACCCATGTGAGTTAAATATTTTAACTATTTCAATATAAAATAAAATCTTTTATCATCAATATAGCCTATGTGGTTTAAAAAAACTAACATTATGGCCCACAAACTTAATTATCACAACGTTTTTAGCCATCAAACCTAACTATGATTAGAGGCCAAAATTGTTAGTTTTTTTTAACCACATGAACTACATATCACATGTCATTCTTCACCTTTATTATTATATCATCAACAAACATCTATTATTCTATTTTATTACCTATCTCATTCTTAGCATGCATAAGAAATGATATATGGAAAATTGATTCTCTGACGTGTCAACTTCATACATGACATACCAGTGAGTCATGAGTTGTACTTTTGTCAAAAAAAAATAAACACCTTATGAAATTACGTCTCTATAGAGTGTTACGGATTAAATTTTAAAATTGCTTACATATCTTATTACGTTTTGATATAAACTAGGGTTAAGACCCGCGCGATGCGGCGGGTCTGATATATTAAACCGATATATCTTAAATATAAAAATTCAAATATCAAACATACATACAAAACATGTCATAACGACTACTCATTTTGACGACATAAAACCTTAAATCTTGTCAACATGCAAAACATGCAATTTATGGAGATGAGGCTCTAATGTGTACAATTTAGGATGCCAACATGCAAAACCCCATGTTGCAGATAAAAAAAAAACATAAAAAGAGAAGCATATCTAATGTGTATACAGGTGAGTTAGATTATATTTCTGTAATTAATAAAAGAGGGATAAAAATGGAATCCAATGAAGTTTAGTACAAAAAAAAACGACTATGCAGACAACTAACCTATCCATAATCATAATCATTATCTCTTACATGAGAATATTCAAAAGAAGGCTTGAAGAAATGAATTTGGTTGCAAATTTTCTTAAAGATGACAGAGAGCTAAGATCCAGCTCTATTACATCAACTTTAGCATATGGCATCTACTTACCTGTATAAGAGATAACAAATCCTTTTATCAATTATATTTGAGTTTCCAGTGTCAAAATAAATTACACATAATGATCAAATCTGAAGTGAACCGGTAAACAGAACCACGAATCATGTGATCCAGCAATCAAGTTATAACCATGTTCCCACAGTTACTAAAAAACAAATATCTATTCTCTTTGTTTTGCATTTATATTTCCAAAAATAGTCTATATACACTATTACACTTGGTAACAGAACATTATAGAGTAGTTCAAATCTTGACATTGTTTGTTGTTTTCATCCATTTGTTAAATATAAATGGTTACCTTGCAATTAGAGAAAAAATATTGGTTGATGAATTAAGACACTTTAGCTACATATGAAAGCAAGAAAATATTATATTTACCAAGTATAGAAAATATCTAACCTAAGATTCATCAGCCACAAAAGAGAACAACTAAAAACTTCAATTTGAAAAACCTAATTACAACATTCTTAACAAATCCCATGTTTTTTCTTGGCCCATCAAAGCACCTGTCAATTCTTCTATTAAAATGCACACTACAAATAAAAAACACCAACAACTAACTTGAAGCAAAACTCAAAAAAATTTATCAAAACTCGTAATTGATCTAATAATAAAACTCGCGAAATGTTTCTACAACCAAAAAAAACCCAATTTCGGACCTAGTCAACAACTTGATGTTAAAGAACACATGAGGTTAGAACCAAATAAGAAAACCTAGAAATCCTCGATACATATACACGAAAACCACATCAAAAGACTAACATCATCAATAATAAATCGACAATTTTGATCAAATTCAATGGAAATAAAGAAGAAACCACACATAATGCAAAGAATAAAGTGAAAATTGTAGAGAAGATGTTTCCGACAATGGCAGAAAGGGTGGAACCTTAGAAAAATTTGGAGTGACAATTGCAGGGCGTCAATTTTTCGGGTTTTCAAACCCACGTACACCATATTTCTATACCGATTCTAGAAACAAAACAAACTTAAATGACCATAAAGGATGGAAACTAAACAAACCCTAAACC
Organism: Mikania micrantha; assembly: GCA_009363875.1. NCBI lineage: Eukaryota > Viridiplantae > Streptophyta > Magnoliopsida > Asterales > Asteraceae > Mikania > Mikania micrantha. Next base: position 104,636,647 of record CM018692.1, on the reverse strand, counting down.
CTAAAACACTGCAGATCCAAACCCATTAACGATCCACAATCCAAAAGACCTAATACCTGAACGTAAACACCAATGCGTACCTGAAGGGAATAAATCCTTCTTAGAGAGAATGAAAATCGCTACCTTTGTTTAACTCTTTGCATATCTTTCCCATCTTCATCATGTTCTATGGTGGAATCACTGGCATCGAGGCCGGATCCGCCTCAATTAAGTCAATCCACCTCAAAAACCAAACCCAAGCAAAAACCGAGGATTATCTGTCACTAAACGCGCCGCACCACTACCGCGCCTGTTGAAGAGAAGGATGAAGGAGAGGTCGTCGAGGGTAAAGTTGTTTAGTTTTTAAATCTCTTTAGCTTTTGAAAAATAGGATAAAGTTATCCAGTTTTTTAATTTCATTAAAAAATAATAAAAAGAGTTTTTTTTTTGCACGCCCAAGTCCCTATACTTTATAAAGAAATAAAAAAAACATTTTAACGATTTAATCATTCAAAAAATAGTTTTACTTATGTGCGATTTCAAATGAGGTCCCCAGCACTTTTCAATCATTCCCTTAATACTTCAATCCAGGAAACTTTCAACCTGTTTGACCCACTTGGCATATTTCCTTTTTAGCTAAATCATTGACCCGTTAAAGATAAAAATAACATAAATCGACCCATTTTCGTCAAATAGTCAACTTCAGGGAAATTCAAGTTGTATAACACAAATATAATACATACAAACTGATTTATGGTAGGATGCAGGCATCCAGTTTGGATGGCTTTGACTGTAGCAATGGCTTCCAAACCTCCGACTGCACCTAGACAGTGTCCAATCATAGACTAAAACAAACAAACATGTAATCAATGTTGTCAATTTGAACATGTGAATAATGCAAACTGCAATGGGCAGAAATGGTAAATCACCTTGGTTGCATTCATCTTGATCCCTGCAGTGCTTTTGAATACCTTCTTTACAGCATTTACCTCTGCCAGATCACCAACCAATGTTGAAGTTGCGTGTGCATTTATGTAGTTAACCTAGCAAAAATACGTGGCTCCATGTATAATGTAACACAATTCATTTATGTTGATATTGTAAAATTATATTTTATTGGTTGCATTTGTGTAAAGTTATCCCCTATATATTATATTGAAAAATATTACCTCCTCTGGTGACACACCAGCATCTTCAAGGCTGCTTTGAATGCAAGAAGAAACGCCAAGACCATCAGACCGTGGATCAGTCATATGATAAGCATCACAATTTCAGAAAATGATAGCCAAACTCTCAAGTGGAAAAAGTTTGTATTTAGTTATAAATCTGTTTATCGAATCACCACTAATAAAGCTATTTGATGTGCTCTTTACAAAGTGAGCCATTTTAATACACAAAAGCAAAATAAAACATATAATTGAAGAGTAAAAAGAAACCAAGTATGAAGAAGCTTGCATAATACAGCATGCTATTTTGTATGTAGTTTAGATAGAATTATATGATAACATTGATGATTATAATTTGTTTTTATTGGGACTTTCTGTTGTAAAAGTCTCCTATTTGCCTTCTACTTGGTTGTCTATATACTTACTCATTAAAACATAATGAATTTTTGTAAAATGCATATATATGTGTCTTTGTGACCTGTACGAATCCTTTTGTAAATGCTTCGGTGTGTTAAATCTAGGCTATTTTTGATGTGCGTCATGTGTTGAATGAGAACATCAAGTTTTATGAAGCATTTAGCAGCAAAAAAGGATCACAAAATCGTTTATTTTTCTTTTCTAGTTACAAATGGATACCTCAATCCTCAAATATGAATGAATATCATCCTTGGTGCCTGTTAATTAAAGTATTAAACCATGTTAATAAAATTGAAAGGCTATTGATTTGCCAGTAATCTGATCTACCTGTTTGTCACATAACATAGACTGCCATAGAATCAAAGAAACAATAGACCATAGTATTAAAACCTCGTTCAATAGAAAACCACACAGAAAGGAACAGTAAAACCTTCTTACAAACGCAATCTTCCCAATCCCAAAAAAAAACTCAAATTAGGGTTATAGCAAGTCACCGGAAAACCTCGTATGAGCAATCTTATAGGCGGCAATTACCATACATTAGAACTAAAACCTCCAGATTAGGGTTACTGACCATCTAAAATATGCGTTAAAATTAAAGCAAACTTCGAATAAGAACAACATTATCGTCATTGGTAAGCAAAAAAACCCAAAAAAAAGTCAGCAAAATTGAAGTAAATCTGACCTCAATCGCTTGTATTCACCCAGGCCTGGCAACCACATCCGAACATCATAACCTATCGGAAAAAAATAGAAAGGTCGGGCCGAACAAACCAAGTCGATAACCGTATGATTCAGATGAAATATATAGAAGAAAGCGAGGCGATGGATGGTGTTATACCTGATAGTTTTGTGTTTATAAAGATGAAATTTGTAGAAAGGAGCAAATACATACTTGATTTAGTGATTTTCACCTGTAGCTCCTAAGAGCGGTATCAAGAAAGGAAGAAAACCTCAATAAGGCTTTGAAGCTAGTGAAGAGAAAACGATAAACATGAAGGGTCATGCCTTAAAGGTTGTACCATGTGCAAAGAATGGAGTAGGAAATGAACAGTCTTTTTTACTCACACGAAAAATTTTGCCTTTTAAACTATATAATAATATAACAATAAAATGATATATTAGAGTACTAGACTATAACTAATGACATATTTTTTTATCATCAACATATGTATGTAACATTATTACTTTTTTTTTTTTTTTATCGAATGACCTTTAAAGTTTGTCAATAGCAAATCACTTAGCATGATGTTACGTTATATATATATTTTTTATTTTTGTTATTTATCCAAAACTTGTTCACAACAATTAGTTCAAACTGGTTATATTGTATTTGTGTTGGTAAATATTTTATATGTGTTTTTCTAAATGCATACGTAACTTTTTAATTTATTTTTTATTGATGTGACTGGTTTATGACTTTTTTTAAAAAAAAATTAGATGGAAAAGGTGAAAATAATAAATTTGACACAATACACCCGACAATCATATGCTTCAACCCACATTGAATGTTGCGCTGATACTTTTCAGGGGAGTGCAGAAAAATAAGAAGGTTTCGTGTGCTATGATAAAAGACGCATTAGTGTGTCTACAACAAAAAAGAAAAAAAAAACCACGGATTCAAAACTTAGTCGAGACATAAGAGAAAAATACAGCAGTTCAAAAGAAAAAAAGAGCAAATTGTTGAGATGGACTTTGTGTTTAGCTATTATTCATTCTTGGTTCCTAAGCTTCATAAATTACCAATATAGTCCCAAATTTTAAACATTTGTAACACATATAGTCTTTATGTTACTAAATTAGTCTCACAAGTGTGACCAAATTACTCTCATATAAGGACTATATGTGTTACAAATGTTAAAAGTTTAGAATCATTTAAATAATTTATAAAACTTATAAATTAAAAGTGAAATAATAACAAAATAGAACGAGATGTTACTAAAAAAAATAGAATCCTATGACTTTCCTAATTGTTACACACTTGACTTTTCTATGAGAGGTTTTGGGTTCGAATTCGGGCTGAGGTATATTTGCTGAAGCAAGGTCAGGGGGCTTACCCAGTTGTGGGGTTCCTCCTGGGGTGGGCTCGGGCATACGCCCTAGAGCGTCAAATCCGAGAGGACGGTTGAAATCCCGTATTGGGTGTCGTTGTACCAAGTCGCTCAAAAAAAAAAAAACTAAAAAAGATTATCAAAGCAGCATAGCACAACAATATGGGGTATATAAAGGAAGGTCAAAATGGTAATTACAATTAGACGCGGTATTGGTCAACAAGCGTCTAAAGTCAACGCGAGACTCGGTCTTTCGCCCTTTCCTTTTCTTTATGTATTGCATAGCAAGAAAAATTGAAACGCATATAATTTACACCAAAATTAAACCTCAAATCTTGAAATACAGAGTGACAACACGATGAATTTGACTACAAAACTGACGCTTTTATTATTTTAGCATAATTGTTTCGTGGAAGCAAACAATTCGTTGAAATCCTTAAATTATTTATCATTCTCCTGTTTTTTTCTTATTATCTTGTTTAGGGTTTTTATAAAAAATCAAGCTTGTTTGGTTGGTGAAATCGACAAATCTTATTGTTTCTCAAGTGGGTTTTGCTCACATAGAGTTGGATGTTAAGGATAGCTTCGTGTTTGCAGATTTTTTAATGGAAAATTTATGCTGTCTGCAGGTAATTCTTTGTATTTTATTTTATTTTATCTTATTTATTTATATATATTTTTTACTGCTTTGCAATTCTTCAAATTTGCAGCTGATTGTTCTTGTTAATAGTTTATTAGATGATCTTTTATTAGTTTTTTTTTTTTTGGGGGGTTTTTAACTGTAATTTCATGATGGGTTTGCTTGATTCATTTAATCATCTGTTATGCCTATTGTGATTCATAAATCGTTTGGATGTTCAAAAATAGTTTTATTTCTTTAGAATTATATTTAAGAGTGACTTTTGTTGACTTTGATTTTCTAAACCATGGTTTCTGCTAAACAAAACACTGATCATCTTCTTGTAAAAAGAATATCAAAGGATTATATTTTTGTCAGAATGATAGGATCTTGCAGGAATTATATTAGTTCTAAGTAGTTCATTGTTTTTAATTTTTTATCATAGTTCTCAATAGCCCTCGGCCGCTCGCCTAGGCGCATGAAAGGCGCCTGTGGCAGCCTAGTCACACTCCGGTGACTTTCCGAAAAGATTAAGGTAAAATCTGGAAAATCCGGCAAAATTTTAGAAAATCTAGCGAAGTTCAAAAAATTTTACTATAAACCAGTTTACTATAAAAAGGTTTTTATATTTTAAAAACTCTACATAACTAGATTAATAATTGATTTATAGTTAGACTTTATATATTTTTTAAAGATTTTCAAGCCTAAAACATTTAAAACTTCTAAAAACTGTAACTTATCACTATGCGCCTAGTTTAAAAAAGCCCTCGTTTTTTTTGCGCCTAGGCTTGGGGCGTGGCTTATGCGCATTGAGTATGTCTTACGCCTTTGACAACTATGGTTTCTATCGTTAATAATATAAAAATTATGCTAATTAGTTTTTGCCAAACCCTATCTGATTTTCGGTTTATGTTTGTGACTGTAGTTCAGAGGAGGCCCATCATCATATAGCTCTGGTAAGGGAAAAAACCATGATGGTGATATCAAGTTTGGGTTTGACTTGGTCAAAGGAAAAGCTAACCATCCAATGGAGGATTATCACGTTGCTAGGTTTGTGGAAATAGAAGAACATGAACTTGGGCTTTTTGCCATTTATGATGGCCATTCAGGAGATCTTGTGCCTTCTTATCTTCAAAAGCATTTGTTTAATAACATTTTGAGTGAGGTTTGTTATTGTTTTTAAAATCATGATGAATTTTAATTAGAAATTGCAGGGTTATTGGTTTGGATAACGGGTCAGAATTATGTTGGGGTCATAACTGACAATCCTATGCCATAAGAAAAGGATGTTTTGAAAAATGTATTAGCATGTTCTATACACTTAAAATACACTTTTCTTATGGCTTGTTTACACGTGCGCGCACACACACGACACTACCTGCATGATTTGTTAGAGATAAAACATACTTCAAATCAACTCATTCATAAGTAAATGGAGGTCCAGGTAACTAGACCTTGTTGACATGGCCTGGAAACAGTGAGTTCACACGATTGAGACCTTCGCCGTAAAAAAAAATAAGTAAATGGATCAGAATTTCCACCTCTAATTATCATATGAGTAATAAATTTTCAAAATAACATATATGCTAATGCCTTATATTTGCAAATGAATTATTTTTCTAGCATTTTTACAAAAATATAAAAATTGTATTTTGCAAAAATGAGTGATTTTAAAGAAAATTGCCAAGAAAGATGATATTTCTTCTAAATTCATTCTAATTGCAAGTGGTTGGGGAAGATCTCAAGTGTATTTGTTCAAAAGATTAACCAACTATTATTTTACTAATGCATATGTTAGCTTTTAACCTAATGTTACAGAGCGAGTTTTGGGTTGACCCAAAGAGATCAATATCTAAAGCGTATGAGAAAACAGATGCAGCAATTCTTTCACACGATTCTGATTTGGGACGAGGCGGTTCAACTTCAGTGACAGCTGTTCTTATAAATGGTCAAAGATTATGGGTTGCAAATTTGGGTGATTCTAGGGCTGTTATTTCAAAAGGTGGTCAAGCTATGCAATTGAGTACAGATCATGAACCAAGTACAGAACGGGTCAGTATTGAGCATAAAGGAGGATTTGTCTCGAATATGCCAGGTTTGACTTGGTTTAATCAATTGAGTTGACCTTCTGTTGATTTGACTTTATTTAACTTCAAATTTAGGTGTAAAATAGAAACCTACTGATTTTTGCAGCCAACTTTATTCTAACTGATTTTTCAACGTGTCACTGGTTGATGCCACATCAGCTTCCACATAAGATGTCAATTATCAAAGTCTGCTTATCTGAATAATGTAATAATAAAAAGAAGCCTGAAGAAAAGATTCTCTTAAGAATCTTATGTTAAAAAATACTTAATTAATAAAAAGCAGCAGATGCCAGGGGCTTATAAAAATAAGCTAAAATGATAATGAAGATTCCATGCTAGCAATTTTGAAAATCAGCATAAAAACAAGTTGCAGCGGGTTGAACCGGTCAATTGCTGCTCCAATCACTAATAAAATGTAACTTGGATGCTAAAGGTTGGCAATAAAGTGCAATACAGTTTCTATTTTGTGCATAATTTAAAGTTGGCTACTAATATTAGGGAAAAATGTAAATTTATTTTCTACTAAATGCAGTGTGTCCTATTTTAATTCGTTTGTTTGCATCATACACAATCGAATTGTGTTTAATCAAGAATTTTTTATTGAGTACTTTTGTGATACTTATTGAGATTTGAATCCTAAGTACAATCTATGATACTGAACATGATTAACTAAAATTTTGAAATCTATAAATTGAAATTACTTTAACATAGGTTAATGTTTCATTATTGTTTTTTCATGGCTGCAAGGAATGTTGTATTTCTTGTGTATCAAATGGAGTGTAGCCTTATTGTTCTAAAAAGAAATCGTCTTGCTTCTTTTATGTTTCGTATTCTTTATTATGTATGGTTTTTTTCATATTTTTTTCAGGGGATGTTCCTCGAGTGAATGGACAGCTGGCAGTATCTCGTGCCTTTGGAGACAAAAGCCTGAAATCCCATTTGAGATCCGACCCTGCTATTCATGATACAGTTGTTGATACCAAAACCGATCTTCTTGTGTTGGCAAGTGATGGTCTTTGGAAGGTAACAGTTTGATTATCAATGCAACAATATATTTTTTAGCTATGATATTTGACACAAATTATTTAATATAAAAGAAGGGGTAGAAAGCATTCCAATTCAGTCTACCCAACCACACCCTTTTCAAACTGTACAAAACTTTCCTGGAATGGCCCATTACACAACCCGCCCATTTTGTCAGTTCTTTATGTAACGAAATCTGCAAAAAATACAACACTTTAATGGATAATAGCTTTTATATAGGTATATTTGTTGTAGAATTGAATCCATTGATTAATCAGGTTATGAATAATCAAGAAGCAGTTGATATTGCAAGAAAAATCAAGGACCCACAAAAGGCTGCGAAGCGATTGGTAGCCGAAGCGTTGAAAAGGGACAGTAAAGATGACATATCTTGTGTGGTAGTTAGATTCAGGTGAGATTTTTGTACCCTTAAATGATATCCTGTCTTCTTTTTAATTTTCACTTTGTGATTCCGTTTGATTACAAACGGATCATAAAATGAAAATGTGAAAAGATGTGCAGAAATTTTATGTAAATGAAAACTTAAATAATCACTAGAAACTAAATCCTTTTGCGAATCTGTGAGTTTGCTTGATTGGTGAAGAACATATTATATAAAAGTGAAGATGTTTATGTTATGTAAATTTGACCCTCATTGGTGTTTTGTTGACTTGAATCTTGATCATTGTAAGATGATGAAGACTTGGTGAGCTAGTTTTGATCTTGAAAAGAAAACATACGGTTCTTGATCGGTTTAAATGAAACTCCATGTTGAATCGCTAACTACGGTTTTAGGAAACTGCAAACTAAACCAACATGGTTGGTTAGGTTGCCTTAACTGGCCAAAGCGATTTGATGGCTTGGAACGACGACACCCAATACAAGATTTCAACCGTCCACTTGAATTTGATGCTCTATGGCATACGTCTAAGCCCACCCAAGAGGAACTCACAACTGGATAAATTTTCTAACCTTGCTTTAGTATATATGCCTCAGCCCGAATTCAAACTGAAAACCTCTTAAATTAAAGACATTACACCACAAGCTCTTTTGTATGGTGCATTTTGGTACAATGACTCGATAATGATGTACTTGTAACGGTAAATTACCTTAAATTGATCGGTTGGTAGATTAGGAAAATATATTGATTAGCATGTCAATGAGATCATAAGACACTTAGGTTTTAATTTTTTTTCAAAGTTAAGACTAAGATTAGCTTGCGGTGCTCTAGTTTTGAAGGAGTAAATTCATAAGGTTTTGGCTTATTTTATAAATAAATAGGCGAGTTTTTTAAATTTTATGTGAATAATGCAAATTTTAAAATTTGTTAATCACTTGCATTTAGTGAGTGTATATTATAATTAAAATGATATACAATTACATAACCGTTTTTATGTATTAGAGTTAAATTTTACTTAATCATGTTTACTGTTTAATAGGGCATTGGTTTTTTTACTTTAGCAATATCATATTTAGTAGTAGAGTTGCTAAAATGCTAAGGACTTCAATTTTATTTGTTGAATGTGTATAACAACCAAAGACAACAGTCTAGCGGTTTCTTGGTAGTGGAATAAGGTTTAAGAACCAAATGATCTTCGGTTCGAATCCCACAAAGAAACGTTTTCTCTAAAAAAATGTGTATAGCATATATGCTTTAGTTCATGACAACAATTGTTGTAGCTATTCAATGTTGTTTTGCCGGAAAACCAATTTTCGAATCTTTACAGGGGATAAGAGTAATTTACTTTATTTAATGTACTTACATTATAATTTTATTTTGAAATAAAAGCTAGTTTTTCAATGAAATTGGTTTAATCCTTTAAATTATAAGTCCTTCCAACTATTTCATTTTTTTTAATTTAATAAGCCAAACGACTTCTTAATTGCTTACATTTTAGATGGAAAGGGTGGTTTCTTAAATCCTAAAGCTCAATACATCCCATGCCCCAAGTTTTTATTTTGTAATTTATATATAAACTAGGTTATAACCCGTGTATAACACGAGTTTAGTCATAAAAATATATGTAATTTATTATAATTCATAAAAATTGTTGCATATCAAATTAAATAAAGATAATAAACATTTGAAATATTATGAAGATTAATTGCATACAAATACTTTAAATAATCTATAAATCTCTAAAAATTTAATTGTATACAACATTCGAAATCTTATTCGCACATGTAACATGTTTATCTAATATTAATAATTTAATGCATCTACGTTTTTGAAGATAACTTGTTTTTTATATAAATTTTGTTTTTTCTAAATAAAATATTTCTTACTTTTAAAAATTTTTATTTTCGAAAATTTCGTATTTTAAAAAAAAATAGTGTATTTTATAATAAATAGATAAATAATACATTAGTTATTAGTATTATAATTATTTAATAAAAGAAATAATTTATTTAATAAGAGATAGAAAATGTAGTTATTTAATAAGAAATAGAATGTATTTATTTAACAAGATAGAGAATTAAGTGTAATGATATTGACTTGACATGTGTCACTAATGATATAAGAATATGATAAGTGGCAATAATGGTGTAAGAAAACAACAAGTGGTAAAATTGTTACTCTTTTATTATAGACTATAGATATAAATATGGATATAGATGTTTTAGATAATAACACGTGTCTAATTTATATTTGTTTATTAGTTATAAACTCTTATAAGTTATATAAATATATAAAATTTATATCTACTAATAAATAACATAGATAAATAATACATTAGTTATTAGTATTATAATTATTTAATAAAAGAAATAATTTATTTAATAAGAGATAGAAAATGTAGTTATTTAATAAGAAATAGAATGTATTTATTTAACAAGATAGAGAATTAAGTGTAATGATATTGACTTGACATGTGTCACTAATGATATAAGAATATGGATAAGTGGCAATAATGGTGTAAGAAAACAACAAGTGGCAAAATTGTTACTCTTTTATTATATACTATAGATATAGATATGGATATAGATGTTTTAGATAATAACATGTGTCTAATTTATATTTGTTTATTAGTTATAAACTCTTATAAGTTATATAAATATATAAAATTTATATATCTACTAATAAATAACAATTTTCTGAAATGTCGCTATTAGGTTATCTTCTTTTTGTGATTGACACATTCATGTTCATATTAAGTTTTTTTTTTCATGTTTAACCCATATGGAACATGAATGTTTCACGGGAATTGTGACCCATACTTGATCTCACAGCTTTCAAAATTGTACTTGTAGTCCCTAAGTTTTTTCATTTGGATTACAAATTATAAAAGCGTCAAATTTCGAACCAATAAAAGTTTAATGGAATTCTTGAAATGAGTGATTCATAAATTTAGTTATATATATACACCAGTATATTAACCTTGTGTTACACGGATTGATAAAATATATTATATAGTTTGTAATGAAAATTTACGAATTATATAACAATTAACTAACTTTTTCTAATTAAAATGATAAGATAATATTTTAGTAATTATGAAAGTTAATAAACTTGATTTAAAATTACCATTTAACATACAAGACCAAAAATGTAACTTTTATTAACATGCTTCTAACTTTTGGGTTATATTTATGTTTGTATTTAAAAATTCGTTTTTAAGAAAATTGTTTTTTATAAAAGTTTTATTTTCTAAAAATAACAGTTTGAAATATTTCTTATTTTTTTAAAAATTTATTTTTTGAAAAATATATATTTTATAATCTTTTTTAAAATATATTTTATAATAAAATGGTTTGATTTTCAGTTTATTAAAAACTACATTTAAATTTATAAAACATAAATAATATCATTAATTATTATTATTATTATAATTATTTAATAAGAGAGATAATAACATTTATTTAATAAGAAAGAGAACTAAATGAGAACATAAAAAAATGACAAGTGGCAACATAATCTTAAAATGTGACAAGTGGCAAAACATATTTTTGTTTATTACTATAGTAAGATATAACAATGAAGATATTTAACGTATTGTTTTTAGGAAACATGTTTGCATCCCATGTCATTTATGTTTGTTTAATGCAAACATGTTGACCAAAGATTACAACTATGCATAGAGGTTTTGTATTATATGTTCCTTGATCAACTTTAGGGGTTAATAAATTATATTTTTTTTCAATGGCTTTCATTTTTTAAACAACACATCAAGTAATGATAGATTATTTGAAATTAAATATGAAAATGAATATGAATTTTCATAGCACAATAGTTAGAGCTTAAACAAATGTAGTTCATAACCATGCGATTTGAAAAAAAAACGTTGAATTTCTACTTCAGCTTGAGCCTTCAAAACAGTTGAGTCATCTCTGTTGAATGAATCTGAATTGTTAACAATGAAATACTAATGGACTAACATATAAAACTTACTTGATGGAATTGCAACTTTGGATGTGGTAGAAATAACCATGATTTCCTTTATGTTGTTGCAAACAAATGATGGTTTTTATAAGAACAGAGAAGATGAATTTCACTATGGGTGTCGATGGTTTTCTTGTTCTCTGATTGTTAGGGTTAGGCAACAACTAAAGGAAAATCCTTTATATATAATATAACTGTATTTCCATCAGGTACAATTAAAATAAACTTTAAGGACTAATTATGTCATTATATGATAGTTAATAAATGGTAGGCCATATTTATTTAAGGGTTCTAACAATCTCAACAAAATTCTTATTGTAATAACTACATTAGTTAAGGGAAAGAATGAAAAATTTCTTATAAGTTGACGGTTACCTTATAAATCAAGTCACATGCTGCCCAGACAAACAAGTTATTTGATTAAATAAAATGCTGAGTTCTTGGATGAACGATCCATCGAGGCAAAGTGAGCCTAGGAAGCACGGAAGCGGGGAAAAGGCTGAAGTACCCGTTTCGAAACGTCTAGGGGACGGAAACGACAGTGAAACGTCCGGGAAACATCCCTTTGAGTCGGAAACGTTTCCGATTAAGCTTCCAGAACGATTCTGGGGCGTTTCCGTCAATTTTAGGGTTTAATTAGGAAACCTTTCGTGGAGGAGTGCCGCCATGCCGTTGACCGGAGTGAAGCAATCGAAGTGGAGCATCGGGTGAAGCAATCGGAGTGGAGCATCGGGTGAAGCAAATAAGCAATCAATTTTGTCTGCTTTTGTATTTTATCTTTTTTTTTCTTCTTTTGTTTGCTTTTGTATTTTATCTTGAAAGCCACTCTTCCAATTTCCATTTACAGAGATCCAGTCAAAAGACTTTTGACTTGATAAAAGGTATATCTTTGGCTTTTTAATTAAATCATTAACAAATTTTAAAAATTTAATTTATGAGAACACAAATAATTTTATGATTTCTCGTGAAACTGTAGTTATAGACAGTAACATATGGTTTTTACGTAGAATTTGAAAATGATTTGATTATTGATAATTAATTATCTTTGAGAAATTTGTTACTTTTAGGATTTAGACTTTACTTCAATATATATTTACTTTAAAATTTTTTGCATGTTTTTATATTTTTTAATATTTTTTTTACCGTATCATTGACGTACCCGTTTCTTGAATTTTTGAATTTTGGCGTTTCCTGTTTCTGTGCCGTACCCGTACCCCAGTCCCGTACCCGTACCTGTTCAACCTAGAAGTGAACTATATGCTGACACGGTTTGCTTAAGCTGTTATTGATGATATTATAAGAAAAAAAAAGTAAAATTTGAGAAAGTGTTTTAACTTTTAATCATATAAGATCATGTGACTTCATAGGAAATAAAAGGGTAAAAGAAATATAAAAGTAAAAATAGTACACATGACTTCAGGGGGTGGGAATGCAATAGTAGAATAGTACAAGGGTTTGACAATGTATCTCACCTCATATTATCTCAAATTTTAGGGTTCCAAGTTCGTCCTATATATAATCCAATCAACAACGCTTCCGCCTAAATCGAAATTATCCAAAACCCTAAATTCGACGAATCCTTCATTCTAAAACTTTCAATCGAGAGCGTGTGAATAGTTTGTGAAAACGCCTCTTCTTTCAGCTGCAAGCACAGAGATCTGATGATCGATTCTTGACGGCTTTGTTCTGGGGGCGAAAATTTAATTTCAAAATTAGGGTTCTTACAAAAACCTGGATTTGATGTTCTTATCTCATCTGGGTTACCTCTGATTCTGATAAATTTGCATAATTGTTTTTTAATTGTTTAATCTGCCTCTCCTTTCGGCTGCAAGCGCATAGATTTAACTATCTAAAGTATTCTTGCTGGCTTTGTTCTTGAGGCATATATAATTTCATTGCGGGGTGATGATTATACCTGTTTTTTAGTAATTTTACTAATCTGGGTTATGCCTTGCTCTGGTAAATTTTTAAGAATTTGAGTCTGTCGATCGAGTTTATGGTTTTGATCAACGACTGGAGTGTTTTTCAGTAGGTTTTGATAGGATTTTTGGTTCAAAATTCATAAAAAAAAAATAATTTTTGCATTGATTGGTTGAAACGTATTGTTGTTGCATATTGATTGATTTCACAGGTGTGGGTGGGGATCCTAAATTAGTTTATTTTTGCAAGCTTGGGTGGGTTTATAAAACGGTAATGGCTTTTAGTGGATTTGACTATGCATGGGAAGAAAAACTGGTTTTTAATCGTGAACTATGGATATATCTAATTCAAATGGGTAAGAATGTTTAATAACATATTTTATTAGAAAATCATTAAAGCTATTCAAATAAACAATATTTTTAGTTACAACTTATTTTAACTTAAATGATTTGATATTTTTTTATAAACAACTTATTTATACCCAAATTTATTTTGATTAAAACTCATCCTAACGTGTACATATTTTGACCTGTATTCGTTCTAACTCAGTACCCAACCTGCCCGCCTATTTTACTAGGCATAGTTATACCTGAACTGGCGTACATTGGTGTTTTGATTTCCTAGAGAAAAATTAACCGACTCTATCTTGACCTGATCAAAACCTGAAACTAAACTTGTCAAAACAATAACAAGAACCGTTTGTAAACTTGTAAAATTCCGAATCTAACTTGAGTTTATTTGTTGAAATCAGTTGAAAACATTGCGTGAAAAGTTTATTTCTCAAATATTAATTAAAGAACATAATGAACACTGATGGAACTTGAAAAAAAAAAGAGAGGCCGAAGGATTTTAGGAAGAAAAAGGATGAGGCTGGATTCAATACCTATAACATTTCCAATAAAATACAACTAAATCGACCATTCTGAGTGGAAAACCATAACTTTCCTGACGAAATACTACCAAATCGACCATTTTGATTATAAAAACAGGAGGGGTCAAGGCCTTTCGAGCCCTTCAAAAGGTCCGTCCATGCTGATGAACGTAGTGAACAAAACCATTGGTTTTGACGCATGTACTGGCATATATTGAAAAGCGGATGAGATGTGCAACAATTTTGAAGTTTCCTCCAAAGTTACTAGAGATCTCTCTCATGATGGGATCTAGTACATATCCATTATTTGAAGATAGTTGTTCAAGAATAGAGCAAGACTTAAAAACTTCAAACTAAAAAAAGTTAAGAAAATATGAGGATAGAATCTCATAATCAACCCAATAGTGCAACCAGAACGCTATATCAAAATTGCAACCCAATACACTTGTTAGTGCAATATTATTGTCGATCCTATTTCCGGAGCACTTAAAAGTTTTCTTCTAAGGGTTCGGGTAAAAACCTTAGTCGGAATGGAGCATTATTGTTTTGAACTATAACAAATAGCCTTAATAACCTTTTTTTTTCGAAGATTGTTTTTAGTTCTTGCTCGAATCTCCACCATTATTTTGCGAGCATCGAAAGATTTGCGTCTATAAGGGAATCTGATTGATTCCACCATGTTCATTTGAGGCCACAAGTGTTGACCATGATACTCTATTTATATTATGCCTGGCAAAATGGACGGCTCGGGTCATGTTGGGTAACATGTTAGAACGGATTCGGGTCAGGATTGGTGCGGGCCATAATGAACTTTAAGCAAAATCAGTTCGGATCTAAATGGATTGTTCTTAAAAAACATCAATTTAATTTAACTTTAGATGTGTTATAAGTAAACAAATAGTCTACTTGGATAATTTTTAGTGATTTTTTTCATCAAATATATTATTAATTATTTTTAAATGTTTGAATACATTGCATTTGCATACTTTTTTGGTTACCCGTCTTGACCCGCATTGGATTGAAGTGCTACCCATCTCAACCCATTCAATATTATGATGCTACCTATTTCAACCTATTATACTACAATTATTTACCTAAACCAAACCATTACCTTTGACATGGGTAAAAATTGCCACATCTAATTTATATTTACCTTGGTGAATATCCTCCCAAAAGAAAACCTGATGTATGTGAAAGGAGAGCTCTATACAAAGATAAAGTAATATGTGAGCAATGAGTTTAAAACATAATTTATCGAAGTTATGGCATGTAAATTAAAAAGTTGCATGTAAATCATAGTAGATTACACAAAAAAAAGTGTGATGGTATATGTATGTAAATACAAAAAAGAAAGAATATATTATCGAGATGATTCATTTGATTTGCTATTATTTCAGTATTGAGCCTTAAGTTTTATAAATTATTTATATGATGTAAAACTTAAAACATTTGTAACACGTATAATTTTTATGTTAGGATAATTTAATAAGGACAATGTGTTGTAAATGTTTAAAATTTGGGACTATTTGAGTAATTTATGAAACCTAGGGATAAAGAGTAAAATACTAGCTAACCACAACAACCATATCGGTAATTTAATCAAAAAGAAATTACAATCAACCACAGAAAAAGTTTGCTGCTGCCCGGGATCGAACCGGAGACCTTTTGCGTGTAAAGCAAACGTGATAACCACTACACCACAGCAGCATTTGATGTTAGCTTATAGCAAGTTATTAAACAAATTCAAAATTTAGTGACATAATGGTACATACCATCTGGCTTTTTTAAAAAAACTAGGTTTATTCACCTCGCGCTTTGCGGCGGGTTATCACAGTACACTCTCGATAATAGATATTATATATCATTTGCAAAATCATAAGTAACATTGGAAAATCAAATCTTTCATCACGTTCTTTATACAAATTTTTCATAAAAACATAAAATCATACAAAATACTCACAAATATGTTATAAAAATAATAGAAAAATATTACTCACAAAATACGTCACACCGGCAACAATCGTTTGAATTATAAGTAAAACATAAATCAATAAGCAAATCTTTCATATTTAATACATTTATCTTTATTTTCTACTTTTTAAAGTTAAAAAACATAAAAAACATATGATGGTCCAAGTCTAAATTTTAAAAACGTGACTACATAGATTAGACACCTAAATTATAATATATATATATATATATATATATATATTACAAATAATAGGGCCCATTCACAATATAATATATATATTTCTACTATTCTTTTTACATGCATTTTAATATATATAATAAATAATTTTTTTCTTTTTTACGAAAACAATGAAGATATAACCAACATAAACGTATTTTTTTTATTATGATCATCGGTGGACATAAATACATAATAGTAGAAGCCGAGTATTCATTGTAGTTAAAACTATTTTTTTTATTATAACATGAGTTATGAGTCATGATTCGTGAGTTTGTTTTGTTCCACACTTCCACCGGTTGACCGGTGTGCCTTCTTTTTGTGTCAATGAAGTGAAGGAGCTTTATAAATATTGTAAATTATGTTTGGAGAGTTGTACAAAAAGGAATAGTAAAAGCATCACACAAACGGAAGTTTCCTTTTTAATATATATATTAACCAGACGTATATAAATATTAATATTTAATAAATTAAAAAAAAACTAATATTTAAATTATTTGGTTTATGTTTTATCTTGTAAATATGAATTTATCTTCCTTTTAACGCTTAAAATTTTTTTGCTTACAGAAGCCATTTGAAATTGGTTTTATATTATAGAGTAAATTACGGTTTTAACCTATGTGGTTTAAGCATTTTAACTATTTCGGTCCAAAATAGAATCTTTTATCAATTCAGTCCCTATGGTTTAAACAACTAATGTTTTTTGCCCCTCAAACTTAACTATTATGACGGTTTTGGCCCAAAACTTAACGATGGTTGGGGTCTAAAACGTTAGTTGTTTAAACCACATGGGCTGAATTGATAGAAGATTTTATTTTGGGTTAAAATGGTTAAAATGCTTGAAACATAGGGATCAAAACCGTAATTTACTATATATTATAAGCATTCTTAATTATTTTACTTATCTATAACATTCTTAATTATTTTGCCGTTCAAAAAAACATATCTATATTAAACACGTTTATTTCTGAACCAATAATACATCGATAAACATAACAACATAAATACTTGCACATTCGTGAAAAAAGTACATAGAACTTATGAGAGATGATACCGAAACGATCAAGTAATAACCGTCTTGTGTTTTATAATTACAATAACATCTAAAAATTCAACCGTCTCCTCGAATTTGACGCTACAGACATACGCTCGGGTATACTCTAGAGGAACATCACAACTGGATAAACATTGTATTCTTGCCTCAACAATTATACCTCCGTCAGAATTCAAATCCAAAACCTCTCATAAGACTACCCACAGCGCATGCACCGCCGGGCCAGCGGCCTCCACCCCTTCGGCGGGGTGTAGCGGGAACACCGCCACCATGCCCCACAGCTCCCGCCCGGGAGGGTTCCAAGGCCCCCGCTCCCCTTTGATGCCCCTTCACTCCTATTGGTCCTTTCAAAATTCAAGTGGGCCCCTCCCCCACTTTTTGAACGGCTAATTTTTTTTAAAAAAAATCAAACTTTATATAAACATCTCATTCCAACCATTTTACACACTCGTTTTCATTAAAACTATCTTTATTTTTATACAATTTATTTTTTATAAAAATGTCATCATCCTCTCTGATGTTTTCATCATGCTCTTCATCTTCTGATAGCGAGGGTATGGAGGTTTTTATCTCGTTGTTGTCGGCGATGACTCAACAAAACGCGTCTCAGATTCCTCGGCCTATCATTAGAAGAATTCAAATTAATCGAGACAGGGAAGTGGGGCATGATCTTTTGATGCGTCATTATTTTGGAAGCGAACTGTTGTATAATGAGACGGTGCAAGGAAGGATGTCGAGCGGGCTTGTGATGTTCTTAAAAAATGATTTCAAATTATAAAAAATCCGGCTAGAGCATGGCATCCCAAAAAAATTAGATCAGTTATGTATGCCTGTATCATAATACACAATATGATACTTGAATGTGAGGGCAAATCGATTAGCCCGTTTGCACCAGATGAAGACGAACCGCCATTTCCTTTTGACATTGATGACCCGCGGAGAGATAACCAAATTTTGGCGTTGCGAAACAAAAGCATTCACGAGTCGTTAAAAGCCGATTTGGTCGAACATATCGAAAGGGTTCGCACCGATATTGTTGTTCGTAGCATTTAAGGCGATTAGTAGGTTTATAATATGTTTTTGTTTTTTTTTTAATGTAATGTGTGTTTTTTTTGTAAAATATTGAATTATTTTAATTTAGTGTAATGTTTTTTATTTATTTTTATTGTTGATGATGTGGAATAGTGGGGAAGGATTTTCAGTGGGATGACCACTGTGAGACTTCGTGGTTTTCAGTGGGGTGATGACGTAACTTTAAATTTCAGTGGGGAGGAATTTTCAGTTGGGTGACCGCTATGGATGGTCTAAGAAAGTTAAGAGGTAACCACTAGACTAGAAGTCGTAGGAAGCTCATACTCAAGCTTTTACGGGTCACTCCCCGATAACGGACCACTAACCTCTCTATTACTACCAGAAGACTTTCACGAAGCAATCTCTCTACCATATTGAGATAGGGGTAAGATACGTCTTTATTTCTCTCACCAGACCCTACAAAGTAGGATTACATACCTGGCACGGAAATGAAGGTCTATAACATATGCACAGCATAGTATTTCGTTCATCATCCAAACCTTTGTGTATTAACCAGTAAAACTGAAAGTAATGTTCAACTTCTGCTTATTCGTGTAACCATAATCAAATCCATCTTGTCTTTCGTATAGATTATAACATCACAAAAATAAAAAAATAAAAATAAAATAAACATCTCGCGCGCCTGTAAATCGTCGTGTAATTACATTTGATCTCCACGGTTTGCCTTACGGCTCACACGTGATTTGTTTTTGGTCCTGTAGGTGTCTGTATAACCATCTTTTTCTCTTTGTATAGTAAAACTACCAGTCTTCGGTTGTAAAGTGTTCCGTAAATCAAGAAAACCGACGTCGTAAATTACGTTCTTCAGGAGGGGTATGACCGTCTTTTTATATTCGGTTTCTGGCAAACAAGGAGCTTCTCATCACTATTACTCTCGATTTCTACAACCCGTGCTTCCCATTTTAACCTTGCAGTGATTGTTCTTGCTGTTTCTATCAGAGAAGTTGTGTCACGTATTACCACCCAGCCCTGCAAATTCAAGGTGCAAGTATATAATTATTTATTTATATTTATTCTTACACAAATAAGAGCTGCTACAAAAGAATGTTGATCATGAAGTGCCTAAAAAATATCAGGCACAATTTTTTTTTATTTTTTTTTTGAATTTATTTTATACTGTTTTCAATGTAAATCAAATGGAATCAGGTTTATCAATATGCATAATACCATGAACAGTAAAATATTATTATAGACACAATTACAATACCTCAGGGCGTAGTAACCGGTCTATCTCAAAGAATACGTCCAATATGCTGCATCGACGTTGCTTTGCAGTTTCAAGCGATAATAGGCCTTCGGCATGAACCAAATCATAAGTTCTAGGATACGTTGGAAATGCTTCACACCTACAAGTGCCATGTCGAATGTGAATTTCTTAGTATGAGTAAAATGGGTCGGGCCAAAATTTCTTATATATCTTCTAAACTATATCATATTCTTTTCATAGTAAATAAAATCATATCAGTTACTTAAAACAGCTCAGCGTTACTAAATAAACAGACAAGAAAACAAAGAATTATCTCAGCACATAATATTGTCTTGGTTTACTTTTAGCATTTTGAAAAAGTAATAAAATTTTGAACTTTTAGAAGAATGAATCAAAATTGCCCTTCATAATTTGAATAGCTTTTAGAATGATATATCAAAATTGCCCTTCATAATTTGAATCTTTGAATAAACAATCCTAGTGGTAGTTTGAACTAAAAAATAGACTTTGGGCCACTTTTAACCTGCCTAAAGCTGATTTTTTTGATTTGATTGTGTGAGTTGTATAACACAACCTGAATTAGCCCAACTAAAAGTAAACAGGTTGAAATTGACACCTCTCCTAAAGAGCTTATAGAAACAAAATATATACCAATCATGCAATACGCCAAGAAACCCTCGGTCTAGGATAAGCGGAAGGTGGTTGGGCCCACTGGTGGGGACCACATTCATGACCCATACAGATTTCCCGGATTCCAATAAAGCGGAGTTAAAACCACCAAAATGAGCATTCATGTCCAAAACGTTCCTGACCATATTATAAGGTGGAACAGGGTCCTCAATTCCTGGTCGTTTTGGGTGATCAGAAAATATGAGTGGGGAGAGTAGAGACCAATAATTTCTGACTGCTGATTTCCAGTTAAGATCATCTTCGACAAGGTCATCAAAAAGTACACCTGATAATAACAATTATATTATTCTCTTGCACACAATGGTAAACTCTCGTGTTCTTTGACTAATGTTTGATTAACGGTACATTAAAAGACTAACTGCGTAAGGTGGTAACAGACTGTTTGGGTGAAAAAAGAAAAAAATTGATGTAAGGTCACCAACTTACAAAAATTTTAGTTCATGGTAATATGACCCATGACATGTCAAATGATGGTTATTATGTTTGATGTGCTGGTAACTCCTGACCATGTTGACTTTATAACATGGGTTAATCAAAACAGAAAGAAATGAAAGTAGGTTACTTTTTATGCAATTATACCTGATAATAACTGTATTAGTTTTTCCAATTATAGGAGCTTTTCATTTACTTGACTAATGTTCCATTTATCTTGCATAATGTAATTTAAGCTGAAAGGGAAAGAAAAAAGAAAAAAGATAACCAGCTTTTAGGCTACAATGTACATTCAATTTTTAAAAATCTTTATTTCAAGGTAATCAACTTTTAAAAAATCACTTTATGGCAAAACATTAAGCAACTGGACAAATGATGACATAGCTTTTGTATTAGAATTTATGTGGGGCGAGAATAACCTTTGGTGTTTTCTTCTTGCCTAAAAGAAGTTTGTTACCAAAAACAGAAATCAAATCAAAGTCGGTTACTGGTTAGTTCTCATATGCAATTAGCCCTACGTTTTATATAACAGGAGTGAAGTTCAAATTTTTTTCAACAATTTAAGAAAATAATTACCATGAACCACAAGTTCCTTGGAGTTCAATGTGGCTCTAGAAGGCCATTTTGGTCTTTTCTCAATTGGAATCCAACGATGACTATGAGTTCCTCCAATGCAAGCCTCTAGTGGATGATAATACGGGGATTCAACATCATGGCCCACTTTGCAGACCGAAGGACCAGATCCATGGCTCCTATTAATAAAGTTAACTCACAAGATTAATACAGTTGCAAGTTTTGAGTCATGTTTACCTCTAGCTATATGACATTTTTGCAAGAGCTATCAGTGGTAAATCAAAAATTTTGGACAAGAGAATACACTATTATAACTTTATCTTACATAGGATGCACTAAAGTTGCAATGTTTTAATCGCAGATATAAAGATAGGATTGAAAAAAGCAAAAAAAAAAAAGAACAAAGAAATAGAGGTGAAAAATGGGTTGTTTTGGTAACGAGCTCAACTGCTTAATTCATATACTGCAAAAAATTTTTTCCCAAGGATCAAATAGGTAGGGTTGATCCACCAATGCTTTTGGTTTCTTTTTTCATGATTTTTATAAATTTAATATTGTTGAAAAACTATATGACTAGGATATTAATCAAACTCAATAAAACATTGAGTTAAGGGGCTATTAACTCTAACTCAATTGAGCTATTTCATTTAATGTTTCATTTCATATAACAAAAAAAAGTATAATGGGTCAAAATTGTCACCTCTACCACAAATAGATATGCCCGTCGAGCACTAGCAATACAAAAGCGAATGGTTAAAAAGTTTGTTGTATATATGGATGTGGCCTTACCTGGTAGCATAACAATCTTTACTGCTAGGTTTCTTCCATACAACTGTTTTGTCTTGCTGTGCCAATAAATCCCAGCACAGATCTTTGGCAAAATTGCGCACAAAATCCCATTTTTTTAATATATCTTTGTTTTTTACAGAAGCTCTTGTGTTAGCAATTGGTGAGGTCCAAACAAAGTATCCACCAGGCCTAAGAACTCGATCAACTTCAATTAAATGTATACCATCTGCAAAAACATTTAAACAAAAAAGTGCATATTCAGATGAATTGAGTAATACAAAAAAGCAATAAATTATACGTTACATCAGCCTTTAATGCTACTTATCAATATCAATTATGAACTTCCTAATTCTAGCTAGTTTTTAGCAGATTATGTATCTACCAATATATGCTGAAAAAAAAGATGACAGATCTTTATATTCTACAACTTCGACATCTAGATTGCTTCCTTGCAGCTACTGCATATAGAACTTTATTGACTATTTGGTATTTCCCTGACTTATGCTTCAGCAAAAATAAGCTTTTGCTATTCCCAAACTTAAGTACTAAAAGTTTATATGCATTCTACAGTTCTCAGGAAATGCTTATCAATTTTGGGATGATATGAGAAACAAAATTTTTTTAGAAAAGAAACAAAACATAAAAAACTGCCTATATAGATTTAGTTGATACCTTTGTGATTCCACACAATCCCATCCCATGCACTGTGTACCATGTCAAAAGAAAGTGACGGGAACGGTAGTTTTTTAGCAGCAAAGGAAGCAACCATTGCAGGAAGACCTCTTTCAAGAGTTATCTCAACTTGACTTCCTGAAGACTCATAGTTTGCTATGCACATAGTCAAAAGTTGGTTCTGAAAAAAATGTGCTCCTAAGCTACCAAAACCACAACCTATATCCAATACCGTTCTCACCTGGATCAAGAACATGTATTTATGTAAGCAAACTTGTCCCATTCTATAAGTAACAAAATAAGACACTTCTTGTTTACGAAACAAATTTAAAAAACTAAATGCTACAAAGTGTGTCTAAAACTGTAATATAAATTTCAAGAAAACCTTTTTTCACTTACTCCAGCTTGAACAAGGTAAGACTCGTTTCTTAAACCAATCATTTCTGCAATTTGATGGGAATAGTCATCTATACTATCATCAACCATCGAAGATGAGAAACTAAATGAAATCTGGTCATCATCTAACAACATCATCCTACATTTACAATAGTTAAATAAACAATTAATAAGAAGTCGATTTGATAATCATATTTTTTAATCCACAGAGAATTTAAAACGCACCTTTTTGTCAAACTTCCAGATGAAAGTACCTCTTGTGCATTTATTTTAACATTATCAATCCAGATAACATCTCTTCCAGTAGGCCATCTATGTGGAATCTTGTATCCAGAAGGGGCAAGAACTAAACAATTCTGTTTTGATGTGGGCCCGCAATGGCGGTCTTGTTCTTGACCTTCGGTCATACCCAATTCAAGATTTTCGGTAATGTTAAAACAAGGTATGTAATTTTCAGACTCTAGAGAACAAAATTCTGATTCTTTTATTCTAGAAGAACCAAGTGAGATTTCTCCAATGTCCCACAAATCTGAAACCAGTTGTTCTTGAAGCCGCCTGTACCCACGGAATGTGTGACTTCTAGAAGAGGTTGTGAGTGATATTGTCCACCAAAACGAACCCGTAAGTGCAAGAATTACAATCACAAATAAACTTAACTTAAGCAAAAATAAAGTAAGTTTATAGCGTTTTCTTGAAGATACAGGGCTGAATGGGTCGTTAACAGTATAGCATTTTTCAGGGACACTTTGTTTGGCTGGTGAATTAATTGTAAATTGAAATGGATTCCATGAAGATACAAGATCAGGAGATAATCTATTTTTATCCAAATCATCTTTCTCTGGTTTAAATTTCATCTGAGAGTCTTCCAAGAAATCTTGAATGTTCCCTGAAAGTCTCCCTCCACCAGAACAACCTCTATGAAGTGGCCTTGACATTCTCCTGAATTCAAAAATCACAACAAAATGTCAGATGAGCCACACAAAATCCCTAATTTTTTCAAAGGATATGATAAAACATTTGCAAATAAGCTAATTATGCCTAGTGTAAGATCTGTTCATGTAATTTGCCAAATAGATTCATAAAACCTAAAGCATAATATTTAATAGAATACCCATTAAGCAAAATCACTTGAGTTGAAATTACTGGCAGCAAGTAAAATTTTATACAAGAACGTGATCACCAAACCCCCAAAATTAAAAAAAAAAAAAAAAAGCTATCAGATGTAATAGACATCATATACATGGGAGGCAAATCCATTAAAAGCATAGAGAAAACACCAAAAAGCAGTTCAATTTGTTAATAAAAAATTACAAGATAGACAATTTACCCTGATTATAAGCAAGAAATTCAACGAAAATCCTGAATTTCAGCCGGTTATTCGGCAATCTTCCATCATCTCATAGTTTCATACTGCAAGCTCACACTTATTTTGTCATCTTCTTATACAGAATCTGCAGAATTTGAGGTTGATTTAGGATAATAATGGTGATGAATGATAACTGAGCTTGTGAGTCGACCCAATCACAAGAAAGGTTACTCGTGAATGCTACTCAGTACTCATTTGAGCTATATACTAAGAAAGAGAGAGATAGAGAGATGAGAGAGAAGATATATAGATATAGATATTAGATTTATATATAAATAAATACCACATTTGTATGTATATGCCACATTCACACCGAGACACGCAATCATAACACGCATTAATGGACATCTATTTATCAAGCTGTAATTTTTACCAACATAAAAAAGCTAATCACATTAGTTAATTGATTAATTACACTAATTGAGAGAGAATTTCAATTTATTAAGTTAAGAATATGGGATCAGCTGCATATACGGAGTTTAGAATTAGGTTTACCTGGAGCCACCGTCACCGTATCGATCTGCCGCCGGAATCACCGGTAAACGTATACACATTATAATAGTCCATATTTGGGTTTTCGATTTCAAACTTTGCACCGTCATTGATGGATGAATGCAATCAGGCTTTAACCACCTCCATCCACATTAGATAAACCCTAGAAATTGGGATTTTGTATACTGATTGTACGTGAAATTTGTATTTAAAGCATTCGTTCATCTTTTTATCTCCTTTCTGTAAAAGTTATAAATATTCACGTCTTCTTAAATGTCAATTGTAATAAAATATTTGTTTAAAACTTGTGTTTTATAATGTTTGAGATAATATATATTTTTCAAAACCTTTTGATAAAAAATTAAAAAATTGATTTACAATGTAATCAGATATCTATAAAGTTTAATAAAATCACTAACATTTAATAAGAGAGAAACAATGAAAAAAAATCAAAGTTTAATAAAAAAAATAACATACAAATATTTAACATGAGAGAGAAAAAAAGAATTTTTTTGTAGTGATCTAGAAAATTAACATATGACTTTTATTTATAATATAATATAAATGTAAATACGATGAATAGAGATGAAAATTAGGTATGATTGATTTTAAAAAATTAGAGATGAAAATGAAAAAAAAATGATATTTATTTAAAATATAAAGTTAGAGACGAAGATTTTATTTTGAATGCACAGCCAGTTTTTTTTATTCTATATTTTGTACATCATGCTTTGGTTTAAATTTTCTTTTCTTGATACTAAATATTAAGGGGCAATTTCAAACATCTATATTTTAACTTACAAAATTACATATTTCCTTAAATAATTTTTGAAGAAAGTTTTATATTATGCATTAAAAACTTTATTTTTAAAAAATATATAAATTTACAAGTTAATACAGAAGATAGATGAATGAATAAATTTTTTAAAATTCTATACATATCATATAACCTTATACGTTACATATATCATCTCTACTAAAACATGTATAAGACTATACATGAAGTATTAATTTTGGTTTGACAAAAACATAATGTGCCTGTCATATACTACTCATATGTGAGACGAATATAACACAATATATGATGTATACCCGCCATACATATGTCAGTAAAAGTCTGCTTGTCAAACATGTCCGAGGTGAAATAATTGGCCTATATATGTTGCGCATCGACTTTTATGAGACTTGTGATGGGTGTGATAACATGGGTTTAGATAAATAATTTTACATCTACTTAAGTTGTGTATACATTTTATGAAAGCATTGGTTCATTATGTAGCACAAGCTAAAATATTAATCATAACAACTTGTTCAGTTTCTATTTTAACCTTTATTTTTATTATTTATTTATTTATCTAAATAACTTCTCCATAAACACACACAAACTATTATATCATCATGTTAAGGCACAACTTTGTAAATTCAATTCAGCAAATGGAATAAGTTTGTTATTGCATCTTAATTAACCAAACAGTTTAGGATCACATCCAATTCTTCCATGTTAATACATCTCTTACAATCTTGAAAACTAAAAAGGAAATATGGTTATCAAGATCATGGTTGTAAAAATCGGCCTTCAAGGCCGAGTACTTTATCCAAAGAGTTGTTTCGAGGTTATTACTTCTCAAGTATTACTCGAGTACTTCCCGATTACTCGCACCAAAGAGCTGTTCCGACCTGAAAGCGCCTAACGACTTTTGCAACATTGATCAAAATATGTTGTTATTTTATAGCATTTACTAATTGAATGATTAGAAATTTTGAATACTCAGTAGGTACACTGTACACATTTACTATTTTATGCTATGTATAACTAAAACACATTTGTTTAAATGGAGTAAAGTTGAAGTGTATGCTCTATTTTGCAATAGAAATGGTATTTTCTCATTAATGATACTTAAAGCAGTTTATATGATAAAAGGTGGAATAAATCTTTTATGATTATTTTTTAAATTTAATTTGCAATTTTGTTAAGAATCTTCAAACTTTATTTTAAGTGTATTAACTTACAAGCTAAGATGTCAAGATACTTTAAGAAAAAAAAAAAGAAATATTTAATTTTATTAATATAAGCCCATAGCTAGCAAGGTGCAAAGGAATGACAGTCATCAGTTACACATCAAATTAACAAGCAAAATTTAAATCTAAATTTTAAATTTTTTATATGTTTTTCACCAATAAGAGAGCATACGTCTTAATATTGTCTATCCAAGATGTTCTCTGGTTTTATTTCATATATGGTTGTTGAAAACCCTATCATTTTTTGTTTTTTAATAAACTAAATAGTTATTGATCAATACGTTTTTATACGAATATTTATACTTATGACAAACACAATAAGTTTTCATGTATTTTATTTCATGTACCTACATAAAGATTGCATAATTTGTAAAAGCAACTATTTAAAAAATAAATAAAGCGTATACATTAAAAAATTAGAGAAAAGGAAATTGAAAAGAAAGCATGCCAAATAACGTATGTTCTTAAGTAATACGAGATAATAAACTTTTTTGGTTAAATAATTATTATTACACATAAATTATAATATCTCCACTAGACAAACACAATAATATGACTATATGAGACATATTTTTACACATAATTATAATTTTTTATGGTTTTTTTTACACAAGCTCTTACACTTATTTAAGTATTTAACTACTACATAGTTTACTCTGATAACGCTCCATTTGTGGTGCATACATATAATGTATATGTGTGGGCCTTTAAGGGCAAAAGTAAAAGTGCAATAATTTTAATATTATTTCAATTATTTGGTGAAAATAACGTTAAAATTATTGGGATGATCAAATTCAAACGATAACTTTGAGCCGGTGACTCTTTCGGAGCAGTCTTTCTATCTCAATTGGGATAGGGGGTAAGGTTTGTATCTATCCTTCCCCCAGACCATACTGAAAAGTGAGAATATACTGGGTAAGGTTGTTGTTGTTATTGTATAGTTTACTCTGATTTTTTTATCATTATTTTTTATGTTTTATCAAACTATTATAAAGACGGTTCATCGGTTACAATTCAAGGTTTCTTCATAGAAGGATTATCAACGCATGACCAATGATTTTAGCAACAAGACTAAAGAAACCTATTATATCCGTCATGGATTTATACGGTAGCGATGATATTTATCAATATTTATTAACAAGGATGCATTAATTCAAAAGAAAAAAGTTTCAACTACATTTTTATTTAAAAGATAAGGTTTTGTAGTATAATGAAAAATGATCTCTACGCATAATTTAAGAATATATGTAATTATATAAGTATATATAACATAATATATGAAATTACATTGCACATTATTAAAATTTTATTTTTATTTTTTACTATATATATTTATGCGATTATATTTATGTTAACCTTTATAGATATAAACTACATGAATTTATTTTTCTAACTTATGTTTACTTATCATCATTATGACACTAAAAACTACAAACCTTACTCATTTTTACTTTCTTTACAAGATTTAATTGTTCTTAAGGCTTGCGTTTCACATCAATTGTATTCTTGAACTTCATGATTATTTTATTAACTTGTATTTTGGAGCTCTTTACACAACTAGAGGTGGGTAAACCGGGTTTTTCTGGAACCGGTTTCGGTTCCAAACGATTTCGGTTCTGGTCAACATAGTCAATAACCAGATACGGTTTTTGACCGGTTCCAATTGATTTTTGTCTGGTTCGGGTTTTGCCGGGTAAATGTGAAACCGGTTCCGGTTCCCCTTTCTCTGAGAATCCGGAACCGCCTGTACCCACCGGTTCAAGTATTATCGGTTCCGGTTCCGGTTGTTGGTTCCGGTTTTTGCCCACCTCAACACGCAACAATATAATATCCTTACAATAAGACTTTACATAAAGTTTATAGTTATCTAATTAGACAACGAAATTATAAAATATAAATACCATGAATATTCTATAAAAAATTGGTTATTATTTCGTTTGCATTACTTAAATAAGTTCTTAGACATAACTAGTTGATTCGTTTTTCACTTTGTTTTCTATAAAAAATAAACAAGCCAAAATTGAAAGAAGTGAGGAAAATATTCCCACGGGCCAACAATTGAATGTATTGTCAGATTTATATCATATTTTATTTGTTTTACATAGTAAATAAAGTACAATAGTAATTAAATGAAATATATTTAAGAAATTATTAAAGTATATTACCCATAAAATCAATCCCTATAAAATACTTAAACACGAGCCAACCATGTTTATTTGTAATTACAGATCAAATACATGTTTTTTTGAAAAGTCCAAGACAGTCGGCTCCAGTCCCATCATATGTTAACAAATGCTCACAAACGAAAAAAAAAGTGTTTTTACGTTGGGATGGCAATGGGCCGGGTTTGGGACGAGTTTAAGTAATCCCAGTCCCATACTCGTTTATAAAAGTATGTCTCATACCCGTCCCAAATCCCATCGGGTATTTACCCGTCGGGTATCGGGTATCCCGGCGCGGGCCGGCGGGTTTAGCTAAATATATTCGTTAAGAATAACTGGCTTAAAACACGTCTGGTATCGGGTAACTAATAATAAATTTATTTTTTTATAACAAAAAACTATATTTTAAATATGCCAAGAACAAGTTATTAATATATCAAATAACATGAAATTTCAAAATGTTATAAGTTGATTATCATTGTTCAAGATAAACCAAAAAATAGCAATTATTAACAAAATGGTTCAAAATTTTTTTTGTAGTTGCCACAAAAAAAAAGATAAAAAAAGAAACAAATTATATTAATTCAAATATATATAAATAGTATTTATGATCGGGTACACGGGACGGATAAACGGGTATATATAATCGGGTAATCGGGTATATAAACACATCCCAAGCCCGTCCCATACCCACGAAAATTTTTAAAATTAATCCCATACCCCATCGGGTTTGGGAATACCCGTCCCGTATGTTGCGGGTTTCGGGTAAACCCGTCGGGCTCGAGTTTTTTTGCCATCCCTATTTTTATGTGAGTTTATTATTAAATTTTTAATTACTCAGATTAATAGATTATATTTCTAAGTAAATGTATAAATGTATAGGATAAAGAGTTTGAATCAACACTATAAAATATGTAGTACTAGAATTAATATATATATATATATATTAAAAGGTAACCCCAAATGAATAGTAAATATATTATATTGAAATTGTATATAAATGCGCATATATATATGTATATAGGGGAGGGTTCCCCTAAAAAGTCTATTTTGCTTAAGAAGGCTAAGAAGGATTTCTAAAAACTCAAAAACCGACCCAAACAAGCTCCGATTAAATTCATTTTTGCATCATTGTAACCGTCTTGTCGAACCCTAAAACCCGAACCCTAAATTATAAAAAATAAACCCTAATACTAAAACCAAAACTTTAAATACAAACTCTAAACCTAAAGATAAAACTTAAAAACTAAAAATGAAGCCCTAAAATCTAAATTTTTAAACTAATTGTTAAATCTAAAATTTAAAAGCTAATATTGTAGGGTTCAATGAGACGGTTCCAATACCATCAAAATGAGTTCAATCGGAGTTCGTTTGAGTCGGTTTTGAAGGTTTTGAAATTCCTTTTTAGCCTTCTTAGGCAAAATAAACTTTTTATTTGATCTTTTCCCTATTTATGTAATATTATATTATATTAAATTTCATGAAAGAGAAATAATATATATAATAATAATAATATGTATACTAAAATAGTGGTTTATATAGGGTTTCTATCTTATGCAAACTTATCATAGAAAGAAAACTCTTAAATCATATTTGTCGTCTATTTGTAATCTTGAAAATAAACATGTGTTTCATATTAACTCATATATATTAAAAACCAATTGAAATGAATAGTAAACTTTTGTTTTTTCGATTTTAGTCACCAAAACTTTTATATAATATAAAGTTTTGTTTTTTTGATTTTCGCCGGTAAAACTTTTAATATTTTGTTTTCTCGATTTTTACCACTAAAACTTTTATATATTATAAGGTTTTGTTTTTTCGATTTTTCCCACTAAAACTTTTTAAAGTTTTGTTTTTTCGATTTTGACCACTAAAACTTTTATATAATATAAAGTTTTGTTTTTTCGATTTTTGCCACTAAAAGTAAAGTTTTGTTTTTTCGATTTTGGCCACAAAAACTTTTAAAGCTTTGTTTTTTCGATTTTTGCCACTAAAACTTTGATACAATATAAAGTTTTCTTTTTCTGAATTTGGCCACTAAAACTTTTTAAAGTTTTGTTTTTTCGATTTTTGCCACTAAAACTTTTATATAATTTAAAGTTTTGGTTTTTCGATTTTGACCACTAAAACTTAATAATAAAGTTTTTTTTTCGATTTTGGTCACTAAAACGTTTATATAATATAAATTTTTTTTTCGATTTTGGCCACTAAAACTTTTTAAAGTTTTTTTTTTTTTATTTTGGCCACTAAAACTTTTATATAATATAAAGTTTTGTTTTTTCGATTTTGGTCACTAAAACTTTTATATAATATAAAGTTTTGTTTATTTAATTTTGGCCACTAAAACTTTTAAATTTTGTTTTTTCAATTTTGTATAATTTTATGTTTATATATATATATATAATTGTATAGAGTTTGTGATGAGAGATTTGATTTTGCTATGTAACTTATGATTTTGCAAATGATATATAATACCCGTTATTGGAAGTGTACTGTGATAACCCGCCGCAACGCGCGGGTGGAATTAAACCTAGTTGTAGTTAAAAAAGCAAACAAATAAATAATTAATTTGCGTGATTGATAACTGGTTGTTAGACTCATACTCTCATAGAGTGATTTTGTTTTATATTTCATTAAAATCCTATTTAAAAATAGGATAAGGAAATATTTTTTTTAAACGACTAAATCAAACAATATTCGGCAAACAGACAACTTGATCCCACCATCTATAAGCAAACATATTACGGGAAAACTCTTGCTCATTTACAAGTCTATGTGTTATCATCAAGCCCTCATCACTCCACGTAGGCGTCACATAATCAACCAATATCATCACCCCTCATCTCATCACAACATGTGTTATCATCATCCACTCATTAAGCCCCCATCACCTTTTTTTCCCTTTTCTTCCCCCTCTTCACGGCGCGAGGGCTGTCACGAGTTTGCCCCTTCACGCCCCTGTGCAGTGAGGTGAGGGCGCCACCAGGGCGTGACTAGCCCCTCTCACGCCCCACTCACACATGATAACACACAACCTAAGCAATTACTCCAAAAAAGACTCAAACCCAAAGCTTCTCGTAAAAAAAAATGACTCGAACCCAAAGTCAAAGGGGTAATACTAATTTAGATGGTTAATCATTCTTGTAAAGATAGATTTAAGTTGAAATGTGTACAACTCTAAAAAGTCAACAAGTCACCTACTTTTATTAGCCTGGCACGGTCCTTGTCCACTTACAAGTTACAAGTGCTCTAGAACAACAACAAGGGTCTTCGATAGAAGGCAGTCAACCTACATACTCATTAAAGTGGGCATCCACAAAAACTAGAAGATAAAATTAAAATATTTTAAAGTTTTTAACCATTTTTAATCAAAAACACTATGTTGAGAAAATTAGAAAAAATATTATTGGATCCCTTCATTTAAACACCAACTTCTACTCATGCTCTTAAATTACTATAAATTAATCTATCTTATTTGCATTTAAACTTAAAACTTTTTATTAGGAGACAAACACATCTATCATATAGGGTATTTTTATGTTAACATAAACATTTTAATATTATTACCTTTTATTTCTTATAGTTATATTGTTAACACTTATACACCTCAAATGTAGTTATATGGGAGATTTTAACTGTCTTCTCATATTTGACGTTCCCTTGAACTATTGAATGGTTTGTGCAGATATGTGTCTTTATTTATATTTATCTGCAACATTTGAATTTCTGTAGCATACGCCTGAGCCCACTTATGAATGAACTCTATAACTAGGTAAATCTCTGATCTTGACTCAGCAAATATACCCTGCCTCGGATTTGGATCCAAGACATCCGTAAGCAATTTAAAACGTAACAACCAGGTTATATATCCGGAGTTAATGTCAACCTTAAAACTAGTTAGAGTTGTTTTAAATTCATATTTTCTCCGTTATTTCTTGGTTCATGGGAAAATTTCATGTTAGGGAAGTCAACTCTTGAGCATGAACCGTTTAAAACACTAATTAAAGACGTTTGAAACTTGCAAAAAGCATTTGTTCAACAATTTACTTTAATGTGAAATTAAAAGAATTTAATTCTTGGAGAGCTTTTGTTTAAAGTTTTATGCAAATATGAATATAGTAATGAATTTATATAGGCCGTTCCTTTTGTCAAAAATTAATCATTACTAAATTAAATTGTATTAAGTGTTATTTTAATCATATAATTTGAAACCAATAATGTTTTCATATGGTTAAAACTTAAATGAAAGGACAAAAGACTAGGAGCTAATTCATATACTATTAATATCAAATATTAAAGATAGTATTAATTTGTTTTTAATCTGTACTTACTCTACTTTTATTAATCATTTATATACCATAAAGGATTTAAAACCACAATCTTTTAAATAGGGTAGGCAATTAGGATTAATTCCCAAAATGTTCATTTGACTACATTTTTGCCCAAAAATGTCCATTTGACATTCTTACGTTGCAAAATGTCCAGACCGTATATAGGCGTCGTCGCCCATGGTTTAATGGGTGCCACACACAAAAGGAACCAAAAAAAGAAGCCATGTACCTTTTTACGGGTGTTTGACTCTCAAGTTTATGTGCGTCCCGTCCGTATATGTTTCAATTTTATGCGCATCCAACCCATTTATGTCCGTGGCAAAAAATTCAAATATACACGTGTCGTTCGGATTTTATGGGCGCCGACACTCATAAATGACACATGGCTTCTTTTTATTGGTTCTTTTTGTAGGCAGCGCCCGTTAAATCATGACTGGCGGCGCCCATAAACGGTATGGACATTTGTGCCATAGGAAAGTCAAATGGACATTTTGGGGCAAAAATATGGTCAAATGAACATTTGTTAATTTTCCCACGCAATTAACACACCGGGAATGTAGTAACATAGTGATGAAAAAAAAAAAACTAATTCTAAAACAGTAAGAAAAAAGATAATCGATCTGATATAAAAAACAAAACTGTCTAGAACCGGTTTTGAATCTCGTAAATTTTGGGCAAGTTTGAGAACCCTTGTTGAAACATGTTTGGAACCGGAACTGGAACCAAACTGATAAAGCCAGTTAAAACCAATTACAACCTAAACTAAAGCTTTAAAAAACCAAAACTAGTTTAAAACCAAACCAATGCTTTTACACTTACAAAAGAGTAACCAGAAATTGTTTGACTGGAACCGTATCATATGCATACACCTCTACACCATGGTGTCCCCTTGGGACAAGCCATCAATTCAACTTCAATGGTGTCAAAATAGGATATCGGTTAGTTTTTAAAAGTGTAAATTACTGATATGATCCATGTGGTTTGCTAATATTTCACTCTTGGTTACTAGGTTTCATAAATTACTCATATGATCCTAAACTTTAAACATTTGTAACACATATAGTCTTTAGATCACCAAATTACCCTCACATAAGGACTATATGTGTTACAATGTTTAAAGTTTGGGACCATATATGTAATTTATCAAACCTAAGGATCAAAAGTGAAATACTAGAAAACACAGGGACCATCTCGGTAATTTACTCTATTTAAAATGTTTAAATAGCTTGCTTTTTGACTTGAAACACACTTGATAAGCTTGTTGACAAATAAAGGTCGAACCAAATTGAACTAGCTTGGTTTTATATTTGAGCCAAACTTGGTACATGGTTAGCTTGCTCATATATCTCATTTGTTGGTTTGTTTCATCTCTATGTATAATATTTATTTTCTGTATCCATATCATAATGTCACCAATCTACTTCACAAAAACTTTAGAAGCATTTGCATCTCACCGTAGATAGATTACTAAAGACACTAACTTGGATGCAATCAACTCAAATCACTTGCTTGGGTGCCATCAAATTGTGCAAGCAAGTGAAATCAAGTCAAGCGGTGCCAGCTAACAAAGTCGGGTTTGAGCTCGAGGTGACATGGCTTGGCTTAGTTTGAATCCTAACCAACCTTACTCAAAATCGAAAGTGTTATAGAGTATAAGCATAAAACAATTTTTTTATTTGACAAGTTTCCTATTTATTTTTTGCGACTGATTTGTTCTCAAATTAAAATTAATTAAACTTTCATGAATATTTAAATTCTTACAAAATTTGGGCATGCCTATGATTATAAAATGATCTTTTATCATAGCCAAAATTCCATGCTAACAAAGTAACAAGTTGTTGATCGTATAATTTAATATGAAAAATTACATGTAAATATATGTCAATTATTCATAATGAATTATATTGGCCGATCTATTCATTGTTCTTTTAATACGACATTTCATATAATATGATAAATTCGGTATTTGTCACTCTCTTGTCCATTAATGAATTATATTTAAATATTAAAAATAAATGAATTATATTTTGTACTTTATAAAATATTTGTCAAAGAAAATTAATATGAAAAGGATAAGAGATGAAAAAGGTGTGCTATTAAACATGCATCCTCATCCTTCACGTTTCTAGACATTTATATATTAAAAATAAAAATTAGGGGTGAGCAAAAAACCGAAAAAACCGAACCGGAACCGAATTAACCGAAAAAACCGAACCTAAAAAACCGAACCGAATGAATAACCGGGAAAAACCGAACCGAAAAAAACCGAAACCGAATTTTTCGGTTCGGTTGCGGTTTTTCATTTTATAAAAACCGAAAAAAACCGAACCGAACCGATTTTTAATATTTCTTAAAAATTAATATATATATATATATATATTTATATATAATGCTATTTCCATACTTATTTAATGAGAAAAAACATACAAAAAGTATACCGTTGGAGATGATAAAAATTTAGATTATACAAAATCTATCATTTTAAAAGGTAAATATCGGAATTATTGCATATTTAGTTATTTACTTTTGTTTTTTTTTTAAATGTAAGAACATGGTGGTAATTATTTTGTTTTTTAATTAATTGGTGCTCGATCAATTAATTTATTAATTGTTAAACATGTTTGTATTTTTAATGTTGGGCGTAAGAGCAAACAAAAAAAAACAAAAAAAAAGCAAAAAAAAAAACCAAAAAAACCGAAAACCGAACCGAAACCGACAAAAAAACCGAAAAACCGAAAACCGAAAAACCGAAAACCGAACGGTTTGTAATAAATAAAAACCGACTATGTCGGTTTCGGTTGCGGTTTTAGCCAAAAACCGAACCGAACCGAACCGTGCACACCCTTAATAAAAATTATGCTAGATCTAATATAATTTTTTGCTACCACTGTTTCTTGGCAAATATATTTGAAATATATTAGTAAATATCGATCAACACTACATGACCATATTGGTTAACGCTAGTCCTACTAAGGAATTTATGGGTGAAAAGGTGGGGTATAAACGTTTGATTATGTTCATTAATTTAATAAATAAATAAATATAAACAAAAAGTTTACTCGTTAAGTTAAATAAACGAATATGAAAAATGTGGAGTTTGTTTAATTTTTTTCTCGTATTTATGTTCGTTCATTTATTATGTTTATTCATTTGTGTATTATATTCTTAAATATTTTTAGTTATATTTTAATAATATAATATATAAACTATAATTAAATCTAGTTATTTAAAGTTATAGTCACTGTTGCAAAAGTCGGCCTTCAATGAGTTGTCCCGAGTACTTTTTGAGTATTACCCGAGTACTCCCGTCTCGGGCTGAGTACTCACCGATTACTCGCTCCAAGGAGCTATTCCGACCTAGGAACGCCTAGCGACTTTTGCAACTTTGGTTATAGTAATATAAAACTAAGATTCTTAAAATATTAGTTTAAGGTAATCTTCTTCATATAGCAATCTAGTATATATAATTATGAACAAGGAAAATGTAAATTAAATATGAACTAGGGTGAAACCCGCGCTTCGCGGCGGTAATCGGGCCAATTGATAATAAAGTTCTGACATAAATGTTTACCGTTGTAAAAATGAGCATTGGAAACATGAAAACGATTCTATAAACACCAAATAAAAAATCCGAAGATATTTAAAAAACATTTATACTCGCGCTTCGTGGCTTTAATCGGGCCAATTGAGAATAAATGCAAGACTTTAACCAGATTTAAAAAAAATTATACCTGAGTTTCGTGGCGTTAATCGGCCAATTGATAATAAATGCAAGACTCGAACCATATTAAAAAAAAAGAATTTATACCCACCCTTCGCGAAGTTAATCGGGCCAATTGATAATAAAAGCAAGACTCCAAGCAGATTAAAAATATATATATACCCACGCTTCGCGGCGTTAATCGTTGCAATTGATAAGAAATACAAGACCCGAAACAGATTAAAAAAAAGAATTACAACCGTAGCAGCGCCGGATCCTTAAAAAAAATACCACTGTTCGGATATCGTTACAAAAAATGGATTACAAAAAAAGAAGGAAATACCATTGTATCGTCATATATCCTAAAACAATAAATCAAATCGTCTGCAAAAGTTTTGAGGGTTTGTTAATTAATTATTGTTATTATTATTATTTAATTATTTTATAATAAATAATATTAACATTAATCATTATTAATTTTGACTTCTTGACTTTGGAAGAAAAAAAACCCGTCATTTTTGACTTTGGAAGAAAAAAAAACCTATTTACAACTGTAGCACAAGGTTGTAAATGTATGTTTTATAACATCAAAACATCAAGAAATTTTCCTTAATTAGACTCCGCTCAAATAAAAAAACGATTTACCCCGTAAATTTGAGACCTTTTGATATTGAAGACCTCAATCTAGGGCTCCTTTTTTCCTACAAAAAAGTTGTTGCTAGGGTGCATTACATGTCTTTATTTTCTTGTTCTGGTAGGGGTTTTGAGCATTTGGAAACACATTCATGCAAAGTTTATCTTTGGGTTTCTTGGATGAGAACAAGAGATCACATTGTGTCTCCTCTGAAGAAAGGTGTTTGTATCCAAAGATATTAGGGGCATTGGTATTGCTTCACTAGAGGCGTTTAATAAAGCACTTATTCTATAAAATGAAGAGTATGTGTGTGAAAGACGAAATTTCTTTGCATTGTGATTGTGTAACACCCTAAACATGATAAGATTGACATGTTATTATAATTAAATAATCATAAATAAACTATAAGAATTTATTTCACTACAATTGTTCTTTCATAGGCCTTTTTTAACTATCAAGTGCACTTTCAAATGTTTATCAATAGTCTTGATTTTGGTTAACCAAATGTACATAAAACACAAATACACTAGAGCATATTGCTCAAAAGGATAAGAATGAAAAAAATAATGAATATCAAGAATATGCTCAAAATGGGTTTCAAACCCATGTCCTCAAACTTAAAATGTAAGCACCTAACCAAGTCATTTAGCTAGCTTTATATTTTGTATTGAAATATTCCATTTAGATGGGTTTCGAACCAAAGTACTAAAACCGAAGGGGTATGTATCAAACCAATTCATTTAATTAACTAACTTTCGTTTATTATTATTTTATAAATATATGTTATTTAACCCATCATGAAATCTCAAAAACCAAAATCAGGTGAAACCTAACAACAAAGCGAAACTCATCGACATTATTAATTAAGTTGTATATAAATATTTCTTCAAAGCATAAGCATAATGTTTAAAATATAGTACTAACAAGGTTACCCAACTCTTTTATCATATATGTGAATAACATATTAAATAAACAACATATGGGACCTCGGATTTGATTCTCTTAACGTATAAAATGGCTATATGTAGACATTTCTATGTCTCCATGTTAGAAACTTCTATAATCATTTAATTATTAATTTTATCACAATTACTATTTTATATTATTATAAAATCTTCTCTTTTTTTCGTAGCCTAGTGGTTAACTTTGACAATAATATGGTTGGGTTTCATATCAAAATTGGTTAACATGTTTCGCTAACAACATGTTTAATGACTTTCTTTTCCCTCTTACGATAACCTTTTACGCTAATATGCTTTTGATGAGACACGAGTCCTAAAACTCAAGAGAAGTAACACATAAAACATTTAAGATTGATTATTATGTTAAAGTAATGATACTTTCATAGGTTATTAACCACTTAAAATCTTGAATTATAATATACCATAGTATAAACGACGAAATACAATTTTTTTTGATGACCGGGGAATCCACTTGCGTGGTATACCCCGGGCCCCCACAATACCCGACTAACAAGGTTGAACGGGTAAACCGCGAGCGCAAGTACCTGGGTTGGTGACCCTGTGAAGAAATTGTCACCCCATAAGTAAAACCCATGACCACGAAATACATTTGTGAAAAAGTTTAGGGTGTTCTCATCAAACTGTTAAAATAAAAAAAAGGATTATGGATGCTTCATATTATATATATTTATATTTAAAATGAATGATTAAAATTAGTTTATACGTACATATACATGCTTATATATTATTACTTTTGATAACATGTGTGTATGTGTGTGCCCACCCATATAATATAATATATTATAAAAGTTTTTCATTGGATTCCATTTCTAATTCCCTTTTACCCAATAGTAGGGGTGTGCATGGTGCGGTTCGGTGCGGTTATGACTATTTTCATAACCAAAACCGCAACTTCGGTTAATTATAAATCCATATCCATAACCATAACCAATTGATCGGTTAACCGCCGGTTATGGGTCGGTTTCGGTTAATTTCGGTTAATAATGAAATTGTTGAAAAACTGAAAAAGACTTATAAATAAGCTTGTGAATTAAAGATATATTGATGATGAAAATTTAAGTAAAAATCGTATAACTTTAGAATGAGTGAAAATGAGTGAAGATAAAAAAACCTTATGGATACTAACTAATCATCTAATATATTTAGTATCACATGTACCCATAATATTTTCATTCAATAAAAAGTTATAGTTCATCTTTTATACTTAACTTGTATTATAATTTTTTTTAGAAAAAGAAACACATACACACCTAGAAATATTTAAAAAAAAGAGCAAATATGCAATAATCGGTTCGGTTAAATTCGGTTAATGGCTTGGCTTGGCTTAACCATAACCATAACCGAATGGTTCGGTTAATGGCTTAACTTAACCATAACCGTCGGTTAAACTCGGTTTCGGTTAAATTGGTTATGGCTCGGTGCGATTATCGGTTAATTTTTGGTTATGGTTTTAACATGCACACCCCTACCCAATAGCATTGAGTTTTCTGGACCATAAGTGTCGATATTCAACACTATGTCTAATTCAAAGTTGTTTATTCCCTAACATTTTATAATCATTATAATAGTCAATTTTCTGCTTTGTTTGACCTTATACCGTTGACCATCTAAACAAAAGAAACCATTGACCGTGAAATATTAGGCCTACGGCCTACCTCCATGTCAAATTGATGAACTAAAGTTGGGTCAAAACCCATTCTATTTTCAACAAGAAATTTTATTCTCTCTCTTTTACTATTAAAATAATAAATAAATCCTCTCATGTGAGAGTTGTGCAAATTTTAAAATATAATTACACGAGTATGTGCTTGTTGATCTAACCAAAAAAAATTGCTCATCTTTTTGTTATTATTTATGTATTTACTATGTTAAAATCACGTATATTACACGTGTTGAAAAATAATATGTTATATATACATATCTGTTAACAAAAGGTTATGTAACTAAAAAGTAATATACACTACAAAGTTTAACTAAACTCATGTTTTACACAAGTTAAATAAAATATAATATAATTTGTTAATACATAAATTG